>JADAXU010000138.1:3165000-7965000 GCA_018340775.1 Taxus wallichiana var. yunnanensis | reverse complement strand
TGATGCAATAGCTGGATTTGAGCTTTTGTCTCTCATGGATGGGTTCTCGGGATATAATCAAATCAAAATATCCAAACAAGACCAAGCCAAAACCACGTTTATAACTCCCTGGGGAACTTATTGTTATGCTGTCATGCCATTTGGTCTTAAGAACGTTGGCACTACATATCACTGGACAATGACATACATATTCCATGATCTTATCCATAAAATTGTGGAATCATATGTGGATGACTTGTTGGCCAAGGCCAAGAAGTGTTGTGACCACTTAGAGGTGCTCCATATCATCCTCTCATGACTAATTGAGTATGGTGTCACATTAAACCCAGAGAAGTGTGTTTTCGGTGTAACAAGAGGCAAAATTCTAGGATACATTATATCTTCACGAGGGATTGATGTTGATCTGGCCAAAATATGGGTTGTTCTCAAAATGATCCCACCTTCAGATGAGTCTGGAATCAGGTCATTTCTTGGGAAACTCGATGCAATCCAAAGGTTCATCCCAGATTTAAGCTTTTCCATTCATCCAATCAACAATCTACTCAAGAAATATTATAGTATTGATTGGAATGAAGACTGCAATGAGGCTTTCGAAGCAGTTAAGTGCTTCTTGTTGTCACCACCCATGCTAATGCCTCCCAAGCCAGACCACCCTTTGATCCTATACTCATGAGCCACTCATGTCTCGTTGGCTTGCATGCTAGCTCAAGAAGACGATGATAAATGAGAACACGTGATCTATTTCATTAGCCGAACATTACTCGATTATGAAACATGTTATACATAGGTAGAAAGAGAATGCCTTGCCATAGTCTTCACCACAAAATGTTTAAGACATTACATGTTAAATCAAGAAACAAGGGTCATTGTGAAGATAGACCATTTATAGACATTCCTCATGCAAGGGTCCTTGTCTAAGAAGGCTTGGACGTTTCATAACCCTAATGGGAGAATTTGAGTTAACATTCATAAACCAAAAATCCGTCAAAGGACAAATCATTGTAGACTGGTTAGCTGACAATCCACTAGATGGAGGTGAACTGGTAGATCTAGACTTTCTCAATGAATGTGTATTCTTTGTCAAAACCAGACCCCCCATCTCTACATGTCCCTGGTATACTGATATCATCAATTTTATCATGGACCATACATACCCGGAAAATGCCAGTCACAAAAAGAAGGCGCTTACATTATCCGCTAAATATGTTGTTTTAGACCAAGTGCTCTATCGTAGAGCCTTTGATAGCATGCTTCTAAGATGCGTCGACATAGAAGAATCCAAGAGGATCCTTCATAAATCCCACAATGGGATATGTGGGGGCCACTTCGGGGGTCACGCCACCACTTTCAAAATACATCGGATGGGCTATTTTTGGCCCACTCTCGAGCATGATGCAGTGGAATTTGTACACAAATGCCACAAATGTCAAGAATTCTCTCACGAGATTCACATGCCAACACAATCCCTACAACCAATAGCAACTTCGTGGCCCTTCTCCACATGGGGTTTGGACTTGATAGGGAAATTCTCTCCCTCATCAACCAATGGCCATAATTTTATAATCATAGCCACAAAATATTTTACCAAATGGGTGGAGGCCATGCCTCTCACCACTGTACTAGGTTCGGTGATTGCCAAATTCATTTTGAACCAAATTATCTGCAGGTATGGTGTCCCACAAATCATTATCTCAGATAATGGCACGTCCTTTAAGAATGAAGAAGTTTATGAGCTATGTAGCAAGTTCAAAATAAACCATCACACGGCCTCTCTTTACTACCCTCAAGCCAACGGGTAGGCTGAAGCGACAAACAAAATGTTGAAAGCTATTCTCCTCAAAATGGTAAAAGAAAACAAACAAGATTGGCATTTAAAATTATATCCGGCCTTGTGGGCCCACCGAACCTCAATAAGAACACCAATAGGAGCAACTCCTTTCTCACTGGTATTCGGGGTAGAAGTAGTTCTCCCGCTTGAGGTTGAAATACCTAGTCTCCGCATCTCACTACAAGGGATTCTAGATGAAGAAGCTTATAGGGAGGCACACCTCTCCCAACTAGAAATCCTAGATGAGGCCAAGTTAAACGCCAAATAGTGGCATAGAGCCTATGCTGACCGGATGTGCTGGACAGTATAACAAAAAGGTCTATGAGTGAGAAATATATGAAGGAGATCTAGTTTTAAGACTAGACAGCCGTAGATCGATAAGAAAACCAGTGAAGGAAGAAAGTTCCGGCCCAAATGGTTGGGCCCATATCGAGTCATGAAGGACTATGGTAATGGTGTGTATCTCTTGTGCACACTGGAGGGTGAGGAATTCAATGAATCAGTCAATTCCTTGCATCTTAAATGGTTTTACGCATGAAGCATCGACACTATTTGTATAATTATATCTACATTACATATTCATTTAGATAGGTTCATTTTGTTCACTTGTTTCATAAAATTTGGTGATCAAGGGACTTATCCTTAAGCAATTCATTACAAAATTTTGATAGTATTGGCAGGAGCTTTCAAATCATACTTCTTCATTTTCATAACATCATCAACTGTTTTAGAATCATTTCATCAATTAAAGCTAGATATGACAAAGTCTTAATGGTAGCCATACCAAGGCCTACATGCTTGTTCTCACTTTTGGTTTCTTCTTAGGGTAGGTGTCTTGCCTATGGTCTGTTCTAGAATCTTCATGGTATTGCATCTATCCCATGTCTATATCTCTTTGCAAATAAGAACATACTGACATTTTTCTCAAGTAAGTAAGTCAAATATAGATCAAACAGAAAATTTTACTTTTACACATTTCCTTTCCCTACCAACCTTCGGTGATGAGCTTGCATCTCTTACTAGTGACGTAGGTTTGGGAAAGGATGGGAATGCCTTTACTCACCTATGCCTTGTTCATGGTGATAAGCCCATGCTTCCTACTAGTAACATTTTGTATGTTAACTTGGTGAATGTTTTACATACTGTTATAGCTGCTGAAATGAAAGCAAACATGTTAAGATATGTTTTGATCTTAAGAGAATGTGTTGCTAATTTGGATTCTTGCATACTGTGATTTATTACATGGGACAACAAATATTGTACTTGTGTGTTTGCTGATGTGACGACAAATTGTCGTATACTTGCTAGCTCTTGTTGCTGATTGACAGCATACCCTGAATCAATTCCATTGATTCAAGTATGCTGAGGTCCTCTTGTGATTTCTGTGTCGATTCACACTTGAACCGGACTGAGATTGTTATGAGCGTGCAGCGCCTGATTGCAGGTGTGAACAGCTAGCACGAAAATGCCAACGACAGGGGTTCGATTCTTGAACCCTGTACTGTCGAATTTGGGACCTCGTGAGGCAAGAAATGCCTGGACACGGGTGGCCTTGGCACGTAATCTGAAGGACGGAACGTCCTGCTCTGCATTAACGTGAATGTTAGTAAGGAGGCTGGATGGAAGTTGTTAGTGTTAGTGGTTAGTGTGAATTAAACCTAAACTAACCCTAAGGCCTAACATACATCCTACACTACTATCCTAAGTGGATTTTTAAATTACAAAAAAAAAAAAAAAAGGGAAAATAAACCTAAGTTCTAAAACCTAAGGTTAAACTAGGACCTAGGTTGAATACTACTTGCAACCTAAACTAATCCTAATCTAAGGGGTGCGCAGACCCTTGGAGGGAAAGGGATAAGGATGGGAAGGAGGCATTCATTGGCATTTAATGAACTGTCCCTACGTGGACAGCGCCAGTTTTGGCGGGGCAGGTAAGGAATTAGAGGCATCTATTTAAAAATAGAGCCAAATTCAGTTTGCATGGAAATTTTGAAAATTAGAGTTTGCCAACCCAAGTGGCGGTGGCGTGGAAAGTAAGGAAAAAGGTAGAGCCTTTAATGCATTGATTGTTTCGGTCCTCGCGACCAGCTCGCCTTGGAAACAGCATGAGGGAATTTGATTTTTTTCATTGTTCGATTTGGTTTTGGCCGAAGTTGCTCTGCATTTGGTTTTTTGGTCTGGTTCAGTCGAACCAGCTCTTAGCATTTGACATTTTTCTTGGAGTTTCGAGGCTGTTGCTAAGCCTGAAGAAGAAAGGAGTGCTGGGAAGTTTGTGTTGTCGTTGTGGAAGGAAAAACGCGGCAAATAAGGTTTTCTTCGAGCTCTGGAAAAGAGATTTCAGGCATGTTAAGCCCTTCTCTTTAAAAATCTTTGCTTTGATTAAGTGTTTCATTAAAACAACCCTGCTCTTGGGTTTGGATTGTATGATTGCTGTTGAGTTGATTTGAAATGGATTTTGTTGGTTCTTGCTTCTTTCTTTGGAAAATGATAAGCTTAATTGCTTCTGGTTGCTCGGCCTTGATATGTTGTTGCTTGAATCGAGTTGGAAAATGATTTACTGTATCGGTTGTTGACTGTACGTGGGTTGAAATAGATATACTTCTTTCACTGTTCGTGTTGTTTGAAAGTGGAACAGGTGTGTAATCGTTCCTTATGGTGTAAATGTTTTCCATTTAGTGTAATCGTTTCTTTACTGTGTATGTGGAACTGTCTTTGCAAGAAAAGAGGAAATGGAAATACAGTCGCATATATTGCTGTAATTTGGGTTCCGTTGAATCTTGCTGTCATTTTGGAAATGATACAAAATACTGTTATTGGTCGCTGAGTTCAGCTGTCCTTGTATTTCTTGAATGAAATGCTTTCCTGTTGTGCTGGTTGTTTAACAGTATTGGGAAAAATTGTCATATGTATCACGGGTCTGTACGTGTTAATTGAGTTGTTTCTCTTTTGAAACTATCAGTTCTTTTGCTGATGAATTTGAATGAAAGAAGTAATAGCTGGATAAAGTTGTTCTTGTTGATACTTTTAAGGAAATAGATCCTCTTCCTTTTACTGTTTTAAATTTCAAAGGAAATGGCATTTGGGTTTCCTTTGAGTATTTGAACTCGTTTTGAATGAAGTAATAGCAATATTATCATTGCTGCACCTTTTCTTGAGTAGGAGCTAAACGAATACGTATTGAGTATTCGTGAAGTAGGAAAAAGATAACTGTTTTTCCTTCTTAAGTTATCTATGGATTTCGTTTCTCCTTGTTGAAAGAATAAGGTGGTTTCACTGTGTTATATAAATACTGTTTGGTCTTCCTATACGGACTGTTGACACAATTACAACTTGATTGTATTCTATGCAAAGAATGATTATATTTCTTTATACTGTAATGGAAAAATTGGGATCTAACTTGTCTTCTGAGCCTGCTCTGGCTGTACCGAGCTCATACAATTAACACCCGGTTCGGGTTTGCTTTTATAGAAGGTATTGACAATTGAATATGAGTTGTTTGTGGTATTGGATTGAAACGGTACAGGCTATGAGAGTTTGTTTTTCGATAAGAACGACTGTTCTGTTATCCTTATAATGAGCTGTCTTGTTTAAGATGAATACGGGTTGGGTGTTTGATTTCGTTTTGAACAAAATGGTTGTTTCATAGTGAAATTATAAAGGGAATGAATTCGTCTTCTGTTGCTTTTCTGACGAGGTGAAATTCATAGTCAATGTGAATATTTAAATTGCTGTAGGTAACAGCAATGAATAATATGTTGTTTTGAACGGGATACGTTCATAGGATTAAGTAATCCTGCGATTTATTAACCGCATGATTGAAGTACTATTTGTCTGTTTAGTATGCAGTGAAAGAAATATGGTTTCTTTTATTATGGTAAATATATGGTATGCATCCTTATATTGTTTGATCTTGGATGTACCTAATGTTGTACTAACCTGTTTCGGATCTTTAAATGAGTCTGATTCCAATGAAGTATGGATATGGATGCCGAATTCTTCCCTGTTTTCATTTAAAGCTGATTATAAATGAAATTATCCTTGCTTCCGGAAAGTGAATTCCGAATGGATTTTGTAAGTTTCACTCTGAACTGTTATCTTGAATTGACTTTCGTTTGGGTTTCACTGTTAGGACAGTTATGTGGAAGGAAATAGAGATATGAATGAATGACTTGGAAAAGTGATCTTTTCTTCTTTCATTTAGTTGGAAATCTGGAATTCGTGAATAATGAATTTTATAGTGCTTAGATGGGAGCAACTATATGCATTGCTGTTCGCTTTCTTGTCTGTACTTGAATGCTTTGAATTTAATATGCTTCATGAACGGAAAGGAAAGTAATGGATTTATATTTCAGTTAGTTTCATCCTTTGCATTTGCTATTAATGAAAGGCGTGGAAAGGATAACTGGATGCTATAGGCAGCAAGCTACTTGTATTCCTAACTTTACAAATATTGTAAATTGATACTTGCAATGATTATGTGGGAACGGGACAGCAGTCCCTTGGCTGATTGTGATGATAGTTTTGATAGTTCAGTTGTTATGCTGATCTTTCTTCTGTGCCTATTTCGTGATTGATGTTTAACTGTCGTTTCATAAAAGCAGGGTTCTTTTATTGAAACAGTTAGTTGAAGCACCCTATTTTAAGGATAAGTGCTTAATATGCTCAGTTCATTGAACTGACCCGTGCAATTCATTTTGCAGATGGAATTTGATTAGAATGAAGACTTGGCTGTTTTCTGATGCTTTTGATTTGATAATGAATTGTAATTGTTGCTTTTATTCCTCTTCGAGGAATTGTGAAAAGAAGAAAATATATTCTTCTGTCCATGAGTTGTATGGATGTTTTGTATAAACTATGCCCAATCAGTTGGATTGGCAAATGTACAAATTATGACTTGAAATATTGAATACAATTACAAGTGTGATATTTTCGATAATTATATCAGTTTGATATTGTTGTTAAATTGGAAATATGATGTTATTTCTTGATTTGGAATTGTTTCATTGTCCTTGGATGGATGCTGAATTGAAACTGATATCTGTTCTTACTTAAATGCAACTTTTAAGTTGAAAAGTGCAATTAGTTCATACTTGGGTAAAGATGAATTTTTAATTGACATTAGAAAGGATTAAGAAGAATATGATTCCATAATCAGAAGGTATTCAGGATTAGCTTAGGAGCTAAGGAATATCAATTCAACTTCAGAGTAATCGAACTTCGCTTTCGAACTCCATTTATGATCCCGTTTGATAAAATTCAGAATAAAGGATATAGGATAAATATATCCACAACTAATGGACCTTAACTATATAACGTTAAGGAGAACAAATGAATTCATTTCTCGAAGTTTAGACCTCGTTTGAATGACGTCTAATAAGTTAATATTCTGAAATTAGTTGCAGTTGGAAAAATCTTGGCTAAGTTTAATAGGTTAAACTTATCACGTCCGTCGGTACGGACTGCTTAATCCAATGATTAAGAAATAAACCAAGTAAGGAATTGTAGCCCTTCGATACGAAGGAGAAGATACATAACAAACTAATGGACGGTTTAGTCCCTCTTAGTTATATACAACTGCAACGGAAACGAGGATCAAGGGATCAACACGAATGCTGAAAGTTGATTTTAATTATTAACTCGTGGCTAAGTCACTTGAGCAGGATGTGTATTCTCGATGGGTGGATTCTGCAGGACATTGGCATACGCCAGCTACAGCAAGGTGTCTTCATGAAGACGGGGTCTTCATGACGACACAATGTTGCAGCTGACATATAGCAATGCCCTCCCGAATTAAAACATTTAGAATACATAGGCTGAATGTGTAGATCTTAGCAGGGGGATAGGGTATGATCTGGTATACGGAGTGACTCCGGAATACTAAAGACAAATAGACACACGGAGTCATGGGGTAACGACACCGTATGTCTGCGTATCTTTAGTTACCGGAGTGCCTTCCTATACCCGTTCATATTACTAGCTGGAATTGAAAGTTTAAAACTGACCTTAAACGATGAGGACTGGTAGGAGCCAGGAAAGACCATTCTAGATAACAGGTGAAGTGAAGTGAAGGACGTATTCCGTAGATGTGTATCACATCCAGGAATATGATCATGCAAAGCATGTGAAAATCTTTGGCCAAAGTATCGCAATTGCTGGTTGCGTTGTCCTTATCACTTAATTTAAGATGCAGGATGTCAGATGAATATCAGTAACAGATATTCAGATAGGCTTCTTAAATGGATCACTTCGATAACCGGGGAAGGTTATGAGAACAGGTATATATAATATACTATGCATAAACAAACATGAAGGATCGGTTGTTGCCGAGTCATGAACATGAAGGATCGGTTGTTGCATGAGTCATGAAATGAAGGATCGTTGAAACTCCGAGCCATGAAAATGGAAGATCGGCAGTTCATCGAGTCATTTACAGCAGCATATAGAATCTGTTATAAGATTGAATGGCATTGAATGTGTGTTCCATATTGTAAATATGTGAACAGGGAACATTCGTTTTAAAAGGAATTGTGTGATCCAAACTGTGTTGTTTGGGTAGAGAACAATTATTAAAACTTGAACGTGTGTTTGAATTTTATAATTCATAACAGTGAACGTTATCAAAAAAAAAAAAAATTCCCTTGTTCTGGTGTTCTGAAATGAGGATGTTACATCTTGGTATCAGAGCTGAAGGTTACAGCTCTTGGACCTAATGAGTCCACGATATTAATAAAGTTTACATTTTCTTATTGAACAGAAAATGGTCAGGACAAGAGGGAATGCTGCGAATAACCCGTTGCAGGGTGGAGAAGCAGCAACTGCCCAAAAGCTGGATGAAATCCTTGCTGCCCTACTTGAAACGAGGGATCGTTTGACTGTACTGGAACAGCAGTCAATGGGCAATGAAGAGGAGGGGAATGAAGCTGAAATAAATGATCAGCTGCCTCCTGTGGACAACATCAACGGAGGGAATCCGGGTGTTGATGATAATAATGTAATTGCTCCTAATCCCCCTGAAAATAAGAGGGCAAGATTAGCAGCTGAACTTACAAATGATATAAAGAGAATAAGTCCTCCAAAGTTTGATGGAACAACTCTTGGGGACGGAGCTGAGAACTGGCTCAGTGAAATGGAGAAATACTTTGCAATAAGAAACTTCTCCGAAGAGACTAAAGCGATATGGGGAGCATATCAGCTTTCTCATGAAGCATCATCATGGTGGGACAACCGCAAGGTTGAGTTGAATATTGTCGAATCAGACATAACTTGGGATCAATTTAAGGGTTATTTTAGGCAAAGATGGCTGCCTCAACTCTATTTTGATAGGAAAATGACTGAATTTCAGAACGGTCGCAAGGAAGGTCACGGTAACGGAATCTTGGGAAGGGTTTACTAAACTCCTTAAGTATGTGCCGCAGTACCAAGCTGACGAGAAGTTCAGAATATGGAAATTCATAATGGGACCGAATCCCATCATTGGTGGCGAAGTGGATGTCCACGGCCCAACCACCATGGATGGAGTTGTCGAAAAGGCAATCAGACAGGAACAGAAATTGAGAGCAATATCTGCTCACAGGGAAGAGATAAGGAAGAAGATTCCCAATCCTTCTTCGTCTCTTGCACCAAAAAGGGGACCTTGGAAAAGGTTTGGTGTGAAAAATAAAATTGTTGTAGATAACAACAAGAAACCTATGATGAACAGACCTGTAAATAGCGTGCGGAACAGCTTCCCAAAAGTTAATGGCATTGGACAGAAGTCCTATGGAAGCCAGAATGATAACTTTAAGGCTGGAAATAAATTTGAGCCTAGAAAAGGGCCAGCTGGAGGATGCTTCAACTGTGGAAAGGACCACTATGTGAATCACTTTCCCTCGAAGAAGGATGATCGCGACACGGCGAAAGCATAGGATACATGCTTTGCAGTGGGCTATGAGACAAGTTTGAAAAGCAAGTGACGCCCATAGAAGTTACGGGTAAGTTATTCGGTAAACTTGTAGTTGTACTTTTTGATACTGGAGCTACAGAATGTTTTATTTCTACTAAACTTGCCTTGAAATTAAAAAGAAAGGCTACAAGAATGGATAAAACATGGACAGTGCATTATGGGAATAATGCTGTCCATCTGATCAAAAAATGTGCCTTTTTGGGGCAATTCTTGATCTGCCTGGTTTCTCCACCGAAGTTGATTTGTATGTCACTCCTCTAGGATCATATGATATCATTATTGGAGTTAACTGGTTGGCTGAACATAAGGCAAAGGTCGACTGTTATGAAAAACAAATCTGTTGCCTTGATGACTGCGAAAAAGCGCAAATCATTCAAGGTGTAAAACAAGAAGTTGCGGTCGAGGAAAACGGACGGCTATGCAACTAAAGAGGGCTAAAAACAGAGGCTGCACCTTGTATGCGGTAAAAATGACAGAAAATGAAGAGGAAGATAATGATTTCATGGAAAGATATCCATTGTTGAGGGATTTTCGTGATGTATTTCCGGAGGAATTGCCGTCTTCCGCCCAAACGTGAGTTTGACTTCGCTATAGAGATCAAGCCAGGAACGGAACCCATATCTAAGGCACCTTATAGAATGACTACCATTGAGTTGGTAGAGCTGAAGGCTCAGTTACAAGAACTCCTGACTAAGGGGCTGATCAGACCGAGCGTCTCACCTTGGGGAGCGCCGGTAATTTTCGTAAAGAAAAAGGATGGCACCTTGAGGCTGTGCATTGATTACAGAATGCTGAACAAAGCAACCATTAAAAATCGATACCCACTTCCTAGGATTGATGATCTGTTTGATCAGATGCGAGGAGCATCAGTCTATTCAAAAATAGACCTGCGATCAGGGTACCATCAGCTGAGAATAAAAGAGGAAGATATTCATAAAACAGACTTTTAGAACAAGGTATGGGCATTATGAGTTCACGGTGTTGCCTTTTGGGCTGACTAATGCACCTGCCGCCTTCATGAATCTAATGAATAACATTTTTCAAGAATACTTAGACAAGTTTGTGCTTGTATTCTTAGACGACATTCTTATATACTCTAAAAATGTCGAAGAGCACCAAGAACATCTCAGGATAGTGCTGGAAATCTTAAGAAAGAGGAAGTTGTATGGCAAAACTGTCCAAATGTTCCTTTTATGATGCAGAGGTGCATTATTTGGGACACGTTATAAGAAAAGATGGGATAGCTGTTGACCCTTCAAAGATCACAGCTATAACTGAGTGGCCTGCGCCTAAGAATGTGCACGAAGTGAGGAGCTTCATGGGCTTGGCTGGATATTATCGAAAGTTCGTCAAGGACTTTTCAAAAATTGCTGCCCCAATCACTTCGTTGCAAAAGAAAGAAAAGAAATTTGTCTGGACAGACAAATGTGAATCTGCCTTTAAAAAGTTAAAGGAACAGTTAACTACTGCACCTATTTTGACTGTACCTGATCCAAATGGAGATTTTATGGTTGTAACGGACGCCTCAGGAGAAGGCCTTGGAGGTATTCTGTTACAAAATAACCATGTTATCGCTTATGAAAGCAGAAAGCTTAAGTTACATGAACAGAACTATGCTCCACACGATCTTGAGCTCGCTGCCATTGTTCATGCGCTTCAAATATGGAGGCATTACCTTCTTGGCAAGCCCTTTGAATTAAAAACAGACCATCTGGGGCTGAAGTATATTTTTACTCAGCCAAATCTGAATGCAAGGCAACGAAGATGGTTAGAATTTCTGTCTCAGTATGATTTTGAAATAAGCTACATTAAGGGCAAGGAAAATAGAGTAGCAGATGCTCTGAGTCGAAGGAAGCATATCTCTGCTCTTATAACGTTAAGAACTCAGTTTAAGGATGAGGTAAAAGATGCCTTGGAATCAGATCCTTATTTCCAGCAAGTCAAATCAGCACTTGCTGCAGACCCGCAGGACATCAGGTATAAAGGATTCCGTTTTGATAACGAAGGAGTTCTGAGGTTCGAAAACAGGGTATATGTACCTGTGGCAAATGACTTAAGAGGGAAATTGTTAACTGAATTCCATAATTCACCTTTTTCTGGACACCCTGGCATTACAAAAATGCTCGCTGATCTTAAGCAGCAATATTTTTGGAAGGGAATGAAAAAGGATGTGGTAGAGTTTGTAACACACTGCTTGGAATGTCAGCGTGTTAAAGCGGAACATATGCACCCTGCTGGATTATTGTATCCCCACAGCATTCCGCAGTATAAATGGCAAGTGATAACGATGGATTTCATTCAAGGATTGCCTATGTCAAGAAATAAACATGACATTATCCTGGTTGTAGTCGACAAATTGACCAAAGTGGCACACTTCATTGCTGGTAATTTGAAGGACGATGCACCAGTTTTAGCAAGAAGATTTGTACATGAAATCTTCAGATTGCATGGAATACCGGAATTAATCATATCGGACAGAGATCCGAGGATGACATCAAGGTTTTGGCAAACGCTTAATGCAGCCTTGGGAACTAAATTAAACTTCAGTTCTGCATATCATCCAGAAACGGATGGACAGACTGAGAGAGTTAATCAAGTTTTAGAGGACATGCTAAGGATGTATTGCATGGACCAGCAGTATAAATGGGAGGAATACCTTCCGCTGGTAGAATTTTCTTACAATAACACCTATCATGCCTCTTTAAAAATGGCGCCCTTTGAAGCATTGTATGGAAGAAAATGCAGAACCCCTGTCAGCTGGGACAACGTTGAAGACAGAGAGGTAATTGGGCCAGAAATCCTTATGGAAATGGAACAACAAATCAAAATGATTCGGGAACATCTAAAGGAGGCTGCCAATAGGCAAAAGAGCTATGCAGACTTGAAGCGGGTTGACAGGCATTATAAACTTGGAGAGAAGGTCTTTCTTCGGGTGAAGCCGAAAAAGAGCTCCATAACTTTTGGCAAGGCTGCCAAGTTGTCGCCACGTTACGTGGGACCTTTTGAAATTATTGAAATAATCAACCCTGTAGCTTATCGTCTAGCATTACCTCCTGCCTTGTCTCAAATGCATGATGTTTTTCATATTTCTTTGCTTAAGAAATACGTGACAGATTTATCCCATGTGCTAAATTGGAATTCCTTGCAGGTCCAAGACCCAGGAATAATCGTGGTTAAGCCCATTCGAGTGCTGGGAACTCGCCAGTTGTACTTGAGAAATCGCGAAGTGAACCAATGTAAGGTCCAGTGGGACCAGTTCAGCGAAGAAAGTGCAACTTGGGAGAATCTCGAAGAAATGAGATCTACTTTTCCACACCTGTTTAATTGAATTTGAAATTCAGAGAACTGATAATTTTACCAAATTTAGACAATTATTAGTCTATTGTACAGTTGTCTTAAAACGCTGTTTTTAAGAGAGAATCTGTTTTTGGTATGAACTTATGAACGAAAGGACAATAACTGAACTTTGTCCTAGGAACTCCTTGTTTTGTTAATCTGATCATCGGGACGATGATTCTTTAAGGAGGGAAGAATGTAACACTCTGATTTTGTATGTTAACTTGGTGAATGTTTTACATACTGTTATAGCTGCTGAAATGAAAGCAAACATGTTAAGATATGTTTTGATCTTAAGAGAATGTGTTGCTAATTTGGATTCTTGCATACTGTGATTTATTACATGGGACAACAAATATTGTACTTGTGTGTTTGCTGATGTGACGACAAATTGTCGTATACTTGCTAGCTCTTGTTGCTGATTGACAGCATACCCTGAATCAATTCCATTGATTCAAGTATGCTGAGGTCCTCTTGTGATTTCTGTGTCGATTCACACTTGAACCGGACTGAGATTGTTATGAGCGTGCAGCGCCTGATTGCAGGTGTGAACAGCTAGCACGAAAATGCCAACGACAGGGGTTCGATTCTTGAACCCTGTACTGTCGAATTTGGGACCTCGTGAGGCAAGAAATGCCTGGACACGGGTGGCCTTGGCACGTAATCTGAAGGACGGAACGTCCTGCTCTGCATTAACGTGAATGTTAGTAAGGAGGCTGGATGGAAGTTGTTAGTGTTAGTGGTTAGTGTGAATTAAACCTAAACTAACCCTAAGGCCTAACATACATCCTACACTACTATCCTAAGTGGATTTTTAAATTACAAAAAAAAAAAAGGAAAATAAACCTAAGTTCTAAAACCTAAGGTTAAACTAGGACCTAGGTTGAATACTACTTGCAACCTAAACTAATCCTAATCTAAGGGGTGCGCAGACCCTTGGAGGGAAAGGGATAAGGATGGGAAGGAGGCATTCATTGGCATTTAATGAACTGTCCCTACGTGGACAGCGCCAGTTTTGGCGGGGCAGGTAAGGAATTAGAGGCATCTATTTAGAAATAGAGCCAAATTCAGTTTGCATGGAAATTTTGAAAATTAGAGTTTGCCAACCCAAGTGGCGGTGGCGTGGAAAGTAAGGAAAAAGGCAGAGCCTTTAATGCATTGATTGTTTCGGTCCTCGCGACCAGCTCGCCTTGGAAACAACATGAGGGAATTTGATTTTTCATTGTTTCGATTTGGTTTTGGCAAAGTTGCTCTGCATTTGGTTTTTTTTCCGGTTCAGTCGAACCAGCTCTTAGCATTTGACATTTTTCTTGGAGTTTCGAGGCTGTTGCTAAGCCTGAAGAAGAAAGGAGTGCTGGGAAGTTTGTGTTGTCATTGTGGAAAGGAAAAACACGCAAATAAGGTTTTCTTCGAGCTCTGGAAAAGAGATTTCAGGCATGTTAAGCCCTTCTCTTTAAAAATCTTTGCTTTGATTAAGTGTTTCATTAAAACAACCCTGCTCTTGGGTTTGGATTGTATGATTGCTGTTGAGTTGATTTGAAATGGATTTTGTTGGTTCTTGCTTCTTTCTTTGGAAAATGATAAGCTTAATTGCTTCTGGTTGCTCGGCCTTGATATGTTGTTGCTTGAATCGAGTTGGAAAATGATTTACTGTATCGGTTGTTGACTGTACGTGGGTTGAAATAGATATACTTCTTTCACTGTTCGTGTTGTTTGAAAGTGGAACAGGCTGTGTAATCGTTCCTTATGGAGTAAATGTTTTCCATTTAGTGTAATCGTTTCTTTACTGTGTATGTGGAACTGTCTTTGCAAGAAAAGAGGAAATGGAAATACAGTCGTATATATTGCTGTAATTTGGGTTCCGTTGAATCTTGCTGTCATTTTGGAAATGATACAAAATACTGTTATTGGTCGCTGAGTTCAGCTGTCCTTGTATTTCTTGAATGAAATGCTTTCCTGTCGTGCTGGTTGTTTAACAGTATTGGGAAAAATTGTCATATGTATCACGGGTCTGTACATGTTAATTGAGTTGTTTCTCTGTTGAAACTATCAGTTCTTTTGCTGATGAATTTGAATGAAAGAAGTAATAGCTGGATAAAGTTGTTCTTGTTGATACTTTTAAGGAAATAGATCCTCTTCCTTTTACTGTTTTAAATTTCAAAGGAAATGGCATTTGGGTTTGCTATGAGTATTTGAACTCGTTTTGAATGAAGTAATAGCAATATTATCATTGCTGCACCTTTTCTTGAGTAGGAGCTAAACGAATACGTATTGAGTATTCGTGAAGTAGGAAAAAGATAACTGTTTTTCCTTCTTAAGTTATCTATGGATTTCGTTTCTCCTTGTTGAAAGAATAAGGTGGTTTCACTTGTGTTATAATGTTGTTTGGTCTTCCTATACGGACTGTTGATACAATTACAACTTGATTGTATTCTGTGCAAAGAATGATTAAATTTCTTTATCTTTGTAATGGAAAAATTGGGATCTAACTTGTCTTGAGCCTACTCTCTGGCTGTCTGAGAGCTCATACAATTAACACCCGTTCGGGTTTGCTTTTATAGAAGGTATTGACAATTGAATATGAGTTGTTTGTGGTATTGGATTGAAACAGTACAGGCTATGAGAGTTTGTTTTTCGATAAGAACAGTTGCTCATTATCCTTATAATGAGTCTTGTTTAAGATGAATACGGGTTGGGTGTTTGATTTCATTTTGAACAAAATGGTTGTTTCATAGTGAAATTATAAAGGGAATGAATTCATCTTCTGTTGCTGTTCTGACGAGGTGAAATTCATAGTCAATGTGAATATTTAAATTGCTGTAGGTAACAACAATGAATAATATGTTGTTTTGAACGGGATACGTTCATAGGATTAAGTAATCCTGCGATTTATTAACCGCATGATTGAAGTACTATTTGTCTGTTTAGTATGCAGTGAAAGAAATATGGTTTCTTTTATTATGGTAATTATATGGTATGCATCCTTATATTGTTTGATCTTGGATGTACCTAATGTTGTACTAACCTGTTTCGGATCTTTAAATGAGTCTGATTCCAATGAAGTATGGATATGGATGCCGAATTCTTCCCTGTTTTCATTTAAAGCTGATTATAAATGAAATTATCCTTGCTGCCGGAAAGTGAATTCCGAATGGATTTTGTAAGTTTCACTCTGAACTGTTATCTTGAATTGACTTTCGTTTGGGTTTCACTGTTAGGACAGTTATGTGGAAGGAAATAGAGATATGAATGAATGACTTGGAAAAGTGATCTTTTCTTCTTTCATTTAGTTGGAAATCTGGAATTCGTGAATAATGAATTTTATAGTGCTTAGATGGGAGCAACTATATGCATTGCTGTTCGCTTTCTTGTCTGTACTTGAATGCTTTGAATTTAATATGCTTCATGAACGGAAAGGAAAGTAATGGATTTATATTTCAGTTAGTTTCATCCTTTGCATTTGCTATTAATGAAAGGCGTGGAAAGGATAACTGGATGCTATATAGACAGCAAGCTACTTGTATTCCTAACTTTACAAATATTGTAAATTGATACTTGCAATGATTATGTGGAAACGGGACAGCAGTCCCTTGGCTGATTGTGATGATAGTTTTGATAGTTCAGTTGTTATGCTGATCTTTCTTCTGTGCCTATTTCGTGATTGATGTTTAACTGTCGTTTCATAAAAGCAGGGTTCTTTTATTGAAACAGTTAGTTGAAGCACCCTATTTTAAGGATAAGTGCTTAATATGCTCGATTCATTAATCGGCCCGGCCGTGCAATTCATTTTGCAGATGGAATTTGATTAGAATGAAGACTTGGCTGTTTTCTGATGCTTTTGATTTGATAATAAATTGTAATTGTTGCTTTTATTCCTCTTCGAGGAATTGTGAAAAGAAGAAAATATATTCTTCTATCCATGAGTTGTATGGATGTTTTGTATAAACTATGCCCAATCAGTTGGATTGGCAAATGTACAAATTATGACTTGAAATATTGAATACAATTACAAGTGTGATATTTTCGATAATTATATCAGTTTGATATTGTTGTTAAATTGGAAATATGATGTTATTTCTTGATTTGGAATTGTTTCATTGTCCTTGGATGGATGCTGAATTGAAATTGATATCTGTTCTTACTTAAATGCAACTTTTAAGTTGAAAAGTGCAATTAGTTCATACTTGGGTAAAGATGAATTTTTAATTGACATTAGAAAGGATTAAGAAGAATATGATTCCATAATCAGAAGGTATTCAGGATTAGCTTAGGAGCTAAGGAATATCAATTCAACTTCGGAGTAATCGAACTTCGCTTTCGAACTCCATTTATGATCCCGTTTGATAAAATTCAGAATAAAGGATATAGGATAAATATATCCACAACTAATGGACCTTAACTATATAACGTTAAGGAGAACAAATGAATTCATTTCTCGAAGTTTAGACCTCGTTTGAATGACGTCTAATAAGTTAATATTCTGAAATTAGTTGCAGTTGGAAAAATCTTGGCTAAGTTTAATAGGTTAAACTTATCACGTCCGTCGGTACGGACTGCTTAATCCAATGATTAAGAAATAAACCAAGTAAGGAATTGTAGCCCTTCGATACGAAGGAGAAGATACATAACAAACTAATGGATGGTTTAGTCCCTCTTAGTTATATACAACTGCAACGGAAACGAGGATCAAGGGATCAGCACGAATGCTTTGAAAGTTGATTTTAATTATTAACTCGTGGCTAAGTCACTTGAGCAGGATGTGTATTCTCGATGGGTGGATTCTGCAGGACATTGGCATACGCCAGCTACAGCAAGGTGTCCTCATGAAGACGGGGTCTTCATGACGACACAATGTTGCAGCTGACATATAGCAATGCCCTCCCGAATTAAAACATTTAGAATACATAGGCTGAATGTGTAGATCTTAGCGGGGGATAGGGTATGATCTGGTATACGGAGTGACTCCGGAATACTAAAGACAAATAGACACACGGAGTCGTGGGGTAACGACACCGTATGTCTGCGTATCTTTAGTTACCAGGAGTGCCTTCCTATACCCGTTCATATTACTAGCTGGAATTGAAAGTTTAAAACTGACCTTAAACGATGAGGACTGGTAGGAGCCAGGAAAGACCATTCTAGATAACAGGTGAAGTGAAGTGAAGGACGTATTCCGTAGATGTGTATCACATCCAGGAATATGATCATGCAAAGCATGTGAAAATCTTTGGCCAAAGTATCGCAATTGCTGGTTGCGTTGTCCTTATCACTTAATTTAAGATGCAGGATGTCAGATGAATATCAGTAACAGATATTCAGATAGGCTTCTTAAATGGATCACTTCGATAACCGGGGAAGGTTATGAGAACAGGTATATATAATATACTATGCATAAACAAACATGAAGGATCGGTTGTTGCTTGAGTCATGAACATGAAGGATCGGTTGTTGCGAGTCATGAAATGAAGGATCGTTGAAACTCAGAGCCATGAAAATGGAAGATCGGCGCTTCATCGAGTCATTTACAGCAGCATATAGAATCATTATAAGATTGAATGGCATTGAATGTGTGTTCCATATTGTAAATATGCGAGCAGGGAACATTCATTTAAAAAGGAATTGTGTGATCCAAACCGTGTTGTTTGGGCGAGAGAACAATTATTAAAACTTGAACGTGTGTTTGAATTTTATAATTCTGTTCTCCATTGCATACATTCTGAAAAGCATATAAAAACAAATTTTTACAAACATCTAATATACATGTGAAAATGAATCACAAAACTCTAGGTACAAAGAAATCTAGATCCAAAAAGAGATGTATATATATATAATCAGGTTTTATGTACAATGCCATCATGCACTAGGCATGGTCAAAACGCTCAATGAGCCCGGAAAATACAAAATGGTCATATAAACAATCTAGCAAGAGTCACTACAAAAAGAGCCAAGTGGCCTCTCAATCCCTATGGGATCCCTTAGAAGGCACATGATCACGTCTAGGACTCCGGCTACACCGGTGCTCTAAGTGCACTGAGGGCTCGCGATCCTGAACAATAGCTATAGCCTCACTATGAGAGTAGCTCCTCCTCATCAAGCACTCTGCAGCCCTATACCCAGCTACCTCGGCATGGAGGGAAGTCACCATCTTGGCCACATGCCAGACGGGGGAAAAAACATCGGTATGCCTCTTTCCCAGGCTCTTTGAAGGCTCCCCTACATCCAAGGCTAGCTCAACACGAGTCTTCTCCATGGGGAGCATCAGGGTATCAGTACATACCCGGTGAATCAAGTCTCACCACTCATCAGCAGTCTCTACAAGAAAAGGAGAAAAACAAATTAGAAAATGATCAAAAGGTAAAACCAAGGATGAACAAAAAGAGAGGTAGTAACTAAGGCAATTCTAGCTAAAATAAATATCAAAATAAGAGTGGCAACTCACTTGGATCTTCGGGCCTCCAAGAAGGATCTCTGGGATCCGCGCCTACCATGGATGCCACTACTGATTGATGTCCTTATCCCACATCTGGGACAACATTGCATCCTGCCACAGAGTCATCCTCTTCGCCTAAGTCCTAAGAAAATAACTCCTTTGAGACTAGAGTCACCCTCTCCGCACTCTGCTCTGCCCTCTCGGCTGTAAAATATCCCGAGTGTCATGCCATTTGGGATCGCTATCCCCACCCCCACCTCGACTCACTGACCTCCATGTCCTTGGTCTCCTCCTTTGTCTCTCCCCTTGTGAACTCCTTAGACTTGGAGTCTATATCAATGGGATCATCACTGCTGTGGGCAGGACCGGTGACAATCTGAAGTAAAGGTGCCTGAGGAGCACCGACTCTCGCTCGAGCATGTACCACCCTCCTGGATGCAATAGGGATGCCAAGAGTAACAACAATCCAACCTCGGCCTCTAGGACCTCCCCTAGCCTCCCGAACTAATATGAACACTGGCACCACTAGGGGAAGCATGTCAATATAAGCAAGGCCGAATCTGCTTTGAGGCACTCGATCAAAGGGGTGTGTCTCTACCTTCCCCGTCCTATCCACAAGTTGCCTTGTAGTAGAGTAGGAAATCAAAGTGAAGGTATCCTCGCCCCACAACCCTACCATGGCCTAATAAGGTGTGGCCTCCATATCCTTAGTAGTCAGGGAAGCAACTAGCTGGTGGGGTGCTCTAAGCACCGTCATCTCTATCCATCTAGCTTCCCTCATGGCTCCGGGATCCGCCACCTCTATGCCTCTCCCATAAGGGATGATGCGCTCATAGACCCAACTCATAACTAAGGTCGGATGGCTCAGTGACTATCCCTATAATTGAACCACCCTGTATAAGTCGTGATAGGTGGTCCCAAATATATCATCTCCTAGGCATAAATCCAACCATGTGCCTCAATCTGCGATGATGGGGGCCCAACAATAGAGTAAAGTATCCCCTCCCTTGTCTCTGATCAATGTCGAAGCAAGGATGCCCATAATGGCCTGATGGATTAGAGGTATGGGAAAGCTAGGAATAGAATTGACCTTCACCCCCTTCTTCGAACCAGTGGAGACAACTACGTCTCCCATATAGGTGGCCCACTGAGTCACCTAATCTCTAGATACTGTTGTATCAAATGAAAGTCTCCTCCCAATAATTAGGACTCCCAAAATGTGGTAGACATCCTCTAGGGTGATAGTCCACTCACCCCTAACACCTAGAAATCGAAGGTGTTCCATCTGCATCCCAGTAAGAGAATAAGTCATATAGTATGTGACTGGTAGGTGTAACATGGGGCACCCGTGTGATCCTCACTATACCTGCCCTCTGAAGAGTATCTTGCTCATCCTGAGAGAGTGCATCTAGCACTATTGGAAGCCAATCACTCTCTCTCTCTCGGCTCCATCTGATGTACTCTTCCTTCTTCTGAAAAACACACAAAAACACGCAAAAAGAAGAAATTTTGTATCAAGATTGCAATAAAAAAATTATTAAGGAAAATAAGAATACTAAAAATGCAAAAATAAACTCAAATCAATGTTGTTTTAACATTTTGAAGAGAACCGCTGCCCTGAGCAGGGTGGCGGTTCCACAACCACCACCTTAAAAGGCGGCGGTCTTGTAACCGCCACCCTGCTCAGGGCGGCGGTCCTATCCCACATTTCAAAATGGGTCACGTGCCCTAAAATGCTTAAAAATACAAAAATTCAACCGTTTTAGCTAAAACAAAAGCCTACCCATTAGGCGCCCCCTAAGAGACACATTTAAAACTGACATTTCTAAAAATGACCCCCAAGACAAATATTTCGACATTTTAACATTTTAGTGCAAAAACATTAAAACAAGAAGAACTAACCTGAGATCTCGCAAGTCGATGTTCCGCTCGTGGAGGCATGATCGCTATCTCATTATGAACATTTTGACTATACTCTCGTCGGAAACCATCACCGTGGGTCCCAGAGCTCAAAAACTATCAAATCGACATGCGCAAATGAATAGGAAAATGGTCCCATTATATATATATATATAGTGTTTTGACTCATTTTGAATGCCCCTCTCACAGGTTTAGAGCGCCAACAGAGGTAAGTTCTCATCCCCGCGTAAATGGTAAGTCCTCATTTCATACTAATTTAGTATTTATTTTTCGATTTGTTTTGTCTATCTACACTTGAGTCTTCTTTCCATTTTGCAGGTAGCGGGAACTTGGATGGCAACATTTCGACACACGGGCATGTCAGGTATAATTTCTAACTTCCCATTTTGGGACTGCCATAACTCGGACCCACTATTTTATGCCTCTTCATGGTTAAAACACTTCTCAGGGGGCAATATGTATGTACCCAAAATTGTAGGGTACCGTACCACTGGAACAATGTTACACATGCCCCAATGATGATACAGGTCACCTCGTAAGGTGTTCCACTCCAGAGAAGCTCACAAAGTATATGTTAGCATCCCAAATGCTTTATCCATGTTCCTTGTGCTTTTTTATTCCGTTGCCTTTCTTCTCTTAGCGTTTTGACCTTTAGTGATGAAACCGCTGCCTGCTCAGGGTGGCGGTCCTTCACGTGTTTTCGAACACGTTCTTTTGATCACGACTTGCATAATTTTCAACTTTTACCAACTTTTCTCCACCGCCTTGGCTTGTATTAATGTTTTGTGTCCCTTGGAATAGTGTTTCTCCATTGTTTAATGGTAAAAGAGTTCCATTCCAAGTTACCCTTTGGTGAATGGGAATTCTATAAATAGCTGGTTTGTTTTCAAACAAATGGCCCCTCAACTTCTCATTTTTCATTGTTTAAGTCTGTCAATTTCTTGTTTAGAAGCTCATTTTGTTTTCATGTTTGCATCCATGCTAGTTTTCCTTGCTGTTGGAAGCCATTCGATCTTCTTGCTTCAGTCTTGTTCATTGTTGTCCATACAAATTAGTCTAGAGTAGAGTAGTGTCAGTTTTAGATTGAATTCATTAGAGTTGCAGGTTGTGTTCTTCACAGAAGGTAGATTCTAGAATCTCTCGGTACCCTTATGTTGTATTCTGCAATAAATCCTGCTAGGAATTGCATATGCCAAGCTCAGTCAATTGCGCTATCCCTCTCCTACTCGCATTGTATTCGGTCTATATCAAAAGCTGCCATTGTTCAAATACCTTCTTCTGTTGATGCTAGCATATACACGATCTTCTGGATTCACATGAACATGAAAGAATGAGGAGATAATTTTGAGGGGAAAAATTCATACACTCTTGGATTCGCCACTGTTCTACAAATTCCAGGTTTTATCTGTCAAAGTTCTAGTTAAAACATATCAAATAGAGTAGTGAAATATTTCATTTTAGTTAAATTTCATTCTTGATATTGCTAGGGAAGATGTGGGGATTGATAGTTTCTGAGAAACTATGATTCATTCCTCACTTCTAAGGTAGGATAAATAATATTTCAATTAAGTTAGTCACTATCTAGTTATTTAGGATAAAATTCACAATCGCAGGCAAGTAGCTACACCGGGATACCTTGTTTGTTTTTATTTTTTATTAGATTAGTTTTCATGTTCGAATATATTAGATTATTTGCTCTTTCAATCCCATTCAAAATCTTATCAAAAATAGAAAAATAGAGGAATATATATATATATATATATATATATATATATATATATATATATGTTGTAGATATATCTCACATAGTTAGTTTATTTCATTTCAGGTCAAGCTTATATTGATCTAGTATGACAATCACGGGACCTATGGAGCCTGGGAATACATTTTTGAGCCAATCGTGCCTCAACCAAATACTTTTGCAGCAATAATAACACATAGACCAAAATATCATAATTCAGGTCTTCCGAGCAATAACATACCTACAAGAAATCGACGCACAACTAAGAGTATTAAACATAGAAGATGACAAAACACACACGTTCCGGTCAAATCAGACAAATTATAGATTGCCTTGATAGACATCCGTATGACTGTACAAGGACCTGAAAGAGAACAAACATTCGGTTGTGATCCACTAGTCCCATATCCATACACAAGAGACCTCCTCATTGATATAGACACTATCTTACATATCGAAGTTGCCAAAACACCTATTAGGTACTTTGAGAAAATCATACAACTTCTAGTTCTAAACATAGAGGCTAAAAAGGCATACGACTACTGGATACTCGAAATTAGGAATTTATTCTTCACATGACCATACGAGGTCCACAACAACCACGAACTTACGATTGTGATCCAAAGGTCCCACAACCCAATGGGCCTACAAATCAATCCAACGTTGACGCCGGTTTTTGAACATTAGTGTTTAGATCCTCTCCACTCCCACCAGACATTATCACACAACTATCATTATTAAACATAGCAGCTAATCAAGCTAAAGATTTCTGGACTTGACCAGAGAATCATCCATAAAACACCAAAAGATCCACTACATATTTAGTCATTCCATTTTTATGACCTTGTTGGGAGACATATATGAAGCACCCACAGTTATATTCCACGTATTCTATAACCCATAGATCGGATCACGGCAGAGCTCAATATTGATTGGAGCCTTCGAGTAGCTATCCTTTTCGAATGATCTATCACACCGGTTCAGGTTAGGAGGGCCTTCTTTGCCTTAGATTTGCATATCCTACTATTGTGTGTTGAAGACATAATATTACCTAACTAGTTTATCTATATCCCACGTTTATTCCATCCCCACCGGTTGTCTCAGCACGACCTCGAGAGGTCGGGTGCGAGGAAGAGTTACTTGTAGATTCTAATGCTCGCATGTCACTTTTCCATCATACAAAATTGGTGAACCTGATGTGAAAAAAACTTGTTTTTCTCTTTCTATTCTTTCATCCACCTTCACTCTTTCCCATTATTCAGTGGTATTCATATACCCCGAATATGTCTGGATACGATGCATATGGTTGACATTTTTAGGACAAGTTTGCTTAGGTTGAAAGAATGAGCTGATTTAAGCATGAAATGATTGAGTTGATTATTTCTATCACCTGGAGAGTGAATAGGGATGAATTTTATTCCTAGTGAAGGATTTTTTTAGGTCTTGAAAGTAGTAGAAATGGTGTTAATCGAGTTGAGTTTGCAAAACCGGGTTTTGGGAAGCTTGTTTTGATAAAGGGTACAATTATTATGGTTTGAGCATAAGATTGTTGCATGAGATAAAATTACATAAAATTTATGTAAATGTCATAGGAATTTAATAGAGTTGTCAAATTTCATAGTTTAATTCATATTGAGGGGTCTTGAAACCCAAAGGTAAAGATAGGGTGCTAGAAAAAGTTTTTTTGAGAAAGATATGAGCAAGTGGGCCCATTTAATGAAATATTTGATTAGTTAAAGTAAATGTGAGACCATGTATGATGATTATATGTCATATTACTCATGTGTGGTAAATTATGGATATTTATTAAGCATGGTTTTGGTAAAAAGGATTTTTCTCATCCCATTGATGGGGTTTTGAGGCTTTTTGGTGCATGGTGAGTAGTTTTTAGCATGACCGACATATATGGGTCATATATGAATATTTTAATGATTAAAATGGAATATAATTAAGTTTATTTGTCGTGAAAAAGGTTAAGGACTTACCTATGGTGATTTTGAAGGAAGAGAATCTTATAAAAACAAGGTTTTTGGTTCATTTTTGAATTAGTGCTCTTAGAGGGAAAAGTGTGACCCTAGTACGAGTGTTTTGTAGGTTTGAATGCATGAATTGAAGGATGAGGAAGCATGTTATAGGTTAAGTAAGGATATATATCATTTTTGAAAGTGATTAGATCTAAGAAAAGTTGAGAAATAAAGAGATAAAGCAAGTTTCAAGACCTAGGGTTTGAGAAAGGGTTTGTGGATGAAATTATGATCTCTATCGGTTATATAAACAATGAAATAAAAGTTCATCATCATCGGTGGGTGAGTTGGTACTTGGCCATCCTAGGGGTTTTTATCCTCCTTTTGGAGTGGGTGCTTCACTAAATTAGGGGTTGGTGCTCCTTGTAGAGTTTGTGCTCTACTAAACTAGGGGTTAGTGCTCTGGTAGAGTTTGTGCTCTACTAAACTAGGGGTTGGTGCTCCTTGTAGGGTTGGTGCCTCACTAAATTTGAAGCATGGATAAATAATGTTTATGTTTTAGTGGGTTTTATTCCCTTGACGGTTTCTAATTTTGGTTTTCATGTGTACTTTCTTGTTCTTTCTCATATATATGGTTGTCTCTATGCTTAAGTAAACACATATATGGTTCATGATTGATTGAATGGTTGTATAAATAATGATGAATGATAAATGATAAATGAATGAAAATATTTGAAGGATTGATTCACCCCCATCTCAATACATTGTTATTTAAACTCTAGAATAGTCATCTAAAAAAACATGAGCTTACAAACAACAAATAATTAGTCATGATTACAAAATATAGAGTAGATATATCAAGATGTGATAAAAATGCAAAGTTGGGAAATTTTTATGAGGATCGACGTCAATTTAGCAGATTTGGTGTCGATCTATGTGATTGATACTAATCATTGTTAAAATGTTTTTTTATCAAAAATGTTTTGTAATGCCCGTTGGTACTAAAATTTACACCTCCTTTGGGGCCAGGCAGTTTCAACAAATAGACTGAGGAACTTTTAAGAATGTCAGGATTGGAAATTTTATGTCATTTGTAGTGGGCAAAAATATGAAAAACTTATTAAGACCAGATTCGAGGGCTTGGGTGACACGTAAAAAGAATGGTCAACCTTGCCAATTTCGGTCATGACTTTGACCGAGGTGAGAGAACCTAAGGGGTAACTTGAAACATAGTAGAAGGGATAAATATTTTTCTACTCAATGTTTTGTGGGGAAACAGATCGGTCGAGAATGGGATGGACATGAATACAACACTTCACTCTCACAAGTTATCACATAAAGTAGTGTATATACTCAATTCATGAGACACAAGTTACTAAAGACGATAAGTTGCATTCTTACATTGCATTTTTATGAAAGGGAACAAAGATAAAAGGCTCCCTTTACTGATATTTGTAAAGAACACAACAAGATGGCAAAAAAGGTTTGTATTGTAAGATGAGACTTAAATTATGTTTTGTTTAGAAGGATGGGGGATTTGTAAGATGATAGATCACTTAATAACACTACTCATAATACTTGCTCAGACATTCATGACATCTTAGACAATAAAGAAAAATTCATCAATAAGTCACAATTTCCATTTAAAGAAAATATTTACATTCATTGATACTCAATTTATGACAATTATTTCACACAATCCTTAAAATACTCAACACAAAAAGCTCATGCAAATATTTTAATGAAGCATTTCTTTCTTTTGATCTCATACACTTAAGATACACTCGAAAGCTTACAAAAATCCATCGACAAAATGATTTTAGAAAGGATTTTATAATTGCATTCAATATTGTAAAGTAAAAGCTCACACCAAAATATTGAACAAATGACCAAAGCTTAATCACTAAGGACAAACCTAGTGTAATTCAGAGAAGCAAGAAATACAAAATTGCAATAGAAAATGCAATTGATCAACTAAATGTTCAGTACACAAAATCCAAAATATGTAAGCCAAACTCATAGTCAGAAAATTTCATTCTAATCTACCAAATTCTTGACAAGGGAACATGAAAACAAATGATCTCAATGCCTGTTAATGACTATACATTGTAATCATCTTAACATTTGAATTTGAAAGAGTAAACTTAAAATGTATTTTCTTCTAGACAATTTTAAGCAATATCACAACAAAATATATCAATTCTTGTTCTTTGTAAAAGTTTAAGAAAAAAACCCCCTTTAGTATGAGGACAAACCCCTCATACTTATAACTATTCAACTAAATTTCCCCCAAAAACACACATCAAAGGGCCCCTTGAATCCCTACTTCGTGTAATTCAAAATATGCAGAGGAAATATCTACTAACTGAAAAGATTCCCTTTTTCTCTGATTGGGCTAAGTGAAAAACATGTGGTGACACCTGAAGGAGATAGAAAAGATATTATTTTACTTCTAATGAACTCTGTCATTCTTTTTTACTTTTTATGGCCCTTTCCAGTGGATTGACTTGAGATTTCCCTACCCTTGTCTTTATAGGCATCATACTTTTCAAACATTTGAGTAACAACTTCCTCATCAAGCCCTGAGTGGTAATTGAAAATTACTTCATGTTTTATACTTATTTTATCAATCTCCAAAAAGATAAATTTTTCTTTCTTCATCCTCTTTATCAATTTGTCAATTGTTAACTCAACGTATGCCCAGTCTTGCATAAGAGATACACTAAAAACCCTCGCTCTCCTAGTTTACCCATAACATATTCTCTAAAAATTCTAATCAAATTTTTTGCTCTCCATTATAATTGTTTCTCCACTTGTCTGTCCCAATTAATTTATCTATCGAGCATGAAGACCACTGATATAATCCATTGTTTTGTCTCTCAATTCATCAAGAATTTCAAAATATTTTACTAAAATCTCCACTCTTACCTTTTCCATATTGTAATATTCATATTGACTTCCCACAGAATCAGGAGACACAATACCTTCTCTAACAACCATGTCATCACCTAAGTTTTTGATAGCTTCCATTTTTGGTAGCATATCACTCCACATTAATTTCTCAGTATCACATTTATCCATTAATGCCTTGGTTTCTTCTACCTTTTCATGAATATAGGAATAATTTTTTACAAATTCTATGATTATTGATTCACCCCTGAAACCAAATCATTTTCCCATTGGATAGTGGCATCCCCTCTTTCTCTTAAGTCATCTATTCTTTTGATATCATCATTAGTTATCTCTAGGGACTTCAACTTGTCCTTCCTTGTGAGTTTTGGTCAATTTTTATGACCAAATTGGATAGTGCCTCATTCTTGGCCTTTAACTCCTTCTTAGTTTCTTTGAACTCATCAATCTTTTGGAATACCCCTTCTATTGCTATAGAAAAAATCATATTTCATTTCTTCAATAGAAGGCTTACCTAATGAGATCTTGGAGACCTAAAAATCAGATGGGGATGCTTCCCCTCAAGCACACCAACTTTGGGAGTTGCAACATCTATGAATATTTCTCCTTTCTTGCTCAAAGCTTCCCTGGAGATAAATTTTGCCTTTTTAGGTGGTCTTGCTAGATTGAGGAGAGCTAAGATTTGTAGATCATCATCATCCAATTATATTTCCACCTTCTTCTTCTTTGGGAGAGTAATACCTATCCATTCTCTTATGGGGGACTCATGTTCATCCATTGATTGTAGAATTGAAGTTACAGGGATAACTGTAAGGGATTTGAAGAGGAAGAAGGCATAAACATACCTTTTGAAGCTGTGTGTATAGGTTCCTACTAGGTACCTTATCCTATAAGTCCACCATGACCCTCAATTCCATCCATAGGTTCAGATTGGTCCCCTATCTCTTCAACTGTTGGGGGATGTTGGTCACCAACTTCCTTCTCTATTCATGATGAATCCTCATTTTATTTCTTACTAAGAATAGATATCATCTCGCCGGTTCTTGGGAGATAGATTTAGTTGTAGGGATGTGAGCTTCAAGAATTCCTACATTTACTTCAGTTTCCTAAGGTACTACTGTAAATGTGACATTTGAAGTTTCTTCCTATGCTTCCTATATTGAACTTCCTCATCATGAAGTTGTGCTTCATGTCTAATACTCTACTCTTCTTATGCTTTCCACACTACTTAGAGTTGGCTCTAGAGTGGCCTCAACATGCTATGTGTGGAATAGTTAAGGCATAAAGTATAGGAGAATTCATGAGGGTATGTTCCCTAATAGGTGAAGTAACTGAAGATATTGGAATGGAAAGGGTTGTTGTCACAAGTATAAGTTGTTTAACAAGAAAAGTTATAGAGACTCGGGTGATATCAGTGAGATAACTGGAACATCAAGATTCATTACCTATCTAGGGGTCTCTTCCTCTCCAAATCAACCCATTCAAATGTTTTAGTTTGATTCCTCTTTCAAAGTTGGACTTGCTTTTCTTCCTCTTGATTCCTATAGGTCAATAGGGGAGTCTCAAACAATTTTTCCTCCTAGACTTCTTAAGAATGGATTCCATCACTTTCTCTTTTCCTTTGGATCCCGAAGCAGATGCTAGAACAATCTATAGGGAGTAACATGAACAATAGGACCTTCAACCATACCTTCTTGAAGCATCTCTCTAGTTCTTCTTGCTTCCTTGAGGAGGGGGAGTTCTAAGTCTACTATCTTGGGCACTTACATCACCTATTACTGAAATGAGTCCAACTTCTTAATCTTTTGTCTCCATGAAACCTCTCTAGTGGCATAAACCCTCTCGAAATGGGGGAAGAACATCATCAACGAGATTTCTATGTCTATACTCTCTTAATAGTGGGGTATGTTGGTAACTTATGTCCACTCCTTTTGAAAATAACCACCTTATGGAGATTTAGATGGGATTTGCAGTCTTTTCTTGGTTATATTTTTCTCACTAATGTTCCACTTGATTGGTGGAAAAGGCTAAGAAGCAATATTGTCCCAGATGTATTATTCACTAATCACATTACCATCATCCTCTAACCCTTCAGGAGTTTGGATAACCCCAAAATAAATCATCTAGGACAAAGTCATTCTTGAATATTCTCTTCATCTGACTTCCCTTTCATCTTCACAGTTCATCTAGAAATCCTCATAATGAGGTTTGTGCTCTACTTGAGTGGGCACAATACTATGTAAGATATACTTTATATCATAGTGCTTTCTATCCTCAAATTTATCCATCATGCACCTATTCATCTCTCCTTCCAACATTTTTTCTTTTTGGATGTTCAGAAAAGTGTAATTCCCTATGACTATGGGAAATTTTATTGGGGATGTAATATGATTTTGGGAAATGAAATGATGTACTGATAGCAATATGTTCTGACCAATTCCATTAATGCCCATTTTTCATTTACACACCTAGGTAGCACATAGGGTTTCCCATCAAAACCACTAACCCTGATATATGAATAAGTCCTGAATTGGATGAAATAACACCCATATTGAGTAATGACTCTCTTAGCATCAAGGGAGAATATTTCAGTCTCCCATTCGGGTGATATAAATAGATTGTAGGTGTAAAGAAGTGATTGGAAATGTTTATGTAATGTATATCATAACTTTCCAATCTTAGCTGATAGAAAGACATCATATACCTTGGAACTATTAAGCTCCCATCCATTAGAAAAAATTTTTTTATGAAAAAAATGTTATAAACAAGGTAAGAAGTCATGAAGAATTCAACCATTCCAAGATTTTCTCCTCTTGCAATCTGGGAAACTCCCATCATTTGTTCATGAATATGGTTACTTATGATCTCAACCTAGGGGAGAGGATTTTTGTTTATGAGTATCACCTAAATGAATTGGAACATCCATTCTAAAATAAATCAGTAGATTCCATACCCATTACTCGGTTCAACAATGTAATCACATCTCCAACTTCCTCAATAAATTCATCCCTATTCAACTTCTTCATCATTCTGGGGGCAGAAGTTTGAGGACTATTCAACCAATGGTCATTCATGGTTTTCATCCATTTATTTGAATGTGAGTTCCAATACTCTATGCCAAGTCCTTGGTAATATCCCTCCTCCTCATATGTGGGAGGAAAACCCAACATTTTGTCAAACATCCTACTCTGGAAAGATAAAACCAAATCTCCCCTTCCATCCCAAACTTCTCTAGTTGTAGGATCATAGTGTTGAGAACATACCCATAAGATATTCGAGCATGGTGTAGTGGGAGGGAAAGTCGCAATGAGGTCAATACGATATTATTAGCTATTTGGGTCATGGCATTACTTATCTCAAGGAGTATAACCTCTTCTTAAAATCTTCTAAATCACAGGATGCAATATCAGAATCTCAATTTTGTCTAGAGGAGAACTAAGGTTGGAACTTGTTTTCAAGGGTACCACATGGATCTTCATGATTCTAGTTTAATTCTATCACACCTCTTTTCACGAAAAACCCAGACCTCTCAAACCAACTCTCAAATATTATAGAAAATACAGAATCGATGTACTTACCTTTTCACCAAAACTCCAATTACTGCTCGAACTTGACTAAGAAGGCACTACAACTAAATTTTGATCCTTGGGTTTGATTCTTGCTTCATTTATCCTTCGATACTCAAAATATTTTAAAAAATCAGATATTGGATTCATTAGTAGAGTACTTTATAATAAGTTTCCTTATTAACAACTCATAGATTTATGCATTAATGTCGAAGATTGCATTTGTGGGGATTTTTCATAATTTTCATATTTTTTTTTTCTTTTCAACCATTGTAATATTTTCACGTCCTATCACCCATGTATCTCTCCTACATGAGTCCTTCGCATTAATGGGCTTAATCCCATATGGATAGTGCATTAATGAACCACCTCTTTTTTTTAACGGTCTTCTCGAATATTTTTAAAATGATATGCACACCATTATTGTAACATGCAAAATGCACTTCCTTCTTCGTTCCCGTATGTATGTCATATGCTTATTTCATGTTCCTAAGTCATCCGGGCCTCATTTTTTTTTATCAACTACACACCCTAAAGAATCATGAGACTTTCTTCCCTTTTTCCCGGCTTCCCAACTTTCCTCTTCGCATATTGCTTTCCTTTTACTTATTTGTCAAAGGGATGCAAAACTGTAAGCTTGACCCGAGTTAACCATTGTTGACTTTGACTACCGAGATGACACACATCTTCCTTCGGGTTTTGGGCTTATAACTTCCATTTGCACTATATCAGTGTAAAGTGCTAAGGAAAATAAAGGCCTATCTCCTTGCTTTAATAATACCTTTACACCTGTTTTCTTTTGGGGAATGGGGATGTGTCCACACTCTACATTGTATTTTCATGAGTATTTCTTGGAGTAATTTATTGACTTTTGAATTATTTTGAGCCTTGCATATTTATATTACCTATGCAAACATCCATATTAGGTCTGATATAGTGAAGTAAACAAAAACATGCCACTTGCCTTCGGGTGTTAGGAAAAAATACAATTTACACAAGAATTAACAAAAGGCAACACACTAGAAATTTTTGCAGGGATTGATATGACTATTTAACAAACTTTTACACATAAATCATTATCTTAGATAGGGCATGAAAATTTTGGAGGTGCATTTCAAACTAAAAAGGGGCAAGTTTAAACAATCATCACCATCGGCTCTAACTCGGGGATGGGCACCCCTCTCTGGTGCCACAAGAACCAAACAAATAATTTGAAAAACAAACCAGGCTCTTAATCCATTCGGAAATAGAGTCATAACAAAATCACATACATGGCTTTACAAACATATACACACAAAAATTACTAAAACACTAGAACAACTAGTCACTGTAGACTAGAAAAACAAAAAGGGAAACAAAAACAATGAACAATAAAAACTATACATTGTACAAAATTCATACCTGATCGTGTTTAGTCCAAGAAGTACTTAAGATGCCTACCGTTGATAGGAAATTCCAACAAATCTCCTTCTAGGTCCTTTAAGAAAAATGTGTGTTCCCTAATTTTGATATCAATAGAGTATGACCCCATCCATAAGGCATCAAAATTTCCATGTTTTCCCTTGTCTTCATGCTTGTTATCCCACAACAAGACTAAATATCTGATATTAAACTCTCTTGGGGTCACTTTCTTATCAAATATATTTTTAAGCCTTTCCCTAAACTTCAAGTGCTTCTGATGAGATTCTCTTCTTTCTTCGTCTAATTCCAAGATTTGATTTATCCTTGCTTCATAAGGGTTCACTTCCCCTTCATCCCCAAGTTGTTACATGAATTGATAAGAAGACAACTGCATATGTAAGGGAAAAAGAGCCTAAACCCCATAGAATAACTCAAAAGGACTCTTACCAGTAGCTCTTTTAGTAGTAACTCCTGGTCCCCCATAAGGCAAATTTAAGTTGTTCTCCCCATTTTATTTTATTAAATTTTAATGTTCTCTGGAGTATCTTAAGATTTTTTTGCTTGACTTAGCTTGGCCTTTTCCCCATGGATTGTAGTTTGATTCATAGGCCAAGTTGATGCCATATTCCTTACACATAACTACTAGTGGTTTAGCCCTAAATTTCATAGCATTGTTGGTAACTATTTTGATAGGAACCCCAAATCTACAAATTATATTATTCAAAATAAACTCCACGAACACTTAGTAAGTTAATTTCTCGGTGGGAATATCCTCGACCCATTTAGTGAAGTAGTCGTGTAAAGCAACTAGGATCCATTTATGTCCAACACTCAAAGTTTCGATATTTCTCCAAGGAAGTCCATTCCCCATTGTTTGAAAGGGGATTTAACTCATACTTTTTGCAATGGTAAAACACTTGTAGCTTTCAAACTTCTAGAGAAACACTGACAAATTTCACATTTTTGATTGATATGGGTGTATCTTTGAATAATGTGGGCCACCAATATCCTACTCTCAAAATTTTATGAGTAGTTACTCTTCCAGCAAAGTACCCCCAATATACTCCTCCATGGAATTCTAAAATTATTCTAAGAAATTCTTCTTCAGTTACACATCTGAGTAACACCCCTTTTGGATTCTTCCATGCTAAACCAAAATCAGTCATGACATATTTCTAGGATGCCAATTTGAGTGTCCTTCTCTGATTCTTGTCTAAGTGTCCAAGACACTCCAAATTTTTTAAGTAATAAATTACATCCTTATACAAAATTGAGTTATTCACCTTTTCATGGGGGTCCATACTACATTCTTCAATGAAATTTATCTCCATCACCTACAAATTACTTTCATCCATTAACTTCACTAATCCCAAACCTCTAACCAATTTAGTGGTCTGTATCTCCATATCATATTCTTGTAGCTTATTCACCCAATGACATATTTTGCTAGAAACTTCCATTTATGATAAGATGTCCTTAACCATTGTATGGGGAATATAGGATACAATATTGGAAGTCAAGATGTAAGGCCTAAAGATTTTGGTAGCTCTTACCAAAGTAAAAACCTCATTTTCAATGATAGTGTATTTCAATTCAAGACTTGGAAGGCTTTACTTGAAAAAGCAATAGGAATTTCATTTCCTTCTTCATATTTTTGCAATAATAATGATGTGATGGTATTCTCAGATGAAAAAGAGAATATTTGAAAATATTTTTTATAGTCAGGACTTGCCAATACTGGGGCATTTTTCAATGCTTCTTTTAGTCCAGTGAAAGATTGGACATCTCCTTCTTCTCATTTGATGACTTCGTCTTTTTTCAGCATTTTTGTTATAGGAATAGTTATCTTAGAAAAATTAGAGATGAACATCCTAATAAAAATTATGTGACCAAAAAAATATTGAATTCCCTTTTTAGATTTAGGGATAGGAACCTTAACAATTTCTTCCACTCTCTTAGGATCTATCATAAGCCCTTCCTTTAACACAATATGCCCCAATACTTTTTATTTTGGAATCCAAAATGACACTTCTTGGGATTCAATGAAATCCCATATTCCCTGCATCTGAGCAACATTATTTCTAGGTACCCTAAATAGTCACCTCTTTTCTTAGAAAATATTGTTATATCATCTTGATATACAACTATGAAATCATTTATAAGTATCAAGAAAGCCATAGCCATATCTCTTTGGAAAGTTACTCTCACATTCATGAGTCCAAAAGGAATTCTGACATAAACATATGTCCCCTAGGGAGTGGTAAAGGCAATCTTAAACTGTTCAGTTTTCTTCACAACCACTTGATTATATCTTGAGAACCCATCTAGTGTTGACAATAATTCATACCTTGTGACTAGTTGCAACATGTTATCCATATTTGGTAATGGATAATTATCTTTGATTGACACCTTGTTAAGATTCCTAAAATCCACAAAAATCCTTATGTCTCCATTTTTCTTTCTGACTGCACAAGGTTTGCCACCCATGAAGAATACCTTGCAGGTTGTATGATTCCTCCATCTCTCAACTTTATCAACTCTTCTTACATTTTGAGAGAAATGAGGGGATTAATGGGTCTTTGTTTCTACCTGAAAGGTTTGGAATGGGGTTTAGAGGTATTTCATGTTGAAATAGATCTTCTCTATAAGCTTTCAATTTAGAGTATGACCAGGCTAAACAATCTTGATGTTCTCTTAGAAGATTGGTATAAGCTTGATTTTCTTCTTTACTCAAATTGCAACCCAACCATACCTTCCTAGGGTTTTCTTGAGTCCCTAGGTTACATTCTTCAACATCTCTAGAAACAGAAATAGGCCTATTGATCACTCTGTCAACATTATCAAATTTGGATTCAAGGGAAACTAATCCTTTGGGAATTTTATTTATTTTTAGTTGGATCACCTCTTTTCCAAAGAAAAATTCTTTCCCATCACAGAGTTCAACCATTGGTTCTAAATCAATATGTTGATTTGTAAATTCATCATTTCTCTTCATAAATCTTTGTATCTAAGCATCATCTTCAAATACTTTCTAATGTTTGACATTATCAGGCATATAAGGTCTAGCCAATACTTCAACATCATAGTTACAAAATGGATATACTATATAGTTAGAGAAGTGTGATGCAATTACAACCAATTTATTAGTTGTTGCATTATGATTCCTTTCATGATATAAGATATTAAATGAATCAAACATTTCAATAAGGTCCCAAACTACATGCTTGTACTATTTCATCTGTTGATTTTTGGTTACATACAATTTTCTTACTTGTTTCACAATCAACTCAGAATCTCCTTTAACAATGATATCCTTGATTCCATGTTTCCAAGCAACTCTTAAACCCAAGAGAAATGCTTCATACTCTGCAATATTATTAGTGCATTCAAAATTTAATTTGAATGAAAAATTATAAGATTATTTTTTTGGGGATGTGAGGACTATTCTAGCTCCACTCCCCACAACAGAACATGCTCCATCAAATATCATGGTCCAAGGAATACCAAAATCTTGTAAATGAGTAATACTATTTATACATTGCTCTTTAAAATTAGGATATCGTATAAAATTTTCCAAATCAGTGTCAAAAGATAATACCTCATAAGAGGCATTTATAGGATATTCAATGATGTGGATCATCTTTTTCTCTCCATACAGCTTCACCAACTTTCCTTCTACAGGTATGGTGGCATAAGACATGTCCATATGTACACTACCTCCCACTCTTGCATCCCATTTCTTGGATAACAACATACCCCATTTAGTAGGGCAATCAACATTAAAAATGTTTATGGTCAAATATTTACTTAGGTAAGAAACCAGCTGAACAAATATCCCTTTAACATACTTGATAACTAGTACGTCTCTTGAATCCATGGCATGAAATTTTCCAAAAGCTACCATTATTTTTATATCTAATTCATTCATGACTTCAAGTGGCATTATATTGCATGAAGCTCCCAAATCAAACATGCAATTGTGAACAAGTCTATCACTGATAATCAAAGAGGTAAAAAATGGATCAACATCCAATTGAGATTCTACCAAAGAAGTGCCTAAATATATCTCTGGGGATTCCCCATGCTTTCTTGTTCTGAGGCATTTCTACTTCAGCTATAGTAGATGAGACATCCACATTATTTACATCTTTGGTTACAACTACTGTCTCTTCTTTGAATCCTAAATATTCAAAATCTCTTTTTCTATGCTTAGGGATCCTAAGAAACTCAACAATAGGCACAATAATTTTAATTTGACTCAAAATTTGAGCCATATCACATGTGACATACTTGGGCGAGCTGTATGGGGAGACAAATTAATTGATGTTTCGATGGGATAAGATTTTTACCACCTCAAAGAACATCAATGGTATTTGGCTTATTAGCAGAGACATGGCCTTTATTTGGCACATCTTTTTTAGGGACATTCTTAGGGATATTGGTATGTACAAGTGCTTTGTTTTTGAAATATAGGGTAGATCCTTTAACCAATATTCTACGAGGTTGTAATCCTTTTCTTGAGCAACCACCACATTCATCAAAATCTTCTTCAGAAGGGGTACCTCCATCATAATTTTTAATCATTAAATCCCTTAAATACTCAAAATCATGGTTAGGTAACTCAAAAGAAGACTGAACCATGTCTATATCAATATTGGTAGTAAGAGGAGAAGAAGATACCCATTCCAAATAGTTCCAAAATGATTCAACATTACTAGAACCCAACAATTAAGTAGAAGTATAAGATCACGTCATTGGTGGTGTGATAAATGTTTTCTACCACATTCTCCTTGTAACTCTAATGTTGGTGATGATGCTAATGATGAATCTTTTTTCAGTGATGTTTGTATGATGGAATGTTCTGACACTGTACCACCAAGGGCTACTTCTACTTAATTGTTGGGTTCTAGTAATGTTGAATCATTTTGGAACTATTTGGAATGGTACAGTGTCGAACATTAGTGGATCATTCCATCATACACTATCTTGTAGTATAGTGTCAGAACATTCCATCATACAAACATCACCAAAAAAGATTCATCATTAGCATCATCATCAACATTAGAGTTACAAGGAGAATGTGGTAGAAAACATTTATCACACCAGTCAATGACGTGATATTATTCAACCAAAGATACCCTAACAGTTAGTGGATCAGGTACTATCTTGTTTTCTCTATGGTTTGGCTACTTGTTCTTTGATGCCATAGGTCCTTTTCCTATATCATCAACTCTATGTTCACCTCTGGGGTGATTTCCAAATCTATTCTATCCTTGAGGTTGATGTTGAGCTTGAGGATTTTCCCTATTCCTTTCTTATCTCTAGCAAGTTTGTAAGAAATTTCCTTAACTTCCCCTGCTAGGGTCTTGACTACTTCCTCTAGCTCTATTGACTTGCTTGTCTGGGATTTTTCTGGGTTAACTAACTTGACACCCTCCCTCTTTGGAGGTTTTTTGGATGCTTTGATAATATTCTCAATTTGCACTGCCATAGTAAAATCTTTCCTTAAATTCCTAGGATTCTTATCTCTCAAGTAATAAGATGCCTTATTATCAAAAGGATTTGAGTATTTGATTAGACAGAATCATCACTAGGTCTCAGATTCACGAGTAGTCTTGTCAAAGTTTTGTTAAACTTGGTGTTAAAATCCTAAACATGTTCATTAGGATTTTTCTTTATGTTTTCAAACTCAGTAAGAAGGAACCTAGGATCAGTTTTATCACCATAATTCATAAAATAATTCTTCATTTCCAACCATGAATCAATTGAAATATCAGGAAATGACTTGTACCATTCCCTAGCATCTTCATCTAAAGTATGTATAAATAATTTTACATAGACATCCTCGTGTTAAATTTAAAAATATTCCATAGCATTAAAGAAGAGTCTAAGATGTTGATCTCTACTTATGGAATTATTCCCCTGAAATCTAGACAATCTATTTCAGACCTCATGTGGGACCTCATTTGAATAACCCATCATCCCACAAAAATCTATAAGTTTGTAAGTGTTTACTACAAAAGGAGGTATGGGTGGAGGTTGTGTCATATTTTTGGAGGAGGTGTTCCAATAGGAGGATTAAAATGATAGGGAACTGGGGGTATTTGAGGCAATGGAGTGTGATCTTCAAAGTAATGATCCTTTAATGATTTTGTTTCACAAAATAATCTATTACTTCTAATCAATAAAGGAGGGAAATGAGGAATACCCAGATCACTTGAAAATGAAGGACCCTCCCGAGTTGGAGTGTACAAATTTTTGCAATTACTACTCAATCTAGAACCGTCTGAAGGTACTAGAATAATCCTCCACCAAAGGTTGATCACTTTCAATAATAGGTACAATTTTTTCTTCCAACCTTTGATCACCCAAGGATTTCTAGACTTGTTTTCTCCCTAGATTAGTCTTTCCCAACTCTGGGAACAATCTTCTAGTAGGATCTGATTTAAAGAAGGATCTTCTTCCTTCCAAATTTATGAAATTGTCAAGAAAATCAACCAAGATTTAGATATTTTGCACTGGTTCTTACAAAAATTCTCACAGAAGATAGATCTACCACTAAGGTTTTACACCTTAGATGTGTTGATTACTTGAAATCACTCACTAGATGATAGCTTTACACATAAATGAACAAAGATTTAAAAATTTTCACAATATTTGTCAGGATTTTCCCAGAAAAGTCAAATTTAATGGAAATCTTGCTTATACTAGAAAATATAGAGCAAACAAGTTCAAATCAAGCTCTATTTTAGCAAATATCAACAAAGGATTGGGTTCTAGACATGTATTTAAATTAGACACACAATAAACATTACCAGAGACATGTATTTTACTCAATTTCAAGAAATAGTCCTCGCATCGGTGTTAGAAGCGTGTTGGTACCAAAATTTACACCTTATTTAGGGACAAGTAGTTTCAACAAATAGACCGAGGAACTTCTAAGAATTTCAGTGTATGGAAATTTATGTCGTTTGTAGGCTGGGAAAAATATGACAAACTTATTAAGACTAGGTTTTGGAGGGCTTGGGTAACACATACGAAAGGAATGGCCAACCTTACTGCTTTTGGTCCTTCCTTTGACCGAGGTGAGAGAACCTAAGGGGTAACCTAAAACATGGTAGAAGGGTTAAATATTTTTCTTGTCAATATTTTTGGGGTAATGGATTAGTATGGGGCAATAATGGCCTTGAATACAACACTTAACTCTCACAAGTTGTCACATAAAGTGGTATATATACTCAATTCATGAGACACAAGCTACTAGAGACAAATAAGCTACATTGTTTTTGCCTTTTTGATGAAAGGCGAAAAGATAAAGGCTCCCTTTAATGATATTTGACAAAGAATACAACAAGATGGTAGACAAAAGGTTTGTATTGTAAGATGAGACTCGAATGATGTTTTGTTTAGAAGGATGGGGGATTTGTGAGGTGATAGATCACTTAATGAAACTACTCATAGTTCTTGCTCTTACATTCATGACATATTAGACAATAAAGAAAAATTCATCAATAAGTCACAATTTCCATTTAAACAAAATATTTTCATTCATTGATACTTAATTTATGACAATTTTTCACATAGTCCTTAAAATACTCTGTAAAAAAGATCATGCAAATATTTCAATGAAGCATTTCTCGTTTCTAATCTCATACGCTTAAGATACACTCGAAAGATTACAAAAATTCCATCGGCAAAATGATTTTAGCAAGGATTTTATAATCACATTCAATATTTTAAAGTAAAGGTTCACACCAAAATATTGAACAAATGACAAAAGCTTAATCACTAAGGACATGAGCTAGTGTAATTAAGAGAAGCAAAAATGTAGAATTGCAAATGTAAAATACAATTGATCAAATAAATGTTTAGTACATAAGACCTAAAATATGTAATCCAAACTCATAGTTTGAAAAATTTCATTCTAATCTACCAAATTCTTGACAAGGGAACATGAAAACAAATGATCTCAATGCTTGTTAATGACTATACACTGTAATCATCTTAACATTTGAATTTTAAAGAGTAAACTTAAAATGTATTTTCTTCTAGACAATTTAAGTAGTATCACAACAAAATATATCATTTGAAGAAAAAACCCAATTGATATATCAATTTTTAATCTTTCTAAAAGTTAAAATGTATCAATTCCTATTCTTGTTATTTTTAAGAATATCAATTGATATATCAACCACGTGCCTAAAGCGTAACAAAACAACCCAAGTTAGCTTAAAATTTAAAGATAAAATAAGGGAATGCATAGGTCCCCACACATTGCCTAGACACAATTTCAAAAGGAGAGAGAAAAGAAGAAGCCCTAGAACCACAAGGCCTCCACGTGTCATACAAGGAAACTACCACAATCGAAAGGACCAACTAAAGAAGCAGAGGAATCAAGGTTCAATGGATTGAATGCAATCTTGGGGACCAAAGCATGCAATTGAGATTTTCTCCAAAGGTTGAAGGATCATGTAGGTAGGAACTAAATGTGAACGGTGGGATTATTGATTAAAGGAGCGTTAGAGGAAGAGCCGTGTGGATCTATAAAGGAATGTTCTTGTTCTAGTATAGGGGGAAATAAGTTCCGAGCTCCAGAGAGGGAATTTTAGATTCACTCTGTTGTGTTCAATGGCCATAAAAAGGCTCTCAGTAGTAAGGAAATGTAGTAATCTATGCCATTACATTTGTATGTACTATTTTATCTATAAATATGAGTTCTTGTTCTGTGCACTGAGAAGTTCATAATTGTCTGTGACCTTTGATTCTTCATGTTTTTCTCTTATTTTCAGTTCTTGATGAATGTTTAAATATCTATCATGTTGCATGCCCTTATATATTTTACATAAATCTGTTCATTATGCATGTGATTATGTTTTAGTTTCATCTCGCCTTAGATGGTATGAAATATCTTTGAAATAGTTGATCATGCTTGATGCTCTTCGACTAATCTAGTAGTTATTTTGATATTGATCTCTGTGCTTTTAGTAAAGATTCAACGACATCACCTTAGATAGGATTTACATATTATTTTTTTTCTCTCTAACCCTTATCTCAATCCAAATAAGAGAAGATCCAACTTCTATAAAATATGGAGGTTATCTTAGGGGTCAAGTCCCACATCTCTAAGATTTCCCACAACTTTGGTGATTCATCTACAAAGATAATCATCAACGTTTTCTTGGCATGCCAGTGGGACCTGAAATCAATATTTCTAGTTTTATCAGGTTTTGATGTGTGTCTTGATGAAACCCTAGCCATCGAAGGATATGTAATAACACAACTAGAAACTCCATTTGAAATATCAACTAATTTCATCAATACTAGTGGTTTAATCCTCTCTAGTTCATGAGAAGGATTCAAACAAGGTCAAGAACAAGAGAAGAAGGCATATTTGAATATCTACAATTTTCCTCGGAAGAAGCAAAAGAGGTAGAAATATTTGAAGATCTCCATATCCTCTAAACCGAACTCTTTCAACACCTCCACCTGGTAGGCCCTTCTTACAATCCACTAGAGTTCTCAAACCTATCATAATGGCTCATCAACCTCCTTTGAGACAATTCATCTCGTGGAATCAGGGAAGTCCACTCATCTTTCCAGTACCTCTGGAAACATGGAATCCCATCCCAAAAAATTCACTAAAGGTGTTGCCTAAATTCAGTGGCAAAGACTTCAAGACCCTAGAGGAACATCTTCAAGACATTGCAGAGATATGCATGGTACATTACATCACGGAGCAAGATGTTGCCTTAAGGTTACTAGCTGCCTCCTTTAAGGGAAAATCTCTTGACTGGTACAGGTCTTTGACTCCTAACTCTATCGGTACCTAGGATCAATTGGGAGATGTATTTTTTAAAATATTTAGTGAAAAGGGAGATATATCTTCACTTCTACAACAACTTATCAATATCAAGAAAGCTCTGCAAGATCCCATGACTGATTTCAATACTAGATTCCACAAGACATGACAAAGGATTCCAGTTCTATCCAGACCACCTGCAGGTATGGATATTGTCTTTTATCTAAAATCTCTAAACTTGGATATTTCCATGATGATTCAGTCATTAGGAGGAGATTCTTTTCCACAAGCATACGATATTGCAGTCCAGGCTAAGAATAACTTGATAGATGTTAGGAAACTTCCCCCAAAGATCACTTTGCCAGTGTATCCTGAGATGGCTCCCCTTCCTCAAGTGTAGACCTCAAGTTCTACCCAAAATCCTGTATCCATATATAACTACCCATCCTCTTAGGGAGCCACCACCCCTGCCGCAACATCATCATCTTCTTCTTGAGATGGAGGAAGTAAAAACATTCCTAGGAAATTCTCTAATGAGATAGTTAATATTAATAAGGATCAAAGCACGTAACCAATATATAATTATCAAATCTATCAAGGGGGTAAAATTTATTATCCTTCATAATATCAAAATGCCCAGAGACCGCTATCGGAATAGGTGTCTAACCAAATTGTCCCAATACCGACACCACTCCAGACACTCCCACCCAATAATGGGAGAGAGATGATTCCAGGATAAATAATTTAGTGGAAGATCCCAATGCTTGGTGATTCCCTTGAAATACCCCCCCTAGGGGAATCTATTGTAAAAGGTAGTAGAAAAAAGAGCGAGAGAAGGCCATGAGGTCAATGCTTTCGGACCTTACTAGTCCCCGGGAATTCAAAATGTGGCCTTTATTGTGCAAATGCAAGGGATGTCCATAGAAAAAGAGGTAGAGATTACACATGAACATGTTATTTTTTCTTGTATCAAAGGAGAAGAATTCGTATTTACAAATGAAATATCTAGTTTTAAGAATTTGGTACAATCAAACTACAACACTTGCTCCAAGAGGTAGATGATTGAAGATATAATATCTACTCCTAAAATAATGAATGGAGCAAGGAAATAACCTTTGAAGTTCATCGTCCTGTCATCACCAATGTGGCACTATGATAATTCTTCACCGGGAACTCCTCGTGCAATGATTATTTACTAATGCACAACCTTTAGTTTGGTGGATGTAATCTGGAAACAAAACAACAACATAACACAAGAATACCATCGACTATGATAAGACGGAATGATGACAAATCTGAAATATCAAAGTAAATTATAATATTAACATGAAATTGTTACAATATCACCCATGAGGTACTTCAAGTGTTATTGACTTCACTTGCCTTTCACAAAGACTATGGGAGAAACTTTACAATTACACCTCTTAATGGCTTCTTCAACACACCTTTAAACTGATGGCTTCCTTCGCACACTTCCTACAATATTTCTCACTACTTCCTTCTATGCTAAATGAGGGGGGTGGCCTCTCTATTTATAGAACTTCTAGGCTTATCCATCTTATCTCTAAGATAGGATAAGAAATCCACTCTGACGAATCATATTCCATACCTTAACTCTTATCTGTACATGTAAGCTTATCTTTTAAGATAAGATAAACCTTATCATTTTACATGGGTTCCACATTTTTAGACTTTTTACAAATAAAATATACAAAATATTAATGACCTCACTCCTTATCCTTATTACCAATATAATATTTCTAATTCCTAATCACGTAGACCCTACTTCTCTAATTACCCAAACTTTGACATTTTAACATTACTGGACCACTTACGACAAATATTTACTTTTTACAACATTCCTATTGTACTTTGACTGTTACCGTACTCCACATTATTGGCGGCACCGTACTGACGGTGTCGTTATCTTCTATCAGACACTACTACTAATTATACTTAACAACATCCTATTCCTAATACATACATTAATGAAATAGAAATTACGGAGAAAATTTTTAGTGTCGACATCTTCCCCCTTCCTAGCTTCTACTCTCGTCCTCGGAGTAGACTTATTCTGGTGCTTGGAAAATCTTCAACTTGTCGTGGTTGACCCATTTCGTAATGGGAGTGCCATCCAATTCCTCCAGTCGGTACGTACCATTTTCATGCACAACTGCTATTTTGTAGGGCCCCATCCATTTTGGAAGAAATTTTCTCTGTCTTCTTTTTTTGTATCTGGAATCATATACTAGAACCAAGTCATTCACATGAAATGGAGACCACCGGATCTTTTGATCAAAGTATTCCTTCTACTTCATTTTCTTCTTATGGCTTGTATCCTTTGCTATTTCTCTCATTTCCTCCAGCAAATGAAGATGTACCAACCTTTCTTTTACTGAATCACTTTCATCCATCCTTTCATTTTTCATAACTCTCACAGTGGGAATATCAAACTCAATAGGAAGAATTGGATCAATGTCATAGGCCAACTGAAATGGGGAGTATCATGTTGCTGACTTTGATGTTGCCCTATATGCCCACAATGCTGCATGAATCCTTTTATCCCATTTATGTACCTGCAAGGCTACATCTTTTGCTAGAATTTGACACAACACAAAATTTGTTCATTCCACCTGTCCATTTGTGCTTGGCTTGTATGTTGTTGCCTTCATGTGCTTAATAGAAAACTTATTGACTAGGGCTTCTACCACCTCATTAATGAAGTGGCTTCCTTGATTTGTTATAATTTCTAATGGGCAACCAAATCTGGTGACAATGCGTTCATATATGAACCTTGCCACTTCATCCATGGAAGCTGTTTTCAATGGCCTAGCTTCAACCCACTTGGTTAAATAATCTGTGGCAACTACAATATACTTATTTTGGCATGATGTAGTTGGAAGTGGACCTATAATGTCTATTCCCCACTTTTCAAAGGGACCAAGTGGAAGAATAGGGCATAATGGAGCTGATGAAGTCTTACGGTTACCATGTGTTTGACAAATATCACATGTCTTATAATAATTATAACAATCTTTAAAAAGAGTGGGCGAGTGATAACTGCATCCAAGATCCTTCTTGCTGTAAGTTGTCCAGAGAAGTTCCCTCCACATGTACCATTGTGGAATTCTTCTAGCAGATTCCTTCCCTTGATCACGTCCAACTGCCCTCTTGTACTATCCATCAAGTCCTATTTGAAATAATACTCCATGCAAAATAGAATATGGACGACTGACTTGAGTAATATTTCTCTTAGTCTTTGCATTGGCACCATCAAGAAACTTGAATTCATTCGGATAATTCCAAATATATCGTGTATTCACCGGGATTGTGTCAGGGATAAAATGCTACATCGGGAAATCATCATCATCACAAGATGATCCCAAACCATCAAAGGCTCGAGAGAGTGCATCTGCATTGACATGATTTTTTCCTAGCCTATCTATAATATCAAATTCAAATTCTTGTAGCAAAATTATCCATCTTGCTATCCTCCCGATGGGTTAGGCTTATTTACAATATATTTTAGAGCACGATGATCTCATTCTGACAACTATAAATTTTTGCCCTAGCAAGTAATTTCTAAACTTCTTTATAGCAAAAATGATAGCGAGCCTCTTTTTCGATTCTGATATAATTTACCTCAAAGCATTGCTCATTTTTCGCTCCCCAAAGTAAATTGGATGTTCATTCCCATTTTCATCCTTTTGGCTCAAAGTACTTCCTAGTGCTGCATCTGAGGCATCAGTGTACACAATGAATGGCTTGCTCCAATCTGGATTCTTCAAAATAGGTGAAGACACCAGGGCTTCCTTCAGTTGTCCAAAAGCTTCATGTGCCTTATTTCTGGTTCGTTCATAAGTAACATCCTTCTTCAAGAAGCTGGGTTAGTGGTCATGCAATCTTTGAGAAATTATTGATGAACCTTCTATAGTAACCCACATGGCCTAAAAATGATCTCAACTTACTTCTATTCATAGGAAATGGTAAATCTTTGATTTTTGAAAGGATCAGATTACAATACCATCTCTGGATACAATATGCCCTAACAAAAACCTTTAGAACATCCAAAGACACACTTTGTAGGGTTTAGTGAGGCTTGTGCTTCATCTAACCTTTGAAATGCTATCTCCATCTGGTGCAGGTGGTCCAACTTGCTCCCATAGATGCAAAAATCATCTAGAAATACTCTGATGAAGGTCCCAATGTAGGGTTCGAAAACCCTATTCATTAAACGCTGGAATGTTGCTAGAGCATTACACAACCCAAAAGGCATAACTCTATAAGCAAACGTTCCCCAAGGAGTGATGAACGTGGTCTTCAGCTGATCTTTCTTTGCTATACGAACTTGGTTATAGCCGCTATGTCCAACAAAACTATAACACTCCTGGCCAGCTACTTCATCCAAGATCTGATCTGAAAATGGAAGAGGGTAATGATCCTTCTTTGTTGCCTTATTGAGCTTCCTGTAATCAACACAAATGCGTAGCTTCCCATTCTTTTTTATTGAGATCACAATGGGAGAAACCCATTTTGAATTCTCCATAGCAAATATGAATCCTGCATCAAGTAACTTATCTATTTCTTCTTTTACAGTCTTGGAAAAATTAGGATTCATTCTATATGGCATTTGATTTATGGGCTTAGCACCATCTACTAGCTCAATAGAATGTTCTACCCAACTTACTTGACGGAGTTCCTTGTAATCAAAAGTGAATATGTGTATGTACCTTCGAAAGAGTTGGAGGTAGGATTCCTTCTCACTCTCCATCATAGCATCACCAATCTTTATTTGTTAGAGACGATCATCAACTTCTTCTTCAGATAATTTTATGGGGTCATGAGTTGGTGTGACTGGAAGGATATCCATGACTGAAACATCAACCTCACTTTCTTCATCTTCAATGTCCACTTCACTAGTACTAGAGTAATCAGAGGATGTCCAATCATCAGTTTCATCACTTGAATCCATAGGTTCTGCCTTATGATGTCGAGGGATCACGTTTATCTTCACCCTCTCTCTACCACGTCCAAGTGTCATGAAGCCTTCATTCCAGTAGTTTCTTGCATGAACTCTCCTTAGCCATGGTCTTCCCAGCAGCATTGGGTACACAACAATACCATTTTTCATCACCTGAAAGTCTACCACACATACAACACCCATAACAGATATTGCCACATTTGAAACTACACCTTCTGGTTTAGTTTTTCCCTTATTTAATGACCTTAACATAAGTGTTGAAGGGTGATCAATTTTTAAACCCAACATATTCATTACAGACTCGGTCATTACATTAACTATAGCACCTCCATCAACTAAGACATCATGAATTGAAATACCATTACATAATACCTCAACTTGTGGAGCATAGGGATCTGCCTCTGCCACCAAAACAGGGACCTCAACCTCCTTTCCTCATCGAGCATTGAGTCCACTTCGCAGCTCCCGCCTCTTCTCAGAAGACATAGCCAAGAGTTGACCATATGTAATATTTGCAGGCCTTTTGGACAGATCTTCCAGGATGGAGTATGGTCCTTGCCCCTGTGAAATCAAAAAATCCTACACACCTAACTTTTTTCTCCTATGTTTCTTATTAGTTTCTCCTTTCATCTTCTTAGGATCATTTCCATCTTGATTATCTTTTTCTTTCTTTCTTTTTGTTACAAACACATCTACTTCATTATTTATGCTCTTATCTACTACATCAAAAGAAGTCACAGGTGATTTTCCTTTATCATTATCTCCTTTACCGGATGTAGAAGCTCTATCTAGACAATTATACTTATAATGATTATAACAACCATAACATACAACTTCAGAAATATTTCTTTTTGGACCTCTATCTCCTCCCCGAGAACTAAATTCTTTTCCTTGAAGAAGATTAATAGTTAATCGACCCATATTTTTGAGCGATCTTCATACTCGGTAGATGTACTAGGAGAAATATTTGTGCTCACCGGAGTGGTTGTGGATTCTGGACCAAAGGTGCTGGTGTAGGCTCTACTTTAGCAACAATTTCTTTGGGCTCCTCTTCCATGCTTTCTTCTTTCCTTCTTGCAATCTCCTTTACTTGTTCAATGGTAGCCGGGTGGTCATACTTCACTCGTTGTCTGATCTCTGGCTTCATCCCAAGAATGAAGTGCTTACAAAGGAGATTATCCATGCCATTCATCAACCCATCCGCTAATCCTTCCTTTCGGATCTGGGCATCGAGCTTCCTCCTTAGCTCTAGAACACGAGCATGATAATCCCTTATCTTCTCCTTCTCTCCTTGGGATAGCTTTGTGATCTCGATCATGAGATCTGCATATTTCATTGTTCACCAAAATTCTTCAAGAAAACTTTCAGTTAATAAATCCCATGAATTTTTCACATTATCACCTAGTGTTTCAAACCACCTAAGTCTTTGAACCATCCAAAAGGTAGGAAAAATTCATTCCATTGTTCCCCTTATAAGGCCATTACAAATACAAGATCATTTAAACTCTTGAATGAAAGAAGAAGCATCTTCATTAGATTGAGCTGAAAAAATAGGAATCTTTCCCATTTTCAAAAGTAACCACCATGAAATACCAACCCACAAGTACAATCAACAAGACTTATGTGCACAAATAATTGGAAACACTATACTAGAAAGTGACTTTACACATTTCTATAGTAAAATAGAAATGACCACGGTAAACTATGGTAAAACTTGACTTACTGTGGTAAAAACTGACTTTACTATGGTAAACACTATTCACAGGAAAAAGTGAAGTTACTGCGGTAAATACTATTCACGGTAAAAAGTGACTTTACTGTGGTAAATACTATTCACGGTAAAAATGAATTTACCATGGTAACTACTATTCACGACAAAAATTACTTTACCATGGTAACTACTATGCACGCAGTAAAAACAAGGTTACCCTACCGCAATTGATTTTTGACTAAGTGGGAATATCTCTCCGAAAATCCACCAACGAGGAATGGTCCCGGCAACGGAACCAAAATGTCATCACCAATCCGGCACTATGATAATTCTTCACCAGAACTCCTCGTGCTATGATTATTTACTAATGCACAGCCTTTAGTTTGGTGGATGTAATCTGGAAACAAAACAACAACATAACACAAGAATACCATCGACTATGATAAGACGGAATGATGAAAAATCTGAAATATCAAAGTAAATTATAATATTAACATGAAATTGTTACAATCTCACCCATGAGGTACTTCAAGTGTTATTGACTTCACTTTCCTTTCACCAAGACTATGGGAGAAACTTTACAATTACACCTCTTAATGGCTTCTTCAACACACCTTTAAACTGATGGCTTCCTTTGCACACTTCCTACAATATTTCTCACTACTTCCTTCTATGCTAAATGAGGGGGGTGGCCTCTCTATTTATAGAACTTCCAGGCTTATCCATCTTATCTCTAAGATAGGATAAGAAATCCACTCTGACGAATCATATTCCATACCTTAACTCTTATCTGTACATGTAAGCTTATCTTTTAAGATAAGATAAACCTTATCATTTTACATGGGTTCCACATTTTTAGACTTTTTACAAATAAAATATACAAAATATTTATGACCTCACTCCTTGTCCTTATTACCAATATAATATTTCTAATTCCTAATCACGTAGACCCTACTTCTCTAATTACCCAAACTTTGACATTTTAACATTACCGGACCACTTACGACAAATATTTACTTTTTACAACATTCCTATTGTACTTTGATCATTCTACCGTACTCCACATTATTGGTGGCACCGTACTTCGACGGTGCCATTATCTTCTATCAGACGCTACTACTAATTATACTTAACAACATCCTATTCCTAATACATACATTAATGAAATAGAAATTACAGAGGAAAATTTTAGTGTCGATACCCTCCACCTGTAGCTAGACAAGAAACCCCGATAACCACTCAGAATGAAGGGACCTTCCATCCAAAGGGCAAAGAGTGTGAAATATTAGCAAGTCCCCAAAATGCAATTGCTCGGGCCCATGAATGTAGTCGAAAAACTTAAAAGGGAACCAACCAATATCTCTTTGCGGGATATCTTGGGCATTCCAGAACAAAAGGAATTGCTTCAAGAGGTGCTGAAATCTAGTAATGGCCCGACTACGACTAAGAATGGGAAAGAGAAACTAAAAAAAATTAGGCTCAAATAGAGTTATTATTGATGAACCAAAAGAAGGGGTAAGTAAACCGAGACCCTAACACTTCTTCATGACTATGATAATTGGTAAACAATTAATACATAAATCCATGATAGACTCCAGAGCAAGCACTATGGTTATACCCAAAGTATTTTCTCGGTGTCATGGGAGTTAAACATTATCCCCAAAAGAGAGGAGTCATGTAGATAGATGGGAAATTAGTTCAAACTATTGGTGTTATTAGGGGTCTCCCATTATAACTCTATTCTTTCCCAAACAGTAACTGTCCATAGGATATAGTGGTAATTGATATTCTGCTAGTCTTTAGACTATGTCTATCCCATAATTTCATGGCTAAAATTAGAGGCTACATGTCCCTTGATTGGTCTCATATGATTCGCGGACTAAGTATGGATAAAAAATGAATGTACTATCAGAATCCCTTGCCGAGGAACATATTACGGATCAAGTAGCCTTAGGTTTTGAGACATCGCATGCCATGATCACCCAAGAAGAAGAGTCGTATATGGATGATGATGACCATCAAAATGGAAATTATCTGGTTGACCTATCACCTAGAGACCCCTTTGGAAATTTTGATTCCAATGGGTTAGGTACTTATGTGATCTTTGAAGAGAATCCTAATGTCCTAAAGATTATGAGGGAGGAGAGTAAAAATGAGAATAATCCCATGAGGGATTCCCAAATATGGACTCGCATTTTGATGGAGCCGTAGTAGAACAACTTGGGAGCTGAAATATGCCTATCCTCTTCAAGTGGAAGGAAGATACTTCAGGCGTTTCACTTCTTTTTCACTTTCACGAGAAACAAAGAAAATTATGAGGCTCTAGTGTAGGTTTTAAATTGGTGCACAAAGATGGATTACAACAAATGAGAGTCATTGTGGACTCGAGTTAGTAGTGATGCAAGCTAGAAACACTACCGCAACAAAAAATCCAAGGATGGGGTCCTATCGACACGAGTGGTCCTGGGATCTTATTGAAGACTTTGAGGCCTTTAAAATTAAGGTTATCCCTTCGGACCAAAACATAGAAGCGAGACGAATGGCCCAAATCGGATCCCAATTCAACTCGACCCAAGATTTGATGACAAATAAATATGTAATGAAATTGATCATCTACTCGTCCATACTTGATAATGTGGATCATTGAAAATTATTTGAAAGAGACCAGCAAATATTTCTCTTCTTACACAAATCTAAATATTTTGTAGACCAAATCCAACCCAAAATTGAAGAATCATACAGAGATCAAGTCATCCAACTCAAAAAAACAAGCTTCCAAAAGGACTGATAATGTTGGAAAATATTTTTACTCTGATGATGCTATATAGATAGGAGGAAGTTTGTGGCAGTCAAGGAAGACTATGCTGAGATAGAAGTAGCCAATGGGAAGAAGTTAAAGGTTAGGAAATTAGTCACTTAGAAAGAAAGAGAAAGACTTGTGGCTTTATGCCATAAGTATGATAAGGTAATAGCCTAGACCTATGAAGACCTACATGGTTATAACAAGGACATCATCTAACATACTATTGATCTTTAAAAAGGACAAAACATGTGCGTCAGAAGCAGAGACCTGTGAATCCAAAGATAGAGTCTCTCATGGCCAAAGAGCTCAGGAAGCTCCTAGAGGCTAAAATAATCTTCCCAATCAAGCATTCCACATGGGTGTCTAATTTAGTACCGGTAAGGAAGAAAAATGGTGAAATATGATCTCGCATGGATTTTAGAGATCTGAATAAAGTGTCCCTTAAGGATCACTACCCCTTACCTTCCATGGAATAGATACTACAAATAGTAGTAGGTTCAGAAATATTTTCTTTGCTTGATGGTTTTTCGGCTACAACCAAATATGGCTTGCGAAGGAAGACCAACATAAAACCACCTTTATAATAAAGTGGGGAAGCTTTACATGTGTGAAGATGCCGTTTGGAATCACCAATGCGGGAAAATTTTTCAAAGAACCATGGATGCTACATTTGTACAAAATTGATTAACAAGGTAATCCTAATATACTTGGATGACCTCACAATTTTTACCAAAATGGTGGAAGATCATTTCAACACCCTAGAAGCTTTATTTAAGAAGTTTCAGGAATTCGGATCTCTCTCAATTAGAATAAGTGTGTTTTTGGAGTATCGTAAGGCAAACTCCTAGGAAACATTGTCTCAAAAGATGGGATATCAATTGATATAGAAAGAGTCAGGTCAATTTTAGAATTATATCTACCTATTAACAATAAGGAAATGCAATATTTTCTAGGAAAGATAAACTTTGTGAGCATTCATTTCATATTTTTCTAGAATGATCCTCCCGATCATACTAATGCTAAAAAACAATCTAAACTTAAAATGGACCATTGAGGGTTGTTAATCCTTCGAGGAGATAAAAAAAAGTAATTGCATATGCTCGTCTATGAAACCCAAGCTTCTCCAAATATTTCATTATGTATGTATATGGGAGTGAGCACAGTGTAGCATACATGTTGATGCGAGAGAGGAGAGTCACAAAGTGAGGAGCATCTAGTTGGTTTCTTTTTGAAAAATATTCATGATTATGAGACAAGGTACAACTTTATGGAAAGACATGATTACACTATTGTCAAAGGTCTAAATAAATTCAAACACCTCATTACCAATAACAAGATCAAGGTTATTTTGAGACACTCCAGGTGTAGAAGAATACATCACAGAAGGTGAGATAACCAAAAAAGGGCTAATTGGATCACTAAGATCTTATAATATGACATTGAGATAAAGCCCATGAAGCTGGTAAGAGGAAGAGGTCTATGCCAATATCTTATATAAGATCCAATGGCCCCAAAAAATGAAGAATATGAGGTGGTGCTCCATATTCAAGAGAACAAATATGAAAAATGGGTATCAAACAGGATTTATTTCATGCACATGGGTGATATTCTAGGTCCCCTTCATCTTAAAAAGATAAGATATTATAGACAACAGGGATCTGAATTTGTCATAATTGATAATTTCCTTTTTAAAAGGAACTTTGATGGAATCCTTCTTAGATGCCTAGAAAGAGAGGAGGCCGAAAATATATTACATAAGTTACATCATGGAAACTCTGAAGGTCACTTCTCAGAAAAACCACAGCCATGAAGGTCCTACAGGTAGGACACTTTTGGCCCAGTTTGTTTGCAAATTGTTATGTGATGGTAAGTAAATGTAAAATTTTCCAGTTCTACATGGGCTTTGAAGAAATTCCACACTACCACTTAACCCTATCTTAGTTGAGGAACCATTCACACAATGGGGTCTAGATTTCATCGAATGGTTAATCCATTTTCAAGTGCAGGTCATAAGTGGATTCTCACCGCCACTAATTACTTCACCCGATGGATGAAGGTAGTTATGTTAAAGGAAGCCACAAAGAATATGATCCTAGAACTTATTCAAGATATTACCACCCACTTTGGATCCCATGCACCATCATATTAGATAATTATAAGGATTTTATGGGTGCCAAAATGTCTAAATTCACAATGAGGCATGGAATCTATCTTAAGATGTCTTCTAACTACTACCCGCAAGGAAAACATTTTGTAGAGTCAACCAAAAAGAATATAATCAGATTCATAAAGAAGATGGGGGATGAACATAAGAGATCATGGCATGAGCATGTCAAGATGGCCTTATGGGTGTAGTCTCATTTACCTCTACCATGTAATATTTATTTTAACCCCAAGTGCACCCGACCTATCACCCAAGTACTGGGCATTCAGCCGAGGTGCACGTGGACATCGAGCCTCTCCTTTATGTGAGTCTTGTGAGAATGTTTCACCATTAATGGAGTAAATGTTTGTAGAACAAGAACACACGCATTTAAACTAATACAGATGTAGAAGATCTAGTTCTAAGCATATATGCTCCATAATATTAACATAAACATCACAACAATATAATGGAAATAGATCTAAACCATGAATAACACAAAAATACGCTAGGGTTTAGTGCATAGAAACAAATATACAAAATAGAACCCCATATATTGATTTAATTCATTTACTGTAGCCATATTACATCAAAAAGTGTCATCTCAAACCATATACATCATGAACTAACATTCCAAACCTACAAAGCTACTCTGAACAGAGATCCTAGCAATGCTTTCCAATTAAAACTTTTGTTCGGACCCAAGCAAATACATCTATGCTTGGTAATAACATTCTTGCATTACTTCATTACCCTTATGCTCTCCTTATTTCAAACCCAAGCACTTCTTTAAATAGAATCAAGATTCACCACCATAGATTCAACGATGATCGATCACATGACAAGTGGAAATGTAGTAATCCATGATCTATCAAGTACTTATGCCACTTGCAAAGGCCTCCACTAACTGAAATGATCCTCCTAGGAATATTCTCTGTATGGAATTTTATTTTTTTGATCTCCAAGGCTCTAAAATAGCACCTTATCCATTCATCATGCCTACTTGGTCCCTCACATGTTTTTCCTACAACACTGCCTTCAAAATGTAGCTAATTCCCTAAACCCCCTTCTACTTTAGTGTGTCAACCTCTTCTCCTGTGTGCTTTTCCTTGTGCGCATGTGCTCCTTCTGCATCGGGACTTAGTCAATTCAGGGCCCAACATTACCCCACACTACACATGTTATCCATCCTGAAACACTCTGCTCTTTCACCAAAGAATAAATAATAGAAAAATGAAATAATCTGTAATGGAATAAAGAATACAAGAGTAGAGGGATCGCGCTACTTTGCTTTGTATGAGGAGTGGGAAGTCTTTCTTCATGGATGCTTCAATTTTATCCCAAGCATCTACCTCACTCTGCACATGTTGAAGTAAATCACCCACCAATGCATGAACTTCATCAAAACTTATCTCATCCCCCTTAGCCTTCAGCGTATCTATGATGTTTTCCATTTGCTTGCTAAGGTTGCCTAGCATGTTCATCCTGCGAGTGACTTGGGGGTAAAAATATTTTAGTTTATTTTTAATCGAAACCATCAAGGCTTAGATTTCCTCTGACGTATTCTCAACTTCTTCCAGGATCTTATCTTGCTTTGTCCTATTTCCCTTGTTTTTCTCTCAAAACTCCTTTAGATCCACCTCATGGGTAGAAACCAATATGCTTGCTACTATATCTGTCTGTCACCACAATTTTCATACACAACTCCAACCATTTGTGTTGCGGTCATCACTGAGGCAAGGAGCTTGGATTACTGAGTTATTATCTCCCCAATCTTTAATTTTTCTTCTTCCTTCTAGCACACCATCACCTATTCTATAAAATCCAATGAAAGTGGTTACCTCTCCATGGTGAGTATGTGCGTCAAGTCTTCCAAGCAAAGACATAGTTGAATCATACTTCTACTCAAGAGGGGCCAAGTTTGAGTGCTTTAAGATAATGACATTTGAAATAACCTCTATCTTTTTGTAGACCTTGTGCACCTTCATCTTCTCATCCCTCAGCTCATACCTTAATAACATGTTGATCAATTCCTTATATTTTATCTCCCTGTCCCTCTCGATGATCTCCTCATTATTTTTCCCAAGCTCATCCTCTAAGAATCTTATTATATCATTTCTACCGAAAAGCCTTGCTTCCACCTCCACCGACACTTTGTTGAGTGCATTGCAAACTTGCTCATCTGAATTTTTTTGGGAATTCACAAGAGGTTTTATTCCCTTGGCATCTGGTGTCTTCATCAATGCATCACTATTAACCTCAAACTTGGGCTCATCAATATGGGACTCAAAATCCTAGGATATCATTTTCCTTGTGCGTAGGTACGCACCCTCTTCATGAAAAGAAGACCAAGGTAGTATTTGGTCTATGGGCACTTGTAATTTAGAAATGCACGTGTAATACCTTGCTTGGATCATTGATGTAAGTCATGGATTTATCTTGTGCTACTTCGATGCCCTTTCCACTGTGTGTGCCACCTTCGGGAAGGTCACTTTGCTAAGTGAGGTTTCTGCCCATGGTCCCATATAATTTCCCTACACTCATGCTCTCCTATATTTCTTTAAGCACTTCATCGGTGCTACGCTCTACCTCATGCTCCACCAACCCGAGACCAAAAATAGTGTTCCATCTCCTAGGTTTTTTCACATCTATCCTCTTCAAACTTTCTTAATCAAAACATAAACATGAATTGTTGGAGCTCAAAATTTCACCCACATTCGGATCATGGAAAAATTGAAATTTGAGTCGACATGGAACTATCACCAAGTTGTGGGACTCGAATCGAGATAGACCTTTGAAGAAGGCTAGCTTCCTCAACTTACCTTTACTGCTAAAACTACTCCTAGAAATTTAAATGCTACTATCTAATCCAATTCTAACTTTCCAAGGAACCAGGGTGAGAAGGAGATGCATAAAATAGAAATCCTAATCTATAGAGGTGATAAAACCATAAAATAAGGGTATGACTACATTTAGATAAAGGGAAAGGGAAGACAATTACAATGAAGAGGATTGGATATGAGACACACATAAAAATCACTCCTAGAATCCAGTTTCACAAAAAGTAGTAGATAAATATTTTGAAAATAAAACATAAAACACACGTGCGAATGAAAGAAAGGCAAGGAGTGTAATAAAATAAGAACAAGGGTAGAACAAGCCACAAGATTAAATTTTATTTCCTGAAATTGTGCACAAACTATTACAATCACGAGAAGAAGATGCAAGCATTCACTGAATCAAGTTCTAAGGCATGTAAACCTTAGGACATACACATAACACAAGAGAAAAGACTTATATTACAAGATGACCAAAGTATAAGAGTAACCAACATTAAAACAAGGCATCACTTTACGAATATATAAAAATCGTGGAAGGGAGAAAGAGAAGAAATTAGAGGTAATTTAAAATTCTTCAACTAATCCCAACCACCTTCATTAATTTATCTTAGGGAATAGGGCACCAATTTATTTATCCATTGTTACATTCCTTCTTCAAATGAGCATCCATACTGCATTTAATACTAATTGTTGTGTTGCCTAGAATCGCACTTTTTGTGTCTTTGGAGAAGTTTCCTTGATTCTTTCCCATTTTCCTTGATTTGACTCATGAAATTAGATTTGATTGCATAGAGAACAACAAAATCTTATTAAATTTTGCAAAGATTTGATAACTGAATCAAAGACCAGTTGATTTCTAATTTCCATGAAGAATCATCATTTTACTTCATTATGCAACTTCTCCACTCAGTCTTGCATGACTATTTGACATATACGGATTATTCCTTTGTGTCGCAACACCCTAGGTCTAGGAAGCTTTAGAAAACCTTATGTAGCTTTCCCCAATGATGTGACTTTATTCCTTATGACCAGCGGCCTACCTTTCACCACCTGTCTTAGAATGCGGGATTATTTATAGTATCACATATTTGAATATCCACCCGCAAAGTCTTTTCTTCATTCTCGTGAAACTGTCTTCTTTCCGCTTGATTAGTTCGCACGATCCTACATGGTAATGTTCCTCCATTTGCGGCATGCTAAAAGTCTCCACGGTTTCTTCAAATTTTCCTCTGAATATCCTCCAAGTCCAAAACTTGTGCAAGTTGCTCGAAATTTACAAGGGATGAAAAATTGGGTAGAATTTTCAGCGACTCACAGGGGTCATCTACCTGCTAGATGGATGATCAATAGCCTTAGGCATCCATTGGGCATGGATTCAACTGATTGATTTAGTTTCTCTACATTTGACTCCTTCATTTGATGACAACTAATCATTAATGCTTTGGAATTCATTTTGCAATAGTATCCTCTAAAAATCATGGAACCTGTGCAAAAATATTCCCAAACAACAAAACATGTGCAAATAACTTAGGGAAAAGAAACCTAAACTACCAATAGGACAATGTACTGAAAACACTTATAGGAATTAGAAATCTAATCTACTATGTATAAGATGCATGAAACTCTTAATGAGAGGGTTTGAGATAAATCCCATTTACTAGGATTTGAAATGCATTCCCATCAAGATTAGACAACTCAAATGAGTTAGCCACATTGCAAGTAGTAATCATGTATGTTTTAGTCCAAATAACATCAAATTTGAAGTGTATGTTTCAGTCCAAATAACATCAAATTTGACTTGAGAGCCACGATTTGATCTGATTCCTTATTCAGCTTCCCCGGTATAACTTTGTAGGTTGAGAGCATCAAAAATCTCCAGCAAGTCCCAAAATCTATGTCTGTAGGCCTTCAATATCTTTTTCTTTGTAGCACATTTGCCACGGACTTGGTTAATGACTAGCTTAGTATCTCCAAATATTTGTAACTTCTTGATCTTTCTTTTTTCCATAATCAACAAGCCATGCACTAATGCCTCATATTCCACCACATTATTGGAATAGGAAAATTGCAATCTATGGGTGAAGAAGAAATTCTCTTCCTTTGGAGAAATAAGCACAAAACCCGCCCCAACTCCATTTTTGCTTCTAGAACCATCAAAATACATCCTCCATAAGCTAGAGACTGGCTCCTTGTCTTCTTTGAATGTCGTGGGCATAACAAATTCTTCTTGTAGGAAACAATAGGTGCCAAGACCAATTTCATAAGATTTAAGATCTTTAGAATATGGATCAAATTTGTGATCTCTCTCATCCCATTCATCAAACAAAAAATCAGGCATGAGAGGAGGAGCAAGCTATTCTTCTAGACTTGAAACTTGATCTTGTTCTTCTTGTATTAAACAGTTTGATTGGATAGGGGAAGGTTCATATGACTCTATGTGATAGGAAAAGATAGGCTCAACTTGGATTGTGAATCTTGTGCCATATTTGGTCCTTAAAAGCATGTGAGTCCAATCTGAAGACAAATAACCCCTACCTTAGTAGTAAAATCTCTAGATAGGCAAATTGTAAACATGGGCGGAAAGTCTATGACTGATATATCATGGGTTATTGTGAGACTCGGGAAAGCATGGAGGGTTAACTCTAAATATTTAATCACTCCTAATACACCCACTATTGATCCATCAAGTTACAAGACTCCCTAGACACAAGATTATACTTGAGACCTAAGATGTTAGTAATTTTCTTTGGCATTACAGAAGTACTAGCCCTTGAATCAATCATGCAATTATGAACCAAGTGTTTACCCACAATTACTGACATGTAAAAGATGGGGTTTTAACAATTTTACTTACTTGGTCCTCTTTTTCTTGGTAGACATGAACCACAACATGAGTCTTTTGCATTACTGGATCTGCCAGAGGTAGTTTCTTGAGGGATTCACACAAAAGATCTCGTTGAGATGGAATGGAAAGTACATCCCATATTGAGACATTGACATTAGTATTCTTCATTTTCTCAACTATGTTGAATGGGAGACCCACGGATTCTGCATCTATGGCATGCTACTTTCTTTTTTGTTGCGGCATTGTTTGAACATGCGGATTTATTTGAACAACATCCTCCTTTTCTAGTAAAAGTTTATTAGGCACCACAGTATGATTTGACACATTTTCTACTTCATTCTATGGCTTCTCGTTCCCTTTTGTTTTTGCTTCACTCCTCAGCTTTTCCTTGGTCCTTCCAATGCCTTATCCTTTCCTGCGGCATTGCTCGATCCACGAGAGTTACAACTTGAGCTTCCAACATTCTTTTATTATTCTGTGTTTGTTAACAACACTCATTTGAGGTCTACTAGAGCCACCAGACACTTGATTGAGTGCACAAAAATCCTCAGCTCTGAAAAACATGAGGTTAGCATCAGGTGCAGCTTGTTGAGTTTCTTCCACACCATGATTTGGTACTTCAATAAGTGGTTCTTGCTGACTAGAAGAACCTTGAATCATGTAGGCTTGGAGATGCATTACCCTTTCACAACCAAGTTGGTTATGAGGTAGATTACATGGAAAACACCACTCTATTTTTGCACCATATTTTTTTATACTGGAAATAAGGCTTGACTAGAATCAAAGGCGGAGTGTCTATGGAGGAGGAATTATTTCCAATGGAAGAGGATCACTTTGAATTTTCCATCTATTATTTTTCTTGTTTTGTGCATATATTTGATTAGATGTTGGTTTCTATATGGCTGATATCCCCGATTTTAAGATTGCCCTTGATTTTGATAATTCCTATATGACTGGGATTTTTATTTTTCCAGGGATATAACTTTTTGTCAAGTTTCTAATCAGAGATTTCATTTCCTCATCTTATTTTTGTTCTGCAGGGTTTATGATGTGGAAGCAATGGGTTGCTAGTTTGGTTGGGGGATAGGAGCAATGGAAGGCTACACAACTTGTGGAAATTCTCGGGAATAATGACATAGGTTACATGGGATCTAATTTTCTAGCTTGAATTAAACAATTTTCAGCCCTAATGGACAATTCATAAGCCACGGTTAAGGTCATTCCCCCATTGATTGTATCATAATAGAAATATCAGTGTTAAGAGATTTTAGAAAGTAAAGAAAGGAACCTTCTGTAGTGGGTCTCACGAGAGATGGAATCCTGTCCTAAGTTCTCTGGAATCTAAAGTTGAAATCCACCATTTTCTCATTAGGTACTCTCTTGATTGTAGTTAACTACTCTAGAAGGGATATGTTATCAGCACTTTCCCCAAATTGATTGTAGAAGGCAGTGCAAAACTCATTCCAATTCCTGACTAAGCTCATTGTTAAACTTATAAACCATTATAGAGCCTTTCCTCTAAGTGATGAAGTCATAAGTTTTAATACCACATCCATTTCAGAAATTTCATGGATAAAAAAAAATTTGCAATCTCCGAATGTGGTCACAACAGAGTGTGATTTTATCTAGTAAAATATGGAATATTCTTTAACACCGCAATAAGAATAGGATTTTAGGTATTCAAGGAAATTGGGCTCTTTGCACGTGAAGTTAACAAATGGATTTTGAGGTGGTGGTGGTTGATGAGCCATTATGATAGGTTTGAGAACTCTTGTTGATTGCAAGAAGGGCCTGCCAGGTGGAGGTGTTGAGAGAGTTCTATTTGGTGGAGATGGAGATCTCTGAATCTATCTGCCTCTTCGTCCTCTTCCTAGAGATAGTTGCAAGTACTCAAATACGCCTTCTTGTCTTATTTTAGACCTTGTTTGGATCCTTCTCATGAATCAAGGACACTTGAACTACTGAAATCGGTATGTATCTTTGCTTGGAGTTTCCAGGATGTGTTATCACATAACCTATAAAAGGTTGGAGTTTTACAAAAACACACCGAACTTGATAAATCGAAATATTTCAACTTCTTGTCCCACCTGGTGTGCCAAATGTTAGAGCTGAAAATTGCACTGCATTCGGATCAAGGACAACCTGAAATTTAAGTCAACATGGGACTATCTCCAAGTTGTGGGACTCAAACTGAGACAGACCTTTAGAGAAGGCCGAATTCCTCAACTTACCTCTACTGCTAAAACTACTCCTAGAAATTGAAATACAACTATCTAATCCTATTATAACTTTCTAAGGGACTAGGGTGAGAAGGAGATGCATAAAACATAAATCCTAATCTATAGAGGTGATAACACCAGAAAATAAGGGGATGAATACATTTAGATAAGGGGAAAGGGAAGGCAATGATAATGAAGAGGATTGGATATGAGACACATATCAAAATCACTCCCAGAATCCACTTTCATGATACACAACAGAAAAATATTTAGAAAATGAAACATACAAGACACCTTTGAATGAAACAAAGACAAGGAGTGAATTAAAATAAGAGCAAGGGAAAAATGAGCCACAAGATTAAATTTTATTGCCTGAAATTCTCCACAGACTATTACAATCGTGAGAAGAAGATACGAGCATTCAATGAATCAAGGTCCAATGCATGCAAACATTAGGACATAAATACATAAAAAGAGAGAATCCTTATATTATAAGATTCCTAAATTCTAAGAGTATCTAACATTAAAACAAGGCATCACTTTACAATATATAGAAAAATCGTGGAAGGGAGAAAGAGAAGAAATTAGAGGGAAATTAAAATTCCTCAACCAATCCCAACCACCTTCATTAATTTCTCTTAGGGAATAGGGCACCACTTTGTTTATCCATTGTTACACGCCTTCAAATGAGCACCCATACTTGTATTTAATCTGGTGGTTGTGTTGCTTGAACTGCACTTTTTGTGAGCTGGAGAAGTTTCCTTAACTCTTTCCTATTTTCCTCGATTTGACTTGTGAAATAATATTTGATTGCATAGAGAACAACAAAATATTATTGAATTTTGACAATATTTGATAACTAAATCGAAGACTAGTTGATTTCTAAATTTTGTGAAGAATCGTCATTTTACTTCACTACGTAACTTCAACACTCGGTCTTGCATGGCCATTTGAAATCCGTAGATCATTTCTTTGTGTCACAACACCCTAGGTCTATGAAAATTTATAAAACCTTCTATGGCTTGCCCCAATGATGTGACTTTCTTTCTTGTGACCCACGACCCACCTTTCACTACTATCTTAGCCCATGACACTATTCATAGTAGTGCTTCTTTGAATATTCACCTGTGGATTCTTTTCTTCATTATGCGAACTTTTTTATTGCTTTGTGAATCTACATGCTCTGTAGTAATGTTCCTCAATCTGTGAAATGCTCAAAGCTTCCATGGTTTCTTAAAATTTTCCTTTGAATATCTTCCAAGTCTAACACTTGTGCAAGTTGCTCAAATTTTGCAAGGGATGCAAAATTAGGTAACATGAATTGTTTGCTTTCTTTTCTATTTAAAAATGGAACCAAAATTTTCGTAGAGAATTTCTCAGTAGTCCTCTATGACCCCATCCAAACCATCATTTTATCCCGGGGCTTCCTATATCCCTATCTATGACTATATTTTTCATAGACCTCCCACCTCTCACCATAACAATCCGTACACCATGCTTCATCCTCATTGCCTTATGCATCATCCCATTTATCTTCATCACCTTTTACTCCATTGGCTTATATCTCATCACGTTTTACTCCATTGGCTTATATCTCATCACCTTTATCCTCATCATCTTTAGCCCCATCCCCATACACCATTCCTTCTTCTACCCCATCATCTTTGACCTCATTACCTTGTGCCCTTCATGTGTCACCTGAAATCACCATACCCACTTCCCTTATGTATATTCCATACGAGAACCCCATCCGTGACTTCCTCCTCCATAGGTATCAATCAGTAGATCCTATTCCATATTATGACATATCTCCTCATGTCTCACCAAGGGATATCTTTGGCGAGCTGTCATATTAGATCTCCCTAGTTCTTGCCTCATATCCATCATCTTATTATGATCCTACTTATCACCATGCTCCTACATCCCCTAAGAAATCCAATCCTCATCACATGACATCTTTAGACAACCATTTCCTAATCATCCACCAGCTATTTCATCTTCACCTTCTACATCACACCTATTTAATCCATTCTCGGTCCAATCCATACATCGGATGCCTTTTTCCACATTAGTTTCACCCATTTCCTCATCTACTTCCATCCTAGGTATTGCACCCTTGGCCCCTTATAACATCATTCCTACATCTATCACATCTACAATCACTTTACCTACCTCCCTTACTTTTACTATTTCTCTTACAACCACATCTAGTCCTACTCTCACTACATCTGCATCAGCCTTGGCTACACCTATCTCCTCATCTGCACTCGTCATTGCATTTACATCCTTATCACACATTTCTTTTCCTATGCCCACATCATATGATACCATATTTTCCCCCGACATCCCTTCCACCATCTCATCACTATGACCACCCCACTTACCTCATCCTCCATATCCACATCTTTGCCACACACCGTCACACCTCCCCAATTTTCTCATATGCCTTTTGACACTCATACCTCTTCTACTTCCATCCTAACTCATCCATCGTCTTCACCATTTGACATAGATATCATTAAACATATGATCCAAACACCCATCTTTATATCCACACCTAATCTTGCTATTGATTCCACACCGAAATTACTTAAACCACCGCATCGACGCTATTCCCTCATCCACATCTCTTCCACCTTTTCCTATTATAGAATCCTTAGATTCCATAATAGTTCCTCTTTCATGATACTTCCCACTCTTATCGCATCTATTATCATGACCACATCTCCATTATATCCTTCTTCTTCTTCACCACCTACATCATTTGAGAAATATTGGAGAGCACTTCAACTTATAGTGGTTATAGAAGATCCTCCTGTCTCATCCACACAATCGGGAATCCCCACATCTATCCAATATTTACCCTCCTTAGAATATGTCATGTAGAAGCTACTTCCACCATCAGCCACCACACCATCACCAGATCCCCTAGTATAAATTATTGTCATCCCCGCTAATGGTACTCCTCAAAAATCCAAATCTAAAGAACTTGACATCATTCAATAATGGTCCCTTGAGCATCCTCATAAGAAGGTTGAAATTCCCCCAATTAATACCAAATCCCCATCATCCATATTGGGGCCACATCTATCCATATTAGGCCCCCTCCTTCAACATGATAAAAAAATCTGACTCTCTCCTATGACCAACTCCTTCTAGAGAACTTTCATCTATCTAGTCATTTAATCCTAAATTATCCACCACCACTTCTTCTTCTAGACTACCTAGACCCTAATGTAACCCACCTTCATCCTCACTATCTATATCAGCCCACATGACCCCACCCGGTATATACATTGAATTTTATTCTAAAGTCCTCCAATATGTACTTCAAACTTATGCCATTATGCTTCCTCCCATCATACCCTTTGATCCGAGCCAACCGAAGCCATCATGGTTCAATTCTCATCACATTTACACCTTCCATTGTAGTCCGGGGTCATGACACCGAGCATTGTAAGGCCCTCTAGACCATTTTCCATGATCTTATTGAGTGGGGGACCTCATCGACGACTCCTCTTCTCCACGTAACACTTCATCTATAACACATCCAAAGTATCTCTTACGTTGTCTCCATATGTTCAACCTCCCGGGTCATCTCGACCGACCACACCATCTCCCATCATTCCTCCTCTGTCGAGGGTCCTCCCTTTTTTATCAATACTATTTTCCTTGACACACCGTATTCTTAACATCCATATCCTTTTACATCCACCATCTTATCCACATCCCTTTTGTTAGGGGGACATCTTTCCCTCACCCTTATTTATCTTTTAGCATCCTTTTTCTCATCTCCATTGATTCATCCTCCCACACTAGGGGGACTTATTTCTAGGACTTTTCTATTCACAGATTAGTCCCTCTCCACATTTGACATCATCTTATCTCATCCACCTCGGTTCATCCGATCATGCCTTTCATCCTTTCTTCCTATGACCACTTTTGTGGCCATATTTGTGCCTCCCTTTGGAAGCACCATGGCTCTCATTTAATAACTTGTCATCGTGGCACATATTTTTATGATCTGTATTTAACTTATCTCATCTAGTCTTGACACATCTTGATCATCATTTTGATCCATCATGTAATCACATTTTTCTCTCTCTAGGGGGACCATTCACTCATCTTAGATACATACCTTTTTCTTCCTTGAGATGTAGTGCATTCTATTATTCTCAATTTTTACCTCATCCCATCTTCTAAAGCGTGACGCTAATCTCTTAACTTTATCAAAATGTCACTACTCTAGAAAGGAGCCAACGTACAAAGTTTTCCCCTAATTGGATTGTATCATATGATAAAATGAAAGTGGAACCACTTTACACATTGCACTTGTAATAATTTTATTATTATCACATTTACCAATGTGCCCTTAGTCATGTCTTTAGATCATTCCTCCATCTCATCCCCTTCCATTTCTCATTGTGATGATTTAGAACTATGTGGTCTTCCGTCACTTCGTAGATGGGACCTTAAATATGGGCACCACGGCTATACCCATAGCATTTTCCTTATGGATAGATTCTTCCATTTGGTGGGAACTCCATAAATATCACATCCATTTCCCTCTTATTCACCTATTGGAACCATGCAAAGGGTCTAGGGATAACTCTTGCACATTCTTTATCCACTCCTAAGTGGTCTACTTAGCTTGTCTCACTCTCCACCATGCAAGAATAAAAATATTGGATACTTAAATCAAAATAAAACTTATAAAAAATTGATCCCTCGGAGGATATGTGTTCATGAAAAAAAGGAAAAGAAAAATAAATTAAGAGCATGAAATCAAAATCAAAATAAAATAAATAGACCGATCCCTCGAAGGACGACTACCATATTTTATTCTTGCCGTCTATATATTGGGGAAAAGTATACCATACCCTTAAAGGATGACTACTCCTTATGGCATTTGAAGGCTTCCCGCATTGATCAACCTTCCATTTTATCAGCATCCTAAGAAAGCTTCCTACATTGATCAAATTTCTCTTTCCCCTTCCTAGAGCTGGGGCATAGTTTTAGGGAACACCACTTTTGGAGAACCCTCTTTCCTCTATACAAGTTTCATCTCAAACCCCTTTTGTCATGTCAACATTAGGTTTATGATATCATTTCATCAATTTCTTCCTTATGACCTGTGAAATGAATAACTATTGTTGGTTATTTTCTAACATCTTCTTTGGTTGCATGTGCCTTACGTTATTTGGATCCCTATTTTGTTTACCTACAATGCGGTTGGAGGCATATTTTCCTCATACATTACTCGCTATGACGTAGTGTTGTTTACACCTATAGGCCACTATCATTGTGAGGCATATATTTCCAAAATCCTATTGCATCTATCTTTCAACACATCTTTCTTCATCTCAATCACCTATATGCTATCTATCTATCTTACAACACATCCATCATTCATAACATTCATTATTAATTTATTTCCATCACATCTTACCCATATACATTTTAATCATCACGATCAAATTTAAACACAAAACACATGGTCCCAATAATCACATCTATATCATTTTTTTATTCATACACATACCAATTTAACAATAATCATCTAATCATACATATTATTTCACCATCATCGTCAAATGAGAAACAAACATGCATCCCGAAAGAAACCATCATTATCACATCTAATCTAAAATCCATCACCATGACATAAAAATCATCACATCACATAATGAACACATGATAAATCCATGAAAAAATATATATATATATATATATATATATCAAAATGTTTTTCCATACATCATGGCCCTCTAGGGGGCTCCCTCAAAGCATAAATACTATCAAAAATGTAAAATGAATATTTGAGGCTCTCAAGTCATCATCTCTTGGGGAATACACAAAACCTGATCCCTATACATCTTCGCCACCCCCGTGGCCTCCCTCTACTCATTGTGGCTATGCCACACTATCCATACTCCTAAGTGGCCCAATTCCACTTTTCATCTACCTCTAGAGATGTTACCATTATATTTGTATTTGAGGTAGCTTACGGATCACAATATCCTTGTAACATTTGGCCTTGGTGGCCAATGTTAAGTACCTATCCATCCCAATCATGCTAGGGGGTGCTATCTCGTCCCGATACTTGTGGTGCTTCCTAAAATTGATGGCTAAATCTATCACTACAATGGTAGCTAAATCTTCAAAATGGGCCCTATAGGCCTCCCTCTACCTATGGTAGTAGTCATCTCTGAGAAACTTGGTCTCGGTCTTGTGTGATCATATCCCATTGATGTAGAGATATGTCTCGATTTACATGTGTCTTGTCTCTCTCTACCCTCATCTGATCCATCTCGGCATGTAAGCTTGTCACCTCTACAGCCACTCCTACTCCATCATCTCTACCTCCTCCAGGAGCCACCTCAACATCAACCTCCATCTCCTCTATCTCTTCCTCTCCTTCCTCCTTCACCATTTGAGCTACCCATGTTGTTGTGTGCCAATTGGAGTATCCCGATCCTACTCCCACATCATCGTCATCATCCCACGACACTACCTCCTCCTCCGGTGGGGATGCCATAGTAGGAATCGATATCTCCTTGTCCATATCATCCCTCATGTATAAAATTAGATCATGAGGCACAAACTGAAAAACTCAAAAGTGTCATCATACCCTATCAAACTGAATGAATTTAATCATCTCTAGTCATCTCCCCTGCACCCATCTCATCCTCCTCATCCCCACTATCTCCACATCCACACCAAGCTAAGTAGAGAAATATTGATATGGCCACATGCTAAATTTTTTAATATCTAGATCTAGAAGCCGATATACAAACCAATCCACCCCTTTGTCACCCCTATTTTTGAAGGCACGATTGACCCTCCATCTTAGAAATCCAACCTCCAACTAAATATGGTCACTTGTGACCCATGGAATCCCTAGTGGCCTAATCAAAACAATATGCTCGTATGCCCAATAGTGAATCAAGAAGCCTACATCCAACCATGACCTCCTACCTTCCGTATCCAGATAGCTCATGGTAAACCTAAGCCAATAATGCGGTCCCAAATGAAAACACTGTCTAGTGGTCAACAATATCAACCACTACACTAGTCAACTCCCATGGAAACTAAGATCCTCCCCGATTTAGGAAAACCATAGTAAGATACTGCCATCATAGCCATATAAATCAATTAGCTATGTGACACCCCAACCTCATATCTCCACTCATAATTAAATTCCCCTAAAGAAAATATAATAAGAAAAGCATCATCTCTAAATAACCGCATCAAAACCACTAACTTTTCATCGCTAGTAATGCAAACTATCTACTCCCCTTTATCGACATCCCGATAATCCGATACACACAACCTACGGGCGATAGTCATCTCCCTTGTCTCAACCAAAATGTATAAGTCTATTGGTCCAATCTTTCCACAAGAGCAATCATAAGCCCTACAACCCGTGAGATCCTCTGATAGTGTCTAAATCCACCTAATCCAATTGCGGATAGATGATCCCACTCCAAATCTTTCACATCTCCTCTAATAAACTCATATAGAGTAGGAACTCGATCTCTCGACCTAAGATCTCTATGGCCTACAATCATAAGGAAATTATACACACATCAGATCCATAAACCAAAAATACATTTAAAATGTATTGATGTTCATCCAATATCAAATCGAGACACTAATTTATTCAATTTTACCCTATTCGATGTCGACCAAGGTCGTCGATGCATTTTTGGTCAAATTGATGCGCCTAGGGCCCAATCGACGTTGACCCACCTAGGTCACCACCAAATGCCCCTAACACCATCCACTTTATCCAAAAAAATGCTCAAAATCAAATAAAACATTAAATTCAATTAAAAACCAGTGTGATTTTAGTTACTCACCATTCTCCGCACCCTCTTGTGCTTCCTCGCACTCATACAACCTCTATTTCATTAATCCCTCTTTTCCCGCTTTACTCTTTCTCATCAACTCCACACGTGAAAATAAGCTTTTAAGACCAACCATTGGCCTTAAATAGGCCGCCAACACCTGGTCTCTGTCAACCCCCTTGGGTCGGAATCGATTGGCCGATGTTTCCGTCAACTTGTATACCAGATTACCATTTTGGTCTTTCTCCCCTCTTTCTCCTATCCCTTTCTATTTCACCATCTCTTGTTGAATTTTAAATCCATATTTATGATCATCTATATTTTCCCCTTTGGCATTTTCATCCAACATTTTCAACTATTTATTTCTCTAGACATACATATTCTATAAGTCCACACTGTGGCCATAATCACTCCTCTATTGGGCATTTTATTTTATAATCCTATCTAATCTATGCACAAAGTCCTCCTTTGAGGCCATACTCATCTTCCCCTTAGGGAATTACATTCATTATATCAAGTCCACTTTTGTGGCCATATTCGTGCCCGTCCTTGGGGCACCATTATTTTCATCAAAGTCCACCTTTGTGGCCATACTTATCCCCTCTTGGGGCATACCTTTTATTTTTTCCTTTGTGGCCATACGTTTTCCCCACTTCAATATTTTTCTTTTCCATTTTTTCCCTTTGCGGCCATACTTTCCCCCTTTGGGGCATATTCTTTTGTACTCACTATTTCATCTTGCCTTTTTGGCCATTCTTTGTGTCCCATTGGGCACCATATCATTCATCCTTGTCCCTTGTGGACACATACCTATTCATTCGATTTATGCATATTTTTATGGCTTTCCCATTACACATTAGTCATCCCGCCTGTATCCATACTATAATGATTTTCACCCACTCACTGGTTTGTAGAACATTGTTTTCTATCTTTGTTGAGACCGTAATTGTCCCCTACCGATGTGATATTGGAGTCACCGCCATAGTTTTCCATCCTTATTGCGATCCTTTTTCCTAGGGAATTTTTCCTTGGTTATGCTTTCACCCATCTTTTCATCACCCACCCACCATTTTTCATCAACCTTTTTTTCAAACACATCATCGATCCCCCATTTTAGGGAGCTTACCATCAATCCTTTATCCTCATCCAACCCTTTTTGTTTTGTCTCGAGACTTGCTAGCACAAACCACTCAACAAAAGGGGAAAATGTAGACACCTAATTTCAGTATCTATATCCTCATCACCCACGTGCACATATTTAGTCATCCCCGTCCTCTAATCAAATGCCCATCCCAATCCTTATTAATTAATTAAGAGTTATTAATTAATTAATCATTTTAATATTTCACATGCCCAATTATCCCATCCACATTAATCCTTATTAATTAATTAATTTGTATTAATTAAATAATTATTTAGATCCTCATGGTCCTAATCAACCTTCCAATTAGGATGATTTTATCCTACCCATAAATCCCCTTACTTTTCTAGCTTTTACCCTATCTATTGTTATGCCCTAACTAACTTAAATTCATTTCTAAGAAGCCTAATCTAGCTCACATCCTTTAAATCATTTTCCCAAGCCTTAAAAGTAGATAAAATGCCACCTTAAATAAAAAATTATGTCCATTGGGGAAACTTTCCCTGTAGTCGATGTGCAACCAAGATGGTCATCTTTGACCCTCTTTAAAATGAGTGTTTTCTTTCCATTATGAGGGGGAGACAATAGAAAATCAATCAATCAAGCCAACAATCAAATGCATGCAACCCTCCTCATGCTTGAGTAGTTCTGAGACATCCACAGACCTCTTGGACATCCCTTCAGCTTGCTTGTATCGCTCACAATCATTGTTCATGAGATCTTCTTATCGTTATCACATTATCTTAATCATATTATCATATATGCTTTGCTTCTAACATCTTGTAGGTACAAAGTAGCTTGAAACACTCAATGACCTTCTCTTATGGCTAGTTTTTCTTATAGGGTGCTATTTTCATCTTTCTATCGTTGGCTCTATATTTTTCTCATATAATCACCATCGATCTTCCTGGTCAACATCGACCAGGGTCTTGTCTATCCAAAACCCATCTAAATCCTCCTTTATGTCATTTATCCTACTTCTCTACTTGGTTCACTCTCACAAACCCCTTTTTATAGTAGCTATAGGTCCTTATCGGCTTCAAATCATTCTCAATGTTACAGATCTGTATATGTTCATCTACAAGTCTAGGTCCATCCTCCTAAGTCACAGTCGACCTGCCTATACACATTCTAGGTCACCATCAACCTAGACTAGGTAGCACATACTTTGCATTTATGCTCATCTAAATAGCTTTAGACCAATTTCTACCATTTTCTAGATTCAGTGATAGCTCTGTTTCTATATTCTATTTACTTTTACATCATTTTTTCTAACAAATGAGGGATGACATCCGCTAAGGAAGTTAACGCTTCTCGAGTCCGCTTTGTCGGGTAGCCCCCAACCCTATCTATCTAATCAAATCCTGTTTTAGTATTATTTACATGTTTTGTACCAAAACCCATCATTCGGTGCCCATATCAATCATCACACATCTAAGGTAACATAAACCCTCTATTTTTTCTGAGTTGCTAGTTTCTTTAGTAGCTAGTGCATTAAGTTGATTAATGAATTATAAATTTGTACAACAACATATGTGATGAAAAGGGGCATAAGGAATTTGAATTCCTACATTATTATACACATGACAAGAGGCAAGCGGATCCTCTAAGAGTAAATATTTCAAGCTGAACAAGAAGAAGAAGAATAGGACCTATAAATACCACCAAATGTGGGAGAAAATTTGATGATAAAAAATGACGATGATTTATCCAAGAAAGGAGATCAATGGTATGCATGGATACGTACCAATATTTTTAGAACAAAATTCACTTCAGAAGGAAAGGTATGAAATGTTATTATTGATGGTGATAGTTTTGAGAACATGGTTTCAAATGAAATGCTTAAGAAACTAGGCCTACATTGTGAGAAGAATCATAACCCTTACCATATTTTATGGTTTAAGAAGGGTAATGAAGTTATTGCTGATAAAAAATGTTTGATAAATTTTTCTATTGTAAAATTTATAAGGATTATATGTTGTGTAATTTTATTCTTATGGATGCATGTCATATGCTGCTAGGTAGACCACGAAATTTTATAGAAAATTAATTCGTGATGGAGGAAATAATACTTATAATTTTTGGAAGGATTGCACAAAAATAGTTTTGCTACCTCTTAAGGAAGATGGGAAGGGTGAAAATATCATTTCTGCAAAAGAAATTGTGAAGGATGTAAAGGCAATAGGGTTTTGTTATGCACTGGTCACAAATAGAGATGAATCCTGCCTGTGCACAAATACTAGTAGAGACAAAAATTAATAAAATAATTTTCTGATGTTATTCTTGATGAGCTACCAGATGGGTTACCACCCAAATGAGATATTCAACACCATATTGATTTAATCCTAGGCTCTTCACTCCCAAATCAAGAAGCTTATAGGATGAGCCCGAAATTACATGCAAAATTGAATAAGAAGGTGACTGAGCTTGTGAGAAAGGGTGTAGTAAGGGAGAGCATGAGTTCGTGTGCAACTACAGCTCTATAAACTCAAAAGAAAGATGGAACATTGATAATGTGCATGGATAATAGAGAAATAAATTAAATTAAAATCAAGTATATGTTCCTAATACCTTGCCTTTATGATATGATGGATGTGCTTGCTTTGGATCAAGGTATTTCACCAAGATTGATCTTTGAAGTGGTTATCATACGATTCGGATCACATAAGGAGATGAGTGGAAAACAAAATTCAAGACAAGGGATGGATTATATGATTGGTTGATGATGTCATTTGGGTTATCTAATGCACCTCGTACTTTTATGAGGTTGATGAACATTGTGTTGTGGGATTACAATGGTAAGTTTGTTGTGGTTTATTTTGATGATATCTTGATTTTTAGTAAAAATAAAGAAGAACATTTTAGGCATCTGAGGATGATATTCGAAGTGTTAAGTAAAGAGAAGCTCTATGAAAATTTGAAGAAGTGCATGTTTATGAAAGAGAGTTTGGTACTTTTGGTTTTTATTATTTTAGCGAGATGGGGTAAAGATGGACTTATAAAAGATACAAGAAATTATTGAATGACTACCCCATAAGGTATAATGGAGGTAAGAAGCTTTCATGGTTTAACAACATTTTACATCTAAATTTTAATAAATATTTAGCAATATTGTAGCACATATAAAATATTGTACAAAAGAAAGGGGTTTTTTAGAAAAAGGCATCTAAGGATAGTTTTAAGTTCTTGAAGCGAGAAGGTGAAAAAGGTACCCATTTTGGCACTACTGATTTTGATAAAGTGTTTGAGGTTGATTGTGTCACCTCATATGTGGGTATTGGTGTTGTTCTAAGTCAAGGTGAAAATCCAAAGCTTTCTTTAGTGAGAAACTGAATGAGGTAAGAAAGAACTACTCTACTTATGATGTGGAATTTTACACAATTGTACAAGCATTAAGGCATTGGAGGCATTACTTAGTGCTTAAGGAGTTTGTGTTATTTACGGACCACATAGCCACAAGTATGTGAATACACAAAAGAAGTTGAATAGTAGGCATGTATCATTTTTACATGGTTATACCTTTTCTCTAAAGCATAAATAAGTAAAAGCTGAACCAAGTTGCGAGATGCATTGAGTAGGTTTGTGACTCTATTTACAACTATGGAGAATGAGGTTGTTGGTTTTGAAGAAATAAAGGATTTACATTTTTCTGATTTCAAGGATATTGTTGAAAGGTTAAGTAGTCCATTTTCAGGTGATGTAGGTGATGTCCAGGATGAGTACCTCTTACAGGATGGCTATCTATTTAAGGGATGACAATTATGTATTAAAGTTGGGTCTATGAGAGACAATATAGTGAAACTTGACTTCATAACAGAGGAATGGTTACAAAATTTGGTAAGGATAAGAATATATATTTAGTAGAAGAGAAATACTATTGGCCAAAGATGAAAAGAGATGTGTTAAGATATGTGGAGAGGTGTAGAATTTTCCAAGTGTCAAAAATCCATGCACAAAATACATGATTCCATTTCTTGTTCCGAAAGGACCATGGAAATATTTGAGTATGGATTTTGTTTTAGGATTACCAAACACACAACGAGGTAATGACTCAATTTTTTTGGTTTTTGATAGGTTCTCTAAGATGCTTCATTTTATTTCCTGTAAAAAAACTAGTGATGTAACAAGAGTAGCAGATTTGTTTTTAGAGAAGTTGTAAGGTTGTTTGGTGTTCCAAAAGCATTACTTAAAATAGGGATACAAGGTTCTTAAGTCATTTCTAGAGGAATTTATGGAATAATTTGGGACGTAAACTACGGTTTAGTAGTTCATATCATCCTCGGGTGATGGGAAAACAAAGGTGGTAAATAAGATTTTAGGAAACTGTTAAGATGGATAGTTGGGGAAAAGCCAAAAATGGGACTTAGCATTATAACAAGATGAGTTTTCTTATAATACCTCAATAAATAGATCCACAAGAAAGTATCCATTTTATATTGTGTATGGGAGTAGTAAAAAATGGGTGTTATATTTGGTGCGGTACCCGATTGATGGTAGCATCGGTGATGATGCATAAGCATTTACTGAACATATACGACAATTACGGGAAAAGTGCGGATGAAGCTGCAAAATAGTAATGATAAGTATAAGGAGATATCAAATGTGCACATAAGGAGAAAGGTGTTTATAGTTGGTGAGTTTTTTATGGTATACCTTTGGAAAGAAAGGTTTCCAAAAGGAACCTATAACAACTAAAGTACAAGAATATTTGTCCATGTAAGATCGTGAAAAAGATAAATGATAATGCTTATGAGGTAGAATTTCTAGGAAATTTTGATATTTCTCCAGTATTTAATGTTTCAAATTTATATTATTTTCATGGAGATAGTGAAGAAGGGGATGTTATTGAAGAATTAGTAGATTGGAGGTAACAAGTTCTAGTGAAAAAGAAAGAAGAAGTAGATCATATTTTAGACAAGAAAACTATGAACATGTGACATGGACAATACAATAAATATTTGGTACATTGGAAAGGATTGGAACAAGAGGACAACACATGGGTCACAGAGTGGGAGATTAAGAAGCTGGATAAAGATAAATGGTAGAAATTTGAAGAAGAAAACTTGTAGGAGCTGCATTTTTTTCAAGTAAGGGAGAATGATGCTCTATTTAAAGCAAAAACTTAAAATGGTCATAACTTTTGATCCGGGTGTCCGTTTGAATTTGTTTTTCATTTTGAAATCACTTGTTTTGACAAGAAGAATATACCAGATCAACCCATGCTTTGCCGGTTGGAGCCATTTTTGACAAGCTTTTGGGTCTGAAATCCACCATCTGGGGGCCAAAAATTAGGATTTAAGTTTCAATTCAATTTTTCCTATTTTTGGGAATTAGTTATTTTTAGTATCTTGCATGCATAATAGGTTAGAAATTTGGAAATTCCTCTAATTTAGGCATGTAGAAAATAAGTGGCAATTTTTGTGCCCATGCGAATAAGCATGCAAACTTACTAAGAATAACATGTTCTAGTAAACTGCTAAAAATAGTAAATTTTGCCACCTAGAGTAGATTTAATTGAAGTTAGTTAGAGTTTTCATGGAAACTCGAGTTGGGGGTTGTTTTCTTATTTAAGATGCATTGTATTTCATTATTCAATAACGAAGAAGAGAAGTTATTTTCTTTGAGTTCAAGGTATTTGTAGTGTATTGAGTGTGTGTTTAAAGTTTGGCTACATTAAAGAATATGTGAAATATTCAAGTAAAATATTTATATAACTCTAAATAAATGATTTTTTTATGTGAGAGGTAAAATTTATACTCTAATCTTTCTCTCTATTGATAGTATGAGAATTGGAATCTTCCCATTTATACCATTCTTAAAAAACAATATAGAGGAACAAACTATATCAAGGATGCATCTATATCAAGGAAATACAATTGAAAGGTGAAACTATATGCAAAGTAAAAATATTTAAATGTAAACATCTACTGTTCCTCTATGTTTCCTATATGAAAACTATATATCTATATGTAAACTATATCTATATACAAAGTAAAAATGTAACCTCTATTCTTCTTCTTTTATGATTATGTGAATATTTAGCTTTATGAGAATGGGAATATGTCCATTTTAACCATTCTCATAAAGGTAAATATAGAGAAATAATAGAAGTTACATTTGATCATTTTTCATTCATTTAAAATAGAGAAACAATAGAGGTTATATTTTTACTTTCAATATAATAGGCCTTCCCATTCCAAATATTCATAGAATTGGTGATGCCCATTCTCATATAGCCAATATGAAGAAAGAGTAGATATATCTATATCAAGGATTTATATCTTAATGGTGAACTATATTCAATGTAAAAATATAAACATATTTTCTTCCTCTTATTTTGTATAGAATAGGATGTTGCCCTTTTTCATAGTATTTTGTACCGGTATTTGATGTTGGTGATTATTGTATGTAAATAGTCTAATTTTCCATAGGTTAGCACGATTTTAACATATATATATATATATATATATATATATATATTTTTGAAATACACATTTTAACTAAAAATTTATAACAAGAAAAATGGATATTGTTAGCGATACCCCTTACGGATATATTTTATTTATAAATGGTTCTAATGATTTGTAAAGGAGGGATGAGGAATGGTTTATAGAGGTTCACAATCCTATAAATTATTACAATGATCTCTGATTTTTAATTATTTTTCATGTCACATACCGCATTTTCATTTCATGTGTCGAAAATAAAGTTAACTTGAAGTGGATCACAAGGTCTTAGGGATGAGAAGTGTTACCCAGCTAGTGTCATAGCTAGGCATACATATGTTTCCCTAAAAGGTAAAACATACTTATGTGTAGTTGAGAAGCCAACTACGTAATGCGATGATTGGCACAAAGAAATTGCGAGATACCTTACATTAATGCCTTATTTTGTTTTCTTTGTTGTTAAGTTACTTACCTTGATGAGTGTGATGATTTCGATGTTTGGATATGTTTCCTAGTTGTTGTAAATGTTATTAATATTTTAGTACATCTTGTTTGCTGAAAATCACGAGCTAAAATTATGATGATGAAGTATACATAGTTGTTAAGTATTATTTCGTTAAGAGGAAATAATTATGAATGTTTAAAAGTACTAACTCCTTTGAAAAAATGATGATCATTGATCGTACAACAATAAAATGGTATGCAAGTGGAACAGGTAAAAGTCTAAGCTTGGTTTTGTCAAGGTAAGGGTAAAGGTTATATTGTAAGAGAAATGTTGATTTGGATATTTGATTTTTGCTTGTTTATTTAGCTATTTATGACTTGCTCATAGTTTATTTAGTGATTTGTGAATTTGACTTTGCGAGAGGGTCAAAAATTGGTTGATAAATTGTCATTGACCGATTGTGCTCCTAACAAGTGATTATTGATCTTTAACCATTTAGAAAACCTAAGACCATTTTGGTAAGAATTAATATCATTTTTGTATATATTTAAAACATTGTTAAACTAAAAGGTTATGTGTGTAATGGTGAAGTGATCGGCATGTTAGATTACATTGATTTACTATACCCCATAGCACGACAATGATACATGAAGATGTTAAATGCAATGTAAAATGCTTTATTAATAAGTTTTGTATTAAGGATTTAGATCATGTTCTTTAGTTTTGTGTTTATTGATAAAAATATAGTATTAACCATATGAGAATGGAAAATTTTATTGATTAATATATTTACTTATGTGGTCCTACTTTGTTTTGAAATCAAATTGAATAAAACTTAGTCGTTTAATGGTTGAGTGGTTGATCAACGACCCATGCAAATTATTATGGTTATGTTTAATCAAATCTTGGACCACTTGAAGTTAAAACCTCCATTTCATTTTACGAGGAAGTATAGGATTGGTAGTGAATTTTATTGATGGACCACTATGTGAAATATATGGAAGTTAATGACAATTAATGCATTGGGAATCATGAAGCTTCTAGAAACGCCCTTACATGTATTTTTGAGTATACTTTCATTTTTGGATATCATTTTGAGTTTCCCTTCTGCTCAAGTTCTTTCATGCATTTTAGATAAGTTATTTATGTTGAGAAAATGGTTGAATCCTGGGGCTAAATTAAGGTTTCTGAGCACCCTAGGTAGTACTCGGAGTGTGCGCCCCCTTCCGACATGGGACCAACGACCCACCTATATGTGCATGTTTTTATGCAATTATGTAGGCTCCGGGCACAAGCACCATTCACCAAGTTAATACTCTAGATACATATAATACAGATAATACTCTAGATCAATAGACAATTTAGAGTAACTATAAGTGTGACTTCAGTCTTCAGAATTCATCGTTGTGACTTCATCATCATGCGCTTAATGTATTATGTTCTGATGTTCAGCGAAGCTCAATTTGAATTTCCACAAGTAGATATATAAATTTATAATTTTCCTTTCCCAATAAAGAAATTGAAAGCATACAAATTTACAATCGCGATAAATCATAAGGATTCATGCACATTGCACTGTGATTTTGTGCACACTACATTTGAAAATATTTAAGAACTATAACTTCAAAGGTAATGATAACCTTGTAATAGTTAACTAACTGTTCATGAATCACTGTTCACAGTGTTGGCAATGGTGCTGCATCTTGCATGCACACAACACACTCGTGAGTCATGATTGAGGACTCCCTAAAAGTTCATTGGTTCAGGATTCATCATTTCACGGAGCTCTGAGCCTGGAGGAGTCCGAGTTAGGAGTAGACAGAGACTGTAGCCGTAGGAGTCAGGACCATTCAGAGAATCAGATTCTTTAACTTTTAAGTATGGACTTCCGTCACACTCACTCTCTGGTACCCGGTACACTGTATTTTTATGAAGGCTGAGCCTGAGGTCTTGATTTGTTTTTATATTAATATATGTGAAATTGTGTTTGTAATCGTAAACAACGAATGAGAATCAAAATGCACTAAATATTTATGAACTTATGGGTTGTGGGATTTGTTTAATATCATTTTTGTTTTACAAAATTTTAACCAAGCCATTGCCTAGTCACGACTTGGATTTTTTTAAAAACGTAGTGCCCTCCTTTTTGAGTGTCCTAGGCAATTGCCTAGGTTTTCTAGGTAAGACACACCCCTGTTGAAGCCCTAATGTCTGACCCTATATTATTTAAATATGGGTTGCATAGTTTATGGGGGTGGTTGTTATTCAATCAGGGCATATTATTGTGAGAATGGTATGAATAACTTAGTTAAGAAACATTGCATGAACCGACTCGAAGTTGGTGAAATATTTATGGGAAGATTTTTTAGAAGTTTTTTCTTTTTCACACATGGATTCACACCTCTCTTTGGATATTTTTAAGAAGTAATTGGGTGGATTTTGTTTGAATATTCTAATGATGGTTAGTAGATTTTCATGTGAATGATTAGATCATTTGATCCGGTTAGTACCATTTTTGGGTGTTTGTTCATTTTTATTTTAAGTTACCTCATCATGATTTTTCTCGGTTTAAGATGATGAATGTGAGTATTTGGGATTTGTGTGAAATATTGATTAATAAGTAGTGTCCAGGTATTTAGATATTAAATATATTTTAAGTCATTTGATGTATAAATTTTATGTTTATATAATAGAATTAAAGATGTTACAAGATCTTCAAATCTTCTCAAAAAGGGTCAATAATGCTATGTCTAAGTTGTATATAGGTTATATGGATGATTGTTTTAGAATGGGTTTTAATCCAAAATCGGTGTTAATCGATTTAGTGTAATGGTTGTTTGGTTTTCCTTATTTTTGTTAAGTTATTCTGAATGTCCATATCCGGAATGTGCATGAGTTTATTATTCATTTTTGGTTATGGAATCCACTCATGGGATCCAAGTTTGGGAAGAGCTCGTTGAGTGCGTAGACTTATTACTATTTTTGTTGGTTGCCATCATCATTGTAAATACAAGCTCGAGATTCAAATGGGTGGTTCTGTAATGCCATAATTTTTTTTTCAAATGCAAGCACACTAAATTTTCAGATTTTATATGTAATGCACAACTAAATATTTCAAGTTTTCAAGTGTATATTGCATAACTATATATTGTGCAGATTTCTAAACAAAACAACACCTTCCAACAAGAGACATTGAAGTAAAAAGTTCATGGTTTCATTTTGATCTCAAATGATAATATTACAAGATTTTAGCCACAATAAAAATAAAAACTTTCTTAGTAAAGACCAAAGTTTACAAGAAGCAATAAGTACAATAATGGTTATTTACAAGAGTGTATAGACTTGACAAGCCACATTTATTTACAAAGTGAAGACAATGTCCACAAAAGATGAGGATGACCAAGATGGCAAGAGGCTCCAACTATCTCCAACTTGAGTGTCCTTCTAAGAGTGTTGAAATAAGAGAGAATGCTTGTTTACCACCCAACCAATAGGCATCATCACATGCCTTTCCATGGTTGGAAGCCATGCTAGCCTCCCCCAAGCCCATGGGAGAGAGGAACAAACTTCCACAATGTGCACAAGTATGAAGGGGGATAAAACACATAAGAAAGACATAAAACCATTTAACACTTAGACAAACTACAAATGATAAAACAACAACATGAGGATAACAAGGTCAACCTCACAAGGGGGAAGAGAAGGAGTAGGATGCCCAAATCAAAGGTGTCCAACCATAGGAGCACCAACAAAACATGCTTACAAAACTCCTTATACCTCCTAATCAATCATCCTCCTTATTCCTCCTTTTTTCTTTAGAAATCCTTCTTGGGAGGATTTTCAAACCCAAGAGGGTTTCCTCACCAAGAATGGGGAAAGGTTCAAGCCATATGAAACTTTCTCCCACCTCAAACCATATGAGGGGATGAGAAGGGACATTCATGGCTTGACCAACAACCATGAGGTTTGAGAGGAAATCCCTCTCTCTTCCCCTACATTCTCCGAAAACCATCAATCCAAATGATGGTGGAGATAAAACAAGGAAAACAACAAGAACAAAAAAACAACTAGATTTACCATATAACTCACAACACATCATTTCACACACACCATTCCATTGATTAAGCATAGTTAACAAGATAAGCACAACTAAGAAGAATAAGGTTAAGTATCCTACCTCTATAATGATTTCCAAGACTCTAAGCTTTTCCCTTTGTCCAAGCTCACCTCCAAGCTCCCAAAATTCTCCAAGTGCTCCAAAAAAAAATGAACCAAGAAGACCCATTCCTTCCACATGAGGAAGAATAAAAAGAGGAACCCAAAAGTTTCCTCACCAATGAGGAAGTGACAAGTGTCACCCCCTCTCCTCTCAAGAGTCAAAGATTCCAAAAACTAAATAAGTAAGAGTAAACTCACCTTTTAGCCCTTATCACCCAAAATAACAAAAACTAAAAATAAAACAAAGTGGAGCAACTTTTAACAATTTCACACAACCCAACCATCTTACATGGATGGTGACTAAAGAGGGAAAAATGGGAGGGAAACTCCCTCCAAACCTTGGAAATAGGCCCCCTACCTATTAGGTAGGGTCCAAGGGCCCATTTTCATGCTAAGGGAACTCCCAAACTCAAAAGGGGTCCCTAAAAATGCCTAAAATAACCCAATTTCGGGTTTGGCATGCTTGGGCACAAGGGTAGAGAGTGTGGTGTCCACCCAAGGTTCAAATGTGGTCCCCAATCCCTTATACCAACACACACACACTTTCCCAAAACCACACTTAAAATAAGATGAGATCATTAAACCCCTAAGCTAGTTTACTTAATAAAACACACCCTAAACATAATTAATTTTACAAAACATAATTACATTACAATTGAGGGGTTCACCCATGGTGCCCAATTAAATACATCTAATCTAAGGCCTCAAAAAATTAGCATGGTTAGGACTCAGCCCGTGGACCGCTTGTGCACAATTGCGTAGCTGCCCTGAAACCCATGCTCTCCTATACCTATCACCTGCACACTCATTGCACACATTAACCGCATCTGTCCAATATAATAAACATCATCTACACATCACAAATTCAATCTAACTTATAATGTCCTAACATTATTAAACAATTGATAGTGCAATGCATACAATTATTCACATAGTTTTCCATGAATCACCACCAAATAAAATTACAATGACATACACTTAGGTTAGCATGAAAATTACCATCATTAAATCCAGAACACTATATCATTAATCAAATCAACCACAAGAGACTAACATCTAACCAATAAATCTATCATATAACCCTGTTAGTGTCATCAACATCATAAGAAATATATCAATATACGAATCTAGTCCAATTGGCGCTACACGCCCAAAATGCCATAATGTCCATGAGGATAAAATATCATAGTAAAATGTCCAAAGTCTATCAGAGTCTCAATCAAAACATGTCTAGGAATAAAGGAACCAACAGATAACTGGAGCTATAAAAATGTGGGCACTACGGGTTCATGTTTTCCATAGACCTATATTTATGTATGTGGGTGAATATTCTCTTCTTCTTCTTTTTCTATAAGGATGGATAACCATAAGATCTTTCCTAAGAAAAATGAGTTTAGAGATCATGTAGTAGTGACCCAGAGCCGTAATCCACCGAATCATGGATTAAGTCCAAGGTTGATTTTTTAGTGTTTCTCATCAAGAAAGTTGCTCTTGCTAGTCTTCCTTTTAAGTGAATCATTTCTCTTCTTAATTAGTTTGTAGGTAGGAAGTGAATCGAGAAATCAGTATCGATAAAAATTATGTTTTTGATTATCTTGGCTTAAGTAAATGAATTCTTTAGTGATGTGATAATGGGAAATGGTGTGTACAATTTTTATGCTAAGGATATATTTTGAATGTTTATTTTGGATGGTAAACCTTATAGAATGTTATTTAAATGCAAAACCATTAGGATATTAATCGATGAATTTATTTATCTGTAAAGACAAAAAGAATTATTAACATTTAATGGAAATTTTTAAGTTTATATTGGAAATTGGTAAAGTTTAGAGGAAAGAGCTTGTTACTTTTTCTGATTTCTAATGGGAAATCAAAGCTGGTTATTAAGAATATGTTAGGGTGTGTTAATTGCTTTCTTGAATAGCTTGGTAATAAGAAAGAATGCTATGTTTAATGTGTTTTATGTTAAATCAACATGAAATATGATTAAAAGTAATATGATCTTTTAAGTTGTCAAGGTTAACAATTTGTTTGATTTACGTATATAATCTTTGTATAGTGTATATATATAATTATTATAAGGAAAATGATCTAATGCCATTAAATAAAATAGTATATGTCTAATTACTTTGTAAGGAAATAACTAGAAAAAGAGATTTGTCAATCCATGTCGAGTTCTCGAATTGACCATCTCTATTATTATTTTTATTTTAATGTTTATTTCACTAAATATGGACATATTCTAGTGAATCTGGACTCGATATTACAAGTTTTTGAAGAAATATATCTCCTTTTTATGTATATTAGATTCTAATTTTGTGCATCTTGGATTTTATTATTACTATTATTAGATTCCATTAGCAACAATATTGGATTCCAATATTGTCATTATTGGACTTATTCTAGTTCCAATTTATCTATTATTGAATTCCAATTTCGCTATATTGGATTCCAATATCGCTATTATTGGATTCCAATTTTTCTAATACTGAACTCTAGTATAACTATTATTGGATTCCAATTTCACCATTTTTGAAATCCAATTTCTAAATTCCTATTTTTGGATATCAATTTCGATATTTTAGGATTACTATTTTTTTACTTGTAGACCCCCCCACATAAGCCTAGTGGCCACTAAATTACATAAGCCTAGTGCCTACTAACTTACATTACCCTAATGGTTATTAACTTACATAAGAATAACTTCTGCTAGGTAAAATATTCCTAGTGGCTACAAAGTTACACCATCCTAGAGGTAAAAATTTACATAATCCTACCCCTTGCTAAGCTACATAAGCATAATGGCCGCTAAGTTACATAATCCTAGCTACCACAAATTTGCATCTACCTAATGGCCACAAGATATATAAGTGTAACGAACACTAAGTTATATAAGCATAGCGATTGCTAAGTTACATAAGCCTAACAACTGCTAAATTATTGTTATCCATAATGGTCCCCCAACTCATTTTTGTGGCTAACTCCTTGTGTTCTTGCCTCTCTTGTGCCTCAGTCTACATTTTTGATTTTTAGGCACTCAAGGCTTTCTGGAAATGGCACCATTAGATAGAGCTCTCTCTCATCTTTCTAGAAAGGTAAAGTTTTCCTCCTAACTCCTTATATTTTTCAAGTTATGGCTCAAATGGAGTTTTTGTGGAATTTTTTCCCATTATAGGCCCTACAACCAATAAGAAGCGCCACGTGGCAGAGGAGTTTGGGGTCGGAGGAAAATTTGAAATTTTTCCAAGTATTTTGGTCGAAGGTTCAAATGGAAATTTTTGCCCGCGGGCCCGTGGACCAATCAGGTTGTGACACGTGTCACAAGGGGGGCGGAATGAAAATTTTTGCTAAGTATTTGCCAAATTTTCCAAAGTGGAAGAATGGAACGGAGAGCCCACAGCGAGTAAAATTAGGACACGTGTCCTAAGGGGAAGGTAGATTCGGAGCTCGGGCGCTTTTTGAAAATTTTTCAAAAGTTTTCAGCCAAAACTAAAAATCTAAAGAAGGGCTCGCGCCCCCTGTCATCCATTCAAAAGTGACACATGTCCCATTGGGGCGGGCGCGAGGAAAATTGAATTTTTTTCCAAAGTCTAAAAATGTCAAAATTTCAAAGGAAAACCCTGGGAGGCGAAGGAGAGAGAATTCCAGAATGAATCAGAGCTTGCCATGTGGCATCCAACTAGTGGAGTGCGGGGAATTTTTGAAAAATTTTCCAAAGACAAAAAAGAGGTAAAATTTGAAATTTTTCCCTTGACCTGCATTTTTGGGCGTTTTTGCCCTAAATCTTCAAACGATCATATCTTTTGATCTAGAGCTCAGATTTTCATGTTCTTTATATCATTGCAAAGTTGTTAAAATTATCTACATGATTCCATGGTCAATTTCTATTTTTGGTTCAGTTTGGAGAGAGAAAATTCAAAAATAGTTCTGGTACGTGTCCATGGCCAGAAAAGACATTTCAACAACCAAATTTAATACAAAATGAGTTGCATTCTTCTCCAGCATGGTCAAAAATGACATGGTATGGGTTTGTAAGGTCCTCCATGCTGTTTTAATGCATTTTCCATCAATGAGGAATGGGCTCCCACGTTTTTTACATTTTCTCTCTCCTGGGCTCGACCCATGCATTGTAAAAGCCAGATTTGGCTCATTTCTTCATGGTTAAACACTTTTGGGCATTGCAAACTTCTTCTTTCACCTCCAAAGAAGTGATAGTTGTAAGAATCAAAACTTTTTCATAGTTTGTAACAGGTTTATACCTCTTTGATGGTGGAATGCAAGAGATTTTTACCTGGAATTGACAGTGCAAACTCTGTGAATGCTTTCAGTCCTCTATTTGTATTGTTTTACTTCATTTTAAGACCTCTAATTACATCTATCAGCTTGTGTATGTTTTCCCTTATTGCATTTCATGAATTTGTGTCTATTTACATGGCAAAAAATGTTTCACCACTCCTTTTGGTGCATCACCATCTTTAGTTTAGTTTCATTTTTGCATTTTTATCCCTGTCTCCTTGTAATCTAGGCTAGAATTAATATTAGAACCTCTGTAGTTGTGCAAAATATAGATCTAAATCAAAGGAGTTTGAGGAACTAGCCTCTAATCTGGAGATTCCTCTCTCATTTTCACAATTCCCACACTTGGAGAGAGGTTTCCATGTTGTGCAATCACACTGGATGCCTAAAACATCAATTCAGAACCTTGATTTGCATCCAGGGGTGCTGCTGATTTGCAACAACTATTTTGGCATGCCGGTGCGACATTAGAGGTCTCATTTTTATTACAGCAAAGTTGATGTGTATCTGCTGCAATTTTCTTGCTTGAAAAGAGCTATAATTTGCACATCTGGTGACTCCAAGGGGAAGAATCAATTGGTTTCAGCAGTGCAGGCCTGAAAACTCATGAGAAGAATCACTACAAGGTCAAGAGTTGGAGAAGAAGAAGTGCTTTGTTTGAATACCTGCAGTTATCTCCAAGAGTAAGGCAAAGTGGGAGGAGAATCCAAAGGTCTCCATCTCCACCAAACAAAACTCTCTCAACTCCTCCACCTAGTAGGCCTTTCATTCAATCAACAAGGGTTCTAAGGCCAATTAGAATGGCACAAAACAACCCCTATGTCAATTTCACTGGCAGCAGCCCACTTGCTCTCAATGCACAACATCCAATTCCAATTGCAGCCTTGAAGAACATTCCATACTTCACTGGAGAGAATCAGACTACTCCAGGTGATCATGTTAAAGACATTGCCAACCTTTGTGTAATTCATGAAATCAATGAGATGCAAGTGGCTGTCAAGTTGTTGGCATCTTCATTCAAGGGGAAAGCATTGCAATGGTTTAGAAGCCTTGGAGCTGGTTCAATCACAAATTGGAATCAACTGTGTATAGCACTTCATGAGAAATTTGGAGAGAAGGGAGACAACTTGTCTCTTTTGGAGCAGCTGACAACCATCAAGAGAGCTCCTAATGAGCAGCTGACCGATTTCAACTTCAGATTTCAAAAGACTTGGGAGAGAATTCCAGTGGCAGTCAGGCCAACAACAGAAGGTGCTTTTCTCTACTATCTCAAAGCTCTAAATTCTGATATTTCTATGTTGATTCAGTCCATGGGAGGCATAACTATCCCTATGGCTTATAGCATTGCCATTAGGGCTGAAAATTGTTTGATCCAAGCTGACAAACTAGCCCCTAGACCTCCCATGCCATTGTTTCCAAGTTTAGAGAGTCCAAATACCAATCAAGCACCTAATTTGGCTCCTTCTCCCACTCCTAGAAATCAGAGTTCAAATGAAGCTTCTACTTCATCTCCAAGTGCCCCAAATGAGCTTCAAGAAGTCATGAAGTAATTGCAAAACCTAGGCAATGAGCTGGTTACTCTCAAGAGGCAACAAGCCCAAGGTTTTAGACCTTCTTACCAGCCCCAAGCTCAGCCTAACAGGCAGCCATACCAACCACAAAGACCACCTAATCCAGCTGTAAATATGAATCAAACAAGGCCTCCTGCCAATAGACCATTTCAGCCCTACAATCCAAATGCCATATCTGCCTCTAAGGCATTGGTGCCAACACAAAACAACATTGCTCAGGAGTATGACTGGTGTTTTCCATGCAATGAACCTCATAACCAATCCATGTGCTTCAATGGTGCTTTGAATCAAGCATTAATGGTGACAACTACTGGTGTGGAGGGTGAGGGCAGTCAAGGAAACAACCAACAACAAGAAACATTCCAACAGCAATCAGCCCCAAATGACACCACGTTGGTAAATTGGCAAGCAGAGGATTTTTGTGGCATGAATCAGGTAGTTTCCCAAGGTGTTGCAGCCAACACAAGGTCAAAAAGGAGGAATTTGGGTGAAGAACAACCATTGGCTCCAACCAATCCACGACCTTCTATGGTTCCACAAGTGGTTGGAAAACAAAATCCAGTTGTAAATGCACAAGGGCAGCCAAGAACAGCTCCTAGGCCAACTCAAATACCAGTTGTTGCTACTCACGTGCAAGGAGTGAATGTGCAAACAAAGGGACAGCAAAGAGATCCTTCATCACCATTCAGTATCATCGATCAGATGAAGAAGACAAATGTCAACATATCAATGTGGGAATCCCTATCTATCCCAGGCCAAAGAGATTTGCTACAAGCTGCCATGAAGGACTGGCCAACTTCGAATCAGCAAGTTTAGATGCAAGAGAAAGTGCTCACAAATGCTGCCTAGCCTGAGGGGAATCATGGAGGATAGCAAGGTAAAATGTTGAAGCCCCCTCCTTTCTATGTTTCATTAATCATTGGAAATCAGCTAGTGCACAATTGCATGATAGACTCCGGGGCAAGTAGCTCAGTGATGCCTAAACAAATAGCTGATTAGCTAGGGCTCCAGTATGAAACAATATCCAAAGGGGTAGTGCAGCTAGATGGGACAGCAGTAGCAACAATTGGAGTGATTAAAAACTTGATTCTTACCTTGCATGCATGTCCAAATGTTGTTGTTTTACAAGATGTATCAGTCATAGACCTTCCACCACTCTTTGCCCTTTGCTTGTCAAGGGACTTCACAGCCAAGATTGGAGGATATTTTTCTGCTGATTGGTCACACATGCTGTTCAGAACGAGGTATGGAACCAAAGCTACAGTCAGGTCTGAACCTATTGCAAACTTCCACATTGAGCCTTACACTCCAAGTCAGATTAATGCCAATTGCTCAGCATTTGATCAAGAAGATCACCCAAGCACTGATGAAGCTGACACCAAGGTTGGGAGCATCCCGGATCTAACTCTTGATGAATGGGAAAAAAAGGTACATGCTTTTGATCCTTATCAAGAAGTAGAAGAATCTGAGCTAGGGGTCTATTATATACCAAGAAAATCATCCTATTGCTAACATCACCAAGCCAAACCACAAGGATGACAATGAGGTATGACAGCTGTTTTTTGATGGATCAAGAAGTAGACAAGGTGCAGGAGGTGGAGCCATGCTTGTTTCACCTCAAGGAGTAAGGTACTATTCAGATTTTAGATTTTAGTTTGCATGCTCCAATAACACTGCTGAATATGAAGCCTTGGTGCAAGGGATGCATTGGGCAATCAAGAAGAAAATAAAGAACTTGCAAGTCTTTGGTGACAGTGAATTGATTGTAAATCAGGTCAAGGGACAACATGCTACCAAGAATGATCTACTCAGGTGCTACAAGAATAGGGTGTGGGACCTCATGGAAGATTTTGAGGGTTTTGGCATCAAATCCATTCCTAGGAAAGAGAATCAAGCTGCTGACAGGCTTGCAGCAGTAGGGGCAGCCTTTGACATTGTGGAAAGCATTCAACAAGACAAGGTACAGCCAAACATCCATGTGATTGTGAGGCCTTCAGTGCCAGATAACAATGTCAGTTGGCAAGTGTTTGAGAATGACCAATAAATCATCCATTTCTTGCAAGAAGAAGCCAAGTTCTCAGCTAAGAATCAAGAAAAATTGGAACAGCGATGGTGACCAAGTGGTACAAATGTGAGAACTAACAAGCTACCCAAGGGACTTATCACTTTGGAGTCCATTTTTAATCCCAATGATCAGTTTAGAAAGGAGAAAGCAAACATTCAAGTCAAGAGAGAGGATTCAGGTATCCATCTTGGTAGAAGAGAACAAACCATTACAAATTGGAAAGATGACAACCGATCAAGAAAGGTATGAGTTCGTACGGTTGTGTCAAGAGTTCCTGGTGTGTTTACATGGAGCTATGAAGATTTGAAAGGTTTCAATCCCAACTTAGCTCAAAGCATACCATTGAATTGGATCCAAATACTAAACCCACGGAAGAAACAAAGACCAGTCAATCCACACATGGAGCCTATCATGAGGAAAGAATTAGACAAGCTGATTGAGTCAAGAATCATATTCCTAATCAAGCATTCTAGTTGGGTTGCCAACTTGGTTCCAATCGAGAAAAAGAGTGGAGAGATCAGATTGTGTGTTGATTTGAGAGACTTAAATAGAGCATCTCTCAAGGACCATTACCCACTCCCTTCCATGGAGCAAATCTTGCAAGTTGTGGCTGGATCGAGAGGTTTTCACTACTTGATGGCTACTCCGGCTCAATCGATTATGGTGAAGGAAGAAGACCAGATTCAAGACAGCCTTCACAACCAAATGGGGACTTTTACATACGGAAGATGCCATTTGGGCTGTCCAACGCTGGTGCTACCTTCCAAAGAGCAATGGACATGGCGTTCAAAGGTTTGATTAACAATGTGGTGCTGATTTACCTTGATGATATCACAGTTTTTTCCAAAAATACAGCAGACCACCTCTCTCATTTGAGACAAGTTTTCACGAGGTGTAGGAAATTTGGAGTGTCTTTGAATCCTAAGAAGTGTGTCTTTCTTTCACATAAAGGAAAGCTCCTTGGCCATATTGTCTCCAAAGAAGGATTAGTAATTGATCCAGGAGAGAGTTGAAGCCATAAGAGCACTACCATTACAAGCCACAAGAAAGCTCTTCGAGTTTCTTGGGAGGATAAACTTTGTTCGAGAGGTTTGTCCCAGATTTTGCAGCCCTTGTCAAACCTATCACCAAAAATGTTAAAGAAAAGCATGGCTTTCAAGTGGATGAGAAGAAGGCAAGGAGAGTTTTGAAGCAATCAAAGAAGCCATCACTCAAGCACCAACTCTCATCAACCCGAACTTCTCCAAGGATTTCATCCTCTATGCATTTGGAGGTAATGACACTATTTCTTCCATTTTGGTACAACAGAACAAGGATAACGATGAGCAGCCAATTTATTTCTTCAGCTAGAGCCTAGATGACTATGAGGTGAGGTATTCTTTTATTGAGAAGCATGTGCTGGCAGTAATCAGAAGCTTGAAGAAATTCAAGCATTTATTCTCAAACAACAAGGTCCAGTTGCTGGTCTCACATGTTTGGGGTTAAGGACTTCCTTCTCAACAAATATTTGAACGAGAAAAGGGCAGGTTAGATCACCCGTGTCATGGAGTATGACATTGAGATCAAAATCACCAAGCTAGTAAGAGGAAAAGGATTGTGTGAGCAGCTGGCTTTGGGGAAGCAAAAGGAAGCATGCAATGAAGGAGAGGTTGTTTTGATAGTTCAAGACAACCATGAGCCATGTGGCACTCAAGAAGAAAACAATGTTGCCCCCACTCCTTGCTGGACCCAACGTATAATGCACTTTCTAAGCACAGGCCTATGCCCTCCGGAGATGAACAAGACCCAAAGAAGACACTTTAGATTGCAGGCTATCCCATATGCCATTGTTGATGGAGTTTTGTTCAAGAAAGATGTGAATGGAGTGCTGCTGAGATGTATTAGCACAAATCAGATTCATAGGGTGTTGGAAGAATTCCATGGTGGACCAGCTGGTGGTCATTTTGCACCAAGAGTGACAGCTCTAAAAATCATGAAGGCTGGTTATTATTGGCCTAAAATTTTCAGTGATTGCTATGCATGGATTAAGAGGTGTAAGAATTGTGCATTCTTCATAGGAAAAGAGAGACTTGCTGCCCTTCCATTGCATCCAATCTCAGTTGACCAGCCATTCATGCAATGGGGTTTGGACTTCATTGGAGTCATTAATCCCAATTCAAGTCAAGGGCACAAATAGATTTTGACAGCCACGAACTACTTCACCAAATGGATCACGCAGTACCACTCAAAGAAGCAAATGAGTCCAACATCTAAGACTTTTATGAGGGGATAGCAACCAGATTTGGTATACCTACTACAATAATCTCAGATAATGCATTGGCATTCATTGGATCCAAGGTGACTGAGTGGGCTGTCAAGAACGGGATCTACCTAAGCACTTCATCAAACTATTACCCTCAAGGTAATGGCCAGGCTGAGTCTACAAATAAGAACTTGTTGAGGATCATTAGGAGGACTCTTGATGAGAATCAGAGGTCTTGGCATACCAAACTGAAATCAGCCTTATGGGATGATAGGATAACTCCTAAGAGATCCACAGGTAACTCTCCATTCAAACTTATCTATGGAAGAGAGGTAATCTTTCCCATGTCACTTGAGTTGCCAACATTGGAACTCATGAAGCAATTAGAGTTGCTAGAGTTTGAGCCCATGGAGGTGAGATATGTAGAGTTGACCTCCGGTATCCCAAGCAATGGAAAAGGACCAAGCTTTGATCAAAAAGACCTTTGATAGGCAGGCCAAGGATAGATCTTTTTAGGTTGGAGATCTAGTGTTGAAATGGGATGTGGATAGAGCAAAACCGGGAAGGCATTCAAAATTTGATGCCATTTGGAGTGGCCCATACATGGTCACGAAGTGCAAGAACATCAATGCTTTCTAATTGGCCTCATTGGATGGTGAAGAACTGCAGATTCCAATCAATGGAATCCATCTCAAGCGTTGCTTCTAGAGGGAAATTTACCACCTTGTAAATATTAGATTATATTTTCATTCCTCCAAGTGCTTGTGCACATTGTTTTGTTGTAGGTTAGTTTTGTTTTCCCTAAGTGCTTTGGCACAACTTGCTATCCATGGAGATGTTTTGCAGTCCTTACTTCCATCAGGTGATATTCCATCTTCCTCCTTGCACATTCTAAGTCAGTTGAGGTTCTAAACAGAATATTTGATGACTCCATGCCCCATCAGGTGATATTCCATCTTCCTCCTTGCACATTCTAAGTCAGTTGAGGTTCTAAACAGAATATTTGATGACTCCATGCCCAATGGACTACTTCAGGAACAACTGGTATTTTCATCTAGCAGGAAGATGACCCCTCTGAGTCGCCAAAATTGTTATCCAAAATGGTGCCCCAGCTCATTTTTGTGGCTAACTCCTTGTGTTCTTGCCTCTCTTGTGCCTCAGTCTACATTTTTGATTTTTAGGCACTTAAGCCTTTATAGAAATGACACCATCAGATAGAGCTCTCTCTCAGCTTTCCAAAAAGGTAAAGTTTGCCTCCTAACTCCTTATATTTTTCAAGTTATGGCTCGGTGGAGTTTTTGTGGAAAATTTTCCCATTTGAGGCCCGCAGCCAATAGGAAGCTGCCACATGGCAGAGGAGTTCGGGGGTCGGAGGCAAATTTGAATTTTTTCCAAGTATTTTGGTCGAAGGTTCAAATGGAAATTTTTTCCTGCGGGGCCCGCGGACCAATCAGGTTGTGACACGTGTCACAAGGGGGCGGAATGAAAAAATTTGCTAAGTATTTGCCAAATTTTCCAAAGTGGAAGAATGGAATGGAGAGCCCGCAGCGAGTAAAATTAGGACACGTGTCCTAAGGGGAAGGTAGATTCAGAGCTCGGGGTGGTTTTTGAAAATTTTGCAAAAGTTTTCAGCCAAAACTAAAAATCGAAAGAAGGGCCCGTGCCCCCTGTCAGCCATTCAAAAGCTGACATGTGTCCCAGGCGGCGGGGCACGGGGAAAAAATGAAATTTTTTCCAAAGTCTAAAAATGTCAAAATTTCAAAGGAAAACCCGCGGGAGGCGAAGGAGAGAGAATTCCAGAATGAATCAGAGCTTGCCACATGGCATCCAACCAGCGGAGCGCGGGGAATTTTTGAAAATTTTTCCAAAGACAAAAAAGAGGTAAAATTTGAAATTTTTCCCGCCGATCCGTTTTTTGGGCCGTTTTGCCCTAAATCTTCAAACGATCATATATTTTGATCCAGAGCTCGTATTTTCACGTTATTTATATCATTGGAAAGCTGTTAAAATTATCTACATGATTCCATGGTCGATTTCTAATTTTGGTTTATTTTGGAGAGAAAATTCAAAAACAGTTAAGTGCGTGTCCATGGCCGAAATGACATTTCAACAACTAAATTTAATACAAAATGGGTCGCATTCTTCTCTAGCATGGTCAAAAATAACACGGTATGGGTTTGTAAGGTCCTCCATGCTGTTTTAATGCATTTTCCATGAATGAGGAATGGGCTTCCACGTTTTTTACATTTTCTCTCTCCTGGGCTCGACCCATGCACTGTAAAAGCCAGATTTGGCTCATTTCTTCATGGTTGAACACTTTTTGGCATTGCAAACTTCTTCTTTCACCTCCAGCAAGTGGTAGTTGTAAGAATCAGACCTTTTCACAGTTTGTAACAGGTTTATACCTCTTTGATGGTGGAATGCAAGAGATTTTTACATGGAATTGATAGTGCAAACTCTGTGAATGCTTTCAGTCCTCTGTTTGTATTGTTTTACTTCATTTTAAGACCTCTAATTACATCTATCATCTTGTGTATGTTTTCCCTTGTTGCATTTCATGAATTTGTGTCTATTTACATGGCAAAAATGTTTCACCACTCCTTTTGGTGTATCACCATCTTTAGTTTAGTTTCATTTTTACATTTTTATCCCTGTCTCCTTGCAATCTAGGGTAGAATTAGGATTAGAACCTCTGTAGTTGTGCAAAATATAGATCTAAATCAAAGGAGTTTGAGGAACCAGCCTCTAATCTAGAGATTCCTCTCTCATTTTCACAAGTCCCACACTTGGAGAGAGGTTTCCATGTTGTGCAATCACATTGGATGCCTAAAACATCAATTCAGAACCTTGATTTACATCCAGGGGTGCTGTTGATTTGTAACAACAGCTTATATAAGCCTAGTTGTCACTAAGTTACATAAGCCTCATCGATACTAAGACACATAAGCCTAGTGGCTGCTAGAATACATCTTTTTAACATTTATTTGATCAATTTGTAAAATATAATTCATGGTAATGCAAATCATTTTAAAATAGAATAAAATCTAGATGATGTGAACTAATTTTATGCTTTTTCATTTTGTAAATCATAAAGAACAAAAAAGAGTTAATAATTACATTAAACACGGTTTTGAAAAAGTGGATTTGAAAATTTATTTCCATAGGAAATCAATTCCTTTAAGATAATTATATTGAAAATTACATAAGGATTGATCCCTCTCAAGGGTATCTAGTCCAGAAAATTTTAATTACAATGCATTAATTATTATTCTTGAATTTGTGTAAGGTATGCCTAGATAACATCATGTCCCGATTTGGTATTTTAATTTGATCTCCTTTCCATGAATTTCTTGGTATCCATGCCTAGATAAAGCTATTTATATCAATATCTGATGTGTCCCTTTATTTTTTCCACCATTTATTTTTCTTTAAGCATTCCTGGTACCTTTATTTTTGTATTTTCTTTTCCTGTGGGTTCCCACTAATGTACCCTTATCTTTTGAGCCTTTGTGTGAACATCTTGTATTAGAATTCATTCTACCTTTCCCATCCATATAGGTATGTTATCATCAGCTAGTCTTACTAGTATCATCTTCTCATCATTCACATCCACTACTGGATCAAATTCATCTCAAGGTCTATAAAAATAGCCCTAACATATATATCCTTATTTGAAAGGACATTTTGACTATAGTAGTTATCCATGTCAAGACATGGTGTACCCAATATCTGATCATACATTGCGCTATCCTGAATTGTTTTTGGCCAAAAACAATCTCTCCTCATCATACTACAATTGACAAAGGGATTTTCTAGGGAACACAAAACATTTTTCTAATATGTAATCTTCGGAACCTAGAATGCTTCTCCACCATCTATTTAATGATTTTCCCGAGTGTGTGATGTATGCATAAATACCTCTATACAGTGTGCCATATTGTTTAGTTATTTGAAGGGTGTCAATGGAGGATCCCCTTCATGTAAGAAAGGTTTCCCATCTATTTTTTTCCATATCTCAATTGGTTTTGACCAAAAGGCATCAATGATTAATGCTTTGTACTCCATGACGGGAATGTTTTTGATGACATGGAATTTACACATATTTTGTTTGTTGATAGTCATGATCTTGTGGTTTCCATCTAGCAGGTGTGGCTCCACAAAGGCCTTAAAGTCATAGAATTCCTCAATAAGTTATGAAGTGAATGTGTTGGACTCCTCTTGGCATGTTCTATGAGTTTCCAATATTTTTGGAAAAGAGAATGTTCATAATTTACATAATGTTGTTGATACTCGCTTGAATGTCCCATCTATGTATTCATGTGTGTGACCTACTAGGAAGGAAAATCACATACACTATGTTGAAATTTTTTTTGACTATCATCATGAGTACAAATGCAAAGAATGTGCAATTTTTTTGTTAGTTGAAGAATTATCTAGTTGCAAGTAATGAATCGGTGGTTTTTTTGAAATGAACTTGAACATCTACTTATAATATTAGTTGTATGATCCTACTCATTTTTTTCTTGTATTCCTTGCACTTGTCATACACATCATTTTACAACAGTACATCATGTAATGGGTGTTTTGACATCCCACTACTATATAACAAATCACCATACTGATCTATAAGTGGTTCTTCTAGCTTCCTGATACATAGTGCTAATGATGTTATTGTGAAGTTTTCTCCTCATTCAACAAAAGGGAGACCAAAGTTCTCGAAACCCCTAGTTTTGTGCCCATGTGTTAGTATACCAGTCAAGGTGATAGGGAGGTTAATAACATTGCTTATTGATTTTTATTTTCTACCTGTCCTTGGTACATCATTTTTCCTCTTATCTATTTTATCTTGCACAATGCTCAATTCGCTATTATGTTTTTCCTGTGAATGCAAACTATATGCATAGTAAGTTAAACAAAAATTTAAATGTAATCATTGTGATTTTTTGGCGTTGATCTATTTGTGTCAGTGGTTATGGACATTTGGTGGCTACACATTTTTTCTTAAGTTATGTGCACTCATCACTTTTCCAAAGAAGTTGTTCTTAGTGATTAAAACATGGGAGAAATATTCTTTCCATATTTTTTGAGGTTTGAATGTGATGTTAGAGGAAGGTTCAACAATGAAAGGCCCTCGTTACAATTTTGTAGGATGTAATTATAACTATAACATGCAGGAAAATAGTCTCATTGTTACTTTAGTGTCATCTTGTCCCACTGAACAAGACATGTGTGGTGATATATCAAAATTCCTCTCCACCATTTTGGATATCAATGCAATAGTTGTGACACTACTTGGAATTTGTTTTTGTTTTCATGTATTTCCATTTACTTCCCTCCAATCACCATTAATCCAGGATTGTTTGTATTCATAATAGGTGCTTTTTGGGATTCCATGAAATCTATGCCATGCGATCGACATACATCCCTTCCACATAGCTTCAATTTATCTATAGTATTCTTAGAAGTTTTACCTTCATCACAACTACTAGAATTTTCGATGAATGCATTAAGTACAACATTTTTTATGGCAGGTTCATTCATCCCTAGAGTTAAATTTGAACTTGGATTGAAAGTGTTTTGAGATAGATTAGAGAGACATCCATCCTTGCAACAAGGTTTTTTCTCAACTTTAGATAAAAAAAATCTCTTGTTTTTTTCTCATTTTCCCTTTCCTTTGGTGTACTAGATGGAGTATTATTTACCTTTTGGAGTTTGCAGGAGTTGTAAAGTTTTTTATAAAGTTTTCATTACTGCTACATATGGAGCATTCAAATGAATTTTGGTATACGAGTTGAGAAAATTTATCTTCAAATGCACTCCACATTTTTATAAAAAAATCTTATGGAATTTCTGTAAGTGTTACTTCCATAATGAAACCATCTTGATGGGATAATTTTCTGACGAGCCATTGGATGAGAGATCCTTTTGATATGGAGTAACCCTTGCGAAAAGTTCTAATTAATTTATCAATATGAACCCCAAATTCATTTCCATCCAATTTTTTAAAGAGCACCATGTATCCTTTACAGAAATTTGTAATTATTGCTTCTGCAACAAATTTGTGTTATTTTGAAAAAATGTAGCAAATTCATAGCAAACCCCTTGAACTTCAAATTTAATTTAGTGTTTGATGTGGTAGTTGTTTTTTGATGTGGTAGTTGCAAATTCATAGCAAACCCCTTGAACTTCAAATTTAATTCCATTCACATGAAGTGCAATTCTTATTTCTATATACACTAGGTTTTTGATTGGCTAGGAAACTTTGTTGTTGCATTGTAGACTTAGATAAAAATCATTGCATGTAGTTATAATATTCTCCAAAAAAACACCAAACTGTGTGAGTCCCAAAACTACTCCTAAAATCAAATGTTCTTCTTATACTAGGGATATAAACCCTTCAGCTATGTCCCCTTCTTTTGGAGCACACTTATGTTTTATCACCACACAAGTTATAACAAATCCATCCCTGTCTTTAGGAGTTTTGAAACTATGGCTACCACTATTAGAATTCAAACATTCATCCTCATAAAATGTATCTTCTGAGCCACTGCTCATGATGTTTTGAATTCCATCACCCCACATGTGAAACTTTTTAAATCGCATGCTTAATCATTTGCTTCTTTTTCCATGGGATAAAGTATCCCTTGTTTTAACTTTATTTTAGGGTTTCATAATAATCAATTATGTATGGAAGTCTCACTCTACCATTGAATACAATACTTATTAGGTCTAACGAATAAGTTAGACCCCATTTCTGCAATGGAGTATATTATTGGATGGATAAACTAGTCCATCCACACCTTTGGATAGTAAATCCATAGGTGCCCCATATTCAAAAACATAGTTCATTTTCAATTGTATGCACGAATAAAAAGAGAATTAGTAGTGAGGACACATAAATCTTGAACCTATACGAGAATTGAAAATGAAAAAAAAAAAAACATTTCCAATGTTAAAACAAATGCTTGAAATTACAATGAGAAAATAAAAATATACATCTTATATGAATATCTTTGAGACCTCTTTTAATCTAAATCTTGAAAATATTGAGAATTTGGCTCATATTTGACCATATTAGTGCTCTTATGTGACCATATAACACATTGTATTAGACTCTTAGATCTTTCTATTGTGTGTATCTTTTTATCCATAAAACATAGTGTATGGATTTCAAAATTTATCTAGCATAGCAACCACTGGGACTTAATGTTTTCTCCTACACACAATAACTCAAATATTGACTAGAATGGTAGGGAAAATGTTAGTGATCACAATTCCAAGTGTGAATGTTCACACTTCGACGTGTGGGTGATCGCACTTTTTAGTGCGAGTCAAGGACTCACACTTCTAAGTGTGATCACTTGCACGTCAAAGTGTAATTATTGGCACTTATAATTTTGATCACTCACACTTCGAAGGGTGATCACTAACATTTTGATCTTCCATTCTAGTCAAAAGATTTCTATCCTAGTGGCCGCTGGGACTTAAATTTTTCTCGTACACGCAATAATATTGAAGACAACTATTTATAAAATTATTACTCACACTAAGGAAAAGTTCAATGTCCTCCAATTTGAAGACAACTATTTAAAATTATTACTTGCACTAAGGAAAAGTTCAATGTCCTCCAATTTAAGTTTAGTAAATATTTAGGGCCATTAATATTGTGTTAAAGTAAATTGTTATTGTATTTTACTCTCTAATTATATAGGTATGTTTATTAGATGGCGTAGAGTTAAAGATTATTCTTTATTTGATTAACTATGGTGCTATATACTTTGATTCAATTATGATTGTTAATTATTTCTTTATCCTTTTATATCTTATATAGTCTTTTAACAAGATAAGTTTATTATTAATAATTATCTACAATATTGAGTAGAAGTAATCCATTCTATGTAGTTTATTATTACCAATTATCAATATTAAATATTAAATTTCAATTAAATTTATGTATGTCAAATTTAAGTTTCAAAATATGTCAAAATTTAGTTTTCATAGATTACAAATTAAGTTAGAAAATTCTTACCATATATATATTTTTATTATAGGTAAATGGTTTTGAAGGGAACATGCCCTACAAAGATAATAAAAAAGGCTCAATAGCCAAGATAGATATGAAAGTACAATGTGCTTTTTTGAAACATGGGGCCACAACCCAACCAAAATATAAAAATCTACATAAAACTATAAGAGTAATAAGGCAAGGGCCAACCGCCTATAAGAAGCTTAACAATAGACTAACAAAAGCAAAACAACAACTCACTACAATACCAGTTACACTTTTTGTAAGGTCAAATGTTAATTAATATTATGGTTCCCTCAACATTAATTGATCGTTAAACAAAATAATGTAAAATCCTCCATTTAAAGTAATTTTAATTTTTTCGTACTATATTTAATGTTAAGTGGTACAATATTAAATTTTAATCCACACAAGCTCTATCAATGTGTTGATTTCAATGCAATAAAATGGAAAAGTGTATACTCATTTGGAAGGCGACAACACCAAAATAAGGAGCACATATACAAATGGGTGAAGAAAAATTTACAGAAAATTAAAAGAGGTAAAGAATTGTTATTCTATTTTGAATAATTTCATTTTGTACACCCATTTCACAATGAATGTAAATATTGCATTTTTTATTAGGTATCCCATAAACCAATTTTCAAGTTTATCCATATTTTTTTATTCTGTGAAACAATAGAACACAACACTTGTTGTATATATATTATTGAAAAAATGAAAAATGAAATGAAGTTTAGATAAAAGACATGTAGTAAGAAAATTGTTTCATTTATGTATGATTATAGTGTTAGAGTAGGTATTTACCTTAGCTCATGTTCACCTAGGTACTTTATTTACCTTTATTGTATTTATCCTCACCCACTTATGTGTGTGGATATTTCTTTTATCTTATTTAGATATTAGGATATATTATCTAGTTGTTAGGTATAGTTATTTCCTTGATCTATGGTATTGACTAGATCCTTGATGTCTAGTTCTCTCCTAAATCTATGGTCTTGACTAGTTCTTTGATGACTAGTTATTTCCTTGATTTATGGCTTGATCTACGACTTTGACTGGTTCTTAGATTGTTATTCCTTGCCTATTTAAGCAAGGCCCATTCTCAATGTATTGCATTGAGTTCCATAATAATATATGATATTGTTGCTCATTTGTTTGCAAAGGTTTATGTAAAGTTATTTTGGTGAATTACTTTCATCTTATTGATCGTGATGTTTGATTAGCATTTGTGTTCTTGGCTTGGCACAATCTGGTTATCGTTCCTTTTATATAGTAACTAATAATTTTGTAGTTTATGGAAAAATCACCATTTTTTTTTTCATGTATTCAATCCCAAGCTCTCAAATCCACTCCAAGAAATTTTGAAGACAATATGGTTTTTTCAACACAGCTAAGCAACTTCCATGAAAAGGACTTCTGTGTGCACAAATTTGATGGAAATCATTTATAAAATTTGAAAGAAAATACAAGGGGCATACATAAATGGGGTCATTACATTACACATTCACAAATAGATATAAATACTCCATATATTGTTGATGATAAAATTGAAGATACAATTTCAACAATCCATGCATATGACAATGATAGAACAAATGAGGAGCTGAAGAAAGAATACAAAGAAGAGATTTGGCCAAAACTTGTGAAAAATTGATTTCAAAATTTGAAGAGGTGTATGAAGATTTAAACCATGGAAATCTTGGCAAGAAACATTGGGATAAAGTAGTAGATGCTTTGAATCATGTTTATGGAAAAAAATTCACTGGATGCAATGCAAATACAAGATGAACAGGTTGAAGAAAACCTTCAAGAAGGAGAAATAATTAGAAAACACAACAGGGGAAACACCTTCAACATGGAGTTTCTATGAAGATATGGATCACATTATATGAAAAACATATAAGGTTATTGGTCCTATTAGATGTTTTAATGGAAAATAATGGGTCAATATAAGCACTTATACATCTGAAAAAGACATGAAAGGGAAATCCAAATCCCTTCTATTAACATTAAAAATGTTGAAGGAGTAAACCAAGAAACCCCTTTGAATAAAAGTGGAATTAAATGCAAACGTGTAAAGAGAAAAAGAAAATCTTATGGATATTTGAAAGAGATAATGGAGAATAGCATGCATCTATTCACTCAAAAATGAAAGAAATTGAGCAGGGAAGACTTCAACTTGAGCATGAAAAAATGGAACAAGAGAGTAAGCAAATGGAGAAAATATTGGATGTACAAATTTAAATTGCAAGTCTTTTTACCCAGGTAAATTACATTTTGTTAACCATAGTAACATAGTATTGCATCATACAGTCCATTTTAAAAGATGGTATATATTATGTAAGGAGAAAAAGGATATGCAAAATCCCCTATAATTTGGGGATAGATAATGCTTCCTTCAATTTGGAATGTTGGTGATGCTAATACTTCTCTATTTTTCATTCTTATTTTTATCTCGAACAATTATAATGAACGCCATCATGGGTACCACCAAGAGCATTGACACACACATCCCAAAATACTATTTTTGCAACAAAACACTTTTAAAATGATGTCGGTAAACATGTATATTTTTGTTTAGGACAATATGATAATTTAATATGTGTGACATCAATTGCACCACATATCATTGGAAGTAGATTCAAAGTATGGAATACTTATATACTCACTATGTAATTTATAGATGATAATATTGAAAATGACCATGGTGTTATTTTTTAAGATAATATTGATAATATTGAAAATGATTCTCCTACACAATATAATTCCACTATTATATTGGGAAAGACGATGCAAAACAACACAAAGTAATTTTATAGATTGTATTGGTTCTCTTAAAAATTGAACTCTATTGGCATGTGGCATATATGGCTAATATTGTCAAAAAGCAGAATGTGTTCTCACATTTATTCCTTCTAAAATTTTGAAAATTTGTAAATGTAGAATATTCTATATCCTTTTAAAAAAACTCTATTTTTGCACTTCCAGAAGTCAATTTTGTCCATGATACCATATTATTTCACACTTTTTTAAAAAAAATTATCAATTCAAATGGTTTGGCATTGTTCTTTCATTTAATCTTCTAATCCTAAATGATTTATGAAATTTGTGTATATTGTGCTTACAAGAAATGCACAAACAGGTAATGGGAATTTTTTCTACAAGAGGGTTGAGAACTGTTTCCTAAAATACCTTTCATGAACAACAATGATTTTGGAAGCGAACAAAATGGGTGTTGTTGAAAAGGGTGAGGAAAATATTTTTTTCGTAGGGATTTTGTAGTAACTTCCAAGAAGATGACATGTTCTATTTTTCTTAATGAGGTTTTATGGAAAGTTTCCTTAGTAAATTTGATATTAAGAGACTAAAAAAACAAGTAATTATTTTCTTGTTTACAATAATTATTTTCTTGCATAAGGAAATTATGGGAAATACAATTTTATAAAAACATATATGTGATGGCCAAGGAGAAAATACAAAGGGTTCAATCTATGTAGGTTCCTCCTAGAAAAAATAATGAATCAAAGAAGTATAAAACCTACAATTTGAGAATGCAAGCTAAACAAGATTTTGAAGATTTTATCACTGACTAGATAGTTCTGAAAAGACACATGCAACAATTACAGACTAAAATTATAGGCTCTGGGTGTTTTATTTAAATAAACTAATGATATATCGACACTAAAAATTATAAGATGACAAGGTTTTTCTTTCTTAATCGACTTTAATAAATGTGATGATTTTTTTTTCTAAAGATCTTTATAAGAGCTAGCAGAAGACCACTTCTTTTCATGCAAATTAAGGTTAGTGAGATAAGGTAATTTATTCCTTGTTTGTTATTAGTGGCAGGTGGTAGTGCAAGAAAATTATGAGATTTAATATCTTGGGTAATTGTGATATTTAATGACCAGGGAGATTATATATAGGTTCCAAAGTCTATATGCTTATAATATTGCTATAAATAGTGTGGTCATTATATTTAAACTCATTATACCATGTTTATAATGGATAAATTGATGTAAATAGTAACAAGATCAAAGAGGTTTTCTCTTCTTGACAATTTCTCTAGTTTTAAAATTGTAATGGTCACATAGGAGTTATAATTCAAGATCACCTACACTACCAAAAATAAATGTATGTATACAATATAAATCCCTTCTCAATAAGCCAAGAATAACTCTATGTATATGGACAAATAATGTTATTATTGACAAAGCTACTTGGGTACTCATACGCATCATTTGTTGCTCATCATGATGTTGTAAGAGTACCATGGGATCTTTGGTAAAATTTAACATTTTTATGACTAATCAGAGACCTCAATGGCCTTTGAGACTTCATTTATCCTTAAAATGTGTAATTTATATATTCCTTTCAATAACTTATAATATATATTATGAGAACTACATAAGGCTTGATCCCTCTCAAGGGTATGTAGTGTAACACTTAGCTCTGCCAGGGATAGTCCAGCCAATATAGTACAATTATAAATAATTAAAGTGAGGTATACACATCCATGCAACAAACTAATTAGAGCTAAGTAAATCTTGACCCCTTAAGAAAACATGTATTGCAACACTTTTCTCAGTTTAATAATAGATGTCCATTGAATGTTGCGTAGTGAACACTAAGTTCAAAATATTTTGTCAAGGCTGATCTTAGTGACCACTAAGCTTTAAATATTTTATTTTGGATGACCTTAGAAACTGCTAGGAACATAAATACATATGTCTTAACCCTCAATAGTGCATGTATTGCCACACTTTTCTCATTGCATTAATAGTTTTCCTGTTAATGATGCCTAACGACTACTAAGCTCTATTTTTTTGTGGTTGACCGTAGTAATGTTAAGACTAGGATCATAACTACGTATTTCTTGACCCCTCAATAATGTATGTATTTCTGAAATTTTCTCATTGCATTAATAGTTTTCCTGTTAATGATTCCTAGTGACTACCAAGCTCTAAATATTTTTTGTGGCTGACCATAATGACCGTCAAGACCAGAACTATGTATGTCTTGATACCATATGTATTGCCTCACCTTTTCTTATTGTATTAATAATTATCCTATAAGCAATGATTAGATACAACCAAGCTCTAAATATTTCATTGTGTCGACCTTAGTGACATTGAATTATTTGAAGCATTTCATGAAAACATATGCATAAGCGCATTGCATTCATCCATTTGAAAACTTGATCATAGTTTGATTTTGAAAATTTCTGAGCACATTGTGATTTTTCCTAGGTGTCAAAAATCGGTATGCGTTCTCACCTTTATCCCTTCCAAATTTTTTGAAAATCTATAAATGTAGAATTTTCTGTAGCCTTTTCAACAAAACCCATTTTGTGCACTTCTAGTAGTAAATTTTTTCCATGATACCATATTCTTTCACACTTTTTAACAAAAATTCTCAATTCAAAGGATTTGGCATCATTTTTTCATTCAATATGCATATCCCTAAATGATTTGTGAAATATGTGTATATTGTGCTTGTAAGAAATGCACAAATATGTTATGGGCATTTTTTTGCAAGATGATGAGAACTATTTCCTAAAATACCTGACATGGATAACAATGATTCTTTGGAAGCAAAAAAATGGGTGATGTTGAAAAGTCTGAAGAAAATATTTTGTGTTCTAAGGGATTTTATCCATTCAAGTATTTTTTTGGCAATTAAACTAAAGTGCATTTTAGGAATGCTATCGACAAGTTTCTCTAGACATTTTGTTATAAATTGATTATTGAAATTAGAGTGGTAGGTGGAAGCATATGGAAATTGTGATATTTAATGACTAGGAGATTATACAATAGGGTTGATTCATGTTAATCATGCTTGCGACGCTAAGCTATAATTGTTTCGTTATGGATAATCATAGAGATAACTAGGATACATATTACCTATTTATTGACCCTTTAATAATGTATGTATTGTCGCACTTTACTCATTGCATTAATATATTTACTATGAATGATGCCTAATCACTACTAAGCTCTAAATATTCTATTTTGGCCAACCACTAGGATGAAAACTATGTATGTCTTTAACCCTCAATAGTGCAAGTATTGGCGCACTTTTTCTTATAACAATAAAAAAATTATGAGTAATTCCTAGATACAATCAAGCTCTAAATATTTTGTTATGGCTAAACTTAGTGACCTCTAGGATCGAACTATGTATGTCTTGAAGCCTCAAGATTACATGTATTTTTAGAATTTTCTCATTACATTAATAGTTTTTGTGAATGATTCCTAAGCGACCATAAGGATCAAAAATATGGATGTCTTGACCCATTAATGGTGCATGTACTCTGCACTTTTCTCATTGTATTAATAGTTATCATGTGAATGATTCCTAATGACCACTAAGCTCTAAATGTTTTGTTATGGTTGACCCTAGTGACCGATAGGATAAAAACTTCTTACATTTATTTTTCAAATGATTTTTAAACTAACCAAATATTTAGAATAAGAGTTATAAGGGTGTTTCTATAAATTCAATTACATCCTTTGGCTCAAGTATTTATTTTTGTTGATGATATATGCAACATTCGTGGACCTGTAATTTTTCAACATGGCGGGAGAAGCCCGACACTGCCATCATGTGGATGCTTATTTATATTCCTATGAGGACACCAGAGTAATTAGAGATACTATGTTTGATCCAGCTACCTTAAATCATGAATTTCAACATTACTCGGTTATTTTTTCCACAGTCTAAGATGAAAGTCTTGATTTATATGTCGTAGATGAAAAGGGTACCCCAAGAGATCAAGCACTAAGGTCCTAAGACATAAGGGCAATAAAAAGAGAAAGTCTCTATTTATTTCCAGATGTGATTCCATTTCCATAATTGATCGCTTCCTATCTAATTATTTCCAAGTCCAAGGAGTGGAATTTATTTTCTATATTATAGAAAAAAAAAAAAAGATTTTATGTTGGGCATGCATACAAATGTTATTATAAACTTCCCAAGATGGGCACCACAGCACTACATGTATACGAGATACAATTCCTAGATGGCCATAAGAAGAATAATATTTATTTTACATAGTTGGTTCGTGTATGCAATAGATAATATGGTTGATTATCATCTGAGTGATATATTTATTAAAAGTTTTAGACCAGGAGTCCGTATTGGCATGGCCCTCATGAACATGCTATATGGAAAACCTTCTACCTCTAAGGTTGATGTATCTTGGATCCCTTTACTTTCTATTATTATTGATGAAGGAAAGATTCCCTCCTTAAGGAAAGTGCTCAATTTCAATTTAGTGATCCAAAGAAACAATTTCGTGGAGAATGGGAAATAATTTTACATGCCTTCCTATCTTCTTGATGTAGTATGTGGTGTTCTCAATTGTTTAAAATTATATCAAAATGGATTCCTTCATGTCATTTGTAGCTAAATGAACTATATTCATACTTATATACCCATTGGTTTAGATATCATATTCAAGATATATGTACTTATTTGTATCCTTCTCTCTACCAACAATTACATGAAACAATGACACCCATAATATATGTTGACATCCTCACTTCCATAAGGAAAATGGGAGTTATATTCTTCTATCCATAATATATTGTTATCATGATCGAGGGGCTCCTTACACCTCCTTTTTAGTTTCCATATTATGTGCCTGAAAAATTGGCAAGAACAAGAGGTGGCATATCAGATTTGCAACGATATTTCTAGAAAGTGCAAAGAGAAGAAGATTAAAAAATCCCCCCTCTCAATCACTATGGGATGTAGGAAATTTAATAGGTGGCCTGATTTAAAAGCTACATCGACCCATAGAAATTCATTCCATCTCCCCCATCACCCTCTAAAGAAATATGATTGCATGAAAAGGGTTGCTTAACACCTTCAGTTTCTTAGAGGACATATCAATATATCCTATGTAGATGAGAATGATGTCAATGACTGGGTATGGATTACCAAAACATAAGATAACCTTGTTAAGAAGAATATGAAGAAGATCGAGGAAGTTTCCCCTCAGAGGAACTATTAAAAAGGAGGTCAGTAAAGATAAAGACAACATTTTATTCGGAACCTTTAGAAAATCATTGTGTTCACTTTTCTCCATTAATTGAAACTCTATCTGAGGTTCAAGAAGTCAGGACCATGCCAAATGAAGCTCCAAATTTTGTGGCATATGCCTTATCTTCTTCAAATGAAGAAGAAGAGACTATGAAACTAAAATTTCAGCTAATGCAGCCCCAGTGCAACCATCTAAATCTTCTCCCTCCACTCCACATGAAGTGATACAAGATTGGCTTGAACAATCCATAATTGCTCACAAAGAACAACCAGATTGGGAGGCACAAGAATATTCCTTAGTAAACATTAAATTCAATCCAAGGATGGGAACCTTGAAAAGGCTAACCAAAAATAATATGTCAACACAACAAGCCATTGTCTAGCATGAAACTTCATAAGACCTCTTCTCTCTTACAAAGAAATAGAAAGCCGAAGGATAACAAGTGGTGCAATATGAAGAAGATCCGGAATCCTTGAGAAGGGATAAAAATGAAGCGAGTAGTAGAATTAGTGATAAGTGTAAGTGTTAGAAATAAATAGCTTGAAAATAAATTAAAGGAAACAATTCCTATCGATACGGTTTCGATGTAGAGGAGGCATTCCATGGTCATGTATAATGTTATAAATAAATGCAATGAGGAAAAGGTGAAATAAAAATCCTACCTAAAGAATACTTTGAAACTATAATTAAATCCATGGGATCGATGCAAAAACATTAATATATACGGGGTAGGTGAATGAAGAAGGCGGTTGTAGAGCCCTTGATTATAACCATGGATAATATTGGCATATTCCGACATATTCTATTTATGCCAAGGAAATTCTAAGGAATCGAATGACTAGGTAATAAAAATATCTCTCTAGTTTAATGACATTATTTCAAGAGGAAATCAGATTTTTGCGAAGTATCGGTCATGGAAGTATTTAAGGAAAACCATGAATTGGTTTCTAGTGAATTTTGATATATCGCTTAGGAAATTCTTGGTTAATTTTCAAAGGAAAATAATAGAGTAAACCGTAGGAGAAACTTTTCATGTCATTAAGATTGTCAAAAACCAAGGAAAAAATACATAATATAGAGACTCTAAAGGAAATTGCAAGAAAAACAAATTTTACTCATCAAGTTTTACTTGACAAAGCTATTGTGCTATTTAGAAATCTAATTTTGGACATAGAAAAGATATATAGAGATTCTAATATTTTCAAATAATTCATCCGAGAAGAATAAAAGAAACATGATACAAAAGGCCTCACGAGAAAAGTAACAAACTCAGGATGCAACTTTACATGCGGACTCGGATCATCAACACTTTCCCATAATTAAGGATGAACCACAATGAATCATAAGAGCAATTTTTGAGCTAAACGAACATGAAATGAAATATGTATGTAATGTAAATATAATAATATTTAGATTTGATTTATTTTTTTACTATATATTCTAAATGTTATACTTATTTAAATATGCACTTATTCATTGTACATCCAAGTGACTGCTAAGCTCCAAATAAGTTGTTGTGGCAAAAGATAGCGGACACTAGGCTGACCATATATTTTTTTAATTTGCAAAAAATTGTAATCACATTTGTTTGAAAATCCTAATTTCATACTATCTTAATTTTATTTGTTAAATCCTAGCGATTTTAACATCCACATAATATGTTGCGAGTAACGTGGCGAACGTTAAACTCATAATATCTTACTTAATTTTGTTAAATCTTAGCAATTTCTATGCTTGAATATTATGTTTTCATAGTGCCTTAATTTCCGTAAATCATAAAATATCCAAAACTACCTATTAACCTCTAAGATCCAAAATCTTTTTTTTGGCATAATCTAGCGATCGTTAATCTCATACTATCTTGTGGCATTGCATATTATTGTAAGCTTTAAATAATATGTTGTGGCATATCCTAGCAGATGCAAAGATCATAATATCTTAATCTAAGTATTTAAATCCTAACCACTGTTAGGATCCAAATATTATTTGGTTGCATAATCCAGAGGCCGCTAAGATCAAAATATCTTACTTCAATTTCTAATATCCAAGTATTATGTTAAGGCAAAACCTAGCGGATGCTAAGAAAAAAATATCATTCTTTGACTTGCTAAATTCTAACATCACCTAAGCTCGAAATATTATATTTAGGAAGTACCTAGATGTTGATTAGCTCAAAATCCTAATGACCACAATTTCTAAGCTTCAAATATTTTAATGTGGCATAACCTAGCGGCCACTAAAGCTCGCGATATGTTACTTGTTTTTCATTAAATCTTAGTGATTGTTAATCTATTATAAATATGTTACTTCACACCCTAGTGGATGTTAAGCTAACAATTACTTACTTTATTTTGTTAAATCCTCACAACCGATATGCTTTGAATATTTTGTTGTGATAGTTCCATTGAGGCTGCAAATCTCAAAATATTCATAACTATCTAGCAATCACTAAGCTCCCAATATGTTATTGTGGCATAGCCTAGTGGCTACTAAGATCACAATATCTTGTTTGTTTTTGTTAAATCCTAGTGACAACTAATCTCCAAATAATATGTTGTGGCATAACCTAGCGAATGCTAAGCTAAAAATATAATTCTTTAATTTGTTAAATGCTAGTGACCCCAATGTTCAAAATATTATGTTGTGGCAATGCATAACATCCGCTAATATCAAACTATTTTTTGTAGTGCATAGAGACTGTAAGAACCAAATAATATGTTGTGGCATAACCTAGTGGCCGCTAAGATCATAATATTTTAGTCTAATTTTTTAAAAGCTAAGCACCATTAGGCTGCAAATATTATTTGGTGGCATAGCCTAGCAGCCCACTAAACTCAAAATATCTTACCTATTTTTGTTAAATCCTAGTGGTAGCTAACATCCAAAAATATGTTATTGCACAACCTAGTGGAAACTAAGCTCGCATATATTACTTTATTTTTTAAAATCTTAGCTACCATTATGCTTCAAATATTATGTTGTGATAGTGCCATTGCAGCCGTAAAGCTCAAAATATATGTAGTTATCTAGTGATCGCTAAGCTCCAAATATGTTATTGTGTCATAACTTAGCACCTTCTAAGCTCATAATATCTTACTTGTTTTTGTTAAATCCTAGAAACAAATAATCTCCAAATAATATGTTACAACATAACCTAGTGGAAGCTAAGCTAAAAATATCATTCTTTAATCTCTTAAATGTTAGCGACCCCCATGTTCAAAATATTATGTTGTGGTAGTGCATAGCGATCGCTAATCTCAAACCATATTTTGGTAGTGTATAAATACTATAAGATCGAAATAATATGTTGTGGCATAACCTAGTGGCATTAAGCTCACAATATATTACTTGTTTTTATTAAATCCTAACAACTACTCTCAAAAAAATATGTTCTTACATAACGTAGTGGATGCTAAGATCACAATATCTTACTTTTATTTGTTAAATCTTAGTGACTACTATGCTTCAAATATTATGTTGTGATAGTGCCACAACAGCCGCAAATCTCAAAATATCCATAACTATTTGGCGATCGATAAGCTCCAAATATGTTATTGTGGCATAACCTAAGGACCGCTAAGCTCGTAATATCTTTACTTGTTTTTGTTAAATCCTAGTGACAAATAATATCTAAATAATATGTTACAACATAACCTAGTGGACGCTAAGCTAAAAATATCATTCTTTAATATGTTAAATGTTAGCAACCCCATGTTTGAAATATTATGTTGTGGTAGTGCATAATGACCGCTAATCTCAAACTATCTTTTGGTAGTGCATAAATACTTGTAAGATCCAAATATTATGTTGTGGCATAACCTAGTGGCCGCTAAGCTCACAATATATTACTTGTTTTTGTTAAATCCTAGTGATAACTATTCTCCAAAAAATATGTTGTTGCATAACCTAGCAAACGGTAAGTTTGCAATATATTACTTTTATTTTTTAAATATTAGTATTTGTTATGTTCGAATATTATGTTATGATAGTGCCACAAAGAGCAAAAATATCAAAATATCCATAAATACCTAGCAATTGATAAGCTCCAAATATGTTATTGTGGCATACCGTAGTGACCACTAAGCTCGCGATATCTTACTTGTTTTTGTTAAATCCTAGTGATAGATAATCTTCAAATAATATGTTCTTGCACAACCTAGCAGACACTAAGATCACAATAGCTTACTTTATTTGGTTAAATCTTAGTGACTAATATGCTCCAAATATTATGCAGTGATAGTGTCATTTTGCATGAAAAGCTCAAAATATCTGTAACTATCTAGCGATCTCTAAGCTCTAAATATGTTACTGTGGCATAACCTAGTGGTTGTTAAGCTCGTAATATCTTGCTTGTTTTTGTTAAATCCTAGTAACAACTAATCTCTAAATAATATGTTGAAGCATAACCTAGCGGATGCTAAGTTAAAAATGTCATTCTTTAATTTTTAAAATGCTAGCTACCCCCATATTCAAAATATTATGTTGTGGCAGCACATATGGTCGTTAATCTCAAACTATCTTTTGGCAGTGCATAGAGACTATAAGCTCCAAATAATATGTTGTGGCATAACCTAGCAATCGCTAAGATCATAATATTTTAATCTAATTTTTTAAAACCTAACCACCATTAGGCTACTGCAAATATTATTTGGTGGCATAGCCTAGCAGTTGCTAAGCTCAAAATATCTCACCAGAAATTCATAAATCTAGACAGTAAATTCAACTGATGTATAAAGATCTTATTTTCATATAAAGAATATTCATCGATTGTATTTACTCAGGATTTATCCAGAGACCGTTAATCTCTAAACATTAACCTTTTATGTGTTATACAATTATATATAGATTTATATTTGTGATGAGATTTAAACAAATATTTTTACTTTTTTTCTAATTTAAGAAATTTAGAATATCAACCAAGATACTATACAACAAGTTTTGTTTATAATGCAAACAATTTGTTGCCTATGGAAAAAAAAATGATTTGCATGGCTGCTAAGTTGAACAAATGTTTAAAAATAAATAAATTATATCCTAGTGGCGGTAGGCTGGAATTTTTTTCATGATTGAGTGTATTTTGATAGGAGAAATCAAATTGAAAAGCTATAAACTATAACAAATAAATCATGGGTTTACATTTAGATACATACATATACGTGTAGAATCGTGAATTAATATATATAACAACACTCTATCTTTCACCAATAATAAGTACATATCATATTAAAAATTATGTTTTAAAAGAACTTTATTATCTCTGGTTTTACATTTAATTTGAAATAAATTTCTGGTTTTGTAAATTGGTGGTCGAAATAAAGAATTATATTTTTACGACCACAAAGCTATGTGATTTTTTGACATGGCTTAGTAGGTGGAAAAGGAAATATATATTTAAATATATAGTGATTAAAATTTATATTTAATAATATTTACGCGTATATATAACATGTTTACCTTCCATTGTATAAAAATAACTTGTTGAAGACATTAAATTTGACTATTTCGTACATGGGAAAACGTATATAATTGAAAATATTTATCATACAATTGAAAACTTAATATGGTTCTATAGTTTTAAAGAATTTTATTTGCCTCAAATATTTTCCCAGAATGTCAATGTTATGACATATAAACAATGTACAATGAAATAATTACCCAGGTTTATTTCTATCATCATAATAAAAAGTAGTAAAGGTAGTCCTAAGGAATATCTAAACAATACATTGGGTCTCGCAAACCATTAAATTTTTTTAAAATGTGACTATACAACATGCCATCATTATCTGGAAAAAACAATCATAGGAACGAGAATGAAAAAATCAAAAAAAAATATCCAGAGAGACATAGAAAGATAGAAATGGGAAAACATTCAAGAGAAATAAATACTAGAGTTGAAAAGGGATTAAATTTTCTTTCATTAGGGCAAAACAAATTTGTGTTTTCATGAAGGACAAGGCAGTTTGACAAGGCGATCAAAAGGAACTAAAAAGTAGGGTTGGACTACGGAGCGCAATTCAATAGGGAAAAATAGGGTTAAGCTGCAGAGCGTGATTCGATAGGAAAAGTAGGGCTAGACTACGAGTGTGATTTGATAGAAAAAATTAGGGCTAGGCTGTGAAGCGTGATTCGATAGGGCTAGAATACAAAATCCCACAAAAACATAGGAGCGAATCGAAGATAGAATGATTGAACCATTCCACAATTAAAGAAGGTGCACATTTACTATAATAGATATTTTTGATAAATACTTGATTTAGTAATATCTGAGATTATTTCATGCTTAGTGATGTTTTTGAAACCTCTATCTCTTGCATAAAAAAACATCTTCATGATTTTATCTACAACCCCCTTTTCTTTCCTTCTTTGTGTGTGTCCTTTGTGTGTCTCCTTTGAGTGCATCCTTTGGGTGCCCTCTCTGAAAATGAGATTATAATCATTGCCTCATTATTCCCTTGCAAAAATGGTCGAGATTTGTGCACTCACCCTAATCTATTTCATGCTTGTATTGTTTATGATTTCACAAGCTTCATTTCTACAAGAATGAAACAACAAAAATCCCAAAAAATAGTTCTCCAGGTATTTAATAATTTTTGGCACATTCTATGCTAGAAATTTTGAAAATAGAAAAATTTCGGGATATGAAAATTTGAAAATTTGACTTTCCCCATTAAGAAAAAGTGCGGGATATTGAAATTTCAAATACTCTCAAATGTGGGGGAATTCACAATTCAAAATTTGAATTTACCCCTCATTAAGAAAAGGTGTGGGATATCGAAAAAATATAAAAATACAAAACAATGCCATTTGTTATTGTCTATAACATATATTAATATAAACATAATAAAAATATATTATAATAAAAAAGAATAAATAAATTCTAAAAATGTATACGCACATTTATTTTTAATTTTTATCAAAATCGATCTCGACATTGTTAGATGTAGTGTGCGCTAATTTAATACAATTCTCCAATTAAATTGTGCCACGTGGCAAGTTTGAACCAGATAGTTAGGAAATAATATAATTGACACATTTATTATGAAATTTAAATATAAAGAAATTCCTATAAAATATTTTAAACCTATATAAATACGCAATATTATTATATAAATAGTACCCACTAAAATGATGACATGTGGCATGAAATTTCTAAAATTTCTAATAGTGTAGCACTTGGAGTGCACTTGGAGGATAGTCTAGCCAATATGATATAATTATAATCAATAAAAATTACTATCGATCCAAAGTTGTACATATATATTTTTCAATGACAAGAGGTAATGGTAGGATCCTAGTGGCCACTAAGCTAGACCATGATTTTTATTCATTAGCTTTTTTCAAATTAAGAAATTGTTGACCTTAGCGACTTGTATGTCATTCCTTTCAATAACTAGTGCAACTTAACAATCTCTAAGTATTTTGCAGGTTCCCACACTTTACACACACAATTACAACATGTAAAATACCGGGATAATTTTTTTTTTTTTGACTTACATTACTCAATACTCACAACACAACAAGGGCTCAGTACGAAACTTGACTCACATAAGACGATCACATAAATCATCGACTCACATAGACACATGAAAATGACATAAGCATGTCGATGCCACATTTTCCCAATGAGCGAATGCTAGAATAACACAAACACAATAAAAAGGGACTTAAGGACTGACAACCCACAACACATCATTACCATGGTTGCATCTAGGGTACATTCGACATCTAATAACATTATTATGTAAGCATAATTTTCTCCCTTTTTCACCCACATATTCTGAAAATTTTGTTTTACATTTCTCTTATTGTTCAACCATTTAATTTTACTCTTTACCCTTATGACAATCTTCATAACTTACATAAGTATTTTCCATATTTCAAATTTCATACAAGATTCTAATTCTCTCATTCTTATGTTAAGATTATGCTTCCCAAACACTTTTTCAATGTTTAAAATTTAACCTTGCTACACAAGTGAACCTAACGTGATGTCAAGATGAAATCTTGGGATTAAGGAAGACATAGATTTGAAATAGATTTTTTTTTCCAAGAACATCCATCGATCACGGAATAGTTATTGCACTACCATAGTTAATAAAGTTCAATAACTTATGGACTTCCATTTATATATATATATATATATATATATTTATATATCTTTTGTTTTCTCGAAGTTTGGTCGCACCAAGGTAACTTATATTCTTTGCAACACATGAAAAATGTTTAATTAAGTTATAAGGACTCCAAGATTGACCTTAATCCTAATCTCCAATCTCGTTTTCATCTTATATGACATGCTCTTACATCACACTATGGTCTCGTTCTTAGCATCGTCTCAAAACAAAAGAGTTATGAAAGCACTTGTCTGACATCTTAAGGAAGTACATGGCTAGGAGCATTATAAACTACACATGAACACAAGTGATCTATGTTCATGAAGATCCCATATCTTTGCATTGCACGATTCCGCATAAGAAATATTGTTTACTCCTTAATGCCATAAAATGACATAACAAGGGATTAATGGACAAGATTAAAATTTCTAAGGTTCTCTAGAATCAACATATTTCAACTCAATTTCATGGGCAAGGAGTTAAATTATAGTTTTATACCCACAAGTTAACATCCTAATCCACTAGGGTTTAGTTTAATTCCATTTTTTCACTTAGGGCTTTATGCTTTCTTATAGACTAGATTCAGGTTCGAAACATATTAACCCTATAACCCTTCGTAAAAGATCAAAGCACTGTATTGTTACTAGCTAAGGATAGTACATATAGCTAAGAGGATCTATTCATTAACAAAGTTTTAAGTGATAGAATCACTATTTCACTAGCTCCATGATGTCACCGAGATCCTACAAGAAAAGCATTTGATGTAGGAGCTTTATTTGACTCTATTGCTCCTATATGTCTAGTTTATGTCGATGTCACAAAACGTACCTACTAAGACATTCAACCAATTCTTGGGATCTTATTTGCCTAACTAGGATGTTCCATCGAGTGTAAAGGTTTGTTTGAAGGTCACAATTTTCTATGCTAAGGGATTAACATAGGCAGGTTAGTTATATACAAATTTTGAACTACGGTTGACTGTTGTGGTTAGGTTCCTTTGTTACATTTTCAAGGAAGAAACACAACACCAATTATTAAATGAATAATTGCACAATGAAAGTTCACTACAAAGTATTAATTTCAATTCCTTTTGACATTTGCATTTCACTTTTACCATAACAAATTTTGGGATAAAAAAAAACATCCATGAAAGAAATACCAATTTCTCAAGCACTTAATAATCTAACGACTTTTACATACTACCAATTTCCAATAATGAGTCTTTCAATATAATACCAAAAATAAACAATAAATTACTCAACACCTTTACGTCATCATTCTTCCATCTTGCAAAACCCACGTGAGCATGATATTGGCGATAATTCGTTGGCATGGAATCCACCCTAATCAATCATAATTATCATTTTTCAGTTTCCCATTCACATAAGATAAAAATTACAATTTTCCATCAAAATAAAAAGGTTTAGAGACACATATTCATTACATTTCATTTTGCTTCTTTTTGTAACCCATGAGAGAGAAAGAGAAGGGTAGAGAGAGAAAACACCATTTTTTCAAAAGTTCTAATACACACAACAAGTTACATTATAGTGTTTTAAACAGTTATTTACATGTGTTAAGAGTTTCCAGGTGATTTGGCAACCCTACGAGGGTCCTGCAGCTTTCTATTTTTACATTTTCTCACTAGTTACAAAACGTTCAAAATGGCTTGGAGGCTAAGAAAATGCTTCCAAAAGTTATCTTCTGATGAGAACACACACCACAATTAATTTTCCACATGTCCCCAGATATACCAAGAATTCATAGCATCTGACGGAATTGAAAAAGAGTGAATGGTTTGCGTTTGGCGGCTAGTTTTCGGGGCCACTGGTCATAGTTCACCCTGTTGTAAAATGACAAAAGTTAGCTTGAGGGCCCAAAAACCGCATCCATAACTGATGTTCGATGGAGGAGCATGCAATGAGAAATATCCTACTAGTTCCTTTATATAAGGAGAATTCATCAGAGTCGATGGGACTGAGAACTAGAGAACCATTTTCAAATGGTGACAATTTTTCTGAAGAGACAAAACGAAATTGGTTCAGTTTGACCTCGTCAAACTACGACCGGAGGCCTACAAAATGGCTTCACCAAACTATCCCGAAAAGTGCTCTTTCCTATACTGAATGTTCTATGCAAGTTTTTAGTATAAACATTGGAGGTTTGCAAGGACGGGAAGTAATTTCTCCATCTAGGTTTCAAATGGTGGTTCAAAATGAAAGCCAACTTTCTAGATTTAACAGCTTTCTACTATTGTAAACCAGTGTAACAGGGCTCCTATAAGAGCATCAAAAGGATGTCATATGTTCATTTCGGGTCAAACCAAAGGTCAAGGTGACTCCTTGTATACCAAGGTACACAAATGAAACTTCACATCTTGTTTCTAGAGTTATGAAGGGTACTTAGTGAGTCTCCAAAAATGCAAAATTTAACTATTTTAAACAGGAAGAAGGTCAACTTTATCAATGGGGAGTCAAATTCATCTGGTCGATAAAACAATATTGGAGTGATCAAGATGGGTAAGAGTTTTCTAAATCATCTCGAAGTGAGGGTAATAGTTCATGGTTTAAAGTAGACGAGTTATAATGACGTCGTGAGTTACGACATGACAATTTATTGTTTTGCAACGAGTTGAAGGGACATTTAACTATATTAAAAATCCTAATAATTTAAAATTCTATTTAGTTGCAAAAGAGAACTAAAACATGAGAATTATGAGAGGTAAGGGAAGAAGAACCATGCCTGGTGGGGTGAAGCCGATCAAACCTGTAGAGTGTGAGCTAATCCAAGCAGTTTCACTCGGACTCCAAAAGATTCATCTATCTATTAGGCATTCTATCAAATGGTTTGCGTGTAACACATCATCAAGCTTATCTTTTCCTGAAAGAGCCTCATCCATAACTGGTAATGAAACAAACAAATTGGTTGAAATATTTCTGAGGATTGTTGCAAAAGGAGTGCCTATTCCACTGCTCCGACCAGCACACCAGTCATTCCAACTTCCCATCACCATTGATGACCATATCCTTGGCAGCTCTTAGAGCAACATGGAGCATAACAAGGTTCTCTGTACTGATTAAATGCTCTCCCTTGTACATTCTGTAAATCATGGCACTCCAAGAGACCACATTTCTTTGAGGCATTCAATCAAATAGTTCACATGCCTTGAATACACTTCCACATTTTCACGCATATCCACTATGCCGCTTGCAAGAACAAAATCCTACAAATGAAAACCAAATTCTATTGCTCATACCCTACTCCCAAGCTTCCATCTTGGCACACGCTGGAAGCATGTTGGCATATGCAACTGATTTGGTTGGTGCCCTGCTACAAATGAAGAAACAACGTGACTGCCTCACGAGGAGGTCCATGTCTTCTGTACGCTGCAATAATACTATTCCATTAGAAGCTGTCTCATTCTTTCATTGGTCAAATACAAAAATAGCGCCCAAGGCACATTGAAACTACCACATCTGACAAATTTTTTCTCTCTTTTCTGCTTGATGGAAGTCCACGCTTGGTAGTTTGGCGCGAGTTGGGAGGATGCTGAAAAAGGTTGTGGAGTTTGGCTTTACACATACCAAATGCATTTGCTTGAAATTTTCCAAGGCCTTTTCAACAAACTCATTTTTGCACATCCTACCCTCATTATAGTCCACAAAACACATTTCTTTCAGGCATTGTCGAACAGTTTGCATGCTTCCACATTTTGCATAAGAATCTACTAGGGCACTTGTAATCTGCAACATCTGACAAAGTTCCTCTGCCTTTTTGCTTTGATGGGTGTCCACACAGGTATGTGGCACGGGCTGAGAGGATGTTGGCACAGGCTAAAAACTGGGAGGAGGCCGCAAAACCCATTAACCATTGCTAATGCCAAGGACCCGTGGAAGGGAGAAGTGAAGCGGTGGAAGGGGAGGCTTATGCCATGCATGGAGATCCATGAAGAAAATAGGCCTTCCATTCAGCATTGAAACTACAACATCTGTCAAAACCCTATCTCTTCCTAGCGGTGGCACTCTTTTCTAGCAGCAAAGCCAAAGGAAGAACAACAAAAACAAAAACAAAAAACAAAAGGAAATGAAATCAAGGAGCTCGAGCCCCCATGCCCTAACTCGCCCAAAGGTTCCCCCTTTTTATTTATTTATTTTTAATTCTTTTATTTTATTTACTTATTTTATTTATTATTATTTTATTTATTTTTATAATTAAAGGAGGCATTACATTCTCCTCCCCTTAAGAAAGCATCGTCCTCGATGCGACATACAATGAAGAAAGAGAAAAGGTATGCAACAAGGGATGAATGTGGCGAAGGTATGCTCTAAGGTTAAGATTTCAAATACAAAATCACGGTTACAGGGTGGCCCTAGGAACATTTGGTAGAAATTTTAACTTTTAAGGTTCTGTGAAGATTGGTAGTTCTCTCTTATTCATTATTTCATTAATCTCTTTCCATTAACATTATTCTTAATTCAAGTCCTTTAAAATTTCATTTTTATCAAATTTTAGTTTATTCATTCCTGTGGGTTCCCATCATGGACTACAGTCACAACACCCATCCAGGTCATACACAACACTTAAAATTTCACAAGCATACTTTTGCATACTTTCATGACTGTATCACATCACGGGGTTTCACCAAACCATGGAATGACAACAAGTAGACCACATAACAATTAATTTCCAATAATTACGTTCTAGACATAGGTCTAGTACACACATATGTCTAATAAACAGAATCAACACGTTGATACATATACAATGGGTATCACATGACTCACAAAAATCCATGACTATAACAACATAGTTCCAATCCAATATCCAATAGTCCATACCAACCAAGGGAAGAGTCACGCCACCAATCATAACAAGTCTAACCAAAACTCACAAGAGGACACATAACTCACTATACCAACTCCACACATCACAAGGCATCATGAAACAACTCCAGATATCTCCAAAAGCACAAAATAAAGTTCCATATACCATCCCAAAGCATCACCAAATAACCTCCATATACCTCCCCAAAGCATCACCAAATAATCTCCATATACCTCCCCAAGAGAAAGAATCATAGTGCCAAAACCAAGTGGGTCACTCAACCATAGAGCCCCATCTCCTTTCTACTTTTAATGAGGCCGGATCACCCTATGGCCCTAGGCACATAGAGCCCTGTCACCCCTAACCCAAGTGACATAATAACTCGTGGTTCAACAACCCACTAGTTATCTGTAACTCCTTGGGGCGTACCCCTATACAACGAAGTGGGTCCATAGGTTCCACCACTCCATGGTGAATCCCATGACCCTATTCCAACACATTACGACATTAGAACCAGCATAACAATCCATTCAAATGCCAAGTGGCAAAATCAAAAGCCTTGGGCTAGGCTACAAAACTTTCAAATATGAAAAGAAAGTTTTAAAACCAAGAAAAACAAATGGCTAATTAGCCTTGGTTAGTGCAAAATCCAAATGTTAATGCAACAATCAAATAAATGCCCAAAATATAAGAACATGTCAATCAAGAAAAATAGTTGGTTCTAGCAAAAAGAATAATGATCAATTTACGAATAAAATACGTATTGAGAAAATAACACATTACAATCACTATGTGGCCTCATACCGCCACCAAAGGGGTACTCATTGAGTTTCTAGCACTCGGACATCGAGCCTCAGCTCGTGAAAATATACATGTAACCAGAAATGAGTATATCAAATAATGTATCTATCATCATCTCTACCTGAATCATAACTCCAAACTCCCACAAGGATCAACATAGTCAAAATCACATAGGATTATTCAATGAACAATCCAATAGGAAAGAGTAGGGAACTCTAGTTACATAAGTTGAGCCTAAGGTGGTGCGCACCCATAATATACTGAGCAAGCTCGAAGTATACTAAATAGATAAAAGTGGGTTTTCAGTCTATATAAGACTCCACTTTCTCACTTGTACTCAGCTCAAGATTATGACAACTGGTCCACGCCTCCTCTCTCCACACATACACTCTTGATAGTTTATCCCCTTAGGGTCGTCTAGTGTAAGGTCCACAACATACACATAACTACATCACAAACACAATGGTAATTCACACACAACAACCATAACATCTTACGCATGGTATATATATACAGGGTATAACACAATCACTACTTTTACGGGTTACGATACATCACATTATCACATCCTGCACCCAAAGTGCAATCGCTATACACTAGAGATCATACTCACCATATGCCCCTACATCACAACATGAACCATCACATATTACATGAATTATACATATGAGGAACACAATGTCTAACATTATGACATATAGTCAATTGTAAAACAACACGACGATGCACACAACTAATCACAATATGGTGATGACATCATGATAAACTACAATTCACTTTACATCAATTTTTTCATGCAATACATCAATACATCTTCACATCACATAAGGTCAAAATGCTTTAACACTCCGCAATTCACAATATCATTCCATCCACACACAACAAGACAGTACATCACACACAAATTCCTCATTGGATCCACGAAAAGGAGATTCAATACTCTCATCACAAGCACATCAACAAGACAACAAATATGCACTAAGTGACATGCACCACATGTGCTTCCATAAGGTCACAATCACGACATAGTTCACATCACTCTTAAAACACATTACTCTTCCAATATTTATCACCATCATGAAACACCATCACCATCATGCAACCCATCATGTAACACCATCCCCATCATGCAGAATCATCACAACTCCAATCCATCCCAAAGGTTCGAGAGCATGAACCTCTGCTCTGATACCATATGTAGTGCCCACACTTTACACACACAATTACAACATGTAAAATACCAGAATAATTTTTTTGACTTACATTGCTCACTACTCACAACACAACAAGGGCTCTAAGTACAGAAACTTGACTCACATAAGACGATCACATAAATCATCGACTCACATAGACACATGAAAATGACATAGGCATGTCGATGCCACATTTTTCCCAATGAACGAATGCTAGAATAACACAACCATAATAAAAAGGGACTTAAGGATTGACAATCCACAACACATCATTACCATGGTTACATCTAGGGTACATTAAACATCCAATAACATTATTATGTAAGCATAATTTTCTCCCTTTTTTCACCTACATATTCTGAAAATTTTGTTTCACATTTCACTTATTGTTCAACCATTTAATTTTTCTCTTTACCCTTATGACAATCTTCATAACTTACATAAGTATTTTCCATATTTCAAATTTCATACAAGATTCTAATTCTCTCATTCTTATGTTAAGATTATTCTTCCCAAACACTTTTTCAATGTTTAAAATTTAACCTTGCTACACAAGTGAACCTAACATGATGTCAAGATGAAATCTTGGGATTAAGGAAGACATAGATTTGAAATAGCTTTTTTTTTCCAAGAACATTCATCGATCACGGAATAGTTATTACGCTACCATAATTAATAAAGTTCAATAACTTATGGACTTCCATTTATATATATATATATATATATATATATATATATATCTTTGTTTTCTCGAAGTTAGGTCACACCAAGGTAACTTATATTCTTTGTAACGCATGAAAAATGTTTAATTAAGTTATAAGGACTCCAAGATTTACCTTAATCCTAGTCTCCGATCTCATTTTCATCTTATGTGACATGCTCTTACATCGCATTATGGTCTCGTTCTTAGCATCGTCTCAAAACAAAAGAGTTATGAAAGCACTTGTCTGACATCTTAAGGAAGTACATGGCTAGGAGCATTATAAACTACACATGAACACAAGTGATCTATGTTCACGAAGATCCCATATCTTTGCATTTCATGATTCCGCATAAGAAATATTCTTTATTCCTTAATGCCATAAAATGACATAACAAGGGATTAAGGGACAAGATTACAATTTCTAAGGTTCTCTAGAATCAACATCTTTCAACTCAATTTCGTAGGCAAGGAGTTAAATTATAGTTTTCTACCCACAAGTTAACATCCTAATCCACTAGGGTTTAGTTTAATTCCATTTTTTTTTTCCACTTAGGGCTTTATGCTCTCTTATAGACTAGATTCAGGTTTGAAACATATTCACCCTATAACCCTTTGTAAAAGATCAAAGCACTGTATTGTTACTAGCTAAGGATAGTACATATAACTAAGAGGATCTATTCATTAACAAAGTTTTAAGTGATAGAATCACTATTTCACTAGCTCCATGATGTCATCTGGATCCCACAAGAAATGCATTCGATGCAGGAGCTTTATTTGACTGTGTTGCTCCTATATGTCTGGTTTATGTCGATGTCACAAAATGTACCTACTAAGACGTTCAACCCATTCTTGGGATCTTATTTTCCTAACTAGGATGTTCCATCGAGTGTAAAGGTTTGTTTGAAGGTCACATATTTCTACGCTAAGGGATTAATATAGCTAGGTTAGTTATATCTGTGCATGTATACTTTGCTTAATGCTAAATCAAATGAAGCAAGAACTACCACCTAAAATAGTTCTACAATTTAGCTAAAACAAAGCATAAACACCATCATGATAAGAATTAAACAAGGGTTAGATGCTAAGATTCATAAATACAAACTTTGAAACTAACAATGCTAAATATCTAAACTCCTCTATTCTCTAATAACAAATAAATGAATGGACTTAAGTAAGCTCCATGGCTATCAAAATAGTTGTCCTTAATGTTCCAAGAACCTAGGAATGGGGGCTAATCAAAGTTGGGCTACATGACCCTTTTGACACCTCCCATATGACCCAAACACTTTAAGAAAGAGGCTTAACTCTTTAAGATGATGAACTCTCAAAAGGGAAAAGTGCAAGCTCTTAGTCTCTTTACTATATGCTTTGCATTTGCTCTCTAAGGAGTTTAGGTGTAAGTAAAAAGGTAGGTGGAGGGCTCTTTATATAGCCCAAAGGATAAAGGATTCAACACATTCTCATGAATGTGGGATAAAGGTAAAACATGATTAGGAATGGATAAGGTTGCTTTATTAAAGGTAACCTTACTTTAGAAGAGTTTAATACATGTTTAGCAAGTCATGGGAGTTGGGGGTGTTTTTAATTAATCAAAGGTGATTAACTAATAGGTAGATGTAAGCTTATAGAAGATAATTAGAGGAATATTAGTACGATTTAGGCTATTAAAAGGGGATTAAATCAATTAAATATTGATTTATTGGTTAAATGGAAGGGAAAGCTAATTAATTAATAATAATTAATTAGTCTAGGTAGAAGGGGTGATTTATTAATGGAAGGTCGTTAATTAGGGTATTTTTTGGATAGGAAACTTAATTAATTAGCTTAGTGTAATTAATTAATGATGATATGAGGGAAAATGAGTGCTTTTGACGATATGTCGTCGATTTGCATGAGAAAGGGGATAATTAGTGCAATTTAAGTATTTAAATTACTTGGGTGTAATTATAGGTTTCTACATTTGCCCCTCTTTGGGGTGGCATAAGTGATGCCACTTCAAAGATAGTAGACGGAAGATATTTTGAAGGGATAGAAGAAAAATTAGTAGGAGGGAGAGATGCCCCCTCGAGTGTCGATGGGGTGATGAAGGAAGCCGATCGACGATCGAAAAGATGAGAAGTAGGCAGAATAATGGGGACGAGGCAGGATGCCCCGATGAGAGGGAGAATTAGGGGTGAAAGGGAAGTGGTGTAGAAGAAATATGGATGAGGGGAGAGAAGAGCTTAACCTCTAGCCACTTATTTGTTTGGAACAATTTCGGTGTCATCATATGGCCATAAGAGCTACGTCATCGGTCCTTATGAAAAATATAAGCATACGACAAAGGTAGAACGACATGAAAATCCATACTACGAATGATTGTCCATTGCTAAAAACACCAACTCCATGCAACATACAAAATGCAATGCAATACGAGAAAGTGAAAGATGCCTAACTCCATGCAACATACAAAATGTAATGCAATACAAGAAAGTAAACAAGCTAAACTAACAGAGAAACATAATATAATGTTTTTATTATCAAGCTTCAATTACAACCTATGCGAATTAACGAAAAGGGTTGATGATGGTGCCCCAAGCAAGGATACATGTGAGGGGAATAACAGAGGACACTTGGGTCCGATGGAAAAGCAATGTGCACTACGAAACAATACCAGGCAACTTGTTGTGCCCTAAAGTATGGATGAAGTAAGCAGCCTAGCTTTTGTTGATGGAGGTAGATCAAGATGATCCATGAAGTCGCACACATGAACAAGTGAGAACTAAAGAGTGACGTTTTGTAGGATGATTTTCAATTTTTAGAAGTTTTCTTAAACATATTTGAATGTTTTTTTGAGGATTTTTAAACATATTTGAATGTTTTTGATGATTTTTTAACATATTTGAATGTTTTGGTTGATTTTGAAAGTTTTATGAAACTATGTACAGGAATATAAGGAAGCATGGATGCCCCTAGCGATAGATGGGATGTACAAGGGCATAAGGCCACGTGCGTACCAGAAAGGTGAAGATGCAAAAATTCCCCAACAATTAGGTGGGAGTATTCAAAGGTAAACTCTTCACAGGTAGAAATGGGACCCAAGGCCATTATGGATAGGTTCAACATGATGGTGAACGTAAACCCATGAAGTGTTGGGAAGAAGCAAGGATGCCCCCAACGTAAGTTGGCCTACAAGCACATGATAAAAAGGAAGGAGAAGATTGTTTTTTTTTTTTTTTTTTTTTGGAAGGGGACAAAGGTTTCCACAAACATGGAAAATAAGTAATCTTATACACATGGATGTTCTGAACAAAGTAGAAGAATGATGTGAATGATATGAATGTAGCTTAGAAGCCTCATGATGAAGAAGAAGTGATTAGCCAAAGGCATAAATCGTGAGATGAGATATGGACTAGAGTAAGAGTCTGAACAAGGTCCAAAAAAGACACTTGGTAACATACTAATCCTATTTACTCATAGAGATCCAGTGTGTGCACGTGGATTTTATTACCTCTTGAAGTGAAGATTTAATAGACAACAAGTGAAGAGACCCTAGCCAATGTGTAGGAATGATTTATTTTGATAAGTGATTTTGTGAATGGAGGGTGAAAGGATAGTCGTACATTACTCCGCTGCTAGCCAAGCATCCATAGCCCCGATGGAGATGTATTTGATTCTAATCACAACATTTCTCTACTACCAGTCAGGCATCCATAGCCCCGATAGAGATTATTGGAAATACCCCAAGAGAGAGTTATATATTAATTTTCTTTTGATTTGTAGCTTTTAGCTTTTGAGTTTTGTTTGATTCTTTTGCTTTCTGAAAACTTATTTCAGCTCTCTTGTTTGACAAGGGGTTAAGAACCACTGATGGCTTGATGGAAGGAGGTGGAAGTGATTGTGATGATGACATTGGCTAGTGTCAACAAATATGTCCAAAATTTCTTCGCAACAAGTTTATTAGATGTTTGAATGTGATAGGATCTCCATGAGGTCAGTCGTTCTTTAATTTACCAAGGTGATAAAAGACCAGGGGAAAACAAATACCATAAGCTAACCAAAATATCACCGAAGGGATGAAAATGGTAGGAAGACTTGTAGAAGAATAGCAAGGAAGGGAAGAAAGAAATATCCATGTGTACGCAACACCTGATTGCAATGTTTGATCTTTGTACCTTTGATTTTTGTTGTTTTTTTTTTTTAAAAAATTAGATTTTTGATATATATATATTAAACCGTTGTTACTAAAAAAGTCACTCTGTGTGATAGGATCCAACAACGATGTTTGTGACTTCCTTGATAAGGGAGACTAAGCGTGTTTGTTTATCAAGAGTCATGTTTTCCCCAATCTCGATAATCGTGGTGAGTTCACACTCAACAAAGGACTGTGATTTATCTTGAAACATGGATTTTGTATGTGAAAGCTTGAGTTCCCTATCTAGAGGTTTATGCACTTTACGTCATACTTGATGGTTATGTTCATGTGCATTCTTGAATCGCGCTTGATTTACAACTTTGAGATTGTTCCAGTTGTTGGGGGATTTTGAGCTCTTGGAAGTTTTGACCTGAGCTTGATAATGAACCTGTTTGGGTTTCTTATAGGCTGATGCTTGAATTTTCTGACCTCGAGAAGGAGAAGAATGTGAAAATTTATGATTGATGATAGGAACGATAGGAATGGTAGTGGGCTTGCCACAACCATTGATAGAAGAAATATGTGATAGATGAAAAGGATACGGTCCAAGAATTGAAGAGGATGGGCTACCAGGAGGTGAGCCATGGATAGAAGGTGAAAGGCTACTAGGATGTGGCCCAAGAATAGAAGAAGAAGGGCTACTAGGATGTGACCCATAAATAGAAGACGAAGGGCTACTAGGATGTGGCCCAAGAATAGAAGAAGAAGGGCTACTAGGACGTGACCCATAGATGTAAGATGATGGACTACCAGGATGTGGCCCAAGAATAGAAGATGATGGACTACCCGGGGTGATCCATACATAGAAGATAAGGGGCTAGTTGGACGTGCCCCAATAATCGAAGATAGTGGGCTACTCAAAATGTCCCACAAATAGAAGAGGGAGGGCTACTAGAAGGTGACCCACACCTAGATGAAGATGAAGGGCTATTTAGCGCTGACCCCATAATAGATTATGATTGAGGAATTATGATAGATGAAGAGTTATTGGGTGATGAGAAGATAGGCCATGGATCTATGCAAGACCAAGGAGTTTCATCACATAATGAAGAATGTGAAGATGGAAGAATAAGAGGAGGATCAAGTTACATGATTTGAGGCTCTTCCTCCATTTCTTGATAAAAGGAATCAACCTTTTCCTCACAATATGCAGATGCATCAAAGTCTAAAGAGAATCCTTTTTTGTAATCTACTAAAGGAATATCTTCATATGCCCCTATAAATGCCCTAATTGTTTCTTCATTCTGAAAGAGATCAATCGGTATGAGTTGTTGATCGATCCCTAGGGGTTTATTGGAAGAAATAGGTTCACTTGGTGTGGAAGACTTAGAAGATGTTTGATGATTATTGATAGAAGAAGATGATGTGGGGGACGAAGAATATGTGTAGCTAGATGTCTCAGGAGTAGAAGAAGGTGGTGTGGACCTACCTATACAATGGTATGTCGTATGTAAAATAGTAGGATTAAGTCCAAAGTCTGTAGATTGTGATGCATGGGTCGATTCAGATGTTTGTCTCGAAGGAATTTGAGTCACACGAATCTTCACAGAAGGAAGATTCCGTGGGGGTGATTGATGAAGAAGGTCCTGCAAAGAAGGGGAGGACTGTGATTCAAGCATCACATTAGATGAATGATTACAAGGGTCCTACAAAGGAAGAGAGGACCACGATTCAAGAATTGTATTATACTTTTGATTAGAGGGATTTGGAGTCACGTGTATCTTCAAAGGAAGAAGACGTCGTTGGGGCGACTGATAAAAGGGGTCCTGCAAAGAAAGGGAGGACCGTGACATAAGAGTCACATTAGATGATTGATGAAGAGGATCTTGCAAAGAAAGGGAGGACCATGACTTAGGAGTCGCATTAGATGACTTAGGAGTTGAATTAGATGAATCAATAGTAGTTTGGATTTGAATCCTCAGAAGAGTTAGAGGAAATATTTGGATTGGAATCCTCAGAAGAAGAGGAAATGTTTGGATTAGAATTAGAAGAAGAGTGGGGGGAACTCGAATAATAATTTGGATCAGACGTGTCCAAATCATACCACCGACTATGAGATGAAGGTGGGGAACGAGTTACCCGTATGGGCTCTCTAGCACGAAGAACCAAACGAGGTTTAGTTGTGATGGGAATCCTATGATTTGAATTGCTTGAACCTAGGTTATGTATTTTTGTAAGTATGGGGAACCACACGATAGTTAGTCATTTTTGGCACTATTTTAAGCACAAATGTCTAGATCTAGATAGTGTGATGGAACTCCTTCAAAGGGAAGGAAGTGACATGTCAATTTGGGTAGCATAAGGACAACCAACTAGACATTGTGTAAGTATGGGGATGCGTGCGTGATTTTCTGAAGAAGGTCTAAGGAAAATAGACATCGTGACGATGTAATATCGATGAGATAAAAAGGGATTGTCCTAGAAAATAAGTTTTCTGAATGAATAATCACAAGGAACAATCATGTGAGTGTGAAACCCAAAGCCAATCAACAAGGAAATACACCATATGAAAATGCGATGCAAAGATGATCAACAAGATGTTTTCACTTATGCCAAGTTCAAGGAAATGAAAAAAACGTAAGTAAAAACAAGAAGTCAATGCGATCTCCCAATCAAGATATATGATGAGCAAGCTCAAACTTGATTAAGACCTATATCTCAAAAAGTGCCAATTACAATTTGTGAATGACACAACAATATCACCAAGATATGTTAACCCACTTTGTGAGAAAGTGAAGTATTGATATCGAGGTGTTATTGATATAACACACATAAATAGTAACACCTAGCACTCTTTGAAATCGAGGTAATAATAGAACCGAACTAAAAAGCTCAAAGTATAGCTAGGAATAGTTAAAAATGTGTGCAACATAACCATACAATATAGGTATTTATGTCGAGTTTACAAGAAACAAGACGTAAATATCGAAATTGTAGTGATACGATACAAACAAGCTAACTCTTCTAAGGAAGTCTGCGGTGATGAACCATGCCTAACTACAATGATGACCTTGACATGGGTATCAAGATCACAATGGCTACCAATGATGTGAAAATGCCTCCGCACACTTTAGACGTTTAACTAACCTAGCCATGCAAACATGGATGGGTGTAAACAGACATAAAAGTGAGAGAAACAGTCGATTGGTAACACAAAGGTAGTCACCCTTCTTTTGCTCAACAAAGTGTCAAAAGAATGTGAAGGAAGTAAATAAAGAAAAAATGACGAAAAATGCTAGCCTCACTTCAGCAGAGTTTCACCTCGCCCTAAGGCAAGTAAAAACTAGGCGAAAGTAATACGTCACATGTTTCTCAAAAAGAAGGTTCACAACTCAACACTGTTTTAAAATGGTCAAAGTGGGCTCCTAGCCAAAGTATATTCTCCTAGGTGGTTCTCTCACCCTAGGTGTTACAAAGTTGCCATGAGTGAGCGCGATTTACCCAAAAATTCGCACTAACTAGTTTGGGAGTATCTCGGCTTTACTTTACCCCCTTCAAGAATAGTAGGTAACTAGTGCGTCTATGTGTACTATCATTGGGGTCGCCACAACGGACAACTTGTAACGCTATCTCACAAAGGAATCACTAGTCAAGTAGGTAGTGCGGAGCACTTCCCGTTTCATCCACAAGGTTCCCTCTTGCGTGGACTACTTTGGGGTTCTTGGAACCACCCCCATTATTGTAGCTTAAGGCGTTATGCCAAAGGGGTTATGTTCCAGTTGAGCGGAGAGGGACGTACCCTTTTCTGAAACCTACAATATAGTGTTTTGAATATGTTGTTCTTTTTATCTTGTTTAATTAGGTTTGGTTTTCTTGAACACCTTTTGGCAACCTGTATAACAACTGTATTAGTAGTTTTTGATTTTGTTTTGGTTCCTCCTTTCTTTGACAAGTATTTTTAGGTCCTGCACTCAAGCGTTAGTAGTTCTCCAAGAAAATCAAATTATTTAAAAGAGGATTAAAATTTTCTTTTGATTCTCAAGATCATCCAAGGATGCAAGAGAAGAGCATACACAACAAATAATCCAACTAAAAAGTAAAGAAAATCTTTTCAATCAATGAACCATACAAAATTGTTCATTCCCTTAAACCAAAAGTGAAAGATGAAGTTTCCAATTTACCAAATGTTATAAAATAAAGACTAAAGTTTCTTTTGATTCTCAAGATCACCCTAAGATGCAAGATAAGTGCATACACAAACTTTATCCCAACTATATAGAAATGGAAAACTTCAAATCAAAGGACCATTGAAAAATACTTTGTACAAGGTTCATTCCTTTAAGCAAAAAGTGAAAGATGAAGTTTCCAATTTTAATCCCAATGTTAACAAGATAGAGATCAAAGTGTCTTTTGATTCTCAAGATCACCAAAAGGTGTAAGAGAATAGCATACACATGCTTTGGTCTAAATTGAGTAAGCATGGAAATACAACATTCATCAAAACATTAGACATGTTAGAAAATGAATGGTTTTAAAATAACAAAAAACATGCAATTTTTGTAAGTATAAATCCCAAATTTATGTTTTCATTGCATAGTTAACTTCAATACCTTTCCAACGCAAAAAAATGGAGTCATTTCGAGTTCGGGAGCAAATGTTATGGCCTTCGGAAGATGGGTTACGCATATGCTCTTATGCTCATGGGTATGCACTTGACATGCACTAAAAAAATGTCAAAAAACGTCCCTTAATCTGTAAAATGGGCAAATTTTTCCAACCAAGATTCAATTTTGAAAACAACCCATCACATTAATATATGAATAGAAAACTCAATGCTATCAAACATTAACATACATGCTCAAGAATTTAAGATTTTCAAGAAATTGACAAAACTAGCATGTAGAATGATGAAAAAGTAAGCTCTAAAAATGAAAACATGATGAAATCTTAAAATTTTCTCACCAAGATTAAATTTTGACAGCAACCCACCACATTAATATGTAAATAGAAGACTCAGCACTATCAAACACTAACCTACATGCTCAAGAATTGAAAATTTTCAAGAAATTGACAAAACTAGCATGTAAAATGTTGAAAAAGTAAGCTCTAAAAATGAAAACATGATGAAATCTTGAAATTTTCTCACCAAGATTAAATTTTGACAGCAACCCACAACATTAATATGTAAATAGAAGACTTATCACTATCAAACACTAACCTACATGCTCAAGAATTGAAAATTTTCAAGAAATTGACAAAACTAACATGTAAAATGTTGAAAAAGTAAGCTCTAAAAATGAAAACATGATGAAATCTTAAAATTTTCCCATCAATTCCAATTTTGACAACACTTCACCTCCTTCATACCTACAAGGAATACCCAACACATGCAAACTCAACAAAACAAGTTAAAAAAAACAAGTTAGATCAACATGTGTAAAAGAGGGTTAGTAACCAAAAATAAAACTTAACTACAAAAACTTGAAATTAAGTGCAAAGGACAATGGAGTAAGTCCCACTAGGTGTGCCAAATGTGTGCATGTATACTTTGCTTGATGCTAAATCAAATGAAGCAAGAACTACCACCTAAAATAGTTCTACAATTTAGCTAAAACAAAGCATAAACACCATCATGATAAGAATTAAACAAGGGTTAGATGCTAGCATTCATAAATACAAACTTTGAAACTAACAATGCTAAATATCTAAACTCCTCTATTCTCTAACAACAAATAAATGAATGGACATAAGTAAGCTCCATGGCTATCAAAATAGTTTTCCTTAATGTTCTAAGAACCTAGGAATAGGGGCTAATCAAAGTTGGGCTACAAGACCCTTTTGACACCTCCCATATGACCCAAGCACTTTAAGAAAGAGGCTTAACTCTTCAAGATGATGAACTCTCAAAAGGGCAAAGTGCAATCTCTTAGTCTCTTTACTATATGATTTGCATTTGATCTCTAAGGAGTTTAGGTGTAAGTAAAAAGGTAGGTGGAGGGCTCTTTATATAGCCCAAAGGATAAAGGATTCAACACATTCTCATGAATGTGGGATAAAGGTAAAACATGATTAGGAATGGATAAGGTTGCTTTATTAAAGGTAACCTTACTTTAGAAGAGTTTAATACATGTTTAGCAAGTCATGAGAGTTGGGGGGTGTTTTAATTAATTAAAGGTGATTAACTAATAGGTAGATGTAAGCTTATAAAAGATAATTAGAGGAATATTAGTACGATTTAGGCTATTAAAAGGGATTAAATCAATTAAATATTGATTTATTGGTTAAATGGAAGGGAAAGATAATTAATTAATAATAATTAATTAGTCTAGGTAGAAGGGGTGATTTATTAACGAAAGGTCGTTAATTAGGGTATTTGTTGGATAGGAAACTTAATTAATTAGCTTAATGTAATTAATTAATGATGATATGAGGGAAAATGAGTGCTTTTGATGATATGTCGTCGATTTGCGAGAAAGGGGATAATTAGTGCAATTTAAGAATTTAAATTTCTGGGCGTAATTATAGGTGTCTACAATAAACAAATTTTAAACTATGGTTGATTTGTGTGGTTAGGTTCCTTTGTTACATTTTCAAGGAAGAAACACAACACCAATTATTAAACAAATATCTGCATAATGAAAGTTCACTACAAAGTATTAATTTCAATTCCTTTTGACATTTGCATTTCACTTTTACCATAACAAATTTTGGGATAAAAATAACATCCATGAAAGAAATACCAATTTCTCAAGCACTTAATAATCTAATGAATTTTACATACTACCAATTTCTAATAATGAGTCTTTCAATATAATACCAAAAATAAACAATGAATTACTCAACGCCTTTACGTCATCATTCTTTCATCCTGCAAAAACCACGTGAGCATGATATCAGCGATAATTCGCTAGCATGGCATCCACCCTAATCAATCATAATTATCATTTTTCAGTTTCCCATTCACATAAGATAAAAATTACAATTTTCCATCAAAATAAAAAGGTTTAGAGACATGTATTCATTAAATTTCATTTTGCTTCTTTTTGTAACCCGGAGAGAGAAAGAGAAGGGTAGAGAGAGAAAACACCGTTTTGTCAAAAGTTCTAATGCACACAAGAAGTTACATTATAGTGTTTTAAACAGTTATTTACATGTGTTAAGAGTTTCCAGGGTGATTTGGCAACCCTACGAGGGTCCTGCAGCTTTCTATTTTTACATTTTCTCACTAGTTACAAAACGTTCAAAACGGGCTTGGAGGCTAAGAAACTACTTCCAAAAGTTATCTTTCGATGAGAACGCACACCACAATTAACTTTCCACGTGTCCCCAGATATACCAATAATTCATAGCATCTGACGGAATTGAACAAGAGAAAACGGTTTGCGTTTGGCGGCTAGTTTTCCGGGGCCACTGGTCATAGTTCACCCCATTGTAAAATGACAAAAGTTAGCTCGAGGGCCTAGAAAACCACATCCATAACTGATGTTCGATGGAGGAGCACACAATGAGACATCTCCTACTAGCTTCCCTATATAAGGAGAATTCATCAGAGTCGATGGGACTAAGAACTAGAGAACCATTTTCAAATGGAGACAAGTTTTTTGGAGTGACAAAATGAAATTGGTCTAGTTTGACCTCATCAAACTGTGACAGGAGGCCGACAAAATGGCTTCGCCAAAATATCCCGAAAAGTGATCTTTCCTATACTGAATGTTCCATGTAATTGTTTAGTATAAACACTATAGGTTTACGAAGACGGTAATTAATTTCTCCATCCAGGTTTCAAATGGCGGTTCAAAATGAAAGCCAACTTTCTAGATTTAACAACTTTCTACTGTTGTAAACTAGTGTAACAGGGCTCTATAAGAGCATCAAAAGGATGTCATATGTTCATTTCGGGTCAAACCAAAGGTCAAGGTGACTCCTTGTATACCAAGGTACACAAATGAAACTTCACATCTCATTTCCAGAGTTACGAAGGGTACTTAGTGAGTCTCCGAAAAATGTAAAATTTAACTATTTTAAATAGGAAGAAGGTCAACTTTATCAATGGGGAGTCAAATTCGTCTAGTTGATAAAAAAATATTGGAGCGATCAAGATGGGTAAGAGTTTTATAAATCATCTCGAAGTGAGGGTAATAGTTCATGGTTTAAAGTAGACGAGTTATAATGACGTCGTGAGTTATGACACGACAATTTATTGTTTTTGCAACGAGTTGAAGGGACATTTAACTATATTAAAAATCCTAATAATTTAAAATTCTATTTAGTTGCAAAAGAGAACTAAAACACGAGAATTATGAGAGGTAAGGGAAGAAGAACCATGCCTGGTGGGGCGAAGCCGATCAAACCCGCAGAGTGTGAGCTAATCCAAGTAGTTTCACTCGGACTCCAAAAGATTCATCCATCTATTAGGCATTCTATCAAATGGTTTGCGTGCAACACGTCATCAAGCTTATCTTTTCCTGAAAGAGCCTCATCCATAACTGGTAATGAAACAAACAAATTGGTTGAAATATTTCTGAGGATTGTTGCAAAAGGAGTTCCTATTCCACTGCTCCAACTAGCACACTAGTCATTCCAACTTCCCATCACTATTGATGACCATATCCTTGGCAGCTCTTAGAGCAACATGGAGCATAACAAGGTTCTCTATACTGATTAAATGCTCTCCCTTGTACATTACTGTAAATCATGGCACTCCAAGAGACCGCATTTCTTTGAGGCATTCAATCAAATAGTTCACATGCCTTGAATACACTTCCACATTTTCACGCATATCCACTATGCTGCTTGCAAGAACAAAATCCTACAAACAAAAACTAGATTCTATTGCTCATACCCTGCTCCCAAGCTTCCATCTTGGCACACGCTAGAAGCATGCTGGCATATGCAACTGATTTGGTTGGTGCCCTGCTGCAAATGAAGAAACAACACGATTGCCTTGCGAGGAGGTCCATGTCTTCTATACACCGCAATAATACTCTATTAGAAGTTTCTTGTTCTTTCATTGGTCAAATACAAAAAACAGTGCCCAAGGCACATTGAAACTACCACATCTGACAAAATTTTTCTCTCTTTTCTGCTTGATGGAAGTCCACGCTTAGCAATTTGGCACAGTTGGGAGGATGCTGAAAAAGGTTGTTGAGTTTGGCCTTACACATACCAAATGTATTTGCTTGAAATTTTCAAAGGCCTTTTCAACAAACTCATTTTTTGCACATCCTACCCTCATTACAGTCCACAAAACACATTTCTTTTAGGAATTGTCAAACAGTTCACATGCTTCCACATTTTGCATAAGAATCTACTAGGGCACTTGCGTAACCGCAACATCTGACAAAGTTCCTCTTCCTTGTTGTTTTGATGGGTGTCCACACGTATGTAGCACGGGATGAGAGGATCTTTGGCGTAGGATGAAAGTTTGGGAGGAGGCCATAAAACCCATTAACCATTGCTAATGCCAAGGACCCATGGAAGGGAGAAGTAAAGCGGTGGAAGGGGAGGCTTATGCCATGTGTGGAGATCCATGAACAAAACATGCCTTCCATTCAGCATTAAAACTACAACATCTGTCCAAACCCTATCTCTTCGTGTGGCGGCGGTGCTCTCCTCCGATAGTAAAGCCAAAGGAAGAACAATAAAAACAAAAAAAATAGAAAAAAACAAAGGAAATGAAATCAAGGAGCTCGAGCCCCCATGCCCTAACTCGCCCAAAGGTTCCCCCTTTTTATTTATTTATTTTTAATTCTTTTATTTTATTTACTTATTTTATTATTTATTTATTTATTTATTTTTATAATTAAAGAAGGCATTACATATTTTCTTTGATACAAATTGATGTGAATTATATTTCACAAAGAATATATCTTATGAGAACTACATAAGTCTTGATCCCTCTCAAGGGTATGTAGTGCAACACTTGGCTCCACCAGGGATAGTCCAGCCAATATGATGTAATTATAATTAATAAAAATTACTATCGATCCAAAGTTGTATAGATAGACTTTTCAATGACAAGAGGTAACAATATGAGCCTAGCATCCGTTAAGCTAGACCATGATTTTTTATTCATTAGCTATTTTTAAATTAAGAAACTATTGAGCCTAACAGATGCTATGTCATTCATTTCAATAAGTAGTGCAACTTAGCATTTGGTATGTATTTTATTTGATACAAATCGATGTGATTTATATGTCATAAAGAATATATCTTATGAGAACTACATAAGGCCTGATACCTCTCGAGGGTATGTAGTGCAACACTTGGCTCCATCGGGGATAGCCTGCTAATATGATGTAATTATAATCAATAAAAATACTATCGATCCAAATTCGTATAGATATATTTTGCAATGACAAGAGGTAACGGTAGGATCCTAGTAGTTGTTAAGCTATACCATGATTTGTTATCAATTGGCTATTTTCAAATTAAGAAACTATTGAGCCTAGCGGTCACTATGTCATTCCTGTCAATATGTAGTGTATCTTAGCAATCGCTAAGTATGTTCTTTGATACGAATCGATGTGAATTACATTTCACAAATAATATATCTTATGATAACTACATAACACTTTATCCCTCTCAAGGATATGCAGTGCAACACTTGTCTCTGACAGGGATAGTCCAAACAATATGATAGAATTATAATCGATAAAAATTACTATCAATACAAAGTTGTACAGATATATTTTAAAATGAAAATAGGTAATTCTAGGAGCCTATCGGCTGCTAAGATAGACCATTATTTGTTAGTCTTTCAATATTTTCAAATTAAGAAACTGTTGAACCTAATGGCCCCTAGATAATTCCTTTCAATATCTAGTGAATTTTAATGGCCACTAAGTATTTCTTTGATAGAATTGATGTAAATTATGTCACAAATAATATATCTTATGAGAACTACATAACACTTGATACCTCTCAATGGTATGTAGTGCAACACTTGGCTTCGTCGGGGCAGTTGAGCCAATATGATACAATTATAATAAATAAAAACTACTATCGATCTCCAAGTTGTACAAATAGAATTTTCAATTAAAATAGGTAACGATAGGAGCCTAGTGGCCACTAAGATAGACCATTATTTTTTATTCAATTTCTATTTTAAAATTAAAAAATTATTAAGCCTAGCAGTTTTTATGTCATCCCTTTTAATAAGTAGTGCATCTTAGTGGTCGCTAAGTATTTTATTTGATATGAATCGATGTGAATTATATGTCATAAAGAATATATCTTATGATAAATACATAAGGATTGATCCCTCTCAAGGGTATGTAGTGCAACACTTGGCTCCACCAAGGATAGTCTAGCCAATATGATACAATTATAATCAATAAAAATTACTATCGATCCAAAGTTGTAAAGATAGATTTTTAAATGAAAAGAGGTAATGGTAGAGCCTAGCGGCCGTTAAGCTAGACCATGATTTGTTATTCATTCGCTATTTTAAAATTAAGAAAGCTGTGAGCCTAGTTTTTGTTATGTCATTCCTTTCAATAAGTAGTGTAGCTTAGCGGTCGCTAAGTATTTTCTTTGATACGAATCAATGTGAATTATATGTCACAAAGAATATATCTTATGAGAACTACATAAGGCTTGATCCCTCTCAAGGGTATGTAGTGCAGCACATGGCTTTTCCAGGATAGTCCAACCAATATGATACAATTATAATCAATAAAAATACTATCAATCCAAATTTGTTCGGATATATTTTTCAATTACTAGAGGTAATGGTAAAAACCTAGCGGTCGCTAAGCTAGGCCATGATTTATTATTCATTAACTATTTTTAAATTAAGAAACTATTAATCGTAGTGGCCATTATTTTATTCCTTTGAATAAGTAATGCAACTTAGTAGTTGCTAAGTATTTTCTTTGATATGAATCAATATGAATTTTTGTCACAAATAATATATACTATGAGAAGTACACAAGGCTTGATCCCTCTTGAGGTTATGTAGTGCAACACTTACCTCCACCATGGATAGTCCATACAATATGATTTAATCATAATCAAGGAAAATTACTATCGATCCAAAGCTATAGAGATAATGTTTACAATGACAAGAGGTAATGGTAGGAGCCTAGCGACTGCTAAGCTAGATCATTTGTTTTTATTCATTTTCTATTTGAAAATTAAGAAATTGTTGATCCTTTCACCCTCTATGCCATTCCTTTCAATAATAAATGGACCTTAGCGGTCACTAAGCATTTACTTTGATATATATCAATGTGGATTACGTGTTATGCACAATATATTCTAATGCCCCATTTCAAACAATAATCGTTAGATATTAACATCCACTTAGTTATTCCTTACAATATTGTATAATGAACAACTAATCATTTTTGTGTATAATAGATACTTCTTACCTATCGCTAACTCTATTATTGAGATTTGTCTCTCAAACACTCTCTTCAAAATATGAAAAAATAGATCTTAATGGCCTCTACTCTAGTCCATTCAATAGGTGTAAATGAACAAAAATGAATGTTTTAAACTGTCCATTTATATGTCGACTAGAATCCTATCTGATACTAAGATCTATATTTTCTAACATTCTTGTCATGCTATCTACTAAATGTTATAGTTTTTCAGACACAAGGATAATCCTTCGAAAATATGTTGTGTGTTACTTAGCTAGAACATTTTTAGATAGTTTATATTATTTATTTGATCCAAAAATATTAATTACTCTAACCAGTTAAAGGTTAGATATCATGTCTAGTTGAAGCCTAGTGGTCGCTAACCATTAATTTAATTACTCTCCAATGATAAAAAGTAATGAACTCTAGAGTTTGGTGATCACTAGGCTAATACTTATATTCATTATTAGAAAATGTGAAAAAACAATTTATCCTTCATATGTGAACTAATTATTAATATATTCTACGCCAATTACAGGTAAAATGTCTTCCATTGTTCACACTCCATTCTTGACAATTCCATTCATTGAAGGCATTGAGTGTTGGAAGAAAAGAGACGAGGAATGGTTTGTTGAAATCCATTCCCCTGAAAAATACTACGTCGACCAATGGTTATTTTATGTTATAGATGAAGGACATGAGGCAATCAGTATGGTCATATCCTCAACAATTATTTATTCAAGGAAAGTATGTTGTTTCACCACATATGTAAAAAAATGATTTAAAGAGGCAAGGTTGTGGTACGTGAAGAATACTTGAAGGTGAGAATAAGTTTGTATGCATTGTAGAAGGTCAAGCCAATTGTGAATAGATCCTTTTTCTAGGAAGGACTACCTACAATGCAAAACAAGACCACAAAATAACATTAATAATATAGGTCGGTGGATTGCCTGGCAATGGGAGCTAGATCTAGGAAGCGGGGTGATTCCTAGAAGGCTGTCAATCCATGTTAAAATAAAACTTAATGCAAATAAATAACATGAAAGAAGGAAATCCTATTGTAGTTATACGATTTAGGTGTCTCACACAAATACAATAAGCTAGATTTAATCTAATAATGCATATAAGGCTTAATCTAAAAAGGGTGGTTAGTTGTCAAGGCACATGTCTGCAAGCAGAGGGTGAGAGGGAGGTCCGGTTGAATTTTGTGGGGTTTCAAGTGAGGTTAATAGCTTGCTAGTCTAGGGGAAAATATCAGGTATAGAGACCAATACCAGTTGGGTGACCAATGGTGGTAACTTGTTTTAGCCGATATCGGTTGGAAAACTAGTCACGGTAGGGGAAATTAGATGAAAAGGTAGGAATAATGTTGGTTTAGGGCTTACAATGATTACAAAGAGTGTTGGTAAGGCTCAGGAAGGGTGTTTGGATTTAGGTTAAGGTACATTAGAGGTGAAATGAGGGTTGGAAGAATAAAAAGGTTCAGATTGGTGGGTTGATGGGTAGATGGGTGCAGGGAGGTATACATGGGAGAAGTAGTCTATACGATAACAAAATCTAATGAAACTTAAAAACTTGATTAGAATACTTATCTGGAGATTAAATGTTGACATGCGATGGTTATTGGTAGGTGCCTGGAGAAGAAAGCTGGTTTAGATCCATTGCCGCAATAACAAAGTCTCGGTACTTCCTTGTGTGAAATATTTGAGGCTTTGGAGCAACATGTTGAGTTTTGATGAAGGATGTGGGTGCTCAGTACCGTGTTGGTTGTTAGAATATTTTTTTGAATGCCTAAATGTAAGAGCGAAGAATGTTAGAACTCAAAAGACAAGATGGAGGAACTCGGGAAAAGGGTTGGAATTCCTTATTTAAGGAAACTGATGGCAATTAGGTGATCAACACCGACCTCGAGGATTAACCATCATTAGTTAGGGAGAAAAGTCATATTTTCCCAAAAATAACCTTTTCTCTCCATTTTTGGCATTGGTCAAGATTTGTTATGGACTAGGAGTTTGGGTTGGCACTAAATGAAGCGGGAAATTTGTAGGAGGGATAATAGGTAATGAATGTTAGGGTTAGAATGAGTATTACTTAGTTAAGGGGAGTGGTGACTTAGTCTAGGTTAATAAATAGGCTTGGAATGGGCCCATGGTGATGTGGAGAGGTGACATGGAGGGGTGAGGGAATTATTAACTTTATATGGGTAGTTAAATTAATAATAATGTGTGGGGGTCATGGTAAGGGGTACGTTAGTCAAAGGGGGCCTATAGGGTTGTGACCCAATTTTGGGTGTCTACATTTTTTTCCTTTTTGTCATGTAGCTTGTATCGATAAGTGAAGAAAACAAAAATGAGAAGTGGATGCCCAAGATATGGGTGGAGGTGATCCCCTTATAACTAAGAGATGATTAGGTGGAAGGTTGGATCGGTGAAGGGTTTGACAAGGTAGTAGGTGATAAAAAATGGGATAAGGTGTAGGTGTAGGTAATGGGTGTGTGAAGGTGAAGGCGGACAAACACATGCACGCACTCAGAATGCAACAAGGAAAAATGTTGAAGAGGACACAAACTCTAACTTGTAAAAGTTCAATAGTTTATCCAAACAAGGGTGATGTGGTCTAGGTATCCGAGGTATATGATGTGATCCTGAAATACAATGAGGCTATGTGCTTGAATGGGTATAACCATGTTCCAAAATAGTAAAAGGTTTTTCTGGTCAAGATGAATGTCACAAAATCATGCAAAGTAACATTGGAATCCTAAACAACACATGTAGCATTATCATGAGGTAGAGTGAGTAAGAGATTTCGATTTTCATATAGGCGGGGTTGGTTTGGAAAGAGTATATAGGTGAGGAAAACATGCCCCTAAGTATCCTTAAGAAGTTGTCAAAATTGGTGAGCTTAGTAGGTGAATCAATAGGAATTGGTTAGGGCTATGAAAACTAGAAATATGGCTTGCAAAGGAAAAAATTAGTGTAAATGAAGGATATGGGGTATTGGTAGGGTAACCAATGTCGGTTCAGAGAATAACAATGCCGGTAGAGGGCTCACTTGATTCTTGTCACCTAGGGCATGACTAGACTGACACTGGAAATTGGTGGGTTAAAACTAAAAACCCACCTAAAAATGATTCTTTTGAGCATTGTGTGGGGTTGGAAAATGACGTGTTGAGAGAATATTTGGTGAGGAAAGTGGCAAAGTGTACCAAAAGACTTATTTGATGTGAGGTTAATTATTAAGGAGGTGATTACGCGTGACCCCACTTAGCAGTGAGTTGATTGGTTTAGTGAGTGTGGAGTTGGGTGAGATGGAAGAGGTAGGGGAAGGAAGAGAGGATGTCCCCATTTATGCCCCAAAGATCCCATCACATAGGTTTTGATGAGAGGAGGTAGGATCTGATCTCTATGTTACATTGTGTGTAATTAAATTGAGTAAAAGGAATTTTTTTGGTTATTTTGAAATTGAAAGGAAAATTGGGTGAAATCAGGGCAGGGGAGGGTCAAATGAGTTTAATTATGAGGGAAAATGAATTTAAAGTCAAGTATAAGGGATTTGGGTGGGTAAATTAGTTGTGTTGTGTAAGTTTTGGGAATAGGGAGCATAGGGGTTCGGCTTGGGACCAAAAAGTAACCAACGTCAATCGGTTATTGACCATCGTCGGTGGGCTTACCAACATCGGAAAGTGAAGGGTAACTGACATCAGTTTGGTAACCGTATCGTTTTCTCCGTGAAATGTCAAAGGCTATGAAAATTTTAAGGTTAAGCTATCGAGGGGAATAGGAAGGTGGGTAGGGTAGCAAATAGTAGTGTGAGGGTAGGGTTTGGATAATAGATTATGGTATAGGAGGGATTATGGAGGATTAATGTGGGGTAGGGGAATATGTGAACTAGGTAAATAGATTAATAATAGGTCAATAGGTCAACTAGTTAATGTGTTTGGGTGTTAATGGTGTAGGCTAGGTAGCATCTAATGATGAGGGACCAAATGTCACCCTTATTAGTTTAGATGAGACCCACCATTCCAGACGATGAGTGAGGGCACATCGAGCAATGGGGCTAGGCACATTGAGATGGTATAAGTAGATTTCTCGAGATCACAACATGATGGTATCCCTTGTCGATAGATGGGATCTGGATACCAACACATTCCACCTACAGACAATATATATGATGACCATCACCTTGGAGGATGTCTACAAGATTATGTGGATTGTGATCATTAGAGAGACACTATATTAGGTGTCCTCTTTAGCATTAGAGGATCATATGGCTTAGGTATTCAAAGCTAGCCATGCTATATTTGACTTATCACAAGATCTGATCATCATCTATGAGGTGATGTATGCAACATACCCTCAGGAAACTCATCTGGCAGTATTGATGATGGTTGAGGTTGGATGTTTTTATCTTCTTGACTTAGAGTGTGGGATATTTCCATTGACCCTGATAGGAGTATTGGAGGACATGATTTTTGACTGGGTATGTTTTACATGGGAATAAACTTATTTGGTGCAGTTTTACAGGGAGTTGTGGGCGTACAAGAGGATACGCTGATATGGCCTTTACATTGTTGGAAATATGATAACATTATGTTCCTTTGTCCACTTGGGCTACCATGAAAATGCTGGGAGGTTGTTGGATACATGGTTGGATTCGTGAAATGGCTACGGTAGAAGAGTAATAGAGGGTAGATGGGGTGTCGTGAGATATTGATTACTATGGATAGGTACTAGACAAATTATCACCAAGAGAGATATTATAGAGACCCTACCTTGAATATCTAGGGTTCACATGTATGGAGGAGGAGTTGGAGGGATTATAACTTCTTAGGTGGATACAGGGGTGCAAGGCCAAGGAGCATGATCTTATACCCATAGATCAAGTTAGGTAGTAGTTTGGTTTGTAGAAAGGTGTGCCCTAGCCTTTCCCACAGTATCGTAGAAATTATATGGAGAGGAAATTACCTCTCCCACATCCAACACCACCAACAGGAGAGAGAGGAGTAGGTTGCATATGATATGATAGATAATGCGGGGGTGCACAAAAGGGTAAAGGAAGTGGTGGATGACACAATTATAGGCAACAATAACCAGGCTATCTTATCCTAATTTAGCCACCGTGAATGGTGAGAGGGATTGGTTGCGGAGAGGTAGGTGATGTAATTATAGGCCCATGTCACTACATTACAGAAAATCGGTCACCTTACGAGGCATAGTTAGTGGCAGCACAAGCACAATCCAGAGACAAGGGGAAGGTTGCAGCATTGCGGTCTAGGTTACTTGCATTACATGCATAGATGACCACTTTATAGATGTAGTTCGCAGTGACACAGGGAAAAATTTTACATCGAGGGACACATGGGTTACCCTCCCTCACCTCCGAGGGTACATGATGGAGAACATGTATAGGGACGGGGTCCATTAGAACATGTGCATGTACCATGACTAGGTCCACAACCTTAGGCAGGGGACATGGCCCACTATTACTGGGACATGGTCCAAAGATAGGTGCTAGAGTGATGGCACCTCCACAGGTGATATCTATGGACATATACAAATAGGTTATGGTGGAGGAAAGATATTATGAGGATCAAATTATAGAGATTGGTATCCCTTTTTTCAGCTACGCCACCTACATAGCCCAACAAGGAAGCTAGAGAGATGTCCAGTTCATGGAACCGTAGTGCCACCGCCTGAAGGAGCCATCGGTCTCATGGGAAGGGCTAGCGAAGGTGACTAAGTTGTGGAGACAGAGGCCCGTTGAGGGGACAAAAGAGAGTGGTAGAGGCACCAGACCCTCTCATGGATGATATAGATATTGAGATGTTGTTTATTTCTTATTTTTGAATTACATATAATGACATGCGTGTCGAAGAGGTGAGATGTACATGAGAGTTTTTGAGACACTTATTTATATCTGTATATACTGTGTATTGGCATACAAACTTTCTAGTATATAGATGATGGCATTTATATCTGTTGTGTGTTGTTTCATTTCCATTGCATTGTTATTATGGAAACTAGTGATGTAGGCATGGTTGATGTTATGATTTGTTTTAATTTCCAATGTATTGAGGTTATGGAAAGTAGATGATAGGTATGGTTTGGTGTGATTTCCAAGTTATTGATGTTATGGAAACTAGATAAATACACATGGTTTAGTTTAATTTCAAGGTTATTGGTTTTATGGAAAATAAATCATAGGCATGGTTTGGTTTAATTTCCAAGTTATTGATGTTATGGAAACTAGATATATATTCATGGTTTGGTTTAATTTCCAAGTTATTGATGTTATGGAAACTAGATATATAGGCATGGTTCGATTTAATTTCCAAGTTATTGATGTTATGGAAACTAGATGATAGGCATGGTTTGGTTTATGGTTTTTTGGTTGTTATGGTTTGGGTTGATTTCTAATGTATTCATGTTATGAAAACTTAGATGATAGGTATGGCTCGACTTAATTTCCAAGTTATTGATGTGATGGAAACTAGATATATAGGCATGGTTTGGTTTAATTTCCATGTTATTGATGTTATGGAAACTAGATGTATAGGCATGTTAGTAGGGTCAAATAGTGGCAAAATGGTGAAAGAGGGTAGAAAATGGTGGCCAAGCTAACCTCCAAAGACCCCATGTCTTCAAAGTGCTGCCTACATAGCCCTTACAAAAGGGGCCTCGGGCAATGTAGTTCTCCCATAGGATAGGGAAGAATAAGATGGTGATAGGTAAGTTGGGTAGGATTGGGTAAGGTAGATTGTTGTAAGGTAAATTAGGGAAGATTGGGTAAGGTAGGTTGGGGTAGTAGATGGTGGTAGGTAATTTGGTGTGTTTTGGTAAGGTATATTGTTGTAAGGTAAATTGGGGAAGATTGGGTAAGGTAAATTGGGTAAAATAGTTTGTGGTTAGGTAGGTTGGGGTAGTAGATGGTGGTAGGTAAGTTGGTGGGTTTTTATAAGGTAGATTGGGTAAAGTTGGATGGCTAATGTAGATGTTTGATTTCATTTGAGTGAATTTCCAAGGTATGATGATGTTAGATAATTGATATAGGTGTAGGTGAGTAATAATAATGCCAATATATTAGATGTCAAAGGTCTCATCCTATTTGGAGAATCAATAAGTAGTCGAGTGGAATTGAAAAGAAATGAAATCATCCATAGTTGGCAAGGACCATAATGGGCATACCAAAGATAGGTTTATGAACATAAACCCCCTGATACATTAGTTGATTGGTAGGTCTATGAGTGAAATAAGTTGCATGATCTTGAAGTGTTGCATGAGCACCATGTCCCTTGAGTAGATAGGAGAGAATAAAAGAGGGTAAGGTGGAGTGGGTTGTTTAACATAACCTTAGTGTGGGATAGCATGACCCTTTTGCAAGATACCCAAAACTAGAATAGGAAATTCCTTTACCAAAGGTTTGGATTTTTCTTGATTTTTTCTTTCTTTTGTGTTTAATTTTTTACATGTATAGAATGATCGATGCAGGAAGCTTTAAGATAATTGTTTTCTGTAACAAATACAAAATATTCTTCTTTTTGTTAGATAGACTAGGTACAACATGTGGCTAGATTTTAATAGCTTTCCTTCGAGGAATAAGTCTACTTGTAGAAGCAAGAGAAACATATATGTCCTTTTGAGGGAATCATCTATTTGTAAAAAGTTTGACTCAAGGAGTACATTTTTAGTATCCCAATTTTTTTGTATTATTTTGGAATTTTAGTCATCGACAAGACTATAAAGGAGTAAGGCTTATTTTATGAAGGCAGAACCATAGCATGAAAATGTTAGCTATGAAAGAGGGGTTTTAAGTGATGAACAACTTGATAGAATAAATACGGGAATATATAATTGAAGAATTATAGATCCACGAATTGATTGAGGATTATAGATCCAATTTGGAAAGTCTGGATATCTACCGTCACAAATGAATGACTAACAAAAGTGAAACATGGAGCAATTCTATTGGCTCGATTTCGCAAATCTGAAAATGTAAAATAAAAAGATACTTGGAGTAATTCTATTGGCTCACCCTTCACATATGACACAAGCAAGTAAAAGAATATTGATAATGTAAAATATGGAGCTACTTGGAGCTATCTTATTGGATCATATTTTGCAAATGACAGAGGACAACTAAGCCAAGTCTGACAACGTGGAGACATGCGTAAAGCCCTTATTGGCTCATGTTTCATAATTGACAATCGACAAACAAAGGGAAGTAAGATTTAGCCCTATGATTGGCTCAAGATTCATAAAGATAGAAAGGTCTATTTAGAAGACTGACAATGAAAAAATATCTTGAGAAAAATGATTGGCTCAAGCTTCGCAGTCAAAAGAACTTCGCAGAAATGAAAAAAGTCAAATAAGATTGACAGAGCAAAGCCAGATGGCACAAAATGATTGGCCCAAGCTTTGCAAAGACAAAACTTTGCAGAAAATTAAATATCTAATAAGAAATATGTCAGATTGAAGCCACTTGGCACTCTAAGAGTGGATATGGCTTCACAAACATGAAAAAAGGAAGTGAAGCTATTTGGAGAAATTTTATTGGTCCAAGCTTTGCAAAACCAATAGGATCTTAATACAAAATGAAAAAGTGAAGCCAAATGGTGTGGAATGATTGGATCAAGCTTCGCAAAGAATATCTGCCAAAAAATTAATATTTAAAAAAAATGGAACAAATTTAAGCATTCCTAATTAATTAGATCTAAATAGATCTTTCATATCCATAGTCAAAACACAACCCAAATGACTATAAATGATGTGAAAACTTAAATTAAGTTCATAGACAATAGATTCAAATCATGAACAATTGAAACAAGATGCAAAAGTAATGATCAAACATACAATAGCTTAAACACAATCTAAGCAACCATTTAGACAATATTTAGGTAAGAATTGGAAATTTAAACCAGTTAGATTGAAGTTGTCGACTAAATTTTTATGGTTTTGTAGATCAAACAATCTTCAAGCTTATTTTCTCTTACAAGCCAACAAACATCCATATCTAGCTCTGCACACACATAATCACCAAATATGATAGCATGATGAACAAATGTAGGAATATATAATTGAAGAATTATAGATCCATGAATTAACAGTTGAGGATTATAGATTATAATGTTTAAACATTAACCAGATGTTTACATATGTATATAACAATTAAAAAATTATGAATGAAAGAAAATAACAATAACTGAAAGTAAATGAGACAAGAGATGCCAAATTTAAGTGGAGAAACCCAAAGGAAAAAATCCACTAAAAATCACTGTCTTATATTAAGAATTTATCGACTTTCACCTAGCACTTCCACTTCACTCCTCAATCTCATAGTAAATAATAACAGACTACTGTCTCATTGTATAACATCTTATATAAGTAGTTAATCTTATATCAATCGGTCTATTAATACATTTTCTAAGGTAATATTACTAAGCGTTCAATCCCATGAGGGATCATCCTATTTACATAGGATTGGTGACCGATGAAACCACTTCACTTTTTTATTCAAAGTTGTGAAAGATTGACTAAGATTATTAAAATAATCTTTAAGAAAAGTGGTTGTTTAAGTGGAGGTCCACCAAATGGTATCCCCACTTGATATTAACACCCCAACACAACCATGGGATTCCATCCTGAAAAGGATGAAAATTATCCATGAGAATCATGTCATGGGTAGATCTATGGTACACATATTAAAGATAAGGTTGAATGGTGATAGATAATCAAACAATTCTTTTCAAGTCATTGGTCCTTAAAAGAGGTAGGTGAAAGGAGAGGTTTTCTTAAGGGACAAACATATAAGAGGCATAAACTGATGTATTACTTTATTCAATAATAGAATGGTCGAAGATGCAAGACATTAAGGCACTCAAGTTTGGGTTTACCCTCAAGAGAGGATAAATGATAAGTTCTGGATCCATAGGTATGGGTGATGATATAAGGTCCAAGCCAATTAGGATAAAACTTGCCTCATTTACTTTTCTCCATTTTGGTTACATGTTGATTTTCCTTGAGGACAAGGTCGCTGATCTTTAATGTTCACTCGTGAACACATTTTTGTAAGAAATCTTAATGTGTATTTGGTATATTTGGAGGTGGTTTAGAGAATTTAAATGATTTTTTCTAATAGCTCAAGTTGTACCAAACATTCTTGGTGAAAATCATCATTAGAGAGCAAATATTTAAGTGATATATGAAGAGATGGAATTTGGAATTTGAGAGATAGGATAGCCTCTATACCATATACCAAAGAGAAAGGTGTGGCATCGGTAGAGGTGCAAATATTAGTACGATAAGCCCATAAGGTGAAAGGATTGTGTGTGTGCCAATCCTTACCAAAGTGTCGTCAACCACTTTCATAAGAATTTTGTTGAGATTCTTGTTAGAATATGTGGCCTCACCTTTTCCTATGGGTAATATGGTGAAGAGAAACCGAGTTGAATGCCAAATTTGTCACACATTTTATGTAGGTTTTTTTTTTTGAATTATTTTCCGTTGTTAGTGATGGGGTGATGAGGAACAACAAAGTGACAAATGATATGGTGGTTGCTAAAATTTAGTTTTTTCGATTTAGTAGAAATAAGAGGGATGGATTCCACCCATTTAGTGTAATACTCAATCGTTGTGATGATCCAGTGATTATGTTGTGAGTAATGATGGTTAATCTCTCCAATGAGATCCTAACCCCATTGAGAGAAGGACCAAAATTCATAGGTGATTTATAAGGCGTGACTAGGAGTATGATGAAGGTTATCATTTTACTCGACACTTCAAACAAATTTTAACATATTCATAAAAATATTGGTTAAGGGTTGGCTAGTAATATCCCAGAGTCGAAGGAAATTCTTAACAACAATGAAGCCACTAAAATGTCCCCCACAAATCCCATCATGAATTTATTTGATGGTGTATGGGATTTCAGAACTAGTGAGGATTCTCAGGAGGATACTATAAAATCCACATTTGTAGATAATTCTCCCCATGATGATGTAATGAGAGACAATTTTTAGGAAGGCACATCACCCATTACGAGTGATATATAGAGGAAAGATTGAAAAGGAGAGGTAGTATATGAACTTCCTATACTAAATGTCACGTGGGTCAATATTGATACGACCCACAAAATTAATGCCAGGATAATATAAGAGGTCAACTACAACCATTGTATGGTAAAAAAATATTTTTGAGTCTGAAGGTGAGGCCGATATTTTAGAAGCAAGGAAAACCATGGTATCCACAAATTTGTTAGTGGATCACGGAGTGGTTTGAATGAGGTAGTGATCAAACATCATCAAAAGTAGGTGGACATGATGTATATACTTTTAAGCTCATTGTTGTGGCACCGGGTATTTAACCATTGATTTGGTTCACAACTAGTTAAGAGTCACCAAATATGTTAATGGATTCAATATCTAAGGAAATTGTAGTTTGAATACCTAATACAATTACTTCATACTCGGCCATGTTACAGTGCGGTCAAAGTCTAGTTAAAGGGATAGTTGTATGGGCTCACCATAAATAATAATGAGGAAGACCCCGCATCTCCCCCACATTGACATTTCGATCTATCAAAGAATAATGTCATATGATAAATGATAGCGTCAAGGAGAGGGTGGCGATAGATTCATCTGGAAAATTGAAGTTTGAGAATTGATTTTAGGAAGAGAAATGTCTCCAATCTAGTCTGCAATGGTTTTCCTTTGACGTAATTTTGATGGATGAAATATAACTCAAGGTCTACAATAAGCATGATCCAACACATGGTGCGTTGGTGTTGGTAAGGTTTGGCATACATGTAGTGAAGAGGGTTGGTGTTAGTAATGACGAATGTTTTGTGATTAAGAAGGTAGTGGTGAAGTTTGGTGGCCATGAAGACTAGGGATAAGAAAATATTTTCAGCGTGAGTGTACCAAGTTTTGTAGTCTAGAAGAGTACAACTTATGTAATAAACCACTTGTTCCCAGTTTAGCTCATCACGATGAGTGAATATGGTACCCAAGGAATGGTCGTTGGTAGAAATGTAAAAGTTTAAAGGTTTATCATCTTTAGGTGGAATGAGTATAAGTGGCTGAAGAAAGTAGTTCTTCAATGCTTCGAACGATTTGTGACACTCCTCATTCTAATGGAAAGAAACATCCTTTTTAAGGAGGTGAAGAAATGGTTGAAATGGTCAAGTTAAGAGATGAAGCAACAGATAGATTGTAATTTTCCTTGCAAGCTAAGAAGTTGAAAAAGGTTAGTAGGTGGAGGCATGTTAAGAATTTCCTTGATCTTAGTAGGATTAACTTTGATACCCCGAAAAGAGATAATGAAAATAAGGAGCTTACATGAGAGAACTTAAAAACCATACTTCTTTGGTTGAAGGTAAACAAAATATTGGATAATACGGTCAAAGATAATTTTGAGAATGGCGGTGTGTTCGTGTGACGCTTAGACTTACCAAGAAGGTCATCAATGTAGTCTTCCAAAATGTCATGTATGATGTAAGTCATAGCGCGTTGATAGGTAGCGCCAAAAATTTTCAAGCCAAAGGGCATGATGTGATAGCAAAAGGTTCCCCAAGGGGTGATGAAGGAGGTCTTTTGTTGATCTTATGGGGCATCTAATATCTGATTATAGCCCGAAAACCCATCCATAAGAGATAGCATCTCATGGTCAGCTATAAGATCAACTAGTTGGTCAATGCTTGGTAGAGCAAAGCTTTCCTTTGGAAAGGAAAGGTTGAGGTATAAAAATTTAGTACAGATATGAAGCCCCCTAGTCACTTTCATGATAGAAACAATCTTGTATATCCATTGTGGATAATCGATAGGTAGGATGAAGGAAACAAATAGAAGGCATTAAAGTTCTTCTTTCACAAGAAGAGAAATGTGAGGATGTTTTTTACGAAGCTTTTGTTTCACTAGTTTGGCATCAAGGATAGTTATGATATTATGAAGCATGATATTAGGGTCAATACCTGGCATATTGCTATAGGGCCAAGCAAATGTGGTGTTGTGGTCATGAAGAAATGAGGTGAATGATTTTTGTTTTGCAGAGTCTAAATATTGTCCTATCTTTAGAATTCATGGGTCATCCTAAGTGTGAATGTTGATTTCTATGGTAGATTCATTTAACATGGTTTTTGTTTTAGAGGGTAATGACCTTTGAATATAAGAATCCTCCGCACCTAGATAGGTTAGAATAGAATCATCATCTTGACATTGAATGGCGTTTATGGAAGGTGTGTCATCTTCAATCATGTCGATAAAGAAGAGGAAGGAAAGAGGGAACCTCACCATCATGTTGATAGGTCATATGTCCTAAGGATATGGTGTTCATGAAAAAAGTTAGGCGGGATGGATTTGGGATCCATAGACTCGTGGGAGAAGGTGGTGCGATAGGTGAGGAAGGTGGGGAAGGCTTTTCATCTTCCATGAGGGTGATGCGAACCTTCTTAGGAGGAGGCTGCGAAGGAAATCCAAGAACACAATGGGTCTTTGTGTTTCTTAGTGGCGCATAGTATGATGGTGTGACGACCTTGTTTGTAATGACCAAAGCCAAAGCCTTTCCAAGAACAATGGTGAAGAAAATTGAGCGTGAAGCTGCATTTAGTGAGATAGGATAAATCAGATGAAAAGGGTTTGGTTTGGAAGGGAGGTTCAATAGAATAAGAGGCCATGTTGAATCCTCCATAAGTTAGGTTAGTGTGAAGGTGGGGAGGGCCATATGGTATGAAATATCCTATATAATGGTTGTAACACGTGTTGGTGTTGCTTAAGGAGAGGTCAGATTCTCTAAAGGCATTGAAAAATGCCTTCTAAGGGGTCTATGGTTGGTACTTGGGTAACCAAAGATTAATGAGCTATCCAAACTTGAGAAAATGTGGCATTAGTAGAGGGAAGAACAAAAGGTTTGATAGATGGGCTAGATGAGGAAGATGAAGCAAAAAAAGTGGTAGATGTGGTAGGTTCCTTAATTTGGATTAAGATATCATTTAGCTGATAAAGCATATTATAGGTTTTGAAGGGGAAGGATCTACCTAAATCGTGTAGGTTTCCCCTTCATATCCAAATTTGAGGCAATGGTGAAGGGTGGAAGGTACACAAGCCATGGCGTAAATCTAGGTATGGCCTAGAAAAATGTTATATTGGAACTCTCCTTCGATAACGTAGAGTAGTTTAGGAATGGTTCAAGGACCCATGTAGATGTGGAGGACAATGGTGCCGAGGGTAGTGGTTATGGCATCATTAAAGGATCAAAGCATGATGGGGTTTTGGACATACAATTAGTGGGTATGTCCATTTTTTTGTAGGCATAAGAGGAGATGATATTGATGCTAGCGTCCCCATCAATCATGATGTGTTTAATACAAATATCATTGATGTATGCGTAGATGAAAAGAGTGGGATTTGGATCATTAGGGTGTGAAGGGGAAATATTTGATTTGGAGAAATTGATGGAAGTAATCTAATGAGGATAAATGAGGTGGAGATAGGTGAAGTGTCATTGGGTGGTACCTCGATGGATTACAAGACCTCAATGAGGGTCTGATGAAGAGAATAAGAGGTCTCGAATCAGATCATATAGAGACATATTCGGTGGGGATTGATGAATTTGTTTAATCATTGATCGATGGGTAACCCCGAAGAAGTAAGGGGTACCGTCCCAAGGATGGTTACCTTTGAGGGAGGTGCAGTGAAATGGTATGAGAGGGTGAACTAGAAGAGTTACCAAATTTCTCTTTTCCCTTGTCTTTCATGTGTTGTGACCGAGTGGAAACACACACCATGTTAATTTCAAAGATGGGAAGAGGAAAAGAGGTTTGTGTGGAAATGGGTGAAGAAAGAGTAGGATCCTCCTCCAATATATCATATTATTTGAAAAGACCATCAAAATCAAAAAGCTGAAGGAGAATATTTTTAAGAGCTTTATAACCCTCGACATCATGCCCTAGCAAGCTATTATAGGTGCATATTTTCTTATCGTTGAACCCTACTGGTTTAGGTTTGAGATGGGAGGAAGAGATATGGCATATGTCTCTAACAACCGAGTGAGGATGTTAGCATAAGATCCCACCAAAGGATCATAGTGAGAAGTCAGGGTTGGTTTGGGAGAAGGTGTGGGTGACCTTCATGAAGAGGGTGAGGTGAGTGACCATGTTGGTGTAACTACCTTTTTGGTAGGTAGTGAGGGTTTGGGTTTAACTACCTTTTTGGTAGGTAGTGAAGGTTTGGGTGTAGGATGTGCCTTCTTGGGTAAAGGCGGAGGAAAACATGATAGGATAGAGGATACTTAGAAGGTGTAGGCATCCGAGTAAGCCAGGTGAAAATGGGGGTGTTGGCAAGAGTGAGGTTGAGGGTGATGAAGAAGGTGTAGGTAGAAGGGAAGGTAAAGGCAAGGGTGTAGGTTTCCGCACTTTAGGTTTTCCTTGGCAAAGAGGTAGGTTAACCAAGGTTGAAGGATGTGGGCCTAAAATTGATGGAAAAGGAGAAGGTGAGTAAGAAGGTGTGGGAGATACTAGGGTGTGAGCCCTAAAAGGTTGGGTCTTCCTCTTAGGTGCTAGAATAGATTTTGTGATGGGTGGGGATGAAGTTGACAAGTCTAGCTTCACAATGGGATGTGCTAGACTTGATATCGTAATATCCCTAAGGGCGTGTTAGGCTCGGTGCGACAAGGGCCTAATTAAAAGGGGTGTTGATGAAGAAGGAGCTAGAACCACAGGCTTAGGTGTAATAGTCATAGGCACTTTGAATACCTTGGGGTAAATGGTCAAGGTATTTGGGGATAACATTTGCATTTGGGTGGAAACTAGGAGTCTGAGGCCCCCTAGAGGGTAGAGTAATCAACATACTCCATGCGATCAACCAAATGAGAGAATGGTTTTGGTTTATATGAAAGTGATGATGTGCTAGTGTTAATCCCTATTATGAGCTCTGAGGTTTGTGAGACAAGGAAGGTCTTGGCCTCAGATTCACTAGGTAGAAGTGAGTTAAGAAGAATGATGGGATTTATGAGGTCCTATGGTGAGGTATCACAAATAGAGTGGGTAGATAATATTGACTCCTATATGGGTAGAGGTGGATGCAAAGTAAATGAAATAGATAAGGTTAGCTCCTATATGGGTTGATGAGAAGGCAAGGCGAGTGATCTAGGTTCCTTTGTGGGTAAAGAGGATGGTAATGGGGGCTCCTTTATGGATAAATGAATAGGAAAGTTTGTTTCCTCTGTGGGTAAAGGAACTAGTAAGGTGGGATCCTCTGTGAGTAGGGGAGTCCACCTGAGAATTTCCTCAATGGATGCTAGAGGACGCTCGATTAAGAAGGATTAGATGTTGGGGAGAAAATTTCATGAACCACATGGACACCTTAGATGTATTTCCAAAGTGTAATTTGATGAGGGGGCATGATTAGGAAATGATTTTCTAAAGAAATCCAAGTTTGTGTTGGTGGGTGCATTAGGATTTTTGAGGATGAGATCGCTGCTATCTAACATCCCTTGGATAATTTTTTTGAATGTTTTACAATTTTTGTCACTATGGCCTCTCATGCAAAGGGTAATTACAAAAATCATTCTCTTTATAACAGTCACTTTGCCAGAAGAAGGATCAAAACCAGCATGTGGTTTGAAAGGAGGTAGAGTGATGGCTCCTTCTTTTAATAGTTTTTCTAACACATAAGAATAGGGCTCTCCTATGGGAGTGTAAATCCTCTATTCATATTTGTATTGAAAATTTTGAACAAGGGAAAGATTAGAAGGAGGTTTTGGTTGATTAGATGGATGAGAAGGGACACCCTTCAGAACCATCATGTTTGTAGATCCTTTGGGTTTGGAATGGTTATTAGGTGAGTTAGAAGAAGATTCATTGAATTTGAAGGAAATTTCCTTGTTACGTAGTTTAATTTTCTCTTCTTCAAGGGCACAGATTTCAAGCTTCCTAGCCATAGTGAAGGCCTCGTCAAATGTATGAAAACTTTAAACTTGAAGAGTTGGGAAAATTTACCTAGTACATGCCCTGGTAAAAAAATCTATGATTTCATATTGCGGGAGAGAAGGAGAGATGATTGATTAGGCCCTACTAACGTGTGACGAAATCAATGATAGAATCATCATCATATTGGAAAATAGAGTATAGATCTATCATAGAGACCTTCTTAGATATATTGATTGAGAATTGATCAAGGAATTTCTTGGATAATTGGTTAATGGAAAATATCAAGTTCTTATGAAAAGCACTATACCAATCTAGGGCGGGTCTCGACATTGACATGGGAAATATTCTAAGGAGTAAGGCATCATCATGGCCTATCAAATAACAAGTATGTTTGAATGAAAAAAGTACTATTGGGGTCCTCTTTACTTTTAAAATGGTTGAATTTGGGAAGCTCCTATCATTGCACGAGATAATGATGAATAAGTATGGAAGGTTGGATGGGTTAATTTCAAATCTCATCATAGGTTAGAACATTACGAGATTTAGAAATGAAGGCCTTAAGTGTTTGATTGAGGAATGCCCCTAAGGTATACGGGGGTGGATAAGATAAGTAGGTCATGGAAGGCATGCCAAAGGTGTAGTGGTTCCGAGTAAGTGAATTGAGATGTCGGCATATAGGCGGTGATAGAAGAGGAGGGACAAGATACCATTAATTTTAATTGGAGGCAATAGGATGTGTCTGCAATAAGGTGTAGGTGGGAGGAACATGCATAAATAGCCTTGTGGTAATAGGTTGAAGAGTTTGGGGTATAGAAACGACAAAATAATGAAAGGGTTAGAAGACATCGATGCAACCGGTGGCTATGTAAGAATGGGTATAGAAGATATTGATGATGAAACAATAGGGAAAGTGGATGTAGGTACTATAGATATCGGAGGGATAGAAAATGTCGAGGGATGGCGATGCTAAAGGTGTAGAGGTCACTTGTGAAATGGGTGGTTGTGAGATGGGGTTGGTTGATGCTAGAGTAGTTTGGGTAGCTACATTAGCATTTTCCAATATGGTAGAGGTGGTAGAAATGTGGGGCATGGAAGTAGGCATTCCATAAAGAGGTTGACCCGATGAGTCACAAGTAGAAGAATTGGTGAGGTAGTGTTGCAAGGCCTTGGTGTTGTGATCAAGGAATCGAGTGAATTCCTCATCACCCTTGGGTATGATCACAAGTGCATTTGGGTCCATTGGTGAAGAAATAGAAGGTGGTGAGGGGGTAGTAGGTAATGGTATATAACTCACGTGAAAAGTAAGATCTCACACTGTTGGTGAGTCCAAACCATATGAAAGGTAGAAAATAGGTACTGGGTTATATAGAAGTGATAGGAACTCATAAACAAATTTTTGAAAGAATTTGGTAGGTGAAAATAGATTTTTGTTTTTGACAAAATTCAAAAACATGACAACGATACCGGTCGGTGAACCAAAGGCGCTTAGATGAAATGACCGATATCGCTTATAAAACGATGTCGATAGGAAGGTAATCAATGTCAATTACTATGAAAATGAAGAAATTTAAAATATCTGAGTTAGATTTGGTCAAAAGAAGTCAAGAAATATGTTGTGTGTAGTAAATCTAATCTAACACACTCGAGAACCAGAACTAACTAGTTGTGATGACCGAGTGTGAAAAAGAAAGAAAAAGTGATGAAAACGCTCTCACACCTCAAACAAGAAATCAAGAAATAAAGGTCACAAATCCATAAGAAAAATCTAACAAACGTTATCCTAGGAGTAATATTTTAGTGTTAGATGGCTTACACCTTAGGACTGGCTGTGATTTTTTTAGAGAGGAATGGATATAGGGTACCTAGAAGCCAACTAAGGATGGTTTTCGGAAAGTTTTGGTAGGAAGTCCTCGGTATACCTTTCGGTATGTGAGTTCTAAACTCGATATGATAACCCAACCGAACACATGTCGGTGCCCACTATCAACGGGTTTTTAAATCCTTGATATCTTCTTCCAGGATTTAGGAATTTTTAAGAAGTTTATTGTTTATGTAAGTGATTTGGAAAAGAAGTGTGTGAAATAGTGAACTATGCTTTATTTCCCAATCCTCAACCGGTCATGAACTCCATTATATTGATTGTTATTTAAGCTATGTAAGCTAAAATACAAGCAAAAGAGGATGAAAATGCAAGATTTTTAAGCCCAAATCAAGAAATGAAGTTGGATGAGAATAATTATGAATAGGATAAGAATATGTCTTTTCACTAATGTATGCAAGAGGAAATAAAGAAGAGTTTATTTTAATTTTCACTAAAGGAAAGGTATCTTTAAGAGTAAATAGAAGTAGGAGAATATTACCAGAGAAGAAATTTAATGAATATTTTTAGAAAAGAAAACACACAGATATGCAATCCTAAATGAATAAATGAACCCACAAAGATGAGGATCCCACTGGGCATGCCAAAATGTTTCACCACATATGTAAAAAAATGATTTAGAGAGGTAAGGTTATGGTATGTGAGGAATACCTTAAGGTAAGAAGAAGGTTGTGCGCATTGTAGAAGATCAAGCCGATTGAGAAGAGCTCCTTTTTATCTGGGAAGGACTACCTAAAATGCAAACCAAGACCACAAGATAACATTAATAATATAGGTCGGTGGACTTCCTAGTGGGAGCTAGTTCTGGGAAGAAGGGTGCTTCTTAGAAGGCTTTTAATCCACGTTCAATTTAACTTAATTCATAGAAATAACATGAAATAAGGAAATATCACTCTAGTTGTATGATTTTGGTGTCTCACAAAAATACAATAAGCTAGATTTAATCTAATAATGCATATAAGACTTAATCTAAAAAGGGTGGTTGGTTGTTAAGGCCTGTAGGTGTAGCAGAGGGTGTTAGGGAGGTCTGGGTGAAGTTTGGTGGGGTTTTAAGAGGTTTTGGGTGAGGTTAATAGCTTGCTGGTCCTGGGGAATATATCATTTACGAGAGACCGATACCTTGAGTTGACCTGATAAATGATAATGTTTTTATCCTGGTATCGTTTAGAAAACCAATCATGGTAGGGGAAATTAGGTGACAAGGTAGGAATGAGGTTGGTTTGGGCTTACAATGATTATAGAGAGTGTTGGTAAGGCTCAGATAGGGTGTTTGGATTTAGGTGAAGGTACAACAGAGGTGAAATGGGGGTTAAAAGAACAAAAAGGTTTAGATTGGTAGGTTGATGGGTGCAAGGAGGTATACGAGGGAGAATCACTTTGTACGATAAAAAATAAAGTATTTAATACCAGAAGCTAGTGAAACTTAACAACTGGATTAGAATACTTATCTGGAGATTGAAGGTTGATAGGCAATGGTTGTTGGTAGGTGTTTGGAGAAGAAATGGGTCTAGATCCACTCGCTGCATCAACAAAGGCTTAGTGGTTCCTTATGTGAATGATCTCGAGGCTATGGATCAATAGGTTGATTGCTAATGAAGAATGTGGGTTCTCATGTACTATGTTGGTCATCGAATCTTGTTTTGAACACATGGATACAAGAGCTAAGAATGTTAGAACTCAAAATCCAAGATGGAGGAACCCGAGAAAAGGGTTAGAATTTCTTATTTAAAGAAACCAATGGTGGTTAGGTGACTAGTTCCTGTCAAAGAATAACCAAGATTGGTTAGGAGAAAAGGTCCTATTTAACCAAAAATAGCCTTTTATCTCCATTTTTGGTGTTGGTCAAGATTTTTTGTCCTTCCAACCACCAACAATATTTCACCACATATATAACAAAATGATTTAAAGAGGTAAGGCTGTGGTATCTAAGGAATACCTAGAGGTGAGAAGAAGGTTACACCCGTTTTAGAAGATCAAGACGATTGTGAAGAGCTCCTTTTTTCCTGGAAAGGACTATCCGAAATGCACAAGATAACATTAATAATATAGGTCAGTGGACTTCCTAGTGGAAGCTAGATTCGGGAAGCAGGGTGCTTCCTAGAAGGTTTTCAATCCACATTCAAATATAACTTAATGTAGAGAAATAACATGAAATAAGGAAATCCTACTCTAGTTGTACGATTTAAGTGTCTCACACAAATACAATAAGTTAGATTTAATCTAATAATGCATATAATACTTAATATAAAAAGGGTGGTTGGGGTTGTCAAGGCCTTTCGGTGTAGTAGAGGTTGTTAGGAGGTCTAGATGAAGTTTTGTGGGGTTTCGAGAGGTTTTGGGTGAGGTTAATAGCTTATTGGTCTAGGGGAAAATATTAGGTACAAAGACTAATACAAGTTCGGTGGCCGACGCAATGCAAGAACTTGTTTTAGTTAGTATCGGTTGGAAAACCAATCACGGTAGGGGAAATTAGGTGATATGGTATGAACGAGGTTGATTTGGGGCTTACAATGATTATAGAGAATGTTGGTAAGGCTCGGGGAGGGTTTTGGATTTAGGTGAAGGTACAACAGAGGTGAAATGGGTGTTAGAAGAAAAAAAGGTTCAAATTAGTGGGTTGATGGGTAGATGGGTGCATGGAGGTATACGAGGTAGAAGTAGTCTCAGACGATAACAAAATAAAGGATTTTAATACTAGAAGATAATGAAACATAACAACTAGATTAGAATACTTATCCTGGAGATTAAAGGTTGACGGCGATGGTTGTCGGTATGTTCTTAGAGAAGAAATGGGTATAGATCCACTACCGCAACAATGAAGGCTCAAGTGCTTCCCTGTCTAAATTATCTAAGGCTCTAGAGTAACAAGTTGATTGGCTGATGAAGAATGTGGTTGCTCGTGTGCTTTGTGTTGGTCTTGAATCTTGTTTTGATGGATGTAAGAGCTAATAATTTCATAACTCAAAAGACAAGATGGAGAAACCCGAGAAAAGGGTTGGAATTCCTTATTTAAAGAAACCAATGGTCATAGGTGACCCGTGCCGACTAAGGAATAACTAGCGTCGTTTAGGGAGAAAAGGTCCTATTTTTCCAAAATAGCCTTTTCTCTCCATTTTTGGTGTTGGTCAATATTTTTGACTTGGTTTATGGGTCAGGCACTAAATGAAGTGGGAAATTGGTAGGAGGGATAATAGGTAATGAATTTTAGGGTTAGAATGAGTCTTAGTTAGTTAAGGGGAGTGGTGACTTAGTCTAGGTTAATAAATAGGCTTGGAATGAGTCCATGGTGAGGTGGATGGGTGAGGGAATTATTATCTTAAATTGGGTAGTTAAATTAATAATAATATGTGGATTCATGGTAAGGGGTATGTTAGTCAAAGGGGGCCTAGAGGGTTGCGACCCAATTTTGGTCGTCTACATGCATGTTCAAAGTCAAATGCATTGAATTTGAAAATAATAAGTGTATTATTCTGGATAACGAGTTGGATGTTTTTATTCAGGAAATGGGAAATGCAATCCTCAATAGAAAAACAACCATATTCATGTTCACTATATGGTTGGAATTTGGGGTTGTTAGTAGATTCTAACAAAACTAGTTGTTCAAATGCAGAAGACATTCATAATGACATGCTTATAGTACTAAAAAAATTGTATAGAAATGATAAAACCTCTTTTGTTTGTCATTTTTTGAATAGAACATGTTTTATTTCACCTCCAAAACATGCCAAGTTGTTTATTATGCTGAGGTGAACATATTTGGCTAAATTGGAGATCAACCCATCTAAATCAAAGTTGCATGGGTTGAAAAAGAATACTAAATCAGCTACATTGTTGAAGAAAGCAACCACTATATTCACGAAAACAGAAAATTCAACTATTCAGGAGTTTCATTTGTTCTTGTTCAATGGTGAAGTATTTTCTATTGATTTTTCAAGGTGCCATGTAGCACCTCCAGAATATCAGTATCGTCCTATAGATGATGATAATATTGACCTTCTTGTCCACTTCATGTTTATAAATGTTATTCCTACACAGAGCGATATAATTCTTCTTCCTTCTTGTAGTCTATAAATAACGTTGTGGAACTCAAAGATTCAAAATACCTAGAAAGGGATGATGTCAAATTTTATATACTTGACGGCCAACATATAATATGTGCGTAAAAAATATTTTGGGCTTAGAGATTTACAATTCTTTACATTTGAAGCTATGGTTTTAAAAGGCAAGCATTTTGTCTATAAAATTATATACCAAAGCCATTACTAATATTTGCAAAACAAAATGAATTAAAAAAAAACTTGGATAGAAACCAAGTTTAGTTATTTGATGTACAAAGGTAAATCAGCTTGGCATTCGTTAGGATGTCCTCAATGACCTGGATTGCCTAAAACAAAAATAGAAGAGTGAAAGGTAATATATTTTAATTTTATTGCATTGGTTATTAACATTTACTTTCATCATATAAAAAGATAAAAAATATGTTTTTCCTTTGAATGCAGAGCTTTGAGAATCAATGCCTTTCAATTTTCCAAGTGTAAAAAAAAGAGAGTCTATACGAAAAATGGAATTTTCTATTATTCCCGATGATATATGGACTAAATGGATAACATTTCAATTTTTTAGATCAGGTGGCCTTGCTTGTTCACATTTTAAAGATAATCAGGTTAACTTTCATTTGAATTCAATGGAAAGATTCAGATCCAATTCATTCAGGGATGCTAGAGGAATAACCAATGAAGAACTTGTTGGTGCCCATTTTGATCCTCTGTTGTTTTTCCATGTTTCCCCTTTGCTCTTTATGCTCTAAAACATTTTTCTCTCATGAAATTGATGATGTGAAGTTGTAGCTCCATTCTTGTGCATTGGATTGTTTGCAAACTCATTACCTTGCCCTAATTTTTCCCGTTCAAATGCCTTTTCATTTTTCCCATGTTTTCCCAGCCTTTGGAGCTCAAAATCATTCATTTTGTACTTATTTTCCCTCAAATATCCCTTGCCATGGTCATAAATTTCCTAAAAACACTTTCCATTTGTCTTTTGATCAAAAAAATTCTTCACCCACGAAGAAAAAATTGATTTTGGGGTCACTGACAATTTTTGCATTTTTGATTTATCATATGGGCATCCTTTGCCTTAGTCTTTTAATGTAAAAGACTAAAATGCAAAGGATAATTTTAAAGGTAAAGGAGAATTTTTTCCTTTTTTGGCGAAAAGTACTAAAATGCAAAACAAGGCCGCAAGCCCGCTAGAGTAAATTAATGCCTTAGTCTTTTTTGTTTTGAAAGGCAAGGCGGAGTGGTGGATGTCGAGAGAGTTTGATATTTTTAACCTTTTTCCTAAAAATGGTTAAAGTCTTAAAAGAAGGCGTGGCCCCAAAAAAGAAGAAAATTAAAGGCTTATGCGGGTGGGCCACCGGAGGAAAAAAAGGGAAATGTTGCCTTTTTGGCAAAATGAGTTAAAGTGGTAATTTGAAGTGTGGTTCCGCAACGAATCAGAGGGAGACATGTGTCAAAATAAATGGCAGAGGGGAGTGCGGGCCGTTGGTAAGTTTTGAAAACTTTAAAATTTTGTGAAGGAGGTATGAAGCAAAAAGGGAGTTATGGCCCCACAACGAATCACAAAGAGACACGTGGCAGGGAATGGCGGAGGTGTGGGATGGCGGAGGAAATGTCAAAAATTTTCCTTCATAGAATATGATTAAAATATCAAATGAGAAGTGTTGCCCCTAAGCTAATCATATAAGGGCACGTGTCTTGCGGGAGGGTAGAGCCGTAGAGGAAAATTGAAAAAAATCCTTTTTCTAAAAAAGGTGGAAATGTGTAGAATCGAGCCATGATTCTCGATGGGACCCACATTCGGACACGTGTCAAGCTCATTTTCAAAGGGCGAGAGGGTGGAGAAAAATGTCAAATTTTTACATTTTTTCAAAAAGTGTTAAAATGTCAAAAAATGATCCCAATCACATTGTGACACGTGGAGGGCTCAGATTGAAGGGAGAAAGGAAAATTGATGGTAACTGTGCATTTTTCAGTTTGACCGCCATTTTTGCTCTAGGAAGTGTGGAAATGTGTTTTTGCATCGATTTGGATTGATTTTTGGCAAATTCGTGTTGTTTGTGCTCTGTAAGACCAATGTAATTGGTTTTGAGGATCAATTTAAAGATCGTGGATGTTTTTGAAATGAATTTTTTCCCTAACCCATCCAGAAACGTGAAATATCAAATCCAAAAGTTGCAGAGTCAAATTTTGGAGGGATAAGGATGAAATAATGAAAGGAAGGGAGTGTGCATGCTTTGAAGATGAAAAACATGCCTCCACAAAGGATAATGATGAAAATTTTGTGATGATTCATCTCTTTTTGAGACAATGGAAACTTTTTGGACGTGTTCGTTAAATGTCCATGTCTGCGAATCATGAGGAATTTTTGTAACAAATTTTATCCTTTGTCATATTCATTTCTTGGGAAAGAAGGCTCAAAAGGGATTGAAAGCTATATATTGCATGAATTTTTCATGTAAAGGGTTGGAAGAGTTAAAAAAAAAAACCCTGGAAAACTAAAAATTTCACGGGAAAATCTGGGAAGAAGCCCATTCTTTGAGAAACCACTTGAGAACCACTTCTAATTCCATTTTTGAATCATATTTATATCATGTTGAGTTTTTTTTAGTCATAAATCCCTCAAAAAAATATGAGATTGTTCTTGAAACATTCCCCTACTGATAAATTTGATGATTTCTAGATTTTGTGTTGTCTCTTGGCAAAATTTACAAATGCTTATGTTTCGAATGTTTTCAACTTATGTTTCTTACTCCTATTATAGTCTTGTGTTTAAAATATCTCTTGATCATACATGGTCTCATTTCTTGTGATTATTTTAGTGGCATTTACAATCTCACATTCAGAAGAGCTCTCATTTGATAAAGAGATAAACAAATTTAAAATCCCTTTACTTTCCTTGATTTCTAATATTGTTTGTAAACCTTTGGGTGCACTTAGGTCATGATTAAATAGTGATTGTTAAATGCTTCATTGGTTTATTCTAGCTCAATATTTTGTGATAGATGATCAAAGATTGTGTGGAAAAGTGCAGATTTGGGCCTCTATTTAATGAACATATCCTAGTTGAAGGGATGATTAACCATTTTGATACTTTATGCTCTTAATTTTCTCCATATTTTGCTTAAATTCTCAAAGAGTTTGGCAGACCTTGGTTTTTTGTCTAAACTCCCACCCCAAAAATCATTCAAAATAACTAATCCTATCGTGTTTTACCCTTGTTTTGACCTATATACCCACAGAAGATCAAAATCCATTTTCTAAAGTATGCAGAACATATTAGGATTTCAAAATGTCTTAAGTAACCCTTTCCTTGCACTGAAAGTATCTCCATAATTTGGAAGTGACAACTTGTGAAAATCAGATTTGGAGTGTTAATCATATTTTCCCAAGGCCCTTTTCATACTATTTGCACAAATTGAGGGATATCTTCATCTCCTTCACCATTTGAGGGTTACAAAATAGGTTCTCTTACCTTGGTTGAATGGAACAACCTAAAACAATCAAGACAAGATCAAGTCCTATTTGAGTGCTATCCATCTCTCCACAAATCTAAGTTCCAGTTAGATCACATCCCGGCTATAAAATGACATACATCATGATCTATCTGTCTTCAAGATTCATGCCATATCTTTGATGCTGCTCAGACTGAAAAGGAGAAAAAAATTGGGTACCAACACCAGGTGGCATCGTTGCTGGGGAAAATATTATTTCAATATGATCCATGTGCATACATATTTGAGATATTTGAATGCATATAAAACCCTGGTAATGTCTCTTGCAAGTTTTGTCTACAAATATATTAAAAAAGCATTAGTATATACTAAGATTTGCAAGATGTATGCAAAGGTTTCAAACTCTATCTGCAATTTTATCAATTTCTAGGAGTAGTTGCACTTCATTTACATTTTGGTTGATACATCAAGAAAATGAAGGTCTGATCTATAATGTTTAGCAAGATTTTCAAAGTGTTGATAGGTATTTGACAAAGTATTTTAGTGCATTTTCACAACTAGGGTGAAAGCCCTTAGTGGCGACTCCATACTAATTTGATCTTGATAAATACCAGTGTCTTAGCTTTTTTTCATTTATTTGTGTTGATAATCTCTGCAAAAATGGAAGGAAGAAGATCTCTCTTCAGGAGGGACCCAAGTAGAAAGTTATTTCAAGAATTGGGAAAGATAGTTTTAGAGGAAAGAAAAATTTGGAAGGTTGTTGAAGGTCGACATCGAAAAGGTATATCCATTAGTGAGAGAGATCAACTTTTAGTAGAGGATTATCACTATTCTTCTAGTGATTCTGATTCAAGCAATATTCTCATAAACTTGTTTACTTCAACTAGTGAAGGTCCTTATATTGTACCTGGTGAGTTTCTTTTTCAAAATGCACCTGTGTGTTTCAATTCTAGTAAAACTTTCCAAGAAAATTAGCACCTAGAGAATACCAATCTTGTGAACTACATTCTTGAGCCCCAAAGACCTCGCACTCCTCATCAGCTTGTGTCACCCCCAAGATCACCACCTCAAAACAATATGGCTCAGCCTAGACCTCCATTTTTGTTAACACCTTTGGTCCTATAAATTTTAGAGGAATGGATGGTTACCCAAATGTTGTCCCACAAGATGTAAGGAATAGGTTGCCAAAGTTCCAAGGTAACAATGCAATAACTGGTGATCAACATCTCAAACTTTTTGTTAACATGATGGAGGATTTTGAAATAGAGTTTGAAGATGTGTATGTTAAATTGTTCATTCATACACTAGAAGAGGATGCAAGGGATTGGTACAAGGCTCTGCCTGATAATTCTATTGATTCATGGACTGAAATGCAAAATGCATTCAGATTGTAATATGGTGATAAGACTGATCCTAGGTTTCTTTTGTCTGAGTTTGAAAATATCAAGAAGAACCCCAATGAATTAGTTCATGACTTCAACACAAGGTTTAACAAAAATTTGAGAAGGTTTCCTATTAATTTGAGGCCATGTGATCAGTCATGCTTGATCAAATATGCAGATGCATTTGATAAGAAGGTAGCCTATTACCTAAGAGATGAGAACCCTACCACTTTAAAGAAGGCCTTTACCATGGCAATCTGCAGATTGAAAATAACATTAAAGAAATTGGGAAACCTCTCAAGAGGGATGATGTAAAGTTGATAAACCCTAACAAGCCTCAAGCAAGCAAGAGTGTAGACTTGGAGAAAGTGGTGAAAACTTTGGCAGGTAATGTCAAAGAGATTTTCTATAGATTGGCAAGAGCCGAGAAGGGAATTGGGTAGACTTTACAAGGTCAAAGAAAAAGCACAAAACCTTGAGAAATTTTCCAATCATCTTAGGGGTGATCGTAGATCTGATGATAGAGGGAAATGACCCATGGTGTCTGCAAATAGACATCCTCAAGCACTTGAAGGAAGAGTGTTACCTAATCCCCTAACTATTAGGGTTGCTGTTTTTGAGGAATTTGTTGATATTAATTGGTGTGATAGGTGTTTTCTCGCACCATCGTCCATGTGAAGTGGACCAGCAAGATGGTGAAGCTAATAATGATGATGGTACTAATGATGATATCTACATGGTGGGCTATTCTTCAAGCTCACAAGAAGGAGTAACATCAACTAAGGTAATAAGTGCAAGGATAGCTACAACTTTTTGGGATTGCATCAAATGGGTACAAGTCTTTCTTCCCCCTCATAATCTTGAAGTTGATGTAGTGCAAACTTTTGAAATTCCTAACAATGACTTTGAATACTTAAGAGATTTGATGATTAAGAAGTATGATGGTGGTATCCCTTCGGAGGAAGATATACAATTGTTAATGAATGTTGTTATGGCTCAAGAGAAAGAGTATAACACTAGGAGCAAGGTTATTAAGGGAGTTGGGCCTCAATCTAAACCTAAAACACCCTTTCTTACAAGTATTCTCAAAGAATATCCTAGAAGAGAAACACCTACCAAAAGCTCTGTTGTCCCAAGCAAAAATTACAGTCCTCCTAAAGACCAAGCTACCAAGAATCCCATGCCATCTAATGAATCTGATTGTCTCCATTCCAATGCTGCCTTTCCAAAGAGTGTTCCATATGACATAGCCTAGGTATTGAGCCAAATCAAAGTGAGTGTTCCAATCATTGAGTTGCTTAGGATTCCTGAGCACAAGAAGAGAGAATTTGAGTACTTAGGATTGAAAGAGGAGAAGAGAACCCCAAGCAGAAATGTAAACGTTGTTGAAACTCCTCCTCAGATCATTATAGACCTCGAAACACCAACAATATTAGAGGATCTTGGAGAAATACCTGAGGTATACTTGGGGACATCCTTGGTTGATTACCAATTGAATGTTGATCCATTCTTTATAACTTTGATCATAAAGGATAGACTACTTCACAATTGTATGTTTGATTCTAGTGTATCATGCAGTGTCATGCCTCTAGAATTCATGAATGATTTGGATATCAAAGTGATAATAGCCTATGGAAAGTGTACTACCATGGAATCAAGAGAAGTGTCGGTAGTTGGTTGTGTGAAGGGTTTGGTGGTACAACTTGCAGCCTATCTGGGTAAGAATTTGAAGCTTGATGTTGTAATTGTTGACTGCCCTGCCAAATGGGGTATGTTATTATCAAGGAAATAGGTTGTAAGTGTTGGTGGGATTGTTCAAATGGACATGTCTTTTTCCACTATTCCCATTGAAGGCAGCCTTGTCAAGCTCTATGGAGAAAAGAAGATGTTGCATCTAATTGAGGATCTAAACAATGCTTCCTATGAGGTGTTGTTCGCTAATGTAGATGTTGATAACTTTGTTGGGTTTGCTGATGGCAAAGGACACAAGATGGATCAGTCAAAGTGCCTTGAACAGGTAGGTTCTCCTTGGACCTTGCTATTTGATGGAGCTTGCTCTAAATTTGGAAATGGTTCTGGTATAATTCCGATTTCTCCTAGCTTAGAAGAGTTTTTTTTTCCTTTAAGCTTAATTTTGAATGTACTAACAACATTGCTGAGTATGAATCCTTGTTATTGGGTCTAAGAATTACATGGAAGTATGTTGTCGTGGACATCATTGCAAAAAGGATATTCAGAGCTAGTTTTCAAATAAATAAGAAAATTGTATGCTACAAAAATCAATGGATGAAACAAAGACAAACATACGTTTGGGATCTAATTGAGATGTTTGATTCCTTCAATATTGTGCATCATGCAAGAAGTTTCAATGTTGCTGCTTGACAAGTTGGTAGTGTTGGGGTCAAGATTTGGAAATCGCACTATTTCACCTTATTATGAGTACAATATTGAAGTGTTAACTAGCTCACTTGTCCCCTGACAACATCAAGCATTGGCATGTGTTTAATGATGATGATCAAGTGCAAAGGTTCTTAAAAATCAAGGTGAGTTTGCAGATCGTAATATTGATTGGGAACCAATGGTATGTATGACTCAAGGAAGAGAGACTTTGTTTGGAAATTATATTATTCAATTGAAAACTAACACCATTCCTAGAGGTCTTGTTGCACTTGAGTCAAATTTTAACAATGCTGATTGCATCATCAATAGAAACATGTCTGGAAGAGCATAACTTGGGCACTAATGATAAACCAAGAAAATTTTGGTTGGGAAAAAATCTAAACAAAGAAGAAAAACAGTCCTATGTCTTTCTTGGTCTTGTTCAGAGTTGAAAGCATACAGAGAGGACTTGTTTTAGCATGAGATTCCTCTTGAAACAAATGCCAAGACCTTCAGATAAAAGAAGAGGCCAATTAATCCACTCCTCTCCATGAAAATGCAAGATGAATTGAAGAAACTGAAGGAGGGAGGGATCATTCAGCCCACAAGGTATTCATCTTAGGTTACAAACCTTGTGCGATCGAGAAAAGAAAATGGAGACATCAGACTTTGTGTAGACTTTAGAAATCTAAATAGAGCTTCATTGAAAGACAATTATCCTTTTCCAAACATGGAAAACATGCTGCAGTTAGTGACTAGATCTGAATTTTTGTCCACCTTGGATGGTTTCTCTGGCTACAATCAAGTTGTTGTCAAGGAGTCAGAAAGATTTAAAACTGCCTTTACCACTCCTTGGGGAACATATGTCTATGTAAGAATGCCTTTTGGTCTCATGAATGCTGGAGCTACCTTCCAAAGAGCAATGGATGTTGCTTTTTCTGGTTACATAAATGACTTCATTACAGTTTATCAAGATGATGTGACTGTGTTTTCAAGGAGCAGAAAAGATCACTTGTAGCACTTGGAAAGAATGTTGATCAGATGTAGAGAATTTGGAATCTCTTTGAATCCAAAGAAGTTCCATTTTGGGGTGTAAAAGGCCAAGTTGCTTGGTCATATTGTTTCAAAGGCTAGTGTCATGATTGACCTTGAGAGGGTAGAAGCAATTAGTAAGGTTCCAATTCCAAGAATAAATAAGGGCATCCAATCCTTCTTTGGGTAGATCAATTTCATTAGAAGGTTTGTGTCTAATTTTTCTAAATTGACTCTTCCTATTACATGCATGTTAAAGAAAGACCAAGTTATCAAATGGGAGGAGGTGATATTCAGGATTTTGAAGGAATCAAAGAAGCATTGAAACATGCACCTGTCTTGGCAGCTCCGAATTACAAGAAGCCTTTCCAAATCTTCTCTTTTTCTTTTAAAAATACTATTGCATCTATTTTTCTGCAAAAGGATGAAGATGGGGCTGAGAGGCCTATTGCCTTCTTTAGCAAGGATTTACAAGTTGTTGAGTTAAAATACACAATCATGGAAAAACAAGCATTTTCCTTGGTGAAAGCAACAAAGGTTTTCAGGCCTTATATCTTAAGTTCAAAAGTTGTTTCTTATGTTCCCCACACCATGGTAAAAGACATCTTATCAGAGATGGAGATCTCAAGCAAAAGATGTAGATGGGTGAACAAACTACAGGAATATGACATGGACATCCAAACCACAAAGTTGGTAAGAGGTTTGGGCTTGGCTAAGCTTATGGCTGAGAGCAACCTATAGACAATTGAAGTGAATGAAGTAGAGGAAGAAAGGTTAGATGCTATTAAGAAGTTGGTGAGTTCGAGTGGTAAAGGTTATAATCTTTTACCTCGTACATCTATGCTACTCGATCATTTAAATAAAAATTAGAAAAGATCCCTCAAGCTGGCTTCTCAAAAATACATCATTATTGACTTTGGGCTGGCTTGGAAGAACCCTAAAGGTGTCCTCTTGAAATGAATAACTGAAGATGAAGCTCCCAAAATAGTTTTTGATTTCCATGTGGGAGTTTTTAGAGGACGCTTTGCTGGAAGGGTTACAACACACAAAATTTTGAGAGCTGGTTATTGGTGACCTACTCTCTTCAAAGATGCAACCCTGCTGGTTAAAAAATGTGAAAGTTGTCGGATTTCTTTGGAAGAATGAAAGCTTCAGGCTCCCTTCCTTTGCAACTTGTATCAATTGAGGATCCTTTCAAATAATGGGGAATAGACTTCATTGGCAAGAATTTAGACCCTTCTAGTGCTAGACATAAGTGGATCCTTATAGCCATAGATTACTTCACCAAGTGGGTAGAAGAAATCCCCACCAAGAAAGCAACACACCAAGTTGTTATGGACTTCTTATTGAATCATATCATATGCAGATTTGGTGTGCCAGTCAAGATTGTTGCTAATAATTCCATGTGTTTCAGAGCTAAGCCCTTGATGGCAATGTGCAAGGAGTATGGAACCAATCTGACTTATGCTTCAAACTATAACCCTCAAGGAAATGGACAAGCTGAGTCCAACAATAAGAACTTGTTGAAAATCATTAGGAGAACCTTGGAGTTGAACGAGAGAAAATGGGGTGAACAACTAAATTTTTAGTTTGGGCTGATAGAATCACTGCCAAAAGAGATACTGGTAAGAGCCTATTTGAGTTGGTGTATGGAACTCAAGCCCTACTACCCCTTCATCTGTAATTATCTTCATTTTAGTTTGTTCAACAACTTGAAGATCAAGAGGTTAGTCCATATGAAGTAAGGATTAATCAAATTGTTGAGCTAGATGAAGAAAGAAGAGCATCACACCAAAGGCATGTCAGATTTAGAGAGAAGTTGAAGAGGTTGTTTGAAATAAGGCCACTCTTAAGGCTTTCAATGTTGGAGATTTGGTTTTGTTGTGGGATAGAAAAATGAAGATAAGGGAAAACATGGTAAATTTGATGCATTGTGGATGGGCCCTTACTCCATTGATATCATAATTGGTGAAAATACCTTTTTTCTCAAGGACTTAGATGGGGAATTGCTTGAACTACCTATTAATGGTAGGCATATGAAGCATTTCTTGGATTAATCCCCAAATTTGAGGTATGCACCACTTATACAATGTATAGTGTTTGGATTTTTCTCTGTTTTTGGTGTTTTGTTAGTTCATGGTTTGCTTTGGTGTGTGGTAGCCATTTTTGTTAGTTTTTAGCTAGTTTTTGGTGGCTTTAGCTCATGACTCCGTTTTCCCAATGGATTATTTTGGCACTTGGTCTACTTTTTTCTTTTGGCACTCACTGGGAGTGCCCATCCCCGAGTAGGAGTCAATGTTGGTGCCCATTTTGATCCTCTACCATTTTTCCATGTTTCCCCTTTGCTCTTTGTGCTCTAAAACATTTTTTCCTCATGAAATCGATGATGTGAAGTTATAGCTCCATTCTTATGCATTGGATTGTTTGCAAACTCATTACCTTGCCCTAATTTTGCCCGTTCAAACACCTATGCCATTTTCCCCATGTTTTCCTTGCCATCGAGCTCAAAATCATTCAATTTTTACTTATTTGTACTCAAATATCCCTTTCCATGGTCGTAAATTGCCTAAAAACACTTTCCATTTGTCTTTTGATTGAAAAATTCTTCACCCACGAAGAAAAAATCAATTTTGGGGGTCGTTGGCAATTTCTACATTTTTTTACGGTCATACGGGCGTCCTTTGCTGTCAAATTCTAGCTCATATACTTTTGCATACGTGGCTTGTTCTAATTGGTAGAGGGGATGTGGATTGGTGGTGGACTTGGAGAAATTTTGCCTTTTTTTGGTGAAAAGTACTAAAATGCAAAACAAGGCCGCAAGCCCGCTAGAGTAAATTAATGCCTTAGTCTTTTTTGTTTTGAAAGGCAAGGCAAAGCGGCAAATGTCTAGGAGAGTTTGAGATTTTTAACATTTTTCCTAAAAAGGGTTAAAGTCTTAAAAGAAGGTGTGACCCCAACAAAGAAGAAAATTAAAGGCTTAAAGTGGGTTGGCGGGCCACCAGAGGAAAAAAAGGGAAATGTTGCCATTTTGGAAAAATGAGTTAAAGTGGTAATTTGAAGCATGGTTCCACAATGAATCAGAGGGGGACACGTGTTAAAAGTAATGGCAGAGGGGAGTGCGGGTCATCAATGAGTTGTGAAAACTTTAAGATTTTGTGAAGGAGTTATAAAGCAAAAAGGGAGTTATGTCCCCGCAACTAATCGAGAGAGAGACATGTGGCGGGAATGGAGGAGGAGGCACGGGATGGCAGAGGAAATATCAAAATTTTTCCTTCGCAGAATATGATTAAAATATCAAATGAGAAGTGCTACCCCTCAGCCAATCATATGAGGACACATGTCTTATGGGAGGGCGGAGCCGCGGAGGAAAATTGAAAAAAATTCCTTTTTCCAAAAAAGGTGGAAATGTGTAGAATTGAGTCGTGATTCCGATGGGACCCACATTGGGACACGTGTCAAGCTCATTTTCAAAGGGCGAGGGGTGGAGAAAAATGTCAATTTTTTTACATTTTTTCAAAAAGTGTTAAAATGTCAAAAAGTGATCCCAAACCCATTTCCAATCACATTGTGACATGTGGAGGGCTCAGATTGAAGGGAGAAAGGAAAATCGATGGTAACTATGCATTTTTTAGTTTGGCCACCATTTTTGCTCCAGGAAGTGTGGAAATGTGTTTTTGCATCGATTTTGATCAAATTTTTGGAAAATTCGTGTCATTTGTGCCTGCAAGGACCAATGCAATTGGTTTTGAGGATCAATTTGAAGATCAGGGATGTTTTTGAAATGAATTTTTTCCCTAACCCATCCGAAACATGAAATATCAAATCCAAAAGTTATAGAGTCAAATTTTGGAGGCATAAGCATGAAATAATGAAAGGAAGGGGGTTTGCATGATTTGAAGATGAAAACGTGCCTCCACAAAGTGGATGATGATGTAAATTTTGCAATGATTCATCTCTTTTTGAGACAAGTGGTAACTTTTTGGACTTTTTCTATTAAATGTCTTTATCTGCTAAAGATGAGGAATTTTTGTAAGAAATTTGATCCTTTGGGATATTATTTTCTTGGTAAAGGAGGCTCGAATGGGATTAAAAGCTATATATTGCATGAATTTGTCATGCAAAGGGTTGGAAGGTTTTAAAAAAATCCCTAAAAACTAAAAATTTCATGGGAAAATATGGGAAGAAGCCCATTCTCCGAGAAATCACCCGAGAACCACTTCTAATTCCTTTTTGCATCAAATTTGTATCATGTTGAGTCGGTTTGAGTTTTAAAGCCATCAACATGCTCTGAGATTATTTTTGAAACATTCCCTTGCTTTGATAAATTTGATCATTTAAGGATTATTTTGTGTTGTCTCTTGGCAAACTTTGCATACACTTATGTTTCAGAATGTTTTCAATTTGTGTTTCTTGTTCCTATTGCAGTCTTGTTTAAAATCTCTCTTGATCATACATGGTCTCATTTCTTGTGATTAGTTTAGTGGCATTTGCAATATCACATTTAGAAGAGATTTCATCTGATAAAGAGATAAACAAATTTAAAATCACTTTACTTTCCTTGATTTCAGATATTGTTTGTAAACCTTTGGGTGCACCTTAGGTCATGATTAAATAGTGATTGCTAAATGCTTCATTGGTTCATTCTAACTCAATATTTTGTGATAGATGATCAAAGATTGTGTGGAAAAGTGCAGATCTAGGCCTCCATTTAATGCACATATCCCAGTTGAAGGAATGACTAACCATTTTGATACTTTCTGTTGTTAAGTTTCTCCATATTTTGCTGAAATCCTCAAAGAGTCTGGTAGAACTTGGTTTGTCTTGTCTAAAATCCCACCCAAAAAATCATTCAAAACAAATACTACCCTTTTTTACCCTTGTTTTGACCTGTATATCCACAGAAGATCAATATCCATTTGCTAAAGTATGCGTAATGATCGATTTCAAAATGTCTTCATAACCCTTGCCTTGAATTGAGAGTATCTCCATAATCTGGAAGTGACAACTTGTGAAAGTTAGATTTAGAGCTTTGATCATATTTTCCCAAGGCCCTTTTTATACTATTTTCACAAATTAAGGGATATATTCATCTCCTTCACCATTTGAGGGTTACAAAATAGGTTCTCTTACCTTGGTTGAAAGGCACAACCTAAAACAGTTAGGACAAGATCAAGTCCTATTTGAGTGCTATCCATCTCTCCACAAATCTGAGTGCCAGTTAGATCACATCCCTGGATACAAAATGACATACATCATGATCTATCTGTCTTCAAGATTCATGCCATATATTTGATTCTGCTTTCAGGAGATCCGAAAAGGAGAACAAATTTGGGTACCAACAAAACTAACAGAACTAACGAGATAAAGTGTAATAAGGGGATGTCTCTTTAACTAGCTCTGTTGAGGTAAGTGTTATAGCAAAAACATTTGATGCTTACTTCTAGAGAATAAAAGGGGACAAAAAAGGAGATCTAAAGTTATATATTATTTAAAATATAAACATCCGTATAATATTTTATTACTAGCTGCAATGAGTCTAATGTAATTTAATATTTTAAATTTCATGAATCACTACCGTAATTTTTTTTTACTATTGGGTGAAGAGAGAAAAGGAAAGAGAAAATATGATTCCCAAATATGGAAAAAGGAAAAATGAAAAAGGACCATGTGGTGGAAGAAGTGTCAACCATCGAGGATCGATAATATTAGATAACTATGTGATGTCATTGGAAGAAAATATACCAGAAAGATGGAAAACACTACAGATTTTATATGTCAATATGCATATCCATTTTGGCTTCATTCAACTTTATCAATTATTCCTATGACCAATCCTTTTAATGTTGAATGTGTGATCACTAAATTTTGTAATTTTTCTAGCGATATTTCTTCTAATGTAATAATGGAGCTGCTAATAATTATTAGAACCAGTGTGCTTTAGATTGTATTATTATTTTTCTCATACTAATTGATTATTCAAAAATGTTAAGAGAAATATTAAAAAGATACATGGAAAATGTTAAAGATAACCGAGAATCAATTCTAGATGGATGCTATGGAATCTATGAAAGCAACAGAAATTTAAAATTTTGTGTCTTATGTACACAATAACTAGTGTGCACAACTGCGACAATAACGATGATGATAGAGAAGAAGTCACTAGGGATTGGATGGAGAAACTACCACAGAAATTGGTAACTGCAAGTGAAATTGGCCTGCAAATAAAAATCAATCATTTTCCTTGTGAATGATCTTAATATTTCTGGGGCTAAGATGTTCACTTGATGTTGTTCCCAAAATTCTATAATAATAGTGCTTTATGGCAACACTATCACACTACGTGCATTAGTTGATTCCAATCTGTCTATTTTTTATTGTTGAGACACATAGTCAAGAAATGTTTTTGAAACATTACTATTTTCATATGAATAAATCTTTGTCTCCAAAGACAACTTTAAAAAAGTGACATTGTTTAGTTGATTTGAACCGATATAAGATACTTATACATTTATTATTTATGAAGACAACCAAAAACTATTGGAGTTAATGTAAAACCATTTTAACTTGACGCTACACAACCGGTTCAACATGGTGATTAACCTTCAATCATTTTATAATTTTTTTAATGATTTTTGTTCCATGGTTTTTGTTAATTTAACAATATTGTATGTTTTACAGCCCAATGATAGATAAGGAGACCTTGGGCACATCCGGCAAGAATACGCAATCAAATCCTAATATGTTAGTCATGTGTATTTATAAAAAAACAATAATAATCCCCAAAAATTTATAAGAAAATTAATGGTTTTATGTAGACAACCAACAAGTGGAGAAATTAACCATGGAGTGTGTGGGGGTATCGAGACACAAATATGTATTCGTAACTCCGTAATGTTAGCCATGTGTTATTTAAAAAAAAAAATTTATGGCTCACAAATTTATAGAAAATGATATCATCTAACTCTATAAGAGGGACCATTTTCAAGGACAAATAACCAAATAACTTATTTCACATGTTCATGGTGGTATCTAATGCTCCACAGTTTGTATTTATAGTTTCATAACTAATAGACATTATTTTCTATGCTTAGTCCAGAAACGATGGAATATCCTAAAGCAGTGCTAATCCACATTAATAGCTTAGAACTATTTTCCACCAAATGGTGGTTCATTGATATAAGTGCACCCTAAGCAGTCGCTAAATTTCATTCAAAAGACATAACCACGAGAGAGCATTATGTTTTTTCGATTAAGCTTTCATTTTCCATGGAATGAAATCAATTATGAATTGATTAATGTTTATTTGCAATAAATATTGCATCAAAATAACTAACGGGTAAGGGTGATGCTAGCCAAGCCACAAGCTCAGTCAGTAAGTGGTAGCCTCCTAAAGTGTTGATATTAAACTTACCATATTACCACAAAGACCACTATGTTTTTTCAATTATGCTTTCATTTTCCATAACAATAGCTAGATTATGAATAGATTAATGTTTATTTGAAATATATCTTACATTAAAGGATCCAAATACCAAAATATGATGCAATCCTAGACACAAGCTTGATAGGTAAGTGGTAGTAAGGTAAAACATTGATTATTTCCATTGGTTAGAATTGATATGTGACTGATTAAAATAAAAATATTTACTTCACTATAGTTTGCTACAAGACCTACTTACTTATTTTAGATTTTGAGGGTTTTCTATATGATCAAATTCAATCACCCTCTAAGGAGATGTCATTCAAGTTTGGAAAGAAGACTATCAATCACGCGAGGTGAATTGAAAGAATTTATAAATTTGTTATCAACAAAATTTTAATTGGGATTCTAGTCCAACAAACTCACTTCTACTAATGTTGAAAATCTCACAAAGGCCTTCACAGTTGGTGATCGAATTAATCTCGCCCTATTTGTTTAAGATTTTCCTTCAATGTCTGTTGTATTTTCTATTTTCCCATGGGGGTGCGAGTTGATCTTTTGGTTCTCCTGTATGTGGATTTGTCTTTCCTTTTTTTGGTCGAGGATCATGTTTGGATATGTACTATTTTTGAAAATTCTCACAGGAAACCAATTTTGATTTAGGTATGAAATATGAAGGATCGCCTATATAAAATGTTCCTTGGTCATGTCTCTATTTTCATTTTTTTGTCCCTTTTCCCATTGGTACGTGGTGGTTCCCAATTGAATGTGGTATGGCGGGTGTAACTTGAAAAATTATAAATTTCTATTGCATTCAAAAATGCAAAGTCGGTCTCATGACCCAACGAATATTCGTAATCAAAAAGTGGCACAAAAATTTCAATTCACCTCGAAGGTGTACACTTGTTGCAAACTGAGTGGATGTAGGGAAGTGGTGCATGATTGTATTTTTGCACACTAAGGAGAAAAAGTATAAAAGTGTAAAAAGGTTCTCGAGACCTGCAAAGGACACATGGCTCTTTTTATGCAAGGAGTGGGGAAGCGGGTCGTTAGAGCACTTTGACACTTTTGGTTTTAAATTGGAAAGGGAATAAAATTATAGAAAGGGCCCGCATGATTCCGCTATCACTTAAATGTGACCATGTGTCAAGCCCATGTTGAAATTCAAAAGTGGATGGGTGGGTCAAATGGCCAAAAGTGTATGAGTTTTAAAGCATGGAAAAAATACAAAAGTATCCCTGAGCCCACATTAACGAAAGAATTTTCCACGTGGACGACTCATTTTTAAAATTGAAAAAGTGGAATGAATGGCCACGATGCATTGCATTTATTTTTGCCACCATTAATGTATTTTACACAAATCAAGGACAAATTTTAAAAATATTTCAAGTGTTTCGATCCTTTATTATCAAATTTTTTGAGATCTGAGTGCCATTGTTGATATTTACATTGTGTAATAGCATGAAATTTGATCGTGGAGCTTGTTTTGAGAATCGAAGATCAAAAGACAGTTGATTAAAGTTGAATGGTTCAAGGATTCATGCAAAATTGGTAAGAACTGAAAACTCATGTACTTTTCATATTATTGGCAAGAAATTTTGAGGTAAAGTTAGGGTTTTCAAGGATGAAGACCATGCCATCTTTGTTCTCGTTTCATCTAGGATTACAAGTGATTTAGATAGAATTATAGACACAAACCTGATGAATGTTGACTTAGAGGAATTTATTCAATGAATTAAATGGCCCCAATCAAAGTGAGTCTTTGAAAGCAATTAAGGATAGCCACATCACTTTAGTTGGTGCTATCCCACCATTGGTTCAATGCCTAGAATTGGTATGGCATTGTGCTATGAATTATGACCCGGAGAAAAGGGAAGTATTAGACAGAAGTGGTGATGCAATGTTGACATTGACACATACGACTATTAGAATAATGCTTAAATTTCTTGTAATCACAAATCCAATCACCATTGGTATCAAATTAGCTTTACGGGATTATGAAAAGAAGAAAAAAGACTATGCTAAGATCATAAATACAAAATGGCTCCTCACGAGAGAAAAAGGCAACAACTAGAATCTCTACAAGGATAGTTAGAGGATACATATATTATTGTGTTATTAAGTTGAATGGTGGGGTTGGAAACTTCAAATGAATTCAAGGAATGGATGTGTACCTACATGTGGATCATTTTGGAAAGAAAAGGGAACATCTGTTGGGCTACTTTTATTGCAGAAGCACTCCATAGTCACATGGTTACTTTATCGAAAAAATTGAGATGGGTGACACTTTAGAGATAGAATTATACATGATGACCTACCTAATTTACAATGTTGCAGGGCATAGACGTTTCCTAGGTTTGTTACCATGTGCTGATTTTAAGCAGTGCCAAATGCATGAGATTTTTCCTCAACTGTAGCTGGTCAATTGGAGTGGGAATGTGAGGTTGGTTAATGATGCTTTCTTTGCCCCAATTATTTGTCTTTTCAAACCAGAGTGGGGGCAGTATATAATTTCTAAGCAGGCCAAGAAATTAATTTTGGAGTATGGGTGTTACTTCATTCAATACAAGAAATTCACATACATAAGGGCTAGTGGTTTTAAAGGTAAACCCTATAAATTTCCCAGATATTTAGATGATAAATTAGCTTTATGTGAATTGGTAAGGTAACTAACACCTGTTCACAAACTGATTTCCGAGAAGACATAAGACAAATATTAAGTTCCCAATTAAAATTAGAAGATATTCATGCCCTTCAATCATGAAATCCAGACTGATTGAGGATGAAATGAAGAATTTTGATATGGAAAAGTTTGAGGCAAGAGACAATTATGATATTATATGGGTATTCACTAACATTGCAAATAATTTTGAGCATGAGCCTCATTTTGAAGATTATTGGATGAATTGTAGGGATGAAGAAGAGGTCAGGCTAAGAGATTTCTCCATAATGACCCTTGCACAAGTCATAGATTTCAAAATTATAGTTATCCCGGAGGGAATTGTGGATGATCCACATACAATAAGTAAATATTACCTTGATCAGAAGGTGGAAGGACAACCTATAGCCCCTCTAAATTGGAATGAAATAGAATATGATGATTCTTACATATAGATAATTGATGTAATGAGGAGGACTATAAATTGGTTAGCCTAAAAGAATATTGATCTGTCAATCTAAAGTACAAGAGTTCTAAATAATTTCAGAGACTTGGGTTGCTTAGTTGATGATCTTCCACCCTTGAGAGAAGGTGCAGAAAGAATTGATCCATTAGGAGGAAAGGCTCCTTAGTTGCCATCAAAGAGACCCACTTTTGAACTAATAGATGAATGGACCTCAACTACTAGTGGGACTAACACCTCTATATCTGCTTTGAAGCAAAAGACTGAGGAAATGCTCCTCAAATCCATGGAAAATTCCCCCATTACTTTTGCAATTCCAATTCAAGAAAAGGGGAAAGGTTTGGCATCTCATGGGGTTCACTCGGGTGTTTTTCCAAAACCACACAATGTGCGAAAAATTAATGAGCGGAGCTATAGCAAGTGGTCATTCTCAGTCTAAGCTACATAAAGAAGAGTGAAAGGAAACACTTGACTTGAAGAAGTTTGAAAGAGCACAAAAGAAACACAAGGTGGTATATGAGCTAGTTTTGGTGAGGGTGGGTGCCCACACGCCCAAAAACACAAACATAGAGATATGGTAATTGATCCTCTTGAGTTTGAAAGGAATGATGTTTTTCAGGAACAACATGCTGCATCACTGCCACAAGTGGAACAATCAGAGCCTTTATTCCCACCTTTTTCTTTGGAGGAAATAATAATGAGAAGCACTCAGGATCAAGTAACCCAAGAAAATGTTACAACTAATCCAGTAGGAAGCCAATTTTTAAGTCCAGGTATGAAAACATCTGAGACCCTGCCTATTAAGGATGAAAATATGCCCTTGATTGAAACATTGCATGAATTTGCAAAGACTCAAACTGATGTGATTGATGTTGATACTAGTGAATAATTTTCTATATTATATGCACTTGATTTATCTATGAGTGAACCAATAATGACACCAGTAGATGGCCTTCAAACAAATAAGGAATTGGAAGGGACTACTCATGTACTAACTAGTGAAGAGAAAATCCAAGCAACGAAGCTTCTCCTACACAACAGGTGGTTTCAGAATTAGAAAAATCATTTTCTCAATGGAGAGGACATTAATGCAGAGATATCAGTGGAAGAGACTATTTCCCATTCTGTTAAAGTTACTAAAGTTGATGAGCTTTGTCAAGTAGAAAAATCTATCTTTGAAGAGAAAACAGAAATGGCACAAGATGCAACTACTAGAGAGAAAATCATTTCTGATACTAATATACAACATCTAGATGGGAATGTGAAGTTGACATCAGAAGAACAACCCACCATGACATTACCTGATGTATCATCAAAACATGAGGATAGTAGGATGTCAACTCAACAGATTTTGGGGAAGGAAGAGCCTGCAAGCCAATCATTGGTACAAGAAAATGTCAGGGGAGAAATTGAGTTTAATGTGGCATCAATAAGAGAAATAAGGAAGGAATATCCCTTAATTACTGATATAAATCAAGAAAAGAATGATCAATCTCAGGTTCTAGACCAGGAGAAGGATAATTGAAAAATTCAACATAGGGTGAGAGTAGCAAAGTGGTTATTGAAATAAATGAGGAAGAGCAAGAAAAATCACTAGCTCAGGATGAACAAGGGGTGTTCAAGAAATTGGTGGTTGTCCTCGAGAAACCCCAACAAGAATCACAAGAAGCAAAGGCTGGAACAAGTTTGACAAAAGGTTGGATTGGTGAATTAATTTTGAATGAGGAAAAGGAGGTCCTCCTTGTTCAAGCCATTGACCTTACTACTTTGTCTTTTCCAAAGGTGGTAAGAGCCTAAAAAGGGCTAGGATTATCACCAAAACTCACACTCGATTCATTAGGAGCCAAAACTATGGAAATAACAATTCCTTTTGAGGGAAAACTAGAGAAGATGTGACAACTAATGATTATAATGTTTAGATCATTCCTTTAGGGAAGCCCTCAAGAGACCAACTAAAACAAGGAGTATTTGAGGTAGTGAATGACCTTTTGCAAAATTTAGACAAATATAGGGTGACAAAAAAGTAGTTAAAAGAACAAGTTAAAGCCTTGAGTTCTAGTTTGCAGCAGTTGATTGGGTAGCATAGTCACACTCAGGCAAGTGCCTCTATAGATATCCCTGAGGGAATGGAAAAGATTAACACTTTGTTGTCGAAGGTTCGGTGTTGGATACATGGACTGAAAAATTAGTTAAAAAGGGAAAAACAATAAATTAATGAAGCTAGATCAAAGTATGAAGAGCTCAAGAATAGAATCAATGAGATCGGTGAGATAATTGAACAAATATGACTGACCCTGCTAAGTCTCGGGACATTCCCATGTCCATCAATGATTTTAGAGTCATTCTAGGATGACTTATGATTTGTTCAAGCTTGATTTTATTCTGATGTGATGATACTCAATCAAGGATATCCAAACCACCTATGAAGAATTTCATTTTCCCTTTGCCATTATGAAGGGTCAACTTATTAGGGGTGGTTTGAGGGGGACATCTAGGGTGATTAGAAGGGCAAGTAATGCACTTTGTTGTCGGGAAAAATTGTGAGGTTTTGAGCTTGACCCAGTCTCTAACTTCCTTTTGAGGAAAGGATTATCTCTCAGAGAAGGAATGGGTTGAGGTCCCAAAACTCATGCTTAGACTGAGGAGCATGATGCATTAAATGGGTGGATGACCAAATTGTAAATCTTCCCCTGTTGTCCTAAGTAGAGGAGATTTCGATCTTGAATGGCAAGTAGATAATGATTGATATTCTTCTCCATCCGAGATAATGATTGGAAGTTGAGGATGTGGTTCACCCTTTCTCTTACCCGAAGATGATGCGACGTTGAACCTGGTTGCGAGGACACACATCTCTGCTTGTTTTTCTCCAGAGAGTTGATCCTCTACTCTAACTCATCCACTTTGTGAGAAATGATAGGCATGGTGTCAATAGAGGATTTTTCATATAGCACATATGATTCCTTGGGAATATCCTTCGATACAAATCCTTCATCACATAAAAATGGGCATTGAAATCAATTTTCCCAAATACTTGGGGTCTTCTCTCAACCCAATATCTCTTTAAATCTTCAAGAGTTTTTAGATGTTCCCATCTAAAGAGATGAAAGTACATAACTTGAAAGGCTGCAAACATAGGATTAATCTTGATCATCCTTGTAAGAAGTGCTAATCAGACCTGTCGATATGTCAAAGGTCCTCTGGTATCACCTACACACTCTATGTCAAACAGGGCCCTAATAAAGGCTTCATCAAGACCACTCAAGTTGAAGATTTGATTTAAATATTCTAAGGAAATTTCTTTCAAACTGTGTGCTACAAGTACCTTCGCCATTTTTCTAATAAAATTCTTTATATTCAAAATAAGAAGGGAAATACATAAAGGTAATGAAGTAGAACCAAGTTTTATAGTGAAAGGGGTGCATATGGTTCTAATTTAGAGAAATATTTCCCATGAGATGAGGGATATTTTTCTCAGTTCACACGAGAAGGATTTAAGAGTTGGAAGGGATTAGGAATAAGTAGAACTGGTGAATCAATATGATTTGACAGGAACCTTGTGTGGAAATTAAACCAGTGAGACATGAAATAGAGTGTGTAGCACCCAAGATGGATTCTTGAAAGGTAGATGAGGATATATGTCATATCAGAGTCATCTGGAAGTGTTCCAGAGGTCATTTGAAATGATTATCTAATCAATATGAGGAAAAGTGATTAAAATAATTTTCCAGAAATGATGACCTGATATCGATCGAGCACAAGTGGAACCAATTGAAAAGACTCACATTTTGTACACCTGGTAGCTTAAAGTAAAAATGGCATGTTCTAGAACAAGTATTGTAAAAGGGAATATTCTTGGGAATGTTCATGCTTTTGGGGAAAAACTTCAAAGGATAGCAAGTGAATTGAGTGATATAAAAATGCAAAGAATAATCATGAAAAAGGGGGGTTAATTTTCTGAGAGTTGTTCAAAGAAAAGAAAAAGAGAGAAAGTTGAGAGAAGCCATTTTTCCCAAAGAACCTATCTGAGAAACCTGTTATTTCCTATGTGTCTTTATATTTGATCATGTCAAGATGGTTGCAAATGTCTAGCCATTGACAAGATTTGAGACTGTAAATATAACTTTCCCTTGTTGATCAATTTGAAGAACCTTGAGTAAATCGTGTTAATCATGAGCATAGTTGTGTCTTCTTTCATTTTGAGATATCTTCAAGTAGTTATCTATGTTCCTATTGCAATATTATGTTAGGAGTTCCTCTGAGTCACACAAGATCTTATCCTTGTGATAGTATTGTGGCATTTGCAATTACATCGTGAAGAGAGTTTTCATTTCATGATGCAATAAACAATTTAAATTCACTCTACTTTCATTTTGTTGGTATAGATTATTTGTTAGTCTATGAGTGTATCTTAGGTGTGATGAATCAGGGATTTCTAATGTTTAATTGAGTCTTTAACATGATATTTTGTGTTGAATTCTTAAAGAATGTGTGAAACCGTGTATCTTTGGGCTTCCATGGATACACATCTTCTGGTTGAAGGATCATTTTGACCATTTGAAGCATTTTTGTCATTTTTCTTGGTAGATGTCCCAACATTTGTTAAAAGTTCCCAAGAATTTGGTATAATCAACTTTATCCTTCTTAACTTCCCAACAACAAATTATACATTAAGTGATGAATCTTACAAGAACGCCCTTGTTTGCACTGTATCCATAAATGTTGAGGAAATTCGTTGAGTTTTCCATCCTTTAACCCAAGATATGTAGGAGAAATCAGGTCTTATCATTTTCTTTAGTAACCTGGACCTTTTCTAGAAGACATCTTCATTCTCTAGGGTGACAACTCGTGAGAGTTAGATTATGTTGCATTGACCATGTTTTCTCAAGGTTTCCTTTGAATATTGCAAAAGGAGAGTCAAATATTGTTGATCCACTGATATCCTTCACCAACACAGTTACAAAATGGGTCCTCTCACCCTGGTTGAAGGCACAACCTAAAGTAGTAAGGGTAGGTCAAACCCTTAGTACGGTGTTATCCAATTCTTCCAAGCTCGAGTGACAAAGAGTCAATTAAATCCTTCCTGCTACAAAACAACTCATATTCTGATCTATCTATCTCTAAGCATCTTGCTCAACTTGTGAGGCTACTCATTTTAAAAGGGAGAATCAATTTGGGTACCAAAACCTTCATAAAAATTATTGACTGCATTGAATCCAAAACCCACCTAGGGAAAAGAACGCGTTACAATTTAGTCAATGAAATTACAATAAAATATCTAGAAAAGGTTTATAGTGAAAAAAGATTTCCTATAGTTGTAAACACACATTGTGTGATACATTAGGTGCAAAGGGAAACCCTCCTAAAATTTTTATGGTTGGGATGAAAAGTATAGGATAATATTGTTCAAAATATATGTGGTTGATGACCGATTTGTACAAATACTTATCACTAATAGTGTCTCAGGGATTGAATGTGGTAGAGGGCGTCAAATATTTGGAGCGAGAAAATGCTATATAACTACTTATCAATTCAAAATGTTATTATGATGGTACTTCTTAACATTATAAATAAAATGTGTTTATTTATTATTATGATTGTTCTACTTAACTATTTTTTATCTTGAGATTGTACAAATATAATGTAGCCAAATTGTAACACACACAAAATATACTGTAAATATCTTGAACTCAAAGAAAATAAATATTATTCTTTGTTATTCAATCATGAATTAAAATGCTTCATAAATAAGAAAACAACTCCCAACTTGATTTTCCAAACAAACTCTAACTAACTTTCATTAAATATACTCTAGTTGGCGAAATTTATTATTTTTAGTAGTTTATTAGATACTACTATTCTTAGTAACTTTGCATTCCTATTTGTATGGGCACAAAAATTTCCATGCATCTTCTACATGCCTAAAATACAAGAATTTCAAACTTTCTAACCTACTATGCATTAAAGATACTAAACTTAACTAATGGCCTAAAATAGGAAATAACTTGAATTATAACTTAAATCCTAATTTTCAGCCCCTAAATGGCAAATTTTGGGTTTGAAAATGTGCCAAAAATGGCTCCAACCAGCAAGGAAAGATGACCGGTGTGTTCCTCTTGAAACAAGTGGTTTTAAAAAACAAACTCAAATGGACACCCGTATCAAAAGATATGACCATTTCAAGTTTCTGCTAAAAATAGTGCATCATTCTCCCCTGCTTGAAAAAAGTGTAGCTCCTGCAAGTTGTCTTCTTCAAATTTATGCCCTTTATCTTTATCTAGATTCTTAATATCCCACTCTATAACCCATGTGTTTTCCTCTTGTTTTAATCCTTTCCAATGTACCAAATATTTTTTGTATTGTCCATGTCGCATGTTCACTTTTTTTTGTCTAAAATTTGGTCCACCTCTTCTTTCTTTTTCAGCGGAACCTATTACCTCCAATATAATACTTCTTCAATAAAATCCAATTCTTCACCATCCCCATGAAAATAATATAATTCTAAAACATTAAACTCTCAAGAAATATAAAAATTTCCTTGCAATTCTACGTCATAATAATTATCATTTGTTTTCACAATTTTACACGGACAAATTGTCTTGTACTTCATCTTGTTTTAGGTTCCTTTTGGAAACCTTTCCTTCTGAAGGTATACCATAACCATCTCACCCACTGTAAACACCTTTTTCCTTTGGTGCACATATGATATTTCCTTATACTTATCATTACTATTCTACAGACTTCTTCCTCATTTCTTCCTACAATTATTGTATATGTTCAACAAATGTTTCTGCATCATCACTAACTCTGCCATCAATTGGTAGTTGCACCAAATATAACACCCTATATGGATTAATCCCATAAACAATATAAAATGGATACTTACCTATGGATCTATTTAATAAGTATTTATAAGTAAACTCATCTTGTGGTAATGCTAAGTCCCATTATTTTCACTTTTCCCCAACTATGCACCTTAACAGTTTCCCAAGCCTCTATTTACCACCTTTATTTTCCCATCGATCGAGGATGATAGGAACTACTGAAATGTAGTTTAGCTCTAACTTATTCCATAAATTCCTCCGAAATTACTTAAGAACCTTGTGTCCCTATATGAAGTAATGGTTTTTGGAACACCATCCAACCTAACAACTTCTCTCGAAAAATAAATCTATTGCCTGTTGCATCACTAGTTTTCTTACAGGAAATAAAATGAACCATATTCGAAAACCTATTAACAACCAAAAAAATTGAGTCATTACCTCATTTTTTTAGGGTAATCCCAAACCAAAATCCATACTCAAATTTTTCCATGGTCCTTTAGAAACAGAGCAATGGAATATACAACCTTGTATTCTATGCATGGCCTTTCGAGACAGAAAATTCTACACCTCTTCACATATCTTACCACATCTCTTTTCATCTTTGGAAAATAATAATTTTATTCTACTAACGCAATAGTATTGTCCTTACCAAAGTTCCCACCCGAATCCTATGCTATGCAAGTGTTTTCCCTATATTATCTCTCATAGACCCAATTTGAATACATAGTTGTCGTCCCTTAAATAGATAGTCATCCTAAACATCACCTACATCACTTGGTAATGATCTGTTTAACCTTTAAATATTATCCTTAAAATCAAAATCACAAAAATATAAATCCTTTATTGCTTCAAAACCAACCACCTCATTCTCAATAGTTGTAAATAGAGTCACACGCCTACTCAATGCATCCGAAAATTGGTTCGATTTTCCCGATTTATTCTTTACGAAATAGTATAACCCTGCAAAAATGATACCAACTTTGCATTCATACTATTCAACTTATTTTTGTATTCACATACTTGAGCTATGTGGTATGTAAATAACAAAGACTCTTTAGGTACTAAGTAATGCCTCCAATGCCTTAGTGCTTGTATAATTGCATAAAATTCCACATCATAAGTAGAGTAGTTCTTCCTTACCTCATTCAATTTCTCATTAAAGAAAGATATTGGCTTCCCTCCTTGACTTAGGAAAACAACAATTCCCACATGTGAGGCATTACAATCAACCCCGAACACTTTATAAAAATATAGTAGTGCAAAAATAGGTGCCAAAACATGACTTAATACTCTTTTCCTTCTTAGGAAAACATTAAGTCCCTTTTTATAACATAAAGGTGACTTATTACATTAGAAACATTAAGACATACAAAAACGTGCAACCCCAACGTGAGAGAGAAAGTTAGGGAGGAGAGGAGAGAGAGAGAGAGGAGGAGGAGGAATCATGTCAATGAAGAAAATGCTCCTATGGACTCCTAGAAAGGCATGTCAAATTGACCACGATACCTTTGAAACCTTTACGGTGAATTATTTTCTTATTCTACGATGGATTGTTGAGGAAAATTTCTTTGAGTGTAGGCGAGAAACCACCTCCGAATGACCCATAAACTCCACTAACTATTTATTTTGAAACACTTTTGAGTGGAACCTTTTACGGCAGTGGGTGGTTCTCATGAAGATCACCTCTAAAGAGACCGAACCTTAGAAAAAAATCCTACCACGACTCCTTGTAACACTAGCACATACTAATTGAAGCATGAAATGAGTGTTAAAATACACTTTTTGAGGTCCATGTACGTAACCTCATTATCATCTACTCTGTTATTTCACCTAATTTTTAGATGTTTCTTTGAAGTATTGATGAAATAAATAAGGTAACAGTGTAGGAGGAATACTGTTCAAATGTTGGTTGATGGGTTGTTACGCGCATATGATTTCCAAATCCACAGATTGGTTGTGAGATATTCCTTTTGGCTAGGAGGAAATACACCTGTAATAAAAGCAATACCACCGAGAAGGAATCAAACAATATGTGCGATGAACTACCCAGCGTATGCTACATCCAGAAGTGTGATACTTCCTGAGATGGTCATCATTCCACTGTTTTAAACAATTTAATGTGGTAAATAAAGTAAATCCTATTGTAGTTCAAAATGATTTAGGTATCTCACTTAAAACACAATAAGAAAGATCTAATCTAACAGGCTAGGTTTGAGTAGGATCCAAATGTCAAGTGATTGGTTCTAGGTCTCTGCAATTCTGATAGAGGTCTCAGGAAGATCACAGGTGAATGAGGGTGAGGTGGAATTAGGTGGGTAGGTCACTGTTCTGGGTTGTATGGGAAAATATAGAGACCGATTCTGGTTAAGCGTGATAGATGTTGGTTAGGTGTAACCGATGTCGGTTATTGTGGAAATCTAGGAATTCCACAGAATGAGCTTTGGGTCTCCTTTGTGATTGCACAAAGGACTTTGGTTGGTCGAGAATGAGGTATTGGGTGGTTTGGGTAGGATCTGGCGAGGTTTTAATGGGTATATGGAGGGGTGAGTGTTGGAGGAAGTCAATGGGTGGCTAGGTGAACAATAGGTGACAATATAAGGATGAAATGAAATAAACCAGAGAAGTATAACGTTATACTTACTTGGATCCTGGTCCTGGATACCTGTGAGTGAGGGATGGAGGTGCTGATGAGAGGTTGAAGGCTACAGGTGATCACAAATTGTAGGAGAGCTTCTGCATGGGTTGCATGTGCATTCCTCTTTACTTGGTTAGATCATATCATTGTTGGGATGGCTGTGTAGGAAAAGATGCTTGATCTCCTTCCTTGCATGCGTGTTCTCACTAAAATTCACTCTCAGAAGATGTGATATCTCTCGAGAATGTGTTGATGTTCATCAACCTTTTCCAATCTTTGCTAACCCTGAAAATAAGGTTGTTTTGGGGTTAAAGGGTAACAACGCGGCGGTTCCAGATTAACCGGTGACGGTTAGGGATAACGGCATCGGTCAGGTGGGATTTCCTAGGTTTACTAAACTAGGGAGATCCTCTTTATTTTCTCGGATCTCATGTCATTAACCCACGGATTAAACTAGAAGTTTCTTGTAAGCATGTGGGAATTTGGTTAGAGGAATGTAGGCATTGATTTTTAGGGTTTGGGTAAGTCTTAGTTAGTTATGGCAACTTACTTACTAAGCTAGGTCTTAGGGCGAGTTAACTTGATGAGGTGTCTAGGTGAAGTGTATGTGTGGATATTATTTAAATTAAGATATTTAAATAATAAATATGGTGAGGATAATGAATTAATTTAATTAAATTAACTAAATTAATATTAGTGAGATGAAGGGGGCCATGGCTAGGTGAATGTGATGAAGGGTGCTTATTTGTCGAGGGACTAAAGGGGAGTGTGACCTAATTTTAGTGTCTACATTTTCCCCTTTTTGTTGCATTTCTTGTATTGATAAGTGACGCTAACAAAAATAAGATGTGGTTGCCCCATGTGTGGATGAAGGTGATCCCCTCAAACCGAGAACCGACGCAGGCGAAGGGTAGAAGTCGTGAGTGGTTTGATAAAAGGTAAATGTGAGGGAAAAGGTAGGTGGGCATGGGGAAAAAGGGTTAAAGGTAGCAATAGTCAAATGCATGCACACATATAAACTACAGCATGCTACCAGGTTGAAGAGCAAGAAAACTCTACATTGTCTAAGGTCGATAGGTTTATCCAAACAAGGTTGAAGTGATTATGGTATCCAAGGTATAGGATATGGTTAGGAAACATAACGTAGGGTATGTGCAGGAACATTTAGGTATGCTCTGGTACACCAAAGGTAGGGTCAAGATAAATTGTCACAAATAGGCTAGGTAAGGTCATTAGGTCAACAACACAGGTAACAGTGCCGTAAGGTATAGCGAACACATGAGGTCAAAGGTCACTAGCGATGGGCTAGGTCCAAATATCTAGGTCATGGCATGGGTAAGGCCAAGGTAGGGGTAAAATAATGAGTCCCCAAAGGACAAAGGGAGGTAGTAAATGATGAGGTCAGGAAAGGTGAGGTAAATGGGTAGGGTAAAGGTGGGGTGGGGTAAATGATCAGGGTGAAGGTTGGGTGAGGTAAAAAAGGAGGTAGGGGTAGGTAAAAGGGTAAAATTTAGGAAATGTGCAAGTGAGGGTGACCGATGTTGGTCATGGATAACCGACGTTGGTATAGGTCATTTGACAGCGGTGAGGTAAGGCATGCGGCGATGCGGTCAAGGGTAACCAGTGTCGGTTAGGTCGGGTTTGTTATAAAAAAAAAAAATCCACATTTTTGTTATTCATTTGTTATTTTGTGAAGTGAGAAAATGACAAAAAGAGAGAAAAGAGAGAAAAGTGTCTGGACGGAATGAAACAGTGAGCTGGTGGTGTGATCGATGAGTGATTGGTTGGTGAGCAGTGGGTCCACAGGATCATTGCGAGGGATTCGATTGGGTGGAGGTTGTGGGTAGCTATTCGGTGATGGTGGAGGCTAGAGAGGGATCGGGCGGGCCACCGTACAGTGGCTAGACATGCCACTAAGATGGTGGCATAGCGATGAGGTAAGCGCTCTACTCTACGTGTAGTTGATTTGATAGATTAGAGGATTAGTTTATTGTTGTTTGTAGGTTTTGTTGGTTTTTCATTTTTGTGGGTGGTTAAAAATTGAATTTGGGAATGGGGGAATAGTGGGTAAAAAGAGGAATGGGGAGGGTAATAAATGGGATAGGGAGGTGGGTGGAGGTCCAAGGGTAGTTTAGGTCATTGTAGGTGGGTAAAGGGGGGGGGTTTTTTTAGAAAGGGGGTTTTGGGAAATCATGGGTTTTCTCGACGGTGACCAACGTCGATAAGGGTAAACCATTATTAGTCACCAAATAGGTTATCGATCTTTGGTTAAATGGTAACTAGGGTTGGTAATGGTGAACCGATATCGATCACCAAATAGGTGACCGATGCCAGTTAAAGGGTGACCGGGTCAGTTAGGATGAACTGGTACGGTCGGATTATTGGGCACAAGGGTCCAAAAGTGATGTGGGCTAGGTGGTTGAAATAGGTAGGGTGAAAATAGGGTGTAGGAAAATGATAATTGTTGAATATGGATTGATACATGTAAATTAATGTCGTGCTTGTATTAGATGCAGGGGAGAGTGTAACTACATATGTGGGACAAGGTTCCGCCTCTACTAAGTACAGTGATGCGTAGCGCAACGACCTCGGAGGAGTTGCGCAACATGTGGAGGTAGTTGGGTTGAGTGGAGTTCATTGTTATAGACATGTTTTCTAGTAGCCCAGTTTGATGGTTGCACTCATCGATAGATGGGATTCCGTGACCAACACATTCCACCTTGCCAATGGGTGAGATTACTATCACCCTGGAGGATATGTTCCAAATTCTTGACTACCCATATTGGGTGCACAAGTTTATTCTATCTCCTTCGAGGCCTCAAAGGAGCTGATTGTGTCTATTTTTGGAGAGGGGATGACCGATCGAGATATTTCATAGCACCAATTTGAGCTATGGAGAGATGTACCTACCCAGTCTAGAGGAGATGAGGCTAGTGGTTATGTTGATGGAGGTAGTGTGTTGCTTTGCACTGCCAGATGCAAAGGGTGGAAAATTTCCCGATCAATGATGGGGGTACTCCACGACATGATGGTGGATGAGACCTACTTTTCTTGGGCACCAACATTCTTGGTGTAGTTGTACAGGGAGTTGTGGGCATATGGGCGGCTGCGCAGGTTCAGCCTATGTTGTACATTTTTACTGCACTGCTGGGCATATGAGCACATAGTTTGTGTGCGGCCTATAGGGATGCCTCGAGCAGATGCATTCCCACCTAGATTTTTATGGGTGGGGTACAGGAGATGGGTGCCGGTGATTGGAGAGTGGAGATCTGAGAGGCCCACACATGATGTGGCCCATTTCTCGGTAGTTACTGGAGGGGTTGTTTGGAGTGGACATTATATGGAGGCCATATGTGGGATTCCCCTCATATAGGCATATGCATGAGGAGCTAGTTGAGCTCTAACTAGAGAGATGGATATAGGGTCGCCGTGTTGGGGAGTATGAGATGATCCCGATAGACAAAGTTTGTCGGAAATTTAGGCTAGTCTTGGACATTCCTCCATCCTTCCTACACTATCATAGAGATGACATGGAGAGGCCCTTACCTCTACCATAACCTATAGTTCCCAGAGGCGGGGAGGAGCGAGGTAGTGGAATAGCCGATAGATGACGCCCCAGGTGTACAAGCAGTACAGGCGGTGGTGGGTGGCTCACTTATGAGCCATACCACCCAAACCGAGGCAGCTGGATTTAGCCACCATTACGGTGTAGAGAGATGCCCTATAGGGGTAGGTGGCAACACTAATTACCTAGTTGGGTATACTGCAGACATCACTGGAGGGCTCGGAGGTGAAGGTAGTAGAGCTACAGGTATAGGTGGCTAGTCTGCAGGCCCAAATGGGTGATAGAGGAGATGGAGATGGAGAGGAGGAAGATGGTCGGTGGAAGCCTTACGAGCTCGGTGGCAGTTTACGAGGCTAGTTGGCCACATCCTAGGCACGCAATTGGGGCCTTATAGGCCCAAATATAGGCATAGGGGCAGAGGGCACCACCAAAGGCACCAGGAGCAGGTCCTAGTTCATAGGAAAGCGTAGGGTAGGGTCCCAGCGGAGGTAAGTACAGAGGGCCGAGACCTATGGGACCACCACATCTTGCCATGTATCTAGGTTACGGGATGCCCTAGGTGAGGTTAGATCTTTGTCAGGACCAGGTGATGGTACCCGAGATAGATTTCATATCCTATGCCGAGTACATGGCACACCAAGCATCCAGTGAGAGGACAAGATCCCAAACTCATAGTTTGGAGAGCACAGGGGGTCAAAAACTCCGAGGCCTCGATCGGGCAGAGGCTGTTTAGTGCATAGAGACCAGCTCTAGTTGAGGTTCCAGCAGAGGATCTAAGAGGCCAGAGTACTGATATAGAGAGTAAGGACATCCACCGAGATGCCTGATATGTGGTCACCTAGTTTTTGATGTATGATAGTTATTTTTGTGATATATACCGGCACGTACCGAGAGATAGTGAGGATGTATGAGTGATTTTGTATATTTTGAGCATATACCGGCCTGCGTGCCGAAGAGATTTTGTAGTGATTCATTTTTTTGTATATATGAGACCGGCCTATGTTCGATGACATTTTGTATTATATATTGGCCTACGTGCCGATGATTTTGAGATGATGGACATGATGAGATAGCCATGTATATTTGAGATACACATTTATTTATATGATGAGATACATGCTATTATTTGATTTGTTGATGTGTTTATGAGATTTTGATTTTTTGTTTTGATATGGATGGAAATTAGGTGAGTTAGGCATGATGGAGTCGATTGGTATAGGCATGGATCGAGTCGGTCGGTTTGGTCATGGATTGAGTCAAGTCATAGGCATGGATCGAGTTAGGTTTGTTAGGCATGGTTGAGTTAGGTGTAATAGGCATGGTTGAGTCAGGTCGGTTAGGCATGATTGAGTTAGGTTTATTAGGCATGGTTGAGTCAGGTCGAGTTAGGCATGATGGAGTTAAAAGTAGGTGAAGTTGTGATTCATTATTTTATGCAATGAATGATAATATGGGTCATATGTGAGATGTGGTATAATCTATGCATAGTGATGATAGAGAAATGGTAGGTGTAATAAATGTATGTTGTGATAATGTTTAAAATATGAAACAACTTGTTATGTATGTGGTTGAATTTATAATTTTAGGTATAAAAGGGAAACTAAGTTAGGTGTGATGTAATGTGAGGCACATGGAAGATGAATTGTTTAGGGTAGAGGATGGCCGAGCTAACCTCTAAGGGCCCCATGCCCTCGAGTTTTGCCTACATAGTCCCGGCGAAAAGGGACCTCAGGCTGATGTAGTTCTCCCATGAGCTAGGGAAGAATATGAGGAGGTATGAAAATGAGTTGGTAGGTTTTTAGAAATGGTGTGGATTTTAGATCTGTTAGGTGTGGGTGGATTACAGGTAATGTGATGTAGGTGGGGTCGATTGTGGCGAAAGAAGAAGATTACCCCAAAAATAAGCATCAAGAACCAAGTCCTCTATAAGGTAATCAAAACGTAAGCAAAGATAGCTAAAATATAAGAGGGGGAAATAAAGCCACCTAATTGGGTAGGATCATACTGAGTAGATCATACCTTGGAGGAGGTGATGAACATAAGACCCTAAAGACATTGCATGATTGATTGTTCTACGGTGAAAAGTAGTCACATGATCACCAAATGTCTAAGTTCCAAGAAGTCCCTTGAGGCAATTAGGAAATGAGAGTGGGAATGGTAAGAAGGGTGAAAGGTAGTTAATTTTTATATGGTATAGGTAGCATGCGCTTTGGGCAAGAGAACCTAGGTCGCAATGGGCAAGTCCATGACTAAAAGGTTTTCAGTTTTAACTTGTAGTTGAGATAGACTGATCGATGTGGGAAGTCTATATGGGATGAATAAAATTTAACTCCTTGAGGTCTTCATGAAGTGATTGATGCGGGAAGCTTCGGTTTGCTCTCTTATATATATATATATATATATATATATATATATATATAAGATCTTTACATAGTTGTCCTTCGAGGGAGCAGGCTATTCATAGAGCAATTATCGAGAGGAAGATGTCCTTTTGAGGGAGTCATCTTTTTATTAGAAGTTTGACTCAAGGAGTTTGGTCCCATGTGAGGTCTTTGAAGTCATGGACAAGACCAAGGTGGAGAATAGGACTCTTGTTCAAAAGGAAAGGTGAAACAACCATGGGATCTCATCTAAAGGTAGATGAAAAGTATCCATGAGAATCATGTTATGTGCAGCACCGTGGTACACATATTCAAGAGAAGATAATAAGTGATGGGTACTCACATGATTCTTGTTTAATCATTGGTGAGGTGTATGAAGTGAATAGTGATCAAGGGATGAGCCCAGAAAGAGACAAAAGGTGAGGTAGGATGATAAGTCAACAATAGAATGGTCAAAGATGTAAGGTGTTAAGGGCTCGGGTTCGGTTTACCATCAAGTGAAGATAAATGATAAGCACCTGATCCATAGGTATGAGTCACGATGTATGGTCCAAGCCAATTAGGAGCAAATTTTCCTAGTTTAATTTTTTTCTGCTTTGGTTACGTGTTGATTTTCTTTCAGGACAAGGTCACCAACTTGGAAGGTCCATTCATGGACACATTTTTCATAGGCACATTTGATACATTTTTGGTAAACTTGAAGGTGATCCAGAGTGTTAAGATGACGTTCATCTAATAACTCTAACTATGCTAAATGGTCTTGATGAAAGTCATCATCAGTGAGCATTTCATGGAGAGAAATGTAGAGTGAGGGAATCTAGACTTCGAGAGGTAGAAATACCTCTGTACTGTAGACCAGAGAAAATGGTGTGGCCACAGTGGAAGTGTGAATAATAGTATGGTATGCCCATAGGGAAAAAGGAATATGCATATGCTAATCCTTCCCAGTATCGTCAACCACTTTCATAAGAATTTTGTTTAAGGTTTTGTTATTAGATTCAGCTTGGCCATTGGTTTGTGGGTAATAAGGTGATGAGAAACTAAGTTGAATTCTAAAGGTGTCACAAAGTTTTTACAATGTTTTGTTTTTGAATTGTTTTCCATTGTCAATGATGAGGCGATGAGGAACACCAAAGCAATAAATGATGTGGTGGTTAATGAACTCACATATTTTCTTAGCTTTCATGGAGATGAGTGGTATGGCTTCCACCCATTTTTATAGTATTCGGTAGTAGTGATGATCCATTGATGGCGTTGGGAAGAATGGGGATTGATTTCTCTGATAAGATCCAAACCCCATTGAGAGAAGGGCCAAAGGTCATGGGTGACCTATAAGGCATGACTGGGTGTATGATGAAGATTGGAATGTTGTTGGCATTTTACACAATGTTTGACGTAATCGCAATAGTCATGATTAAGAGTCGGCTAGTAATAGCCCAAGCGAAGAATAGGCTTAGCAACAACAAGGCCACTGAAGTGACCTCCACATATGTCGTCATGAACTTCCTTAATGGTATAAGGAATTTTAGAACTTGTGAGGCATTGTAAGAAAATACCATCAAAGCCATGCTTATAGAGGATTCCCCCCAGAATGACGTAACGAGAGACCTTTTTAAGGAAGGCGCATTGTCCATTATGGTGAGATCAAGAGGTTAGATGGAAAGAGAAAGGTAGTGAGTATTTTTTATACCAAAGGTCACTCGGGTCGAGGTGATGGTTTTGACAGTAAACATCATGAGGTAAATAAGAAGGTGATTGGATTCATTATACGGTGACCAAGATTTTAGAATCGACGGGTGAAGCAGGTATTTGGGAAGATAAGTAGGCCATGGTATCTATAAATTTGTTGGTTGAATGTGGGATGGTTTGAAGGATATAACGATCAAAGGTGGTCAAAAATATGTCTACATGATGTTTATACTTTTGAAGTATCTTGTTACGACATTGGTATATACCATTGACTTGGTTTATGACCAATTGATAATCACCAAAGATGTTGATTGATTTGACATCTAGGCGTAGGCAACTTAGAGACCTAGTACGAGTGCTTCGTATTTGGAAATATTGTTGGTGCATTCAAAATCTAGTTTGAAAGACAAAGGCATGGGTTCACCATTAAGAGGAATGAGGATAATACCAGCCCCACCCCCACGCTGACACTTGGAACTATCGAAGAAGAGTGTCATTTGGTAAGGAGGTTCATCCAGGGAAAGGGTAGCAATTGACTCATCTGGAAAGTCAAAATTAGAGTGTTGATCCCCGAAATAGGGCGTCGGCAAATTGGTTAGTGATAGCTTGGCCCTTGATGGACTTTTGATGAATGAATTTGAGGTCAAGATCAGCTAAAAGCATAAGCCATCATGCGGCACACTGATTTTGATAAGGTTTGGTGTACATGAAGTGTAAGGGGTCGGTGTTGGTCACAACATAGGTTTTGTGGTTGAGTAGGTAATGACGGAGTTTAGTGGCAATGAAAACTAAGGCTAAGAAAAGTTTTTCGGGGTGGTTGTATCGGGTTTCATAGTCCAAAAGAGTATGGCTTATGTAATAAACAGCGTGCTCTGTGTTTTTCATTGTGATGAGCTAGTATGGCTCCTAAGGAATGATCGGTAGATGAGATGTATAGGTAAAAAGGTTGATCATATTTAGGTGGAATGAGTACGGGTGGTTGGAGAAGGTATTGTTTTAGGGCCTTAAAAGCTTTGTGGTAGTCATCATTCCATTTAAAGGAGACATCCTTCTTGAGTAGATGATGAAATGGTTGACATCAATCGAGATAATTGTGAAATTAAACGGTGAATAGATCGTAATTTACCTTGCGAGGCTACGGAGTTGTTTAAGGTTAGTGGGCGAGGCATTTCTAGAATGGACTTGAATTTAACAAGGTCAACTTCTATACCACGTGGGTAAATGATAAATCATAGGAGCTTTCTGAGAGAACCACAAAGACACACTTCTTAGGTTAAAGGCGAGATGTAATATTTAATGAGGCGGTTAAAAATGATTTTAAGGATGGTAAAGTGCTTGGAGCGGTGCTTAGATTTGGCCAAGAGATCATCCACATAATCTTCCAATATGTAATGCATGATGTCATGGAAGATGTAAGTCATAGCCCGCTGATATGTGGTACCAACATTTTTAAGGCCAAAAGGCATGACTCGATAGTAGAAGGTCCCCCAAGGGGTGATGAACGAGGTCTTGTGTTGATCGTCTGGGCAAGAAAAAATTGGTTATAACCCAAGAATCCATCCATGAGTGATAGCATCTCGTGACCAGCGGTAAGGTCAACTTGATTGACAATTACTAGGTAAGGGAAAGTCATCTTTCGGGCAAGCTAGGTTGAGGTCACGGAATTCCATGCAAATACGGAGTCCCCCTGTCACCTTAGTGATAGGGACAATGTTAGAAATCCAACGAGGATAATCAATGGGTAAGATGAAGGAAACAGAAAAGAAGGTGTTGAAGTTCTTCTTTAACGAGAAGAGCAATGTGAGGGTGCATTTTCCTCAACTTTTGTTTAATGGGTTTGGCATTAGGAACGGTTATGATATTGTGGACCACTATGGTGGGGTCAATACCATGCATGTCTATGTAAGACCAAGTGAAAGTGTGGTTATGATCTCTGAGAAAATAAGTGATGGCTTCTGTTCAGCAAAGCATCTAAAGATTGACCGATCTTTAGGATGTACGGGTCATCCTGAGTATGAATGTTGATCTCGATAGTTGATTCATTCAACATGGTTTACATCTCAGAAGGTAATGACTGATGGATATATGAGTCTTCAGCACCAAGGTAGGTGAGTATAGTGTCATCATCCTGACATTGAACGATGTTAATTAAAGGTGTATCATCATTGATCATTTCAGGATACAAGAAGCAAAGAGTGGAAGGGGCCTCGCCCTCACGTTGATAAGTCAGAGGACCAAGGGAAATGGTGTTTATGAAAAAGAAAGTTAGGAGGGATAGATTTAGGATCCGTCGACTCCATCAGTGAGGGTGGTGATGAAGGTGGATCAAGTGAAGAAGGTGGAGAAGGGATAGTGTCCTTAATGAGTTCAATGCGGGCTGTGCTTGGTAGGTGGTTCAGAAAACCAATACCACTACAATTGTTATGTTTACTGGGTAATACATGGAATGATAGTATGGTGGCCTTACTCGTAAAATCCAAAACCAAAACCCTTCCACACACATCGGTGTATGAAGGTGTGGGCGAAACGGTGATTGGTAAGTGATTGGAAGTCGACAGAAAATGGGTGACTTTTTTTACGGTGGTTCGGGTGTGTAAGTGGTAGTATCATGTCCCCCATCAGTGACACTAGTACAAAGGTGAGGGGAACCATATAAGAGATGTTCTCCTATACAGTGATCATAATGAGGGTGTTGGTGAAGGCTTCCAAACTCTTGTGGAGTAAGGAATGTGTTGACACTATATAGGCAATACTTCCCCAGAGTGAGGTGTTGAAAACGCCTTCCAAGGGATCGTGGTTAGTATGTAGGTAGATGGAATGGATGAAGTGTCGAGGTCGATGCGACATAGAGTTAACGGATTGGGAAGCTAATAGGTTGGTTGTGAAGGTTGTGGCAACAGTAGGAATGGAGGAGGTATGTGTGGTTGAGGTAGCGACCGTCTTGGTAAACGGAGGTGTATGTGAAGTGGTGGTGGTCGAGGAGGTAGACGCTTTAATAGTATGAACACATCATTGGGCTAGTAAATCATGTTGCATGTTTTAAAAGGTGATGGATCACTGGAATGGTATAGGTGTGTCCTTTGTGTTCAAACTTTACACAATGATGCAAAGTGGAAGGAACGCAACCCATGACACGAATCCAAGGTCTACCAAGCAACATGTTATATTGGAATTCCCCCTCCAAGATGTAAAATAGTTCTAGAATAGTGTGGGGGCCCACGCGAATGTGGAGGATGATGGTGCCTAGTGTAGAGGTGATAGCGTCATTGAATGAATGCAACATGACAGGATGTTTATGCATGCAATTGTTAGGTATGCACATTTGAGTGAATGCATGGGATGAAATGATGTTAATGCTAGTGCCCCCATCAATCATCACATGGCGTACCGTATGTCATCGATGTGGATAGAGATGAAGAGGGTCAGGTCCGGTCATCACTTTGGTGTGGCACAAAATCTTCCTCTCGAGAAGATAAGGGAGGATACTTGGTGAATAGGGTGCGGCGAAGATGAAGGTGGTAATTTGGTGAGAGAGGCTACATGATAGGGTGTGATAATAGATGCTACGGTGTAGGGTTATTGGGTAAAACATCAATAGATTGAAGAACCTCCATGAGAGCTTGATAATGGGATTCTGAGGTTTGAATGAGGTCATATAAGGACATCTTGAGGGGAGATTGGTGTAATTGTTTGAGCATGGTGCGATGTGTGACACCGTTAGAAATGGGGTACGTGGGGTGCATGGATAGTGATTTTAGGTATGGGTGCATATGGTATGTTGGGTATAGGATTGGTTGGTGGGTTAATTTCCTTTTCTTTACCTTTATCCTTCTGAGCATGTGTAGTGATGTGCATCATGTTGATCCGAGGGATTTGGCAAATGAAAAAGGTGTAGGATAAGTGGTGTAATGACATGATGGGAAAAAACCTACTTGAGGAGAAAATCCTTGTGAGGTGAGCTAGGTGCAATGACATTAAGGTGATGGCATGGCAAGTTCTCTGATGCAAACCATGTTAATTTTAAATCTTAGGGGTGGCTTTAGGAGTTGTGCGGGTGGAGGTTGTGGTTATTAAGTGGGTAGTGTAGGAATGGGTTTTAGTGAAGTAGGATCCTTGTCGAGAATGTCATCATCATCAAAGTTGGCTTTCGGTGGACACAACTGGATAAGGACAGGTTTTCAAGGCCTTGCAGTTTTCCACATCGTGCCCTGACACATGATGGTAAGCACAAATTTTAGTATTATCAAACCCTTTTGGCTTGGGTTTGAGGGGGTCGTAAGGTCTAAGTGGTGGTAATGTGATGATAGAAGTCTCAAGGAGGTTGGTTAAAATTTTGGCATAAGACCCTACTAGTGGATCACAATGGGAAGTGAATGTGGGTTTGGGTGTAGGTGTGGTTGATTGTTGAGGAACGGCCTTTGGAAGAGGAGGAGTAGGTCGAGCTATGGGTTTGGGTGTTGGCATGGTTTTGGGTGTTGGTCGTGCTTGTTTAGGTAGGGGTATAGTAGATGGATGGGTAGGAGGGTGTGTGGTTGTTTTGACTACCTTATTGTGGGGTAGTGGAGTTTTGTTTTTGGGTTGCACCTTCTTGGGTAAAGGTGATATGGGTGTACGAGGTCTAGAAGGAAAAGCAGATGGGGGAAGAGGGTGAGTTACCCACAAGGATAACAAAGGTGCTATGAAGGTAGATGACGTAAGTTGTGCTTGGGGTGTGAGAGACAATGACTAAAGTGTAGTGGGTAGTGAAGCAATAACTAAGGGTATTGGAGGTATGGGTGGTAAAGATGCTTTGCAGGTGCTAGTGTAAGTTGTGTTGGGCATCTGGTAGGTTAGAGGTTTGTGAGGAAGGAATGGGTTGTTGTGTTTTTGGTTTATTGATGGGTGGAGGTTGCTTGACCATGTTGGGAAGCTAAGATCCTAAGACAGACGGACAGGTGCAGGTGTGATTAGCACAGCGGGTATGAGTTCTATGGGTTTGGTGCTTCTGTTTGGTTTTCGGAGTAGGTGTGGTGTTGTCTTTGGAGGATGTAGCTAAATCCAGTTTGATAGGTGGATGGGTAAGGCTGGTGGTCGGGGTGACCCCTAATGTGGTAATAGGTTTAGTCGAGGAAGATGTTGTAGGTGTGGGTTTGGGTTTAGATGTAGGTTGAGTTATGGGTAAGGGTGTGGTTTGAGCTATAACAGGTGTCATGGAAGGAGTTGTGATAGAGGTGGTTGTGTTTGGTTTGATTGGTCGAAATATTTTGGGTAGATAGTGGAGGTATCAGTAAGGGACATCTACATCTGTGTTGAGACCGGAAGTAGAAGATGCCCCCATAATAAGGCTCTATCCACATAATCTAGGTGATCGGCCAAACGTGAGAACGACACGTTTGTAGGTGGAGTTGATGAGGACCGAATGGCAATTCCCGTAAAATGTGTCTTAAAGACAGGGTATTGGCTAGCTTCACTTCCGTGGGTAAGAGAGCCAAAAGTAGGTCCAAGATTCTAGGTAGCTAATGGAGAACGCTCACTAAGAGGCAAAGGTATCTCAACTTGGTCTATGGTGGGTGCGAGGAGATGATGCGTGCTCCTCTATAGGTGGAGGAGATGATGGGTGCCCCTTTATGGGTGAAGTAGGTAATGAGTGCTCCTCTCGTGAGTGTAGAAGGTACTATGGGTACCGGTTCTCTAAGTGGAGAAGCCAAAGGTGAAATGGTCTTGATGTTAGCAGAAGACTCCTCCGTAGGTAATGAAGGAGATGAAAGGTGTTCCTCTATTGGTGAAAGAATAGGGGAGATTGGTTCGATGCAGAAGGAGGACTTTGGGCTAGAATCTCCTCTATGGAAGGAATATGGGGTATTTGGGAGGTGACATGTGCGTCATTAAAAATAGTGTGAACCTCACGGGTATGGGTATCATGAGTTGAGGTCTCACCAGTTTGATCAGATGAAGGAGCATGGTTGGGAAATGGTTTCTTGAAGATGTGTAGGTTTTGGTTGTAGGTTCATTAGGATTATCCATGATTAACTCGCCTTTCTCGAGTATTTCTTGGACAATATTTTTGAATGTGATGCAGTTGCCATCACTATGACCCTTTACTCAATGATAGTTACAGAAGTCATGTTTCTTACACCATGCGGGCATGGGGTAAGTAGGGTCAAAACTAGTGTGTGGTTTTATGGGTGGAAGAGTGATGGATCTAGCTTTGATAATATTTTCTAAGACAAAGAGTAAGTTTCCCCAATTGGGGTTTATTTCCATTGCTCTCTTCTGAATCGAAAAGTCTAGATGGGTGAGAGATTAGATGATGGGGTAGCTTGATTTGATGATGAGCTAGGCCGGCCTTAATTACCACAATGTTAGCAGTGCCCTTAGCCTTTGAATAATTATTTTGTGGTTTGGAAGAAGAAGAGGTATCATTTAACTTGAATTTCGAATTCTTATTGCATAATTGGGATTTCTTCTCTTCGATGGCCTAAATCTATAAATTTTGTGCCATAGTGAATGCTTCATCGAATGTTTGGAAGGTTTGGACCTGCAAGATTTGTGAGATATGTCTAGGACAAGCCCATGTGAAGAGCTTGATGAGTTCTATCTATGGAAGTTGGAAGGTGAGTTGGTTGATCAAGTTACGCCAACGAGCGACAAAATCTTTGATAGATTTGTCCTCATACCGATGCATGGATTATAGGTCACCATGGTAACCTTCTTGATGATATTGATAGAGAAATAGTCCAAGAAGGCTTGGGCTACCTGATTGAATGAGAATATAGAGTGTCTAGGTAACCCAATATACCAATCTAATGCAGTACAAGTGAGGGACATAGGAAAGGTTCTCAAGAGCAAGGCATCATCATGAGTGATCGATAACACCCATGTTTGAACGAAACAAATGTTGTTGCATGGTCTTCTTTGCTATTAAACTTGATTGAATTTAGGCATTTCCTAATGCAGGTTATGGGTGAATAGGAATAGATGGGTTGATGGGCTCGTTGCAAATCTCGTCGTAGGTGAGATTGTTGTGGGAGTTAGAAACCAATGCCTCCAATGTCTATATCTTGTCCAACATCAATTTGATTAGGTCGTTGGTAGGTTGTGATGATTAAGTGCCTCATGTAGCGTGAGAGGGTTGGTTTTGGGCACATAATGGGGGTGGCACTCCAGATATAGTGCTGCCATGTAGGTAGATTAAGAAGAAGGAAATGGAACAAGAGGTACGTATTCGAGTGAATAATGGATGAAGTGGGAGACTGCTGATAGTATGTATATGGAGGTGGAAGGGTCGTGGTAACCCTAGTGGCAATGGGGGATAATGATTGTGGAATGGAAAGGACCACGTTCTGAAATGGGTTAGGGGTCACCGACACCAAAGGTGGTAATGTAGCTACGGGTATGTGTGAGACATTAGGGGCAGATAGGTTGTGTTTTGGGTAGTTGTCGAGGGTATTGTGGATGTGGTGGCTGCCACGAAGGTGGTAGACGTGATAGTCATAATGGTTATAGGACCTACCTGCAAGATAATTAGGGGTAAAGTAGATGCAGTAGCAAAAAAATCCGATGGGGCCGATGCAGAGTGGGAGCAAGAGTTAGGGGTATAGATACAGGTATGCCATATATCAACTAACCCGAGGCATCTTGAGTAGATGAATGGAAAAGGTAAAAATGCAAAGCGACATGGTTTTGGTCAAGGATTCGTGTGAAATCCTCATCTCCAGTAGCAATAATGATAGGTTAGATGGGATCCATGGCTGGTGATAAAATGGAAGGTGGTGAAGGACTAGGTGGGAGTGGTTGACAACTGGCATGAAATACGAGTGCACTTGCTTGTTTTCGGGTCAAGCACCTTGTGAACTAGTATGATCAGTAGAACATTTTCTCTCGTAAATGACACAGAAAAATAGTGGGAACTAGTGAATCTGATGGTAAAAAGTGTATTAGGTACCAAATGTGGGTTGGGAAATGAAACAGGCTAACCGATACCGGTTATGAAAAATCGACGCCGGTCAGGTGTAACTGCTGCCGATCACTGTAGAAAATGGATAGTGAGTGAAAAACAAGGTAGGAGGTCAAATCTAATAGGTATGCCAAATCTGATGAGTTTTACAATGTCAATGGGAATGATGGCAGTGACAGGCATAGTGAAAAGTGGAAGAAGATGAATAAAAATGTCCTTTTGGGTAGGCTAACAAAAGGACCGGAACCGACATCGATTGGTATAACCGATGACGTTCGAGGGTAATTGACGATGGTCATTGGACCGACACGGTCCATCGTGGAAATTGAAATAGTGATGAAAGAATAGTGGTTGTGATTTAAAATCTAATGTAGAATCGACTGCACTCGAGAATGATGATGATATGGCCTGCATACTCAAAGTGAAGCTAGAATACACTAGATGCGATGAGGAGCGTACAAGGATGAACAAGAAAAATGAAGAACATGATCTCTCACCTCAAAATGCAAGCCAAGTAGAAACACTAAGAAAAAATGTGATCCTAGGAGTTCCTGTTCTATTATGTTTGTTTAGCTTATGCTATTTAAGAACCGACACATGAATTGTGAAATAGAGTCTTTGGTGAGGATGGCCTCCTACAAAGAAGGAGATCTAAAAGGTAAGGTTTCAGGTATGTTATGGTGGGGGTGGACCTCGCTCTGAAGTATGACTTGATAGAGTAGCGAGCTGGGTGCCCACTGTGTCGTGATCGTGTGATCACCTACAGCTTCTTCCAGGTAAGATGTTGTTTAAGAATGTGTATATTTTCAATTTTTGTGAGGTTTGGTAAGACTCGAGAGAGAGAAAGAGAAATAAAGTGATTTCTATGGTTCTTTTGTCAACCATCAGCTAGTCATGACTTCCAGCGTATAGGTTGCCCGCAATTAATGTGAGCTAATGCTATAAATCAAAATGCAATGCACTTATTTTTAAGCTCAAATTCAAGTGTGAAGTTGGATGACATAAAAAGATGAAAAGGAAGAGGGATTCTCTTTCACTATAATGTAGAAAACATGAAGAAATGGTTCTTTTTAATTACACCAAGAGAAAGATTTCATTTAGAGAAAATAGTAAAAAAAGGTAGGTTACCAAGGAAGAAAATTAATGTGTATGCTCTTCAGAAGGGAAAAAAACACACAAATTTTCCTAGGAATGAATAAAATTCAAGGAACCCCGGATGGGTCTCACTTTGGGCATGCCAAAAAGTTTCACCTGATTCTTAGACATTTCTTTGAAGTATTGATGAAAATAGATAGGGTAATAGGCATAGGAGGAATACCTGTTCAAATGTTGGTTGATGGGTTGTTGTGCGCATATGACTTCCGAATCCACAGCTGGTTGTGAGAGCTTCCTTTTGGCTAGGAGGAACTACCTGTAATAAAAGCAAGACCACCAGAAGGAATTAAACAATATGTGCAGTGAACTGCCTAGTGTATGCTAGATCCAGAAGTGTGATACTTCCTAGATGGTTGTCAGTCCACTATTTTAAACAATTTAATGTGGTAAATAAAGTAAATCCTATTATAGTTTGAAATGATTTAGGTATCTCACTTAAAACACAATAAGAAAGATCTAATCTAACAGGCTAGGTTAGAGTAGGATCCAAAGGTCAAGTGACTGGTTCTGGGTCTCTGTAGGTCTGACAGAGGTCTCAGGCAGATCACAGGTGAATGAGGGTGAGGTGGAATTAGGTGGGTAGGTCACTTTGTTCTAGGTTGTATGGGCAAATACAGAGACCGATGTTAGTTAAGGGTGATTGATGGTGGTTGGGTGTAACCAAGTCGATTCTTCGTGGAAATCTAGGAATGCCACATAACGGGCTTTGGGTTTCCTTTGTGATTGCATAAAGGACTTTGATTGGTAGGAATGAGGTATTGGGTGGTTTGGGTAGGATCCGCAAGGTTTTAATGGGTATATGGAGGGGTGAGTGTTGGAGGAATTCAAAGGGTGGCTAGGTGAACAATAGGTGAAAATATAAAGATGAAATGAAATAAACCAAAGAAGTATAACATTATACTTACTTGGATCCTGGTCTTGGACACCTGTGAGTGAGGGATGGAGGTGTTGATGAGAGGTTGAAGGTTGCAGGTGATCACAAATTGTAGGAGAGCTTCTACATGGGCTGCATGTGCATTCCTCTTTGCTTGGTTAGATTGGATTATTACTGGGATGGTTGTGCAAGAAAAGATGCTTGATTACCCGCAGAAATTTTCTCTCAGAAGATGTGATATCTCTCGGGAATGTGCTAATGTTTGTCAACCTTTTTCAATCTTTTGCCAACCTTGAAAATAAGGTTGTTTTGGGGTTAAAAGGGTAACCAATGATGGTTCCGGCTTAATCGGTGACGGTTAGGGCTAACCGGCATCACTCAAGTGGGATTTCCTAGGTTTACTAAACTAGGGAGATCCTCTCGATTTTCTCAGATCTCGTGTAGTTAACCCGTGGATTAAACTAGAAGTTTCTTGTAAGCATGCATGAATGTGGTTAGAGGGAATGTAGGCATTGATTTTTAGGGTTTGGGTAAGTCTTAGTTAGTTATGGAAACTTACTAAGAACAAGTCTTAGGGTGAGTTAACTTGATGAGGTGTCTAGGTGAAGTGTATGTGTGGATATTATTTAAATTAAGATATTTAAATAATAAATATGGTGAGGATAATGAATTAATTTAATTAAATTAATATTAGTGAGGTGAAGGGGGCCATGGCTAGGTGAATGTGATGAAGGGTGCTTATTTGTTGAGGGACCAAAGGGGAGTGTGACCTAATTTTAGTGTCTACACTTGCATACTTTGATGATAGAGACTACACCGGTTTCCCCCTTACGAATCTGAACTTCATTATTCGTTGACACACTATATTTGGAAATGGGAAACTATTTTTGTAAGTGTCGATATTTTTCCTCTTTGGTCCCCGTGATAGTGATGTCAACCTACATGTTCAACTCCCAAGACATTCCCTTTGTGAAATCCACCCTTTGAAGTGGCTTACTATTTTTAATAAGTGCACATTAGATAACTTAATATTTTTAGTAAGTTTGAAAATTGAGCTCTTTTGAACCTCAACCGGACATGCCAACTTGAATCCCTTCTTCTCACTACATTCCTCTTTCCTTTTGAACTAGTTTGATATTTTAAGCAAGTGCTTGATGGGACCAAGCATTACTATTTTTAGTAAGTGTCAATTTCAGGTCGAGGTGACCTTTCGATGATTTTAATCTGTGATACTCCCTCTAAGTTTTCTAACTCTTTCCATGATTCTTCGTATAGTGGCTTACCTTAAAGAGCAAGATCCCATGTATAAGGCCTACTATTTTTAGTGAATATGCTTTTGGTGATTGGATCTTGGTGTGAAGAAGTTTTTGATATAGGTTTTTTTCCAATATCAACTCTTTGAAATTTTAGACCTACCTTCTCGCCAATTTGTGAGATTTTAAAACTTGAAATTTCTTACGAGTAGCTATAGACATGGAAACCAAGAATGGAGCTAAAAATTGTACGTCTTCTCCTCCTTCTTGGATTTTGATAAAATTTATATTTTCGAGGTGGGTTTTGTCTTCTTCTTTAACCAAAGAATTTTATTTGCAAACCAATCACCGATTTGGCGGTAAATTTGGTTTTTGTCTTTGTTGCATCTTACAGATATTTTCTTCATTGCAAATAATCCTATATATGTATGAGATATCCATTGGTGAGGTTTTTATGGCCTTTGAAAATGACGAAGATAAAAAAATGGTTCTTCGATCTATGTTTTGGTTTGAAGTTACATCGAATTCTTCGTCTGGTGGCAATGAGGGTTTTTAGATGAAAATATTCATTTTTCTCTTCCATTCTTCATTTCTTCTATCAAATTTTTCTCTAAGATATATGTATTCTTACCATGTGAATGACTTGGAAAATTTGGTTGAGTGCGAAAATGGTGGCTTGGATGTCCAGGAAAATTTTTCCATAGTTCTAGCGGGGTGTGCGAGATGTGGGGAAGAAGTAGGCACGAAAATGGCTAAGTGTTGTTCTTTCATCCAAAAACATAAAGGCATGGGGTTGGGTGAATTTTATCATCCCTGATTTCTCTTTAGCTAAAGGGACGAAAGGGACATCAATTTTCACATCGTGCCTAATCGCGACACTTGGCAAGATTTGATCGACTGAGCATTTGAGCCAGGGAGCTTGAGGGAAGCACTTAGGGGCTGAAGTTCGAGCATATGGAGGACCAGAATGGAGAGCTATGGCTAGGTGAATTATTTTTACTTGATTTCCCTTTAGCTAAAGGGATGAAAGGGACATCAATTTTTACATCGTTCCTTATCGCGATACTTGGCAATCATCTCTAAAGTGAGGGAATGGCTCTAACTAGCTTCCGGGCTGAACTAGTGATCTAGAGGGTACTATGAGTGATCAAAGGGATAAAACGGATTGGGTGAATTTTAATATCCATTATTCCCCTTTACTAAAGGGATGAAAGGTACATAAAAATGTGCCAAGCTCCTAGAGCTATCACGTGTCCTTTTCAAAAAATGATCAAGTATGAGGACTTAAGAGTGAACTTGTGAAGGCCGTATCTGGAGTTCCTAATGGAGTTTCAAGGTGAAATTTTATTTTAATTTTACTGAAAATGGTATTTTGATTCCAATGGTGGGGGTCCCAAATCTTTATTTATCCATTGGATCCCTAAAAAATTGTGATTTTTTTCTCGATATATGACTAAGCAGGAGAAAAACTAGATATAAACATATTTATCTTAGGTGTTGTGAAGTATAATATTCCATCATCTTGTAGATATTTTAATTAAATTTCTGATGATATTTTTTTTAGCTCCTAATTCCTTATAGAACTCCTAGAATTGGTTTTCAAATCTCATGTGTTTTTTTAACATTGTGCATTGCCTAGGCCTGAGAACTTGTTTCTAATGAGCCTGCCCCAAAAATTCCAAATCTTGCATGAATCTTCCAAAATATTTTCCTTGATGTTATTATATCTTGATTACATCTCCATGTTGAATTTTTCTCCTCCATTCCACTTTAGGGGGTGCATTAGTCCCGGAAGGCCAGTGGTAGCCCTTCCCAAAACTACCCAAAATTTACATTCTCCTAAACCTCTTAAAACCACCTAGGGGGACTAAATTTTCATCATTTGGAGGGTCATTAGACTGACTAGTATAGCTGGTGGTGGTTATGGACTGGTCTGTGAGGTATTGGAAAGGTAAAATTTGAAAAAATTGACACAAGGGTATCGTTGTCATGCTTGAAAATTGGAAAATTTCCTGTTGCACATTTGCATGACAACAATTGGATTTGGCTTGGGAACATGTTGTGGACTGAGTGCAGTGAATACATGACATGAGGAATACCAGAATATTAGTAGACAATAAATTTACTAGTTTCCTTATCCATTGGGCCCTGCGGAGTCATGTAAAACTTATAAGAGAGAGAAGGAAAGGAAGAAAACACACACAAAACAAAGGAAAGGAAACACACAACACACACAGAAAAAGAAAGAAACACACAAAAGAAAGGGAAACATGCCTAATAATAACCTATGGTACAATACGGGGGACAACCTACTTTCATTTAAGCACTTTTATTTTCTTAAGTTACCCCGAGAGGTAACGCAGAATGTTGATGTCTTGTGAAGTCATTGATTGGTTCAAGGAGTAGCCTCCTTTCCTCAAATGTTTATGAAATCCAGGTTCTTTCATGATTGTCTCTGTGCTTCGTATGAATGAGCCTACATGATATATTTTTTCTCATGCCTTCTCCCAAAAACTCCATTGCCTTTACGTTCTTTGAGATCCTTTTCAGAGTGTTGGCTACCTTCCATGTTTATCCATAACACCACTCTTTCTTTGAACACCTCATCATTAATCCAATTTTGATATTTTTCAAGTTGTTTAAATCTTATGATCTCTTCTTATTACCATATTCATTCCTTGTATTTGTATAAAGTTCCAAAGTGATGTGATCAAGCTGACTTTAAACATATTCCCAATGCTCTTGTTGCAAAAACTCTCCTCAACGTGAGTTGGCTCAATGTTTTCCATATCATCTATGACCATGACGAAAATATTGTTCTCAAAATTGAATATGTCCAAAGGAGTTCTCGAGGAATTTTCTTCTTTTGCTTTCATGAACTTCCTCTTGCATTGTGGAAGAAGATTAAAAATTTCAATTTCATGCATGCCATTGAGGAAGTTATCTGTCCTATCTAATTGTTTCATCTCCACATTGAACATAGGTGTATCTAAATGAGGAGAACTCATTGATTCACACCTGTCTTGTATCTCCATGGCTCGAGTCAAGAGTTCAAGGATAAGCTGAGGATTTTCAATTTCTTCTACAACCTTCAAAATATCTTGCACATATGGATCTTCCATATTTATCATAGATTCAACATTGTTTTCAAAAGAGTTTCTATATTGTGACTAAGAGGTGTGCTAAAAATATAATCCCCGCCTTACCATGACTCATTTGAAGTAACTCTATTCGCTTCTTCATTTATTGGTGTTACCTAAGGCTCTCCTTCATGTAGGTATGGGAAAATTTGACTTACACACCCTTCGACAAGGAGACTAGTTCTATACTTTGTGGGAGTGGTACTTCTTTGACTTCAAAATCCATATCATCATTGACTTCAAAAAAGAGATCAACTTCCTTCATATGTTCGTCCATAATTGAATTAGGGAGAGATAGTATTCTTCAATGAATTCTACTTCTTTGCATATCTCCAACTCATCATTAATTGAAAAATCAAAGTCTGAAAAGAGATTACTCATGAACAACCCAAACTTAACATTTTGTATTTCTTCATCAGCAATGGAGTCTTCAGAAAGCATCAAATCATCTCTTATGCAACATGAATCTTCATTTGTTGAATATGTTACTCCTTCGATGAGTTGTATTTCATGCCAGAATGAATTGAAAAATGATGATTCCATCTCCATGTCCTTCTCAGTAAGGAAGGGAAAATTTTCATCTCTCTCCGATGTAAGGAAATAGTTTTATATCCCACTACCTTGAAATAAAATGTTTGCACTTGGATCCTCTGATTTTTGTACTATATACTTCATCTTCCACACCGATAACAATTTTTTTATCTCCCCTTTCATAGGTATGATTACAAAGGACCAGCCCATTTTGATTTCACCACCTAAATCCCTACAAAAAATTCTTCTTAGGAGCATGTTGAATGAGGTGGAATGTCAGCTACCAAGATGGTGAGCAACACTTTCTTTTCTGGGAAGTCGACCAAAGAAACTTGAGCATCCTTTATTCTTCCCACCAATGATACTTGTTTTGATTCCATGAAATAGCAATAGCCATTCACACCGGTCAAGGTGAGTTCTAAGGAATTTCCAACTTTCATGGACATCACATTGTCAAAGGCTCTAGAATCCATGATGTAGTTATTGAGTTCACAACCTTTGATCAAGAGAGATAGGTAGAAGGGTTCAACTTTATTGGTTTTGGAGGCACTGAAGGAAAACATATTCTGTGAAGGAGGAGTGGATGAGGTAGGGATAAGACCTTTAACACTAGGGTTTGTGACATGAGGCTTTGGGGTGCCACGTCAAACGGCGTCAACAAACCTCTCAAATTTCACAAGGTGCATTTACAAATAATCCATCTCTATGATTTAAACTTTAGTTATGTTTGCATGTTCCACATAGTCAAACGGAGATGTGGGGAGCATAGAAAATGTTCTATGAATAGTAGTTTCTTTACACTGTGGGGATGATGCTACCTTAGGATCTTGAGTTTATTTGATAGGTGTGGTAGCAGGTTTAGAAGGAGTGGGAGAAGTTCATTTTTCATGAGCCTTAATAGGTTTAGCCTGGGTAGCATTTGATGAAGGATTATCTTTAGAAGTAGATTTTTAATTGGAGGGAATACCGGAGGACTTACCCGGAATGGTAAATGGATTCTTGCTTGCCAATGGGCCTATTTTCTCTTTGCTTAAGTCCATTGATGGTGGTAGTGGTGATCCTCTACTGATGATCTTATTTTGTGGAATTTCAATGGGAGGATCTTCTTTCTTCTTCTTCACTACAATTGTTGAGGGTGACAATTATTTCTTTGATTGTGCACGTGGAAAATACACATGAGAAGCTTGGAGCTTCTTCATCATCATCATCTTTGTCTCCTTCAACATACTCAATAAGGCCATTTTGAGTCTCACCATTAACTTCTTTGACCTCAAGGTAGTCTCCATCATCACCTTCTTCTTCTTCTTCTTGTTCATCAATGTCACATGTAGCATTAATCGATGATTCTTCAAGATCAATCCTATGGGGAGGTGATGTGATTCTTGGCCGGTTTGGAGGATTAGGATTTCTTGGGGAATCCCACATGGTGATATGAGAAAGTTGTTTCTTCATGGAAACCAATTCATTTTTAATTTTCTGGAACATTGGTTCCATGGTGACTAAGTTTAAACTCTGATTTGTTTTTTTCATTAGGACCTTTCACTTTTCTAGACATGATCAAATCATCTTAGGTCTCTATTGTGGAATCCCATGATTCTTTGAGATCTGTAGGTTGGGACCTCCTAAGGAAGAAACCAACTTCCCGTGGTAGAGAGCTGATGAAGAACCTTTTCGATTGTTGTCTGAGGCATAAAATCTTCAAGAATCCTCCTAATTATCATGTTATATTTTGAAATGAAATATCTCATTGATTCAGAAGATTCTTTCTTCATTTTTACTAATTGGACTAGGAGATCTTGGCAGTCTTCTATGGTTTTGAACCTGTTCTCAATTTTTCTTGTTATGTCTTCTAAGCAAGTGATAGACCTTGGGGGAAGCATGTAGAACCATTTGGTAGCTTTCTCTTGTAATGATTCCACAAATATCCTGAAAGAAACATCCTCGTGTTCTACACCCAAGACATCAAAAAGAAAATGAATACTATTACACGCTCTTCAAGAAATTGAGAACTGTCTCCTCTGAATTTTGGGAAGTTTTTCCTTGAGCCTTTTGGTAGCTCGTGGAGTGGTTGAGGAAGAGAAAGTGGGATGGTGTTTCCACCCCATGGTACATTTGGTTTGCATTCTTCATGGCCACAATCCACCATTTCATTCCTAATTCTAGCTTCCAACCTTTCTAAGGTTGTGGCTTCAACTGCTTCTCTTGCATCTGCTTTGGCTTGAGCTCTTTCAATCTCTTCAATTTGAGATCTTATCTCTACTTCAACTCTTTCTTCTCTTTCTCTAGCTTCTTCTTTAGTCTCTACATCGTGAAATATTCAATATTCTCATTGATGTATGGAAATTCAATGCCGAATGGGTTAATAACTCTTAAAATTCCACTGGTAATGTTCTCCTATAGTAGGGGGGAGACCTTGAACTTGTGAGAATCTCATGTCTTCTTTGAATTTATTTGAAGATGGGATCATTTTTTCCTCCTTTTCTTTGTTGTTGAGTGTAATTTTAATACTCTAGCTTGAAATATACACTCATCTCTATGGAGCCTAAACTTGTCTTTGTCTTTCTAGTTCAGCAACATGTTCTTCTTCAAGGTCCAATAATATTTTGGAAATGAAGTATTGAGTAAATCTTTTTGACTATGTCGAGATGGCTTCCCTCAAGTTTCAAGTGATGTCTATTTAGATATGGAATAGTATCTCGGGTCTTTCAATAGGAGGGTTACCTGGAATAGCCATGGTTTGAAGACATAAAGGTCGTGTAACTTTTAAAACTCCAAAAAAATCTTTTTGAAATTTTTATTTTTTGGAAAAAAAATGGAATTTTCTTTACCTTCTACTTGTATTTAGGTGTAGATGCTACTAAATCTGACCCATGGTGGGAGCCAAATACTATTGGCAAAATATTTTTTCAGGTGGAAAAATCATGTATTTCTTGCCAATGCTCCTGGAGTCAAAGTCCCTCTACTTAAATGTCTGAACTTTTATATTTTCATGTGTGACTAAGGTGATTTTTAGCCATGGTGGCCTTATGGCCAGGAATCCAATAGGGGCACTCCACTGACCCTGCGGAAAAGCTAGTAATTACTTGCTAGAGATGACTTTTTCAAGAGAACAAGAAAGGGAGTGAGAATATGAAGTTGGGGAACTAGTCATGCTAGTAGAAAATAAGATGCGTATAAACACTAGTTAGAAAATCTTACACATGCATTTTTAAGGAAGAAAATAACATGATTTTGGGGCTACTGGCTAGAGGAAACCATACATAAAAATACATATGCATTCATATGCCTTGGAAAACATAAATTTCATCCTTTTTTAGCTTGCAAAATCACAATTGTTTATAGTAGGAAATGAGGAAATTAAAGAGAAAATGGTTAACTCTTTTTCATCCACAAGTAAGAAAAAGCTTTTTCATGAATTTACAAGAATACAACTAAGAAGTTAATAATTTTAGAAGAAACTCAAATGAGGATCTCTTTACAATTTATAAAAGAGGATCAACTCTTCATCTATCCCCCAATCACTCTCATATGTCTCGACGTGACTTAAGACTCTTTGACTTTTTAGTAGAAAATTAAGTACCTTTTTAGAACATAAAGGTGACTTATTACATTAGAGACATTAAGACATATGAAAAATTGTAACCCCAATGCAAAATTAGAACGTGGAGGGAGAGAGAGAGAGAGAGAGAGAGAGAGAGAGAGAGAGAAGGAGGAATCATGCTAATGAAGAATGTTCTCTTATTAATTCCTAGAAATCTCTTCTTACGGATTGACCTTTGATACCTTTGAACCCTTTATGGTGAATGATTTTCTTATGTTGTGGATGGGTTGTTATGGGAAATTTCTTTGGTTATAGGTGAGAAACCACCTCTGAATGACCCATAAACACTTCGAATTAAGTGATATAAATATTGTTGAGTTGAACCTTTGCGACCGTGGATGTTGGCCATGAAGATCTCCTATGAAGAGAATGAAGCTTTAGAACAAATTTCGCCTTGACTCCTGTAACACTCACACATACTGATTGAAGCATGAAATGAGTGTTGAAAGACACTGTTGAGATCCATGTAAGTGACCTCATTGTCACCTACTCCCACATACTCTGATGATAGAGACTACACTGGTTTCCCCCTTGCGAATCTGAACTTCATTATTTCTTGACACTTACTATATTTGGAAAGGGAAACTATTTTTGGTAAGTGTCAATATTTTTCCTCTTTGGTCCCCAAATGGTGATGTCAACTTAGATGTTCAACTCCTAGTATGTTCCCTTTGTGAAATCTTCCCTCTTGAACAACTTACTATTTTTAGTAAGTTCCTATGAGACAAATTACTATTTTTAGATAGTGTGAAAATTTAGTTCTTTTCAACCTCAATTGGACATGAAAACTTGAATTCCTTCTTCTCATTGCATTCATCTTGCCTTCTGAACCAGTTTGCTATTTTTAACAAGTGTTGAATGGACCACTTACTATTTTTAGTAAGTTTCTATTTCGGGCCAAGGTGATATTTCGATGATTTCCACTGTGATACTCCCTCTACATTTATTGCCTCTTTCGTAGCTTCTTCGATAGTGGCTTACCCGAAATAGCGGTCTCCCATGTAGAAGAACCGCTATTTCTAGTAAGTATTCTTCGGTGATTGAATCTCGATGGGAAGAAGTTTTTGATATGGGTTTTTTCCAATATCAACCCTCTAAAATTTTGGACATATCCACTTGCCAATTTGTGAGATTTTAAAACTTGAAATTTCTTACACAGCGTGCCTACGGACACATGTAGCCATTAATGGACCTCAAAAATTGTAGGTCTTCTCCTCCTCGAATGTTGATAAAATTTATATTTTTGAGGTGGTTTTTTTCTTCTTGTTTCACTAGTGAATTTTCTTTGCAAACCGATCACTGGTTTGGCGGGAAATTTGATTTTTGTCTTCGTTGCACGGAATGGAGAGTTTATTCGTTGAAAATAATTCCCACCGCATATGAGAGATCCATTGGTGGGTTTCATAAGGCCTTAAAAAATGTTGAAGACAACAAAATATGGTTCTTCGCTCCGTGTTCGGTTTGAAAGTTACATCAAATTCTTTGTCTAACAAAGAATGAGGGTTTTCAGATGAAAATCTTCATTTTTCTCTTTCGTTCTTCATTTCTTTGATCAAATTTTCCTCTGAGATCTCTTTATTATTACCATATGAATGACATGGAGAAGCTGGTTGAGTGTAGCAATGGTGGTTTGGATGTCTAGGAAAATTTTTCCAGAGTTCCGATAGGGTGTGTATATGTGGGGAAAGAAGCAGGCACAAAAATGGCTAAGAGTTGTGTTTTCATCCAAAAACATGAAGGCATAGGGCTGGGTACATTTTTGTGTCCCTAATGTCCCTTTAGATAAATTTATTAAAGGGACATCCATTTTCACATCATGACACTTGGTAAGATCGACCAATTGAGCATTTGAGATGGGGAGCTCGAGGGAAGCACTGGGGGGCTGAAGTTCAAGCGTATGGAGGAATCGAAGGAAAAAATAGGGCTGGGTGAATTTTTTTCCCTAATTTCCATTTAGCTAAAGGGATGAAAGGGATATCAATTTGTACATCGTGCCTAATTGCAATAAATGACAATCATTCGTGCACTTGAGGGGAGTGGCTTTGACTAGCTCTTGGGGCTGAATCGGTGATGCGAGGGTTGTATGAGTGATCAAAGGGATAAAAATGGCTGGGATAATTTTCATGTCCCTTTGTTAAAGGTATGAAAGGGACATCAAAATGTGCCAAGCTCCTAGAGATGACGCATGTCCTTTTCGAAAAATGACTTAGTATGTGGACTTGAGAGTGAACTTGTGAAGGTCGTATTTGGAGTTCCTGATGGAGTTTCAAGGTTAAAGTTTATATAAATTTGACTTAAAATTTCCCTATAAATCTAATTTTGTGAGTCTCATCTATTGATTTATCCATTTGATTCCTGAAAAATTGTATTTTTGTTCTGCTACATGAATTAGCATGATAAAGACCGGATATAAACATATTGCACCTAAGAGATGTGAAATATATGATTCCACCATCTTTTAGAGATTTGAATTACATTTTTTAAGATGTATTTTGATCTCATAACTCCTTATATAACACCCATAATTTATTTTTGAAGATCAGGTGCTTTTTTAACATTGTGTGTTGCCTAGGCCTAAGAACCTGTTTCTGATGAACCTGCTCCAAAACTTCCAAATCTTCCCTAAATATTCCAAAATATTTTCCTTGATGTTCTTAGACCTTTATTTCATCTCCATGTTTATTTTTTATCCTATATTCCACTTCAAGGAGGTGGATTAGTCCCAAGAAGGCTAGTGGTAGCCCTTCCCAAATCTGCCCAAAATTAGCGTTCTCTAAAAGCTCCTAAAATCACCTAAGGGACTGAATATTAATCCATTGGAGGGTCACTGGACTGACTGGGTAAGGATGGTGTTGGGGATGGACTAGTCTAGGGGGTCCTAGAAAGGTAAAATTTGACAATTTTGATGCAGGGGTATCGTTGTCATGCTTGAAAATTTGAAATTTTCCTAATGCACATTTACATGATAACACCTTTGTTATACTCCGTGGAGTAGGCCATTCAATAATTTCCTTATCTTTTTGAGTCCATCTTTACCCCATCTACTGAAATAATAAAACCAAACTCTCTTGCATAAGTGTGCACATCTTCAAATTTGCATAGAGATTCTCTTTCCTTAACACTTAAAATATCACCCTCATATGCCTCAAATGTTCTTCTTTAGTTTTACTTGAAAATAAATATATCATCAAAATAAACCACAAAAAACTTACCATTTTACTCCCATAACACATTTTTCATCAACCTCATAAAATTTCTAGGTGCATTAGATAACCCGAGTGGCATTACCAACCACTAATATAATCCATACCCTATCTTGAATGTTGTTTTCCACTCATCTCCTTCTCTGATCTGAATCTAATTGTAACCACTATGAAGATTAATCTTGGTAAAATACCTATATCCAATAAGCATATCCATCATATCATGAAGGCAAGGTATAGGAAACTGATACTTGATTGTAATTTTATTGATTGATCTACTATAAGTGCACATTCTCCATGTTCCATCCTTCTTTGGAGTTAATAAATTTAGAGTTGCACACGGACTCATGCTCTCCCTTACTACACCCTTTCTCATAAGTTCTGTCACTTTCTTATTCAATTTTGCATGTAATGTTGGGCTCATCCTATAAGCTTCTTGATTTAGAAGTGAAGACCATGGGATCAAATCAATATGGTGTTGAATATCTCTTTTGGGTGGTAACCCATCTGTAGCTCATCAGGAATAACATCATAAAATTCTTCTATTAATTTTTCTGCCTCTACAAGTATTTTGCACTTACAAATTCATCCTTATTTATAACTAGCACATATAAAAACGTAGTTTTCCTTTGCCTCCTTCAAAAATTCATTTTCAGAAAGCATATTTTCAGCCTTTCCCTCTTCCTTAAGAGGTAACAAAACTATTTCTTGCCATCCTTCCAAAAATTATATGTATTCTTCCCCCATCATGAATAACTTTTCTATCAAATTGCCATGGTTTTCCTAGCAGCATATGACATGCATCCATAGGAATAACATCACACCAAATCTCATCCTTATAAATTTTCCCTATAGAAAAACTTATTAAACATCTCTTATCAATAGTAACTTCGTTTCCCTTCTTAAACCATGCAATGCAAGTAAGGATTAAGATTCTTCTCACAATGCAGCCTAGTTTCTCAACCATCTCATTTGAAACCATGTTCTCACAACTACCACCTTCAAAAATAACATTACATACCTTTCCTCCTAAAGTGCATTTGGTTTTGAAAATATTTGTACATATCCATGCATCCCCCTTGATCTCCTTTCTTGGAGTAATCATTTTCCTTTTGATCATTATATTTTCTCAAACATCCGGTGAAATTTCAAAGGAGGATCTTCTTGCCTCTTGTCATGTGTTTAATAATCTAGGAAATCAAATTCTTGATGCCCCTCTTCTCCACATCTGTAGAAAACAAATGGTCTTCATGGAGCCTCCCATCCTCTGCTACTAGCATATCCTCTTCCCCTAGGAAATCCTCTACCTCTTTTCTGATTTGGGAGATCTTGTCTTGTATCTTCTTTCTTTTCCACTCCACAAAGTTGTTTTCTTCTACCTTGACTAAAACCATCTCATCCTTGAAATGAGGATGAGGCCCCTATTCATCCCAGGTGATCTTCTAAAACTTTTATAGTTTTGTTTTTCTTTAGCCTTTAAAGCTAGTTGATAGTCATCATACATGATCTTGATCCCGTGCATACTTAGCTCATCTTGAATAGAAAATTTTAATCCATTTACATATATTGTAACCATTTTTTCCTCGCCTTCATGCTCTACACTAATGGACAACTTGTAAAACTCATATGTGTATTCTTGCATGGTTTATAACTTCTGATTGATATTATGAAACCTCCTGTAAAGGGTTTGTGCATAATCTACAAGGAGAAATTTGTCATTTAGCTTCTTCTCCATCTTACTCCAGGTATTAATCCTTTCTTTCCTCTTTCTTGACCATTCCTTTTGTAGGTGATCCCACCATAACATAACATGACATTTTAATTTTGTGCATGTAAATTTTACCTGCTTTTCCTCTGACATAGCCTTCCACTCAAAAAAAATTCCCATGCTAGTCAACTAGTCTATAAGATCCTTTGGTTTTAGGCTACATCCATATTCTCAAACATCAAATTTTTATCCCATAATTCTTTCCATATAATTCTTGAAGCATCCTTTCTTCAAAAGTTAAGGGTGGTCCTTGTGCTTTCTCCTCTTCACAACGTTACTCTTCATCTATGTCATCTCCGCCTTGATTTACTCTTTGGGATATAATCATAGAAATCTCAAAGAACTTTCCTCTCGTAGATCCTACGTGTTTCTATTCATCTAGGAAATACCACCCCCTCTTCCTCTTTCTCTTCCTTCCATTGTTTTTTTCTCCACCAAGAATCAAACTTTCTTTGATACCATAATGTAGCCAAATTGTAACACACACAATATACTACAAATATCTTGAAATCAAAGAAAATAAATCTTCTTCTTCATTATTCAATCATGAATTACAATGCTTCATAAATAAGAAAACAACTCCCAACTTGAGTTTCCAAAAAAATCTAACTAACTTTGACTAAATCTACTCTAGATGGAAAAATTTACTATTTTTAGCAATTTACTAGAACTTGTTATTCTTAGTAAGTTCACATGCTTATTCGTATGGGAAAAAAATTGCCATGCATCTTCTACATGCCTAAATTAGATTAATTTCCAACTTTCTAACCTACTATGCATTCAAGAGACTAAAATTAACTAATGCCCTAAAATAGGAAAAAATCAAATTACAACTTAAATCCTAATTTTTGTCCCCTAGTTGGTAGATTTTGGGCACGAAAATGTGCTGAAAATGGATCCAATCCACAAGGAAGGTTGACCGATGCGTTTGTCTCGTCAAAATAATTGGATTTAAAAAAATAGACTCAAACAAATACGTAGATCAAAATATATGACCATATCAAGTTTCTGCTAAAAATAATTATCACTAATAGTGTCTCATGGATTAAATGTGGTAGAGAGCATCAAATATTGGGAGCGAGAAAATTCTATATAACTACTTATCAATTAAAAATGTGATTATGATTGTACTGATTAATATTAAAAAGAAAATTTGTTCATTTATTATTATGATGGTTTTGCTTAAGTATTTTGTATGTTGAGATTGTACAAATATAAGTTGAGAGTATTTATATTTTCACTGATTATAAGTTGAGACTATAAGTGTATAATTTGAGTATGCAAATTAATAGAAATTTTTATCGTAACAAAACTTTGAACAGTTTTTATTAAACAAATATGTATTCCTAAATTAATTATGAGCATATTTGAATACTACTTTTTCTTCCAAAATACAAATCATATCCCACATTCATATGAAATGAAATAACTACAATATGGTTTGTAAAGACTTGTCGTGGTTTGAAGCATTACATTCGATTCAAAAATTCTGCAGCAAAAAAAACTACTCCTCGTACAATAAGAAATGAGGAATGTCCTTTGATTTTTTTCAAGATTTAGTCATTTGTAGTCGGGGACATGTCTAACATAATCTTTGAGACTTGACTTGGGAGAGATTGGATTGCACTCACAAAGGGGATGACCTTCCCTCCTACTTTAGGTTATGCCTTTAACTAGGGTGAGAGGACCCATTTTGTAACTTAATTGTGAGAAAGGTGGATGAAATTGTAATCTCTAAGATTTCTCTTGAAATATGAAGGATAGTCCTGAATAAACATGATCAATGTAAGCATCATTTAACTCTCATGAGTTGTCACACTAAATAATGCAAATGTCTTTCAAAATAGGACTTAGGTCACTCTAGACAATGTAAATTTTATCTTTCTTCTACATATTTATGGAAAGGGAGGGTAGAGATGGTAAAGTCCCTTGGAAAATGGTTATAAGTAGGGAAAACATGGGTAATTCAAAAGGATTTAACAGTTGTAGGTTGTAATTTTTGTGTATGAATGGGAGATTAAAGCAAGATAAAGTTGATTATACAAGTTTCTCAAGAAAACCTTACAAATGTTTGGAAATTGCCCCAAGGAAGAGGAACACATCACACAACCAAGAATAACAACCCTTTAACCAGAAAGGTATGCACTCATGGAAGCCCAAGAGTACAAGATTTCACACAACCTTTGAGAATTTAAACACAAAATCTTGTGCTAAACTCTCAATAAAACACTAACAATTCCTGCTCAACTACACTCAAGATACACTCAAAATCTTACTAAGATCTTCTCAACCAAACAGAGGCAATATGAATTTAAAATTGTTTATCACACCATAGAAAGAAATATCTATCTATAATGCAATTGTAGTTGCCAAAATGCCACTAATTAAGACAAGATCTAGTGTAATTCAAAGAAACTATCAACATAAGATTGCAATAGGGAAGGCAAGTAGTTGATTCAAAGTATTTTACCTTAGAACAAAGACAACATTGCTCAAGAGAAAACACACAGTTAATTTCAAGAAATTCAAATTTCTCAACAAGGGGCCATAAAGCCTATGGCCTCAATGCTTTCCAATGACTGTACACTTGTAATCATCTTGGCATGAGAAGGTTTGGAAAAAAAAATAACTCATAGGTCTCTTAGTTTGATTCAGGTTCTTCAAGAAAAGTACAATCGGTTTTTCTCTGTTTTCTCTAAGAATTTAGAAAAATTTAACCCCCGATATGAGAACATTCCTCTCGTATATATACAACTCTCTCTCTCTCTCTCTTTTTTTCCTTTCCCCCAAAAATGTGAATCTTCAAAATAATATTCCTCTTTTTGGCACACAATCTGATCTACTATCATTCCTTTGAAAATATTCTAATTTCATGATGCCATGTGGAGGAATTACAAATGATTTGTATTTTTTCACTTCTCCTAGAATGACTGGGATGCCATGTCACCCTTTTGGTATCATTTGTTTAATTATTTCTTTTTCGTAAGTTCGAGAAACCTTTTTAAATAATTTTTGAGCACCTCAAATGATTTGATTTGATGTTTAATCATTCCCACCTTTTGGGAATCTACCTTGAAACACACACAATCATTGTCATATCTTTTTGAGTTGAGTGTTTTCATACACATGTCATATATCATATTAAGCCAATTTCTCTTTTTGTATGATATCATTATTTTCACTTATCTCCTTCGTGTGGATGTATCACAGAAATCTCTCAACGATCAATTAATTCATGATGATTTTTTGCAACTTAACTCACCAACTTTATCTTTACTATAAATTTCCATCACTTCTCTTTACAAATTTACATCCCTTCTTTTGAGTGTGAAAATCTTGGTGGATTTCTCTTCTCGCAAATGGTGGGAGTGACATTAAATCCAGCTTTGAAGGAAATATCTCTCTAAATATTTGAATCAAATTTTTTGATTTATCAAGCCCAAATGAAGCATTTGTGAGGATGTTATTTGACATTACAGATCCGAAGGACTATAATGGGCCATTGACAACCCAAGATGTTCTAGTTGGCTTTGATTCAAGGCTCATCAAAATCAATCATGCCTTTTCTACCTTCCAAATGATGTACTTTCATCTTTTCGTGGGAAAACATCAAATATCCCAAGGTACTAAAGCAATTCTGGCTTAAGAGCAGCCATCTGTGAAAGGTGCAATTGACAACATATGCCCTTTCATCTACAATGAAGAGTTCACTATGAAGGAGATTCCTTCATAATCTTATGAGCTTGGTGAAGGGTTTTGATACCTCGACATTGTGCCTAATCTTTTTTGAGGTGAATGAGCTGAGAAAACGTGTTTCTTCTTTGAGAAAAAATGAGAGCCCAATTCACCTTCTCAACCTCCCCGAAGTGTCCACCATATGGCTATGAAAATGCAAGGGTGAATCCAGCTCAAAGCCTCTCACTCAACCAACTTCAAGGACCATTGTACTTGCACTTCCAGCCACATCAATTGTTCCTACTCAACCCTCTATCTACAAAGAAAAGGGAGGAAAGCATTTCCCAAAGGTGGCCTGATCTCCTAAATTGGGTCTCTTCTTATCAGAAGAAGATGGAATTGATGAGTATCTTGGATGGCCCTAGGATGAATATTGAGAAGCTCATGGCTATGGGGATGTCTCACACCTTGGCAGGGGAAGTTCTATTTCACACAATGGTTTGTTGGGTCAGAGGAGTTTGTTCAAAGGAAGAATAGATTCTCTGACAAAATTCCTCCTTTTAGTGAGGATTTTGTGGTAGTGGAAGATGATTAGGTGTCTTTTTCTCTAGTTTTTTTTGATGTAATTCACAAGAATGTATGTAACTTTTCCATGGGCTAGGGCCCCTATAGAACCCCATTTTTCTTTTTCATCAATACAAAAATTCAAATCATATACATAACTCACATGCTTCATAATAGATTTAGAATTCTATTAAAGCAACATAAAAGTCTATTGTATTGTATCATGTTACATTCATACTTGAAATTAATAATTCAAAGTAATGTTCAACTATTATAAAACAAGAGTATCAATTATGAAAAGATGAGAGTTGTTAAGAAAAACAAGCCTAAGCTTGCTCACTGGTCAACATGGTCACATCTTCATCTTTGTCATCTTCTTCTTTATCTGGTTGTCTCTCCTTGTATGCATCATATCTCTGGAACAACTACCTTATATCATTTTCATCTGGGCTATGTGGTGTTGGAATATTAAATTCTCCTTGTTCAGTGCATCCACACACTTGTCCATTCTTCACCTATATTCCCTCGATTTTCTTTCAACTCTACAATTGTGTCCTCCACAGAAACCAACCTCTTAATAACATCATATGAATAGTTCTCATCATGGATGTATTTTTCAAAGGAGGACCAGAAAATCAATCTTCAAGTCACCATAACTAGTTTTGTGTTTATCAAATACCATGTCCTCCAATCTCATGTTTATGGTGTCAATGCTTTTCTCAATCCATTATTTTTCTGCCTCCATCTTTTCTTTGACTTGATTCACAACCTCTATCCTAATTTTGGACAAGTATTCCATAGCATATTGAGTTCCCATTTTATTCAGTGGCATGATTCCCTCTTTTTCAACTATATTCTCATCAAGTTGGTTGATAATGTTTAACTTGGGAAGAATCCCTTCAAAGTAGAATAGCTCATTTTCACATTGTTCAATTAAATCACTAATATCACTAAGCTTGGTGGTAAGTTCTCCATACCTCTTTTTTCCTTCTCAAAATCTTCTTCCTTTTTTTAGATAAGTCTTCAATCCAGCTATCAACAACCTTGACCTTTTTGGTAGCCTTTTCTATGCTTCCCACAACCTCTGGAGTGATAACAGTAGTAGTTTCTTGATTTTCCTCGATGGCCCCACTAACGCTGCAAAGCATGAAGTTAAATCTTTGACTTGGTCTTTTAATTTCTTTTTTCTTACCTTATCTTCATCAACTCTTTGAAAAGACCCTCAACTACTACTACTATGTCTTTCTTAAGGATTTCCCTTGTAGGTCTACCCAACTAGATCTTCTTGATGTCATAGTCACTGACTATAATTTTATCCTTGAGATCCTTAGGTGAGGAGTTGCAATTTCCATAGTTTTAAACCCTTTCTTATCAATATGTGTTTCGAGTTATAACTCTTTCCTTCTTTGAAGCCTTTGTGGGTTTTGGGAAATCAATGTTGGTAATGTCTAAGGCTCCTCCTTGACAACCTCTTTTCCTTTTTCTTTCTCTTGAAGAAATCCTCCTAACCAACCAGCCATGGGAGCATTACCAAATTTTACTCCTGTTGGTGTGATGTTTGTAGTCAGGAAAACAATACCATTGTTGTGGATGCTTCTTGAGTATTATGGGGTATTGGTGTTTCTATATGTGGCACATCCACTCTTACTATCTGACTTTGTGCTATCAGATGCCTCCATTTTTGTTGTCCTTCACTTTGGTCCAGGGTTTGAGGTTGTTTGATGTTTTCCAATTTTTTATCAGTCACTAATTTCTCCTCTTGACCCTTACTTTCCATTGGACCAATAGGTGGACTTATTGTTTCCTTCAAGCTCTCAACAGGGGTAACCACCACACTTACATTTTTGTTAAATCTTCTATAGCAGTGGCCTTCTTTCTTATTTCTTCCTCTGAATATTTTGGGGGCAATTTTCTATTTCTTTTGGAGCTTCTTTTTTAAGGCTTGGAGTTTCAATTTTCTCCTTGTTCTTTATGACACTTTCCAAAAATGGCTTTGTAGTAGTACACTCTATCTGGGATTTTCCCTCACCCTTCTTCTACTTTAGCAGGTCTTCTTCTTGTTGATCTGCTGAGTGGGGTTGGGAAATTGAACCTTGATCTTTTCTTTCATCATTAACCTCTTGTACCTACTACAACACTACCCTCGATAGGGGTACTTGTATCTCTCATAGCTTCAGTTGTGCTTTTTCCGGGCCAATGTAGTTTGAAATTCTTCACTTTCTTGTGTCTTGTCTACACTTTTAGATGGTTTACTTGTAATGAGAGTGACATCTGGGGTAGATGCTTGATCCATAGATGTTTGAATGATTTCCTTTCCCTTCATAGAGGGGCTATATTTTCAATTTGGGTATTTTGGGGTTGGGCCCCATTTCAATGTTTAGATGTTGACCATATCCTAACATTTTATATCCTCAAAAGAGACACTTACACCTTATTTTGTATGAAATTCACTTTTGACATCCTCAATCTCAAAGTAGGACTATCCCTAAGTTCCTCCACACTAATTATTTCAATCTAATTTAGTGGTTGCCTTTGTGGCAACTCTGCCTTGATGTCATCTTTCATACCATGTTGCACTATAACTAGCTCTTTTTGTATTTGACTTGTTGCAACACCACCTGATTGGCTAGATATTTGGGCACCTTGAATCATCCCTAGCAACTATTCCAGTTGGAAATGCAGATGGAGCCACAATAGGTGTTGGTTTAAAAATATCAAAATGAATACCTTTAGGATCTTGTGATGGCATGGTTTGATGGGCTAATTCAATAACAACCTTTTTCTGAGTTTCAGTCAAGATAGGAGGGTCAATTACCTCGGGCTCCTTCTCTTATGCTTCCTTTCACTATGCTCACCTTCTCTAGCTGAAATACCAACATCCCTCACCAAAGGAAATATCACTTTGGGCCTTTTTGATGCCCTTTCAAAGTGTTTGAGTTTTGGACCCTCTCTTCCTTTAGCACTTTAACTATAAGAGTTGGATCAGCATTAGGCAAATCTCCCTCATCACCTTGGATGTGTTTTCTTGATGTCCCTAATATTGTCATTAGGAGTCCTTGGGGCTTGGTTACACCAGTTCCTTTTGATTGCAATGACATTGTTGTAGTGATAGGGGCATCTTGCATTACCCATAAAAGCATATCTTCTAGCCTTTTGAACTAAAGCAGTCTTTGATGTTCCAATTTTACTCTTTGCAGTAGTCCATTCATCAATTGTTTTTGTGGTGGGTTTCCTTACTAGGAAATTGAGGGGCTTGACCATTCAAAGGGTCCATAGTATCAACTCCTCTCTCAAAGGAGGGAGGTCCTCTTTCAAAGCATTCAGGTCCCTAAACTCCTTCAATACTCTTGTATTTTGTAAAGACAAATCAATACCCTTTCCAACTAACCAAGTTAAAGTTCTTCTCATGACATCAACAATTCTTTGGTGGGGATCATTTGATTCCTTTTTGTTCCAATCTACAGAGTAATTGATTTTGATTCTAAATTTTGTTCAAGATAAAATTGGCTTACCACATTTGGGTCATCCTCTATTCCTTGGGGAATCACAAAAATTTTGAAGTCAATTATTTTCCTCAAGGTCATCCTGGAGAAATCCCTTTTCCTGACCTCTTCTTCATCAACACAGTTCATCCAATAATCCTCAAATGAGGCTCATGCTCACCAGAAGTAACAACCCATCAAATATCAAAGTTAGCCTTGGAGTAAACTTATCCATTTGGAATTTCTCCATTTCCCCATCCATCATCCTAGCTTTTTTCCACTATTTGACAAGAATATCTCCCAAGTTGGAGAGGAAATTTTATATTGGTTTTATGCCTTTTTGATAGTTTACTATGCATAGGGACAATCTTGCCTTGAAAGCTCCATTAGAACCCACTTATCATCAACATACCTTGGTAATTTGTAAGGCCTCCCTTCAAATCCACTCACTCTAAGATATGTAAAAACATGTATTGGATAAAAAGACAACCATATTCCAAAATCATAGCCCTTTCCTTAACAGATAGTCTATATTGCTCCCATTCAAGCTTGAAAAGATAGGAAATTGGGGAAATGAAGGCATCATTTACTTGTTGACATTCCCTTCCAATTTTCCAACCTTAATTGTGTGTATACATCATAAACTCTATGGGTTTCAAAGATGGATTTTAGTGGAAGACCTGGGAATGACTTAAAACATGCAATATTGTAAATGAAATAAGACATCATTGAGAACTAGATGTCAATTGTATTACCTTCTCTAATTTTTATTGCAATTGTCATCAACTAGGCATGAATTGAAGTTGATATAAGACTTCCCCAACAAAAATTTCCTTTCTTTTCCAAAATACCCCAAATAAAAGGGCACATCCATTCCTATAAGTTGTTGGACCCCTCCAACCCAGCCATTCTGCTTAACAAAACAATAAGATCTTCAACCTCCTCAATGAACAAGGGCTCAAGTTAATTTCTTAGGAAGCCTCTTAGCAAATGGTTTTCTCCTTTAGCCATTGGGAATTCAATACCTAGGCATAGTCATCATGTTTTGCATTATAACTTTATGTGCACTTTCAACAATTATAAGAACTATTGGTTGATTTACTTGTGGTAACCCCAATATGGTATTAAAAGCACCAAGTGTTAAATTAATGACCCTTTCACCACTTCCATCTAACACTTCCATTTTCTTGGGGTCATAATTTTTAGCACATAACTAGAATAATTCAAGAGCATGGATTGAAGGTGGGAAAGCAGCTACCAAAGCAATATGGCTAGCATCGATTGCTTCCATCCATTGGCTTCTATTCTAGGCATGAAGTCTCCCCAAAAAATCCCCAAATCCACGTCTAATAAATTTTTATCCATTACATTATCCAGGTCACTAGTGATACTAGAAGAAACTTGAAAACCCAAATCCAAACTCTTCATTTTTCTACTTTCAACTTGTTTCCCCTAATTGCTTCAGAATTCACAAATTAATTGACAAGAGTACGAGGATACAACATGACTTACCAATTTTTTCCACACTCTGTGAATTCTACTTTCCGTAATCATGTTTCAAACTTTTAGCTCAATTTCACCATTTCATGATTTTCCTTCTTTTCTTCAAAATTCTCGTGGCTAGGGCATCCAAATCTTCACATGCAATGGTAAAAATTCGAAATGTTTGAAAACTTTTTTAAAAATATTCCTTGATTCGTGTAAAAACGCATTAATGGTGGTAGCCATAAATGTGCCACATCTCAGCCATCCAATCTAATTCTTTCATTTGAATGTGGACCATCCACGTGGCTTGATCTGGGGCTTTGTGGGATCGGGAGTCTTTTTGCATTTTTGCATTACTTTTCAAACAAGTGCAAGTTTGTAAATTTGACCCAAAACCCCACCTCTTGAATTTTGTTGAGAACACGACATGTGTCCTAGCGGGCCTTAGAGGTTTCTTTGCATTTTGCACTCCATCAACTTATTGATGCAAAAGTGTATTATCAACCCGATTCCCGCTCCAATCCCATTTTGACATGTATTCCTTTTAGGAGTGGGGTCAACTTTTCCTTTTGCATTATTTGACCCGAATATTCATGGGAATATTCGTTGCTTCAGATCTTATTTTGTAATCTACAGTTACTATGTGAATTATGTAATTTTATAAATAAATCCTGCTATAGCGCAGCCAATGGAATTATGCCACATGTTTTCAGACATCGAAGGAAAATATGCAATATGCACTGAAGATCACATGTAATATATAGATGGGATTTTCTTGGTTTAATATGATAAATCGATGGTTTTTTCACACGGATCACTCAAGGATGACATGGTTATCACATTCCTCGACTAAAAAGAGGATTTACATTGGATTCATGACTCAAACATGGGATTTTCTTGTATTCAATAGGATTTCATTCTTCAAGCATACGTGTTTTTAATTTTGACAAACTAGTCATGGAAAATTTTGAAGGCACACTCAGGATAGAAGGGTGAGATCAAAATGAGCACTAACAATTATTTCAAAATAGCATTATGGAGTTTGGTGAGAAAATAAAATGTTGATGACATGATGCCTTCATTCCTTCAAAACATTGTCTTAGAGGTTGGGAGCTTCAATTTCATATTTACATAGGAAGATTGCATTGAGACCAAACAAACTGATTATGAAGTTTATGGGAATCCCAAATTATATCTCAAGAATCTTAACTCCATTTGGTGGTGGTTTAATACATCGTACCATTGTAAAAATACAATGTTTATAGATGACTCTTTAGAGAAAAACAAGTTCAATGATGTGGGGAACTACATAATTGCTAAAACATTTAACATAGATTCTAAGCCAAAAGAAAAATACTTGTTAGATGAGTTGTGGCCTTTTTGCAACCATTGAAGGATGTCAAATATGTTCTAGATTTTATTAAATCAAAAACCCAATTATATGGAGCTTTTTTTTTGGAGATTTACTATGATTTCTATTGTTGATTTAGATCCCATCTTTGGGAATAGTGTTACAATAAAATTCAAAATATTCTTAAAATGTTTTACTATAATTCTACCTTTAGTAAAGGAATTTTAATTTATTTCATATCTATATTTAAATACTAAAATATATCTGGGATGGTTTTACAATTAATTTTAATTACTTTCATATCCATATTTAAATATGAAAATATATATGCAATGGTTTTACAGATTAATTTGATATCTATATTTAAATATGAAAATATATCTGGAATGGTTTTACAGTTAATTACATTCTCCAACACTAGATCATCGCCCTTTGCTAGTTTCTTAATAATATCTTCAGTAATTCTCTAGTTGCGTTGAGGTTCAATCACACCATAGTAAATGAACATGGAAGTGTTTCACATCTCTTGAATGTCATTAGCCTAGCGGCCACTAGGCCACAAGGAAATTTAAAATATTCAAATATGCATAGTTTAATATTAAAGACATTTTAAAATTGATAGAGCCTCATCCCAAAGCAAAAATTAATCCTATCATCACAGCCCGTATAAAAAGAACATGTTTCCATTTTATACGGGATAGTAGTCACTAGGCATTATTTCTCGTATCAATTTTGGATTCCTAAAATCATTAAATGATTTTTCCCATATTCATTAATTTAATGTGTGATTTGATATATTAGACTTCGGAAGGAGGTATAATGGGTTCCAATATTTTAATATTTGGATTCCAATATTTTGATTTTCGGATTCCAATATATGTGATTTTAGATTCCAATATATGTGATTTTGGATTCCAATATGTGTGATTTTGGAGTGCAAATAATTCCAATATTTAACATTTTGGAATCCAAAACTAGTAATATTGGATTCCAATATTGCCTATATTTTTAGGAGCTTAAACTAGAATAAGGCCGATTTAGTGAAATAAGCATTTTTGCGATAACATGATGAATTAGTTGCTATGGGGAATAAATTAGGACTCTTTACATGCATGTTCATCATGTGATAAATTGTTTATCTGATTGTAAACATTGATTTAATGTATATCCAGATTTGGAATATGTAATCTTTATTGAGATAAATGTTATTTCATGAAGTTGTTAATGGAACTTGGCCAATTATATCATTTTGAAATTATCCCAAGATGACACATTTAAAATAAAAAGACTAGAGAAATATTGACTCGAACACATTTACTAAATAAACAAAGAATCTTAAAGAGTATAACATTTAACAACTAAAGAAACGTGACTTAATAAACTCTAGCTTTGGATTTGTAAATCCATGTACTTTTTTGAGAATTAGAAAATGGATTCGCTTCAATGTTGTGATAATGAAACACGTGATGATGTAGTGTTTGGTGTATTGTAGATTTCATAATCGCATCCAAAACGCCATGTCACAATGCCTATATGGATTTTGACTACAAAAATTATGTGTTCCATAAATGTTGAGACCAATTAACAGAAAATCTAGTATATCACACCATCGAGAATCTCTGACTAGGATTCCCTTTTAGTTTTTTCTTATCAATTTAGCAAGATTATTTGTATTAGGCATGGAGATAACGAAGTTGCCATAATTTACAAATTTGATCAAATGATCCAAATGGATATTAGGGTCTTCAATCTTGGAGAAAAAAAGGTGATGTGCCTTCAACGAATTCATATCAAATGCAATTGTGGTTAATTCAGAGGGAGGTGAAGATTAAGCTGCCATTGATCTAATATTGTATAGAATGACTATATATTTCTTAGATTTTTCAATGCCTCATATTTGAATGTAAACTCAAGACTAGATGCACAATGTAGACAAATTCGATCTATTACTGACCAAATGTTGGTATCTTCCTAATGTGTATAAGGATGTCATTTTATATTCCTCATAGATTTGAGAAAAAAATAATATTAATTACCCCTCAATGAATTTTTTATTTCATCATAGGCATGCGAGAAGAGACCACTCTAATACCGTATGAAAACAACATATCATATTTTTAGATAAATAATAAGTTGTATTATGTATAGAATATCTCCATATATATAGGAAACTCCATTCCTATTTTTAGAGAGTTACGATAAATATCACCATATACATGAAGTGGTTTTAAAACCTCACGTACATATCAAAACAACACATAATATACTAATTATTACATAATTTTCACACTACCAATAATATATGTGAACACTAACCATAATATTCTTAACATGTAATAATGATGTAAAATATTTTCATCAAGTGGTTGTACTTGATAATGATTGTGAAACAAATTAAACTTGATTATTTAATTGTAATTTACAATTTTTTTTTATTATAGGTGAAACAGGGTTGAGGGGGCCCTACCCCATACAAGTCAAAGCTCTAAAAAGAGTAGATAAGACATTACATATCATTCGAAAAGAGAAAAATAAAACGAATATTACATATGAGCTCCTCCATGAGAAAATAGACCAGATTAAATCACATCAAAAAAGAGTAATAACAGTAACAATAAAACCATAGACTAACTAACAATATAATTAAAAGCAAGATAGTATAATAACAACCACCCCAAAAAACTTCATTTTTGGCCTTTTCCATACCATCCAACACTTCCATCCATTTCTTTGACAGAGACTCAATGTTGACCCCGAATGTTACCAAGTCACATCTAACAACATCCCCTTTTCTTTTCTTCAAATTTCCCTGCTCATCCACGAGCCTATAAACATTGGCCAACTGACCAAGGGTCTAGAGATGTTGTAGAGTGGATTTCATAGTGACAACACTCCATTCCATATAGCTATGTAAAATATCTATAATGTGATCCACATTATTCGAGAGGTTCTTTGCTTGAATTTTTCATAATTTCAAGCTCTCCCCCATTACCGATTTTCACAACATCTTCTACTCGCATTCTCATTTTTTTCAGTTATTAAAGAGTAATTGAAAAAAACTCTTAGTAAGTCTAATATCATCCTTTAGCTCTTTACTATCTATGGCCATCTTGTCTAGATGATTATCCCTTTCCCAGACCCAATTTTCCCAAAGCTTCCATCTAATGCTCCAATTGGACATTCACATGCACTTGATTTTTCGACATGCTTGATTCACCTTTTGTTTTGATAGACCCACTAGGAACATGCTTTGATTTTATCTCTTTGAGATTCTGAACAACATCAATTTCCATGACATCCTTGTCATCCCCTGACGAATATCCTTCCTCAGACTATGTATCTTCACTAGAATCCTCCTCCTAAGTGTTCAATTCTTCTTCCTTGGCATAAACCTTAAGAGATTTCATGAGGGTACCTGATTTATCAATATCAAGAGTAGTTCTTTTAAGTAGGGCAAGGATAAAACCTTGGTGAAGGGGGCAATAGCTCTATTATTTTTAAACAAGGAAATGGACATACTCGGAGAGCAGAATGCAAAAATACGAAAACTAAAACTATGGCCATGGCGGAAATAATTAAGCATAGGAAAATGGTAGGCATAGATATAATTACGATGACATTCTAGGGTAATAAAATGAATAAGGGATAAAACCACACCATCAAAAGGCTTGGGTAAAGTAGAGCAGAGAAAACTGGTAAAGTGAGTAGTAAGTTTCTCATTACCTTACAAGAACAACTTCAGCTCATTCGTGGCTTCCTTTTTAGGCTTATAAACCTCCCTACCATCAGTAGGAACACCCATCAATTTTACAACAAACTCCATAGTAATATTGATATGAACACCTTTCATGTCCACAACTGCCCCTTTTTGGTCATCTTCCAAGCTCTGAAAAGTCCTTACTCAGGTTTTCATAATGACCTTCAAAGATTTTGAGGAAAGGTGAGAAACCCTTTCTCTCAAACACTTCCATGGATTTTGGCTTAACCCCATCCAGATAAAAAGGCTCAGTTCTCACAATATCACCCCCATTTGGAAATACGAGTACCATTTTGTAGAAAAACCTAACTTCAGATAATTTAGAATGATACGAACAATCCCAGCAATGTCGATGTTACAAGCACAGATGAAATAAAGGCCCTTAGGTGACATGAGCATATCCAAGCCCAAAGCTTCACATCATCCCACCATAAATTCACATGATTCAAATGGATCTTATACATTATTTCCTTCCCATACCATGACCTGTCATTATTACCCAGTTGTGACGTGTCCATGTTGATATTTTTGGAGGTGTGCTCACACCTTAGTTTCTAAAGATTCTTCATCATGGATTAATTTCATCTCATGAAAATTAACCCCCTTATTAGCAAAATAGTCAAATTTTTCTTCTCTATAGGTATGTTTAAAAGTAATAGTGTCAAACAAGTTAGACATTTCCTTTATACTAGTTATAGAGTTTTGGATAGATGTAGAAGTAGTACCTTTACCAGTAATGTTGTTAATAATGTTCAAGTGAGTCTCCTTCCACTTCCAATATTACAAATCCATGTTGACAAGATATAGAGACCCCCCAATAAACAATCTCCGCTTCGAACCATGATTTGTTTGAATACCAAGATTGCAATGATACCCCAGAATGAATCTACCTTCAAAATCATGAAATACCCCTCCAAAAATATATTTTCTAGGGTTTCCTTTGAATACCCCATCGAAATTCAAATTTATCTGGTTCTTGCTAGGTTTCACCCAACCTTGGATCCTAGGATTATGTGTAGGAAGGTTAGTTTGAGTAGGGCATAAACCCCAATTCTTAGATAATTTATTCTCAGTTTGAAGAATAGTTTTCTTATGTGGGGCTATGTTTGAGAAGTTTTCATTAATAGCGTTAAAACAATGAGTTCCAACTTTCTTTTCTAATTCCTTCTTTCCTTTAAAAATCCACTTATTTCTCTCTTTCCAAATTTCCCAAGCTATGTGCATAATAGAAAGAGTCCATAGATGTTTGAGTCCTTGACTCCTAAAAGGGGGAACCATTAGGACCATAGTTCTTTAATGGAATATGGGAAAACCCACTTGATTTCAAATAGGTTAAGAAGGGTGCTTCTAACTGCTATCATAAAAGGGAAATGGAAGAATAGATATAAATATTCTTTCGTATGTTTTTCACACGAACACATATATTTACTATATAAAAATTTATCTTGTAAAGATTACTGATAGTAAGAATTTTTTCATGGAGAACCAGCCACCAGAACATATTGATCTTGGAAGTAACCTCTTTGACCCACACACTTTCCCATTTGAAGCTGTTAGGATCAACTTCATCAAGGAAAAAAGCATTGTAGGCACTTCGAACCAAGAAAATACCATTATCCTCTCTAGACCAATATAAGCTATCATCTTCTAAACACTTTTTATTAACAATAACCCCTCTTAGTTTTTGTTAATAGAAGTGATATCATTTTTGTTATGACCATCCAATTCAATTGTTTTCCATTGGCCCAGGGGTTCCTCAAAATTGAAGTAATCTTTGACCTTAGTCCCATATTTAACCACAACATCCTTATAGATGTTAGGATAGATAACCTTAAGAGGTTTGTCCCCTAACCATTTATCTTCCTAGAAATTAACCACTCTCTTGTTGCCAATCATCCATTTAATTCCCTTGGAGAAAATGAATTTGGCCCAATTTATAGATTTCCAAAACTTAGAACCATTAAAGTCAAGCATTGCTAAAACACCATTAATTAGCTAGAATATTTGACCAGTATTTTTGTCTTATGATTGAAGTCCATACACTATCTTCCTTAACCAATCTCCAAATCATTTTTGACAACATAGCTTTATTCATTTTAGTCCAATATCTAATACCAAGACCCCTATTTTCTTAGGCTTACAAACATTTTTGCACGCTATGAGAGGAATTCTATCATTTTGTTATGAACCACTCCAAAGGAATATTTTTTGGATACTCTCCAATTTATTAAAAATTGTAGAAGGTAATATATAAATAGACATAGAGTGCACAGGAAAATTTTAAATTGAGAATTTAAGGAGGAAAAATTTACTTGTTTGAGATAAAAGTGAGCCTTTCCAGCCTTCCAATTTCTCAAGAAATCTTTCTCACAAAAAATTCCATTAAGCAATCTTAGGTTTTTAAGTTCCAATAATCATTCCCAAATACCTAGTAGGAAAAGTTTTAGTCACACAGCCTAGAATACCAAAAAATTTGGCACATCTTCTTTCAAGGGTATTGATAAAAAAATACCAAACTTTTACCATAATTGATCATTTGGTTAGAAGCTTCCTCATAATCTATCATCATTTGTTTAAACTCTCTAGCCTCTGAGGATGTAGCCTCTCCAACCAACATAGTGTCATCAAAAAATGTTGGTGAACAACATTGTCGCTATTAACAACATGACAAATGCCTTTAATTCTTCCTTCCAAATTAGCCTTATTAAGATCTCTACTAAGAGTTTCAGCCATGATTATAAATAGAAAGGGAGAGATAGGATCTCCTTGTCTTAAACCTCTGGAGATATTAAAAAACCAAAGGGAGTCCCATTGATCAAAACATAAAATTTAGCTATGGAAATACATGTCTATATCAAAATCCTGAAGTCTTCATCAAATCCAAACTTGGTTAAGACCTTAAGAAGGAAGGACCAAGAGACACGGTCATAAGCTTTCTCCATATCAAGCTTAATTAACATAGCTTCCTTTTTATTTTTCTTGGCCATGTGAAGATTATCTTGAATAATAACAATACCATCTTGGATATTTCTTCCCATTACAAATCCTCCATGTTGATTAGAAATAATGGAATGCACGAGAATAAGTTGAATTATTGAAGCTAGGATTTTAGAACACATTTTGTAGATATAGTTGCATAGGCTAATAGGTCAAATATTATTGAAATCCATAGAATTATGGTTTTTTGGGACTAAATATAGGAAGGTGTTGTTTAATTCATGAAGTATATTTTTGTTCTTGAAAACTCTTAGATAGATTTTCACGTATCATCCTTGACAATCTCCCAAAATTTTTGAAAAGAAGGTGGAAATCCATCAACTCTTGAAGATTTGTCGGGGCTCAAAATTTTCAACATAAATTAAATTTATTCCATTGAGGGAATCTTAGTGAGCATACTATTTTTAGTCTCATTTATCAGCTAAGGAATGCAATCTAGAAAGTACTCTTCCTTATTGTTGTTAGAAGAACTGGTTGTAGAAAGAAGTCTACTGAAAAGGAGGTGGAAACAAGTTGAATTTCCTTAGTATCAGTGAGCATCACACCATCTTCCCTTGTGACACACAATATTCTATTAGTGCTTCTCCTTTTCAGGGTTGAAATGTGGAAGAATTTTGTGTTTTTATCCCCTTCTCTAAGCCATTGAACCTTGGATTTTTGTCTCCAAAAAGTCTCCTCTTTCAGAAGAATGTTGTGATAATCAGATAATAATTCACTCTCTTTTTACCTTGTCTTACCCGAATACAGACATTATTCAAAGTTTCCAAAGTATCCTCAAGGGAGGATATCTCATTTTCCAGTGACTTATTTTTCTCAAAAATTTTACCAAAACATTGTTTATTCCATCCTTTCAAGTTATTCTTAACAATGAGAAAGTTTCTTAGCAATTATAAACATAGTTGTTCCTTTGATTTTCATATTCCACTAGTCTTTCATAAGATCAAATTTTTCCTCATTTTGTAACCACATCTTCTCAAATCTAAAGGGAGTTCTCCCCTATATTTATCTTTGATTTGGAAAAGAAGTGGATTTTGGTATGAACCAATCCAAGGGAGGGAGAAGAGACAAGCTTATTTATTCAACCACCCCTATAAAGTCATATCCCTATCAAGTTTGACTTGAATCAATTGATATCCTTTTCTCCTATTAGACCAGGTGAATCTACTACCCTTCAACTCAATATCCATGAGGTTATTTTGTATAATAAAATCCTTGAAGATCTTCCATACTCTCAGTTAAATCAATATTACCACCCTTTTTTCCCCGAACTCATAGGGGTGTTGAAGTCACCCATAATCAGCCATTCAATACCTTTAATAATGTTTTGAAATTTAGAGAGTTTAGCCCAAAATATTTTTCTTTCAAATTTTTTATTTGGAGCATATATATTAGATAGCACCCAAAATTCTTTAGATTTCTTATCCTGAAATAACATAGCCATGTGATTACTTCTTTTAAGAAGATTCATACCTTTGAGTTTTTCCTCATTCTAGATGACAACCATTCCTCCTGTAGAACCTTTTGAACTAACATCCAGTCCCACAAGTCTCTTGTAACACTTACATTTCACTTCCAAAAAAGATCCTTCCTCCATCTTAGTTTCCTATAAGACCATGATATCAAGATTGTGTTTAGAATCCAACTCTTTTATTAACCTCCATTTCGCAGGTTATTTAAACCCCTAACATTCCATGAAACTATATTCATTTAAACCCTTGGTTTTTGGTTCTTCTAAAGCTCTGTAGATCGATTTTAGACTAAGTTCCATTGTCAATATCCTTTTGACTCTACTTTTTCTAGAACCTTCTTAGTAGGTCTCCTTGAACCTATTTTCTTCTCTTTTGGGGTGGCCTCTGAAGACTCCCCTTTTTTAGATGGGGTTTTCAAAGAGATCTCTATTTATACCTCTTTGGGATCCACTTCCACTGCTTTGTTCTGGTCAAGAAGAGATTCTTTCTATGGGGATAAAGCTTCTTGGATGATCCTTTGGACATTGTCGCTTTCCATCATTTTACATTTTCAGTCATTAGATCATTTACAATATCATTTAATCTGAATTATTAAATGAAAATTATTACAATGTTAATCATGACATCATTAATTAATGAATAAATTAATGAAGTAAACAACTAACATTGTTTTGGGACAGTGGTACAAGAGTCGTGAAATAAATATATTTCTTTGACTCGTTCAAAAGTGTTTAAGTATATAATTGATTAATTATATAGTAAAATCTATTAGTACATGGATGACTAATTGTACCTTCATGATAATAACTTGTTAAATGACATAATGATGTCAAATAAAAATAAAATTACTTTCAATCAGTTATTATTGATTAAATGAGAAAGATTCATGGCAAAATAATGTTGATATTTAACCTATACAAATGATTAAGAAGAATATATATCTCTTTGTTATGATCCTCAAGTGTGAATTTCACTAATGCCTCAAAGTTTTGGTGTAACGGTTCATTACAAATGGTATTCGAGTAACCACCCGTGTTTGAGTCCTGGAATGGATGGCTACACCAACATTATAGTGTTCACTCAAAGCTCATATAGGGCATGACATGGACCCTCTATACATGTGTAAATCTAGCACAGGGTTCTAGGCTAAAGAAGTGTGGTGGGATGTTATGATTGTCATGTGTGAATTTCACTAATGCCTCAAGGTTTTTCTGTAATTGTTTTTACATATGTTATGATCCTCATGTGTAGATTTCACTAACACCTTGAGGTTTTGGTGTAACAGTTTATTACATTTGGTATCAAAGAAACCACCCAAGTTCAAGTCCAGGCACGGGTGGCTACGCCAGCATTGCAGTGTCACCTAGGGATCATATAGGGTAGGGCATGGTCCCGCTATACGGGAAAAAATATATCTCGTAATCTAGGCTAAAAATCATGGTGGGATGTTATGATCCTTATGTGTGGATTTCACTAAGGCCATGAGGTTTCAGTGTAACAATATTTCTCCTTCTTGGTTTCACTCAAGACATATATGTTGTTTTCATTTCTCTTACCCTTGACAAATAATTTACCTAATTTGGTTTTTCTTATGTGACACCCTCTTTCATTAAAGATAAGTGTGTGTCCTTGACGCACATCTTAATCACACTCAACAAATTGTGTTTTAGACCTTCTACGTGTTGTTGTCTCCTGAAAACTTCTCTACGTTTTCATAGCCAAATTCAAAATTTTTGAGCTCATGTCCTTTGTTGGTGTTTAAGCCAAGTTAGAGATTTAAGAATTTAGCAAAATTCATGCCCTAGTGTTGTTTAAATCTTTGTTTTTCTCATTTTGAGAAATTCTCCATCTCTGATCTGATGCATGAAATATCCTCTTTACAATCTCCTTTGTGATCAAAATTATTCACCTATTCTATGGCTTGGGTTGTCAAATCATTGTTTTTCCTCCATGCCTCTAGTTCACGAAGGAAATTCAAAAATTGGACTCAAAATGACAAAGTTCTCTTCCTCTGTGTATTTTTTTCCACAGTCGGGATGATGGGTGTCTTTTCCCCATCAAATTTTGGCCCCAATAAATGTAGGTACATGATCAAATCCTATTGGATGGGGAGGAATGGGATTTTTAGTGAACTTAACACTTTTGGTCACTTTTGGCAAAAATGGTAAATCTGCTCCGTGGCCCTAGAAAGTTTGACGTGGATGGCCCTATTTTGGTTCATTACAAAAAAAGTGAAAGTTTTTGTCCCGTGATGCACAAGTTCACGAGGGACACTTGGGACCCGAAAAGATGAAATTTCTGATCATGGAAAAAGCAGAAGTTTTTATCCCAGGCTACACAAATTCACAAGGGACACTTGGGACCTAAAAAGCCAAAATTTCTGATTACGAAAAAAGTGGAATTTTTGTCCCATTTTGCACAAGCTCATGAGGGACACATGGGACCCGAAAAGCCAAAAAAATTATTGCGAAATTACGAAAGTTTTTCTCTAGGGTCATGGAAGTTCAATTGGGACACTTGGGACTGAAAAGCTGAATCGGCTGAAAAATTCAAAAGCGTGAGAGTGGGCCGGCGGAGGAAATTGATTTTTGAGCCTTTTTCCAAAAAAGGTTAAAATGTTTAGAAAAGAGATGCGACCTGTCTCCAATTAGAAGTAGCCATGTGTCCTAGTCGAATCGGAGCACCAGGTTGGTGGAGAAATTTGTGTTTTTGAGCCTCTTTGCAAAAAAAAGGGTGAAAAGTTAAAAATGATCCACACCCGATTAGGCTATAAAGGAAAATTCAAAGTTGAATCCTACAAAGAAAAGTTCAAAGGTGAAGCCCACCATTGAAAATTCAAAGAAAGAGAGTGAGTCGGTGGAGGAAATTGAGTTTTTGAGCCTTTTTCCATAAAAGGTTAAAATGTTTAGAAAAGAGCCGCGACCCCATCTATAATCGGAAATGACCATGTGTCCTAGTCAAATCGGAGCAAAGACACTAGTGGAGGAAATTGAGTTTTGAGCCTTTTTCCAAAAAGGTTAAAATGTTTAGAAAAGAGTCACAACCCCATCTCCAATCAAAATCAGCCATGTATCCTAGTCAAATTGGAGTAAGCGGGTTAGCGGAGGAATTTTATTTTTGAGCCTCTTTGCAAAAAAAGGGTGAAAATTTAAAAATGATCTCGTAGCGGCCGATCACGCTATAAAGGAAAATGTCAAAGTTGAAGCCCGCAAGGAAAAAGTCAAAGGTGAAGCCCGCCGTTGAAAATTCAAAGCGGGAGAGTGGGTTGGCGAAGGCAATTGAGTTTTTGAGCCTTTTTCCAAAAAATATTAAAATGTTTAGAAAAGATCCATGACCCCATCTCCAATCGAAGTAGCCATGTGTCCTAGTCAAATCAAGTAGCGGGACATCGGAAGAAATTGAGGTTTTGAGTCTTTTTCAAAAAAGGTTAAAATGTTTAAAAAGATCCATGACCCCATCTCCAATCAAAGTAGCCATGTGTCCTAGTCAAATTAGAGCAATGGGCCGTGGAGGAAATTGAGGTTTTGAGCCTTTTTCCAATAAAAGTTAAAATGTTGAGAAAAGGGCTATGACCCCATTTCCAATCAGAAGGTGCCACGTGTCTAAGTTGAAAATTCAAAGCAGGGCATGGGCCAATTTGTTCCAAATTGCCAAATCTCTAAAAAATCACAAAATGAAAAGGGTTTCCCTCGTAACCACTCCAATCCCTTCCTGCCACGTGGATGGCCCGATTTCAAAGCTATAAGAGCAAATCAAATGGTCTATATTTAAACTGGCAAATCGAATGTAACGATTGCTTTGTAAGATCTACTTTTTAACCCGCCATGAGCATTTTCTTCACAACAAAGGAATTTGAAAAGGCGTCAAATATTTGTGAAGTTATAATGGTTTTTGTGAAGAATATAATGGCTTCCTGAAGCCATTCCAAGGGTGACGATTTATTTTTGAAAATACCATAGTGCTCTGCACTGAAAAGACAAAAATGCCATTCTTCTTCTATTTTCTCTTCTTCCTCGAATTTATTCCATTCTCAAGCTATGTATGAACTCTGCTCAATTTTCAATAATAAAAAGAAAGAATTATTGCATCTTTGATTGAGGAATTTATTGGTACTTTGTGACTAATGGGTTTCATTCAGTCTTGTAGCTTCTCCGGATTTTTTTTTTTGATTATAACCGCATGTAAATGAAATTTCTAATTAATGTGTGTGGGCATCTCGATATTCTACTTGCAACATTATTTTCTCCTACCTCCATTCTCACTCCCTTTTCCCTTCTTAGACAAATTTCTTCTCTAGTGAGAAATTGCTAGTTTTGCCACGGGGTCGGTGGAGTTCCCTGTTGGATCTCTAGTCTAAAGGCCACTATTAAATCCAATTTTTCATGCATGCACATATATAAGCTACACCGTTCAAGTAGAGGGACTTAGATTCCCATAGTGTTGGCCTAAAACCCACCAATTTGTCCACAAGACAAATTTTCTTGCCAACAGTTTTTGACGCCCACCATGGGGAAGATTTTGCAACATCTGCGGCAGCTAAAAACAACCTCAAGGTCATAAAATACAAAAATATTCTAGAAGAAAATTTTACTGGAGATTGTATAATCACACAGACTACATGGATGTAAATCATGGCTATTCTTAGAAATCCTCTCACAGCCGAGAGACCTAATTTACTCTTTCACATCCAAGAATACATTGCTTCTGATATGAGAGAATATATTTGGCGTAAGAGACAAAGTGTCAATCAATACTTCATTTCCATAAGGATTCTAGACCTAGAAGAGGAATGTGTTATCAAACTGGAAAGGTAGAGACAAATTCTAGCACCCCAGAGAAGAGCATAAACTTTCAAGATGGATGATAGAAGATACACCCAACAACAGAGACAAGGAGGAAAAAATGACCCCATTTTTGAAGAACTTCAAAGAAGACAAGAGCTGCTCAGAATTCAGGGGCCTCCCCTTCATCAAGCAACTAATCATGTTGAGAACCTGAGTGTTGCTAATCCTTTGGATGGTGAATTTCCATACATCAATGAGAACCTTGATGATTTCACCGTAGAAACCAAAGAAGAAGTTAGAGAAAGAGAAGCAAGAGCGGAAGAGGAAATAAGGGCTCAACTTGAAGAAATCAAAAGACTTCAAGCTGAGGCAGACGAGAGAGCAGCAGTAGAAGCCACAACCTTAGTAAGGTGGAAAGCTAGAAATAGGAATAAAATGGGTGATTGTGAGTGTGAGGTACGCAGGCCTAATGTACCATGGGGAGAAAATATTGGTCCACTTGCTCTTCTACAACCACTTCATGACCTCCCAAGAGGCTCAAGATAGAACTTACCAAAATTCAAAGGGGGTGGTTTTCAGCTCCCGAAAATCATGTAACAACATTCATCACTACTTATGGATTGTTGGGAGTTGAAGATGAAGATCTTTCATCAGGGATCTTTATAGAGTCACTCCAAGAAAAAATTGTTGAATGGTTCTACATGTTGCCCCCAAGATCTATCACATGTTAGGCATATATAAGAAGTGCATTTGAACATAGGTTCAAGAGTACAAAAGATTGTTAGGATCTACTGGTCCAATTAGTTCAGATGAAGAAGGAGACCTCCAAATCAATGAGAGATTTTCTAGCAAGGTATGATAGATTAGCAAGAAGGATCCTAGAAGATGTGGTACCCTTTGAGAACAACTTGAAAAGGTTCTTCATCAGTGTTTTGCCATCAAAAGTTAATTTCTTCCTCAGAAGAGCTCAACCGAGAACATTGAGGGAAGCTAAAGAATTTACAATTGAGACTGATGATGATCTAATTCTTTCTGGCAAAGTGAAAGGACCAAATGGAAATAAAAAAGGTCGAGTTCAAATTTAGTCACCACTAATCCAATGTTCCAAAAATGTCCAATGACCTAGTTGCTTTGAAGAAGCGGATGTCACAAATCACAATAAGGAATGCTCCAAGGAGGCCAAATCCTTCTCCACGATAGATCAATAATTTCTCCACCCTCTCAAAGGCTTTATCTTGAAGCACCACCAGTTAATGCTATCTGTGACACTAGAGAATCGAAGAAGAAGGAACAGACATTGAGGAAACTAAAGAAGAAAGCATGGGTGACTATGAAAAGTATCTTGAAATCAAAGAGTTCGTCATGCATAATGGCTTGATTGAATACTTTGATGATGAGGAGGAAGGTGATGAAGAAGATCCAAGTTTTTCATGAAATTTTTTCACTCATACACGATCCAAGAATGGTTTTTCAGCCTCAACAGATTTGCAATCGAGAGTACCAAGAACAAAGAATATAGCTATTCAAAGCCTCCACTAAACAAGATCATCAGTAGAGGATCACCATTACCACTTTCCATGGAATTAGCCAAAGAGAAATCAGATTCACCAGGTTTTCAAGGATCACACTTCTATAAAAAGTAAGTTATCTGATTCTTCTCCCAACTCAAAACTATTAAGAGCAATTCTCTTCTAAATACTGGTTCTGCAAGAACATCTAAATTTCAATCAAGGGCTACACCCTCACCTCCTTCCAAGCCAATTGCTACATTTGAAAAGGAGAACCCAACACCAAAAGTAACAAAACCTCTACCATTTAAGTCCTCATCCACTGCTGGAACCTCTTCCTCATCTACCATAACTCCATTTGAATTTGTGGAGCATGCAAGCAAAACCAAAGTTCAGCTCTCTGAGTTGAATACCTACAAACACATCCTACCCAATTTGACAGATTCATCAAGGTAGTCTAGGGTGGTAACTCTACATCCCAAATCTCTAATTCTAAAGGCTTACTTCCCACACCATCCATACCACCTTCTCAAAACATGCTAGCCCTCAGTGCCTCCACCAACAATAGAGTTGAGTCTTTTTACCTATCACTTCTATTCAAATGTTTCCAGCTGAAAAATTACATTATAGACTCTGGAGCCTTAGATAATGTGATGCCAACAAAATTTGCAAATGATCTTGGCCTCACTTTGACCCAAGTAAATGGCACATGCTATTTAATGGAATCCAAACAAGTTCCATTGGTAGGAAGAATCAAGGATGCTCAAGTTGCACTAGCTGATTACCCTAACAAGAAGATACTCTTGACCATTTTGGTGGTAGATATCCCAACATCTTTTGGTATGTTGTTGAGTAGAAGTTTTTGCAGAGATCTAGGTGGAGAAATAAAAATGGATTGGTCATCTACAACTATCCCAGTGAAAGGAGAAATGAAGAAACTACTTCCAGTCAGGAAAATGAAATTCATAGTAAGGAAATCTGATGATCCAAGAGCTAACATCCTCTTTCAAGATTGTGGGCTAGGAAACTACTTCCTTACATCACAAAAGGAAGATAACTTGCCACTCCTCATGGAAGAAGAAGAAGATCAGATTTGGACAATGAAGTTTGATGGAAGTCATTCCAAAACAAGTTCAGGAGTTAGTGTAGTATTATACTCTCCTCCAATGAGGTATATCCTTTTGCTTACCGAGTTGTAATTTGACAATACAAACAATAATGTGGAGTATGAAGCATTGATTTTAGGCATGAATGCAACAGAGGACGTGGGAATCAAGAAGCTGAGATGTAAAGGTGATGCAGAGGTTGTGGTGAAGCAGTCCAGCAGTGAGATCAAGTGAAAAATCTAAGGATCAGGCACTATAGAAACAAAGTGTGGGACTGCATTGAATTCTTTGATGCATTTTCCATTAAAGCTATCCCTAGGGAGTAGAATGAAAAGGTTGATTCTCTAGCAGTGTCACCTTCCTTAGTGACACCTCATCCTTATTTTTGCAAGGATAAAGTAACCATTGAGATGGTGTTCAGATCTAACATACCAGACAATGCAAATCACTGGCAGGTCTTCAATGATGATAATCAGATCCTAGATTTCTTAGAACAAATGGATAACTTCAATAATTTTTTCTTTGAAGGAAGTGAAAACCCACATTGTGAATCAATCCCCAAAGAAGAGAAGGAAGGAATTGAGGGAATTGATGAAGAAGGAGTAATCAAACTAAAAGGAAACAAAATCCCCAAAGGCCTAATTTCTTTGGAAGATCTCTTTAACAAACATGACAGGTTCATCTAAGAGAAAGAAAAATAGTCTTCTCGGTGTCCATTTGATTTTGATCAAGAAAAAATTAGCACTTCGAGAATCCAAGGATGGTAAACACTGGTAAATGCTACTCACCAAGAGAACAATTTTTTTTTCTTTTCTCGAAAAGTACTCGGATGTCCCGCCTACTCCTATGATGAACTCAAATCTTTTCAGCCAAAGGAAATGCATCACTCCATTCCTTTGAAGTAAGGAACCAAGCCCTTCAAGAAAAACAAAGGCCCTACAATCCAAAGATTGTTGATGTTATCAAAGAAGAGGTGATAAAGATGCTCAATGCTAGAATCATTTTCCCCATCCACCATTCAACATGGGTGGCTAACATTGTGCCAATAAGGAAGAAGAACAGGGAAATAAGGATTTGTGTAGACTTCTAAAATATGAATTAGGCATCTCTCAAGGACAACTACCCTCTTCCAATCATGGATCATATTTTGCAAGTAGTCACTGGATTTGAGATGCTCTCTTTGCTTGATGGATTCTCAGTGTACAACCAAATCAAGGTGGTAGAAGATGATTGCAACAAAATAGCCTTCATAACACCTTGGCGTACTTTTTCCTACAGCAAAATGCCTTTTGTCTTTATCAATGTTGGAGCCACTTTCCAAAGAGCAATGGACTTGGCGTTCAAAGATTTGAAACATTGCATTGTCATTTACCTTGATGACCTTGTGGTTTTTTCAAAGAGGAGGGGAGATCATGTCAGTCATTTAGAGAAAGTCCTTATAAGGTCTAGGAAACATGGCATTTCCCTAAATCTAAAGAATTGCATATTTGGAGTCATCAAAGGTAAGTTGCTGGGACACATTTTGAATGAACATGGAGCACACATTGATCCTGAGAGGGCTAGAGCTATCCAAGCACTAGCCTTACCAACCAGCAAGAAAGGATTTCATTCATTCTTTGGAAATGTAAACTTCCTTCATTGTTTTGTGCCCGAGTTCTCTCGAATCGACTAAGCATATAACTTCCATGATGAATCCTCAAGAAAGTTTCAAGTGGAATAAGGAAGGAAAAACATCATTTGAGGAGATCAAGAAATCCATTGCCAAAGCTCCAACTCTTGTATCTCCTAATTTCAACAAGGAGTTCATCATGTATTGCTATGCATCAGAACATACACTCTCTATTGTCCTTGTTTAGAAAAATGATGAAGGTTTGGAAGCACCCATTGCTTTCATGAGTTGTCCTTTGAAAAACAATGAGCTAAAGTACAACCAATTAGAGAAACATGCTCTACGCGGGTAAAAGTTGTTAAAAGTTTCATATTCTACATCCTCAATTCCCATACAGTGGTGATGGTCTCTAGAAGTGCATTCAAGTCCATTTTGACTCAACAAGATCCTGGGGCTAAGAGAGGAAGCTGGATTGCAAAGACCCAAGAGTATGATTTGGAGATTAGACCCTCTAATATAGTAAGAGGAAATGGTTTGTGCAAGCTGATTACTGAAGATGAAGCTCTCAAAGCTCAATAGGGAGAAAAGGATGGTGTTTTCTCAACCTGTTCAGAGATAGTCCATAGGTGCTCTTTGTCACCACCACTTATGAGTGGTATGCTAACATTTCTTACTATCTCACTTATGGAGAATGCCCCCTCATCTTGATTACAAATAAAGAAGGACACTCAAGATAAAGGTAGCCAAGTTTGTGATCTGGAATCATGCACTTTACAAGAGAGTCCTAGATGGTTATTTCCTCGTGTGTGTAGATAAGGAGCAGCAAGAAAAGTTTCTCGGGGCATATCATAATCAAGCTTGTGGTGGACATTTCTCAATAATGGTCACCACACATAAGATCCTTGGAGGGAGATATTATTGGCCCTCCATCTTTGCAGACACTTAGGATTGGGTTTCCAAATGCAAAGCATGTTAACAATTTATTGGAATGCCACAACTAACTACGCCCACTCAAGCTTGTGGTGATTAAAGAACTGTTTCAATAATGGGGGCTAGATTTTATTGGTGTTCTAAATCCTCATTCTAGTGCAGGTATACTTATTTACTCACTATAACCGATTACTTCACTAAATGGGTGGAAGCCATCCCTACCAAGAAATCCACTCAAAAATAGTCTGCAACTTGATCAAGGAGAATATCATTGTTCATTTTGGAATACCACAGAAAATTATTGTAGACAATTCCACCTATTTCTCTTCCAAAGAGCTCATAGATTTTTGTTATGGATTTGGAATATCCCTATCTCACTCTTCTAACTACTACCCGTAGGAAATGTAAGTGAGTCAAGAAACAAGAACATTATGACCATTGTTTGCAAGATAGTAGATGAGAATCAAAGGAACTAGCACAAGAAGTTATATGATGCATTGTGGGCTGATAAGATCACTCCTAAGAAGGCAATAGGTATGTCACCTTTCCAAAAATTTTATGTAGTTGACGAAGAAATTCCTGTCACAATGGAGATGCCACTCTCTCAAGTTGCTTTGAAAGAAAAAGAAGATGGTCAATACAAAGACTCCATTGAAAGAGGATTCTCTTCTTGGAAAAGATGGAAGAAAGAAGATGCCAAGTGGTGGATAGAATTAAAGAAAACTAATTGAAAGTGAAGAAGATCTTTGACAAGAAGGAAAAGGCAAGAGAATTCAAGGTTGGAGATTTTGTTCTGCTATGGGACAAGAGAAGAGAACCAAAGGGCAGCCATGGAAAGTTTGATTCATTATGGTTTGGCCCATTCCAAATTCATGGAACTTGTGGTGAGAATTTTTTTCTCCTCTCATACTTGGATGGAATGCCATTGGAATTGCCTTGAGGTGGGAAATACTTGAAACTATATCATTAGTTAAAGTGGATTGTCCCCCTTGCCTCAGTATCATAGGTATTTTCCTGGTGTATTTTCCCCTTTTCTATTGTGTGGTTCTAGTTTAGTTTTGTTGGGTTTGTTGTGTGTTTTCTCCTTCTTCCATTCTTTCTCAGAATTTTACATGAATCTGCAAGGCCCAATGGATAAGGCACTAGTCAACATAATATGTTATAGAACTTGAGATTTTGGATCCTCATGTCTTGCCCTAGCCATGCCCAATTCACGCCATGTCCCCAAGCTAGAGCCGCTTATCGTCTCCTAGAAAATTTTCTATGTTTTCATATCCAAATTCAAAATTTTTGACCTCATGTCCTTTGTTGGTGTTTAAGCCAAGTTAGAGATTTAAGAATTTAGCAAAAGTCATGCCCTAGTGCTGTTTAAATATCTGTTTTGCTCGTTTTGAGAAATTCTCCATCTCTTGGTTTGTGCGCGAAATATCACCTTTACAATCTCGTTTGTGATCGAAATGGTTTGCCTATTCTATGGCATGGGTCATCAAGTCATTGTTTTACCTCCAATCCTCTAGTTTGTGAAGGAAATTCAAAATTGGACTCAAAATGACGAAGTTCTCTTCCTCTATGTATTTTTTCCATAGTTGGGATGATGGGTGTCTTTTCCTCAACAAATTTTGGCCCCAACAAATGCGGTATGTGGTCAAATCCTATTGGATGGGGAGGAATGGGATTTTGGATAACTTAACACTTTTGGTCACTTTTGGCAAAAATGGTAAATATGCCCCAGACCCCGGAAAGTTTGAGGTGGACGGCTAATTTTGGTTCATTGCGAAAAGTGGAAGTTTTGTCCCGGGCTACACAAGGTCACAAGGACACTTGGGACCCGAAAAGTTGAAATTACCGATCACGGAAAAAGTGGAAGTTTTTTTCCCAGGCTACACAAGTTCATAAGGGACACTTGGGACCTGAAAAGCTGAAATTACGATTGCGAAATTATGGAAGTTTTGTCCCAGTGCCGCAGTTCAATTGGGACACTTGGGACCTGAAAAGCTGAATTGGCTGAAAAATTCAAAAGTGTGAGAGCAGGCCAGTGGAGGAAATTGAGTTTTCTAGCCTTTTTCCAAAAAAGGTTAAAATGTTTAGAAAAGAGCCTCGACCCTATCTCCAATTAGAAGAAGCCATGTGTCCTAGTCAAATTGGAGCAGTGGGTTAGCAGAGAAATTTTTCTTTTTGAACCTCTTTACCAAAAGGGTGAAAAGTTAAACAATGATCCACTACCCGATCATGCTATAAACGAAAAATTCAAAGTTGAATCCCATAACGAAAAAGTCAAAGGTGAAGCCTGCCATTGAAAATTCAAAGCAGGAGAGTGAGACGGTGGAGGAAATTGAGTTCTTAAGCCTTTTTCCAAAAAAGGTTAAAATGTTTAGAAAAGAGTTGTGAGCCCATCTCTAATCAGAAGTAGCCATGTGTCCTAGTCAAATCGGAGCAGCGGCCAAGCGTAGGAAATTGATTTTTTAAGCCTTTTTACAAAAAAGGTTAAAATGTTTAGAAAAGAGCCGTGACCGCATCTCTAATCGAGAAAGCGACCACGTGTCCTAGTCAAATTGGAGCAGCAGGTCGGTGGAGAAGTTTGTGTTTTTGAGCCTCTTTGTAAAAAAGGTAAAAAGTTAAAAAATGATCTGCAGCCCCGATCAAGCTATAAAGGAAAAAGTCAAAGTTGAAGCCCGTAAGGAAAAAGTCAAAGGTGAAGCCCATCGTTGAAAAGTCAAAGCAGAAGAGTGGGCCGGCGGAGGCAATTGAGTTTTGAGCCTTTTTCCAAAAAAGGTTAAAATGTTTAGAAAAGAGCCGTGACCCCATCTCCAATAAAAAGCAACCACTTGTCCTAGTGAAATTGAAGTAATGGGCCAGAGGAGGAAATTGAGGTTTTGAACCTTTTTCCAAAAAAGGTTAAAATGTTTAGAAAAGATCCGCGACCCTATCTCCAATCAAAACCTGCCACGTGTCCTAGTCAAATTGGAGTAGCGGGCCGGCGGAGGAAATTGAGTTTTTGAGCCTTTTTCCAAAAAAAGGTTAAAATGTTGAGAAAAGGGCCACGACCCCATTTCCAATCAGAAGGTGCCACGTGTTTACATTGAAAAGTCAAAGTGGGGGCATGGGCCAATTTGTTCCAAATTTCCAAATCTCTAAAAAATCACAAAATGCAAAGGGTTTCCCCCATAACCGCTCCAATCCCTTCCTACCACATGGATGACCCAATTTCAAAGCTATAGGAGCAAATCAAATGGTCTATATTTAAACTAGAAAATCGAATGTAATGGTTACTTTGTAAGATCTTATTTTTAACTTGCTAAGAGTGTTTTCTTCACAACAGAGGAATTTGAAAAGGTGTCGAAGATTTGTGAAGTTGTAACGGTTTCTTGCGAAGAATATAATGGCTTCCCAAATCCATTCCAAGGGTTGGAAATTGATTTTCGAAAAGAACAGAGTGCTCTACACCTTAAAAAGACAAAAAATGCCATTCTTCTTCTATTTTCTCTTCTTCCTCAAATTTCTTCCATTCTCAAGCTACGTACAAACTCTTCTCGAGTTTCAATAATAAAAAGAAGGAATTATTGCCTCTTTGATTGAGGAATTGACTGGTACTTTCCAACCAATGGGTTTCATTCAGTCTTGTAGCTTCCCCAACAGATTTTTTTTTCTTCTGATTATAAATGCATGTAAATGAAATTTCTAATTGATGTGTGTGGGCAACGATATTCTACTCACAACATTAGTTTCTCCTACCTACATTCTCACTCCCTTTCCCCTTCTCAGACAAAGTTCTTCTCTAGTGATAAATTGCTAGCTTTTCCACATGGTCAGTGGAGTACCCTTGTTGGATCTCTGGTCAAAAGGCCACCATTGAAATCCACTTTTTCACACATGCACATATGGAAGCTGCACCGTTCAAGTAGAGGGACTTAGATTCCCATAACATTGGCTTGAAACCCACCAATTTGTCCACAAGAAAAATTTTCTTGCCAACATGTACATAAAATTCTCTATATTTTTCTTCCCATTATATAAACTCAAGGTACCCATGCCAACAATATGGGTAGAACTATTATCTCTAAATTTCATTGATCCTAATGCATTCTTCTTCAATGAAATGAACTTATTTTTATCACCTGTTATTTGGCATGAGTATCCAATATCTTCATTTTGGGTGTTAAGAGAAGTATAAACTATCAAGAATTTTTATCCTTGGGACTTATATTCCTCCTTACCTTATTCATAGGATATGATTTCATGTTGTTCTTGACTTTCTTTTGAACATCCTTCTTATTCTTAGTGTCGACTTCATGATGTATACCCTTTTGTTTTGTCTTCTTTATTGAACTCTAAGAGCTTCAATATTCTTGTTCTATCTAGGTGATTCATGATGACATAATCTTGCAATATGACCTCTTTGATGATAATTGTAGCAAATAAAATCTCTCATTCCTCTTGACTTGTATGAATTGTGACTTGCATAGTCTTATGATAACTCATTCTTGGAGGGTCTTCTACACTCTCTTTCCCTATGGAAAAATTAATTTCATGAATTAAAATAACCATTAAATGAATTTTTATACCTTATGGCATTAGGATTTTTGATATGATTGGTCCCTTTTCTCTTGAATTTGAACTTATTGTTCAAATTAGCATTATCCTTGTTCTCCTTGACTTGATTTGTTTCTTGACCTGGCATTCCAGGACTTCTTATTAGTTATGTCTTCATTTTTTTTATCTTATTTGAATCCCAGACACATGCTTTATCATTTAAACATCTTTGATTACTCAAGATGTCATCTAGAGCCTTAATGATCTTCTCAAATTTCTCATAGGTCTTCAACTTTATGGTTTTTTGATCTAACTCTTCCTTCAAGGACCCAATTTTTGATTTATACCTTGTGCATTCTTCTTCCTTAGACTTAAGACAAGATGACAATATCTCAACCCGAGTTTCTATCCTTTTGATGATATCTTCATATTCCTTGGAAATTTCACTTATTTCCTCATGTTCATCCTCTAAGTAACCTAGCTTGGGATTTTCATCCTTCTTGGATTCATTCTAAAACTCATTTTGCAATAAAATCTCATTTGTAATAAAATCTCATCAAACATGATACAAGCATGATACAATCATATTACATAAGATATTTGACCTCAAATCTTAATTGCTTAGCCTTCTTGTGCGTTTAGGATCTCTTTAAAATTTTTAAACATGTTCCAAAGTACCAAGCTCTAATATCAATTGTTGGAAGCACAATCACTTTGGGGTGAGTCGGTGTCCTTATAAAATTTTACTTTAATCATTCATCATGCCACCATTATTAAGAAATGTTAACTTAGTTAAGAAAACCATCAAAGAAATATAACAACCATCACATGAACATGAAATAGTAGAGAACACATGAACACATCATTTAGGTGGGAAACCCTCAAAGGGAAGAAAACCCATTGAAATTTGCATATATATAAAAAAATTCAAGATTTAGTGAAGCATCAACTCCACAAGGAGCACCAACCCCTAATTTATCTAGCACCAACTAGACTTTAGCAAGAACACACTTAAAAGGAGGGATAGTAACCCCTAATTTAGTGAAGCACAAACTTCACAAGGAGAACCAACCCCTAAATTTTTAGAAAGAACTTTCAAGGAAACACCAACTCCCTAAGGTTTTATCAAGCACCAACTAAGAAGGAAGACTCAACACCAACTCAACCACCTCTTGATGTTTTCCACCTTCTTCTTGTTTCTATCTTAAAAAATGATAGACTATTTTATCTTCTTTATATTATTCTTTATTTTATCTCTATCTCATATGTATCATCATTATTTTAAGATTTTATGAAAATAGTATGATCTCAAAATCATACACCTACTCTACTTCTCTTGAAGACTCATAAAATTTCTTGGTTTGCTTACTCGCTTATCATGCTTCTTCACCTTCACTTAGGTCACATAGGCATTGACCTAATCATGAAAAAATCATATAGGATGATAAAAACAAAATCATTTCACTCCTCATATGGTCTATAATACCTTATTCCACCCAAGCATGCAGCACTTAGCTCACTCTTTTTTCTCTATATACTCCACTAGCTCAAATAGGCCTAATTGGCTTTGCATATATACTAGTCACAAGCACTCAAACACCATAGGTCAGCCATGGAAGATGATAAAACACTATAATAACATGAAATAAACATGAATCCACCATTACTTAGTCATTCATGTCTTCAAGATAGACCCAAACCTCCATTAGGTCTCAAGAAGGTCTAGAAAATTAGGACTACTCTATACCAAACCACATTGAGCATCTTGAGATGTAAAATCCTCAACCAACACAAGAACATATCATATGATTTTTAAATGACCTTTAAATACTTCCTCCATGATTGGATATCTTTGTAACATCGATTTATACCATGCAAACAACTTAAAAACGTGATTGTTCTATTAAGACTGCATACATAGAAAATATGTATTTAAGAATGAAGCTTTTACCACCTTGAAAAACTCAGCCATACCAAATAAAACACATGAACAGGTTCTTCATGACCTCAAAAATATCACCACATGCTTGTAACATCATTAAATAGATCATAATGGCTCAAGAACAACTTTGCAACTTGGCCACTAAAACTGCCAACACACCTCAAAAACCAATCAAGAAGAACTTGACTTCCAACACATGTATGAGCACATTCAAATCCTCTACCAAGAATGAACAGGAAATATAATTCCTAATAAACAAATCCATGTAATTTTTTCATCACTCTATCATACAAATGTTCACACATCCATCTTCTCAAGACTGCCTAGTTTTCTCCATTATGACTACTAGCGACTAGATAAATTGGAACGCCAATTTAAAGAACTTAAACCATAGAAATTGTCCAAAAACTTTATGGATATGAATTATAATTCACAAAATCCATCCACCATAAATTTGGAGACTCAATCCTATGTAACATTTGAGAGATAAATCAATTTATTCATAAAGTGGTATTTTTTATGAGGGTCCACACACTTTCCTAATCACATACTACCACTTGGAGATAGATTGGAGAGTCCTCTACATGATCCAATAATAAAACTTTATGTAAAACTCCATTCTGATCCATTTGATCCATCTCTCTCTATTGAGTTCATGACAGGGCTTAATAAGAGTTTTTGACTTGTTTTGGTGTTAGAAATCATTCATAAAGGATAATACCTTAAAATACAAACTAATGCTAGGAGTTATTATCTAGAAACCTTCCCCATATGTCTTAAAGAGACCAGAATACCATGTAGAGTTTACATGTTCCAATGAGCAACAAACATTTTGCCTTGAGCTAGGATTCTCAATTTTTAAGAACTCGGTAGGAATAAAATTAAAATATCTTGCTTAATTATTCAAGCTAGGACCTGGATTTTATTCCCAAACATTCCAACACTCTTACCATGCTCGAATTTTCATTCTTACTTTGAAAAATGATCAACCTACCTCATTAGGCCATGATTTCTTAACCTGTTTGGTATTCATGCTAAACAATGACCTCTTGTTCATGCATTCTAAACCATGTTCTCATGTTTAAAAATTTTCATATATCCACTCACACATGTGTACACTCATCTCACCAAGATACCATGACCTACCTTCTCAAGAACATCTTCACAAGAACCTTTTTCTTCACATTGTCTACATTTCTAATCAACCTTCACACATTTTGACATCAATGACACATCAAAAATGACCTCATGCATACCATGCTTTGACATCAATAAAAACAACATCATATTGACATCAATGATAACATTCAACAATTTGGTCATCAAGGAAATCCATAAATAGATAGAGCATGGACCAAAATAGAATAAGAACATTCAATACTAAATATAGATATGAAGCACACATGGAAGAGGAGAAGATATTTATATCACATGTTATAGGAATAAAGAAAATGTAATTATAGCATATAGAATAGAAGTAGATATTCTAGAAGAAAAGAGGTTGCTAATGGAGAACCGAGGGTTAGAGTCTAATTATAGTAAAGATTTAGTTGTAAAATCGGGTAATATATGTATAGGGTTGGTCTATTATTAAATTGTAGTTTTATTAAGAGGTGAAGGAAAATTTCCCACCCTATATATACTTGTAAATATTCATTTAATTAGGTAGTCCTTTCAATCCATGTGAAAATAAGATAAGAACATTCAAGACTAAATGTAGACATGAATCACACATGGAAGAGGAGAAGATATGTATATCACATGTTACAGAATAAAGAAAATGTAATTATAGCACATAGGATAGAAGTAGAGATTCTAGAAGAAAAGAGGCTGCTAATGGAGAACTCGAGGGTTAGAGTCTAATTATACTAAAGATTTAGTTGTAAAATTAGGTAATATATGTATAGGGTTGGTCTATTATTAGATTGTATTTTTATTAAGAGGTGAAGGACAAGTTCCCACCCTATATATACTTGTAAATATTCATTTAATTAGGTAGTCCTTTCAATCCATGTGAAAATCCTAAGGTTCCTAGTAGTGGTGTTAGAGTCTTGATCAAGTTTTTCCTTGTGTATTAGTCTCTAGATGGAGATTTCATGAGCTTATCTTAAATCTATGCTACTAGTTATTATAATTTGTAAAGAACATCCCGAGTTATAATAAGTATTTCAATCCTTTATTGTGAATAGTTATCATGTGCATGTTATAATTCCATGAATATATTTTCTCCATATAGTATGATTTATGTTGTGATAACCATGAGTGCAAGAACTACATCTTGATAACAAACATGAGAAGGGACCTAGTATATTTACGCGTGCTTGGTGAGCACTTGGAATCTTATCTAGGTGATGTGCCAAAGCATGCTTGACTGCGTTGTGTTGAACATAGACTTAAACACAATAGGTATTACTAACATAGAGTTTCAAATTCTCTTCTCTCCCTTAAACATCTTAATCAACTCAAGAAAAACAAACCTCTCTAAAGAAAGCCCTTTTTTTCTTAATATCAAGGTGTGTTAAATTACTAGTATATAAATTTTAAGTATAAAGTCTCTTGTATTATAAAAATAGTCTTCATATATTTTTTTAGTATAAATTCTAGTCTAGCATCATCTTTTTGTGTTAGAATTACAAATTGTATAGTATTTTTTACGATTGAAAATAGAGTAAAATAATATTAAAAAAATTATAAGTCATATACAGTATAACAATCAAATGTGTCCTCTATAGTTCGTATAGTTTCTTCCATAGAATAAAAGGTTTCAAGTTGTCATTATCAAAATTCTATAAGGTCTTTTGTAATTTAGTAGAATAAATCCAATCGTTAATTGAATTTCATAACTTTCTATTCAATTCGTTAAGAGATTTATTAAGATCCAAATATTTTCTTATTAGATAGGTTAAAAAATAGGAATGGGCTCCCAGAGGCTTGTAAAAATATAACATCATGACTACACAAAAGAGATTCAAAAAGAGGAATAGGACCACAAGGAGTTAAACATGCTTAACTCCATTACAAGAGCAGGTCCAGAAAAACAACTAACGAAGAAACCTAAACCAAAACAAAAAGAAATAAAGACAGTTCCCCAAAAGTCCGCTAAAAGTTCAAGAACAAATCCATTAGTTTTCCTTGCAATTTTTGGGGGTTTGACCTCCTTGGTCTTAGCCTTCTTGCTTGTCTCCATCTTCAGCTTCTTCTGGAGAGGCTCCTCATCTTCTTCATCCTCAGAATCCACCTATATCTCATCCTCCTCTTCTTCCTCCTCCTCTGAACTGGAATACCTCCTTTTCCACTTCTCCTCTTCCACTACTTCCAACCGAGCACCCAAATCCCAAACCAATTTGTCCAGCCCCTTGATGTCCACCCTAATACTCTTCTGGGCCATGCAGATTTGTTTGGTGGCTTCAATGTTGTCAATCATACCGTTCCTAACCACCAAGTTAGTCTCTTCCATAACCTGAACCACAGTCTCCAACTACACTTTGTTCTTCAACATCTCAAGGCTTTTCTCATCTTCCAAAAGCACTTTGTCCTTACCCTTCGAGGGGCCAACTTCCTACTTGTCCATCCCTTCCACATTCTTCTCATCTCCCACTTTCTTAATACCCAAATTACCCTCACGCATCTTGGTGAGACATTCCACCAAAGTAATATCCTCCTCACCCTCAATTTGGGGCATAGGTTTGTCTGGGGCTGGTTTACCATTTCTAAATAGGAGTAGAATGAGCCCCTCATGAATTGGGGTATCCACCTTTCCACATTGGAAATCCTTCACCAAAGTGGTCAGAGACATGAATAAAAATAAGGGGATACTAAGCATTTTCTTGTGTCTGAACATGTTTAGGAATGACAAGTGATGAGTATAGATCTTGCAGAATTTACCTTCCAAGGTAAGATACTTCATAATATGCAAACATACCTCCCGCCATACCCCGGGATGCATGACCAAGAAATTCCATCACCAAGAAATGTATTGTTTCCTTGCCCACAAAAAGGTTTTGATTTCGTGCTCATGCCTGTTCCTATCCTTACAATTTTTAGACCTTTCATGTCCATACTAGTGATTCGAGCAATGGCCTCCTCTGAAGTCTCAATTTCCATACCCAAAACATTGCCTTACCATATTTCCATGCCTTCCCAAACTCCATAGTTAGCAAGGGATTGTGCCCTTGGAGCCAGGTGATATAATTCCTAAAGCCCCTAATCCTGAAAAGATGCCACATTGACTTGTCATCCACAATACTCCCATGACTAGACGGCTCCACTCTAGTTCTATCTCCTCCCATGGTGACATGTTTTTTCTCGATACTCAACCAGATGAAGCTTACAAATTTTGATGTTAGAATTTCCTTTCCAAGAATAGATAAAGCCAGAAACACTCTCACGATTTTGGAAAATGAGCCAATTAATTTCACTCACTCGGTTAAGGTGGAGTCATTATGATTTTTCATGATGTATAATATCATTAATAGACTCGGGATGACATCACCTTTATGCCAGACCTTTAAATCATTACAATGAACTCCCTCATTTGCAAATATATCCGCACATGTGTTGGCGATATAAGGGGTATGAGTGATAATAAAGGTTTCAAAACTTTTAAGATGCTCTTTAATATCATGAATAATATTACCCAAAGCCCAATTTTGGGAATTTGTCTTGCTTGATGGAATTTATGATGAGAAGAGAGTCCCCCTCAATTAGAATATGTTTGATTCATTTTTCCCTTGCAAGAATGACCCCCCATAGAAGATCTCGGGCTTCCACCACATTGTTTCTTTGAATCCCCAAAGGGCCAGCATAAGCTAGGACCTAATCACCTTCATGGTCCTTGATAATGCCACCTCCCCCGTCCAGGACCCGCACTGATTACCTTTCTAGGCCCCAAAATTGATTTTGACTCTTCCCCTTTCCGGTTTAGACCACTTAATGATAATAGAAGGAAAGCTAACCTAAGAAGGGCTAAAGGTGAATTGTTTGAGGACTTCCTCTTCTTTTCTAGAACAAGCCTTTTTAATCTTCACCTTAAAGAGTTTAGAATTTTCTTTAATAGAGGAGATCAAACAAGCACTGACCTTTCTAATGTTAGCTTTCTAGTTTCTGAAGATGAGAGCATTCCTTTCCTTCCATAAGCTCCAGAGGAAGTGGGGAGGGCCATCTTCTAGGCCACAATAAGGAAGGGAAACCTAAAAGGACAATCCCATTGCATCCAACAGTCCTCAATGGAATTAGGGAAGATCCATTGCACTTTGAAAATTTCCATCACCTTAGTGAAAACCACTTGAGAGAAGGGGAAAGAGATGAGAAGGTGGTTAACACTTTCCTCCTCTCTATTGCAAAGCACACACCTATTGGGGAGGACCATCCCCTTTTCCTCAAATTATCCATAGTGAGGATTTTGTTTTGAGTAGCTAGCCAAAAGAAAATGTTAACTTTTGGTAAGAGGTCCTTCACCCAAAGTTTACCCCAATAATATTTTTGAATAGAGTCCTTGAAATTTAGGAAATAGGCAGATTTGACAGAGAAATTTCCAGAGTCTTCTTCCTTCCATATAATGGAATCCTCATTCTTTTGGAAAAAGGGATATAGAAACTCTTTAATTTAGAATTGAGATTATCAAAAAGTGCTTATCTCTTATGAAATTAGGGGGTGATTCATATTCTCCTAGAAAACATTATTATTGGAAAAAATCCAATAATTTATAACCCAAAATTTTCCCATGTCTTCAAAGTCTGCGCCACAAATCTCCTAGGTTCTTCCTCCACTAGTGACTTGTCAGTAAGCCAACAATACCTCCAAAAATGATTTTTTTCCTTTCCCAATATTCCATTTAATACCCCTACTCATAATCTCCCTAGAAGAGAGAAAATAATTCCAAAAAAATATCCCCTAGGGATATTGTCCTGCAGAAAGAAAGTTTCAATTCTACTAGTATTCCTTAAATATTTCCTTTTGATGATATCTATCCACAGACATTCTTCCTTTATCACTCTCCATCTAGCTTTGGCCACAAGAGCTTCATTCATGAGTCTCATATTATTTAACCCCATCCTACCACAAACCTTGGGTTTAGTCACTTTCTCCCAAGCCACTAGAGGGAATTTGAACTTCTCCTCAGCGCCAACCCACAGGAACCTTTTCTAAATTTTTTCTAGAGCCTCCAAAATCTTAACCGGTAGCCTAAAAAGGACATAACATAAATGGGAATTCCTTGGAGAGAACTTTGGAGAAATTGGTTTTTCCTTCTTGAGAGAGGAGAATCCCCTTCCAAGTAGTCAATTTTTTGTTAACTCTCTCCAATAGAATGTTCTAGATGGAAAGATCCAGTTTCTTATGGATGAGGGCATTCCCATATAGGATTCCATGAAATTCTTAATCTTGCATCCAAAAATACGGGCCAGTCTCACTTGAAATTGCTCATCCACATTAATGAAGAAAATAACACTTTTGTGAAAATTGACAAGTTGTCCTGAGATCTCCTCATAGTCATTCGGATGCCTTTGAAGATAGAGGCTTCCTGAATAGAATCTTTCCCCATCAATAAATTGTCATCCAAAAATTGATTAAGGAAAGTAGGTTGAAGACCATTTGAAATTTTGAGACCTTGCAAGAGATTCAGGAGACCGCCCTTACAAATTCTACATTAAGAGCCAAATATAAAAATTGTAATTTAAAAAAAAAAGTCTAACGGATGCATTTTCAATGTAACCTTATGTCTTATAAAATAAAGTGTTTCACATTATGGGGGAGATAGTAATAATTTAAAATGTGGAAACCAATTATCATCAAGTCTTGATTGGTAGAGTAAGTAGCACATAAATCGAAAGGTGGAGGAAATGGAGAAATGAAAAAAATCAATTTCCTCTCACCACCACAAGTGACGGCAGCACGGAGTGATGTTGTTTCATGTGTGTTTGTTGTTAGTATTTTTAGTTTGGTTTGATGTAATAAATGAGCATAATTTAAATGTAATCCCTTGACATAAGAATATAGTGGAGAACATGATGCAGGGGTTATGAACTTGAACTATACCTATCTTGATTGAAGATTTACCATTCAAAATGTTTATTTTAAAGTATCAACATCTCAAAATTTCTTATACTGACTTATACCTCCCTTGAGCTGAGGACCATCTTCATAAGGTTCAATAGCACCATTATTATGCCCCCAAACACCTTTACGTCCATTGAGACATAATGCATACTCATATATGAAAGACAAACAATTAGAGAGATTACTTGATATAAAATAATCAGATGTGATCACTTTGTGATCAATGAACCAATGCCTTATAAATGTTCAAGTCTCATATACTCACATGCAATATTATTTCATGCTACAAAATCCATTTATGAGGTTACTAGCCTACATACCTCTTATTTACCTCTTAGCTACACTTTACCTCACAATGGAGTCACAAGAACTTTTCTACCTAGTTGAACATGTACAAGACATCAAAATAAAGCTTTAGGCTCCCTTACTAGTGTTATGGCCATGGTATTCGAAGTGGATTCTTGATACTCTTCCCTCGAGCTTCTCATATCTCTTGTATGTCCAACTCAAGCCTTGAATGCAATTAGAATGCTTTCATACTCTAAACCCATGCTCTATAGGCTCCTTTTATCATGTTTGAAGTGTTCACAAACTCACATGCATTGGTTCTATATTGGTTTTTCCAAAATATCTTTATTTATGAACTTTTCTAGTGAATTAGTACAACCATATACCTTGTCTTTGTTAGCCTTTACTCAAAATTATGAAATTCCCTTATATATTTATCTATAAGATCCTTAAAATCATAAATTGGACCTAACATCACCTCCATACCTAATCTAGGGTCATACTTTATCAAGTTATAATGATAAGTGTAATTGTTTCTCTTCTTAACTATACATTATGTTTTTATCAATCTTGTTCTAAAAATATTTTCACCTATATCTTAGAATGTTCTTACCTAATCACCACGGTATTTAGAGGATCTCTTATTCATGCCAAGACAAATATAAATTGAAATTTCTAGCTCATTTCATCGGTTCCATGAAAACCTACAGGAGGCCCTAATTCGAGCTCGAGAGAAGATAATTAACTATAAAAAACCAAATCATGCATGATCAAGGCTTACAAAAATCATGAGCATGATCCCTAAAGCACCTGTAGATTCTTTTCATATTAACAGTCAAGATAATTTTATCATCTAAGGATCATTGAGTTTTTCATACCCACTATCCTAACACAATTCTTCAATACAGTCCATTGAAAACATGTAAAGTTCATTCTAACAAAGGTATATTATTTCTTCAAATAATCATACATGCTTTATTCACAATTCCCCAACCTCAAGAACCTTTGTTTCTTCTTAATTACATTAGAATCACCTATGAATAGGTGTATATTTTCTAAGTATAGAATCCTAGCTAACTCCTAAACTAACTCAACAACTCCCCAAGAATACTCAACATCCTTCTTAACATATAAATCAGATAGATATCATATAATACACTCACCTAGTTCATACATGAAAACTATTACAACATGACATGGCTTTATTTTTCCTATATTACTCTTTTACCAAGTCAAATTCACTCCTACAACTCTCTTACAAACACTAACTCACCTTTTATAAAACATTCAACTTTAACACTCATTCACTCACACCTAGACTAACATGTTTTAATGGTCTCATATGACCTTGTTACATTTTAGCACTTTATGCTCTTGCATCATAATAGAAAGCACAAGATCTATAATTACATGAAACATGTATTGAGGTTGTTGGTTTTCCTATGAAATCATATCTATGTGGCCACAATAATTAAAGTGTATAGTGATGGGATAGTTTCCAAACTAGGAAATCCTATTGGATATGTAATTATGGTGTGTTTCTCTTCAGTAGGAAGGCTGGGTGCAAAAGATCATACAGTTGATTTTTTCTCTCTGAGAATGTTTCTTGTTGTGTAGATGATATTTATGTAGAGGTTACATCATTTATAATATCTATTTTTGGTTCATGACTTTGAGGAGGATTTCCCAATATCATTTCTTTGAGGTGTGGGGCGGAGAGAAATCCTGTGTTTTTGGGTAGCATCTTAGATGGGTATTTTTAGCCTAGATTTTATCTATTTTACATAAAGGTTTCTTATTCCAGCTAATGGAATGGTTGTAATTCTTTTTTATATATTATTGAAAGGGTGAGGGACCCATCAACCTGTTTTGTTGATAAAAATAATTACTATATAATATAGTATTATGAAATTTATTTCATGGAATAGTTTACCTTTATGTATTCATTTCATATGAATTACATGGTTATTATTCATTCTATGAATAAAAGTTTATTTTTCTATTTTAAACTTCCTATTGAATGCACACATAAGTTTGAAACATTTATTTATTAGTACCTTTGTTGATTATTGATAGCCACAGGTCTTTAGAATTACTGAAAGAAATTATGGCCACCGTATTAGGTTTCTAGGTTATAAAAAAAAGTGAGTAGTTGTAGCTTATTTCAACTTTTTGTGTTTCCTCTTTTTCATTTACTAACATTTTTATTAAAAATACTTTTTTATGTCAATAGAGAGTTATTTTTTAAAATAATAAATCTATGGCTAATTCGACACCTCTAAAATCTAACGATGTAACATTTTTAATGTGGAGGTTTATATACTATATAAATAAACCTTTAATGGAATTGATGTGTTCTTTAAATATCATCATATTTGTAAGAGGCCTGCATTCAGTTATAATGTTGGTGAATTCCTAGTTGGCATAGTTTTTGTGTTGTTAAATTTCTACAATAATTATGTCAATCTATATTTTGGAATAATAGCACATTTGGAATATTGTTTGAGAATACAAGATCATGCTACATTGACCTCATTAGAAATAAAATTATATGTTTATAGGATTTTCACTCTATATAGAATACATGTTATCGAGATATGTTAATAGAAAATGAAACTTCCTACATCAACTAAGATGGAAAACATTGAAACTGTCTTATGGGGTGACATTATTTGTATAAAGCTTGTTTTCTTCGTGGATGAACATACCAATATGGATATGGTTGGCCACACAAGCAAATAAATATCTTAATTTCAATGTAGAGGATTTTTTTCTACCATATTGTGTCTTGTTCCATGATTCAAACCTCCTTTTTGTGCATTATTAATAATTTAATAGTAAAAATAATTATGAAAAATATTTTTCCTTAAGTCTCAAATACACGTTAAATTTCGGTGTTCGTTTATTTCACATTATTTGGAAATAGTAGGTATATGCATTTTGGGAAGAAATCACATGACTTGTTTGACACATTGTTCGTATTAGTAGGTGAAATAATCAAGGATGAGTTTGATGATTTTTTCACCCCTCTATGTAGCTCATATATTCTACAACAATTTGTTCCAAATTGGAAAAAAATTATTATTAACTTGGGCACATAATTTAAAAGAAAAAAAAACAATCAAAGAGATGATTGTTTTTTACAATGGTTGTCCTTTTTGTTTAATTTGATGATAACCAACCATTATGCATTATGAATAGATATACTATTCAACTAGAACCAATATTAGCATATAACATTTCAAACATTTTATTGGAAATTTTCCATATTCATTATTTGGATTTGACAACATCATAAGTGGTGGCATATTTTGATAAAAAAACGTTTGTGAAAACAATAAGGTTTCTTAACCACACTTGTGCAAATCTCTTATTTATCTATAATTCACTATGTGGAGTACACAATTTTTCACAAATTGTTTTGTTTCTTCTACACATAAGAAAAATCAAGAAAAAGAAGTATAATAGAAACTAGTAGTTAAAGACGATGTTCTTAGATCTAGAAACATCCCCACTAGTTCAAAACACATTTCACTCATTTGGAGTGCTATTTAAAAAATAATTGAAGAAATCAAAATCATGAAAGATATTATAATAATTATGTGAATATTTTATAAGGTTGTAGAAGATACACCAAGGCATGTTGGTTGCATTGGTTTGTAGTTGTTTTTCAACTATAAAGCATGGTGGAATTTACACAACCAACAAAATAGACATATTTAACATTGAATTTTTAGATAAATATATGAAAGAGAAGTAAAACATAGTGTTTTATAACTTGAATTCAATAAATTATGAAAGCTTAAATTTATGATTACATATTTTGTTTTTCAACATTTTGACAACATTTGTGCATTATTTGGATTTTTTCCTTGAGAGTATTCACTAACAAAAATCAACAACACTCAACATGCATAACATTCAATGTAATTTGTTTCTATTATGTATTTATAAGCTGTTTTGAAATTTATTATCATATTAAATTTCTTACCCTATAATGGTTAGGGATCTCACTAGCGATCCCTTAGCCAACAAAATCAACTTGTATATTTTCAAATGTCTTTGTTGTAGATCCATATATTAAAGGATTACTTTATTGTTCAGTTATATTTTTGTATAATTGCCAATAATTATTCAAATAATAAAAAAATTTAAATTTTCTCAACCATCTTATCTTTTAGATATTAATTTTTTTGATTCATGATGCCCTTGTTTTTTCTTTCTTGATTTTGGATCAATTGTTGGATTCAAGGAAAAAACATCTTTTTATTGTTATTTTTGTTTAGCACTTTTTTCATGACTTATGTTTTCCTTGTTTCATTTTTATAAGCATTGTTTATTTTCTTTGCTTATGTTTCTTCCCTATTATGGCAACATTCCTTGGCAAGAACAACACCATCTATATCATATAAAATCAATTTCTTTTTGTCCACCATAGTTAATTGTATAGATTTACTATGATGGACACCTCTTTCATGTGTTGTTTGCAGATGCATTCATGCATGAATAGTTTGTAGCATCCAATGCTTTATGTATTTATAGTTTGTTTTGTAATGTCCAATTACATTTAAAGTTGATCATAGATTATTAAATACTTTAAAGTGGCTGATTTATTAACCAAATAATGTTTAATTCATTATACAATTGACTTTCTAATACTTCTTGTCAATTGCAAATTATAATATACAAAATATTTGACAAGATTTACCATTTCATGGCCTAGTTATTACTATATCAATGAAATATATTCATTTTAATGTTATTTTCATTACATAGTTATTAAACAAATTTCCTAAAGTATTAATATTCACATTGCTAATTAAATTTTTTGAACATGAAACTATGGTTATACAACACCATAATGTTTTTTTGGAATTACATGGATTAGAGTAAGAATTTATAGGAAGCAACAAATTCCAAGATAAATAGTGTTGGTATATCATAAGAGAATTCAAGTATTTGAATTCCATGCATGTAGTCCTATATCATTGTGGATGCATGAGAAATGAGTTTTGAAACTCTCAAACTCTCTCAGTGAAGAGGTTTATAAGGGAATTATATGAAATCTTGTGATTGGTGAGTGGTGGCTTGTTGATGTTGGACGAGATAATGGACTACAATGATTTATTTCATTTGTTCATTGTTATTATTATAGTGAAAATATCACCTCTTCCTTCACAAGAAAAAATAAAAAGTCACAGGACCAAAAATATTAATTAACCCAATTTACTACTAAAATATATTAATCAAGATGTCAATGAAATAAAAAAGTTTTTTTCCTTAAATAAAAAGGAATATGAAGAAGGAATCAAGACTAACAAGCATGTTAATTTTTGGGGTTGGCTTGATAGAAGAGAAATATGTGTGAAGTGATAATTACAAAAAGTGATGGACTGAAGAGTATAATTGATACTATTCATATTTATTATTTTAAAATTAAAACATTCAAATATACCTGAGATATATAATATCTTAGATCTAATTGCCAAATTGAATCTTCAGGATATTAGTGTCTCGCTAATAATTTATGTCGAGAATTACACACTTGTAATGGTGTGAAAAGTGTTCCACATTTTATGCTCTCTTAGTGGACAAAAATCCTAATAATCTCAAAATGAATCATATAGAGGGCCATTAATACCTTTGAAGTTGAGGATATTTTGCCAATATCGTCCACCTTTGAAGATGCCCTTGCTGGAAAGTGTCAAATTCTGACATCTCCATTGTTGTCTTTACTTTACAGGTTGTCAGATTTTAGATATTTAAGTGGAATAATGTAAGTTGTCTTGAATATCTATTTTGTGATGCAATGTTTGAAATGAATAGTGTTAGCAATTAATTCATTTGGTGAAACATGAATGCAAAAGTAATATCTGCTTTTAGCCGCCTTCGTCAACCGCCTTGCACTGTAGTAGAGGCCACATTTATAAATAAACCATTTGAGGATATGAAAGATGTGTGCGAGAGAGGACACATTCCACTACAATGTGAGTAAATTTCACCCTGTTTACTAAATATTCTTCTGTATTTTATGTTATTGTAGAATTTGGCAAAGCAATCTAACCACAGAGAACATAACTAGCTATAGAATTCTAGGAAGCACTGCGATTTTTGAGCTATTTGATATTGTTTGACCAAATGTAGTGAGTCATGAATTGACCACTTATTTAAAACGAGCTCATACATTTCTAGATGATTTTATCAGCAATCGGTTGGAGACGAGAAGCAGAGAGGGCGGTCGTGATAGAGAAGCAGAGAAGGATTTTCTAGACATCCTGCTGGAGTTGAGAGGGGACGATCTCACTCTTATAGATATCAGAGCCCTAATTTTAATAAAGTTTTGATTTTTATTCAAAATTACGCATTCTGATATTTCATATAGCTATTTTTGCAGAGAGAAATTAGACCCAGAGAAAAAAGATTTCATATTCTGTCATGATAAAAGTGTAATTGGGCGTAATTTGTGATCTTGCAGGAGCTGTTGATGGCGGGCAGTGACACCACTGGTGCGACAGTGGAATGAGCGATGGCAGAACTCATCCATCATCTGGAGCAGGAAGAAGAATATGTTTGGGGCTTCGTCTAGTTGATAAAGATGGTTCACTTGATTTTGGCTTTGCTGGTGCATTCATTTGACTGGACTCTTCCTGGTGGAATGAGTGGGGAAGAAATGGACATGAGTGACCTGTTTGGAGTGGTATTGAAAAAGCGTACACACTTGGAAGCAATCTCCACACCACGTTTTCCGCACACCATATACCAATCCTTGGTTTAAAGGTCTTTGGACTTTATCATCAAAATTCAACCATTCCCGTCATGGAAATGGGTGAGTAATAATATAAGTTATTGTTGGATTACTGGTATTACTCTCTAGAACAATATAAGTTATTGTTGGAGATGGGTGAGTAGTAATGAAAATGGAAGTCTGATGAGTTAAATGGATCCTACCTCCCATTTTGGGATGGGAAAAAAATATTAAAACGAGATCCTTTATTAATTTAGGATTCTCTAGAATTTCTATTTTGGGATGGGAACAAAATATTAAAGAGTGAGTCTATTTGGACAAAGATTGGAATCTATCGCTTATATGGTCGGCTACCAAAACTTATTTTTTGCATGGAAAATCATTTTCCTCGCAATTCACCTCCTCATGAATTTGAAATTATAAATCATAGGTTTAGTTTTTTTCAAAATTTAAAATACTATCACATGGTCCTTAGTTCATTGGTGAAGTTGATAGGCTAATGGTGGAATGAGTGATTGAAAACATGTAATGCGTTATGTAGACAAGGAGGAAAATGCAATGATCCTTTGCCACCATGGTGACATGCAAAACATAATAAAACTAAACAATATTATTGAATAAGATAATTCCATTTGCATCTCATCCAACGTAACTTGCAACTCATGTGCAATTGCTAGTTTTATAATTGAGCTAAAAAAGTGCAATCTATGTGGTGTAGGGATTTTTAGATGAGATTATTATCATCATAGAAGAATATTAAAACATCCTATAAGAGAAATTATACTTGATGGAGAAGATAAATCGTAAAATTGATAAGCATGAATATGACATTGAAGTCCTTAAAGTGTAATAAATTACACATTTTTATTGAGGAACTTTTATTTATTTATTTATTATAATAATGAAGTAAGAATTAAAGGGGCCTAGGCATAGCCCTTACTTTTCATTTAGTTGTTTGTCTTTGGTTCTCATTTTTGACCCCTCAACGGACTACCAAGTAAAATAGCATGCTTAATCATTGTTATCATGGTTTCGACCATTGTTTTAGTCAATCACTTCCCATAGACCATTCGAACACTTAGTCAAAACCCTTAATTGTAGATATATAGATTTTAATTATTGTGTACAACACTAGTAGTAGAGATGTAATCTGTCACAAGATTGAATCTTGAGTGCAACGGGGAAATCAATATACAATTTTTCAACATTAGGCATTTATCATCTGCTATTTTAGATGACATTTATCTATAATCAATTTTTGTTCTCTCTTTTTCTTAATTTTAAACTATTAACCCCAAGATATATAGTGCGATGTCAAAGCATTCTCAAGTTTTGGTTATATTGGTTTGAGATATTTTTCATAATTTAACTTAATAATAATATAATTGTTATCTATTTATATATTCTATTTTTTTCCTACCATTCATTCCCAAAAGTGATCAAAATTTCACTATTTCTATGCATTTCAAAGGGTTCATAGTCATCCTGAAGTGTAATTTATAAATCACATGTCACAAAAAAATTAAATATTTGATTTCATTTGTCATTTTTGAAAGGATATTTTAATAAAATTTCAAAAGAAGGGCTTACAACCCTATATATATATATATATATATATATATATATATATAATTACATTTAATAGTAAGAGACTAATGCCCCTTAAGAGTAAGCTTCATAACTACCCTAGTAATATTATATGTATATATGCATATATTTTGGTTGATGCATGTGCTCATAATAATTTAAATTCATAACAATAAATGTGAATAGAATCAATGTTAATGTGAAGTTTTAAAAATACCAATTATACCCTTCACCCATCACTCCTTATTACAATGATCATTTCCCCATCTTTCTCTTCTTTAAAGTCAATCGAAAGAGGAAAATGGTTATTATTTTTTTCCTTCCTCCTCTTCCTTTATATTTAAGGAAAGAAAAAAATTGTACTTTATTAACATCTTGGTTCATATATTTTCATAATAAATTGGGTTAATAATTATTATTTTTGTTTTATGACTTCTTATTATTCTCATTGTGGTATGATATCCAACATAACATAAACAAGCCATTACTCTCCAATCATAAATTTCATATAATTCCTCTATAAACCTTTTTGATTGCATCTCCCTCAAAATGGGTGTGTCCAATACAATGCCTCTGTGATTGGTAATTTTTGATGTTTCTCTCAGATTTTGTATCATATTTATGGCTATACACAAGTTGTAAAGGCTAAATCTCTTATAATAATGTGAAAATATGATATCAATGCTATGGTTTTCCTATTAATATAATACTAACTTTAAGTATGAACAAGAACCACAAATTCTCTAATAATAGTAAATCATAAATCCTAAATCCATTTATTATAATTATTCATATTTTACAAACTCTAAAAATTTAGAGCAAATATAGGTTATGTTTTTGAACATATTCACCCAAAGATGGATGAGATACAATGAAAACGATATGAAAGCATGTAGTTGATATTTTTAGAGTATCATTGATATATCCTTAATTTATATGGATATGTAATTGAAGGGAGGATGAATTCATCTATGTAAGAGGACATTGTTTTGGTGGATTTTTCCTCTATGGGAAGTTTTGTCTTTTACAATATGATCTTAATTCCAATTTTGTACAAGCTTCACATGCGTCTTAGGATCAATATTATGTATCTTGATGTATTATATCTCACTTCGTGAATGAATTATGGTTTATTCTTCTTATAACCTTATATTCTCCACATTTTCTTGAAGACCTAAAAATGGGTTAGTTAGCAATGGTCTATCGTAATTAACCTCCCTATGAGTTCAGACTTTCCTACATAGAAATAATTTAAAGAGGCCTTAGAAAAATGAATTTATCTCACCCAACAAATATTTGTAAAATTCTGAATTAAAATGTGGTTGTAACAGAATACCCTAATAAAACCTATAACACTTTGAAATAATATTTGGTGAATGTTATAGAGTGTAATAATGATCTAGGGAAGCTTTATAAGGTGTATGAAGAATTATCGTTGGATGATGTTCTTGATAGAGTGTTATTATAATTGGGTTCTTTGTTGTGATACACTAGGTATCAAAAATATTAGAGAGTAGAGGCCCTTTGAATATGTGGGGTAACTGTGCTTTTATAGGTGACTATTGTGAATGATTTTATTTCTAAATTTATAGTAGGATGACTTAGGTGACTCATGTATTTGAAAAAAATATCATTACGTGAGTAGAGGAAAAATATATATACTTAGGAAATAACCAACCAACTAGTTTTGTCCTTCATAGGTGAATATGTAACAAAAATATATAAATGTAGAGATCATATTTGCATAGGGTGGTTATATGTCCAAATATGTGTTCTATATTCAACATATAGTTTTTTAAATCATCAAGGATGAGTAGAAAGTGTCACATATTGGTAAAAGTGTGATAAATTGAGCAAGATGCAGTAGAATCGATCATCTAAGTGCACAATAAGAAATATGCTAAGAGAAATACTAAATATTAATTTTCAGTTTTCATTAATCTAATTTTAGGGTACTGCATTTTATCCCCATTTTAATATAGTGATTGAAAATTTCTTGATTGAAATAAACTGTAAATGAAAACCTCTAACAAGGACCAAGTATGGGTGAGACTGGAATGCATGTTTCCCATTCTCCTTCTTTTTCCATACATGTTCTCCTTCATTCCACATGCAAAAATTTATTATAGTCCAATCAAGATGCTTTTATGAAATTAGTAAATAACAAAAATTGAAATTGAAATAATTCTTTTATATTCCCATGGTGTCATATAAAAGGGATGTAAATGGAAAATTTTACAAAACTCTAGTAATTAAAATTGTTGAAGACACCAAAATTTGCACAAAAGAATGATTACATCATTATTTTGAAAAAATTATATATGTCATTCCGTAATAATGGAATTAAGTCTTAGTGGCATAATTCTATGTTGTTACAATTTTTATATCACTTGATATGTCTCCTAAATTGATTTCTTGATGCGTGCTTATTTTGTTAAGATATGTCACAAAGACCTCTATCTTGTTGCAATATTTATTTTTATTTTTCTAATGTTGGATCAAGAATATAGAGTTGGTCAAAACCATATTATGGTCTTATATGAGATATATAATCTTTCCCTTTTTGGGTTTTTGGTCCTTTCTACCCATTGGGCCTCTTCTTTTCTAAATTTTATCTTTAACCTTTTATATTTATGGTAATTTTATGCACCACCATGATTCAAATTTCACAATGATATATTCCTATCTATACAAGTTCATCTTGAGTTTTATTTTCTAGCAAACACACACACACACACACACACACACACACACACACACACACACACACACACACACACACACACACACACACACACACACACACACACACATATCTACACACAAGTGTTTCTTGGGACAAAAGTAGCATAACCACTATCAATGTGGAAGTACACAATAAATCTAGGTCAAGGGCTTCGATTCCATGCTTACTTGTCATGCACTTGGGAGATTTATATTGAGTTTAAAATTTAGTGAAATATTTGTTGACTCAAAAAAGGGTGACCGATGAATTAAAAGTTCAAAATATAGGGTTACATGAGAATCTAAACATAAAAAAGTTTTATACATGCAATAGAAAGGAAACCCATAAAAATCATAACCCCGTGAGTTATTAGTCGAATATAGTATAAAAATTTTAGTTTATAGAATCTTGTCCTAATCACTCCTACGATTATGCAACTACATGAATTTTAAGAATAAAAATAAATCTAGGTTCACTCATATTTCTTCATACATCCCAGGTTTGGTAGAAAAAAATCTTGAAAGTGATTTGAGATAGCTAGGTCATGTTTATAACCCTACTTGGGATTTTAAATGCTTTATTAGTTTGACATGCTTACAAATAGCCTAGTTTCCACTATAAGTTTGTAATTAACTTTGTTATTATATGCCCTGTAACATATAATATTCAATCCTAATAAAATAAATTGAATTAATCATCTAAAAATAATTTAAGGTTGATATAATTTGGTGAACTTGTCCATTTTCAACCTTTTACCTATCTTAAAGCTTAACTTGTTTATTTCATTATTGAACCGTGTGATATACAAATCCTAGATAATTTAAGTTTTCCTATGTCATTTATGTATGGATTTTCATACAGATTTATAAAACCACAAGGGATGTTATCCCTCTAATCATGTCATTATGATTTTTGGGTTTACAAATCCAATTATATCTGCACAATTCCCAACTATTTTTAATGCTTATAATACTTGCTTTTATCGATAGTATGAATTATGGGTATGAGGATACATCGTATAATTATATTCCTAATACATAATATCAACCTTTTTCCCTTGTGGTATTGCATCCATTGTTAGTATGCCTTCTCTTGAGACATTTTCTAAGCCGGGTCTTTAGCGAATTATTGGTACACTTTCTTCCATAGTTGATCATACGACTCCTTAATTAGTGGAGCATTCTCTTAATGATGACATTAGTTATGAATATGCATCTAGTGATAGTGGTTAGATTAGTGGAGAAAAGGCTCAAAATTCTATATTATACTAATCATGCCCCATCTCTTGACATATAACCCACTAAGGAGGTAGGTGACCTCATTTCATATGACAATGTCTTCTAGTGCACAAAAATTTCCTACAAAATTTCCAAAACTTAATATTTTTACACTTCATCTTGATATTGACATAGATGATTTATGGTGAGTAGGCCTCTATCGGGTACTCCCGAGATCCTGTCATTATAATTACATAATAAAATGAAACACCGGGTTTCTTTTCATCTTCATACAAGCCTTCATCGCACCTACATTTTTTTCCCACTATGGATATCTCACACCTCTCTCATGGACGTGTTACAATTTTTAGTACATCCTAAGGCCTACCAATCTAAAAAGATCTTACTCATCTCAACTCTAAGTCTGATCCCAACCTCTTATCTCTCTCCCTCTCCATTCTCAATATCAACAACACTTCCCTCAACCCTTTAACACTTCTTCAACTTATGGCCAACCCCTTCTAACAACCTCAACTTGAGCACTTTATCCAATATTTATATTTGTGCATGCCTAACTTCCCTCTTATCTCTCCTCAATATTGGCTCCTTTGGATTTCTTGCTCAAAATTTAAATTCAAATTGGGTTATTTAATGCCCTTATCTACATAATCTACTCTCCATCAATCATGTTGTACTATGTCATCTAGTGATTAGATGCCCCTTATCATCCATGCCATCATCGAGTCACTTTTAACCACATGACCATGCAGATTCATTTCTATCTGTCCTTTTCTTCCAATTTTCATCATCTCTTATGTTCTCAAGATTCATCCCTCACATATTTTTCACACATTTCCTTTTCCCTTCCTTCATATCCTCTGAGATCTTCGCATTCTTTTCCCTGTTTCCTTGCACTTTCTTCCACTTGCATTTCTCAAACCTCTTTTCCTTTGGTTTTTATTCTTGTAAACTTATCCTTTGTGTTCCATTTCCTTTGCACATTATAAACTTTTGCTACATGTCCTTCTTCTTCATCATGCTTGTCATACCATCTTCTCCTCTTCCTAGTGAACCCTTATCTTTGCACACTTCTACTAGTTCCTTCACTTTTGGATATGCTCCATATTCCTTGTGTACCTCTCCTTATCCTTTAGTTTCTCCACTTGTCTATGATTTCCTTCATGCATTAGTATTATTGTGCCTTTATTACACACCTCTTCCCCTTCAACTATGAGCACCTAATTCTTTGTATGCCCTTTCTCCATACACCTTGATTTCACCAATGTTCCACTCTAACCTTGCACGCACATTTTTTCCCATGTGCATGTTTTCTCTTCTTCTCTTTGTGTCTTTACTTTCCAACCTCTTCTTCACAGATTGTTTTTACCTTATGTTTTTCTCCATATGCATTTATCTCATGCATGCTTCTTCTTTCTATGGCATCATGCCAATTTTCTCTCTCATTTCTTCTCACTTCCTTCTCAGTAACCATCCTCTTCCTCTTCAAAGAACTTCTTATTGTGCCACACACCACACTTATGACTTTTCCTCTTCTCTCCATTCTCCTCTTAATGTTTCTACCTCATCGCACTCTCTTTGATTGTGCCCATATCTTAGTAAGCTCTTATCCTTCCACTCCCTTTTTGCATTGTTTCTCCTTTCTCGCGTGCCTTCTAATTATTTCATGTATCTTACATTATTGTAGGTTTTATTTCATTCCCAAGATTCCCTTGCATCAAAAACCTAGGTTATTTTAAACTTGAGGTCCTCCTCAAGTTGATTCAGCAAGTGATAGAATTTCCCTTTATACTATGAAAGTTTCTTGTTCTATCTCCTTCTTCCAATGATCCATCCTCCTTATTTTTTGCTTCTTCTAGTGCCTCTTGTAGTCCTTGGCCATTTTTAGGTGAGTGTTCCATACTAACTCATGTTCGCTTGTGATTTTCTACTACCCACAACATTTTCTTCTCCCGGTGGATTCTCCTCGATCCTTGGCGAGTCTCTACCGATTCTTCCTTTGCACAATTTTTCAATTTCCTTAAACCATCCTTCCTTGGTTACTTCACTAAACATTCTACCTTGAGATCCCATGCTCTCCTTTAGTTATTTTCTATGTGAGTCTAAGCTTACCCTTGTCTTATCCTCTTATATACTCTACCACTATAATTTTCCCTTCTTCTATCTCCTTTTCTCTGCGACTCTTCCTTTTTACACACCCTACTTCTTGATGTAACTCTCCTATGTCATATTTTGTGCCATTCTTGAGGTATTATTAATTTCTCCATCTCTCCTCTGCCTCTTGAACTCTATTAGACTCCAATCTAATTGACTTCCTCTTCTTTCCTTTCCCTCTTGTTGTAGCAATTAGGCATGATCACATTTTCTTACGCACTTTGTGAGCAGATTTTTGGATCCTCCCTTTTGCACTCCACTTTGAGATCTATACCAACCTCATTCCCTCTTGGTGTGTTATTTTCCATGCACACTCTAGAAACTCTTCTCCTTAATTTTTCTACCTTTTTTTCCTTAAAGGAAGCCTCCTCAAGTGTTGACCACTCCTATCCTCTCTTGATCCCAACTTCTTCCTCACTATTCTCACGCAGCTTTCTTCAAACTACCAACACACTCTCCCATTTCGTGTCCTCCTCTTCTATTACACACTTCTCTACATGCCTCCTTTAGAGATCCCTCTAGATATCTTTACCCTAAATAATCTATTTCACATGTACTTTTCCAATGGTTCTCCCATTACAAAAATATATTTTCTTTTGCACTCTTCAAATCTTCTACTTGGATTTCTTCCTCTCACACATCTCTACACCATATCCTTACATGGGGATATTCTCTCTCACACATATTTCATTGCACCCCATCTTCTCCTTTAAGATGCCATCTTGTGCATCTCCAATGTATTTTTCGTGCCCATTTTTTATTTTTGTGCACCCTCTTCCTTCCATTCCACCTCCTTCTCCATGGTCTATTTCCATGTTTCTATGCACACAAAGTTAGAAACAACCATATCCTCCCTCTCTACTAACTGTTCCTCTAACATGATATTTTCATACACTTTCGTCCCTCCTTGGGTGATTCCTTCCTTCGCCATTTGCTCAACTTTTGAGACTCCTTGATGCACCCCCTCTTGCACATCCTTCTCTCATACTCCCACATCTGAACCATCCTTATTTGGTGGTGCTCTCGCATGTGTCCTTTCCTTCTTTGTGTGGTGTTCTCGTGTAAATTTTGGCTATGATTTCACACATGCCTTCTCCCTTTGGTTCTCCTTTATCACTCTATGAGCATACTATTTTTCACACCTTCAACTCTTCTCCATGTCTTTCACCTCCTTTCCTTCACATGTTGTAAGACTGTTAGTGCAAAATCACAAAGCCCCAGGTATTGATCAGGTTTCTAGGTTGATTACTAATATCCAGTGTGATTGCATCAACATTGAATCCTTTCTCCAAGTGTGGGACTTGAAGAGTGAGAAAGGAATCTCCAGAGAAAGGCTGGTTCCTATTCCTCTGTTCAGGTGCATACGAAATATGCAGAGGGTTTTCCTCAAAATCTAATCTAATTTTCCAAGGAGACAAGGAAAGAAGATGCATAAAATAAATCTAAGCTAATAGAGGTGATGCACCAAGGAATGAAGAACATATGCTTTGCCAAATTTAACACAGATCATGTAGATGTAACACAACATCATGCACAGATAGCAAAAATGCAATGAAAGATCAAGAATGACAGTAATAAATATGTAAGAGGGTTTAGAAGTAACCACAGACACATATATATATTGCTCAAGGATAGATTCAATACATTGCAATGGCCAAAAGGCAAAAAACGGTGTTACAGTCTATATGGGAGGTTTGAAAACTCCACAAATCTTCTTATGAACAGGAGAGAAGGGAGGGTGCAAAGCGGAAATGTTTCCTTTAGAAAGAAACCCCTCCTTACAATTTATAGGAAGAATGGGAGAGCAAAGAGAGAGGAATTCGAAATCTGCCCCAACCACCTCTAGGTTGCATTTAATTCGTCCATCATGGCAGAAGCGGCGGGTTCTGGCAAAGCGGCGGTTTGTTTGCTGCATTAAAGTGGTTGTTGAAGCATTACCTCTGCTTGTTATTTCGCGCCAGAGGCGTTTCTCAATTTTCATCCTCCAAACTGAACCAAAATGCAAGATTGACCTTGGAAACGTGTAGAGAATCTCATAAGCTTTCCGTTGATATCAAGAACGTGCAAATCCGAGCTCTGGATCGAAAGATATGTCGATCTGAAGATTTAGGGCACGGAACAGGCGAAAACGGATTTTGAAATATTTTCCCGCGCACTGCCACTTGGATGCCACGTGGCATGCTCTGATTCGCTGAATAATTCTCTCTCTTCTACTTTTCGGTGGGCTGTCTTTTGAATTTTCCTTGTGGGCCCTAGCTGGGACACGTGGCACTATCCCATTGGTTCGGATCGGTGCTCGAAAACTCGCCCATTGACTTTTTGACTTTTCTCTTGTGAGGACACGTGGCAGCTTCTGATTGGTCCTCGGCTGATTCGGCTCCTACGCGTACTTCGCCTCCATTTGTCCCGGATGTCCCATTTGATTTTGGGCCCTTTGTGCTCATTTCGGCCGGTTCGGGCAGTTCGGGCATTTTTGGCCCGCTTGTCCCACTTTGCTTCGGACTGACTTGACTCTTTTCGGCCGGTTCGGCCGGTTCGGGCATTTCTGGCCCGCGCGTCCCAATTGCTTTTGGGCTCCTTGTACTGTTTTCACGCGATCCGGCCGGTTCGGGCATTTCGCGTCCATTTGTTCCACTCGTCCCGAATGCTACCCTCTTCAGCAGTTAGCCAATTTTTCTCCTCGGCTGGATCGGCTTTTCGCGCCCGCCGCGTACTTCTGTCCCACTTGTCCCATTTGCTTTGTGGGCCGCCTGGACTCATTTCGGCTGGTTCGGGCGGTTCGCGTACCTTTGTCCCACTCATCCCACCTTGTGCTGGACCAGGACTTAGCCGATTTTCACAATTTTTACTGGCCCAAACTACTTGCTTTCTGCAACCTTCTCCGCACTTTCTCAAAGCTTGCTCCCTCCTTCTTCGGCCTGGGGAGTTTAGAAAGATTCCTGAAGGGACCCTAGAAACCTGATTTTGCTCTGAATCAGTCATTTTTCTTGGAATTTGGACATCCTGATGCATGTTATCAAATTTACCCTGGGGGGGTGAATTTTGGATAACAAGACCCATTTCTCTTTGGTGGTATTTTTCTACGTGATCCAGTCGAGTCTTGATATTCCAAAGTCCCTAAAGATACTTCATCATTTCCTCAATATTTTTCATGAATACCATGTTCGACACGTCTCCTTTCTTTGGAACCATCTAGAAAATATTGTTATCCTCCTTCATTTTAAATTCTCTACCCACTTCTCACAATGGAAAACATAATTTCAATGCACTAGTTTCCTCACATTTCACAATCTACTAACTCCATTCATTGAAAATTATCCTACTCGATACCATTTGATGGAAATTAGGCCTTTATCATGCACTCCTTGAGCTTACCATTATAATTGCGTAATGGAATGAAACACCAAGGTTTCCTTTCATTATCTTACAAGCCTTCATGCCATATATAATTTTTACCCATGATGGAGATCTCACACTTCTCTTATGGATTTTTCATAATTTTTGCGCCTTTTAGGCCTACCTATATCAAAACATCTCATCCACCTTGGCTATAAGGTCGATCCAAACCTCCTCTCTTAGTACCTCTCCTTGGTTGATCTCGGGCACATCTGCTTTACCCTTTAACACTTATTCAAGTTGTGGCCAACCCCTTCTAACAACCCCAACTTGAGCGATTCTCCCTATTTATATCCACACATGCCCAACTTCCCACTTCTCTCTCTTTTGTGTTAGCTCCTCTAGATTTAAACTAGGTTCTTTAATTCCCTTATCAATGCAATCTATTCTCGGCCAATATTGTTGTGCCATTTCATCTGTGGTTAGATCCCCTTATCATCTACACCATTGTCAAGTCACTCATCAATTACATGACTCTAGAGATCCATTCCTATTCATCCCTTTTAGCTATCTCTGTCAGCCGCATCTTATCATCTCGGGATTTGTCATCAACATTTTTTTCCATGGCCTTTCCATTTATTTTGATCCTCCAAGATCTTCACGTAAATTTACTTATTTCCTTACACCTACTTCTACTTGTATTTCATTGCAACACTTTTCCCTTAGTTCTTTATTATGGGAAATTGATTATTTATGTGTCATTTATTTTTCATGTTGTAAATTTTTTGCCATGCATCCCTCCTCTTCATCATGGTTGTCATTACATCCCCTTCTCTTCCCTAGTTTTCTCATTATCTTTACACACTTCTCCCAAAGCCTTCTCTTTTTTCTACACTCCATCTTCTCCATTCACCTCTTCTTATCCTTCAACATCTCTACTCACCCACACTTTCCTTATCCCCTCAATATTCTTACACCTTTATTATGTACCTCTTCCCCTTACTATATGGGCATCTACTTCTTTATGTTTTGTTTCTCCTAAAGCCTTAATTTATCCCACACAACCTTATAACATTTTCCGCATCTATTTTCCACTTTGTATGTTGTGTCTTCTTCTCATTGCATCATTTGCTTTTTGACCTCTTATTAGCGGCCACTTTTTCCACCTTCTTTCTTTCTCCCTATGAATTTATCATGTGCATGCTTCTTCCTTATGTGACTTAATTCAACTTTTCTCTCTCCTTTATTTTCACTTCCTTCTGTGACCCTCCTCCTCTTTCTCTTTATCAACTTCTCATTCTACCACACACTTATGTTTCTACCTTTTCCTCTTTTCTCTCCTTTCTCCTCTTAGTGCATCATAATTTTCATGCTCTCTTAGCTTGTTCCCATTTCTTGGGCAGTTTTTATCTTGCTATATCCATCCTTTTTCACTACTTCTCCTTTCCCACACACCTTATAAATTCTTATGTGCATATTTCTTCAAAGGTGCAAGTATTCCTTAAATCCCAAGATGCCCCTTTATCAATGACGAGTATATGATGAATGATCTTATACTTCTATATATAGTGATTCACATAGTGATTGTGATATTCCGAGCGATAATGATATTGTTAGTTTTGATGATTTTCTTATTTTTTATATTTCTCATGATGATGTTTCAAAAAATGTTGTTATTTATGGTGGTGATGTTTTAAAATATGTTTCTATCAATACCAATGTTCATATTCATGATGATGTTTCTATTACTAATAATTATGATATTCATAATAATGTTTCTATTACTTATAATGTTGTTATTCATAATTGTAGACACCTAATTTTGACTACACAATTTTAATACTAAAATTGCACTAATTGTCTTCTTTCCCATCATTTCGTTATAATAAGTGATTTTACATTAATTATATAATATCCCCCATCTTCTCATCGATTAATGACATTTCATTAATCAAATAGCCTTGTACCTCATCTTAGATGCCAATTAACGTCGTTTCGTTAGTTAAAATCATCCTTTAGTTAATGAATCAACCATTGTTAATTAATTACCCTTTCACAATAGTGTATTTAATTAATAAACCCTCTTATTAGTTAAATACCCCTCTCAACCCCTTCAAATTCTACTAATTTCCCTCCATATCATTTCCAAATGGATTCTATAAGCTAAACTTTACCTATTAATCAATCTCAATTAAATAATTAAACCTTCCCAAGCTCCCATGAGTTACTAATCTCTAATTAATATATTATAATCATGCTTATTATTTCTAATTCTACTTTCACTTTATCCCACATATACTAGGTTACAAGCTTCTCCCAAATTGGAAAGTTATATAAGAAACTCGAGTACACATTGTCCTTACAAGACATCATATATCTCAAGAGATCATTTCTATCACAAGAAAGCTTGCATAAATTGAGAAAATATCCATCGCTAAAGTCAGTAGGAGAAGATTCAAAAATGACCTTTAAGCCATATTGATTAGATATCTTCCACTTTAGTAAAACCTTTGATCATGTGTAATTTTTGTTCGGCTCACATAAGGAAGTATCTACATATCAAAGCACATCCAAACATCAAAAGGGAGGTTTGCATTTAGTGTTAGATTTACATTTTGTGCAATTTAATTAAGCTTTTCCTTTTTAGCTCAATCACGATGTATTTGTTTAGATGAACTAAGTTAGGATTTACTTGGTTTTAAATCCATTCCATTATCTTAGTTATTTTGACATGCATACATATGACACAACTGGTGGGACGAACCCTTTAACTCATGTGCATTTATTTTTTATTAGTTTAGCTTCACTTTACCATTTTTATGTAAGTTATTTCAAAAAAATTGAAATTTCTATGTTAAATTGTGAATGTGTGTTGGAATTTGGTAGTGTTGATCTTTTTACAAATATAAAGGAGACAAAGTGATGTCAAAATTGAATCTTGAGGAGAAAAATTTAATATTTTTGTTGTTTTTGGTTGTAGTTTAACATTTTTGTGTAGGTGTAGGAAAATTTTGTTTCTATTATGGTAAATGCATCTCCATGCTGAATCCTATATTTCTATTCCCGTGCATACATCTACATGATAGAAGTTGCATATATGTGCTCAACCCTACGTTTTTGTTACTTTATCTATGATACCATGACTCACATCTACGTTTCATTCTTGTAAATGTGTCTATGTGACTTTAAGTGTGTTTTTGTGACTGTGCATGCCTCTGCATGACTTTAAGTGTGTTTTTGTGATTGTGCATGCATTTGTGTGACTTTAATTGTGTTTATGCGATTGTGTATGTGTCTGTGTGACTTTAAGTGTGTTTTTGTGACTTTGCATGTGTTTCTATGACTTTAAGTTCATTTTTGTGATTGTACATGTGTCATGTGATTTTAAGTGTGTTTATGTGATTGTGCATGTGTCAAGATGCTTTTGGTGACCTATCTTCCAGAGGTCATAACTTTTGATCATCTTGAACTTGAACCAACTCTATTTTTTCACATAAATGTCTCGAGATGAACTATCCATGAGCAATCAAATTTCAGTTTCTCCTTGCAGAAAATTTAGGTTTTCATTTCTCCTAAAAATTATCATTTTATTTGCATGTTAGATTCATTTTTATTTCTCCAAACTACTAAATCTTATATGTAAGATGTCATATTCACTTGCAAAAGAAAATTTCCTAAAAAAACCTGTTAAAAAAAATGGGGTTGTGTGAATATTATTTTGTAAGTCACTTTACTTCACACTTTGCATACTTTTTTGCTTATGAAATCACATTTTCCTGTCATGATTGACATAACATTATTGGATAAATCTTGTTTCTAAACATGTAGGTTTTATTTTAATATATTAGATTTATTTTTCTCATTAATACATCTAGGATTCTTACAAAACATTTCAAGGGTTTTTATTTCCCTTCGAAATATTTTTTCTTCTTGATTTTACCTCATCCTAATTGCCTATACTCTTTCCATCAAAAGGTGATCTTGGAAATCAAAATTATTTTTGATAATTTTTCTATTTAGTAGGGTCCAGTGGTTAGGGCATCTTTACCTAATCATTTGGAAAAATCCCATTTTTCTGTGGCCTATATAAATTTGTGGGAAGATCAATCATTTTTGGCTAAGTAGGGCTTCACTTTTATGTGGATCCTATGATGTGAGGGGTGTAGTTTCCTCCAATACCCAAGCCCTAGATTAGATCCCGTAAGAAACAAATGTTGTTTTTGACTAAGCTCCACCGAAAGAGTTGGATTCAAGGGGAAGGGGTATTTAACCCTTCAAACCACATCTTATATAATATTTTATAATTTCACATGTTTGCACCTCATGTACTTGAAATGTATATCAAGGAAAAATTAGAAAAATTATACATCCGAGCTAGATGGCCGAATATTAGGGAATAGATTTTGATTTCTTTTTTTCTCCCAAAAAATGTGCGTAAACAATTTAAATGAAAGAGTGGTATTTAGTCCAAAAGCCTTGATTTACAAAAACTTGTGCGTCATGTCTTTGACAAAAGTTAGTGACCTAATTTTGGCAAGAGAAGAAGATGATGCTTTTTCCAAGTTAGACCAAAGGTGTTTTTCTAGATCAAAAATTTGACTTCTCAAACACTCATGAGGTGAGACTTTGACCAAGCTAGGGACCTAATTATAGTAAGAGAAGGGGGTGATGGTTTGGCCAAGTTAAACCAAAGGTTTTTTTGATAAATTTACGGACTTATTCCATATTTTTGACTACACATATCAAAATAGAAAAATGTGTTACTCTTCCAAAATAAAAACTTGTTTGTATACACTAAAACTTTACAAAGAAAAACTTTGTTTGAGTTAAAACCTTATTTTAGTGATAAAACAAGGCAAAACTATGTCTAAGTTACACCATGTATCTTTCATCACAAATCATACTTCTCTCACAATTTTGGCTTCATTTATCAAAGAGAACAACTGAAACTCTGCCAAAATTTCATCAACCATTTTGACACTCACATTTGAAACTTGTTTTCCAAAATTTCTTGATTGTTAAAATTGTGTTGTTATGTTGTTGTATTTTTCCTAGTTTCCTTAGAAAAATTTAGACATCCAAATATAGGAAAAAACCATTTGCTACCGTAATGCTACTTTTGAAATTTTGTAGTTTTCCTTAGAAACATTTATAACATCCAAATCTAGGAAAAACCATTTCTGAACCATTATGTTGTCGATGTTTTTAGTTTTCCTAATAAACATTTATAGCATCCAAATCTTGGAAAACTCCCATTTGCAACTCACACGATGCCAAAAATTTCCTATATTTCCTTAGCAATCCTCATCACACATCTAAAAAATTAGAAAATATCAATTTTGTATTCGTTATGCTACTGTTTTCCTTGGATTCCTTTTGGAAAATCACATAATCATCCAAATATTCGTAGAAGGTCTAATTTGCAGTGGTTACACTACTTGAATGAACCTATAAATTCCTTCAATCTAAAATAATTTCATCAAACAAGTTAGGTCAGGTATTCAAAATCAAATAATGTCATCCATGACTATATATCCTATGATTCCTCATGTCACCAACAATAGGGAGACCATTCTATCTCTTACTTTTCAACCTTCATCTCCTAATCAATCCCATCCACAAAAAAATGTCCTTAGACTCATGAATCTCACCAAATAAAATTTCTCCAAAAGAATAATTCGTCACCTAACATATGTCTTCCTTCATTAAAAAATCCATGTCAATCCAAACTCCTCTATTCAAACATCCAATTCAACCCCTTCATTATGATCCAATCCATAAAAATCTCTTCTTCTACCCACAAAAAAACCATCTTCTTATAAATATAATACCAACCTATCCCAAATTAAAATCTAATTCAATTCTTAAGAGATCCCTATCTAAATATAATTCATCCCTTAATTCATCTCCATCTACCAATCCAAATCTAATATCTCTTTAGCCCCTAAGCCATTTCAATCATGCCTTATTATATCCTCACCAATCCTCTAAAGTATGATGATTCTTTCCACTTTGAACAATTCACGAGCCAAAATGTGCCAAAATATATTTTCAAAGCACTATAAAGGTCCGCTATGGAAACAACAAGATCAAAACCACAGAATCACATTGTCTCCATCATAAAATAACTTATAAATCCTAAACACTTATTGGACATCTTCCTTCAAATAAAAAATCTATCATTGGCCAATAAGGACATCTTCCCATCCTACCATCCTCTCTTTTCCCATTACATGGAAAAATAACTAGGTTTTTCCTTAATCTATCTCATGTATTCTCATCGCCCAATCATCCCTTACATATCACATCCCTTAAATCACAATCAATCCTTGGGCCACCTTTTACTATCCCCTTACATAAATTTTTGGGCCACCTCCTACTAGCCCATTACCATAAATCATTAGGTCACCTCCTCCTATCCCATTACCATCAATTCTTGGGCCACCTCATACTAGACCATTACCATCATTCTTGGTCCACCTCGTTGATGCGCCAAAATTAGCATGAACTTGACAAGGTCATAACTTGACCTTTGGGTTTCTGTTTGAGTCCACTTTTTTATGAAACCACATGTTTCAATGAGATGAATGCACTAGTCAATACTCCCTTCTAGTTGGAGCAATTTTCAGCACATTTTCAAGCTTGAAATCTGCCATCTTGAGGCTAAAAATTAGGATTTAAGTTGTAGTTCAGTTTTTTCCTATTTTAGGGCACTAGTTAATTTTACTCTATTAGTTGGATTATGAGTTAAAAAGTTGGAAATTACTATAATTTAGGAATGTAGAAGATGCATGGTGATTTATGTGCCTATACAAATAAGCATGCTAGCTTACTAAGAATAGCAGGTTCTAGTAAACTGCTAAAAATAGTAATTTTTGCCACCTAGAGTAGATTTAGTCAAAGTTAGTTATATTTTTCTTGGCAAATCGAGTTGGGAGTTATTTTCCTAATTAGAAAACATTGTAATTCATGATTCAATAGAAAATAAGGAGATCTATTTTCTTTTTGAGTTCATATTATTTGCAGTATATTGAGTTTGTTTAGAATTTGGCTACATTATTTGGTATCAGAGTTGGTTCAAGTCTTAAAAAATGGTAGGAAGAGGAAGAGGAAGAGGAGACAGTATTGCCCAAATGAATAGAAATATGCAAGATATACAGATTCAAGTTGTTTTGCTTGCTACTGATGATAACCTAGAGAGGAAATCAAGGTAGCGATGACACAGATGAAGAAGAAGTTTGTGAAGAGGAAGAAACGCAAGTACCACCCTTAGATTTTGAAGAAAGGATTCTTCAAGCATTAGAAGGAAAGAATGATGGGATAAGAGCTGATTTTTTCAGAGTATGGAGGTAGTCTAAAACTAGAGGAGCTGATAGATTGGTTGACTAGCATGGGGAAATTTTTTTAGTGGAAGGCTATGTTAGAAGAAAATAAGGTAAAATTTTCATGCATGAAATTGAAAGGTCATGTTATGTTATGGTGGGATCACCTACAAAAAGAGTGGTCAAGAAAGGGGAAAGAAATAATTAGGACATGGAGTAAGATGGAGAAGAAGCTGAAAGATAAATTTCTCCCTATGGATTATGCACAAACCCTTTACAGAGGTTTCAGAATCTCAGACAAAACTTACAAATAGTGTAAGAATACACAGATGAGTTCTACAAGTTTTCCATTCATGTAGAGCATGAAAAAAACAAGTAACAAATGGTTTCAACGTATGTAAATGGATTAAAATTATCTATTCAAGATGAGATTAGTATACACAAGATTAGAGCATGGAGGATGCATATCAATTAGCCTTAGAGGCCAAGGAAAAAAAAGTCATAAAATTTTTAGAAGATCACCTGGAATGAATAGGGGCCTCATATTCCTTTCAAGGACAAGATGGTTTCATCCAAAGTAGGGAGAATTACCTCATGGAGTGGAAAAGCAAGAATATACGAGACAAGATTCCCGAGAATCAAAAGAGGCACAGGATTTCCTAGGAGCAGAGGATATGCTAGTGATAAAGTATGAGAGGATCCATGAAGACCATTTTTTTATTACAGATGTGGTGAAGAGAGGCATCGGGATTTTTAATTCTTGCATTCTTATACACATGAAAAAGGTAAGCATATGCTCCAAGAGTAAATCTTATTGAAGCTAAACAAGTAGAAGATGAACAAGACCTAGAAATTTGAATAGATGTTGGAGAAACTCGATGATCAAGAGGATGATGATTTCTCCAAGAAAGGATATCAAGGGGGATGTGTGTTTGCATAAAAATATTTTCGAACAAGATTCACTTCGGGGAGGAAAGGTATGTAATGTTATTATTGATGGTGGTAGTTGTGAGAAAATGGTTTGAATGAGATGGTTGAGAAATTGGGTCTGCATTGTGATAAGAATCCTAACCTTTACCGTATTGCATGGTTTAAGAAAGGTAATGAATTTACTATTGATAAGATATTTTTAATAAGTTTTTCTATTGGGAACAAATACAAGGATGAGATTTGGTGTGATGTTATTCCTATGGATGCATGTCATATGTTGTTAGGAAGACCATGGTAGTTTGATATAAAACTTATCCATGATGGGGAAAGAATAGTTATACTTTCTGGAAGGATGGAAAAAATAGTTCTATTACCTCTTAAGGAAGAGGGGAAGGCTGAAAATATGATTTTTGCAAAGGAATTTGTGAAGGAGACAAAGGAAACTAGTTTTTGTATGCACTAGTCACAAATAAGGATGAACTTACAAGTGCACAAATACCAATAGAAACAACAAGAATTAATAGAATAATTTTTTTATGTTATTCTTGATGAGCTACCAGATGGATTATTTCCAAAAGAGATATTCAACACCATTTTGATTTGAGTCCGTGGTCTTCGCTCCTAATCAAGCTGCCTATAGGATGAGCTTGAAATTACATGTAGAGTTGAATAGGAAAGTGTCAGAGCTTGTGAGAAAGGGTGTCGTAAGGGAGAGCATGAGTGCGCATGTAACCCCAACTTTATTAACACCAAAGAAGGATAAAACATGGATAATGTGCATGGATCATAGATAAATCAATAAAATTACAATCAAGTATAGGTTCCCAATACCTCACCTTGATGATATGATGGATTTTCTTGTTGGATCTAGGTATTTCGCCAAGATTGATCTTTTGAAGTGGTTACCATCGACTCGAGATCAAATAAGGAGACAAGTGGATTATATGAGTGGCTAATGATGCCATTCGGGTTATCCAATGTACCTAGTAATTTTATGAGACTGATGAACACCGTGTTGCCGAAGTATAATGGTAAGTTTGTTGTGGTTCATTTTGATGATATCTTGATCTTCAATAATACTAAAGAAGAAAATTTGAGGCATCTAAGGGTGATATTTGAAGTTTTAAGGAAAGAGAAACTCTATGAAAATATGAAGAAGTGCACGTCTATGTAAGAGAGTTTAGTAATCTTGGGCTTTATTATTTCAATAGATGGGGTAAATATGAACTTAGAGAAGATACAGGAAATTATTGATTGGCCTACTCCACAGAGTGTAGCAAAGGTAAGAAGATTTCATGGTCTCACAACATTTTACATAAAGTTTATTAAAAATTTCAGCAATATTGTAGCACCTATAATAGATTGCACAAAAGGAAGGGAGTTTTTGTGGACAAAGGCAAATGAGGATAGTTTTAGTTCTTGAAGAAGAAGGTGACAGAGGCACCCATTTTGGCACTACCAGATTTTGATAAAGTGTTTGAGGTTGATTGTGACACCTCACATGTGGGTATTGGTGTTGTTCTAAGTCAAGGTGGAAAGTCTGGTAACTTTATTTAGTGAGAAACTGAATGAGGTAAGAAAGAACTACTCTACTTATGATGTGGAATTTTATGCAATTGTACAAGCATTAAGGCATTGGAGGCATTACTTAGTGCCTAAGGAGTTTGTGTTATTTACAGACCACATAGCCTTGAAGTATGTGAATATACAAAAGAATTTGAATAGTAAGTATGCAAAATGGGTATCATTTTTGCGGGGTTATAATTTTCTCTAAAACATAAATCGGAAAATAGAATCAAGTTACTGAGATGCATTGAGTAGGCATGTGATTTTGTTTACCACTATGGAAAATGAGGTTGTGGGATTTGAAGCAATAAAGGGTTTGTATTCTTGATTCCGATTTCAAGGATATTGTTGAGCAGTTAATTCATCCATTGTCAGACAATATAGGAGATGTCCAGGATGAGTAAATTTTATAGGATGGCTACCTATTCAGGATGCCAACTATGTATTCCATTTGGGTCTATGAGAGAGAATATAGTGAAAAATTTTCTTAGTGGAGGATCGGCTGGGAATTTTGGTAAAGATAAGACGATAGCCTTGGTAGCAGAGAAATACTATTGGCCAAAGATGAAAAGAGATGTGGTAATATATGTGGGGAAGTGTCAAATTTTCTAAGTCTCGAAAGGCCATGCACAAAATATAGGGTTGTATATGCCATTTCATGTTCCTAAAGGGTCGTGGACAAATCTGAGTATGGATTTTATTTTGGGATTACCAAAACAAAATGAGGTAATGACTCAATTTTTGTGGTTGTTGATAGGTTTTCTAAGATGGTTCATTTTTATTTTCTGTAAGAAAATAAGTGATGCAACAGGCGTAGCATATTTTTTTATAGAGAAGTTGTTCGTTTGCATGGTGTTCTAAAAACCATTACTTCAGATAGGGACACAAGGTTCTTAAGTCACTTCTGGAGGACTTTATGGAAGAAGTTGGGAAATCAACTATATTTTAGCAATGCCTATCATCCTTAGACTGATGGGAAAACAGAGGTGGTAAATTAGAGTTTGGGAAACTGTTAAGGTGCATCATTGGGGAAAAGCCGAAACAATGGGACTTAGCATTACCACAAGTTGAGTTTGCATATAACAGATTCCATAAATAGATCCACATGAAAGTATCCATTTTTATTTTGTATGGGAGTAATCCAAATGAGGTGTTAGATTTGGTACAACTACCAATTAATGGCAGAGTCGGTGATGATGCGAAGCATTTTCTGAACATATATAACAATTGCAGGAAGAAGTGCGAAAGAAGGCAGTAAAATAGTAATGATAAGTATAAGGAAATAGCATATGTGCACAGACGGAGAAAGGTATTTATAGTTGGTGAGTTGGTTATGGTATACCTATGGAAGGAAAGGTTTCCAAAAGGAACCTATAACAAGCTGAAGTACAAGAAGATTGGTCCCTACAAAATCATGAAAAAATAAATGATAATGCTTATGAGGTAGAATTGCCAGGGAATTTTTATATTTCTCCAATGTTTAATGTTTCATATTTGTATTATTTTCATGGGGATGGTGTAGAAGGGGATGTTATTGATGAAGTAGTAGATTGGAGGCAACAGGTTCCGTGAAGAAGAAAGAAGAAGTGGATCAGATTCTAGATAAGAAAATAATAGACACGCGACATGGGAAATACAACAAATATTTGGTACATTAGAAAGAACTGGAACAAGAGGACAATACTTGGGTCATAGAGTGGGATATTAAGAAGTTTGATGTAGATAAATGGAATAATTTTGAAGAATACAACTTGTAGGACTGTATTTTTTCAAGCGAGGGGAGAATGATGCATCAAAATTAGCAGGAACTTGACAAGGTCATAACTTGAGCTCCGGGTGTCTGTTTGAGTCCGTTTATTTTTTGAAACCACATCTTTCAATGAGACAAATGCATCGGTCAATTATCCCTACTATTTGGAGTAATTTTTGGCACATTTTTAGGCCCAAAATATGCCATCTTGAGGCCAAAAATTAGGATTTAAGTTGTAGTTCGATATTTTCCTATTTTAGGGCACTAGTTAATTTTAGTCTATTAGTTGCATTATGAGTTGAAAATTTGGAAATTACTCTAATTAAGTAATGTAGAAGATGCATGGATATTTTTTTCCCATACAAATAAGCATGAAAACTTACTAAGAATAGCAGGTTCTAGTAAACTGCTAAAAATAGTAATTTTCACCACCTAGAGTAGATTTAGTCAAAGTTAGTTAGAGTTTTCTTGGAAACTTGAGTTGGGATTTGTTTTCCTATTTAGGAAAAATTTTAATTCATGATTCAATAATGAAGAAGGAGATCTATTTTCTTTTGGAGTTCATATTATTTGCAGTATATTGAATTTGTTTAGAATTTGGCTACATTACTCCTACTAGCCCATTACCCCTACTAGCCCATTACCATCTATCCTTGGGGCACATCCTAATATCCCATTTCCATAGATCCTTGGATTTTATCCTATTTCTTCACCATGTCATCCCTCTATTAACATTTTTGGAAAGCCCACCATCATATTTAACAATCCTCTCATTAATCCCAAACATCCACTTTCTTCCCACATTTCTTGGGACTCGTGGAATCACACATAGTTTCTTTGTCAAACTAAAATAAAAAAATTGGAGGAGATCCAAATCTCAAAACAAATCCAAAACCACAAATCCTAATTGAAAATGTGTTGGTTAGATATTTTTTCAGGAAAAATATGAGGATCAACCATAGTACACGGATCAAATCCCTCCTCAAAGACAGGTGAGGTAGCCTGTTTTATTATTGATCTAAAACACGGCAGAAATAATATGTAAAATATTCACGCTATTCTAACCATTGGGGTTGGGATACAATCCCGTAATCCACATCAACATGAGATGGAGATGTTATGGTTTTAGAAATAGAATGAATTAAAAAGGAAACTATTATAGATGAAACAAAGTGGGAAGGGAATGAGAGGAATGTATTTTATTTCAAGCAAACATAGATCAAGAAATACTTATACGAGTTTTAGATAATGTATGTAATATTTGAAACGATTAAAATAATCAATAACACTAAACAAAGAATAGCTTAATATTTTGTACGTAAGAACAATTTCTCAATATAGATGAATCCCACAACACAAAGTTTGTAAAATAACACTGTTTATATTCCTCAATGATTAAAAGAAAATTAAAAGTTTTTCTTCTTCTTCACAATATCTCTCAATATTATAAAAATATCTCTTTTTGAATGCATAAGCATCCCTTATTTATAATAGAAAGAGCGAGAGAGAAAACAGGATAAATCATAGAAAATAGTCATTTAACAAGAATCTGATTTTCTTGACTCTCACACGGAGAACAAGTCAAAATTTGCTTCTTATGTGATGAAACAAAAATGAAAAAGACATGTCAATCTCTAGATAAAAATGACATGAAACATTATGCTTATTCCATTTCAATGTCCTTGTCTTCCTCCCGGTGAAGCCTACTTGTCTCAAAATTCCTATAACTTCTGGATTATGCTTTGCATCTCAGCTTCATCTAGCGCACTGGAATGGTCACTCGGAACCTTGCAAGTTTCTTGAGTGTCTCTTGTGTTTCCAAGAAGTTTATTCAATCTCTTATTGAGTTTCCTTAGTGATTCAAAAACATTATCAATCCTTATGAACTTATCAATGGTTTTCAGATCGAAGACAGAAGCTGGTTTGTGTTGGATTGATTCTTGGATTTTTTTATAGAAATCATCAGTAGGTAGAATATTCGATCTTTCATCCAACACCTTGGAAAATATTCTAGAAAACTCCTCTTATATGTCACTTGTGGCATCAATCAACCGATATATAGATTCCCTCAACTTGTTGTAAGCTTCACTGAGAATATTTATCCTAAATCTAATGGCTTTGGTTAGTTTGAAATGCTTATCCCCATGCAGAATGATTCCTTCTTCCATCAAGATACAAGATGGAACTTGTTTCAACACATTAAGAGCCTCAAAAGTTAACTCGAGGTTCCCGAATTCCTGTGAAAATTCATCATCCATTTTGTTGTCATCCTTCTTTATCTCCTCTAAGGATTTATAAACCTCCACTGTGTCATCAATGACCTTTCTTCCTTATAGGAGTAGCCTCTGAATCCATTCATCAACCGTTCTCCCCTTCTCATTGATCTTTTCAATCATAGGTACTGATGAGAAATCAAACCTGATAGGAGTAGGGGTAGGAGATGACGGTGTTGAATGAGAAGGCTTTGAGAGCTTGAGTAATACCTTTGTCAAGTGTTCAACATTCTCCTTTAGCTCATATTTTCTCACCTTTGTTTCCTTTATCTTCTGGCACAACACGTTCATGGCATCCTAAGCATCTGTTGTGCTCCTTCTATTTTTACCTTTCTCAGATCAACCTTTGTGATCTGATAATCAATGACCACTATATCCTCCTTAGTTTTTTTGGCCACGGGAGTGGAAATCTCTGCAAACTTATGCCCTGAGGCATCTACTGAAACCCTTGAAATTGTTTTGGGTTTCTGGCAGATTTGGCAAGAGAGACCTTGAGTGAACTAAAGTCAAAGGCTGGTAGAGGAACTACCACCTTCCTCTTCCTTGGGGTCTGATCAACTAACCATTGAGGTATAATGGAAGAAGTTTCCCCTATCGAGAGGTGTTATGGTTACATTTGTAGGTGGAGGAAGGTTTACTTATGGAGTAGTGATGACTACAAGTGTGGTGATTGTGGGAGCAGACTCGGTGAATGAAGGTGCGAGAAGGAGGCATATCTATGGCCATCTTAGGTCTAGTAGAGAGAGGTGATAAGTTGGAGAAGATGCTGGCCATCGTTGACAAAAGTGGTAAAGAAATATGAGGTGAGGAATATTGGGAGGGAGGAGGTGAAGATTTTTAAGTCAAAGCTTGAGAAGCAAGAGAGAGAATTACCTCTGATGAGAAATCAACAAAAGGAGAAATGAGAGGTTGACCAACCTCATCTTTTGAAGGAATTTTTCCTTGTTCGATGGAGGAGGTGAATCTAGTACCTCAACTATTTGTGAAGGAGTGGCAGATGATGCGGCTCCTTACTTTTCTCCTTTTCTGACAAACTTAAATTTTATCTACCTCTTGGTAGGGCTTTTATCCTCTTCCCTCTCTCCCTTGGAGGGTCCCACCTCTAAAGTGGCTATTTTCAAAAATCTCTTTTCCTTATAACTCATTCCCCAAGAAATGAGCCATGCCTTGGTATAGACAAGAGTCGAGTAGCTCTTTCAGTGATAGAAGCTTTTCGAAATGCAGACCAATCAATGGTGGGAATCCGTGTTAGTCTCCATTCGACTATTCAGTAACTAGTGTCCAAGACACTTTCATTATTCATGGTGCCTTTGGGGATATCATCTAGATATAACATATAAATTTATTCAAGATTTAGTCTACTTATGTCCTTTCTTTGGATGGAAAATTCATCCTCAAGATCAACCCAGATGTCTTCCACATTGGGCACATGCGCAGATCTGAGGTTCCATATGACTTGAGGACTCCTCAAAAGTCAAATCTCTCCCCAGAGCTTCATATGTTTCTTCAATTTTTCCTAAAGCTCATGCACCACATTCTTGGCCTTAACCACTGTAGAGCATGTATACCTTCCAATGGAAATATAGGAGTTGGTGGCTCTGTGCCTGCTTTGTTGGAATTTGTGAAAATCCAACAATTGTCTGACTAACTCCTTAAGGATCAGTTTGTCACCTAGGAACCTGGGTAAATGGAAAGGGTTACCATGGAACCTTACTACCCTAAGATAAGTAAACTTCTTGAATTACAAGTAGATGCAACCCCATTTTGACACTTCGGCCCATGCTTCATCAGAAACCCTTCTTTTCATCAGATCAGGATCCAACCTGCAAATGTTTTCATAGAAGAAGGTATCATTCACTCTTTTATATTTGTATTCAGACCCTTTTATTGTCACCGAGGGAAGTACTTGATATATGTGTCTCATTTCCTAGTTTCCTTTCACATCTAGCCCTAGGTAGTTTCTCATGCCTGCTACTACATAGGTGACGTATGACATAATATAGAACTTGTTGGTAGACAAAATTGTTTTCATTTGGGAGTTTATCTCGTCACTTATTAGGCTGCCCCAATCAATCCCTTGGTCATTCTTCTTTATGACGACCATGAACTGTACACATCCACCCTTGGAAATCTCTTGACTCTGGGAGTCCAAACAATTGACTCAGGGGTGATGATATCACTAATTTCGAGAATGAAATCACTTCTAGGGACCATCTTGGGAAACCTAGAAATGACTAGATTAGCCTTAATCAAGAACTTCTTGTTTAAATGCTTGATGCGATCTTCTTGATCTCTATCCCGGGAATTTTGTGTTGATTTAAGGTTTAAATCAACATATTCCACAAAGTCGGGCAAACTTAGGAGTTTATCAAAGTAACCTCCATCCAATTTCACTATAGACTCTCCTGTTTCATTTCTTACTGAGCGGGAGGCTGAGTCATAGTTGGAAGTGTAGGCCAAGATGAATTTAGGGCATTGAGCTGATATTGGAAATCCTACTACAAGAGGGAGACCGTTTTGGCTATCGACTTCATCTATGAATTCTGAGAAGAATCCTCAATTCTCTTCCAGAAGTCCTCCATATCTATATTGTTGAGCTCTATGTCTCGAATGTCATAATTGTAGCTTATGTAAGAAGAAGACTCCATCTTCTAATACTTATACTTCATCTTTCCTATCCTATCTAACTTATCCTTAGATTGGCTAGGGTCCGACATGAGGAGTCTCGAAGAAGAAATGCCTTGATGATTTCTGGAAGAGCAATCGGGCTTGAAAGTTTGTTGGACAATTACACAGACTGCCACACTGTTTAGATTTTGAGACTTGTAAAACACCTTCGAAACCTAACACAATGGAGTGTATGTTAGAAGTTAGGACATGTTGAGCATCGATGAAAACCCAACACCTTTGCGGAAGTGAAGAAGTGTTGGACAAGTGGGAAAACCCGACACACATGGCGAAACCTAGAGGATGTCGAGTAGGTAGAAAATCTCGACACACTATGGATCTTGATGGATGTCGAGCACCTGGAAAAACCTGAAACAAGGTGGAAGAAGTGAGATGTTAAACACCTTGCAAAACTTGAAACAAATATATCGGGTTTTTGACATGTCCAGAGATATGAGAAATTCCTACAGTGATCACTTAGGGATTTCAAATTTTTTTGAAAACTATATGGTACAACCTATGAAAAATAATTAAATAACCTAGGGGTGAATTTTAAACAAAAACCCATATGGGAATAAGATAAGATTCAAGGATAACGACCCAAAACCCTAAACCAAAATGGGGAAGAAAATAAAATGGAAACCCCAAACAAACACCTCAGTAAATAACCCATAAAGCTTCAAAATAGAAAGAAGAAAAGAGTACCTTCAACAAGCTCGAAAAATGATCAAAGATGGATGCGAGAAATTGATTGGGAAGCTCGATCGAGTTTGGAGGTGGAAGAAGCATAAACGGAAATCCAACACAGCAAAAACATACAAGGTAAAAAATGACGTGGAAAACCAACTATTTATAACAACCTAACATTAATTACACCTCACTTGACGCATGTGCCAACTGCCAAACAACTGGACATTAATGACATGTCATCATGCTTGGAGTGTCTGAAAACCTGATACAAAGGATTTGATTCAATTTGGGTTTTAGGTTTGGGAAACAAATGACATAAAACATGCATTTGGCAAAGCATGTTCCGATGCTTGGAAGTTCTAAAAACCTGACACAATGGACTTAGGCAATCGGGTTTCGGGTTTCAGGGAACATGAGACATGTTGCACATAAGGAACATGTTTTCATGCAATGAAAACCCGACAACCCAAAAATCTCTTTCAAAGGGAATTTTAAGAGATTTTTCCAAAATTTTCCTATGGTTATCTCAATTTTAGCTGAAATCACTAAAATGAGATAAAAAAAAAATGCAATTAAAAACTCCAAACAAATGCAAGTGTCAAGTATTTTACAAAGTACAAAAATATGTGGATAGGGAACTCAAACCCCCACATATAAAATTCATAGTAAAAAACAAGTCTCAATAACTTATCAAGTATGATCTCATCATGATCTTAATATTGGATTCACTATCACTTGATAAGAAAATAATAATAATCTACCTCATCAAACAAATTACATGAATTGTTTCTGGTCCTATCACACAAAGTGACATTGTTGGTCCCAACCTATCAATCTATCATATCATATCTTATTCATCCTACACTCTCATGGATATTTTTCCTCCATCCCATTTTTAATCCTATTTGTCCCCATTTCATCCATTTTTATCATCTCCCTTTGAGTTTTTCCCTTCACAAATTTTTCAAAAATCCGGAGAAAACATTACAACAAAATCCAAAGTACAAACATCAAATAGCACAATAAGGTATTACATAAACATGGATGTTCTTTCCTTTCTTCAAATTCCTCTACAAATCACCCATCATTTTCATCCCTTCATTGATATTTTGGTTAGTCTATTCACACTCATTATGTGACATTGATCTCTATTGTATCTGTTTGACCTTGGTCTTTCATTACCTTGGTAAATTAAAGAATGACTGACCTCTTAGAGATCAATCACTATCATACATTTAATAAACTTGTTGTGAATACCTTTGGGTGATTATATTGACACTATCAATTTCTTCATCATAACCACTTCCACATCCTTCTATCAAACCATTAGTGGTTCTTAACCCCTTCTCAAAATAATAAAGAGATCTGAAATAATTTTCAAAAAGAAAAAAATCAAAATAAAATCCATATATAACTCTCTCTAAGGGGGTATTATAGTATCTCTATCGGGCTATGGAAACTTGGCTAGCAATAGAGAAATGTTGCTACTAGATTCATACACATCTCTATTATGGCTAAAGACACACAGGTTGGAAACAAAGCAATGTTCAATGTAGACACCAAAATTGGGTCACAATCCCTTTGATTAATTAATTCAATATTATCCCATCACCATGCCCATTTTCACACATTTTAATTAATTAATTACCCATAATTAAATTAATCCCCACCTCACCTCATAATTAATTTAATCACCTTAATTAAGTTAATTTCCACCTCACCTAGCCACATCATCCCTCCACCTCATCCCAAGACCTATTCCTAGCCTATTAATGAACTTAGACCAAGTCCCTACTTATCCTAACCAACTAGGACTTGTTCTAACCCTAATCATTATGACCTATTATCTCTCTAACCACTCTCCTGCTACATTTAGTGTTATCTCCCACTTCTGACTCGGACCTAAAACTTCAATCACACCAAATTTGGGAGAAATTAGGCTTATTTTAGCAAAATTGACCATCTCTCCCTAACCGACTTCAATTATCCCTCGATCAACACCATTTCCCTAACCACCATTGGTTACCTTAAATAAGAGTTTATAAATCTTTACGGGTTCTTTAATTCATTCATTCACTCAAGCCTTGACATTCTAAGTCTCGAGCATTCAAGCTATGGATCGGATGCCGAACTAGATCACATTAGGTCTTCACTAGCATCCAATCTCTTCCTCCACCTTGGATCACCCACAACAAAGCACACATGCTATGTTACTGTGACACTAGATACAACCCCACTTCATCTCCAAACACTCATCAACCTCCACCACCTTCAGATCTACAGGTTCTCAGATAAGTAACTCACTCTTATTTGTTATTTCTAGTTTTTGATCTTAAGTCTTTTATTCATTTCTATTATCTGAATCTTCTCTATCCCAAATACCACCCTTCACCTATCTACCATCTATTCTACCAACCTAAACCATTTTTCCCATCCTAGTGCCTCTATCACCCTTGCTTTGAGTCTTTGTATAAATCATACCATCCTTCCCAAACTCCCTCAACTCTCTATACAACCATAGAGAGATCCAAAACACCTATTTTTAATATTTTGACCATATTGCCCCTCCTGACACCGGTCACCTAACCAGCATCAGTCACTTGCTAGTACCGCATCGATTGCTTAACCGATATCGATCTTTGTGATTGGTAATTTTTCCTAGAACAACAAGCTTATAAATTTCACCAAACAACCCAGAACATAACCAAACTTCACCCAGACCTTACCTAACACCTCAGTGACCTTTCCCAACCGAACCATACCTTGTCTAATGCTAGATTAGTTTGTACTTCAATACTTTTCTTAATCTAGTGTGTTGATAACATTTTGAGACACCTAAATCAAAGTGTTAGCAATAATACCTCTATTTCTCACATTTATTTTCATTAATTTGATAAAAATAGTGGATTTACAACCATCTAGGAAGTGTCACACTTCCTAGAACTAGAAATCGCTAGGCATTCCACTGTCATTTGCTATTTAATATCATTTGGTGGTCTTGTTGTGTTTCTTATACAAGTCATTCCTTCTAGCCAAAGGGAAGCTCTCACATTCAGTCTAATCAAATTCTACAATGCACACAACCTTCTCCTTACTATTAATAGGTACTCATCCTACACCCCTTACCTTTATCTATTTTATCACATACTTTGAGGTGAAACATACGAATCTCCTTCCACCCTCAATTTACCAATAAAGTATCCAAATCAATCATTCCTACAAATTGGCTATTTTTTCTTCAATTTCTTTCTATCAAATATTCACTTCAAGAGGAAATTAATTTTTGTGTGCACACATTGGATCTTAATGAGAAACATGACTAGTATGTTACCAAGTGTTGTATGGACCTTGTTCAGACTCTTGATTTATTCCATATTTTGTTTCACTATTTTTTCCTTTGGCTCGTCACTTTTTCTTCACCAACATTTTAGCTATATTTTTCATATCCATATGTAGCATTAACATTGTACTTCTTATTCATTTATAGCATCCATGTGTATCGATTGCCTTTTTACTATGTCTAAGGGACAAATTTTCCCCATTTCAATAAACAATAGTGTACTTCTTTCTATCATGTGTTTCTTAGCTAGCTTCCACTTGGGTTATGATCACTCCTTCCTAGCATTTTCATTGGATTATATTCATTATCTTGTTAAACCTATCCCTCATGGAGTTGATCCATCTTATCCTATTATTTTATATATGTGCGTGAATTTTCCATTTTATATTCTCACCTCTCACTTGCGGCATCTTGGTGTATTTTTATCTTATACATAATTTTGAAAAACCTAGAAAATCCTAAACGTTCACAAAATCTTAAAAATCTAAAAAACTTTTACAATACCTAGAAAATCTAAAAACATTCATAAAATATAGAAAACTCTTAAACATTCAAAATCTAAAAATTCAAAAACATTGCAAATTGTAGCATAAAACCTAAAAAAATTGTCTGATTCAAAAACACTAAAAATTGAAAACTATACTACAAAACATCCTACTTCAGCACTTGTTAGTTCTAGCACACAACATGTGGATCATGTTATGATCTTCTTTCATCAACAAATTAGGTTTTCTTGTTATGTTTTTCTTCCCAATATACATCATTTATTAGGGTAATTTTATAGTGCACTTTTTCTTTTTCGTGGGACTTCTATGTCCTCCATCCAATCCCTTGCGTGTATTCTAGCTCGGGAATAATCTTAAACATTGTCATATAACTCAAAATTTAGGTATTTAAGCTTGATAAAGAAAGATTAGTACAATTTTCTTAAACATTGCTTGTTTGAGTGTCTTTCATTATGCTTTCTTTTTTATTTACTTTCTCGTATTACATTGCTTATCTATTTTTCTTTGATTCAATTCTTTAGCATTACACAAAAATTGGGATTATGGATTTTCATGCTATTTTACATTTTTTTGTATACTTACATCAAATAAAAAGGTAATTTTGAGCCATGACAGATATGCGAGTTACGCTATAATCTTTCCATCCCTCACAATACTGAGAATCCATCATCTATCTCACTCCCCATTCTAACTAACATTACCTCTAACTAACATTTTCTATTTCTTCTAATCCATCAAGACACATTTGTAACAATGATTTTTTCTACCCCTCTCACCACTTACACCCTCACCATGATGGTTTCAACTTCTGTGATGTCCTATCGGCTTCTGTGATGGGTGTTTCTTCCATCATGTTCATTTTTCTCTTCTTTTCGAGTGTTCATTGACCTCTTCTATCACCCCATCGATGATCAATGGGGCATCATCCATCCTACTATCTTTTCTTCTACCGATACACAATAAAATTTTCTACAATATTTGAAATGACATCGCTCGCACTACACCACATCAAAGAGGGGAAAATTTAGACACCCAATTTTGAATGCACGATTTTAATGCTAAAATTGCACTAATTGTATTCTTTCCCATCATTCAATTATAATTATTTAATTTATATTAATTACCTAATATCCCCATCTTCTTGGTCAATTAAAAACATTTATTTAATTAACTAGCCTCGTCCCTCATCTTGAATTCCAATTAATGTCACTTTATTAGTTAAAATAATCCTTTAGTTAATTAATTATCCATTATTAATTAATTTCCCTTTCATAATATTGTATTTAATTAATAACCCCTCTTATTAGTAATATACCCCTCAAATTCTACTAATTTCCCTCCAAATGGATTGATAAGCTAAATCTGGGCCTATTAATCAATATCAATTGATTAATTAAACCTTTTCAAACTCCCACAAGTTACTAATATCCAATTAATCTTTTATAATCATTTTTATTCTCTTCTAATTCTAATTTCACTTAATCCCACATTCACTAGGTTGCAAGCTTCTCCTAAATTTGAAAGTTATATAAGAAACCTAGTACACCTTGTCACACATTACACCTTGTCCTTGCAAGACATAATATATCACAAGAGATAATTTCTATCACAAGAAATCTTGCATAAATTGAGAAAATATCCATTTCTATTGTAAAATTAGTCAATACCAATACTAATATACATTCTATAAGTTCTTTTGACCCTCCCTCATGCATTTATTTTATTGTTCTTACTTCTACTAAGATTATTTATGATCCCTTAGATGTACCTAGTGTTAAGGTTCCTTTAGATCATTAATCCCAAAGTAAACCTTTAGGTCTTAATGTGCCTAAACATGGTGATATCGCCTCTTGAAAAATGTGTTTCGTGGCCACTACAAATAGTAATCTCTAAACTTTGAATGAACCTATTATTGCTTATGTAATACCTCCTCAAGAGGGTGTCTATCTCATGCATGATGTAGATGATTTAAAATGAAAAATACACACTTTATACTTAGAAAATTAAGATTACTATGATTCAAATGATTCTAACATTATACATGGCAATCCTATATGACGTAAAATATTCCAAACATTCTTCCCTAGTCGTTTTTTCATTCCTTATTTCAAATTATTGTATGAGAATTTCTATCCTTATATACATCTCAGGTATTATACATTTATAATGAATTATTATAATAATAATAGGATTATTTTAAAATCCTTCCCAAAAATTATAATTGGAACTATATTGTATTGGTTTAATCACCTTTTTAATGGATATATGACAATTTTATTATAAGTTGGGTAAGATTTTATCATTCTTTTATCAATAAAAAGGATCCTAAAATTACATATGAGTATTTATCCTCTTTTCATCAAGTAAAAATCAAGTATGATATTTATTACATACTCCACTTGAAATATAATATGGAAAAATTAACATACAGATCCTATAGATGTAGAAATTTCATACATATCATGTCAAGGCCTGATTTTCCCACTTAAGGAAAAACTTATTTACAACACATGCAATTTGTTCAATGATATTTGTTTGCATTTTATCAACCTAGAAAGTGATCATTTTCCCCCACACACGTCCACACATTCTAAGGATTCTATTCATACTTCATCTACACACTCTATGTCAACCACACTACATGATCCACCATATATTTTAGATACAATTAAGGTTTTTCACCCTATTAATCCTTCTTATCATGTTACATACATACATACATATATATATATATATATATATATATATATATATATATATATATATATATATATATATATATATATATATACTACTACTACTACGAAGATTTATCCACTTCCTAAGTGTAAACCATTATACTTTTGCAAGTTTATTGATCACCCACATGATATTTTTCTTACAATAATTGATAAACAATTAATTATATTAACATCCACTACACATCATCTTCCCCATCGATTAGAATATGAGAAAGGTAAAACTTTTGGTAATTTTAATCATGATAAAGGGCACCATGATAATGATTTCTATGCACTATATTAAAAACTCAAGTAGCATAAAGAAAAAGGAATTGTCTCTTTAGATACATGGCATGTAAGTAGATCTCTTTATCCTCTTCTAGAGAATGTGATCTTTAAGGATGGTTCCTCCTAACACAAGTTAGTTTTAATAACTCTTCTAAAACTTATCCATTTGACCGAGGGTTTTCACACTCAACCAAAATACAAAGCTAAATTTAAATGTGTTAAAACGAACAAGAAATTGTCATGTAATATACTTAAGTATATTACATATCTCATATGGTAATGACATAAAAATCATATGTTAAACTAGCTATTACTTCACATATAATCCCTGATCATGCATCTTATCAATCCAAAGTGACCGTTCATCCTTAATTTTATTAGAATATCATGACTTCTAAAATTGCAAATCATCTTCCCAATAACACTCTCCCTTCTTGACTAACCAATATCATATAAGTATCACCCTTACTTATTTAAAAATAATAGATTTCTACACCACAAAATTTACTCACATGTGATTTTGTGTTGTGATTTCTCTCATTTATTTTACTTATATTGTGAATTTTACCATCTATATGGTTAGGATCCCTCATAAACATGGAGGTTATGAAATTATCCCTATGTATTGTTGGGATATCTCCCAAACATGGAGATGGTAAGGATTAAACTGAATTCTCTCCTTATTGTTTTGATTCATGTCAAACATGGAGAGGAAACAATGGTATCCTTTTCCTCTCCATCGTTTTGAGCCCTTTCAATCACATAGAGGGGAATTTTATTCCCAGAAATGGATAGGGAATATATTTCCCTTTTCATGGTTAGAATGTATTCCAACCATGTAAAGGGTAATATTTTCCTTCTCCAAAATTAAGATTCTTCCTCAACATGGAGAGGTGAACATTTTACCTCTCTTTGGTGAAGAGGCCTTTTAAGCATATAGAGGACAATATTTTCCATCTAAATGGTCGAGATCCATCCTAAATAAAACAAGGAAAAAAAAATTTACACATGGTTGAGAGACCACTCAAAAATGGATGAATCCTCATGGTTTGGAGATATCCTCACCATGGGAAGGGGAAATAATGATTGTGCCCCCATTGTAGGGAAATGTTTGTCCCCTCATAGTTAAAAGGGATCTCAACCAAGGAGGAAAAACAAATTCCTTCCCATGCCACCATGGTTGAGAGGCAACCTAAATTTGGGGAGGACACAAAAGAACTCCTCTCCATGATTAGTGTAATTTTTTTCCTCTCCATGTATTAAAAAAATGTGTCAACTAAACATTTTTATTAATATTTTTATTTTATAATAAAATTACATTCAATGATTATTGTTTTGGAAACCATTTATAAATATATTATTTATTTTCTATACTTATCTTTGGTCTCATTTGTCTCATGATATATTTTTATCCTAATCACTTAAATTTAAACTCATGAATTCCTAGCATTTGTAACCTCATTTTTCATTTGGATATGGCCATAACGCTCCCATGCTTTTAGAGATATATAAGTAGTCACTAAATGCTTAATTGCATTCATTGAAGCATGAACAAGTTCCTATATTATCTATAGAGATGCATGATCTCTCAAATATGACCTCAGATCCCCAAAACAATTCAATGGTACTCCCGTGGTGATGTTTATAGGTTTCAATGTATCATAGAAGCATCCCAAGTTTGTTTACAAGATTGAAATGCATTTAAATTGTATCTTTTCTCCCCAAAATATTACACCAAGGTAGGAAAGATTCAATAGTATTATATACTCTAAATGTGATATCCCAAAGCTTTAGTTTTTAATGGTTGTTGAAGGAAATCCCTTAGTAGAAAATAGTAAAATGATTACTCATACATGCACAAGGAGACCAAGGACATTAATGTATATGTGGAATACAAATTTCTATATTTATTGGGTAAGTGAAGACTATCTTTCTTGAGTATAAAAATCTTAGAAAACCCATGAAAATATTTTAATCCTAGGGGTAAGAAATACTAGGATGAATGACATAGTCACAGGAATTTGGATAAGTTAAGATTCAGAGAAAGACTAGAGTTAAATAAATACATTTTTTAACATCATTTATAGAAGACCTAGAACATGTGTTTAATTCAAAGGGACTCAAGTTTAAAATATCTCGCATGATTGGTTTAATGTGAACATGTCGATGAGGAGATAAAAAAGGGGTGAAATTTCAAGGAAGGTGTATCTTGAGTAAAATAACATGAGGAGATGTTAAATATAAGTGCAAGAGATTATGACACATGTCATCACTATAGATGGGGTCATAAGATTTATTTGGTCATAGTTCTTGACCTACAAAGAAAATATTGATCCCAAGATCACCACATGACCTATTTGGACCCTTCCATGTGTCAAATTGAGATCTTCCTTGCATCAAATATAGTTCTCAACATTCCTGGAGATCCACCGAGAATTAGAATCCTTGACGATTACATTTGTCACAATCATGATTAGGGATTTCTAGTGCCCAAATACATAAAAGGAAAGATAGAAAGGACTCACAAATATGAAAAAGATCCATAATTATATCACATGACTGTTATACGAATAAGGAATTTATGCATATCTATATGTTCCCTTTTTCCACAAAAGATCCCTAAATTTATTTGTCTTGTATATTTTGACACGAGGTTTATATTGTGCTTTTGAACTCATTGGAAATATTATGAGGAGATATTTATTGTGGGCCTAATTTTATATTGCACGGGTGCACATTGAAGTTGAATTTTCTATTATAAATATGTGGGAGTTTTGTTCCTATATATGTGTTTTTAGCACCCATTATTTATATTTTTATCCTTTGGGTGAGTTGCCATGTCTCATCGGTGATTCCAATGTGTCACTTTATATTACAATGCCTCAAAAGAGGATATTCATTCACTTTTCTACCTCTATTATAATGTTGTGAGCTCCCAATGACTCACAATTCCTGTACTAATGTAAATAATGTTTTTCAAAAATACCAATATTTCTAAATGATTGTATCTCCTTTTATATAACTTTCATTTAATGTTTCTTATTTAGCGAGTTTTTATAGTTCCTTTTCATCTCACTAAGAGGTCTTCTCGATGAAATTTGGAGTTTTTTCTACAATGAGATTAAAAATACAAAATCTAATTTCTTTAAATTGGATCATTTTCGCACCAAATGTATTTGAATCTCCAAAATAATGATAACTTAATATGTATTTGACTTCTATTAAATCAAATATCGAGGGTGATCTTCTATAGTTTATATGGGTGAGGATATTGTGTAATTATTGTTTTTGGGATCTTTATCTTCTTCCTTATATTTTCTCATTTTATAAATAGAGATACTCTCTCTATATTATGGAAATATAGGATCACTTCTTTTAACTCACCTGGTCCACATTTTTTTGCATGTTACTTCTAAACGTTTCCTTAGTGGAACACATGAATGTATGACCTTTTTTTATTAATGTGAAAATGCATAAATATATACATAAATGAATATAATGTGGCTCTTTATTTTCTACCCTCTAATTAATTTTCTATTACCTCTTGTAAGCATATGTAATGTGTCTCTATATTTCTCATGTGATATTAGGGTTATTATGTTGAAATCGACATGGGAAGGAGTATTTCGGTCTCAATATCTCTTCTAACATCACTACCCATTTTTATCTTTCTCTTATCTATTTCCCATATGATCTCTTATTTTAGGTTAGAGTGGTTATAGCATTATAAGTATATTTATATGATAACCAACTCTCTCTAGAGGTCCTATAGAAATAGAAAGTATTACACTTAGAAATATATCCCATTATTGTGTCATCATATATGTAGGTATCTTTGACACATCAAAAATTTGTGTCACTCCTAGTGAGACCTAATTTTTATTTTTATTGAACATACTATAAAAAAATATAAGTTTTGGTCAATTTTTATATGATAAACTTAAATTCTCTTTTCTTTTGAAGAAAAATCCAAATCACCTAGAGACTCCACTATTCTTTAAACTCCATTCCATGTCTTACAGACTTTATGCTTCATATTTTATGATTTCTAGCTCAAGAAGAATGAAATGAGTGTTAAGTGTGATGAAAATATGGGAATGGATTAGTATTTGAGTAGTATAATTTTTTTAAAATATTTTTGGTTTTGTGTAAAATTTTAGTTTTAAATTTTTTTTAGATTGGAAGTCCTTATTAGAGTGCAATTCACTAGATGTGCACTTAACTAAGTTTATATCATTATACATTCATCACCAATATGTGGGGTAAAATTCATATGGTTATATGACAATATTTATTCTTATCTTGGTCTATTTATATTTTTATAATAGGTTGGGGTACCTATGTTGATTAGGATGCATGATAAATGTGTAATTTTCATTTAAACTAATATCGTATTCTTGCATATCGAAAAAAATGTAATAGGGATGATAATTTTCATCTTGAGTTTATTTTTAAACATATTTAGTTGATTTTATTTCACTTAGGATTTTTATGAGATATTATTAGGATTTTACTTATCATGAAAGTTGATACAAGTCTTGTTATAATGTCTATATTAGAATTATTAATTATTTAATTTTTTTAATCTATATTGGGGCTAATTTTTCCAAGTGGTTGATATTTTTGCAATGTGATTAAGATGCAACATCATGGAAAAACTAGAAATCTACATATTTATGAATTTTGGCTAATTATTGTAGTTCACGTAAGGTTTTCAAGGGAAAGAAATGTAAATATGGCATGAAAGAATGTGTAGAATATTTCCGAGAGTGCACAATGTTTTTGTACAATGTTGTGTATTGTGAAGTGCATGGCATAATTTGTGCACAAATGTGTGTAGTGTTTTGTTAAGGTTTGGTTGCGTAGGATTTTTCATAAGGAATGAAGGTGGTGTGAAAGGATTTTATAGAAATAAAATAGAGTGTATGGATGTTTTGAAAGGGTCATCATAAAAAAATGCAGAGTCAAGATTGCACGGTATATTAGAGGAGATAAAGGAAAAATACAGGATATGAAAATAAAGGTATGTAGAGGCTAAAAGATAGTGTATGTGGAAGAAAAATGGGAAAAATTATTGATTAATTAGATGACATGGACACATCTAGAATAGTTTCTCGGCTACCGATTAGGGTAGTTTGATACCATTACTAAAAAAATACTTGGAAATGAGGAGAAGATTTTGTAATAGGAATTTTGAAGTGGAAAAGAGTAGAAAAATATGCCTATAAAGGAATATTCAATGCCACATTTGAAATTTGTTGAGAAGATTGGAGGTTACTAATAATTGTGAAGGGAAAAAATAGATCATGATCCATAACCAGGTTTGAGGTTAAGAAATCATTGAATGTAAATACCACTATGTGTTAGTGGTAGTGAGTATCTTGAACTTTGTAACATCTTAATCAAAGGTAATTCTTTGTATATGTTGTTAAGTATTTAAGGTTAATAGAAATTTTGTGTTTTATTTTGACCTAGTTATTCTATTTTAAACTCTCTAAATAGGAAAAATATTTTATGTCCTGACCAGCCCCATCATCAAGTGGTATCAAAGTACAACAAAGCTTGGAGAGGAAGGTTGGGAGGAGTGTAAATACTGGTATAACACCAAGTGTGAGGAAAATTGTCAAGTAGAAAAGAAGTTTCCAAAAATGGTTGTAAATGGAGGTGGAACAAATGCAACCATTATGTTTCGATAGAACATGTTATGAATGAGCTAATTGGTATAAGGAATAGGCGAGGTTGTTGAGGAAGATTGATGGATAGAATTCATAATAAAGGATGCTTAAATTGATGACGGATTAGTAAGAGGTGCACAAAATGAAAGATCCACTTTGGAGGTGAAGAATAAGATGAAGAGGATATTAGTATTTTATAAGTGTGACTCTTAAGAGATATTTCAAGAATGAGTCAAAGACCCTAAATGGATGTTCCAAAGTTATCTAGAGGGTTAGAGTCATAATATTTCATATATTCTCTTACAAGTATGCAATAATATTTTGAGTTTAAAGAGATAACTAACCCATAATGTGTCAAAGTAGCACAAATAAATCTTAAAGAGAATGTGACACTATTTTGGAGGGAGATTTAAAATGAATAAAAAAGAGAGGTAAGGAAAAGATAGTGTGATGGGATATAGTGGTTGTAAAAATTAAGAGTAATTTATTTGCCTAAGATCATCAAATTATTTTTTAAAATATTGAAAAATTTGAAGAAAAAGAAGATGTTGGTTAAGGATTATACTAAGGAGTTTCAATAGATCATGATAATTTATGCATATACTGATGTTGATAACTAGAAGTTCATGATGTACATAAATGGTTTGATATTTAGTATCCAAAAGGATATATGTCATGTACACATTTAAATCATGGAGGAGGCTTATCATCTAGCCTTGAATGTGGAAGAAACCTTGGTGCACAAGAGTAAGAGTCTATCTCTAAGAGGAAGCTACAATGTGTGTGGTAGGGGAGTAAGTGGTTATGGATATGAAAAGCCGTAAGAGGATGAGTGCAGCAACAAAAAAATGCATGCATAAGGTAATGCGTGAGAGGAAGGACTTTATTACTCATTGAGGGGGTGTGGAAGATTCATCCAAGGTTAGGGAAGAGGATTATTTGGAATCATGTAAAGTGTGAAATAGTTGGGCATCACACATATGATTGTCCGTACACAAAGTGAACTGATAAGGAGGTGTAAAAATATGGTACACATGTAACACATGGAGATGTGAAATTGGTAGGATCCATAGAATATTCTTAAGGATGAGAGAATAAGGAAACTATGATAATGTTAAATTTGTTATTCGATGATACAAAAATGGAAAATTATCTCACAAAAAGCAAACATTTGTTTTAAACCATATGCAAGTCAGGAGGAAAATTTTGCAAGGTTATTATCAATAGTGGAATAACATACAACCTATTTTCCTTTGAAATGGTGGAGAAATTAGGAAAGAAAATATTATGCATCCTAATACCTTAAGGTGTCATGGTTGTAGAAGGGGAACCGAGTCTTAGTTAATGAGAAAAGTTTAGCCAAGTTCCAAATTTAGAAATATTGTGATGATTTATTATGTAACATAATGCCAATGGATTTTTTCATCTACTACTATTAAATTCATGGTAGTAAACTATAAAGTTTTCCTTGATGGGTGAATTTTTATTCACATCGAGAAGGATGGGGGAAAGTATAAATTATATCCTTTAAATGACAAAAATATAGGTGAAGTGTGTATTATATTTTATTCAAGAGTTATAATGGTGTTAGGGAAGGAATTATTGTTATACTTTGAAGAGGAGATACCATGTTGTGTCTTTGTGCTAAAGGAAGTGCACAAAGATTACACAATGGGTGAGTAATTCCTAAATGAAGTTTGTGAAATTTTGAAGGAATTTATAGACATAGTGACAGAGGAATTACCAAATATATGGCCTCTAATACATAGTATCATTCATCATATTAACTTGATACCATTATCATTTTTTTCAAACAAAGAACCATATAGGATGACTCAAGAGGAGAATTCAGAGGTGCGAAGATGAGTACAATTTGTTTTTGGATAGAGGACTAGTGCACAAATTTTTACCCCAAGAGTGGTACCCATAGTACTAACACAAAATATGGGAGGAGAATGATGCAATCTTGTTGATTCTAGAGCCTCCAACAAGATCAAAATCAAGTATATGCTCCCATTACTAAGGAAAATGACTTAATGGATTTCCTTAATTGTTTGCGTTAATTTTTAAATATCAACTTCAAGAGTGGATATCATCATATTTGTATCAAAGAGGGTGATGAATGGAAAAAACATTAAAGATGAAGGAAGGATTGTATAAATGGTTAGTTATGCCATTTGGGTTGACCAATGCTCTAATTAAATTCATGAGGTTGATGAATGAAGTGTTAAAGTGATTCCTTTGGAATTTTTTTATTATATATTTGGATGATATAAAAGTGCCTAGTAGGACAAGAGAATATCATTTAGATCATCTATGCAAAGTGATGAAATTCTTAAAAATGGAGAAATTATTAGTTAATATAAATAAATGTATTTTTATGCACAAATATTTAGTGCACTTGGGATTTTTATATTCCAAGATAGATTGTGAATGGAACAAGAAAAGGTGCAAGCCATAATAAAATGGTTGTCATCGAGCAATGTGACTGAAGTTTTGATTTTCATGGGTTTAAATTTCATTATAAATTTTAGTGGAGTGTATGTAGTGGTTATAGAGACAATGAAATGAGATAATAAGGAATTCACGTGGATAGAATAATAAGAGAACGAATTTAAATAATTGAAATAGAGGATTACATTGTATAAATTGCTATAATTTATAATCTTAATAAAATCCTTTTAAGTTGATTACAATTCAATTAGAGAAGCCATAGATGCGATGTCGAGAAGCCATAGTTTCAGTGTTAAGTCAAGAATAAAGACCCATTACCTACTTTAGTGAGAAGTTGAATGGCACCGAGAGGAGATACTCATTCTATGATCAAGAATTTTATGCAAATGTGCAAGCATTGAATAAGTAGAGGTATTCCTTGTTGCTAAGTGAAATTATCTTGTACATGGATCATCACTCATTCTAGTTTATTAATAGTCTAGAAAATATGAACCAAAATGACATGAAGTGGGTAGAATTTTTGCAAAGTTATTTATTTGTATTAAAACATAGAAGTGGGAATTATAAAAATGTCATGCATGCACTAAGTAGAATATATATATTTTTAAAGATAATATCAATGAAGTCATGAGGTTTGACACCGAGAAGGAGTTATATGTGTAATATGAAGAGTTTAAGAAACCATATAAGGCATGTGTGGAAATAGAATGTGCAAATAGAATGTGGTGGTTATATTACTTTATCCAAAAAGGCATGTTGTTAAGAGAAGTGCAATTATGTATACTCTAGGGGTCAATGTGTGAGAACTTGATTAGAGAGAAGTATAGTGGAGGATTAGGAGGTCACTTTGGAGGTGAAAAAACTTTAGCACAATTGGAAGAAAGGTACTAGTTTCTAAGGATGGCTACATATGTTTAAAAATATGTGAAAATGTGTATAACTTGGCAGTTATCTAAAGGGCGCAAGAAAAGTATAGGGTTGTATCAACCAATACCTATACCAAGGAGGCCATGAGAAAAAATAGCATAAAATTTGTGCTAATATTTACAAGAATACAAAGAGGTAATGTCTCCATATTTATGGTAGTTGACACATTATCAAAGGTGGCACATTTAATTACATGCAAGAGGACTAGAGATGTAACATGTATAAAAATATATTCTTCAAGAATGTGTGGTTCTATGGAATGTCATTGACCATAATGTATTATAGGGATAAAATTTTCCTATGTTATTTATGAAGGGCCTTATGGAATAAAATGGAAAAAGGTTGAATTGTAGTTTAGTATATTATCCACAAAAAAATAGACATACGAAAGTAGTGAGCCAAAATTTAGGAATTTTATTTCTTGGCTTGCTAGATAAATTCCAAATAAATTGGATATGGTATTAGCACAAGATGAATTATCCTATAGTGAATCATTAAATAGAGGAATAAGGAAGACTCCATTATAGTATTTTTATGGAACAAGTCTAAAGGGAGTCATATAATTACGAGAATTAGTGGACAATCAATGTACATAGGGAAAAGACTATATAGATTACAGTTACAAGTTACATTAATAAGTGCATGAGAAGTTTGAGTAGAGTAACCAATATTACAAGGAACATGAAAATGAAAGATGAAAAGTAAAGAAATTTGAGGTCAAATATTAGGTGTTGACGTATTTGCACAAGGAAAGATTTCCAAAAGATTTGTATAATAAGATGAAGTAAAAAAGGATTAACAATGAAAAATTTGTGAAAGATTGGACCAAATGCATATAAGTTAGATTTTCCATATGGGCTAGATATATCACTGATATTTAATGTTCGTGTTTTATATAAGTACCATGAAGGGGAAAATTGTGCACAATAAGAAAAGGATGAGTGCATAATATAATCAAATAAGGATGCACACACGATAGCGGGTGCATTAGATTGGAGAAGGAAGGTACTAGAGAAGGGAAAGAAAGAGGTTGAGGCCATATTGGACTCAATTTTGTTGAAGAAGATACATGGAAAATAATACAAGTAGTTTTTATTGAAGTGGAATAATTGGCATAATAGGATGCAACATGGATAATTTTGAAGGATCTGGTTAGTTGCTCCATACTTCAAAAGAATTAAACTCATGAGACAGAGCTCATTCTTGTTTAACCCATGGTGTTTGTAGGAACGTAATGGAAAAACTTAAAATCTACAGAATCTTTGGAATTTTGGCTAAGTATCGAGTGCATGTAAGTTTTACAAGGAAAACAATGTGTTGGATAGTAAAATGTAATAGTAAGCCGACATAGATATAGTTCATGATTTCATAATCCTTTTATATTATATAGTAGTATACGAAAAAATATATAATGGATATCTTCTTTTCGCATAAACAGGGAATATGATAAGCCTTGAAATATATAATAAGGAGATTAAAGGAATAGTAACTCAAAAGTCATATTTTTTATAAATATATGGAATCCTATTTGAAAGAAGGTTAATAGTATATCCTAATAGAAAGCACTTCAATACAGTTCCTTTTTCACCAAAGGTTCTCAGTATAATTCTATTTGTTCCAATTTACTTATGGAATTCTTGTGATATGGATCTTTTATTCTATTTAATTATAGTTCCATCCTATGTTTTAATCTAGACTACAACTTGTTGTAAGTTTTGATGTCATAATCCAAGAACCTCTACTAACAATGGTTCCATTTCCAAGACCCAAAAATGTTAAGATGGCTACTAGGCCAAAGAGATGTAGAAGAATGGCTAGAGGAGAATATAAGAAAAATTACATAAGATAAAGAGACGGTGATAGAAATTTTGGGTGAAACGATTTGTATGGAACATATCTATGGAGACATTCATGAGACTTTCTAGTGTGAACTTCTAAACTTTTTAGGCTCTTAGTTATCTCAATTATAATTCTATTACTTTATATATGAACCCAAAAAGGAATACAAATGGACTAAGGAAAAATAGAAAACGTTGCACAATTTGGATGTTCCATGGACATGTGATGTTGATCATTGGGTGAATACTACTATTTATGCATACATAATTGTGATTATTGTTCAAATAGTTTACTTGTTTTATTCTATTGAATCAAACTTTCTATTTTACTAATGAATTTTTTTTACAAATACCATTTTTGGTGAAAATTTTGGTTTTGGAAAAGGCCATGGTGTTGATTCCACAGTATGGAGTAGTTGGGTAGGTGCCAAGGGGATGTAATCCTATAAGAGGGAGATGAATGGGAAGGGGTTGAAGCTAAAAATAAATATGGAATGGTACAAGAAGGATAAAAAGGAAGACAAAAGAAGAATGGAAAGGTTGTAGAGAGAAATATTGGGGAAAGAAAAAACCAACTATGAGTAGGAGTGAAGTAGGAAAAATTTTGAAAGAGGAGGAATAAATCCTCCCTAGAGATTGAAGGAGTTGAGGAAGAAAAGAAATAAAGTGAACAAGAGGGTGTGTAATAAGGTATATAGCTTGAGGAGGAAATCGGAATAAGAATCGAGGAACCAAAGATGGATGTTGAAGGAGAAAATGAGTAAAAAAAATGAAACTAAGGAAAGTTGATTTAAAGTAGTCAAAAGTAGATTTAATAAGTAGCGGATGTTGAACCGAGAGAAATCATCATGGAAAACATGGTATTGTGAGAATCAAGCAAGCATAGAAATGAAGAAAGAATATGCCATGACCATTAAAGGACTATATAAGATGATAGTAACCCTCTTCTAGGATATACATCCCTTGATCTAGATAAATAATTGATCACTTGGGATTTTCTAAATGACATAAAAAAATTTAAATTATATAGGATTTGTGAAGAAGGTTAAAATAATATTTTGAAACACGGTTAGTGTTAAAGTCAAGAGTATAAAAGAAACTGGAATAGGAGAAATCACAAGAGAAGTAGAATTTTAATTACACATCCCTTCATTGATAATAATTGTGCTAAGAGGAAATTGTGAAAGAAGTGGAAAATATATTAATCATAGTTCCATTAGTCCAAAGTACAAGGTAAATTTTCCGAGTCTAAGGAATCGGAAGAAGAAAATTTAAATCTAACATGGATAGTACAAGTATTGGAGAGAATAATTCACAACCTGAAGTGCACTTAATTTTAAGATATAATTTGATATTTACAACTATGCAAGGCCAATCAAGATATTAGTTGGGAAGATGAAGCACAATGGGTCATTATTCTAACCCATATGCAAGCTTACAACTGTATGATGGACCTAAAGACCCTAAACATTACTCGTTGACTTGTGAAATGTGATGGTGCACAAAAGGAGTCACTGATGAAAATATCAAGAAACATGAACTAATATGAACACAACAAGGAAGAGCCTTAGAATTCATTTACTCAAGACAACTGAGTTTTTTAGAATTTTCATGGTATCCGTAAAGCTGTAACTCAAGAATTCAAAAGAAACAAGTGTTTCAGGGAGACAATTCAGGATCTAAAATAAATAAATCAAATACCAGGAGAAATAGTTACAGAATATGACCTGAGATTCTTAGATGTCATGAATAACATAAAAATTCAATTTTGATGACTCAAATAAAGTTTCTTGGTTTGAGGAACAATTGCATAGTAAATCCAATTTTTGATTGCACAGATAAAATTTTCAACCAAAATAAAATCCATAGAAGAATTTATTAGAGTGTAAAAAAATGAGGACTATGGAGATTGCAGCAATCTTAGTTTCAAAAACGAAGAAAATATTTATGCAAAGAATGTGAATACTAGAGGAACTATCGCAAGGAAATAAGCCTAGAATCGATATATGGTGCACAACTTACGGGGAAGGACATCATAAGAATGACTGCCACAATATGAAATATGTAAAGTGAAGTGAATTATGTGATGTTTGTAAAATATTTGGACATGTAATTAAAAATTCCCTTTGTTGCAATATTATGTGAGGTAACCTCAAAATATGTTATGTTCTTTTTGCAATGCTATGAATAATGAAAATAAATTCAGCCAAACATTGATGAATGTAAATTAGAAAATTTCTAGGAAGTTTTTTTAGTACAAGCTCAAATACTACATAATGTAAAAATGTTTTTGTAAAAAGATAAATGGCCACATCACCAAATCCAATTACATAATGAGATCTAACTTCACCACAAGCGAATACACAATTGATCCCGTAATCTCCTCAAGTCGATCCCGAGTTGGGTACCTCCATCTCCATAAAATAATATGGGGTGGGAAACTCCTTCTAAGTAATCACATGAGTATAATATCTTTACACCACAAGAACAATATGGAGGTTATCAAGTAGAAAATTAAAATTGGAATGCACCTTTGAGATCATACATAGCATAAATAAGAGGCTACTTTGGTGGGTACTAACAAAGGAGGACATGACCTACACCCTAATGAAAAGAAGTTATTTTCTACCTTTAAATAAATCCAAACCACATTTCTCAAAATTTTCCTTCAAATCCTAAACATGACATTTACTGCACTTACTCTAGGGTGCAAGTGCAACACAATAGAGAATATTATATCATATTAGAGAAATAAAGAAAAGAGAATAATTATGCAATGTTAAGATGATTAATGTGGTACCTAGAGAAATTGGTAGTCTTCAAGATGTTACATAAGAACAAAGGAAAGAACAAGGCTTGGAGCATGAGAAGATTCTTATGGATCCCAAGATATGTTGTGTGCACAAATATACCTATCCTAACCTAAGAAAGAAAAAATAATTTCTAGAAGAAGATAAAATATTACTCTAATTAGGTCAAAATAGGGAGGGTACTACGTAAAACGTGTAGTAAAAGATAAAATTTATGGAAAATGATTAAAATATTAAAATAGGAAGGAGTAGTTACAACTCTATAGGATTTTTTGAACATGGTAAATACATTGCACAACAAATATATCTCACAAAACATATCCAATTTCCCCTGAACCTTATTATAAAATGTATTGGATAAAGCCTTACATGTGAAGATACTAGTTTGGTATGTTAAAACTAAGAATCCTTATGACATGAACACCGAACTAAATGTAACTTTTGGAGACTATGAAATAAGATATGCACTATTTTATTTTGGAATTACTATTAACAAGATGCAATGATTCACTTAGGAAGCAATATGAGATCCTAATATGACATCTAATCTTTTACACTTAGCCTCATAGAGTATGGAATATTAGATCCATTTGGCTGATTACAGGACATTGAAATACAACTAGGAGAATTTTGAAATGATATTTTTAGGTCATATAAATGAAAATACATTCTAGTGCTGATTGGAAATAAGTGTGAACATGATGATAATATGAAGATCAACATAGTTACCAAGTAGATGGAAGCACATATTGATGATTCTATTATTGCAATTCTAATGAAAAAGAATGGACAAAATCTAAATACAATTTCTAAAGAACCATTTTCTCAAAATGTGCATGATGTTGAAAGTTGGTTTAATGTGAGACATCAATAAAAGGATTCCATCATGTGATACATAAAAAAATAAGAAAGGAAGAGTTCTAAGAATGGCTAAATCTGGTTCAAACCCACACCGGGAATCCATTCATAGGAGAATAACCAAGTTATAATAGCATGTCTCCAACTAAATAGGATATATCACATCTCTATCACTTTACATGACATGATCAATACTATAAATATCTAAATGGAGAAATACATATCCCATGGAAAATATAATCCTCAGTTGGAGGTGACTCAAATGAAAATTTGAATCATTAGATGAGAAGGAACATGACATAAGACCTATGAGGATGGTACATGTTGAAGAAAAATACATTTTGAAATACTTTGGAACTTCAAATTTAGATACATTCTTGATAGAATTACAAAAACATGTTCCTCAGAAAGAACTAAGAATAAGCACATTGAATTATGTACTCAAAGGAATAACTAAATCATGATGGGTTATACATAAGTCAAAGAATCTAATCTAAAAGGAAGTAACAAAAATGTTGTGATCAAGATTTTCACTAGATGATGAGATCACTAAGAAATAGCCTAAATATTGCATAAGTGAATGCCCATAAATACATATCAAGGAATGCATCAAATCTTTGAAAATTTAAGAGATAGATCCAAAATGGTGGGTGCATATATTTCCAGAAACATTGACACCATTTCCAAAAGCATCGATTGGGGACATGTGTAATATTATTTTATCCAAACGTTCAATTTTAAATATAGTAATCCTTTGGTTGATACTTCTCTTCTCAAAAATAAAACATGTTGAGTATGGAGATTAATTGCTTCACAAGAAGCTTGCTTTTACATGTTGTTGGTTTTGACAATGACCAACATCATCGAGAGAAACCAAAATCAGTCGAAGGTAACTGGAATCGATTAATAAGTGACTAACATAAGTCAAGTAGGAACTGACATCGTTCACAATGCGATAGTGATTTTTTCTTTAAACGAGAATTAGAATAAATCTCTTTCTTTAAAGATGATTTATTGATTGTAAAATCATATTTAGTTTCCTAGAATAGATATATATGCATGTATGCATTATATGAGGGTATGAGAGAAGAAAATAGCAATTGTTTTGCATGTTAGTTTTTCTTGGTGAGCAACAAAGCATAGCTTTGAGTGAGGGAAAAAATTGAACACCACTGTGAGGTGTTGGAAGACAACAGATCTTCATTGTATTTCCTCTGTAAAGAATTGAATAATAATATTGGTCGTTTCTTGGTGGACGTAGCCCACATTGGGTGAACCACGTTAAATCTGGTGTTATCTTTCTCTTGTTTTATTTCATCTTCTGGTTATTTCGTATTTATTACTTATATGCTTTATCTCGATTATAGATCCGTAACACTATTATATGGTTTAACCCCAACAACTAGTATCAAATCTTTGTTTGGAGGTTTTGTGTGTTGACAGGATCTACTCACATAGGGTTTTTTTGATTGAGTGGGAGTAGAGAAATGGAAGAAGATAGTAAATACTGGAGTAGAGAAATTTGACGGTCATAATTATCAACTATGGAAGATGTAGGTGGAGGATTATTTGTATCGAAATATCTATACTTACCGTTGGATGAGCATGGACAACCAAACATGATGACTGATGAAGAATGGAAGGTTCTTGATAGAAAGGCTTTGGGATCTATAAGATTGAGCCTGAAAGCATCGGTGGCTTCAAATTTTATAGATGCAAAAACCACGGTAGAGTTGATGAAATATTTAGAAAATTTGTATGAAACTCCTAGTGCTTCAAATAAGGTTTATTTGATGAAAAAAATATTTAATTCTAAGATGCAAGAAGGTGGATCTATATCTAATCATTTGAATGATTTCCATTCTATTGTAAATGAATTAAAAATAGTAGAAATTACATTTGATGATGAAGCGAAAGCACTTTTATTCTTATGCTTATTTCGGATAGTTGGGATAGCTTGGTAATGGTTGTTAGTAATACAACAAATTCTTCTAAAGTTTTGAAATTTGATTATGTGGTTACTGTAATCCTTAATGAGGAAATGCACAGGAGAAGTGTCATCTAGAAACACTTTAATTGTAGAAAGAAGGGGAAGATCTAAGGATATATCATCAAAGAGAAAGAAGAATGGGAGATCAAAGTCAAGACAAGGAAGATCAAGATTTAGATACAAAGATTTACTTTGTTGGAATTGTGGAAAGAGAGGACACATAAAGGAGTGTTGGTACAAGGAAAACAAAGAGAATACATCGACAAAAGGTAAATAAAAAGGTAAAGAAGAAAATGTTTCAAGTGAGGTAAAGCAAGATGCCCTTATTATCTCCTTGGATAATAAATTTGAATCTTTGGTTTTAGATTTTGGAGCTTCTTTCCATACTACTACTAATAAGGGTTATTTCTGAAATTATATTGGGTGATTTTAGAAACGTTTATTTAGGAGATCATGAGCCATGCAATATTATTGGTAAAGGTGATGTTTATCTAAAGTTGCAAAATGGAAATCCATGGGTATTGAAAGATGTGAGGCATGTGCCAAGCCTAAAGAGAAATCTAATATCTGCAGGAAACTTGGTGAATTTGGATGTGTGGTTACATTCACAGCCAATTCTTGGAAGGTTACCAAGAAATCTCTTGTTTTGGCAAGAGGTAAGAAGGTATGAAATTTATATTTTTCTACCTATGTTACTGATTCCTTTTTTGTACTATCTACTATAAATTCAAATGCAACCATGTAGCATAGTTAGCTAGGCCTTGTGAGTGAAAAAGGAGTGTCGATCTTAAAGGCTAAGAGTAAGTTGTCAGATTGGAAAAATTTAGATCTTGAATTTTGTGAGCATTGAATATTTGGAAAGCGAGAAGAGAGTGATGTTTCTCAAGGTTGGTCAATAAATAAGGAGTGAAAATTGGATCTTGTACACTCGGATGTGTGGGGACCATCTCGTAACTACTATTGGAGGATCCCAATATTATGTGACTTTCATTGATGATGTCATAAGGAAGGTATGGATTTATTGTATTAAGCGTAAATATGATGTTTTTGAGACTTTTAAAAGATGGAAAGCCCTTGTAGAAAATGAAACAAACTTAAAATTGAAGTGCCTTAGATCTGACAATGGTGGTGAGTACTTGTAGCAAGGCTTTTAATGATTATTGTTCAAAGAATGGAATACAAAGAGAAATAACAGTTCCTAGAACTCCACAGAAAATGAAGTTGTAGAAAGAATGAACAAAACAATCATGGAATGTGCTAGAAGCATGAGGATACATGTCGGCTTTCCTTTGAAGTTTTGGGTAGAAGCATTGGATATAGCGGTGTACTTGATCAACTGTGGACCTTCAACAACACTGGATGCTGGAATACCAGAAGAAGCTTGGTCTGGAAAAGAGGTAGATTTTTCTTTTCTTAGATTTTTTAGCTCAAAATGTTTTGTGCATGTTGATAGGGAAAATAGGAAGAATTTAGATTTTAAATATAAGAGATGTACTTTTATTTGTTATGGCTCTGGTGATTTTAGATATCAATTTTGGGATTTAGAAGATTTTAAGATTGTTAGAAGTCGTGACGTTTGTTAGAATGAAAACATAATGTACAGGGATCATGTTTTTGTTCCTAAACATGAACAAGTTGATGATATTTTGAAGGAAATAAAATTTCAGACCTAAATAAGACATCCACAGACATTCACTTCAGTTCTATAGAAATTGATGTCAGTCAAGATAACCGGTATCGGCAGATAGGATCAAGTTCAAAATAGACAACTAGTGGGCCCGCATTAGTACTTCTTGAATTGATGTTGGTAAGGTGATCGCAATGTCGGTTGACAGAAAAATGTACTATGGTTGGTTATAGAACCGTGGTCGGTTACAGGTGACCGACGTTGGTCACTAACAGAGATTGACATGAATGTGCAACAAGCATAGAATGAGCCCCAGACACCCCAGATCTCAATAAGAAGGTCACAAAGAGTAAGTAGACCTCCAGAGATATTTTCACCTTCCTTTTCTTATTTATTATTGAATGATAGTGGTGAACCAGAAATATTTGAAGAAGTAATGCAGGTAGATACCCACGAGCAGTGGGAGCATGGCATGGATGAGGAGATGGACTCCTTGGAACAAAATCAAACATGGTATTTGGTCAAGTTTCCAGTAGGTAATAAAACTCTGCAGAATAAATGGGTTTACATAATCAAGGAAGAAGAGCATGTACTAAAAAGGTACAAGGCAAGGCTTGTGGTAAAGGGATTTACACAGAAAGAAAGTATTGAATTTGATGATATTTTTTCTCTTGTAGTTAAGATGACTTCTATTCGTACTATTCTAAGTTTGGTTGTAACAAAATATTTTCATTTAGAACAGCTTGATGTTAAGATGGATTTTCTTCATGGTGATTTGGAGGAAGAGATTTATATGTAGCAGCCGCTTGGTTATGAAGTCAAGGGTAAGGAGAAAATTGTGTGTAGATTGAAAAAGAGCATATATGGGCTCAAGAAAGCTCCAAGGAAATGGTATTTGAGATTTGACAGTTTTATGCATGAGCATGGTTATATGAGATGTGAATCTGACCATTGTGTTTATTTCAAGAAGCTTGAAAATGGGAGCTATGTTATTTTGTTACTATATGTGGATGATATGTTGATTACAGGATCTAGTATGTAGGTGATTGGTAAACTTAAACAAAGGTTAGATCACAAATTTTCAATGAAGGATTTGGGAGCTGCAAAGAAAATTCTTGACATGAAAATTCACCGAGATAGGAAAAACAAGATGTTGAATTTGTCTCTCAGGCAGCTTATATCAATAAGGTGTTAGAAAGGTTTAACATGCATAATTAAAAACCTGTTAGTACACCTATAGCTGGACACTTGAAATTGAGAAAATATCAGTCTCCTTCATCACACAATGAGGTTGAGTACATAGCACATGTTCCATCTGCTTCAACAGTAGGAAGTCTTACGTATGCCATGGTTTGTACTAGACTAGACATTGCACATGTAGTGGGAGTTGTGAGCAGGTTTATGGCTAATCCAAGTAAAGAACATTGGAAAGCAGTCCAATGGATTCTCATGTATTTGAGAGGGACATCCGGCATGGAGTTATGCTACGAGGGTTAGATACTTCTTTACGTGGCTATGTTGATTCAGATATGGATGGAGATTTGGATGGTAGGAGGAGCACCACTAGATATGTTTTCATAGTAGGTGGAACGGTAGTTAGCTGGATTTTAAGATTGCATAAGGTTGTGGATTTTTCTACTACAGAGGCAAAGTATGTTGTAGCTACAGAAACTAGTAAGGAGATAATATGGATGAGCAGGCTCATGAAATATTTGGGTAAGGAGAAAGAAGATTGCATATTATATAGTGATAGTTAGAGTGTGATTCATATGGAAAATAACCCAACATTTCATTCAAGAACCAAAAACATTCAATTAAGGTATCACTTCATATGGTAGGTATTGGAGTATGGGCAGCTAAATTCAGATAAAATCCATATGGATGATAACACTATGGATATGTTAATAGAGCCACTGTAAGGGAGAAGTTGGAGCTTCACTCCACCTCTGTTGGTCTTTGGGTTTGAGACTTGAAGAGGAAGAAACGGGCCAAAGAAAAGGAATCAAGGATGGTGATGCATAGTACAGTGCAAAAATTGATCTCCAAGTGGGAGATTGTTGAGTATGGAGCTTAATTTCTTCATAGGAAGCTTGCTTTTACATGTTTCTAGTTTTGATAGTGACCGGCATCAATCAAGAAGAAATCGGCATTAGTAAGAAGGTAACTAACATCGGTTAAGAAGTGACTAACATCGGTTAGGAAGGAACTGACATCAGTCACTTGTGCGATGGTGATTTTTTTCTTTAAATGATAATTAGAATAAATATCTTGCTTTAAAGATGATTTATTGATTGTAAAAGCATAGTTAGTTTCCCATAATAGATATATATGCATGTATGCATTGTATGAGGGTATGAGAGAAGAAAATAATTATTTTTTTGCATGTTATTTTTCTTGGTGAGAAAGAAAGAGTAGTTGAGTGAGGGAAAAGCATTGAACACCCTATGAGGTGTTGGAAGACAACAGATCTTCATTGTATTTCCTCTGTAAAGCACCGAATAATTTATTGGTCATTTCTTGGTGGATGTAGCCCACACTAGGTGAACCACGTTAAATCTAGTGTTTTCTTTCTCTTGTTTTATTTCATCTTCTGGTTATTTCCACATTTATTTCTTGTATGATTTATCTTATTATAGATTTGTACAATACTATTATATGGTTCAACCCCAACAAAACATTCCTCTTTTAAGGAACTATTGACTCAGAAGGGGGAGAAGAATCCCCAAACCTTAGAGGAAACACCGAAATATTGTGCATGGTATAATAAAGAGACCGCAACAAAGAACAAAGAAGAATAAAAAGTGAAAAGTTGCAACATAGTGGGGATAATAATGAATAAAATAATGAAAAGAAAAATGAAGAGGATAATGAATTAAGTCAAATATTTGAACCAAAACACCTTCAATTAATACCAATAGAAAAATAAATGAAAAGTGAAGAAGAAGCACAACTGTACAATCTAAACATGGAATAAAAACAAGGGTCCAATTTGGTTATAGAGACCTGTAATAAGGGAATGGATAAAATAGTAGACGAACCGTGCAAAATAGGGTAGAAGACATCGGACAAGTAGGGATAGTAAAACTAAATACTTTTAAATATTACTAGATGGAAATGAAGATGTCAAAAATATTGTAATTATTGCAAGGCTATGAAGATGTGTTCCATACCAAATTTAGTGAAATAAAAGAAGTGGATCCATTGAATTGTTGAAATGCGCATCAAGTTTAAAGAAGGATAAAATACTATAAAGAAACGTCCATATAGATTGTATCTGAATATGAAATCTAATGTAAAATCAAAAATTGGATCAAAATATCAAAGAAGGTCTAATATATCCAATAGAAAAATCAATTTGGGGAATTCTGATAGTCACTCAACCCAATAAAATAGGAGGAATCAAAATATTTGGATCTTGTAGGGCTCTAAATTATGCATGTGTTAATGATCCCTTCCTAACTCCATTCACGAGATGAAATATTGGAAGTGGAAGTAGGACATGAAGTATACTCTTTTATAGATGGATTCAATGGCTACTATCAAATCCCAACTATACAAGAAGATCAAGATAAAAAAACATTCACAACTAAATAGGGAGCTTCACATATAAGTTCATGCCATTTTGACTGAAAAATGGACCCACATTCTTTTCCCAAGATGTTGTAACTTTGTTCAAATATTTCATTCGCAGCTTCCTAGAAGTATACCTGGATGATTGGGCTATATTCTTCTTATTTAAAGAACATGTATCCAAGGTATGTTTAATTTTATAAATATGTAGAGATTTTTGAATTGCATTAAATCAGAAAAAATGTTTTTTCCTTACACCATTTGTAGTGCTACTTGGGCACATAGTATGTAAAAAGAAGGAAATCAAGGTTGATCAAGAAAATATCTTACATAATTGGACTAAGACAACCAACAACACCGATCCGTAAACTTCTACTTTAGAACTCTACAAATCACACAATTATGTTTTTCTACTTTCAACTTTGAAAATGACATATTTTCTTGAAAAATTAGAGCTTTGTGACTGATTATCTAGTGCTATAGAAAGGAAATTGCAGAGAAGGAAATAATTCAAAACTTCAACACCAACAATTTTATCCTAGAAACCTCCAATGGAGGAAACCAATTCGGGAAGGGAAACTACTCTTTCTTCCCACTTTTATTGGTCTAATATAGACAATTACAGATTACAATACGCATAAAAAGAAGCTACAATGTAAACCTTCTCTCTAATTACTCTCTTTCTCTATTTCTACACCTTGCTCTTACAATTCCACTCCAGCACTTGAATATCTTGCTCACTGCTCTCATTAAACTCTACTTCTTGATCTCTCTGGATCTTTGAATGATCATTCTCTTGCTCCTTTCATGCATTTATAGGCCTTCCCATGTCCTCCCATGTACTAGAGGATGTGAAAGGGCATGGAAGGGAAGAGACACGGCTAGGCACTTCAAATTTACATCCATTCGCATTCCATTCTTCTTTTTTGTTCAAAAGTGATAGGATCGCCACCTAGAGTAGACCGCGGTTTCAGGGACCACCGCCTATTAAAAAGTGATAGGACATTGCTTGGAGTAGACTGGAAATTTCAAGACCACCACCCTTGCAAGGCAGTGGTTTTGAAATCACCACTCTACATAGAGCGGCGGTTCCTTCTAAACCTCCATTTACCTCATTTTATTCATTTTTCTTATTTCTCCTTCTTGGTGTTGATGGAACTGATGAAGTGGTGTGTTTTTCTAAATCCCTATGGATCATACCTCCCCTACTTAGGAGGATTTTTGTCCCACAAAATATTATTGGGGGAGTGGTAGAGGAATCAACTCCCTCTCATGCTCATTCGAGTACCACTGGGTCTACCTTGGTGTCTTCTCTCGTCCAACTTGCCAAGACTCATATGGATCTCTAGTTTTTGCTCCAGTGCTACATCCTCCTCCGAGTTACCTCGAGTACAATCCTCTTTAAAGGTAACTTTTGTATCTTTCCTTATTTTTCATGCATAGATGGTGTTAGAGATTGCAAGCTCTTACAATTTTTATCCCATACATCTACATGAAGTATGGCCTAAAGGTTTCTTCTCTAACCTACTCAAGTATGGCGAAGGTCCCATATTGTAGTGGTTTAGTCCTTTCTTGTCTTTGTCTCTTGAGATGGATTGGCTGAATCCTCTCCAAGTACGTTGCTGCTATAGTCACCATCGTTCCTTGTATCTCCTCTTCTTCTTGCTGCCCCACGGTCAGGTCCAGTGAATCCGTAGGTAGATACGGTGACTGCATAGCGGAAGTTTTTTTTGCTCCTTGAATGAGTAGTTCTTGTGGTGGCTTCTTCTATAAAAACTAACAAGTGCTATCCAAATTCTCCATCCTTTGGTCAGAAATATCCATGCTCTCACACCATTTTTGTTTTTCTTCCAATGAAAGAAAACAAAACTGATGATTTTCCTGAATAATTCTTGGTGCTTGGTTGGCACTTACCATAGCTTTCTTTGATTTTCTCTTGGTGTGCCCGGATGTTAAAACTAACTCCATCCTTGACCCATCTGTACTGGTTCTCCCTCCTTGTGAACACAACATCCTTGGCATACAAGTAAGGACTTTCAAGACAATGTCAAATGCATCAAGTGGAATAATATCAGCCTCTAATACATCTATGTATTGGGTATTTATCCCAAACTAAAACTTACACTTCCTTGTAACTTGTATTTCTACACCCTTCTTCACCCATCCCAGTGGGTATGGATGTGGATGTGCATAAGTATCTAGACCAAGCTGCTCTACAACCACATCAGAAATAAAATTTGACTTGAGAACCAGAATCTACTAAAGTGTTTACCTTAGTCTTCTTGATTTGGATTCTGATTTGAAATAACTTACTCATATCTTCTTCTTCTGCTGCCCCATACATGTTAGTGGCCATGCATCCCAACCTCTCATCTACATCCGAATCATCCTCAATCTCCACCTCTCTTTCTGTCTTCACAGTGGCCATGGATTTCTTGGAATCCTTGGTTCGGTGCTTTGGGTGCAATTCCGGATGCAACTTCCAACATGTGGCATCAGTATGTCCATTTACATCACAATTCTTACAAAAATTCTTAGGATCTTTACAAGTATGTAAAGCAGTGGCATGTTTACCTTTCCATTTACCTTTGCTACTTGTCTTCCCTTGTTCTTTATCCTACTGTTCTATTGACCGATCTCCCTTTGGCTCTATTTATCCTTACTTCTTCTCATCATCAATGTAGTATGCTTGTATACAAGCTTCATTGAGATCCTTAGGATTTATGGAGATTACCTTCCTCCGAAGGTGAGTGTGAAGTCCTCCCAAATACTTGGTCAGAATGTCCTCATCCTCCAAGTCCATATTAAGCAACATGGCTTGTCTCCAAAATTCCGTAGTGTAGTCTTGCATGCTTTGACTTTACCATGTCTAAAGTACTGCCACTTAATCATCATGTCATTCTTATGGCCAATAGGATATAATTTAGCTCTAATCAATTCTTTAAAACCTTTCCAAGTACTAACAATAGGACGTTTCTTCTTCTCACAAGTGGCTAGATGGGTTTCCCACCAAACCAGAGCATGACCTTCCATTTTGAGACATGCAAAGGTGACCCTTTATGCCTCAGTGACATTATGCACACTAAAGTAGACTTCCAACTGTTTTAGCCATTTATCCAGTAATTATGCATCTACTTGTCCTTCAAAATTCTTTATTTCCACTTTTGTTTCAACTTTAAAAGGTGTATGTGTAGATTTTACCTTCTCGCTTACAATTGGTGTCTCTTCATGCTCTTCCCATTCTTCCTCTTCGTGGATCTTTCCGATACCAAATTTTTTGGCTAGTGCTCAAACCACCAAGTCCATGGAATCTTGCTTAACTAAAGCCATCTTTTGCAGATCTGAAATCTCTTCTTGTTTTCTATGTAATCTATCCATCATGGTCTCTAGCATCTCGACTCTACGGACCAAGTTCTCTTCCTCCATTTGAGCTCAAATTATTTGTTTCCACTTATTCGTAGAAATATATGGCTCACAAGGTAAAACTTCTTCACCTTTGGACCTTGTCACTATCATACAAAATCACAAGAAAGATTCAAATACCACAGTCCTAGATATATAATCAGCTTTGATACCAAAATGATCCGTAAACTTCTACTTTGGAACTCTACGAATCACACAATTATGTTGTTCTACTTTCAAATTTGGAAAATGAAAGATTTTCTTGAAAAATTAGAGATTTATGACTGATTATCTAGTGTTATAGAAAGTAAATTGCAGAGAAGGAAAGAATTCAAAACTTCAACACCAAAATTTTATCCTAGAAACCTCCAATGGAGGAAAACCAATCGAAAAGGGCAACTTCTCTTTCTTCCCACTTTTATTGGTCTAATATAGACAATTACATATCACAATAAGCATTAAAAGAAGCAACAATGTAAACCTTCTCTCCAATTACTTACTTGATCTATTTCTACATCTTGCTCCTACAATTCCATTCCAACACTGAAGATCTTGCTCACTACTCTCATTAAACTCTACTTCTCAATCTCTCTAGATCTTTGAATGATCATTCTCTTGCTCCTTTCATGCATTTATAGGCCTTCCCATGTCCTCTCGTGCACTGGAGGATGTGAAAGGGAATGGAAGGGAAGAGACACGACTGGGTGCTTCAAATTCGCATCCATTCACGTTCCATTCTTCTTTTCTATTCGAAAGTGACAGGACCACCACCCTAAGCAAACCGGAGGTCTAAGGACAGACCAACTTTGGCCGGGTGGTGGTTTTAGGACCTCCACCCTTACATGGTGATGGTTCTAAAAAGCTGTCACTCTGTCAGACAGAGTGGTGGTTCCTTCCAGAACCTCCGTTTACCTCATTTTATTCATTTTCTTATTTCTCCTTCTTGGTGCTAATGGAACTAATGAAGTGGTGTGTTTTTCTGGCTCCCTATGGATCAAACACCCTCAAAGATCTGTGTATTATGCAGAGATCTTTGTATTCCTTAGACATACAAGGTATTATAGAAACTTTATCATGGGATATGAAAGCATAATACAACAACCGTGAATAATTTTTAACTTGAAGGTGAAAATTTTGAATGGAAAACTAAATGTCAAAATTCATTCATAGAGTTAAAATAGAAAATTTTTAGTGTTCCCATACTATTATTTCCATATTGTGTAAATATTTTCTATGTTAATGTTGATGCTTCATTTAGTTCAATTGGAACAATTATATCTTAACCAGCAGAAGGAGGCATAAACCATCCAATCCAATTTGAAAAAAAGAAGCACCCATATATATAAGCTACATAGATACAAAATGAGAATTTTTAGCGATGATCTTTGCACTCCAAAAGTTTAGGCAATATCTCATTAGAAACTAAAATTGAATTTTTCACAAACCATCGACATTGCAATATCTAGTGAATAAGATGCTATCGAGAGGTAGGATATCAATATGGTTGATGTTATTTCAATATTCCAAGCTCAAAATTAATGTGAAACTAGTAAGAGAAAATGTAGGAGTGTAGTATTTATTTACCCAATAGAGCTATGAACACTTGCTCTTCATCTAGACAATTTTGGAAGCTCACCCAAGCACGTGTATCCTCTAGGTCAATCCTTTTTTATTAGAAAGATGTTAGCATGTATGTCCATAATTATAATCATAACAACCATTTATATAAGGGGATACACCATAGCATGAAAATTGAGAAACACATATAATAAGGAATTTCAATCATAGGAAACAACTATTCATATATTAATATTAATCAATCCATGTTCAGTTATTGTCACATTATCTATCTATACACCAACATCCATCATAAACATCATTCATTGCATAAGATAGTAGTTCATTACGTCAATAATTATACCTCCATGTGCATGTCTATACAGGAATACATAATTAAACCCCTAACATTCTCATAGAACTCATAGCTTAGCACTTGGCACTCCCCACACTTTAAAAAAAGATGCATAACCTATATGTATATAGTGGGGACTTTCCCTTCACCACCAACATGCACCTTCCTAATAATAGATGTGCTCAATAATAGCTTGTGCACTTTTTACAACTTGTGCTAACATTATATTAGGATATATTTAGATCAAATCTTTACATGCTTTAATCCTATTACTATCTTACTCCATTCGTTGTCATTTTCCTTACCACTGCATGTGCTTCCTTTTCCTTTTCTTGGCTGCCAAATCATCTTGATTTTTTCTATTTCTTGACTTATTCTTATCCATGTTCGGGAAATCGGCTAAGTCATAAACCTTATATGGCCATGCATGAACCTTCGCACACCGACCCTTCCTAAAAGTGGGTTCCCCTTCACACATCCCTTGTGCATGGTGTTCATCCTTAGCGCATGCCTAGTACTTAGCCATTTTCTTCACTCAACATCACCCCACACTAAATTCATTTCCTTTCCACAATAATATGTCATCAAACTCACTCCTCAAATTAATGACCGAATAAAATAATTGAAGAATAAATAATTTGATCAATTACCCCATGAGGTAATGAATGAAATAATCTCCATCATGTGCACATCTGCACTTAGGCCTTAGGCAGTGGAGAATCTCTGGTAACTCCTTTCTCAGTAAATTTTATAATTCTTCCCACTTTTTGAGTTCTTGTGTATCTTTCCTGGAGCGCTTTTGACAATACTATATATTTGATCGGTGCCACTCATCATCATTCCCCTTAAGATCATTCACCACCACATCCATCTCCATAGTCACTCCTTCCATGGCATCCATTATTTACATGATCATGAGTTGAAATTCCTTGATTCTCAACTCAAGTTTCTCTTTCATGGTTTTAATCAAATTCCTCTACACTTATATATCTTCCATGACTTTCTCTTGCTCAAGTTTATTACTCTTCATTTTTATTGAAATCTTAGCTCCACCTCCTCATTTTCAACATGTATGCTCACTATGGGGTCATAATTCTAACACCTTTCAAATGCCAATTCATCCTTTTAGTGGTCTCCTTAAACTTTGTGACCAGTTCCTCATACTCTATTATCTTGGCCTCCACTTCCTCCTTATTCCTCTTCTTGGCCTCAAACCAACTCTTCCATGGATGGACCCTTGCCACTCTTTATATTATGAAGCAAAGATCTCTACCAATTATTCAATATATTCCATCTCTATGGTATAATTTTTCCTAGCTTGGCTCACCGGTTATGGGAATGTAGTTGTAATCTTCTTTACCACTTCCTAGCCCCGTCATATATCTCTATTGTCTTCTTCTTTTGTTATTTTATCTCCTCCATGAGATGTTGATTCACCTTTTATTTTTCTTTCTTGTCCTCTTCCATGACCCTAATGGTATCCCCTTTATCTAAATTCCTACACGTAACTTCATCTATCATATTATTCAAGTACATTATAGGCTTGTTTGTCGATTAACTTCATGGGGTTGACAATATTATACATTTTACTTGGATCCTTCATTAACGTTAATTTGTAATAGGACTTGTTGTTTATCTCAATTTTTGGTTCCTCAACATGCGTATGCATGCTCTATGATAACATTTTCCTTATGTGTGATAGTCCTCCTTCTTTATTTAGTATGTCCCAACCGAATAATCTTTCATTTGGGACCATACTCTAAAACCTAGCCCTCAACACCTTTGTAGGATCATTGATGAATGACATATATGGTGACTAGGGAGTCCATCATTTCCTTACCACCTTGGACTTTGTGTGCACCTTCCTTTATGTAAATGGTCTCACACTTGACTCTCCACAAAATTCTCTTATCTTCTTTGATGACATAAGCTTCATCACCCTCTCCTTTATTTCCCTCAAAGTGCTATACCTCTTATGTATTTCACCTGCCTCACCGCACATCAATGTTTCTTCTCTACATGGGCTTCCATTATAACCACATTCCTTTCCTTTCTCCTGGTTCTTTCCTAGGCTTGATTCTATGTGCACTAGTTACTTCTCTCCCCTTCATCCTTGAATGCAGACTCCTCACACTCTAATTATTCAAGCTTCTCTTATTCTTTATCCTCCTCGGTAGAAACAATTTGAGGCCTCTTGTGGCCTTTATTTTTCCTTAACAGACTTACCTTGGCCAATATTGTTGAAGGAAACCCCTTGGGTGGTTGTAAAGAGATTATACCCTTATTTTCTTCTCTTCCCTTACTATGCATTTCCTTTCTCTGACTTTGGTCTGATGAAGCATCCTCTTCTTCTTATTCTTCTTCTTCTTCCTCTCCTCTTTTCCCTTATTCTTCATGTCAAGGTGGAGTGTCCTCTTGCCTCTTAATAATACTAAATTTACTCTTCTTTGGTTCTTTGAGGAATATGGGAGTTACACACTTAGATATCCTTTCCATCCTTCATCTTTGTACATAGGGTGACAAAAACTATGTATATCATGATGTCAACCATCACATTCATAATTAGACTGAGATCTAAAGTATTTGGTTCCATTTTCTCTAAGTATGCAGGCCTCAAAGCGTATCCAAAGGTCTTGTGTAAGGTGTACCACTATGATTCAACCTTCTCTACATCAAAATTCATCTTTTGTGCATATTTTATATTGTTTAATGAACATTTTATATACTTGGTGGTGAATATAAATGGTAATTTGCACCATGGCCCCATTTCACTAGTGTTCATCACAAATTTGTAAGTCTAAATTGTTGCATGACTTTGCAAACTTTTCTTGCGACATATTACACTGATATTTCTCTTCGTGTGTGTCACTCATTCTCAAAGTCTATGTGCATCCTCTTATACAACTTCTCCAATCATATCCTCTATGGATTTTTGATTGTGTCTTCACATGTGAAATTGGAAAAATGTTTCACATGGGAATTGTCTTCTCTGGATGTATCCACATATTATCCTCTAGCCTATCTGGGACACAATTATCCCATAAGAGGGTTAGAAATAAGAAATATCCCAGTGTTATCTTGTCTCCTTTTTAATTTATGTCCTATCCTCTTCTATAATTCCATCAAAAATGTATTACGCAATATTATACTAAGTATTGTGCACCATTTTGTGCTCAACATATAGGAACTTTCTATTTATTTCTCCCCAAGGCTCGAGAGCACCAAGCTTGTAAATAACCAATTGTGCCACCACTCACGGTTACATGGTAAGAAATATTCTCTACACTCATTGTCATGTGTCCCTTGTCATATTGCAATTTCGTGGAAAACTCCTTAATCTTCATTTCATCGCGAAGATCTCGGTTCATGTCTTCACCAATATCCCACAACCATGTTACTCTCTTAATTAAATGTGTTGTGAGCATCATCCTTCATCCATCAAAGTAGAAATAGTCTTCATGCACCCATGATACCAGCCACTGAAATAGGTATTTCATGCTTCTAAATAATGGAAATTCAAATAGTTGAAGAACTCATACCTTGAGACTCTTCTATATTGAATCATCTATGATCGTTTTTTCTTCTACAGGTCATCGTAGGTAACTCCCGCAACATATATTTATTCAAAGAAGCCTCATGTCATGGTACCCTATGAATATACTTACTAATCTTATATTTTGTAAGTTGTGAGGTCCATTTCTTCCCCATAATGCATTTCGAGAACCATTTCTCGAGATAATTCATCCACTTCCTTCATATTCTTTAGTGATTTTCATGGTGTCATTTTTATAACCAAATACAAATTGTAACCCTTACTAATTATTATTATTATTATTGGTAAATGGTTTTAAAGGGGACCATACCCCATGGTGAAAAAGGTTCATAAGCTAGATACAACAAGTAAAGTGCCGAAGTTTTTGACAAGTGAGGGCCTCACCCAGAAGTAAAGCCAAAAATAAGATAAAAATAGTTAAAACAAAGGCAAGGGAATCTTGCCGGCATGTAGAAAAAAATAAAACTTGATGACAAAAACAGAGCAGTTGATTAGTCACAAAAATCAGCCTAGAAATCAAAGAATCCAAAAAACAGAGGTGTAAAGACTATCATTTGAGAGTATTATTGAAAACTTTCTTAACCTCCTCCATATCCATAAAAATATTAAGAGTTGTTTGTTGTGTGGGGTATTTGTTGCTAGATGTGATAGCCTTCTTCTTCTTTTTCTGTCTTTCCAAATATTTTTAAAAAATCCACTCAGTTACAAAATTCCTTTACATGAACCTGAATAAAGTAAAGTAAGGATTTATGCATGGAAAAGTGGCCTATTTTTTTGTTGATGATCTGTTGCATGGTTCCTTTTATGGTATATTATTTCTTGACAACAAATTTAATTTTCTTCTCAAAGCTAGAGTAGTAATCAAAGTCATGTTCATCCTTATTACCCTTATTGAGCATAAAATCCACATCCTCCCCTATGGCTTTTTTATTTTTGCATGAAGCTTAATCTGGGCCTTCAAATCATTTTTGATAGAGGGGTCTGAGAAGTTTGACTGATTGACAATAATCTTTACGTGACGAAAAATTCCTTTCCCTTCTCATTACTACGAAACACCCTTTTGGTCAAAGTTTGGGAAGGTGGTGGAAGGAATTTGGTCCTAATTTTATGCTAATGTGGAAGTTGGGAATGGGGTATAGGATGAGAAGGAGCATTAGTAACCACATCATGAAAATATTGGTGTAGGAGAATTATGACACCTTGGTGAAGAGGCAAACCTCCTTGATGGGTATGGACTTTCATAATAGACTTATCCAAGGAATGAAGAATATAGTATGATAGGATCACCTTGGGGTCCTACGAAGTGATTAGGTAGGAAAATATGGTACAGAGGAATGGTAGAGAAATGAACTTCTAGAGTGATGTAAATGCAGACTACCATTCTAAAGCAACCTCATCATAAGGGGTAGGAATGGAAGAATAGACTATACCTTCCTTACTAGTCATGAGGGTTTCTTCCCTTCCACAAACTTTTTCTCTTCAACTTCCTTGTCAAATTTGTTTCTAAAAAATTTATGCCATTCATACCAAGGCTCATGACAACGGAAATGAGATTCTCAGTAATAGGGAATTCCTTAACTTTGTAAGTAATGACTTTTTCCTTCCAATACTTGGAAAATGGTTCTTATCATGGCCTTTAATTCTTTTCATGAATGTTGTGAACCTATAAACATCAAGAGCCTTCCAAAAATCCTCCTTATGTTTCCGGTTGGGGTCGTAAATGTGTTTAACATGATAGGGAGGGCCACCCATGTTAGAAGCTATAGAAAACAGAGTAAATGTAGGATGTAAATGGACAAAGAAAATATTTTCGACAACACTAATAGAAATGAGAAAGATAGAAAGCTATATGGCATGATTTATCCATTTGAGAGAGTCATGATCCACATGTGTGATGTACACATAATCTATTTTCCTCACTTTACCTTTCTATCGACATGTACTACTTTTGTTGTGGACAACTGACCCTATAATCTTGGGTGATGATTGCATTTGATGGTTGTGGTATTTTTTGTACTCCTTCCATAAAAATATGATTACAAGGAACCCCTTCATTGGCTAATAAGTCATAAAATTTATTTCCCTCCATAGAGGTATGACAAATTTTGACATTAGAGAAAATGTTGTAAATATCTCTAGCCTCATGAATAAATTCCTTAATGGTCCATCTTGGGGATGTGAGCCACTGAGGTGATTAATGATATTAAGATATTCCACCTCTATAATTAGATTATTGACCTTATGATATTTATAAGCTCTTAAACCCCATAGAATAGTAAGAGCCTTGACATAATGGCTACATTGGGTTCCCATGGGACCATCATATGCAACTATTAGATGACAAAGATTATTTATGATTAAGCATCGACCTCCCATCGCACTGTGATTGCCTTTAGAGGTACCATAAACATTTAACTTGTGCTAACGTTCAAGGGGAGGAATCCATTTAACAAGAGAGCAGTCAATGTTGGGATTTCTCTCTTGATCATCCTTATTGTCAATATTCCAGTTGAGAAGAAATCTCTCTTCCCCTTTAGGAAAGGTTTGATTCTTAGGTGGCTTGAACTTTAGTAAATTCTCCTTGGCTTCAATAGTAATATCTCTTAAAAGTATCTTGTCAAATTTCTTAGAATTCCTAAAGATGACTGAGTTTTTGTCCTTCTAGATACTCCGAGATAGAATGTGGGAAGATAATTCTTCAAATTTTTCTAAGCGAGTTATGCTTAAAAGGAGGTTTTTATTGCTCCCAAGAACAAATAATGTCAATCGGAAAGGTGCAGATCAACACAAAATTTAGCAAGGATGAGCTCTCACAGCTCGAAGAAAATAGGTAGTGTAGGAAAAGGTGGTGAATATATTCAACCTCTTTCCTACAAAGGAAACACCAGTTAGGTATGGTAGAGCCCCTCTTGATCAGGTTTTTAATGGTAAGGATTATTCTATTTAGCACCAACCAAAGAAAGTGATTGATTTTGGGATTATGTTCTTTATGCCAAATTTTTCTCTAGTCAAAGTCACATTGGATTTCTCCAATAAATAGTTAATACCCTATTTTGACTAAATAGTCTCCATAAAAGATGTAATCCAAAGGAATTCATCCTTGGTAGGGATTTGGCTAATAGGGATGTCATTAAGGATTATTTGAATTTCTTCAATAAGATTCCCAAAACTAGAAATTTCATAAGGAAGAGTCTTCCATTAGAACTTCCCATTACTACATCATATGTACTCACTAACCTTTTGTCCAACTATTGTGATGAGGATGTTTTTAAGTTGTTCCCAGGAGTTATTGTTTTAAGGTTTTGAAAATCTACCCAGTTGTCTTTCCAAAATAAAATGTCATCACCATTACCTAGTTTCCATTTGCATCCTTTCTCAAGATCCCCTCTAATTTTGACAAGATTATTCTAGAAGATAGAGTGATAAGGGAAAGTCTCAAAGTTAAGAAAGTTGTGAGTTATTCCTTGGTCTAAATATTGAGCTCTTATTAGATTAGTCCAAGGTTATTCTTCTTTGAACAGCCTCCAACTCATTTTGGAAATGAGGGTTGTATTCATTGTTCGATATATTTAATCCCTAATCCACCCACCATTTTAGGTGTGTAAGACTTGTTCCAAGCCACATAGTGAAGCCTATTTTTTTCCTCCATACCTTACCATAGTAAATGCATTTGAATTCTCTCAATTATTTCAATAACTAGTGTTGGAATGAAAAACATACACATGATGTAGATGTTAGGAATAAACTTAGGTTAATTCATAATTTAGTAAGTTGTAATGTTAAAGTAATTTAATTTAATTACTTTAACTTAGTTAGTTAGCTATTATCTAGTTGTCACATCCCTAGATTAGTGGGGGCTATATTATTATTAGTTTACTACTTTGGAATTTTCCCAGGATGTTCCCGGATGTGATTAGTTAGGGAAATATGTTATTTCTACATATTTGTCATAGTTAGTATATTTGATCCACTTTTCATGGATGTTGTTACTACTATACAATGTCTATAAACATTGCAACTTCTTCATTTGATATGTATGAAGGGTTTCCAGAATATTACATTCTTAAGATTTGGTATCAGAGTTGGTTGGTCCTAGCCTCTGTGTTATTATGAGGATCCTTGAATCACCAAGGAGGAAAGAAAGAGGTTGCAAAAGTTTTGGAGCACCAGAGGAAGTTGGAGCTGCATTGGAGAGCCATAGAGCCTCTCAGCCCATTCCTAGCCCATTGCATGCATACCCACATCCCCTTGTGTTAATCTACACATATTGTTACAGATTCTCAGATTTATTTTCTACATCTGCAGAAAACCAGTAGATTAAAAAATAAAAATATATATTACACAAGATCTTGCTACATTTGGCGTAATGGTGTAGTTTTGTGAACTAATCTACAGATCTGATTTGACCACATTAGAAGTCTTTGGCAAGTTGGTTTAGATCTGGGCATTGCATCAAATTTTTACATCTAGATCAAGCTCCATATAGAGCTTTGCATTTGTGTTTGGCAAAGGCGTGTTGACATTTGCATATCCCACAAGCTTGGGTGTATTGGGGCTCAAATCATGCTAAGCAACCAGATCCACACCAAGTTGGGGTAAAAAAATCAACTCCGTAGCTAATAAATTCGACTTGTAGACAAACAAACAACCACCTACAAAACGACTCATGCAAAAACGTGGTGGAGAAAAAACAAACTAGTTACGGCCAAGAGAATACAATAAACGGCCAAACAAAAAGAAAAATTACAAGTGGTGAAGGCGAGATATCTCAAAGCACATGCAAGCTAGGTAAGCCCTAATTGGGCCTGTGTGTTTTAAAAATAAATTAAAAAATTCCTTTTTTAGAAAGGGGCCCAAAAAGATATTGAAATTGGAATTTAAACAAGTCATAAATTTCAACTAGTACCTTAGATTGAGGTGTCATTTTTTTTAAAGTGTATGGTTTTTTGATCTCTACATCTTGATCCATATTTTAATAAGCTTTGTCTTGTAAAAATTTCAAAAAAATCAAAGGCTAAAATAAGCTTTAAAAAAGTATAAAATTTGTAATTTTGTACTCACAATGTATCCCAAAAGGGAATTTTTCCACAGAAGAAGAGACAAAATTGTAATCACACTATCATTATAAAGTGCCAAAAACTTTTTCATTCTCATGGAGCTAGTTGTCTTTGCTTTTCACTCAGAATTTAGGGGGAAAAGATGAAAGACTTGCAAATTCTTCATTGATCGCTCAACAGTGGTATTCCTTGCGGATTAGAGAAAAGTGAATGGAGGGTAGTTTTTCATGCCAGTGCCATTTCGAGATACTGAAACAACCCAGTAGAGGTTTTATTGATCCAAGAGCCAACCCAACAGAGGTTTTCAAAACATTCATAACTACTCATTTTTTTCAAGCACATGTGCCAACCCAAAAGAGGTTCTAGACATCCAGAGACAGTTCCTGAGCCTATTCCATCTCTTGCACACCATTCAAAGGAAGTACCTTCATCCAACTACTCCTGTTCAGATGAGATCCAGAGAGACCATACTAAATTAAGGGGGAATGATAAATTCATTTGATTCACCTTAGAATAGGTTTCTTTTAGCATGTGTGTGCTAATAAATGTTTACCTCGTGTAAACATATTTTTTTAGAGTTTTTCTCTCCTATTCACTTCAAACCATGATGAATTAAGGGGGAATGTTAGGAATAAACTTAGGTTAATTCATCATTTAGTAATTTTTAATGTTAAAGTAATTAAATTAGTGGGGGATATACTATTGTTATTTTACTACTTTGGAATGTTCCCGGATGTGATTAGTTAGGGGAATATGTTATTTTTGCATATTTTTCATAGTTAGTATATTTGATCCACTTTTTGTGGATGTTTTTACTATTTTACAATGTCTATAAACATTGTGAATTCTTCATTTGATATGTATGAAGGGTTTCTAGAATATTATATTATTAAGAGTATGTTGGTTTATTTTGTAGCATGTTTTAATAAGAATACATTTCCCAAAGATTGGAGAGCACATCACCCTTCCATCCAGCAAGTTTTTTTGGAACCTATCAATAAGAGAATTCCAAAAAACCATAGCCACTTTGTTAGTACCAAAAGGAAGACCAAAATAAGTAGTGGGGAGAGAATTGATCTTATAACCCAAGATACTAGTAATTTTCCTTTGCTTATTGGGTGGGGTATTAAAAAAATAAAGAGAGCTTTTATCAAAATTGATTTTCTTCCCCGAATCTTCCTCGTAAGTCTTTAGAATATGATTCAACATCTTAGCTTTAGGAAGAGAGCATAGAAGAAGCAGTATAGTATCTTTAGAAAATAATTGATGGGGGACAGTGATTTCCAAAGAAGTGGGTTTGAATCCCTTAAGATAACCCATTTTAATTTCTCTAGTAATAGTACGACTAAGGCTATCATCCATTATGATGAAGAGGAGGGAGTGATAGGATCTCCTGGATTATACCTCTATTATTGGTGAAGAATCCAATAGAAGCACAATTAACCATGACTGAGAATCTGGGAGTAGAGATGTAAGTGCTTATGATCTTTCTAAAGTGAGAAGTGAATCCAAATTTCTCTAGACCTTTGTCTACGAATTTCTAGGAAACCCTATCAAAGGATTTATTCATGTTTAGTTTGATGACCATACCATATTTTTGATTTTTTCCATTAAGTGAATGGTTTCATCAATGATCACTACCCCATCATGGATGAGGCTGCCTTTGAAAAAGCCACCCTGTTGCTTAGGTATAAGATTCAAAAGAAGCAAATGAATCCTAATGGAAATTAGTTTGGTGAAGATATTGTATAAGAAATTAGTGAGACTAATAGGCCTAAAATGGTTGAAATCCTTAGCCCTCCTCTTTTTAGGAACCAAAAATGAAATTATTGTTAATCTCCTTGAGTAACTTACTAATTCTCAAGAACTCATTGACATATTTTAGGATATACTCGGAGAAAATGTCCCATAAATTCTAATAAAAACTATCTCGAGAAACCATCTGGACCAAGGGACTTGTTACCCTCAAGAGAGAAAACAAATTTTTGTAGTTCTTCAATAGTAACATGCTTGCTGAGATTTTTAAAGTCTTCTTGAGTAGCAAGGTTACTAGGAATTGAGTCAAGAAAAGTATCTGCATACTACTATAGAGAATTGGGGATCCTCATTTAAGATATTTTTATAAAAAATCAAAGCTTCTTCCTTAATGATATTATGATCAAAAGTGATAGTGCCATTAGTCAAGGACACTTCTGAGATTCTTTTATGGGATTTATGCTTAATATTATTCATATGAAATTATTTAGTATTCAGTTCCTTTCTTTAAGCTATAGAGCCCTTGATTTTTTTCTCCGTAAAAACTCTTCTCTAGCAGAAAGATTATTAAAATTAGACAAGAGAGATTTTTCAACTAGATAATATTCATGAGACATACCAAATATCGTAACCCTTTTTTATAACAAGATAATCTCATCTTTGATTTGTTTATTTTGGATGAAAAATCCTAAGGTACCAAGATTAATTTATTTATGTACCCCTCATAACTTTATGTCATGCATCCAATATTCTATGTGATCTTGTGTACCCTGCTCTCTTGCCCTAGTCACTTAATTTCCATCAATTGTAAACCATAGCTTCATGATTTTCAATCTCTACGAACCCCACTCCATAATTTCCAACTTTGCAAACCCCGGCTTCACTCACCCGTGAATGTTTTGGTCTAATGCCAATCATGGTCCAACACTTGTCACTTAGCTCTTTGATCACATAAATTTATAACAAGGAAAGGTAACAATGAACTCATTTTCTCCCTATTTATAGCTTTTTTACACTTAATTATTCCACCGATAATCACTTTTTATATTTAAAACACTATCACTTTTCCCACACTTTTTGTTTTAAAACACATTTTCATTTTTTAACACTCTTTTTCAATTTCCTTCCTTATTTTTGCTTCGAGCACATCAATCATAACCTTTAAGTGTTTCATTACTTCTTAGGTTGCATTCTACCTCATGCACAACTCCTTATACCTTATACCATCTCTTATGTGTTGCATCTCAAGTATTCGGAGTGTTGTTTCCTTCTTTACATTACATTACATGGATCTCCATTCGCGTGGTTATTAGTCCGAGCAATATCTATCCCACTAAGCACTTATTTTATTTTCATGCCATCAAGTGCACCCTTATTTTTATTTCGTGCACTTGTCTCATATATATATATATATATATATATATATATACCCTTGAACCAACTCCAATAGTCTTACTAGAATTTAATATCCTCTTTTTCACACATGTGCACTGTTTTACCCCACACTATAAGTATGTGTAGTCCTCTCGCATATTAACTTATCATATATTAATCAAAATCTGCATGTGAACATGTTTATTACAACAAAAAAATCAAAAATAAAACATGGAAGGGAAATCTAATCTAAATGGAAATACATCCTTATTACAAACATAAAGGAAAATTATTTATAGTAGGGCTTTAGCCTACTCCTATTGAAGTAATCAGTCAACATGGTGTCATTCAAGGTGCTTGCACTGAATTGACATTTTCCTAATTCTAGTATCTTGGTCACTACAAAGGATCCCAAAAATGGACTTTCATCTTCCCTAGATGGCGCACAAACTTGGAGTCATAGAGAAGGACCATTTTTCCCATAGTAAAGGGATTTTTCTTGATGTGTTTATCATTGCAATCCTTTTGTCTTTCCTTCTATGTCTTTTGACTCCAATGTGCAATAGCACACCACTCGTCCAATTACATCAATATGTTAATGTTCTCATCCACATCCTATTCATCATCCAATCTACCTGTATGTGCAATAGGCAAGGATGGTAACATAAATTCCAATGGTAATACATCCTCTATGTCAAACACCAACTAAAAGTATGTGGCTTTATTTAATCATTTATAGGTTGTTCTATATGCCTAAAGTATGGCTGATAACTTGTCATCCCAATCCTTTCTTCCAACATCACATATTTTTGTTATTGTCTATTTTAAGATCTTGTTGAAATATTTTTTGGTCCTATTATCCTAAGGGTGATAAGGGGTAGTATTATGGTGTGCCACCATAAATTATGTCAATAAAATTCTAATGGTCTCATTCAAAAAATGAGTTCCTCTATCACTTGTTAGGCTTAATGGACATCCATACATGTTGATGATATTTTCCCAAAGTAAACTCATTGTTGTTCTTTGTGTAATATTTTTAGGTACAAACTCTACCCACCTTATCAAATAATCAATACATGTGATGATGTAGTGTGCCCCTATCCTATGCACGGTGGTGTAATAGGTCCTACAAAATCAATCACCCACTTTTCAAAAGGATTTGTACTTGCTATAGTCCTTAATGGCATCTCATCTCTATTTCAAATATTTCCAAGTCTCTAACAAAGTGATCACATGCTTTGACATAAGCCTTAGTGTCCTTATATAATGTCTCCCACCATAGATAGTAGGATCTTATGCGCAGTCACATCCCTTGCATAGTCATCTAGCAATTCCACCATGAGCCTCCTCCATGATGGTTATGTTTTCATGCTCTAGAAAACATCTATGCAAGACCTCATCTCTCCCCATTTTATATAGGTATCCTCCAATGATCTGATTTGACTTAGATCAAATAGAAAGTTTCTTCTTTTCTAATGTTTTCTTTCCTTTTAGCACAAGTCCAAAGAACAAAAAAATTATAATATCTTCCAAATTAGTGGGTGTGTAATTCAATCTGAATAATTATGCATCATACATATTACCCTCAATTATCTATGTGTATTCTCCATAGTTGATCATTGACAAGTGATCAGGCCTTAGGTTCCTCTTTCCTAGCTTTACTATGATTGTAAAATAAAACTCCTGAAAAATAAGTATCCAAGTGATAATTGTACCCTTACAAAACTTGTTTATTGACTAAATACTTCAATTCCATATGATTTATATAAAATATGAACGGTGTGGCCAATAAGTACTATTTGAATTTGTGAAGCATGTAGATCATGGATATTGCTTCGCGCAATGCATAGTTGTGTATTTTTTCTTAGCTAGTGTCAATTTCCAACTTACAAAACATATGGGATTATCCAAACTTCCCTCTCCTAGTTCCACCAAGATCGTATCAATAGTCATTTCATAAGCATCAATGTGTATATGGAAAGGTTTGTTTAAGGAATGAAAGGAAAAAGGGGTGTAGTTATCAGCCTTTCCTTCAAGGTCTTTGTTGTCTAAAATAACCCCTGGTTATTTTCACAACTTTGGCCCTCATTCTAACTCGGGGTCTAAAATTTCAGGTTGCGCACACTTTAGAGGTTCCCTTTGCACAAGTTTTCTTGGTTGCAATTCTTCCATGCACCTTCATGTGCTTGTCATGTTTCTTCCTTACACTTCCTTTTTTAGTTCTTCCCATGCTTACTTTGCAAGATCCTTCCCCATATTCCTCCTATCTCCTTCCATTTCCCGCTTGTGCATTCCTTCTACACACCCTCTTTCATCCCCAATATATCACACACTCCTTGTGTGCACCTCTACTGAATTTCCCTTTAAATTGGCTAAGTCGCCTACATGCCTTTGCACTTGCACATTGCACACTTTTATTCTTTCCAGATTGATCTGCACAAACTTTCCTTTATGTCACCGTGCATTCCAAAATAGATGCTCATGCCCCGATTTCATATTTGCATCATTTTCCAAATATGCATCTTTTCATCTCACCTCTATACGCAACCCTTTTGCGCACATGACATCTACATTTTTTGTGCCCCCTATTCTCAAGCACGTGCCTTGTGCCTTCTTCCACTCCACTCACTATGACACGTGGAATTTTTTAGACTTGAGTGTGCTACATGCAACCTATCAAAGCATGCCAACTAGGTGATGAATCCTTTTGATGAACCAATACATGACATGTGGTAGAAATGAAGAAATAGATGAATAGTTAGTTGAATCCTATAGCCACTTAGCATGTGCCAAGTGTCATTACGTGTTTAGTTTCATTGTAGACATTCAAATCATAATAAATTTTATGACAGGCTTTAAAACATGTGCACGTAGGATTGTTTGAATTTTTTGATGTGGGATACATGTTGAACTTTTCAAAATTAGATTTTGGCAGGATTTGGTAGGTGGAAAATAGGGAAGCGTCACTCAAATAATTATTGTAAACATATAATCAACTCAACCACCAAATTTCATTCATATTTTTCCTTCTTCCTTCTTCTACATGCCAAAAAGACATGGGAGGCACATCCGACATCATTGTAGGTGGATTTGTAAGTAGTTATTATTTGTTATCGGTGCTTGAAGATTTGAATCTGATTTTCCCTCTTCTTTCTCCTTCTCTTCTCTCCTTCTTCATCTATAAATAGCATATCTCTTCTCATTAAAAAGGATCCCTCTTTGTTGTAGCAACACCATGTCAAAATGGTGGCTGAATTCCCATGAGTTTTAGACCTTGGAATTTGTCTCTACAATAAATTCTCGCCTCTTGCCATGAATGTAATTATATTGGTGAGAAAAAATTTTGGGTTGACAAATCAGGTGTCTCCACCAACATTCACGGGGCTACATCCCTTTACATTGAATGATACAGCTCCCATTATTTAAATAAAACTAATCCTAATCCTATTTAAATGTTGTGGGTGGCCAAATTGGCCAGGGATCACACAGGGACACTCTATTGAACCTATGAAAAATTGCTTATATGGGGGTACAAGGGAGAAAATTACAGCGATAAAGGTAAAGAGGGGGAAATTATGCCAGGAAGATTATTTCCATGAGTAGATTGCAAAGCTCGCACCCAGTAACTAGAGTAGTTCAACATTCAATATAAAGGAAATCACAATGAAGCTAGTAGGACCAATGAATTAAAACACCAAGTTTTTAAATTCATCTATCAAAGACACTAATTTCCTCTCCAATTCTATACAGGATCAACTATGCTTGCAAAGTGCATGAAAGAGAGAAATAGAGGAAAAAAAGAAAAGGAAATAGAAGAAGTGTAGCTTTTATTCCATGTGCAATGATGAATACAAATCTTGAATCAAGTTATCACAATGTTACATAGTAAGAGTTCTTCCCAAAACTAGAATCCCTTAGAATGGAGATACAATCCCAATCTATAACAATTTGAAGTATCCTTTCACCTCCCTCACATGACTCTTCATTTCCATATTCCACTCGTGACCTTTTGTTTTCCATGAATTAAGTATTTCTCTTATAATTTTGAGAAAATACTTTTCACAAATTTAAAATAGGTCACTTAAGTGAATATGACAAAATGCAATGATGATGCATAATGAAGAATTATATTGGAGAGAGAAAGAAGAGAGGGAAATATTGGAAGATGGAAGGGATGGAGGGGAAAACACTCCTCATGACAAAATGCTTTGAATGTCTTGATGTAGTCTTGAACTTTGAGTTAAGATTTATACCTCTTGTGATCTTCTACACCGGTGAAGATTTCTCCTTGAATAACTTTGAATCATTTTCTTAATCTAGTGATGACCATAAACTCTATAATGCATAGATATCTTAGACCATAGAATGAGTGCTCGAAACATTGTTCTGAGGTTTACCGCTGCAAGCTTGAGATGAACACATACAATTCCCATGATGACCCTCCTTGAAACTTGATTGATGAACTCCTTAACTCATTGAAATCATTCTAACCAACTCTCTTTGAATCACCTAGCTCCTTAAGTGACGAATATGAATTCATATGATGTGTCTTGCGATGCCCTACTTTTTAGTATGAGATCATCATTCCAAACCATGAAATACCACAATCTCTTCATGATTGATTACACCTAAGAAACTAGACTATCTGTGCACTTTTAAATTCATGTTTCCTTGACACTTACTATATTTGGAAGGTACAACTTAACATCTTTAGTATTTTAGTTTGGTGGATGGAATCTAGAAACACAACAACAAACATAACACAAGAATACCATAGACTATGATAAGAAGGAATGATGATAAATATGAAATATAAGTGTAAATTATAATATCAACATGAAATTGTTACAATCTCACCCATGAGGTACTTCAAGTGTTATTGACTTCACTTGCCTTCCAACAATAACTATGGGAGAAACTTCACAATTACACCTCTTAATGGCTTCTTTAACACACCTTCAAAATGATGGCTTCCTTTACACACTTACTCATACAATATTTCTCACTACTTCCTTCTATGCTAAATGAGGGGGGTGGCCTCTCTATTTATAGAACTTCTAGGCTTATCCATCTTATCTCTAAGATAGGATAAGAAATCTACTCTGACGAATCATATTCCATACCTTAACTCTTATCTGTACATGTAAGCTTATCTTTTAAGATAAGATAAACCTTATCATTTCACATGGGTTCCACATTTTTAGACTTTTTACAAATAAAATACACAAAATATTTATGACCTCACTCCTTGTCCTTATTACCAATATAATATTTCTAATTCCTAATCATGTAGACCCTACTTCTCTACTTACCCTAACTTTGACATTTTAACATTACCGAACCACTTACGACAAATATTTACTTTTTACCACAACATTCCTATTGTACTTTTGACTATTACCGTACTATACATTATTGGCGGCATCATACTAGCGTTGTTATCTTCTATCGACACTACTACTAATTATACTTAACAACATCCTATTCCTAATACATACATTAATGAAATAGAAATTACGGAGGAAAATTTTAGTGTCGACATCTTCCCCCTTCCTAGCTTCTACTCCGTCCTCGGAGTAGACTATTCTGGTGCTTGGAAAATCTTTAACTTGTCGTGGTTGACCCATTTCATAATGGGAGTGCCATCCAATTCCTCTAGTCGGTATGTACCATTTTCATGCACAACTACTATTTTGTAGGGCCCCATCCATTTTGGAAGAAATTTTCTCTGTCTTCTTTTTTTGTATCTAGAATCATATACTAGAACCAAGTCATTCACATGAAATGGAGACCAACGGATCTTTTGATCAAAGTATTCCTTCTACTTCATTTTCTTCTTATAGCTTGTATCCTTCACTATTTCCCTCATTTCCTCTAGCAAATGAAGATGTACCAACCTTTCTTTTACTGAATCACTTTCATCCATCCTTTCATTTTCATAACTCTCATAGTGGGAATATCAAACTCAATAGGAAGAAACTGGATCAATGCCATAAGCCAACTGAAATGGGGAGTATCATGTTGTGACTTTGATGTTGCCCTATATGCCCACAATGTTGCATGAATCCTTTTATCCCACTTATGTACCTATAAGGCTGCATCTTTTGCTAGAATTTGACACAACACAAAATTTGTTCGTTCCACTTGTCCATTTGTGCTTGGCTTGTATGTTGTTGCCTTCCTGTGCTTAATAGAAAACTTGTTGACTAGGGCTTCTACCACCTCATTAATGAAGTGGCTTCCTTGATCTATTACAATTTCTAATGGGAAACCAAATCTGGTGACAATGCGTTCATATATGAACCTTGCCACTTCATCCATGGAAGTTGTTTTCAATGGCCTAGCTTCAACCCACTTGGTTAAATAATCTGTGGCAACTACAATATACTTATTTTGGCATGGGGTAGTTGGAAGTGGACCTACAATGTCTATTCCCCACTTTTCAAAGGGACCAAGTGGAAGAATAGGGCATAATGGAGCTGATGAAGTCTTACGGTTACCATGTGTTTGACAAATATCACATGTCTTACAATAATTATAACAATCTCTAAAAAGAGTGGGCCAGTGATAACCTGCATCCAAGATCCTTCTTGTTGTAAGTTGTCCAGAGAAGTGTCCTCCACATGTACCATTATGGAATTCTTCTATCAGCTCCTTCCCTTGATCACATCCAACTTCCCTCTTGTATTGTCCATCAGGTCCTATTCGAAATAATACTCCATGCAGAATAGAATATGGATGACTGGCTTGAGTAATCTTCCTCTTAGTCTTTGCATTGGCACCATCAGGAAACTTGAATTCATTCAGATAATTCCAAATATCTATGTATTCACTAGGGATTGTGTCAAGGGATAACAATGTTGCATCTAGGAAATCATCATCATCACAAGATGAACCTAAACCATCATAGGCTCGAGAGAGTGCATCTGCATTGACATGCTTCTTTCCTGGCCTATCTATAATATCAAATTCAAATTCTTGTAGCAAAATTATCCATCTTGTTATCCTCCTGATGGGTTAGGCTTATTTACAATATATTTTAGAGCCTGATGATCTATTACAACTATAAATTTCTACCCTAGCAAGTAATTTCTAAACTTCTTTATAGCAAAAATGATAGCTAGAGCCTCTTTTTCTGTTACAGTATAATTTACCTCAGCACTGCTCATTTGTCTGCTCCCAAAGTAAACTGGATGATCATTCCCATTTTCATCCTTTTGGCTCAGAGTACTTCCTAGTGTTGCATCTGAGGCATCAGTATACACAATGAATGGCTTGCTCCAATCTGGATTCTTTAAAATAGGTGAAGACACCAGGGCTTCCTTTAGTTGTTCAAAAGCTTCATGCACCTTATTTCTGGTTCATAAGTAACATCCTTCTTCAAGAAACTGGGTTAGTGGTTGTGTAATCTTTGAGAAATTCTTGATGAACCTTCTATAGTAACCCACATGGCCTAAAAATGATCTCAACTTACTTCTATTCATAGGAAATGGTAACTCTTTGATTTTGAAACTTTATCAAGATCAGTACCAATACCATCTCTGGATATAACATGCCCTAACAAAACACCTTTAGAACATCCAAAGACACACTTTGTAGGGTTTAGTGAGGCTTGTGCTTCATCTAACCTTTGAAATGTTATCTCCATCTAGTGCAGGTGGTCCATCTTGCTCCCATAGATGCAAAAATCATCCATAAATACTCTAATGAAGTTCCCAATGTAGGGTTCAAACACCCTATTCATCAAATGCTGGAACGTTGCGGAGCATTACACAACCCAAAAGGCATAACTCTATAAGCAAACGTTCCCCAAGGAGTGGTGAATGTGGTCTTTAATTGATCTTTCTCCGCTATATGAACTTGGTTGTATCCGCTATATCCATCAGCAAAACTATAGCACTCCTGGCTAGCTACTTCATCCAAGATCTTGATTTGAGAATGGAAGAGGGTAATGATCCTTCTTTGTTGCCTTATTGAGCTTCCTATAATCAACACAAATGCATAGCTTCCCATTCTTTTTATTGAGATCACAATGGGAGAAACCCATTCTGAATTCTCCATAGCAAATATGAATCCTACATCAAGCAACTTATCTATTTCTTCTTTTACAGTCTTGGAAAAATTAGGATTCATTCTATATGGCATTTTCTTTATGGGCTTAGCACCATCTACCAGCTCAATAGAATGTTCTACCCAACTTACTTGACGAGTTCCTTGTAATCAAAAGTGAATAGGTGTATGTACCTTCAAAAGAGCTAGAGGTAGGATTCCTTCTCACTCTCCATCACAACATCACCAATCTTTATTTGTTGGAGACGATCATCAATTTCTTCTTCAGATAATTTTATGGGTTCATGAGTCGGTGTGACTGGAAGGATATCCATGACCGAAACATCAACCTCACTTTCTTCATCTTTTGTGTCCACTTCACTGGTACTAGAGTAATCAGAGGATGTCTAATCATCAGTTTCATCACTTGAATCCACAGGTTCTACCTTATGATGCCGAGGGATCACATTTATCTTCACCCTCTCTCTACCACATCCAAGTGTCATGAAGCCTTCATTCCAGTAGTTTCTTGCATGAACTCTCCTTAGCCATGGTCTTCCCAACAACATTGGGTACACAGCAATAGTACCATTTTTCATCACCTGAAAGTCTACCACACATACAACACCCATAACAGATATTGCCACATTTGAAACAACACCTTTTGGTTTAGTTTTCCCTTATTTAATGACCTTAACATAAGTGTTGAGGGTGATCAATTTTAAACCCAACATATTCATTACAGACTCGGTCATTACATTAACTGCAGCACCTCCATCAACTAAGACATCATGAATTGAAATACCATTACATAATACCTCAGCTTGTGGAGCATAGGGATCCACCTCTGCCTCCAAAATAGGGACCTCAACCTCCTTCCTTTGTCGAGCATTGAGTCCACTTCGCAGCTCCCGCCTCTTCTCAGAAGACATAGCCAAGAGTTGACCATATGTAATATTTGCAGGCCTTTTGGACAGATCTTCTAAGATGGAGTATGGTCCTTGTCCCTGTGAAATCAGAAAATCCTGCACACCCAACTTTCTTCTCCTATGTTTCTTACTAGTTTCTCCTTTCATCTTCTTAGGATCATTTCCATCTTGGTTATCTTTTTCTTTCTTTCTTTTTGTTACAAACACATCTACTTCATTATTTATGCTCTTATCTACTACATCAAAAGAATTCACAGGTGCTTTTCCTTTATCATTATCTCTTGTACTAGATGTAGAAGCTCTATCTAGACAATTATACTTATAATGACCCTTTTTATGACAACCATAACATACAACTTCAGAAATATTTCTTTTTGGACCTCTATCTCCTCCCTGAGAACTAAATTCCTTTCCTTGAAGAAGATTAATAGTTAACTGGCCCATCTTCTTGAGTAGATCTTCATACTCAATAGATGTACTAGGAGAAATATTTGTGCTCACCGAGAGTGGTTGTGGATTCTAGACCAAAGGTGTTGGTGTAGGCTCTACCTTAGCAACAATTTCTTTGGGCTCCTCTTCCATGCTTTCTTCTTGCCTTCTTGCAATCTCCTTTGCTTGTTCAATGGTAGCTGGGTGGTCATACTTCACTCGTTGTCTGATCTCTGGCTTCATCCCAAGAATGAAGTGCTTACAGAGGAGATTATCCATGCCATTCATCAACCCATCCACTAATCCTTCCTTCCGGATCTGGGCATCGAGCTTCCTCCTTAGCTCTAGAACACAAGCATGATAATCCCTTATCTTCTCCTTCTCTCCTTGGGATAGCTTTGTGATATCGATCATGAGATCTTTCATATTTCTATTGTTCACCAAATTCTTCAAGAAAACTTTCAGTTAATAAATCCCATGAGTTTTTCACATTATCACCTAGTGTTTCAAACCACCTAAGGGCTGAACCATCCAAAAAGGTAGGAAAAAATTCAGTCCATTGTTCCCTTCTTATGAGGCCATTACAAATGCAAGATCATTTAAACTCTTGAATGAAAGAGGAAGCATCTTCATTAGATTGGGCTGAAAAAATAGGAATCTTCCCCATTTTCAAAAGTAACCACAGTGAAATACCAACCCACAAGTACAATCAATAAGACTTATGTGCACAAATAATTGGAATCACTATAATAGAAAGTGACTTTACACCTTTCTACAGTAAAATAGAAATGACCACGGTAAACTATGGTAAAACTTGACTTACTGTGGTAAAAAATGACTTTACTGTGGTAAACACTATTCATGGTAAAAAGTGAAGTTATTGCGGTAAATACTATTCATGGTAAAAAGTGACTTTACTGCGGTAAATACTATTCACGGTAAAAAGTGACTTTACCATGGTAACTACTATGCACAGTAAAAACAAGGTTACCCTCCAAATGTTTTCTAACTAAGTGGGAATATCTCTCCAGAAAATCCACCAACGAGGAATGGTCCGGCAACGGAACCAAAATGTCATCACCAATCCGGCACTATGATAATTCTTTATCGAGAACTCCTCGTGCTATGATTATTTACTAATGCACAACTTTTAGTTTGGTGGATGGAATCTAGAAACACAACAAAAAACATAACACAAGAATACCATAGACTATGATAAGAAGGAATGATGATAAATCTGAAATATAAGTGTAAATTATAATATCAACATGAAATTGTTACAATCTCACCCATGAGGTACTTCAAGTGTTACTAACTTCACTTGCCTTCCAACAATAACTATGGGAGAAACTTCACAATTACACCTCTTAATGGCTTCTTTAACACACCTTCAAAATGATGGCTTCCTTTACACACTTACTCATACAATATTTCTCACTACTTCCTTCTATGCTAAATGAGGGGGGTGGCCTCTCTATTTATAGAACTTCCAGGCTTATCCATCTTATCTCTAAGATAGGATAAGAAATCTACTCTGACGAATCATATTCCATACCTTAACTCTTATCTGTACATGTAAGCTTATCTTTTAAGATAAGATAAACCTTATCATTTCACATGGGTTCCACATTTTTAGACTTTTTACAAATAAAATACACAAAATATTTATGACCTCACTCATTGTCCTTATTACCCATATAATATTTCTAATTCCTAATCATGTAGACCCTACTTCTCTACTTACCCTAACTTTGACATTTTAACATTACCGAACCACTTACAACAAATATTTACTTTTTACCACAACATTCCTATTATACTTTTGACTATTACCGTACTATACATTATTGGTGGCGTCGTACCAGCAGCACCGTTATATTCTATCGGATGCTACTACTAATTATACTTAACAACATCCTATTCCTAATACACACATTAATGAAATAGAAATTACGGAGTGGTGGATTACCCAAAGTAATAGACCCCTATGTAGGAAGGAAAGCTATTTTTAGTAAGTGCACTGTGGATGTCTGATTGCAAGAAAATAGGTCTTGAAACTTTGGGTTTTATTCGAGGTTCCATGCTCTACATTTTGAGTAATTCCTTCATCTGAACAAGTAGGAAAATGATATTTTCATTGGCGGGGTAGAATACTAACAAAAAACGCATCCCTCCATATCCATAAAAATATGGACTTCTTGCTGCAAAAAATAGTTCACGAGAAACTAGGATTTTAAACGATCATTCCTCCAATTTTAGCGCAGTTTCGCCCACTAGAACCCCGAGAATTGAAGAGGTAGCTCACTGAATTTTTCACAGATTTTATTCATGTGACAAGGAAGAAATTTTATGAAAACTCAGTCCTCCATATCCCTATAAAATAGGGAATTCATGCCGCAAAAACTAGTACATGCAAAACTAGATTTTTCGACGATCATTCCCTCCAATTTTCATGCGATTTCACCCACTATAACCCTGAGAAGTGGAGAGGTAGCTCACTGATTTTTTTCACCATTGTGTCATGGTGGCCATTAATGGATCTTGAAATTCACAGGTCTAGATTTTTTCTCTATTTACGATGAAATCAACTCCATTGTGATAGGTTTTTTCTTCTTGTCTCACTGGTGAAATTTTTCTTCGATCCGGTTGTCGATTTGATGGGAAATTGAACTTTGTTCTTCGTGGAGCCGGAAGTGAAATTTATTCACTGTGAGAATTCCTTTCTATGAATGGGAGGTTTTAAGGTTATTTTTAATGGAATTCAATATTGAATAACTCAGTAACATATGGTTCTTCATTTCATGCATTGGCTTGCAAGATATGTTCAAATCTTCGTCTCACGGCAATGGAGGTTTCTGAAGAATTCCTTCACTCTTATCTTTCATTATTCATTCCTCTGGCTCTTTTAATCAATCTATTATTTGAAACTTGTGCATATTCATGGAGTGGAAGTTTTGGTTTCCATGGTGGAGCTGGTTTGGAGCAACAATGGTGGACTAAGGTGTTCTCTACAATGTTTCTTTAGGCAAGTGAGAAGCAGAAGAAGCGTTTCAAACAGTTAGAAATTTTTTTAAATTTTTGAGTTTAAGTTGGGTGATTTTTTATGTCCCTAACATCCCTCACCTAAAATATATGTGAGGGACATAAATTTTCATAGTGCACCTCAGCTTGACATGTGGCGGAGATCCGACGGTAGGGGATTAAAGCTAAAAAAGTAGCTTTAAAGCATTGAGGGGCTAGAAGTTGGTCACATAGGTGACCGAAGTCCCCTTAGGGGCCAGGAAAATTTTTTCAACCTTGATTTCCTTGACCTTGAGGGATTTGAGGGACACAAAATCCCTCTAGGATCATGGAGCTTACACGTGTCCTTCCAAAATTTGACTAACTCCCGAACTCACTCCAAGAGGGAAACTTGAAACGGTGATAACTTGAGCTCCCAATGGATGTTTTTGATGAAATTTTATATGATCTTGACTGAAAATTTCCTTATCAATCCAATGGTGGGAGTCTTGGGTCTTAATTCCTTGATTTGAATCCTGAAAAAATGGATTTTTTATTTGGTTTTCCACATGTGCATGAGATAAAGTGCTTGCATATCTATTGCACTAAAGTGTTGTGAAAAAATAATTTCACTATATTGTAGGGCTTGGAATTTACTTTCAAAAAATATTTTTTCTCCTAAATCCATTCAAAGCTCCCAGGATGGCCTTCAAAAGATCAACAGTTGTTTTGGCATGTGCACTACCTAGGCCTGTGAACCCTGATTTTAGTGAAACTATCCCAACTTCTTTAGATCCTTCCTGAATCTTCCTAAATCAATTCCATGATGTTCCTATGCATTTGATTCACCTACATGTCTAGTTTATCTTTTTCCACTCTATGGGTTTTCTCCAGTCCTAGGAAGGCCAGTGATAGCCCTTCCCACAACCACCCAAAGTTTGCATTTTTCAATGAACTCCTAAAATCACCTAGAGGGAATGATTGGAATTTCCTAAATCACCTAAGGGGATGAGATAACATCAATTGGGAGGTCACTCGGACTAACTAGGCAGACTTGAGGTGCCTTGGAAGGGTAAAACTTGAAAAAATTAACACAGGGGTATAGTTGTCATGCTTGGAAATTGTCAATTTCCTTGTTGCATATTTTCATGAGAAAAAATCGATTGAGCATCCTTCAAGCAAAAAGATTTGGTTTTGGCACTTTTGTCTTCCCTTTTCTCATTTTTTTACATCTTGCCTCTCTGTTCACATTTTTGGCATGTTGTGTCTATTTCCTGCTTGCATGTTCCATTTTCACAAAGTTGACAATGCGATGGAAGTTAAGTCTTCTTGGTTATCTTTGCGCGCACTGTCTTCCCTCTCTACCTAATTTTCTCTTTCTTTCCCCTCATGGAGAGTGATCACCCTCTTTCTAGTGCTATCACCACTTATCCCTAGTCCTTTTACATGTTTAATTTAGGATTTTATTTCTACATTTTGAGTAATCATAGAAGTAGAAATAGGTAGAGGAATTGGCCTTCTCTAGAGGTCTTTCTCAAGTGCGTAAGGTACCATAACTTGAGACACCCCCCATTGTTTCCTCAATGACCCATTCAACCTGATCTAGGATGGGTGCAAGTTTGAGCTCCAAGAGTCTCAAAATCTTATTGTTGTGCACCTCCTAATAGAATTATCCTTTGGCCTTCAACAACTCTTCCAATGGCAGGGCTATCTTTGCATAACCCTTAATGAATTTTCTATAGTAACTAAGGTGCCCCAAAAAACCGTGCACTTCACTCTTTTTGGTAGGTTCTTCTAGCCCTAAAATTATTGCAATCTTTGTAGGATCTACCAATAGTCCTTCTTTACAAATGATGTGCCCAAGTAAATTACCAAAATGGGTTGCAAAGATACACTTATTGATATTGAGATAGATGCTAAGCTTCCTCCATCTCTCAAACATCATCCTCAAGTTATCACAATGATGCTTTACTAGTCTATAAACAGTCCAATCATCCAAATAAACCTATAAGAACTTATGAATGAAGTCCTGGAATGCCGTAACAATGATGCACAAGAATATTGTTTACACGTTATTCAATCCAAAGGACACGAAAGTGTATGTTAAAATTTCCCATTTAGTTACTAAGGTGGTCTTCTCTTGATCATTATGCACAATTTGTACTTGAAACCCTAAAAATATATCTTTGAATGAGTAGATTTCATGCCCTACAACTCCCTCAAGGACCTTTTCTATGAATGGTGTAGGAAAAGGATCTATGACACATGAAGCATTGAGTACCCTATAGTCCACACAGATCCTAATCTAGCCATATTTCTTTATACTAATCACCATGGGATTGACCCACTTAGATTCCTCAATAGGTTCTATGATCCCTAACTTAAGCATCTTGTTAATCTCCTCTTTTACCTTCTCACACAGTTTGGGTTCATCTTATAAGGCCTCTTCCAAACCGGACGCATGCCTTCTTTTAATTTAATCTTCATCTCTCCCAATGAGGGATGTATGCCCTTCAACTCATGATAACCCCTTGGGAATAAGTCCTAGAAGTCACGCAACAACTCAATGATCTTCGCAACCTCTAGTTCTAACCAATAATCTCCAATAATATCCTCCTTAGGTACATCCTCGCCTAATATTCACCTTTTTAGTCTTCATAGGCACATGGTATGTGCACACCTTATCATTTTTGGATTCCATGACCTCAAATGTACCCTTAGTGTTCTTTATATCCAAATCAACTACCTCATCATCACTGAGGTAGACCATCTTTCCTTTTTTCTTCTCTTTCCACGGGCACCTTAACAATGTTTCTTTTGTTTCTAACACATCATCGCGTACCTTAGTATTAGGATCTTCTAAGAGCTGATCCATAAGTTCCCCTACCTTCATGATGTCTCCTAGCATAATGTGCTTCATAATTATCAAGGCTTCATGTATTGGTGGTTTATTATAAAACTAACCAAAAGTATGAGCCATACCTTTATTCAAGTTTCACCAACTTGTAGTTTCTTGTTATAAATTGGTATGCACATACCAAGACCACATGCATCTACGCAGAGTAGAGTAAAACTTGTGTACTTAAAGAGATGATGGTGTATCCTCTTTCCCTTATGCCAATTTTCTCTCATAGTTTTGGATGTGCACCAAAGCAGGAGTCATTTCATCATAGTCATGTACAAGAGAGGGAACATTTCTTTTAGTAAACCTTGTTAAAAAGGCTACTCTTACCTCGCGCCAACCTAAAAATTATATTTTTGTCTCCCACCATCACACTATTATTCTTTGCAATGTATAGACCATCATATTCCATCTATCACCATATTTTTTCCATTGGTCCTCCATCGCATGCAAGAAAGAGTCAAGTTTCTCTTCCCCAATGTACCTTGGTAATTGATTCCTTCCCAAGCACCTAATCATGTGCGGCCTAATCATATTGGTGACTCTTATATTGACATTACAACCTACCATTTTATGCATTTCATGGGCCCAAGTGTCACTAATATATTATGTTTCTTCCTAATGAAGTATGCCCTATTTATATGGTTCCACAGTCTCATATGCGCTGAGATTCTATTAAGTTCATCCTCATTCACAAGATCAATATAAGGTGTAACCTTCACATCATCCAAGGGTATGACCATGCACTCATCCTTGTTCTCAAAACTTATATATATTATTAAATCATAAATCTATACTATTATAATAGCACCAAGGATGTCCAAGCAGCGCTGGGAAGTTATCAGCCTCGGAAAGTTCCAATACTTCAAAATCACCTATAAATTTGGCTCCTTGAATAGTGATTGAAGCATCCTTCAACACCTCAATAGGCATGGCCCTTGTTTTATTTTCCATGTATAGTAGATTAGAATATGGTTGTATTTGTGACCTCCCCATCTAGTTCCAAGAATCCAATGTCAGAACATTGAATTATGTACCTATGTCAATAAGAATGTTACTCACCAACCAACCATCTATCACTACATCTAGTGTAATCTCCTTGTCATATTCATGGTTCTGTGGTGGTAAATTTGTATGAAGGATTTTGCACTCTCATTCAACCCAGAACCTAGGTGCGCATTACTTTATCTTACAACCATTCTCCCACAAAATGAATGATGTTCTCTTTTGCAAGATCTTACACACTTCCCTCAAATCATCCAAATCCTTTTGTGGAAGCTCAATATTCTTTGCAAGTTCCCTCTCACATGTTCAAGCACTAGATATCACCCTATAAATCCCTGATGACTCCCATGGTCTCCTGATAGACCTCTTTCGATGAGCTACATCTGTATACTTAACATGTATAACCTCCTCTCTCCGATAAGGGATTTTTCTTCAAGATGCTCACATGCGCACTCTTCTTCTCGCGTGTATAGTAACTAACACAGGATGAAGTTCTAGATTAGTTTTCTTCTTAGGTTCCAATTGTTCATGTTTTACACTCTCCACCTTAATCATGCCTACGTATTTTCCTTCTTTTTGTTCTTACACATATGAGCATAGAGACTAGGGCAATCTTCAACCTTATGTGGCTTCCCATAGTACGTGCATACCTGATTCTTAGGAAACTCACACTAATAATGATCTGGTGATCCACAAGTATAACATGTGCCACGTGTATACCTTCCTATACCATCATAACCTCTGCTCCTATATCCACCTCAGAATCTTCCATCTCCATTGTTGTGCCCTTCATTGGTATGCCCTTCTTATGCCCGATAACTACTTGCCATAGAGTTTTGTCACAATCCAGTCTCACATGCCTCATGGATATGTTTGATCAAGTGTTATCCAGTTGTATCATTGGTATGTGTGTTGCAAATCTTGCAGTACATAGATATGTTCTTTTGTGTCATGCTCTACAAGAGTTGAAAAATCCATACATCATGATTCTTGTGGAAAATATCACAAGATGTTAACAAGGTGCACACATTCCTACGTAGAAAACTATCCTTTGTATGTCCTTCCACTTCACAATTAGTACACCATAACCCACTTCACATCTTCATGCACCGAAGTTTTATAAAAAAATTCCAAATCTATAGCCATCGTTGTTATTTTTTCCTTGAGAAAAGGAGTTGCTCATGTATCAAGACTCCCAACTACTTCAGCCCATAGAGTTGTTTATAAGGCCTCACATGGATCAGTAAATGTTCTATGTGATAAATCCCTTTGAAACAAATTCAGTAACCCTCCAACAAACCACTAAGTGTTTTGGATCATATGAATATCATAGGATAACTTAGACAACAAAGTCTTAAATCGTGAGTCATAATCCATCACACTTTCAGCCAAGCCCTACTTGATGTCCTTTAACGTGCTAATACTTTGGTCCTCAAAATCTGAGATATGAAACTTTGTTAAAAAGGAAGTGTGTAGTGCATCATAATCCACCACAATCTAATGTGGATATTAATTCCTATACTAGTTGCGTGTACAACCTTGAAGTGTGGTGGCACACTAACTTTCATTTCTATTGGAAGTCGTTATGCCCTTAGCTCTCCATAATAATTCACACTTATGCACATGTTCAGCTACATCTTCCACACCTCTATATTATGGTAACTAAAGAGACATCTCAAATAAGGTATATGGTGTCCATTACACTAGTTGTTCAAAGTTATAATTGTTGTGGTGATGGTTTTTTGTGGACCCGTCCTAGAGTAGGGCTAGGTTCTAAACCTAAACCTCCACTAGGATTTTCTCTGTGTGGTGGTTTTCTTGAACCACCTGAGCCTCTCATCATTACCTATGGTCCTATGGATGAAATTCCTTGCGTCCTAGTAATTGTGCTAAATTGGACACCAACCATATTTTTTTATAGTTTCATCTATATGATTGTTTCAAATGGGTTGCATGCCAATGCTCTGTCCTCTATCAATGTTCTTGTGAAATTTTCCCCAAAAATACTCATTCCAAACACTAGCGCATGTTACACTACCATGTGCATGTCCATGATTTGTTGTTCCTCTTGAGATAAAACTAAAATATGTCTACATGTATCTCCTACCCAATGTGGAGATCCTTCTTTCTCGCCTTCACTATGATGCTCTTCTACAACTACCTCTGGATTTTGAACACCTTACATAAGGGCTAGGTAGCTAGGGTAGGTCAAATGCATGCCCGCAATTCTCATTATTTCCTAAGACACACTCTCATCAAATGCCAAAGGGGTCTCTCTATTTTCATTTACCAATGTCAGAAAGACATGATCCTATGGTCCCTCACTTTCTCGTGATGCTCCCATCACATTCACTAGTCATCATTCTTTTAGACCTTAGCACATCATCAACTTCCTTCTATCATGCATTATTATACATGAGCCTTATTTTCTCTCTATCTTTCTTCTTCAAGGTTCATCATCATCCTTCCCAAACCTGTTTCCTACCCTTACACATGGTGGGGTTTTAGCTCGCCATTGATATCTTCTCTATTCTTGGTTTAACCATCAATATCTTGATAGTTAAATGTGTTGTGCACAAATAAAATCATCTTCGATCACTTAAAACCAAAACTCAGCTTCTTATGTGCATGAGTATGTTTAAATCACGTCCTCTAAGGTATAACTATGCAACATACCTTCCCAAAGTGATAATCTACACTCTATTCCACACTTTCGTCCAAATCAAAGAGTGTTTGTTAATATTCTTGTCTCTAAGCTTTCTTCCTTCTTATCTAGACACCTCTATTAGCCGCATAGGCTGCCAACCACTGGTATAATTCTACTGGGAAAAATTTGAAGGTCTCATACAAGCGGTCATAGAGATTGTCTTAAACCCACTTTTTTACATTAAAATCAGGTCTTTTGCTATATCTCTAAGCAAACGCATCCTGGCCGTCATACATCCAATTCTCAATATTCTCCAAAGACAATCAGAAAAATGTGTGTATACAACACGTAGTAAATAGATTGAAAAGGAGGTCATGACAATGGAGCCAAAATTTAGTCTTTATTTTCCCAATACAGTTATGCACATTGGTGCTTCATCCAGACAAGTCTGGGAGCTCACCCGAAGCACGCACAACCTCCATGTCCCTTCTTTTTTTTTATTACAAATATTTTAGCGTGCATATCCATAATTATAATCATAAGATACATTCATATAAGGGTATACACCATAGAATTACAATTCAAAAACACATATAATAAAGAAGTTAAATCATAAGAAACAACTATTCGTATTTCAATACTTATCAATCCATGTTCAGTTATTGTCACATTAGTTGTCTATACACTAACATCCATCATAACCATCATTCATTGTATAACATAATAGTTGATTACATCAATAATTATACCTCCATGTAAAGGTCCATATAGGAATACATACTTAAACCCATAACAAACTATTAGAACTCATATCTTAGCACTTGGCACTCCCCACACTTTAAACAAAGACGTATAACCTATATTTATATAGTGGGTACTTTGCCTTCACCGCATACATGCACATTCATAATAATAGATTTGATTAATAATATCTTGCACTCTTTTACAACTTGTTATAAGACTAGATTAGGCTATATTTAGATTAGGTCCTTACATGTTTTAATCATGTTATTATCCTCCTCCATGCATTTTATTTTTCCCTTACATGTGCTTCCTTGCCCTTTTCTTGGCTGCCAAGTCATCTTACTTTTATCTATTTCTCAGTAACTTTTCTTGAACGACGCTTTATCTTTTCTTTGTTAATTTTATCTCGTGTTCTAGAAAATTAGCTAAGTCCCAAACCATAAATACACATGCGTGAACCTTGATGCACTAACCATTACCGTAAGTGTGTGCCCCTTCACACATCCCTTACGTATGGTGTGTATCCTCCATGCATGGCTAGTACTTATCCATTTTATTCTCTCAATAAGGACCAGATCACCCGAGTCACAAAAACACAAATGAATAGCTTGAGGAGGTAGATGAAGATGCCCACAATAAGAGGATATTATTTTGAAATAATCATTACATATTTCTCAAAAACTTTCCATTGAGCATCTAGCTACACAAAGTGTTAAATATTATATGAAACTAGGTACTACACTTCATTTTCCATAAATTATTAAGAAGAGTTCATCTTCGTGGATCTAGAGTGGTCATATGTCCTCTATTTGGATAATATATTGATCGCAACACATCATTGGACCTAGTCACACTACTTTATCAATTGTATCTTTATATTCAAACCCTAACTATATTCACTCACAAATAATCCTATCTTAAATATATGGGGGCATATGTGGATCATTGTTCCTTATATTATAATAATAGGTTTTCATGCACTATATATGCCCCTACATATTATTTTTTTATTTGAAAAGGTAATAAATTGGATTTGAAGGGCCCCAAAACCCACAAAATACATAGGAGAAAAAATATTACAATGAGGAATAAAAGATATGGCCTCTACTAGTATCCAGAAAAGACAACCACAACCTTGAAACACACGAGAAAACCTTTTCCCACAACAATGAAGGCTAGTTCAAAAGTTTTGACCCAAAAAAATCAAGAAGTCACCCAAGAGAAACTTTGAGTAATCCAAATGAGCATGATTCTTGGGTTAGACCATAGTCCACCCATCCCCACACCTTGTGGAGCCCATAGACCCCTAGAAATCCTCCATGTTCTACAACATCCTTCCCAAGATCTATAATTAAGTGGACATCCACATCAGCCCCCAAATTCTCGGTCAATCCTTCCCTCTCCTCTAGTTGTCCCCAATATTTGCTAACCAAATCCCACCTAGGTTTAAAATTTAAATCTCCCTCCTACCCAGTGGCACCAAATCATCTTGCCACCTCTAACGACAATGCATCCCTCCTCCTCTACTAACTAAACACTCGCTCCAGCCCCATCAAACACCGAATTGGTAGATACAAAGTGGACGAGAATGTTTCCTTTGATCCTATGACTATCTCCTTCTCCACTTCAAAGAAGACCACCATCAACGATTGACTCCTCTTCCAACTCATCATCCAACGATTAATGACATATTTCAGCAGGGATATTCTTCAACACAACACTTCCTCAATGCATGTCTAACCCTCTTGCATTTTCTATAGAAAACCTATGAGCTCTCCACTTGGATCACCTATTCCCATTTTTCATCCAGGGAATTCAAAAAAAATCTCTTGGGTATTTTGGATCCCATATGAACGTTAATCCATAGCTAAGAAAAGACCAATTTATACTCAGTGCCCTATTGTTAGGATCAACAAAAATCAAAATTTTCATAGATCGAGAAATCCCCAAAAATACTTTAGGCTCCCAGAATTCCAAGGGGAGAGAAAAGAGGTGAATCCAAACAAAGAGGACCTGAAATATAAAACCATGTGGCATACTTTTTTCCCATCGATGAATACTAAGAGTAGCATTTTTGTAGAACCATGGGGCCCCAAGGAACACCCTTAGCATTTCCAACTCATCTTGAAAATAGAAGAGAAAACTTTTCCCCATAAGTTCCCCTGAAATCTAACCAAAGATGACCATTTCCTTCTACACCAATCTCTCACAAAGTCTATGTTTTGTCTAAGTCGCAAAAATCTACCCACAAACGTGAATCTAAATCTACCCTTAGCTTTATCAATGATAGAACCTAGAATTTTCAACTGTGGATCAACATATTTTCAAGAAGGAGAGAGCTTAACAGATCTCTATGGGCATCACCAAACAGTCTTGTAGCCCAAGTTATTTAAATTACTATACAAATATATTAAATGGTTTTGGGAAGCACACAAAGTGAGATTCGGACCGAAGACGTAGCACCAAGATCATAATCCTAACACTACACCTTACAACACACCTTCATCACCGACTCATCTATCCTCCACCCTTAAAAGGATTTTGTGCTTGATTCAAACTAAAGACGTAGCACTGGGATCATAAGCCTAAAATTATGCCTCACAACACATATTCATCACCGACTCGGCCATCTTCCACCCTTTAATTTTGATAAGGTCCCATATATATTTTGGAAATGCTTCCATTTTTTTACTTTTGATACTATCCATATCCATTTTATTATGCATATTATGGTTCCTACATATATTATACATGATAATCCTTCCTCTCCCCTAAAATATTGTAGGGAATATGTATCCTCCACCCTCTAAGTGTGATGGGTATATTTATAGTGATCTTATTTAGTATATATTGTGTTAACCCATTTATTTTATATAGATATTTTCAAAATAATTCAAAAACATTCAAACAATCACATAATACAAAAACATGCAAATATGTGCAAACATACAAAATCAAGAAATTTTTATGTTTTTCTTGGCTAGCTTATTACTTTATACATGTTATTTGTCATGTTGGTTTGATAGATAGCATATTTACTCTTTACACACATGAATTCATGAGGTATATTGAGCTTGATGCAAGACACACACAAGTTGATACACAATGATGGGATATAACATGGTTATATTTACACTACTTTTTTGGCAAATCCCTCGAGGCTATATAGATCATTTTGTTTCATTAGAAATTAATTTACACCTTCCCTATCATTATAAAATCTATGTATAGTTCTTATTTCTATAATTTTAGTTAATAGGACTAAAATATGTGTCTTTTGCATTGCTAACCTATTTTGTTATTTCTATTTTACTATTTTCTATCCTTACCACATATAATGTTGTCATTGATGGGTCGAAAAGAAGACTCGAATGTGTTTTCTATAATTATTAAATGTACAATAAATTGTATATATACATGTGGTGAGGGGATGTGAAACCAAAAATCCTAGAGAATGTGGAAGATTAAGAGACCACCCACGTGAGGAGGTAGAAAGATAGGACAATGGAATACACCAATATTCCCCCCTTATTATATTATTTTTACAAATTTACCCCCAAAACATCATCATCTTCTTTTGATTTTGGTACTTCTTCTTTTGATTCACCATCTAGTTGCCTCGATGTGTCCTCTCTACTTAATATGGAAAGGACAATGTATAGATTTATGTGAATCACTACGACTAGATATGCTCTCATTGTAAGAGTTGCAAATGAAGAGGTGGGCTTGGTATGCTCATGTAGTGAGACATGGTTTCTTTTGGGGATGTTCTATCTTGAATTCATTATCTTCATTGTATCCTTATTCGAGCTTGGCACGGCTCTTATTTGTCTAGCACTATACGTCAAACAAGAATCAATCAATAAGTCCTTGATGCACTATGTCCTCGAATTGCAAGTTTTGAACATTTTCAAGGAACACAGAAGAAACCATGCTCAATGGGCCTTCAATTCATTCTCTCAAATACTATATATCTCTATGGTTTCTTACAACACTACTAATATCTCCAGGCATTATTAACATGGGCTCATATTATTGTGTGGGATCATAGGCTTTACCTCATTGATTGGTTTCTTACATTTTATAATTTTTGGTTGTTATAAAGTCAAAGTGCAATGACCTAACATAGGAAGAAGCTTTTCTATCAATGGATATGTTTCTCTTATATATTTTTAGTGGAATTGATGAAAATTTAGTTGGGGATTGTGTTGAAATTGTGTTTTCTCCAATTTATGCCTCTTTAATTAATATTGTTCCTTTATTGCCTCCAATAAGTCCTCTTTTGAAAAGGCATATCATATTGGCACTTTGAACTACACCGAAGTAAACAAATTGATTTTATAAAAACTTATCTTCTCATAATTTAGAATACAAATGTAGATAAATATGGAAGGAAATATAGAAATTTAGTGAACGAATTATTTATCATTCATATCCAAACTTTGGTCCTTTCTCCACTTCCATTATGATCACCATGACCTCGATCATGGCCATGACCGCCGCCGCCACTATGACCACTTCGCATATAACAGGTTTTTGTTGCCACATATGGAACACATAGCTGAAAATGCCGAAGGAATATAAAAACAAATGTAGGTTTAAAATGCTCTCAAGTAACAGTTTGAAACACCAATCAAATTTCACCAGAGTTTACAGCTTTGTTGGTTAGAGAAAATATGAGTTTGGGTGTTTTCAATAAATAAAATATTTCTACCAAGTTGCTAATATTTACTCCATGTAGGTTTGGAAAGCTAAAATTCCAAAGAATGAATTGTACCAAAGCACCACTCGATACCAATGATTCAAGAGTGGAGAAGACTTAATTTTTTTCTATAAGTATCCAATGTACAAGAAATTTTATAAATACATGTGGCGAGGGATGTGAAACCCAAACATCCTAGAGAATGTGAAAGATCAAGAGACCACCCACATGAGGTGGTAGAAAGACATGAAAATGGAATATGCCAACAAATACTACTTTCTTAAATGGATTTCTTCCTTGATTTATTATTGTGTTGTTTTACTTTATTTTCTTGTTGGGTTATAATACTATGATTTTTTTCCTCTTAGGTACCTAAGTTCCTTGTGTGGGTGTCCTATATTTATGGATTCATTCATATCTTACATGTGTGCACTTATTTCTAATATTTTAGCACATTGTTGGTTATATTGCCACTATCTTGTGACACCATGGGTGTACCATGTTTATGGATCCATTCCTACATATAAATATGTTTCTAAGTAATATTTCTTGCTTTTATCTATGATGTTGTTTCTATTATTGTAATATTCCAATTCTATCTTATAACACAATCGGTTTATACTATGATGTCTACATTATTGCCTTCATTATTACTTTTGACATTTTTTGTTTTTTATGTTGTTTTTATGTTCACGTACTATTGTTTATGATGATATGATTCACATTTATCTCTATTGTATTTACAACTATCCACATGTATTATTTCTTGTTGTGAGTTGCATGCTACTTTTTCTCTAGACCAAGGTTTCCACCATGAGAAACCCCTTTTACAGGTATAGGTTATCGGTGATGGCCACCATTCCAACCTTATATGTGATCCTACATAGATTATCGACTTATTACACATGGATACATGTATACTATTATAACACACATACTCAAATGATTTATCGCACGTGCATTAAAGAGGGGGAATTTATTAGGATATTTATATATCTACATATAGACTACCAAATATATGAATAAACATTACAAGGTTAAGATCCTTATAAAAGGTCGCATATACGAAATTTTGGAATAATTTAATTAAGGTCAAAACATTATAGCAAATTTAGGACCATGGCATGGTTTTGACCATGATAGATGTTTTTAGACAAGGGGCATATTTTCTATATTTTTCAATTTCTCCAAATTTTATCAACTATTTAAAATATTTTCATAAATTTTCAAATAAAGATGATTCATTTCATAGCATGATACAAGGGTCATGAGTAATTCATTCCATCTTCACTACACTATTCAAATTCAACTCGTAAAATAGGGTTTGGGGTCATCATTCTCCTCCCTTACGATTTTTCAAAATCTATATGTTCAATAACAATAACAATAAAACCTTATGGGGGCATGGTAATTTCCATTACCTTAATGATTTGATGTTACCAAGAAGTAACAATAGTACAAATTAGACCTATATTAGTCTACAATGATGCAAGATGTGGGTTTAGTGAATTTTTTTGAAGCAGTTAAGTTCTTCTAAGGTTTTTTTCTCTTCTCTCACCGTATTCCTATGGGATGAAGTCATAAAATTGGATAATTTATTTTTATGTTAAACCTTCCTCAATATAAAGATCTAAAAGGGGTAACTTTGGTTCCTCTTCTCACTCTCTTCGTTGTTTAGGTGTACTTGACATTCTAGTCCCTCCTTTGGCCCAAAATTGAGGATTGATCACTCCTAATCCCCTGGAATCTCTCGTAGTGAATTCCAAGTCTCCAAGGAATGGAAATAATGAGATCTCCTCCTCCATGAAATAAAAAAGTGTGTTACTTCCATATTTTTCTTACCGTTACTTACTTTTTTGCAAAGTTCAAAGTTACAAGCATTATCTATATGTTTTAGTCAAAATTCATCTTCCATAATATACATTGATGACCCTCGTTGTTATAGGTTTCATCATGGAGCATGCCAACACCAACACATCCAAGAACTATTTTCATGAGAAGACAAAGTGTGTGTGCACAATCAGGTATATTTTTCCTTTAAGCATGGAATTTTCAATTACACACTTAAAGGGGGAAATGTAGACATTAAAAATTTATAACTTTTCAATTGAAGGGGGTTAGGTCGATTGGTTAGGTAAAATTTTATATTTGACACCACCTAGGTTAAAATACATTATAGCATGAGCCCCGTTGGGGTGGTTTGCTTTCCAATTGAACCCGATTGTTGTTGGTCAGTAGCACTCATGGTGGCCAATCTTCTTCAAAGTGTCATTCATGGCTAGTTTGGATCGTGTCAATTATAACATTTGGATCTAGTGTGTAGCACTTTTGGTGTTTTTTCCTCTTCTATTGTTGTGTCGATGGTGGTAGGTTTCATGGTGTCTTATCTTCTCTGAATGTTGTGTCGATGATGGCAAGTTGTCATTTTGGTTGAATTTCTTTGATTATAAATGGACGGTCATGGTAGGTTATTATTGTATGCTCAATTCATATCTCCGATCAAAATCATTTATGGGAAAGGGTCCCATTAACCCTTGTTTAACTATAAAAAATGTAAATTTTCCTTTTGAAATGCTAAATTTGACTATGATCCTTGTTAAAACAAATTTTCATATTTAGAATGTAAAAATGATATTCATAAGCCTCTTTTAAATGACCATGTCGAAAATTCTCTTATGTCTTTTAGGCCTATTGAAAATATAGAACTTGTTGATATATATCTTACTATTACTCCCCGTGTTGAAATCAATTCTATTGAAAACTAACTTGCTTTACATGATATTGCTACCACTTTAGATCCACCATCTTTTAATGATAATAACAATGATATTATTCATAATGCTACCCCATAACCAATTCAATCTTTACAAAATTATTATCACAATCTAAACATTCAATATATGAGTATTGAGATCCAATCCCTTAAGAATGAGATAGAACATCTAAAGGGTCCTTCAAATTTCCATGTCAATTATGTCTCTACACATCATGATTAATCTAGTTCTAAGGATAAAGACACGCAATTTGATACCAACACGATTCATGTTACCATATTTCATTCAAGTGAAGTGAAACTCTTACATAAAGGCCATAGTGTTTATGTTCCCAAATATTAATTTCAAATACAAAGGAAAACGTCATGAAAACTGTCTCTTTGGTTTAAACAAAATGTTTGGTAACATGATATTATCTAAGGAAAACATGATAAGAGATTAATAACTTTGTTACCTACTCATTACTATCCCCTATCAGCTTGAAAAAAATAAAAGTTCAGCCATTTTATAGTTATCATGGAATCAACGAGCATTATGACAATGATTACTATTCCTTACAATGAATAATCCAACAACTTGAGAATCGTGGTTTTATCTCCTTCAATACATGAGATTATAACATATAGTCACTTCAAGTCCCCAAGTGTAAATAGGTTTTTAAATTTGATACCTCTAAATTATATGAGCATAATATGATAGTGAATGATACAAATTAGGATGTCTTATAAGAGCCATATATACGTAAAGGGGATAAGAACAAAATTCCTCCTTCGAAAGAGTCCATGTTAGTGAAATAATTATATCATACTATTGTGATAAACAAAAAGGAAACAATAATAATATCACAAGAGAAATCACCCATGGCTATAAAGCATTTAAAATTCACACAAGTTCTCGATGGGTGAAACACATAAAAATCATAGATAGTATCGATTTATCATTACTAATCAATTCTAATGATAGATATGTTTTTTATCGTGATTACTATTATACTGAAAATGAATAGTTTGATATGTTTAATGAGCATCTATGACAATAAAATTTCAATTCTATTAATGACAAAGAGGATATTATTTTCATAAAAGTGTTATGTGTTCCTAAACAACTTGTCATTGAGCATCTATCTATGTAAAGCACTAAATCTTATATGAATCCAAGTACTACTATTAATTTTATAAAATTACATTAATAAGAGTGCATCTTTAGGATCTAAAGTGGTTTTATGTCCTCTACTTTGTTATCTTACCCATTATGACACATCATTATACCTAGTCACACTACTCTATCAATTTTCTTCTAATATTCAAACCTTGGCTATATCCACTCACAAATAATCCCTTCTCCAATACCTAGAGGCATATGTGAATCACCCTTCCTTATTTTCTAATAATATTTTTCCTTGCAATATATATGCCCCTACATATTTTGCAAATGGAAATGCTTCTAATGTGTTTTATTTTCGATATGATCCCTAGCCCTTCTATGGTGCATGTTATGGCTCCTAAATATATTATACATGATCATCCTTCAACTCTACTAACACTTGTAGGGGCTATAACACCTTCACCCTCTAAGTGTGATGGGCCTCTTATTACAACTATTTTTAAAAATAATTCAAACACATTCAATAATCACATAATTTAAAAACATGAAAATATTTGTAAAAATACAAAATCAAGACTTGTTTATGGTTTTTTTGGCTAGCTTGTTACTTTATACATGTTGTTTATCACATTGGTTTGATAGATATCATATTTACTCTTTACATACATGCATTCACAAGGTATATTGAGTTTGATGTAGGACACACACAAGTTGATACACAATGATATAAGCCATATTGGTTCCTTTTACTACTCTTTTGGGGTATCCACTCACAATACTTTGTGATTTTATTTAATTATAATTCCTTGTCATGTTTCATTCTATACATAGTGCTTATTGTTATTATTTTAGCTAAGGACTAACACATGTGTCTTGTGTAGTGTTAACCTATCTTACTATTTTTATATTTCTATTACTATTTTCTATATTAGATTCATATATTTATATCAATACTTGTTGTAGGGCAGTTGGTCATGGGGTTGGCTCCTACAAGGGAACTTCTCGGGAATGGAATTTGAAGCCACCAGTGTGAGATCTTGGTGTGACATGTGTTGTAATACAGTAACCTATCATTGATCCCCTGAAACTTGTGTCCGTCGAGTACAAATATGGCGTGTTGAATGTTGTGGGTAATGGTTATTTGTTGACAGTGGTGGGATTGAAGCGGTGTGTGTTGATGGGGTGATGGTTGAGCCTAGAACAACCACTTGATTACCATTTGCACCTATGTCCCCAATTCCGACCAAAGCCAATATCTTAGATCTCAAAGTTCTAGAGAGAAACCCTAAAGATTTTGATGTAAATAGTGAAGTGGAAGACAACGAGGTTCCTATTTTGATAGAGTATGAGTAATATACCTCTTCTAGTAATGAATAGGAGGAACCAAATGAAAAATATGTAGTGGCATCCCCTGTTTCATTAGAGATATCAATTAGAACAATGAATTATTTTGAAGAGAAAATATGGAAATATTATGAGGAGAAAAATACGGCATTGTAAAATAGACTATATCGGAAGCCACAAAACTAGAAAAAAAGTGATCAAATTAGGTTGGGGTTGAAAAATTGTTCCCTATGGGTAAATTGGAGGCAATTTTGGAGGTTAACACTAAGGAAAAGAAGAATCTATCATTTAGGACACTTCACCCCAATATTGATCCGACTCCCTCAAGGTCATTGATTTCTAGGAGGGCGAGAGATACGATATTACATCAAAGAGATTTTTGAGTGTGTTGATGGTTTAGATGATGAGTGGAACACGGTGCAATCCAAAAGGGATAAATGGAAGAATTCATTTTTTTATCACGAAGAAATCACTAGGAGTAGATACAAAATCTACCTAGATATTTCACCCCTTTTATTCTCTTTTGTTCTTTTTAACCACTTTATTTGGGTGGTTTGTTGTTTTTCTGTTGTAGAAGTGATGTTGTTTTGCTTACTTTTCAACTTATCCCGATTTTTTCTTGTTTTTTCTTCATTTTTATCTATCTCGGGTGGTTAGACACTTTTTGTTTTACCAAGGTAGGATCCCTACCAAAAACCTCTACCCTTGGTAAAAAATACTTGTTTATATAGATTACTTCCTTGATTCATTACTTGTTGTTTGAATCAAGTGTATTTTTTAATTACAATTATAAGATCCTTTACTTTATATGACCTAAGTTTCTTAACTATCTTATGATATTATGTGTGTCTTTTATTTATGGTTATCTTGTGACATCATGGGTGTCCCATGTTTATGGATCTATGTCTACATATGAATTTTTATATACATTATTTCTTAGTTGTCTCTATGATGTTGTTTTTGTAGTTATATTATTCCTAGTTTGGCTTATGACACACCTTGTTTATATCATGATGATTTAACTAATGTCTTTACTATGACTTGCGACATTTTTTTGTTTGCTAATTTATTCATATGCTTGTACTAATTTTGATTGTGACATTATTGACACTTTTCTTTGTTGTATTTACTAATATCCACATGTGTTCTTGTTTTTTATTAAACTAAAATGTAAAATAAGATCCTAATCTAATGCAAGATTGTAGTAAAATAAATGAAAAATAAAATACTGAAATAATACCCAAACAACTAAGAAATGAAAATATAAAACCCTAATGTGCAAAGAGGGTTGGAAGAGCCTTAGTTGGTTCGAAGATGTCACGGGATTGTGTTGCAGTGAAGACCGACTAAACAGAATGGAGGAACATCACACATGATCCTTTAAAAGTGTATATCTGAGTGATTTGGCTGGACTGGGGCACCTAGAGAAGGGATGGAGGCACTTTGAGCTTGATTCTAGGTTCCCCGGTCTATGTAGGAGGTCCAAATCCAATTTCACAGGGTCACCAGATGGTGAGAAATACTCATTGTTTGTCACTATTGTGTTGTTGAACTCCACCGAATGTCGTTGTGGATATAGAATGCATAAACAACCCGAAAACCCCAAACAAAGAATTAAACCCTAAAAAAGAAAGATGTAAATGAAGGGATCAGACTATCCTTAGCCACCACAATGGTGGACTTACAACTGAGTGCTACACTACATGTCAAACCCAATGTAGTTGTGTGTGTGTGTGTGTGTATGTGGAATTTTTCCCTAGGTTACTCTTGTGTGTGTCGCACTTGAAGTAGCAAGCAAGTAGCTAGATGTAGAATTTAAATAATGTGTGCATGCAATAGAATAGACTTCCCTCTCCTATGAAGTGTGATGCAGAAGAACCAGCCTTTGTCCCTTGTGATGGAGCTAGATGGATGTAAATGGAGCTATAAATGCCTTGATGGATGTAACCTTAGGTGGTGATAAGTAGTGCTTAGTGCTTGGTCCCTTATTATGATCACATAACTTTATATTTATATGATTCCTTCACTTGAATTTTGTAATCAACCCCGAAAAGGCCGACTACTAAAAAGATAAGATGCTCAAACAACTAGAAAGGACCCAAAAAGTGTGAGTAAAGTATAAATAGGACGAGGGCACCTAGAGGTGATGAGGCACTGGTGTTAACGTCCCGACTAGGTGCCCTAGTCCAAAAAGGGTAAAACCGGAGTATGAAAAGAAAAACTTGGCCGGTAAAAGTGGAAGACCGAAAGTAGTAACAAAAAACAACATAATATGGCCAAAGACATGGGTTAATTAGTAATTTTCTTACTTAGGAACCATATCAATAGTAGCATGTGATCGATACTAGATAATCACCCAAAGTGCATGATTTATTGTCTGCATTTTCCCCCACTTTATGTTGATGAGCGGAAATATTGGTAACATAAATTAGATAGAGATGTGTACCTGATATCCAAGTAGATTGATGTAGAAAGTGTGTTGAGGGATTAGACAAAGTGTGGAGTTATTAAAATAAAAATATGGAGCATGAAGACTAAAGATGCAAATGTGTAAAGAGTGATGAAAATGAACCTAAGGTGGAAGCGTGTGTGTAAATGAAAATGTGTGTGATGTACCACTGTTAGTATTTATGTGTGTGATATCAAGTGGTGATGATGTTGATGTTGGTTGCTTACTTCCCATACGGATGGACCTGTAAAAGAGAAGATGATCAAGTAGTAAAATACACATGTATATGTATGAAAAGCATGTAAGGAAGTATGTAAAAAAATTGCTGGAAAATGTGAAAAAAGAACATGTGCACCTAATCCACGATGAGAAAAGAGTGAAAAAAAGATCATGTTGATGAAGTGTGAGTTTTTTGGGTGATCTTGCACCATTGGCTGAAGAATTATAGAGAGGAAAGTCTTATTTATCCTCCAACCTTTAACCGCTCCCTGAAATAAAAGAGATCTTTATACTATCTAGTTTCTTGGGCAATCTGATGCCTTGGTAGAAGCAAATAGTATAGAAAGGAAGACCTCGTGTTATCCTCTAACCTTTAACTTCTCCCTGGAATAAAAACCACCGTGTAGATGATTTTTTTACAAATGCATGTGCTAAGGACAACTTAACCTATAAAATCCACTGTGTAGAGTTTTGTAGACTATGCTAAACCCTCGTTGATGTTTAACTATCCCCGATAATATGTGCTCTAGGAAAATCACAATCAGTACTAAGGACCCAAGTCTGATTCTGAGCCTTGAAATTTAAAATTGTATTGTATCAAGATTTATGTTGTTATGTGTGTACTCTATATGGGGTAATTGATTTTCCTAAATGATGCCCCCTCTTTGGGGGTGCATGCGATGTCATTGTAGGAGTATGTGGCACAAAAGAGGACCAATCGCTGAAAATGTGCCCTGTAGGGGGAAGGGAATGTGTTTGGTAAAGAACAAGGCACATGCAAGCAAGTGGTTGGGAGACAAGTCTCAATACAAGCAAAGATAAACATTCATGTATAAGATGAAGTGTAAGCTAGATAAACAATGTGTAAGCTAAAACATGCAATAAGACAATGTAGACCACAAAAAGAGGGTTGCAAACATGGGACACCACTCATGATGTTGTAAGACACACAAGGTTGACTAAGCCAAAAATCATACAAGTTTGCACATAAGACAAATGGAAAATCCCACATACAATGGAAAACAATAACAAACAAGTACAAGCAATGGAATAGATAACCATGGTGGCAAGTAGTCCTATAAAAAAATGTTGCTCATGAAGCATCTGTTAGCATGTTAGAAAGATAAAATATATGTCAAAGTGTGTACGATATGATAAAGTAGTATGTTATGTAACAAAATGAAACAATAAAGCACCTATAGTGTATGAAATGGATGCCCCCATGAGCCGTTATGGGACTGGTACTAGATATTGCACTAAGCATCCATGTTATGTGTAATGTATTTGTATAATCTACAATCAAAACTAGAAAGCAAGTGAACACACATGTGTTTATAATAAAGATAATGACATACAAGATATTTATCTAGCATGTGTAATAAAGTGAACATGTACAAGTAAATGCAACCAAGATATGCAATATGTTGTGGATGGATAAAATGGAATGCAAAGTGAATGATAGGAGGAGCATGCCCTCGAGTGAATGGAGTTGTATGCAGTGATGTTCATTTGTTTATGCCCCCTCATTAGTCAAGAATGAACAAGAAATGGCAAGTGCATCATCAAGAAATGGTCGAGTGATGTGTTGTATGTAGCATAGTGTGGGTAATGTGTAATGATGATATGTGACATAAAGATGAGGTGTGAAGATGTGTGATTATTTATCCTAAAGGATATATCACTACAAGATGATAGAAGAAGTGATTATTTATCCTAAAGCGTATATCACTAAAGGATGATAGAAGAAGTGATGATTTAGCCTAAAGTGTATATCACTAACGGATGCTAGATGAAGTGATGATGTAGCCTATGGTTTATATCACTAAAGGATGCTAGAGGAAATGATAGTGTATCCAATGGAGTATATCACTAGCCTAATAATATCACATGAGAAGAAGTTTGAATGGTTGAATGTGTGAAAGTGATGTAGTCCATGTGTGATGTATACCCTCAATAGTCCAATATGGACCGTGAGAATATAGTGTGTCATCGAGATAGTGAGTGTAGTGGGTAAAAGTAGATGAGTAAGATGTGCCCTATGTGAGGTAGATGTGAAGATGTTGTAAGTATGTGATGTGCACCATCTACTATGAATTGTGTGATTTTCATGTGTATAGGATTCCCTCAACATTCAAGTGTGAACCGAAGCACAAGAGTGCATCATCGGGTAATGTTGATGCTAGCATGTGTCAAAACGTGATTGTTGTGAGTGAATGTTGAATTGTGATGTGATGAAGATAAAATATGTGTTGTTGATTAGAGGGGGAGAGAGTGTAATATAAATGTCATGGCCCCCAACATTCATGTAAGAACCACAAGAAAATGAGTGACGTGAGAAAAGTCACCTACTAGAGATTAAACAGACGTTTAGCAATCAAAGAAGCATTAGGACCATGTGACGGTGGCAGAGTTTGAAATGTGTCTTGACCAATAGAGGGAGAAGTTGCCTTGACAAAATTAATTGGAAATGAAAGTGGAGTAGGATGGGAAGGAAGCTTGAATGGTAGTAGCTTTGGTGGTACAAATGATGATGTAGAAGACTTGATAGGAGAAGGTAAACTGATTTTGAGAGGCGGATGTGTAGTTTGACTTGGTGATGCTATAAATGACTTGAGAGGAGGAGGTATTATACCGATGTTTAGAATCGCTTGCTTAGGTAAGGCTTGAATTTTCATAGAACAACCATTATAAGTGATGGTGTGATGCTCATTAGACATAGACGAATCAGATTTAGGAGCTCGTTGAGATGCACTGTTTGTAGATGGACATGTCTTAGAATGTTGTGTAGCGATTGAGAAAAAACCCCGATGCTCAATATTTTTTATTCTTCATTGTAAAGCATACTAATAATTGTCATTATGTCCATTGATTCGATGATAATTGCAATATGGATGACCTTGATATTTTTCTAGCCGATAAGGAGGATAGTAATGAGTAGGTGGTAAAGTGATCAATTGATGACTAAGGAGCTCAATAAGAATGTCATTTTGCTTAGTATTGTGATCAAAGGTGAGAGGATCTGGTAATGGTATGACTTGAGGCTCACTAATATGAGCACATGTAGTAGACATAGAATGAAGATGAGATGTAGAAGGAGAACAAACATGATCCTAAGAAGCGTCCTTAAGATGTTAGATTTCATATTTGAGAGATGTAATCGTGGATTCCATAGCCTTAAATTTATCTTGAAATAAAGAATGTAAAGATTTAATTGACTCTAACAAGGTCCGAGTAGATGGAGGATTACGAATTCTAGGGTTTTCGGATAGATAATTGAAAATAGGAATTATTTTGTGTAACGGGGTATCTTTAGGAAGATACATGGTGTCTAAGTATTTTTTCAGAACATCCTGACAATTGGGATGCATTTTAAGTAATTCAGAAAAAGAAATTTGAGAAACTTCATAAGTCATGATAGAAAATATGATGTGCCAAATAAGGATCAAAATGACCAATCACAAGTGGGTTTCACCAAAATGATTAAACTAAAATGTAAAATAATAGCTTAATCTAATGCAAGTTTGCAGTAAATAATATGAACAATAAAATACTAAAATAACACCAATACAAATAAGAAATGAAAATATAAATTCCTAATGACACAAAGAGGGTTGGAAGATCCTTAGCTGATTCAAAGGTGCCATAGGACTGTGTTGCAGTTGAAGAAGACCGGGTGAACAAGAATGAAAGAATGTCACACAGAGCCTATAAAAGTGCATATTTGAGTCATTTGGATGGAATGGGGTGCATGGAGAAGGAATGGGGTACACAGGCCACTATGATCCTAATTTTAGGCACCACTGGTCTATGCAAGAGGTCCAGAAGACAATTTCACAAGGTCGATCGATGGTGTGAAACCCTCACTTTTTATCACTATTGTGTCATTGAACTCCATCAAATGTCGTTGTGGATCTAGAATGAGTAAATCACCTACAAAACCCCATACATAGCATCGAACCCTAAAAAATAAAGATCCAAATGAATGGGTCAAGATTTCCTCACCGCCACAATGGTGGACTTACAACTCAAACCCAATGAAATGTTGTGTGTGCGTGCAGAATGTGCCCTATGTTTCTCTCGTGCGTGTCACACTTGAAGTAGCAAGAAAGTAAATAGATGTAGAATGTAAATAATGTATGCATGGAATAGAATGGACTCCCCTCCTATGAAGTGTGATGCATAAGAACCAGCCTTTTTCCCTTGTGATGGATATAGATGGATGGAAATGGAGCTATAAATTCCTTGATGGATGTGACCTTAAGTGGTGATAAGTAGTGCTTAGTGCTTGGTCCCTTAATATGATCACATAGATTTATATTTATATGATTGCTTCGCTTGAATATTGTAATTAACCCTGAAAATGTCGACTACCAAAAATATAAAGATGCTCAAATGGCTAGAAATGACCCAAAAAGTGTGAGTAAAGTATAAAAAGGATGGGGTTCCCAGAGGGGATGGGGACACCCAGAGGGGATGAGGGCACCTTGCGTTGGCATCCTTGCTAGGTGCCCCAGTCCAGAAAGGGTAAAATTGAAGTATGAAAAGACAAACTAGGCTAGTAAAGGTGCAAGACCTAGAAAGTAACAACAGAAAGAAATGAAAGATGGCCAAAGACATGGGTTAATTAATAATTTTCTTACTTATGAACCATATGAATAGTAGTATGTGATCGAGACTAGATAATTACCCAAAGTGTGTGATTTTTGCCTCTGAACTTGTTATGAGAACTACATGTTGTTGTTTCTCCACACCAAGGTCTTCACTATGCACAACCCCTTTACAAGTACAAGTTTTCAATGGTGGAAACCATTCTATCCTTTTATATTATGCTACATAGATTATTAGACTTATTATACATGGGTACACATATATTTTTGATATGCATGCTTGTTGTCATGCAAATGTGCAACAAGGAAATTAACAATTTCCAAGCATGACAACTATACCCTTGTGTTAATTTTTTCAAGTCCTATCATTCCAAGACACCCCATGATTGTCCAGCCAATCCAAGTGACCCCCAACTAATGTTATCTCATCCCCTAGGTGATTTAGGAAAGTCCATTCATTCCCCCTAGGTGATTTTAGAAGTTCATTAAAATTTGCAAGCTACATGCAGTTATGGGAAGGGCTATCACTGGCCTTCCTAGGGCTAGAGCAACCCCATGGAGTGGAGAAGAAGATCCTAAGTATATGTGGATTTGATTCAAATATCTTGGTACATCATGGAAATGATTCAGGAATAATTTGGAAGAGCTCGGAGAAGTTGGGGCGCTTTACCAAAATTAGGGTTCACAAGCCTAGTCAATACACAAGCCAAAACAACCGTTGAGCTTCGGAAGGTGATTCCAGGAGCTCCGGATGGAGTTAGGAGAAAAAAGAAACATCTTCATAAAGATAATTCCAAGCCTGCATGATTTTGAAATCATATCTTTCACAAAACCTTTTTGCATTAGGTCTGCAGGTAGTTTTTCTCAAGCACAAGTGGAGTACCAAATCAAAACTTTTCTTTTTCAGAATCAAATGAAAGATTCAAGACATGATCCCCCATCATTAAATTAAAAATTCCATTTAAATTCAAGATCATATAAAAATTTTCTGAAAAATTCCATTGGGATCTCAAGTTATCGTCGTCACGAGTTGTCCTCTTGAAGCGAGTTCGGGAGTTAGCCAATTTTTAGGAGGACATGTGTCAGCTCCAGGATCCTAGCGGGATTTTGTGTCCTCAACATCCCTAAGGGTTAGGGACATCAACCTTGGAAAAATGCACCCATCCCCCATGTGACCTCTAGAACCCCATGTGACCATTAGGATTTCCAGTTCAGCCCCCGAGTGTAATTTGGAGCTCAAATCCCATGTCGTCGGATCTCCGCCATGTGTCAGCTCTAGGACCACCATGGAATTTGATGTCCCTCACGTCCCTCATAGGTCAGGGACATAAAACCTTAAAAATGTGCACAACCCTCTAGGATATATTTTTGGTCACCCATGTGACCCGCTTCCAACCCCTTAGTGCTTTAAAGCTGATTTTGGAGCACTCACTCCATGTCATCAGATCAATGCCACGTGTCATCTTCTTGCTTACCATGAAAATTAATGTCCCTCATGTCCCTTTGAGGTGAGGAATTCTAGGAAAAAAATGCACCCATCCCTCTTTGTGCATAATTTTTAAATTTTAAAAATTCCTCTTGCTTCTAACTTCTAACATCTAACTCCTTCGTGCACAACTTGCTCTATAACTTTCTCTGTAACTTCTCACCACCACTCCACCATTGCTAAAGCTCAAACAAGCTTCACCATAGAAATTAAATCCTCTACTCCATGGTGATACATAGGTCTTAGAAGAATATTTCATCAAGATAAGAAGAAGAACTTAATAACAAAGAAGAAGAACAATGGAAATCCCCATTGTCGTGAAATCGAAATTTGAAGAAATCTTCCAAACCGGTGCACAGATTGACAAACCGTATGTTGTTGAGTTCTTATCTCTTGAAGGCCATTAAAAATCATATTCAAACCTCCCATTTTCAGCAAGGAATTTTCATAACAAATAAATTCCACTTCTGGCTCCATGAAGAACAAAGCTCAAATTCCCATCAAATCGATAATCGGATCGAAGAGAAATTTCACCAGTGAGACAAGAAGCAAAAACCTATCGCAATGGAATTGATTTCATCACAAACGGAGACAAAAACCAGACCTAAAAATTTCAATCTCCATTAATGGCTGCCATGACATAGTAGTGGAAAAAATCAGCAAGCTACCTCTCCACTTCTCAGGGTTCTAGTGGGCGAAATCGCATGAAAATTAGAGGGAATGATCGTTGAAAAATCTAGTTTCGCATGAACTTGTTTTTGCGCCATGAAGTCCCTATTTTTAGGGATATGGAGGACTTGGTTTTTATCTTGTTTCTTCCTATCACATGAATAAAATATGTGAAAAAGGCATTGAGATACGTCTTCACTTCTCAAAGGTTCCAATGGGCAAAATCCCGTGAAAATTAGAGGGAAGGATCGTTAAAAATATAGTTTCACGTAAACTAGTTTTCACGCCATGAAGTCCCTATTTTTTAGGGATATGGAGGACTATGTTTTTTATCTACATTCCACCTCTTCAAGAAATTTTCAAATTCCTTAAGAATATTTGGCAAGTGAAATCATCCGAAATTTTGAGGAAAGGGTCTCAAAGAATTCTAATTTCTCTCAAACTAGTTTTTAACGATGAAGTTGCAAATTTCTCAAGATATAAAGGAATTATTTTTATCAGTATTATGCCCTAGTAGCTCCATACCCGAAGCTCTTACTAGAAATAAATTTTCATTTTTCATTTCTAAGCTTTTTGGAAAGTGAATCATGATGAAAATTAGAGCACAAGTTCGTGACGAAGAGCCGAATCCAAAAAGTTATTCCCATCACAAACAGAAGGTCATTTTCACCACTTACTAAAAATATCATATGTTATACTTCCTCACATGCTATAAATTATGAGTCCCACTGAATTACATGTTTGATCACACAGGACAATCAAAAAGGGGTAAAATGGAAAGTAAGACAGAAAATGACTTCTTCCCAAAATAGCAGGTCCCCAAATAGCAACCTACTAAACATAGAAATGCTAAAAATAGCAATATCTCGAGAAAATAGGAGGTTGGAATATGGTAGATGGTTTAGAAGTTTAAATTGGAGCAAGATAGGTGATATGCCCCAAATTAAGAGCATAGGGCTCATATTCTAAAAATAGAAAGTTTTCATTTCATAGTGGAAAATTACATATGACTTTGTTTTCACTCACCTTACTACTTTTTGGAATACCTTTTGATAATGGGATGGTTTCATGAGTTGAAAATGAGGAATGATAACTTCATGGAGGTCCTAGAAGCATCATCTTTAGTGCATGGTTTACGAAGAAAAAGCAAAGCATCACAAGGCACATCATGTGAATTCATCTTCATCACTTAAGGAGCTGGGTGATTCAAAGTGAATTGTTCAAAAATATTTCAATGAGTCAAAGGGTCCATCAACCAAATTTCAGGAGGGTCATCATGGGAATTCTATGTGTTCATCCCAAGCTTGCATGGTAAACATCAAAACAATGTTTCTAAACACTCATTCATGATGGTCCTGGATGTCCATGCATCATAGATTTTGTGGTCATCACTAGATTGGGAAAATGATTCAAAGTTATTCAAGGGAGCAATCTTCATCAATGTAGAAGATCACCAGTGGCAGAAATCTTTACTCAAAGTTCATGGCTGCATTAAGGCATTCAAAGCATTTTGTCACGAGGAGTGTTTTCCACTCTATCCCTTCCCTCTTCCTCTCTTTCCCTCTCTTCTTTCTCTCCCCATTCTAATTCTTTGTTATGCATCTTCATCATATTTCATCATATTCACTTAAGTTACCTATTTTAAATTTGTAAAAGTATTTTCTCAAAATTATGAGAGAAATACTTAATTCATGGAAATGAAAGGTCACAGTGGAATATGGAAACAAAAAGAGTCATGCGAGGGAGGAGAAAGGACAATTCAGATTTACTATAAATTATAATGATCTCTTCATTCCAAAGGGTTTTAATTCTAAAACTCTTCTAATTTTATGTATTCTTGTAAGTTCGTGAGAGATATCTTTGTCACTTATGAGTGAAAAGAGTTAGCCACTTTTCCCCTTATTTTCAATGTCTTCCATTCTCATACTTGTACAATTTTTGATTGAGCATCATACAAGAAGGAGTTTCAAGTCTTTTTGACTAAGGGGTTTACTACTACTTTGTGTTCATTAAATTCTAATTGGTCGTGCTTATTTGTAGTATTGTTTCTTCCTAATTTTATTATATGTGATGAAATTTCTAAGTAGTTTGTTAAGGAATCTAATTTTCTACCTTACAACATTAGTTATCCTACCTTTTTTCTCAATCCCCTTTCCCACTCTTTAGACAAAGTCTTCCCTAGCAAGAGATTGCTATCTTTTGTAGGGTTAACGGAGTGCCCCCGTAGGATCCCCGGTCATAAGGTCATTTGGAGAAATCACTTTCACTCACGCATGCATATATAGTAGTTTTACACTTCAAAGCAGAGGGACTTAGAATTCCGTAACTAAAAGGAATGATAATCTAGATTGTGCCAAGCCAAGAAAATTTTGCTAATCAAACATCACGATCAATAAGATGAAAGAAATTCACCATAATAACTTTACATAAACCTTTTTTCAAAATATCAAAAAGAGCATATTCAATATCATATATTATTATGGAACTGAATGAAATATAATGAGAATGGGCCTTTTTTATATATGCGTGGAATTACAATCTAAGAAGGTTTATCAAGGTCATAGATCAAGCCATAAATCATGGAAAGAACTAGTCAAGTCCATAGATTTATGAGAGAACTAGACATCAAGGATCTAGTCAATACCATAGATCTAGGAAAGAACTAGTCAATACCATAGATCAAGGAAAGAACTATACCTAACAACTAGATAATATCTCCTAATATCTAAATAAATAAAAATAAATATCCACACACATAAGTGGGTGAGGATAAATACAATAATGTACCTAGGTGAACATGAGCTAAGGTAAATACCTACTCTAACACCCCCCCTCAAGTGAAGTTAGGGGCCAAAATAGAAGTGGCATGTCCACAATATGAGTCCCGACAACTAGGCCTATTGAGGTACTCATGTACAATATATCCATGAAAAAATATCGAACCAAAAGAAGGAAAGAATCCTGCTAGAAGGAAAGAAAAGAAGAAGAAGAAGGAAGATGTTCTCATGAACACCCCCCAAGAACAACTTCAAAACCCCAAGCATTCCACACAACTCAAGGTAGTGAGGTGATGCGAAAGGCTTCAGATGTATGTTCAACATGTTTAGATCGAAATAACTCCAAGAAAATAACTCCATCCTGAATATGATGATGAATGAAGTGGATGTGTATCTCAATATGCTTGGTCATGGTGCTCAACTAGGTTACAAGAAATGTGAATTGCACTTTGGTTATCACACCAAATACAGGTCCCGTGAATCCTCGGGGAATCCAAACTCTATCAATTCGCAAAGCCAAAGAATCTATGAATCGGCTTACTAGAGCTAAGTTCAATTCATGTACTCGCCTCTGAAGATGAAAGTGTAATAGCTTGTTGCTTTTTGCATGCCCAAGCAATCGGAGAAGAACCAAGATAGAAAAGATAGCCGAAATTGGAATGCTGTCAATAGAACCTACCCAATCTGAATCAGTATACCCAACCAACCGTAGAGCCCTAATGTAGTGTAGGCCAAAGTGGTAAGTGCCATTTTAATAGCACAAAATCCTTTTAGCATGAAATCCACTACTATGAGGAGAATGTGCAAATCGAGATACAAGCCCTACTACAAATGAAATATCAGGGTGAGTATGGGTCAAGTACATGAGACTCCCAACCAATTTCCTATACAATGTAGGATCACAAAGTGGTGTGGTACATGTGGATGTAAGGGTAACTCCAGACTGAAAAGGATATGGACTTGGCTTGCAATCAACCATATCAAAGCACCTAAGAAGATCATGGTTGTACTTTGTTGACTCAAATGAATCCCTGAATCTGTCTGAGAAATCTACAAACCAAGGAAATAATGCAATAGCCCAAGATATGTCATGTCAAACTATGTAGAAAGAGCCCTCTAAATACTCTGAATGTGGGAAGAAGAGCTGCCAATAAGTAACAGATCATCAACATAGAAGACAAGTTTCACAATATCCTCACTGACATGCTGGAGATACAACTTGTATGATCGTAAGTGGCAATGAAAAAAAAACCATCTAGATAGAAGAAAAGAATCCATCTTCTCATACCAAGCCTTGAGGGGCTTGTTCAGACTGTAGAGAGACCTTCATGTTCGCTCCCCAAGAGAAGAATCATGAACAAATCCATCCGGATGCTCCATATATATTTCCTCTTGTAGATCTCCATGTAAGAAGGCACTCTTCACGTCCATCTGGTCTATGGGCCACCCCTGTGATGTAGCAATAGCAAGTACAAGGCATACAAAATCCATCTTGGCAACGAGTGCAAAAGTCTCAGAGTAATCAATACCTTCAACTTGTGAAAAACCCTTTGCAACAAGACAAGCCTTATACTTTTCAATGGACCCATCAACTGGTATTTGGTTCGGTATACCCACTTACACCTAACCATCTTTCTTCCTTTAGGAAGAGATACCAAATCCCAAGTATGATTCTTCATCAAAGAAGAATACTCAATCATCACATCATCCCACTCCTGTATCCCATGAGCCTTTGAAAAGATTGTGGATCCTCGAAACTACAACACAAAATCCGAAACTTGTAGAATGTGCGTGATGATGCACAGTGGGTGGAGGATCCTCTATGAAAGGTGTTGTCTCGATCCTAGTATGAGACCACTTAGGCATAGTGACATTACATCGAAAATAATAGGATCCTCACATGGCATCTATAACCTCCTCATCAATCTCCTCAAAGAAAGGATCCTCAAGATGAGATGAAGAAGAAGAAGAATGGAAGAAGATAAAGAATCATGAGGAGTGAAACACTCATCAAAATAAACATGTGTTCGAAAAAGAACATCATGTGTATCAGGATCTAAAAGATGATAAGCTCTCATGTCCTCACAATACCCTACAAAGATCAAGGGTTTACTCTTCTTTTCCAAATCAGCTCATATACCATCAGTTAAGTGCCCGCCCTAGAGTAGTTCTAAGATGGGTGACCTCCCAGGAAATTCCTAGTGTCACTTCCTCCTAATGTTGTTGGGCCTGATTGGGTGTATACCTGGCTCCATCTTGTGATAGGGTATTGGCGTAGCAATTGATTAACATGATGAGATCCATCTCCACCACCAGTTCAAGCTTGTGGTGTGACGGCAAGTCGTGTAGCTCATACCATAAAAGGAACGATAACTTTATCGTTAAGCCAAATCAAGTCGATGCTAATCAAACATCATGATCAATAAGATGAAATCAATTCGCCAGAATAAATTTACATAAACCTTTGCAAACAAATGAGAAACAACATCATATATTATTATGGAACTCAATGAAATACAATGAGAATGGGCCTTACTTATATAGGAAAGGAATAACAATATAAGAACCAGTTAAGGTCGTAGATCAAGCCATAAATCATGGAAATAACTAGTCATCAAAGAACTAGTCAAGTCCATAGATTTATGAGAGAACTAGACATCAAGGATCTAGTCAATACCATAGATCTAGGAAAGAACTAGTCAATACCATAGATCAAGGAAAGAACTATACCTAACAACTAGATAATATCTCCTAATATCTAAATAAATAAAAAGAAATATCCACACACATAAGTGGGTGAGGATAAATACAATAATGTACCTAGGTGAACATGAGCTAAGGTAAATACCTACTCTAACAAGAGCGTTGGTAAAAACCCACAAATTTTTCCTCGAAAATTTTCTCCAATAGTTTTTTGCGCTCACCATGGGGCAAATTTAGCAGCATCTCACCCAAAATATGACCACCAGGTCTGAAAATCAAAACAAATAAAATCATTTTTATAAGGAAAATCATTTGTGAAGGTGACTCCATCAAAGAACAAACCCCTGTCACATTCTTTTCCCACATCATGAATAAATTTCCAGATTGGAGTGAAGTACCAATGAGTGATAGTGAATAATAAGAAGATGTCTTCCCGAAAAGAAGATCGTTGATATGTCATGGTTCCGAACTAGTATTGACAAAGGAAAGAAGAAATAATTTTTCAATGATGAAGAATAATGGATTCAAAGGAGACATAACCTAAGGTGTGAAGTTTGATAATATGCCAAATTTTTATAAGAGATGAACAAACAACTTGAAGCAGCCCATAATAAGGAAGAATAAGAGGAGATTTGTCCCATAGAGGAAGATCCTAAAGATCATTCATACTATAGGGTTTTCATACCCGAAAGGTTCTTGAAATTATGCTCTGAAGAAAATCCTATCCTTGAGCCTTCCGATGAAGATAAAATCAGCATTCAATAAGATGATGAAAGACAAGACGGTGCAAGATCCACTGAAGAATATTTTTGCAATCTTGCACAACTCACTATAAAATTGAGAACATTGTCCTTATTCTACCATTCTCTAGATGAATTCATTACATACAGTGATGAAGAAATGAATATTTTGAAAAGATAATATGTGGAAAGGATTCAGAGCATAATAGAAGGAAATTATGACCCCGAAGTCTTTGATGAAATTTGGAGGTATGATTTATCTCTACAGAGAAGATATGAACATCTTGAAGCTCCACATCAAATGGAGGAAGAAGATAAGATGCACCCTATGGAAGAAGACCCGATTTCTGCCCATACTATGAGGTTTTCATTCTGAAAGATTCTTGGATGCTTCCAAAGAAGATCTTGTCATGGAACCTCCCGATGAAAGCCAAAGCAACGTCATGGAGGAAGAAGTAGAAGAGACAAAGATAGAATCACCATTCAGCAATTCCATTTGGATCAAGTCACAACCCATGGGGGAATAATATATTCAATAAAGGAATATCCTTTCTACATAATGGATGATCTAATGCTCTCCAAGACTCCACCAATGATGAAGAAGATTTTCCAATTCAAAGTAAGCATGGATGATCTCTTTTCAAGTTTTGATCTTTCGATTAATGATGAAATGGAGAGATGTGAATAAGTGCAATAAATTCACCCGACATCATGGTATAAAGATGATGAATTCAAGATGGTCATAGATAATCTTCCCTCCTATTTTGATTCTTCAAGTGATGTAGAAATGTTGCATGAAGAAATGGAGGAAGTCAAAGAATCAAACTCTCTTCTCAATGTAATCATGGATGATCAAATGGAAGAATCCCACTCTCTTTCAAATCCAAGGAGAATGAACAATTTAAACACAACCTCTACTTCACTCAAGGAGCTAATCATCATCATGGTGAAAACATAGCCTTTCATCTTTCACATGAGAAAGAAGATTTAATAATGGATGGTCAAGATGTAGCTGAAAATTCTTCTCATACTGCTACCCCAACATGGTTCCTTGCTTCTTACCAAGAAGAAGATGATATGGATTTTGATCTTGAAGGAGTTCCCTTCCCATGAAGCTTGGACCTCTTCTCCTTATCAGTAGGTGTCATGAATCAAGTATGCACGTGTTTGCAAGAAAGTGGATCTTTGCAATGCAAAACATGGAAGAGGTGAATCGAAGATGTTTCAAATGAATCATGGGCCTATATGGATCAGATTTTTAACCATCTCCTAGAGGCACAACAAGAATATTCTTCCAATGAAGATAAAAATGAGCCTATGGAAATTTTAGAAGAACTATTTGTACAAGATATCTTGAAGGTTGTGGAAGAAAATGAAGATCCTCAACTCAGTCTTGAACTCTTAACCTAGGCCATGGAGATACAAGACATGTATGAGTCAATTTTTGCTTCCTATTTTGATGCACCAATTTTTGATGTTGAGATGGAGTAGTTGGATAAGCTTGATGACTTCTCTAATACTTTGGTTGATGAGAATGGACATGAAAGCATGTATTTTTCTTCCACATCATGCGAAGAAGTTCATGAGTGCAAAAGAAGAAAATTTTGTGAATCTCCTTTGGACATCTCCAGTTTTGAAGACAACACCTCCGCCATGGAAGAAGATAACAAGGAAAACATTGAGCTGATTTGCATTGAAGAAATTTGTTTGGAACATGGTGAAAATCTGCAGCAATGTTGGGAGTATATTCAAAACCAACTTTCTCCCACCATTTCAGAATGGTCCATCAATGAAAAACAAGAGTTCATATGGAAAAATCCAATGAAGGGTGAAGAATGCTTACATGGCCAAACCAAAAGCTGCACAATTTTGAAAATGATATCAAGATGCACTCTAAACAAATGCATATTGGAAACCATTTCTCTAGACAACAAAGTGGGAGTATGCATGATTCTTTCCAAATGATCCAAAATCAGACTACACTCACCATCCTCCAAGCTCAAATTCACCTTGAACATGTTCCCATGCTGCAACAATATCTCAAGGATGATGAAGATCTCTAGCTCAATGATTTAACCTCCATGTTCAGAAACACTTTCTCAAAGAAACAAAGTGGGATGTTTGGGGAAGTTCTTGAATGGGAAGAAAATCAGTTTGTTCTCACTCCTTCCAAGTGTTTTGCTGATATAAGAGACAATTTGAAGTCACAAATCAAAGGAGATGAATTTTTCATGATAGGAGAAATTTTCCCACTCTTGAAGACATGGAAGAATGGTGTCACATGGTCACAGGACGTAAAGCAGGAGCATCAAGGTACATGATTTTTGAGAAAGTGATGAAGTGTTCATTGGATGCAAGAATGTTCTCTATGCAATATGAGTACGAAGATGGAATTATGGTTAGCCTTCTTCTTCTCAAGCCATGCAAAGCCATCACCAAAGCATGGTTTGATCAAATAATAGTTTTTGTGCTTCAATGGTCATACTTCAATCCATTATTTCATGATGGCATGTACTTTTCTCAACCCGTTGTCAAGTATGTGTATATCCTTTTCCCGCCTCTATAAATTTCCCTCCCCTTGTATATAATTTCCTTTCCGTGGTGTGTTTCCCTTTATGTTGTGTGTCATGTGTTTCCTTTCTATCATTTTGTGTGTGTGTTTCCTTCTTCGTTGTCCTTCTCTCTCGTAAATTGTACATGACTCTATAGGGCCCAATGGATAAGGCATTGGTCAATAGATCATATGGTTTAAAATTGAGATTCTAGATTCCTCATGTCATGTCTTCACTACACTCATTCCATGTCATGTCCCCAAGCTAGAGCCAATTGTTGTCATGCAAATGTGCAACAAGGAAATTAACAATTTCTAAGCATGACAACTATACCCTTGTGTTAATTTTTTCAAGTCCTATCATTCCAAGACACCCCAGGTCTGTCCAATAATTCCAAGTGACCTCTTAATGTTATCTCATCCCCCTAATCTCTCATCCCCTAGATTATTTATGAAATTCCATTCATTCCCCCTAGGTGATTTTAGAGTTCATTAAAAATTACAAGCTACATGCAGCAGTTGTGGGAAGGGTTATCACTTGGCCTTCCTAGGGCTGGAGCAACCCCATGGAGTGGAGAAGAAGAGCCTAAGTAGATTTGGAGGTGATTCAAAGGTCTTGGGACATCATGGAAATGATTCAGAAGATTTTGGAAGGGCTCGGAGAAGTTATGGTAGTTTCACCAAAATTAGGGTTCATAGGCCTAGTCAGTACACAAACCAAAACAACCATTGAGCTTCGAAGGTGATTCCAGGAGCTCGGATGGATTTAGGAGAAAAAAAACATCTTCTGAAAATATAATTCCAATCCCTACATGATGGTGAAATCATATTTTTCACAACACTTTGGCGCATTAGGTCTGTAGGTAGTTTTTCTCAGGCATAAGTGGAGTACCAAATAAAAATCCACTTTTTCAGGATCAAATGAAATAATAAAGACATGATACCCCCACCATTAGATTAAAATGCTATTTCTAGTTAGGATCATATAAAATTTTATAGAAAAATTTCATCGGAGCTCAAGTTATCATCATCATCACAAGTTGTCTTCTTAAAGCGAGTTTGAGAGTTAGCCAAATTTTAGGAGGACACGTGTTAGCTCCAGGAGCCTAAGCAGGATTTTGTGTCCCCGACGTCCCCGAGGGTCAGGGGACATCAACCTTGGAAAAATTTACCCAGCACCCATGTGACCTCTAGAACCCCATACGACCATCAGATTGGTAATTCAACTCCTAGGTGTAATTTGGAGGTCAAATCCCCTGTCATCGGATCTCCACCACGTGTCAGCTCTAGACCGCCATGGAATTTGATGTTCCTCACATCCCTCATAGGTTAGGGACATAAAACCTTGAAAAATGTTCCCAACCCTCTAGGAGATATTTTTGGTCACCCATGTGACCCGCTTCCAGCCCCTCAATGCTTTAAAGCTAATTTTTTGAGCATTCACTCCCTCGTCACCGATCGATGCCACATGTCATCTTCTTGCTCACCATGGAAAATTGATGTCCCTCACATCCCTTTGAGGTGAGGAATGTCAAGGACAAAAAAAATCATCTAGCCCTCTTTGTGCATAATTTTTAAATTTTAAAAATTCCTCCTTCTAACTTCTAACATCTAACTCCTCCGTCATTACACAAAGTTGTAACTTTCTCTGCAACTTCTCACCACCACTCCACCATTGCCAAATCTCAAACCAGATTCACCACAACAATTAAATCCTCTACCCCATGGTGATACATAGGTCTTAGAATAATATTTCATCAAGATAAGAAGAAGAAATTAATAACAAGAGAAGAAGAACAATTCTTCAAATCCCCATTGCCGTGAAATCAAAATTTGAAGAAATCTTCCAAACCAACATGATTGAAAAACAAATCTGTTGTTAAGTTCTTATCTCTTGAAGGCCATTAAAAAATCATATTCAAACATCCCATTTAGTATCAAGGAATTCTCACAAAGAAATAAATTCCACTTCCGCTCCATGGAAAACAAAGCTCAAATTTCGTCAAACCGACAACCGGATCAAAGAGAAATTTCACCAGTGAGACAAGAAGCAAAAACCTATCACAATGGAATTTATTTCATCACGAATGAAGAAAAAAACCATACCTATAAATTTCAAGCTCCATTAATGGCCATCATGACACAATAGTGGAAAAAATCAGCAAGCTACCTCTCCACTTCTCGGGTTCTAGAGGGCGAAATCGCGCGAAAATTGGAGGGAATGATCATTGAAAAATCTAGTTTCACATGAACTAGTTTTTTTGCCATGAAGTCCCTATTTTTAGGGATATGGAGGAATGATTTTTTATCATAGTTCTTCCCTATCACATGAAGAAAATATATGAAAAATGTAGCGAGCTACCTCTTCACTTCTCAGGGTTCCATGGGTGAAATCGCGCAAAAATTGGAGGGAATGATCGTTAAAAATCTAGTTTCATGTAAACTAGTTTTTGTGCCATGAAGTCCCTATTTTTAGGGATATGGAGGGCTATGTTTTTTATCAAATTCTTCCCTCTTTGAATAAATTTTCAAATTCTCAAATATCCGGCAGGTGAAATCATCTAAAATTTAGAGGAAGGGTCTCCAAAAAATCTAGTTTCTCTCAAACTAGTTTTTGCATGATGAAGTTGCCAGTTTCTCAAGATATGAAGGACTAATTTTTTATCAGTATTCTACCTTGGTAGCTCCATACCTAAAGCTCTTACTAGGACATAAATTTTCATTTTTCATTTCTAAGCTTTCTGAAAGCAAATCATGATGAAAATTAGAGCACAAGTTCATGACGAAGAGCCGAATCCAAAAAAAGTTTGTTCCCATCACAAACAGAGGTCATTTTCACCACTTACTAAAAATAACATATGTTATACTTCCTCACATTCTATAAATGATGAGTCCCACTGAATTTACAAGTTTGATCACTCAGACAATCAAAAAAGGGGTAAAATGGAAAGTAAGATAGAAAATGACTTCTTCCCAAAATAACAGGTCCCCAAATAATAACCTTGTTAAAAATAGAAATGTGCTAAAATAGCAATATCTCAGGAATAGAGGAGGTTGGAATATGGTAGATGGTTCAGAAGGTGAAATTAGAGCAAGACAGTGATATGCCCCAAAATAGCAGAGCACATGCTCATATTCTAAAAATAGAAAGTTTTCATTTCGAGTGGAAAATTGCATATGAATTTGTTTTCACTCACCTTACTACTTTTTGGACTCCCTTTTGGATAATGAGATGGTTTCATGAGTTGAAAAGGAGGAATGAGAACTTCATGGAGGTCCTGGAAGCATCATCTTGAGTGCAATGGTTTATAGAAGCAAAGCAAGGCATCACAAGGCACATCATGTGAATTCATCTTCATCACTTAAGGAACCGAGTGATCCAAAGTGAATTGGTCATAAATTATTTCAATGAGTCAAAGAGTTCATCAACCAAGTTTCAAGGAGGGTCATCATGGGCATTATATGTGTTCATCTCAATCTTGCAGCGGTAAACATCATAATAGTGTTTCTAAACACTCATTCTATGGTCTAGGATGTCCATGCATCATAGAGTTTGCGGTCATCACTAGATTGGGAAAATGATTCAAAGTTATTCAAGGAGAAATCTTCATCAGTGTAGAATATCACCAATGGCATAAATCTTCACTCAAAGTTCATGGCTACATCAAGGCATTCAAAGAATTTCATCACAGGAGTGTTTTCCCTATATCCCTTCCCTCTCCTCTCTTTCCCTCTCTTCTTTCTCTCCCCATTCTAATTCTTTGTTATGCATCATCATTGTATTTCATCCTATTCACTTAAGTGACCTATTTTAAATTTGTAAAAAGTATTTTCTCAAAATTATAAGAGAAATACTTAATTCATGGAAAATGAAAGGTCACGAGTGGAATATGGAAATGAAAAGTCATGTGAGGGAGGTGAAAGGACAATTCAGGTTACTATAAATTATAATGAGCTCTTAATTCCAAAGGTTTTAATTCTGAAATTCTTCTAGCTGGTTGTATTCTTGTAAGTTCATGAGAGAGGTCTTACTCACTTATGAGTGAAAAGAGTTAGCCACTTTTCCCCTATTCTTAATGTCTTTTGTTCTCATATTATGTACAATTTCTGCATGAGCATCAATACAAGAAGAAGGAGTTTTGAACCTTTTTTGACTAAGGGGTTTACTGATACTTTGTGTTCATTAAATTCTAATTGGTCTTGTTGTTGTTTGCATAGTATTGTTTCTTCTTAATTTTAGTGCATGTGAAGAAATTTATAACTAGTGTGTGCATGAATCTAATTTTCTACATGCAACATTAGTTCTCCTAGCTTTTTCTCACTCTTGTTTCCCACTCTTCGATACAAAGTCTTCCCTAGAAAGATATTGCCGCTTTTCCAGGTCAATGGAGTGCCCCTTTTGGATCCCCGATTCTGAGGGCACCTAGAGAAAATTCACTTTCACTCACACATGCATATACCGCAACCGCACCGGTTAAGTAGAGGGACTTAAACTCCCATAGCGTTGGCAAAAAACCCAAAATTGACAAATTTTCTCACCAACAATGCTCAAATAGTTTATCACCTTGTCAAAACATTTATCAAGATATTTAGATACATCTACATGAAGACTACAAAAACATGAACAATTTTTCATGAGGTTCAAATCTTTAAGAAAGGTCATAAATATTGAAATTTGACATATTTCAAACAAGATCGAAACTGTAAAGTACATTCAGGACCATGGTACAATCTTGAACTTGATGGATGTTCTCGGACAAAGGGCATATTCTCTACATTTTTCAATTTCTCCAATTTCTATATGCCATCTAAAATTGTTTCACACAATTTCATATACAAATGATTCATTTCACATCATGATATAAGGGCATGGGTACTTCATTCCTTCTTCATTACACTATTAAGATTTAGTTACACAATAGGGTTTGGGACATAATCCTCCTTCTCCCTATGTTTTTCAAAATCTATATGTTCAGATTAGAAACAATAACATTTTATGGGGGCATGGAAATTTCCATTCCCTTGATGGTTTGATATTACAAAGCAATTATAATACTACAAATATGACCTAGATCCATTTGCAATCGTGTGTGGACTATGATTTTAGTCAAAGGTATCAAAGTAGCCAAGTTCTTTAGTGGTTCTTCATAAGTTTTCCTTTCTATTCTCTCACTAGATTCTCGAAAGGATAAAGGCATGAAATTGGTTAATTTCTTTGTATGCTAGATTTTCATCTCTATAGAGCTCTAAAACGAGGTGTTTTGGCTTCTATTTTCACTCTCTTTGATGTTTAGGTGTACTTGACACTCTAGTCTCTCCTTTGACACAAATTTGGGGAATGATCACCCCAATCCTCTAGTATCTCCGTAGTAAGTTCCGAGTCTCCAAGGTATGGAAATAAAAGGAATTCCTCCCTCTGTAAAATGAACATGTATATTCCTTCCATGTTTTTCTTATCTTTACTTAATTTTAACAAAGCTCAAAGTAACAAGAATTATCGATATTTTAGTTATAGATCATTTTCTATGATAGAAATTTACTACACTCTATGTTTTAGGTTTCATATGAGCATTCCAACACCAACACATCAAAGAACCATTTTCAAGTGAATACAAAGTGTGTGTACACACTAAGGTATGTTTTTCCTTTTAGCATGAAATTTTCAATTGCATGCTTAGAGGGGGGACAAACATAAACACCAAAAATTTGTACATTGTCCCTTTACAATGCCAAAATGGACTATGTTCCCTTTCTTAAAACAAATGCTCGCATTTGGAATCAAATCATCTATTTTCTTTAGTTGTTTTGTGACTTACTTATCTCTACGCTTTTCTTTATCATCAATTGGGAATATATCTTATCATAGTAGTATACAATTTCTATGATTCATGAATAAAATTCTTGATTTACTTTTCAATTTAACTTTCCTAGACCGTCTGAAATGGGTTAGGACGCGGGGTCTAGACTTGGAAGACCTATGCGGTTCTAGTTCTTCAAGTTCTCCAACTCTATTTTCAATTTGAATATATTATTTGGGTCCATTCATCTTCCTAGGGTTCCCTAAATATACCCAAATCAACTACAAATCAATTAGGACAATCTCTACTACATATCTAGAGCACTCAACTAGGTCAAAGAGTCTATTTTATTCCATTTCCAAGCATGAAAATTTCATAGAGTCGTGTCTAAACAAGAGCAAAGTCACTCCAAACATTGTTCAAGGGTTTCAAGGATAAAGGGTTAGGTCACGTAACTAAGTCACACCACATCACATTACTACTACATTGGGTCCATTTTATACTATATAGTTAGCCAACTATTTTGGTGTTAAGAGACATGAGGTAACCCCTATGGGGTTGGTTAATTGATCACACTTACAAGAATAACACCTAAGAGAACTAAATGAGGCTTGATCCAACAATGAGGGTGTATAGTGCAACACTTGAATTAGTTCAATAGTTGGGAGTCTAACCATCAAGGGTAGTCCAACCTCACCACACACACATGTTTCCTCATTTTGGTTTGTTAATTCTCTGATGAAGGGTTCTTCATGTTTCTAAGGTTTCAATTTGTTGTAGGTGATTATATGTCATCTCGAACCTATGTGAGAAATATCAACATACATCAAAGGTCATTCCCAAAAAGAAAAGAACATAAGAATTTTTAGACCCAAACTATCAAAGGGTCCAAGGTAATACAAATCCAGTCGAGTTATGCACAGTTCGATTTAAACCATACGGTAGTATGTTTTTTCCCTTGCTCAATTTCCAATTCTAGAATCAGCATTGAAGTATTTTCAGGTCTCTTAACTACTGTTTCATTATCATGCACATCCATATCCTCCATATTCTTACATGTACAACAAATTTTATTTCTCTTATTGTCTATTTGAGCAATTACTTATCATTTATCAATTGTCGCAAGTATAAACTTATTATTTCGTATTGTAAATGGTTAATGTTGGAAGTTAATTGATTAGAATAGTCCACTTGTTACAAATCCTTACATCCTCTTTATTGTTGTGCATTCCCATAACACTAGAATTTAATTAGAATGTATACACCTTCAAAAAACAAATTTGGGTTCATCATCAATTTTTGTCTTTAAAGACCAACATGTTGATTTTTATGTGCTAATAATAACATAGAGGTGCGATATTTACGATTATTTTATGGTTTTAGTCTATAGGAAATGTTCGGATGTCTTTTGTAGTGTATTTGACTTTTATAGTTCATACACATATTTTATATTTCATTGGCATTTTCTTCCAACTTCATATTTTTGAAAATTTGATTCGTACAAAAACTTTGTGAACATAGGGATTTGGAAAGTTCGTAGGTTTGAGGAGTAATATGTAGTTTAATTGCAAAATTGTTCTAGATCTCTAAAACTCAAATTTGCTAAAAACTTGATGAAGGTGGGGATTAAGAACATGGAGGTGGGGGAACAATTTGCAATTTAATTACAAAACTACTTGAAAAATCTGAAAGTCCACTTTTTCCAATTTCTTTCCACCCAAGTTAGCCATTTTTAATTTCAAAATAGAAAATGCAAAGTAATATTCACAAAAATTAATTTTTAGAAAAATCTAAATATTTTTTGAAGGAAACCATGTAACAACCCAAATGGAAAATTTATCGGATGTAAAGATTGATTTATCAATTAATATGGTTTGTCTTTAAACGTAACATTTTATTGGATCATTTGTGTTGAAATTTTGAGCAATTTACGAAGAGACAACGTATAGAAATATTCACAATAGTTAATCCTTAGCGCAGAGAAAAGTTTAGAAGATAAAACTATCTTTGCTCTAATGCATTGCATAAATATTATTTTATACAAACATATAGATACCAATTCTCCCATATTACTAATAAAAACGTAGAACAGATAGAGCTACCCATTCGACCTATCTAAAAGATTTAACCAGAGAAAAACAAACTTAATCAACTACAAATTATATATGATATACCGGATAGTAGAATGGCAACAATTTTCACTAAGATAAAAACAAAAGGAAAAACATTTTTCCTTTGAGAGAGAGTAGTAGTGAAAGAGTAATAGCGAAAGAAGCAAATAAAAATGGTTTTGTACATGTAGAACGAACCATATCTAATAGGAGTGCAACTTTCCACTTGTCATAACTCCATTATAAACTTCAATTCTACTCACACCTAATAATAGCAAAATAAAGAAATAAAAAGGTTAGAAAAACCATATCTAATATGAGTGCAACTTTTCGCTTGTTATAACTCCAATATAAACCTCAATATTGATCACACTAAACCATTCATCCATACCCACCGCCACTATCTTACAGATCTATTCTTGGTGAGCATTGTGGGAGATTATATAGATGTTATAAGGGACAAACGGTAATGAAGCACTTAACAGCCACACGTATGCCGAGCCCAAATCTCTGCCACTAGTCCTCCAACTTAGTTTTCATCTCCACAGTCCTTCTCACTTAGTTAAATTGCATTTATATGGGGACCTTTTGCAAGCCTATTGGCATGGAGAGAGTAATGGAAGCCCCTATCTAGCCGGTGCGTTCGTATAACTGTTTTCCATGGTCAGAAGGTAAAACTCTGACTGCTTACCACTTTTGGTGTGGTTGACTGTTAAACCATGGACAGTCAAAAGGAAGCACCAATTTTTATTATAAAAATAAAATAAAATAAGGAAAACATTCAAAAAAAATTGGAACAAACTGTATCAAAATAGGTCTCCGGCTGAGAGAGAACTCGAAGTAGAGATTATTTAAATGGAGATGGTGTTGGAAGAAACGAAGAGAGTTGCCTGGCATATTAGCTGCTTGGTGTTGGAGTTTAGTTTATCAGAATGATAGAATCCGTGGTCTTCGTCGTCAAATAACATCAAATCAGCGCGCTTACACTTGCCGGACTTGTGGATGGCTTCATGGTACTCTACACCTCTGTCTCGCAGGCAATCTTTGCCTCCCAAAACAACCAACATGGGAGGCAGAGGCAACTGTAATTTCAGGTACTTGACGGGGTTGCTGAACGGGTGATCTCTATTGCTTCCCCATGGTAATGCCAACCTCCAAAACGTATCACAAGCTCTCACATTCACCTCAGCGTCCTCCGGACACACAGTCTCCGACTGTGTGCGTTCTTCCCCTCCGAAGAAAGGTTGCAGTAATATTGCTCCCCTGATGCCAAACTCAGAAGCAGAAGCACTCATTCGCATCAGAAGATGATGCACGATATTTCCTCCACAACTCTCCCCAACCAGAAAAACGTTGTTGAAATCCGCATGGGCATTTAACCAGGGGTCGGAATGAGGGCGAGAGGATCGAAGCCATTGAACAACTTCCATGGAGTCATCGTAGGCAGCAGGAAGGCGATACTCCGGAGCCAATCTGTAATTCACAGAAACCACTACGGCTCCTATGGCGGCTGCCAAGTTTTTACACAAACCATGGCAAGCAACAAAAGCCGGCGAAAGAAAACAAAACCCGCCGCCGTGAAAATACAGCAAAACTGGCAATTTGCGTGTGTTTACAAGCTGAATTGGAAGGTAGATTCGCACCCAGATGCCAAGTTCCTGGTTTATTACCAGATCTCTAGTTTGAACAGAAGCATCCTGTTCCGCTTCCTGTTCCTGTTGGGATGGAGGAACATTTATATGGTGATCTGTGCGGAGGACGGATCCATCGGCATACAGTTTAAGCGCCTCGCCAAAGTCTTCCACCACTCCATTTTCATCTTCTGCTAATGGCAGCACGCACATCTTTTCTTTTGTGTTACCATGTAAGGAGAGCCACGGAATGAGATCTTTTTGACACTGCTACTAGGCTACTGAGAGCTTATTATAGTTTGAGAGATTCATATGTGAGTGGGACGCGGACGTCACACCCACTAAAATTGGTGTTTGACTAAAACGTTTACTTGAAATTGTGCACATTCCCCAACTTGACTAAACGTTTCCTTTAATAAACAATATTTCAACATTCCACAAGGGACAAAACTATTTCAAAGTCAACAGTCACGCCGCATACTCTTTTTGGACCTAAAACATCGATGTCCGAACTATTTCTTCCCACGCACTTAATTACAATAGAGTTTAAAAAGTTAAGATATCATATCATATTTTAAGATAGCAAATTCATTTCGACAAAAAAACTCTGTCAAGAAGATACTGTTTTTCTTTTCCAGTAAATTAAAATGTCATTCAACTAATATAAAATCACATAACTTTTGTTTATTAGCCACTGTAAATAAAGAGCAAAATACAAAGTTCGGAGAAAGAGGCCAAAATTTTCGATGTATTTTTTTTTAACACCTTCACTCAATGTGTAAAACATAAACATGATAATTGAGTAGTTATCTTTATATTTAAAATTAAGTTAAAAGAGAAGATCAAAATATTTAGGAAATTGTTGTATAGAGATTGTGCAAACAAATGCGTTTACATATGTTCGCTAAAAAGAGAGTAATTGTGGGCAGGCCTTTTAGTTTCTTTATAATTATGTGGTAGAGATTTTGTTTCATCTTGTCTAGTAGTACTCACAAGAGAATTTAGGTTGTATAAAAGGGTATTGGTTATGAATTTACCTATAGACATAGCTATAAATAATGTCTTGTCTTTCAGTTTTACCAATATCGATTGTAACTTTATTTAGTATAAGGCTTAGCAATATTTGTATAGTAATCACCCAATATCATGGACACATGTATTTGTCTACATTTGCCCCATGTTATAGGTTGTATTGGTATAGTTATTAGGTTTGTCTCTTTGTATTGTTGGACCATTGTAGTTATCAAATCTTTCCACGACATATGCAAGCAATTCTAAAGATTTGGTTCAAAAGGAGTTATATAATATTTTTAAGCTCTTTTAAAAATCTGCTCACTAGACCATCTTGAATCAACAAGTTCAGATACCAAGCAGAACTCATTGTCATTTGCTTAACAAAATTGTGAGGAAAAAATTTTAAGCGTTAAAATATCCAATGGGGGATTAAGCCCTAGGCAATCTAAGCAGTTGCCTAGGGCGCTAGCATTGAGGGGGCACTTTATTCCATAGATTTTTATAACTACCTATTCTATATAAATTTAATAAATTTAGAATTACTACATATTTAGGTTTTAACAAGTAAACCAAAATATTTTTGGATAGTTTATTGTTAACACCCTTAACCATATTAAACATTATAAGAATTCTCATCATTTTGATCCATTTGGCAAGAATTGCTAAGAGTGAGAGTTAAAAGGTTAGAAATCATATTTAAGTGCATCATTTTTATCCTAATTTAATCCATACATTTTTGTAACTTTTTTAGTTATATCTTCCATGTTATTATCTATTTATTTTTTCCATACTTCAATAAAATATGTATTAATATTTAGTTATATTCTAAACATATATAATAAATGTTGGAATAATTACATATTCATAGGAATGTGTGTGTAAGAGAGAGAGAGAGAGAGAGAGAGAGAGAGAAATTAGTTATATATTTGTTATATCTTCTCTATAATATTTTCTTTCATTTCTAATTTTTCGTAAGTGATTTTTTTAGAAAAAACAAAATTTGTTTAAAATTTGTATGATAATTTTTAAAAATTGAAAAAATAATAAATAAATTGTTATTTATTTTCTAAAAAATCTAAACATGAAATTAAGTTGTGTTCAATTATTTAAGAAAGAATCCAATTTTAACTTTAAGTTTGTGTTGTTAAAACTTCCACTTAATTTTTTAAGAATTAAAAGAAATACGTCAAATTTTAATACTACCTAAGACGCTCAAAACCCTTAATTCTACCGTCAAAATATTCTTTTTGAAAAAACTATAAGAAAGTCATTTATTTAAATGGAATATATTCATAACTGTATATCCCATTATAATGTCAAATGTGCTAACACACTACTCTAGAATGCATTAAGAGAGTTATTTATCATGGAAGGGTGTTTCTTTGACCATTTGTCTTTTCTTTTATTTCCCCACGTTGCAGCCATGTATGTCAATAATTGTATCCAAGGAATGTATTGAATTGCATGTGGAAGGCATATAGTCCTTAACACCATCCCATGGTGCATCCATTTTCCTTTAGATGTGCATACTAATTTCCATCGGGATCTACATCCAATGTATCATCCATCTCTGCCTCTCTTTATTTCTGAAATGATATCAACTTTAGCAATATGCCTGAGCAACATCTAATTTTGCACCGAAGTTTGCAACGACTTTGCATGAATAGTAGTACGTCTCTTTTTGCCTCTAGAAATTTCATTTGCCATTGCATGGAGACTAAGAATGAATTTTGTATCCTATGTGTCATCGTCTATATGGTGTACTATTTGTTTATGGATACTTCTCTCCTTTGCAATTTTTTTAATGTTTTTAAATATGAACATAACATAATTGAAAATGTCTTTTTAAGTTGATTAGTGTTTTACAAAGGCCACAAAGGTAATGGCATGTGTGGTTCATTTTTATTCTCAATATTAAATTTGATGTTCATTTGACAATTATAATGACATTAAATTGATGCTTGATGTTTATAATATTAAAAAAATTGACTAGCAATTGTTATTTGATTTAGCTAGATTTTTGACATTTTAAAATTGGTAATGAATATAATTAAACTTAAAATATCAAAAACATGGCAAAATGTGAAGAACAAACAAATAAGTAAGTAGATAAATGAAACCCTAATAATTTATTAGCGAACTACACATCTTTGACAAAATGAAATAGGTTCAAAAAGTAACTTAAGATATGATATCAATATATTGAATGCAAATTTTGTTAAGTACTTATTTGAAACATGACAAGAATATGGAATTTTAGATTCATAGGCGAGTTATAGTTGTAAATGTAAAATGCATTGCTATAATATAAAACATATGTACATTCATTCTATTTGACTATTGCAAGGTAAATTTGACCATAAATTAGTCGTTTACGGGACTTTTATTTTTAAAAAATCTATTTGATTTTGAGAAATAAGTCAATAAATAATAATATTTTTGTTATACGGTAGAATTTGGGGTTCTTTTGTTTGGAAAGGTTTATAAATCTATAGTCTATGAGAATTATGCTAAGAATATAATGATATTATTAATAAATGTGATGTGTAAAATCTAAATTAAGAGTCTTGAACTTGATATCTAGTGTTGACAATTTTCAAATATGTAAGCATGAAAATATTAATTAAAAATAAATGACATCTTCACTTCTTATAATCACTAAACAAGGGAAAAATATAAGTTAAATCATATAACTAGCATACATATCTTAGACAAATCTATGCAAAAGATCTTTGAGAGATATCATTTTTTATGCGCCTATTCCACTTAAGTCTCAAATCCAATATAGACACCTAGAGAATTATACCTCTTAGTGTCTTTTATATAGATTTATCCAAAAAATGTATGCTAGTTATAGTTTTTCTATTTTAAGAATATAACCTCATTCATAACATAAATTGTTTTCAATGTAGCGATATGAGAAAAATGCAATGTTATTTTAAATGTCCCATTCAAAGAAAGTATGGCATGCATTTATGTATATTATTAGATATCCTTTAGAATACATTTTTATGTTTTTCATTTTGGTGTGTTTGTTTTGGCTCCTAAAGATTTGGAATTTATTAGACATAGGACAAGTTCGAAACATTCAAGAGAGAAATCAATATTTCAAGAAATTTTTGTGTATATATTTTAAAAGAAAAATTTAAATAATTAATTAAAAAGGAAAATTATTTCTTTGTTATTCATAAGTAGGCTATGGATGCTATTCATTTAGGGTTTCAAATGAAAAAATTAAATACATCTAAAGATGAAATGGTGGATGAACCCATGCACGATCCAAGTTCTAACCTACCTAACAGAAATGTTTAATCCATTCCAAAACTACAATAATTAGGGAGAGGAACCAATAGTGGAGATACCTAACTCGGGACCTACGTGGCAAGCAAACGGTGCCACATCAAAACTTGAAATTTGTCACATAGTTGAGTTAGTGTATATTTAATACTCATATTTTTTTCACATGCTTATTTGGAGGGAAAGTCACCTTTTGAAATGATTTAAAATAGCAAATTTGAAATACACTAAAAATGGTTAGACCTAAACTTATGCATGGGGTATCTAAAATTTGGACAGAAAATATGTCACCCGATGATTGGTTGTACTTTACATTTTTGTTGGGTACAAGTTGTACAGTAATATGTAATTTGTACAACAATTTTTCCTTTATATTTGTTCAAATTTTGGGTATCCTCCCTTCAAGTACTATCATAATTATTGGAACCTACTCAACTATACCATGATTACAATTACAATAGTGATTTTTCTTAAAATTAGAAAAAATTTGTCGTATACACACATTGCAGATGAATCTTAATTATATTTATAGAAAAAATGAACACCCATATACAAAAGCATGGTCCAGTTCAATTCATAGCATAGCAAAAAAATATGGAAGCTTGAGGACCTGCGTGTATGCAAATAAAGTCAAAGATTTGGCCAAAAGAAAGGGATTGCAACCACTTGGGATAACTATAAAAAGAGTTCTTTATTTTAGAAAGACCCTAGATAGGACCATAGAGGCCTTATATTGAGAGTTTGAGTTTCTTCAAAGCTTGGTTGGATTTGTTTCTTAGAGTTGTTGAATATTGGTAGTAATTTTGTTTGTTGTTGCTCCAAGAAGAGGTCACTACTCATGACACAAAAATTTGAATTTTTTTGTAAAACAAATTACATTAGTAAGACAAAATTCCAATAGTAAAAATCTAATTCTATATTTGAAGGTCTCAAAGATTAATATATCTTACTTGGAGATTTGAGTTCACCTACAAAATAAGGAGATGATTTGAGTTTGGTTCTTTGGAGATGGAGATGGTTAAGGTGATGAAGATGAATTTGGCTTGGTTTGTTTATTAGGACAGGGAATGAAAAGTACACATTTTTATTTAACCAATTGTTAGCTTCATAATTTAATAAATTCAATCCCTATCTTATACATAAATATCTTAATCTTCCCAAATGTGCTTTGCGTTAACACCAAACCACCAATTTTCCTATAGATGGCATTTCATATCTACATTAATTAAAAATTTGTTGCAATGTTATGAATCTTGGTTTATTTTATGAATTACATATAATATTTTGATTGTAGCCTACACCACATTTAAGTTTAACTAACATACCAATTATAAGGTAATTTTTATAATTAGAAGGATCTTTTTATTCATAGTTGTCTCTTTCTGTCTCAAAACATTCACATCATGCCTTTTAATTATGCCGAAATGCATATACACAGGCGAAAAGCCCGCCACTCTCTCGACAAAATCTAATTTTCTAAAATAGTTGCATCGTCAACCATCGTACGGTGGAAAATACAATTTTCTTTTACAATATTAAAAAAAAATTAGATTTATAAATTGGTCAACATGTATTCTTTTAACTATTTAAATTAATTTTGCTTTTTCATACATCGGTCTATTGAGGATTTTTCAAACTTGGAGTAACATGCCATCGGACTTAAACTTTTACAAATTTACTCAATTATGTTTTCATACTCTAGGTGATCCATAATGAAGCCCCATAAAGCCTATTGTTTTTCAGAGCAAAATACAACATTTGTGGTGTAGCGTCTGAGTTTTCTATGCAGCATGCAATGTTGCTAGTGGAACAGAAGATATAATAACCAAATAGTCTATAGTGATTACTTTTGATTAGGTCTTTTACAACTCCTCCTACCAAATTAGCAGGTCCCATGACAAGAGCCCCAATATCGCATGTTACCACTTGAGAAGCATCACCAATAACTTGTTTTATAAAGCTCAGAGAAACATCTTTTGAGAGTGGCATGGGTAGCTTCCATCTTGAACTGGCTATTGAGTCATGGATTTGTACCAGTAGGAAATAGTTGCTCCAGGGTTTGGAGATGGCTGGTTATTTGAAAGGTGAGAAGCAAATTATAGGGACAATGTCATGCCTTGAAACTATATGGCAGAAGTAGGGAGACCATTGTTCACGTTCAATTGCTTTGGAAAATATCTTGTCTCCCAACAATGGACATCCAAATGTAATGCACAGGGGAAAATTTTCATGGCACTTCTCCAGTGCCCAGAGTGTCCACAGGGATGATATTACTCCACCAAAGGAATGGCCAGTGAAGATCACCGTTTTCTTCTCATTTTTGAGCTTGTAGTACCTTGAAAGATATGCATAGCTAAGATGATACCAATAAAGAATATAAAAATGACATTTTTCCTTAGCAATTGTGCTTTAGAATGTCTTTTGTGAAAGGTCATTTATTAAGAACGAAATTGAAATTGAAGCTAAAATTGCATAAGTATGTTAGTTAACTAATGAGCACGATCCCCACATATAAAGTAATTACGTCGAAATTTGTATACACAGTGGAAATCCCACCTCTCTCTAAAAATCCAATAGTGGAAAATGGTTGCATCATCAACCATCATATGAGTGACGGTACATTTTAAACATTTCCCATCAAAACATGTAAAAAATATTAATAATGTATATTAATAAATATACAAATAACAATTTTATTTATTTTAACAATATTTTTAAAATAAAAATGTTTTTATCATCTTAATATAATTTGTATATAAATTTGTCAATATTTTGTATTCCTTTACGTGCTTGCTTCACGGAATGTTGAAGTTGTTCCACTAAACACAAAGTGTTAAATTTAGCACTAGGGATTACATTTTTCTTTCCAACATTCCATTCATGTCTTGTCTTAGTTAACAAATGAAACACCGTCCAATAAAAAATACTAACATCGTAAAAAAATGAAAAATAGCAAAGCCCTTTTTCACCATATTTTCTCAAAACTTTCCATTTCTTTCGGTTTTCAAAGGGACAATTGTCACACTTAATAATAAGAATTTTTCATCATGGTACATTGAAGTGAAACATGTTTTCTTCATGTGAAATCCTTTTTTGAGTAAGGTTAGTTAAAAAAATCATCATTTTCTTAATTGAAGAAGAATACCTAAAGCCAGGAATTTTTTTTCTTCAAATCCTTTTAGTTGTGTAGGTCAACATCAACAATAGTACACTATAGTGGGTCCATTCATTGCAATAATTAGGGATGAGAGATGACATTTGAACTTACAAAATGTAATATTCAATTTATTTTAGAAATTCAATAATGAAGTGGTACATGAGATATCCTCATTTCATGAAACAAGAAACAATTTACACACATTAGGAAAATGGTATGGCAAAGATGAAAAAGATAAATGTGGGAAACACATTAATGTTGGGCATTAGCTTTTTCACGGTAGCCAAAATTATACTACTTCTTCAAAAGAGGAAAGTGTTTATATGTGGATGACCTCTTCATGGTTTACAAAGGTTACTTATTCCCAACATATACCATGACACTTTTAAATATTCTAACTTTGATGTGTTGGTTTAGTTTTATTTTTGTTTTTATAACTTTTTGAAAGGTGACAAATTTGGAATATGTTCCATGCCATCCACATTAATTTGGTTCTCTTGGGCCCCACCAATTCTTCTCAAAGTCAAGTTCTCCCTGCCACTCCAACAAAATATACCATCTTAGTTTGTGTGTTGCCTACTCATTGGTTATTAAACTTTCTTTAAACTTATCCTATATTGAGTATTGCAATTCAAAATTTCTCGCATATGGAAGATCTTCACACCACTAATGGGATCACTCGAGTTCACAAATATTTTTTTCCTCTTTCCCAAAGCCTCAGAATTTGACTCAAGCAAGTTTCTTTTTCGAGACCACACCTTTCCTTTAAAGATACATATAAACTACATTACCTCAATGCCTTGCACCTTGCACTAATTTTTCCCTTAAAAATATTAAACTAAATCACATGTGTTTCATTTCTCCCTAGTCATAAGAAATAGTATTTTCTCTCGGTAAGGGTTTTTGAAGAAAAAGTGGAGGTAACCGTGGGCTTTAGATCTTCTTTGCTCCTCAACTAAATGTGGTGATGATGACAATAAGAATCGTGCGGTGGCATGAAGTCCACAAACACATTCCTTTTAGCAGGTGTATTCATTTTAACAGGTCCTAGTGATTACACGTTGGGAATGAAATCGAGCTTCCCTTCTGACCCCATGCCCGAAAATTTGGATGCTTTTCCATATGATGAAAGGAGTGATGAACCTGTAAAAAATATTAATTTAAGGAAAGAGAATCAAGAGTGAGTAGTAAAGAAAATTACCTGAGCACTGTCGCATCCAAGGCATGTTTAATGGCGAGCTCCAAGCATTTGATTTTTAAACATCCCACATCCACCTAAAACACAACCACAAAAATTTGTGGAAAGAGAAATAAAGAAGAAGATGTTTTAGGTAGAGCAACGAGATGGATCGAGAGGCATCGACGAACAATAGAAGCAGCGTGTCGTCAATGGAGTTGTAGTGGGTGAAATTGATGTGAGTTTTAAAGGTGAGGGCATGCAGAACAAAGATCATACTCTATATGACGCGGTCCCCTTCTTGCCCATATGTGCTCAGGATGTTGTCGCCGCCCTGAAGAAATCGAAGATGGATTTATAATAAACTCCTTTTGGGTAGTTGTCGGACATGGTTTTTAGAATGTACTCATATTTTTTGATCCATGGTGACCACAAAAAACAAGTTTTCCATCCATGGAGGCCTAAACTGTAGCGTTCGATGCAAAAAGAGGGTGAGCAAAAGGAGGAGTAGAAGCGTTGGAGTGATGTAAAGAATAAAAAACAAACCAAAAATAAAGAAATCATGTATTTTCCTAGCAACTATGAGTAATGATAGCGATTGATGACGAGTTGGACAACCACAATCTTCAATTGTTGAAACCCCTTTACTCTGTTGTTGCCAGATCAATTACTCAAAACATCGGGAAGACTAATTCATAATAGGTTGATTATGGATCTTTTGCAACACAAAATTTTTCTCTGCGTCAACCAAAAAGTCATGCTTTGCACAAATTTGTGGATTGAAACATGTCTTGTTAATGGTCCTCTGAGTAGGTGTATTCATTTGAACAGGTCCTGATGATTGCAATTTGGGAATGAACTCAAGCTTCCCCTCTGACCCCATGCCTATAAATCTCATGCTTTTCTAGATGATGAAGGGGCGATGAACCTGCAAAAAAATTAATTTAAGGAAAGAGAATCAAGAGTGAGAAACAAAGAAAATTACTTGAGCACTTTGTCACATCCAAGGCATGTTTAATGGCGAGCTCCGTGTTTGATTTTTAAACATCCCAAAGTCGCCTCAAACCCAAGCACGCGTAATTGTGGAAAGAGTAAAGAAGAAGAAGATGTTTGAGGTGGAGCGAAAAAGATGATTGAAAGGTGTCTACAAAATGTAGAAAGCAATGTGTCGTTAATGGAGCGGTGGTGGGTGAGAATGATGTGAGTTTTAAAGGCGAGGGAGTGTAGAATGGAGCTCATGCTCTTTACGACGTGCTCCCCCTCTAGCCCGTTTGTGCTCACGATACCATCGCCCTAAAGAAAGTCGAAGATGGATTTATAATAAACTCCTTTTGGGTAGTTGCATCAAACATGGTTTTCAGAATGTACTCATATTTTTGGGATCCGTGGTGACCAAAAAAAAAAATTCCATCCATGGAGGCCTAAATTGTAGTGTTGATGTAGAAATAACGGCAAGTAAAAGGAGGAGTAAAAGCGTCAGAATGATGTAAAGAAGAAAAAAACTAGAAAATAAAGAAATTATGTATTTTCCTAACAGCTACGAGTAATGATAGAAATTGATGACGAGTTGGAAAACCTTGAGCTTTAATTGTTGAAACCCCTTTACTCTCATGTTGCCAAATCATTTACTCAAAACACTAAGCAAACTGACTCATAATAGGTTGATTATGGATCTTTTGCAATACATTTTTCTCTGCATCAACCACAAAGTCATGCTTTACACAAATTCATAAGTTGAAACATGTCTTATTAATGGTGTTGTTGGATCTATCGTCGACATTTTTTACGAAAAATCCTTTCGTCCACCTAGTTTGTCTTTACTTGTTGTCAACAACTTTAATCTATACATGATGCTTTATTATCTGCTTCAATTTCCTTTTCCACTCACCATTATTTCTCTTTCGGTGTTAACATCACACACCTCACGTGTGATTGCTAGTAATATCACCTACCAAAACATTGGGGTCATTTGTCTTCTAGCTAAACTAGTTTGAGTTTAGGTTGTAAATGATTAATCCACTTTGTAAAATATTATGGATGAAGTTTTGTGGTGAACTTGACGAGGGTGGTTGTTGCCATATCCAACCATGCAACTTGTTTGTCTTGGGTTGTCCCCAAGAATATAATCAATCTACAAGAAAAGCACGAAGCATGAAAATATATAACACTTTAGTAGCAAGTGGGCAATCTAGAATTTAGCTATGGGAAAATAAGAATTTCTCAACATTTTTTTACACATTTCAATAAAAAGTATATGAATGAATGAAATAAAATGAATTGGACAAGGATTTTATTGACACACATTCCTTGTGTTTCTTTGACTTCAATATATTTCTTGTGTTATATAAATTAACATTTAACAATCAAAAATTATTTTTCTCTGTCAACTCTTTATGCTTCTCTTTTTGACCTTATCTACTCCAGTGTCATGTTTTTTGTATCCTCCCCAATTTTACCTCTTCCCATTACTTTTTTGATTTCAAGATTTTTCTAGATTCATAGTAGTATGGTTATGGTCTATCGGAGATCGATCACCTTCTTTGTGGGCACTAGTGACCCATTTTTCAAATTTCTTGGGGTTTCCTTGTCCTTATTTTTCAACTTTTCTCACCTATTGTGTTTGTCCACCAAGTGGGCAACACTCATAAATGGATTCATACATTTTTCGCATTAATCAAATTATATTCATGTACACATTTAAAATTGAAAAGTAAATAATTTATCTGTTTCAAACACATTTTTTTGCTAAAATAAAAATTCAAGCATTAATTAATATTTAGTACTTATTACATCCATTTAAAAACAAGGTTTGAGACACTTGCATTACACTAGATTGCTTGCTGAACTACTCTATACATTTAACATGATTTTAATAGAAGTATAGTGCATGGCTCTATTGACTCCATTTACTTTATACCATTTTACAATGCAATACATAATTTTGAAGCTTTTAAGAAATAAGTGTTATTTTTTTGTGAATATTAATGAATTCTAGAAAAGTCAGTGAAAATTTTAAATCTTAAGAAAAAAATCACAAAATCATATTCACACAGGAGTAATAGTTGCTAATTTTACTATATTTACATATTATTTTATCACCAATAAACATGAATAGAATTCCATGTGGATGTAACATGCTTTCAAGAGCAAGTAACGAGACATGAATAAAGATTACCGGTTTCCCAATTACAATCCGCATTATGCCTGTCATTGTCCATATCTTTTGGCTTCCCCTTTTTCAATCCCTTTGAAGTGGGGCGTCAACAAATATGAAGATCAAATAAATAATTCATTAAATCATATTCATAAATATAGATGTAAATTGCTTTCAAGAGAAGGCAATGAGACATGAATGTAGATTGCACGTTTCCCTTTTTATGTATAATCAAAGCCACGATATTTGATATCTATATATTTCTGTGGGGCAAATCCGCATTATGGCTGTGTTATGCCTGTCATTGTCCATATCTTTTGACTTCCCTTTCTTCAATACTTATATTTCTCTGTATGATAATATCATCTTTGACTGAAACATTTATATAATGCAATTGTTGTCCGGATAATCTTCCAAGCCAATCCTGGCCTAGCAAACCAAATGTATATGATTGGCTTATATAAATCTGGAGTAGATATTTCTAGATCCCCAAAGACTATCTTAAGGGAAAATCATACTTTTCATTTTGATTCTTCCATCATGTTTTTCTTTTCCCAGGTACAAACAAAAAAGAATCTATAACTTTTTAAAGTGCCGTCTTAATAGAAATTTACTATAACACTTAAAACCAAAATGTTACTTCAACCCGTTTCCTTTCTTGTCTTGGATCAAGGTCACGTTTTATGTGATACAATTTCCATGTATTGTGCATAGGTATCTTTTATTATATGAAAGTGGTTTTACATCAACACTCAATACCCCTGTCCATAAAAAAGCTAGTAGATATATTAGCAATTGCATATGAGTTGTAAATTATACCGAAGAGGATAATAATCTTAAGTTTATTCAAGTTCTAATTTATGAAATATATGCTTTCTTAAATTGTGTTAGAGTTTTTGTGATGCGGAGGAGCAAACAATATAGTACAACTACAACATATGACAGAAAACACTTCTTATAATGTCTTGATGTATGTCCATACCTGTTAGAAAGCTCTAATTTTTCAAGACCCACGAGTACGTTGTTAAAGGCAAGTTGATCGAGTTGAATATCTATGTGTTGCATTTCATGAAACCTGTCTCAATTGCTCTTGAGGATGACCATATCTTATGTAAGCTACACTTATGATATTTCATAAAAAGGTGGACATCACATTCCATCTTTTATTCAAACACTTGCATCCATCTACTTTAATTCCCATTTCATTTAAAGGTTCCCAAGGCCTTTTCAACAACCCCATTTTATGAATTTCCTGAAATGAATGCATTTAAGGGGTTTTAAGCCCTAGGCAATTTAGGCGATTGCTTATGATGCTAGCATTGAGGGGGTCCTTTATTCTTTAGATTTTTATAATTACCTATTCAATATAAATTTAATAAATTTAGATTTTTAATTTTGAATAGATAAATCAAAATATTTTTGGATAATTTATTGTTAACACCCTTAACTATATTAAACATTATAAGAATTGTCATCATTTTGATCCATTTGGCAAGAATTGTTAAGAAAGAGATTTAAAAGGTGAGAAATTATTTGTGTGCATCATTTTTATTCTAATTTAATCCATACATTTTTGTAACTTTTTTTAGTTATATCTTCCATGTTATTTATTTATTTTTCCCATACATTTTTTTCATAATATACTTCAAGTATTATACCAACATCATATCAACGAATATGTGTTAATATTTAGTTATATTTTAAACATATATAATAAATGTTAAAATAATTACACACACACACACACGAAGAGATAATTAGTTGTATGTTTGTTATATCTTCTCTATAATATTTTATTTCATTTCTAATTTTTCATCATGGTTTTTTAGAGAAAAAAATATTTCTCAAAAATTGTGTGATAATTTTTAAAATATAAAAAGTTGATAAATGAATCCTTGTTTATTTTTAAAAAATCTAAACATAAGATTAAGTTGTGTTCAATTATTTAAGTAAGAATCCTTTTTAGCCTTAATTTCGTGTTGTTAAAACTTCCACTATAATTTTTAAAAAGAATTAAAAGGAGGCATTAGCTTAAGTGCTTTGCCTAAGGCGCTCAAAAGCCTTAATTCGTCCCTTTCCATCAGTTGACATCTCTCCGGGCATTTTTTCCAAATATCACATGTCCTGTGTACTCTTCCACATTTAACATATATATCAATTAGGGCACTTGCAGACTAAAACATCCAACATAGACACTTCATATTATGCCTAGATGGATGTGTGTTCATTACATTTAGTGAAACATTTTCAAATCAAGATTCATTTTTGCATAGGACGAACTATGCTAACAAAGGTAAATTAGTCAAATTGGACACATGTTGGTTACATTCGGTGAAACAAACATCTCATTTTTTTCTTTTATCCTATGGCGGCGATGATGATAAAGCATAAATTCACAAAATGATATCAAGCATGGCGAAGGGAATGCTCCTCACCCTTCCCCATCTTTATTAACTTTCTCCACACTATTACTACAATTCTTTCCAAGTTGAAATTATTTTTAATAAGCCCAAAATATTTATAAACACTTTTTATACTACATACCAAATTGTTTGCTTTTCCCGATATGATACACCATCATTCCATTACCGTGGGGCTTTCCACTTTCTAGTTCATGCATCTATTTAAAGAAGTGGGTATTTAAGTTTGAATTTAGTATAAATCCATTTTTCTAATGTTCTCTTTTTATCTTCAATTAGGGTTAAAGAAGTGAATATAACTTTGTCGCAAAGATGCATTTTGGCCCATCCACGAGGATAGTCCAGTGTAAGTTTGAAAAGGGTTGGATGGAATCATTGAAGCAAAGATACTATATCATAAAAATATTAGAGGACCTCAAAAAAATCCATGGGATGTTGTAAATGAGCTCGCCAACATTCCCACTAAAAAGCATAACTAGTCACATAATGAAAATTCCTAGTAGAGGAGACAATTCAATCCATTAGGGCACATTTCTTTCGGTATTTAGTCAACCAATTTCATGCCAATTGTATGCTTCCACATTTATAAAGATCCCAATTTGGCACGTGTTTGATGGTTGTCAAATGCATTTGCTTGAAAGTGTCAATGGCCTCTTCAAATAAAACATTTTGTGCATTTTATACAATCATTGTAATCCACAAGACCACATCTCACTAAGGTATTTTATCAAATAGTTCACATGCCATATCTTAAATCTCATATTACGGAAAATGTTAGGAGGGTGTTAGCAAAGGTTATGGAGTCTAGCTTTACAACAACTAAATTTCATTAATTAGAAAGGTGTTAGGGCCTTTCCAACAAACTCATCTTATGTATATCCTGCAATCTATACAACTCATGAGACCACATTTCTTTTAGAAATTTTATCGAATAGTTCAACACCTTGTGCATGCTTCCACATAATGTATACATGTATTCTATGGTACTTGAACCTATCACATTTGACAAAATTCTTGTATGTATTATTCTTTAGTGGATGTACACACCTATTTTAAATCCTATTTTGACATAGCCTAGGAGTACGCTAACAAAGATGAACCAATATCCAAATTGAACGTCTGTTGGTTTCATTTAGTGAAACAAAATCATTGCTTCATTGAGAATGCTCATGTCTTCATATAATACAATTATAATAGTCCATGGAAATTTGCAACCACTACACACACACACACACACACACATGGAAAAGACACTTCTAAAATTTGCTAAATATAACATCGGATCTTGCATATCAAAATAGTACAAGATCTAAAGAAAAATCCCCCAATGCCAACAACTAAGGGTTAATTTGGTCCATTTTTAATGGATGTTTATTAAAACAAATAAATTTTTACAAAAATATTGATATTAAGTTTTTAAAAAGAATCCACTTTCCATAAGAACTATCCTCTTTGGGTACAAAGATCTTTGCATATTAGAAGCAAAAAGAAGATGACATTCACACCATTTTTTGGTAATAACTAAACACAAAACCACAATAAAGATATGCAAATAATAAATATAAACATGCAAATGAGCAATGAAACCAGGTAGTGGTGAGGTCTTTCAATTGTGATTAGGAAAAAACTTGTTCTCTGAAGGAGACACCTAAAATTCTCAAAGTCCAACTTTACAAATTTGATTGCGTTTGCTTGAAAGCTTCCAAGACCTTTCCAACAAACCCATTTTGTGCATATCCCGCGATCATTGTAGTTCGTTAGACCAAATTTCTTTCAACCATTTTCTTGAACATTTCACACTTTGTTCATGCTTCCACATTTTGTATACATATCTATTAAGGCACTTGCAATTACAACATCTAATAGAAGTCTTGTCTTCATTATGTGTTGGTGGATGTTCATACCTAGCATTAAATCTCCTCTTTCAACTAGGAAGATAGTTTGCTAATAAATATGAAATGATCATGCTGGAAACCTCCTGGTTGCATTCAAATTTTAGAAGGCTTCATGAAAATGCCCACTAGTCTTTACCCTTCTCCACGCCATGCACATAATCGACATGGGGGTTCATTAGCTAGGCAATATCCTAGCACGTGGGTTCATATTGAGGTAATTAAAATTAATAAAATTAAACTCAATATACCGGTAGACATGAGGGGGTGAAAGGGTTTAATTTATTAATGTTTTGAATCAGGTATTGGGGGTAGGTTAGAGAGATGGGCCAAAGGAAATAGAGGTTTACTTTTAATATAAAACTAAAACGTTTGAACCCTAGTTTTTAAACGTAAATACCTTAAAATTGCAAAAGGAGTGTGGTCATAAATTAAATTATAATCTCTTTTTAATAAATAAATCTAGATTCTTAACCAAGAAATAATAAGATGGTAGAAAACTAGAATTGAGTATGCTTTTCAACACAAGTGATATTATTTCACCATCTTAATTATTTGAAGAACTATTGATAAATGCATAAAGCTTAACATATATAAGGTGACTTGTAATATGTATTCAATGGCTTCGAACTATCTTTCGAAAGGAAATGCATATTAAAAAAAATTGAGTGAGAAATATAATATATTTTTGTCTAATATATTGGGGTAGAAATAAAAAGGGGTAAATAAAATTGTAATTGAAAAATGGGTAAGTAAGGTACATGGAAAAAATAGGGGGTATTTTCATTCTAATAATATAACAGGAGGGGGTATTATCAATTGAATAATTAGAGGTAGAAACTAGAATTAAGGGTATTCTTTAATACCCTTCGAACGCAGGTGCTATACCATACTTTTACTAAGTGAATCCCCGTGATAACCGATTACATGAATACCTATTGGTTTCTATCATAGTGACCAAATATAATAAAATCATAAAGATTTTCTGTATTTTACCATTTATTCCATTCAACCGCATAAAACTTCGTATTTTTGTGGTAATATATTAGAATACATTATCTACAAAATGTATGTTATTTATTTTTATTTTATAATATAAATATTTATATTATGAACACCTCGAAGATTTTATAGTCAATAACTAAAAGGATTTTCATTTTCGTATTGTTTAGAAGGTTTTCAACAAAGCCTTGAAAATAATTTTCCTTCCATATTTATCATATTTTTTTGATCGACCATATTTTTTCCATATTTAAAAACAATCGCTTAATACTCTTCGTACAAAAGTTGCTACCTTGATTTTCATTGAAGAAACAACAACAACACTTCTACTTTTCTCTATCACCACAAAAAATAAAAGAGAAAGTATCTACCAAAATTATGACGCTTTCCAATGAGGTGCCTCTCAAAGGAGGACACCTCGAACATAATAATTAGTTAATGGGTAAACTTTATTTTTGCACGAGTAGGCCAATTAATAGACCATTTTGGTCGTTTAGAGGTTTTAGTTCATTAATAGACTTAGTAATAAATATTCCACGTACCATTACCCTCACATGTTAAACTTAAAAGCACCATAAAATCCCGTGCATTTCACACACAATCCAAAAATGAAAAGGAAAATTAATTGAAATTATAGTGGAAAAATAATAATAGTATAAAAACATATCTTATTTGTCATTTTTGTTGGATGTTGTATGAATTCAGTGTCTTCCTTCATTTCCAAAAACATTACTGGGTGTAGGTGTTAAAAATAGTAGACGGATGCATTTAGGGATTTATTTATTTATTTTTGTAACTTGTCTCCGAGGAGGGAATTTATTGTTGCTAGATCATGGTTTGGATGTAGGGTTCAAAATTGAGTCCATCACAGGTCTTAAACCCGTCGAGAAAAGGGCAAGTTAAAAATTACATGTAAAAAAAAACTTAAAATGTAAAAATCATTTGACAATACAGAAGGGCAAGTTACTTCTAATACTTTATCAAAAGAAGGGCTATGGTGAAAAAATCCCTGTCAAAAATTTGTGTGAAATTATTATGTCTTAAATTTTTTTTTGATTAATTTTACAAACAAATACCTCCAGCTTTCCAAGCTCTGCGTATGACTCGTAGATACATTAGATAAGTTGTAATACTTGAAATTACCAAAAGTTTTAATATAACAAATATACTACCACTATAATACTATTAAGCTCAAATTCCAAGTTACTAGCAATTTTTTGATGTCAACTACACAAATACTTGAGCACAAATACCTAAAAACCAAATATTTATTATTATTGTTTACGTTCCGCTTTTTTTGGGATTCATTCAAATGAATTATCTACCACTTTCTACTTTTTCTATTTTTTGTTGTAGGAGCCACCTTGAGAGACATAAAACAAAGCTAGGATCAACTTGCACACAAATATTTGTGCACTTGGGAGACTACACAACATGATTTGGAACAGATCCACTATGTAGATTGACCACTAGTTTGGATATGGGATGAGATGGATATCTGAGGTGGGGAAGAGCGTGGAGAAAAGTGTTGAATTAATCTCAAAGAGTGACTTCAATTTGTGACTCACAATGTAGGGTGCCAAGAAGGCTCTATTGGAGCCATGTTGGTTCCAAAGGGTGGGATGAGCTCACAATGGTCTTGATCCAAATTTCCTAGATCAATTTGAGCTCGACATGTAGACAAACTATGGGCCAAGATGATTGGATTAGCTCTATTTGTATGAAATGGAGAAGGATCTAGGGGAAAATGTAGATGGGGCTTGCTTTAAAGAAAAAAAAAGTTGAGTCGCTTAAGGAGCTCACCCATTATGACCCTTGCAAATAAGAACCGAGCTAAGTGTTGAGTTGCTTCCTAATGCAAAGGTTAATTGGACCCATTCAATATGGAAGAATGCAGAGAAGAGGAGAGGAGATCATTTTAGAGGAGGAGAATACGTAGAGATAATCTTCTTCATCCATTGAAAGAAACCCTCCAATTCATCATTGGTATCTTCTCTCTAACTATTGTTTAATAGTAGTGATGTGGAGGCCAACAAGAATTTTATATTCGTTTTTGTGCTCAAGACAATTTTGCTAAACTCTATGCCTAAGGAGTTGAGGAAGAGGGTTGTGAATAGATTTAGGGAGGATCTTACAAAGGGTGTGTGTGTTTAATGGAGTATTTTAATTTGGTAAAACATCATTTCTATGTAGTATATCTGAATGCATATTGTGCATGAGGTGAAACTCTTGGATCTGAAATCTAACCAAGAATATTTAGATGTATATATTAGTGACATACTTAGTGTGGGTGTTTCAATGTATGGATGCACATTTTCTTTAATTTATTTGGAAGATATTTAAGTCAATGCATTTTACTAGTTAAAATTTACATGTGTTTTATTTTAGTGGTTAAAATACGAATGGTTTTTTTTTATTGAAGGGGTAATCTAATCCAAATTGGTTTTATTTTTAGGATTAAACTCAAGTAGAAGTTAAAGTTATTTATTTTACTATTTACAAGTTTTTTTAATGATTTTGATAAGAGATCCTAGTGTAGTTTGATTGTATTTATGTGTTTAGTGATTTGTGTGTCTTCTTATCTCATTTCAATTGTTTGTTTATGTATTTATTTATTAATTTTATTTAATGCTTATTTTAGTTATGATGATTTTTAGGAAATTATAATATTACAAATTTGGGCTTTCTTTACATCAAAATTTGATTATTTTACTAGTTTAAATGCGGCTTAATTTACATCATTATGATAGAGGGGTCATTGTGTTTGGATTACTGAATTTTCCCTTTTTATTTAAGATGCCAATCAACTGGTGATTTTGAAAAGAAAAATATATAATTTAAAAAAAATATTCTTAATTTTTATGACATGTGTATTTGATTTATTCTTGTCATATGAAGTGTAAAATATTCATGCTACTTTTCATCATCAAAGGGCTGGTCCAATACTTGCCCTTCAAAATAAAATTCAGACCAACCCTTCAAATTTGATCCCTGTTTGGATGAATGAAATATAATTGTCCATATGGTGCAATTTCCAAGCCTTCGATAAAAAATAGTTGGTACTTACATATGTAGGATGCTCTAATAAAGATTCCAATGATCCGTCGATGGGTTACGGGGTTTACATACGTACAACATAAGAAAAGGGTGTTAGGAACAAGTTAACAAAAATGGAATTGTTTGAATAGCCACCAATAAATAGACCATTCCCAACAATGCTCATTCCATAGAAGATGCCTCCAACATAAAAATAATCAACTTAATACACAAAACAAATTTAATTGTATAAATAGTATTTGTTGTTACAAGAAATGACAAGAGAGTTTTTAAAGATTATTTATTCGTATAGTATCATAAATTTGTTCTAAGGTTGGAAACATGTTTTGGCATCTAAATTGATATATAGTCCATTAATACATATTTGGTTTTACCCGTGTATTTTTCATTGTTTCGAAGTTCAACATTTTTAGAACCAATTACAATCTTTATAGGAATCAAACTTGTAATATAATAGATACTCTCAATCATTAATTATTAAATACATGGCCCACATGATGGTTTTGTAGGCCTTAACCAAAATTTTCCCTAAATTTGTCCACCTACCATAAATTCGACTTATCCTTCTCCAATGATAATAATTTTCAATAGGTAATTTTTTTTAGTTGCCGTACATGTTATTTTAGGGTTAGTTCAAAGGGAAAACTAATTTTGGGTTAGTCGAGTGGGAAAACTAATGAAATGTATTTTATAAATAAAAATGGACCCTAATCTATGTCATCTATATAGGCATCACTCCACTCCTTAGGTTTCATTAGTGAAAAAGAGCATATCTTTCCTAAATCTTCCAAGAGAAACCCTAGATCAATAGAGAGATGAATACTAAAATTTACGAGGTCTCAAAGTGCATGTTGTTGAATATCAAAGTGAAAAAAATTGATTCATTGTATGTTGCATATATTTTGTTTTCTAGTTGCATCTCATCATAGGAGTCTAGGAAAACTAAGTGTCTTTTGAGCCTTCTTCAAAGTAGTGATGAATAAGCAACACCCAACAATCATAGGGGATACTAATGTTAGTTCATTCCATAGAGCTAACCCCTATTTCAAGTCAAGAATGAAAAAATATGGGTTGGCACAAGGAGAAGTTTATTCACATTTTGTCTAGTCATCACATCATTCTAGATTTACATAATAACAAATTAGACATGCAAGAGAAACTAAATAGAAAATACAAACTTAATCAAATAATACCAAAACCCCTTCATATCCCTTGGATGCAATTGGTACCAGGACCCCAAAACTTGTATCCATAACATTTTAAAACTTTCATACTTTCTATACACCTTGATGATTGCATTTCTAGCTCTTGTCCAACATATATGTGAACTCTATTTCTCTTTCACGATGTTATATCAAGGCTATTTGTTTCATTTTTATGCCCCAATTATTATTTTTACCACTTATACAATCTTGTTATTCTAATTATCAAATATACATGTTAATTCAAATCTCATTAGGACCACCACTTATTAGTTTCTCAACCATTTCTTTCCTTTTTAAATTATTTTATGTTTTGGTGTAATTTAATTATAATATTTTCGCGAACCTTTTTTGGTTAAAAACAAAAATTAGGGTTTCGCTTTCACTCTTATGATTTCATATTTGAGGTTTGATTTCATACGTTAGGGTACCAATGAATCCCTTCCTCTCCTATAAAATTGTATCACATGATGGCTATCCAAGAAGTGCACAACAATCTCCACTTGGTCTCACTTGAGACATATTTTCATTTTATGTTTGATTTTACTACAACACATGCACATGCACACACGCACATGCACACACGCACGCACGCACACACGCACACACGCATGCACGCACACACGCACGCACGCACACACGCACGCAGCGCACACACACGCACACACGATGTGGATACATGTATATGCACATGTATCGTGCATGCACACACAAACACGCATGCGTGCACACGCGCACGCACACACACACAAATTTAGATAGAACAAAAATTTTGACATATGGATTTCAAAATTTCATCAAAACAAAGCATATTCATTTTTGTTCTCTTTATTTTTCTATATTTTACAATTTATTTCATTGTGGATTTATAAGGAACCGTGTTAATTGTATAGGTTTCAATATGTTTGCAAGGGAACACGTTTACATATCTAAGACACATGAGTGCGGATGTAGTTAGTTCTAAGATCAAGTCATGACCCTCCAATATGAAGATTAGTTATTTTCTCCTCTTTAATTTCAATTCGTAGTCTTCCTATTGACTTTGATAACTCTCAACAAGGTGCAATGCAGCCACAATTTCTTCATATTTGCATGTTTGGCTTTACTTTTATATACATGCAAGTGTACACATGAAATTCGGCATTATGTATAAATTTAATTTTAGTACAAGGCTTGTAAATTGCTATAGTGATATTGTTTTTATGTGTTTGAATTTGGTTTGGATAAAGTTTTTGTTGGCAAGTGTTACTTATGTTTCTTCAAATTTTGACATGCTTCACGAGTTATCTTTTTCTTGTAATGATCACAAATTTATCTTTATCTTGTCAACTCTTTATGCTTCTCTTGTTAACCCCGCCAACTATTGCCTCATGTTTTCTCTAGATCCTCCCAATAGATTTTTTATGTTATGATTTTTCTAGAACCATAACAATATGGTTTTGGTCTTCCATAGAATTAGTCTCCTTCATGGTGGTTATGATTGACATTTTATCAAGTATCTTGGGGTTTCTTATCCTCTTTTCCTAGATTTTCTTACCCATTGTGTGTCACAATGAACACAAACAAGGTCTCATATAATTTGAATTTAGGAGTTTATAATTATATAACTACATTAGTATATTTATGAAAATCAGTCAGAAATTATATTTATATACACTCAAGCTTAAAAAGTAAGGAATTTATTTGTTTCAAGAACATCCTTGTCCCAAAAGAAGAATCCATACATTTAATATTTAATACTTGTTACGCCCATTTAAAGAGTAAGAGTTAAGATACTTGGACATTATAATGGATTGCTTGTTGAACTACTCTATACTTGTGTCTTGATATCTAGATATTCCCAGGGACATGATAATTATAGAGGGATAACACATGCTCCCATTGATTCCATTTAGTTATATGGTTTTGCAGGGTTTTTAAGAAGGAAATAGTATTGTTTCCTAACATTTGACTCGTGGAAAGAATTCTAGAAATAAAAGTAAGATTTTCAAATATGAAGATCAAATAAATAATTCATTAAATCATATACATAAATATATAGATGTAAATTGCTTTCAAGAGAAGGCAATGAGACATGAATGTAGATTGCAGGTTTCCCTTTTATGTATAATCAAAGCCACGATTGATATCTATATATTTCTGTGGGGCAAATCCGCATTATGGCTGTGTTATGCCTGTCATTGTCCATGTCTTTTGACTTCCCTTTCTTCAATACTTATATTTCTCTGTATGATAATATCATCTTTGACTGAAACATTTATATAATGCAATTGTTGTCCGGATAATCTTCCAAGCCAATCCTGGCCCAGCAAACAAAATGTATATGATTGGCTTATATAAGTCTGGAGTAGATCTTTCTAGATCCCCAAAGACTATCTTATGAAATAATTATGTTTTTCATTCAGATTCTTCCATCATGTTTTTCTTTTTCCAGGTACAAACAAAAAGAATCTATAAGTTTTTAAGTGCCGTCTCAATAGCAATTTATTAAAATACTAAAAAAAAATTGTTATACCTTCCAAGCAATATCATGACTCGAAATGCTTAGTTTCCTTTTCTGCTCTCGTATCATTGTATAATATTGCTCTATGAGAAAGTGGTTTTACATCTATGTGAAAGTGGTTTCACATCAACACGCAATACACTTTTTCATATAACATGCCGATGCAGCACATCTGTATTATCAAGCCTCAAATGGTAAAATCAAATTTATTTATACAAATAGTAATTTTGTTGCAAGAAATAAGAAGATGGGATTATAAATATTTTATTTTATGGAGTATCATAATTTAGTGCGAGGAATTTAGCAACATGTTTTGTACTTAAATTGAAATATGGTCTATTAAAATAAATCCGGTCTTATTTATTTAAATTTCATTTTTTAGAACCCTCTTTAATATATTAGGTTGTCCTCATTTTAAAAATTGGTATTATTAGAACCACTTATAATCTATACATGAATCAAACTTGAATCATAATAGATGTTCTTCATATTTAATAATACAAATTAGATGGCCCAGAAAATGGTTTCATATGACTTGAACAAATTTGGCCCTAAATCTGTTCACCTTCCATAAACTTGTCTTACCTTTCTCCAATGGTCATAATTTCAAATGGGTAACTTGCTTTAGTAGGCTTATATGTGATTTTAGAGTTAGTTGAGTGGCAACTAATGAAAGGCTTTTGATAAATATAAGTGCACCGAGAAACCATTACAACTACCTAGGACCTCACTCCTTGGAGATCATTACTCACAAAGAGTATAACTTTCCTAAATATTCTAAGAGCATCCCTAGATTAACAGAGAACAAAATTGTGAAACATATAAGGTCTAAAAGTGCATGTTGCCAAGTGTCAAATCCAAACAAAGTGATTCATTGTATTGCATATTCTATTTGCTAGTTGCACCTAATCATAGGACTATAAGAAAATTAGTAGGTTGTGTCTTCTTGAGTAGTTGTACTTACACAATGTTCAACCATCATGGCCTATGCTAAGGTTAGTCTATCCCAAAGAGTTAACCCCTTTTTAAAGTCAAGCATGGAAAACTAAGAATGTCACAAGGAGATGTCAATTCTTATTTTGTCCATCCATCACACCATTCCCGATTAACATAACAATGTTCTAAACATAGAATGACCTATAAGAAGATCCGAACTCATTCAAGCTTGCCCATAACCCCTTCATAGCCCCGGATGCATTCGATACTAAACCTATCCAAAATAGGAATATTTGGCCCCACACATATATGTCACAAATGAACCCATATGCACAACATTTCAAAAATTTCACATTTTGTATACATCTTGATGACTACATTTCCATATCTTGTACAATATTTGTGAACAATATTTCTCTAATGTGATACTATTTCAATTCAATTTGTTCTATTTCGACGCCATAGTCATTATTTTTACAACTTATACAATTAGCCCACTATTTAAATATATCAACTTTACATAATTTAAATCTCATTAGGACTTCCACTTATCAATCTCTTAATTATTCATTTTCCTTTTAAATTATGTTATGCTTTAATGTTGTTTAATTAGAACATTTTGGCGAACCCATTCCTTTGACTAAAATACCAACCTTCGAATTTTATTTTCCCTCACAGTGTTTCATATTTGAGAGTTGATTTCATATCTTAGAGTATCATTGAATCCCTTCCACTCCCATTCAATTATTTCCTTTTCATGGATCCAAATTATATATGCAATTTTTCAATGGGAAATATTTTCAATTCTTATATGTCACTTGGAAAATTCCAATAGTTATTAGATACATATATACATGCTCCCTGTAATATTTATGAAAAAGATAATTACCTCCTTTTTTTTGTAAATGATAGATTCACATGTAATTGTAATGCAATATTTCCACATAAAAAAGTTTTCATTAATCCTAGCATTCACCTAATAAAGAGATAAATGTGGAATCAAAATGCTTCCCATCACTACTCAAAGAGAGCGAGTATTTAAAGATACATTTAACCGTCCTTATTTGATAACCATAACTACTAATTATAGCCTTGGTTCTTTCACCAATGCATTAGATATATTTCTCATGGGACCTACTAAATTTTCTTCTAAGAAATATGTGCCATGACCATAGCCTTGTTCATTCACTAATGCATTAGATATATTTCTTCCAGATTTGCTTTTTTTTCTAGGAAATACGTGTGTCATGACCATAATGATTGACATGGTTATTGGAATGATGATATACATTACATATATAATATCAATGAAGAGTTAACACAATTACACAATATGTTTGAAGATAATTCTTCCCCTCCACCTCCGACTGAGACCCGGACATTCATAACAATGAATATATCCGAGGATCCAAGTGAACCTTTGAATACTACTATATGTCAAGAAGAGGAAGCATGTAATGTACCTTATTTGGAACATTGTTCCCCCTTTAAGATGCCAATTGAATCCATAAGAATACTTTATAGGGGTAAGTGCATCAGGTTGGGGGCCAAAAAGTGAAAAAAACCCGAAAATGAATGAAACGCGACCGCATTATGTTTTCTTAGGTTCGGTAATTCACAAACCTGAAATGTGTACGCGATATAACACGATTGCACTATAACACATATGTGTTTCTATGATCACAAAACACGTACATATTTTGCTCTATATGAAGTTTGTAAGGGCTTGAAGGAGCCATATTTACTAAAATAAATGTTAAGTATAAGAAATAATAAAAGTATAAAGAAATAATAAAAGAATAAAAGTATAAAGAAATCATAAAAGAAATCATAAAAGTATGAAGAAATAATAAAAGAAATCTTATACTTTAAATTTATTTTAATAAATATAATATGTTAGGGTCACTTTGCACCTGATGGAAGTAGTCTCGTAGCTCTGGTAGTTATAATCTAGAAGATAGTTTTTCAAAATCTAATATGGTTAGTACTTATTCATTTTCAGGATTTCAGCAATGACCTAAAACTTTCAGGCCATATATATTATAGTCGGTCTTTGTTTTGAAAAAATATATAGTCATTTTGTAGGTTTTTTGACCTTCCAAATTAGATTTTGGCACTACCATTGTTTGAAATTATACCAATTTTAAAATTTGGTCCATAATTCATTTTAGTGACCACAAATCAACTCTATGATGCTTGTATACTTCTTACTAAAATGAGATCCTCACTTTCTAGATAAAGGATTGCTCCCTGAATGTGATTCTTATCCTATGGAAAAAATGAGGTGATTGTAATGTGCCTCCTCCTTAAGGTGTGATCACACTACTAGGTGTTGAATGAGTTTTTACAAATAGTACCAAGTGAATTGCATCAAGTGAACTCAGATGATTTCTCATTCTTAAAAACATGGTGCTCTATATAAAGATCATCCCTTCACCTTTCCTGGATCTAAAATCATCCTTTCATGGAATAAAATTCAAGATTATCATACATTTCTTTACTCATATGTATCTCATGGAGATAAACAATTCCTTAATACTTTACACATGTTGGTCTTGGATACCTCGGTGGCATGACTAGCTCATTTTAACTTGTTCTTTGGAGAAATTTGGGTACAATGAGATGGTCAGGATATGATGATCATCAAGTCACTCCTTGAGCTCCAAATTTCACGTTTGATTATGATGAATCCTTCAAAATTAAATTTATTTACTAAGATGAAACCTGGGTGTAAGTATGCTTATGGTTCATGGACACTTGTTTTTCTCAAGTTGCTCCTCATGGAAATGGGTTTCCACCTACGGATAGGGGATGAATCCTTGAATTAAATTTGATTATGAGTTACATGTTCTTGACCTCCATACCTCTCCGAAACACTAAAAATAACATTTTATGATCAATGAAAATATTCTAAAAATCTAATTATGCTGCATGACTCAACATTTAGGTCCTATTTCATTTTGAACTTAGAGGGGTAGCTGAAGAGTTTTGCAATACCTAAAGAAATATTTAAGCCTTGAATCAATGTTGATTATTACACCTTATATATTATTCTAATATCCTTCCAATCCTATTTTGTTTCATCCTAAGTCTTTCCGAACTCTTGGAATCATCCAGAAATCAACTTTACCATTTTAGCTTTCATTCCACCAAATACACTGAAAAAATCGGTCTTAACAAAATTTCTTCCGAATGAGATTTTATTTCCTAAACTTTCCTAAATTTACTTAGACATATTCAATTCTCTCTGAAATCACCCTCAAATGCTTTATATTTTCTCTAGAAACTTAAGAAGGTTGTTAAATTAGCTACAAATGGCTAGAAATGGCCTTTTAGGCCTTCAAAAGAAGTAGTCTATCATAAACAAATAAATTAATAGATCAATTACCTCAAACACTATTCCCTACACATTGAAACACACTAAATGATATTATTAGGACTTTCCTTTGGGCCAGGGTTTATGATTTATGGTTTAGGGTTTAGGGCTCAAGGTTTAGGGTTTAGGGTTTAGGGTTTAGTGTTTTGGGCTCATGGTTCGGGTTTCGGGGTTTGGGGTTTAGGGCTCGGGTTAAGGTTTCATAGTTTAGGTTTTATGGTGTAGAGTTTAGGATTTATGGCTCGGGTTAAGGGTTGAGGATTTAGGATTTAGGGCTCGTGTTCGGGTTTATGTTTCATAGTTTAGGGTTTAGTGTTTAACGTTTAGGATTTAGAGTTTAAGGTTTAGGGTTTAAGGTTTAGGGATTAAATGTTTAGGGCTTATGGTTTAGGTTTTAGGTCTCAATGTTTAGGGTTTAGGTTTTAGGTTTTAGGCTTTATGGCTCAGGGTTTAGGGTTTAGGGCTTAGGGTTGAGGGTTTTGTCTTTGGGTTTAGGGTTTAAGATTTAGTGTTTAGGGTTTAGGTTTTTGGGTTTAGGGTTTAGGAATCATGGTTTAGGGTTTAAGGTTTAGGGTTTAGGGTTCAGGGTTTAAGGTTTAAGCTTCAGGTTAATGGTTTATGATTTAGAGTTTAGGTTTAGGGTTTAGGGTTAACGGTTAAGGGTTAATGGTTTAGGGTTTATGGCTCGAGGTTAAGGGTTAAGGGTTTAAGTTTTAGGGTTTATGATTTAGCGTTTAGGGCTAAAGGTTTAGGGTTTTTCTTTAGGGATCACGGTTTAGGGTTTAGGGATTAGGGTACAAGTTTATGGTTTATGGTTTAGGGCTCATGAATCGAGGTGTGGGGTTGAGGCTTAGGGTTTAGGGTTTAAGTCTTAGGGTTTAGGGTTTAGGGTTTAGGGTTTAGGGCTTACAACTTAGGGTTTAGGGTTTAGGGTTTAGGGGTCGAGGTTTAGAGTTTATATTTTAGTTTTTAGGGGTTAGGGTTAGGGTTTAGCATTTAGGGCTCATGGTTCATGGTTTAGGGTTTAGGGTTTAGGGCTTAGGGCTTAAGGCTCGGGGTTTAGGGTTTAGGGCTCATGGGTAAGGGCTCTAGATTTAGGGTTTAGGGTTTAGGGATCAGGAATTAGGGTTCAAGGTTTAGGGTTTAGGGTTTAACGTTTAGGGTTAAGGGTTTAGGGTTTAGGGTTTAGGGTTCAAGATTTAGTGTTCAGGGTTTAAAATTTATTATTTTGGTTTTAGGGTTTAGGGCTCAAGATTAAGGGTTGAGGGTTTAAGGTTTAGGTCAAGAGTTCATGTTTTAGGGTTTAGTGTTTAGGGATCAGGGTTTAGGGTTTAAGGTTTAAGGTTAAGGGTTTAGGGTTTAGGACTTAGGGTTTAGGGTTTAGGATTAAGTGTTTAGGGTTTAGGGTTTAGAGGTTAGGGTTTAGGATTTGGGGTTTAGGGTTTGGGGTCAGGTTTTAGGATTTAGGATTTATATTTTATGATTTAGGGTTTAGGTTTTAACATTTAGGGATCATGGTTCGTGGTTTAGGTTTTAGGGTTTAAGGTTTAGGGCTTAGGGCTCTGCGTTTAGGGCTTAAGGCTTATGGTTTAGGGGGTTAGGGCTCACATGTTAGGGCTAGATGTTTAAGGCTTAGGGTTTAGGGATTAGGGATTAGGGTTTAGGGTTTATGGTTTAGGGATCGTGGTTCGGGGTTTGGGGTCTAGGGTTAAGGGCTTAAGGTTTATATTATAAAAACTATCTTCTAAACCGTGCCAAATAGAGTTATGAGACTAGTTCTAGAAGGTGTAAAGTGACCATAACATATTATATTTACTAAAATAAATTTAAAGTATAAGAAATAATAAAATATAAATAATAATAAATATAAATATAAGGTGCGAGTTATAGCGTGTACGCGTTATGTTTGTTTACTTTTCCAAGCCATGCCTCAAGGCTTGGGATCCGGTTTGGATCCCCAAACATGAGGCATGTACTACAAAAACACAACAAACAACATGTTTTTGCAGGAAAATGAAAAATCTCTCTTCCGCCATCATAAATCGACATAAAATGATCATTTCGCTTTTAAAAAATTATACCATGACATGTAGAACGAGTTTCTACTTTCTAAAAGTATAATTTTTCAAATTTTCCGACTAATATAAGGTTTCCATATTATTTATTTTCTAACAATGTCTTTTTATAGCTATTTTTTAAAGTTTAAACATGTTTATATTTGGTCATATATTGTTTTTGTGGCTCATAGAAATTGAAAAAAATACTAGCCCAAACTAGGCTTAATTCCATACACATTAAATTCTTTTTCTAATATTCAATATTTTTGAGGTAGTTAGCGGGGGTTGGGGGATTGGTTGAGCTTCGTTATTTTTTAAAATTTAAAATTTATGTACTAGAAAAATCATAAAAAAATACTCACTAAAAATATTTAAAAAATATAGCCCAAACTAGATGCTCCTAGCTATCTTTCTACTAAAGGGTTTTAAAAAATACTAAATGGTTCGGGGGAGGGGCACAAAAAGTCACTCTGTTATGTTTTTAACTAAAACAAGACCACTTGTTGGTATTTTAGTTATTTGACCCACTTAAACTTATCTGTTTTCAATAAAATTTAGTAGCTTAGAAACTAGACTCAAAATTATACGATTCATGTTTATACAACATCTTCCGATTTCCAATTTTGAGTGTAACTACTTCAAAAGCAAGTACAAGTTGATTTTTTTTTTTTTTTATAGAAAAATGCATCCACTTAAGACCCCATTTTGGCCCCCCAAATTGGTCCACTTACCCATAGACAATGTATGAAATCAATGGTAAAATACAAACTTTGAATGATCTCTTTATACTACAATTGCCTCCACCAAGTAAATTACTTCTATGATGCATGTAATAGAAAGTTACAAAATACTAATTTTTTTATCTAACAAGTCTAATGAATCCGGTGCTTGGTAAATCTGCGATGTTTTATTATGGCCAACCCATAAATTTTAGGGTCCGTAAAGATTATTACAAAAATTATGGCCAAAATTTCTCTTATTTTATGGTATGGAGATCCCTATTGACATCTAACATTATGGCCACATTTTCTCTTATTTTTGTTCCATATTTTATTATATTAAATTTAAAAACATATTCTTATCTCACTTTAGCATTTATAGAGGTTTGAAGATCTCATCCAAATATCTATATACCCTTCATCAGTAATTCACCTTTAGTAAGAGTTGTTTTCCTTCTCACATTACAAGATCATTTTGTCCCGCCCGTATTCTAATCAACTTTGTAACGAAATGATAAACTATGAACTCACACTTTTATGCTCTCATTCCCTCAATATTAAGGTAAGTGATACACACCAATTTATTTAATCTACTCTTAAAAGTAACTTTTCTTTTATGTTCACAATGTATAATGTGTATTCGATATATACATACTACTTGTTTCTACCATAATCAGTTTTTTTGTATCATTTTTCTCTATGATTTCATATTATAATAAGGGTTGACCAAGGAAGAACCATAACCTAACTATAGTATATATAGGATGTTTTCTTTAGTATTTGATCACCGCATTATACACTATATTATTATAAGGTCGAGTAGGTTTCCCCTTGAAAGTGGTTGATTCATATTTTATTTTTATTTCTATCAAATATAGTATTGTATTTGTTGTTATAATTATGAGTTATAGATTTTTTTATATTTTTGTGAACACCTAAATTTTGCAATTTATCTTTTGATAATGTCGGTATTAGTTTAATCCCCAAAGTGCAAGGTGTACAAATATTATGAGTGTTGATTGAAATGTCTTGTTCTTGTTCGTGTTTGTGAGCTAGTACTAAATAAAATAAAGCAACTCCAAAATGCAATGGTTTAAGGTACCTAGGGATGTGATGTGATGGATACATGTGCAAAGTAGACAATGTATCCTCGCTGCTACAAGTTGATGACTTGCACAACAAAGACACTAAGAGTAAAATAGATTAGATGGTAGATGGGAGGTTACCCGACACGGTCGGTTCCCGAAGTGCTAGCTTCCTTATGTGGGTGTCAACCCCATATATAAAGGATATGATAAAATAAATGATAATGAACAAGATAATATGTAGAATATGAGGCACACAGAAACTAAAAATATAGAAATGTAAGGCACACACAAATCTAATCTATATTAACACAAAAGAAATTACTCCGATAGGATCGATGACGACCCGGGCAACAGAGAGGTCTAATGATGACGACCAAAAGAAGATGTATGAAACAACAACTATAAATTACATATCTATATATTTTGGGTGCGACGTGAGGATGTTGGGGCTCTGTGCTGATTGGTAGGCACTTGCAGATAATTTCGAGATTGACAAAAACATAAAGGTGTGAGGAAACAGGGACCTAAGTGGTGGATACTACAAACAGAGGTCCTGGTCAATCTTGACAACCGGTTAGGGTGACGGTGACTAGCAGGATGAATCTGAGAAACAAAGTGATGATAGGGGGATTTGACAACTAGGTGAACACTGGAAAAAAATAATAGGGATATGAGGATCTAGAAAATAGATGTACAAAGGCAGATGGATACATGATTAGTGGTGACTTGACAGGGTTGACAACAACCCGAGTTGGATTGAGTTAAGATGAGAGTGGATGGACTGAAAAAGTAACCTGGAAGCACGAGGGATGAAAAACACGGATAAAACGAAGTCTGTGGAGATGATCTGGTCCTGTAAAATGTTAGATGTAAACAAGACAACGATAATATGATAATAACTGAAAAAAACACAAAATGATGCTAATATTACGAAGGATATTCATGATTGATGCAAGTTAAAAAGAGCTCCAAGAGCTCAGAACTATTGCAAGGATTCTCGAGTGCAAGAAAAAAATCACAAGTCACAAGAAAGCTCAGATATTTACATGCATGCCTATGGAAGAGGGGTGAATGTAATTCTATAGAGTCAATGACAACCTAGAGGGGTCATTGCAAACTATAGGGAACCATCCCTTAATGAGGCAATTGAGTGATTTTTTCAGGGATAAGGATTTAATGAGGTAAGTTACGATCTTTTAAGTGATTTAGTAGGAGTAAGGTTTCTTAGGGAAGTGATATGGGTAGGTGGAAGATAAGAATGGGTCAAGTAAAAGCTAGAAAAAGCTTAGGGATTAGAAACTAAGGAGTTTAGGGATGAAAACCAACTTAGGGAAGGGAACTTAGGAATAATTAGGATTAATTCGATAATGAGATGAGGATTAGAGAGTAATGATGAAGATTGATAATAAATGAAAATATATAGGATAATGGATGGGAAAGATGGGAATGCTAATATGAATTAATTAAGAAGGGGGCTAAATAGGTGATCATGGTGAAAGAAGCGATCAGCAGTAACAAGGGTAGTGATACCAAATTTTGGTATCTACATTTTCCCCTTTTTGTTGCATGGTTTGTGCTATAAACCCATGAGATAAAAATGATGAGAGAAAAAAGGGTAAGATGAGGGATGACAAAGGATTGATGATGGACCCCCTCAAATGAGGGATCGATGATACAATGAGGAATCGATTATATGTTTGAAAGAGGTAGATAAAGAAGGGTGGGTGGGAAAAGAAGAATGGGAAAATGATAAGGTGAGGTAAGATGCCACAAACGAGAAGGATTAAAAAAAAATTAAAACTATGGCGGTGATTCGATATCACCTCTGTAGGGAACAATGGATGGTCTCGGTGGAGATAACGACAATGTTCTATGGACTAGTGAGTGGGAAAAATCATTGTGAAATGGAGGGAGCCCAATGGGAAACCTCTTGAATGGATGCAAGATGTGAGGACCAATGGGTCATAGGAAAACATCAAACTATTAACAACCACATGTGAAATCCTTTGTAGATGAGGAATCAATAAAAAGGTATGTGTCTCAGTAAAGGACAGAGATGGAAATAATGGTGCCCTACAAAGAACAAAAAAAAATAGACGAAAAGGAAAAATATGAAAAGGTGATGATATAAATTCTCTAAGGGGAAACACATATGGCCAAAAAAGTGAACTTGAGATAAGATGAGATGATGAAATGGTTCCTTAGAAAGTGAGCACAACAATGGCCAAAAAGGAAAAATAAGAAATGATGATAAAAGATAAAAACAATGGGGAACATTTTGTTATGGGTGACACACCAAAAATAAGATGGAAGGAAAGATGTTATACATGGATGATATGATACCTGATCAAATGGGATATTTTGATAGATAACAAACATATGATTTAGACATGGTAAATGTTATGGTGATAATACAAAGACAACTATGAATAGAACATGACTTGATGATTAACGACCTATGGGTATGACACTATGTTGTATTAAGGAACGTGTGAGGAAATAATGCCTCTAAATGTATTGGAGGTAAAAATAATGGTATCTAAGTAACACAAGACACATGTGACGAAGAAAAATGTTAGCATTTAACTGATGATAGTTAGTTATATAAAAGGTCATGAAAGAAACATGGATGGAATGAACTCATAAACCTAATATTGACACAAAAAAGGGGTTTATGATGTAACTTGTACTCGAGAATGGGTTCTCCATAAGTGACATTCCCTAAATCTATGCACTAACTCTAGGAAGTTTAAAGAGAAAACCGATCAATGCAGGAAGTTTTCTAGAAGAAAGTTGATCAATGTAGGGAGCCTTTGATGACATGAAACAAAAGAGTATCCATCCTTCAAGGGTATGGTATACGTATACATCTGTGATATATATGGCAAGAGTGATACCCATGATAGCCATCCTTCAAGGGATCAATCTATTTAATTGATTTGACTTAATAATAATAATAATTTTTTTTTATATGAATAGCTTTCCTTCGAGGAGAGCGATCTATTTTGATAACTTTGATTTTTGATAGAAGCATCCATGAAATTTGATTTTAACATGGGGAAGATCTGGGAATAGCTAGGTAGAGCACTTAAGAGGGGATAAGGAACATACATGAGACACCTGTTGACCCTTAGTATGATTCCAATAGGTAGATAAGAGGGTGATGGATGTAATGATCACGAAGTGCTCATCAAGAAGGAAGAACCTATCCATATGGAAACTGCTATGAAAATAGCCATGGTGCGAATATTTAAGGCCATGTCAAGGAAATAAATGGCATACCACATAGTTACAAATCATTACAATAATAGATGGAAGAGGATAATGATGGAGGAATGATCTAAGGATATGACTAAGTGCTCATTGGTAGACATGCTAACAATAGAATGGTCGCAAGTGCAATGCATTAAGTGGTTCCACTTCTAGTTTTCCATTAAGGGAGGCCAAACGATAGGATCCTAACCCATACTTATGTGTGATAATGTATGGTCCAATCTAGTTGGGGGAAAACTTTCCACATTGGCTCCTTTCTAGAGTATTAACGTTCTGATTTTCTTTAAGGACGAGGTCACCAAAATTAAAGGTGTGATATGATATAATGAAAACTTGCAAAAGATGGGATGCAATGAAGATAAAAACTATGCACTAACTTCGAGGGAGAGAGGAAAATATGCGTTTCTAACGAGATGAAGAGATGGCCACAAATGTGGACTTAGGATGAGAAAATGGTTCCCCAAAGAAGGGTACAAATATGGCCACAAGGGTGGACTTAGGATGAAATAAATGGTGCCCCAAAAGAGGAAAAAAAGGTGGACTTCAATGAAAATATGGTGACCCAAAATATGCACAAATATAGCCACAAAAGTGGACTTTGGCAAGACCATTGTGCCTCTAGAGGAAGCAAAGATATGGCCACAAAGGTGGATTTTTGATGAAAGCATGGTGCCCTAGGGGAATCATAGATATGGCCACAATGATTGACTTAGGATGAAAATATGGTAGATAGATAGGTTGGTTAGAGTAAACTAGATAAGATTGGATGGGTTGGATAAGATAAGAAGAGGACTGAAAGGAATTGATCCACAAACAAACCAATACTAGAATGAAGTCCCCAACATCAAGGGAGCTATTCAATGAATATGGGGATGAATTGATTAGGATGTGTGGATGATGTGAGAAGATCAATAATAAGGGGAAGATGCTCCCCCAACGAAGGAAACTATATCAGATTGGGTAACTTAGATATGGATGAGCTAGTGGATGTCGAAGGAGATTGGATGGGGTCATTAGAAGGAATATTAATGATAACCTTGGATTTGGATTGGATAGATGGTTGGGGATCATAGGGGTGATTGGAAAGGAAAACAATATCGATGAACAAGGGAGGACCCTCTTGTGGGGGAGATGATGGGGCATGATGTGGATGAAGGAGGAGATTCAATGGATGAAGATGTAGAAATAGGATTTGGATTGGTTTCAAATAAAATGGTAGATGGAGAAGGATAATCTTTGAGAAGGTTGTCTCTTTCAATAAAATTGTGGATGATGGTTTGAAGGGCCTTACAATGCTCAATGTCATGACTCGGGTATGATGATAAGAAAAAATGCGATGGAATCGAACCATGATGGCTTCTTACTATGAGGATCAAAAGATTTGATAGGAGGAAGCATGATGGAAAATATTTGAATTAAGTGTCGAAGGGTATCTGTGTAGGACCCAATCGAAGTGTTGGGAGGAAGGTAGCTCTTATGGGTTTTGATAGGATATTTTGAATTGGATTTAGGGGAAGTAGTGGATGTAGATTAGATGGGTAAATTAGATGTCTTAGAATATGAATCAAATTTGGGAGGAGGATTAGATTGTTTGGATTTGGATTGATCATTGGGAGATGTCTTAGATGAAGGGCTTGACCCTAAAATAGATGGGGGTGCTCCTAGGATGGATGTTGTAACATTGGATTGCTGAGAAGAGGGAAGACCTAACTTCTTATGAGGATGCATAAGAGACCTTTGGGGATGTTTACCAAGAGTCTTAGATTTTGATCGAGAATATTTACCCTTGGTAGGGATGAAAATAATCTCAACTGGAGGATCTGAAGGTTGTGTGGTTGGTATTGGTGGAGGAAGTAATTTTTGTTTGATAATGTCTAAAGAGGATGTGGAAGTGTCTGATTGTGAGGATGAGATGGGAGGATCATTTGAATTCAAGGTGAGTTGGAGTGATTTCACAAACTCTTCAAATGATGAGAAAGATGTAGGAGGAGAAGATGAAGTCAATGTAGTCATGATAGTTGATGTGATTGGTGCGGGTAAAAGTGTGGAAAGAGGAACTGGGATTGATTCTATGGATGGTATAATAGGTAAGGGTGGAATGGATGTAGATGAAGTAGTAGGTATGATCAAATCTGATGAAGTGGATGTGATAAGGGATGAAGTAGATGAAGGTGTAAGATCAATGGTGGGTGTAGATGTGGATGGAGAAAGAGGTGTTTGTATGATGTGATTAATGAGGTCTATGCGAGATGTGGATTGTGTAGGTTTTGGATTGGTTAATGTGGAAACAATTGGTTTTGTAGAGGAGGCATGAATTTCCTTTGTGTTTTTCTTAGGTGGGGGTACTTGTTTCATGAATGTTTCAAGGGGTACCATTGATATGTTTGCAAATCGAGAAGATGTGATTGGTGTGGAAATAGGCATAGATGTGGAAATAGTTGATGTTGGAGGATTAAGTGTAGAATATTGGGGTGAAATAGGTGATGTGGCCATAGGAAAAGATGTAGGAATGTGTGATGAAGATGTCAAGGTAGTCATGAGTGAATTTTTTGATGTGGTAGATATAGGGGTAGTTGGGTTTGATGGAGAGATGGGTACAAGTGGGATGTTTGGGGATGCAAGTTATGTAATGGTTGGTGTGTTTTATATGGATAAGGGGTTAGATATGATAGGTTGGGTTATGATAGATGTAGTCGATGTGGATGTGGTAAAGGTAGGAATGGATGTAGAATGAGTGGTAGAGGTTAATGTGATAGGTGTGATAGTCGTGGAGATGATTGATGTAGGTGTAGGGGAAGATATTGAAGAAGTCATAGGCACAATGTCTAAGGTATGAGTAGATGATGAAGTGGATGAGATAGGTGAAGATGAAGATATTTTATGTATAGTATTGATTACATAAGGATTAGATTTGTAAGGTGTGGAAGATGGAAATTTATTTGTCGATGGTGGATTAGGAAAGGGTTGTCTAAAGATGTCAAGGGGTTGGTGTGAGATGAGGTAGGATTTTCTATCTAGAGATCCCCCGATTTATAAATTGTTGAATGCGATATTTAAAATAACGAAACTTTTCAATGTCATGACCTATGACTTGATGATATCTATAGTAGTGACCCTCATGATACCAAGCAAGTTTGGGGTGTGAGTTGTCAATAGGTTAGATGGGAGGAAGTATGAGGAGGTGAGCTATCATCAACTTGTCGAAGATTGAACTATAAGATTCCCCCAAGGGGGTATAATTAGAAGATGGTTTATAAGTTTCATGTGAAGGTGTCACGTAAGAGGTAGATGGTTGTGGTTGCACAACATGAGAAGTGGATGGATAAGGATGTAATTTTTGATAAGAGGGGATATAATTAAAGGGTGGATATTGAATAGGAATGTGATGGGATGGGATAAGTTGTGATAATGACTGTTGTTGAGAGATAGAATGTGATGTGATTGTTGAGATTGAATAGAATGTTATGAGATAGGGATATTTGATTGTTGAGTATTGGGAGATTGAGATGGTTGGATAGGAATTATAGTGATAATATCGGATGAAGTAGGGATAGTGTTGATATGAGGTGGTGGGGGTGGAATAGAATCCACCAATTGAGTGGATTGATAAGATTGAGAGACTGTGGGAGATCTATGAAATAGGAAGTCATAAATGGGGTTAGAAGGAGGCCCAAGAGTTTCTAAAGGAGTAAGAGATGGAAGTGTGGCTGGTCGGGGAAATAGAATAATGAGAGATAGGAGAATTGGTTTCAAAAGGGGGATCAATTTAGATGACATGGTCTTTACAAGGTTGAGATATCCAATGCGAGAATCTCAAGATCATTGGAGGAGGAAATATAATTGGATATATTATAGTGTTGCATTGTTTCATCTTGAGAAGAGGTATTAATAGGCATAAAATGGGAAAAGATCTGTTTGACAAACAAATCAAGCAAAAAAAAATTAATTATCATGATTAATTAGAATATGTGAAATAGAAGAAAATGGATAATGAGGGTACCTAAGAGATGGCAGTCTAAGGATGGTTTTATGTAGTTATGGTCATGGAAAGGTACGTGAAGCTCGAGTGCGTAAAATATTTCTAACGTGGCTAGAACACCGTGGTGGCTTCTTGTTGGGTGATGAAATCCCAATCAATCCACCTGGTAGGAAGATGTCTAGATGTGTAGATTGATGTGTGAATTTGGTTATGTGTGATAGAATGTGAGATGTAATTGATTAACCCCTACTTAAGCTAGATGAACAAGCAAGGATGAAAAAGGTTCGTTTTAAGCCAAATCCAAATGTGAAAGTTCGATGAGGAAAAACACACAAGAAAGGGAAAATGCAATGCAAAAGGAGAAAATAAGAAAAAAAGAAGTATACACGAGAACAATTTCCTTTATATCTAATCTTTAAAGCAAGTGAAGAGTGATCCAAGAAAATCCATAAGCCCAACATGAACAAACAAAGAAAAACTTCTACCGCAATGTTAGTGGAAAATATAAAAATGAAAAAATGTAAGAAACTCACCTAGAAGGGTGGTCGACCGGGTGTGCTAGAATGTTGATGGAAAATTCTTTTTCTTATTCAGTTAGTGAGCTAGTACTAAAGAAAATAAAGTGACTCCAAAATTCAATGGTTTAAGGTAGCTAGGGATGCGATGTGATGGATACGAGAGCAAATTAGACAATTTATCCTCACTACTACAAGTGATGACTTACACAAAAAGAAATTAAGAGTAAAATAGATTAGATGGTAGATGAGGGTTTCCTGAAATAGTCGGTTCACAAAAGCACGAGCTTCCTTATGTGGATGTAAACCCATGTATAGAAAGGATATAATAAAAGAAATGATAATGAACAAGATAATATACATAATCTGAGGCACACAAAAATTGAAAATAAATAAATGTAAGGAAAATACAAATCTGATCTAAATTAACACAAAAAAATTACCGGATAGGGTTGACGGTGACTAGTGCTGTAGAGGTCTAGTCGACGGAAAATGGAAGAAGATGTATGAAAAAACAAATATAAAATGTAGATATGGATATTTTGGGTACAAACCTAAGGATGTTGGGGCTCTGTGTTGACTGATAGGAACATATAGATAAGTTCTAATATTGACAAAAACATAAGGGTGTGAGGAGATAGGGATCTAACTGGTTGATACTAAAAACAGAGGTCTGTTCGACGACAACTGGGTAGGGGTGACGACGAATGGGTGACTGACATGATGAATTTGAGAAAAAGAGTGATGATAGGGGGATCTGATAACTGGGTGAACACTGGAAAAAAATAACAGGATATGAGGATCTAAAAATAGAGGTACAAAGGTAGATGGATACTCATTGGTGACCTGATAGAGTCGATGGCAACCCGAGATGGATTAAGTTAAGAAATGAGTGGATGGAATGAAAAAGAAACTTGCAAGTATGAGGGATAAAAAGGATGACCAAAATGAGGTCTGTGGAGATGATCTAGTCCTACAAAATGTTAGATGCAAACAAGAAAATGATAATATGATAATAACTTGAATAAAACAACACAAAATGATGGTAATCTCATGAAGGATGTTCATGAGTGATGCAAGACAAGTTAAAAGGAGCTCCAAGAGGTCTAGAACTATTGCAGGGATGCTTAGCATGAGAAAAAGTTTGCAAGTCGCAAGAAAGCTTAGATATTTGCATGCATGCCTCGGGAAGAGGGGGTGAATGTAATTTTATAGGGTCGACGACTTGACCAACTAAGTCACCACCAACTATGGGGAACCATCCCTTAATGATGCATTTGAACGTTTTTTTTTGGATAAGGCTTTAATGAGGCAATTTATGAGCTTGTAAGTTCTTTAACATGATTAAGATTGCTTAGGGAAGTGATATGGGTAGGTGAGAGATAAGAATGGGTCAAGTAAAAGATAGAAAAATATTAGGGATTAAAAACTAAGGAGTTTAGGGATGACAAACAAGTTAGGGACGGGAACTTAGGATTAATTAGGATTAATTAGATAATGATACGAGGATTAGAGAGTAATGATGAGGATTAATAATAAATGAAAATAGATAGGATAATGGATGGGAAATATTAGAATGTTAATATGAATTAGCTAAGAAGGGGCTAGATAGGTGATCATGGTGAAATAAGCAAACACAGACATAACAAGGGTAAATACCAAATTTTGGTGTCTATAATGATCCTAATTGTTATATCTAGTCCCATTACAAGACTCGGTATCCTCATTACACTTCTTAGTCCCTCATAGAAATGATTAAATTCATCACAAGAAGTCCATCATTAAAGTATATAACATTACAACACTACACTTCCTATTAGACCAAACTAACCAATAGTTTGGCCTAAAAGTAATGGGTTTTTAGGTCCACCCAAAGGTCATTTTGTGAATTTTATATATTTTTTGGGTTGGTAATTTCCTTATGGGTAAGCCCCAATGTGTAATTATACCTACAAAATCTATATAATCAATTAAAATGCACTCATTTAATTTGATTACAATTACAAGATATCCTCTACAAAATATCACTCAAAAGGCATATAAAGCTATCCTAAATTTCCCTAAAGAAGTATAAAATATTAGGAGAAACCCCATAGGTATGAATAAAACTGTACCATGTTCAAGAGTCAAGATTCTCAATCCAATATCCTTGAAAGCCAAGGAAAAAAAGTCAACACATTATAAATCATTATCAAGTTATTGGGTTATCAAATATAGTTGCATCCATACAATATTATATATCTAGGTGGATAACTACATGTGGTTTGATAAATCTTTATGGTAGTGCCAATGAAGGTAGTTTATGGATTTAAGTTTAACCCAAACACTAACCCATTTATAGTGGTTTCACCCATGTGTATGGTTTTGGGTCATTTCACTTGATTACATGGGGTTTTGTACATTTTTCAAACATAATATATTATAAATGCGATGCATATTCCATTCAATCATAGAGGATTTGAAAGTTATAGAGATCCATTATCATCCCGTATGGAACTTCTAGACAAGGACAAAAATGTCAAAAGGTCTATTGTGTAAATAATATTTTTTCCCAATAGGCTATGCACTTTGAGTATAAGAGATGAAGTAACTATAGGAAATTTTCAGCTAGTTTATCATTATGTTACACATAAATATGCTTCAAGACTAGTGAAATAGATGTACACGATATTATATTATCATACTTTACTACATTGAGAATATGTTCCAATTGATAAATACTAAAAATTCATATTGGTGTGTGTCATATTCACACTTGTTGTGAAGTCCACCTTAGGTAGTGTTGTTACTAGGGTTATATTGTTTATGTGCACAACATTGGTAAATGCACTTGTAAGTGGTAGTTATCCTCACAAGTGTGAGAATGGTGAGGTGTAACTTAAAAAATGATCATATCACACATTTTAATCAACCAATAGCAATCTCTCATGCTCCTCTTACTTTTCCTATATAAGGAACCTTTTTGTCCTTGTGGAAAATTAGGTCGGAGCTTAAAGTCATTTCTAAAGTTGGTGGATATGTAGTCTCTAAGGGAGATGGATGAGGCTAGACAAATAACAACAAAAATAAATAATATGAAATATGAAACTCCCAAATAAAAATATGTAATTATAATTATTTACTTCTATTTGAATTACAATATATGCACTTTTATTCAACATGGATTATTCTTTTAATTATAATTGACTTCTAATCTAATCTAAACTTGACTAGACTTACTATTTTTAGTAAGTTTTAAAAATATATTTTCTAATCCTAAAACTTACACACATTATCCTCATTCCTAACTAATTTTATTCAACTTGAGTTCAACTCAATTTTATTCATCGGTATAAAGATATGGTATTCTCGAATTTAAAAAATAACTTAAAAAATACATCAAATCCAATTTTCAAGAATTATATAGTTGATTTTGGCTTTCAAAAATTATTGAAAAATATCATAAGTAAATATAATTTCTTATGGTATCATTTATATTTCTAAGAGATTTACTTAAAACAAATGGAGTCATTTTGTTTCCTAGATTGAAAGTAACGACCTCTACAAGGTAGACCATAAAACCCACATCATTCTACTCTAGTTGAAAAGAACTCAACTCCTATGAGTTCCTATAATTGAATTGTTGTAGCTTGTTTATACAAAAAAATCAGCTCCCCTTCTAATACTCCATGTTTTTCCCACTTACTATAGACCTTCCCATTGTACCAAATATTTGTTACAATCGCTTTTTCTTGTGTTGATTTTTTTCTTGTAAAAAACATGCATCACCTTCTCCATTTTCTTCCTTAGGATATGATAATTCAAATATAATTCTTCATTTTCTTCCTCTATGTCCTCATCTCATGAAATGCATAAAAATACAAAACATTAAATATTGAGAAAATGTGAAAATTATGTGGCAGACTTACCTCATATGCATTATCATTGATCTTCTTCACAATTTTACAAGGGCCAATCTTCTTGTACTTGATCTTGTTATATGTTCCTTTGGGAAATATATCCTTCATAAAATAGATCATCACCAATTTTTTTTTTTGTTTAAATAACTTGTCTTTTAGTTATATCTACTACCTTCTTATATTTTTTATTATTTTCTTGCAATTTATTCTTTACCATTTCACTTAATTTTTGAATATGCTCTAGAAAATATTTATAACATCACTAACCCTTTTTAAAATATTTTGTTTCACAAAATAAAAACACCATTAGGAATTATTCCATAAATAATTTGAAATGGTCACTTACTAATTGATCTTTTCACTTAACTATTATAGGAAAATTCTGGTTGTGGTAATGCCATGTCCCATTGTTTAGGTTTCTCACCGAGAATACACGTCAACAAAATTCCCAAGGTCCTATTCACAACTTCTAAATTTCCATCTAATTGAGGATGAAATTCATTTCGAACTATAATTCAATGCCTAATTTTTTCCATAAGGTCCTCTAGAAGTGACTCTAAATCTTGGTGTCTCTCTTAAATGTAATAGTCTTTATAATACCATACAATCTAATAAATTACTCGAAAAAATATACTACCCTTGTAGCATCATTTTTCACCTCACATGAAACAAAGTGCACCATCTTAGAAAATCTATCCACAACAAAAAAATAATCGTATCATTGCATCTTTATATTCTCAATAGCCCTAATAACAAATCCATGCTCAAATCTATCCATGATGATGTTGGAATTGGTAATGAAATGTATAATCCAATGTCTTATGAAAAATATATAGAATTGTGTGTTGTGTAATCCATGTTCAAATCTACCCATGGTCTATTAGTATTTGTAATTAAAACATGGAAATGTAATCTCACAATACTTGATTCATCACCCTCATATATGTAATGAGTGCATTGGATTATCTAAATGACATTACCAACCACTCATATCGACCATATATGGTTTTGAATATTGTCTTCCATTTGTCTCCTTTCTAAATACAAATCTAATAGTAACCACTCCTTAGATAAATCTTTGTAAATAATTTTTCTCATGTAAGAACATCCATCATGTCATCTAAGCAAGGTATAGAAACTCGTGCGATGGAAAAGTGACATGCAAGCATGGGAATCTACAAGTACCTCTTCCTCGTACCTGACATTCCAAGGTCATGCCGAGATGGCTGGTGAATGTGGAATATAAATGGATACAGAAAAAGTAATCGGGTAATCTTATAGCCTCAATACGCAATAATGGAATCTATGAATCTAAGGCAAAGAAGGCCCTCCTAACCTGAATTGGTGTAATGGTTGCTTGGATATAATATCTATTCGGAGGCTCCAATCAATGTCAAGATCTACTGATATCTTGTTTATTGGTTGTTGGATACATGGGAAGTGACCTGTGGGATCTTCATATATATCTCCAGACAAGGTCATGAGAATGGTGATAGGAGGTTTAGTGGATTTGTAGTGAACTATGGGTGGTTTTCTGGTCTAGTCCAGAAAATATTAGATTGATTAGCTTCTATATTTAATATGGAGAACTACGTTATGATATTTGGTGGGAGTGCTTTGAGGAACTAAATACCAGCATTCATAAACAAGTATCAATAATTAATTGTTTTGCAGGCCCATTGGGTCATGTGGGACTTGGGAACACAACCGTGAGTTTGTGGTTGTTGTGGACCTCGTTATGGTCATGTGAAGAATCAATCCCTTATTTCGACTATCTGGTAATCATACGCCTTTTTAGCCTTTATGTTTAGAACTAGAAGTTGTATAATATTCTTAGAATACCTTACAGGTGTTCTCGCAACCGGATGCGTAAGCTAGTATCTATATCAATGAGGAGGTCTCCTGCGTCAGGTTGTGGAACTAAAGGATCACAACCAAATACTTTTTCTCTTTCGAATCCTTGTACAATCATTCAGATATTTTACTAAGGAGTCTATAGCTAGGATGATTTGACCAAAATGTGTATGCCTTGTTGTCTTTGATATTTAACCCTCTCGATTGTTCACTAATTGTTTATAGGTTTGTCATTTCTTGAAAGACCCGTATCCCAAGGTCTTGATCTATATCAGCTACTGTTGTTGTGGTAGATTTGGTTGTGGGACTATTGGTTCAAATATATATTCTCTAGGCTCTCTAGGTCCTATGATTGTCATGAAAAATGATTCAACTTTTAACTAAGATTAATAAACTAATTATGAAATATATATCTACGCTATGCATATATTCTTTTATTTTTGTATTTTCGATGAAGTATTTTAATGAAATGAAAGAGCAGCTATTCTAATATATTTAGAAAATGGAAAAATAATCTAGTAACATAATTAAAACAAACAAAATAGCCTGGTGTGGCTATTTTCCTGTGCAATTGTGATTTTATCCTAAATATCTACTAACTAATTATTTCAAACTGAAAGATTCTCAATCCTACCTCGAAGTGAGGAATGAATCATTGTTTCTCGAAACTATCAATCCCCACATCTTTCCCCGGCAATATCAAGAGTGAGCTTTGGCCCAAATGAAATAATTTACTACTCTATTTGATATGTTGTAACTAGAACTAAGATAGCTCAAACATAACGTTTATAGAACAGTTGATAAATTCAGTTGTGTGTGAATTTTCCCCTCGGTGTGATCTCCTCGTTCCTTTGTGTTCTCGTGAATCCGAGAAAAGTGTGTATATGATAGCATCAACAAGAAGGTATTTAAACAATGACATATTTGGATATAGACCGAATATAATACAAGTAGGAGAGGGATAGTGCAAGTGAACAGAGATTGACTATGCAATTCCTAGTGGGATTTATTGTGGGAATACAACACAAGTATGCCGAGAGTTCTTGAAACTATCCTTTGTGATGAATAGAACCTGTAAATCTATTGGATTCCAATCTACAAATGAAACTACTTTACTCTAAACTTACTTGCATGGAACAACAATGAAACAAGAAGATCAAATGATCTCTAAATAGTAAAGAAAGACCAACAATGGAAGCAAAACATGAAACTAATAGAATTCTAAGCAAGAAACTCAAAGACTGAATGATTAAATAGAGAAGGAGAGGGGCCATTTGTTTGAAAACAAGCTAGCTATTTATAGCAAATGCAATCACAAGAAGGTAACTTGGAATTGAACTCTTTTACCATTAAACAAAGTGAAAACACTATTCATAGGATGCACAAAACATAAATGCAAAGCAAAGTAGCTGAAAAATGCGGGTAGAAATTGAAGATTTACGTTTGACACAATCGTCGGAACTTTCTAGAAAACGCGAACAGGACCGCCGCCTTGTGCACGGTGGCGATTCATGGACCACCGCCTGTCTGGCAAAGTGGTCATGGGACAATTGCCCGGACATGGCTACGGTCTCATCACTGAAGACCAAAATGCTAGGAGAAAGGGGGGAAGAGGAAAAAAAAAAGCATGTGGATGCCGAGTGAGGCATGGGGATACAAACGTATACTTGGTGAGATTTTTTGGATTCTCGAACACCTTACAAGGAGACCTGTATCATCATTGGGGTATGTGTAACATCTTTCTGGCGGTGCAGTACCCTACAATTTTGGGTACGTACATATTGCCCCCTGAGAAGTGTCTTAGCCATGAAGAGGCGTAAACGGTGGATCCGAGTATGGCGGTCCCGAAATGGGGAGTTAGGAGTTATACCTGACACGCCCGTGTGTTGGAAAGTCACCATCCAAGATCCCGTTATCTGGTAAAATGAAAAAGGGGACTCAAGTGTAGCTAAATAAAACAATTTGAGAAATAAGGCTAAATTGATATGAAAAGAGGACTTACCATCTACGCGGGGTTTAGAACTTACCTCTGTCGATGCTCCAACCCTGTGAAAGACATTCAAAATCAATTTTAAAAGGCTATATATATATATATATATATATAAAATGAACTCATTTCACTATTCATTTGCATGCGGATTGATTTGATAGTTTTTGAGCTCTGGGACCCACGGTGACGGTTTTCGACGAGAGTATAGTCAAAAACGTTTCATGGTGAGATAGTGATCATGCCTCCGAGAGTGGAACATCGACCCGAAGTCTTAGGTTAGTTCTTCTCAATTTATTATTTTTGAACCTAAAATGTAGAAATGATAAAATCTTTGTCTTGGGGGGGTATTTTTGAAAATACTAGTTTTAAATGAGTCTCAAAGGGGGGCACCCATAGGGTAGGTCCTTATTTTAGTTAAAATGGTGTATTTTGCTTGTTTTTAGGAATTTTTAGGGCATTCAATCCTTTTTGGGTTTGGGACAGATCGCTGCCTTGCACAGGTGGTGGTTCACGCGCAAAAGTAAAAACAATGCTTTGCTTTACTTATTTTTGCATTTTTAGCACTTTTACATGTTTTTGATAGTTTTTCCAATCGGATTTTGATACTAACTTACTCCTTTTTTGTGTTTTTGGGTGTATGCAAGAAGGAGGAATACATTAGATGGAGTTGAGAGAGGGAGTGTGATTGGCTCCCAACAGTGTTAGAGGCACTCACTCAGGCAGAGTGAGATACTCTTCAGAGGGTTGGCATTTGGAGGATTACACAGGTCCCTCACATTGCACCTGCTAGTCACATACTATGTGACTTATTTTCATACTAGGATGTGGATCGGAACACCTTCCGATTGCCAGGAGTTAGGGGTGAGTGGACCATCACCCTGGAGGATGTTTACCATATACTGGGGGTTTCGATCCTTGGGCGGCGGCTGTCTCTTAAGACAACAGTATCGAGATCTCAGGTGGTTCAAAAGAGGCCACCCATATGGGGGATGCGCTTTTTCGATGGGTTTGAAGAAGGGGGTGAAGGTCCACTCCATTGTTGAGTCAGACATTCCTGTGCTCCGCAAGGCTATTATGGGCATCCTTGCTTCAAGATTGATTGGGGACAAGGGAGGGGACACCCTCTTATATTGCTAGGCCCCCATCATTACACAGATTAAGGGCCATGGACATTTTTATGCTTGGGGATCAGACATCCTCGGGACCACCTACAATAATTTTTACAAGGTGGTCTGACTACACGGACAGTCATTAAGCCACCCCACTCTTGTCATGAGTTGGGTGTATGAGCATATCACTCCGTATGGGAGAGGTGTAGAGGTAGAGGATCCCGGGGCCGTCAGGGCAGTGAGGTGGATAGGGATGACTGTTCTTAGAGCACCTCACCAGCCAGTGGCCTCTTTGACCACTGCAAATATGGAGGCCACTCCTTATCAGGCCATGGTAGGGCTATGGGGATAGGAGACTGTTACATTGATTGCTTGTCAGATTACCAGTCAGCTGGTAGACAGGGTGGGTAAGTTGGAGATCCACCCCTTTGATAGAGTACAACAGTAGTTTGGTCACCCCAATATTGACATGTTTCCTCCAGCGGGCCTAGTGTATAGATCTATTCGTGAGGCTTGGGGAGGTCCTAGAGGCTGGGGTTGGACCATCGTTACTCTTGGTGTCCCATCATGGCCGGGAGGGTGGTACGTGCTCGAGGGGGAGCCAAGGCTCCTCGTGCACCTTTACTTTAAATTGCCACCGGTCCCGTCCATAAGCAGCGATGAGCCCATTGATGTGGAATTCGAGTTTGAGGAGTTCATTGGGGAGAGATAGAGGAGATGGAGATTGGAGGGATGGGCGGGGAGGATGATAGTGATTATAAAAGGTATGACACTCATGACATCCTACAGGCTGAGAGGGTGGAGTGAAGCACAGAGAGGGTGACTCTGATCTCAGAGGATGCTCTCTCAGGATTTAGGGGGAGATGGCGAGTCTGTTGTAGGCCGTCACATTACTCCAGATGTGGGAGATAGATGCTAGTCAGCGGCAACATCGGTGGCAGCGTGGATCCTGAGACCCTTCCCGGAGGCTTGGAGATCCGAGTGAGTTGCTACTCTTCTCTTGACTTTGTTTAAGTTAGAATTGTCTTAGTTTTCGTTTATTCTTGGTTTTATTTTTGATCACTTTCTAACTTGTTTTCTCCTTTATTTGCAGTGATTGCTGATGAGTGGCAAGACTTGATTCACCGAGTATGCATAGATACCTTGTTGCTCCCTGGAGAAGACTCGTGCTGAGCTTTCTGTGGATGTGGGGGAGCCTTCAGCATCTCGGTAGGCATACCGATGTTTTTTCCTCTATCTGGCAGGCAGTAAAAAGATAATGAATTCTCTCTGTGCTAAGGTAGCTAGATATAGGATGACCAAGCGCTTGATGAGGAGGAGTCATTCTCATAGTGAGATGGCAGCTACTAGCCGTGACCGTGAGCCCTCAGTGCATTCGGAGCGCCGACATAGCCGGAGTCCTAGATGTGGTCGTACACCCTCTGAGGGATCCCATAGGGGTTGAGAGGCCATTTTTGTAGTGTTTTGTCGGATATTTATATGAGTGTTTTTGTACTTTTCGGGCTCATTGAGCATTTTGACCATGCTCAAGTGCATGATGGCATTGTATATAAAACTTGATTTATATATATATATCTTTTTGGATCTAGAATTTTGGTGCCTAGAATTTTGTGACTTGTTTCCACATGTATACTAGAAGTTTTTAGAGGACTTTTTTCATGTTGTTTAGAATGTATGCAATGGATGACAAATAATAGTAAACAAAATGTTGTACTTTGTGTGTTTTTGTAATGCTAATATGATGTGATACAAACATATGGTAGTATTGAACTTTTGAATTCTTTGGGAAATGTTCGTGATTTCTTATTGTGTTGGAAAAATGTGATGAATGTATAGTGATAAAGAGATGAATTTTCCCCATTCCCAACTCCACGCAACTAGTAAGATGTGAGGGCTCAACACCAAGGGTGAGGAAGGGCACAAATTGTATGAGTTTGACTGAATGGAATGATGAGAGATAGACAAACCAGTAACAGAAACCAAACTTAGACCTACACACTTACCCTACTCAGAACTACCACCAAGCTTAGAAGGCCACTTACTTTCTAGTTTATCTAGACTTAGATTTATAAATGGCAACCTAGTTGACAAAATCTGGTTTTGAGGATTTGATCTCTTTGGAATTTGGACGTTTGTTTTCCCTTAGTATAATTTGATTTGTATTTTTAGAATACCAAGATTTGTTAAATTATGTGAATGGACCCCCACGCCCTACCTCATGCCACTAGTAAGAAGCACATGTTTGTCACCAAAGGTGGGATATAGGCGAGTAAGGGCACTTCTTTCCTTTCCCAACCTCACACCACCAATAAGAGATGTGGGCTTATCACCGAAGGTTGGTGGGGCAAAGAAGTGTGTAAAATAAAATATTTTGTTTGCTTGGCACTTTTGATTCCATTTGATTTTGACATTTCTGACTGTGAATTTGGGATATCCTTTCTTTCAAAGAGATTTAAGAGGGATAGATGTGACACCAAGAAGCTTCTAGAACAGACCGTAGGTAAGGAAAACTTCACCTAGTAGAAAGAAAGAGAAAAACCAAGTATGCAGGCCTTGGTATGGTTTTCTTCAATATTTGTCTATCAAACTTGATGATAAGATTTCAAAATACTTAATGATGCTTGGAGAGATGTGATTTGAATGGTTTTTCCAGTACTTTCAGAAATTTGTAATAGATTACTTAAGAGTAAGTTCATGGACTACAATTTTTATTAAATGAGTGGACAAAATGAAACAGCTAAATGACTGATGCAATGTAGGTAGCTAATATGTACAAGTGGTGATTCTAATACCTCATGCGTAAAACCGTTTGAGATGCAAGGAATTGATAGTTTCATTGAATTCCTCACCTTATAGTGTGCACAAGACATACACAATGTTTCCATAGTCTTTCATGACTCGGTATGGGCCCAACCACTTGGGCCAAAAATTCCTTACTTCACCGGTTTTCTTATTGATCCAAATTGCTATTCTTAGAACTAGATCTCCCTCATATATTTCTCGCTCATATATATTTTTGTTATACTACCGGCACATCCGGTTAGCATAGGCTCTATGCCGTTGTTTGGCATTTAGCCTAGCCTCATTGAGGCTTTCTAGTTGAGAGAGGCATGCCTCCCTATAAGCTTCTTCATCCAAAATCCCTTGTAATGAGATATGGAGACTATGTATTTCAATATCAAGTGGGAGAACCGCTCGCCCCAAATACCAAAGAAAAAGGGGTTGCTCTGTTGGTGTTCTTATTGAAGTTCGATGGGCCCAAAAGGACAGAGATATAGTTTTAAATTCCAATCTCACTTGTTCTCCTTGACTGTTTTGAGGAGAATAGCCTTTAATGTTTTGTTTGTTGCTTCGGCTTGCCCATTGGCTTGAGGGTAGTAAAGAGAGGCCGTGTGATGGTTTATTTTTAATTTGCTGCATAACTCACAGACCTCATTATTTTTAAAGGATGTGCCATTATATGAGATAATGACTTGTGGGACATCATACCTGCAAAATGATTTGGTTCGAGAATGAATTTGGCAATTACCGAACTTGGTACTTGTGGTGAGAGGCATGGCCTCCACCCATTTGGTAAAATATTCTGTGGCTATAATTATAAAATTATGGCCATCGGTTGATGAGGGAGAGAATTTTCCTATCAAGTTCAGACCCCATGTGGAGAAGGGCCATGGGGTCACTATTGCTTGTAGGGATTGTGCTTTGGCATGTGAATCTCGTGAGAGAATTCTTGGCATTTGTGGCACTTACGTACAAACTCTAATACGTCATGTTTGAGATTGGGCCAAAAATAGCCCATCCGATGTATTTTGCGAGCGGTGGCATGACCACCGAAGTGGCCTCCACATATCCCACTATGGGATTCATAGAGAATTTTCTTCGATTCTTCTATGTCGATGCATCTTAGAAGCATGTCGTTGAAGGCTTTATGATAAATTACCTGTTCTAAAACAATATATTTAGCAGTATAATGCGTAACCGCCTTCTTTGTTGTGATGTGGAACCTTTCGGGTATGTGTGGTCTATGATAAAATTGATGATATCAGTGTACCAGGGACATGTAGAGATGGGGGGCCTAGTTTCGACGAAGTATACACACTCATCAGGAAAGTCTAGATTTACCAGATCACCTCCATCTAGTGGATTGTTAGCTAACCAGTCTGTAATGATTTGTCCCTTAACAAATTTTTGGTTTACGAATGTTAACTCAAATTCACCCATTAAGGTTATGAAACACCCAACATTTTTAGATAAATACCCTTGCGTGAGGAATGTTCATAAATGATTTATTTTTACAATGACCCTTGTTTCTTGGTTTAACATGTAATGTCTTAAACATTTTGTTGGAAATACTATGACAAGGAATTCTCTCTCTCTGTGTATAATGTGTTTCATAATCAAGAAATGTTTGGCTAATGAAAGAGACCGCATGTTCTCGTTTATCATTGTCTTCTCGAGCCAAAGATGTAGGCTAGCGAGACATGAGTGGCTTGTAAGTATATGATCAAATGACAGTCTGGTTTGGGAGGCATTTGTGTGGGTGGAGATGACAAGAAGTGTTTAAATACTTCGAAGGCCTCATTGCATTCTTCAGTCCAATCAATGCTATAATATTTCTTTAATAGATTATTGATTGGATGAATGGTAAAACTTAAATCAGGGATGAACCTTCGGATTACACCGAGCTTTCCAAGAAATGACCTGATTCCAAACTCGTCCGATGGTGGGATAATTTTGAGAACAACCCGTATTTTGGCTGGATCAACATCAATCCCTTGTGAAGATATAATATAGCCCAAAAGTTTGCCTCTTGTCACACCAAACACACACTTCTCTGGGTTTAATGTGACACCATATTCAATTAATCGTGAGAGGATGATGTGAAGTACTTCTAGATGATCACAACGCTTCTTGGCCTTGGCCAATAAGTCATCCACATAGGATTCCATAATTTTATGGATAAGATCGTGGAATATGTATGTCATTACCCGTTGATATGTAGCACCGATGTTCTTAAGACCAAATGGCATGACAATGTAGCAATATGTTCCCCAGGGAGTTATGAATGTAGTTTTGGCTTGATCCTGTTCAGATATTTTAATCTGATTATACCTTGAGAACCCATCCATGAGGGACAATAGTTCAAATCTTGTTATTACATCAACGATAATGTCAATGGATGGTAATGGGAAGTCATCCTTAGGACAAGCTTTGTTAATATACCAAAATCTATGAAAATGCATATCTTCCCATTCTTTTTGAGAATAGGGACAATATTAGATACCCATTGTGAATAGTCAATGGGTTTGATGAATCCCACTTGGAGAAGTTTTATTACTTCCTCTTTTACCATGAGAGCCACTTTTGGCTTCATTGGTCTTGACTTCTGTTTAATTGGTTTTACATCTGGTTTAGTGACAAGATTATGTACCGCGATATGTGGTGTAATGTCCTGTCATTTCTTTATAGTTAAATACGAAATCCTTTTGATGTTCTTTGAGGATTTGGGTGTGTATTTCTATCTCCTTAGAGTTAACGAGGATCCCAACTTCAAAATTTTTGGTTCTTCCTCTGTTCCAATGTTTATGTCAATGGTTTCTTCTATTAAAGAAGCGTTACCTTCTTCAAATTTAGGTGGGGCTAGAGGTAGTTCCAAGCTTTCTCCATCTTCTATCTTGTAGATATCAAGATCCTTTTGTGGAGGAGACTCTACCATGGGATTTCCAAAATAGGAAGAGGAATGTGGTATTAAGGAAAGATCTACTATGCGGTAAGCAAGGTGTAGCTCCACATAAGCGTTTAGATATTCGAGAGTGACTCTATCATTGTCAAAGTGATCCATGATAGAAAAATCATTCTCATCTTCTCCATGAGTTAGGAGTGAGTTTGTTGGTATTTTACGCACTAATGGTTCGGTACGAAGTGATACTAGTGAAATTTGTATCTTCCAACTCACTGTTTGGAGTGAAATGGGAAGTTGAGGTTGCTATTGAGTCTGCGAGAAGGTTCTACTCTCGTGGGATTTCTTCAATTGATATGAAGTTAAATCCCTTTCTTAGATCTAATACCACTATTTTATAGAGTTGTAAATGCTTAGCCCTAGTTTCATATACCTCAGAGACTTGGTTTGTAACTAGTTATGAGTCTCCTAGCACTCTAATGTTATCGACACCCATTCTTTTGGCTAGGATGAGGCCAAGGAGGAGAGCTTCGTACTCATCCCCATTGTTTGTACATTCAAAGTTTAATTTAAAGGTGAAAGGTAGGATCTTTCCCTCAGGTGAAGTAAAGATCACTCCTGCCCCAGCTTCTAAAGTGACATCTAGCCCCATCGAAGTGGAGAGTCCAATACTTGCTTGAAAAAATGGATGTTGGGATATTCATCGTATCTATTTCTTTTACTTCGGTTACTTCTACCATAAAAACTTTGTCTGATGGAAGAGAAAAAATTCTCAGAGTGCATCCCATACCCATAGAATCAAATGGTAGGAGAATAGGTAAGTATTTCTCTAACAAATCAAATTTTTTTGTGGTAGTCCCTAGTGACACTATTTATATGACGTTGGTCTCATTTTTGAGTGCTAGAATGTCCTCAGCTAGATTTGTAATTTCCAACTCTGTGGTGGGTATCAACTTCTCTTTTGGTTTTGAATTAATTGTTTTGATAAGTTGATTTGTTGGGAGTTCAAACTCGGAGTGAATGCCCGATCTTTTCTTCAAATCAGCTAGGTGTATATCGAAGGGTTTTGGGTCACCTTATGCCATAAATATTTTCCCTAAGTGTAGAAATATTATTTCTTGGAATAACGTGGAACAGATTGCCTTCATGTGGTGTATCCATGGCTGACCAAGGATCATATTATAGTTGGTTTCCGATCTATAATATAAAATTTGGTGAGGACGGTATTGGGTCCTAAAGTGACTGGTAAAAATATGGTTCCAATTGAAGTGGCCTTGAGGCTATCATATCCTCTTAACGTATTTCGTGTTGTGGAACAATTTGTCTCTCCATATCCTAACTTTTGAAGAAAAGAAAGGGGACTATGTTAACTGCTGCCCCATCGTCAATCATTGCACGTTTAACATAATTATTGTAAACCCATACTTGTAAATGTAAATCTGGGTTACCTCTTTGTGTAATCTCAGTGTCTATTGGCATTTTTCTTATATCAAATATAAACTCAGTATCCCTATCTGGCTGCCCTAGAGGATAGATGTCAAAATCTACATGGTTTACTTGTGTTTCAGGGGATGAGTGATGTTGATTAAATGACCAAGGCCTAATGCTTCTAAGAGGGCAGCCTTGTGGGTAGGAGAGTTTTTTAACAAATCCAAAAAGGAAATGTGAGAGAAGGTTTTAGTTAAGTCATTAATTAAATCATAGGCGCCTATGGGTTTTACCAACATTTGTTGAATGTTGTCTGCTTCAATGGATAACTTGGAGTTGGTTGAGAAGAATAATCCCGTGTTCTTGTTATGGTTTCTATGGGTAGCTCGGTGTCTAACTCCACCAGACCAACTATCTTGGTTTGGGGTCGAGTTCCTAGTTGGGGTGCGACTGGTGGATTTAATGAAGTTGAAGCTTCGTGATCATTGTTTCCTATTATAACACCCTTGTTTATTCCGTTAGGATCTAGCTTGTTATTGTTAGAATGGTTTGGGAGTGGATCATTAAAGATCTTGAGGGGTGCATTTTGAGGGGAAACTTCTCCTGTATAAGTGTTTGGCATGGGTACTATAGAATTTGCTAAAAACATATCTATAAAGAGTTGTTTTTGATCTTCTGGAAAATGCTGCATGAATTTATTGTAGTCATGACAAGTCCTAGTATCATGGCCTTGAATCTTGTGGAAGCCAAAATACAAATTGGGATTATAATTTTGAGGTTGTTGATTTAAAACCTGTTGTGGCCCAAAATTTTGATAAGGTTGCTGGTTATTAGAGTTAAAATTTTGAGGCTGTTGCCTTTGGTTTTGACTCTGATATCCAGTTGGGTTTTGATTTGGACCTTGTGTTTGGATTTGTCATTGTCATTGTTGTTTTTGTTGTGGTCGCGGTGGACGATTAAAGTCCACTGCATTGATTGTTGGAGTAAAATTGGTATTTCATTGATTATTAATAGGTGGTGAAATGTTTACGATGTTTACCATTTTAACTTGGTCGATTACTCCATCTGCTTTGTAACTCCGTGGTTCTTGTTAAGGATCTTAGGTCCTTGATTAGCATTCTTGGTATTAGGATAGGCCATGGTGTTTTGATTGGGAGTGGTTAATTTCCCATTTGTTCCATGTCTTACGACCACTATCTATCTATTGCTGTTTGGTCAATTCGGAGCACTCTCAAGTACTTCATCGTAAGTTCTTAATGGGAACTTTTGGACTTCTTCCTTTATCTCTCTATTGAGATAATAAAGGAATAAATCACATAGTTCTATTTGATCCATGTTTGGAGCACTTGTTGATGAGTAGAGAACCATACACCATCTTTGAATAAAATGAGCAACGGATTCATTATGTTCTTGTTTAATATGCAAGAACTCCCTGATTCCCGTTCTTAACAATTTGTTCATATCAAAAGCTTTGATAAACTCAGACACAAGTTGTTTGAATGAGTGTATCGAGGCTTCAGGTATTCTATAATACTAATCAAGGGCAATACCTTCTAAGGTTTTAGGGAATATTTTAGCAACAACCCCGTCCCAAGGGAGTAATTCCCTTATGGATGTGGCGTAGGCTTTAATGTGTGCATTTGGATCCCCTTCCCCTTTATATTTGGTTAAATCGGGAAGAGGTCTTGGAAGCATAACACTTCATATGGTGAAGTCTAGGGGCTCTTTTAAATATTCTCGAATAAGTTCCTACTCTTGCATAAGCCTTGACCATCAATGGCACTTGCGAGGGGGAGGTGGAAAGGGTTATTGCTATGACATAACATATGCGTTTGTAGGGACATAAGGGAATCCCTATGGTTGAACGAACATCCTGGGAGAAGAGAACATGTCTCCTTGTGGTGAATTTGAATAAATGTTTAAGTAAGGAGGAGCATTGTTCTGGTATGGGTTGTTTGGTGCCAAGCCGAGAGGTGTCATGTTTTCAATCGGAGCAACGTTTGAAAATGTAGTCCTAGTTGGTGTTTGCTGTGGGTAATTATAAGGATTTTGCAGAGCCATGCCTAACGTGCTGTTCCTATAAGGAGGTCAACTTTGACCGGGGGTGATGCAGAGGGTTAGGGATAACTACTTTCCCAAAATATGAATTTTGGTTTGCTTGAGCAAGTTCCAGCCCTCTAACCTTTTCAACTAAGGCTGAAATGACCTTTATTGGTGAAGACATAGTGTTTTACCTTAATGGCGTTTGTTGTATACCTTGAGGTTGTAAAGGGGTATGATACCCTGCTATGAATTGATCGTTACCTTGCCAAGCTTCACCGAGGGCATTTCCCATAGGTGAAGGAATGGGGTGTTTTCTTGGAATAGGGTATCAGATTGTATTTGTAAACTCCCTATAGGTGGATACATGTTTTGGAAATGTTGTTCACTTTTAGCATAGCGTGCTAAGTACTCCTCATCCAAAAATGGGAGTGGATCTGACTATCTACTGATCTGTGGTTTGAACAAGACCTGAGGAGATGAAGTGGATTCTCCAGTAAATGTCATATTATTAGAGCCTAAGGGCTCTAGCTGTTGTGTTTGTGCAAGCTGATCGAACTCCTCAATTTGGAACGAAGAAATGGAACTAGTTCTGTGAGGGGGAGTTTGAGATGACAAATAATTACTTGAATAGTTATCAACCCATGCGAAAGTGAGGGTGATGGTTGTTTATTTGTTTGACTATAGCTTGCTTCAATACCCGAGAATAATAAGAAAGAGCGAAGGTGGATGAAAGAAATGAAAACAAAAGGGGAATATCTATTTGTTTCATGTTGGGTTCACCAATTTTTTACGCTAGAAAAGTGACATGCGAGCATGAGAATATACAAGTACCTCTTCCTCATACCCAACCTCCCGAGGTCGTGCTGAGACAACCGGTGAATGTGGAATATAAATGGATACAGACAAAAGTAATCGGGTAATCTTATATCCTCAATACACAATAATGGAATCTACAAATCTAAGGCAAAGAAGGTCCTCCTAACCTGAATTGGTGCAATGGTTTTCTGAGATATAATAGATGTTAGAAGGCTTCAATCAATGTCGAGATCTGCTAAGATCCTATTTATTGGTTGTTGGATACGTGGGAAGTGACCTGTGGGAGCTTCGTATATATCTCCAGACAAGGTCATGAAAATGGTGATAGGAGGTTTAGTGGATTTGTAGTGAACTATGGGTGGTTTTCTGGTCTAGTCCAGAAAATATTAGATTGATTGGCTTCTATATTTAATACGGAGAATTACATTATGATATTTGGTGGGAGTGGTGAGGATCTAAATACCAGCGTTCATAAACCGGTATCAATACTTAACTAATTTATAGGCCCGTTGGGTTGTGGGACTTGGGGATCACAACCGTGAGTTCGTGGTTGTTGTGGACCTGTTATGGTCATGTGAAGAATCAATCCCTTCTTCTGACTATCTAATAATCATACACCTTTTCAACCTCTATGTTTAGAACTAGAAGTTGTATAATTTTCTCAGAATACCTTAAAGGTGTTCTAGCAACTTGAATGCGTAAGCTAGTATCTATGTCAATGAGGAGGTCTTCTGCGTCGGGTTGTGGAACTAAAGGATCGTAACCAAATACTTGTTCTCTTTTGAATCCTTGTACAATCATTTGGATATTTTATCAAGGTAGTCTATAGTTAGGATGATTTGACCAAAATGTGTATGCCTTGTCGTCTTCGATATTTAACCCTCTCAGTTGTTCACTAATTTCTTGTAGGTTTGTCGTTGCTCAAAAGACCTATATCCTAAGGTCTTGATCTATATCAGCTAATGTTGTGGGTAGATTTGGTTGAGGCACTATTGGTTCAAATATATATTCTCTAGGCTCTCTAGGTCCTATGATTGTCATGCAAAATGATTCAACTTTTAACTAAGATTAATAAACTAATTATGAAAGATATATCTACACTATGCATATATTCTTTTATTTTTGTATTTTTGATGAAGTATTTTAATGAAATTAAAGAGAAACTATTCTAATATATTTAGAAAATGGACAACTAATCTAGTAACATAATTAAAACAAACAAAATAGCCTGGTGTGGCTATTTGCCTGTGCAGTTGTGATTTTATCCTAAATATCTAAGCAACTAATTATTTTAAATTGAAAGACTCTCGATCCTACCTCAGAAGTGAGGAATGAATCATAGTTTCTCAGAAACTATCAATCCCCACAGCTTCCCTGGCAATATCAAGAGTGAGCTTTGACTGAAATGAAATAATTTACTACTCTATTTGATACATTGTAACTAGAACTTTGATAGCTCAAACCTGGCATTTATAGAACAGTGGTAAATCTAGTTGTGTGTGACTTTGTCCCCTTAGTGTGATCTCCTTGTTCCTTCATGTTCTCGTGAATCTATAAAAGTGTGTATATGATAACATCAACAGAAGTAGGTATTCAAACAATGGTAGCTTTGGATATAGACTCGAATACAATATGAGTGGGAGAGGGATAGCGTAAGTGAATAGAGCTTGACTATGCAATTCCTAGAAGGATTTATTACGGGAATACAAAACAAATACGTTGAGATTTCTTTGAAACTATCCTTTGTGGATTTAAACAAAACCTATAAATTTAATGGATTCCAATCTACAAATGAAACTACTTTACTCTAAACTGACTTGCATGGAACAACAATGAAGCAAGACTGAAACAAGAAGATCAAATGACCTCTAAACAATAAAGAAAGACCAACAATGGATGCAAAACATGAAACTAATAGAATTCTAAGAAAGAAACTCAAAGACTGAATGATTAAACAAAGAAGGAGAGGGGCCATTTGTTTGAAAACAAGCTGGCTATTTATAGAAAATGCAATCACAAGAAGGTAACTTGGAATTGAACTCTTTTACCATTAAACAAAGTGAAAACACTATTCACAGGGTGGCCAAAACATAAATGCAAAGCAAAGTAGTTGAAGAATGCGGGTAGAAATTGAAGATTTATGTTTGACGTGATCATCGAACTTTCTGGAAAATGCGAATAGGACCGCCGCCCATGCGAGTAGTAGTTACGAGACCACTACCTTGTCCTTGGCGGTGGTCACAGGACCGCTACATAGGCGGGTGGCGGTCTCACCCGAAGACAAAAATGCAAGGAAAAAGGGGGCAGAGGGAAAACAAAGCATGCAGAGGCCGAGTGAGGCATGCGGGATACAAACGTATACTTGGCGAGCTTTTTTGGATTCTAAACACCTTACAAGGAGACTTGTATCATCATTGGGGTATGTGTAACATCTTTCCAAAGATGTCATGACCTTTACAATTTTGGGTACGTACAAAACCTACAATTCTTGGAAATTTTATCAATAGATTTGTTATGTATACAAATCCTCCATGTTCTATCCTTTTTAGGATTCAATAGTGCAAGAGTTAAACATGATCTCATAAATTCCCTTATTACTCCCTTTCTCACCAATTCTAATACTTGTTTGTGTAATTATACATGTACTTATGAGACACATATTATATGTAGTTTGATTTAATAATAAAATCAATTTTATGTGGAATATACCTCTTGGGTAGAAACTCATCTTGTAACTCTTTCGGTATTACATCTAAGAAAAATTCTAGTACCTTTGTTTCTTATGTTAGTATGGGCACCACCTTTGTATCTTATTTCTTTATCGTTAATATATAACAAACCCCGTCATCTTCATGATAATATCCTTTGTGGAGAACATGTTTTCTACATGTTATTTTTCCTTAAGTGGTAACAAAACCATTTTTCTAATTTTTTTACATTATTCTCTCCATCATGACTTACCTTTTTCAAATTGCCATGGTCTCCCCAATAATACTTGAGATGTAGCCATTGGAAGAAAGTCACACCAAATATCATCCTTATAGGTATTTTATATATAAATTTAATGAAACATATCTTATAAATTGTACCTTCATTCCCTTTATTAAAACATGAGATTAGATAAGGGAAAGGATGATTTTAACATTAAAAATCTAAATTATCCACTAGATTTAGTTGAAGCCATATTTTCACAACTTTCATCATCCATGATAATGATACATATCTTTCATGTGAAAGTACACCTTGTTTGGAAAATATTTTTCTACAACCATGACTCATCACCTTGTAATCATACTTTCCATGGGTTAATCATTGTTCTTCTCATCATGATATTATCTCCCACATCTAGCGTAACTTTTTTACACCCTTATTATATTAAATTAAATCTAATTAGTGAATTAAGTATACTAAAGGATGTAGGGGTAGATACATGAGGTTATTCTGATTAACTAACTTCCAAAACTAATTAATCAATATAAAAATAATGCATTAATACTTGAAAATATTGTATGAAATAAGATATGAACTTAAAAACACAAGGGGGTGAGTACACTTAGCTATTTACAAATTGATCTTGGATGTTTTAGATGTGAAGATTGTTGGAACATAGGGATACGAGATTGATAATATTTCATTCTTATACTAGAAAATATTCTAAGGAAGGACCAAAAATTATACCAAGACTATTCGTATAGTCATAACCTTACTATATGGTCTTGGAACTACTTGGCTTATAAATATGTAAATTTCTAGAATTGTTTCATTCATGGAAATTTATGTCTTTATCAATACTTGAATTGTCAATTATGTTGTGAAGATATTTGAACATTATGAATAAGATATCAAACCCTAACCATGGGTGGTGGACCATGTAAAACAAACATTAGGTGGGTTGTGGGAACCCCCATCCACCATTGATGTTAGAACTATTAGACCTCAAACCAATTTCATCCTCCACCTAGCATACAATATTTGAATGAATGTAAGTAGATTTGGAAATTTATTTGACATTGATTGAGTTGAGTTTAGATCTTGCTAAAATACTTAGAGGATGTTTGAGTTATTTTTTTGATATGGGTTGATTCATTGACATGGAAAAAATATTCAAACCTATATTGATTTTTTCCTAATGAGTGTGTATGATAGTTTACAAGATTTAGGGATCCTGTGGTTCCTTTAACAAGTGTTGGAAGTGAATGTATCAATATAGTGCCATATGGTTTCCAGGTTAGAAAATGAGGTAGTTTTGACTTTCTTATGGAGGCTTTTGAATGTACATTATTGAAGAAAATCTAACCCAAAGGGAGTAAAAGAACCATTAAATAATGTGAAACAAAAATAAAAGATGGAGGATATACATTTATAACCAAAATGTATGGCCTTGACCAGGGTGAGAAACATGAAAAATGGAGTTTGCATCATATTAGTTGGGATTTGACAATGACTTCTATGCATTAAAACCTCATTATTTGTTAGCATATCAGTGTATATGACAAAGAAACATAGACAACAAACTTTGATGTGTACCAAACGAGAATAAAAATGTTTTGTTTATCTTATCAAGAGTGTAATGTCAAAATCCAACAGTGTTAAAGAGTAAATTACCAAATTTGAGTCTCTAAATTTCCACCTTGAAGTATGTAATAAAAAATACATTCCTAAAGGAAAAATACCCAAGTGTGTAGACACACTTTATCTTCACTCGGAGTTTGTTTTGTAGATTCCTATTGCATTGGTGTTGGTATGCTCTATGATGAAGCTTACAACATAGAGTGTAGGAAATGTCCACAATAAATAATTCAACTTTAAATAAAATGAAAAATGTATCATGTAATAATTAAATTTTCACAAAATGAAATAAAGAGATGTAAAACATGGAAGGAATACACCTATTTATTTTATAGAGGGAGAATTTATGGTTCTTTTCTTACAATTGAATATTTTCATTATTGAGCTTGATATAGGATTGAGATGATAAATCCCCAATTATTCCAAGGATAATCTAGTTTTTAGGTACATACAACCAAAAAATGAAGGAGAGGGAGAAGAAGAGTGAAGTATCTGAAGCACACTTTAAATGTAAGAGGAAAGGAGGGACTCCTACAAATAACTTAGACTCTTCGATGCCTTCTGTAAACTCATAGACCACATCATTGCAAATGGATCTAGGATTTTTTTTAAAATAAGGACACATAATAGAAAAGATAATGCATTCCCCATACCCTTTCCATGAGCTGCATAATTGAGTAGAAACCGAATCAAAATTGTAATGTCATAAAATATAGATGAAGAAAGGAGACCCATGCCCCCAAGATTACTAAAAATATAGTAAATATTGAGTGTTATGGTAAAGGAGTTAAGAGTTTCATACCCCTTGTAACTGATTTGGAGTGAGTATTGTAGATATGAAATTATGTCAAAAATCTGCATCGTAGGTGAAAAGTTTAAATTGCTAAAAAATTTGATGTAAAGTCTTCCCACAGGTAAAAACATGTGAATAGGTCATAACCATCCATACATTCTTGACCAGTATGTATTTTTTTGAACATGTGCATATCTATATATATTTCTATGCTTGAAGTTACTTATGAGTACCTACACCTGTTTGTACCTATATATTATCCCATAATTTTGTTTGTGTTTGTTATAGGTGTAGAATATACATAAATGAAAGCCCAATTTCAGGTGCATGTGAGAAACCATGTTGAGCATGTGGATCAAAAATAATTTTGTGCCCATGTACTAGATGTCGAGAAGATGTAGAATAATGTAGGATTCTCAAGAGGTGGCGATCTTGAAGAACATATACTTACAAAAAGGAGGTTTTACGCTAGTAGAAACTATTATGCATAATAAGTGTAATAATAAATACAAATACAAATAGTAGATACAATAAAAATAATATTAATAATGCATGTATAAGAAAACAAGTGCAATAACAATGAATTTAGAGTCAATAGTATGCAAATAGTCTCATACAAAAGGTGTAGAAACATAAACATGGACACCCATGGTGTCACAAGACAATCAATTCATGTAGGTGGGAAAACAAGAGCACACGAGATAAGCATAGAACCAAAAATTAGGACACACATGATGTCACAAGACAAGAAATGAACACATACCTAGATAATTGAAACAAAAAATATCAATTCACATAACAAGTAAATATGTATGAAAAAGAAGAGTTTCAGAGCATGTGAAATGAAACAAATTATATAGAAACATACATGTGAAACAAGAGGTGTCAATATTGCACAAGACACATTTGTTAGTCATGTTAGCTCAAAATATAATATGTAAAAATATATGTACTAAAGCGTAATGGGAGTATAATATAATTGTAATAGAATAATAACACCTTTGTGTAGTGTATAATAGATGCTCTTAAATGCATATTAAGTCTACGTAAAGGTAAGTCCAACATTAGTCATCATGCACCTCTATGTGTGTGTCCTACATCAAGATCAATATACCATATGAACACATGTGTGTAAAGAGTAAAGAGATGTGCTATATATTGAGTAAAGTGACAAACAACATACATAATCTAAAGTAAAAACAAATAAAGCTTAGTGTACATGTCCCAATTTTGTGTTTTTCCAAATATATGATTTTTTTGGTATTTAAAAGTATGTCAATATTTTTGTGTTTCTAAATGTTGAGCTATGTACAAAGAAAAGGGGTAGCATTGGGCTAGCTAATGAGGGTATCTTGAAGAGGTGGAAAAACTATCGAGAATATGGAGGATTAAACCTCAATTATGCCTAAGAATGTGACTCAAGTACAAGAGGTACAATAGTGGTGATGTGTGCCAAGGAAGGCCTAGGAGATTAATTGAATGAAGCATATGCGTGACTAGTGTGTGAAGTAGAAGACTATGAATTATGATTTGTGATTATAATATTATGTCTTGAAGATATTTCAATGCATGATATTGATGTGGGAAAGTCATTATGATTGAAAACATATCATATAATACATGATGATGATAGATAACATTAGAAATATGAGAAAATGTAGTGCTCACTAGTTTTCTTCTCTATTTTATGCACACTAATTGTATTCTTTGTATGGAGACAATGATAAAATACTATCATAGTTATTGTTTTGGACATTAAATTAGGATTTTGACATTATATTAGTGTTTATATGCCAACTTATTTTGGTAGGATGATGTATGATGCATACGATGCCAATTCACTATTTTTATCATTATTACTTGATTTAGATGTGATGCTTTGGATATTGTTTATTTAATATTGACTGGATTATATTTTTGATATATCACGAGATAGTTTTTGTAATGGTTATATATATCCTTGATGAATGGATGTTTCATAACTAATTAAATGAGTTAGCATATGTCTTATTTGGATCCTTTTAGCATGTGTAATATCATTTTTTTGGGCTGGGAAGGTATAATGAGTGATTTGAGTGTGTAGGCTATAGGTTACACCACAAGAGAATGTGAGACGCATGGGTTGCACCTCCAAGTTGTACAATAGGCGGTTTATGCCAAATCTACCCCTTGGTTATTTTGGACTTATTTTATTATATTGTAGAATATGGTTACAAATATGGAATTCATCTTCTTGGCATGTATATTAGGTTATTTTTGGTCAATTTTGGCTCACTTATCTCCATTTAAATTAATTTGGTTTATCTATTTTTAATTACTTGTTTAAATTACTTTTTGGGAGAGAATTTATTCCCACTTGTTTTGGATGGGTTAATTTAGTTTATCCTTGATTATGTGGGTTTTGGGTCACCTAATCATGGACTAGGTGGGCCCATCAACCTTTCTTAAAGAGCCACTTTTCCCAAATCTCGAATTTGGGAAAAAGTGTATTATTTGGGGCGTGCTTGGAAATTTGGAGGCTGTGTTTTCCTTAGAATGATCCCCAAGGACCATACCTATGGGTGGGGGATCGTCCCAAGGCTTAAAAATATTTTTCCCTTCCTTTTGACCACTCTCTTGTCTCCATCAACATTTATGTTTTTGATCTTGTGTGATGCTTGGGATTTGGGGATGCATGATTGTTTTGATTTGTGATTTTTTAAAATTCCTTTTTCATTTATTATTTTTGTTTTTATTGATGAGAACACTTGGATGACTTGTATTTGGAGGGGATGGGTGACACATTTCACCATCCCATTGATTTATTTGTTTTGGTTACTTTTTTATTTTTTACCCTCCATTTTGAAGTGTGGAGGGGATTCTTGGTTCATTTTTACTTGGAGATTTTGGAAAGAAGAGATTTGGGAGTTGAAGCATTTGAAATTTGAAATTTACAAGTTGGTGTTTGGCTTCTCTTGCTTGAGAGGTAGGCATTACGCCTTCAAACTTATTTTTGATTTAAAATGATATCTTTCTTTCTTTCTTACTTATTTTTGGGTGTTGAAAATATATGTTGGATTTGTTTTGGTTATTTTTATTTTTACTTTCTTATTTTTCTCCATACACCCCCTTTGGGGAGTGGATTTTAGAGTGTGGGAAGAAGGAAAAATCCCTCTTTCTCCCACAAGTTATAATGGGAAACACTTGTTGGGATTCTTACTAAAATCCCTTAATTTGGTTAAAGTGGGAGATGGATTTCCATATGTTTTGTTAACCATCTCCCATACTTTCTAAGGAAACCTCCAAGGTTTGAAAAACATTGGTAAGGAGGAGACAAGGAGAGATAAGCCCTATTGTAGGGATAAGGAGCTTTTGGTGGTTTTGTGGATACTTGGAAAAGTTATAAACTTAATTAGGTACTTGTTCACTTTGGATAATGGGAATTCCTACCCCTCTTACCTAATTATTGAAACATGGAGCTTATTGTGATTGTATTGGTTTCACCTTAATTTTTTTCTTGAGTGTTATGTTTTGAACTTTATTCCCTCATACGTCATTGTAATTATTAGAGGCATGCATATACTCTCTCCAATGGGCATGAAGGGAGGCTAGCATGCTCTACCATAGTCTTGGAGGGGAGCTAACATGCTCTCATTCATTGGAAGATGCATGTAATGATTCCATTTGGTTGGGTACACAACCAAATTATGTCATGTGGTGTTTGGAGATTTCTACTTGGAGTTTGAGCTTGTTTTGGAGCTTTCTTGAAGCTTAATTTTTGTTTGGAATTAGTTACTACTTGGAAAAATGGAAGTTTCATATGAAAAATTTGGCCAGGATGTTCCAACTTAGTGGGAGGCTTATCTACTTACATTTTAGAATTTGTATAGTTGCTTGTTAAGTTGGCAAGATGAAAAAAGAGTAAATTTGTGTTGTAATGGAATGGATATTTTATTGTTACTCCTCTTGAAACTTTGTGTTGAAAATTAAAAAGTTATGAGTTTATATTCAAAGAAGTTCATCTCTTATCATGGTTGTCAATGTGATTTTTTTGGGATCAAATTTTTTTACCTTACATGAATCATGATTCTTATTACTAAACTTGAAGATTTCATGTTGCAAGTCCAAATGCTATTTTAATTTGTATGATCTTGAAAAGTATTCCTTGGGGTATTTATTGTTTATATGTTAAAATAAAGGAAATTTAGATTTGGGAGTTATACTTGTCACTAAAACTCTATTAAAATTTGGTGTGTTTGATATTGGAATGTAAGAAATGTTTTCTTAAAAATTTGAATGAAATTGTAGTTATTATACTTACTTGTTTGAATTTTTAACTTACAAAGGAGAAAAAATGAATATTGGATGATATTACTCTTATTGTTTTTTGTATTGTAGTAATTATAGTTTTACCAATGTTACATGGTTATTATAATACCAAGTGATAATTAAAAGAATGATCTCTTGCTTAATTTCATTTCTATATCTCTTTTGAACTAAAAATGAAATACCTTAAAATTTCATGGTTTTGCTCCTTCCCTTTCATCCCATTTATTTGACTCAATAGAAAAAAACCTTATAATTATAAGAATTGTCCCTTCCTTTCTTTAATTTTTAAAAAGTTTCTTTGAAAATCTAGTTTAGTACATGGTTGTAATTGCATGTGAATTTTTTTTTTTTTGTAAATGTTTATAGATGAAAAGGTATATATATTAAAATATAGAGATGAAAGGATATAATATTAATTTTTAGGTCTTCATTTAGTTTATCAATAAAATAAACTAATATATACAATTTGGTTTAGTTATGAGAAAATGGAAGAAGTTTTTCTTGAGTTGTGTGTGTGTGTACATATATTTATTCAATTGTTAATGATTTTTTAAAAAATAGAAGTCAATGGGTATAGATTTCATTGTGACCCCTCCCAAAATCTCTTGACATTGTTTCCTTCTTAGAAATATATTTCTTCCTTACGCATTCCAACAACCATGGAAACCACCCCCATAAAAAGTATTTTTCACATAGTAAAATACACACACACACGTACACGTATGTGTGTGTGTGTGTGTGTGCACGCGCGCATGTGCATGTATACACACCCTTATTTTAAGATTACTCTACCATATATTAGGGTTGTAGACAAAACATCTATGCACTTGGGTGAATTTATAGGTCATAAAGCATATTAATATATACATGATTCCTAAGAAAGAAAACTAGTGGTTGAAAACTTCTTTTGGGTCTTTTTTTACCTCTTTCACTTTTATTGGCCTTGCATATATTATTACAACCTTATGACAAGTTGAATTATTTATATTTTATGGCCTCTTACACTAGTTCCCAATTAGGAAAAAGTGCCTAGGTGAACCTATTCCTCTTAAGTGCTCCTAACCTTTTGTATTTTATTCTTACTCTTTTGGATTTGTTTTACTTCTTGGTCACCTTTTAAAACTTTGGGTCAGCCTTTTACTTGTCAATTATGAAATTCAGATGAGGGAATCATATATATACTTAGTTATTGCTCTCAAACAAAGGGGACTAAGTATCATAAGAATTATCTATCACCACTTAAGCTTGCACAAAGGAACAAGGGCATTACAAAAAATACATATAGCACATCCATTCAAGGGGAAAGTGATACATCAATATGCATACACAAAATAAGAAGGGAAGTTCATTTTATTCCATCACACACATTTTGCATACTTAGAGAAATATAGATCTAGCCTACTATCATAGTGCAACTTGCACAAGGGAAACCTAGGGCATCATTACACACACATACACACAAAACTACATGGAGTTTGAGATGTAGTACAATGCTTAGTCGTAAGATCACTCTTCGGTGATCATCAAGGTTAGTTTGAATCCCCATTTTACATCTTCTTTATTAGGTTTGATGTGGTTTATGGGAATGTACAACTAGTTATCTATTTTTAGGTTAAAGGTATGATCGATAACATTAGAGCAAAACTAGAGCCAAAAAGAGGATCAAAAGAGATCCTCTTCTAGCCTAGAAAATATCAAAACCTGAGCATCTAATTGGATGCTAGTACCCAAATCTTTTGCTAGTTCCCGGGTGCTCTTGTCATCCCATGGGTGCTTCGGCATGTGTAGATCTAAGTTCAAGAAATCTTGTTGATCCTTGATTACACTCTTACCAATCTGTTCTAGTAGTTACTCACTCAAATCACTCCCGTGTTGCGTGAAATCAGCTAAGTCACCTTCTCTCTCTACTACTTATGGTTTCGTATTGTATATGATTATTTCTTGTGTCCTATTATGTGTTATCACTTGTACATCATTACTTATAGTATTTACTCTGAAATTATATTTAATTAAATTTAGATTAAATCATTTGGTGAACCCATATGCTTGAACCCTACCTTGCTTCAAGGCCTTCTTTTTATGCCCATCACCTGTAGTGGTCATTTTGGTCCTCTTACGCATGTTGAGATTCCTCCATATGCATTTAGGATTTCTAAACCAATGGATACCTTTGATAATCCTTTGATTAACTCAACCCATGTTCCTCTTGAAAACATTGAAGCTTCCGATAGTGAACACTCATATGATGAAGACACCAATGTTGATCAAGAGAAACTTGACAAGCTCACTAACTTTTGTTCTTCTTTACGTGACCACCCTACACATATTCCACATGTCCTAATTTATCTAATCACTATTAAAAATTCTCAAGATGCTTCCTCTCACCCTCTTGTGGGTTCCTCCTCGCCATCATGGCCTCCACACCACCCTCTACCATTCCTATTTCTATTGCTATACAACTAGCGATCCCCTCCCTCATACCATTATTTCCCATACACAACCTAGCTCCTCTTTAGCCACTCATGACCTAACTTCTTTATACCATGATTTACAATCCCAAATTCACCAATTACAACAGGCTACTTCACATTCCTCTCCATCTCTATATTCCACATTCCTCATTCATACCCATTTTGCATCTTCCATTTCATCTTACCTGATTTGTCCTAATATCATTGGACATAAGCTTCCCACCTTTAATGGCCATGAAGACCCTTAGGATCACCTTCGATCCATCCATGTTGCATGCCTTGACTATTTTAATGACCTTACATTATTGGCTAAATTATTTCCTTGAATCTTACAAGATTATACTATGGAATGGTTCTATGATCTACATGCTCATTCAAGAAACCTCTTTTACATAATTTTCCAATGCTTTCCTTTCTCATTTTTCTATGAATATTGGAACTAACATATCCTATGCACAACTTTATAAAATTAAAGAAGGATCCAACAAACGCCTAACAGGACTATGTTTTACGATATAAGAATTTAATATTGCTAAAATGACCAATGTCCTCGCTGATTCAAAATTACAAGATCTCTTTATTCAAAGTCTCTTACCTCCACTTCAAGAGAGTGTCATCTTTGATACTTCATGCTTCTACGATCAATTATACCAATCACTCAAATTCTACAAAAGAAAGATTTTATCTATGAGAAAATTGAAATATTGTGATACTTCATCATCATCATCCTCTAGAAAGTTTCAAGCTAAATCTACCTTTAAAACTTCATCTAATCCTACTTGAATCTAAAGCTAGTGTCAACAATGTATCTATACTAGATAGGCTTCAATTACAACCCAGTAGGCATACTTTTACTAGATTTCCTTACACACTTCAATTCCTATTACTATAGATTAACAAAAGAAATATCATTAATCTTCCTCTAATGGTCAATATCTATCCTTCTAGCCCGTGTGGCCATACCTAGAATGAAAATGCACGTTGTGAATACCACCAATGCATTGGGAATTCTACTAATCATTGCTTTAAGATTAAACATATCATTCAAGATCTTATTGACAATAATGTGATTGAGCTCCCTGAGCCATCTACTTCTAAACCAGTCAATGATAATCAAAAGATAAAAAACTTCAATGACCCATTACCCAAGCATGAAAAAAAAGCTACTGATTCTTCTACAAACTATACATATCATGATGTTCCTCATCCTTCCTCAGGACCACTTGATTTTCTTATTTGTACCATTGATATGCCACTTGCCGGTTATCACATTCTCATATAATGATTATCATGCTACATTTTCCTCTGATTCACTACATATTAATGTTTCTCTTGGAACTTATAAAGTCATCAATACTTTGGTCCATTTATCATCCCTTACCAATGCATGCTCTATGGAACTCTTATTATCTATCAAATATCTAACATTGCTAATCAAATTTCTAGTCCCTAATTCTTATGGTTGTGTCATTCTCCCTATTACAGTTGGGTCTCTTATAGTGTTTACACAACTCCTTGTTACATCAACAATCAAAGGTTGTGACATGGTCCTAGGTCTTCCTTGGCTCGCACTACCTAGGACATCCCTTCCATACATCACTTATGTCTCAATTTCATCCATAATAAGTAAGTTATCACCATCAAGGGTATTCCATCACGTACACCATTACCTTGGCCCACTCTTGCCTCCATCTTCACACCATTAATAATTTATAGGTCTCCTTCACTTCTCAATTCTAAACCTATCTCCCTATTCATACACGGACTACATCATGACCTTATCATCCTCATCGGTCCATTTGTCTACCTCATTGGCATAAGTCCCCTACTCATCCAACCCATTCATATAGGTGTTCTTCACCTCCCTTACCACATCGGTCTCCTTCATGTGCACATAGTTACTCTCCTACACCATCGATATTAGATTATGGTCACATGCCTTTGTCTCCTCAAACATCATATGGGGGTCCTCACTCTTCACTATCATTAGATAGTATTCTATCCATCACACACTTGGGGGAATCACCCTCCTTCCCCTCTCTATAATTATTGGATGTCTTTGTGGTCTAATTCTAGCGTCTTTACTACACTTCATGCTCCATGCTTCATTTTTATCTTTCTCGAGCCTCATTATATTTTTGGTAAATTTACTTTACCATCATTACCTAATGATGCAATCTAGTTCCATGGTTCATACTTAATTGTTGAGGGTCCTATTCTTAGATGAACCTTACATCCTTTGCACTTCATGCTCCATGCTTCACGATATATTTCTTCTATCACATACAATTCCTTCATTACCCAATGATGCACTCTTATTCTATGGTTCATACTTCATTGTTGAGGGAGAATCCCTAAATGAGCCCCATCTCACAAACATTTTGAAGGGGAAAATGTGGCCCATATCATCTATACATCTTGCATTCCACAACACACGATCACTTTCACACAACATTTGCACATCTTGGTTGTATTCACTCTTGTTAGCTTATATTACTTACATGTTACACTTTGTTTTCCATGCTAGTTGGATACTTGGTATGTCATTATATTTTTTTATACACACATGTGCATTTACATGGTATCTTAAGGTGAATGTAAGAATTCTAAATATTCACACATGATGCATGATTCCTAACACTTTGCTCATTACTAGCTTCCTCAAGGATCTTTGGGGCATCTACCTTTTGCTACTATCATACTCTATCCAACACAGGTTCTATCATTTCAATACTTACTACTTTTGACACTATCACTTTTCACTACTCTTACATGCTTTGACATACTACTTATCTTTCTAACATGCTAACAAGTGCTTCATGTGTAGCATTTCCCTTGCAGGACTCTATACAACCATGGTTATTTGGCATTTATTATTTACTATTATTTTCCATTTTTGTGGGCTATGCCCTATGTCATGCTTGTTCATTATTTTATTATGGTTTTTCTGGCCCTAATTGTCTTGTGACATTGTGAGCAATGTTTCGTGTATGAAACCTATTACTCATGGTCCATCTTGTCTTTATAAGTTTCTTGCTAGATTTTCTTCTACTACATGATATATTTTCTATACTAAAACTTGTTTCTATCCTCTTTTATTTTTATGTTCTTTTGTTTTTACCATGCACATCCCCTACCCCCGCAGTATTCACTCTTAGATATGCATATCATGTTTTGGTCCTCTCATTTGGGCCACATTCTCCCACATTTGTCACATACATTGCAAATGAGGGGGCCATCCATTGGGTGAAAAATCACCCTTCTAATAGCTCAAAGTTAAAGATAAAAAAAACATAGTACATAATCAACATATTCACACAGTCACATAATGGGTTAGAATCAGACTTGGACCCAAAATATAGAGGATACACTAGTGCCCAATCATATATAGTAGCGGTGGGAACTTGTGTCCCCCGTGCATGTCTCATGGGGAAATAAAATTACATTTATCAGTTTAACATAGTTTCTGAAAGTTTACATTATAGTTCTCTAGTAGCAGAGACACATGCCTTTAGTTACATAATACATTTATTCGAATTCAGATTACAAAGGTTATAATAGGTTACAAAAGGTTAAAAATTAAGGACGTGCCATCTACAATGGTTATTATTCAAGAAGCATCATGTATGTAGAGAAAATCTAGACCTCTCCCCCAACACTCTTCTCTTGGCATGAGATCACCCAAAAAAATGCTCTTGGAGTGAGATCGCAAAATTTTTTTCTCTTCACATGAGATCACCCAAAAAAATATCTCTTGGCACGAGATCACCAAAAAACAACACCCTTAAGAATCAAGACACATAAATTTAGTAGCATCTTCAAAGAAAACAAGACAAATTTCTATCCTTTACTCTCTTATACATTAGGTGCACACTTTCCTTTTACTTTTACACACTTTTACTTACTTTAATTTGATTTTTCATATACATGAATTTGACTACTTTCTCGCTCTTCTTTTATAGGTCCATCCTTAATAAACAACAAGAAACATCTCACATCAAAAAAAAAAATCCAAAAACACGCTACTATGCATACACTTCACCACTACGGGCTAATTCCTTTTCATATTCTCCATGCTTTATACTACGGTCACTTCACGCTTCACTTTTGCACTCAGTAGACCATCGCTTACACTCTTCTCTATGGATTACAAGGTACAAATATTATATCTAATTTATGCTATTGAGTATCACTCAACATTATAAAGTGGGGACAGATTAGACACAAAATCTATGCACTTGGGCCCATTACAAGGTCCTAAATCATAGTAATATATACATGATTCCTAAGTAAGAAAACTAGTGGTTAACAAATTATTTTGGGTCTTTTGTTTTACCTCTTGTACTTAATTGGCCTTACATATCTTATAACCTTTCTCGATACTTGATTGGTTTATATTTTATGGCCTCAGATACTAGAATTCAATTATGACAGAAGCACCTAGGAGCTCTCTTTTCACTTGGGTGCTCCTCGCCTTCTTTACCTTCTTTTTACTCTTTTGGGTCTTTTTTATTTCTTGGCCACCTTTCAAAAATTTGGGTTGGACTTTCAGTTCTCAATTGCAAAATTCAAACAAGGGAATCATATATATACTTAATTATTTCTCTCAAACAAAGGGGGACAAGTATCATAAGCATTATCTATCACCACCTAATTTTTCACCAAGGCACAAGGGCATTACAAAGCCTACATATAGCACATCCATAAAAGGGACAAGGGCTACATCAATTTTTATAATAACATATGAAGGAAGTTCATTTTATTCCATCACAGACATTTTGCATACTTGGAGAAATATAGATCTAGCCCGCTATCATAGTGAAACTTGCACAAGGGAAACCTAGGGCATCATTACATACACATACACACAAAACTAAATGGATTCTGAGATGTAGTAAAATGCTCGGTTGTAAGATCACTCTTCGGGTGACCACTTTGGGGTTAGTTTGACTCCCCATTCTACATATTATTTATTAAGTTTGATGTGGTTTATGGGAATGTGTAACTAGTTATCTATTTTACATTTTATAGGTATGACTGTATCGACATTAGAGTGAAACCAAAGAAAAAAAAGAGGATGAGTGAAGAACCTCTTCTTGCCAAGAAAAGATCGAACTTGAGCATCCGAGAGGAAAATAGTTCCTGGATCACCACTAGTGCTCAAGTGTTTGTGTTCTCCTTTGGGCACTTCTATCCTATGTGGATATGAGTTCTAGAAGCCTTGGTGATACTTGACAACACTCTTCCTAATCTATTATAGCATTTACTCATCTCATATCACTCTCATGTTGCATGAAATCAACTAAGTCACCTTCTCTCTCTATTACTTAGAGTTTTATATTATATATGCTTATTTCTTGTGTCTTATTGTATTTTATCACTTTTGCATAATTAATTACAATAGTTACTTTAAATTTATATTTAATTTAATTTAGATTAAATCAAGAGTTTGGAAACTTAAATATCAAAAGATATATATATATATATATATATATATATATATATATATATATATATGGGTATGTAAATAAAACCTCATTGTAATAGATATTTAAATGTATATAAAAAGTATATCCAACCATTAACCCCATATAGGGATTGCACACAAATAGTGGGTTGAATTCAACAAATGATTCTAAATAAACTCCCTTCATGCCTCCATGTGAGATCTCCTAAAAACTACAAACAAAACAAGAGCACATAAGAAAATGGAAAAGAAATGAAAATATTAAAATAAATTAGAGATTCCCTTTTAAAAACTAAAATCAATGGTGGATATCCCTTTGATCCAAGGTATCTCATAATACCTAGGTCGTGTAACTTGTCAAGTGAACCCCTAGTTTTACCTCTCATTTTTATTCAAGATAACGGTTTTTGGGCCGGGACCCTACCCAGCCATCACAGAGAGGCCAAATCCCCGATAATACATTGCATAGCCCAAGAGAAAAAAATAATATTGTTGCAAACTAAGAGTCAACAAGAAGCCAAAAATAGCAAAAATAAGCACAATGTAATTACATTGTAAGCACAAAGGTCAACAGAAAGTCACCAAAATGATGCTAAAACACAAAAATATTCCATCAACAAGAAGAGGACCACAAGAAAAGTAGCTACTTCATTAGCTTCTTAAAATTATTCTTGATGTAGGCAAGTCCCTTGTTGATTTCATTTATTCCTACATCCTTCTTTAAGTTCTCTTTTCCTTCATGGTCTTCAAGATAATTAGTTATAAGTGAATGAGAGTCAATAATACACTTAAGTATTAACAAGAAATCACAATGCTTTGCTCTTATGGTTTTAAAATCCTTTCAATCTTTAAAATACTCAAAGCAATGCCATCGGCTAGGGTCTTTCTAGATTTATTCTTCCCTTTATCAGTGTTGTGGGTCTTCAACATATCTTTGAGTGCCTTGACCTCTTCATCGAGACAATTGAGCTTACTCTCAAAAACCTCAATGTTGGAAGATTGGTGGTTTTTATTTCCTATAGATAATATCCCAATAGCAGCTTCACCCTCCTCTTGAATCAGTGGGAATGAGGAACATGTTTCCTAATAAAGGGTTTATCCCAAGAGAGTTCCCTATATTTCTTACGAGTAGGGGAAGAGGAAGACTAGATAGATGGAGGAAAAGAGGAGGAGGAAGGGGTGGAAGTGGGAGACATGGAGAAATGGGAAAGGGATTCAAAAGAGGCAAGGTTGAGAGGGTTGGAAACATGAGTGGAGGAATCCGTGGGAGCAAGGAAAAAGGGAATGTAAGATAGGGTAGCATGGGAAGTTGAAGGAGGGAGTGCAAACGGCTGGGGTTGGGGAATAGAGAGATTAATACACCTGTACGGAAGAAGAATCACCGCATGGTGAAGTGGATACACTCTTTTCCCTCCCTTAAAAATATTAATGGAGTGCTCGAGGGAGTGTAATAAGAAAAAAGGAAGACTAACAAGGTATTTCCTCCTGAAATTATTAAAGAAAACCAAATGGAAGGATGAAATTACTTAGAATATCCTCGAGAGTAATTTATTTCATTACGAGAAAACCAACAGTGTTGTAAGGCCGAGGGAGCGAGTATCTATAAAATCCACCCTTAGCATGCTTGATTGACTCATCTTTACCCAAAAATTTCTTCTCATTTGCTATAGTATCAACATTGTTCTTATAGAAATTAAAACCCTTTCTATAGAGCCCAGTGACCTAAGAAATGGCATCCTCTATGATGTCAAATTCTCTCCCTTTGTATGTTACTTTCTGTCTTTCCAGTTTTTGGTGAATTCCAAAGCAAAGGTGGAGATCATGACCCTTCACACACTTCATACAAGTAGATAAACCCCGTTGCTCAATATGTTTCGTGAGCTTGCCATTCTAATTCCACTCTTAAAATCTAATAGGTTTGGCTCTACACCTTTCTCCCCCATGTTGTAAAACCTAGAATAGATCTTTCTTATATTATGATTACTTCCAAGAAAGGCGAGGTTGAATAATCATAAATAAGGTTTAAAACCGTAAGGTAGAGTCCTTAACACAAAGTAGATCATGATCACAAGATAATTAAATGATTTGTTCATTCCTTACCATATCCTCAATATTAGGTGGAAGGTTATCATCATCTCCCCATAATTGATAATCATTAATATTGACACCAATATTTTCTATCAAATCCGCCACTTTATTTCCTTCACGAAATGTGTGTTGAATTACTTTATTGGAAAAATTATTAAGGATCTGAATAGCTTCCTCTATAATGTGTTTAATTCTCCAATTGACATGATTAGTTCCATTGAGACAATTATTTATGTTTAAAGATTTTGCTTCAATAATTATAGTTTTGGTGTTAATGTATCTAGCTAACCTTAGGCCTCATAAAGCACAACCAAAGCCTTAGAATAATTCCGATGGGTCTAGTGTATAGCGTAATTATTTTCCCCTTTTTGTTTTTGATGCATCCTCCACCACTAGACCTGCTAGGATTTCACTTTAAGGCACCATCAAAATTGAGCTTAATCAATTCAGAAGGAGGGGGTGTCATTTCACATGTTCTCTACTAGGAACATCCTCATGTTGAATGGTAGTTGAGAAAATATCTAGTTTCCATTTTTATAAAATTTTACAATCATTCTTTCTTTGAGACATCTTTGTAGGGGTTTGAAGGAAGTGGCATTCTATCTTATATTATCAACAATCTCATTCAAGATTCAAGGAAGAGATGGTTTTTGTCCTCAAAGATGGCAGAATTACGAGCATTCCAAATGGACCAAATAATATGGGGGAAGGAAATGTTTCAAAATTTCTTGATTAACATAATTTTGGATGGAAAAACCATTAGTTCTAGGGAAAAAATAAAAAATAAGGGAAGACCAACATGATGCCCGTTGAAGAAAAAATTCCAAACCGAGGAAGCAAACGGGCAATGCAAGAAGAGGTGGTTAGCATTTTCTTCTATTTTTTTACGCAGAATACACCTACTAGGAAGTATTATCACCTCTTCACCTATTTATCAATTGTTAACATCTTGTTATGAATCACAATCTAAAAGAAATGGTTTACCTTGGGTGTTAATTCCTTAATCCATATTCAGCCCAATCAAATTAAGGGATTTTTATATTAGAGATGATGAGGTAACTAGATCTTACCGAGTATGATCCTTCAAAGGTAGTTTCCCAAATAAAATCATCTTGATTCTCCACTTGGTAATGATGCTAACTACTTAGAATATTTTGTATCTCTATTACTTGTTGGAATTGTTTTGGTGGTGGATCATTACAAGTGAGGTTCTTTATTTTACCCTCCTTTTTGAATAGGATGAATTTATTTAATTATAATTGAAGTAAAATTATATTTTGGTATTAGGAGTCATTTAATCCAATGAGTAGCTAATTTAATTATTACAGACCCTCATAAAGAAAGTTTTAACTTTGTGGAATTAATTAAACCTTTAGAATATCAAATTTAGTTGCTATCACATTACATTAAGTAAAATATTAGTGAAATGAAATAGTTTTCCCTCTTGGCTAGAATTAACCCTAGGTAGGGAAATATCATTACCCTTAATAAATTATATTTACGACAATTATTTGGATAATACTTAGATTTAATCATTACCCTTATATGTAATTAATGCCGCAATTTTTAATATCACCTTATTGTAATAAATTATTTCCTTTTAAACATATTTAGTAATATTAGTAAAACCCTTGAAAGTTTTCTAAATGTTATTGAGTGACATTAAAACCACATTACATGGAGTATAATTTTAATCCATTGACTTATTTTTTTGTTGTGAGAAATTTTTAGTAATTCACTATCAAGTAATTAACCAAATGGTTAACCAATGCCACTCTAATCATAACAAAAAAATTCCAAAATTTTATGTGGTTAGCGAGATAATTACATAGATATTTTGGGTCGTAATATCATAAGCATGACAAATAACATATGAATATTACCTAAGGTACACACGAGTATAAATAGTGCAAGTAAACCTTTTCTTAGAAAATAAGGAAGATATATTTAGATATGCCTACAATTATTAGAGAAGGTATCATACAAAGGGCACATATGGATAATATAAAGATGAAACTATGAGGTAGAAGCATGTCTTATAGAGTGATACTTGTAGAATCGTAAGGGAAAATCCTAAGTTAGAATGGAAATCTAGTGATTTTGAAAAAGGTTTGTTGACATGAGAAGGAATTTGATATTGATCAATGTAGAATGTCGTAGGGACATTAGGGATAATAATTGTTAGTATTAACCATACATAGAGCTTCAACAATAGGATCTATTGGATGCTCAAATGTGCACCTGCGTCTCAGATCTTGGGAGGGCCAAGGTGTTTGACACCACAATGGAACCATCCCCAAGTTGTGGGACCTTGTGATCTTGGGACAGATCTTCGGAAAAGGACAGTTCCTCTATCTTTTTCTACTACTATTGCTACTCCTAGTGTTGAAAAGGGGAAACTAAGATAATAATGCCAAGGGACTAGAGATAGAAGGATGACATGGAAGGAAACTACAATAAAAGGCAATTGCACCAGAAAATAGGGATGAACATTATTTGTTCCGAGTGAGAATGAATGGAAATATGTGAAAGGAGGCTAGGCACGAGTAGCACAATGAAAATGTATTTACTAGATCATTCTCATGGAACACAACTAAATATGGAACTGCAAGGGACCTGAAATAGCACAACAAACACACAACGTAAAAGAAAAGGAAAGAAGAAGGAATGCAAACATGTTAGGATAGGAATAGTCACAAAATTATGCTTCTATTACTTCTAGAAATGCACAAAGATGTTACAATGATGGAGGCTGATATCCACATGCAAGAGCCAAAAATAAAGGTATGTAACTCAAAATACAAAAAATATGGAGTCCTTAGCAAAACACGTAAGGATCCAGAGTGTCTAACATAACAAATGAGCCTTGCTCTTACATTTATAGATGAATCCATGGAGGAAGAAGGGAAGAAGGAGGGAAAACCCAAATTTGAAATACAACCACCAAAAAGAAGCATTCAATGCCTATAAATCCACTGGAGATATGTGAAATATGCTTCCCCATGCCTGTTTGACATGTTGAAGAAAAAGGAGGGCGAAACATACCAAATATGGTGGTTGGAGCAATCAGATCTTCTCATCAATGTTTAGAAAGATGTTTTCCCATTTCTCACCTACAAAAACCTCAAAGAATTTAAATTTGAATTTCTCGACACTGTAGGCTGATGTCAACAGCTTTCTGACAAGACTAGAAGTGTGCCAATCTCAGCTCTGTAGAAAAATATACGGCTTTCAGAAGATGCTAGAGTCGTTGGCACACGTAAAACACGTGGCGCCTATGAATTGGCTAAAATGATGGCCAATTATGCAAATATTTTCATTTTTTCCATGTGTCACTCACTGATTTGTTGCAAGGATTTGGCGCCCTATTGGTGTGCTTTTTTTGGTTGCACGTGACACACTTAAGAATGTGAAAAGATGACCTAACACAGAAGGGCGTGAGGAAAGGAACACAAAGAAAACAAAGGAAGGGGCAGAGGGGGCGTGCGAAGTGCATAGGGAAATGTGGAAAAATGGTGAGTAGAGAATGCACGGTCAAGGCACAACTATTACAAAGTAATGGGCGTGACGTGCGAGGGGCTAAGGACTTAGCTGATAGAAGCAAGTACGGGGTGCGCAGGAAGGGAAAAGAATGATTAGGAAGAATTTGAATACGTGAAAGGTGGGCACAAGGGAGAAGTGGAAGGAGAGAAAGAAAAGGAGCACGTAAGGAAGTTGCGACTAAGGGAATGGGCCAAGTGATCTTGAGCATGCGTAATATTGCAATGAATAACTTAGAGTTAGAATGTGTATGTAAGTTACCCAAATCTCCAGGAGAGATATTTGGATAAATTTTTGGTGACTTTCGGGCCATCTTCCACTAGATGAAAGGGATTAGTAGTCTGAAGCATCCATTGGGCATGGAGTCTATTTATGCAATCATGAAGTTGCCCCTGTATTCACTTTGAAGATCATTTCTTGGCTCCATTCTCGAATCTTGCAATTATCAAATAAGATCTACATTTTTGAAGCAAGGAAGAGCACATGTAAGAAGGATGTGAAAAGAAAGAACTATGTAAAAACAAATAGTGTACACGCGACACACTTGGAGGAATTGAAACTACTCTAATATATACAACATGATACAATAGATTTAATGGAAAGGTTTGAGATAGATTTGATTTATTGGGATTTGTAGCGTGCCTCCATCAAGATGAGTTAAATCAAAAGATTTAGCTTCTTTACAAGAATTGATGATGTATGGGCCACTCCAAAGTGCATCAAAATTTAATGACACCCTGATTTAGCTCTATTAGCATCTTATTTTAGAACCAAGTCCCCAATTTTGAAAGCTTGAGGCCTAGCCTTTCTATCAAACCATTTCTTTGTTGTTCACTGATGCTATTATAGCTTAATCATGGCACAGTTCCCAAGTTCTCCAAGATTAACCAACTATGCCATTCTGATTTCTCTCTCTGTCTCCTCCCTTCAAATTCCAAATTACTGGGCAAGCGCTAACGAATTCAGCTCTAGTGTCAAAGGAAGGGTAGCTTCCTTGCCATAGAAAAGCTTGTAAGGTGAGGTTCCCATTGCCTTTTTACTCGTGATTCTATCTACCCAGAGCACGCGTGAGACTTTTTTATGCCACTGTCTTTGGCTGGTGTTCATTGCGCACTTCATGATTCTGATCAAGTTATTTTTGTTGATTTTGCTAGACCATTTCCCTAAGGGTAATAGTTGGAATAAGTCTTCAAGTAAATTCCCATAATTAGAGCCCAATCAAGATTTTAGTACTAAGGAAGGCCTTTGTATTATCGTAGATTATGGTTTAAGGAATGCTAAAACTTTTGACTATACCTTCGAGAAAGTCAAGGATGAATACCTCAATTGATTCCTTGAGAGCAACAAATTCTATCCATCTGGTGAAGTAATTTGTAGCTGTTAACACCCATTTACGTCTAGCGCTTGAAGGTAGATTGATCATGCCTATGAAGTCGAGACCCCATTACACAAAACATAGATCCACTTGGATTAGTCGGGGGAAGCACCGCTAATCTTTTCTTTCCCACAAAGAAAGTGCATTCCTTACATTTTGTAACCCACCTGTGTGCATTTGCAAATAGGGTAGGCCAAAATATACTTTCCATTATGATCTTCATTACTATAGGTTTGGTAGAGAAGTGTCCACCGTGAGAATCCACATGCAATCTCGCTAACAATTTTTCATCGCATGCCATTGATACATCTTAACAAAGATTCCATCAAGATTCCTTTTGAAGATAACTCCATCAATTAACACATAAGGGACAAATTGTAACCTCATATGTATTCTCTTTGATTTATTTAAACTAGGAGGGTATGCACCCTCGGAAAGTAATGTGATCATGTCCTTCATCCAATCACATGCGCCTAGGTCTATATTTTGTTCAAGTTCTACACGTGGAAGGTATTCATCCATAAATAATGAAGCTTCGTGTTCATTCTGCATCATCAACAATCTACTTACAAAGTGCACTACCTCTTACTAGCTTTGTGGCCTTAATAGTCACATCATATTCCATGATTTTGGTCACCCATCATGCTCTCTTCTCACTGATTTCTACTCCCATGATGAAGTCTCTGATAGAAGAGTGGGAGAATAACACCCTGATATGATTGGTGGTGAGCATACTTTTGAATTTCTTGAGCGCGCGCATGATGGCAAAGACCTGTTTCTCTATGTGACTATATTTCAACTCATAATCCTTTAGCGTTTGGCAAAGAAGGCTACTAGTTGTTCCAACCCTTGTTCATTTTCTTGTGTTAGGACAACAACAACACTTGCATCAACACCATAAGCATAAAGGATGAAATCCTTTGAATAATCTGGATTGATAAGTGTTGGTGCACAAGCAATATCTTGCTTTATCTTGTTGAAGATTTCTCTTCCTTCTACTGTCCATTTGAAGGCTTGTCCTTCTTGAGCATTAAGGTGATGGGCCAAACCAGTCCTGTAAATTTAGGGATAAAACGCCTAACAAAATTGATCTTTCCAAGGAAGGACTGTAGAGCCTTTTTGTGTGACGACAGGAAAGAGCTAGGATGGCTGAAACACACTCAAGATCAATTGCGATGCCATCCTTTGAAACAATGTGGCCCAAAATCTTATCTTGCGCTACTTGTAAAGTTACACTTCTTGGGGTTAAGAGATACCCTAAATTCTCTACATATCTTAAATAATTTTCCCATGTGCACTATATGATTCACACCCGACTTTGAGAAGACAGTTATATCATCAAGGTAAACCAAGATGAACTCATTAATGTATCCTTTGAAGGCAATATCCATAGCATGCTGAAATGTGGCACCCGCATTTGATAGACCAAAGGGCATTTTCTGATATGCATATGTTCCCCACTTGGTTGTAAATGTTGTTTTGAATTGATCCTCTTCCTTGACCAGGATCTGGTTGAAACTTGAGTACCCATCTAAAGCACGAGAGAATGTCTCACAAGCAACAACCACAAATTTGTAGAATCTTCTCCATTAAAGTCAAATGATAATGATCCTTTATAGATGCTTTATTCAAATATTTGAAATAAACATAGATTTTGATTTCACCATTCTTCTTGCATGACTAGAACTAGATTTGTGACCCAGGTGGAGTATTTGATAGGAAAATAATTTTTGCCTCAATGAGTTTTGATAATTCCTTCCTCATGAGGGGTTCTATCTTTGGATTGATTGGTTGTTGCTTCTATCTGACGGGCTTGATACTAGGATCAAGGTCAATGGAGTGTTGAGAAACACTTGGATCAAAACCTTTGAGGTCTTCATACTCCCATGAGAAAATATCACTGTATTTTTGATAGAGAGAGATGAAGGCTTGTTTTTCTTCATGCGCACAAGTCCTGCTGAGCAACAACTCTTTCCCGCACGCAATAGTAATGGAAGAGAAGTCTTATTATGCGGTGTGCATATACCTTTCTTCACCCTTGAACTCATCATCGGGTTAAATTTTTTTCTCTAAGGTGACAAGCCCTTTACGAAACTTATTTGTCTTCATCTCGTATCACTTGGTCACCAAATCTTTCATGCAAGTCACTTGCATACTTGATGAAAATTCAACTTCATTATGATAAACTAGATGATATGCACATCACTATCAAACACTTTCCAACCGGTGTTATTATCTCGGAATGGATGGTATGATCTCCATCTTAATTTGTAGTGTTTCCTTTGATAAAGTCCTCGAGGGAGAAATTTGTGAACTGAGCGCAACCATCCGGCTAGCTTCCTTGTTAATTTTGTGTGGCACCACCTACAGACTTAGAGTATCGAATATCTCAAGGAGGTCACAAAATCTATTCTTATAAGCTTTGAGCAGCTTATTCTTTGTTTGGAATTTTTGGTAACCTGGTGGATAACCAATTTTGTTTCCCCAAAGATCTGCAATGCCTTAATTTTCTTCTTCTCAGTAATGAGCAAGCCATACACCAATGCTTCATACTATGCCACATTATTAGAGCATGCAAACTACAGCCTATGCACAAAGAAAATTTATCATCCTTAGGGGAAATGAGAACCACTCCTACTTCCACGCCATTTCTGCTTATGGATCCATCAAAGTATAACTTCTATTGACCAGGTTGAACTTTGTCTTTCTTGAGCGAGCTTGGAACATAACGTCTTCTTCTATAATGCAATAAGTGCCAATCCCAGCCATAAGATTCTAGTTCTTCAACATAGGGGTCAAATTTGTGATGTCTTTCCACCCATTCATCAAGTACTAGGTCAGGAACAAAGGGTGGAAGAGATTGCTCTTCAGGAACTAAAGCTTGCTCTTCTTGGATTAAACAGTTGGCTTGGAGAGGGGATGGGACATATGAATCTACATTATAGGAAAATATAGGACTTCTATGGTAAACCGGGTACCATACCTTATTTTGAGTAGCATATGAGACCAATCAGAAGACAAGTAATCACCCACTTTAGCATTACATTCTCTTGATAAACATAGGGCAAACAAAAGAGGCAATTCAATGATTGACACATCTTGAGTGATTGTTAGGCTTGGACATGCATGAAGGGTTAACTCAAGATTCTTGATAACTCCAAAGGTAGTGACAATTAATCCATCAAGGTCCAGAATCCTTTAGACAAAGGGCTATATTTAAGACCCAAGACATCGGTGGCATAATAGAAGTACTAGTGCCTGAGTCAATCATGCAATTATACACTAGGTGTTTACCTATAATCAAGGACATATAGAAGGGTGGGGTTTTAACAACTTTACTTACTTTTTCTCCTCTTCTTGGAATATTTTGATAGAAGCATGTGGCTTCGCATAACAAGATCAACACATGGGAGTTTCGCCAGAGATTCATGCAACAAATCCTATTGAGATGGAATGGTTAGGGCATCCCACATTATGAAATTTATGTTTGTTCTCTTCATTCAACAATGCTAAATGGGAGGCTCCCCATCTTATGCATTTTGGGAACAACATCCCTTCTTGATTATTCGGTGCTTGAGCCTAAACTTTAGCTGGAGTAGAGGTTTGGCCTATTAAAGGAGGGGCACGTGCTACTTTAGGAGGAGCTTTACATGGGGGCTGCTACTTGGGATTTGAGAGCCTTTTCTCGTAAGAGGTATTTTCTGCTTCTTTCTTTTGAGAATATGCTTACGTTGCTAGGACTATGACCTTTGTGCCTAATTTCAACATTCTTTTCTTGTATCTTGTGTTTTCTACAACTTGGGTGCACGATCTGTTTGTATCTTCTGCAGCTTGATTGATTACACATAAGTCCTTTGTGCCAAAGAACATCAAATTTGTTTCTAGAGGAGATTTTGGTCCTTTTTGGTTATATGCTTTAGGGGCACTTATCAAGGCTCACATGTCAAAGCATTTTGGATCATGAAGGCTTTGGCACATGCAACATTGCACAATGATATTGACTATGAGGCATGTTGTAAGGGAAGCACCATTCTGACTCTTGTGCCAAATTATTCTAAATGGGACAAGTGCACGAGTCGCACTACATGTTGGAAGAGAAGGTGTGGGATAAACAAATTGCAAGGAAAGATGTGCATTAGGCTTCCATCTATCATTCTGTTGGTTAGGCACGTATCTTTGATTTCCATATAGATTCCACCAAGGCTGATTTCTTTGGCCATGCACATAATTTGATTTTCCTCTATAGCCTTTTGCATGTTGCTTTTCTAATGATATGATCTTATTTGATAATTTTCTAATCAAGGCCTTCAGCTTTTCATCTTCCTTCTGTTGTGCTGGAGAGTATAATGTTGAGGAAACTGGTTGCATGCTTTTCTCAGGAATAGGAATAGGGGTGACAGAAGGCTGGGGCACTTGTGATATTTCTAGGAACAAGGGAATAGGTGGTCTACGAACCAAATTTCCCACCTAAATAAGACTATTTTCTGCCCTTACCGTAATACTATAGCAGCTAGTAAGGTCCTACCTCCCATGGATTGGATCATAACTGAAATATCATTGTTGAGTGCCTTCAGATAATACAGGAAAGCATGTTGGGCTATAGGTCTTACCAAAAGAGGGATTTTGTCCCAAGTCTTCTAAAATATGATGTTGAAATCAATCATCTACTCATTAGGTTCCCTCCTTGTTGTTGTCATTTACTCCACCAGAGATAGGTGATTTGATTTTTCTTCAAAGTAATTACAAAGATTTGTTCCTAGTTCATCCTAGGTGGTGATAGATCCAAGTCTCAAGCCTTGGTACCATTGAAGAGCTTTCCCTTTGAAAGAGGCTGCAAGTAGCCTAACTACTACATCGCCATGTGTGATTAGATAGAGTGAGCACATGTTTGCTATATCCTGAAGATGCTCCCGAGGGGTGAATTGGTTCTCACCAGTAAAGAAAGGGATACTCTTGAGTGTGACATTTGGCATTTCATGCTGTACAACCAGTAATAAGGGACTCCCTCCGAAAAGTTTTCAAATTTTCTTAATGGAGGAGGTTGCTAATGCACCATTGCAGGGTGTAGGTTGTCTATTTTGAGGAGGAGTTGAATGGGTGTGGCACACTGGAGATGGAGATGTGCATGAATATTTCATATAACAAACTCTTCTCTGGATAGCTGGAGGTATTCAAAATAATCTTCAGCTACTACACTTCTTCTTGTGTGCACTCTTCTCATGAAAGGCACTCAGACTACTAAAATAGAGATCTTAAAATATTGGGAGTTGCTAGATGTGTTGAAATGAGCCTCCAAAGGCTAAAATACTAAGTCCACACACCATAACTTAGAGATATGAAATTTGATATTTTAATGCCGGTCCCACCGGTGTGCCTAAACTAGTGGTTTCTCAAACATGCACCATCATCTCGTATCTCGGGAGGACCAAGGTGTTTGACACCACAATGAAACCATCCCCAAGTTGTGGGACCTTGCGAGCTTCGGAAAATCTCCAAAGAAGGCCGGTTCCTCTATCTATTTCTACTACTACTACTACTCGTAGTGCTAAAAAGGGGAAACTAAGCTAATAATTCCAAGGGACCAAGGATAGAAGGATTCCATGGAAGGAAAACACACTACAAGGCAATAGCACCGAGAAAGAGGGATGAACATTATTTGTTCTGAGTAAGAATGAATGGAAGTGCATGAAAGGAGGCTAGGCATGAGTAGCACAACGAAACACGTATTCACCAGATCGTTCTCATGGAACATAACTAAATATGGAACTACAAGGGACCTGAAATAGCACAACCAACACACAACACAAAAGAAAAGGAAAGAAGAAGGAATGTAAACATGTTAGGATAGAGAATAGTCACAAAACAATGCTTCTATTACTTCCATAAATGCACAAAGCTGTTACAATGATGAAGGAGGTCGATATCCACATGTAAGAGCCAAACATAGAGGTATGCAACTCAAAATATAGAAAATATGAAGTCCTTAGCAAAACGCATAAGGATCCAAAGTGTCTAACATAACAAATGAGCCTTGCTCTTACATTTATAGATGAATCCATGGAGGAAGAAGGGAAGAAGGAGGAAAACCAAATTTGAAATATAACCACCAACAAGAAGCATTCAATTCCTGTAAATCCACCTGGAGATATGTGAAATACACTTCCCCATGCCTATTTGACATGTTGAAGAAAAAGAAGGGTGGATCATACCAAATTTTGTGATTGGAGCAATCAAATCTACTCACAATGTTTAGAAGGATGTTTTCCATTTCTCACCTATAAAAACCACCAAGAATTTAAATTTGAATTTCTAACACTCAGAAATGATGTCAAGAACTTTCGACAAGACCAGTGTGGACTGATCCGAGCTCTGCAGCAAAAAATATGGCTTTCGGAAGATGCCGAGTCATCGGTGCACGTAAAACACTTGGCACTTGTGATTGGGTCAGTAATGATGGAAACTTTTGCAAATATTTGTCATTTCTGCCACATGTCACTCACTAGTTTGTTGCAAGGATTTGGCTCCCTATTGGCATGCTTTTCCCGGTCATGAGCGACACACTAAAGCATGTGAAAAGATGACCTAACACATAAGGGCATGAGGAAAGGCGCACGAGAAAAAAAAGGAAGGCACGAGAGGGGGCACACATGATGCACATGGGGAAATGAGGAAAATGGTGAGCAGAGAATGCATGGTCAAGGCAAAACTATTACAAAGTAATGGGCATGACGTGTGAGGGGCCAAGGACCTAGTTGATATAAGAAAGTGCAGGGTGCACGGAAGGAGGAGACTGATTAGGAAGAAGGTGAATGCGCGAAAGGTGGGCACAAGGGAGAAGTGGAAGGAGAGAAAGGAAAGGGGCGTGCAATGGAAACTATGACCAAGGGAATGTGTCAAGTGATCTTGAGTGTGCACAATATTGCAATGAATAACTTAGAGCCAGAATGTGTATGCAAGTTACCCAAATGGCCACAGGAGATATTTGGATAAGAGGATCTAGCCTATCATGTTGTTTAAAATTAGATATATCAAGAGGCTCACTTGGTGTATCAATATGTTCATCATTGTTGGAATAAAAATCAAATTTAGCTCCTTGAATGGGGTTAAAATTCAATGTGCTCAAATATTCATCCGACATATCAAATTTTTATAGTAATCAAAATAGTTCATATACGCCTTGTATGTAACATCCTAATTGATATCATCATCTTAATCAAAGCCCATCTTAATGTCTTTTGAAATATTAGAGATAGATTTAGAATTTATTATTAACCAACATTTCATTAAATTTGGACATATTCTAGTCTAAATTAAAAACTTAAATTATCTATATTGATTTTATTAGTATAAAATATTGGGATTCGATTTTACTATTTTTGGATTCCAAATTAGAGATTTTTGGAATTAGATATTATCTTTTTGGATTTAAATTTTAGCATTTATGATTTTTATAGAAAATAATTATTCTTTTATTAAACATTCATTGAATGTAATTTATTTACAAGTTTTCCTACATCTATGACATATTTCATGCATAACAAAAACCTTCACAAAACATGTGAGAATGGGAAATTGCCTATTCTAAACAAGGTGAAATATTGACCTCTATTGATAAACTATATTTAATTCGAACACAACCAATGGTAATATTTGTTGTTTGCAATCTACAAGCAATAAAATAATTTAATACAAAATTAAATAAAATTCATCATAAAAATGTGAAATTTATTTTTACAAATAATCAATTATGCACTTAAAAATAATTCCAATTGAGTATTAAATTTAACCAAATTGTTTATATATACAAAAAAATTTAGTTGACTATTAAAATAATCAACTTATAACTAAAAATGGAAAGGTAAATATAATTTCAACTGACTATAAAATTTAACCAAATTATTTGTGTTTATTAAACAATGTAATAGTATCAAGTAAACTCAATCAAGGTCACTAATTATTATTTTGTATGTTTCCAAAGAGTGATACATATTTGGGTGTGGCCCCACATGATTTAACCATGTACATAAGTGTGTAAATAATTTATATAGAAATTTATTGTGCCATCATATTTCCATCTAGCAAGCAATCCAAAGAAAAGAGATTCATTTCTTTCATAAAAAGGATGTTTTTTCACCTATGAAAATATATTATCTTCTCCATATGTGTGAGTGTAGTTGTTTAGAACATTTTGCATGTTTTGTTTTATGTAAATTGGCACTATATTCCCCTTCTTCAATCTTAAAAATTGTTGCTAATTTCACACTACATTATGCCCCAAGAAAAAACAAATTCAATATTTTGTAGCTAGTCAAATTTTTTTGATGAAGGAACATTATTATCTTGAGTGTAGGTATATAAATAAATATCTAATATTGACATGTGGTCATGCCATCCTTACCAATGCACGGATAAATATATGACCGAAGTATCGGTAGAATGAATAGTAAAACATTGAGATGTTTGGTTGGTAATCTACATTCAGTAATCCTTGGAACTCCAAGTACCAGTCCATCTACCCCCAAAACCAATAACTTCCTTCCAAGTGGAATGAGATATGAAAAGTCAATAAATACACAACAATTCTTTTTCAATATATCAAATAATAGTTTATAGTGTACGGTTTTTTGATATAATTTTTTTCGTAGTTATGATATTTTTTCACTAAAATCTAACAAAAACTATTAATATGTTGGAAAAAAAAATTTAGCAAGGGAAAATTAGTGATTTTTCACCAATGCTCTGGGACTAGTTCCTCCGAATGGGGTGGCTACCATTTATTGGATGTAGGAAATGTAAAATCTATAGTAGTCTTTAAGTTGGGGTTCACATGGGAATACTCCACTAGACCTGTGGAAAATTACTTGTATAGGTGATTTAATAAATTTTGAAATAAATATAAGTATTACAGAGTAACTGATGTATAAATGGTGAATTATATAAATAACACATGTAGACTAAGGTGTAAAATTTAAAACCCTAAGAAAGGGATAGAGAAAAAAAGACTTAGCTGATTTACGCACAATTTGGGACTGATCTAGGAAGAGATAAGTGATGAATAGACTAGGAAGAGTGTCATTACCACTCACCGTAAAATTTTGAAATACACAAATGAGTTTGGACACAAGATCCCGTGATAGGTTAAGGGTGCTTAAGAGCCGGAGACCACTTCGCAGCACCGGTGACCGCTCATGAACTCACAATATTATTTTTGGTGTGTTTCAAGGTCTTCTTTATTATTCCATGTTGAGCGATTGATAGTCACTACTTGATCTTTGAATCTATCTATAACTTTTAAAAGAATCTTTCAATCGCATAAGCCCACAAACCACATCAAACCCAAAAAGGAAAATGTAGAATAGGAGTCACGATGACCCCGAAGGTCACTCCAAGAGTGAACTTATGACTAAGCGTTGCACCACATCTCAAAATCCATGTATTTATTTGTGTGTGTGTATAAATTGTGCCCTAGGATGCCCTTGTGCAAGTTGCACTTGATAGCGGGCTATAACTAGAATATAAAAATGTAGTATAATGTGTGGATGGAATAAAATGAACTTCCCCTTCCTATGCTATGTGTGTAGTCCTCAGTGCCTTGAATGGATACTATATGAATGCCTCTGAGTTCTTTAGGTTCCTTTTGAATGTAATCTTAGGTGATAGTAGTAATACTTAGTGTTTGGTCCTTTATTATGAACACAAAACTATGTATTTATATGATTCCCTTGTTTAAATTTTGTAATTGACAACTACAAGGATGAACCATAACTGAAAAATATGGCCAACATATAAAAGAGACTCAAAAAGAGTGAGTAAGATGAGAAAGGGTTAGGGGACAAGGGTGTTTGGGCACTACTATTCTAGCTAGGCCTTTGTATCCGAAGCCATAGAAGATAAATCAATAAAATTATGATTGGGTTGAGAGTGTGCAAGACCAAATATAAAAAAGAAATAAATAAAAGAGGCCAAAGATAGTTTTCAATCACTAGTTTTCTTTCTTAGGAATCATATGATTTCTAGTATGTTTTTAGGACCTAGAAATGTACCCAAGTGCATGATTTTGTGTCTACAATAGGAACCAAGGAGGAATTTTATTAGAGAGATATGAAAGGAAGATAATAATATAGAGAGGGAGGGTTAATGAAATGACCGAGCATTTTAATGACATTAACCAAAGTAAGTCCACACCCAATAGGAAGAAAACAACCATGTAAGAATAACAAGACTAATAAATAAGAGACAAAAAGTTCCATTGATTCATTAATAAAAGACACAAATTTCCTTCTTAGTTGTACAAGATTACAATGCTTGCAAAGTTGAAAATAGGAAGTAGAGGAACATGGAAAAGAAAAATAGAATGAATAACTTCTTGCTTGTGAGATAAAAATATCTATCAAACCCTTAGAATCAAGAAGCCACCCCAATATATAGCTTTACAATATATCTTTTCATCTCTCCCCACATGAATTTTCACATTCCCATCACTTGTGACCTTTCATATTCCTATAGGAATAAAAATAAGCTCCTTTATTATTAATGAAAGATAAATTTTACAATGTCAAATTAAAAGGTCACTTAAGTGAATAAGATGAAAAAGTCAAAAACACATTCCCAATGAAGAATTAAAGCATAAAGAGAGAGGAAAGAAGAGAGAGAAGAATATATTTATCAATATGAGGATGAAGAAGATTTAGATGATGAAGAGATGGGAGGTGTTGGAAATGAGCTTCTAGGAGTTGGAAGTTGGTTTTGCACATGACCAAGGGCTAACTGGGAGAGGGAGAAAATTTTCATGTCCCTCATGTCCCTTTAGATGTTGGGAAAAATGTGATGGGACATCAAAAATTCATAATTAACCATGGGTATTTACATCATGGTGATATGAGAGAGAGGGAGAAAGAGAGAGAGAGATATTTTGTCCCTTATGTACCTTTTAATCTTGGAACAAGTGCAATGGGTCTTCAGATCATGAGAGGGGCCATGTATCTATGAAAGACAAGTTATTGACATCTCTAACCCTCTAATTTGTCACTTAAGTAATGTAACCAATCAAAATATGGGGAGCACACTTTTTTTCCCCTAATTTCCATTTTAGCAATGGGGACAAGTTTAAGGGGACACTCTACCATAAAAAATGTCCCAAGGGTCAAATGCACATGAGGAAGGGGGTCTGGGTTAAGTGAAACATTCATATACACCTTGTAATAACATAAGTTGTTGTTTAAGTGATGAAACAACTTAGATGGATGTGGGAGATTTTTTTTTCCTCCCATGTCCCTTTTCATCTGGGGAAAAATTGAAATCAAAAGTGGGATCAAGCTTTTTCCTCTTACTGATGTCATCCCGTCAACTCAATTTTAGAACACTATGAGTGCTTTTTTACCCCAAGAGCGTGGAATCAATTTTTGGGGTAAAAAATTATATGATTTTGAATCCAAATAAAATTTTTGATACCATCTGAACTACATTAAAGAGACAATTATTACTTATATTTTATTTTTAGAGAATATTCATCTTTCAAATCAAAGGGGTAGTTACAAGTCTTAGATCATCATAGAGAATTTTGAAGCCGTGGGTAGAAATTGATGTTTCAAACATGTGAATAATGACAAGATATTTATATTTCCTATTTTTTATCTTCCAAATCCTCCAAAAAATCCCAAAATATTCAATACAATCCAACTTTATCCATTGAGATATGGCATTCCCCGCACCCACACATGACCATATTTTTCCCGTTAGATTCTTGACATCACATGGCTCTGAAAAATTCCTCCAAAATTCCCTAGATACATTAAATATCTCTCTACACAACTTACATATAATTTTTTTCCCTTACAATCACTTTATGGAGGATATTCATTGGTTGCAAAATGGGTAAAATTAACCTTTTTATTCCTCCAAAGATAATTCCTCTTCCTCGGATCTAAGTAACATATTAAATCACATTAGGTTTACTTCCATGTACATGAAACATAATTGAAAATAATTTTATCACATTCCTCATAGATAGAATGAGGATGAACCTCGTTTACTGTGGATGGCTAGAGGAAGGCTTTACAAAGTTGTTTGGGAGAGGAAAGTTTCAAGTGGGGGCTTGGTTGTCATGACAATTTTTTTCAATTTTGCATGATAGAAATTTACCTTGAAACCATAATAAGAATAAGTTGTTTATGAAATAATTACACACTACAATTTTATATTATCATTATAAAGTCAATTTTATATGTAATTTCCTTGTTCAACAATCATCTATGAATAAAGGACACAAATGTCACAATTCTATATATTTAAATTGTAAATTCAATCCAATATGAATGATAACATCAAACTATCAATAAAATTTTAAGCATTATATATTAATCTGATATGGAAAATGGTAAAAATATTATATAATTATTATAAATACAATTTCATATATGCCTTGTTCAACAATTTTTTATTATTGGAAAATAGTTTTGAAGGGACTATACCCTATTACAAAAAGGCTCAAGATCTAGATACACAGGAGGAAATAGCAAAAATGGATCAAAATCCAGATATTACAAGAATCCTAGCTATAGTAAAAAAAGGAACTACAAAATGGAGACAAGATAGGTATAAAACTGTAAAAAACAATGAGTAAAGAACATCAAGACAACTCCGCAGAAAATTACTTCTTAGAAGCCCTATCAATTCTTGACTTAACAGTCTACAATGGGATAAAGAGAGCCAGAGTAGTGAAATGTGTAGGATCATTGACATCCAGTTGAGAAAGGAAATGGCCCCTTTTAGCATACGTGCCTCAAATAGCTTCAGAGATACCGTTGAGCATGCTAATACTTCTGAATTGTTGTTCCATAAATTTACAAATAGATATAAAAACTGAAATTTTATGATCATGTATGTCCTTAGAATTCCCTAATATGTTATTAAGGGAATTTAACTTCTTGTAGATTTCATTGATTTTTTCTTCACCAATTCCAAAGATCATCATTCAATTTCCTTTTCCCCTTTTTCTTAGTTTGTTGATGCATGTCCTTTTACAACTAGGTAAGTGCACAAAGTTGGGGGACCAAAAAGTGGACAAGAATCCAAAAAAAGGAAAACGTGTACGCGTTCTATTATAACACGATCATGTTTTCAATTGTCAGGTTTGGGGTTTACCAAAGCATAATGCGTACATGTTACATAACACATATGCGTTACATAATGTGTACGTGTTATGCTTACTATAAACAAGAAAGAGGCCCAATCCTCTATCATTTTATCTCCCTCAAATGCAAGTTTCAAAGCTTAACTGTGCCCTTGCATTTTTTCATTCAGCTGGATCTCAAGCTCAAAGGATCACTTTTGGATCGTTAGGAAGATCTGAATTGATGATGGTGCCACGGAGAAGAGGTAAGCAAAATTATTTTCTCAAAATTGCATTGAAATATGATAATTATAGATTAAAATTTGAATTGAATACATATTTTATTTCATTATCTGTTAGAGGTCGAGGGAATCAACCACAACTAAACCCTATTATTCCTGTCATCCCTCCCGACACTCCCACAATTGCTCAACATCCCTTGGGTAGTCAAGAAGATTTATCAACCCACATAGTTGAAAACAAAATTGAAATTGAGGATTTAATCAAAACAATGAGGGATTCACAATCTACAAATCCCCACCGCGCCTCTCTTGTAAACACATTGGAGGAATTACTTGTTCAAATTGATGTGGAAATGGGGAAAATTGATCATTGGACAACTTACAGAGAGGGTTTTAGGGTTTATTATTCTAACAAATTATCATATGTGGATGTAAAGAAAAAATAAATTTCAAAAGACCTCATATGTGTCTTATTCACAAACCCCCACACTAATTTTCCCGTTATGTTGTCATGTAAACGATTTCCCATCCATTGGTGCAATAATAATTTGATTAAAAATAATTTTAGGGACCAATGGTGGATGGTGTTTGATTTTCCACCTTGTAATAACAATGAGGTGCCACTATACTTTATAAGGAAACTCTATTATGAGTTTATCCTCAACGAGATCCCAAATTATTTTGATTTCTAAGATTTCTAGGGCTGAGGAAAAGGATTTGCACATGATCAACTAGGTGCACAATGTGCACCTATTCAATAGGGTAGATTCCCCGCATAGAATCCCCCTCACCCTGAGATTGTCCCTCAAGCAATGAAGGAGACAGTAGAGATTGATACACTCCATGCGCTTCAGGGGCTATCTGATGCGACCCTTGTTTGACATATGAGGGAGATTTCTAAGCCAAATGCTCGTGGAGGTACATAGAGTATTCCCTCAGGAGTACTAGCATGAGGCCACATATTTTCTCGACATGTGGTAGCATATGTTTGGGGCCCGAGGAGGACGATAATTTCATGTGTATTGATTTTGGTGAACTCAGTGCTAGGTGTGCACACGATAATGTCGCTATGTCGATGTCATTTTGATTGAGACATTTGGATTACATTCATCGGTGTCACCTTCGCATGTATTTGTTATGTTTTATTATGTGTGTTACAAAAATTTTGAGTACTTGATTTACTTATATATGTTAAATTTTTGAAATAATTATATTTGTACATGTATATGCATTGATATTACAAAGGTGCGTGGGAGGTACATCTTCATCCCAACCACAAAAAGTCGAGCACCATGCATACACATACATCCACAGAGGTAATTTAGAATGTTAATTATGTAAAATTTTCACATACATGTTTATATATATATATATATATATATATATGTATGTATGTATGTATGTATATATATATTAGTTTTGAAGTCAAATATATGTATGTTCTTATATGTCCATCTAGCTCATGTGATATACATGTTTGATAAAGATGTTAACTTCACTAGAGACCCCACCATCTCTCGTGAAAAGTAGATAAAGGTGTTACTACTACGATTTCATCTCGCTAGAACTCACCGAGGTATTCAAACAACACATAAATTTTGTTAAATTTCTCGTGTAATTCATATTATGTTAAATTACATGTTAGTAATGTATTTCATTGTAGAAGTATTAAATTATGTTAATAATGTCCTTCATTGTGTATATGCAGAGTTACTCGATAGGTAAAGCAGCCCTGCTTCATTTGATTAACAGGCTTGGGAGGGTAAAAACAATAGTTCTATATTGATAAAATTAGTTAAAATATTGTCATCATGTACATACATGTACTTAGTTCTATTTTTGCTAATTCTGATGTTAGATTTTTTGATCTTATGTGTATGTAGGGAACTTCAACCCCCTCTATTTTGATTTCAAGGGCATGGACTCATCCATCTCGTCATCTTCGTACCCCCGTTCGTACTGCAGGAGCTCCTGATGAATCATCTGAGCGTGAGATGTAAATTCGGTGTGATCGACAACTTGCGGTAAGTTTGTGTATTTATGTAAATAATTTCATTAGCATGGTCTTAAATACATTTTGAAAACATATATAAATTAAGTTTTGACAAAAACCATTTTTGCATTTATAGACTCATCTACAAAGTAGTATTCAAAGTGGAAGAGGATTCAAGCATGGGCTCGATGATCCAAATTCATCTCATGGATCTCCATCTTTGTCTAAGGGAGGACCTTCTTCGAGAAAGGCCAATAGAGTGATAGATTTTGATGAGTAGGAAATATATATGTCTCACATGACATTGTTTTTGTATGCCTATGTGCATGACATCAGTATGTACGCCTATATGGCATTTGAACTTGATGGTATATGACCTATTTGGGAATTTTTGTATTTATTATGCACATTAAAATACTATTTAGAACTTGATAATTTTGTATGAGACCTTACATTTCTGAGATTATTTTTGCATGAAACTAATATGATGTGCACTTGATAATATTTAAGACATTATGGATTATTTTTTCATTTATTGGTGATGTAAATGTACTATCATTTTCAATGTATAATATGCATCAAAATTTGGAAATCAATATTTATATAATGTATGTATATAAATAGTTACCTAATCTGAGTAATTATTCATTCAATTTATCAATGTGTATATGTGTATTTACCTTACTTGCACTTCTTCTTGCTCATGGTCTCTTTGTACTGGTTCTTATCTTATCATGCACTTACTACATTCTTCTATGCTTCGTAGTCTTCTCCCCTGTTAAAACACCCAAGAGTCATCACAATTTGATGCCTTTCATCTATTGATATTTTGAGAATGTCTCTCCATATACATTACTCCAATGCTTGAGAATGTCTCTAGATGCAATGACATTCTGATTTAGACACTCAATGATTCTTGATTGTCTAATCCTATCCAATTCATGTTATTAACTTTAAATATGTAGGCATTTCAAGTTATTTAGAAATCACATCACACCCTTCACTAGGCTTGATGACTACCCCTATCCTTTTTAAGGTGCTTTTGAAAGCATCCATGAGTTTATCATAGCATAAATTATCAATGAATGGAAGGTCACTAAGCCATAGGCCAGATGAATCCCATCCAAAAGTAAATAAGAAATATTTACTAGGTGATTGATAACTCCCACATGTTCTTAGACATACCCTATCAAATTCATTCTTAAGCCAATCTAGTCATTCAGTGGCTCTTAAGGAACTACGCTCGATGAGGTAGCCCAAAATCATGGGGAGCGTAGGGAACAAAAAAAAATCCTCCACTAGCATTCACCTGGACACCCCGATGTGTCGACGTAGTTGGTTTAGTCCCACGAGCTTCCATTTGCAAACTACAATGTCTGACAGCCGTGACACCGACTCATACTTGTACTATTTCACGTGTTTGCAAACAATAGCACAACGAGAGAACCATATGAAGATGGAGAAAACCACAAGAGGATTATGTAGAGGGCCTCAAAATGGAGGTGTCAGATCTGACAAGACATCTCTAGGTGCCACGGAGTCCGAGAAATCACCCATCGAAGATATAGCATGTTTGGGCCTCAGGGCTCTTAAGGGACTATGCCCGGATAAGGTAGCCCGAAAGCATGGGGAGCATAGGGAACCAAAAATAATCCTCCAATAACATTCACCTATCCACCCCCAACGTGTTGGTGTAGTTGGTTAGGTCCCACGAGCTTCCGTTTGCAAACTACAATGTCTCCTGCATCTCGTACATCGACTGACCGCACTATTTCACGTGTTTGCAAACAATAGCACAACGAGATAACCAGATGGAGATGGAGAAAACCACAAGAGGATTTTGTATAGGGATCTAACATGGAGATATTAGATCTCATGAGACATCTCTAGGTGCCGCAGAGTCTCAGAAATCACCTGTCGATGATATGGTGTGTTTAGGCCTCAGGGCTCTTAAGGGACTACACCCAGATGAGGTAGCCCAAAAGCACTAGGAGCGTAGGGAACTGAAATGAAGAATCCAATAGCATTCACCTATCCAACTTCATGTTTTGGCATAGTTCGTTTAGTCCCATGAGATTTCGTTTGCAAACTACAACGTTTGGGCACCGTATTAATCGACTAAGACTACACTATTTGGCACGCTTGAAAACAACAAAGACAATGAGATAACCGGATGGATATGGAGAAAACCACGAGAGGATTTTGTAGAGGGATTCAACATGGAGGTATCAGATCTAATGAGACGTATCTAGGTGCTAGGAAGTTTGAGAAATCACCCGTCGAAGATATGGCATGTTTGGGCCTCAGGGCTCTTAAGGGACTACGCTTGGATGAGGTAGCCCGAAAGCACGAGGAGTATAGGGAATGAAAATGAAGCCTCCAATAGAATTCACCTAGCCACTCCGATATGTTGGCATAGTTAGTTTGGTCCCATGAGCTTTTGTTTACAAACTACAATGTCTAGAATCCCTACGCCGACTCGTAATGCACGATTTCACATGTTTGCAAAAAATAACACAACAAGAGAATCATAGGGAGATGGAGAAAACCATGAGATTATTTCATATAGGGCTTCAACATGGAGGTATCGAATCTAGTGAGACATCTCCAGTGCCATGGAGTTCGAGAAATCACCCATCAAAGATATGGTGTGTTTGGGCCTCAGGGCTCTTAAGGGACTACGCCCAGGGCAAGGTAGCCCAAAAGCATAGGGAGCGTAGGGAACCAAAAAAATCCTATACCAAAGGTTCAATTTTTTCCCCGACATGTTGGCATATTTGGTTCACTCTCACAAGCTTCGTTCTGCAAACTACAGCCTCTGGTAGCCCTACACTGACGTGGAGGTGTTCTTAGAGGTGAAAATTTGTTTACAAGGTTACTTTCTTCATTTAGAGGCACCTAGAGATGTCACATCAGATCCAAGACCTCCACATTAGGGCCCTATATGAAATCCTATTGTGGTTTTATCCATTTCCATTTAGTTTTCTTGTTATCCTATTGTTTACAAACACGCGAAATAGTGCAAATAAGTCATAGATAGGGGTCACTAGACGTTGTAGTTTGCAAAAAAATCTCGTGGGACCAAACCAATTATCCAAAAATGTCGGGGTGTCCAGGTGAATGCTATTGAGGCTTTTTTTTGGTTCCCTACGCCTCTGTGCTTTGAGGCTACATCATCCAGACATAGTCCCTTAAGATCCATGAGGCTCAAACATGCCATATCTTCGACGGGTGATTTCTTAGACTCTGTGGCACTTAGAGATATCTCGTTAGATCTGAGAACTCCATGTTGAGTCCCTCTATGAAATCCTTTCACATTTTTCTCCATCTCTATCTAGTTCTCTTGTTGTTCTATTGTTTGTAAACACGTGAAATAGTGCGAGTCAAGTCGGATCGATCAAGCTAAAGGTCAGATTTCGCAAATGGTAGCTCGTGGGACAAAACCAACTATGCGAACACATCGGGTGTCCAAGTGAATGCTAGTGGGGATTTTTTTGGTTCCCTATGCTCCCCATGCTTTCAGCTACCTCATCCGGGCATAGTTGCTTAAGAGCCCTGAGGCCCAAACACGCCATATCTTCGATGGGTGATTTCTCGACTCCGTGGCACCTAGAGACGTCTCATCAGATCCAAGACCTCCATGTTGAAGCCCTCTACAAAATCCTCTCACATTTTTCTCCATCTCCATTTAGACTGAGTCAGTGTAAGGTTGTCCATTGCCAATCACCTGAATAATATAGGTGGTGAAATGAGAATTTTAATAAGATATTTTTACAATATAGGTGGTGAAATGAGAATTTTAATAAGATATTTTTACAATATAGGTGGTGAAATGAGAATTTTTTTTGTTGTTCCTTTCTAATATTTAATTTATCTTAGCTTCACTTGGCTTCAAGAATAATAAATTCTCTACTGACAGTGCTAACCATGTGAAGGTGGAAGCTTTTTTGGCACCACTAACCTACATAAACATGTTAGTAAACAATTAAATAGAATTTTAAATCATACAAAATTTAAACAAAATCATTTAAGTAAATATTCAAATAAAATTCATGAAGAACATACCTTTGTAAATTCAATCCAATGAACTCGCAAGGATCAACTCTATTATTGTGATGAGCAGAAGAATTGCTTCATGATCCGATTCAAAACCTTCCATAGATTCTTGTTTGATGGCCGACCTCGATATTTGATCAATTTAATATTTTTGCAAGGACCAAATGTGAATAGTGAATTATCTTCCAATGTACTTCATAGTATTCAAACAACCAAATATTTGATTTTTGATAGGATATCATCGAAGCTAAGTTCTAGTGACTACCACTGATCTAGTGGGATACTTAAGGTCTTCACCATCAATGAATATGGAAGTCAATTTTTTCCCCTCTACACAACGAGACAAGAAGTAGTTTGTTCCCTCTTCGTTAAATTCCTTCGCAATAACTGAAAAAATGTGCCTTGTGTATCACAAAGTAAAATTGTTTAGTCAATTTATAAATACATTAAGAGTTGACTATTTAATAATTTATAAATCTAAAACATGGCATGTACATATATGTATGTACCTTGTTGCACTAAATCGAGACTTGGTCAAAGTCACCGATGTTGTCATTTGATATGAAGACCTGCAAGTTGTAATGCTCATGGAATTTTATGTGTGTCGAGTGGAATTAGAGATCTACAAGTCCATTCATCCACCCACTGCTGTGACTCACATTCATTCCATGAAAAATCAATGCATGATATACAAAAAAATGTCATGCACCTAGTATAAATAGTCTAAGCATTTGCATCTGAACTATGAAATGAGTGCATATCACTTGATCTTGCAACTATCATACAATATTCAAATTTTTCCAGATGTTGTTCCTCTATGAACCAAAAATATCCACGAATTGTTGATCTCTCTTGAGATTCATGGCCCATATTCTTAACACACCAATCAACAATGTTTTTTACATCTGTAAATTTAGCACCATCTTTGAACTTTAACTCTTCTCTTGCAAGTGCTCTTTTCACACATGCTCCTACACCATCATGCTCTCCTTTTCCATGCCATACCTCAAGTAAAACTCTAGATATGTTGTACATTTTTTTCTTTGTGCATCCTTCTTAGCCAATAAAACATCCATGCATTCTTGAATTATGATGTGCAGTTGTTCAACCAAATGTAATGTTGATCGAAACTAATGTTCCTCTCATTCAAGTTCACATAAAACACCTAGAAACACCCTTATACATATTCTGTAGAATGTGTCTAATCATCACTGATGTAGAAATGATACTCTCTTAATATTTTTCAATCTTTCTCAGTGCTTTCAGAGAGTGCATGAATGTTATATGCATGAAAATAGAAACTTGCACTGAGTTATAATATTGAGACTGAACCTCCATTTGTGGTGTAATGTGTGATTCTCTGTGAAGTCAACTACTGAAATAATAGTACCAGGTGGGAATGTGTCCTTGCTTAACTTGAATTGTTCATCCAACCATCGAGCTCTATGTGTGTGCCTTGCATACTCATAAAAATTTCCTCTGTGAATTTGACCATATATTCTCGATACAGTAATTATTTTCTAACAAGCTCACACCTCTTATATTATTTTCCATATTTTAATTGATATGCCACTAATTTATATTTGGTGAAATCAACCAATTATTTTCCTATTGAATATGTACTCTCCTCGTGAAATACAACTTTTCGATTTAGCAAGCCACCGCATACATTGCAAGTTCCATCCAAACATGCTTTGTTATAAAAATTGTCTTGTTGATTTTTCACAAAATATTATCGGAATACATTCCCTTGAATATTTTGTGGGACATTTATTCCACACACCCGCAACATGATGTTAGTATGAAAAAATGACGTATTTGACAAAAAACATTATAATGCATTGAAAATTCAACATGATGCCCGCAACAACAAGCTGATGCGTGAGTGATTTATTTTCACATAAAATGGTTTGCTCATTTCAAAGAATCTTTGCCTAATGTTAATTTGTGGATTTTTATTCTTAAACTTAGAGAACAATTTTGTTCGATTCATATCTAAGAAATGTTTTGCACACGATTCATGATTACGAGAACCTATTCTTCTTTTTACTATATCTCTTCTATTCAGTGACACCCTTGTGTTCTCAATCAAAAATTTTACAATTAATTCTTGTAGAATATCAGATGTATTCTTGTCTTTCCGTGAAAGTCTGCTAGAGAAATCCCAATAGTCGGTGTTATTGAATAACTCAAGACATTTACATCTCTCTATTGCTTTCATTAGTGTTTTTCTATTTAGCTTCAAAGCACTACTTGTTTTTCTAATCAAGCGTTTATTAATTGTTTTATCACTTACTATACAATTAGTAAGTGCACGCTGTATGTATTAGCATTACTATCTTTAGTGCGTCTTTTTCCACCTACAGCTTTGGTATGCTTTATGTATGTTTTTAACAATTGACGCATTTTGATCAACAACATTAGATTTTCTTAACCCCAAGGTCTTCATTATAGGTCTTATCTTAATTAATTTCATCAATGAAACAAATAATTGACATCTTTGTGTGTCATTTAAATTCTCAAAGTAATTATCCCAAATTCCACTAGCTTTTCTTCTCGCATTTCTTTCAGACATTTTGTTAGGCATTGGTTTTATAATGTTTTCATTAATTTCAATTAAGTGAATTGGTTTTCTTCGAAAAATGGAAGGAGGTGTTCTTAGAGGTGAAGATTCATTTACAAGGTTACTTTCTTCATTTAGTGTTTTCATACAAATTTTGGGGTTAACATTTGGATTCTTAGGTAAGGGTTCAACAATTGGATTCATATCAATTTCTTCATCCATACCAACATTATCATTCAATTCAATATCATTATTCATTGCAAATTCATTATTCTCTGCATTTTCATTATGTATTTCATCCCCATTTTCTAATACATTAGGTACATTTGCTATAGCAGATGTACCTTGCCCTGCTCGAAATTTTTGCATTCTCTTCAATTTATTTATTCTCTTCTCTTCCAATTTCTCTGATGTCTTGTTCTTGACTTTCCTCTTATCCTTAGCTCGACGTTTATCACCCATGATTAGAAAAAATCAACTAGTGGGCTAGGGGAAAAAATGAACTACTAAAAAATCATGCAAGAATGTAGAGAAAATTGTAGACAAAACAGAATGTTTTCATAATTCCCGTGAAAGAGATGAAAGGGACATTGGGGGCCACAATATATAAAACAAAGAAAAATGCGTACGTGTTATAACACGTACGCATTTTACATTTTCTCTTTTCCCAAGCCATGCCTCAAGGCTCCAATCCTAAGACATGGACTTGTACAAACACAACAAACAACATGTTTTTGCAAAAATGTAAAAATTCCACTTCCTCTATGATAAATCAAAATAAAACAATCGATCCATTTTAAAAAAATTATACCATGACGTAGAGCAGAGTTTCTTCTTTCTAAAAATATAAATTTTCAATTTTTCTAACTAATATAAGGTTTCCATATTATTTATTTTCCAACTATGCCTTTTTATAGATATTTTTTGAAGTGTAAATATGTCTATCTTTCATGGTGTATCTTTTTTTTTGGTGATCAAATTTTAAAAAAATATATACTAACTCAAACTAGTCATAATTCTATACATATTTAAAAATAATAATTTTCAATATTTTTGAGGTAGTTAGGGGGTATGGTTGAGCTCACATTATTTTTGCAAAACATAAAATTTCTATACTAGAAAAATCATAAATAAAAAAATATTCACTAAAAAAAAAAAAAAATGGAGCCCAAACTAGATGCTCCTAGCTATCTTTATACCAAAGGGTTTTCAAAAATACTAAATGGTGGGGGTAAGAAAGTCACTCTATTATATTTTTTTAACAAAAACAGAGAATTTGTTGGTAATTTAGTTATTTGACCCATTTAAAATTATTTGTTTTCAATAAAATTTAGTATCTTAGAAACTAGACTCAAAATACTACGATTCATATTTCTACAACATCTTCCAATTTTGAGTGTAACTATTTCAAAAAACTCGTACAAGTTGAAGTTGTTTTTTTTTTTAGAAAAATACGTCCACTTAAGACCCCCTTTTGGCCCCTCAACTTGGTGCACTTACCCAGCTTTCCAGCTCATTTTCCATGTTTTCAATTCTCTATAGAAGATCCTCCTTCTCCTCCTGAGTAGTATTTTTGTGCCCTGTGGTGTTGATGTGCAAGAGATTTTGTGTAGTTTCCATGTACTTCTTACTTGAAGGACTCTGCCTGAGGGAGAAGGGTGTGTTTTAGAAAAAGAAGGGTTTTTATTTTTATTTTTCTCTCGTCCCAAGAATGGTGGTGGGGATAATGGTAGGAACAAGGTTGAGGGAGTCAGGAGTGGGTGAAATGATAGGACTAGTAGGTATGGTAGGGTGATGGGTAAGGTAGTGCATGTGAAGGAGGAAGATTAAGCCCTGGTGGAGGGAATGGAACGGGTATGGTTTTGATAATCAAGGATGGAGCATTCCATGGAGTTTAAAATAAAATGTGAGAAGAAGACAAGTAGGTTCCTATGAAAATGGTTTAAAAATATCAAATGTTTTATGGGAACTATGATATAATTACCTTTAAGGGTAATGAAACGAACCATCATCTTGGAAATTTCATCAAATGGTGTAGGGATGGAATTTACCTTCATGCCCACCGTGAAAACTAAAGTTTCTCACCTGCTTTGATGAATTTTCTAGCTTCCATGTTTTTATCTGCTCTCTTACTAAGAATTTGATGCCTTATAAACTAAGGCCAATATCTTCTACTATTAACTCCTCTCATTATCCGATTGTCTTGCCTCCATACTTCAGCTTTGATTTGTTTCAATATGTGGAAAAAATGTAGGGTAATGTTATGATCATACCCTTGAATCTTCTCAATGAAATTGGAAATCCCTCCTAGCTGCAAAAAGTTCCAAAGATCAACATTCTCCTTCCACACAGGGTCATAATGAGGTTCAATTTGGCAAGGAGTTCCACTCGACTCTTTCAACTTTTCATTTAAAATGCTTGAAACAAGTAAAAGATGTTTCTTTCTTCCCCAATCTGCTTTTTAACCATCCTTCTACAAACCCAATAGGCATGTGAAATTTTATGAAAATAAATGCTTATACTCCTACATGTGTGAGCTTGCATTCCCAATAAAGTAGAGGATATCTCATAGAAGATTTTGGGTAGGAAGTGATCTATCACATTTATCATTAATGATAGAATTTTGTACTTTGATGTGGATATTATCCTCATGATACCAAGTGGTAAAGTTGTTATTAATCCCATAATTTTCCAATGTGTCTCGCCACTCTATTACCTTCTCTATAGGTGTGGAAAATTTTGAAGGTATTGAAGGCATGAAAAATACTTATAGACTCGTGAATAAAATCTTGTATTGTCCAACTAAGGGATAAATTTGGTTCAGATGATTTATAACAATCAATGAATCTCCTTCTATAATAATGTTCATAATATTTATCCCATAGAGCTAATAAGGCTTCAACATAAGGGTTTGTTTGATGTCCCTTTCTTCCTATAAAAACAAAAATTAAACAGCCTTTGTGATCCCTTATGATTCCTCCTCTAGTAGCTGCACTTGGATTTCCCTTTGAGGCTCCATCAAAGTTGAGCTTATACCAAGAATTGGGAGGAGGGATCCAATGGATTAAAGACCTGTCAATGGTTGAATTCCTTTGTCTTTGAAGGCTTCCAATATCAATTTTCCAATTTGAAAGAATAACCTCTTCATTTCTAGGATATTGTTTGTTATTAGGAGGTTTAAATCTCTCAATATTATCTTTTACAACATTGACAATATTATTGAAGATTTTTTAACAAATCTATCTGTTGTTCCTGAATATTATATCATTCCTGGTTTTCTAGATTCTCCAAATGGTATGAGGAAAAATTAGTTTCCATAGTCTTCAAACCATGTAATGTTTATATGGGGGTCCCATTGTTCCCAAGTTTGTAAGAACTCATTTGGTAGGGTCCAACATATATTAAATCTTGAAAAAATGAAACTCCAAAGCTTTGAAGCATACTCACAGTGTAGCAAAAGGTGTTTAATATCCTCAACCTCCTTTTTACACATGCAACACATATTTGGCATAATAAACCCCCTTTTGATTAAATTATCATTCGTGAGAATCTTTCCTTTAAGAACAAGCCAAAAATGACTTTGGGATTTAGCTCAAGCAACCAAATTCTACTCCACTTGAAATCACAATGAACATTTTCAAAAAAGGAGTTATACCTAGATTTGACAGTATATTCACCATCAAAAGAGTTACTCCAAACAAGTTCATCTTTGACATCAATTTGATTTAGGGGTATGATATCTAGCTACTCTTGGAGAGAGGAGACCAAAGGGTTTATCTCAAGCACATCCATACTGAGTTGTTTTCATCTTCTTCTATTTCCCTCTATATCAATGTAGTATTTGACTTTAGTACCATAATTTTTAGCTAAGATATCCTTAATAGAAGAAAATCTATCATTCAAACTAAAAATAATCTAGTTATTTCTCCAAAATTGTATATCACTTGCCATTGCCCACTTTTTATCTATATCCTTGCTTAGTAAAAATCCTTATTTGAATCAAGTTATTCCAGAAAACAGATCCATGAGGAAGTTGGTCATCATAGAGGAATGAATTCACATTTTGTTGAGCTAGGTATTTAACTTTGATTAATTCAATCTAGGGTTGTTCCTCCTTTAACATTCTCCATCCCATTTTAGAAATTAAAGCAATATTCATTTTTTTAATGTCCTTGATACCAAGCCCACCTATTCTTTTAGGTATACAAACTTGATCCCATGCCACCAAATGATACCTGAATTTTTCTTGCCTCCTGTGAGAGAAAGCATTTTTGGATTCTTTTAATTATGTCAATAATTTTGTAGGAATGCTAAACATAGACATAATATATATAGGTAGGTTCTGCAGTGTGCTTTTGATAAGTAGACACTTTCCAACACTGGAAAGAACAACCCCTTTCCATCCAACTAGTTTTCTCTGAAAACCTATCAAGTAATGCATTCCAAACCATTATGGGGACTTTATTAGTCCCAAGAGGTAGTCCCATATAAGTTGTAGGTAATGAGCTGATTTTACAACCCAAAATATGAGCAATTATTTTTGTCGTTCCAGAGGAGTATTAAAGAAGTAGATGAAACTCTTATCAAAATTAACTTGTTGTCCTAAGGCAGCCTCATAGAATTTTAGAATAGTCTTGATTGCCTTAGCTTCAAGGATGGATGCCATCAAAGTAAAATTGTATCATCAAAAATTGTTGATATGAGGCTGTTTGATTTGTAGATGTGGGTATAACTCCTTTTAAAAATGCCTGCATTAATAGCTTTAGTAATGGATTTGCTAAGGCTAGCCTTATTCAACAATTATATGATACATACTACATTGTTTTAAGAAAATCCTTACATTATTGACATCACCTATTACGGAGATTATTGTAAACAATGTTGACATAAGAAATATGTCATTTTTAAATTCCTTATATGAATACACCTTTGGAGAAAACACAAAATTATCTTTAGGCACACATTTGTTTAATGTATGAATAAAAGAATAGTCTCAAAATTGTAAGGAATTTATGGTTCTTTCCAAATTGCATCCAAATTTTTAATAAATATTTCTCATTTTTCTGCAATGCTCAAAACCCTAAAAAAATGGATGCATATGGACAGTTTTGTTAATATTTTTCCCAAGAACAAGGTAGAGGCACTGATTTGTGAAGAAATTGGAGGAACATAAGACCGTAGTTCTAAGTATCATCTATTTATAGTTGTAAATATAAAGATTAATTTATTTTCTATCCCGAAGGTGGATGTTTAGAGTTAACACTGGTGCAAAGTGGAGGGGTCTCTGCGTATTCTTCATTTTGACTGCGCAAATCAAGTTGGACATGTATTTGTATATATGTTGCATGATCGATGGAGTTTCTATTCCCACATGCGTCCACTTCTAGTTGTACATGATTACAATCGAATAAAATTTAGATATCGAGCCCTTACACGAAATCGACTAAAAATTAAAAACCAAATCTAGAAAATGGTGATCAAATATTTGAGAGAGGGAATGTTCCTACATTTAAGGAATATATTGTTTCCTATCCGGTCATCGGTGATTTATTATTTAATCTTAAGTAAATATATTGCAATCTCCCATACACCATCTTGGACGTGGTGATATCTTCAATCCTCATCACCGCCTACATCTGCATTCAGCCTCTCAAGTTTTTTTCTTCTCGTTTTTAAAATTTGAACACACCTAACACGATTCCAAATTTTGATAAACTAAAGACTTATATGACATGCCTCCTACTTATTCTTGGTTTTTGCATCCCATTATTCATGAGATGCTTGTGAATGAAATGAAAATGACTGTGTGTTGCATTATATTAGATCACATGAAAATTTTTACATCTCAAATCCCTTTAAGGAACTCCTACAATGTCTGTCTGCTCGACACAACATGATGAGTTCATATACATTTTCTCCCTGGTGTCAACTTAGTACCGGTTCACTCTCCTCAATCCAAATACATTGTTAAGGTCGATTTGACTAAGAAAACAACATATATCCTCTAATATGCTAGCAAAATTTTGCAATCCCTAATCTGGTGAGAAATTTAATTTTATGAGGGTTGTTTCACACACATCTAAATTTGTGTCTTTTTTAACTGGGGAGAAGTGTTTATTTTGTGAGCTTTATTTAAAGTCTGGGGTTCCATTTATGTCTTTGAAAAAATGTCACAATCTTGTATAGTTGTGTCATTTTGACTTCAAAATTCCTTTCATCTTCATAAATAGAGTCATTTAAAAATTAATTGTATCTCAATAGAGTCATTAGTTTAGTCCATCGAAGTCAAGTTGTCATATAGTCTTGGTAGAATCACATGTATTAGTCATTATTTTTAAAATATTTTTCGTTATTGTTATTTGTTTGTAAAAGTGATCATTTTTTTGTGTTACGTAATGTCTCATTAATTTTACCATCAAAAGTTGTCATGTCATTAATTATGATAGTCAAGTCATCAAAATAAAAGTTTCATTTGCGAGTCAGTGTCAAAAAGTAGTCAAAATATTGTAAAACTAAAAATAAATTGCCTTAAGGATGCATTTTCGGTGTTACTCCGACGTCCTAACAACCATTGATCCTCAAAATTCAAATTCACTCGATTAGAAATATTACATTGGAGAATGAAGGCATTGGAGGTTGGAGGTCGATCGCTGACCTCTTGTCGACCACCAATGACAGAGATACATGAAGGTTTGGTGATATGTGTTTTTACAATTTACTTTCAATTTTTATAGTGTTCTTTCCACCGTGTTTTTCGAGATCCAGCTTTTAATATACTTTAGATTTTAGTGTTCCTATTTTTCTGTTTGGTTTGCAAAATAAGTGGAAATTTCACATTGTGGGGGAACATGACACCAATGTTCCATTTCCATTTTTCTGTTTGTAATGTGTGAGCACATTTCCTAAGTAATCCCCTGATGGAAGAATGTGATGAGAGTTGATGATAATACTACAACATCATGATATTATGGTTGTTGGTTATCCATTTTGAAAACCACCCCCAAAGGTTTTTGATTATCCCTAAAAAAAACCATCTATTTTGGTTATTGGCTTTCCACTTGAAAAAAACCATCCTGGAGGTTGTTGGCTATCCTAAAACTAAAACCATCTAGATCATGAGAAAGCTTCAAAGTGGCATGTTGCAGCATAAGGTAGGTGTACGCACCCAAAATTGCATGTGCTACATTGTCAAAAAATGGTTACAAAAGTTCCCAATGATGATTCATGTCCTTTAAGAAGGTGTTCGAGCTCCAAAACCCATTCACAATGTATATTTGTAGCCTAGACATCCTTACTTAGCTTTTCCATGCTTTCTTCCATCTTCCCGCTCATTTCTGTGCATGTTTTGGCTTTAGTACAGAACCTCCTCCTAGGCAGTGTGGTAGTTTTAGTATCTTGCCTCCCAAGCTTGGGTGGTGGTCTTAGGACTACCTCTCGTGCTTGGGCAACGGTCCTAGGATCGCCTCCACACATGCAGGGCGGTGGTCTGAATGCTTTTTCAAGAACTCTTTGTGTGTTTTTGACACGCGACACTTCACTTAACTCAACTTTTAGGGTGCATTTGTGAACCAAATTTCCTAAAAATAGTCTTATTTGCATGGTATTCCTTCCCTCTTCTATTTTTAAATAGATTTAATTGGTTGAACTACCTCTTCTTGCCTTGCACATGAAGGAACCTCCCATCCTCAATTCTTATGTATCCATGCTTGTATTCAAGTAAAAGGCTTGAGAATTTTGTGTATCTTGTATTGTATTGCTGCTTCAATCTTGCTAGGAATTGCATAGCCAAACTCGATCTCTTGTGCTATCTCTCATCTACTGCATTGCATCCGTACTGCCCATCAAGCTACCATTACTCAAGCGCCTTTCTCATGCTGATGTTCTTGCATTCCCAATCCCTTGGAATCATGTGAAAACTCGAAGAAAAAAGGAACATATTGAGGGGACATATACAGACACATCCAGTTTATCAAATCTCTTGCTTTTCTAGGTTAGAATTGTGTGTTTTTTTCCTTGTTTTTGAATTGTCAATATAAAATAGAGTAGAAAATCATTCATATAAAATAGAGTAGAAATAAATTTACTTTCATTTGTAAGTAATTAGATAATTTCAAGGGGGTTTAAATCATTAATAGTAGCCCCGGTGATGAACCCTCTTCTTCCCATCCCCGTGGATTTGAAGGAGAGAATATCTCATAGGAGGTTTTCTACACATCATAGATCATTTGGAAAAGTTCTTCTATTAAATTAGTTTAGTTTCAATACACTCAAAATAAGTGAATAACCACATCAAGTTATCTTGCTTGTTTAGTTTTAGTGTAGAAATATTTTAATTATTTAGAATAAAAGAAAATTGTTGTTTTTGATTGTAATATTTTAGTTTTAAGATTTGTTTAGATTAGTCTCCTTTCAATAGTAGCATAGATTGTTAATTTCATTCAGTTTACATGGACACTTAAAACTAGTTTAACACTTATATCCAAGTTAGGAAAACAAACCATAGTTAATTTATGCTACCCGTTCATAGCCTCTAAGTCTTCCCTTTTTCAATTTAGCTACCAAGAGATCGACTACCAGATCTTAGTCAATGATCCTTCTATAGTTAGCCACACACATTCAAACATTGTATGCTCCATCATGATGGTTACATGTCAATTTTCATTCGTACAAATTGGTGAACCCGATGTGAAGGATTAATTCCTTCTTGTTTCCTTTCTTTCATTGCTATTACCTCATCTTTCTATTTCTTCTCCTATTTTGGTAGGTACTTTATACCTTTTAAAATATGTCTGGAAGATATTTTGGTGGGTCATTTGGCTCTGATAGATATTACACTAATGTGTAACCAAGCAATCTCCTTCTCTCTCAAGGTGGGGTGAAAATTACACAAACAACGTCCAAAACTCCCCTAGTTACACTTCAAACCCCATTAGCTATGTAAGGATTGAGAGATTAATTCACCGCTAGAAATGAAATACGGTCAAACCAATGCAAACCACATTGTTCTCACAAATGGAACATGTTCTTACCATAGGGTATTGTCAAAACCTCACATTTCCATGCAATCAATAGAGGATGATCTATTTACATGAATAAATAATCCTCTTTGTCAGATAGATGAGTCTTTGGATAGAATGAAGGCTTCAGCCTCTGAGATTTCAAATACCTATCCTAATATTCTTACTTCTAAGGAAGACAAGAATTATAACACTAAACAATTCATGATAGGGTATCATGAGCCTACTCAATCAAACCCTATGCCACAGAACCCCAACAAGGGAATCAATCCTCTCCCAATGATCTCATTTCTACTTTAGTGGGGAGGATTAGAGAACTAGAAAGTGTCCCAGACTTCACAACCAACACATGCAGGGCATAATATGGGGTATCCAATTAACAATAAATAATACATCCCTTCCAATGATAAACCATCATAATATAATGTACAATAAGGTTATCCTCATGCTCATTCAAATCTAGGTGATCTTCTCACAAGGTTAGACACACTAGGGATGGGTCCTCATCCTTCTCAAGCTTATCCTACGTAAGGGCTTGCCAGAATTATGTTATTGAATTCCACCACAATAGGTAATGTGACATTCTCTAGTGTTATGCCCACTAATCCATATCCTAGAACTATCCCACCTTACATGGATATGTATTCAAAAACACCCCAGATGGACCCATATACCATTCCTTCTCCCTACATGCCATATCAAGGGACCTCATATGTTCTGTCAACACTTATAATGCAACTTATCCAACTCCTCCTCCACCTCCTCATCAAGTATCTTTAATGGTGGAATCTTACGAATGGGTACCTACGCCGAGTACTTAAAGGAGCCTCTTGAATTCACTATACGTGGTGTCATGCTTCCATGTCTATTGTCAGATCTTCCAAAGTTTAAGGGAGAAGGAGACCTGAATACTCATATCAAGGCCTATGCTACTATTATCAGGAAATTTCTTCCTTGGGATGTTGCAGTGTGACTAAGATCTTTCCAAAGAATCTCGAAGGAATCACATTGGATAGGTATTGCCATATTCCATAAGCTTCTATACATTCCTTTAAATAGCTTGTTTCCAAGCTCATCAAAGAATTTGATATGAAAAGTTGTTGCATACATAGATTAAGGAGTTCCTACATATTAGACAAGAGAAAATGAATCTACTACCCATTTCATCTAGAGATGGTGCCAAGTTATCTATTCCTCTGCAAGTGCACCCAACATGTACCAGATGGAACTTTGTGATCTTTTCCTTCACTCTCTCAATCGAGAGACTAGGGAGGAAGTCCAAAAGTTTCCTTTACGTAGTTATGAGGAAGTTTTAGAAGGTACACTTCAGATTGATTGACCAAGCCACTATAGATAGTGGGTGTAATATCTATGGTCCCAATGGGAAATTGGTATCCCCAAATCAATGTAATGCAAATTATCAAAACAATGGATCCAACAAACAAGGACCTAAGGGTGTGAATCAAAATCATAGTGCTACCACGAATGGTGCTATTGATCAAGCCAAGAACATTAGATTTCCAAACAATGGAAATAATAATGATAACAAAAACTCAGGCAATCAAAGAGGCCCTAACACTGTGTCTTCCATAAAAATGGTGGAAATAAATTGTCCCCAAAAAATAAAAATCAAACCCAAGGCCCAAACCAATATCAAAACTCTATCCAAGGGGCAATGAATCATGGTTATAATAATCAATTTCAAAACTACAACCAAGGTTATAATCAACAATAGCAAGATGCTTATCAAAGGCCAAGAGATTACGAACCTAACCTATATTGTGGTTTCCATAAGGTTTGAGGTCATGATGATAGGACTTGCCACGATTACAACAAGTTTCTACAAAGACTTCCCAAAACCAAAGGAAACTCTTTGTAGACATGTTCCTAGAAAATCCTAAAACAAACTCACAATCTGACTATACAGACCTATAGCTCCTCAAAACACTAATGTGAGCGTATTTCAAGATCTGCTCCCTATACATCTTGAAAATTTCAAGGTGAATTCACAAAAAAAAACAAAGGCATTCCTATAGGAAACAATGACCATGAAGCCTCAACTTCCAATAACTCTCGGGTCACTCCTAACCTTGGTTCAAATGATAACACAAAAATCTTGGGATTAGTTGAGCTAGAGGTTGAGCATGAAATTAATAAAACAAATCAAATGAAGGAATATGTTTCATAACCCCTTCCTAATCTTTCCTACCCACAAGATGACATTCCCACAATAAAAAAAACAATAGGAGCCTATGATTTAATATCGGATTAGAACAAATACATTTTCTCACATTTTGTTTCTAGATTTACTGAAGAATTCACCTGCGCATCTTTCTATGTTTCTCAATGCAATAGGTCTTGGTCATCTAATCCACATTACACCACCTCCTAGCACTGAAATAAACCATATTGAATTTGACATACATCCTCCAGGATAGAACGATAGGGATACTGGGTTTGTTTTCGATATAGACAAGATGCCACCTGACACTGAAATTGCCTGAAGAGGTGATCCTGCCCCTTTTTACAAGTCTGGGTTTATAACATTTGCATTAAGAGAGCCATGATTGAAATGGGGATGCTATAAATGTGGTTCCTTTCTCTTTCTTGCATAAGTTGGGATATGGAGAGACAAATTGTTCCTCTACAAGAAACACATTACGGGGATACGATAGTATTAAAGAGACCTTGATTGGAACCATATTTATTCTAGTTACACTTGGTACAAAAATCATCTTGGCAAAGTTTTGCATTATTGACAGGGAAACAAGTTATAACATGATCCTTGGGAGACTTTGGATTCATCGAATGAAGGCTATCCCCTCTACCCTATTCCATGAGATTATATTCCTCCATTTCAAGAAGGTCTTCATGACTCAAGGGGATCCTAAGCCCTTTGATATACACTTAAAAACCTCAAGAAGAAGAAAGGAGTCCATACAAAGGCCTGCATACATGGTTCTTCTTATAGTCTCTTTCTAGATTAGGTGTCTTTTCCTATAGTCTATTCTAGAAGCTTCATGGTGTCACATCTATCCCATAAAAATCTCTATGGAAATAAGAACATACTATTTTTTTCCTAGATAAGTAAGTCAAATGAAAATCCACTAAATTTTTTTATTTTCCACATTTCTTTTCCCTACCAGCCTTCGATGTTGAGCCTACATCTCTTACTGGTGATGTAGGGTTGGGAAAGGAGAGAAATTCCCTTACTCACCTATTCCTTGTCCATGGTGATGAGCCCATGCTTCCTTCAGGTAGCATGTGGCAAGGAGTAGGGGGTCTCTTTGACAAACTTGAAAGTTACAAATAATTCACTCAAATATTGTGAAATCATAAGTCAAAATAAAAGTGAGATAGATGTCCAAAATTCCAAAAGAGTTTAAAATCTCAAAGCCAGATTTTGTTAACCAAGTAGCCATCTATGGATCTAAGTCTAGATAAACTAGAAAGTAAATCACATTCTAAGCTATGAGGTAACTTAAGTAGGGTGAAGTTGTAGTGTCTCAATGTGGTCCTGTCAAACCATTGTCTTTCCCTCATCATTAATTCAATCAATTGTTTTTTCATAACTTTTTCCCTTTCTGGCTCTTGGTGTTGAGCCCTCACATCTTGCTGGTTATGTGGGGTCAGGAGTGGGCCAAGTACATCTTCTTATCATATCATTGTGTCACCACATTTTTCTAAGACAATATGAAGTATCAAAGATTTCTTAAAGAAACTAAAATTCAAACATCACATTGTGTTTGCATTATCATATATCAACATTATAAAATACAAAAAAAAATCATTCTATTATAATTTCATACCCATGGCATGCATTCTAAAAATCATAGAAAATCAGAAATTATAAACATCTAAGAGTACACACGTGAATCAAATCATCAATGTAAGACAATTCTATACCAAGAATAACCGAGCCAAAAATAAATATATGTACATATCATGGTGTGTCATAGTTTTGTATGATGTTATTGCACACTAGGTGTGCTCAAAACGCTCACAATGAGAAAAAACTACCAAAACATCATATATGCCTCACAAATGGAGACTAGGCAATAAAGGCACTCTACCTATCAACCTCTTTGAGGCCCCTTATAACTGCTCTAGTTACAAATTTCTTAGGATTTCTTCTCAAAACATTCAAATAACAAAGAGCCAAGCCTAACACAAAATACCATTCCCAAATCCATTCCAATTCAACCATACTCAAAAACAAAAAACAGTCACTGTGGGTCCAGAGCTCAAAAATCACCAAATCGATATGTGCAAATGAATTGAAAAAATAATTTATTTTGATATATATATATATATATTTTGTTTTGAATTCATTTTGAGTGCATGTTCTCACATGGTCAAGGAGTCACTTGTACAGTATATTTCTATATCCCCGCTCAAATGGTAAGTCCTCTTGTTGTTTTAATTTAGTGTTTATTTTTCAATATTTTATCTATCTGCACTTGAGTCTTCTTTTCATTTTATAGGTAGCGTGAAATTGGATGTCAACATTTCTCCATATGGGTATATTAGGTATAGCTTCTAACTCCCCATCCTAGGAATGCCATATTCAAACTCTGCGTTTTATGCCTTTTTATGGCTAAGATGCTTCTCCGAGGGGGAAATTTGTACGCACCCAAAATTACATGTGCTACATTGTCAAAAAATGGTTACAAAAGTCCCCAATGATGATTCATGTCCTTTAAGAAGGTGTTCGAGCTCCAAAATCCATTTGCAATGTATATTTATAGCCTAGAAATCCTTACTTAGCTATTCCACAATTTCTTCTAGCTTCCTGCACATTTCTGTGCATGTTTTGGCTTTAATGACAGAACCGCCTCCCAGGTAGGGCGGTGGTTCTACGACCACCTTGCCAGGCTTAGGTGGCGGTCCTAGGACCGACTCCCTGCTTAGGGTGATGGTCCTAAACACTTTTTCTAGAAGTCTTTATGAGTTTTTTTGACACACGATGCTTCACTTAACTCAACTTTTAGGGTGCGTTTGTGAACCAAATTACCTAAAAATAGTCTTATTTGCATGGTATTCCTTCCCTCTTCTATTTTTAAATAGATTTAATTAGTTGAACTACCTCTTCTTTCCTTGTGCATGAAGGAACCTCCCATCCTCAATTCCTATATATTCCATGCTTGTATTCAAGCAAAAGGCCTGAGAATTTATTGTATCTTGCATTGTATTTCTACTACGATCATGCTAGGAGTTGCATAGCCAAGCTTTGATCTCTTGTGCTATCTCTATTCTACTGCATTGCATCCGAGAATGCCATCAAGATGTCATTGTTGAAGCACCATTCTCTTTCTTCTATTTTTGCATTCACAATCCTTGGAATCACGTGAACACTCAAAGAAAGAAAGGAACATACTTGATGGGACAAATTACTACACAACCGAGATTTTCCAAAGCTCTTTCTTTTCTTGGTTGAAATTATGTGTTTGTTTGCCTTGTTTGTTGAATTCATGTTAATATCAAATAGAGTATAAAATAATTCATATCAAATAGAGTAGAAATCAATTTCCTTTCATTTTCAAGTAATTAGTTAATTTCCAAGGGGGTTTAAATCATTAATAGCAGCCCCTGGTGATGGACCCTCTTCTTCCCATCCCTGTGGATATGAAGGAGAGAATATCTGTAGGAGGTTGTCTACACATCATAGATCTTTTGGAATTTTTTTTAAGTTAGTTTAGTTTCAATACACTCAACACAGGTGAATAACCACATCGAGTTATCTCGCTTGTTTAGTTTTAGTGTAGAAATATTTTAATTATTTAGAATAAAAGCAAATTGTTGTTTTTGATTGTAATATTTCAGTTTTATGATTTGTTTAGATTAGTATCCTTTCAGCGAGTAACATATATTGTTAATTTCATTCAGTTTACATGGACACTTCAAACTAGTTTAACACTTAGATACAAGTTAGGAAAATAAACCATATGGAATTTACACTACCCGTTTATAGCCTCTAAGACTCCCCTTTGCCAATTCAGCTACCAGGAGATCAAACTACCAGATCTTAGTCAATGATCCTTCTATATTTAGGCACACACATTCAAACATCGGATGCTTTAGCATGACCTCGGGGTCGAGTGCGGTTGAAGGTTACATGTCGGTTTTCATCATGATAGTAGGTTTTCCCCATGTTCACACCGAGGGGGAATGTTAAGAATTAATTACTTATTTCTCACATTATATTATATATATATATATATATATATATATATAAGTTAGAATAACAGTTTATATTTGTTAGTATCATTGTTAGTATTAAAAATGACATAAATATGGTTGAGTATGTTACGAGTTGTTTTAACCACTCATCAACATTAGTGAGTGGTTTCCTATTTTCTAGGATATGTAAAATTGTATTTATTTGTAAGAACTTGTATGATAATACAAGGAAGTTTTATGTGTTATAATTTTCTTCAGCTATTTCATTTTCACCATCTAGATATATTTCCTTGATACAAATGCATCTATTATTTCTTCATATTAGTTGTATGAGAATGGGCATCTTCCCATTACGAGAATATTTGGAATGAACATGTGCCCATTATATGAAAAGTAAAAATATAAATTCTAGTATTCCCCCATATTAATTGTATGAGAATGGGCATATTCCCATTCTAACCATTCTTATAAAAATATATAGAGAAAGAATAGAGTTTATGTTTTATCATTTTCATATAGGAAACATAGAGGAAGAATAAAGGTTTACATTTAAATTACTCTACATATATTTACACCATTTAGATATATTTCTTTTCTATAGATGTATCTATTATTTATTCATATTGATTGTATGAAAATGGGCATTTTCCCATTCTAATAATATTTTGAATGGACAAATTCCCATTATATGCAAAGAAAAAAATGTAACCTCTATTCTTCCTCCATATTAATTGTATGAGAAAGGGAATATTCCCATTCTAACCATTCTTATAAAGGAAAATATAGAGAATGAATTATAGATTTTATATTTTATCATTTCATACAAGAAACATAAATGGAAGAATAGATGTTACATTTTTATGTTGTGTAGAATGGGCACATGTCCATTCTCATATAATTCTAAGTTTCACCACTTAGATATATTTCCTTGATATAAATGCATCTATTTTTTCTTCATTATGGTTGTATGAGAATAGGTATCTACCAATTCTAAGAATATTTGGAATAGGAAGACACTTATTCTATCTAAAGTAAAAATGTAACCTCTATACTTCCTCAATATTAATTGTATGAGAATGGACATATGCCCATTCTAACCATTCTCATAAAGGAAAATATAGAGAAAGAATAGAGGTTATATTTTACAATTTTCATACAAGAAACATAAAGGATGAATAAATACTACATTTTAATGTTGTATAGAATGGGAAGTTGGCCATTCTCATAGCATTTTAAGTTTCACCAAATTTTAGTTTTATTTCCTCGATATCGATGCATCTATTCTTCTTCATATTGACTATATTAGAATGGGCAACAACCCACTTCGAGAGTAGTTGGAATAGAAAATTCTCATTCTATGCAAAGTAAAAGTGTAAGCTGTACGATGGAAAAGTGACATGCGAGCATGGGAATCTACATGTACCTCTTCCTCATACCTAACCTCCTATGTCGTGTCGAGACATCTGATGAATGTTTGGATGTGAATAGATACAAGACAAGCTAATCGGGTAATCTTATATCCTCAATACGCAATAGTAGAATCTGCGAATATAAGGTGAAGAAGGCCCTCCTAGCTTGAATTGGTGTAATGGTTCGTTTGGATATAATGGCTACTCGGAGGCTCCAATCAATGTCGAGCTCTACCAAGATCATGTTTCTTGGTTGTTGGATACGTGGGAAGTGACCTGTGGGAGCTTCGTATATATCTCCAGATAAGGTCATGAAAGTAGTGATAGGTGGTTTAATGGATTTGTAGTGAACTATGGGTGGTTTTCTGGTCTAGCCTAGAAAATATTAGATTGATTGGCTTCTATGTTTAATACGGAGAACTGTACTATAATATCTGGCGGGAGTGGTGAGGATCTAAATACCAGCGTTCGTAAGTGGTGTCAATACTTAACTGGTTTATAGGCCTGTTGGGTTGTGGGACTTGGGGATCACAACCGTGAGTTTGTGGTTGTTGTGGAACTGTTATGGTCATGTGAAGAATCAATCCCTTCTCCTAACTATCCAAAGAATCGTATGCCTCTTCACCTCTACATTTAGAACTATATGTTGTATGATTTTCTTGGAGTACCTAACGGTGTTACGCAAATTGAATACGTAAGCTAGTATGTATGTCAATGAGGAGGTCTCCTGCATTAGGCTATGGAACCAAAGGATAACAACCAAATGTTTTCTCTCGTTTGAATCCTTGCACAATCATTCAGATGGATAGTGCAAGTGAACAGAGCTTGACTATGCAATTCCTAGCAGGATTTATTGCAGGAATACAACACAAGTGTATCGAGATTTTTAGAAACTATCCTTGTGACAAAACAAAACCTGTAACTTTAATGGATTCTAGTCTAGAAATGAAGCTATTCTATGTTAAACTGATTGTATGCAGAACAATGAAACAAGACTGAAACAAGAAGATGATATGACCTCTAAAATGCCAACAATGGAAGCAAAACATGAAACTAACAGAATTCTAAGCAAGGAATTGAAAAACTAAACAAGAGAATTGAGAGGATGAGGGGCCATTTTCTTGAAAACAAGCTGGCTATTTATAACCAATGCATTTACCAGAGGGTAACTCCCATTTGATCTCTTTTACTATAAACAAAGGAAAAACACTATTACCAGGGGACCAAAAACATTAATGCAAGCCAAAGTGGTTGAAGAAAGCATGTAAATTTGAAGATTTACATTTGATGCAATGTCGAAGGATCTGGAAAATGCACATAGGACCGCCGCCTAGGTAGGGTGGTGGTTTCATCATTGAAGACAAAATGCAAGAAAAAAGGGGGAAAAGGGAAAAACAAAGCATGTGGAGGCTAAGCGGGGCATGCGGGATACAAGCGTATACTTGGCAAGCCTTTCTAGATTCCGAACACCTTGCAAGGAGACTTGTATCATCATTGGGGCACATGTAACATTGTTCGGCGGTGCAAGTGTACCTTACAATTTTGGGTACGTATAGTAACCTCTATTCTTCCTCCATAGTAATTGTATGAGAATGGGAATATGCCCATTCTAACCATTCTCATAAAGGTACATCTAGAGAAATAATAGAGTTTATCTTTTATCATTTTCATATAGGAAACATAGAGGAAAAATAATGGTTACATTTTTATGTTGTATAGATTGGGTAATTGTCCATTCTCATAGAATTTTAAACATGCAAACAATAGGAAGTTGCATTCTTATTTTGCATAAAATGAGCATCTGTCCATTTCAAATATTCTCATAATGGGAAGATGCCCATTCTCATACAACCAATACAAAGAAAGAATAGATGCATCTACATGCATTATTATTATTATTATTTCCTTTATTAATTATTATTAGTAATTTAATATTTTCTCATCATTATTATTAGTATATTAATTAAACAATAAATCCATTTAATATTTTTGTTAATTAGATATTACTTCCGTTACTTTTAATAGATAATGTTTATAGTATTTATTAATAATAATTTTTTACAAATGTTTACAAAGATTTTATTTAACATTTAAATACTATTTATGAATAAGCATTATTATTTATTATTTGGTAATTATTATTATTATTTGTCAATTAAATATGATTATTATTACTAATTAATTATTTTTATTATTGTTAAGTATTAGTATATATTATTTATTGATATTAGGTATTATTAATAATATTAAACTTATTAAAGATATTTATTAGTAATATTTTTGATAGGATATTATTAATTCTAATTAAATATTATTAACTATTACTTGTTATCATTAATGCCATCTATCTTAAATGGAAAAAAATATGTATTCAACCCTATAAGTAATTAGATTCATTTCAAATGCTTTGGTTACTAATTTAATAAAGGTTAAATTTACAGTATAGATAAAATTATTATGGTTCTTAGGAAAATTAAAAAGTATTATTTTCTAATTTTGAATTTATTTTTCGCGACATAAGTTTGAAAGTTTTAGAAATTCATGATTTTATCTGTCATGTATTTCTTATGGAAGTATTAAATACACTTTTCATTTTAGAAAAATTATTAATGTGACAAATACTTTCAAAATTTTGAAAAACTATGTTTTGAATCGCAACATTTATTATGGGAGGGATTTTTGAATTTTAAAAATTTCACACTTTGTTTTTGGGAAACAATTGTTAATGGTCATGTACATTATAAATTTTTTATTCTAAATCATTCATGTTTCGTTTCTTTGTTCTCTTGCGACTAAGTGTTGCAGGTCAATCATATTATTTGAACATGGCCATAATTCATAGGTCTAGCTACATAAAGGTGAAGATGTAATCTGAGGAAGTATATTCCACAGATATTTCAATTTTTTCACACGAAATACATTCCAAGTTTTATTTCTAATATCTTATTTCTTAATATGTTTACATCTAATGACGAAAAAACATAAACCGAAACTTTTATTTTAAATGGAAGTGACAAATTTTTTTCTTTTTCTTTAAATGCTTAAACATAACTATAAACAAATAAAGAGAAAATATTGTTTTAGTTTTAATGAGATAATGGATACAATAAGTACTTGTTTATGGTGCTCGGAATATTCTCTATAAGTGAGTACTATTTTTCGCCCTTTGTCTCTTTCTCTGCAACCATTTTCTTGGTCTCTACAACTGTCATTCGTGGAAACAATTTATTAAAAACTAAAACTTTTTATTTCTCATTTGTCTCCAAAAAAGGGACTACATAAAAAGAAACTTACCTACTAGAAACTTCATTAGTTGGACTACTATATCTCCTAGTATTGGTATCTAATCAAGGAAAATCCTCCCCCTTTCATTTTAACAATTTTTTTCCATGCCCTATAAAATAGTTAACAAGGTTAGTTCAATAGAACTTACAAGTTTCTTCTTAACACCGTTCCAAATATATATATATATATATATATATATATATATATATATATATATATATATGAATGAAAACACAAATGATTATGCATATTCCTCATTATCAATTTCAAATACACTAAGTAATATGTTTTAATCCTCTTAGCTACATATATATCATAACAAAATGTTAGAATTTTTATTTTTGTATAGAATGAGAATGTCCTCATTACCATTACTATTACAAAACATTAAAATAAGTTTTAAAATTAAAATAATTCTATAAAAGGTATCAAAATTAATAATAATAAAGTTAACCACTAAGGTATATATCATTTTTATGCTATCAACTATTCCACAATGAGCTCATTGATTTAGACCTACTTAAATATTTATAGAGGTATTAGAATAATGAAAAACAATTTTTACTATTTATGTATATATCCTTTACAAGGATATTACCACTCGTGTATTGAACTTGTAGGATTTATTAAGGTATAAATACGATTAAGTTCAATATTACTTATATATTTTGTATGAGAATGTTAAGAGTTCTTTTATATTAATTGTATGATAATGGGCATATGCCCATTCTAACCATTCTCATAAAGGTATATATAGAGAAAGAATAGAGGTTACATTTGAAAATTTTCATACAAGAAACATAGAGGATGACAGGAAACATAGAGAATGAATTTTGCCATTCTAAATATTCTCGGAATAGATAGATGCCCATTCTCATAGAGCCAATATGAAGAAAGTATATATGTATCTATATCAAATAAATATATTTGAATGGTAAAATTATATCAAAGTAAAAATGTAAAAATGCAAAACCTCTATTCCTCCTCTTTATTTCATGTATGAAAATAATAAATAATAAAAATAATTCTTTCTCTATATTTACATTTATGAGAATGGTTAGAATGGGAATATTCCCATTCTCATATATTTAATATGGAGGAAGAATAAAGGTTACATTTTTACTTTGCATAGAATGGGAATCTACATTCCAAATATTCTCGAGAATGGACATATTCTCATTCTCATATAGCCAATATGAAGAATGAATAAATGTATCTATATCAAGGAAATATATTTGAATGGTGAAACTATATGCAAAGTAAAAATTTAACCTCTATTCTTCCTCTACGTTGCACATATGAAAATTTTAAAATGTAAGCTTTATTCTTTCACTACATTTGCCTAATGAGAATTATTAGAATGGGCATATTCCCATCCTCATACAATTAATATAGGGGAAGAATATAGGTTATATTTTTACTCTATATAGAATAGGAATGTGCCCATTCAAAATATTCTCCTACATGTACTTTATACAAATAATACATGAAGTATTCAAATCCCATATTTGTATACACTTGGCAGGTGTTTGTTAATATTTATAGAGTTGTTAATGTTTATGTTCAATAATACTTATATTACTTGTATGATAATGCTTATAATTGGCATATACCCATTCTCATACATGTAATGTAGAAGTTGAATATTACATGTATCCTTGATCTATAATGTCTAAGGATTTTTTTAGAATAGGCAAATGTCAATTCTATGCAAAGAAATTTAACCTCTATTCTTCCTTTATATTGACTATATGATAATGGACATCTTCCCATTGTGAAAATTCTCATAAAATAAACATAGAGATATAATGTTTGTGGCTTTAGATTGAATATTGTTAGTGCTTTGTCTCACCGAAAAAGTTCAGTTCAAAACTTGTCCATGTGTTTTGCATTACACTCCTTGCATGAGTGTACCTCACAATGTGTTATTTTCTTGTGTTTTGGCCATATGTGGATGTAATATTAATTATATATTATATTACTTAAATCAGAATGAGGAAGGTACTCTATTTCAATATTACTTGTATTTCTTACATGAGAATGGGAATATGCCCATTCTCATACAAACAATATAGAGGTTGAATATTGTATGTATTCTTCTTCTATATTGCTTGAGGAGAATGTTTAGAATGGGCATATGCCCATTCTATACAAAATTAAAATATAGCCTATATTATTCTTCTATGTTGACTGTATGAGTATAAATATATTCTAATTTTGTACATTATTGTAAAGGAAACATAGAGTAAGAATAAATGCTACATTTTTTAAAGTATACAATGGGAAAGTTCTTCTATTGTTTTGACAGAGGTTTTGATTTTTAAGTTCAATATTTCTTGTATCACTTGTATGAATATGTTTAGAATTGGCATCTACCCATTCTCATACGAAGCATAGAAGTTGAATATTGCATATATTCTTCCTTTATATTTCCTAAGGATATTTTTAAAATGGGAAGATGCCCATTCTTTGCGAAAAGAAATGTAAGCTCTATTTTTCCTTCTATATTGATTGTATGAGAATAAGAATCTTCTCGGTTTGAACATTCTCATAAAAGAAACATAGAGAAAGAATATATGATACATTTTTAGTTTTGTATACAATGGATGTATTTTTGTATTGTTTAACATAGGTATTAATATTTTAGTTCAATATTTCTTGTATGAAAATGTTTAGAATGGGGAGATGGCCATTCTCACTAGGGCGATATAGAAGAATAATAGGGGAAGAAAATGTTGAATGGAAATTTGACAATGATTAGAAGCATTTAATAGGAATGTTTTTTTCTCACCTTAATTCCCCTACTAATTATAAGACATTAGGAAGAACTAATGGGTTCAAAATGATAATTTATTGATCGGTTTTACACAACAACATCGTTGTATATCAATATATACACGATGCTCGTACCTTCCCTCATATTGACACTATATATGAAGAATAATGTGTTATATTTTTATAATATAAATATATAGTTTCCCTCATACCTATGTTAAGTATATGGGGATGGGAATTTTCCTATTATGTGTAAATTAAAATGTAATTTTTATTCTTTTTATATGTTTATTGTATGGGAATTCAAGTATTCAACTAAACATTTAAATAAATATAAATAAATGAGTTTTTTATGTAATATATGATATCTTCATAAAGAAAATATACCTGAATGCTCAATCTTATTGTTCATTATTTTCATACCTCTATAACGAATATGAGAATGGGAAGATTCCCATTCTCATACCATTAATATAGAGGTAGAATAGTGGTAGTGGATATGAGAATGGGAAAATGACCATTCTCATATAGCTCATATAAAAGCATACTAAAGAAGAAGAATAAATTTAATATAGAGGCATAATACATTTAATATAGAGGAAGAATAAATGCATGCAAATATAATGATGGGGGGGGGGGCATGAACTCGACCCCTTATCATTGTGTCGATGGAATAATAATTTGGTGTATATTGGGTCAAGTTTGATCATCATTTAAAATAAATTTTATAATTGGATTCTTTTCAATTTTTATTTTAATCACGAGTATTTGAAAATCTATTATTTGGGAGAAATTTGATTGCATGCCTTTATAGGAGCTGGAACTTCTATTGGAGGAAGTGGTTCTTGGTCAAGTTTCTTATTACCTTTATTCTATGCAAATAAAAATGTAACCTCAATTTTTCCTATCATTTGTAATCCATGTTATAATTGGCTTCTTGTCATTTTTTATTTTAATCATGACAATTTGAAACCTTGGTAGTTGGGATAGCTATGGAAATAGAGTTTGCGTTCTTTATCTAATTGTTGTTGCATGTCATTACAGGAAACATAGAGAAATATGGAAATAGTGTTTGCACCATTGTCAAAATTTGGGAAAGAATGATATGATTTTAACAATCAATACCTCTTATTCATCCCATTTTACAAAATTCTTAACACTTTGGTCCATAATAATAATAGACCACATGTAAATTCCCACAACTATATGGTTTGTAGGAGTTAATCAATATCATTATTAAAGTCAACATAGAAAAAGAATAAAGATTAATTTTTTTCTTCCAATAGAATGAGAATCTTCCCATTCTTAACATAATCTACATGCAATATAGGAATAATTCATGCAATATTCATGTTTTAAAAATTCCCAACATTGGTCCACAATAATAATAAAACACATGAAAAATTTGCTCACAACTATATAGTTCATGGGAGGTAAACAATATAGTGATGAGGGGACATGGACCCAACCCTTTATCATTTTGAGAAAATGCCCATTCTAACCTTTATCACATGTTTGACCCCTTATCACTTTGTGTCCATAATAACAAACATGCAAAATTTAGCCACAAGCATATGGTTTGTGGTAGGTAAACAATATAATGATGGGGGAGGGGAACGAACCCGACTCCTTCTCATGGTGTCATATTTAATCATCATTTGTAATCCTTTGTCTCAAATTTTATCATCATTTTTAATCTATTGTGTCTTGTTTAATAATCATTTGTAATCCATTTCGTCATTGGATTCTTTTCAATATATACAATATAGATACACTTACATATTACACCCTAATGCTTAAATTAATATTGTCTCTTGAATAATAAAGCACAATGTTTCAAAATTATTATTAGATATTTAAATCATTTCTTAGGTTTACCCATGTTTATTATAATCCTAATGGATTTGATTTTTATATTAAAAAAATTTAATCATCCCATTTTAAAATATTCCCAACGTATGTACCTAATAATAATAAACCTCAAGAAATTTTTTTCCCATAACAAAATGAGAATAGATAAAAAGAAATATGGAAATGGGTTTTGCATTTCCATCGAATCTGATATACATTAGACCTTAATAATACAATTATTTTTGTCTCTTCTAACAACAAGACATAACAATTCCAAATTATAATTATATTTTTTTGGCCTTTACTTAGGTATTTACCTTCTTTATAATTACCACAATGGATAAAATTTTAATAGTTAATGCCTTTTAATTATCCTATTTTACAAAATTACCAACATTAGTCCATAATAATAATAAAAATGTAGGCAAATGCCCAAAACTATATGGTTATGAGGAGCTAATAAATTTCATAAATTCATTACAAAACAAGAATAAAGGTTACTTTTTAAACTTGGTATATAATGGGAATCTTCTCATTCTTAACATAATCCTATATGCAACATAGAGGAAGAATTCATGTAATATTCATGTTTTAAAAATGCCCAACATTGGTCCACAATAATAATAAAACACATCCAAAATTTTCCCACAACTATATGGTTCATGGTAGGTAAATAATATAATGATGGGGGACACAAACCGACCCCTTATCATTGTGTCCAGTTAATAATCATTTGGAGTCTATTATCTCAAGTGTTATCATCATTATGAAACCACGGGGTCAATTTTAATTATCATTTGATATTTTAAATCATGACTTAGGTTTTACCCTTATTTATTATAATCACAATAGATATGATTTTTATATTCGAAATTTTTAATCATCCCATTGTAAAAAAACCCCAACGTATGTCCACGGTAATATTAAACCTCATGCAAAATTTTCCCACAACTAAATCATTTGTGGGAGGAAAAGAATCAATAAAAGCAATATAGAGGAAACATAGAGGTTTATTTATTGTTTTGTATAGAATGGGCATATGCCTATTCTCAAACATAAAATATAGAGGAATAAAAGAGGTTACATTGTTGATTTGTATATAATGGGAAGTTTCCCATTCTCATAGACTTTACTGAAGTAATAAAATGTTTACATTCAAAATTATTTGTATTTCTTGTATGAGAATGCTGAGAATGGGAAGATTTCCATTCTCATAAAGGAAATATAGAGGAAGAATAGGGATTAATAATAATATAGAGGGAATTTAGAGGAAGAATAGGGGTTAATACACATTTTTCCATTCCAAATATTATCATAATGGGTAGATTTCCATTCTCGTATATCAATATTTTCATGTTACAACCATTTAGGGTGGCCCTAACTTTTATAATCCAAACATACTAAACTCTCTATTTTCTAAGCTCCTTGCTTTATGAGGCCTCACAATGTCTTTCCCTTTTTAGGATTTTGTGGATTCATATATATTGATCTTCCTACCTATACATATCATCCCATTATCCCACCCATATTAACATCCATATAAGAACTCAACACCATATCCCTCCACAACCCACTTATTTAGGATTTCAATAGAGCAAGTAGGAATATTTCAATTTGTGTTGCCTATATTTATTTTCATGTTTATTTATCCCATGAAATATGAAGCAACAAGTTATTGTTATTGGGGTTTTGGTGTGGAGATTGAGAGGAAATATATAATGGAGGTAATCAATTTTAGTTACTTCTAAGATAAGGGTGACACATAACTGCCTCCTAGATTCAAGTTCAATCCTAATGATGAAGAGATCATAACACACTATCTTAAGAGAAATATTTTGGACAACGAGTTACATAGGAAGTTCCATTATTGAAGTTGACCTCAACAAGTGTGAGCCTTGGGACCTTCCCATTCCCATAGAATTTACTGAGGTAATAAAATTACATTTAAAATTACTTAAACATGTTAAAATTTATCATATCCAATTGTTTTTTCATATTCATTTTTATATTTGAATATATAAACTACTCTTACAGTCGTGGTGAAATAATTTTTCGTGTTGAAAATTATACGTTTCCACTAACAATCACGGAGTTAAGTCCCTGCTTCTTATGTATGGGGAGGCTCCCATTATTAAATTTAAACTATCCTAATTCTATGGGTGGGATATATGTCGAGGATCACATAAGAATACTTCAATGATCTTGTGGAAAATTTCTTGTATGGAGTACAAGGGAGGAATTTTCAGCGATGAGGGATAAAGGAGAGTTGGGGAAATTAGGAAAGAGAGGGTTATTATTGTGAGTAGGCACTAGAAAATTTCACACACAATAACCAAAGTAGGTCCACATTCAATTAGAAGAAAATAAAAATGTAAGAAATTATCAAGAATAAAAAACTAGAGACACACAAGGATTTAGATTCACCAATCAAGGACACAAAGTTCCTTCTATTTTATTCAAGATCACTATGCTTGCAAAGTTGCAAAATAGATAGAGAATAGACGAAATCATAAACAAAGTAAATAGAATAAATTCATCTCTTATTTCTTGTGTAGTGGTGATACAAATCTCAACAAACTACACCAATCCTCAATTGCTAGAGAAAAACTAACTTTCAAGTTCCTTTGAAATGGAGAAGCCATTCCAATTTATAGAATTGAAATTTTTCCTTTCATCTACCCCCACATGACCTTTCAAGTTCTTATTCCACTTGTAACTTTACATCTTCCTAGGAAATGAGGAAATAAGTCCCCTTCTTATAAATCAAAAGGAATTTTATAATGCAACATTAGAGAGTCACTTAAGTGAATAAGACAAATAATGAAGACTCAGAAAGGGAAATAGAAGATGATAAAGAATGGAGAGAGGAAAAGAAAAATTTTGTCTTCTCGATGAAGATGAAACCATGTATGATGGATAAATTTTTGATTCATGACCCTTAAGGGAAAGTTTCTAGAATGAACTCTTCTCCATTGAATTCTTTAATGAAATTAGATACCGTAGGTGCCACCTTGTCTTCTTCAGGAATGCAAACACAACTCAACACCTTAATCCATGTATTTCAAACATCATTGATATCCTTACACTGATTAGAAATTTTTTTGTGATCTTTTGAAATGTCGAAATAGATCCTTTGATGCTGGCAAGGGACTCTAAGGTATCTTCATTGAAGGAAAGAGGACCACCTACCTATTTCTTGACCAAATCATGGAGGAAAAAAATGATTTCTTCTGATGATGAATTCGGGTGAGTGGAGGGAAATCAAGTCTTCGAACACAGTTTCAAACCTCATTCAAAATCTTAAAATAATTTTTCCACTAGAATCAAGTTTGGAGATTGCATCTTTGATCATACCATATCTAGCATACATGATGTGGATCCAAACTGGGGACAAAATTTTGGTAGCTGATGCAAATCCATATTTTCTCATGAGGGTAAGTGAGTTGAGGGAAATCGTCTCTAACAAAAGTGGTAACACCTCATTCAATTGAATCTCTTTTCTTTCAATATCCTCCCTTTATTTCTTCACTTATAAAAAAGTGGTGAGAATATACTTGATTAGAGAGAGGACCTCTAGAAATAATGTCTTTCCTTTCTCAATCCATCTCTTATTATCCTTTCCTGCATCATATACCCTTTTTACTTTTTAGTCACTTCATGGTAAAAGCTACTGACTGAGGAATACCTTCTACAACAAGAGGAGGTTTTGAAACAAGTTCTAAGAAAGGTTGTATGTAAGAACTAAGAGTTTCTACATGTTCCCCAAATTGCCCAATTGTTCATTTTTATTCTTCACTTTGGGCAAGGATACGAGTTTAAGACTCCTTGAATAAGTGAATATCACCTTCATGTGTAGCTTGACCCAAAGAGACCTTCATCATTACATAATCATCAAGTGTCATTTCTCCCACGAGATTATTTACCTTTGGATGTGCCACCTCCACATTTTTATCTCTGGATGCCTTAGTGTAGAAACGAGAAGTTACTTGTGCTTTCCTTCCCTTCTTGGTCCTTCGGTATTTCGATTTGGCCTTAAGGTTAGGTGTGATTTCTTGTTTTATTGTCCTTGATTCTTCTCCAAGTAAGTCATTTACCCATGAAAAAGGATCAACAGGTGTGGAAATGAAACTAGGAATCTCAGGTGCTTGGTGAGGGACCAAAGCATGACCGAGATGAGATGATTCAAGTGCTTCAATAGGAACACTTGGATCTACCAGATGATTAGGAGATTGAAAAGGATCAATCTCACCCGATTTAAGTTATTCGAAGGATGTTCTACAACCTTAGATCTATTATATACCTTCACATAAGGATATAATTAAACATCATCACCATCCAACCACTTTCTTTTTGTTGAATGAGATGAACCTGCATCTTCATAAACCATGGTTCTTTTAGTTGATGTCACCTATTTCTTGGATATTCTTGATATCGAGAAAGAGAATATGATTGCACCAATCCAAAATTGGGATGCAAATGGGGTATGAAGGTGTGTATGAAATTTTAAATTGATCTAGATACTTACTATTTTTAGTAAGTCACACCACACCCTAAGATTCTCTTTGTAGCCAACTCTCCCAATTTTCAAATTTTGCAATTTCTTTGAGTTTTGAACTTCGGAGATTGCACAAATGTTTCAAAATTACTTCTTATTTTTAATCAACACTTACTATTTTTTGTATGGATTTTGTGCCAACTTATTAAAAATATAATTGTTCCTTCTGATTTTTTAAGTGAGCTAAAATTTAGTTTATTAGATTAAGTTTTATCATGTGTCTTCATGCTCCAATTTTTGGGTTTTTTTGATCTCCATAATTTCAAGGATATGAAAAGGAAATAGTTTTATCTAAATTTTTCAATGGGATTCTCTAAAAAAATTAATTCATTAATGGAAATGATAAATATTTGATCATCAAGGCATTATAGAATGCAAGCTACAAGTAAAATTTCATGGCAAACGGAGCAAGGATCAAAGAGATATGAGAAGCAGTGTGGTTTTCAATGGAGGGTTTTGGAAATTTTGGTAGCATAATAACTTACCAAAAGTAATGAAGGGAAGAAAATATGAAAAAATACTTTAAAATGGCTAAGTGTTGGCTTTATACTCGCATCCCCTACCTAAACTAGCTAACTCACATCTTAACTCACCTTTGAGTGTTACGCTTAACTTAGGTTAAATTACATGAGAGGATGATCAAAAATTTCTAAATGGGTTTTAGTTGTCCCCATGTCCCTTACAATATTTAGTAAGGTATAAAGGTACATCAGGGGTGTCAAAATTTTCCAAGGTTTTAAGCATCATTAAGAGGGGGCCAAAACATGTAAATGCTGAAGTTGAGAAAAAATGCCTACTGTGCAAGTTGAAGGTCTTAAGTGACGAAACTTGATCTCCTCATGTAGTGGAGAATTATAGTATCCCTCATGACCATTTAGCAAAAGTAAAAAGGTAAATCAAAATCATCCAAGTGCACCAAGGTGTTTCACCGTATTCTTGATAAATTAAAGAAATAGATAGAGGGTGATAGGGCAAGGAGGAATACCTATTTGTGATGTTGGTTGAAGGTTATGCATGTGTTTTGATTTCTTGATCCAATGATGATTGTGAATAATCCCTTTTGTCTAGGAAGAACTACCTATAAAATTCAAAACAATACCACTAGATAGAGTTAAATGAAACAAGTGGACTGCCTAGTAGAAGCTAGATCCGAGAAGTGTGATGCTTCTGAATAGGCATTAATCCACTTTTAAATAACAATATTAATGTTCTCCAAAATAAACACGAGATAAAATTCCTATTAGAATTCAAACTATATAGATATATCATACAAAAAAAATAAGAAAGGTTAGATAAAAGGTGATTGAGGTCAAAACGGGTCAGGTGATGGGTTGGTATTGGGTTACAGTGCAGTATAAGCTCTGGGTAAGGTCTAGTAAAGATTAGGAGTGATTCTGGGTTATTAGGGAATGGGTATGAGCTCACTGGTCTAAGGTATGTTGCTAGACATAGTAACCGACATCGGTTGTGTGACCGATGCTGGTTTTGTAGGATGACCGATGTTGGTTGGCTAACTAGCATCGGTAGAAAATTAATAAAAAGCTCTTAGAAATTGTCTTCGACTCTGTGATTGCACATAGGCTGGAAATGGAGGGAGTGAGGTCGTAGAATGGTCTAAAATTTTTAGAGATGATTAGGATAGGGGGAAGACAGGTGGAAGGTCCATGTATGGTAGGGTGATAAGTTGGTGGGAGGAAGGGAGGTGTACGGATGTACATAAGAATAAATTACTGAGATGAATAATAAATCTTACTAAAAGCAAATAGAGATAAATGAAGAGATATTAGGTACTTACTGAAGAATGGGTTTGGAGAGTACATGTGATGAGGATGGTGATGACGGAGATCCTAAGAGAAGAGAATTTTTGTTTGTGTTGTGGCAATTTGAACCTTTGTGCTTCTCTGTGTGAATTTGTTATCATGAAGAAGATGATGGATGCCAATGGTTGTTGGTAGTGTTCCCGTGTGTTTTCCTTTTCCTAAGTGCTTAAAAAATACAAGTTCTCTAAGTCTCTGTCTGTATGAGATCCTGAATCAAATGACCAACCTTAATAAAGGATTTTGAAAATTAATTTAACCTAATTGATGATAGTTAGGGGACCGACATTGGTTAAGATATAACCGCATCGATTAAGGCTAGAATATCTAGGTTGGCCAAAAAATAGCCTGGTTGTTGCTATTTTTAGCGTGGTATTCAATGTTCATCTGAGTCTCCAGTGAAAGATCACGAAAGGATGAGTAAGAGTCCTCTTCGGTTTGTTAATAAGAGTTAAGTCTAGGTTTAGACTAAGTCCTAGTTGGTTAGGATAGGCTTAGACTTGGTCTTAGGTCATTAATGGTGTTTGAGTGAGTCATGGAGTGAGGTGGCTAGGTGAGTTGGCCGGGTGAGGTGGTCAAGTGAGGATGTTAATTAAATTAATTAAGGTAATTAATTCAATTAATCATGTGCATTATGGGATATGAATAGGTAAGGTATGATTAATTTAATTAATGGGGTTATAAGGGTAGGATGACCTAATTTTGGTGTCTACATTTTGCCCCTTTTTGTCGTGTAGCTTGTATTAATAAGAAAAGATGACAAAAACAAGAAGTGATTGCCCCATGCATGGGTGAGAGTGGGGTTTCCCCAAGTTTGATTGGAGGTGATCCCCCTCAAACCAGGAAATGATGAGGTGTTAAACAGAGTCAGTGAGTGGTTTGATAAATGTGCATTTGGTGTAAGTTAAGGTAGGTGGGGAAGGGTATGGGTACTTTGGGTAAAGGGTAATGGTCAAATTAGGTAATAGGTAATGGGATAGGGTCAAATTGGGTAATGGGTAATAGAAATCAAATACATGCACATGTATAGACTACAACACGGTACTAGGTTGAAGGGATTTCAAACTCTACATCATCCAAGATTGATAGGTTTATCCAAACAAGGGTGAAGTGATTCAGGTATCCAGGGTATAGGATATGGTTTGGAAACACAACGTAGGTTAGGTGTAAGAACATTTAGGTATGATCCGGTACACCATGGGTTTGGTCAAGATAAACAACATGACAATAGGAAAGGTATGGTTATTAGGCTAAAACAACATAGGTAACAACATCATAAGGTATAGTGAGTACACAAGTTTAATGGTCACAAAAAGTAGGTTAGGTCCAGGTAAATAGGTCATGGCATGGGTAAGGCAAAGGTATAGGTAAAATAACAAATCCTAAATGTAATTAAGGAATTATATGGGTAGTTAAGGCTTGTGGGTAGGGTATATGAAGGGTTGTTAATGCCAAGAGTTATGGGATAACAATGAGGTTAGGTTAAAAGAGGAAAAACATAGAGGAAATGGTACCGATAGATGACCGTGTCGAGTTATAAGGAAACCAATGTCGGTCATGTCGGGTTAGGGTTATAAAGTTAAAATTTCTGTATTTTACGGAATCATTGTTGTTGTTGACTTTGATAAAATGATAGAGATGAGTGACTCATGCATTTCTGGGGAGGAAAAAGACAAGGTGTTGGACCTAGTTGAGGTGGAGGTGAATAAGTGTTGAGAGGAGCCAGGTAGACGGGTCCACTAGCGCAGTTGGAGATGTATGATTGGTGGAGAGGTTTGAGGTATATTTTGGTATGAAAAAGGTGGGAGAGAGGTTAGGTGGACCATCGGCGCAATGACTAGACGTGTCACCAAATATATGCCATTGCGATGAGGTAGGAGGCATTTTCTAGCTTGTTATTTGCTCCAATTATGTTTTATAATGAAGAAATGTTTGGGTGGGATTTTTTATTTTGAAATGTGGGTGAAAAATAGATGAAATCAGGGGGTATGAGGTTAAATATAGGTTAATTAGGGGAGAAATAAATGTGTGGTGTAGGTGTTTGGGATTAAGTAGGGTTGTAGGTTGTTTTTGTCAATTTTTAAGAAATAGAAGAGGGGGTTTCAGTTTTGGGGGTCGCGACAGAGACCGACGTTGGTCAATGTTTGGCGAATGTTGTTCGGTTTTAGCTAACATCGGTAAAGACTAAGGTGGTGAAACCGGTTAAGAGGAACCGATATTGGTCAAGAAGAAGCTGGTGATGATCTAAGAGGCCAGCACTGGTTAGGGTGAAAGAGGTAAATGGGTAAGAAGGGTTATGTTTCAAAGGAAAAAGAGGTCAAAAAGGGGCAAGTAATGTTGGTTGTAGAGGGGTAAGGGTAACATATGGTTGTTGGCTAGGTGAGTAGGTGAAATAATGTGAAGGTAATGAGTCATGAGTGTAAAGGGTAGGATGTTGGTATTTGAATTAGGTAAATAGGGTAAGTAGGATTAGTGTGATTGGGTATGGTGTTGAGGTTAATATGTAATTAGAGGTAGTGAGGTCTTAACAATGTTGTGTTTTGCATATGCAAGCTAGAGACTAGATACATATGCGGGACAGAGTTTCATCGCTATTGGTAAATATGTGTTCGAGTGTGACTGCAAAGGAGTGGGAGCACATGAATGATATTGGATTGATTGGGATCCAATGCTATAAGCATGTAACATGAGATCCTATTTTGATGGTCACACTCATTGATAGATGGGATTCAATGACCAACACTTTCCATTTACCAATGGGTGAGATTACTTTCACCCTGAAGGATGTATACAGGATCTTGCGGTTACCAATTATAGGTGAGTGAGTGTATTCTATTTATTTAGAGGCATCCATAAAGCCTATAATGGATATGTTTGTGGAGGTGATGGGAAATTATAGGTACCATGGCACAAGCCTTAGCTATAAAGAGATGTGTGTAGCCCATCCTCAGGAGATGAGGTTGGTTGCGTTGATGATGGAGACGGTATGTTTTTTCACCTTACCAGATGAAGAGGGTGGTAGACTCCTATGAGCATTAATGGGAGTGCTCTAGGATATGGAGGAGAAGATCTGTTTTACATGGTCACTGACATTCCTGGTGCATCTCTATAGGGAGCTTTGGGCCTATGGTAGGTTGCAGAAGTTTAGTTTTTGTTGCACTTTTATTTTGCATTACTGAGCATATCAGCACATCATATGTGTACGTCTAGTTGGTTTTCCCTAACTTGATTGGTTCAGGGGCGGCTTGGTCATAGTTGGTATCGACGGCCAGGTGGGTAGCACAGGGTGGCTAAAGCCACACATGATGTTTCGTATTACTATCGGGTGCTAGAGAGGAGGCCATATGTTGGCTATCCCTTACACAATGACATGGCAGTGGAGTAAGAGGAGTTACTGACTACTTAGGTGGATATAGGGGCACTTGTCCGATGGGCACGAATGATACCCATATAAAGGGTCGATCCTATTTTGGGTTAAAACAAGATGTGCTACCACCCTTCCCTTAGTATAGGAGAGATGACATGGAGATACCTATGTCTCCACCACGACCGAGTGTGTCGACCAGGTAGGAGGAGTAGGTAGCGGACAGGAAGATCAATGATGTTGGGGTCACCGATAAATACATGCACGGTGGTGGGTGGTGTAGCTATGAGCAGCTCTACCAATGCTAGGGAAGCTAGACTTAACCACCATTATAGTACAGAGGGATACCTTGTAGGGTCAACTAGCTACCCTAAATAAACAAATTATAGTGTTACAAGGGTAGCTTCATCGGGTCGAGGGCACATGTTTCCATTTTGCAGGCTCAAGTGGTGGCACTATAGGCCCATGTTACATAGGGACGAGCACCCGCACAGGTGGTGATGGATATGGGGAATATGTAGCCTCCTTACAGCACACAGGTATTAGGTTTGTAGGGCCAGTTGGCCATTAAATGGACTCACGTTGTGGCCTTATAGGCCCAGGTTATAGCGGAGGAATTACCACGAGGCTTAGGGACAAGGTCCCATATTATAGGCAATCGTGATGGGACAAGGTCCTTAGGTATAGGCAAGAGGATAGGGAACACATGTACATGGGCAGAGGCCAGCCCTAATAAGAAAAATCCCATAGGTTACTGTGAGACCTATGGCACCACCTTATATGGTGTCTATGGAGAGGTTCAAGGATGTCCCGAATGGGCGCAATATTACTAGGATCATCTGATGACCGCAGGATAGACATCTCCTCGTATGTTGAGTACATGGCATAACAAGAAGCAAGTGAGAGGACTAGATCCTACAATCATAGCACAAAGAGCACAGGGGGCCGATGGGCCTAGTGATAGGGTCAAGGTGAGGTGAGTTCATGGAGACCGGACCTAGCCAAGGACCAGGCGAAGGCTAGACCAAGACCTATGGTCGGTGGAGAGATGCTGACAGGGTGGTAGATAGGTAGAGGGGAAGAGGAGACAAATGAGAGAGGTATGGATATCAGGTGGGGTGACGATTAGTCACTAGATATGATCAGTGTAGATTCTTGGTATATATCGGCTTACATGTCGATGATAATGAGGATGTATATGTAGAGGATTTTGAGATACTTGTATGTATTTTTATCGGTGTAAATTTGTATTGATACAAAAACTTTCATTGTTATAGATGATGATATTTATGGTATGGATGATGTACTTGTGTTTTAATTTCCATTTTTATTTGTGTATGGATGGAAACTAGGTGAATTAGGCATGGTGGAGTCAAGGTCATGTAGGCATGATGGAGTCTAGGTTAGTTAGGCATGGTGGAGTCTAGGTCATGTAGGCATGGTGGAGTCTAGGTCATGTAGGCATGGTGGAGTTAGGTCAGTTAGGCATGGTGGAGTGAGGTCAGTTAGGCATGGTTGAGTTAGGTCAGTTAGGCATGCTTTGGTTATGTTTATGGGTTGGATTTAATTGCCAAGTTATTGGTAGCATGGAAAAATGAATGATGATGAATATGTATGTTATGGTGTAAATGTATGAAATATTTGATATGATGGAAATGTAAAATGATTAATGTATGATATGATGATGTAAGAAATAGGTAGATATACATGTTTGTATACTTGTATGTTTTTTTAATTTCCAAGTAGTGTATAAGATGGAAACTAACTAAGGTAGAATGTGAATAGAAAAATGGGGGTGTAAATTGGTTAAGGTAGAGAGTGGTGAGCTAACCTCCAAGGGCCCCATGCCCTCGAGTGCTACCTACATAGCCCTAGTGAAAAAGGGGCCTCGGCCGATGTAGTTCTCCCATAAGCTAGGGAAAAATAAGATGAGGTAGCAGAATGGGTGGGTAGGTTTTAGGTATGATTGATTCTAGGTCATTGAGGCTTGGTTGGGTTTAGGTCATTTTAGGTAGGGTTGGGTTCGGTCATTTTAGGCATGATTGATGTTGGTGAAAGGGGAATCCCTAAAATGTAGGTATCGATGGTCTAGTCCTGTATAGGGTAATCAATAAGTAATGAAGAAGGTGAATGGTAAGAGGTGAAAAAATAGCCACCTAATTGATAAGAACCATAATGAGTATACCATACCAAAGATTGGATTATGAATGTAAGACCCTAAAGGTGTTGCATGATTGACTATGCTAAGGGTGAAGAAAGTCACATGATCATGAAATGTCACTTTTGTGGAAAGTCCCTTGAGAAGGTAGAAAATTAGGGTGAAAAAGGCAACGAGGTGAAAATGGTTGGTGTGTAGTGTCACCTAGTGTAAGACACGATGCCTACTTAGAAAGAGACCTAAGATCAAAATAGGAAAGTCCATGATAAAAATTTTATCATTTTCTTCTTTTCAATGTTGTTTTGATAGATTGGTTGATGTGGGAAGTCCGTGGGGATGAGTATATTTTCTCCTTGAGGTATTTGTGAAGTCGATCGATGCGAGAGACTTCGAATATATATTTTTATTTTGCAATAACACTCCTCTTTTGATGAGAGACTAAGTACAATATGGCTAGCTTTGTATAGTTTTCCTTTGAGGGAGCAACCTATTTCTATCCTCGAGAGTAGAGAGAATAAATATCATTTTTTGGGATTCATCTTTTTGCTAGAATTTTGACTCAAGGAGTTGAATCCCATTTTATTTTTGAAATTTCTTTTCTTTTGGAATTTTAAGTCATGGAAAAGACTATAAAGAAAAATAGGCTCCTGGTTTGAAGGAAAAAACTATAACACACAGAGGCTAACTATGGAAGAGAGAGTTTACGTTATGAACAACCATGGGATTCCATCTTGAAAAGAAGAAAAGTATCCATGAGAATCATGCCATGAGTAGGGCCGTGGTACTCATATTGAAGATAGGGCTGAAAAAGTGATGGGTAATCACATGATCCTGGTTTAGTCGTTGATCCTTAAAATAGGTAAAATGGAAGGTGAATAGTGCTCAAGGATGAGTGTTTAATAGACAAGAGGTGATATAGGACTTAATTCAACAGTAGAAGGGTCTAAGATGCAAGGCATTGAGGGGCTCAAGTTCGGGTTTACCTTCGAGTGAAGACAAATGATAAGCACCTGATCCATAGGTATGAGTAACAATATAAGGTCTAAGCTAATTAGGAGTGAATTTTCCCCATTTAATTTTCTCCTCTTTAGTTACATGTTGATTTTCCTTCAGGACAAGTTTGCTTTGACCCGGAAGGTACATTCATGGACACGTTTTCATAGGCACATTTAATATGTTTTTGGTAGATTTGGAGATGATCAAGAGCATTAAGACAATGTTTGTCTAATAACTCAAGTTGTACCAAACGGTCTTGGCAAAAGTCATCATCGTTAAACATCTCTTTGAGTGAAATATGAAGAGACGGAATTTGGACTTTTAGAGGTAGAACAACCTCTGTACCATAGACCAAAGAAAAATGTGTGGCCATAGTTGAGGTATGAATACTAGTATAGTAATGCCATAAAGCAAAAGGAATGTGTGTGTGCCCATCCTTTCCTATATCGTCAACCATATTCATAAGAATTTTGTTCAAGGTTTTTTTGGTTGATTCATCTTGGCCATTAGTTTGTGGGTATTAAGGTGAATAAAAACTAAGTTGAATGTTGAAGGTGTCATAAATTTTCCGTAGAGTTTATTTTTTGAATTGTTTTCCAATATCAGTGATGAGGCGGTGAGGGATACCAAAGCGACAAATAATGTGATGGTTGATGAATTCACAAATTTTCTTAGATTTTTTAGAGATAATGGGTATGGATTCTACCCATTTAGTGTAGTATTTATTTGTGGTAATAATCCATTAATGGCGTTGTGAATAATGAGGATTGATCTCACCAATAAGATCCAAATCCCATTAAGAGAAAGGCCAAAAATATCGTGTGACCTTGTAAGACATGATTAGGTGTGTGATGAAGAAAAGTATATTGCTGAAATTTCACACCATGTTTGACATAGTCACAATAATCATGATTGAGGGTGGGCCAATAATATCCCAGGTGAAGGATGTGTTTGGTGAAATCCAAGCCACTGAAATGACCTCCAAAAATTCCATCACGAAGCTCCTTGATGGTGTAGGGAATTTCAAAACTTGTAAGGCATCATAAGAGGATACCGTCAAAGTGACGTTTATAAAGAATGCCACCCATGATGAAATAGCAAGAGACACTTTTGAGAAAGGCATGTTTCCCATTATGAGTAAGGTCGGGAGGTAGAATTGATAGGGAAAGGTAGTCTGTAAACTACTTATACCAAAGGTCACGTGGGTCAGGTGTAATGGTTCTGACAAGGTTGATGTTTTGAAATAGATAGGAAGGTGATTACAGCCTTTATACTGTGATGAATATCTTTGAGTCAAAAGGCGATGTGATAATCTGAGAAGCAAGGAAGGCCATGGTATCTGAAAATTTATTAGTAGAACATGGGGTGGTTTGAAGCTCATAATGGTAAAAGGTAGTCAAAAGTATGTCCACATGATGCTTATACTTTTGAAGTATTTCATTACGACACTGGTATATACCATTGAATTGGTTTACAACCAGTGAGAGTCACCAAAAATATTAATCAATTTAACATCTAAGGTGATAATGAATTGAAGACCTAGTACAAGCGCTTTATATTTGGAAATATTATTAGTACATTTGAAATCTAATTTGAAGGATAATGGCATAGGTTCACTATCGAGAGGTATGAAGATGACACCTGCACCACCCCCACATTGACATTTGGAGCCATCAAAGAATAAGGTCATTTGGTAAGCCGTATCATCCAAAGAAAGGGTAGTGATGGATTCGTTTGGAAAATCAAAGTTAGAAGATTGATATCTAGAGAGGGGTATATCTATGAGTTGATCAATGATGGTTTGGCCTTTGATAGATTTTTTATGAATGAATTCGAGGTCGAGGTCTACAAGAAACATGAGCCAATGCACAACACATTGATGTTGGTAGGTTTTGGAATACATGTAATGTAAGGGGTCAGTATTGGTGGCTAGAAATGTTATGTGATTGAGCAGGTAATGTTGAAGCTTAGTGGTGACAAAAACTAAGGCTAAGCAAAGTATTTTTGGCATGGGTGTATCTAGTTTTGTAGTCTAGAAGCATATGAATTATATAGTAAACCACTTGTTCCCTATGTTTCTCATCGTGATGAGAAAACATGGCACCCAAGGAATGATTAGTAGCAGAAATGTAAAGGTAAAATGGTTGATCATTAGGAGGAATGCACACAGGTGGTTATAGGAGGTATTGTTTTAAGGTGTCAAAGGCTTTGTGGCATTCATCATCCCATTTGAAAGAGATGTCCTTTTTGAGGGGATGATGAAATGGGTGGCGTAGCATTGAAAGCTATGAAATAAAATGATGAATAGATTACAACTTACCTTGTAAACTATGAAGTTGGCAAAGATTAGTAGGTGGAGGCATTTTGAGAATGGACTTGATTTTAGTGGGATTGAATTCTATACCACACAAAGAAACAATAAAACCAGGGAGCTTGCCTAAGAGAATAATGAAGACACACTTATTTGGTTGAAGGTGAACACAATATTTGATGAGAAGGCTAAAGATGACCTTCAGGACTGTAAGGTGTTTGGCCTGATGTTTTGATTTGGCAAGAAGTTAATCTACATAATCTTCCAATATACGATGCATGATGTCATGGAAGATATAAGTCATGGCCCATTGATATATAGCACCATCATTTTTAAGCCCAAAAGGCATGAATCATTAGTAAAATTTTCCCCAAGGAGTGATGAAGATGGTCTTATGTTGATCTTCTGGGGTGAGTAATATTTGGTTATAACTCAAGAAACTGTTCATAAGTGATAGCATCTCATGGTCAGTGGTAAGATCAACTAGTTGGTCAATACTAGGTAGAGGAAAGTCATCTTTGGGGAAAGCTAAATTAAGGTCGTGGAAATCTATGCCTATGCAGAGTCCTCATATTGTTTTTTTGACATGAACAATGTTAGAGATCCATTGGGGATAATCGATAGGTAGGATGAAGGATATAAAGAGAAGACAAAGTGAAGTTATTCTTTTACAAGAAGGGAAATGAAATTTTCACATCTTTTGTTTTACAAGTTTTGCTTAAGGAACAATTATGATATTATGGACCACAATGTTTGGGTTAATACCAGGCATATTAGTGCGGGACGAAGAAAAAGTGTTGGTATGATCCTAGAGTAAAGAATTGAAAGATTCCTATTTAGCAAGAGATCTAAAGATTGACCAATATTTAAAATGTGTGGCTCGTCTTGAGTGTTAATATTGATTTCAATGGTCAACTCATTTAACATGGTTTACATCTTAGAAGGCGGCGACCACCGGTGAATATAAGAATCTTCTGCACCAAGGTAGGTGAGGATAGACTCATCGTCCTGACATTGAATGATGTTAATGGATGGTGTATCATCATCAATCATGTCAAGATATAGGAAGGGAAGAGAAGAGGGATCCTTGCCATCACGTTGATAAGTCAGAGTCCCAGGGAAATGGTGTTCATGAAAAAAATTTAGGAGGAAAAGATTCGGGATCTATAGACTCCGTGGTGAAGGTGGTGACATTGGTGAATAGGGTGGAGAAGGTTTTTCGTCCTCAATGAGGTCGATGCGGGCCTTCTTGGAAGATGGTTTGGCAAAGTCAATACCATTGCGGTCTTTGTGTTTATGTGTGGTACACATGATGACAGTATGATGGCCATGTTCGTAAAACCCAAATCCAAGCCTTTCCATGCACAATGTGAAGGAAAGTGTGGGAAAAGTGGTGGTTGGTTAGATATTTGAGGTCAGATGAAAATGGTCATGTTTGGGAAGGGGGCTTGGGTGAATAGGTGGAGGTGTCAAGTCCACCATACATTAAGTTTTTACAAAGGTGGGGATGATAGTAAGCGAAGATCTTGCCTATGCGATGGTCATAATGAGGATATTGGCATAGGCTACCATACTCATGTGGAGTAAGGAATGTGTTTATGTTGTACAAATGGTACTCCCCCAAAGTGAGGCGTTGAAAACACCTTCTAAGAGATTGGTAGTGGATATGTGTGTAGCTGGAATAGATGAAGTAATAGATGATTGGGAAGAAGAAGTATGAGTTAGTTTGTAATTAGATGGGTTAGAAGATGGGTTGGCTACAGAGGCCACGACAGTAGTAGGAATAGAAGAGGTAGGCATGGGTGAGGTAGTGGTAACATCGGTGGATGGGGTGTGGGTGAAGGAGAAGTGATGGAAGTGTTAGATGATTTAACGGTATGAGGACATCATTAGGTCGGTATAACATATTGTAAGTTTTAAATGGCTAAGGGTCAATTAAAATTTGGATGGTATAGTTATATCGTTCATGTTTAAATTTTACACAAAGATGTAAAATTGAAGTAAAACAACCCATAACACAGATCCAAGGTTGGATGAACAACATGTTATACTAGAATTACCCTTCTAAAACCTAGAATAATTCTAGCATAGTACAGGGGCCCACATGAGCGTGAAGAATAATGGTGCAAAGGGTGGAAGTGACATCATCATTGAAGGTGAGAAACATAACCAGGTTATTATGCATGCAATTTAAAGGGGTGTGTATTTGATTGTATGTGTGGGAGGAGATGATGTTGATGCTGGCATTTACATCGATCATAACGTGCCAAACATGAATATTATCAATATAGATGGAGATGAAAAGAGAGAGATTAGGGTCATCTGATTGAAGAGGTATGATCTCCTAAGGTTTCCACTTGATGAGTGTGAGTGGGGGTAGAATAAGGAGATGATTTGGTAAGAGAGGCCATGTAGTAAGGGGTGATAATGGAGGCTACCGGTGTGAGGTCATTAGGTAAAACCTTGAAGGATTGAAAAACCTCTATGAGGACTTGTTGATGAGATTCGAGGTTTGGATGAGATTGTAAAAGACATTTTTAGATGGGATTGGTGTAATTGTTTTATAATTGTACGATGGGCGACCCCATCGAAATAGGGTATGTGGGTTCTCGAATGGCAATTTTGGGTACGGGTGTAGATGATATGTTAGGCACAAGATTGGTGGATGGGCTAGTTTCTTTTTCTTTTCCTTTATATTTTTGGGTGTGAGTGAAAACTTAGATCATGTTAATCTGAGGAAGAGAGGTGGATGGAGAAGGTATGTCATGAGTAGTATAATGACATGATGGAAAAAATCCTAATGCGGGGTAAGAAACTTGTGAAATGAGTAGGGAAGACTAACATTTAGGTAGCGGTTTGGCCAACTCTCTAATATAGACCTTATTGATCTTGAATGTTGGAGGTGGAGATGCGGGAGATTGAATAGGTAGTGGACGAGGACGTGTGGTGATTGGTGAAAGTGGAATAGAGTCCTCATCTAGAAGATAAACATCATCAAAAATTTCTTGAGGAGGGCATAGTTGGAGAAGAACGGTTTTTAGAGCCTTACATTTCTCTACATCATGTCCTAACACATGATGGTAGGCAAAAATTTTAGTTTCATCAAACCCTTTTGGTTTAGGTTTGAGTGGGTCATAAGGTAGAAGTGGCGGTAATGTGATAACTAAGGTCTCTAAGAGGTTGGCTAAAATGTTGGCATAAGACCCTACCAATGGATCACAGTGTGAAGTGAGTGTGGGTTTGGGTGAAGGTGTAGATGATTGTGGTGGAAGAGGTATTATAGGAGGTGGAATAGGTTTGACCACCGGTTTGGAAGGAGGTACTATCTTAGGTTTTGATGGTACCTTCTTAGCTAAAGGTATGTTAGATGAACTAACTATAGAAGGTATCATGGGTTTAACTACCTTTTTGGAGGGTAGTGGGTTATTGTCCTTGGATTGCACCTTCTTGGGTAAAGGTGAGGTAGGATTACGTGATGCAGAAGGGAAAGTGGATGATGGTAGAGGATGGGTTAGCCACGGTGATAACAAAGGTGTGGTAAAGGTTGCTAGTTGAGGTTGGGTGGAATGTATGGGTTGAAGTCACATAGGTAGTGATGGGGTTATGGTAGCTGGTGGAGGTATAGGTGGTAAGAAAGTGCTAGTGATCGCAAAGGTTATGCGGTTGATTGGATGTAATAAAGGATCATGATGAAGAGGTGGGCTCTGTAGTTTTTTTTTTTTGGGTAGGAGGTTGCTTGACCAGGTTTGACAGAGGTCCGAGGAAAAACCAAAGGGGTGAAGGTGACAAAAGTGTGGTGTGTGAAATTAGTATATGCGATATTGAAAGTTGGGTCTTCTTTTTAGGTGGAGGATTGGCTTTTATATGAGCTTGGGAGGACGTGGCTAATTCCAATTTGATGGGTGGATGGACAAGGATTGATGTTGGCATGAAACCTAGGGTAGTCATAGGTGTAGAGATGGGAGAATATTTAGGTGCAGATAGGTTCTTATGCATAGGAATGGGTTTGGTTATGGTTAAAGGTTTAGATGTAGGAAAGGGTGACGAAGAAGAATCCATTTCAACAAGCATGGTCATGGTTGATTTGGTCACTTGAAATACCTTTGGATAGATCGTGGAGGTATTAGTAAGTGATGTCTGCATTTGGGTTGAAAAGGGTAACCAAAGGCATCCCCAAAGCATGGAATTATCAACATAATCCAAGCAGTCGACCAAGTGTGAAAATGACATTTCTATAAGAGGAGATGTAGTTGGTTTAGTGGAAAACCTTATAAAATATGTCCATGAGACAAGGAATTGGTTAGCCTCTCGAATCATGGGTAAAATATCTAAGAGAAGATTAATGGGAGCCTAGAATGCTAATGGGGAACCGTCCCCATTAGGTAATGATGCATCTAAAGGATCCCCATGGGTAAGAGTGATAGTAGATGGGGTGGGGTAGATTATTCTTTCGATGGAGAAGAAAGTGATGATGATTCTCTCATGGGTAGGAGAGTTAATACTAATTATTGTTTGGTAGGTTATGACGTAGATGGTGTAATGACATCGGCGAAATTGTGGACTCATCCATGCGTGAAGAGGAAGGTGAAGGGGACTCCTCTGTGGGTGAAGGAGTAGATGAGGTAGGCTCTGCCATGGGTAGAGGATCTCGTGCTAGAATCTCCTTGATAGATGAAATAGGTGGAAATTGAAGAATGTATGGTATAATATCAAAAATAGTGTGGACTTCATGACCATTATTGTCCCTAGTTAAAGGTTCACCATTTTGATTAAATGATGGTGTATGATTAAGAAACAACTTCTTAAAGATATGTAAGTTTTGATTTTCTCGGTGTGTTTAGGTTGTCCAAGATGAGATATCAATTATCTAAAATTTTGTGGACAATATTCTTGAAGGTTATGTAATTACCATTGTTATGGCCTTTGACGTGATGATAATTTTAATAGTCATGTTCTTTATACCATGCAGAGGCATAGGATTTAGTGGGATCAAAACCTATATGAGGTTTTATGGGGGAAGTGCAATGGATCCGACATTAAGAAGCTTTTCCAAGACTAAAGAATAGGGCTCTCCAATTGGAGTGTACTTTCATTGTTCCCATTAGAACTGAAAAGTTTGAATGGGAGAAAGATTGGAGGAAGGTTTGGCTTGATTAGATGGATGAGATGGACCATCTTTGAGAACTACCGCATTGGAAAATCCTTTAGCTTTTAAATAATTTTTTTAGGGCTTTGAAGACGAAGAAGCATCATTTGATTTGAACACGAAATTTTTGTTTCACAATTGAATTTTCTTCTCTTCAATGGCACGAATTTCCAATTTTCATGCCATGGTAAATGATTCATCAAAGGTACGAAGGTTTGTACCTATAGAGTTGGTGAGATGTTCTGGAAAAATCTCTACTGAACAACTCTATAAACTCAACTTGAGGTAACTGGAATGTTAATTGGTTGATAAGGCTTAGCCAAATGAGTAACAAAATATGCGATAGATTCATCATCGTACTATCGTGGCAAGTACAGTCATTCATGGTGACTTTTTGATGACATTGATTGAGAAATGGTACAAGAGTTCTTCACCACTTGGTTAAATGAGTAAATGGAATTTCGGGGTAAACCACTATACCAATCTAAGGTGGGTCTTGTTAAGGATGTGGGGAATGTCTTTAGGAATAAAGCATCGTCATGGGTAATTGGATAACACCCATGTTTGAATGAAAAAAGTGTTGTCGCGGGTCTTCTTTATTGTTAAAACGGATGAACTTGGTCATTTCAACGCGTGCAAGGTATGGGAAAATGGGGATAGATGGATGAATAGGCTCATTATAGATTTCTTCATAAGTTAACAAGTTGTGAAAGCCAAAAACTAATGCTTCTAATGTTTGCATCTTTTACATCATCATCTTAATGAGGCCATTGATGGGTTGTGAGGAATTGGCACCTCCTATGATAAAAGGAGGTTGATGATGGATGTATGATGTGGAAAGCATCCTTGTATATGGGGGTTCCAACTATGAGAACTACGAAGGGGAATAAATGTAAGTGGAAGATATCCCGAATAAGTGATAGACAAGAGTGGGGGTTACTTAGTGATGAGTGTAAATAGGTGAGATAGTCATAACGAATTTTGTGGTAATTGGGGGTAGAAACTACGGATGGAAAGGACAAGGTTTTGGAATTGGGTTTGGGTTTCTAACACCATGGGTGGTCATGATACAACCGGTATATATGAGGTGATAGGTTCGGAGATGAGGCTATGCCAAGGAGTCTGGTTAAGGGATGGTTGACACCATGAGTGTGATAGATGTTGTAGGTGCAGCGGTTATAACATAATTGGGGGCAAGGACAAGAGGGATAGACATGAGCATGATGTATACCAACTATCTTGAGGAGTCTCGGGTAGATGAGTGGGTGAGATAGTATTGTAGGGAAGTGGGATTCTGGTCAAGGAGTCTTACAAACTCCTCGTCACCGGTACTAATGGTGATGGGTTGAGTTGGATCCATATGTAACAAGATAGAAGGCGGTGATGGGCTAGGTGGGAGAGGCTGAAGGCTAGCATGAAACACAAGGGCGTTGGCTTGGTTGCAAGTTAAAAACATGTGAATTAGTGTATACCTAGTAAACTATACTCTATAAATGACACAAAAAACAACAAAAATGGAAAAGGCTAGATTTCAGAGGTCAAACAGTTGGTGTTCTAAAAAATTAAATCAAAGGAACCATTTGTGGTTAAGTTAGCTGATGATGATTAGGGAAACCAATACTAGTTCTTGTAGAAATAAAATTTTTGTAAATGAAGCACAAACTGATGAAAATGAAATAAAGAAGTTATATTTGACTGTGATTTTAGAATTCTGGGGTATGATGATGTCCTGAGAACTTAAAAAGAACAGAAGATGTGATGAATGCTATTTTTGGTAGAATGACCAAAAAGAGATGGAAACCGACAACAATTAGGTAGACTGATGTTGGTTAGATGTAAATCATTACTGATCTCTGGACCGACATCAGTCACTATGAAATTTGGAAAAGTGAAGAAAAATTGTTTTTTGTGAATAAAGTCAGATGAAATATCAACCCAAAAAAATGAGTATGATAATAATGGATCCTGACACACTTAGAAAACTATTAGAATACACCAACTATGATGGTGGAGTGTGAAAGGAAGAAGAAAATGAAGAACGTAACCTCACAAATCAAAAAACAACTCAAGAAAAAGCTAAGAAAAACACATAATCCTATAAGTGAATTTTTATGTTTTAGCTTATGTTATTTTAGACTAACTTTGTGAATCAAAATAAAAAATTGGTTGGGAAGGTGTCCTATGAAGAGGAAAATTCTAACGGTGGTTTCAAGTTATGTTTTGGTGGGGGTGGTTCTTTCTTTGAGTTAATGACTAGATAAAGAAACCAACTTGGCACCCATTATCAATCCTCTGATCATGTGATCGTTGACAACTTATTCTACATAAGGTGTTGTTTAAGAAGATGTGTGAATTTTTATTTTTGTAGTTTGGCAAAGAGAGAGAAAAGAGAAATTTCTCTACAATTCAATTATGTCAACCATTAGTTGGGCATGAATTCCAGCGTATAGGTTGCCCTCAGTTTTAACGTGAGATAAAAATGCAAGCATAAAACAATGAAATGCAAGTATTTTAGAACCCAAATAGAAACGTGATATTTGATGTAAATAGAGAGTGAATAAGAGAGAAAATGACTTTCACTAATGTAAAACAAGAAGAAAAAGAAGGATTATTTTTAGTCCCGAAATATAAATGTCACTTAGACAAATAGAAGGAAGAGAAGATTCCCAGGAGAAGATTTAATGTTAACTTCCTTTTTTAAAAGAAATAAACATATAAAATATTTCCCTAAGAATGAATAAATGTAAGGGACCCCGAATGGGTCCCATCAGGTGTGCGAAAATGTTGCACTAGATTCTTGATAAATTAATGAAATAGATAGAGGGTGATAGGTCAAGGACGAAAACTTGGTTGTGATGTCGGTTGAAGGTTGTGTGTGTATTCTGATTTCATGATCCAATGTTGATTGTGAATACTCCCTTTTGGATAGGATGAACTACCTGTAAAATGCAAAATAATACCACCAGATAGAGTTAAATAAAACAAGTGGACTGCCTAGAAAATCTAGATCCGAGAAGCTTGATGCTTCCTAAACAAGTTGTCAATCCACTTTTTAAATAACAATATTAATGCTATCCAAAATAAACATGAAATAAAAATCTTATTGGAATTGAAATGATTTAGGTATCTCATAAAAACAAATAAGAAAGGTTAGATAAAAGGTGATGGGCTAGTATTGCGTTGTAGGTCTAGTAGAGGATCTGGGTAAGGTTTGGTAAAGATTAGGAGTGATTCTGGGTTGTTAGGGAATGGGTATGAGCTCACTGGTCTAAGGTATGTTGCTAGACACAGTAACCAGTGTCAGCTATGTGACCAATTCCACTTTTTCAAGATGACTGACGTTGGTTGGTGAACCGGTGTCGGTAGGGGCAGTTAATAAAAATCTCTTAGAAATGGTCCAAACTCTCCCGATCGATGCACAGGGATGGAAATGGTGGGGGTGAGGTCATGTAATGGTCTAAAAGGTTTAGAGATGATTAGGATAGGGGAAGATAGGTGGAAGGTCTAGGTATGGTAGGGTGATAAGTTGGTGGGAGGAAGGGAGGTGTACGGATGTACAAAAGAATAAATTACTAAGATGAATAATAAATCTTACTTGAAAGAAAATAGAGATAAATGAAGAGATATTAGGTACTTACTGAAGAATGGGTCTGGAGAGTGCAGGTGATGAGGAAGGTGATGGCAAAGATTTAGAGAGAAGAGAAGTTGCATTTTTTCTATGAGAGTTTGAACCTTCATGCTTCTCTTTGTGAATTTGTGATCATGAAGAAGATGATGGATGCCAATGGTTATTGGTAGTGTTCCCATGTGTTTTCCTTTTCCTGAGTGCTTTAGAAAATATGAGTGCTCTAAGTCTCTATTCATATGATATCTTGAATCAAATGACCAACCTCAAAGCAAAGGATTTTGGAAATGTATTTAACCTAACCGAAGACGGTTAGGGGACCGATGTCGGTTGAGATATAATCGACATCGGTTAAGGTGGGAATATCTAGGTTGGCCAAAAATAGCCTGATTGTTTCTATTTTTGGCATGGTCTTCAATCTTCGTCCACATCTCAAGTGATAGATCACGAAGGATGAGTAAGAGTCCTCTTACATTTTTTAATAATATTTAAGTCTAGGTTTATACTAAGTCCTAGTTGGTTAGGATAGGCTTAGACTTGGTCTTAGGCCATTAATGGGGTTTGAGTGGGTCATGGAGTGAGGTGGCTAGGTGAGTTGACTGGGTGAGGTGGTCAAGTGAGGATGTTAATTAAGTTAATTAAGTTAATTAATTCAATTAATCATGTGCACTATAAGACATTAATAAGTAAGGTATGATTAATTTAATTAACGAGGTTATATGGGTATTATGACATAATTTTGGTGTCTACACAAGGTTCTACTCATCATGAGGAAGGGGCCATAATTACGAAGTGAGTTGAAAACATCTTCTAACCACCGAGTTTGTGATTTAAGTGACAAAAACTCTCCCTCCTCCATGGTGGCTCAATTTTTTGTCCCTCATGTCCCTTTTTCGGGATAAAAAAGGGACATTAATTTCTCATAAGTTTTCCTAGGGTCTATCCATCATGAGGAAGGGGCCAAGTTTGAGTTGTGAGTGGAAGACACCTTTCTAACACCTCAAGTGACAATTTAAGTGACACAACTTCAAAACATGAACCTCTCACCATGGTGGTGCATTATTATGTCCCCCATGTCCCCTTTGAATTTTTTAAAAGGTAAAAATGGACATCATGGGTGTCAAAGTGTGCATTTTCCACTTTTGGAAGCCTGCCTTCACCAAACACTACCCAAAATAGCCACCCAAGTCCATTTTCTCACCACCGGAGCTAGGAATAGAATTCCAAGGAATTAATTTTATTATTTTGAGTAGAAAAAATACAAGGAATACATTCCCACATATTTCATACCTTTATTCTTCCTTATTTTTTAAATTAAGGCCCCTTACGACATGCTACAAGTAGCCTGATATTACATAAGTTGTTCCTAAATATGATTTTTCTTGAAGAAAGTTCCTAAAATACCTGAGATGACTACATAGATCTACCACACACTTCTTGAATGCTTTATCTTTTCCCTATATGTTCCCGAGGAGGGTACCGTATGCGATGGAAAAGTGACAAGCAAGCATGGGAATCTACAAGTAACTCTTCCTCGCACCCGACCTCCCGAGGTCATGCCGAGATAGCCGGTGGGGATGGATTATGCGTAGGGTATGGGTAAACTAGTTAGGAAATATTATATCTTTGACATGCACTAATGGAATCTATGAATCTAAGGCAAAGAAGGCCCTCCTAACCTAAACTGGTGTGATAGATTGGTCGGCAAGGATGAATGCTCGAAGGCTCTAATCAATATCGAGCTCTGGCGTGATCCGATCTATAGGTTGTGGGATACATGGAAAATGACCTGGGATGGTTTCGTGTATGTCTCCAGACAGGGTCATAAGATAGATGGTGGATAAAGTTGGCTCTTATGGGTGATTCTCCAGTCTAGTCCAGAAATCCATAGCTTTGTTAGATTCTACGTCTAATAAGGATAACTGTGTGATGATGATAGGTGGAAGTGGAGTAGATCTGAATACTAATGTGCGTAAGCTAGTATCTATGTCTGATTCACCTATGGATTTGTTGGGTTGTGGGATTTGTGGGTCACAACCGTAGATTCATGGTTGTTGTGGACCTGCCATGGTCATGTGTGGAATTAGTCCCTAATCCCTAGTATCCAATAGTCGTATGCCTTTTCGGCCTCTATGTTCAGAATTAATAGTTGTGCAATCTTTTATGAGTATCTTATAGGCATTCTTGCAACCTGAATCCTTAAGCTAGTATCTATGTCTGTGAGGGTGTCTCCTGCATTTGGCTATGGGACCAAAGGGTCATAACCAAATGTTTGCTCTCTTTCAAGTCCTTCTACAAAGAATGCAGATATTTATCTAGGGTAATCTGTAGTTTGGCTGATTTGACCAAAATGTGTGTGCTTGGTCATCTTCTATATTTAACCCGCTTAACTGTGAGTTGATTTGTTGTAAGTCTGTTGTTGTTCGGAAGACTTGGATTCTAAGGTTTTGATCTATATCAGTTATTTCCGTAATAAGATTGGGTTGGCATACGATTGGCTCGAATACGTATTCTCTGGGCTCTCTAGGTCCCGTGATTGTCATACAAAAGCAAATGATATAAAGCTAATTAATGACAAAATAAACTAAACATGCAAGATATATTTACGTATATTTCTAAGTTTGATGCTTATTGATAAACTACTGAACAGATTTTAAAGAGCAACTTATCTAATATATCTAAAATTGACAACTAAACTAATAACGCAATTAAAACAAACAAAGCGACCGAGTATAGCTGCTTGTCTGTGTAATTTGTAGATCTATTCTAAATAACCTGATAACTGATCTACTCTATTTGAAAGACTCTCAATCCTACCTCAAAAGTGAGGAGTGAATCATAGTTTCTCAGAAACTATCAATCCCCACAGCTTCCCTGGCAATATCGAAAGTAAAATTTAACTGAAATGAAATGATTAGCTACTCTATTTGATATGCTTTTAACTAGAACTTTGAAAGCTAGAACCTGGATTTTGTAGAACAGTGGCGAATCCGATGGTGTGTGACCTTGTCCCCTCGGTGCAGATCTCCTCGTTCCTTCATGCTCACGTGGACCCGAGAAAAGCATGTAATTCTAGCATCAAAAAAGTAGATATTGGAACAAAGGTAGATAAGGATGCGGACTGAATAAAATGTGTTTAGGAGAGGGATAGCACAAGAGTACAGAGCTTTGGCTTATGTAATTCCTAGTGGGATTTATTGTGAGTCATGCAACATAAAACGTCCAGAACTCTGAAACTATCTTCTTTGATGAAAAAACCCCGCAACTTTAATGGCTTCCTATTGAAATCAAACTATCCTACTCCAATTGATTTGGATGAATGGCAATAGTAATTTGTACAAGGAGAATATGTGGCTTTCTGAAAGCTAAACAATGCCAACTATGCATCTAACAAATGAAACTATGAATCCTAAACAAAAGGAAAGGATAAACTATTGGAATGAGAAATTCAGAGGAAAATTTGAGGGGCCTTTTGCTTGAGCACAAGCCAACTCTTTATAGAATCCCATTCACCCAAAGGTGAAAACCAATTTGATCTCTTAAACCATAAACAATGCCAAAACACTATTCCAAGGACAAAATCATAAATACGAGCAAAGGCAGTGAAAAAAATTGGTAAACATTGAATTTTACATGATTCACGTTAAAAGAGCATTCTAGAAAATGCGTGAAGGACCACCGCCCTGAGCATAGTCAAAATGTTTGGGAAGATATCGCCCGATCATGCCTCCACGAGCAAAATGCCGACTCGCGAGATCACAAATTAGTTTTTCTCGATTTACCATTTTTATCCCCAAAAGATTAAAATGTTGAAATCTTTGTCATGGGAGGATAATTTTTTAAAATGTTAGTTTTAATAGGTCTATCTAGGGGGGTGCCTGCATCATCATTGGGTAGGCTTTGTTTTAGTCAAAATAGCCTTTATTTAGCATTTTTAGGTGTTTTTAGGTCATGTGACCTGTGTGAAATTCAGGACACGACCGCCACCCTAGGTAGGGTGGCGGCTACTGAAGAATCATTTTGCCCTATTCGGGGTCAGTGGCGGTTACAAGACTACCATCTTTAAATGGTGATTATGGAACCGCCACCTACAAAATGAAAAGAGGACTCAAGTGCATATAAAACACCCTTTTCGAAGTTAATGAATTGCTTTGATAATGCGTTCCTTGATCATAAAACTTACCTCAAGTGGACAAAATGAACCTAACTACATGAAGATGTAATGTTAGATATATTTATACAAATAGTGCTGGTTTCTTATGCATAGAATCATTTAATTTGGTGCGATTTTGAGCTCTCACCAAATTCCTTGCCTTCCAAAGATATAGTCAAAAGATATGCACCATTTCCATAGTCCTTCATGACTCGGTATGGGCCCAACCATTTGGGTTGGAACTTCCTTCCTTCACCATATTTTTATCAATCGCTATCTAGCCTTAGAACCGCAGATCACCTTCATATATGTCTTGTTCATAGACCTTTTTGTTATACTATCAACACATCACATCAAATTAGTTAGCATAGATTCTTGTTTTTTTTCAACATCTAACCTAGCTTCATCTAGGCATTCTAGTTGGGAGAGACGTGCTTCTCATGTAAAGTGTCTTCATCCGAATCCCTTGTAATGAGATACGCTCCACCATATTTCATCTTGTTGACAAGCGGGAGAGCTTTCGCTCTAAATACCTTGAGAAAGGAGTTGCTCTCCTGGTGTTCTTATTGAGGTTTGGTGGGCCCACAAGGCCGGATATAACTTCAAATGCCAATCTCATTTGTTTTCTTTCACTTCATTTTAAGAAGAATGTCTTTTAATGTTTTTGTCACTTGACTCTATCCGTTGGCTTGGTAGGTAATATAGGGAGGTCAGTGGTGATGGCTTATTTTAAATTTATTGCACACATTCAGAACTTCATCATTCTTAAAAGAAGTCCCATTATCTCGAGATAATGATTTGGGGGGACACCAGGACCTAGGCCGATGATTTGGTTCAAAATGAACTTGGCGATTACGAAACCCGCAGAGTAGTAAGAGGCATAGCCTCTACCAACATGGTAAAGTATTCGGTGGCTTTGATTATGAAGTTATGGCCATTTGTAGATGAGGGAGAGAATTTCCCTATCAAATCTAGGCCCCACGTAGAAAAGGGCCATGGAGTAGCGATTGGTTGTAGAGCTTGTGCTGATCCTGGCATGTGAATATCGTGGGAGAATTCTTCCATTTATGACATTTCTTTCTAGTTAGGAACTCTACCACGTCGTGTTCAGAGTGGGCAAGAAATAGCTCATCCAAAGTATTTTGCCGATGAGTGGCATGACCATTCAAGTGGCCTCCACATATTCCACTGTGAGATTTGTGGAGAATCTTCTTGATTCTTCTATGTCGACACATCTTAGAAGCATTCCATTGAATGCTTTACGATAAAGCACTCTCTATAATGACGTATTTAGCTACGATAATGTGTAACCACCTTCTTCGTTATTGTGTAGCACCTTATAGGATACGTATGGTCCATGATATAGTTAATAATATCGGTATACCAAGGACACTCGTAGGAGGTCTAGTTTCGATGTAGTATATGCATTCATCGGAAAGCCCAAATCTACTAGATCAGCTCTGCTCTAGTGGGTTATCAACTAACCAACGTAATGATTTTTCCCTTAATGGATTTCTATTTAACAAAGTTAATTTTTTTCCCATCAAGGTCTGTAAAGCATCTAGAATTTTTAAACAAGGACCTTTTGACCATGAGGAAAGTTCAGAAATGGTCTATTTTTATAATGATTTTGATTGTTCTTATTTAACATGTAATGTCTTAAGCATTTATTATGAAGACTATGGAAAGGCATTCTCATTACTCGCTGCGTATAACATGTTTCTTAGTGATTTTACATTATGCATGTGAAATAGATTACATTCTTGTTTGTATCATCTTCTCAAAAGTATAGGCTAATGAGACATTGATACAAATGTTTACTTTCTCATGAGTATAAGATCAAAGGGTAGTCTAGCTTAGGTGGCATTAGCGTGGTACTTCGTATTTGGGTGGTGACAATAGGAAATGCTTAAAAGATCAAAGGGTAGTCTTTAGTCTAGTTGGTACTATAATCTTTCTTGAGTAGATTGTTGAGTGGATGAATGGAAAAGCTTAAATGGGATGAATCTCCGAGATTGCACAAAATTTCCAAGAAATGACCCTATTCCTACTTCATCGAAGTGGGACCATTTTGAGAACAACTTTGAATTTTGGATCCGTCAACATCGATCCCATCGTGATGATATAATGTAACCTTCAGGAGTTTCCCTCCTATCACACAAAGACGCATTTTTGTTTAGTGTGACTCCAAGATTCTATTAGATTTGAAAGAATGATGTAGAGTACTTCAAGGTGATCACAAAACCTCCTTCATTTGGCCAACAAGTCATCTACATAGGCGTGGGTTCCACAATTTTATGAATAAGATCATGAAATATATCGTTATCCCACTCATATGTAAGCACCAACATTCTTGAGACCGAATGGCATAATAAAGCATAGCAATAGGTTCCCAAGGAGTTATAAATGTGGTTTTAGCTTGGTCTTGTTCGGATATTCTGATTTGATTGTATCTAGAACCCATCCATTTGAGGGACAAACGCTCAAATCCAGTGTTCTTGATGTCAATGGATGGTAACATACGGAAGTCGTCCTTAGGGCATGCCCTATTAATGTCTCGGAAGTCTACACCTATCGTATCTTCCCATTCTTTTGAGAACAAACCCAATGATATTAGATACCCAAGGTAGTCATATCTAGCTTTTTGATGAATCCTACTTGGAGGAGTTTTGATTACCTCTTCTTTCACCATGAGAGCTACCTGATTAGGTTTCATTGATCTCGATTTGTGTTTAATTGCTTTTGAGAATGAGTTCCTTGTGACGAGGTTATGTACCGTAATGTGCGGTGTAACTCCTGAATTTCTTTATAGTTAAATGCAAAGGCCTATAATTATACACATAATGAGGATTTGGTGTGTATTTCTATTTCTTCCAAATTAACCTGCTAATTTCAAGATATGCCAGATCTTTGGATCATCCTTGATTCCGATGTTAATATCAATTGTTTCTTCGATTAAATAAGCGTTAACTTCTTTAAACTCAAATATATATTTCTTTATAGAACTTCTTAGGTAGTTCCGCATCATCTCCGTTCTCTACCGTGTATATCTAACCCGAGCCTCATCTTTTTTTGGGAAGCTCTATCATGGGATTTCTCAAAGTAAGAAGATGAATGTGGGATTAAGGACAAATCTATCATGTGATGGGTGAGATGTAACGCTGGTGTTTCAAGTAATCCGGTGGCTCTATCACTATCAATGTGGTCTAGGATAGGATTTGTTCTCATCTATGTTTGTTAAAAGTAGGTTTGACATTTTTTCACCAATGGTTCAAGGCCGAAGGGATACCATGAAATGGGTATCTTCCAACTTGTTTGGAGTGAAGCGTGATGCTAAGGTTGCTATAGAATCAGCGAGAAGATTTTGTTCTCGTGGGATTGCTTCAATTGATATGAAGTCAAACTCTTTGCTCAAATCAATACAACTGTTTTGTAGAGTCAGTAAGTGCTCGCCTTTGGTTTTATACATTTCGAGACTTGGTTTGCTACCAATTGTGAGTCTCCTAACACCTTGATGTTATTAACACCGATCCTCTTAGCTAAGATGAGGCCAAGGAGGAGGGCTTCATACTCAACATCATTGTTTGTACACTCGAAATTTATTTTAAAGGTGAATGGTATAATCTTTCCTTTGGGAGAAGTAAAGATCACACCTTCCCCCTAGCCCATAACGACATCTAGCTCCATTGAAATGGAGATTCCAATATTTAGTTGGGAATATGGATGTTTGGACATTTGTCATGTCATTGCCTTCCTCGGTTACTTCCACATGCAGAGATCCTCTGCTAGAAGAGAACCAAATCCTAAGGTATATCCCATGCCTACAGAATCAAATGGTAGGAAGATTGGTAGATCCTGTTCTAATAACTCAACAATATTTGCAGTAGTTCTTAATGATATGGTTTCAAAAATGTTAGCCTCATCCTTGAGGGTTGGAATAGTCTTGATTAGGCTCATAGTCTCAAGATCTATTGTAGGTACCAACTTTTCTTTCGGTTTTGCGTCGGTGGGTTTATTAAGTTGGTTTGTTGGGAGTTCGAACTCAAAATGAGTGCCTGGCCTTCTCTTCAAATCTGCTAGGTGTATATCGAATGGTTTTGGATTACCTTTGGCTATGAACACCTTTCTTAAATTCAAGAATCTTACTTCTTGAAATAATGTAGAGGGGATTGCCTTCATACTGTGTATCCATGGTTGGCCAAGGATCATATTATAGTTGGTTTCCCAATCTATAATATAAAACTCAGTCAAGATTATTTTGGGTCCTAAGTTGACTGTAGTATTATAGTTCCAATCGACGTGGCTTTAAGGCTATCATAGCCTCTTAATGTATTTCAAGTCGTGGAACAATTTGTTTCTCCATACCCTAGCTTTTGAAGGAAAGAGAAGGGGACTATATTAACTGCTGCTCCATCGTCAACCATCGCATGTTTAACATAATTGTTATAAACCCAAACTTGCAAATGTAGGTCCGGATCACCTCTACGTGCAATCTTGGCATCTGTTGGCATTTTTTTAATTTCGAATACAAACTCGGTATCCCTATCCAACTTCCCAAGAGGGTGGATATCAAAGTCTATATGGTTTACATGTGTTTTGGGAGGTGGAGTGATGTTAATTAAATGACCTAAACCTAATGCATCTAAAAGAGTAGCCCTATGGGCAGGAGAGTTCTTCAGTAAGTCTAGAAAATAAATGTGCGAGAAGGTTTTTGTTAGATCACTAATTAGATCATAGGCACCTATGGGTTTTACTAACATTTGTTGGATGTTATCTGTCTCTGGCAAGTAACTTGGACTTGGCTGAGAGGAATATTCTTGTGTCCTTGTTACAGCTTCCACGGGTAGTTTGGTGTCTAACTCCACTAAACCGACTATCTTGGGTCATGGTTGACTTCCTAATTGTGGTTCAATTGATGGATTTAGTGAAGTCGAGGCTTCATGATCATTGTTTCCTTTTATTATGCCCTTATTTTTCCCATTTGGATTTAAACTATTGTTATTGTGGTTTGGGAGCAGATCATTAAAGATTTTGAGGGATGCATTTTGAGGGGAAATTGCCCCTGTGAAAGTATTTGGTGTCAGTGATGCAGGATCTGCCAAGAACATATCTATGAAAATTTGTATTTGTTCCTCTGGAAAACGTTGCATGAATTTATTGTAGTCATGACACGTTCTAGTGTCATGGCCTCGATTTTGTGGAAACCACAATATGAGTTAGGATTTTAATTCCTAGTTTTTGGTTTGGTGTATATTGTGGCCCAAAACTCGATCAACCGTTTCCTACTAGGATTGAAGTTTTGCATTTTTTGGTTGTGGTTCTAGTTTTGATATCCAATTGAGTTTTGGCTTGGACCCTTTGTAGGTTTTTCCATTGTTGTTGTGGATGATTAAAATCCACCGCATTGATCGTTGGGGTAAAGTTGTTGTTTCGCTTTATTGTTCATTGGTGGTGGAGTGTTTGCAATATTTACCTTCTTAACCTTGATCGATTACTCCATCTCTTGTCACTCGTGATTTTTATTAAGAATTTTAGGTCCTTGATTGACGTTTGTGGTAGTAGGATAAGTCTTAGTATTTTGGTTGGAGGTTATTAACCTCCCATTTGTTCCATATGTCTTGCGACCGCTATCTATCTATTACCGCTTGATCTATTCGAGAGAGTGCTCTCAAGTACTTCATCATAAGTCCTTAGTGGGAAATTTTAGACTTCTTCCTTCACCTCTCTCCCGAGAGAATGAAGGAATAAATCACATAGTTCCATCTGATCCATATTTGGAGCACTTGCCGAAGAATAGAGGACTGTACGCCATCTTTGAATGAAATGAGCAACATATTCATTGTGTTCGTGCTTAATGTGCAAGAATTCCCTGATTCCTGTTCAATAGTTTTTCATATCAAATGCCTTGAATGAACTCAAATGAGTTATTTAAATGAATGGATGGAAGCTTCGTATTTTTAATATCAATCAAGGGTGATACCTTCTAATGTTTTGGGAAATATTTTGAAACAACCCCATCCCAAGGGAGTAGTTCTCAAATGGCTGTGGCATAGGCCTTGATATGTGCGTTTGGATCTCCCTCACCTTTGTATTTGGGAAAATCGGGAAGAGGTCTTGGAAGCATGATGCTTCGTATGGTGAAGTCTAAGGGCTCTTTCAAATATTCTGAATAAGTCCCTATCACATAGGTTTCGACCATTGATGGTGCCTGCTGAGGGGGTGGTGGTGGAATGGGTTGTTGATATGGCATAGCGTATGCATTGGTAGGGGCATAAGGAAACCCCTGTGGTTGAGTAAACATGCCAGGAGAGGAGAACATATCTCCCCTTGTGGTGATTTGGAGTACATGTTTAAGTATGAAGGGGGATTGTCTAGGAATGGATTATTTTGTACTAGACCGGAGGTATCGGAGCAGTGTTAGAAATGGTGTTCTAGTTGGTTTTTGTTGTGAATACCGAGGAGGCATGCCCAACATTCCCATTCTTGTGAGGAGGTCTACTTGGCTAGGATGGTGTTGAGGATTAACTTCCTACTTGCATGAATTGGGAATTTTGATTTTCTTGAGCAAGTTCTAACCCCCTAACTTTTTCTACTAAAGTTGAAATGACTTCATTTGGTGAAGTCATGGTATTTTTCCTTAGTGGCGTTTGTTGTATATCTTGATATTGTATAGGCATGTGATACCCTGCTATGAACTGATCGTTGCCCTACCAAGCTTTCCTCAGGGCATTTCCTATATGTAGTGGCATGGAGGTATTTTCTTGAAAAGAGACCTCGGGTTGTGTTTGTAAACTTCGTATGGGTGGGTACATACTCCGAGAGCGTTGTTCATTCCTGGCATAATGCACTGAATGCTCATCATCTAAAACTGGGTATGGATCTGATTGTCTACTAATTTTTGGTCTAAGTAGCAACTGAGGAGATGAACTAGATTCTCCTATGAACGTCATATTGTTTGAGCCTGAAGGCTATATTTTTTTGTCTTTGAGTGAGTTGATCCAACTCCTCTGTTTGGAAAGATGAACTATATCTAGTCCTTGGAGGTGGAGTTTGTGTTGATAATTGGTTATTTGAATAGTTTTCACCCCATACTGAGAGCAAGGGTGATGACTGCCTATTCGATTGAGCATAGTATGCCTCGAGACCTAGGAGAGGTCGACCATATGCATCAAATCCCGACATATTTGGGGGTATATGAATACCCACAAAATAATGGGAAAGGAGAAGGTGGAAGAAAATGGTAATAGAAAAGATCGGGTTCACCAATTTTTTTGGTGAAGATGTGAAGGCTTAATGCGGTATTAGAAGGTTTTGTTTGTTCACGTCGAGTTCACCAATTTTATACGATGGAAAAGTTACAAGTGAGCATGGGAATCTACAAGTAACTCTTCGCACCCGACCTCCCAATGTTGTGCCGAGAAAACCGGTGGGGATGGATTACGTAGGGTATGGGAAAACTAATTAGGTAATCTTATATCTTCGACACGCACTAATGGAATATGTGAATCTAAGGTAAAGAAGGCCCTCCTAACTCCGGAATCGGTGTGATAGATCGGTCGACAAGGATGACTACTCAAGGCTCCAATCAATATCGAGCTCTACATGATCCGATTTATAGGTTGTGGGATATGTGGAAAATGACCTCGGATGGTTTCATGTATGTCTCTAGATAGGGTCATAAGATAGATGATGTATAAAGTTGATCTTATGGGTGATTCTCTTGTCTAGTCCAGAAATTCCTAGCTTTGTTAGATTCTAAGTCTAATAAGGATAAATGTGTGATGATGATAGGTGGAAGTGGAGTATATCTGAATACTAATGTGCGTAAGCCAATATCTATGTCTGATTCACCTATGGATTTGTTGGGTTGTGGGATTTGTGGGTCACAACCATAGATTCGTGGTTGTTGTGGACCTGTTATGGTCATGTGTGGAATCAGTCCCTAATCCCTAGTATCCAATAGTCGTATGCCTTTTCAGCCTCTATGTTCAGAATTAACAGTTGTGCAATCTTTTATGAGTATCTTATAGGCATTCTTGCAACCTGAATCCTTAAGCTAGTATCTATGTCTGTGAGGGTGTCTCCTGCATCTGGCTATGGGACCAAAGGATCACAACCAAATGTTTGCTCTCTTTCAAGTCCTTCTACAGTCATGCGGATATTTATCTAGGGTAATCTATTTTTGGCTGATTTGACCAAAATGTGTGTGCTTGGTCGTCTTCTATATTTAACCCACTTAACTAGAGATTGATTTTTTCTAAGTCTATTGTTGTTCTAAGACTTGGATTCTAAGGTTTTGATCTATATCGGTTATTTCCATAATAAGATTGGGTTGAGTCATGATTGGCTCAATACGTATTCTCTCGGCTCTCTAGGTCCCATGATTGTCATACAAAAACAAATGATATAAAGCTAATTAATGAAAAAAACTAAACATGCAAGATATATTTACGTATATTTCTAAGTCTGATGCATATTGCTAAACTACTGAACAGATTTTAAAGAGAAACTTATCTAATATATCTAAAATTGACAACTAAACTAATAACACAATTAAAACAAACAAAGTGACCGAGTATAGCTGCTTGTCTGTGTAATTTGTAGATCTATTCTAAATAACCTGATAATTGATCTACTCTATTTGAAAGACTCTCGATCCTACCTCATAAGTGAGGAGTGAATCATAGTTTCTCAGAAACTATCAATCCCCATGCTTTCTCTGGCAATATCGAAAGTAAAATTTAATTGAAATGAAATGATTAGCTACTCTATTTGATATGCTTTTAACTAGAACTTTGAAAGCTAGAACCTAGATTCTGCGAGAACAGTGGCGAATCCGATGGTGTGTGACCTTGTCCCCTCAGTGTGATCTCCTCATTCCTTCATGCTCACATGGATCCATAAAAGTGTGTAATGCTAGCATCAACAAAAGTAGATATTGGAACAAAGGCAACTTAGGATGCAAACTGAATACAATGTGAGTAGGAGAGGGATAGCGCAAGAGTATAGAGCTTGGCTTATGTAATTCCTAGCGGGATTTATTGTGAGTCATGCAACATAAAAAATCCAACACCTGAAACTATCCCATTTGATGAACAAAACCTGCAACTTTAATGGCTTCCTATTGAAATCAAACTATCTCGATCTAAAAAGCAAATTTAACTAGCAATGGTGCACACAAATTTAACTAACTTCGTATTGATTTTTGATGTAAAAATTGAGCATTATATCCTTTTTGTATTTTTAATAAAAGAATAAAAACTGCAAGTACTGCAAATATTTAAAGAAAAGAAGATATTTCACCAGCAATTTGACACAAGAATTGATAACGAGTTCGGCGCTTGAGGCCTACGCCTCCGGTCCAGTTGAATGGGACCGATCTATTAAAATCTTGAAAATAATTCTTTACAAAGAATTATACAAAATTATAACCTTCTCACATTCTTCCTCTATCAAAAATAATAGGGGTTGCTTTTTACATCTTCTCAAAATTCCACTCCTAGCTCAAGTTATGAGCATTTCAATATTTTAACACAGACCCGCAATGCTATTCAAATAAAATAACTCTCCTTTTATAATGTTTCCAAATGGTTGGCACAATGGTTAGGTGCCTAAACTTTTGCATGGGAGGTTAGCTGTTCAAATCCCCTCCACTTCTCTCTCCTTCTCCTTAGGCGGATTTGTAGTGGTTTATCCCACATTGTGGGTGCGTGAAAGAAGGTAGGCATTTAATAATGCCAAGAGAGGGCTGTTTGCATTGGCTTAAGAGCCACCATAGCTACTTAGGAGTGGGCGCATTTCTTGGTTAGATAAATATGGTGCATGGATGTATATTTTTAGGTGCTTAAATAATGCCAAGGATAATGCGTGGACCAGGTAATAAAGGATTTGAATGAAATGCGTGGAATATGGAAATGAATAAAAATGCGTGGGAATGGTAATTGCATAGTTTAAAAAGGCATGTCTTATAGTCCCACATGCATAGTGCAAATGCAATTACAAGAATATATATACACAAGTTGGTATAGATTAAATGAGAAGGAGGCCAAGACACCCCTCCATAATCGAGTGTGTCGAACCTGGCTGAGGGCCCCCAGCCAGTAAATAGCGGGGTCCATTTGTCTGAAAATGAGTGTCCAAGACCGGCATTCCCAAAAACCACTTTTAGTACGTCACACAAATTTTCCACGTGTCGCAATATAATTGAAACACTTGGCGAGCATGCACACGTCCAACCTGCACAAAACTCCAAATTTTGCCAGTTGCCCGAAAATTTCAGCGGGCTATAACTTTTGCAAACGAGCTCCGTTTCCTGCAAACAAGATATCGACGGAATCGTATAATTTTTCTCCACGCTTTAAAAATGACTGCAATTTATTCTTGAGAAGATCTTATATCGGTGTTTCTTTGTGAGGATCCTCTGATCATTCCTCCCCACTGAGAAACTTTTGGACCCCAAAAGTCAACTTAATTAGTGAATAGGTGAGGGTATTTCTCCCTCACCTTTCCTAGTTTCCATCCATTTAGCCTTTTTCGATGCATGCCTTTAAACCCAACACAAAGATACTCAATATCACCCCTTCGTGAAGTTCTTACTTTCCTGTCCAAAATGATGTCTTCCTGCAACTCATCAAGATACTCAGGAGAAAAATCATCAATGGAAGGCATTATGTTAGAATCATCATGATCAACAATCATAGGTGGTTCATACAATCTTAAATTCTCAACATTTACAACTGAGTAGATTTGCATATATGGAGGTAAATCCAACCGAAAGCGTTGTTACCAATTTTTTCCAATATTTGGAATGGACCATACCATATAGGTTTCAATTTTTTACCTTCACCTGTCAGTCTTTCCTTGCTTGATGTGAAGCCAAACTAAATCACCAACTTTGAACTTGTGATCAGTTCTATGTTTATCATGCCTAGCTTTGTACTTAGCCTGACTTTTCTCCAATTGTTCACGGACATACTGATGAACCTATTGTATTCTCTGCACAAATCTTTTAGCCTTGTCAGAATCACTTGCACCATTAACAACAGTTTCATGTCCATAATATATATCTAATGGAGAATTAGGCAGATATCCATAACAAGTCTCAAATGGAGACTTCAAAGTAGAAGAATGTAAGGCACGATTATAAGCATGTTGCACATAATAAAGATGTTCATCCCACAATTTAGGATGTTTGTTACTATAGCCCCTAAGTAATTGTACCACTATGCGGTTTACAACCTTTGTTTGACCATCAGTCTATGGATGAAAAGTAGTGCTCTTTTTCAGTTTTGTGTCCATTAACCCCACAATGTTGACCAAAATTCCCCAAGAAATCTAGAATCCCGATCAGATATAATTGAAGTAGGTAAACCAAAATGAACCCAAACAAACTGAAAAAACAAATGTGCAGTTCCTCACCAGTTATTTGTTTAGTACATGGAACCAACACACACATTTTGCTAAATCTATCCACTACCACATATAAGTAATCATGTTTCTTCCGTGTCATGGGCAAGCCTCCTACAAATTCCATGGAAACACTTTCCCAAGGCCTTGTTGGAATAGGAAGAGGAGTGTAAAGTCCTAATTTCTTGTTACTTGGCTTGCTTGTGGCACAAAGAACACATCCCTTAATATACCTGTTTACATGTTCATGCATTCTAGGCCAATAACAATATTTTTGTAAATGTGCAATTGTCTTACTAACACCAAAATGCCCTGAAATAAGAGAAGTATGTGCTTCCCTAATCATATGCACATGCTCATTTTCTGAATACAAAGTTTTCCAAAATGATATAACAATCCTTCATGCAAATGATAATCTTTTTCTCCTACTTGTTTCCCACTTACTAGATCCTCATACACTTCTCTAAAGTCAACATCATTTACATATTGTTCCTTGTAACTAACATGAGCCAAAGAACTATGCTGCAAAAGAATAGATGCTACTACCACTGGTGGTCTAGATAACATGTCGGCAACCTTGTTTTGAATACCTTTTTTATACCTGATTACAAGATGAAATTGTTGCAAAAATCCCATCCACCTGAAATGTCTAGACTGCTGCAATTTGGTTTGTGTTTGTAAGTATTGAAGCGGTTGATGGTCAATATGTATAATTGTTTCTTTTCCCATTAAATAATGCTTCCACTTTTTAACACTTTGAACCAAAGCATACAACTCTTTATCATAAGTTGGATAGTTTCTTACCGCACTTGTAAAGGTTTCTGAATGGTAACACACTGGTCATTTGTTCTGCATCAAAACTACCCCCATTGCGTAGTCACTAGCATCTTGTCTCAATCTCAAATGAATGTTGTAAATCTGGAAGTGCCAAGATCGGAGTGGTACTTATCTTCTCTTTCAGTGTATCAAAGGCTTTCTGTTGTTTTCCTCCCCACTGAAAGACCTGTTTAATACTTGTCAAAGCATGCAAAGGAGATGCAATATATGAGAAGTTAGCAATAAATTTTCTCCAATACTGAACTGCACCTAGAAAACTTCTAACTTCCATCACATTAGTGGGTCTAGGCCATTTCACAATAACCTCTATTTTTGCAGGATCAATTCTCAATTCTCCATTTCCTACAATATAACCCAAGTAAATTAAAGATGTTTTTCCAAATTCACATTTTGACATCTTCAAATACAATTTCTCTTTCCTTAGTGCATCTAAGACTTTCTGGATGTGTTTAACATGTTCATCCCATGACTTACTGAAAATAAGAATATCATCTAAGTAGACAATAACGAAATTATCAATGAATGGTCTAAAGATTTCATTCATAACTCTCATGAATGTTGCTGGTGCATTGCACAAACCAAAAGGCATCACTAACCATTCAAACAATCCCTGTTTCATTTTAAAAGTAGTTTTCCAAACATCACCTTCTGCAATTCTTACTTGGTGATAACCACTTCTTAAGTCTAACTTAGTGAAATAAATTGCATTCTTTAATTGATCCAGTAAATCATCTATTCTAGGAAGAGGGTAACGATTCTTTATAGTAATCTTGTTTAAAGCACGGAAATCAACACACATTCGCCAAGTGCCATCCTTCTTAGGAACCAATATAATTGGTGAACCACATGGGGATGTACTTGGACAAATTATACCTTGAGCCAAAAGTTCCATTACCTGTCTCTTGATTTCCTCATTCTCTACTACTGACAACCTGTACATTCCGATATTGGGAAGAGGTGCATCCTGAAGCAACTGTATCTCATGTCAAACCCCTCTTTTGGGAGGTAGACCTGTGGATCCTGAAAAACATCATCAAAATGAGAAACAATTTTTACCAATTCATCCTTATGTTTCAGATCGCAAGTCTCAAAAGCCATCTCATTTTCTTTTTCTTTGGCTTTGACCACCATGAGCACAAAAATTTTTGCTTGAGTTTACAAGCCTTTTCATTTGACCTGCAGTTACTAAGGATAGATTATTCTTTTCATGGTGAGCTCTAATAATAAACTCAATTCCATCCTTTACAAGCAAATATTTATTTTCTTCCCTATAGAAGATTGCTTTACGATCATACAAATAAGGACTTCCCAAAACCACCCCACAAATATCCAAAGGAACTACATCCAATTCAACCTCATCAATAAACTTGTCTGTAATGGAAAATCTGAAAGTACAAGTTTTAGTTACCTATAGCTTTGCATCATCACAAACCCAACTCAAAGGATAAGGCTTAGGATGTGGTTTAGTTTTGAGTCCTAGTTTCTTAACAACCTCCTCAGAAATTAGATTAGCTTGAGATCCACTATCAAAAAGAGTATCAATTTTCGTATGCTTTGAAATTACTCTAATGTGGAAAAGCTCATTTCTTTTCTTATCATCAGGTATAGTTTGTTTACTAGAAGAAGATGCAACATCTGTAGTGCTATTGTTGGAAATTGAAAGAGTTGATTTACCTTGAAAACTCATAGCTGTGATTTTGGTTTCATCACCTAAATCAGAACCAAGATCATGCACTACAATGTTTGTTTTCTTTTCTTTTCCTTTCTTAACCATCCATTTAGGCTTCTTTTCAGGATGTAATTTCCAACATTTAGACTCATCATGGTTTTTTTACAATGATTACAAAATGGTTTTTCATCTTCCTTCTTAACAGTAGAGTTTGTTTTATGCTTACCCTTTCCTTTTCCTTGTTCTTTCGAACCTTTTCCTTCAGATTGCTTGTTCTTCTTGATTAAAAGAAGAGAAAGAGGACTCCTTTGTCATTTTCCCTCGTGCTTCCAAATGGGTTGCTTGAACACATACTACATCAAGATTAGTAGGACCTAAAACAAGTATCATATGCCTTAGATAACTATGCAATCCACCAATATATTTAAGTAGTGTTTCTTCTGTGTTTAGAGAAATTCCCAAAATTAGAGCCCTTTTCCTAAATTCTTATGTGTATTCTTGAACACTTTGTCCCTTAGTTTGTCTTAATGTTTTCCAATCCATCATAGCTTGTTGCTTATAACCAAGAGGATAAAATTGTTGCCTAAGATTTGAAACAAATTCAGACCAAGAAGTGATTTCTATACCTTTGTTTTCTTCCACTTCCTGAAGCTTACTCTCCCACCAAATGAGTGTTGTGCCACCCATCCGAAGAGTTTCCAGATGAATCTTTGCTTCATCATCAACAATTCTCTAAACCCTGCAATATACTTCTATCTGCTTGACCCAGTTATCCAACTTCTCTGCATTTAGCTCTCCAGTATACATAGGCAATTCAAACTTGATATCTAACTTTAATGAAGGAAAATCAGATTTTAAAGAGTCTCTTTTTGGAATATCAGAACTAGAGCTTTCTTCTTTCTTACCTCCTCTAGTTCCCTTTTCCCTTTGCCTATCTTGGTACATTTCTTCCACCATTTCCTTCATCTGTTGGAATGATTGACAAAAGTTTTCTTCCACTTCCTCTCGATCCGCCATTGTAGGACTTCGAGATCATCTGGTACCAATTTTGGGATCTCCTTCAACTAACTCTCCTTCACCCTTCTTAGATCGAGACCTTGTTAACATCCAACACACAACTTGCAATCCAAAACATGTTAATCTGAACCAAAAATCAGTCAAAACCAGCTCTGATACCAATGATCTGAAAATCAAATTTAACTAGCAATGGTGCACACACATTTCTTTGCTTTGTATTGATTTTCGATGTAAAAATTGAGCATTATATCCTTTTTGTATTTTTAATAAAAGAATAAAAACTGCAAGTACTATGTAAATATTTAAAGAAAAGAAGATATTTCACCAGCAATTTGACACAAGAATTGATAACGGAGTTCGGCGCTTGAGGCCTACGTCTCCGGGTCTGGTTGAATGGGACCGATCTATTAAAATATTGAAAATAATTCTTTACAAAGAATTATACAAAATTATGACCTTCTCATAGTCTTCCTCTATCAAAAATAATAGGGGTTTCTTTTTACATCTCCTCAAAATTCCACTCCTAGCTCAAGTTATGAGCATTTCAATATTTTACACAGACCCGAATGCTATTCAAATAAAATAACTCTCCTTTTATAATGTTTCCAAATGGCTGGCTCAATGGTTAGGCACCTAAACTTTTGCATGGGAGGTTAGCTGTTCAAATCCCCTCCACTTCTCTCTCCTTCTCCTTAGGTGGATTTGTAGTGGTTTATCCCACATTGTGGGGCGTGAAAGAAGGTAGGCATTTAATAATGCAAGAGAGGGTTGTTTGCATTGGCTTAAGAGCCACCGTAGCTACTTAGGAGTGGGCACATTTTCTTGGTTAGATAAACATGGTGCATGGATGTATATTTTTAGGTGCTTAAATAATGCCAAGGATAATGCGTGGACCAGGTAATAAAGGATTTGAATGCAATGCGTGGAATATGGAAATAAGGATTTGAATGCAATGCGTGGAATATGGAAATGAATAAAAATGCGTGGGAATGGTAATTGCATAGTTTAAAAAGGCATGTCTAATAGTCCCACATGCATAGTGCAAATGTAATTACAAGAATATATATACACAAGTTGGTATAGTGATTAAATGAGAAGGAGGCCAAGACACCCCTCCATAATCGAGTGTGTCGAACCTGGCTGAGGGCCCCCACCAAGTAAATAGTGGGGTCCATTTGTCCGAAAATGAGTGTCCAAGACTGGCGTTCCCAAAACCACTTTTAGTACGTCACACAAATTTTCCATGTGTCGCAATATAATCGAAACACTTGGCGAGCGTGCACACGTCCAACCTGCACAAAACTCCAAATTTTCAGCCATAACTTTTGCAAACGAGATCTGCTTTCCTGCAAAATTGATGGAATCAGCGCTATAACTTTTGCAAATCGAGCTCTGTGAGGATGCTCAAACAAGATGAAATGACAACATCGAGAATATGTGGCTTTTTGAATCAATGTATAATTTTTGAATCTCTACGCTTTAAAAATGACCCATTTACCCAAAGGTGAAAACCAATTTGATCTCTTAAACCATAAACAATGAAAACACTATTCCATGAAGATTGGTGTTTCTCTGAATTCATGTCCGTAAAAGAGCATTCGAAAACATGTGAAGGACCACCGCCCGATGCGAGGATGGCGGTTACAGGACCGTTGTCCTTCTGGGTGGCGGTTTTGTCACTAAAGAACAAAATGCAAAGGAAAAGAGGGGAAACGAGAACAAAAAAGCACGCGGGGCTAAGTGGGACATGTGGGATGTTAACACATAATTGGAGAGATTTTAAGGATCCGAAAACCTTGCGAGGAGACCTATATCATCATTGGGGCATGTGTTACGTTATTCGGTGGTGTAGTACCCTAGAATTTTTTGTTTGTACAGTACTCACTTTGGGTGCAAAAAGGAAAAATATTCCTTTTGAATCCCGGAAGCACTTGTCTTCACTTGAATCTAGATATATTCATGAATTAAATTGATAAACATCCTTGCACATGAAACAAAATTTAAAATCACATTATCACGTTCCTCCTAGCCACTATGAGGGTAACACATTGACTAATTTGGCTGGAGGACAAGTTTACATTGACCGAGAGAAGGGTTTTCAAATGTGGCTTAGGTTGTCATGGAAAAAATGAATTTTTCATGCACACATTTAACATGACAACAATTGGAACTTTCTCAGGGACGTTGTTACTCGATTGAGCATAGTGAGGAAAGGATAATCATGAAATCTATAATCTCAAGACACTACATGGACCAATCCATTAGTCTTATAGAATTATTTCCTTACCACATACACAAGAAACAAGCACACACATATAAAAATGAAGATAAAACACCAACAGAGAGGAAACAAAGAAAAATGAAAACCAAAAACATATTGGAAAGGGAAACTATATTACAGTGGAGGGAAATTAACATAGGCATGGGAAGCATGTACACATATTTGAGAACGGGTTGGGAGAAGTACGTACCATCAAGGAATAATGGGTTGAATTCAAACCTATGAAGTTTTAATATCATTATCCAATTATACAAAGTGCTCTTGTGATGCCTTCAGATGGTTTAAGAAGGAGAGAATACCAAGATTCGATATTTATATTGATATTTCATGGAAAACACTCTTACATCCAATGACCACTTTGTATAACATGCTTAGAGGTCTTGCCTTCAAGAGTCTCCATCTGGTGTTTCGTGAGTATGAGAAGTTATACCTGCATGTTCTCAAAAGTAGAATATTTCATTTTCTCATGGGATCATTCATCACCCTTAGGTGAAATTTTCAACATGGATTGTTATTCAAAATCAGAATGGGATTTATAAATGGTGAAAACAAGCCAATTCTTAATCCATTCATGAGACTCTTGCACATTCTCAATTTTTTGTTCTAAACAATTTTTTTCTATACAAACTAGCTCAACATTGGCCTTAGTATCATTTTCAATGATGGAGGTGTTATCTTCACAATTTAAAGTTCCATATGAGGTTTAAGCACTTTATTCTTTCAATTCACCATGAATACAATCTTCTTCATAAAACAAAAGATAGGGAGAACCATTTTCACATTCATTCTCACCCACTAAGGCTTCAAATTGAGAATTGAGCTTATCTTCTTGTTCCATCTCATTGTTGATTAATTTTTCATCGAAGAGGGATCATGAATGAAATCATACTTATCTTGCATAGCCATGGTATGGGTCAAGATCTTGAGACTCAATTGAGGGTATTCAATCTCTTTCATAATCTTCAAGATGTTTTTCATAGAATCCTCCTTCAAAGCTTCCATGTACTTACTTTCACCTTCATTTGAAGAGTCTTCAAATTGAGCCTCAAGGAGATGGCTAGAAATATGATCTACACATGGCCAAAATTCATTTGAAAAATTATCCTCCTTATGATACATACTTATTTCCATCCATGAGTTACCTTCTTGTAAGCTTGAGAATACCTAATCTTCATCATTTTCAGATAGAGAGAAGAGATCCATGTTATATGAGAAGGGTACACCTTTCAACTTAATTTCATTAGATTATTCTCATGACGAAGGAAGAATATAACATTGATGCTGCAACAAGAAAAATATTTTTCTCCATCTTGATCATTCCTTATAGAGTCTTCTTGTTCACAAGGAAAAGGAAAGACTCCATACTTGTTATGGTGATCAACATTACACCCTTTTGGTGAAGGTAAGGACATCAGCTCCTTGAGAGGTATTGTTCAATTTTCTCATCCATGATTGTATCAAGAAGGAAGTTAGATTATTTGATATTATCCATCTCATCACTGGTCATCCATGAATCAAAAGGAGAGACCAAATCAGAAATAAAATCATCAATGATTACCTCAAAGTCATCTTCTTGAATAACTTGAGTTTGGGATGGAGAATTTATTTCTTGAATATATTCATGGTTGGTGGAATCCTCGGAAAGCATTGGTTCATCTATCATAGGAAAATAATCTTCATCTCTTGTATATGTTGTTTCTCCAAAGGGTTATGCCTCAAGCCAAAATGAATTTATGAATGAAGGCTCAACTATCATGATTTATTCATCATCCTCCAAGGTGCTTATCTAATTATCATTATAAGGTTCATGGATAAAGCATTCATAAGAACTCTGGGCAATAATATTTTCAGAATAAACACCTTATAATATGGGAAATAATTAGGATCTTCTTCGAAGGATGAATTTATTCTTCCTCGTTACATAATTCTTCAAGTTACTCATATATTTCTTGCATAGCATCAACATCATTCATAATTTCAAGGTTGATATAGGGATTTGAATATCCTTCTTTAACACACAATATTATTTTCAGGTACTCTCTTTTCAAGGTGGTCATTTTCTCATCTTCATATGCAAGAAAATCATATAGAGGAAGGGAGACAAGAAAATTCTTTTAGTTTCTTAATCAGTTACATGGAGTTAATAACATTACCTTCGTGAGATTATTCATCTTCATTCTTTTAATACAACATTTTATATCTCTTTTGCATATTTTTCATCAAGCCCTTAGAATCTTCATAATCAATAGGTGCAAGTCCCATTTTATTTCATTTTGTAGTATATCTCTTGAATTGAAGGTATGAGGATTTGATGATAGGTTCTTCACAACATTTTTATTCATTCTAGACAGGTCTTTACTTGCTATTGCATAAATGCCACTAACCTTATTTCCCTTGGCTGATTCTAGTTTTTTGTTTAAAGCAAGAGACATCTTCATTGTTCTTGAATGCTCACCCTTATAGGAGTTGGTCCAGAATGATAGTTGATCAAAAAATTTCAATACTTGGTGGTATTCTTCTTATTTATGGTTATCAATCATTGTTGTTCAACAACAATATCGAAACTTTGTCTTTGAGATGTGGAAAATGAATTTGATATGGATTAATTCATAGATAGAGACCTTCAAAATCTTATTTTTCTTTTAAATGTGTTTTTTATTTTTTTGAATACATACATTATTATATTTTCCATATATCTTTATGGGTGAAAAAGGGAATATATCTCCCCAACGGTGTCGCTAAAAACTGTTAGTGAAATAATTTTTCGTCTTGCAAATTATGTGTTTCCACCAATGGTCATGGGGTTAATCCTATGATTATTGTGTATGGGGAGGATCCCATTATTGAATATAAACTATCCTAATTCTATGGGGTGGCCAATAGGTCGAGGAACACAAGAACAATTTATCGAGCCTATGGAAAACTACTTTTATGGACTACAAGGAGGAATTTATAGGACAAGGGATAAAGGAGAGTCGGAGAAATTAGGAAAGAGAGAGTTATTGTTGTGATTAGGAACTAGAAAATTTTAAGCACAATAACTAAATTAGGTCCATATTCAATTAGAAGAAAACAAGAATGTAAGAAATTAGCAAGACTTACAAACTAGAGACACACAATTCTTTATATTCATCAATAAAGAAACAAAGTTCCTTCTTGGTTATACAAGATCACTATGATTAAAAAGTTACATAAAAGAGATAGAATAGATAAAATAATAAGAAAAGGAAATGGAAGAAATGTATCTCTTATTTATTGTGTAGTGGTGATACAAATCTCAACAACCTACAATAATCAACAATTGCTACAAAATAACTCACTTTCAAGGTCCTTTAGAATGGAGAATCCATTTTAATTTATAGCATTGCAAATTGTCCTTTCATATACCCCCATATGACCTTTCAATTTACTCTTCCACTTTTAACTCGACATCTTCCTAAGAAGTGAGGAAATAAATTAACTTTTTATAAGTCAAAAATGACTTTTACAATGCAACATTAGAGAGTAATTTAAGTGAATAAGCAAAAATACCATGATTACGTGCAATGAATAATTAGAAACAGGGAGATAAAAGGAGAAAGAATGAAGAGAGTTGAATTTTATGATGAAGATGAAACCCTATATGATGGAGAAATTATCGATTCATGATCCCTGAGGGAGAGTTTCTAGAATGAACTCTTGTCCTTTGAATTCTTTACTCAACTAAGATATTGTATTATCCACCTTGTCTTCTTCATTAATGAAAATAAAGCTCAACACATTGATCCATGTCTTCAAAAAATCACTAATATCCTTGCACTAATAAAACCATTCTTTTAAATATCTTACAATGTTGGAAATAGTTCCTCGAGGATGGAAAGGGAATCTAAGGTATCTTCATTAGAGGAAAGATGATCACCCGCCTCTTTCTTGACCAAATCCCAGAGGGAAACAATAAATTCTTAGATGATGAATTCTCGGTCAGTGGAGGGAAATAAAGTCTCTAAAAATAGTAGCATACCTAATTCAAAATCTTAAGAGTATCTTTTCCACTACATTCAAGTTTGGATATTTTATCTTCGATCATACCACATCTAGCATCCATGATGAAAACCCAAATTGGGGACAAATTATCGGTAGCTAATGCGAACACATTTTTTCTCATGAGGGTGTGAAAGTCAAGGGATATCATCTCAAACACAAGTGGGAGTACCTCAGACAAGTGAATATTATCTCTTTTAATCTCCTACCTTTCTTTCTTCACTTCTAAAAATTGGTGAGAATATATTTGATTAGAAAGAGGACCTCTGGAAATAATGTCTTTCCTTTCTCGATGATCTTTTTGATCCATATCTCATTATAATTCCCTTGTACCATATACCCTTGCGATTTCTTGACCGCTTTAGGATCAAAGCTACTAATTGGAAGAATTCCTTCTCTAACAAGAGGAGGTGTTTAACCGGATTCTAAGAAGGGTTAGATGTAAGTACTGATGTTTTCTACATGTGCCTCCAATTAATCAAGTGTTCATTTTTATTCTTCATTTTTTACAAGGATCCGAGTTGAATACTCCTTGAACAAATGGGTGTCACCTTCATGTGTAGCTTGACCCAAAGAGACCTTCATCATTACATAATCATCAAGTGTTACTTTTACCACAAGATGATTTACCTTCGGATGTGCCACCTCCACATATTGAGCTCCAGGATGCCTCGGTGTACAAATAGGAAGTTTCTTTTGATTTCTTTCCCTTTTTGGTCCTTAGGTATTTATAGATGCCCTTGAGGTTGTACTATAATTTATTCTTCTCCAAGTAATTAATTACCCATGAAAATGCTCAGCAAGTGTGTGGAAATTAAAATAGGCATCTCATGTACTTGGTGAGGGACCAAATCATGACCAAAATGAGCCGATTCAAATGCTTCAAAGAGGGAACACATGGACATACTTTGGATGATTAGGAGACTAAAAAGGATAAATATCAAATGGTTTACTTGTTTTCCAAAGGATGTTCTCTAACCTTAGACCTATTATATACCTTCATTAAAGGATATAGTTGAACATCATCATCATCTATTCCTAGCCCGCCTATCCCCTTGATTTGTCGTGCCATTATGGGGATCCTTGCCTCGAGATTGATCGGGGACAAGGGAGGAGACACTCTACTCTTTTGTTGGTCCCCCATTATTGCACAGATTGAGGGACATGGTCAGATTTATGCCTGGGGAGCCGACATTCTTAGGACCACTTATCATGATTTGTCTTGGGTGGTCTATTTACAGGGGCAGTCATTAAGCCATCCGACCACCGGTTATGAGTTGGGTCTACGAGTGTTTCATCCCTTATGGGAGAGGTGTAGAGGTGGTAGATCCCGGAGCTATGAGGGTAGCTAGATGGACAGACATGTTAGTGCTCAGAGCACCTCACCAACCAGTCACCTCCCTGACCACTGATGACATGGAGGCCACACCTTATCAGGCCATGGCAGGTTTATGGGGTGAGGAGGCTCTTACTTTGATTTCCTGCTCCACCACAGGAAAGCTTGTTGATAGGGTGGGAAGGGTGGAGATACACCCTTTCGATCGAGTACCTCGGCTGATTTGGCTTGCCTTACATGGGTTTGCTTCCCAGGTGGTGTCAATATATAGATCAATTCGAGAGGTCGGGGAGGTCCTAGAGGTTGGGGTTGGACATCTGTTACTCTTGGTGTTCCTATTGCATTTAGGTGGGTAGTACATGCTCAAGGGAGATCCGGTGCTCCTCGGCACCCTTACTTGAGTTACCACCACCTACCCACAGAGAGAGATGACCCCATTAACATAAACTCGAGTCCGAGGAGTTCATAGGGGGGAGATAGAGGAGGAGACTGAGGCTGAGGTCAGCAAGTCAGGTGGAGAGGAGGATAGCAATCTTGAGTGGCATGACACTTAGGATATTTTACAGGTAGAGAGGGTGGAGCAAAGTGCGGAGAGGGTGACTCTAGTTTCAGAGGAGCCACTCTCTCAAGGCCTTGGTGGGGAGGATGAGTCTGTAGTAGGACAATATGTTGCCCACCACGGGAGGGAGCACACCCGGTCGCGGTGACATCTCGTGACGTGCCAATCCTAGAGATCCATCTTGGAGGCCTCAGTGATCCGAGTGAGTTATCATCCTTCTTTTTAACATTTGTTTCTAGTTATGATTGCCTTAGTTGTTACCTCTCCTCTTGTTTGTTTTTGTTTTTATCTCTTGATTATTTCTAATTAGCTTTTCTCCTTTGCTTGCAGAATCTTTTGTCGATGAGTGGCAAGCCCGATTCACCGGGTATGCACCAATACCTTGATGATCCCTATGGAGAAGACCCATGTAGAGCTATCTCGTGGATGTAGGGGAGCCTTCAGCAGCTGGTAGGCACACCGACATCTTTTCCCCTATCTGGCATGTGGCCAGGATGGTGTCTACCCTGTATTGAGCTAGTAGGGTACAGGATAGCAGAGCACCTGATGAGGAGTCATTCTCATGGTGAGACCGCAGCTGCTCCTCGGATCGTGAGCCCTCCGTGCACTCAGAGCGCTGGCGTAGCCAGAGTCCTAGATGGGGGTGTGTACCCTCAGAGGGATCTCATAGGGGTGTAGAAGCCACTTGGCTCTCTTGGATTGTTTTTATGATGTATTTTGTATCTCTCGGGATCTTTGAGCATTTTGACCATGCTTAGCGCATGATGGCATTGTACAGGAAACTTGATCGTTTATATATATATTCTTTTTGGATCAGAATCTTGGCATTTATGACGTTGTTTCCATTTCCACATGTAAACTATGGTGTTTATGTTTATATGCTTTTTAGAATGTATGCAATGGAGAACAAATGCACAAATGTTTACTTTCTTTTTGTATTTCGTGATGCTGATATATGATAATGTGATTTTGAACTCGAGCTCCTTATAAGCAATTTTGTTGGTACTTCATATTTGTTGTGACAAAATGAGATGATAAACTGGTATGATGAGCAGATGAAATTGCCCCACTCCTAACTCCACGCAACTAGTAAGATGTGAGGGCTCATCACCGAGAGCTAGAAAGGGCACAAGTTATGAAATGTGTTGAAATGATAGTGATGAGAGATAGACAAAGCTTTGGTGGAACCAAATTAGGATGCTACAAGCTTACTCTACTCGAGTGACTCCATAGTTTGGGATGTAACTTGCTTTGCAGTTTATCTAGACTTAGATCCGTAGATGGCCACATGGTAGACAAAATCTAGGTTTCAGGGTTTTGAACTCTCTTGGAATTTTGGACATCTGATTCATTTGTTTTTGACTCAAAATTTCAAAAGTTCATTGGAATTGTTTGCTTATGACCTTCAACATTTATTTGTCAAGAGGACCCCCTACACCTTGCCCCATGCTACTAGTAAGAAGCGTGGGCTTATCACCATGGACAAGGTATAGGTGAGTAAGGGCATTCCCATCCTTTCCCAACCCTACGTCACTAGTAAGAGACGCAAGCTCATCACCGAAGGTTGGTAGGGAAAGGAAATGTGTAAAAATAAAATTTTCTATTTGATCTATGTTTGACTTGCTTATTTGAGAAAAATGTCAGTGTGTTCTTATTTCCAAAGAGATATACATAGGGGATAGATGTGACACGATGAAGCTTCTAGAACAGACCATAGGAAAGGCACCGTTAAGGCTTTGTTATATATAGCTTTATCTAATGAAATGATTATGACATGATTGATGATGCTATAGAAGTGAAGAAGTATGATTAGAGTGTTCATGCCAATAACATCAGAAGTTGTAATGAATTACTTTGAGAATGAGTTCCTTGATCACAAAATTGCATGAAACAAGTGGACAAAATGAACCTAACTACATGAAGATGTAATGTAGATATATTTATACAAATAGTGTTGGTTGCTTATGCATAGAATCATTTAAGGTGCAGGGAATTGACAGTTTCACCAAATTCCTTGCCTTCTAGCATACATAAAAGATATGCACCATTTCCATAGTCCTTCATGACTCGGTATGGGCCCAAAAATTTGGGCCGAAACTTCCTTCCTTCGCCGGTCTTTTTATCGATCCAACCGTTGTAGCCTTAGAACCAGATCACCTTCATATATGTCTCATTCATAGACCTTCTTGTTATACTATTGGCACATCCAGTTAGCATAGATTATATGTCATGGTTCAACATCTAACCTAGCTTCATCTAGGATTTCTAGTTGGGAGAGACGTGCTTCTCTGTAAGCGTCTTCATCCAGAATCCCTTGTAATGAGATACAAAGACTGGGTATTTCAACCTCAAGCGGAGAACTACTTCTGCTCCGAATACCAACGAGAAAGGAGTTGCTCCTGTTGGTGTTCTTATTGAGGTTTGGTGGGCCCATAAGGCCGGATATAACTTCAAATGCCAATCTCGTTTGTTTTCTTTCACCATTTTAAGAAGAATGGATTTTAATGTTTTGTTTATCACTTCAGCCTGTCCGTTGGCTTGAGGGTAATATAGGGAGGCTGTATGATGGCTTATTTTAAATTTATTGCACAATTCATGAACTTCGTCATTCTTAAAAGAAGTCCCATTATCTAAGATAATGATTTGCTTCAAAATGAACTTGGCGATTACGGAACCCGGTACAGTAGTAAGAGGCATAGCCTCTACCCACTTGGTAAAGTATTCGGTGGCTGTGATTATGAAGTTATGGCCATCTATAGATGAGGGAGAGAATTTCCCTATCAAATCTAGGCCGCACATAGAAAAGGGCCATGGAGTAGCGATTGGTTGTAGAGCTTATGCTGGCATGTGAATCTCGTGGGAGAATTCTTGGCATTTATGACATCTGCTTATAAACTCTACCGCGTCGTGTTCTAGAGTGGGCAAGAAATAGCCCATCTAGTGTATTTTGCGAGCAGTGGCATGACCACCGAAGTGGCCTCCACATATTCCACTGTGAGATTCATGGAGAATCTTCTTGGATTCTTCTATGTCGATACATCTTAGAAGCATTCCATCAAACGCTTTACGGTAGAGCACACCGCTCTATAATGACGTATTTAGCTAGGATAATGCCTAACCGCCTTCTTCATTGTGGTGTATCACCTTATGGATACGTATGGTCCATGATATAATTAATAATATCAGTATACCAAGGACACTCAAAGATAGGAGGTCTGGTTTCGATGTAGTATATGCATTCATCGGGAAAGCCCAAATCTACTAGATCACCTCCGTCTAGTGGGTTATCAGCTAACCAATCTGCAATTATTTTTCCCTTAATGGATTTCTAGTTAACAAAAGTTAATTCAAACTTGCCCATCAAGGTTGTAAAGCGTCTAGCATTTTTAGACAAGGACCCTTGTATGAGGAAATTTCATAAATGGTCTATTTTTATAATGACTTTTGTTTCTTGATTTAGCATGTAATGTCTTAAGCATTTGGTTGCAAAGACTATGGAAAGGAATTCTCATTCTGCTTGCGTATAACATGTTTCATAGTCGAGCAACGTTCAGCTAATGAAATAGATCACACGTTCTCATTTGTCATCATCTTCTTGGGCTAGCATACAGGCTAGCGAGACATTGGTAGCTCATGAGTATAAGATCAAAGGGCGGTTTGTCTTAGGTGGCATTAGCGTGGGTGGTGACAACAGGAAATGCTTAACAGCTTTGAAAGCTTCGTTGTAGTCTTTAGTCTAGTCAGTAATATAATCTTTCTTGAGTAGATTGTTGATTGGATGAATGGAAAAGCTTAAATCGAGATGAATCTCTGGATTGCACCAAGTTTTCTAAGAAATGACCTGATTCCAGATTCATCCGAAGGTGGGACCATTTTGAGAACAACCTGAATTTTGGTTGGGTCAACATCGATCCCTCGTGACGATATAATGTAACCTAGGAGTTTCCCTCCTGTCACACCAAAGACGCATTTTTCTGGATTTAGTGTGACTCCATATTCTATTAGACATGAAAGAATGATGTAGAGTACTTCTAGGTGATCACAACACCTCCTGGATTTGGCCAACAAGTCATCTACATAGGATTCCACAATTTTATGAATAAGATCATGAAATATATACGTCATATCCCACTCATATGTAGCACCAACATTCTTGAGACCGAATGGCATAACAACATAGCAATAGGTTCCCCAAGGAGTTATAAATGTGGTTTTAGCTTGGTCTTGTTCGGATATTCTGATTTGATTGTATCCTGAGAACCCATCCATGAGGGACAAAAGCTCAAATCCAGCTATTGCGTCAACAATGACGTCAATGGATGGTAACGGGAAGTCGTCCTTAGGGCATGCCCTATTAATGTCTCGGAAGTCTATGTAGATGCGTATCTTCCCATTCTTTTTGAGAACGAGAATGATATTAGATACCCACTGAGAGTAGTCAACTGGTTTGATGAATCCTACTTGGAGGAGTTTTATTACCTCTTCTTTCACCATGAGAGCTACCTTGGGTTTCATTGGTCTCGATTTTTGTTTAATTGGCTTTGCATTTGACTTGGTGATGAGGTTATGTACCGCAATGTGTGGTGCAACTCCTGTCATTTCTTTATAGTTAAATGCGAAGGCCTTTTGATGCTCCTTGAGGATTCGAGTGTGTATTTCTATTTCTTCTGGGGTTAACGAAGATCCTAATTTCAAGATCTTTGGATCATCCTTCATTCCGATGTTAATATCAATTGTTTCTTCGATTAAAGAAGCATTACCTTCTTCAAACTCAGGCGGAGCTAGAGGTAGTTCCAGATCATCTCCATTCTCTACCGTGTATATGTTGAGCTCCTTTTGTGGGGGAAGCTCTATCATGGGATTTCCAAAGTAAGAAGATGAATGTGGGATTAAGGACAAATCTATCATGTGATGGGTGAGATGTAACGCTGCATAGGTGTTTAAGTAATCCAGAGTGGCTCTATCACTATCAATGTGGTCTAGGATAGTAGATTTGTTCTCATCTATGTTTGTTAAAAGAGGGTTTGACATTTTTTCACCAATGGTTTAGTACGAAGGGATACCATGAAACGGGTATCTTCCAACTCGTTGTTTGGAGTGAAGCGTGATGCTGAGGTTGCTATAGAATCGGTGAGAAGATTTTGTTCTCGTGGGATTGCTTCAATTGATATGAAGTCAAACTCTTTGCTCAAATCCAATACAACTATTTTGTAGAGCTGTAAGTGCTCAGCTCTGGTTTCATACACCTCAGAGACTTGGTTTGCTACCAATTGTGAGTCTCCTAACACCCTGATGTTATTAACACTAATCCTCTTAGCTAAGATGAGGCCAAGGAGGAGGGATTCATACTCAGCGCCATTGTTTGTACACTCGAAATTTAGTTTAAAGGCGAACGGTATGATATTTCCCTCAGGAAAAGTAAATATCACACCTGCCCCAGCCCTATAACGACATCTAGCTCCATTGAAATGGAGATTCCAATATTTAGTTGGGAATCTGGATGTTGGGACATTTGTCACGTCATTGCCTTCTGCCTCGGTTACTTCTATCATGTAGAGATCCTCTGCTAGAAGAGAACCAACTCCTAAGGTATATCCCATGCCTACAGAATCAAATGGTAGGAAGATTGGTAGATCCTGTTCTAATAACTTGACAATCTTTGTAGTAGTTCCTAATGATACGGTTTTGACAATGTTAGCCTCATCCTTGAGGGTTGGAATAGTCTTGATTAGGCTCATAGTCTCAAGATCTGTTGTAGGTACCAACTTTTCTTCCAGTTTTGCGTTGGTGGGTTTATTGAGTTGGTTTGTTGGGAGTTCGAACTCAAAATGAGTGCCTGGCCTTTTCTTCAGGTCTGCTAGGTGTATATCGAATGGTTTTGGATCACCTTTGGCTACGAACACCTTTCCTAAATGCAAGAATCTTACTTCTTGAAATAATGTAGAGGGGATTGCCTTCATACGGTGTATCCATGGTTGGCCAAGGATCATATTATAGTTGGTTTCCCGATCTATAATATAAAACTCAATCGGGATTTTTTTGGGTCCTAAGGTGACTGGTAGTATTATAGTTCCAATCAACGTGGCTTTAAGGCTATCATAGCCTCTTAATGTATTTCAAGTTGTGGAATAATTTGTTTCTCCATACCCTATCTTTTGAAGGAAAGAGAAGGGGACTATATTAACTGCTGCTCCATCGTCAACCATCACGCATTTAATGTAATTGTTATAAACCCAAAATTGCAAATGCAGGGCCGGATCACCTCTATGTGTAATCTCGGCGTCTATTGGCATTTTGTTTATTTCGAATACAAACTCGGTATCCCTATCCAGCTTCCCGGGAGGGTGGATATCAAAGTTTATGTGGTTTACCTATGTTTCGAGAGGTGGAGTGATGTTAATTAAATGACCTAAACCTGAAAGCCTCTAAAAGAGCAGCCCTATGGGTAAGAGAGTTCTTCAGTAAATCCAAAAAAGAAATGTGCGAGAAGGTTTTTGTTAGATCACTAATTAAATCATAGGCACCCACAGGTTTTACTAACATTTGTTGGATGTTATCTATCTCTGGCAGGTAACTTGGACTTGGCTAAGAGGAATATTCTCGTGTCCTTGTTACAGCTTCCACGGGTAGTTCAGCGTCTAACTCCACTAAACCGACTATCTTGGGTCACGGTTGACTTCCTAATTGTGGTGCAACTGATGGATTTAGTGAAGTCGAGGCTTCATGATCATTGTTTCCTATTATTATGCCCTTATTTGTCCCATTTGGATTCAAACTATTGTTATTGTGGTTTGGGAGCGGATCATTAAAGATTTTGAGGGATGCATTTTGAGGGGAAATTGCCCCTGTGAAAGTATTTGGTGCCGGTGATGCAGGATCTGCCAAGAACATATCTATGAAAAGTTGTCTTTGTTCCTCTGGCAAATGTTGCATGAATTTATTGTATTCATGGCATGTTCTAGTGTCATGGCCTTAGATTTTTTGAAAACCACAATATCAATTAGGATTGTAATTCCTATTTTGTTGGTTTGGTGCATATTGTGGCCCAAAACTATGATCAAACCATTTCCTACTAGGATTGAAGTTTTGCATTTTTTGGTTTTGGTTCTGGTTTTGATATCTAGTTGAGTTTTGGCTTGGACCCTTTGTAAGGTTTTCCCATTTCCGTTGTTGTTGTTGTTGTGGATGATTAAAATCCACTGCATTGATTATTGTGGTAAAGTTGTTGTTTTGTTGATTGTTCATTGGTGGTGGAGTGTTCGCAATATTTACCTTCTTAACCTGATCAGTTACTCCATCCGTTGTCACTCCATGATTTTTATTAAGGATTTTAGGTCCTTGATTGATGTTTTTGGTAGTAGGATAAGTTGTAGTATTCTGGTTGGAGGTGATTAACCTCTCGTTTGTTCCATATGTCTTGCGACCACTATCTATTGTAGCTTGATCTATTCGGAGGGTGCTCTCAAGTACTTCATCGTAAGTCCTTAGTGGGAACTTTTGGACTTCTTCCTTCACCTCTCTACTAAGGGAATGAAGGAATAAATCACATAGTTCCATCTGATCCATATTTGGAGCACTTTCCGAAGAATAGAGGACTGTACGCCATCTTTGAATGAAATGAGCAATAGATTCATTGTGTTCCTGCTTAATGTGCAAGAATTCCCTGATTCTGTTCTCAACAGTTTGTTCATATCAAATGCCTTGATGAACTCAGAAATGAGTTGTTTAAATGAATGGATGGAGGCTTTAGGTATTCTGTAATACCAATCAAGGGTGATACCTTCTAATGTTTTGGGAAATATTTTGGAAACAACCCCATCCCAAGGGAGCAGTTCTCGAATGGCTGTGGCATAGGCCTTGATATGTGCGTTTGGATCTCCCTCCCCTTTATATTTGGGAAAATCAAGAAGAGGTCTTGGAAGCATGATGCTTTGTATGGTGAAGTCTAAGGGCTCTTTCAAATATTCTGAATAAGTCCCTATCGCGTAGGTTTCGACCATTGATGGTGCCTGCTGAGGGGGTGGTGGTGGAATGGGTTGTTGATATGGCGTAGCGTATGCACTGGTAGGGGCATAAGGAAACCCATGTGGTTGAGTAAACATGTTAGGAGAGGAGAACATATCTCCCTATGGTGATTTGGAGTATATGTTTAAGTATGAAGGGGGATTGTCTAGGAATGGATTATTTTGTACTAGACCGGGAGGTATCGGAACGGTGTTAGAAATGGTAGTTCTAGTTGGTGTTTATTGTGAATACTGAGGAGGCATGCCCAACGTGCCCATTCCTGTGAGGATTTCTACTTGGCTAGGATGGTGTGGAGGATTGGAACTTCCTACTTGCATGAATTGGGAATTTTTATTTTCTTGAGCAAGTTCTAACCCCCTAACTTTTTCTACTAAAGTTGAAATGAATTCATTTGGTGAAGTCACGGTATTTTGCTTTAGTGGAATTTGTTGTATATCCTGATATTGTATAGGTATGTGATACCTGCTATGAACTGATCATTTCCCTGCCAATTTTCCCCGAGGGCATTTCCTATATGTAGTGGCATGGAGGTATTTTCTTGAAAAGAGACCTTAGGTTATGTTTGTAAACTTCGTATGGGTGGGTACATACTCGAGAGCATTGTTCATTCCCGGGCATAATGCACTAAATGCTCATCATCTAAAACTCGGGTATGGATCTGATTGTCTACTAATTTTGGTCTAAGTAGCAACTAAGGAGACGAACCAGATTCTCCTGTGAACGTCATATTGTTCGAGCCTGAAGGATCCATTTGTTTTCTTTGAGCGAGTTGATCCAACTCCCGTGTTTGGAAAGATGAACTATATCTAGTCCTTGGAGGTGGAGTTTGTTGTTGATAATTGGTTATTTAAATAGTTGTCACCCCATACCGAGAGCGAGGGTGATGATTGTCTATTCGGTTGAGCGTAGTATGCCTCGAGACCTAGGAGAGGTCTGCATACACATCGAATCCCGACATATTTGGGGGTATATGAATACCCGTAGAATAATGGGAAAGGGCGAAGGTGGAAGAAAATAGGTAATAGTGAAAGAACTTTGTTCTTCACATTGGGTTCACCAATTTTGTTGGTGAAGCTGATGTGAAGGCTTAATGAGGTATTAGTAGGTGAAACAGTTGTTTGTTCACGTCGGGTTCACCAATTTTGTATGATGGAAAAGTGACAAGTGAGCATGGGAATCCACAAGTAACTCTTCCTCGCACCCGACCTCCTGAGGTTGTGCCGAGAAAGCCTGGTGGGGATGGATTATGCGTAGGGTATGGGTAAACTAGTTAGGAAATCTTATATCTTCGACACACACTAATGGAATCTGTGAATCTAAGGCAAAGAAGGCCCTCCTAACCTAGACTGGTGTGATAGATCGGTCGGCAAGGATGATCGCTTAGCAGAAGGCTCCAATCAATATCGATCTTTGGCATGATCCAATCTATAGGTTATGGGATACGTGGAAAATGACTCGGGATGGTTTCGCGTATGTCTCTAGATAGGGTCATAAGATAGATGATGGATAAAGTTGGCTCTTATTGGTGATTCTCTGGTCTAGTCTAGAAATCCCTAGATTTTTTAGATTCTACATCTAATAAGGATAACTGTGCGATGATGATAGGTGGAAGTGGATTATATCCGAATACTAATGTGTAAGCCAATATCTATGTCTGATTCACTGTGGATTTGTTGGGTTGTGGGATTTGTGGGTCACAACTGTAGATTTGTGATTCCTGTGGACCTGCTATGGTTATGTGTGGAATCAGTCCCTAATCCCTAGTATCCAATAGTTGTATGCCTTTTCAGCCTCTATGTTCAAAATTAATAGTTGTGTAATCTTTTCTGAGTATCTTATAGGCATTCTTAAAACTGAATCCTTAAGCTAGTATCTATGTCTATGAGGGTGTCTCCTACATCTGGCTGTGGGACCAAAGGGTCACAACCAAATGTTTTCTCTCTTTCAAGTCCTTCTACAGTCATGTGGATATTTATCTAGGGTAATCTATAGTTTGGCTGATTTGACCAAAATGTGTGCACTTGGTCGTCTTCTATATTTAACCCGCTTAACTGTGAGTTGATCTGTTGTAAGTCTGTTTTGTTGTTCGAAAGACTTGGATTCTAAGGTTCTGATCTATATCAGTTATTGCCATAATAAGATTGGGTTGAGGCATGATTGGCTCGAATACATATTCTCTGGGCTCTCTAGGTCCCATGATTTTCATACAAAAGCAAACGATATAAAGCTAATTAATGACAGAATAAACTAAACATGCAAGATATATTTACGTATATTTCTAAGTTTGATGCTTATTGCTAAACTACTAAACAAATTTTAAAGAGAAACTTATCTAATATATCTAAAATTGAAAACTAAACTAATAACACAATTAAAACAAACAAAGCGACCAAGTATAGCTGCTTGTTTGTGCAATTTGTAGATCTATTCTAAATAACCTGATAACTTATCTACTCTATTTGAAAGACTCTCGATCCTACCTTAGAAGTGAGGAGTGAATCATAGTTTCTCAGAAACTATCAATCCCCACAACTTCCCTAGCAATATCAAAAGTAAAATTTAACTGAAATGAAATGATTAGCTACTCTATTTGATATGCTTTTAACTAGAACTTTGAAAGCTAGAACCTAGATTCTGCAGAACAGTGGCGAATCCAATGGTGTGTGACCTTGTCCCCTCAGTGTGATCTCCTCGTTCCTTCATGCTCACGTGGATCCAAAAATTTTGTAATGCTAGAATAAAAAAATTAGATATTGGAACAAAGGCAAGCATAGGATGCAGACCCGAATACAATGCGAGTAGGAGAGGGATAGCACAAGAGTACGAGATCTTGGCTTATGTAATTCCTAGTGGGATTTATTGTGAGTCATGCAACATAAAACATCCAAAGACTGAAACTATCTTGTTTGATGAACAAAACCTACAACTTTAATGGCTTCCTATTGAAATCAAACTATCCTACTCCAATTGATTTAGATGAAATGACAACAATACTTTGCACAAGGAGAATATGTGGCTTTCGATAGCTAAACAATGCTAACTATGCATCTTACAAATGAAACTATGAATCCTAAAAAAAAAAAAGAAAGGCTAAACTATTGGAATGAGAAATTCAGAGGCAAATTTGAGGGGCCTTTTGCTTGAGCACAAGCCAACTATTTATAGAATCCCATTTACCCAAAGGTGAAAACCAATTTGATCTCTTAAACCACAAACAATGCCAAAACACTATTCTAGGGGAGCAGAATCATAAATACAAGCAAAGGTGGTGAAAAAAGCTGGTAAACGTTGAATTTTTACATGATTCACGTTAAAAGAGCATTCTGGAAAACACGTGAAGGACCGCCACCTTGAGCAAGGCGGTGGTTATAGGACCACCGCCCTTCCTGGTGGCGGTTTCATAACTGAAGAACAAAATGCAAAGGAAAAGAGGGGAAAAGAGAACAACAAAGCACGCAAGGGCTAAGCGGGACATGTGGGATGTTAACGCATACTTGGAGAGATTTTTCGGATCCCGAACACCTTGTGAGGAGACCTATATCATCATTGGGGCATGTGTTACGTTATTCTAGTGGTGCAGTACCCTACAATTTTGGGTATGTACAGGTACTCACTTTGGGTGCAAAAAGGAAAAAATATCCCTTTTGAATCTGCGGAAGCACTTGTCTTCACTTGAATCTAGATATATTCATGAATGAAATTGATAAATATCCCTTGCACATGAAAAAAATTTAAAATCACATCATCACATTCCTCCTAGCCACTATGAGGGTAACACATTGACTAATTTGGCTCAAGGACAAGTTTACATTGATCAAGAGAAGGGTTTTTAAATGTGGCTTAGGTTGTCATGGAAAAAAATGAATTTTTCATGCACACATTTAACATGACAACAACTGGAACATTCTGGGGACCTGTTTTGGATTGGGCATAGTGAGGAAAGGACAAGCATGAAATCTATAATCTCAAGACACTACGTGGACCAGTCATTAGTCTTATAGAATTATTTCCTTACCACAAACACAAGAAACAAGCACACACATATAAAAATGAAGATAAAACACCGACAGAGAGGAAACAAAGAAAAATGAAAACCAAAAACATATTGGAAAGGGAAACTATATTATAGGGGAGGGATATTAACATAGGCATGGGAAGCATGTACACATATTTGAGAACGGGTTGGGAGAAGTACGTACCATCATGGAATAATGGGTTGAATTCAAACCTATGAAGTTTTAATATCATTATTCAATTATACAAAGGTGCTCTTGTGATGCCTTCTGATGGTTTAAGAAGGAGAAATACCAAGATTCCATATTTATATTGATATTGCATGGAAAACACTCTTGCATCTAATTACCACTTTATAACATGCTTAGAGGTTTTTTCTTCAAGAATCTTCGCCAGTGTTTCGTGAGTATGAGAAGTTATATGTGCATGTTCTCAAAAGTAGAATCTTTCATTTTCTCATGGGATCATTCATCACCCTTAGGTGAAATTTTCAACATGGATTGTTGTTCAAAATCAGCATGGGATTTATAAATGGTGAAAACAAGCTGATTCTCGAATCCATTCATGAGACTATTGCACATTCTCAATTTTTTGTTCTAAGCAATTTTTTCCTAAGCAAACTAGCTCAACATTGGCCTTAGTATCATTTTAAATGGTGGAGGTGTTATCTTCACAATTTAAAGTATCCGTATGAGGTTTAAGCACTTTATTCTTTCAATTCACCATGAATACAATCTTCTTCATAAAATGAAAGATAGGGAGAACCATTTTCACATTCATTCTCACCCACTAAGGCTTCAAATTGAGAATTGAGCTTGTCATCTTGTTCCATCTCATTGTTGATTAATTTTTCATCGAGAAGAGGGATCATGAATGAAATCATACTTATCTTTCATAGCCATGGTGAGGGTCAAGATCTTGAGACTCAGTTGAGGTTATTCAATCCCTTTCGTAATCTTCAAGATGTTTTTCATAGAATCCTACTTCAAAGCTTCTAGGTACTTACTTTCACCTTCATTTGAAGAGTATTCAAATAGGGCATAAAAGAGATGGATAGAAATATGATCTACACATGGCCAAAATTCATTTGAAAAATTATCCTCCTTATGATACATACTTCTTTCCACCCATGAGTTACCTTCTTGTAAGCCTGAGAATGCCTATTCTTCATCATTTTTCATATAGAGAGAGGAGATCAATGTTATATGAGAAGGGTAAACCTTTCAACTTAATTTCCATTAGATTATTCTCGTGATAGAAGGAAGAATATAATATTGAGGCTGCAACAAGATAAATATTTTTCTCCATCTTGATCATTCCTTATAGAATCTTCTTGTTCATAAGGAAAAGGAAAGATGCCATACTTGTTATGGTGATCAACATTACACCATTTTGGTGAAGGTGAGGATACCAGCTCCTTGGAGAGGTCTTTTTCAATTTTCTCATTCATAATTGTATCAAGAAGGAAGTTAGATTGTTTGATATTATCCATCTCATCAGTGGTCATCCATGAATCAAAATGAGAGACCAAATCTGAAAGAAAATCATCAATTATTAACTCAAATTTATCTTCTTGAATAACTTGAGTTTGGGATGGAGAATTTATTTCTTGAATATATTCATGGTTTGTGGAATCCTCGTAAAGCATTGGTTCATCTATCATAGGAAAATAATCTTTATCTCTTTTATATGTTGTTTTTCCAGAGGGTTATGCCTCAAGACAAAATGAATTTATGAATGAAGCATCAACTATCCTAATTTATTCATCATCCTCCAAGGTGCTTATCTAATTATCATTATAAGGTTCATGGATAAAGCATTCATAAGAACTGGGCAATAATATTTCAGGAATAAACACCTTATAATATGGGAAATAATTAGGATCTTCTTCTGAAGGATGAATTTATTCTTCCTCGTTACATAATTCTTCAAGTTGCTCATATATTTCTTGCATAGCATCAACATCATTCATAATTTCAAGGTTGATATAGGGATTTGAATATCCTTCTTTAACACACAATATTATTTTCATGTACTCTCTTTTCAAGGTGGTCATTTTCTCATCTTCATATGCAAGAAAATCATATAGAGGAAGGGAGACAAGAAAATTCTTTTAGTTTCTTAATCAGTTACATGGAGTTAATAACATTACCTTCGTGAGATTATTCATCTTCATTCTTTTAATACAACATTTTATATCTCTTTTGCATATTTTTCATCGGCCCTTAGAATCTTCATAATCAATAGGTGCAAGTCCCATTTTATTTCATTTTTGTAGTATATCTCTTGAATTGAAGGTATGAGGATTTGATGATAGGTTCTTCACAACAAATTTTTTTATTCATTCTAGACAGTCTTTCCATTGTTATTGCATAAATGCCACTAACCTTATTTCCCTTGGTTGATTCCATTTTTTGCTTAAAGCAAGAGACATCTTCGTTGTTCTTGAATGCTCACCCTTATAGGATTTGGTCTAGAATGATAGTTGATCAAAAATTTCAATACTTGGTGGTATTCTTCTTATTTATGGTTATCAATCATTTTTGTTCAACAACAATATCGAAACTTTGTCTTTGAGATGTGGAAAATGAACTTGATATGGATTCATTCATAGATAGAGTGACCTTCAAAATCTTATTTTTATTTAAAATGTGTTTTTATTTTTTGAATACATACATTATTATATTTTCCATATATCTTTATGGGTGAAAAGGGAATATATCTCCCCAACGGTGTCGCTAAAAACTGTTAGTGAAATAATATTCCGTGTTGCAGATTATGAGTTTCCACCAATGGTCATGGGGCTAATCCTATGCTTATTGTGTATGGGTAGGTTCCCATTATTGAATGTAAACTATCCTAATTCTATGGGGTGGCCAATAGGTCGAGGAACACAGAAACACTTTATTGAGCCTTTGAAAACTACTTTTATGGACTACAAGGAGGAATTTATAGTGACGAGGATAAATGAGAGTCGAGAGAATTAGGAAAGAGAGAGTTATTGTTGTGATTAGGAACTAGAAAATTTTAAGCACAATAACTAAATTAGGTCCATATTCAATTAGAAGAAAACAATAACGTAATAAATTATCAAGAATAACAAACTAGAGTCACACAATTCTTTATATTCATCAATCAATGAAACAAAGTTCCTTCTTGGTTATTCAAGATCACTATACTTACAAAGTTACATAAAAGAGATAGAATAGATAAAATAATAAGAAAAGGAAATGGAAGAAATGTATCTCTTATTTATTGTGTAGTGGTGATACAAATCTCAACAACCTACAATAATCAACAATTGCTACAAAAAAACTAACTTTCAAGATCCTTTAGAATGGAGAATCCATTCTAATTTATAACATTACAAATTTTCCTTTCATATACCCCCTATATGACCTTTCAATTCACTCTTCCACGTTTAACTCTACATCTTCCTAAGAAGTGAGGAAATAAATTAACTTTTTATAAGTCAAAATGACTTTTACAATGCAACATTAGAGAGTAACTTAAGTGAATAAGAAAAAATACCATGATTACGTACAATGAATAATTAGAAACAGTGAGATAAAAGGAGAAAGAATGAAGAGAGTTGAATTTTATGATGAAGATGAAACCCTATACGATGGAGAAATTATTGATTCATGATACTTGAGGGAGAGTTTCTAGAATGAACTCTTGTCCTTTGAATTCTTTACTCAACTAAGATAATCTTGTATGATCCACCTTGTCTTCTTCATTAATGAAAATGAAGCTCAACACATTGATCCATGTCTTCAAAAATCACTAATATCCTTGCACCGATAAAACCATTCTTTTAAATATCTTGCAATGTCGGAAATAGTTCCTCCGAGTATGGAAAGGGAATCTAAGGTATCTTCACTAAAGGAAATATGATCACCCACCTCTTTATTGACCAAATCCCGAGGGAAACAATAAATTCTTAGATGATGAATTCTCGGTCGAGTGGAGGGAACTAAAGTCTCTAAAAATAGTAGCATACCTAATTCAAAATCTTAAGAGTATCTTTTCCACTACATTCAAGTTTGGATATTTTATTTTCGATCATACCACATCTAGCATCCATGATGAAAACCCAAACTGGGGACAAATTGTCAGTAGCTAATGCAAACACATTTTTCTCATGAGGGTGTGAAAGTCAAGGGATATCATCTCAGACACAAGTGGGAGTACCTCGAGACAAGTGAATATTATTTATTTTAATCTCCTACCTTTCTTTCTTCACTTCCAAAAATTGGTGAGAATATATTTGATTAGAAAGAGGACCTCTAGAAATAATGTCTTTCCTTTCTCGATGATCTTTTCGATCCATATCTCATTATAATTCCCCTGTACCATATACCCTTGTGATTTCTTGAATGCTTTAGGATCAAAGCTACTGATTGGAAGAATTCCTTCTCTAACAAGAGGAGGTGTTTAACTCGATTCAAAGAAGGGTTGGATGTAAGTACTTGATGTTTTCTACGTGTTCCTCCAATTAATCAAGTGTTCATTTTTATTCTTCATTTTTACAAGGATCCGAGTTGAATACTCCTTGAACAAGTGGGTGTCACCTTCATGTGTAGCTTGACCCAAAGAGACCATCATCATTACATAATCATCGGTATTACTTTTACCACAAGATGATTTACCTTCGGATGTGCCACCTCCACATATTGAGTTCCAGATGCCTCGGTGTACAAATAGGAAGTTTCTTTTGATTTCTTTCCCTTTTTGGTCCTTAGGTATTTATAGATTCCTTGAGGTTAGGTTTCACTTATTAATGTACTATCCTTTATTCTTCTCCAAGTAATTAATTACCCATGAAAATGCTCAAGAGTAAGTGTGGAAATAAAATTAGGCATCTCATGTACTTGGTGAGGGACCAAATCATGACCAAAATGAGCCGATTCAAATGCTTCAAAGTAGGAACACATGGATATACTTTGGATGATTAGGAGACTAAAAAGGATAAATATCAAATGGTTTACTTGTTTTCCAAAGGATGTTCTCTAACCTTAGACCTATTATATACCTTCATTAAAGGATATAGTTCAACATCATCATCATCTTCCCACTTTCTTTCCCAAAATAGATAAACCTGCATCTTCATCAACCATGGTTATTTTCTTTGATGTCACCTATTTCTTGGACATTCATGAAATCAGAGAAAGATAATATGATTTCACCACTCCAAAATTGGGATAAAAATGTGGTATGGAGGTGTGTATGAAATTTTAAATTTATTTGGATACTTACTATTTTTAGTAAGTCACACCTCACCCTTAGATTCTATTTTTAGCCAACTTTCCCAATTTTCAAATTTTGTAGTTTGTTGAGTTCCAAAATTAGGATATTGCACCAAAGTTTCAAACTTATTGATTATTTTTCTTCAAAGACACTTGCTATTTTTTTATATGGATCTCGGTGCCAACTTACTAAAAATAAAATTGTGCCTTCTAATTGTTCGATTGATCTGAAATTTATTTTGTTAGATTAGGTTTTATTATGTGATTTCATGCTCTAATTTTCAAGTGTTTTTGATGTCCAAAATTTCAAGGTTATGAAAAGGTAATATTTTTCGTTAAAATTTTCAATGGGATGCTATATAAAATTTAGGTAATAAATGGAAATGAGGTTTATTTGATCATCAATGTGTCCTGGGATGCAATCTATAAGAAAAATTTCATGGAAAACGAAGTAAGGATCAAAGAGATATGAGAAAAAGTGTGGTTTTCAATGGAGGGTTTCTATAAATTTTGGCATCATAACAGCATAACAGAAGTAATGGAGGGAATTAAAATATAAAAATGACTTTAAAATGGCTAATTGTTGGATTTATACTCACCTCCCCTCACTAACCTAGCTAACTCACACCTTAACTCACCTTTGACCCTTCTCCGGATTAACCCGAGTTAAATGAAATGAGAAGAGGATTAAAACTTGATAAATGGGTTTCATATGTCCCCACATCCATTACCAAATTTTTTAAGGGAAAAATTTACATTGGGGGTGTGAAAATGCACCAAGGGTGGAAGCATCATGAAGCCAGGGCCAAAACATGGAAGTTCTGAAGTTTAGAAAACATGCCTAGTCAACAAATTGAAGGTCTTAAGTGAAAAAACTTGATCACCTCATATGGTGGCAAATTATAGCTTACCTCATATCTCTTTAGGAAAGGAAAAATTTAAATCATCCTTATCTAAGTGTGCCAAGGGTCTTCTCATCATGAGGAAGGGGCTAGATTTGAGAAGTGAGTTAAAAACATATTCTAACCACCTATTTTGTTAAAATATGTGACGAAAAATATCCTTCCTCAATAGTGGCACACTTTTTTGTCCCATGTGTCTCATAAGTTATCCTATGGTTTGTCCATCATGAGGAAGGGGCCATGTTTAAATTGTGAGTGGAAGACACCTTTCTAACACCTTAAGTGACACTTTAAGTGACACAACTTCAAAACATGAATCTATCACCATGGTGGCACATTATTGTTTCCCTCATGTCCCATTTGAATTTGTTTAAAGCAAAAATGGACATCACGGGTGTAAAAGTGCACATTTGACACTTTTGGAAGTCTTTCTTCACAAAAAAATTCGTGAAATAGTTACTCAAGTGAATTATCTCACCACCGAGAGAAAAAATAGAATTCCAATGGAAATATTATATTATTTTGAGTGGAAAACATACATGAAATCCATTTCCACTATTTTTAGACCTTTATTCTTCCTCATTTTTAAAATTTAGGCCCTTTTTCAATTCTCGGTCATGAGCGTTTCTCGGAAAGTTCAATCGCCACTAGAAGGAAATATGTATTATTTCCTAACTAAATACATGAAACATGTGGAGGGTTGGATTTTATTATATTTTTCATTTGAATCATCTTCTAACTCTCCTTTTAAATCTCATAATATATACTCAAGTTTGTAACAAGTTAAAATATCTTCATGTACACTTTATCAAGCTAAAAATTGAAAATATGATCCTTAGATTATCTTGAAAAAAATTTCCCTATGAATTAGGAATTATTATATTTATGATGAGTATAATATTTATTTCCAAATCATCTTGAGGCTCTGAAACATTTAGAATAAGCCTTAGGATTCAGGAGTGAATAGATATTTTCTTTTGTTGTATTGTGGTGATATAAGTCTCCGTGATTTTTATCTAGTTGTGATTAGTGGTGCTATGTATATAGTATGTAGTATGTAGTATGTAGTATGTAGTATATAGTATATAGTATATAGTATATAGTATAAGTCATTTACACACAACCACATTAGGGATAGTAGCAGGGGAAGCAAATCCTAGGTTAGTCTTGGTATTTGTAATAATAATAAGTAAATATACTATTGCATGATGAAAAGAATTTAATATTGGCTATGATCATAAATAAGATGCCTATGCCTATCCATCCATGATATGATCATGCAATAGGCAGTCCAAAGTTTCCTTTCATCAATATTATCTACAACCCCACAAACTCTTTTATGTTCCCCTATGGCCTAAGTTTTTACATTCACTTACTTTCTACCTCTACCGAATATAAACCCGTATATTGAAGAAGACACACATACTCCCTCGTTTTAGAGATAGAATCCCCTTGGAATAGGGTGAGCTTATCCCCTTATTTAATGATAATGATATATTCACACACTCTATTCTTTAAGGATTTGTCTGTATCAATCAATTGTGTTTCTTTCTTCTATGTTTATATATTACAGAAATATGAAGTAACAAATTATTGTTATTGGAGTTTTGGTGTGGAGAGTGGGAGTAATTCTATAATGGAGGTCATCAATTTCATTTATCTTTGTTAGGATAAGGGTGAAAAAATATGTCTCCTAGATTCAAGTTCCATCCCACTGATGAATAGCTCATCACACACTATCTTATGAGAAAGGTTTTAGACAACAACAACTACTTAGGTAGGGCCATTATTGAAGTTGACCTCAAAAATCATGAGCCTTGGAACCTACACATTCTCATATAATTTACAAAATGGGTAGTTGCACATTCTATTAGACTTTATAGAGGTAATAAAATTACATATAAAATTACTTAAATGTGTAACCATGTTAATATTTATCATAACAGAATAGACTACTCTTAGATGAGATATATTAATTCAGGATATATGAGTAATTGATGTGTTGATATATATGTATGTATGTATGTATGTATGCATATGTAAATGTATATGTATATTTTTGTTGTTAATTTTTCCCATTAAAGCATATTTCCCTTACTAACTCATTAATTTATAACTATTTGAACGTTTAAGTTGAACTCCAAACTATTAACACAAGATTATTTATATGTTCGAGTTGAGTTACAAACTATTGACATAGGTATTTCCATATTGAATGAGTAAGCCCAATTAATGGTAGTATAATCTATCAAATTAAATAACTCAAAATACGATCGAAAGACAATTTCAATTAAAGAATATCTCCTCCCATTCACATATTTTTTCATATTAATACATTCTCAAGGGTCAATTTAAATTAATGAAGTGAAACAATAAAAAAAAACCGACCTCAGAAGATGATGGGGTTATCGATACTTGCAAATATGGATGTTGAAGTTGATGTTTAATTAAAGTTACAAGGTCCGAATGAAAGTATGAGTCCTCATCTCTATAATAAACCTATGCTCAAAAGACACTAAATAGAAAGGATTAGATAAATGGATAGATGAGATTCTTGGTAAAGGATGATTCTAGGAATCCAAAGGGACTTCCTTGGAGGATGTCATCTCACTTTATAACAATTAAGTGAATTGAAAATGATATAGATAAAGATAAAGATATATGATCAATATAGATATGTGGATAATAGATGAGAATATATCTAGAACTCCAAGTTGAAGGGTAAGTCATGTGCGATTCAAAGGTGGCCCAAGTGAGGGTGGATGTAATTTGTATGCATTTGAATTAGTAGTCATACCAGAAATCCTTAGTCTCTTGTTGGATTTTGTGAAGAATTCAAAATGATCTTCAATGTCTCTTCATTCAAAACAAAATAAGATTACACAAAGTGTAAGTTCATGTAAGATGTTGTATTTTCCCGAAGAAATGGTGTCGACTATGGGGAGATCATAAATGTTGGTAATTATGTGAACAGCCAGGAACTTCCATCTAACATAGAAATCCATACTTGGAAACAACATGTTAAATGTAGAGAGTTTGATAAAAGATGATATAAAGCTATAAACTAATAAAAAGATAAATTTGATAGAATCTCTACGATATTAGGCCAATATCTAGTGATTAGGGTGAATCTCTAGTGATTAGGGTGTGATTTTGAATCACTAGTGATTTTGTTATTTTTAATAGTTTTACCAAAATGAAAGTTTGAAGCTCTAAAATGATGTTTTTAATTAATTTAAGGGTTATGATGACTTGAAAATGAAAAAGAGAGATATAGGAATACCTTTGAATGGATGAAGAGCTAAAATATGCCTCAAATCTTCAGTGGGAAGGATCTGAGTTGATAAGTTGTCGTGTCATGTTCTTGGGAAGTTAGGTGATGAAAATCCACAAAAATGCTTGAAAAATGATTGATGTTGATGCCTAATAGTGCTTGAATTTCTTGGATGTTTTATGTGTAAAATGAAGTGTAAAGGATCAAAATCAAGATTCGATATTGAAGATCAAAAATCAAAGATCCCTAAGAGAGAGCACAAAGGTTTTATTTATAATCGGGTTGAAATTCACAATTTGCTTTTTATGGGGAAACAACTAAAAAAGTGGTTAAAACCACTTCTAATCAAGGTTTTTTTTTTTGGATGTGGATAAATGACTAAGGGGATGTTGAGGGACGAGGTGAATAGGTTAGGGTTAAATGGTTGAGATTGTTTATTTGGTTTTTTTCTTATTTAATTTTAGTCTCCAAGTGGTTTTGGGTGGTTTTAAGAGGAGTAAGATGGGATTTTATAGCTCGTGAAATGATGTTTATGGGTGTGGAAGAATATTTACATGGAGTAAATATTTTGGATATTTTAGACTTAGGATAAAGGATGTATGAATTAAATAATGTGTTTTAGATGACATGATTTTGATTTAATATAATTGTGAAGATGGTGTATATAGTGAAGGAAATTAGTGGTGTAAATTTTGAGTGTCTACATTTGCCCCTTTTTGTCAAGTAGTTTGGTGTAGGAAAAGTGCTAGACAAAAATGATTTTTGATAGATTGATTTGTATGGTGATCCCCCTCAAAATGGGGTGACTATAATGTAGTGTAAGGAACACAATTTGATAGGTTTGGTTTGGATAAGTTTGATATGTGTTTCTTTTAAAAATTTCCCCAAGATGAGGTATCAAAACGATAGGTGCTACCATGGAATCAAGTGATAGGGGAACCAAAGGGTTCATTTCCTATGGACATATGATTCATAAGGGTATTGCAAAGGATAGGAAAGTTAAGTGATGGGGCCAAAGGGCTCATGTCCTATATATGTATGACATATCCCAGTAAATTGATTTTGATATTTGATTTTTAATTTTTGAGGATTGAGGCAATTTGAATGAGAAATTTGTTGAAAAATGTGATAAAGTGGTGTTGATGTGAAAATAATGATTGAGGGTAAAAATAGGATGAATCGCTAGTGATTCATAATGATGATCAAGGTGATTTGGGTGAATCATTGATGATTCAAGGAATCATCGGTGATTCTTGCAAAAATTTGGGGAGGCTATAAAATCCCTAGGTCGATGGTGAATAGTTCATTTTTGTGACTTGTATTTGTGATTTGAAGAGCTTAAGTGAGTGAAAAAGGTGGTTTGGAGCAATGGCATCATCGAAGCAGGAAAAGGAAACCCATACAGGTAGAGGTAAGAGCTTAATTTTTTAATTTTTTGTTGATATTTAGCTAGTTTTGATGTTTTTCATTTTTGAGGGTATAGAGGGTTTTGTTTTTAAAATCAGCCAAATCCCCATGATTTAAGAGATTTTAAACGATTTTAAGTGAATCACCGGTGATTTTTTGTTTTTTGCGACCATGGATTTATTTGTTAGAGACCCATGTGTTTGATGATTTTTGATGATTTTTGTAAAAATATGGATTCTAATGTGTGTTTTTGTGTTTTTGGTTGCAGGTGAATGCTGAAGTTGACTATCCAAGATAGGATTCCAGTGATCCTAGTAAAGGTATGGGAGGATATGTTAGATGATGATTGGAGTCATGTGGAGGAGGTGGGGTTTATAGGGATGCGAGATTATAGACACATTCACAAATGTAGAGGGTTATTGTTGGCATTGATGGAGAGATGGGATCCAACCACCTATGTAAATTTGGTTACATAGGTGAGATCATGGTCACTCTTGGGATACCCATAGGATTACGAGACTGCTAGTCCATGGAGAGGGTATCTATTATATTGATGAGACAAAGAGAGAGAGGATGTGATGAGGAGATTATATGGAGATGAGGTAGATGATGTCAGATATACTTTAGGGGTTTTATTATCAGTCTCTATATTTGTTGGGAGAGAGAGGGATGTACTTATGAATGAATATGTTGATGATGGGTATTTCATGTTTTTATTTTCCTAATTCCAGAGGGGGGATATTTCCATGGATGATGATAGGAGTAGTTGTAGAGATGATGGAACATCATACTATGTTTTCTTGGGCCCCTACACTATTAGCATAAACATACATGGAGTTGTGGGCTTGGAGAGTCCACAAGAGGTTTGGGATAGATGTTGCATTTTTGTTACAGTGTTGGGCATTTGAGCATATTGCTATAGCTCATCCACATGGTTTACCATGGGGAGGTGTAGACATGATTGGTAGATTTTCTCAATTCATGAGATGGTGAGGGGATGTAGGATGATCGAGAGGGAAGAGGAGGGAGGCTCATTATAGAGAGATCTCTTATAGGGTTACAGGTGGGAGATGTTTTGTGGAGACCGTATGTTGATTTTCCAGTGTGGTCGGTTTAGAGCATGAGTTGATGGTTTACAACAGAGTAATGGGTGTGCGGGAGACAAGGGGGAAAGTGGGAGCTCATTAGATTTATCCATGTTAGATGAAAATTTGGTTTGATACAAGATGTTCTGAGGCTCTAGTATTATATATAGATGAGATGAGGGAGATGTTGACACTCCCAAGGTAGTTGTGGGATGGAATCCTATTATAGCTAATGAGCAGGGAGCCATGGGTCTAGATGAGCATGGTGACTTAGTGCCAATTGATGATGTTGGAGTGACTACTATTACTTACATGAGATGGTGGACTAGTGCCTATAAAGAGTTTGAGGGATCGGTTGGTTTGAGAGAGGGAGGAGAGTGTGCTCAAGTAGAGGAGCACATGAGATTGTTGATGTTAGTGATGATGAGGAGGGTGATGGAGATGAGGAGGACTTAGAGGCCACAATTACATAGTTTGAATGGCCAAAAGGCCATAGTGGAGGAGAGAGATAGTTTGTAGAGGGAGAGGGATGATTTGATTGGGGTGAGGGATACTTTGATTGGTGAGAGGGATGGTGTTATTGTTGAGTGGGATGGACTTAGAGCGTAGTTGGCATATGCCACAACTTATCGAAGATTGGTATAGAATAAGATGAGAGAGACCTTGAAAAGGGCTCTCGGTATTATAGGATCTTTGATATCAAGTGTGGAGTTGGCAGCTCATGCCCAGGCTAGTAGTCAGATGGGTGCCCTAGGCATGATTAGCTATGCCCATTATCAAGTCTTACAAGAAGAGTTGGCTTATTATGAGGATATGGTGATACATGACTTTCCTAATGCGGTTCTCTATGTTGATCATATGGTGCAGGAGGAGACAACTCCTAGTGCTAGTGTAGGGAGTGTGGGTCAGCCACCTCGAGGACCGATGGAGGAGCTGGTGGTGATGGTGGTGTGAGGAGGTGATGGGAGTGTTTTTCCATGCTAGCGAGTTCCTTGGAGGTGTCCATTTCACTGGCTAGTTGTTATATGATTTTTTTGTTTTGATATGTATATGAATCTTTTATGAAGCCTTGATGTATAGTTTGTGATATACGAGTGAGGGGACTCCTTGATGATGTATTTGAGACTTTGATTATGATTATATATGTGTATGGTGATCTATTTTGGCCTATGATTCATGTGTTGATTTTGATATGTTTTTTATATTGTAAATTAATGTTTATGTGATTGGATTTGTGGAATGTTTAAATGTTTTCAATGTTTTTAATTGATGCTTTATGGGATTTGAATATGGAAATATTATATGATGTGAATTTTATGTGAGTTATACATTTATATGATTTGATGGTGATGTATGTGAAGATGGTTGTGACTTATTAGATGATTCCAAATTTATCAATGTATTTTATTTTAAAATAGGAGTAAAAATGGAATGATTGTTTTGATATGGATTTGATACATACGTGATGGGTATAAAATGTGAAAGCACTTGCACTTTTTAGGCCTTAACAAATAAATGTTAACACAATACTATCAATAGGTAGTTACATGTGGGATCTCAACTATAGAGATGAAGTGATAAGATGTACCTTCCTAGGACATGAAAGGGGTTTTACATGTGTAGGTTGATGTGGGAAAGAGGGTTCTCCTTTTTAAATAATTTCATAGAGAAATTCCCCAGCTATACATATTTTACTTTTTGACGAAACCATTGATGCGGGAAGTTTTCTTTGATGGGAAAGTTGATTAATGTGGGAAGATTTCCTAGGATGCTTTTGATATTTGATTTTTTTAAGGTTGATGATCGATGCAGAAGCCTTTTTTACATGGGTAGCCATCCTTTGAGGGAGTGGTATACAATTTTGAATTTTGATTTTTATTTTTACAGAGATAGCTATCCTTCGAGGGATTGGTCTATATTTTGACAGTAGTTGTCCTTTAAGAGGATCAGTCTACTTTTATTTTTGATAATATGATTTTTATATTTAAAGAACTTCCTTGAGGGATCAGTCTATTATTTTTATTTTTTATAGAAGCATCCATAGATATTTTTGAATTTATTTTGAGTGAGGAAAAACCCTAATAGACTATTTTGAGGAGGAAAGAGAGATGTGTACACAACCTACACATACATGCCCCATGACATGTTTTTAGTTGGTACATAAGGTAGATGGATGTAATGATTATGGGGATCCCATACTAGGAGGAACTTGTCCAAGTGAAATATGTGATGAACAAAGCCATGGTTTTCATCTTTAAGGTTTTGAGGATAGTGATGGAAAACCACATACTTTCAAATCATTATGATGATAAAATGATTGGTTGATGATGGACTAAGATCTTAGATGTAACTATTGTTCATGATGATTAAAAGGTTAATAATAGTAGAAAGGTTATAAGTGTAAGGAATTCAGAGGTTCCTTTTCAGGTGTACCATCAAGGGAGGCGAGATGATACGCTCTCAACCCATACTTGTGAGTAATGACATATGGACCAATCCAATTAGGGGAAAACATTTCCACATTTACTCCATTCTAAAGTAGTGACATTTTGATTTTCTTTGAGAATGAGATCACCAATTTTGAAGTCACATTATTTTACATGTTTATTGTATGCATGTTTGATGCATTCTTGATAAACTTGATGATGTTCAAGGGCTGTTAAACATTTTTCATCTAATAACTCTAATTATGTTAGACAATCTTGTTGGTATTCTTTTGTCGGGATAAAGTATTTGAGTGATACACGGAGTGATGGGATTTTAACTTCAAGGGGTAGAACTTCCTTAGATATAGATGAGTGAGAAAGGTATAACACCTATAGGAGTACAAATGCTAGTTTGATAAGCCTAAAGAAAACAAGATTTGGAGATGCCAATTCCTACTGCTTTTTATCTATTGTTTTCATGAGAATTTTATTAAGTGTTTTATTAGAGGCTTCATCCTATCCATTTTCTTGGGGATAATATGGTGATGAAAATCTAAGTTTGATGTTGAAGGTGTCACAAAGTTTCTTAACATCCTTGTTTTTGAAGGATTTTCCATTATTTGTGACAAGTTTATGAGGAACACCAAAATGACATATGATGTATTGATAGATGAAATTGATGATTTGATTTTCTTTAGTTGAAGTTAAGGGGATGGATTCAACCCATTTTGTAAAGTATTCATGGTGTAGTGATGATAGAATGATGTTGTTGAGATGAACAAGGATTGATAGTGCCAATGAGGTCTAACCCCATTGTGAGAAAGGCCATAAGTCATGAGATGGTTGTAAGGCTTGACTTTGGGAACATGGATGAGATCTTAATGTTGTTGACATTTGACACACTTCTTGATGTATGTACAATAATCTTGATTGATGGTAGGCCAATAATATCTAAGTCATAAGACACATTTTAGTGATGATGTTACCATTGAAATGTCCACCACATATACCATCATGGACCTCTTGGATTGCTTTGATAGATTCATGAGACTTAAGACATCTTAATAGAAGGCCATAAAACCACATTTATATAGATACCACCTATGATGACATAGTGAGTGACACGTTGAAGAAATGATCGTTTAGCAATTTTGAATAGTTGGGGGAATTTTAGATTTTGAAAGGTAGTCAATATTTGAGAATACCATAGATCAGTTGGATGATTTTTGATAGTGTTGATAGAAGGGAGTTTATTTTCATGTGAGGGTTGATCTAATCTATGAATGAAAACAATTTTTTAGAGTTATCGATTAATTCTTCAATTGATAAGGGGATAATAGATCCTAGAGAAGTCATGGTGTTTGCAAAACTTATTAGAGGATCATGGAACTATTTGAATGGTGTAATGATCGAAGGATTCAAGGATAAATTCAACATTGGCTTTATATTTTTTAGGATTTCATTTTTACATTGATAATCTCCTTTAATTTGATTAATGACAAGTTGTGAGTCTCCATATATTTCCAAGATTTGAACACCTAACATGATAGTGGTTTAAGAACCCATTATTAAAGCTTCATATTTGGCCATGTTATTAGTACACTTGAAGTTAAGTTTGAATGATAGAGGAATAAGAGTCCCCAAGGAGGTATGATGATGATACCATCCCCTCCCCCTTGCTAGCATTTAGAACCATCAAAGAAGAGGTTCATTTTGATAGGTGTGAATTCATGTTCATCGATAGTGTTGATAGATTCATCAAGAATTATTTTGTAGGAAAATGAGTGTCGAAAGGGTGCTTTAACAAGATGATCTAAATGGCCTTGGCCCTTAATGGAATTTTTTGATATGAATTCAAGGTCAAACTTGGTCATAAGCATAAGCCACTAAGTGATGCGATCATTGTGATATGGCTTAGAGTGCATGGTTTTGAGTGGGTTAAAGCTAGTGATAACATATGTTTTATGATTGAGGAGATAGTGGCATAGTTTAGAGGTTGAAAAGTATAGAGCAAAACATAATTTTTCAGGCTTCAATATAATGGGTTTCATATTCATAAGTGTGTGACTTATGTAATAGATGGCTTGTTCATGACCTTGGTTATCACGATGAGTGAGCATGGCCCCTAAGGCATGATCTGTGTGGATATGTAAAGATAGAATGGACCCCCTCATGAGGAGGTATGAGTACAGGTGGTGATAAGAGGTAATGTTTGAGTTCATCAAAAGATTTTTAAAATTAAGATCCCATTTGAAATCAACATCCTTGTAGAGAAGGTGATGAAATGGTTGAAAATGATTTGATAATTGAGATATGAAACATTCATATAGACTGTAATTTACCTTAAAGGTAACCTTGTTGTTTGAGGTTTGATGGAGGAGGAATTTTAATGATTTCTTTAATTTTGGCTGGATCTACTTCAATACCTCATATAGATACAATGAAACCTAAAATTTTTTAGTGAGAACACCAAAAAAACACTTAGCAGGGTTGAGACGAAGGAAATATTAGATAAGTCGAGTGAAGATTGAATCAAGGACAATGAGATGATCTCTGCATTGTTTAGATTTCCTAAGAGGTCATCAACATAGTCCTTATATGATTTTTTGGATAAGATCATGAAATATATGTCATGGCACATTGATAAGTGGCTCCTATTTTTTAAGTCCAAAGGGCATGATGTGGTAGCAATAAGGTTCCCAAGGGTAATGAAGGATGTTTTGTGTTGATCATCGGTGGCGATGAGGATTTGATTATAACTAGAAAAACCATCCATAAGGAGAGCATTTCATGGCATGTTATTAGATTGACAAGCTAATCAATGTTTAGAAGAGGGAAATCATCTTTAGGAAGGTGAGATTGAGATCCCAAAAATTAGTGCAAATGCATAACTTTCCCGAGGCTTTGGTTATGGGAATGATGTTAGAAACCCATTGTGGATAGTCAATGGGTATGATGAAATTAGCAGAAAGTAAGCATTGTAACTCTTCTTTGATGAGAAGATTATGAGAGGTTTAATTTTATGGAGCTTTTATTTGATTGGTTTAGCATTGGGATAGGTGATGATATTGTGTATGATGATGTTTGGATCAATACCTAACATATCACTATATGACTAAGAAAAGGATTGACTATATTTAGATAAGAAGGTAGTGAAATCATTTAATTCATGTGGATTTAGTGACTGGATGACTTTAACTATGTGGGGTTCTTGAGGGTTCCTAAGTTAACATCGATGGTGGATTCATTAAGAAGGGTTGATGTGTCGGGTGGTAAGTATTTCTAAAGGAAATGGTATTCTCCCATGGGAGAGGATATCTGATCATCACGACATTAAAGGATATCGATGGTGGGTGAATCTTCTTCAATCATTTTTGGCCAAATGAGAGGAAGTGTTTTTGACATGGTCGACTTGATAAGTCAAGGGTCCTAAGGAAATAATATTGACTAAAAAAAGTTAGGTGGGATGGATATTGTGTCATCGGTGTCCATGGGATTATCAAATTCTGTAGATGGTGATGGTCTAATTCGTGATATGTAAAGTTGCGGTATGTGTAGATGATTCGGGTAGTGGCCATTCATATCTTAGGTCATATTTCTCATGTGGTTTAAGGGAATGTTGGACAATTAAATCATGTATTCCTTATTCGTAGTTTCCAAAACAAAATCCTTTCCATGCATAATGATGGAGGTACATTTGTGTAAAGATTTTATTATATAAAGATTTGAAATCTAATGATAAAGGCATGTCATGATGTTGATGAATGGATTGTGATGAAGTTCGGTCGATTCCTCCATAGATGAGGTTCATTTTCATATATGTGGGTCCATAAGGGATGATTTCTCGACATTAGGATTATACATAGGTTGTTTGTCTGGTCTACCATACATCTTAGGTGTAGGTAGAGAATTAAGCATCGGATGGTATGTCATATTGTAGTCAGCAAAGGGATTAGGATCCATGGGGACTATGAATGTTTGGCATTCGTGCTCTTATTTAAGACATCTATGAAATGTTGAAGGTACACAATGCATGGTTCATATCTAAGGTCGTCCTAAAAACATATTTTATTGAACTCCCCTCTATGATATTATGGGTGTAGCAAAGGTGGATGGTTTACCATAATGAATCCTCATACAGAGACCAGATGAACTAGCCTTTAATAGATGCTCTAACTCCCTTTCCTTCCATGCAATCTAATTTTGGAGAACAAAAAAAAATGCATTAAGTTGGCTCTCCCCTACATACAAATTGATCATAAAACCTGAGTTCTTTTCTAGCATGAAATTATAGAGATAGAATTCACAGAGAATATTTTTCTACTCTGCATTGGATAAGGAATAGGATGCTGTAAAATCAGCTTCATCTTTTATTTCATGTGGAGGCCACATGCTATCCTTGAAAACTTCCAACGAATGAATTGTTCCTCCAAAAACACACTATATGTAGGAGAAGGTCTCCTGCATGCAAGAAATTTCTCACTCATCATGCAAACCATTTGTATTTTCACAAGATATTTAAATTTTTCATTTTCTTCTTTGTAAAACTTTTCTTCCCATTCTTTTCTTTCTTTCTTCTCTTCTTCTATCTTGCTTCTCAAGTCCTCATTGGATGTCTTGGCTTCACTGAGTTCTCTACAAGTATCATCCCATAGCTATCTAAGTGGCCAATAAGTCAATTTAGTTTGTGCAGAGACTGTTGATAGAGTAGTTTATTTTCTGGAATTTTGACATTCTTCCTCTTTCTCCATTATTAGCTATTTAACTTTTATCAATTATGTTGGTGCTCATTTTAATCTTGCCCCATTTATCCTTAAAATTTTTCAGGTTGCGGCCTCTATCATTTTTTTTCTATCTCCTGTATTGATGCATGAAAGCTCAGTCCTTCATTTGGTTTCCATGATCAGTCCCTTCCTTTGGTCGAGGATCACTTAAAGTCAATTTTTTTCATTCCTCTATCCATGTGAAAGATTTGTAACTTGGGCATAAAATCAGGTTTTTTCCTTCCTTCCATTTTTCCATAGTCACATTTTGTTTTCCTTGTCATTTTTTGTCCCAATATCTATGGAAACATGATTGGATGTGGCTCATAAGATCATATTTGGGCCTTATATCATTTCCAAATTCTCTGTCTTAAAAGAAAGATTCATTTCCGGGCTCAAATGGTGATTTTCCTGCATTTTACGGTTTGACGGGTGTGTTTTTCCCTTCAAATTTACATCTCAGCATCTATGGAAATGTGGCCCTTTCTAGTTAGATGTGGCTCAATAGGGCACTTTAAAAACTCTAAGGCTTGCTTCAACTCAAAACTTTTCCACGTGGAGGGCCGATGCTCATATGAAAAATCACCTTTTGTTTTGACCTTGGAGTTGCACCAGGGAGACACGTGGAGGTTTCCACTGCCTTGCCTTGACTTAGACAAATTTTTCATGTGCTCAGTGCAGCTTTGGAAGACCATGGACACGTGGAGGGTCGATGCACATTTGAGGATTTGCCTCAGGGTCCCACCTTAAAAATTGCGATAGGGAGACATGTGGAGGCTTTCGCCGGCTCTACTCTATACTTAAAACTTTTCAAAGCAATTTTCTAAGGCTTAGGACACGTGGAGGGACAACACCTGTTTGGGGACTAGCCCCTAAATTTTATTTTGAAGAATCACTAATAGGACACTTGGATGCTTCCACTGACTATGCCCGTGCTTGGAATTTTCAACGGCCAAGGAAAACTATCTCGAACCCTAGACACATGGTTCCTTTTGCTGATCCTTTAACTTTTTTAACAATTCTGTGACTAAGACACATGGTGAGCCAGTGCTTGTTTGGGGTCCCCAATTTCGGGGACCATCTCAAAGTGTGCCATTGAGAAACGTGGAGGCTTTTACTTGATACTTTTTACTAAGAATTTTTCAAAGGCTAAAGGCATTTTTCTTGGGCCCAGGGCACATGGAAGGCCCGCGCTTGTTTGGAAACTTGCCCCTATACTTCTCCTTTGCATTTGTGCCAAGGAAACACATGGATGGCTATAATATAAAGTAGAGAAGGGGAAAAATCAATGGTTACTATGCATTTCACTTGTTTTTCCACCATTTTTTGTCCAAGACTCCTGGAGATGTGAAAACGCACTATTTTCATCATTTTTGATGAAATTCCTTTTGTTTTTATCTGCAAAGTGCCATTGAATGGATTCGAACTTAATTTGTGAGTCCAAGGATTGTTAAGGTCAATATTTTGAAGTTGGAATTACTCGGGCACTTGCAAAAACATGAATTACTAGAGAAGATGGATGCGGGGTAGAGTTGCAGAGGAAAGAGAGAAATGGATGAAATGATGAAGGTTACATGTGCAAAAGATGAAAAATGTGTTTCCTTGAGAGTGAAAAGGATTACCTATTAGATCCAACTATATAGAGCCTCTGGAGAATGATTAAAATAGGGATTTATTACATGACAAAATCAGAATGATTAGAAGGACTACCAAAAAGGTTGTGACATGGCATCCTAGTCATTAGTCGAGGGCCTAAGAAATGTGATCAGTTCATAATTGGTCCACCTAGAAACTTTCAGATGTGAATTTGTTAAACTTTTCTCTCTAAGGAAAATTTGTAACAAGCAAAGGTCCCTCAAATATTCTTTTCTTTTGGGGGGAAAATTGAGTGAGTGAAATGTATAAATGCAATGAGAATACTCTTGCAAATGGTCGGGGTTGAATTCTTAAGAGAAAATTTGAGAGATCTCGTCTTCCTGCGAGACCAATATGAGAAACCTGTTAATATCCTATGTTTTTAATTTCAATCATGTCAAGTTGGTTGTGAGTGTATAGCCATTGACAAAGATCTGAAATTTTTCAAAGAAACTTTCTCATGATGATGAATTTAATCAATTTTGAGTTAATTTGTGTCAATCTTGGAGCAATTTGTGTCTGCTTTATTTCATAATGTCTGCAAGTAGTTTTTCTTATTCCTATTACAATCTTGTGTTAAATTCCCTCTGAATCACACATGATCTCATCCATGTGATAGTTTAGTGGCATTTTCAATTTTAATTTCAAGAAGAGCCTTCATCTTGTGATGAGATAAACAATTTAAAATCACTTCACTATCATTTGTTGATAAAGATTGTCTATAATCCTTCAAGTGTATCTTAGGCATGAGGAAACAAGGGTCTTTGATGTTTAATTGAGTCTTTTAGTTTGATTCTTCATGCTAGATTCTCAAATATTGTGTGAAACCATGTGGATCTGGGCCTCCATTAAAGCACACCTTCTGGTTGAAGGAATATTTTAGCTAATACAAAGCTTTCTATCATTTAGTTTTCCAATTGTTGTGAAGTCTCTCAAAGATCTAGTATAATCAACTTTATCCTTCTCAATCTCCCACCAAAATTATTCAAAAACCTATGAATCCATCTTGAACTACCCCTGTTTTCCCTATATCAACAAAGGAACAAAATCTATTTACTAAAATATGCAGAACAATCAGGATCCCATAATGTCTTCAGTAACCTTAGCCTTGTTTTGAAAGTATCTCCATCTTTTAGAAGTGAAAAATCTTGAGAGTTAAATTATGGAGTATTGATCATACTTTCCCAAGGTTTTCTTCATAAAATTTGTGCAAAAGAAGGATATCTCCATCTCCTTCATCAAACAAAGGTTACACTACGGGTCCTCTCACCCTGGTCAAAAGGCACAACCTAAAGCAGTGAGGATAGGTCAAATCCTCTTGAAGGTGTTATCCATCTCTCCACAAATCTAAGTGACAAAGAGCCAGTTAGATCTCATCCCTAGCTACAAAATGACATACATCATGATCCATCAATCTCTAAGCTCGTGTACAAATCTGCGACATTGCTCATCTTGAAAAGGAGAACAAATTTGGATACCAACACTAGTGGCACTTGCTTTTTGGGGATTATTTGAGCTCCGGGTTTTATTTGTGTGGCAAAAACACTAGTGGCATTGTTTTCAGGGATTATTTGAGCTCCAGGATCTATTTATGTGGAAACAAAACTAGTGGCACCATGTTTGGGGATTATTTAAGCTCTGGGATCTATTTATGTGGCAACAACACCAGAGTGGCATCGTTGTCAGGGATTATTTGAGCTCTGGGATCTATTTGTGTGGAAAAACCACTTGTGGCACTATTCTCGGGGATTATTTGAGCTCTGGAATCTATTTTTTTGTAAAAAAACTTGTGGTGCCATTGTCGTGGATTATTTGAGCTCTAGGATCTATTTGTGTGGTAACAACACCAGAGTAGCACCGTTTCGAGGATTCTTTGAAGTATTTAAACAAATTTAGTACATACAGACTCACGATAATTTTTCTACATGATCTAAGTGCAAATACATTGATAAAACATCATTATCTGCTCGTGTCTGTAATAATTGTTCAAATTTGTAAGTTATGAGTGCGATACTTCTAGCTTATATAGTTATTGCACTAAATTTGGTATCATCATTGATAAATTTGGGTAGAAGAAGAGTAGATCCTGTAATATTTGCATGAATATGGTATTGACAAACATTTTATAGGTCTTTCATAGTGCATTTACACAAACTAAAGTGAAAATCCTTAGTGGCGACTCCATTACATTTTAAATTTTTAATAAATATGAGTGTCTTAACATATATCAAGTAAAAATTTCATTAATCTCTAGCAAAGCTGGGAGGAAGAAGATCTATCTTCACCAAGGGCCTTAGTAGAAGGTTGTTTCAAGAGTTGAGAAAGTCTAGTTCAGAAGGAAGAAGAATTTGGAAGGTTGTTAGAGATCAAGCATCAAGAAAAGAGATATCCATTGGTGAAACTGATCAACCTGTGATTGAAGATTACAATACTTCCTCAAGTGCTTCTGAATCAGGTAGTCTCTTTGTTGAATTGAATTCTCCATCTGGAGAGGGTCCTTATTTTATTTGAAACATTTACTTCTCAATCTACCCCAATATTTTCCAAATCTAATAGGTTTTTCTAAGAAACAGAGCCTTTAGAGGGTAGTCATTCTAAAAATTACATCCCTGTACCACACACACCTCTCACTCCTCATCATTTTGCATCTCTTCCAAGGTCACCTCCTCAAAATAATATGGCTCACCTCTACCTCTAGCTAGACCTCCATTTTTTGTTAATATTTTTGTCCCATCAATTTTAGAGGTATGGTCAAGGCTATCCAAATGTTGTGCCACAAGATGTAAGAAATATATTGCCCAGTTTCAAGGAAATACCACAATCACCGGTGATCAACACTTCAAGATCTTTGTCAATATGATGGAGGAATTTGAAATACAATTTGAGGATGTATACATTAAATTCTTTATCCATACTCTAGAAGAATATGTAAGGGATCGTATAAATCTTTGCGTATAATTCGATTGATTCTTGGACAAGAGATGAAGAATTCTTTTAGAATGTAGTATGGTGATAAAAACAGACCCTAGGTTTCTTTTATTAGAATTTGAAAATATAAAAAATAATCTTAATGAATCAAAGTGCATTTTTTTAATACAAGATTTAAAAAACATTGAGAAGTCTACCTATTAATTTGAGGCCACGTGATGAATCATGTCCGATAAATTCGGATGCATTTGATAAGAAAGCTACTTACTATTTGAGTGATAAGAACCCCGTAACTTTGAGGTAGGAATTTACCATGGCTCTGCAAATTGAGAACAACATTAAAGCAGTTGGAAAACCTCCTAAGAGAGGGTGTTAAACTGATCAACCTGAGAAGCCTCAATCAAGTAAGGTTGTGGATCTTGAGGAAGTTGTAAATACTTTGGCTAGAGCTGTCAAAGAAATCTCTTACAAGCTAGCCATGGAAGAGAAAGGAATTGGACAAGGTTCTCAAGGTCATCATAGGCAACAAGGATAAGATAGATTTGTAAATCATCTTAGAAATGATCAAAGGTCTGATGACAAAGGTAAAGGACCCATGGGAGCTAGACAACCCCAAGCTAGGGAAAATAGAGTAGTGCCTGATCCTCTAAATGCTAGAGTTGTTGTTGTTGAAGAGAAAATGAAATTGATTGGTGTGAAAAATGTTTCTTACCCCACCCACCATGTGAAGTAGATCAATAAGTTGAAGAATTTGATGACGATGATAACACCGATGATGATGCCTACATGGTGGAGTGCTCTACAAGCTCATAGTAAGGAGTAACTTCAACTGAAGTAACAAGTGTAAGAATTGCTACAAGTTTTTGGGATTTCATTCACCAGCTTACCTCTTCTTCCTCCCTCTCATACTATAGAAATAGATATGGTATAAGTTTTTGAACTTCCTAATAATGATTTTGAGTACCTAAGAGCTCTAATGATTAAGAAGTATGATGGAGGAATCCCATCTATTAATGAATGTTGTTGTTTCCTAAGAAAATGAGTATAACACAATAAGTAAAGTTATCAAAGGGGCAAGGCCTCAAGCCAAACCAAAACCCCAGTTCTCACCAATGTCCCAAAAGAAACTCCAAAGAAAGATGCATCTGACAAAGGCCTTGTTGTCACAAGTAGAACTGGTGTTCCTACCCATGCCCAAAATGTGAAAAATCTTGTGCCATCCACTCGATTTTGTCAATCTTTCTCCAAATGTTGCTTTTCCCAAATAAATTTCTTATGACATTTCCCAATTCTTGAGTCGATCAAGATTTATGTTTCAATTTTGAATTGATTAGGATTCTTGAGCACAAGAATAGAGCCTTTGAGTATTTGGAATTGGAAGAAGATAAGAGTACCCAAGGTAGAAATATAAATAATGTAAACACTCCTCCTCCAACCGTTGAGACCTATAACAACCATCAAGCATTGGATGAGATAGGTGAACCACCCGAAGTTTACTTGGGAACATATTTCGTTGAGTCTCAATTAAATTTTGATCCATTTTTACAACGCTGATTATTAAGGATGATCTGTCGTGCACAATTGTATGTTTGATTCCGGAGCATCATGCAATGTTATGCTCTAGAGGTCATGAATGAATTCAACATTAAAGTAACAATAGCTTATGGAAAGTGTACTTGCAATGGATTCTAGAGAGGTGCCAATTGTAGGATGTGTAAAATTTTTGGTGGTACAACTTGCAGCTTATCCGGTAAGAAATTGAAACTTGATGTTGTTATTGTTGATTGCCTTGCCAAATGGGGCATGTTGTTATCAAGAAAGTGGGCTGCAAGTGTTGGTGGAAGTGTTCAGATGGATATGTCTTTTTCCACCATTCCAATTGAAGGAATCCTTGTAAAGTTGTATGGAGAGAAGAAGATGTTGCACCTCATTGAAGATCCCAATAATGCTTCTTATGAAGTGTTGTATGCTGATGTAGATGTTGATAACTTTGTTGGATTTTCTAATGGAAAAGAGCACAAGATTGATCAATGTAAATGTCTTGAACAAGTAGGTTTTCCTTGGACCTTGTTATTCGATGGAGCTTGTTCTAAGTTTGGAAATGGTGTTGGAATTGTTCTGACTTCTCCGGACTCGTAATTGTTTTCTTTTTCTTTCAAAATCAACTTTGAATGCACTAACAACATTGTTAAATATGAATCATTGTTATTGGGTTTGAGAATTACATCGAAATATGGTGTAAAGGATATCATTGTCAAAGGAGATTCAGAATTGATTGTCAAGAAAATTAGAAAATTGTATGCCACTAAAAATTAGAAAATGAAACAATACAAGCATGTAGTCTGGGATTTGATTGAAATGTTTAACTCATTTAATATTGTGCACCATGATATAAAGTTTAATACGTTGTTGCAGACAAGTTAGTAATGCTAGGATCTAGATTTGGAATTTGTACAGTATCTTCATTTTGTGAGTATGATGTTGAAATACTAACAAGGCCATCTATCCCTGACAATGTTAAAAATTGGCAAGTGTTTGATGATGATGCCCAAGTGAAATGGTTTATGTAGAACCAAGGCAAGTTTTCTGACAAAAATATAGATTGGGAACCAATGGTGTGTGCTGCTGAAGGAAAGGAAACTTTATTTGGAAAAGACATCATCCAACTGAAGACAAACATGATTCCCAAAGGTTTGGTGGCACTTGAATCAAACTTTGATAATGTTGATTGCATTATTAACAGAAGTATGTTAGTTTCAAGAGATGTGGAAGAGCATGACCTGGGCACAAAGGAAAAACCATGTAAAATCTGGTTAGGAAGCAATCTGAGCAAGGAAGAGAAGCAGTCCTATGTTCAATTGTTGAAGAAATATCAAGACTTGCCTAGCTTGGTCTTACTCTAAGTTGAAGGCATACAGGGAAGATTTGTTCCAACATGAAATTCCTCTTGAATCTAATGCCAAGCCTTTTAGGCAAAAACAAAGGCTGATCAATCCACTCCTTTCTTTGAAGATGCAAGAAGAATTGAAGAAGTTGAGGGATGGAGGGATCATTCAGCCCACAAGGTACTCATCTTGGGTTACAAATTTAGTACTTGTCAGAAAAAATAATGGTGATATTATGCGTAGACTTTAGAAACTTGAATAAAGCATCATTGAAATATAATTACCCTCTACCAAACATGGATAATATGTTACAATTGGTAACTGGTTTTGAATTATTATTGACTATGGATGGTTTCTCTGGCTATAATCAAGTTGTTGTGAAGGAGTCGAAAGAATAAAGACTGCATTTACCACTCCTTAGGAACTTATGTTTATGTCAGGATGCCTTTTGGCTCAATGAATGCTGGAGTGACTTTCCAAAGAGCAATGGATGTAGCGTTTTTAGTTATATTAATGATTTCATTGTTGTTTATCAAGATGATGTAACTGTGTTTTCCGAGAAAAATAAATGATCACTTGCAACACTTGGAGAGAATGTTGTTAAGGTGTAGAGAGTATGCCATATCATTGAATCAAGAAATGCCATTTTGGAGTGCAAAATGATAATTCTTCTTGGTCACATTGTATCAAAATAAGGGGTCATGATTGATCCCGAGAGAGTGGAAGCCATCAACAAGGTTCCAATTCCAAGAACTAAGAAGGGAGTTCAATCCTTCTTTGGAAAAATAAAATTTATTAGAAGATTTGTGTCTAACTTTTCTGAGCTAACCATCCCCATTACTAGCATGTTGAAGAAAGACCAAGTTATCAAATGGGAAGAATCTTTCATTCAAGCTTTCAATGGGATCAAAGAAGCATTAAAGCATGCCCATATTTTAACAACTCCAAATTACAATAAGCCTTTTCAAATGTTTTCTTTTGCTTCAGAAAACACCATTGCATCTATTTTGTTGTAGAAGGATGATGAAGGGGATGAGAGACCAATTGCATTTTTCAGTAAGGCATTACAAGGAGCTGAGTTGAAGTACACCATCATGGAGAAGCAAGAATTTTCCTTGGTGAAAGCAACAAAGGTTTTCAAACCTTACATCTTGAGCTCTAAAGTTTTTTCTTATGTTCCCCACACCATGGTGAAAGATATCTTATTAGAGATGTAGGTCTCAAGAAAAAGATGCAGATGGGTAAACAAGTTACAGGAATATGACATGGATATCCAAACCACAAAATTGATAAGATGTTTGGGCCTAGATAAGCTTATGGTTGAGAGAAACTTACAAACTATTAATGTCAATGAAGTAGAAGGAGAAAGGGTGGATGTCCTTGAAAAGTTGGTAAGCTCTGAATGGTAACAAGATATAATATTTTATCTTAGACATCTATGCTACCCTGAACATTTGAGTACAAATAAAAAAAAGAGCTCTTAAGTTAGCCTCTCAAAAATATGTCATTACTGATTTTGGGTTAGCTTGGAAGAACCTAGAGGGAGTGCTCTTAAGATGCATTGCTGAGGATGAAGCCCCAAAGGTAATTGTTGATATCCATAGAGGATTTTTGGGGAAATTTTTGTTGGAAGAGTTACAAAGACATAAAATCTTGAGGGCTGGTTATTGGTGGCCAACTCTCTTTAAAGATACAACTCTATTGGTTAGGAAATGTGAAAGTTGCTAGCATTTTTCTGGAAGAATGAAAGCTTTAGGCTCCCTTCCTTTGTAGCCTGTGTTAATTGAAGCCCCATTTAAGCAATGGGGAATGTATTTCATTGGCAAAATTTCAGATCCTTCTAGTGCTAGTCATAAATGGATTCTTGTAGCCACTGATTATTTCACTAAGTGGGTGGAAGCAATCCCCACCAAGAAAGCAACACACCAAGTCATCATGGACTTCATGCTAAATCAAATCATATGCAGATTTGGAGTGCTAGCTAAGATTGTTACTGATAATGCCATGAGTTTTAGAGCCAAACCTTTTGTGGTAATGTGCAAAGAGTATGGAATCAATTTGACATATGCTTCTAACTACAATCCCCAAGGAAATGGATAAGCTAAGTCTGGAAATAAATTTTTTTTGAAGATCATTAGAAGAACATTAGAGCTGAACAAAAGGAAGTGGGGTGAGAAACTAAAGTTTTTTGTTTGGGTTGATAGAATCACTGTCAAAAGAGTTACTACTAAAAGCCCATTTGATTTGGTATATGAAACTCAAGATTTTCTACCCCTTCATTTTCAATTGTCTTCATTTCAGCTTCTTCAAAAAATTGAATATCAAGAATTTAGTCCATATGATGCTCGAATCAATCATATTATTGAGTTATATGAAGAAATAAGGGCATCCCATCAGTGGCATGTGAAGTTAAAAAAAAATGGAAGAATTTATTTGACAAGAAGGTGACTCCAAGATATTTCAGCATTGGGGATCTTGTGTTATTATGGAATAACATACATGAAGATAAGGGAAAGCATGGTAAATTTGATGCATTGTGGATGGGCCCTTATTCAATTGACATTCGTATTGGTGAAAATACCTTCTTCCTAAAAGACTTAGACAGGGAACTACTTGAATTTCCTATTAATGGCAAGCATTTGAAACATTTCCTTGATTGATTTCTCAGAATCAAGGTATACTCCATTGTATAGTGTATAGTCTTTTGGTTTCTTTCTACTTTCATGTTTTTTCTATTTTTGTTTGTCTTGGTCCTTGGTGGTTGTTTTGTTGGTTTCTTAGTTTATCCTTGGGGGAGTTGGTTATTATTATTCCGCTCTAAAAGCTTATTCTTTGACTCTTTTACCCAATGGTTTTTTTTGGAACTTGGTTTGCTATTTGTTCTTGTGGCACCCACAGGGAGTACCCATCCCTAAGTTGGAGCTGATGTTGGTGCTCATTTTAATCTCACCCCATTTATCCTTAAAATTCTTCAGTTTGCGGGCTCTTTCATGTTTTCTATCTCCCTGTATTGATGCATGAAAGCTTTGTCCTTCATTTGGTTTCCATGATCAGTCCCTTCCTTTTTCAAGGATCACTTAAAGTCTAGAATTTTTTTTTTTGTTCCTCTATACATGTGAAATATTTGTAACTTGGGCATAAAATCGGGTTTTTTTCCTTCCTTCTTTTTTTCCGCAGTCACGTTTTGTTTTCCTTGTCATTTTTGTCCCAATATATGTGGAAACATGATTGGATGTGGCTTGGAAGATCATATTTGGGCCTTATATCATTTCCAAATTCTTTGTCTTAAAAGAAAGATTCATTTCCAAGCTCAAATGGTGATTTTCCTACATTTTACGGTTTGAGGTGTGTTTTTTTCCCATCAAATTTACATCTCAACATCTGTGGAAATGTGGCCCTTTCTGGTTGGATGCAGATCAGCGGGGCATTTTGAAAACTTTAAGGATCACTTCAACTCAACACTTATCCACATGGAGGGTCAATGCTCATCTGAAAATTCACCTTTTGGTTTTACCTTGGAGTTGTGTCGGGGAGACACATGGAGGTTTCCACCGCCTTTCCTAGACTTAGACAATTTTTTCATGCAGCTGTGTAGCTTTTGTGGACAATAGAAACGTGGAGGGATGGAACTCATTTGAGGATCCGCCTTAGGGTACCGCCTTAACAATTGTGACAGGGAGACATGTGGAGGCTTCCGCCGGCTCTACTCTATGCTTAAAACTTTTCAAAGCAATTTTCTAAGTTCTAGGACAGTGGAGGGATTGTACCTATTTGGGGACCGGCCCCTAAATTTTATTTTGAAGAAGTGCTAGGAGGAAACTTGGAGGCTTCTACTCACTCTGCCCTTACTTGGACTTTTCAATGGCCAAGGAAAACTATCTCGAACCCTAGACACATGGTGCCTTATACTGATCCTTCAACATTTTTAACAACTCTGCCAGACTGAGACACATGGTGAGCCCGCACTTCTTTGGGGTGTTATCTTTTGGGGACCATCTCAAAGTGTGCCATTAAGAGAAGTGGAGGATTCTACGGCTCCTTTTTATTGAGACTTTTCAAAGGAAAAAGGCATTTTTCTTGGGCCCAAGGCATGTGGAAGGCCCACGCTTGTTTGGAAACTTTCCCTTGTACTTCTCCTTTACAATTGTGCTAAGGAAACACATGGATGGATATAATATAAAGTAGAGAAGGGGAAAAATCAATGGTTGTTGTGCATTTCAAATGTTTTATGCCATTTTTCTCCAAGACTCCTAGAGATGCGAATACACACTATTTTTCATCATTTTTGATGAAATTCCTTGTCATTTTTGTCTATAAAGTGCCATTGAATGGATTTAGAACTTAATTTATGAGTCCAAGGATTGTTAAGGTCAATATTTTGAAGTTATAATTTCTTGGGCACTTGTAAAAATGTGAATTACCAGAGAAGATGGATGAGGGGCAGATTTGCAAAGGAAAGAGAGAAAATGATGAAATGATGAAGGTTACATGTGCAAAATATGAAAAAGGTGTTGCCTCGAGAGTGAAAAGGATTACCTATCAGATCCAGCTATATAGAGCCTCCAGAGAATGATTAAAATGGGGATTTCTTGCATGACAAAATCAAAATGATTAAAAGGACTACCAAAAAGTTTATGGCATGGCATCCTAGTCATTAGTTGAGGGCATGAGAAACATAATCATTCATAATTGGTACACCTATAAACTTTCGGATGTGAATTTTTTAAACGTCACTTTCTAAGGAAAATTGGTAACAAGAAAAGGTCCCTTGAATACTATTATCTTTTAGGGGGAAAATTGAAAGATTGAAATGTATAAATGTAATGAGAATACTCTTGTAAATGGTCGAGGGTTGAATTCTTAAGAGAAATTTTTGAGAGAGCCCGTTTTCCTGAGAGATCAATATGAGAAACCTGTTAATATTTTGTGTTTTAAATTTCAATCATGTCAAGTTGGTTGCGAGTGTATAGCTATTGAAAAAGCTATGAGATTATTCAAAGAAAATTTCCCCTACTGATGAATTTAATAAATTTTGAGTTAATTTGTGTCAATCTTGGAGTAATTTGTGTCTGTTTTATTTCAGAATGTCTGCAAGTAGTTTTTCTTATTCCTATTGCAATCTTATGTTAAAGTCCTCTAAATCACATAGGATCTCATCCCTATGACAGTTTAGTGGCATTTGCAATTTCATTTCAAGAAGAGCCTTCATCTTGTGATGAGATAAACAATTTAAAATCACTTCACTATCATTTTTGATAAATATTGTTTATAAGCCTTTGAGTTTATCTTAGGCATGAGGAACCAAGGGTCTTTGATGTTTAATTGAGTCTTTTATCTTGAGCCTTCGTGCTAGATTCTCAAAGATTGTGTGAAAATGTATGGATTTGGGCCTCCATTAAAGCACACCTTTTGGTTAAAGGAATATATTAGCTATTCCAAAGCTTTCTATCATTTAGTTTTCCAATTGTTGTGAAGTATCTCAAAGATCTGGTATAATCAACTTTATCCTGCTCAATCTCCCACCAAAATTATTCAAAAACCATGAATCCATCTTGAACTACCCTTGTTTGCCCTATATATCAACAAAGGAACAAAATCTATTTACTAAAATATGCATAACAATCAGGATCCCATAATGTCTTCAGTAACCTTAGCCTTGTTTTGAAAGTATCTCCATCTTTTATAAGTGACAACTCTTGAGAGTTAAATTATGGAGTATTGATCATACTTTCCTAAGGTTTTCTTCATAAAATTTATGCAAAAGAAGGATATCTCCATCTCCTTCATCAAACAGAGGTTACACTATGGGTCCTCTCATCCTGGTCGAAAGGCACAACCTAAATCATTGATGATAGGTCAAATCCTCTTGAAGGTGTTATCCATCTCGACAAATCTAAGTGACAAAGGGCCAGCTTAGATCTCATCCTGCTACAAATGAAAAACATCGTGACCTATGTGTCTCTAAGGTCGATGCTAAATCTATGATGTTTCTCATCTTGAAAAGGAGAAAAAAATTGGATACCAACAAATTCCTCGACCTTGTTAGTGAGTTGAGTTGATAATTCCTCAATAACCATTTCTCTTTGTTCCAATTTAAGTTTGAGAAAATTCAACTCCTCGTCCTTTTCTCTAATAATGATTTTTTTCCAAAAAAAAAAGAGCCTATTTAACATGTTGTTTTTATTCTTTCTCTAAAATTTCTTGGGAGTTGAGCATTCTTCTTCTACCAAAGGAAATTTCCCTTTTTGTCTCCAAGATGCCAACTCTTCTTCTTCATGTGATAATGCTTGCTAGTTCACCCAATTCTTGAAGAACTTGTTCTTCAAATATCTCATCTTCTTTTTCTATCTCTGTTTGGCTTGGTCCAGGAGGAGTCATGGCCATGTTGCCCAAAATATCAGTAGCTTCCTTTTCTAGCCCTTCTTGATCTTTCATTTCCTCTCGTAATTTCTCTAGACCTTTTATGAATTTTCCTTCTTTGAGGAGCCTCAAAATGTACAAAAATGGGTCTCCTCCTAGATATTCTTTTGATTTTCACCTCTTTCTCTTGCCTCAGTGAACTATCACTATTAGAGACAGATATTAGCTCTCTTGTAGCTACTATAGAGGAAGGAATTTCTTCAAGAGGCACGATAGAGGTTCTGCGGCTTTTAGTCCTTCTTCCATATATTCTTCTTTTTTGTATTTCCTTTCCACCTAGTTCTTTCTTTTCCTCTACAGTGGCATCAATTTCCAAATTACTTGTAGGAGCATAAAAGAGTTTCTATTACTCTCCTGATAATATCAGGGCTTTGCTTAAACTTGCTAAGAAATTTCTCCCACATTTCCTCTCCATTTTTCTTCGAAAGGAAATGGTGCTAGCACACTAAATGCACTAACCCATGATGTCTAATTGTTCCCACACCCTAGGAATACCTCTGGGCCATTGTATGGATGGATTCAAAAGAAACCTCGGAAGGTTTACTATATATTCTGGTTTTGTAGCTCCATATCTAAGGTATATGAGGATCTTCAGAACTTCTCTTCCTACTCGACCCGAATTGACCATCATAGGTTAAATACTTGACTATCAAAAATGCCACTCTGTCAAAGGGTTTGGGAAAACTGGCCCTTCTGAACCCTTTTATGATTTTCTTCATGTTGTAAATATATTGGGGTTTAGCTTCCCCCTTTTTAGTAGGGTTTCAACCAAGTCTTTTAATGTCCCTCTGACAGGGTTTAGGACATGCACAATTGGCACTCTAGATACATTACTTATTGTATTCATAGAAAAATGAATAAATTTTTTTCTAACCTTTTTCCTAGATTTCTCTAAATTTATAACGAATTATCTTACCAATTCATCATTATACTTGGGGAACTTTCTCAGAAATTCCAGCCATCCTTCCTGATGAAAGATAGCTGCCACTTCTTCATCTACAATGAGTTGGGTATCATCCTCTGGTTCCAAATTATTTTTAATCCCCATGATATAGAGGTGATTCAAATTCGTTCTCCTTTAACCTTGTGTGGGTTGGCTAAAGAACTCTTCTCTTAGTTGTGGAACTAAAAATTTAGTCTGAAATTACAAGACCATTTAGTGGAACTTTTTGTTGTAGCTACGGAATGTAAACCTAATTCGTTGCTTCTTCCTTGAAATTTCTCTGCAACTAGTTTTCACTTTGTTGATTCCACACTAATGATAACTCATTATAACTATGCTGCCAATTTATTCTATTAATATCTTTCTCATGATTACTCACTTTTAATCATGATGTATAATAGATGACTCATCATATCAACTTTTAAATCAAATCTAATCACACATGTGAAATTTTAATCTAACCTTTAATAAGTTAAAGATATAATTACCATCCTTGATGATGTAATCCCTCCGTCATGATGACTCATCATTCCTAAAAAGTGAAACAAAAGGAAAATGGTTAGAAAAACAACTGGAATTCTAAAGATTTTTTAAATTTTGAATTAGCCATTTATTTGAGAAGATCAACCACCATTACTGGTTTTCAATTGATCTTTGAGAGAATTTTTTTGGGAAGAGAACACCATTTATTGGTTTTCATTCTCTTCCCTTTATTCTAGATCTATCCATCTGATTATTTGATCATTTTGGAAGAACTGGGTTCTTCCATATGATCAAATTCTTTATTTGCTTCAATTTGCCTCAAGAATTCATCCTTAGTAGGAGGCTTCCTATAAAGCTTTAGCCTATGACCATTGACCAAAAGTGTTCTTCTACTTCCATCAATGAGAAGTAACTGAATAAAACCATTTTCAAATATTTGTTCAATCTGATAGGGTCCCAACCATCTAGTTCTCAATTTTCCTTTGAATTATTGGTACTTAGAATCAAACAACAATGCCCATTCCCATACTTTGAATTGTATTTTCTTGATATTTGTATCATACCATTACTTCCTTTGATCTTAGATTATCTCTGTCTGCTAAAGTGCTTCAATCCTTAATTCATCCAACTCATTGAGTTGAAGGATTATCTCCTTTTGAGATACATCCAACTCAATACCCACCTTAACTGATGTCCTCAATGTTTGTAGTTCAAAATCAATAGGCAACAAAGGTTTTTTCACATAGAATAACTCATATAGTTAAGACCCTGTTGTAGTTTTCCAAGTTGTATTGTAATCCCAGACATACTTCAGGTAGTCTCTTTACCCAATCTCTTCTTCTTGCTTCAAATATTTTGGTAAGGATTTTTTCCAATTCCTGTTCATTACTTCAGCTTGTCCATTTGATTATGGGTGATAGGGAGATGAATTCATATGATTGATATGATAATACATTGTGAAGGCTTGGATCATATTGAACATAAATTGTGGTCCCGATCTAAAACTATGCTCCTTGGTGCTCCAAACTTTACCATAATTATGCGCCAAAGGAAATCATCGCCTTCTTCTTGATGACATTTGTTAAAGCCTGCACTTTTTCCCTGTTTGTCACATAATTAGTACACACAAGAATATGTTCCTTCCCTTGTGAAGAAGTAATAAAGGGACCAAAAAAATCCAACCCCCATTTCCTTAATGGTTTAATCACTACTTGAGGTTGTTGAGGCATTTCATTGGTAAAGGTTGGTTATCCCATCCTTTGACAAGGATCACACATCGCCTAATATATTTCTTCACATCTTTATACGAGATGACCAATAATAACCAGTGTCAAGTATCTTGTGAGCTTTTCTTTTCACTGAATAGTGTCCTCCACTTGGTTCATCATGACATGCCCGAAGGATGTAAAGTATTTCATCTTCTCTTACACACCTGCGTAAAACCAAATCAAGACCACATTTAAATAGCATTCCATTTAACCATTTGAATTGTGCATTGGTTTTGATTAACTTCTTTATTTATTTCTTGGTGAAAGAAGAAGGAAACTTCCCTGTTGCAAGATAATTTTCCATACCAGCAAACCATGGTGTATCAATTGAAATAACAAACAATTGTTCATCTGGAAAGTTGTCCTTGACTGGATCTTTCTCCCTTGTAGTGGTTAGTCTTGACAAGAAATTAGCTACCACATTAGATTTACCTAGATTATCCATAATGGTAATATTAAATTATTGTAAAAGAAATAACCATCTAATTATTCTACCTCCAACCACTGGTTTGTTCATTAAATATTTAATTGTTGAGTGATTTGTATGTACAAATATTTTGTACCCTGTAATGTAATGTCTAAACTTATTAATTGCATAGATCATAGCAAGAAATTATTTTTCAGTGGTGGTGTAATTTCTTTCAGTGGGAGTAAGATTTTTGCTAAGGTAATAGATAGCATACATTTTCCCTTCTTCATCTTTCTGTCCCAAAACTGCACCAATGGAATTATTTGAGGCATCTGTTTGGATATGAAAAGGTTTCTCCCAATTAGGTCCTCTCAATATTGGAGCAATTATTAATTTCTCTTTAATTTCTTCAAAAGCATGTTGACACTTTTCATCCCAAATAAATTCACAGTCCTTGGTAAGAAAATTAAACATGGGGGCAAAATTTTTACTAAAATCCTTGATAAAGCATCTATAGTACCCAACATGTCCTAAAAATGACTTGATATCAGTGGGGTTTAAGGAATAGGTAAGTCTGAAATAATTCTGATTTTGTTTTGATCAACCTGAATTCCTCTTTTTGAAATATGGTGTCCTAATACAATCCCTTCATCAACCATCATCAAAAAAATTTCATGGCTAAGAGACAAGTGGTGTTTCTCACATCTTATCAATACTCTATCCAAATTTTTCAAGGCATCATCAAATGTATCTCCATGCATAGTAAAGTCATCCATATATACCTCTACACAGTCATTTGTTAGGTCTGCAAAAATTGCTAATACAACTCTTTGGAAGGTTGCTGGAGCATTGCATAATCCAAATGGTAATACCCTGTAGGAAAAGGTACCCCATGGACATGTAAATGTAGTTTTATCCTGGTCTTCAATAGCAAATTTGATTTGATTGTATCCACTAAATCCATCCAAGAAGGAAAAGTATTGTTTACCTAAAAGGTTGTCTAAGACTTGATCTATGAATGGTAAGGGAAAATAATCTCTCAGTGTGACTTTGTCTAGTTCTCTATAGTAAAAATTTTTCTCCATTTTTCATTCTTTTTAGGGATAATTACAAGAGGAGACACCCACTGACTATCTAAGATAGGGTAGATAAAACCTACTTGTAATAGTTTTTCAATTTCTTGTTTGACTATATCCCTTAAGGCTGGATTTATCCTTCTCTGAGGTTGCCTAACTAGTTTAATGTTTTTAATATAGATGTGATGAGTGTAGATACTTGGGTGGATTCCTTTCATATCTTTTTAATCCCAAGAAAAAGCTTTAGTATGATATTTCAGAACATCAAACAATTTAGCTTCTTCATCATTCTTCAACCAGCTATTAATATTCAAAATTTTACCCAGTTGAATCTCAACATGTTTGGTTCCAGTGTATGATGAACTAATTTGTTGAAAGGGTTCCATTAAATTATTTAGTGGACATGCATGTGGCAACAACATATGATATATAGCAACATCTCCAAAAGTTCCTTGAGACAAAATGTTGGACAAAGGACAATAAGAAGAATTATGATACTTATCTTGTTATAGGTCGAACTCTTCATCACTGTTGCTTTCCAGAAATTCTTCATCATCTCCTAGATATATGTGAAGCTGAAGCTACAAATTATTCCTCTCCCCAAGAGAAATATCATTCCTCTGGAGCAAAATTATCTTCATTTGCAGGGAATTGCTATTGGTGTGGTTCCGAACTAATTGTGATGGTTCTGAAACTAATTTCATAGGTTTCAGCCCTATTCTTGATTGCTCCAAGGATAATTGGTGTACATTCAATGATGGGTTAATCATATCTTCTATCTCTCATACATGATCCTGCAATGTGATCATGGCCAACAAAGACAAATTTTTCTCATTAATATCAAGATTATCAACCCATAATTTCTCTTGATTATTACTAAAAGGTCGTATGCAGAGGGATATAATGAAATTTGCTTAGAATTACCATTTGAAATAGTCATATCACCTGACTTGCAATCAATTAAGGCAAGCAATTGTAGCTAACCATGGTCTTCCCAAAATAATGGGATAACCAAGTGTTTTACCTTTCGGCTACAATATAAGGAAGTCAATTGGATATTCCCATGACTCCACCATAACTGCCACATCTTCAATAAATCCTTCTGGTTTTGCTACAGACTGGATCTACCATCTATAATATGGTGTTAGTAGGTTGTATACATGTTAATGGAAATGTTTTCAGAGTGTCCACTATCATTACATTTATAGCTGCTCCCAAATCAACCAAAATGTTATGTATATCTTTATTCCCTATAGAGACAAAAATAACAGGGCTTCCAGGATCTCCATATTTGGGAAGTAGGAGCTTTCCTGCTAATAAATCAGCAAGTTTCCCATCTACCTTAATAGTCCTAGGGTACTACTTCTTTCTTCCAAGCCTTTTCAAACATAGCATTTTGATTAATTTGTTCAATTTTGGAATGTCCTTAATAGCTTGTAGTAGTGGTATTTCAATATTTAGTCTCCTTAGTTCTTGCACCAATTTAGATTCCTTGATTTCTATAGCTTCTTTAAACCTCTCTAGAAATGGAGTTTTAGTAGAGTTTCTTTCTGGTTCCTTATCTCTTTCTTTTTCATCTTTCTTGGGGAAACCAGACTAGGGGTTTCAGTTTCTTCTATCATTTCAGTGATGATAACAGGTGGACTGCTAACTATTTTTCCAAATCTAGTTTGTATATCCTTACAATCCATGGCATTTAGATCAACTAATTTTTTTGGTTTTGTTTCGTAGACAGGAGTTGTTTGTTTGTTTCTTGGGTTTGCTACTGGCTATGTTGGCATTTGCATTTGGACTACATTTTTAGCCTGTGAATTTTTTTCTAGGGTGCCCATTATGGATTGTTGATTCTGATTAGGATATGTTTTCCCTTGAGCATAATTACTAGGGCCCCATCTAGGTTGTGACCAAGAATACTGGTTATTTTGACTGGTCCATGGTTGTTGATGTCCTTGAGCATACCAAGATTGACCTGCCCAATCTTGGGGATTCCAAGTTGGCTAAGGGGCCCAAGGTGGTTGTCCCCAACTTTTTGGTATTGTTTGAGCAGCCCATGGCATCATCCAAGGATTAGGAGATGACCTTGGCATGAACTGTCCTTGGATAGGTTGTCTCTGGACAAAGTTTACTTCTTCTAATGTGTTGGTTTGTTTGAGCTGATTCTTTAGGAATGGAAGAAGAGAAAATCATGAATATCATGTTCTTTAGATTCATAGATAAGACATACTTCTATTTTATCCAAAGTAAATTCCCTTATTGCATGCTTCTTCCTACATCTAGGACAATACATGGCTAATGGTTTAGTTTTAGCATTTGCTTTAGCTTGTAATCCATCCATAGTAGAGGTTAATTGAACTAAAATGTTTGTTTTAAGGTTTTCTAATTCATCCATTAGTTTGTTCATATCTAGATTCAAACTCTTTATTGATTTTCCCTTCCTAGGTCCACCCCTTGTTCTAGAATATCTTCTACAAATGTATTTAATTTCATTAATCCTTAATTGATCAATTTTCCCACCTCCTATCAAGTGAAGAGCTTCCCTAGATTCATCTTCCAGACCTTTAAGAAAAATTGTTTTACTCAACTCTTCTTGGAGTAAAAATCCACATATTTTACTCACAAAGAGGAATCTATCCAAATAATCTTCTATATTCTCATCCTCCTCCTGCTTGATTTTGAAAATCTCTTCCTTCCTATTTCTCCCTCTACAGTAATATTGATATTTGTCTAGGAAGGCAGTTTCCATTTATTGTTGCATCCTTCAAAGTGGATGGAAAAAAATTGAGTTTATGATTATCTGTTTTGTAGTCATAGGTCTAACATAGTACCTTAAACTCAAATATAAATTGATCAAGGTCTTTAGATGACATCCCTCTAAATGTGGGTAAATGTGTAGGTGAAATATTTTTCATTGGTGTATCATCATCGTCTAATTGAACTAGATACGTAAAGGTCTTGTCGTTCCCTTTTAGCTTCTCGTGCCATTTCTGAAGTATTTTCTAAATTCTTCTCCCAATCAATGTGGTATGTGATATGCTTTGGGAAGGTGAAAAATTAGGAGTAGGAGGTTGACTACTTAATTGAGAATCAAAACTTACCCTAAATGGATCTTGAGAAATAATCCTTCTCCTAAAAGTTCCACTCCCTTCTGGTGACTGATCTAAGAATTCCAAAGGTAGCAATTCTACTTCTTGTCTTATAGGGGACAATGGTGTCTCCAATTCTTAGTTAAATTCCTTATTTAAACTAGAGGATGATGTTAGTTCTTGTTCAAATATTTTTGGGAGGAATCTACCCTTAGATTCTCTTTGTAAACTCATAAATTTTTTGATAGCTTAGGGAAGATTTCTTCAATTATTAAATGTATGATTGTTTCTCTTGTTAACACCTAAATAGAAAATTCTAACTAGTGGTTCTGGGAAATGGCACCAAAAATGATGGGTTTAATTATTCCCTTCATTTAATCAACTCTCTGTTGATGTCATATTCAAACCATGGGCGTGTCTAAAGATAAACGCACAAGAAATTTTAGCGATATAGCAATTGATTGTAGGTATTTTATATTTTCTAGAGTATATTTTGAATGTCTTAAGGCTTATTGTTTAAAAACCTTATTGGAATCAAACTATGAAAACATATTGAAGTAAACACACTTTACATAAATGAATTGCTGGAAATAAACCCTTACAGTTTAACGAGAGAGTTTTGGAGTTATCTACAGGGAGTTCCTAACTAATTTTGGTAATTCTAGAACTAAGTACTACATTCAAACTAAGTCCATAATTTCCATAACTAAGTGATGAATCTTGTGATCGTGTAATGGAGTTCAAACTAATTCCGCATTACTGGAACTAAGTTGTATTGATTCCAATGCTTCCAAAAAAATGTTGACCACTTCATACATCATTCTTTCGCTTTGATTGCGACCTTATTTATTACAAAATTGAGTTTCCAAAACACTTTGTTAGGAATTATAGAGATTTTAAACATTAGAATCATAATAAAAAATATGGAAAATTACATCATAACTCATATCCGATCAAATAAAAGTCACAAAATACAAATCAAACTTACTCAAAAGGAGAGTAAGATGAGACATTTATTGTACATTTAATGGACATATTCTGGCCTCATCATGATATATAATAGTTCTAGAAGAGTTTTGACACGAGACTTTAAGAGGTAGAATGACAATACCTAACATGGGCGTAATTATGTCATTAAAATATCGAGAAAGACCGACATTTGGGTGATAATAGTGTTTGGTATTCTAAGTTGATTGAATTTGATATACGATATGATATTGATTGTGGCACCCCATCAATCATAACCCTTTTGAAAAGGATGTCATTGATTTAGGTGGTGATGAAGAGAGACAAGTCACGATTCTCTAGTTGAAGCAATGGTATTTCATAGGATTCAAAGGAGATGACAGAGGATGATTTGATAACACCTATAAATTTTTAAAAAGAAAATGGTTCATCTATGGGTACTAATACATATTAAAGGGCTTTGATCATGGCTTTTTTTTGTGAAGGTGACGTCTCAACAAGCTCATAAAGTCAAATTTCTACAGGAGCTTGGTGTAATTGTTTGATAATGAATTTTTATATTGCATTAGAAGAGGGTGGAGTGGTGAGGATAGATATTTTAGTCTTGGAGTGTGTTTTTGATTGGATTTCTCATGGAGAGAGAAATGGAAACTTTATATTTATCATTGGATGAAGAAGATGTGAGTTTTGGAGGTGGGGGAATGATGACAAAGGTCTTAGATTTGTTTTGTTTTGATGGATTAGAACTGCTGTGTATAAGTACACAAGTAGTAATTTGAATGACATTGATTTAATGGGGAAGGAACTTATTTGATGTTTCTTTCGGTGTGGATGAGGTGTGTAGTTGTAGATGGTGCATGAGGTTTCTTTGATTTTTGTGACTCAAGACATGAGACCTTTACTCTCAAGTTATTTAATAGTTGTATGAAAGGATTTATAATCCTCTACAAAGTGTCCTATCATTTGATGATAATCATAAAAACCTTTGAAATTATACCATAATGGTTTCAAGCATTGAGATCTAGAAGGATTAATAGGAGGAAACACTATAAGTGATTGTTGAAGGAGTTTTTCTAGAATTGTTACATAGTGTCCTTTATATGTGGATGTTAAAGGTGATAGAGTCTCACTTATTTTGATATTTTTAGGAGAAATTACTTTGGATTTGGATTGTTTAGTCTTTTGTGGATGAATGGTTTTTGAAGGTGTAACATTAATAGGTGGTTTAGATGAGTGGTGGTGCGGACCTAGGATAGATGGTTGATACTTTGATTTTTGTGCTAGATTAGTTGGATGAGTGTGGGTTATGACAATAAAATTTTTAAATGGGGGTGGAGTTAAATTTTGAAGGTTACATGGGTGATACTTGGCTACGTAATCATCATATGAACTCTTTATGATTTGGATAACGGGGTTCTTTTGAGATGTATGTGGAAATTCCTTATATGAGTTGGGTGAAGAGGTGGTAGTGTGGATGCAGAAGATTCATTTTGGATGACAAGTTCTGGGGATGTTTCTAATTATTTTTTGGATATTGGTTTGGGGATATTACTAGAAGATGCGGGTGTGGATTTAGTGATAGACAATGTATTATTAATAGTGTTTATGGTATGGTGGGATTGTACATTTTTTGTTTGTGGTTGACTACTCGATGGGGAATGATTCTAAAAGGGCTGCTTGAAGAAATCAAGGTTATGATTTTGGGGTGCATTTGGGTTGTCTAAATATAACTCGCCTTTATCAATCACCTCCTAGAGGAAATTATAGAATGAACAAAACTTTTCAATGTCCCGTCCTTTAAATTTTTGGTACTTGCAATAATCGTTATCCTTGTACTTAAGAGGGATTCATAATAGAAGTATTGATAGGACAAATTGGTAGAAGGGAGATCATATTATCATCAAGGAGTTTGTCAAAAACTACACTTTCTGATTCTCATATGGGGTATAGCTACATTTATGCCATGAGCGTTTAGTATTTGAACATTCTATACAAGTGGATTTGATAACTATGACATTGGGTGATGATTTAGACATATCTAGATTGGAAGATGGTTTTTGATGGGAATTAGGGTTTTGGTTTCTCTTGTCTAGGTTTGACTCTACCTTATTCAAGAGTGCGAAGTTCAAGTTTACAGGACATGGTAAAATATTATTCAAATGTTTGAAAAGATTGAATTTGGAGTGTGGATGAAATGTGTTTGGTGTATGAGCTAGAAAATAATTTGATTCATTTTCTTTATGGGAGTGAGAATGATAATTGATTAATTTTACCCCTCCAACGAGTGACAAAATCTACGATGGATTCATCTTCAAATTTCTTAATTGCATAAAGGTCGAAATGGCTATTTTACGGAAATGTTGATCGAAAAGTGTTCAAAAAGATTTGGGTGAGTTGTGAAAATGAGAAGAGGGAGTACTATGGGATGTTGTTGTATCGGTCAGGGCGTAAGGTCGGTTAAAGACATGGGAAATTTCCTAAGCATAGATTCTTGGTAATGGCCTATAAGATAGAAGGCATGATGAAAATATTGGATATGTTGTTAGGGGTATTCTTTTCTATAGACTTAGAGTAATTTAAGAAATCTCCCATTGAGTAAAATAAGCTATATAAGGCACATATGGGTGAATAGGCTCATTACATATTTGTTCATATGATAGTGTGTTCTTAGGGCCCATGGATGTGACTTTAAGGCTAGGTATCATATTCATTAAAATACGAAGAGGGTTAGTTTGTGGTGGTTACTAAGTGCTTTGGATGGGGATGAGCCAGGTTGGTTGAATTTGAATTGATTAGAATGTTGGTATGGTTGATATTATTGAGAGATATTTTACTAGAATGGGATGTTTTTGAGGAATGTTTGCAGGGATGTTGTAAGTGGGTTGTGAAACTAGAGGTTGTGATGGATGGATATAATGATATGGGGTGTGCATGGATGTGTTTAGCTGAGGTTGTGACTATTGTGGTATGATTTAAAAGTAATGGATACGTAGACAAGAGGTTGTGAATTTTGAGGTGGTTGTTAGAAATGAAAAAAGTGAAGGTCAAGAGTTTTAATTTTGGTATGTTTTAAAAGGGAGTAGAGGTATGGATAATAGGTTGTGATTATTGGGGTATAGATTGGGAAGAAATAAGTGGTTGTGATGGATGAGGTATGTTTTTGAAATAAGTGGGATTGAGGATTGTTGTGAAGTTGGATGGGTACTTGAAAATAGTGCTAGTGTTGATTAAAGGTGTAGATGTAGGGATGGACATGGTAATGTTTTGGAGAGGTGGAGTGGTTTAGGAGGATAGTGGTTGAGACAGGATAGTAGGAATGGTGGCAGAACTCATGGAAGGTGTTTGGATGGTAGAGGAAGTTGGAGGGGTTTATGTGGATGACGAAATGTTTGTATTGTTTTAAAGGGGCGTGGAACTAGTCAAGGGATCTAGTGAGGATGTTGATTGTATTGTGGTTATGTCTTATAAATAAATTACATTAAGGTCAAAAATAGGGACTTAATACACAATTTTGGATGTTTATAGTTGGATGCTAGGAGGATAAGAATATATCTATTGAATAACTGGTTCATGATTTAGATCAATGAGATGGAAAAAACCACATGAAGGATTAGGTACATAAGGTTGTGGTTTAGGTAATGATAGTTGAATATGAACAACCCTAGATACAAGGTATGTGTTGAGGGAAATAGGGTTTGAGTCCAATATCTTTGAAATGAAAGGGTCTCCATTATCAAAGAAACAAGGACTAAAAGGCTCAAGTATATCGGATGAACTAGATTAGCTAATAGGAGAATGTGTTTATTCTTGATCATTTGATTTGGGTGATAAGGAAATCCATCACATTTATAATAAATGTGATGCATCCTAAAGATGTGTTTGGATGTTTTCAATAGAATGTTGAAGGTCTTCATGTTTTTCTAATGTTTTGATATGTCATTGTTGTCTTATAAGCACCATGAAAAAAACAAACAATCACCTAATAAATGAAAATTAAATATAGATTGGTTGGTTACAAGAAGCAAAAAAATCACACAAAAATATAGTTATTTATTATCTGGATTAATTTAGAAGAAAATAGAAATGTGTAAAATGACTGATAGGGTCCTAGGAAATGATCATCTATGTATGGTTTCAAGAATGTGGTGAGTCAATATACTTGAAGGTATGTGAGACACGAATCTATGTTTGTGTTGGTAAGGGGCCTAGAATTAGGGCCTACCCCCTCACTTCATGGTCCCGCAATGATAAGGGAGTCGGTGCTTAGCCAATATACCAACAACCAATTATTTATACTCGATCAAAACACAAAGTTGGTTTCCTATCGTGTGATGAAATCCTAATAGTTATCACTTGGGTAGGAGTGTTTGATGATAATTTGAGATATTCAATATGCTTTAGAGGTGTATAAGGGAGATTATGTGAATGTAATAAATTAATCCTTTAATTAATCTATGTGATCAAGAAGGATGCAAGGTTCATTTTAAGCCCAAAAGAACGATTGATTTCGATGAGGAAAAATAGAAAAATGTGATTCTTCAAAAAAGAAAGGAGAAGACACACTTGTAAAATTATTCCTTTTAATTTTAATTTTTTTGAATTTTTTTAGCAATGCAATAAGCAAGAAGAAGAAAAAGATCCAGAGTAAAAACCCGCAAAAAATGTTAGCAAAAGACAAAAATAGCAAAGAAAATGATGTTAGAGGATGAAAAACTAAGTAATTAGAAGAAATCATAGAGATAATAAGTGATTGATAGGAATCACTATTGATTCACCCAATCACTAGTGATTTAACCGGATTGCTAGTGATTACAAAGAAGAATGCCAAAAAATAAGTTAATTTAATTTGAATGAGATTGAATGTTTAGAGATGGTTTTAATTTCCTACTTTAAATTAATGAAGTGAAACAATAAAAAAATGAGCTCAGAAAATGATGAGGTTTTCCAATACCTATGAAGATGGATGTCGAAGCTAATGTTTGATTAAAGTTACCAAGTCTGAATGAAAGTATGAGTCCTTTTGTCCTACTAAACAACTTGCACTCAAAGAAACTAAACAAAAAGGATTAGATAAATGGATAGATAAGATTCTCGGAAAAGGATGATTCTAGGAATCCAAAGGGACTTCCTTGGAGGATGTCAGCTCACTTTGTAACAATTAAGTGAATTGAAAATGATATAGATAAAGATAATTATATTTGATCAATATAGATATGTATATAACGTATGATATTCTCTAGAACTCCAATTTGAATAGTAATTCCCGTGTGGCTTCAAAGGTGGCCCAAGTGAGGGTGGATGTAATTTGTACGTGTTTGAAGTAGTCATACTAGAAATCCTTAGTCTCTTGTTGGATTTCATGCAAGAATTCAAACTGATCTTCAATGTCCTCTTTGTGAATAGTGAATCGGGTTACATAGAGTTTTAAGTTTGTGTAAGATGTTGTATTTTTCCCAGAAGAAAGGGTATCTGACTATGGGGAGATCATAAATGTTGGTAATCAGATGTGAATAACCAAGAACTGCCATCTAATAAAGAGCCATACTTGGAAACAACATGTTAAATGCAGAGAGTTTGATAAACTATTATATAAGTATGATAAGCTAATAAAAAGATAAATTTGATAGGAATCACTAATGCGAATTATGCCAATCACTAGTGATTAGTGTCAATCGCTAGCAATTTTTGTGATTTTTACTAGTTTTTCCAAAATGAAAGTTTGAAGCTCTAAAATGATGTTTTTGATTAATTTAAGGGTTTCTTATGACTTAAAAATGACAAATAGAGATATAGGAATAACTTTGAATGGATGAAGAGCTAAAATATGTCTCAAATATTTAGTGGGAAGGATATTAGTTGATAAGTTGTTGTGTCATGTTCCTAGGATGTTGGGTGATAAAAATTTCCACAAAAATGATTGAAAATGAATGATTTTGATGCTTGATAGTTCTTGGGGATGTATTGGATGTTGTAGTATTGAAAAATGAAGTGTGGTATTGAAAGGGAGATCCATGATTCAAGATTGAAGATCAAAAATTGAATATTCCTTATGGAGAGCACAAAGGTGCTATTTATAATCAATGGTGATACGGTTGAATCACTAGTGATCCACTTTTATGGGGAAATAACTACAAAAGTGGTTAAAACCACTTCTAATCAATAATTTTTGGTTTGGGATGCGGGTAAATGACTAAGGGATGTTGAGGGATGAGGTAAATAGGTTAAGAAAGTTGTGAGATTGTTGATTTTCTTTTTCTTTTTTTAATTTTAGTCTCCAAGTGGTTTTGGGTGGTTTTAAGAGGAGTAGGATGGGATTTTACAGGTGTAAAATGATTTTTATAGGGTGTGGAAGAATATTTACATGGAGTAATTATTTTTGATATTTTTAGATTTAGGGTAAGGGATGTATGAATGATGACTTTTTTATTTAATATAATTGTGAAGATAGTGTATTAAGTGAAGTCAATTTGCAAAGGTGAAAATTTTGAGTGTTTACAGGTATCCATAATCCTTTCTCTTTTGACCTTTTAAGACATGGGTATATATTCATAATCTTTTAACACATGGGTAACAATGCAAGGCTTATAAGAATATGCATAATATTTATATGGTCCAATCAAGTCAAATATATTTCCATTCACAAGAATAAATTTACGCTCTAATTCCCTATAAGAAAGTTAGCAAGGTTGGTTCATCACAACTCACAACTTCTCATATCTCTTCCAAACTAAATATTAGATATATATGTAAACAATTATGATTATTATTATTTTTTATTCTAGATTCCAACTACCTAGAGAATGTGAATTTGTTATTTTGGGAGGGTGTTTACCATGTAAAGGAATTATACCATAATGACCAAACTTATTTTTCATTATTATGATACGTAAAACTTATTAACACAACATAAATATATCTATTTTTAACATGTCTTTTACTCTTTTATGTTTAAGAATGTAACCTCTATGCTTCATCTATATTGCATTTTCCCATTTTATATAAATTAAACATGTAACCTCTATTTTTCCACTATATTTCCTATATGAGATTGGACATCTTCCAATTGTATACAAAATAAAACTATAACATTTATTCTTAATCTATATTTACTATATGAGAATGGGAAAATGTCCATTCTAAACATTCCAATACAACAAATATAGAGGAAGACAACATAAAATATTCTACTTAAACACTTAAATAGTTATAAATTAATGAATTCAGATGGTATAGGTGATAATATTATAAGGGTAATATGCCTTCATGGTCAAACTTAGTTTTTGTTATTTTAATACCTCTATGAAGCCAAAGAGAATAGGAAGTTACCCTCATATAAAAAAAAAAAAAAAAAAGCATTTGTTGTTCCTCTATATTACCTATATGAGAATGGGCATCTTCCTTTTCAAAAAATCTCATACAACCAATATAGAAAAATAATAGTAGTGCATTTGCCAAAATATTCTAAAAATGGGACCATCGTGTATATGCCAACAATTTGATATAGTGATGTATACATCTACTCAATAACTTATCATTCCAACCCATAAGTTCTTCTCTATGTCTAATAATTAGCAGAGAATGAAGATAAGAAGATTTTTTTTTAAAAAAACCTCCTCTAAAAGGACTTCCATATCCCTATAATGGCATGTAACAACAATTCAATCACAATGCAAACCCTATTTCTAGCTTTCTCCCAAACAACGAGTGTTTAAAATCTTCACGACTAAAATAAAAATTGACAAGAATCCAAATATAACATGGATTATAAATGATGATTAAAATTGACCCAATGGATTCTAAATGATGGTTAAACTGGACAAAATGATAAGGGGTAGATCTGTTCATCGTTATATTTTTACCTCCCACGAACCATATAGTTGTGGGAAAAATTTTCATGTGGTTTATTATTATTGTGGACCAATGTTGGGAATTGTAAAATGGGATGATTAAAATGTTTTTACTATTAAAATCATATCCATTGTGATTATTATAAACAATGGAAAAAAACTAAATAATGATTTAATATAACTAAGGATAATTTGGAATCATTATGTCTTGTTTTCTATAGAGAATAAATATGGGGATAATCAATGTATTTGTATATTTTATATGAATAAAAAAATACATTCACATAAAAAAATAGTATTCAAATATATTCACTACCTAAAACTATTAAAATCAAATTCAACAATGAATACAAGATTTATCATAGATCTGAAAGCTCCCCCATCACTACAACGTTTATTATAGATTATAAATTGAAAAGAAAGCACAATTTTTTTTTTCAAGAAATACGTATATGCTAGAGTATAGTGCCTTCCTCATTCCAATTTAAGTAATACAAGAAGTAATTTATATGACATCCACATAGGGCCAAAACACAAGAAAATAAGACATTGTGAGAGGAGTGTAACGTACAACGCATAAACACTTTGAACCAATTTTTTTTAGTGAGACATAAAACTAACAATATTCAATTCAAAGCCATAAAATACTACAAAAAGGGATATAAATTTTGAGGCCTCATAAAAGGAGTTTATCTAATAGAGAGTCTTACATATCTAGAGTAGAAAAATTCACGGCTACCATAAACACATTAGACCCAAGCCCTAAATGAATGTAACAGAAATATAGAGTCTAACATGTCTAGAGAAGTAAAAATCATGACCACCCTAAAAATGGTAGACTCATACCATAAATGGCCATAATAGAGAACTTTGTGACCAAAATGAAGTCTTTATAGGTAATTAAAAAAATATTATAAACAATCAAGAAGTAATAAATGAAATATCCTTGAATATTTGGTAATAAGTAAACAATGCAAAGAAGAAAAAAATAATAAGTCAAAGAAAAACCCCAATTAATTTATGTTACTCAATAACTTATCATTTCCAACCTATTAAATATTTTATATGTATAATAATACGTAAGGAATGAAGATAAGAAGAAACTTTCCTATTAATTACATCCTCCAAAACTAATTCCAACTCCCTATAACCACATGCAATGACAGCAAAATTCTATGACAATGAAAACACTATATCTAGTTTTTACTCAACTTCCTATAATGTCATGTAACAATAGTTTGAAGAAAATGCAAAGACTATCTAGATTTCTACCCGATACTTATAACATTAACAATAATTCAAAAATAGCAAAACCCTATTTCCACATTTCTCCCAACAACTAGGTTTCAAATCCTTGTCCAAAGAGTCTAATTATAACGTGGATTCCAAGTGATGATTCAATTTTACCCAATACATTCTAAATGAATATTAAAGCGGACATCAATGATAAGGGGTCGAGTCTGTGTCCCCCAATCATTATATTATTTATCTCCCATAAACCATATAGTTGTGAGAAACTTTTATGTGTTTTATTATTATTGTTATTGTGGATATACATCTATTTTATTTAAATTTTCATGTGTTTCATTATTATTGTGTATAGACATGTGTTTTATTATTATATATACATGTGTATACATTTTTTATGGATATATATACGTAACTATTTTTAATTTCTTTATCCGATATGATTTTACATATTTTCTTTCATCTCACGTTTTTTTTTATATTTTTATAACATTGATGTCTCTTGCATTTGTAGAGGATGGTCTTGTGGAATTTTTATCAAAAGGTACCAAAGTTACAAATGGCATAGATATCCACTTAGGAAGAAATTACATTCTAGAGATGCGGCAAGAGGATTTTTATCATTTGTAACACAATATTGGATGGAATAGTAATATTACCTTTTTCAGATTCATTTGTCAAATGTCAGAATAAATGATGCTACATTACTTTGGAAGAGATTTAAGTATAAAATCATGAATATTCTTCCATTACTCATGTTTTTAGTGATCAAATTTTTAGCATCTCGTATAATTACAATGCTACAAGAGACAGAGATATAGAAGTGATGAATCTAAAAGCACCATAAATATAACTTCTAAATATAGATCTAATATTGTCACAAAAATTATTTCTCAAACAATTTTTTTAGTAGAGATGATGACATAGCCCAGGGTTTTATAACTCATGTGCTAGAAGATCATAAAATTAATGGAGAGAGGTTGGGACCTTTGAAGTTTGGTGTAATGCTTGAAAATGTGGTAAATTTGTGTTTTGATTGCTCAAACTTGCTACAACCTAATAAATTAATATTTTGGTTAATAAAACATTTTATTTTTCCCTGAAACAAGAAGTACCCTTATATTTAATCAAGGCAATGCTCAACAGGATGGTGTGCACCTTATACACAATGGTGAACACAATTTGAAGTTCAAGGGATTTGTTACTAAATTAATCCATTTTACTCATCTACAAGAAAATATGTTACGAGGGAATAATTACCAATGTACTTGAAGGAGACATGGTAAATTCTAAGAGATTAGATTCCAATAGATTCAATGTACATATTGATATAGTATCCAACCCTATTTGCAAAGGATGCTCCCTATTTGAAGGATCTTTCATACATTTTCCTTCTAGGAAATCAATCCACATACATGGTTTTTAGATGGATATTAGATTTTAATAAGTCCTAAAATAGGTTGAGGTTATCATGTGGGATGCATTAGAAGAGCGACAACTTTATTTATCATATCTATTTTTTTAATTCCATTAATCAATCATTCCAAAAAGTGATAAGAAGATCTTATAATACTAAGAAACGTCAAAAATTGGATTCCCCTCTAACCAATCCATAACATTGATAATATGATGAGTATAGAAAAATTTCAATATTTATAGATGAAGTGGAAAATGTGAAATTAAATTTTTGCTAATCTAATTGTCTCCACAAATTGTCTCTTTCTTTAGTTAGAGTTAAAAATCTAAGGCACAAAACTAGATCCTTGAATGAAAATGACAGAAAGAATTGTGTGTTCGATGCTTTAACAACAAATTCCATCTTCAATTTAGGCATCTAATCTATGGATCTACATAAAATTAAATTTGATGGGATGGGGGTTTGTTAAGATACATGGTGCAAAGTTTATGGGTACCCAAAGAGTACCTTCTATAATAAAAAATTTGACTGGATAAGTGGTGACATGCATGAAAGGTAACACTAGAAAAGAGAAAGAAAGGTAAAATACCACCATAACAATTTCCTTTATGTTAATAATTTCTGAGATAAATTTAGATAACTCTTTTCATTTAAATAGTTGTATAGGAAAAAATGGAATAAAATTTTCTCAAAAGATTCTTCCTACATTTTATTCCCACAATTTATTACAAAAGAAGTATAAGAATGAGGTTGATTTATTGAAACTTCCTTCAATGTCATGGCCAAGATTCAACAACATGATGAGAAAAATATTTGAATATGTTTGATTTAAAGTTTTAACATATTTTCCAAGTGTGATGAGTGTAGATATTTGTACAATAAACATAGAGCCACCACTTTCCCATAAGAACTCTCAAAAATTGAAGAATAACAAACATGGCACAATGAATACATTCAAATTTTTCATGAAAATTACTATTCCCATGTATTACAATAATAAGAATTACCTCATGGATCCCTAAGTATTGTGCATGATAAAATGGAGAAAATGAAACAGCCATACCAAGGATGGGTAAAAAATAAAATTTAATTAGTTTTGTTATGAACCTACCATTTACTTTGAATATTATACTCACACATAGACACAAGACAGGGGGTTTCATCCACTTTGTACTACCATTTTTTGAACATGGAGAAAACTACATAGTCACATCATTAAATTTGTGTCTCGGGAATCTCGAAGAACCCATAATTGATGAGTATGGGAATTTATATATTTGTATGGATTATCTAAATAGCCATTACATGATGCACTATTACAAAATGAAGTGCATGAAAAATGTAAAGGGTACAAGGAAATGTTTGACCATTCTAAATCAATTAGTGGTACTAGTCAGAGTACTTCATTCAAAAATAAACCATTGATCCTCTACTTACAAGTGGATAATACTTTTACTAGTAAAAATAATTGTACCGTATTTACATTTGCATCAATGTTGACATTAAAAAGGTATTCAACATTATATATCTAAGCTTCCTTCAAGTAGGACACACTTATGATGATATATATGGGTATTTTGGAATATTAGCAACATATTTACATAAAGTAGAAACATTTTCTTTTCCACTATCATGTACTCATACAATACATGCTAGTAAGGGTCAATTACATCAACTCCTTACCTTATCGAAGAAGTGTGAAACTTTAAGGACTTTGTGGAGTTGTTTTTTTATGGAAACCATAAGATGGTGGGTATCAATAAACTTAAGATGTTTATATACCATGGCATGGATGTGAATAAAGAAATAATAAAGGATATGCAATTGTCTCTTTAAATCCAAATATCGCGTATCCAAAGGATAAAGGTGAAGCAAAATTTTTGGAAGGAAAATACTTTGGCACCTTTCAAAGAAATAAAAAAAATGAAAGGTATGAATTAGTTAATAAAAACATATATTGAACATTAGGAAAAAGGTGCAATAGATGAAGTTAATGAATATTGGGTTCCAAAGATAACATATTGGAAAAATATTTTGTGTGCTTTCGATATTGTAAATTATAGCGGGATGTTAGATGATTATTTTTGTACATAAAAGTGAAAGAAAAATACATGTATGACTAAATAACAAGAGCCACACATTTTCATAGAGAATACTACATTAGTCAACATATCCCAAGTATTAATGATATTTATGTTGGGCCTTTTTGGTAGATCTAAGGATGTGTTTGAGGGAGATATGCTTCTTATACGACTATAAAGTGATAATGAAAACATATGGATGCAAAGAGAAGATAAGGATATTTATTTTAAATAGAAGACAATAATTTCACTAAAAGGTGAGGGTTCAAAATTAGAAACCTACGAGAGAGAGGAAGGTGCAACATTGTATCAAGATTGTTTAAGGACAAATAAAACATGGACCATCTCGAAAAAATTAAAGAAGATATTGATGTGGATATCATCATCTAGGAATGGACACAAATAAAAATTGGCAAAGTGGCTTCATTAAGATACTTGATAAAGGACATGAGGCCATTAAATCATACCTTAAACTACTTGAACAAGGTAATGAATGTTAACTTGGAGAAACTATTGAAGATCATAAATTAGTATGTGACATCATCTTGGCTTGAGATGTGGGTTTTTTGAAATTTTATTCCAAATCATGCTCCAATAATACTTTATAGTTGTACTATTATTTGATATTTAAATGGAAGATTGAGTGTAAAGTAAGGGATACTTTTCCATATTCTAGAAAACATCATTTTGTTTATGGAAGATGAATCTTATTAATGTATTATTAATTTAATTTCCAACATAGAATTAATCTATTTCATTAAAATATGTAATAATTCCTTTATTAGGCTAAGTTTATAGGGAATTGGTTGTGATTTATAGGGAATTGGGTATGATTTACAAGGAATTAGTTTCAATTTTTCTTGCTTTAGTTTTTATAGAGAATTAGTTATGATTTATGATTTCATTACAACCGCTACATTAAGTTATCTTCAAATAATTATTAAATTAATAACTACATAACTTATGTGCATATCCCATTAACTAATTTTGAACACTAAGAAATCTTAATAAACAAAGTCACGAAACTTGTAATTTTAAAAACACAAACCTTGCTCTTACTATTGATGTATTAACTTGGTGAAATGAATGTTAGCCCTATTATGCATAATGCACATGCTCCCTTCTATCTTAATCCTTATATTAAAAATCTTCCCAACTAATTTAGAATGGGAAAATGCCTAGTCTAAATTGGATCATTTTTAAATTGTTCTAATACCTTTATAAAGTAAAACCATTCAAGTATAGATACTTGAATATTTGGTAACCAATTTTGTAATGAAATTACTTGGATAAATATGAATATTAATAGTAATATAGCACCAAAAAAACTAACTTGTAGATAAATGATCACAATATGCAAGTAGAATAACTTAGACACTTTGAGGGGGCAACCTCCAAACCATACAATAAGACTCAAGTGTTCAATATGATGATTAAATAATCCTTACTACCACCTATATATACAATTCCTATGTTATGGACAACATGTTATCCAAAATTCACCCCCTAGGGTAATTTTGATAACATGCATCAGATTTTTCGGTCCCAAGGAAATAGATTGATTCAAGGCAAAAATCATGTTTCTGGGGTCCCCTCGGTTTCTTTCTAACTCTCCTGTCCAAGAAGAAAACCCAACAAGTTAGAAAAGGTGAAAAAGTTGCAAAAACCAAGCTTGGGGTAGAAAAAATCATGAAAATTGGCTAAGTCCTAGTCCAGGCGGTCCTTGGGATAGTTGGGACGTCGGGGCGCGAATCGGCCGAAAAGCCTCCAGCGATCTGCGCACAACACTTGGGACAGTTGGGACATCGGGACGTGTGGGGCGCGAAAAGCCGAACCGGCTGAAAAAATGAAGAAAATTGCCTAAGTCTTGTTTCGCATAATCGTGGACATCCAGACAAAAAGTACGTGAAAGACACGATCGGTTGGTTTGGCGCAAGTCACCCATTTCGGGTGGTTCGAGAAATTTGTCCCAGAGCGGTCAGGACAGGTTGGGACAAGAGTACGTGAAGGACATGAACCGGCCGGTTCGGCCGAAACAGAGGACTTTCGTTTGGGACATCCGGGCCAAAAGTACACGTGGGACACAGAGAGCCGAAAGAGCCGAGAGCGAATGGAAATGTGCCACGTCTTCACCTCACGAGGGACGGGAAGCCCGAATCGGGCGGATCGGAGAAATTTGTCCCAGGCAGTTTGGGACATTTGGGAAAAAGGGACGCGTGGGACGCGAAGACCTAGAAAAGCCGCCAACGAACTGAATGTGACATGTGTCACGGGGGAGGTGCAATAAAAATTTCGACTAAGTGTTTTTGGGCCCAAAAGTTCAAAGGGCGAGGTTTGAAGGGGCGGTCCGAGCCAATAGACATAGGACATGTGTCCTAAGGTGGGGGAAGCTGCGGAGCTCGGGGAGGACTTAGAGAATTTGGCAAAAGTTTTGGCCAAAAAGCTAAAAGGTAAAAGCTACCCCCGCACCCTTGTCAACCAACCAAAGCGTGCCACGTGTCCCAGTGGCGGGGCACGGGAGAAAATGGGAAATTTTTCCAAAGTGTAAGAAAAGTCAAAACTTTCAAAGGAAACCCACGGGAGGTGGAGGAGAGATAATTTCTTGTCGAATCAGCACCCGACAAGTGGCATCCGAGTGGCAGAGTGCGGGAAAAATTCAAATATCTTCTCGCTTTGTCCATTTGACCTATTTTTGCCCTAAATCTTCGAGATCACCATATCTTTTGATCCAGCTCAGATTTGCACGTTCTTTACATCAATGGAAAGCTGATGAAATTCTCTACATGATTCCGGGGTCAATATTGCATTTTGGTTCAGTTTGGAGAGAGAAAATCAAGAAACATCTCTGGCACGTAGTAATGGCCAGAAGTGACGTTTCAACAACCATTTAATGCACATGGGTCACATTCTTCTTTAGCATGGCCAGAAGTGATGTTTCAACCACCGATTTTAATGAAGAATGCATTTTGGTCAATGGTTGGGCTGCTTGCATGTTTTCCTACATTTTCTCTCTCCTGGGCTCGACCCATGCATTGTAAAAGGCCAAATTTGGCTCATTTTTGATAGATTACAAGTTGTTCATTTTTTCGGCTCTGCCTCCCTTCTTTTTCTTCTTCAGGTTGAAAATGGAGTTCGAACCTCCTCCCTTGCTTTGTAATGGTGTTTTTGCCTTTTACTATTAAAATGATGTTCTATGCAAACTTCAAGCAACAAAAGCGTGTTTTGTGATGCATCCGTCCATCCTTGCTTGTTTTTTTCTTGTTTTCTTCTTGCCTCTCTTCATTACAGGTGTATTTGTGCACATTTGAATGTTCATTGCAGGTTTAGAGCTATGTTCATGGAGTTTTGGGACATCTTCTATGTGAAATCTATCCTTAGGCCCGTGATGCATCTCGTCCATCCTTCCCATTGCTCACCTCTCTTTGTTCCATGGCGCTTTGATAGATTTCCAACATTCTCCTTCTTTGGTGTATCACCATTTTAGTGTAGGATTTTCTTCTTTTCCCTTCTCTCTCTCTCTATGTCTCCTTGGCATGGTTAGATTAGGATTAGATTAGCTTTCCTGCACTGGAATAGCTTGTGGCAGGTAGTTTAGGAGCAAGAACCAGCCTTCTCTTGAGATTCCTTTCTCATTTTACAGGTCCCACACCTGGAGAAAGGATTCAATGTTGTGCAATCACATTGGATGCCTGAAGATCAACTTAGAAACCTGATCAACATCTAGGGGTGTCTTTGTGATTCAAAGATCAACGCTTTAGGCACACCGGTGGGACCCTAGAGGTCTTCCACTTCATCTCTTGTAGGTTGGTGTGTTCCTGTGAAGATTTCAGCCTTTGGAGGCACTTGCAAACACATCTGGCGACTCCATCTGATCAGCAACCCATTTCTGAAGTTGTAGACCCGTTTTCCATCCATTTCCTTCCATATTTATTTCCATCTCTTTCATTCTTTTCCATTCCATGAAGTTGTGCAATCATGACTTCATTTCCATCATGGAACTCACATTTACAACAACAGTATATTCCACCTCCAAAGTGTTTTACAAATCCTCCAAATCAGCATTTTGAGCAGATTCAAAATTAGCATGCATACCCATATAAGCGAAATGTCAAAATCAATTTGGCTATGGAGCTTTTCAAGAGCAAGGGTACACATGCAATGAGGACCATCGATGCAAGATGCTGGTCTGTTGGAGAAAATCCAAAAGATGGAGGTAAAGATGGTGCAGTCCAGGGCTCAAGCACAAATGAAAGCATTTGGAATCGGTTGTGGAGCACCCTGTCCATGGGTGGGACCTTTTCCAAGACACTTCAGCCCTCAGGAGAAGCTGGACTTCATGATGAAGATGCTGCCCCAACTTGCACAATGGACAGCAGAAATAGAGGCCTATACACTTGGTGTTGAACAACCTTGTCAATGGGTAAGTTCTACACCATCATCTAGTTTTTCTCTTCCATTACTCAAGCAAAGATCATCATCTAAACTCCCCATCTGCTGTCCCAAGTGTTGAATCCATTTCTCCACCCCCTAGTCTTCTACCACACCTCAATTCTTCTTTCCCTTTTCCTTCCAAAATGCAGTCATCCCCTCCACAAGAGCTAACAGAAATACCCCCTCCTCCAAAGAAACAAGAGTTTCTACCTCCACCACCACAAAAATATCAAATCAGTTGAGTTACAACCCATCCCTCCTCTTGCATTCCCAATTCCATGTGGGGAAGAAGAAATTGCAAAATCACCATCAAGGATAAAGAAGAGGAAGAGCCAAGAAAAGAAGAAATGATTAAGAGCTTAGTAAGTTTGGCTCTTAAATTTGGGATGACAAAGATCCCCTTGATGGTTAAACCTACAGAAGAGGCTAAGGTTGAACAAATGGTGGTCAGGACTGATTTTGTTGCAGCAGGGAATGCTGATTCAATTCAAGTTGCACAATCAACCATAGAGGAAGAAAGCTCAGAAGAAGATCTTGCAGTCCCAACCTGTCCTCTAGAGCAACAGATTGAAGAGTTTGACTTGACAAACTTCATGCTGGAGGAAGAGTTCAATCAAGAGCAAGATTGTCTTCAAACAATGGAGGAAGGAGAAGCTGCTCCAAATCCAAAAGTAGAGGAGCACATTCTAGCTGTGGAGGAGAAAGTTGCAGATCCAAGGGCTTTGAGCACAAAGTAGGCTACAAGAGAACCTTCAGTTCTTCTCTCTGCTTCACCTCTCTCAAGTTCTAGTGCTAAAGAGGAGTTTGATCTCTCAAACTCGATGTTGGAGGGTGAAAGAAACCATGGTGATCAAGTTACAGATCAAGAAGACACCATGGAGGAAGTGGAGCATTTGCAGCAGGACAACCAAGAGGTAGTTTATTTGTCAGATTTGGAGGACTATTTTGATGGAGAAGAGCCGTTGAGTTTCCACCATTCTCTCTTTCATCATCTACATTCCAAACACTTGAGTCTACCGTCATGAAGGAGAACATTCATTTGCAGCAGCTTTGCATCTTATAAAGCAGCTCTTTGGGATCAAGATTGGAAGATTTTAATCTTTCATGTTCTTCATCAAGGAAGAGAAAGGACAGAGGAATTTCACCATTTCTTCCACACTATCCATTCAGGAGGGTCTACAAGAAGACTCCATTCTTGGAGTTGAAAATCAGAATTATGGGCATACTCAATGGATCGACCTTTCCCAATCGTATTTGGCTTCATTGGAGCCAAAGGAGAAACCACAACAGTCATGCTTGCTTCTAAGCATGAGGATGAGCTGCAAAGTTCCAAGGATCAGTTGTCATACCTCTTTAATCCAAATGAAGAGCAACTAAAATAGGTATTGAATTTTCCTTTAGCTGATACCTTGATGATTTGGGTGGAAGACCAGCTTCTTGTTGATTTTCCATCCATCCAACTAGCCATGTTCAGTGCCAAATCAATTACATGGCTGCCAATTTTGAAGAAAGGAAGCAATTTCTCACAACTGACCCGATTCAGGGGTTTTTTTAGCTTACCTTTGCTTCCAATTAGAATAGAGTAGGTAGGTTTGCTTCCAGGGAGAAGAAGTGCTTGTGCACACTCTGCATGCTCCATTTGGAGCATGTATGATTTTCATTACCGTACATAGTTTTTGTGGTGCTGGTTTTCTCTTGCACGATTCGTTTCAAGGAATTTTGGTGAGAATGACTCCATTTCAAAGGTTTTCAAGCGGCTCGAGAGGAAGTTTTAAATTTCGATCGGTTTTCAGGCTACTACTCATGACTCAATGCCCAATGGATTGCTTCAAGCTACGATCATTCATCTAGTAGGTAGATGACCCCATTGAGTCACCAAAACAAGTTATCTAAAATTCACCCCCCCAGGTAATTTTGATAACATGCATCGATTTTTCGGTCCCAAGGAAATAGATTGATTCAAGGGAAAAATCATGTTTCTGGGTCCCCTCGGGTTCTTTCTAACTCTCATGTCCAAGAAGAAAACCCAACAAGTTAGAAAAGGTGAAGAAGTTGAAAAAAACCAAGCTTGGGCGAAAAAATCATGAAAATCAGCTAAGTCCTAGTCTAGAGACGGTCCTTGGATAGTTAGGACGACGGCGCGAATCGGGTGAAAAGCCTCCAGGCGGTCTATGCAGCGACTTGGGATAATTGGGACGTCGGGATGCGTGGGGCACAAAAAGCCGAACCAGCCGAAAAAATGAAGAAAATTGCCTAAGTCCTTATTTCGCATAGGGACATCCGGACAAAAGTACGTGAAAGACACGGATTGGCCGGTTTGGCGCAAGTCACCCATTTCAAAGGTTCGAGAAATTTGTCCTAGGTAGTCCAGACAATTGGGACAAGAGTACATGGAGGACGTGAACCGGCTAGTTCAAATTAAATAGAGGACTTTTTTTTGGGACATCGTGGCCAAAAGTACGCGCTTGGACACGGAGAGCCGAAAGAGCCGAGAGCGAATGGAAATGTGCCACGTCTTCACCTCACGGTGGGGCATGGAAGCCTTAATCGGGCGGATCGGAGAAATTTTTCCCAGGAAATTTGGGACATTTAGGACAAAGGGACACGTGGGATGCAAAGACCCAGAAAATCCACCAATGAATCAGAATGTGACGCATGTCATAGGGGGAGGTGCAATAAAAATTTCGACTAAGTGTTTTTGGGCCCAAAAGTTCAAAGGGCGAGGTTTGAAGGGGCAGTCCGAGCCAATAGACATAGGACATGTGTCCTAAGGTGGGGGAAGTGTGGAGCTCGGGGAGGACTTAGAGAATTTGGCAAAAGTTTTGGCCAAAAATCTAAAAGGTAAAAGTTGCCCCCGCACCCCTCACAACCAACCAAAGCGTGCCACGTGTCCCAGTGGCGGGGCACGGGAGAAAATGGGAAATTTTTCCAAAGTGTAAGAAAAGTCAAAAATTTCAAAGGGAAACCCATGGGAGGTGGAGGAGAGATAATTTCTTGTCGAATCAGCACCCGACAAGTGGCATCCAAGTGGCAGAGTGCGGGAAAAATTCAAATATCTTCTCGCCTGTCCATTTTGACCTATTTTTTTCCCTAAATCTTCAGATCACCATATCTTTTGATCCAGAGCTCAGATTTGCATGTTCTTTACATCAATGGAAAGCTGATGAAATTCTCTACATGATTCTGGGGTCAATATTGCATTTTGGTTCAGTTTGGAGAGAGAAAATCAAGAAACATCTCTGGCACGTAGTAATGGCCAGAAGCGACGTTTCAACAACTAGTTTAATGCACATGGGTCACATTCTTCTTCAGCATGGCCAGAAGTGATGTTTCAACCACCAATTTTAATGAAGAATGTGTTTTGGTCAATGGTTGGGCTGCTTGCACATTTTCCTATGTTTTCTCTCTCCTGGGCTCGACCCATGCATTGTAAAAGGCCAGTTTTGGCTCATTTTTGGATAGATTACAAGTTGTTCATTTTTTCAGCTCTGCCCTCCCTTCTTTTCTTCTCCAGTGGTTGAAAATGGAGTTTTGAACCTCCTCCCTTGCTCAGTAATGGCATTTTTACCTTTTACTATTGAAATGATGTTACAGTGCAAACTTCCAAGCAACAAAAACATGTTTTGTGATGCATTTGTCCATCCTTTCTCGTTTTTGCTTGTTTTCTTCTTGCCTCTCTTCATTATAGGTATTTGTGCACGTTTGAATGTTCATTGTAGGTTTGAAGCTGTGTTCATGGAGTTTTGGGACATCTTCGTGTGAAATCTATCCTTGGGCCCGTGATGCATTTGTCCATCCTTCCCATATCTCACCTCTCTTTGTTCCATGGCAGATTTGATAGATGTTCAACATTCTCCTTCTCTGGTGTATCACCGTTTTAGTGTAGGCTTTTGCTGTTTTTCCCTTCTCTCTCTCTCTGTCTCCTTGGCATGGTTAGATTAGGATTAGATTAGCTTGCTCGCACTAGAATAGCTTGTGGCGGGTAGTTTAGGAGCAGAACCACCTTCTCTGGAGATTCCTTTCTCATTTTACAGTCCCACACTGAGAAAGGATTCAATGTTGTCCAATCACACCGGATGCCTAAAGATCAACTTAGAAACCTGATCAACATCCAGGTGCTTTGTGATTCAAAGCATTAACACAACACCAAGGATGACCTACTAAACATATGAAATAATAATTGAATAAAATATGACAAGAAGAGATATTATGTAAGCCACAAGTTGGTCTTACATATCTAGTATAAGTTATAGGACTAAGGGTGTAACATGCCCCAACCCTTCAAAGAAACATTGTCCCAAATGTTGGCCAGCCATGGATATTGTTGCAAGAATGTTTCATCTTCCTATGATGCATCCTAAATATTCACATCCTTCCACTTGATCACATGTTTGATAATGACTTTGGTCCTCAATATTTTGGTGCATTTCTAAAGAATACCTTCAGGTTCTAATATGATCCTTCCTTCCTCATCTAGTTCAAGAAGAACTGATTGGGTTGAAATTTTCTTCCCAATGAATTTATTCAAGCAAGAAACATGGAAGACTTGATGTATTTTACTTCCTTGAGGGAGCTCCAACTTATATGCCACACTACTAATTTTCTGCAACACTTGGTAAGGAAAATAGTATTTAGGTGCAAGATTATTATCTTTCTTCTATTTTTCAAAATAAAAATTCTTATATGGATACAACCGTACAAAAAATAAATTCTGCCACTTCAAATTTTCACTCACTATAGTCTTCATCAGCCTATTTCTTCATGTGTTTTTGTGCCATTTCCAAATTATCTCTAAGGATAGTTATTACCTCATACTGGTGTTGAATGCAATACTTATGTTTGAAATTCAAGTGAGAGATGAGTGATGGTGATGGTACCCATTAAGTTCCTAGAATAGAGACATCTTGGATGAAGTATGAAATGAAGTATTATACCACCATTGTGCAAGTGGTAACCATTTCATCCAATGCTATTGTTTATCCAAATAAAACATTGAAGATACCCCTCCAAACATTTATCTACCACCTTAGTTTTTGTATCATCGGGATGATAAGATGAACTTTGGGCCAATTGGGTACCCAAACAAGAGAAAAAATCAATCTAAAAATTGTTCATAAATATTAGAATGTGATAAATTATATAATTTTTGGCGTACTAATGTCCATGGAGCTTTTAAGATATGTCCATAAAAGAGATGGAAACTATATTAGCTATGAAAGGATGAGATAGGGAACAAAAATGAGCATACTTGGTAATTCTATCCATTACAACCATGATGAAACTTTTCCTTTATAATTTAGGAAATCATGCAATGAAATCCATAGATACCTCTTCCCATATCTCACTAGGAATAGAAAAGGGTTGTAGGAGACCCGATGTTGCAATGGTCTTTCCCTTATTACATTAACACACCAAACGTTACGCCAATTTTTTTTTGAACATATCATTTTAACCCTCTAAGAATAAAACTTGGTTAAATTTATTATAAGTTTTCAAGAACCAAAAATGGCCACTTAATGGATAAGAATGGAGCTCTAAAAGAACATTTTTTTTAAGTGTATAGTTCTTACACAAATAAAACATGTCCTTGTACCAAAATGTATCATCTTTCCATATAATTTTTGAGATATGGTTGGATATTTCTATAGATTCTGAATGTGATTCTAGCTATCTACATCTTTCTTCCTTTCTTCCCTTTCCTAATCCATCCAATCTACATTTGGCATAGATATGGCATGTAACAATGCTTTTATGGTCTCATCTTTCCTAGATAGTGAATCAACGACCACATTTTGCTTCTCTTTCTTATAAATAGTCTCAAACTCATAACCCAACATCTTTGTGACCATTTTTTGTTTCTCTTATGAAAATAGTAATTTCTCTAAGAATTTTTCAAACTATCATGATCCGTTTTTACCTTTAAGTTTCTACCCATCAAGTATGGTCTCCATTAGTTGATTGCTGTAAGATTACCATCATTTCATTCTCATATGTGGGATTCAATAGATTCTTTCTTTTTAGTTTCCTACTCTCAAATGCTATGGGATTTCCTTCTTACATGAGTACTACCTTGATCCCATTTCTTAAAGCATCAAATTCAACTATAAAGGTCTTGAAGAAATCAGGGATTACTAATCTTTGGGTGGTGCACATCTCCACCTTTAATTTTTCAAATTCCCTAGATGTTTCCTCATTCCAATGAAAAAGTCTTTCTTAAATAATGTTGTGAGTGGTACTAATATACTTCCATAGTTCTTTACAACTCTATGATAGTACACAATGAGACCTAAGAAACCTTGCAATTGATTTAGGGTTCTTTGAACTTCCTATTCCACCATGGCATTGATCTTGCAAGGGTCCACCTTAACACCTTCATGAGAGACAATATGGAACAATTATTCAACTTATTTTACTCCAAAAGAACATTTTGAAGTATTGGTATAAATTTGATTTTACTCGAGGGATTAAAATACTATATTTACATAATGTAAATGTTTCTCCCATGATTTTCTGCACATGAAGATATCATCAAATTTTTTTAAGACAAACTATTGTAGGAATGGTTGAAATGCAAAATTCCTCAAATTCTGAAATGTGTATGGTGCATTAGTAAGACCAAAAGGAATCAGTATAAATTCATAATGACCTTGATGATTTATGAAGGATGTATTATAAATATCCTCTCTCTTTAATCTAATTTGGTGATACCTTAATGAAGATCTAGTTTTGAAAAATAAACTACACTATGCAAATCATCTAAAAAATCATCAATGACATGAATAAGAAAAATAGATTTGATTGCGTACTTGTTAATTTCTCTATATTGTAGAAACATGTGCCACCTTCCATCCTTGCGACACACCATCACCACTAGACCAAAATAAGCACTCTAACTATGATGAATAATAACCATTTCAAACATTTCCTCAATCATCTTCTCAATCTCACTCTTTTGCACATATGTGTATCTATAAGGCTTGATGTTGGGGGTTAGCTTCCTAGAATTAATTGAATGGCTTGATTGTGATATATTTCAAGAGGAAATCCTCTAGGATACTTAAAGAAAACAATGTGTTTATCAATAACCTTATGGAGATCAATATGCACTACAATAAGTAGTGGTTGAAATTCCATGGAGAATAATCATGTTATAAATCCTTTAGCCCCCTTTTTAAAGAATCTTCTACATTTGGTGAGAACTAACCACATGAGGATTTTTTTCCCATAGTCATTGAATTTCAAACTATATTCCCTTAGAATGAAAGTGCACAATCAAACTCCTATAAATTTAGCTCTATGGTGCCCAAAGTTATGAGCCACTGAACACCTAAGACAATATCAGCTCCACCCATGGGAATAATGAACATAGTGGATTCCATTGTGTAGTCACCCATCATAAGTATGATTTTATCAGATTTCCTGAACATTGGACTATTCCACCATCTATAATCATTACCTAGAATTCAGAGTGCTAGGTAGATGAAACAATTGATCCTTTCTATCAGCTTATTATTGATGAAATTATGTGTGCTCCCTAAATCAGTCAATATTGTCATCTATGCTTCTTAACGTAACCCAAAACTTTAAGGATTTATGGAGTGCTAATACCATATAGAGTATGTAATGATATATTCAGTTGGGGATCTTCATATTTTCCTCTAGTTTTTTCACTTCATAATTTGATGTTTCCTCATCTTCTTCCACTTCACTAGTCCCTTCAATGTAAAAAAAATCTTGTCAGCACATTTATGACCTAGTCCATATTATTGTCAAAGTTAAAACATAACCCTTTTGCAATTTTTTCTTCAATTTTTTGAGGTTTCAAATCGAACTTGATGAGGGTACGATGGTGGAAATGTGTTATAGTATTGTATGTTAGTGGAAGTATACCTTATGCTAGAGATAAATTTTTTGTCTTTGTTGCATGCCATGATAATATATTCAGAAATCTTAATTGAATTAAACATACACATCTCATGTTAAATGTGTTCCTAAAGAACCTTAAAGAAATAGGTCATTCAAATTCTCTTCCATAATATTATCCAAACAAAAAGATAGGTTTTGGAACTAATGAACATAATCCTTAAATGATCTTGTTTTTGTAACTTTTGTAATTGGCTAAAGTAATTCTCGACACATTAGAACTATATCTCAATTTGGATATCTTTGATAAAAATTTCCAAGTGACACTGAGACCATTCTTCTGCCTTTGAGCACATAACCATTGATACCAGATGAATTGGTCAGTTTTGAGATATAAGGATTCCATGGTAGCATTTTGTCTTGATGGTATTTGATGTAGATCAAAGAATTTCTCCATTTGGTTAATCTAATTGAGTGAATCCTTTCCATCAAACTTACGCATTTCCACTTTTAGCATCATGTTATGGGCATGTAAAGTATTTATATTTGGATTGGGCATTCTCGAAGATCCACCTTAGCTAGTTTTTCCATTACTTTGACCTGAAAATACACCTTGGTTGATATGAGTATGATTGAGTTCTGGCTAATTTGGAAGAAGATGATGACCCTTCATATTTTAATTGATTTACTACATGAAATCATACAATTTTTTATCTACCAATATTACAACCTAGGAACATGTAACAATTATGAGACAAAATGGCTTAGAGAATTATGAATATGAGAGAAATTTTATTTGAATCTAGGGGTGTATCCAACATTATACTATAACCAAGTCCTGGAATATGATCAAGAGGTACCTAACTAAGGAGGTGCCTTAACCCTACTTTGGCTCTTCCCGAGCCAAGTTGAGAAAAGATAAGGGTGGCCTGGCCTAAGTGAGGAGAGACATCATAATTTAGTATCCTTCAAAATGGGGGTAGGTAAATTTGAGATAAGTATAGGCATAGATACAATACCAACTCACAATATTTGTCAAACAAGTATTACACATACTTAGTGTATTAAACACAAATAGTTCACAAACATCATCTCTGTTTAAGGAATAAGTAAAGGATCATGATGATGCTAAGAAAAATAATTTTCATACACTTAAGCAAATACATTCATGATAGGTAATGGTAATAAAATTTTTAAAACAAACACATGTATAATATCCAACTCGATGTGTTTTTGAGGGGTAAGATGGTGAAATAATTTCATTTAGAAAAGAGGGGAGGTGGATGATGACCAATTAATTACATTAAAGTGCTAATAAATGCCATGACATCTTGGTAATTCCAAAATGCAGAGAAAAAAAAATCAAACATAACCTTCGAGAGGGGCATTTGCATTCATTGATACCTAATTCCTTCAAATGTTACCATTCAAAATGCAATATCCTAAAGACAAGCACTTGATAAATAATCCTAGAAAAATATTTATTACTTCCACTTCAAATGCTTGAAATACAGGTTAGAGGATGGTAGAAATCATTTCAAAGAAGTATTGCCACAAGGACGTTATAAATAAACTCAAATATTGTAAAGTATGCACTAAAAAAATATTTAAGTAATAAAAAGGAAATGAAATAAACAAAAACTAGATCTATGCATTCCATAGATGTGATAAAAAAATTAAGTAAATTTCATATCATTTTGATCAAATATTCATGTACAAAATGAAACCCAAGACTAGATCAAAGTACTTGTTCTATTCCTACAAATTTTAACAAGGGAAATGCACATTATTTCCTCAATGCCTTCCAACAACAGTACATTGCAACCACCTTGGAATTTACAACTTGGGAAAATAGAACTACAATTTTTACAAAAATTCAAAACAATTTGTACGAGAAATGAAAACCTAGAGAAGTTTACAATTTTCTCAACAATAAAAATTCATTAATCATCAACGCCTAGAATGAGGACATGCCTTCATTCTTATGCAATTCTCCCCATTGAGGAATATACCTTTAATCCCCCAAAAAAACCTATAAGATAAAAAAATGTGAATCCAAACATGACGTACCCACCAAAATGAAGAAAGATAATTCTCCAACAAGAAAGATACTACTTTTATGAGCCTAATTGGAACTTGTTTGTTTCATTATTCACAACATGGGGTATACATGATATTCCCTTTTTCAATCAATTTTTTTTTTCTTTTATCGCCTTTTTATCCCTCATGCATAATTCATGTTAGAGAATGTGTTATCTTCATTAATCATTCAAATTGATTATTTCCTTTTGTTTCCTTTGGGAAAGATAGAAATCCACAGGAGAGTAAAGAATAAATAATTGGAATAAAGAAGGGAATAAAGAATTTTCCTAGGATAGGTCAATTTTAACGGACTTGATCTCTTTCTACACCTTTTTCTTATCTCTAAGTGCATCATAATATTTTAACATGTTAAAAAAATCATCATCCATCCCCGTGTGGAACTAAAATATTTTGTCTTGCCCCGTAGGAAACTGATGCATTTTGCTTTATATATTCTTTTTCTTCTTTATTCTATTTACCAGGTTTACCAATATATCTTTCCAAATGTGCAAGCATTCAAAGTGGTGAATAATTAAACACCTTTTGAGTCTTGAATTCCTCAACATGCTTCTCTATCATTTTAATCAATTTTTTTCATTTGTAGTCTCTAAGTTATAACTTCTTTCAAGAGGAAGAATTTTTTCTATCTTAGACTCAATGTCATCAAAATATTTTTCTAGTTTCTCCCTCATATGTAATGAACTTACTTGGATAAATCTAAATATCAAAGTAGAAATATAACACCAAGAACACAAAAATGTAGATAAATGATCACAATATGCAAGTAGAATAGCTTAGCCACTTCGAGAGGGAAACCTCCAAACCATACAATAAGACTCAAGTGCTTAATATGATGATTAACTACTCCTTAATACCACCTATATATACCATTCCTATGCTATGGCCAACACCAAGGCTGACCTACTAAACATATGAAAGAATAAATGAATAACATATGACAAGAAGATAGATTATGTAAGCCACAAGTTGACACTACATATCCAATATAAGCTATAGGACTAAGGGTGTAGCATGCCCCTCCCCTTTAAAGAAACATTTTCCCCAATTATGTAAGCCTTGAATGTTGTTGTATAAATTCTTCATCTTCCCATATTACATCCTCAATATTCATATTCTTCCACTAGATCAGATACTCGGTAATGAATGAGGTCCTCAATATTTTGGTCTATGTTTGAAGAATACCTTCATCTTCTAATATGATCCTTCCTTCCTCATACGGTTCATGAATACTTGATTAGGTGGAAACATGAAATATTATATGTATTTTACTTCCTTAAGGGAGCTTTGAAATGCATCTCTACCAAATTTTTGCAACACTTGGTAAGGACCATAATATTTAGCTACAACCTCATTATCCTGCTTCTATTGTTTTATAGATAATTACTTATATGGCTACAATCGTAAAAAAAAATCTCCCACTTTAAAGTTCACTCACTATGGTTTTGATCACGTTGTTTCTTCATGCGGTTTGGTGTCATTTCCAAATTATCTCTAAGGCTAGAGAGTACCTTGTGCTTGATGTTGAATGTGATAATCAATTACTCTCACCTTTGGTTTTACCTTCAAGCTAGAGATGAGTGACAGAGAGGATGGTATTTGTAAAGTGCCTAAAATGCGACATTTTGGATGAAATATGAAATAAAACCACTACTCTTTAAGTGGTAACCATTTCACCTAAGTATCTTGTTTATATGAAGTAAAACATTACAAATACCCCTCTAAACATTTATTTACCACCTCATTCCCCCATCTTATTGGGGATGATAAGATGACCTCTTTCTTTGCTAATTGGGTACCGAAACAAGAGAAAAATCAGTTCAAAAATTTCTCATAAATATTGGATCATGATCACTTACTATAATTTTGGTCATGACATGGAGCTTTTGAACCGTGTCCATAACAGGGATGAAAACTATATTAGTTTGTGAAAGGATGAGCTAAGGAAAAAAATGAGCATACTTGGTAATTCTATCCACTACGACCATGATGATGCTTTTCCCTTCTGATTTAGGAAATCCTATGATGAAATCCATAAATACCTCTTCCCATATATCACTAGGAATAGAAAAGGGTTGGAGGATACCTAGTGTCTTAATGGTCTCGCCCTTATTAAGTTGACACACCAAATATTATGCCAATTTTTTTTTAACATATCCTTTCAACCCATCCCAAAATAAATCTTTCTTAAATCTATGACAAGTTTTCAATAACCCGAATGGCCACCTAGTGGAGAAGAATGGATCTCTTAAAGAACATGATGTTTAAGTGTAGATTTTTACACAAATACAACCTTTCCTTATACCACAATGTATCTCCCTTCTATATAAATTATTTGGATATGGTTGGATCTTTATGTAGATTCTAAATTAGATTCTAGGTCACTACATCTTTCTACCATTCTTCCCTTGCTTGATCTACCAAATATTACTTTAGTATAGAGATGTTACATAACAATGATTCCGTAGACTCGTTCCTCCTAAATATTGCATCAAAGACCACATTTTCCTTCCCTTTCTTATAAATAATCTCAAATTCATAACCCAACATATTTGTGACCCATCTTTTTCTCTTCTAAAGATAGTCACTGCTCCAAGAAATATTTCAAATTATTTTTTGTCCTATGTTTTTTACAAGGGAAAAATTGACCTAAAAATAGGACAGCTATACACTAGTGTGGAAAATTTCATGTCATAATTTTCTTGACACCCGCAGATTAATACACCCCTCAGTGTAAATTCAAGTATTTCCCCTCAATATTCCATCTATGAAAGTCATCAATCCCTTAGGTGATTTAGGAAAAGCAAAATCATTCAAGTTCCTTTGGAGCAATGGTTTTCAAGGCAAGTTTTCAACATACTTAGAGAGGGCTTTCATCAGCCTTTCTAAGCCAAGTGGACCATCATCAAATTAGTATAGTAGGAAAATTTTCATCAAGGAGAAATATAAAGAGATATGAACATCAAGGAACAGATTTAGAAAAAATATGGGAAGTTTTGGAGGTTTAGGACCCATTTCACCAAAAGTGGGTGCATGGAAAGAAGGAGCTTGCACCATGAAAAATACATAATCTTCAAAGAGTGATTCTGAGAGCTCTAGAATGAGTTAAGAACCAAACAAGATATCATTATAAATAACATTCAGTCCCCTACATGGTGGAGAAAAGAGATCATCTTAAAATTGCATGTATTTTTAAGGTTATCTCGTCTTTCCATGCATAGTTAGTAATCTTGAGAAATAATGAGATTTTGTAGGGTTTTTCAGTATGAACTGAGCCATGGGACCCTAAAAATTATTCTCAAAAGGTATTTTTCATGAAAAATAATATAGCTAAGTGCCTAAAAACTCATCCGAGAGCTCAAGTTATGACCTTTCCAAGTTGTCTCTCAAGGTATACTCTTCACTACTTATTTAATTTTCCAAAGGGACACATGGCATCGCCAGGATGAAGTGTAACTTCATGTCCCCATTACACCTTTCCAATGGGACATGAGGTGAAAAAAATTTCCCTCCCCCCATTTAAACTTATGGTCACTCATATGACCCGATGACTCTCTTTAACACCTTTGACCACTTTGACCTGCTCATCCACCCACCTCGCATGTGCGCCACTTGTCAAGTCAAGAGCAAGGATAATTTTGTATAACCTATTGTCCCCAAATAAAAGGAACAATGGGGACATAAAAATATGCCCCACCCTTTACTTTCTTTGTGGATCCTCATGCGACCATCTCCTCGGCCCCTAAATGCTCAATTCTAGCTCCTTCAACTTGCTTAAAAAAGCCAACACCCTCCACTTGTCATGATGAGGGAAAGGAACATTTTCATGTCCATATTACACATTTACAAAGGGATATGAGGTTGAAAAAATTCATCCCACCCATTCCCTTCACATTCCAAGATATAAATACCAAAATACTTAGCCATTTTTTTGCATTCTCACCCCTCACGCCCTCTATATCTTGTCAAAATTTTCTAGGATCTAAATATTCTATTTTCATCCTTCAATAATATCTTCCATGCTTCCATGATCTGAGAGATAAAAAATCATGAAGAAATATGGTTTTTAAATGAACGAAAAATTAATATTTTGGCCCGAATAAACCCCAAAGTCTGTGAAGAAGATTTATTCGTATCTCACAAACCGACAAATGAATCGATGTGTCATTTTTTCTAAACATCTAGTTTCCCAGAACCTTGAATTCCCAAATAAATATATCACATGCATGACACAAATTTTTTTAGTGAAGAAACCCCAAGTTTCATTTGGTAAAAATTTATAATTTTAAAATCTCTCAATCTAGCAACCGGTTTGATGTGAAATTCTGGAGGTGCATTGTAGAAAAAAAACCCATATTAGAAAAGTACATTTTTCAAAAACTAAGGCCCAAAAACCTACTTTCAAAAAATAGTAAGTTTATTATATGGGCTTTGGCTATCTTTGGTAAGTCATCACTAAAGGAAGTTGTGGAAAAGATAATGTGTACTAAGGACACCCAAAAGGTTAGAATGAGTGGTTAGTGCCGAAAATGGTAAAAATTGCCACTTACTAAAAATAGTAAGTTTTGTACACATACACTTGACATTATTAGGATGCCATTCGGAAGAGTAGTCTAGGTAGGAGAAATGTATGCTAGGGTGATCTAAAAAGCTAATCTCATTGGTGGAGCCAAAAGGGTGGAAATTTCCACTTACTAAAAATAGTAATTCCCCCTTTTAGGTGCGAGATAAGTGCCTAGGTAAAAATAAAGTTCAACTTTTCAAATACCAAATCAGTTTCAGCTTCATTCATCATTGTGTTCAAGTTGATAGGATAGTCATGGTTGCGAATGACAAAGTAATTGTTCCAGTTCAAATATGTAACTAGAAGAATGATGGAATGATGACACTTCATGGCTTGCAAATGCATCATTGCGGAGAAATTTGTGTCAAAGAGAACATGGCAATGTTGCAGAGAGTCATGAAAGGATTGGTTTCAAGATTCAATCTCTTAAGAGGAGATCGTCATGAGTGATGCTCATGGTCACCAAAGGAATCATTCAAAAGTGTTTCTAAACACTTAGTTTCTCGCTTCCGTGTGTCATCCAAATAAGTTTTCACATGGCATGAGACATTCAAGGTTCATAGTTCATCATTGCATTAGATAAGTTCACCGATTCATCAATGAATTGGAGTTGATCTTCATTAGATACCGAGTGATCTTCATCCATACTTCAAAGAATCCCCACCCTATTTCTCCCTCTTCTTTCTCTCTCCTTTCTAATTCTTTGTTGGGATTCATTATTGTGTGCATAGTTTGTTCAACTAAGTTAATGAAAATAAAAACTAACACCTAGTAGTCTTAATTAACAAAGTTAAAGCAAAGTCTAAAGCACCATCAAGATAAGAGCTAAACAAGGTTAGACAATAACATTATTTGCATTTAAAACTTCAAAGCATAAATCAAACTAAGCATGCAAATTTGTCAAGAACCTCTACTCTTTTGATTAACAACAAAATTAAATGGACCTATGTAGGCTCCATGGCAATCAAAGTGGTTGTTTTTGATATCCAAGAACCTAGGAATGAGAGCTTATCAAAGTTGGGCTACAAGACCCTTTTGACACCTCCCATATGACCCAAGCACTTTGGCTAGAAAAAGAGGCTTAACTCTTCAAGTGGTGAATTCTCAAGAATAACAAAGGAAAGCTTTTAGTCTATTTTCTATGTGCTTTTCTTTTTTCTTCTCAAGGAATTTAGGTGTAAGTGTAAAGGTAGGAGGAGGGCTCTTTATATAGCCCAATGGATAAAGGAATCACTACATCCCTTTGCATGTGGGATAATAGGGATGTTGAGTTAGTTGTGGATAAGGGGGGTTTAGATAGGGTTGAGTTAACTTTAGGAGGGTTTAGTTTGTCCATTAGTGACCCATGTGGATAAAGGGGGCCTATTAATTAATCAAGATGATTTAATTAATAGATGTGCAAGCTTATAGAAGCTTTTAGAGGAATATTAGCATGATTTAGACTATAAAGGGGATTAAATCAATTAAATATTGATTTATTGGTTAAATGAAAGGGGAAGCTAATTAATTAATAATAATTAATTAGTCTAGATAAAAGGGGGATTTATTAACAAAAGGTCATTAATTAGGGTATTTATTAGATAGGTGACTTAATTAATTAGCATAGTGTAATTAATTAACGATGATAGAGAGAAGATGAGCGCCTTTGACAATATGTCACCAATTTTCAAGAAGGAGATAATTAGTGCAATTTAAGTATTTAAATTGCTTAGGCATAATTATGGGTGTCTACATTTGCCCCTCTTTGGGGTGGCGTAAGTGACGCCACTTCAAAGATAGTAGATAGATGAAATTTTGAAGGGATAGAAGAAAAATTAGTAGGAGGGAGAGATGCCCCCTCGAACATCAATGGGGTGATGAAGGAAGATGATCGACGATCGAAAAGGTGAGAAATAGATAGAAGAATGGGTAGGGGTAGAATGCCCTAGTGAGATGGAAGATTAGGGGTGAGAGGAAAGTGATGCAGAAGAAATATGGAGAAGTGGAGAGAAGAGCTTAGCCTCTAGCCTTTGTATTGGAACAATTTTGGTGTCATCATATTGCCAAAAGATCTACATCATCGGTCTTTATTAAAAATATAAGCATACGAAAAAGTAGAATGACATGAAAAGCCATACTACATGAACAATTGTCCATTGCTGAAAACACCAACCCCATGCAACATACAAAATGCAATGCAATATGAGAAGGAAACAAGCTCATGAATAGGGAAAACAAGTACGAATGCACATATCCAACCCAACAACGGTTAAGATAGTTGTACAAATGTTTTGTTATCAAGCTGAAGAGATCCACATGTTCGTGATTGATGACAAGGGTTAAAAATGATGCCCCGAGAAAGGATATATGCAAGGGGAAATGATATGGACATGAGGTCCAAGTAGAAAGCTTTGTGTGCAATAAAAACAACACCAGGCAACAAGATGCCCCCAAAGTACAGACAAAGCAAGCAACTAGCTTTGTGAATGGTTGTGAATCCGGCAATCCATGAGTCATAGATTGGTGAAGATGTGAAACAAACTAGTAGGATATGGAGAGAATACCATGTGCAAGACACAAGTTTTAGCCGTAATAAGCAGGTTACCTTTTTTTGTAGGTTTTTTTACTTTTTAGGATTTTGTGAAAAAAATTTCCTGTTTTTGGATTTTTGAAGTGATATATATATATATATATATATATATTATATTATATATTTTTTCAAATGTGGTGGATAGGAGAAGAAAATAGAAGAAATAGAATGAAGGCCCTAAGTGCAACAAAACATGCCCCAAGTGGAAGAAAGAAGAAATAAGTGACAAATAATGTCCTTGTTCAGTGGAAAAATTAATAAAATAATTATTTTGAAAATAATTATATTACGAGAGTGTGGATAAGAAGAAAAATCACCTAGGAGAAATAAAAATTGTCCTAGGGAGAAGAAAGGGGTATTGGATGGTGAAAAATGCCCCAACATGGTGAAAAATAATTATTTAATAAAAATAATTATTCAACGGTGAACAGAGGAGAAAATGGCAATTGAAACAAGCCTCCAGGCATTCACGGTAGTGAAAAATAGGTTGATATACCCCACCCAAGGGGTAAATCACCATGACCAATTCATTTCTTACCGACCACTATTGATTTTTTACCGTGAGGCTCGACAATGATGAGGATGATGGTGATAGCATGAGACCGATTGAGATGGGTAGACATAGTCTGAGGGTATCAACGGCATGCCGATGATGGTGTCTTTGTGACTACTCAAACCCTCTTTGTCAATTTTTTTCAATTAATGCCCTAGAATTAGGAATTAGGGTTAGGGTTTATGTAGGGCATGGGCACGCAGGCGCAGTGCATGCTAAACATGGTGCATGCATCCAATTAGGGGCGCAGGTGTCTTAGGGGGATGTGTCACACACGTAGGTACACTCAAACACACACACACACACGCATGCATGCGCCACATGTGTTCGTGGCCACACACACACACACATAGGGTAAGGGCAGCACACATGCACAAAGAGTAGTGCACACACACACACGTGCAGGGACGTGATTGATGGTGCAAGTGCACCTTAGACGCGGTTGCACACATGCCCATGTGCTTAAATGGTGGTGCACATGCTTGAAAGGGCATGCATGTGCGCCCTTAAAGGGTGGAACACATGCCTGCAAAGAAAGGGTGTGCCGATGCCAAAAGGGTGGCACACATGCCCGAAAGAGGTGCACATGCACCAAAAAAAGGGTGCACACACCGCCCCAAAGGGCACATGTAAAGGCACACTAGGCCACTAGAAGATAGATAAGAAAATGCCAAAAAGATGGCATTTAGAAGAAAACCTTAGGATTTTTAAGTTAACCTCTAAAAATGATAGATAAATTTTAGAAGAAATGTTAGTAACTAACATGTGGATTGATTTTACAGAGACGCCTGCTAGTTCTTTAGATGTGGGAGTGTCATTCACGGATCACCGAGCTAGAGGGGAGCATGTGTCATCAGACCGGCATGTGCCATAGGCCATTCTTCTAGAGGTGGTGGGCCTAGCCCATGTCTCGATGCCTTCCATCATCGTTGAATCATGGTTACTTATCATCGTGCTTGCCAAGTGGTGGCATAGTGAGAGTCGTGTTTTTCGACTCCCTACATGAGAGATGACCATGACTTTAGAGGATGTGTGGTGGATTCTCCACATGCCCATCCTGGGTACACTGATTGAGTACACTTCTGGATGTAGATTAGGGTAGATTTCTGGGATTTGTTTGATCGAGATGACATACCGCATGATGGTATGACTATTGTCATTCCATGAGTGCATCGCCAATCCTACACCGCACCGAGGGCCCCTATATTTTATGTCACTTATCAGTGGGTTTTTACTCACTGATAAGACTAGGACATCTTTTCCATAAGGTTTGATGACATTGTTATAGGGTATCTTTAGTGGTGAGCGCTATTATTGGGGACAACACATATACTGGTGCACACTTTATCGGACTCTACATCTTATCACCTACCACCGTTAGAAGATGGTGGGGCCTACCTCATACTATAGATTTGGTCATGGGACCATATTGCTATCATGCACCCCATGGGCACTCTTCATGCTTGAGATCTAGAGGAGCCATCTTACATGGCATGGGTTTCAGTAGGTGGTGATGTATGAGGTCACCTAGCAAACTTATATACAAGTACCGGTGAGAGTTCGATGAGATTTTGAGTAGGTATATCATATGGAGACCCTACAGGCATATACAATGGCCAGAGGATGTCGTAGAGCTTAGTGTGTGTTACTAGACAATTTTACTTATAGGCAGTCATAGTTATATTATCAAGCTATACAGGGTTGATAGATGCCAACTGATAGCTACTAGGCATGGTACAAGGGGTTCCATAGCCCGACATATGGTATGCCCATAGAGACTTAGAGAGGCAGACCATGGGGCTGCGTATATAGGTGACCCGAGCTAGGGCCAGTTTCTTATAGGTGGCCCCACAGTATGGGATCCAACTACATAGATTAGAGATCCGGGCACTTACCATGGATTATTGGACTTGGTATGTGATTGTTTTACCCCGACGTCTAACTATCCCAGAGGAGGCCTAAGCAAGCAGGTGCTACACCACCGAGAGAGATTTGGCATGGTGGTGACTAGAGAGAGGGTGTAGCAGGCCATGACCTAGAGGATCCATTTGATGGATTACCCCATGATGAGTAGGGTACCACACAGGTATAGGGACCGAGGCCTCAGGGTCCAGGACAGCACCTGTACAACCCTCTAGCCCCAAGTTTTAGAGTAGGGTCAGTCTTCTAGATAGTACATGGATAGGTCTATGGGCATGATAACCACCCTATAAAAGTAGTAGTTACAACAAGCTCTTGCAGAGAGAGATCAAGTCACAACAGAGAGAGACCAAGCCCGAGCTCTAGATCTTAGCAAGACAATGACAATGAGCGGATCAGGCTCGAGCCCAGCCCAGCTAGGGAGGTGATAGTGTTGTACACTTTTAGTAGATACAATAGATGGCCATGCAGATGGCCTAGGTGATAGGTCTATATCAGCAGACACATGCCACAGGTGTAGCAGCCCATGATACTTAAGCGAGATAGGTTGTGAGGGTGAGAGCATGTAGTGGGCCAGGCTGAGCTTTCCCGAGCCTCAGTGGAGATAGTATCCTTCCGACGCATAGATGGTATAATGGTGACTACCCTGGACACACAGAGATCTAGCTACAATAGAGGGCAGAGCCTCTTATTACAGGTCCTTATACTTTGAGGCAATTCTGGCCAGTGGCGAGTGCCTTCCTATAGCCAGCAGTCGAGCAGAGGTACTAGATCTGAGAGGCCTCAGGCCTCAATGGAGTAGCCATGGCCAGGAGAGCTAGCGATGCTCATGATATGCCACCACCATGAGATAGACCAGGCTACCCCATCGAGGGCTCGAGTCAGCCCTGAGGATTGTATGTGACACATGTGCCTCTTGATGAAGGCCTTTATTCTTTGATAGATGTATCATCTTTTTTATGCCTCAGATGAAGGCATTTTTATATGTATATCTTTTGCATGCCTTATATGAATTCATTTTTGATGATAGAGTTTTGATATTCTTGAAGGTTGTATTTCTTTGATATATGTATCATCTTTTGTATGCCTCAGATGAAGGCATTTTTGATGTACTACAGTTATGTATATCTATCATTTTTGAGACAGATACATCACACATGTATTATATGGACATTTTTGACATGACATATGTGTTTATGAGATGGACATTGTTTTTTATTTCCTGATTGAGTATATGGATAGATAGATGTGTTTATGATGTTAGATGATTTGATTTCACATGTATATGTATCATGATTTGTTTGATGTATCACATGTGTTTTGATTTCTAGATGATAGATCTTGTAGAGTATATCAAATGTATTTTACTCATGTGATGTGCCATACTTAGTGGATGGGATGATATGATGATATGGGTGTGGGGGGATAGATTTTGATATTTGTGATCCCTCTTGCCCCCATTTGATGATACAATATGTGATGATTAGCTTAGCATTCATGTATGATGTATACTTAGCTTTTTCTTGATATATGATGTATAGATGATGTTATGTGATGTGATGGAAATATGATGATGTGATAACAAAAAATGCACATGCATAAGAAAACACAATCAAATGCTACAAAGAACACAATGAATCAATATAACAATGTACTATGATCCACTAGCATGTAAAAACATACTTCAAAATGCACAAGTAAGAATAAATCTAATCTAATCAAGAAAAGATGAATCTAACAAAGTATGCCCAAACAACAATTAACACAAATGCAAAAAACACAATCAAATGCAACAAATAACATAATGAATCAATATAACAATGTAATGATCCGCTAAGATTTGTTTTTCAAAAACAACTTCAAAATGCACAAGGAAGAATAAATCCAATCTAATCGATAAATGAAGTACACCCAAAGAACAAACAACACAAATGCAACAAGCAAACACAATCACACAAAAAATTTTCAAATTGTACAATGTAAGTTAAAGTAAATATTTTTGTAAGATTTGATTTTATGAAAAAATTTTCTATTGTTTTTGTGTTTTTCTATTTTTTTAGTTTTGAAACAATTTTCTATTGTTTTTGTGTTTTTGTGCAACAATTTTCTATTTTTTTGTGATTTTCGGAGACAAATTTCTATTTTTTTGTGATTTTCGAAACAATTTTCTATTGTTTTTGTGTTTTCTAATAGTTTTCTAGCTATGCATAGGTAACCAAGAAAGCATGGATGCCCCTAACGTTAGATGGGGAATATACAAGGGCAGATGCCACGTGCTTATGAACAGGAAGGTAAAGTCACAAAATGCCCCAGTGTAAGATGGGGAATGGAAAAGACCATGCCCTTTATAGATGAATAAAAAGAGACAAAGATGGATCAAGGCTTGATATGATTGGGCCCACAAGGGGAATCTCGAGAGTAGACATGGAACTAGCCCTAGGCTGAGTGAAAATACCCCCTCGATGCAAGATGCTTGTGAACAATGAATCCTCCCAAGGCATCGAAACCAATTTTCACCCAAGGACTTATCCAAAGTGCCAAAATTTGTGGTTTTCACTTATGGATGACCTGTTTTCTCTTTTTCTTTTTCTTTTTTTTTTGACTTTTTTGTATTTTGATCATTTTACCATGTTTTTTTTTTTTTTCTTTTCCGACCTTGCGCCATATTTAAGCATAGAACCGCTTAAGGTGCATGGCATTCATGGGCTCACGGAGCTCATCACCATTGGGGTGAGAAAGTTTGTATGCTCTGTGCCATGTACTTGGCCACTATAACATAAGGTCCTAACCAATGCGGTTCGAACTTTCCTTTCTTTTGCTCATTCTTCCTTGTGTTGAATTGATTCTCCTTCATGACCAAATCACCAACCTCAAACTAATGAGGTATGATTCTTTTGTTGTAGTTTCTAGAGATTCTGTTCTAATACACTTTGAGGTGATTAAGGGCGTGGATGCACTTCTCATCTAGGAGCTCTAACTCAACCAGTCTAGCTACCCAGTAATCTTCATCCTTATCCAGATAATCCCTAAGAGAGATTCTTAGGGAAGGAAGTTCAATTTCTAGTGGGATGATAGATTCCATCCCAAATACTAGAGAATATGGCATCACACCCATAGGAGTACGAATAGAGGTCCTGTAAGCCCAAAGAGCTGGGTGGATTTGTAAGTGCCAATTATGACCTATTTTACTTACCATTTTCTCCATTATTCACACCAAAGTCTTATTTGTGGCCTCGGCCTGTCCATTACCTTGGGGATAATATGGTGTAGACCATTTTAACTTGATTTGGAACCACTGACAAAGACCCTTTACAATTTTATTCTTGAATGACTTTCCATTATCAGTAACAATGGCTACAGGAATGCCATACCGAGCAAATGATATGATTCATGATGAATTTGGAAATATGAGCTCCTGTTACATAGGTTAAGGGGACAACTTCCACCCACTTGGTAAAGTATTCAGTAGCCATGATGATGTGGGTATGACCATCAGATGAGGTAGGGGTAAGCTTCCCTATCAAGTCAAGTCCCCACTTAGAAAATGGCCATGGGGTGGTGATGGGTTGTAATGGCTGTGACGAGCATGGATGAAATTTCCATACTTCTGACAAAGTACACATTTTCTGACATAGTTGCAACTAGTCGGTTTCCATGGTAGGCCAATAGTAGCCTACTCTTAACAATTTCTTGGCCAAAACCATTCCATTAGTATGTGCTCCACACACCCCTTCATGTACTTCTTTGATCACTTGGATCGACTCTGTCATATCGAGACAACGTAATAGATTCCCATCGTAGCCACAACGATAAAGCGTACCTCCTAAAAGGGTATAACGGGATATTTGGTGAATTAGGATTTGTTTCTCGGAATGGGAAATGTCAGGAGGGAACGTGTTGTCTTTGAGATAGGTAAAGATGGGTTCATACCACAGGGAATTGGGACCAACAACATCACAAGCCAGACATAGATTTTGGTATGTCGTATGTAGGATGACATAAATTTTCCACAAAGAATGGCATGTCATTATTCCTTGGTGGAATACAAGCATAGAACCCACTATTTCCATAGCATCTACCGATCTGTTTTGCACTCTTGGGATTTGTTCAAATGTGATGCACACAAAGTACTCTTTGAGAGTTTCTACCAATTTCTTGTAAGGTATGAGCTTTTCATCCTTAACCTTGTATTCATCATTAACTTGCTTGATAATTAACTGAGAATCACCCACAACCTTGACATGATGAATGTTCCACTTGATGGTGAGATTTATTCCATGATAAGTGCCTCATATTCTATGATGTTTTTCATGCAAGGAAAACCTGAAAAAATCCTGTGGTATAGGGTCACCAGAAGGAGTAATGAGGACCACACCCACTCCTGAACCATGAAAAGTAAAAGACCCATCAAAGTGTATCTGCATATGACATATTCTTCAATGTATAGTAATGAGGCATCTAGCAGATCCAGATTCAAAGGTTTAGTGCCTTGCAAAGGTGCTTCTACTAATTGGTCAATGAGTACTTGTCCCTTAACCGACTTCTAATGCACAAACTCTATGTCAAATTCACTTAGTAGAATGATCCAATTAGTCCATTCTACCTGTGAGGGTGGGTTTAGATAGCAAGTACTTGAGCGGGTCAAATTTGGATATAAGCTTGGTTTTGGTATTCAATAGATAATGGTGAAGTTTTTGAAAAGTAAAAACAACATCCAAACAATTTTTTCAATTTGGGGATAGTTGAGCTCATAAGCGATGAGAGTGCGATTGAGGTAGTACACCACTTTTTCTTTGTGACCAAGGTCATTGGGTGAGCAACGCACCAATAGCAAATTGAGTAGTAGAGATATAAAGTAGGAGTGGCTCACCCAGAGTTGGAGGCATGAGGATAGGTGGATTAGCCAAGTATTGTTTAAGAAAAGTGAAGGCTTGTTGTTGCTCTGGTCCCTAGATGAATGAATGACACTTTTTAAGTAGGTGGGTGAATGAATGACACTTATCAGCAAGTTGGGAGATGAAGCGGTGAATAGCCTGTATTTTTCCCTGCAAGCTATGTAGTTGCTTAATGTTCTTAGGAGGAGGCATCTCAGTAATAGCAGACACTTTAGCAGGGTCTACCTCAATTCCCCTTCTTGATACAATGAAGCCCAACAATTTTCCTGATAGCATGCCAAACACACATTTCTTTGGGTTTAGCTGACTTTGTACTCTCGTAGGTGCTCAAAGATATGCCACAAAATAATAGGGTGATCCTCTCTTGTCTTATATTTTCTGAGGATGTCATCCACATAGTCTTCCATGATATCATGGATCATATCATGGAAAATTACCATCATTTCCCTCTGATAAGTAGCTCCTACATTTTTAAGCCCAAATGACATTACTTGATAACAAAAGGTACCCCAAGGAGTTGTAAAATCCATCTTGTGTTGATCTTCATCAGCTATCTTGATTTGGTTGTATCCTGAAAATCCATCCATAAGAGATAACATCTCATATCCTGCTATTGAATCCACAATCATATCAATATTTGCAGTGGAAAATCATCCTTAGGGAAAGCTTTATTAATGTCTCTAAAATCCATGTAGATTCTGATCCCGATAGAATTCTTCTAGATAGGGACGATATTGGATATCCATTTAGAGTAATCAATAGGCCATATGAATCTTACCACAAGCAATCTTTCTAATTCCTCTTTAACTAGTAGGGCTACCCTTGGGTGCATCTTTCTGAGCTTCTACTTAATAGGCTTAATGTCTGCATGTACAACTAAGTTATGCATGACCAAAGTTGATCTAAGCCTGGCATATCCTTATAGGACCATGCAAATACATCTATAAACTCCCATAGCAACATGGTGAATGTTTTTTGTTCCCATTCAGAGAGTGATGCTCCCAATTTGACTATTTTTGGGTCCTCTTCTGTACCAATGTTTACATCGATAGTTTCCTCTACTAGCAATTTTGACAAGTCCTCCATACGTAGGATCGGGAGGAAGGTTGAGCTCTTCATCCAAGGATGTCTCCATGAGATTTTCATCCTTGGTGTGGTCACTTTTATTTTCCTTCAATTTTTGCACCTGTTTGTCAGCCAATGCCTCAAAGAGGTTTTCACTATGCGTGACTTGGACTTTGATTTTTCCGAGGCTTTATGTTGGAACTTTTTCCCTCACTTTTTCTTAAGTTTTGTTGACCATGAAGCTCAGCCTCCTCACCAAGTAGGCATAGGTATCCAAGTCAATATAGAAGCCCTTTTTGTGGTCTCCAATGGGAATTATATCTCGAATGCCCATGAACTTTGTGATAGCTTCATCATTCTCAAATAGATCTAGTGACATATGAAATTGTTGGTCCCATTCAACAAGGGAAGGGTAAACAAGGTCAAGGGTAGATTCCATAGGGGGTTATGGTTAGGAAACAATATTCATGAATAGGTTCATGGAGGCAAGATCCTCATATTGGCTACAATGGGAATCTGTATCGTTGTCTAGATAGTCAGAGCTATCCTCATGTTCAGAACAAGTAGCATCTTGATCATTGGGGTGTGCCCCATAAGGGTGAATTCCAATGCCATATATTTCTATTTTAAAATGTGGGAGAGGCACTGGTTCTCGCTATCCTTGCTCATTTCTTCCACATCCTAGGCCCTTATAGCCCATGGAGTACATCATTTTACTAGATTTCTCATATTCAGGGGTTTGATAGTAGGTTGGCTGAGTATCCTTTGGGACCCAAGTCGTAGGTGGATCTAACAATTTTTCTTCAGCTAGTAAGCCTCTAGGTAAAAATGACCCAATAGTTTGTTCATTTCTAGGTCTTCTGAAGTGATAGTTGGGTTGACCTCTAGTCTTGGGTGACAATGAAAGGTCTTGAAACCAAGAGGGCTTGTTGCACATTATATTCTCCATAGTTATATTCTAGAACCTTCATCTCCCATGAATCAAAAGGAGAGGTTGATGTAGAGGCCTCATGGGTGCAAAGAATTGAGAGAATCCAAATCTACCAGAGATTCCATGGCTTCAGATTGGAGAGGGAAAACTATATTGGTGGACAAACATGCATATGTACCCTTATGTGCAAAACTATTGAGAGCTCTATAGTGAGCGAAGGGCTCTGAATCTCCTTGTATTGTAATGGTGTGTCCCTCATGCTTTAGTTTAATACATTGATGAAATTTTGATGGCATAACCTGCATGGCATGAATCCATGGTTGGCCTAGAAGCATATTATACGGAAGTTCCAAGTCCAGGACATGGAACTTTGTTTGATGACAAGTGGGACCCACTTCCATAGGCAACGTGATTGTTCCCTGACTCCCTTTCCGTGCATTGTCATAAGTGGTGATAGTGATGATGTTTGACTCAAGATCTACTTCAGTATGTCCTAGTTGTTTAACCAACTTTAGCATGCAGATGTTCAACCCTGATCCGTTGTCCACAAGCACCCGTTTGATCTTCCTACGGGTAACAACTACCTCAATATACAAAGGAATATTATGCGTTGGATTTTTAGTAGGGATCTCCCTATGATTGAAGGCAATGTGTTTAGTTAGCACAATGTTTTCTACTGTGGCTTGAAGATGTGTAGGATCTACCTCTAGTGGCACTCCTGACCCTTGAAGAGTTTGGTATAAAATGTCTTTGTGAACATTTGAAATCTTAAGAAGATCTAAGATCGAAATCTTGGAAGACATTTTCTCAAGTTTCTCTAAGAGGTTGTATTACCATTTTGTGGGGTTGATGGAGAAGGTTCTAGGAATCACGAGGCGGGCACGCCTTGTTATCGCAGTGTAATCTTTCCTTGATTCGAATGGTGTTGATATGGTCATTAGGAGAGTGAATACATCCAATAAGTGAATCATAATGATTGTTATCCTTTTTGGTATATAAGTAATTCACTGCTTTATAACTTTGGGATGACTCTCCCCGATCCGGCTTTGACTTTTCTGATTTACCATGTTTGGGGAATGGCTCTTTATATATCCCCATCTTTTCGTTGGGTGTCTGAGTTTTCCTGGGTTGTCCACCTCTATCTCCCCATTGTCAATGAGGTCTTGGATATAGTGATGGAGTCACAGACATTTGTCTGTTTTATGTCCCTTGACATGATGCATTTCACAATATTCATGCTCCTTGTACCATGATGGTTTTGGAGCATTGTCATCAAATGGTTGTGTCGTAGGATATGTCACCATGTGAGCCGCATCCAATTGTTTTAATATAACTAACAAAGGCTCATTAAGAGGGGTGAACATTCTTCATTTTGGTGGTGGTTGAATAGGTCCTTTGGTCAGTTTAAAAGGTTGACCAGTTTGGACCATTTGTACACGTTTGGAATCTGTGATCCCGTCTCCCACCACATTTTTGTTTTTGTTAAATACCTTTGGCTTCTCTATTGGTTTAGCATTTTGATTATCCTTAGATTGTGACTTAAGAGTTCCTTTAGCAATAAGGGCTTTCTCTATTTGAACACCCTTTTCAATGACCTCCTCAAAAGTGTGAACACAATGCATTTGAAGGTGGAAAGCAATGTCTGGATTTAGGTTGGGCACAAAGATACTTACCAGCTTGTTTTTCAGAAAAGTGCAAGGGAAGCGATTGGCTATCCCTCTCCACCATTGTAGGAAGATGGAAAAAGTCTCATTAGGGTGTTGTTTGGTGCCACATAAATCTACCATGGTGATATCACTTTCTATGTTATATGAGAAGTGACGCACAAACCTCTCTACCAATTCTAGCTAGGTAAAAATGGACCCGTGAGGCAAATGAGTAAACCACTCCAAGGCTTGACCTCCTAGACTCTTGGGAAAGAGTCGTATGAGATAATTATCACTATAGGACACCTCTTGACATGCCATATAGAAATATTTGACATGATCTCGTGGATCTCCCTTTCCTCTATATTTGTCAAATTTTGGCATATCGAATTTCTTAGGGAAAGGTTGAAGTGTCATTGCTTTGTCAAAAGGATAGGGACATAGTTCTTCATATTTATACTTTCTAATGCTCCCTACATTTCTCTCTTGAAGGTTTGTGAGTGTTGCTTTCATAGATTGTACTTCTTGTGTGAGAAATTGTTCCTTAGTAGGAGAAGTTGGGATATATACACGATGATAATCTGTATTGTCTTCTCCGTGATTTTCTCTATGGAGTTCACTAATTTCGACCTTAGGCCTTGATTTTTGGACATTCTTTCCTGCTTCCTTTTGTACATGAGAGGTTAGCAAGGCTAATTGTCAGCTAAGGCTACTAATTTTTGTTGAATGGTGATCTCTTCTCCCAAAGGTTCCTCTTCTTCCTCATATTGTGGAGGTTCTTCAACTTTCTCGTGTCTTGACCTGATTTTACGTGGCACTTTGATAAAGGGTATTCTATGTCCCACTACATTATCTTTTCCTGCATTGGAGGTAGAAGCATGTCCATGTGTTAAAATTTCCTCCATGTTAATAAGTGGATGTTCCTCCTCATTAGCATTATTCATAGGTGGGATTATTTCATTTATAGTGGGAATTTTGGCCCCCAATTCTACAACCCTTTCTAGCACCCTATCCTTGTTTCTAAAAAGGAACTCATCTAATAAGGTGGGGTCAAAGTTGAATTCCACATGTGGGGACTCCAATTCATTACCACTATGATCGACCATGTCTTCTATCTCTTTTTCTATGGAAAATAGAGGCCCTAGATCATGTCCAATAAAAGGGTTTGACCCTTGTTTGTTGGAGGCTTCCCAAGCTTGCACTTGTTGTTCCTCGTATGTTTGTTTTTGAGTCCTAATCATGTTTTGGGAGCCATGATTTGTGATAGTTCCACTAAGGTAAGTTTGTAAATGTGTTCAAAACTTTGTGACCACACCTGAGTGAAATGCAAGATGATTTGTTAAGAATATGAATGAGTAATAATGTGAGGATACCAATGTGATAGAGTGATAAATCAACAATGACACAAATGTTTGGTATCTAAGCCTATCAAATGAAGTACTTCCTAGACTATGTCTCAAAAAGTAGTTTGGTGTCACAAGATAATTAACAAGATGTTCTCACTTATGCCAAGTTCAAGAAAATGAACAAGACGTAAGTAAATACAAGTAGTTAATGTGACCTCCTAACAAGGTATACTAGAAGTGAGCTCAAATTCGATTAAGACCTATATCTCCAAAAAGTGCCAGTTACAATTTGTGAGTGACACAACAATGTCACCAAGATATGTTAACCAAACTTTGTGAGAAAGTAAGGTATTGATATCAAGATGATATTGATATAACACACACAAGTGGTAACACGTAGCACTCTTCAAAATCAAGGTAATAATAGAGTCAAACTAAAATCTTAAAGTATAACTAGGAATTGTTAAAATGTGTGTAATGTAACCTTACAATATAGATATTTAGGTCAAGTTTACAAGAAACAAGACGTAAATACCAAAATTGTAGTGATATGATACAAACAAGGTAACCTTTCTAAGGAATTTCAAGATGATGAACCACGCCTAACTACAATGATGATCTTGACATGGGTATCAAGATCACAAAGGCCACCAATGATATGAATACACCTCCGCACACTTTAGACATTTAACTTACCCAACCACAAACATGGATGGGCATAAATGGACAAAAAAGTGGCAGAAACAATCGATTGGTAACACAGAGGTAGTCACCCTTCTTTTGATCAACAAAGTGTCAAAAGAATGTGAAGGAAGTAGATCAAAATGGGGATGAAAAATGTTGGCTTCACTTTGGCAGAGTTTCACCTCACCTTAAGGCAAGTGAAAAACTAAGCGAAAGTAACGCGTCACACATTTCATGATGAAAAGATGGCTCACAACTCAACACTGTTTTAGAATGGTCAAAGTGGCTCCTGCCAAAGAATATCTTCCTAGGTGGTTCTCTCATCCTAGGTGTTACAAATTTGTCTTAAGTGAGCACGATTTACCTAAATAGTCCCGACTATCTTGGGAGTATCTCGTCTTTACTTTACCCCCTTCAAGAACGGTAGGAAACTAGTGCGTCTACATGTACTATCACTGGGGTCACCATATAGATAACAACCGGTAATGCTATCTCACAAAGGAATCACTAGTCAAGTAGGTAGTGTGGAGCACTTCCCATTTCATCCACAAGGTTCCCTCTTACATGGACTAATTTTGGGTCCCTGGAATCACCCCCATTGTTGTAGCTTAAGGCATTATGCCAAAGGGGTTATGTTCCAGCTTGAGTGGAAGGGACCTACCCTTTTCCAAACCTACAATACAAAGTGTTTTGAATATGTTGTTATTTTTATCTTGTTTAATTAGGTGTGGTTTTCTTGAACACCTTTTGGCAACCTATATGACAACTGTATTAGTAGTTTTTGACTTCATTTTGATTCCACCTTTTCTTTGAAAAGTGTGTGTTTTGGTCCTGCACAACGAGTTTAGTAGTTTTCCATAAAAAGAGTAAACATCATTTCTGATTCTCAAGATTGTCCAAGGACACAAGAGAAGAGCATATGTGATGTTTCCCAAAATATGAGAAGATATCAAATGGAAAAACACTTTAATTCACACACACCAAGTTAATCCATTCTAATTCAGATATTCCTAACAATTTCAAAGCATCAAAAAGACCTAAGAATCATTTATGATTCCCAAGATCACCTCAAGAGATGTGAGGAAAGAGCATACGATGATCTTATTCTTATAAGCAAACATGAAAATTTTATCTAATCAAGTAAAAGTATGTAAAAACCCCTACGCAAAAAGTATTTAATTAGATAAAACCTGCAAGAAAGTTAGCACCTTAACACCTTAACCTTAAGAAAAAAAAAGACACATGCACCCTATTTTGGTGTCTCGTGAGTGGGTTAAGAGCATGTGACTCTTATTTTATAAGAAAACATGCAAAGTTTATCTAATCAAGTAAAAGCATGTAAAAACACCTTAGAGGCATGTGTATTTAACCATAAAACATGTATGCACCAACATCTTAACATAAAAATGTGCCTCAATTAGGCATCTATGCGTGGGTTAGGAGGATGTGCCACTTGCTTTTTCCAACTTACGTGTACTTGCACCACCCGAGAGGCGTGTGTGCCACCAGAAAGACGTATGCACCACCTCAAAAAATAGAATTAGATTCACACGAGTGCTTGCACACTAAAAAAATGTGTGTTACTAAATCGTGTGTGCCACCGCTGGATTAAAATAGTATCGATTATGACATAACTTGCACCACCAAGAATGTGTCTGCACCACCAAAAAGTGTGTGTTCCCGGTTAGTGTGTATGTATGCTGGTCTCGATAGGTTTTACGTTGCGGTGAAGGTACATTACAAAATAGTCATCGTGCCTCGGTTTAGTATGCCTACACACTTGGTTAGGGCATGTGTGCTAGGGTTAGTGTATGTGCGTTAGGCTCGACAACTAGGAATTCAAGCCCCGACAGTGTTCCTGTGCCACCCAAGAGGTTCCAGCACCTTGATAAGTGTATCTTTGCCCCTGTCAGTATGCCTGTGCCCTGATAAGTGTATATGTGCCCCTATCAGTGTGCTTGTGCCACTCCTGCAACCAAAGTATGGCGAAAAACACAAAAAATCTCACAATACTTCAAATTTTAACAAGTTAGATTGAAATTAGCGACAAACCATAAAAAATGATAGCTATAAGTGAGGATCTACACATATAATGTTAGCAAAAATCCAAAGAAATTGAACATTAATTACTATATGTGCATATCAAAGGGTTAGCCAAAAAACAATAGAATTCAAGCTAAAAATTCTAAGGGACAAAGGGTCCCACTAGGCGTGCCAAATGTGTGCATGGTTTTGTGCTTAAGATAAGTTAGATGAATAAGAACTACCACCTAAATAGTTCTATAACAAAGCTAATGAAAAATCTAAAGCACCATCAAAGATAAGAGCTAAACAAGGTTAGATAATAAAATTATTTGCATTAAAACTTTGAAGCATAAATCAAACTAATCATGTAAATTTAAAACCTCTACTCTTTTGATTAACAACAAATAAGTAAATGGACCTATGTAGGCTCCATGGCAATCAAATGGTTTTTTTATATCCAAGAACCTAGGAATGAGAGCTTATCAAAGTTGGGCTATAAAACCCTTTTGACACCGCCCATATGACCCAAGAACTTTGGCTAGAAAAAGAGGCTTAACTCTTCAAGTGGTGAATTCTCAAGAATAACAAAGGAAAGCTTTTAGTCTATTTGCTATGTGCTTTGCTTTTATCTTCTCAAAGAATTTAGGTGTAAGTGTAAAGGTAGGAGGAGGACTCTTTATATAGCCCAATGGATAAAGGAATAACTACATCCCTTTGCATGTGTGATAATAGGATGTTGAGTTAGTTGTGGATAAGGGGGTTTAGATAGGGTTGAGTTAACTTTAGGAGGGTTTAGTTTGTCCATTAGTGACCCATGTGGATAAAGGGGGCCTATTAATTAATCAAGATGATTTAATTAATAGATGTGCAAGCTTATAAGAATATTTTAGAGGAATATTAGCATGATTTAGACTATAGAAGGGGATTAAATCAATTAAATATTGATTTATTGGTTAAATTAAAGGGGAAGCTAATTAATTAATAATAATTAATTAGTTTAGATAAAAGGGGGATTTATTAACGAAAGTTATTTAATTAGAGTATTTACTTAGATAGGCAACTTAATTAATTAGCGTAGTGTAATTAATTAATGACAAAAGAGAGTGAAGTTGAGTGCCTTTGACAATATGTCACCAATTTGTAAGAAGGAGATAATTAGCACAATTTAAGTATTTAAATTGCTCGAGACACAATTATGGGTGTCTACAATCATTGTATTTTATCTTATTCATTTAAGTGAAATATTTTCAAAAATATAAAAGTTTTTCTCAAAATTATAAGAGAAATACTTAAATGGAAAATGAAAAGTCATAAGTGGAATTCAAACTTCTATAAATTGGGATGTCTTCTACATTCCAAAAGATCCTAATTTTTGAGAATTTCCACTCTGTAGAAACTGTGGATTATAGTTATTGAACTTTATGTCAATGCAAAAGAAATAAAAGCTACATTTCTTCTCTTTCCCTTTCTCATATGTTCGTCTATATTCTCTCATTATACAACTCTATGAATGTAATTAAATAAGAAAAGAGTTTTTGGATTTTCTTGATGAGGATATTGATAAGATTTTGTGAAAAGGTGATTTTTTCGAGCGGGTCGGTGTCCTGTTCACCTAAAATATATAGTATATTTTTTTGGGGGTCGGCTTTACCTTCATTTGAAAACATCTCCTATAAAAACCTAGGTGATTCACCAGGTAGTATACCTCAAGTAGCTTACCAAATTACCAATACTGTGAAGTTTGAACTCGCATACTCTTAAGCACCAGTAGATTATCATATGTTATTGTGAGGGTTAGTTGTTGACACGCGACAGGACATATTGACGACACACAAAGAGTTATTATAGATACGATTCAAAGAGATATTATAGACGCATGAAAAAGAAATAGGTTTGACGCACACGACAAAGAGAGTTGACGCAGTTGACGTGAAAGGGCATAGCAATTTTAGACACGCACACAAGGGCAAAGTTTTTACACGCAAAAGGCAAGAACGCTGACGATGAAATAGAATCTTTAGATAGGGACGCGCACAGGGCAGGCATAGGCAGTTGACGCGCGACAAGTGCAGAGTTGATGCGATGAGAGACCTCGATAGGGACGCATGACAGAGAGACCTCGCATGATAAAGGACAGAGTCGCTACTTGGTTCTTTTGCTGACGCAGACTCTCTTCAAAATAATGGAAGGTGCTAGCTCAAAGAATGCGAAGAACCTAAAAGTAAGTAAGAAATCTCAAAAATCACTCTTCAAGTATTTTGGAAACTCTATGGATACAGATATTGAAAATACCAACCATATAGATGCCACCACAAAGAATCAGAATACTGACTGTGTGGAAGGTATTATTGAGGTGGACATGCATTCTACACAATATCAAAGTCAAACAAATGAAACCTACGATAATATGCCAGATCTTGAAGATATTGTTCCTATTGGGTGCAACTAGAAGTGCATCAAGATATCACACATACAAATACTCAGCAAAATGAAACACAAAAATCAAATTCAAACTCCGGTCCAAGAAAGAGGAAACCAGTGTGATTGTGATATTGCTCAAAATTCTACTCAAAAAGTAAAGCATCAAAACGAACAAGAATATGTGGACCATCGGCAGTGACATACAAGTTTGATTGGGCAAGCTAAATTTCTATTTATCAACCTGTACAATCATCTAATTCTGAAGAGATCCCATCTAAATGTACATGTACAATATGTACGTGGAAATTGGGAAAGCAACAAAAATGCAATCAAGCTGACACTATAGAAAAACATCAGGAAAACAATATTTGACTGTAACGGGGCGGATGGCTAGAAAATCAAAACACACAGGTGGAAAACTCAAAAAGAATGCATGCATGTTAGATACGCAGCGGAATATGAGGCAGAGCAAAAACATATATCTCTTGAAAAGGGAGGAACGATCACATCGCATATTGGTAAGATGAAAGAAACAAATCTACATGCAAAATTCATACAATTCTCTACTCTATTTCACATACTAAAAAAGGAAGACCGATTTCAGATTTCCTCGATTTCAAAGTTTTGTATCAATTTAATGGAATGTCAATGTACCTCACCTCATTGGTCTGAAAGTAGTGGATGGGAAATGGCAAAATGCCTTTCGATGATAGAGAAGGAAGATTTGAAAGAGAATGTAAAAAAAGAAAAGTTTATCTCTCTTTCAATTGATGAAGTGACAGCATTCGACAACACTGCATGGGTATGTATCCACGTCTATACTTTAGAAAATCATATAAGGACACCTCATCTGTTGGGTGTTATGAAAATGGTTGAAAACTAATGCCAAAACCTACATAAAATAGTTGTTTCTCATTCGAAAGATATTGCTAGAATGACTGATTATGAAATTGCTACGAAGTTGGTATGCATTGAGCAGATGGTGCATCTATCATGCAGGGTCACCGAACAGGGCTGTGTGTTAGATTACAAACAACAATGGCCCCATATATGCTACCAATTCACTGTATGGCTCACATAATGAATTTAGCGTATAAAATGGTAAGCAACCACGAAAATGTTGCTAAATTAGAAGACCTTATAAGAGAACTTCATGCCTATATGTCAAGTAGCCCAAAGTGATTTCTCGAGTTCCAGAAATTTGCAATTGGAATTACAGATGGCAAAAACTTCTGAAGGATGTCGAGACTAGATGGATCTCTTTGTATGAACCTGCATGCAGAGTTCGTGAGGAGTATCCTTCGTTGGTTGGTTTCATGCACAAATACCATCATGAAGTTGATAGGGCGAGGGACTTGTTGTTCCGTTTAACTGATTTGGAGACATTGCTTACATTGGTTGGTATTCTTCCAATGTTAAAGGAGATCAATACACTGATGAAGCATGCACAGGGCAGATTAATCTATATTGTGGATTTTATACGGATGAGAAAAATGGTATGTCAAAGTCTTGATATATTGTACTGTTCCCAAGATAGTTTTGATGCACCTGTTTTTGAGAATTGGAAAGCTTTATTAGATCTTAAAAATCCTAACACCTTTTTGAGATTTAATATCCACGATCACCTCTGCATCACTATTAATGGGAGGGAAATACCACTGCACATTTTGCAAAAAACGTCAAGATATTACAGATCGAACGAAGATGTTCCCGACACGTAATCTCTTTGAGTCTCATTATAGTTGAAACAAGAATAAAGCTTAAAAAAATTTTTTTCAGAAACCTTGTCATCGTAAATTAGGAACGCTTTCAGAAAGATAAAATTCTGAAGCCATGGGTGTGATGAATCCTAATTTTTGAATATCAAGGTGGCCATGCAGACTTTGTCAAAAAGCATTTCCATAAATCCATGGGTACAATAATGGAACAATTTACAAAGACTTCAGAGCTCAAGGGTATGGAAATCAAAGGTATACTGAATGCTGATTTATTAAAGTTTCAATCAACAAATTTTGCAACAACAATGAGGAACCAATATAAAATTATAGATGAACCTTCAGAAAGTGGTGCTATTACAAGGTCATGGGCGAGGAATCTATCAAAGTTTCTATCTTACAAGAAGATATCAATGAATATTTCAGATTATATGAGTTATGCCAAACAATGATTTTGGGGTCTCATGGAGGATGAAAGGGTTTTCAAAGCATTATCATTTATAAAATCAAAACCGAGAAACAAAGTTGATAAAAATCTGAAAGTTGCATGAGGTGTTATGTTTCTCGATACTCCATCGAAACCTTTCCGCTCGACAGAGCAATTACGCATTGAATTCCTTTTATGAAAGAAGAGGTGTGAATAATACAACTACAAGTACAAATATTCCCAACCTTGAGAGTGTAATTGGCTCATCGTCACATTCTACAGAAGACAACATCGAGTTTGATGAAGCTATTGATAATGGATTGTTTCAACTTTAAATAGGTATCTTCTTTATCTTAATCTTATTGTTTGTCACTTTACATTTTTTTCAGCTCTTGTTATCATTAAAGATGTTACAGGTCTATATATTTAAATTTATTTAACTACAATCTTTTTTTTTTTTTGAAAACGTGGGTTGACATCCATCCGAGGAAGCTGGTACTTCTCGACCGACAATGTCAGCAATTCACCCATCTATCTACTAATCCATTTCTCGTGTTGGTTTTCTTAAAACACGATCTAGCACATTACCAAAGTGTGATGATTTCAACTTTAAATAGGTATCTTCTTCACCTTAATCTTATTGTTTGTTACTTTACATTTTTTTTTCAGCTCTTGTTATCATTAAAGATGTTACAGTCTATATATTTACATTTATTTAAATACAATCTTTTTATTTTTTTGAAAACGTGGGTCGACATCCATCCGAGGAAGTCATATTTCTTTCGACTATAATGTCGCAACTCACCCATCTATCTACTAATCCATTTCTCATGTTGAGTTTTCTTAAAACATATCTAGCACATTACCAAAGGGTGATGATTTCAACTTTAAAGAGGTATCTTCTTCACCTTAATCTTATTGTTTGTTACTATACATTTTTTTCAGCTCTTGTTATCATTAAAGATGTACAGTCTATATATTTACATTTATTTAAATACAATCTTTTTATTTTTTGAAAACGTGGTTGACATCCATCCGAGGAAGTCACATTTCTTCTGGACCGACAATGTCAAGCAACTCACCCATCTATCTACTAATCCATTTCTTGTGTTGAGTTTTTTTAAAACAAAGATCTAGCACATTACCAAAGGATGATTTCAATTTTAAATAGGTATCTTCTTCACCTTAATCTTATTGTTTGTTACTTTACATTTTTTCAGCTCTTGTTATCATTAAAGATGTTACAGTCTCTATATATTTTACATTTATTCAAATACAATCTTTTATTTTTTTTGAAACGTGGGTTGACATCCATCCGAGGAAGCTGGTACTTCTCAGACTCGACAATGTCGTGCAACTCACCCTCTATCTACTAATCCATTTCTCGTGTTGAGTTTTTTTAAAACAAAGATCTAAAGACATTACCATTGATGATTTCACAAAGAATCTAATACACAAGAGGTAAGTTAAACCCTATCATATTTGCAATTATGTTTAATTTCTTACCAGTGATGATTCTTTCTTGATTTCTTACAATTATGTTTAATTTATTTTTTATATTTGCAAAATGCTTTGATATATTTTTTTAACTATGGGATAAAATGACAATTGAATTTTACAGAGGAAGATATTTCTATACTATACAATTCATAATCCACGATACATTATACAATTTATAATATACGTCCACATAAAATTCATCATCATCCATATATATCATATCATCACCATATCATTATCATAATCCTGAGTCCTGACACTACAATTATTATTAAAACAATTATTTATCTAATTTAAATTTATTAAAACAATTCCATGTTTTTAAAACAATTCATAATCATATCATTACAAGTATATCCGTTCTAATTTCATCTATATCCATTCTAATCATTAATGTCATCTATATCCATTATAACACATTCCATTTATTTATCATCTATATCCATTCTAATGACATTATGATCATATCATTACAAGTAGAGAAGAAGAATTATCTTAAAACAAGTTTAAATGTCTAGAGAAGAAGAATTATCATGCTTGAAGCTAAATCTACGTCCACATTAAATTGATCATCGTCCATATATATCATATCATTATCATTCATCATCTTTCATCATCATCTATCATCATTCCATGTTTGTAAAACAATTATCCATTATCATCATTCATCATCTACGTCCACATACAATTCATGATAATCCAAGTAAACAAGAAACATACATCATCATGATTCATCCCCATCTAATGCAATCACCATTAAGAGTAAACCAAAAAGCATAAACTCCATATCAAATCCATATGCAATCAAAATTAAAGATTATATAGTATTTCAAATTTTAAAAGGCTATCAAATCCATATAATTAAATTCAAATACCATACTCAATATTAAAAGTTTCCACACTCAATATTTAAAGTTTCCACAATAATAAAAGTTTCAAGTTTTCAACCCTCTTTTTCTTTATCCATTTCTACTCCTGTGCTCCTTTCCCCAATGGTTTCTTCCCCTATGGCTGTACCCCTTTCCCCAACAAGAAATAACCCCAGAACTTATAAGATCTTCCACAACACTGTCCAATTTTTTAAAAATTCTTTCTTCTTGATTTGTCGCATCTCCATGCGACAACAAATTTGGATCAGCTGCTGCCTTAGCTTTGAATAATATTTCAGGGTCGAAGCCGTGCTCTTTAATTATCCGCTTTAGTGTATTGTTTTGTTTGTTAACCAAAACAATATTTTCCTTCAAATTCTTTGTTGTGGATAAACTGTTCTTCACTGTTTCCAAGTGAACTTGGAATACCTTTGCTTGACTCTTCAAATTTTCATATTTCAACTGCACAAAAAGAGTAATGTCAATTCAAAATATTACTAAAAAATGAAAATTTCAAATTAACAAGAATGATTGTTTGAAAGTGATAGTACTTACAACCGCTCTATCTCTCTCGACATTTGCAATTGCTACCAAATCCTTGTCCTTAGACCATTTGTTAAAATATGCCTGGGCCTCGCACTAATATTTTCCAATTTGTTTAATGACTTATCCAAAATGTCATCTTTATAGTTGTTGTTATACGTGATAGTCCCACTTCTTACTTGGGTAAGTAAGGAATCCATCTTCGCAGTTGATTCTGATCAGCAAGTATAAACTATCCCTTTGCCAATAATTTTCATAATGACTAATAATCTCATTGATAAGAACTTTAGCCCTTCTCTCCCATTCTATAAGCTGATTGATATGAGGTAGAATAAACTCACTGACATGGGATTGACAATCATAACCAATTAAGTTCTCCAAAGGAAAAGGTAGCAACTGTTCACTATCTGAATCTGATGAAGATGATCTTGCTAGAGAAGTATGGGGGCTTTCAACAAGATCAACTGCTACTTGTTTCTACCTTTGGGTGGCCTGATCCTATTTGTGATAAAATTAATCAAGATTCAGATAAATAAATTTAAATTGAAATGTAATTCAATATTGTAAAGCATATTTAAATCAAGTATACCTCGCCGCCTTGAATCATCTCACGGTATTGAAAAAGTTGGGGGTCATTGCTATCAATGCCCAAATAATCTTCATCTAAATTTATATTGTTCAAAACCGATATGCCCACAGACTCGGGCAAGCCACCAAGTGAGAGCATTGGAATTCAAAGGAGGAGGCAATGTTTAGTCCCGCTAGGGGCCGAGCAATCGGCATGCGTTTACCAATGTTCTTTTTCACTGTTCCTCTGGTTGGCATTTTAAAAATGATTGGTTGAGTGGGTGTCGGTGCCACTGTTTGATCAGACTAGCAATGTGCTAAAAAGTACAAGAAAAAACATGAAAAATAGGAAAACAATCCAAAAAGGCAAAAACTACGAAATTAAACGTATATCAAAAGTCAGACCTTGTTGCCGAGGGGTAGTTTTTCACGGTGCTAAGGGTGGCCATGTAGGAGTAGTATTCGGTGGTTGTTCAGAAGATACGAATGCATGCGACTGTATGGAGTGAGTTGGGGAAGAAGGTTGAGTTTCCGAAACACGTGTATGGTCCAAAGTCCCTGCAATGTCATCAACATTAAATGTTATGTCAATTCATTTGGTTAAAATTTAAATTGAAAAATAAATATACAAATTTGGAATTTGTAAATAATATATGAGAAGGTATTACTTCTCTGGCATTTAACGAGTTCAAACTGTTGAGGGTTCAGAGAGGAGTGAGCTTCCATTTCAGATTGGGAGTCTCCCAAAGCCTCAACATGTCATGTTGGCCTCTTCCTCTCGATAACACCTTTTTTTCGGGAAGGGCTTCAATAAATCTTCTCTCAAAAACATAAATTGTTAATAATCAAAGGCAAAGTAATGTCAAAATTGAAATACAAACTAAATAGTTTATACCTTGTTGTTCTTCAAATGGAATTGACAACTTCATCAACTCCTCACAAAGCAAGTAAGTAGGATTTTATCTTTTAAATTTAAAAGTGCCTCGTAATAAAGGCCGAGGAGATAGTTTGTGGAATAAATGACAGTTTTTCTGAAAGTTTTGAATTTGTTATGTCAGTTCTTTTTTTTTTTATAGATAGGTGCACCAATCAAATTTTTGTTTTGAGATAGTGGCAACTATGTATGCAATGGCCCAATTTGGTATATCTGTTTGGCGACCCTGCAAAACTATTCTGGATTGAAAAAATGAAATAACTACAGCAAGAAAGTGGTGTGCAATTGATTGCGTATCCACACCACGCCTGGATTTATTGACATGAGCTGCAAATGCCAAACAATGAGAATTAATATAAATTTATAACACCAAATTGTATCAAAATAAAAAAAAAAAAAATGATGAATTAAAAGATGAATTATACTTACAATCAACATGGAAACCGAACGTTGATTCGAGAAATTTCTTGTCTTCTTCCAGGAGTGTTTCCTTCATTATAACAATTGGTAAATTTCTGAATGGAAGGCCCGTAAACCGATGGATGTCATTTGCTTCGATACTGAATTGGAACATTCAACCATCATTCAAAGTCACATAAAAAAGGTCATCCTCTGAATTGTAGGATGAGAGAAGGTAATTCAAAATATCCGATCTGTTTTGAAATGGGGCATATCAACGAGCCCTATAAACTCACACGCATCCATCAAATCTTTATATTCGAAGACATCTTTAAAATAATATTGATGTGAGGGCACAAGGGATTCCTGTAGATGATCTTGACCATGGATTGATTGATTCTCTTCTTGATTTTTTTCCTGAGCTTGCGGTTGGGAAGCATGTGAAGTCGACATTATAGTTGTGCTTGCGTCTTTGACAATGAGGGATACCTGCAAAAAAATCAGAGCCGGAAAGTAAACAAGAAAATGACCGGTGGGAGGGTATTTATAGGCCAAATGGCACGACATGTCAATGGCCTCTACGACGCACATCATCAATGGCCTCTCGCTGACATGCATCTTGACACGCGACAATGCATTGATGCATGTCAATAGATCCATCGACACACATCAACAGAGTCCATTGACGCATGCATGTCAATAGAGGTCATCGATGAATGTCAATCGAGGCCATTGACGCATGTCAACAGAGGCCATCGACGACGCCAACGCAGAGCCATTACGCATGTCAACAGAGTCCATCGACGTGTCAATGCCAACAGGCCATCGACGCGCAACATCACACCATGGTTATCGACGCGCCATATTATCAAGAGTACAATGATGCACATGTCAATGAACTCTATTTCGACGACGCTCAACAGTGTAAAATTTGATTTGGATACATCAATGGGACCTTTCACTGGACTAGTTTTGGGATGTTTGCGTTACCTACAATTTTAGAGGTGTCTTAAATGATTGATTTCATATCATTTCAGATTGCACATGTCAATGGTGCAACCATGTTCCGAACTCGATTTCTCTCTCAAATCTAAAAAAAATGGAATGATGAAACCAGGTGAAAATTTGGTTTTGGAATACATCAAATTCACCTTTCACCTTGGTTTCAAACTAATCTCTTAAGTTCTGGGGATATTCACCAGTATTTTCCACCTACAATTTTACGATTCATCGCTGGAGTGGAGTTGATTATCATTAGATACAAAGTGTTCTTCATCCATACTTTAGAACATACCCACCCTCATTATATCTTTCTCTCTATTATTTATCTCTCCTTTCTAATTATTCCTTGGGCTTCATCATTTTATTTTTTCATATTCACTTAAGTGACATATTTTCAAAAATGTAAAAGTATTTTCTCAAAATTATAATAGAAATACTTAAATGAAAAATGAAAATTCACACGTGAAATATGGAATTGAAAGATTCATGTAAGGGAGGTGAGGGATAAATTCAAATTTCTATAAATTCATATGGATTCTCCATTCCAAAAGATCTTGAATTTTGAGAAGTTCCACTCAGTAGCAAATGTGGATTGTATTTGTTGAACTTTTTGTCAATGAACAAGAAATAAAAGCTACATTTATTCTATTTCCCTTTTTCAAATGGTCCTATATCTTCTCTCACTATACAATTCTATCAATTTAAATAAATAAGAATAGAGTTTATTGATGATGAGATTGATAATACTTTGTGCTCATAGTCTCACCTCATCTTGATGTCCTGTAAAAAGGTTTTTATTATTCTATATTGAATGTTTGAACTACTCTGGTTACCGAGTGCAAAATCTAAAATTTTCCTACTCACGACAAAGTAGCTATCTTTTCCTAATTTCCCTCTTTCTCCCTAACTCACTGTAATTTCCTCCCTTGTACCCTCATACAAGCATTTTTCCACAGTTCAATGGAGTTTTCCTGTGTGATCCCTGACCTATTTAGCTAACCAACAACATTTATTTTAGGTTTAGATTAGTCACATTCAATAATGGGAGTTATACCATTCAATGCAGAGGGCGTAGCCCCATGAACATTGGTGGAGACACCTAATTTTCCATACTTTGAAATTTTTCTCACCAATTTTTTTAGTGACTTTGTTGGGAGAGATTTTCCCAAGTGCACCCAAAAAGGATCTCTACCCAAAAATAATATATATATATATATATATATATATATATATATATATATATATATATATATATATGTATGTATGTATGTATATATTCAAAAAATAAAACACAATCAAATTTCAAATGAAGATCATTTTTGAAAGTGACTCTATCAAAGAATGAACCCCTATCATGTTCATTTCCCACATCAAAATGAAGAAATTTCAAGATTGGAGTGATGTACCAATGAGTGATAGCAAAGAAGACGAATATTGTTGCTAGGAAATCAAGATTGTTGATCATCCATGGTTTTAGACCAATCCTTGCAAAATGGAAAATTCAAGAATAGTAAAACAGTTTCTTACTTCAAACAATACTCTACAGATTAGAAAAGTTACTTGCCAACAAAGAAGAAGATAATAAATGGTTGAAATAGGTGTGAAGAAGATAAAAGATATTGCATGAATCCCAAGAAGAACAATTATCTGAAGGCAATACCCTCCATTATGCACAATTGAATGAAAATATTGGGGCCATATCTTTCAACACCCTCCCTTGGGATGATTTACTTGCACATAGGAATGATGAAATGATGGCCTTAAAAATTGAATATGTGGAAATAATCATAAGAACTATGTAAGGAAATTCAAGTCCCCAAATCTACCTTGAAATTATGAAATATGTTGAAACTTTGTAAGAATGTACAAACAACTTAAATAACTCCCTAGCAAAGAGGAAGAAGAATAGATTTTTCCTATATAGGAAGATCCAAAGGATCATTTGTACCATGTGGTGTTCATCCCTGAAAGGTTCTTAAATGCTCATGAAGAAAATAGTATACTTGATCCCTTTGATCAAATCAACACTATAGAATATGATGAAGGACATAATGATGAAAGATCAACTAAAGAATACCTTTGAAATTCCACACATCTCACTTTAAAATTGAGGACATTACCTTTCTTATGCCACACTATAGATGACTTCCTTACATACGGTGCTAAAGAAACAATTTTTTTAAAATATAATATGTGGAAAGGGTCTAGAACATAATGGAATGAAATTATAATCCCGAATCCTATCATGAAATATGGAGGTATTCTTTGGCTCTCAAAGAAAGTATGAATAACTTGAATCACTTCGCATTGTCAATGATGGAGAAACTTAGGGAGATCCTAATGATTGTCCATGCTATGAAGTGTTCATCCCTAGACACTTTTCAGAATATATTCTCCTTGAACCCTCTATTGAAAATCAAGGAAACACATTTGAAGATGATGAAAGAGACATGGAGGTAGAACCACCATTCATCAATTCTTTTTGGCTCAAGGTACAACCCATTAGAGGAGTAATAGATTTAAGAGAAGAAATTTCTTGTTGCATAATGAATGATTCAATACTTTTTGAAAGACTCCACCAATGATAAATAAGTACAAGATGATGAATTTGAGGTAATCACGGATAATCTCCTTTCAAACTTTGATATTTAAATTAATGATGGAATAGAGATATGTGAAAAAGTGTCGAGGCTGAAAAGATTTTGTGAGAATCGAATCAGAAACGAGGCACCACGAAGTAGTTGCACTCCAACGGAATCATGAAAAGCTCCAGCGATAACAAGGAAAAAGTTGATCAGTAATGGAATAACTTGCTCAACAGAAACAAAGCTTGTATAGAGGAAAGACAACGGAGTGTCTTGGCATGCTCATAAATGAATAGAAAAGGGGTACATATAGGGTGCTGAGTAACCCTAGTGCATGACACATATGAAACCCTAAACCTAACCCTAAACCTAACCCATGTGAGATGACCCTCCAACATGAGAGGAGGACACATAAGATAACTCACACTAACACCCCCTTCATCGAAGCTGGGTAGCGGCTGTGATGAGTCAAACGGAAGAGGAAGACACTCCTAAACAACTAAGAAAGATGTGTCAATGGGGCCCGGCAACTAAAGGCCTGATAAGGTGCCCATATACAAACACAATCTTCCTAGAAGAAGAAGAAGAAAAGAAGGACTAAATAGCCCTAAGAAGATGGGCAGCTGCAGAAGACCTCACCCCAAGAAGAGACCGTAAGTGAAGAAACTTCATCTCAGTGAAAGGCTTGGTGAATAAGTCTGCAATCTGATCAGCTTTCTGAATGTACTTGAATTTCGATGATACCATCATGAATAAGCTCCCGTATGAAGTGCATATGGATCTCAATGTGCTTCGTCAGCTGATGCTGAACTAGATTTCTGCAAATAGAGATAGTGCTCATGTTATCACAGTAGATAATGGTAGGCCGCCGAAAGTGGATGCCAAACTCTGTCAGAATACCCTGTAGCCAAATAGCTTCTATGGCAGCGTTGACTGCTCCTCTGTATTCTGCCTCTGTAGATGATATTGCAATTCCATTTTGCTTCTTGCTAGACCAACTAATAGGACCCAAACCAAGAGAGAAACTGTAGCCAGAAGTAGATTTCCGATGATCTAAGTCACCAGCCCAATCAGAATCTATGAGCCCAATCAAGTCAATATCAACCCCTCCATGATAGTGTATGCCATCAACATAAGTTCCACGAACATAATGAAGGATCCATTTAGCTGCTTTCTAATGCAGCTCATGTGGCTCCTGCATGAATCTAGACATGATCCCAACTTCATATGATAAATCCGGTTGAGTGTGAGTCAAGTAGATCAAGCTCCCAACTAATTGTCGGTAAAGAGTACCATCAACCAAGGGAGTAGAGCAATCTGAAACAAACTTAACCCCAAAAAGAAAATGAGTAGGAGAATACTTGCAATCAGACATCTAAAACCGAGCTATCAAATCAAGAGCATACTTAGGTTGCAAAATCAAGATTCTCGAGTTAGATTGTGAAATATGGATCCCAAGGAAGTAATGAAGCAGACCTAAGTCAGTCATGGAAAACTTGTTGGCTAAGGCGATCTTCACAGAATCAATAATAGAGGAAGATCTGCCTCTGATCAACAAGTCATCAACATATAGAACAAGAATGAGTATGGAGTCATCTTGTCATAGAATATAAACATTTGGATCAGAGTGACACCTAGTAAACCCTGATGTAAGTAAGAAGGAGTCCATCTTGGCATACCAAGCCCGAGGGGCTTGTTTAAGGCCATAAAGAGACTTCTTTAACTTACAAACAAGGGAGGAATCTTGGACATAACCCGAAGGTTGTTCCATATAGATCTCTTCCTCTAGGTCACCATGAAGGAAGGCACTCTTAACGTCCATTTGATGGACTTTCCATCTGTTTGCTACGGCAATGGCTAGGGTCAATCGAATAGAAGTCATCTTTGCAACTAGAGCAAAGGTTTCTGTATAATCAACCCCAACTATTTGGGAGAAACCCTTAGCTACTAATCACACTTTAAAATTTTCAATGTCTCCATCTACTCCATACTTTGTTCGGAACACCCACTTACACCGAACGATTTTTCTTCCTTTCGGAAGAGTGGTGAGGTCCTAAGTATCATTCTTCATGAGAGAGGAATACTCCTCATCCATGGCAGAATCCCACTCAGGAATACCAGAAGCCTCCCGGAAAGACTGTGGATCAGAAGCAGAGGCGAAGAAAGAGTGGGGTCCAACAAAATCTGAGCGAGTACGTCTCATATCCGAAGTATCTCCAACTAAATCTCCAGCACTTTGCAAAGTTTTCCTAGCCCAAAGGGGACTAGGAGGATCAGGCTCAGAGTCAGAAGATTCTTCACTTGAGTGAGAAGGGACATAGTCCTTGTCATCACTACTGTCAGAATCAGAAGACTTAAAGGTCTGATGGTCGAGAGGATCCGAGAAGAGGAGCATGCTCAATAGTATCATCATCTAATGAGTCAGAATCTGAATCAGCGAGCTGAAGAACCTCTATAGGTGGAGAAGTAGAAGTCAAAGAAGACTCATCGAACTTAACACTTCTCTCAATATATAGCTCATGAGAAGTAGGATTCATCAATCGATATCCCTTCACGCCATCAGGATACCCTACAAAGATACAAGGTTTGGATTGTGGTTCCAAGGCCTTGCGTTTCTTCTTGGGAATCTGAGCCATAGCCTTGGATCCGAAGACTTGAAAGTTCTCAACATCAGGCTTGCATCCAAACTAGGCTTCAAAGGGTGTCATCCCTCTTACTTCCTTGTGTGGAACACGGTTCTGAATGTAATTTGCACAATTCACCGCTTCGGCCCAATACTGCGGAGGAAGAGACTTCGAGTGAATCATACAAGTGGCCATCTCCTTAAGAGTACGGTTCTTTCTTTCTACGACTCCATTCTGTGAAGGGCTATAAGCAACTGTATGCTGCAGAGAGATCCCTTCAGAAGTATAGAAATCCATGAACCTATTGTTTACATATTCACCTCCATTGTCAGTTCGGAGAACCTTGATAGACCGTTCTACTTGTTTCTCAGCAAGAGCCTTAAAGTCCTGAAAATGTTCAAAGACTTCAGACTTAAGCTTAAGAAAATATACCCAAGTATATCACAAATAGTCATCAATGAAGGTTAGCACATAAAGAGCTCTAGTAAACGAAGGAGAAGGAAATGGACCAGAAACATCGCTGTGAACAAGATCCAAGGGACGAGTGGCTCTCCAAGCTTTTCCTTTATCAAAGTTCTTTTCAGGATGCTTTCCAAGGGTACAACCCTCACAAAGACCCTTAGAAAACTTGACGTGAGGCAACCCGTTGACCATTTCATTTTGACTCAATTGTTCAAGGTAGCGATAGTTTAGATGTCCAAAACACTCATGCCATAGCTTACTAACCTCATTTACATGAGTGAGCAAGGAAGTGGGCGTAGAATCAGAAGTAAAGTGGGAGAAGGTGTACAACCGTGAACGGTGATCTACCTTTCCCTCAGCCACTTTGTAGTGTCATTGTTAAGCTCACGAATAATCACCGAGTTAGGACCAAATTCCACTCACATTCCTTCACCAAGGTGAGTAATTTGGTAAACCGATAGGAGATTGGTAGAGAGATCAGGAACACTCAACACTTGGTTAAATGTTCCCCCATCCATCTCTACCGATCCACTACCAGAAACCGACACTGTCGTGTCATTACCCATCGTGATTTGGGACATTCCATAAGGTTCAATGTTGAAAAACTCAACATGTGAAGAACCCATGTGCTGCGAGGCACCTAATCTATAATCCATGTCAATGAAGGAGGAACTCTGGCTACAAGGGCCTTTCCTTTCTTCTTATCATTTCTAACACCTTTTACGTGAAGACTCGGCCTTGAAGCACTTTGTTTTATTGATTCAGAACACTTATTTTATTTTTCAAGTAAATGAGATAAGTGATCAACTGCTTTCTTAAAATAGTGTTGCTCGTCATGACCATCTTCTTACTGCAATAGAACACAAATACTTAGTTTTCTATGCCCTAGGCTCGAAGTCGAAGTGTTTGTGTCATTTTAGGTTTGATCTTGGTTTCTTTCTTAGGTTGATCCTTAGTTTCTTTCTTTTTTCCCTTACTAGTACTTGCTACAAGGGCATGTGACTTGGACTTGAGAGACCCCATTTGAATGAGTTTGTCCTGTTCTCGAATGATATGGGACGAAAAATTGTCAAAGGAGGGCATCATCCAAGTATTACCCAAAGCAGCTTTTGTAGCGTAGAAAGTTGACATGAAGACAGAGTATTCGGGACCTAGTTTAGAGAGAATCGACAAGATCAGTTGAGAATATTTATTTTCTACTTGACATCCTTTTAAGAATAATCTAATGTGGACAAATTTCGAGAAGAAGGCTTGTAGGTTTTCAAAGTCACTAGGATTTAACCCTAGTAGTTCGTTTTCCAACTCATGTGCTCTCATGTCATCTAGTTGTCCAAACATCACATCCAGCATTTTCCATGCAGATGTAGGTGTTTCAGACGCCTCAATGTGGAAGAGCAAGTCAGGAGAAACAAACATGCAAAGAAGACCTAAAGCTTCATCACTACGGTTTAACCACTTAGATTTTTCAGGTTCATCGTCTGTTCAGTCTCAGTTCCCATGGTGATGTGGTATAACCCTTTACCCCTTAGTTTCATTATTATTTTCGATCTCCATTCGAAAAAGTTGAATGGCGTAAGCAAAGGAATTGAAATTGCATCCATAGTGAGAGAGAGAGAGAGAAGAAATGCAGAAAAGAAACACAACCACCCAAGACAATAACAACCCCCTGCTTTCGGCACTTTATAGTTGAGTGTGTTGATTACAATCGGGTCCGTGCATGTGGTTTGAAACACTTGGTAACTTGTCTTGCAATTAGCGTAATAATGTGCAAGAGGGAGACCACAATAGTGTTTCGTGGAGCGCAACAAAAGAGGAACACCGTAAACAAGCACAAGCAAAAAATAGAAAGGAGGTGAAATCCAACCCTGGTGGTGAGAAAAAGCGTCTCACATCGCACGAAAGAACCTCTTTGTCGTAAAACTGTGGTGGACGCGCTCACAAGTCCACGAAAAAAAGGAATAGAACAAAGCTCAAAAGAATGAGCTGAATTAAGCAAAACAAAGACACCCCCCAGAATGTGGCACTTTATAAAATTAGTGTGTTTACAAAGCTAATGATCCCATCATCTAGAGTGCGAAAAAACATGCAACTTTGACTAAAGAAGTGCTCAAAACTCGAGCAACGAGTCAAAAGTTATAGCAAAAACCAATTCCTGCAATTTGATGAGAAAAAGCCAATAAGCCTACAAACAGATTAAAAAAGTGTCCGAAATACATGCAAAGGGTGTCGTATGTATGTTCATTAGAAATGACACGGAATTTTAGATAGGGTTTGTTTGTATTGCGAGGGGGAATTAGCCACCTGCCAATCCCGGACCTCACCCTTCGTCTTCGGCACTCGACGGAAGGTTAAAAATACACAAAGCCAATAGACCAAATTATAGTGCCAAAGAAATTTAGTGTGTAGATAATGTGAAATTAATAATATATAGATTTAATTAACTTAAATCTAATTAATTTCAGGAAATAATTAAGATCTAAAAAAGATAAGAAAAAGATTTAGAATTTAATTTAGATCTTTTAAATATTTGAAGAAACTTCTAATTAAAAAACAAATTTCAAATTTGATTTTAGAAACTTAACAGATATTAAAGAAACAAGGTGAAGTTTAGAAATCTTTAAAAAACTTACTAAAAAGTTGATTTGTTTTTTTTTAAACATGAAAAAAAAAAAGGTCGTTTTTGTTAAAAAAGCAAGGATTTTTGAGATAAAAAAAGAAGGAACTTACCAACCGACTGTACCAACTGACTGTACCAAAAACACTGAAAAACGTGCCTTCTTGGAGAGCATTCGGCTGCAGTGAATGAAGTTGCAGGTTACAGGCAGGCCACACCAAAAAAGGCCATGTTTTAGCTTTAATTTACCAAAAAACTTTGAGAAAAATTGTTTCCACGTCTGACCAGGCTGCACAGGAGAGATAAGATGCACAGCCGCATAGGAGAAGCAAAAAAACAGAGAAATGTTGCCTGGCCACGTCAAGAGAGTGTACAGGCCGTTTTTGCTTCTGCCAGGCCGTTTTTGTTTTAGCAGGCCCAAAAAAACGTGGCAAATGATTTTTTTACAACCCTGTGAAGCAAAAAAACGAGGCAAATGATTTTTACAATCCTATATCATGGACTCAATGTGATGAATTCAAGATGATCATGGATAATTTTCCTTCCTATTTTGATCTTTCAAGTGATGTACATGTGTTGAATGAATAAATATAGACAGGTTGAATAATTTAATTCTCTTCTCGATTCAATCAAAAATTACCAAATGGGAGAGGCCAACTACATTTTTGAAGTCGAGGAGAACGAGTAGCTTGAGCATAAATTCCTCGATGAACCAACTATTGGAACATAATGAATAAGTGGTCCGCCAACCCTTAATGTCTATGGGCTCATCACTAATATATAGGTTAATATTTAATAATATGAAATATTTCTATTTCTATTATTAAATATGCTAACCTAGGTATATAATTTAGGTTAAATATTTAATATTAAGAAATGATTATATTTCTAATATTAAATATTATAAACCTAGGTGTATGTGTCAACCATATTAGGTTGAAAAGGTTGGTCGGGAGACATACTTGTTCACCTTATATAAATAGGACTTTAGGTCCTCATTTGATATATTGGGGAAATATATCAAAGGTGTATAAATTAAGTGATTTGGTTTTACCCTTGTAAATAGGGTTTTAAAGGAGAAGGTGATATTCTTTGGATGTAAAATAAGTACTCAAGTAAAAGTTATTTTTAAAGTGGTTTTACCCTATTGGGGTTTTCCACTATAAATAATGTGTCACATGTGTTATTTATTTCTGTAAGTATTTCTATATGTACTTATGTTATGATGTAATCTTTATTTAAATATTTATTATAATAGTGTGTATTATGTTAGTTGATTAAATCCATAATTATTAGAATCCTCAAATTCTAACATGGTAACAGAGTGAGGTAAATTAAATAAATTAAGATCAAATATTTTGTATTTTATTTATTTAATTTGTATGAATTTTTTAACCAACCCGAAAGGGTGTTTAAATTATTTGGTCCCCTTCTTTTTCCCTAATTTATTTTGGTATTATATTTGTGTAATTAAACTCTCGGTAAAATTTTTAGGGTTTTTCAATTTTAAATCCTTATTTTTAGGGGGAGATGTAATATGATATGATTCTTACTTTCATTTACATTTTGTAAATTATATGGAATTAATTTTTGTTTGAAGATTGATGTGTGCATAGGTGAAAGAGGCTTCAAATATTTACCTGCGTGAAAATCACATACAGAAAAAGAAAGGATTTATTACTATATGAAATAATTTTCATGTTTTCTATAATTTTAAATGTTTGCAGGTTAAATATTTCGAAAGGTAAATTCATACCCATGTTCTTTGGTCCCCTCTAAAAGAATTAGACTTGAAAAATTATAGTTTATAGCTAATCTATAACTATATCCTATATAATTTGAAAACTATATTAGTATTTTTAAATAAAAATATATATAATATAGAATAATATTTATATAATAATTTATATAAACATCATATTAATATTTATATAGTTTTAGAAAAAAACTATATATTCTAAGCCTAAGTTTAAATCATATTTAAACTTAACTTATAAATCTAGGCATATATAGTTTTTTTAAAAGAAACAAACCTAAGTTTGAATCATATTTTTATATATGGTTAGTTTAAACCACTTAAAATATAAACTTTATTAGATTTTCATTATATATGTTTAAAAAAACCTAAGTGCTTACTTTTTTTAGTAGGGGGCCGTGTTTATTACTTGGACGTGAAGGGATTACTTTTTAAATCTTAATATTTATTAAATAAAACCTAACATGTGTCCCTAACAATTTATATTATCCATGTAAGGGGTGACCCTCTTCATTTATATCTTATAGTTTATAAAAACTATATAAATAAACTTATTTAAAAAATTTCTTTTATATAAGAGTGGGAGTGGAGAATAAAATGAGATAATATCTTAGGTATAAATGTGGAACTCTCAAGTATAAATGGAGAATTAAAAAAGGGCTAGTTTATTGGTGGCCCACGTGAAATGTGGTAAATATTTATTAAAATATTGGTAGTTATAGCCACATAAAAGTTTTAAAGTTTTTAGCTTGCATAGAATTATATAAAATATTTTGCAATATTTTCATAGTTTTAAATATGTGCGGGGTAAAATTAAGAGTAAATGAAGGGAGGAGACAAGGTTCATGAAAATAGGGATTTCAATTTATTTCATTGGTCGGGTGAAATTACTTGTCCCCTTTGTAAAATATACAGTTAATCTATACTCTCATAAATCTACTTGCACTTGGTAAAATTCTTTTAACTGTTCTTTATCTTTTAAACCCCTTTAATAAAGGTTATGTGTTTTTAATAAAAAAATATACTATAGTTTATAGTTTTTATGAACTATATGTTGTTTTTTATTTACAATCTATAAATTATATACTTTTTTTTAAAGTGTATATATTTTTATATTATAAATTATAATAGGTTAATATAATGTATTAAAGTATAACCTCCCTAATATTATACAAAATAAGAAATTCTAGAATTTCACATTCTGAAAATACATAGCAAGTTTTAGCTTCATTAAATATGATGGTCAAATGACTATCATGGTAGACCAAACATAGGACAATATGACGGTTATTTAGATGTCAAATTTAAGCTCCTAGGTTTCATGATACTTTTATTTTGTTAAATTTGATGGTCAAATGACCGTCACGATAAACCAAAAAATAAGCCATTATTATGATCATTTAGACGTTAAATCTTTGTCTATATTTATTTTTTTCTAAAATTTGATGTTGTTATACATTCTTGGAGTCTCTTCTTCACTTCTATATTGTCAAAAATATTTTTATATAAATTTGAGGTATAATGCGAGCCTTTTATATTGTGGGTTATTATTTTGATCATGGGAGGTTAATTAGTATGCATTACAATGACATAATTAGTTATGATCAAATAGTTTCTTTAGATCTATAAAATTTAGATATGATTCTATTATAAGTGTTGTTTTTATTATTGATAAATATATATCTAAATTTGTGGTATATTGTATATTATAATGGGGTGTGTTTTACATATTTAGGAAAATAATGATGTCTAACTATTTCTGTCTTGCAAAACCAAAATCCCGAATGAAACCAACTACAACATTTGCGTAAAAAAAAATTTATGCAGAAACTCGGATAGTTGTTTCGGATCTAAGGTTACTCTCACAAGTTGTCAAAAGAATCAGTAGATAACATGAATGCATTCTTGAATGAATGCGAGGCTCTTTCTATGATTTTGCACAATGTGAACGCACAAGTACCTTCTACACATTAGTAATATCAAACATCCGAAAGAGGTATGGACACAACTAGAATCCATCCATGAAGGACACTTAGTATATCAAGGATAGTAATGAGAGTATAATACCTAAAGGAATTTAAAGAAATGGTCTATATATTTTTTATTTCTCTTACGCATCTTGTTTTATATCTCGAATTTAAATAATTTAAAACTATGACATGAAAGGTTAGGACATGTTAATTATCGAAGCTTATATGAAATGTATAGATATAATCTAGTGAAAGGTTTACATGTGTTGTCTTCTTCTCTTGAATTTACTTTATTAAATTATTCTAAATGATGGTTTTGATTCCAATTTAGTAAATGGTCATGATAATATTTTGATGCTTATAGGTGTTTTTGAAACTCTTATCTTCCTATATAAGAAATTAAATTGGTATCAATCTATGCTAGAAATTTCAAATCCTATTAACCTTAGGAAAATGACCAAGCCATCATATGTACTATGCATTAATTACCTTGTATGAACTGAGTCGTGAAGTATTATAGGGTCTATGTGGATATACAAAGTAAAATACAATGCTTGACGATAGTATTAACAAACATAAAGCTAGACTTATTGTTAGAGGTTTCACTCAAAAACCTCGGTATTGATTATGTTAAGACATTTTCTGTAGCTAAAATGAGTACTGTTAGGGAATTTTTTACAATTTCCTCTCAATTTGGGTGGAAAACCCACCAAATGGATAAGAAAAATATTTTTTTTAAATTGTAATTTAAAATAATAACTTTACATGTTTCAACCTAAAGAATTTGAAGAAACTGGTAAAGAAAACTATGTTTGTAAGTTGAGAAATCCTTGTATGGTTTAAAATAAGCTCTTAAAGCTTGGTATGCAAAAATTGTTTCCTTCTTTAAACTATTAGGTTTTGTTAATTATTCTTCTAACAATGATATATTTATCAAGCAAATAAGGCTCGCATATTATATATATATATATATATATATATATATATATATATATTGATGATTTACTTATGTCTGGTGACAATTCTAATTTAATTCATAGGATTAAAGAGAAATTGAAGTAGTAATTTTAAATGAATGAGTTAGGTCTCACACATCATGCTATTTGTATGACTCGTATTTCATTCGATAGTTATTTTTCAAAACACAATATGTAACCATTTAATTGAAAAAGTTTCTTATGATTTATTGTAAACCATTTTCTACTTCAATTAAAGTGGAAAAAATATTGATCCTAAATCTACATATGAAAAAGTTGATCCTATTTTATATACGTTGTTAGTTGATAGTTTGATTTATCTAACTATAACTAGATCATATATTTCCTATGGAGTAGGAATTACTTCAAATTTTATGTAGAAACATTTTATAGAGATCATTAGAATCTTGTAAAAGAATTTTTAGATATTTGAAAGGAACAATCAATTATGGGTTGCATTATAATAAGAATGAAAATACTATCTTATATAGATTTTGTGATGTTAATCATACTGATGTTGTGTTATAAAATATATTGGATATGTGTTTAAGTTTTTTGGTATAGGAACCATTACTTGGAACAAAAATACAATCAACATTCTCCATTTCTTCTACTAAGGCAGAGAATTATAATGGAATAAGTAAAGAAGTCATGTGGCTGCAATGACTGTTGGTAGAGATACACATGGAAACTAAAGGAAGTATTTATCTTCTATGTGGTGGTTAGATTTGTATTACTCTTGATTAAGAATCTAGTTCAATATCGAGGATGAAGATGAAGAACATTGATATAATATATATATATATATATATATATATATATGTTTCACCTGTGAGAAGGTGCAAAGTGATGAGATAAATCTCAAGTTCATGTTGACTAAAGAGTAGGTTGCTTGACATCTTCACAAAGTCCTTGAGTGCGGAAAAGTTTTGTCACTTTCGTGAAAATCTTGGATTGTCGAATTTTCATTGAGGGGGAGTGTGCATGATAATGTCACCTTCTAATGGAACTTGTTTTTTGTAAAAAGAACTTTGGGCATTTGTATAAGACCTTTGGGTAAGTGTAAAAAAATACCTTCGGGTATGTATACCTCCTTGGCTTCTTTTTTAGAAAGAAGTGTGGAAAGATCTTAAAGGTGGCATTCAAGAAAAATCTTTAGTGCTATTGAGTTTACTGGTAAACATCTAATACGAGAATATTGTTAAGGAGGTCCTTGGTTGTAAAATAATCCTATATGCTTAGGTTCAATAACCTTTTATGAGAACCTATGAGAACATGTAAAACTCACAAATCATACTTATCCACTTGATCATGGTATGATCTTTGGAATTCCAAATCCTTTTGTATCAAAATGTAAATTGAGTATGATGAAGGTGTTATAATTCCTTCAACCGATATGCTAGCCTAAAACCTTTATGGTTTAAGGATTGTAAATCTCAGTAGTGTACCACGAAAGGGTAATCTATTGGCACATGTTATGTTATCCCACTTAACATTAAGGGGGAGTGTTAGAACACAATGATTAAGTGGTCTAACCAACCCTTAATGTATATAGGTCCATCACTAATATATAGGTTAATATTTAATAATATGAAATATTTATATTTCTATTATTAGATATGCTAACCTAGGTATATACTTTAAGTTAAATATTTAATATAATGAAATGATTATATTTCTAATGTTAAATATTATAAACCTAGGTCTATGTGTTAGTCATTTTAGGTTGAAAATTTGGGTCGGGAGACATACACGATCACCTTATATCAAAAAGAATTTAGGTCCTCATTTGATATTTTTGGGAAATATATCAAAGGTGTGAAAATCAAGTCATTAGTTTATCCCTTGGTAAATGGGGTTTCAAAGGAGGAGGTAATCTTACTAGATGTAAAATAAATTCTCTCGAATTAAAAGGTTATTTTCAAAGTGGTTTTTACACTATTGGGGTTTTCCACTATAAATACTATGTCACCCGTGTTATTTATTTTCTATAAGTATTCCTTTATTTACATATTTTATGATCTAATATTTATTTAAATATTTATTGTAACATTATATAATATGTAAGTTGATTAAATCCGTATTTATTAGAATCCTCAAATTCTAACACCAACTCCATTATTCTCAACCGAGGAGAGATATGTTGATCATCATGGTAAATATGAAATATTTCATTTTCCATATGAGCACGAAGATTCAATAATGGATGATCAAGATAGAATTGAAAATTATTCCCATATTGCTACACCAACATGGTTTTCTGCTTCCCAACAAAGGAGGATGATATGGATTTTGAACTCAAAGGAGTACCCTTCCCACAAAGCATGGACCTCTTCTCCTTGTCGAAGGTGTCATGAATCAAGTATTCTGTGCTTACAAGAACTTGAATCTTAGGGGAAAAAATCATGGAAGAAGTGGACAAGGATGTTTCAAGTGAATCATGGACACGTATGGATACAATTTTTAACCATCTCTTGGAGGCACAATGTAGATATTATTTCAATAAGGATGAATATGAGCCTATGGTGAACTTGGAAGAGTCATTTGTGCAAGACATCTTGAAGGCTGTAGAAGAAACTAAATATCCTCAACTTAGTCTTGAACTCTTGACTCCGCCTATGGAGATGAAAGATAGGCATGAGTCAAGTCGTGCTCCTCTTTTGACACACCAATTTTTAAATCTTAAATAGAGTCACTGGATAAACTTGATGTCTTCCCAAATGCCTTGGTTAGTGAGAGAGAATGTGAAATCATGTATTTTCCTTACACATAGTACAAAGATGTTTATGCATGAAAAATAAGGAAGGTTTTGAAATCTCCTTTGAAGATCCCTGATTTTGAAGACAACATATACACAATGGAGGAAGTTAGTAGGGAAAATGTTGAGCTGACTCGCATTGAAGAGAGTTGTTCAAAATAAAGTGAATATTTGTAAGATTCTTGGGAGATTGTTCAAAATAATCTACTTCCTTCTACTTCGGAATACTCCACCGGTGTAAAACAAGAGTTCATATTGAAAAGTCTACTTAAGGGTAAAGAATGCTTCTATGATAAAATTTAGGGTTACAACTTTGTAAACGATACCAAGATGGAATTTGAGTGGGTGGATATCAAAAAAATTTTCTAGAAAACAAAGTGAGAATGTGCATGACTCTCATGAAGGAATTCAAAATAAAATTACACTCACTTCCCAAGATCCAATGTGTTTTGAACATGTTTTCATGTTGCATCAAGCTCTCGAGGATGATGAATACATTCATCTAATGAAGTGGAACACATTATAGAAAAAAATTACGTGGGATATCTGTAGAAATTTTTGAATGGGGATAAAATCCATTTGTTCTCACTCCTTTAGAGTGCATCACTAATTTAAAAGAATACCAAGATGAAGCCTAAAAATGCAAGAGTTTTGATAGGTGACCAATTTTTCAATAGATGCAAGAATGTTCTTAGTGAAATATGAGTTTAAATATGGAATCTTGGTGTTTCTTCTTCTTCTCAAGCCATGCAAATCCATCACAAGGGCATGGTTTGATCGGATAATAATTTTTGTACTTCAAAGATCACATTTCAACCCATTATTCTATGATGGCATGTACTTTTCCCAACCCATTTTTAGGTATGTGTATATCCTTTTACTGTCTATGTAGATATCCATATCGTTGTATATAATTTACCTTCTCCCATTTTGTGTCATTTTCCATTTTGGTGTGTTTACCTTCTATTTGTTTTCACGTGTGCGCGTGCACGTGTGTGCGTGCACGTGTTTAATAAGGTAAGTTGTGTAGCATATCCTTATAATGACTCCATAAATCCTAATGGATAAGGCACTTTGGTCAGCTATGAAAAAATGAGATTATGGGATTCTCATGTCATGTCCTCACTGAACTCAATCCATAATGTGTCCCCAAGCTAGAGGCAACTATTTTCCTATGTTTTGCATGGGTAAAATTCACCTAAAAATAGGAAAACTATACCCTAGTGTCAAAAATTTCATGACATACCTTTCCTAACACCCCAAGATCAATCCACCCCTCAAGTATTCCATCCGTGAAATTCATCAGTTGCCCTAGGTAATTTAGGAAAAGTAAAATCATTTAAGTGGCTTTGAGGCAGTGGTTTTCAAGGAATGTTTTTAATGTACTTAGTGAGAGATTTCATTAGCCATTCTAAGCCAAGTGCACCATCACCAGAGACATACAAGAGGTTAATTTTTATCATGGAGGAATATTCAGGATCTAGGAACATCAAGGAACTTATTTAGGACAAATATGTCAAGTTTATAAGGTTTAGGAGCCATTTCCCCAAAAGCAAGTTTCTAAGTCCGAAGGAACTTTCATCATAAAAAGTACTTGATATTAAAAGAGTGATTATGGTATCTACGAAATGAGTTGAGAGCCAAAAAATATATCATTATAAATAAATTTCATTCCCCTACATGGTGGAGAAAATAGATCATCTTCAAAAACATGTGTTTTTCATCTCAACTCATTCTTTCCATGTATAACAAGAAATCCGTAGAAAAAAGATATTTTTGAGGGTGTTGAAGTCATAATAAAGCCATGGGACCCCAAAATTATTCACAAAATTTATTTTTATGTAAAATATTATAGCTAAGTGCCTAAAAACTCATCTGAGAGCTCAAGTTATTACCTTTCCAAATCGGATCTCAAGGTACACTCTTCTGTACTTAGCCAATTTTACAAAGGGATGAGTGGCATCACCAGGTTGAGGAAAAATTCCATGTCTCCATTGCACCTTTCCAAAGGGACATGAGGTGAAAAAATTCCATCCTCCCCTATTTAACCTTATGGTCACTCATATGACCCAATGACTCTCCTTTAGCACCTTTGACTGCTTTGACTCGCTCATCTACCGACCCTCGCATGTGTGCTACTTGTCAAGCCACAATAAAGGAACATTTTATTGAACCTATTGTCCCCAAATAAAAGGGATAATGGGGACATAAAAATTTCACCCCATCCTTTTCTTTCCTTTTGGATCCTCATGCGACATTCTCCCAAGCCATAAGTGCTCCATTCTAGCCCCTTCCTCCAACTTGCTCAACAAACCAACACCGCCACTTGTCATGATGAGGGAAAGGAAAATTTTCATGTCCCTATTACACCTTTACAAATGGACATGAGGTGAAAAAAATTTCCCCACCCTTTCCCTTCACATTCCAAGCTATAAATACCAAAATACTTAGCCATTTTTGCATTCTCACCCCCATGCCCTCTCGTATATTGTTGAAATGCTACCAAAATTTAATAAGATATGAATATGATATTTTCATCCTACAACAAAATATTCCATGCTTCCATGATATGAGAGAGAAAAAATCATGAATAAATCTAGTTTTAAAATGAATGAAAATGAATATTTTGGCTTGAAGAAACCCCAAAGTCTGTGAAGAAGATTCGTTTGTATCTCACAAATCAAAAATGAATCAACATGCCATTATTTGCAAAAATATAGTTTCCCAAGAACATTGAATCCCCCAAAGAAATATATTGCATGCACAGCATAATTGTTTTACACAATGAAACCCAATTTTCCCGCGACAAAAACTTATAATTTTAAGATCTCTTAATCTAGCAACCGATTTGACGTGAAATTCTAAAGGTGCATTATACAACAAAGAACCATATCATAAAAGTTCATTTCATCATAAACCGAGGCCTAGAAACCTAATTTTCAAAATAAGTAATCTTCCTACATGGCCACTTTGACTATTTTTGGCAAGTCATCACCAAAGGCGATTGTAGAAAAGAAAATGTGCATTTCACCAATTCATTAGTGAAGTGGAGCTGATCTTCATCAAATACGTAAAGTTATTCATCCATACTTCAAATCATCCCCACCCTCTTTCTCTCTTTCTCCCTCTTCTTTCTCTCTCCTTTCTAATTATTTGTTGGGCTTCATCATTGTATTTTTTCCTATTCACTTAAGTGACATATTTTCAAAAATGTAAAAGTATTTTCTCAAAATTATAAGAGAAATACTTAAATGGAAAATGAAAAGTCACAAGTGGAATATGGAACATGAAGAGTCATGTGAGGGAGGTGAAGGGTAAATTCAAATTTCTATAAATTGGGATGGCTTCTCCATTCCAAAAGATCCCAATTTTGATAATTTCCACTCTGTAGCAATTTTGGATTGTAGTTGTTGAACTTTGTGTCAATGCACAAGAAATAAAAGCTACATTTCTTCTATTTCCCTTTCTCATATGTTCTTCTATTTCTCTCATTATACAACTTTGTGAATGTCAATAAATAAGAAAAGAGTTTTTGTTTTCTTGATGAGGATATTGATAAGACTTTCTGCTCATAGTCCGACCTCATCTTGATGTCTCGTAATGAGGTTGTTATTATTTTATATAAAATGTTTTAACTACTCTTGTTACTAGGTGTGAACTCTGTAATTGGCCTAGTCATGGAAGTAACTGCCCTTTCCTAATTTCTCTCCTTCTCCCTAACTCGTTGTAATTTCCTCCATTCTACCCTCGTACAAGAATTTTTCCATAGGTTTAGTGGAGTTTCCCTGTGTGATCACTACATATTCGGCCAACAAAAACATTTAGTTTAGGTTTAGATTAGTCACATTCAATAATGGGAGTTATACCATTCAATGCAGAGGAGTGTAGCCCCATGAACGTTGGTGAAGAAACCTAATTTTCCATACCAAAAAATTTTCTCACCAACACTATCATGATCAATTTTTACTTTGAAGTGTATACCCATCAAGTACGGTCTCCATTGTTTGACTACATGTAATATTTCCATCATTTCCTTCTCATAGGTGGGCTTCAAAAAATTCTTTCCTTTTAGTTTTCAGCTCTCAAATGCTATGGAATGTCCTTTTTGCATGAGTAATACCCTGATCCCATTCTCTAAAGCATCACATTCAACTATGAAGGTCTTGGCGAAATAAGGGGTTGTCAATACTAGGGTAGTGCACATTATAAAATTCAATTTTAAAAATTTCATAGAAGCTTCCTCATTCTAATGAAAGGATTATTTATTTAATAGTGTTATTATGTCTCATAGTGTTTTACAAATATACAATAGTACCTTGTGATACCTAATAAACCTTGTAAATGATTGGGGGTTCTTTGGAATTCCCATTCCACCATGGCCTTGATCTTGCGTGAGTCTACCTTAACACCTTCACGACGAAAATATGGCCCAAGTATTACACTTCATGTACCCTAAAATAAAACTTTGAAGGATTGGCATATATGTGATGTTTCTTTAGGGCTTGTAAGACAATTTTTGCAATATGTAGACGCTTCTCCCAAGGTATTTTCCGTATATGAGGATATAATCAAAAATACTAAGACAAACTTTCGTAGGAATGGTTTAAATATTGAATTCATTGATCAGAAAATTTAGATGGGGCATTTGTTATACCAAAAGGCCACTAGAAATTTATAATGCCCTTGATGAGTTATGATGGTTGTCTTATGAATATCCTCTTTCATTACCCAAATTTGGTGATACCCCCATGAAGATCTAGTTTTTAATTAAATTACACCATGCAACTCATCGAAAAATCATCAATGAAAGGAATATGAAACTCATCTTTGATAGTGTACTTGTTAATTTATCTTTAGTATAGATACATGCACCACATTCCATCCTTGCAACACATCATCACTCTTTGGATCAAAATAAGCACTCTAACTATGATGAATAATACCTTTTTCCAAAATTTCCTCAACCATATTCTTAATCTAAATATTTTGTACATATGGTTATATATAAGTCCTAATGTTGGGGGTTGGCTTCCTAAAACCAACTAAATGGCATGATCATGATATCTTTAAGGAGGCAATCCTATAGAACCTCAAAGAAAACTATATGTTTGTCAATAAACTTGTGAAGATCGGGATGCACTACTATAGTTGGTAGTTGAAATTCCATGGAGAAAAATCATGCTACAAATCCTTTTGGCCCCCTTTTAAGAATATTTTAATTTGGTGAGAAAAAACCATCTAAGGATTTTTTTCCTATGGTCCTTGAAGTTTAATCTATCTTCCCTCATAATGAAAGTGCATGAACAATTCTTGGAAATTTAGCTCTATGGTGCCCAACGTTGTGATCCATTGAAAAACTAAGACAATATCATATCCACCCGTGGTAATAGGGAGCATAATGGATTCCATTGTGTAGTCACCCATCAAAAGTCTTATTTTATGGAATTTCCCTAAAAATTGGACTATGCCACCATCTGTGATCATTACTTAAAATTTAGGTGTTGGGTAGATAAAACAATTTAGTTGTGGTGCTAATTTATTATTGATGATATTATGTGTGCTCCCCAAATCAGTCAATATTGTTACCTTCTGCTTCTTAAGGTAACCCACGACCTGAAGGGTTTGTGGAGTGGTAATAATAAATAGAGCATGGCATGAAATGGTCATATAAGGATCTTAAAATTAGTTCTCTAATTTTTCCACTTCATCACTTGATGTTTCCTCATCTTCTTCCTCCTCACTAGCCCCTTCAATGTAAAAAAAATTCTTCTTAGCACATTTATGAAATAGTCCGTATTTTTTATCAAAATTTAAATATAACCCTTTTTCTCTTTTTAATTCAATTTATTGAGGTTTCAGTTTAACTGGTGAAGTTTACGTTGGTGGCAAGATACTATGGTCCTTTATGTTAGTGGAGGTTTGTCTTCTACTAGAAACAAATTTTTCCTCTACCCTACATGCCATGATAATATAATCAGAAACATTGAGTGGACTAAACATGTGTACCTCATGATCAATGTGTTCCTAAATAAACCTAAGAAATAGGATACTAAGATACTCTTCTATAATATGCTCCACACGCAAGGATATATTTTGAAATTTATGAAGATAATCCTTTACTAAACTTGTTTTTCATAACTTTTCTAATTGGATGAAGTAATTCTCGACACACTACAAATATAGTGAAATTGAAGCTCCTCAATGAAAAATTTCCATGTGACACTCGAGACCATTCTTCTACCTTTCAACACTAATGAATGATACCCGAATAATTGGTCAAGTTCTAGATATAAGGATGTCATGGTCACATTTTGTCCTGATGGTATCTGATGGAGATTAAAGAAATTATCCATTTGGTTAATCTAATTGAGTGGATCATTTCCATAAAATTTATGTATTTCCACTTTTGGAATAATGCCATGCCATTGGTGAGGAGATCCACCGAAATGTGTAAACGTTCCTCCTTTTTTTGTGACTTGGATGTGTGTGTGCATTTCTAGAGGAACCCATATGACTAGAATGGGGATTCATGCTTTAAAGAGAAAGTAATATATCCTTCTTCATTGATTCAAACCCCATCTTTATTTCACCCCTAAGGTTACCTTACAAGTGAATAAGCTCATTTAAAAGGTCATCCTTACTCACCATATTATAAACCCTTTCCTAAAGTTAATTGACTACTCCATAACCTGAAGATTGTAAATACATATCTTCCTTATTTGGGGTTATTTATGGATTTGTTTGACCTTTCCCTTGGCCTCAATTCGATCTACTAGTCACGATGTAGGGTTTGAGTCATGGGACAAAAGGAATAGGGTAAAATTTTATGGTTTTGAGTTTCTTAAATTTAATGGCTAAATAGAGAAAATTATAGGGAAAAAAATTAAAAGCTTTCGAAAATATAAAAAAATTAAAAATATTCCCAAATTTATAACCTAGGAGGTCAACTTATGAAAAAATTAAAAATGTTATAATGTTTGTAAAACAATTCCAAAATGTTTGAAATTAGGTGAGGATCTTACTTGATTGATTTAGAAACACCACAATAAAATTGCAGAAAAAATCACTACAAATTTATAGCTGAATCAAAATTATCATTTTGCATATCTCTCGGCGAGATCAAGCTTTTATACCGCTTGTAATGAAATTACTTGGATAGATCTGAATATTAGCATAAATAAACACCAATAACACCAAAATGTAGATAGATGATAACAATATAATAGGACTCAAGTGCTCAAAATTATTATTAACTACTCCTTACTACCACCTATATATATTATTCCTATGATAAGGCCAACACCAAGGCTGACCTACTAAACATATGAAAGTATAAATGAATAACATATGACAAGAAGAGTGATTATGTAATCCATAAGTCAACACTGCATATCCAATATAATTTATAGGAATAAAGGTGTAGCATCATACCTTTGAGTTTCTCAATACTAATCCCTAATAATTCTATCCTTAGGTTAATGGAATCCTCACATAGGAGATGTTATCTATTGCAATACAGAGGAATGATCCTTTCTTTCTCCAAGTCCTTTTTACTAGTGGCATTTATGGTTTCAATTTTTGGTAACATGTCATCCCATCAATCCAACTCTTCTCAAAAATTTCTGATCAATATAGTATTATCCTCCACATGTTCAAGAACTTGATCATAACATGCAAAAATGTTGTGAGGGTCTAGATACCTTTCTTAATAAAAAAATTCTCCCACTCTTTGGTGGCATCATTTATTAAAGAAAAATATTTAGTATTTATCATGATAGTTTATGTAGCCTTGAAAGTGAGTACTTATGTAGCCTCGGGAACTTTGACCAATTTCCTTACAATTATTTTCAAGTCCACAACTTTATCCCTCATTTGTTCCTTTGTCTCCTTCTCGCTTATCAATATTTTGGACCTCATCTTAAAACACCACACTAATATTATTTTTAAGTCCCTTAGTGGACTATTTACCAAATTAGACCCAAGTAACTTGGAAATAAACAATGGTTACATTTTCTTTTAGAACCTCACCTTGTGGAGTGGCAAATTCTAAGTATATTGTACCTTGTCTCCCCACCAATGTCCTAGACATGGTTTTTTCCTTGACAAGATTAAATATGTAGTGTTTATTAAATCATTTATTTTTATCAGGACATTCACCTTTCTCTATTTTGTAAGATCCTCTTGAAACCATCCCCTGAGGGGTAACTCTTCATCTAGATTTAGTTTCCTAGTTGGTACCATAATTAGCCGCTAAGAAGAATCAGGAACCTTATGGGTATTACAAACAATGAATTTAGTTTGGTTCAATTGTTTTTCACCTATTTCCTACTTATTTGTTGGCATAGTGGATGTATTACACATTTCCACCTCATCTCCTATTTTTTCTCATAAATTATTTCAATGGTCTTAGTGACCATTGCTCCCTCATTTATAGGTGGTGGGGAGGATGTTTTGGATGTGTGAGTGGACTAAAGTTATGTATCTATATGTTCATCATAATCCCATGTCTTGATAGGTATTTCAATACTCTATGTACATGTTTCTTCTTCTCTCCTTACTTATCTTCCATGCTTACACCCCCCACATCCCCTAATGAAGCAGTAATGAGTTCTTGACTATATTGGAGTGGCCTAATACCTTTTGAGGGTCTTCATTTTTCCTCTACCGTAAGATGCACTAAAACTTTCTTAGTACTTCCTTCTTCCCGACCCTCGGGTTCCTCACTTGGAGTGAGGTCATATTATTCAATATTGACTCCTTTAGAGTGTATAAAAATAAAAATACTTCCCTGGTCCACCTATAATGTTGAGACCACCAAAATTTCAACTTGTGGAGCTGAGTTCTCCGATCACTAGGATTGAACACTTGGTTCATAACCAAAATTTATTCTAATATCATTATATCCTCTAGGGGTGGAGGGGATTAGGGCATGGTGCTTGTCTAAGGTCCTCCCAACCTCAACATGCATGAAAATTTCTTGTGTAATAAGAGTTACAATCCTTGGCCTATTATGCCTTATCAGAGGGATTACATTTGAATCTTCTTCCTCCTCACTGAAATCTCCTTAGAATATCCCGCATGAATGAGTTTGTTAGTTATTTATTTATCTTTCATCTCCCCTGCTAGAGGATTGGACAAATTTTCCTTCCTACCATGTCCCTTATAGGCATAAACCTTTGGTGCTAAGGAACTAGCTAGGACATTTTGGAGGGGAGTAGTAATAATGGGAGTTGTTTTCCTTAAAATTTATTTAGTTTTCTATGTTAGCTGGGAAATAGATGTCCTAGTATTGTTAGCATTAACACTTATCTCATTTCTTATATGAGATGTGAGGGCTACCTTGAAATAAATTTGGGGAGTCCCCCGAGTTAACCATGTCTCTTTTCTAAATGGTGGCAAAACATCATCAATGATACCACTAAGCATGTACTCTCTAAAGATAGCATTATTTTGTTCACTAATGTCAACTCTTTGATTCAATAACAAAATAATATTCCTCCTCATGACCTCAGCATTCCTATGGTGTAAGAAAATTATTTTATGTGCATCCCAGGTTCACATTTGGGAAGCATATTTATGAAATATTATTTTGGTTGTATATTGGACTCGTTATATACCCATCATAAACTATTCTTTGAGGAACCTTGGACACCTTGTAGTCACCAATCTGAGTTAAATACATCATGGAATAGATTCTCAATATAACTTCCTCCTCCTCCTAGTAATCCATCTATTAATGCTCATAGTGAGGTTAATTTCCTGAAGAGAAGCCTAGATATTGGTACAAGAGCCATATGATATCATAGTTATTCCTTGGAGAAAACTACTCAATAGAGAAACTTATCATCTATGCTTCAATCAAATTTTCCTTAACCAAGTTAGGATAGGTATGCCTACCAAATGTGATAGGGAACTTGATATTAGTTTTATGCTTGTCTATAAAAATCTTGTGGAGATACACTAGTTGTCTAACTACTTCTAATAATACCCACTTATCATCCATATTCCTAGGCAACATATATGGGGAACCTTATAAACCACTTACTCTGATATAAGAAAAGGTTGGCAATTGTATAAAATTACACCATCATCTAGTAATGCTCCTTATAACTTCAGGGGTGATTCTTTCATATTGCCAAGCAAGGGAAAATAAGAACATCATAGGGGAAAAATGTATCAATTACTCTTTTAAACTAGGCCCCATAATTTACTAGATTTAGTTGGGGGTATACATCATATACCTTATGAGTGTTAGGATCCATTTCTTTTCTCAATCCTAGGAAAATTATGTGAAAGGAAACATTGCATACTAGGTATGAAGTCATTTAGAACTTTGGGTTATTGGAAAACTATCCTCTAGGTATATTAACCGCATGCATCATCCGAGTATGGATGGAATTTCTTTTCAAATGCCCTAGTGAATGGGAGGTTGTGGTACCAAGATGAGTAAAATAATCAAACCCATCCACTCCTTAAAAATGGAGGTAGAATCATTTCCCACCAATAATATCAACAATTTTATGAATCCTAAATTTCCTCAAAGAATTTGGTTCAACCCAATGTTTTTGGGAGTCAGGTAACTAAGGATCTAGGCTTTACTAGCCACTAAACATTCAACATATTATTCAAATTAGTAGAATTATAATTCCATTACTCTCCCCCTTCTTGAAATTTATGTATGCCACATGGCTCACATTAGGGAGGCCCAAAATTTTATGAAATGATTCTACTGCTAGGAAAAAACTTAACTATCACTCCCATCCCCGATTTTTTGAATCTCGGGGCTATAATTTTGAGCACATGTCCACACCATCTGTGTCATGAGTAGATGGAGGGAAAGTAGTATCCAATTCCATACCACTATTGTATATTTGCTTCATCATCCTACTCTTCCCTAGGGAATTCAATCTTAGGTTGATTTCAATCAATTCCACCCCACCTAAGTTTGTATTAATTATCATATCAAAATTAGAGGTCAAAATTAAGGTTACTTGAAGAATTTTGGCAAAGTTTTCATTTTTTAATATTTGGAACATATTATCAAGGAATGATAAAATTTACCACAACCTCCTTCAAAGATATTTTACCTTTTAAAATGAGAAACCACTTGTCCAAACACTATACAAAAACTACAAAGATTTAGAAAATTAGGGAACTTATCTACTCTACAAGCCCTATGTTAAATTTAGGGGAAAAGGAATGAACCACTATATTATCAAGCTCTTCATAACATAATTATACTCAAAGTGCTTGGTGGAAATATCTCATAACCGATAGTTTGAATGCAAAATTTTCTATTCATGGCTCTTCTTCAAATTATATGTGGTGTAATGGAAGCATTAATGGCATGAAATCCATCTTGTTCTTTATCCCTCTTTCCTTATTTATATTTCATTTTATTGGGGATTTATTTGTTGACATGCCACATATCTCTCCTTTGTAGTTTTTAGGAAGAAGGCGACACCTTACATGAATGTAACGGTGTTAATTTGTAAGTTGTTACTTGAAATCCTCACTCGGATGCCTATTGGCATGCCACGTATCCTTCTTTAACTTTCTATCCTAGGTGGGATATGGGGATGAACTTCCATCTTGCTACGATGAAACGATGTAAGTTTTTCAAAAGTGCACTAATATATCAAACGTCTAGGTAATGCTCCGAATATTCCCTAGTGGGCGTCAAGTATTGCTTGCAATATTAAATTTTTGACCGAGTTGTATAGTTGGTAGACTACCACTTTTATATATGAAGACTTGGAACATTTCTATTTTAACGGGAATAAAAGATAGTATCATGAAGACGTGAAGATTCCTGAATATTCCATTCAACAAAGCTACATGATTCCATCTAGTACTTGCATCAAAATGAAAATTTATAAGGCCCGGGTCATTCCATGAAAATTTAAGCATACCAATAGGATCCTTGAGAGCTCTTCCATCTAACCATAGACCTGTAATTTATGCACATGCCATGAAACATGTGAAATGTTAAGGATGTTAGTTAAAATGACATAACAAGTTTATGGATCACACGAATTTATGTAAATATTGAGATACGTGTCATGGGAAAACACTTCACCAACTTGAAGAACATTTTTGTACTTTGAGGAAACATTTAATGACACTAAAATGCATGAAAGGAACAAAGTTTAAAAGATATGTCAATTTTTCCACCAACAAAATCATTTTCCAATATTTTCTACATCTTCTTTGTTGGCCATTTTAGATTGTAGGATTCGCAGATCATACTCAAGTTGGCTTACCATATGGTCCATTGGTGTAAACCTTAGCCTTGAGAAATCCATAGTTACCCCTTATGAATCCAAATCCTCAACTATTATATCATCATTGTCTATATTTTTACCCGGGTGATGCGATTGTTTTTACCTCTTGTGGAAGGCCCCACCATGATGTTCTAAAATAGTAGGATTTAGGGATCAAGGTAAAAATTTAGGGTTTGGTATGTCAATAAGAATTTTACTAAATACGAAAAAAATTAAATAAAAAATCAAACTAAATTTTTATCTTCTTTCTAAAAATGTAAATAACTTGGAAAAATTCCACAATTTGCAGTCAATAGAGAAAATTTATCAAAAAAAATTAAAATTGATATAAATTTTTCTGAACAATTCAAAATATCTTTAAACTTGGAAATGATCTTACTTGATTGATTTTTCAACAACTGAAAACAAATTGTAGAAACTTTTTCCACAGATTTTGAGATGTATCGAGTCTTCTCAATTAGGTTTTTGAAACAATTCCGACAGAGATCAAGCTCGATACCACTTGTAATGAAATTAATTGGATAAATCTGAATATCAGCAGCAATATAGCACTAAAAAAACACCAAATTGTAGATAAATGATCATAATATGCAATAATAATAGCTTAGACACTTCGAGGGGGAAGCCTCCAAACCATATAGTAAGACTCAAGTGTTCAATATGATGATTAACTACTCCTTTGTATCACCTATATATACCATTCCTATGATTTTTCCAATACCAACGCCAACCTATTAAACATATGAAATCATAAATGAATAATATATGAAAAGAAGAGAGACTAAGTAAGCCACAAGTCGACAATACATATCCAATATAAGCTATAGGACTAAGGGCATAGTAACTATGCTTTTACAGAGAATTGGTTATGATTTATGATTTCATTACAACCACTAAATTATATTCTCTTCCCCTAATTATTGAATTAATAACTACATAACTTATATGCATAACCCATTAATTAAGTTTGGACACTGATAAACCTTAATAAACGAAGCCAAAAAACTTATAAGTTTTAAAACACCAACCATGCTCTTACCATTGATGTATTAGTAGTGAATTGAACCTTAGACCTAGTATGCATAATGTGCATGCTCCCTTCCATCTCAATCATTCTATTAAAAATATTCTTAAGTTACTTGTTTAGAATGGGAAAATTCCCATTCTAAATTAGATTATTTTTTATTGTTCTAATATCTCTATAAATTGAAAACCTTTCAAGTTTAGATACTTGTATGTGGCAACCAATTTGGTTTCACAAGGGTAAAATTGGAAGATTTTGGTGTTGATAGAAAAAATATCTAATACTTGTACATAGTGTAAATATGTTATTATACATTAGTGATCTAATATTTGTCAATCTAACATGTTTAAATGATGTGATTGTTTAATATGAGGTAATATTTAATATTACATAGTTCTATGATAACTATGGGGCATTATGTGATCAAGACTAATTAAGATATAATTGGAATATGATTTTACACAATTTGGAATCCAATAATAATAACATTGGAATCCAAAATCACACTACTTAAAAACCAATAATAACAATATTGGAATCTAATATCACGCTAGTTAAAAACCAATAATAACAATTTAGGAATCAAATTTCAACAATTATAAAATAGAAATGACAATATTATAATTCTAGATTCTTGAAAATATGTTCATATTTAATGAAATTTTGGTTTATTATGTTTCTCCTAGATTGGGATTGTGTATACTCTAAGGGTTATGAGGTGGTGTGTGATTGTTCATGATCAACTTGTATTTATGCCATTGTTGTTTATAAAATAGGATGATGTGATTCACTCACCGGTGATGTCTCTCGACCTAAGGAGGTATCACTGTCTTATCACCTTTATGATTAGATGAATCATTATATGTCCAAAGGTATATCATACAATATCTTAGTTTTCTCATTGGGTATAAGCATGATAACTTTTCATAACCATATAGGTTTTGGAACTTGAGATTGTATCATATGATAAAGTAGTATATCAAAATATATAAATCTCTTATGCTTAATTTTTGGATTCGTCATTGTAGATAATAAAAATCATTTTCATGATTCCCTTAAATTCCATGGTAATTGTAAAATGGTTGACCTTTAATTTTTATAAGGTGAAAAGGGGACTAGTAATGACTATGTAAAAAAGTTACTAAGAAATTATAGAGTAGCTTAGATATAATATCATGTTTTCTAACATTCTTCCAAACTCAATAGCTTCATTATATTTTTTTCCGAGTATTCAAGGTTGATCATGTGGAACATACACATTTATGCCTCGATGTAGGAATTTTACTTTACTTATATGAGATCATGTATCATGTGTGATGTGTATATCAAATTACTTCTTAGTGGGATCAAAACTAAATTGATCATGATGTGTAAAGATATGATGGATATGATCATTGGAAGAATCTTTTAGACACATCATCTCACACTTGAGAGATGTGATCTCAATATTCATAGCCTAAAATTGATCTTGAAAATAATGATGTAAATATTATTGGCATGTTTAGGTTTAGGTGTTGTCATTGATGAAAAACCTCATTAATGAAAAATTGGATGTTGGAATAGGGTCGAGCATGCCGAGGACGATGATGTAAGGAAGATTCATATGTGTTCATGGTTATATCAGGTGTTTTAGTGAGGATTTATTGTTCTTACAAGCCTATTTAGGTGACATATCTAATTATTATCATGGTATCTTGAGAAGTATTTAGACATGATTAAGAGCATTTTTTGGTAGGTCTTGGGTACTCACATGAGCCTCGGTGCTATAGATAGAGGTGAATGACCAAGTTTCAAGTGTTCATTTATACCAAGTATGGTTGTGTGAAGGCATGAAATTGAATTTTGGAGGTATATGAGATCAAATATTCATGTATGTAGTTGTCTCATGATGTACCATGTATGTAAGGAAATTTTGGAGAGTTTTTATGATGAGTTACGAGGTTGTTCTAGTTGACCCTAGTACTTACAGTGTAAAACCCTAAGGGCTAGCTATGCAAGTATCAATGGATGGATATATGGAGTGTTTTTGTGACGTGTTGATTGTACATGTATGAAGGGTGTGTCATAGTTTTGTGGGAAAAAATTCAGGTTACCATGATGAGTATTTTGCATGTTATGTTAGTTTTGGTGAAAAAACATCATTTCCAGATCAAATTGGCTCTTCCGATGCTCACCATGATTTTTTTTTATTTGAATGGGTCCTTATGGCTTTCAGGGATGTTTCTATATTTACTTTATAATGTTTCAAAAAAATAAGTAGGTATTTTCATTGTCACATTTTTATGAACGAATTTTAAGAAGGTAAATAAAGTTTTATGAGTTTTAAACCCTAGCTCAAAAGCGATATGATATAAATTATTCCTAAGTGTTTGTAATTATTTTCTAGTGCATGGATGATGATTGGAGCATGTAGAGGACTCATTTAGGTTTCCAGAAAGGTATGATATAGGTTTTGGTGATGAGTGGACCCCAATCAAACAGGTCATTTTCTAAAGAATTTCCGTTTGGGAAAAGGTTGTCCTAAGTACTTGAAAAATAATGGAAATTATGTGAGTTTTTATTGATTTACATGATGTTTTTAGGTCATGGTGATGTAGTTAAATGGTCAAGTATGCTTCATTTATGTTGACTGGTCAAAGGGTAGTTTTGGGGTAGTTTCAGGTAGTTTACAAAGATCAACTTGGTTGAAGGCCTTACACTTGGAGTTAGAAGGAGTTCCAATATGTTATGGAAATTTAATTCAGATATATTTCCTATGGTATAGGTTTGGGTTCATGATGAGTTAATTTTATATTATTTCCAGGTCATTTTTTGAGCAAGAAGGTTTCTTGCTTTTCGTAGAATGCTGAACTGCTTTTACTGAAAGAGTGATTTGGTTAGTGCATTAAATGGATTGGGTGATGCTTGATATCACATGGAATGTGAAGAAAGATGAAATTTTCATCCATTTAATGCATTTTGAGGTCTTGAAAGTGGCAGAAATGGTGTTAACCAGTTGGATTTGTAAAACTACTTTTTAGGAAGCTTGTTTTAGTGAAGACAAAAGTTGATGTGGATTGAGCATATGGATGTTTCATAATGTCTAACTTGTTTATAAGTGTTATAAATTTTATTTTAATTCCTTTAATTTGTCACATTCCATAGTTGAGATCATATTGGATGGTATTGAGGCCAAAAGGTAATGATGGGGAATTGGAAACAATGTTTTTAAGAAGGTTATGATCCAATGGGCCCATTAAATGAAATAATTTGAATCATTCGTGTAAATTGAGACCATAGATGATGTTTAAATTTAATATTAATCATGTGTGGTTATTTTTATATCTTGACTAAAAATATTTTTTGCATGATGGAATTTATCTCATCTCAATGATGGGGTTTTGATGATTTTTGGTGCATGGTGAGTGGTTTTTACCTTGGCCGACCTACTTGGGTCATATGTGACTATTTTGGTGATTCTTACTAGATTTTTAAGTTGGTTTGGTCAAGATAATGGAGGGAAACAAGCCTATTTTGAATTTGAATGAAGGAGAGCCTATAAAAGTGATGTTTTGGGTGTAAAGTTGCTAATCTTGTAGAAACCCTTTTATCTTCTTTTAAAGAAACCTTTTTGCAAATAGAACCCCCTTGGGCCTAGCCCAAAATCCCTATAATTACATTATAGGTTAGTAGGTGGTGGTATTTTTATGAGGTGGATTTGAGTGAAGCAAAGGATGATGAATTTTCCTTGATGGCGAGTTGATGAAGGAGGGAAGAGTTAGTGTCATGTGTTTATTTTTAATTTCATAGAATGTTGATTTCATTATGAGGTCTCTGAAGTATTTACATGTTTGATAATGATTTGAATTAATTTGAAAATAGGAATATATTCTTGTGTATTCATGAGACAAAGTTTATTATATTGGTATCTCTTGATTGTATCCTGTTGTCATAATGTTGAAGGAAAAAAATCTTGTGATCATATTTAAATATCAATAAAGAAAGGTTTTGTGTATATATTGTGTTATTATTGATATGTATGCATGAATCATTTCTTTGGTGGAATATGTTTCATGGTGAATTATATTTGATTGTGATCAAGCATTAATGTATGTGTTTCATGAGGATGTGTGTTTGATGTTTTAAGTATAAAGTTGAAAGGTTTTATTGGGGAATAATTCACCCCCTCTCATTCCATTATCACTTACAAAAATTGGTGCTAGAGGATGCCCTTGGAACTATCCTAACAAGCCAAAGAAATATATTTTTGATAGTCATGATGGATCTTTATCACTTAAGGTATGATGTTGAATGTTGTAAAGATAAGTTGGAGACATTGTGTGTATCTCATGAGGAAGTAATCAAGGTTTTAAAGAATCAACTTGAGGAGGCCCTAGCTGAGTTGAAGATTAAGAGGGAAGAGTGTCTCAAACATGAGGTTGAGAAAGAGGATCTGAAGAAATATTTAACTACCATTACAAGCAAGGTATCATATTTTCATGAAATTTCAGATAGTTTTTATAAGATGTTAGGAAAAAAAAAGGCATATGGTGATATAACATGTCTAGGATTCAATGAGATTTTAGTAAAATAAGAGAGAACGAGGAAGAATCAAGTCAAGTATCTCATAATAGTAGACAACCAAGCATGGGAGAAAATTTAAATCTTTAATCTCATGTAAGATCATCTATCAGACAACCAAATGCATATAGGTATGGAGTTTTTCATGGTAACTACTATAAGTGTGGTGTTTATAGACATAGAGGTAGTATGTGTAGTCTTAATTTTGAGTAGAAGGATTACTGCAATGGAAAAGCTCAGAGGCATCATTGGGAAGAAGATAATGAAGAGTAATTTCAAGGAAAGAAGGAGAAAAAAGGTAGGTCAAAGATATGGTGTAGAATGTTACCTTTGTCATGCAAAGGGAAATCTTGCAAAGTATTGCAAGAATGGACAATCAAACACTAGAAGGTATGTAAAAAGTTCAATAGATATTGTTTTTATTGCAATACTTGTTTACATAAGGAAATTGAGTGCAAGAGAAGATAGATGGAATTTTTAGGTACCAAAGGTAGGGCACATTGCAAGGTTCTTTGATACAGGGTAGTTTAAGAAAGGATCTATAACCATGGATAATCATGATAGTTAGAAAGGGACTCAAGTATCTAATCCAAACTTCCAAGAGTGCAAGAGGGAGAAGGAGGCTAGCCAAGTTTTGAGACAATCTCAAAGGTATGATTGATCAATAAAATAAGTACGTTGTATTATATGAAGAACTAGAAAAGAATGAGTCAGTCAAGGATCCAAAAGAAGGCTTGGGACCTTCTTAGGTCTCTCTTCTAGATCCTTCATGATTACGTATGCCTCTACTAGGAGTTTTAGAGGTTTATTGGTTAAAACAAAACATTGGATTAAGGGGAGATTTATAGGTATGTGTTTCTCCTCCATGATGTCAAGGTATGTATTTTCAATTCCTTAAGCTTGTTCTTATGGTTCAATATGGTTGTTTATGTGGTGAATGTCAAAATATGTGTCTTGTGGACCTTTTGTGTCTAAGTTTGTATTCTTGATGTCTAAGTTTTTTTTTTTCATGGTAAATTTGTTTTCTTGATATGTTTCAGTGAGTATGAACTTCAAGTTGGTGTCTCATAAAAGGTCTACTATGTAATGGAAAACATAAGATGATTTTTCTTGTAGTCCGAATTTGTGTCTAAAAATGTTGTCTTGTATAGAGGTCTTTGGTATCTCAAAGTTTCAATTCTGAGTCAAAAGGTGTGTCATGAGTCTATCATAAGCTTCAAGTGATAGAATTAAGTGTGTTCAAGAGTATATTATGTGCGTGAAAAATGAAGAGGTCTCAATAGGTATGTCAAGGAGTGAGTAGTTTATCTAAGTCTTCATTGTCATTCATTGTTGTGTCATGGTCATAGAGTGTTTTTTTGAGTCCAAATGTTGTGTGTATGAAGTGGTCATCATAATATCTGAAGTTATAATGCTTCAAGAAGGAGGTTTTAATATTAAATGAGTCATCAAGCATGCTTACTTGATTATATCATCATGATATGGAAGGGTTGTGCAAGTGTTCTTAAAGGTTGTCGATGCAAGCTAAGGTGGATCCGAGTAAGAAAATTATGTTTATGTCTTCAAATCATGAAAAAAGTGCTCAAAACCTTAGCTAATGTTATTACAAAGTGTTGATAGAAAATTTTAATCCATGGAATTCAAAATGTATACATTTTTCGGTATCTATATCATAATTGGGTCTCAAGTATTCATAGTGAGCGGTATGTAAGAAAATATGAGGTTGAAGGTGAAAATGGAGGATTTTAAAGCTAAATCTTTGTAAAAGGATATAGATGGATTTATTTGAGATTCAAGTGGTTTTATAACCTAAATAGGTCTGATCTCTCAAAAATCCATGTCAGTCTAGGGAGTTAAAAGTGAAGGCACAAGAGGCCTAATTGGAAAATAAAAAATTTATAAACTAGGTATGTTCTCTTTAGGAGCATGATTCAAGGTTCATGGAGATATTTTTATGGTAAAATTGGTATATGTAACAAGTAAAGTTTCTTCATCAAAGTGTCTTCATCAAATGTTGGGTGTGTTTTCATCTCCAACTAAGGCTATTAATTTGTGCACTTAATATGGATGAGTGAAAATGAAATAAGTGTCAAACTGACGCTCTAGAAAGTTATTCAATGCATGAAAAATGTTGTTATATGTCCTTGAAGGTGATTTTGGGTAGACTTTGCGATGTTTACATATTTATAATTTATTGTACAATATTAGAAGTTTTATGATTCAAAATGGGCATGTAGGAAGTTCTTACTCCTATAATGGATACTCTGAACTTCTTGAGAGTGTGGAACCTTATCCAAGATCTGAGATTTTCCTCCAACCAAGAAATTGTGGTTTCTTTGGTCCATATCATTCCAATTTTTTGTCTAAGTGAAGGAAAGGTTTGCAGTTTGAGAACATAACAAGCTCTGAGTTTGAAAATGTGCACCTATAGGTATGAAAGATGGACTAAAACATTTTTGATGAGTCTCGTGCTTCAAGAAATATGTGTTTATGGACCTAGATGAAGGTGATCTAAGTTTTTTTAGGTTGTATTAATACATTTGTTGACTCTTGAGCAAGATAACTTGCTACAAGTGTAGGGCATGCATGAGAGGAAGAGTAGATATCTCTACCGGCTTAAAATGGTTGTCTAGCTAACCCATGAAGTTGTTAGACACTCTCGGACATAGTCAATATGTGTATAGTAAATAAAATGGAAAGTGTGTGTTCTTTCTTGGTGGAACTTTCAATGTTGAATGAAAAGGTTGTGTCATTATACAAATATGGAGAGTTATATTTGGTATATTCAACAAGGGGGCTATCTATAATATTTAACAAAGTGATCCATGGTGTCTAGTAGGAATGTTTGTTGACATGAATGAATCAATGAATATGATTTGTGAAAAAATCAAGAGGAAAATTTGATGTACAATGTGCTAAGGGGACAAATGTGTATCTATAGTAATTTAGATCTTCTATTGGCATGATCTGAGTTTTGTTGATACTTGTGCATGTCTATTAATTATCTATGTTATTGTCCTAATGGAATGAAAATGATTCACATACCCCACATGATACAATTGACAATATCACTATGAAGAATAGGTAATAAACTATAAGGAAAATTAAGCTCAGAGGTACACTCATGTAGATCATGAAAGTTTCTTCAAGAATGAGGTGTTTCTCCATGTTTATTCATGATTTGACTTATCTAACTAGCCTTGGGAATGTGAGTCTTCTCAATGGTTATGGATGAGTTTAATAGGGTTGAGATTGTGTTCAAGATAAGAAGGGATTGGTCCACATGTTCTAGCTCATTCAAATGAAGATATTACAGTGAAGAATGGTATGAGATACTTCATGAAAATATGGAGAAGGAATGAATTCTACATGTTTGATAGATAAGCTCATTTCATTCTTGATGAGGTATAGCTATGGAGTAGTGAAGATTTCTTTGGGGTCTTAATATTTTGAGAAATGGAAAAGGTTTTCCCAAGTATGTCAAAACTTGAATGTTGCTCTTATTTGAGTCTTGAGCCAAATGACTAGCTACAAGATTGGAGAGTGAGTGAGAGGTAGAGTATGGTTCTTCCACAGGTGAGAGATGTATAATAAGACCATCTTTGGTATGATATGGTGTTTTCTAGCTAGTATAAAAGGTATATAAGTTAATGTCTTCTCAAAAATGCAAATGTGTGTCTAATGGACTGTGTTATGACTAGGAATGGTCATTTTTGGTCAGAAGTTATAACCTACATGCCTGTAAGGTTGATCTAATATGATGGAAGTCACTTTGAAGGGGTTATAGTGTCTTGATTAATTATTAAGGTTGAGAAAGGTCACGAGATAGTGGATAATTGAATGAATTGTTGTATTAATTCATGTTTGAGTCAAATTTATGGATAGAGACCTCGGTAGCTCGGTTTGTTGCTACGGTGATGTGTGAAGAGCTAAAAGATGCTCGGTATAAATAAGCTAATCATAACAGTGGATTTCATGATTTTATCCCTTGAAGATGCTTTATGAGAGATCATGTTCTAGAAAGGTGATTCTCTTGACAAATTGAAGCTAGATGTGCGGTAAGGTTGATGCTTTAATGGCGATCCAGCTTTATCAAAGGTGAGAAAAGATGCTTCTACATGTGTAGATGATATGCATGGTCAAAAATTGACAGGAGGAGCATGGTCTCTTCTTATAGAAGGTAAATTTGATGTTTTATATGTATTTGAGGTATGGTATGAGTTTTTATCCAATTTGAATCATGTCAAGTTTAAATTTGCATTATATCATCCCATCACGTCTCACAAAGTTTGAAAGAATGCTTTAGGATAATGTTTAAGTGTTTGTCATCCATCAAAGCCAAGAATTCAAGGTAAGAATATTATTTGTGTGATTTTATACTAGTATTGAATGGTTTAAGTCCATGGGGAGTCATAAGGAGGTATTTTAGAGGTTGATTATTCATCTAGGGGATTGTGAAAGTTGTCAATATTGCACTAAAGGCATTCTTGAGGGATTACAGTTTAATGTGGTATGAAGAGTATGAGTTGGTTGTGTCAAGCCAAGATTGGGCCTTGAAAAGTTTGAGTAAGACCAAGAATGAAGGTAAGGTGTATTTTTATCTCATATACATCATTTTTGGCATTTTATTAAGATGTATGCTTCATATTAGGACTGTTATGGTGGTCTCTTAAAGGAAAAAATAGAGTTTTGGTGTGAAATGTCAAGTTTTGCATACTTGAAAGGTGGATGATGGTACCAATACTCCTAAGAAGAGGTATGATGATGATTTCTTCATGGTTATTGGCTTGTTTAAGTTCTTGTATGTCATCTTCACAGGGGGAATCCTAGTGTTTCCATGCTTGAAATGAAGCCAAAAATCAGATTTTTTGAAGAATATCATGTTTGTGAGAGCTGGAATGAGAAGTTTGGATGATAATTCTGACAAAGTTGTGATCCTATGAAGCTAAGGAAGGTGAATAAAATGTTGGTATAGGTATTCCTTTTTCATTAATGTAAAAAGGGGGAGAAGTTCAGGTGGTTTTTCATCAATGACAAAGGGGGAGATTGTTGGCATGTTGTGGTTTAGGTGTTGTCATTGATGAAAAATCTCATTAATGACAAAGTGGATGATGGATTAGGGTTAGAGAATGTTGAGGATGATGATGACATGAATATTTATATTTTTTCATGGTGATATCATGTGTTTCCATGAGGATTACTTGTTATTGCAATCCTATTCAAGTGACCTAGCTAGCCTAAGTGACAATACATGGTGGTATGAGATTTTTGTATCTTTAGAATCATTTTGGCATGATGAAGAGAATGTTTTAGGATTTATTAGGCACAAAAGTGATCCCCAAGATGTAGATACAAGTAAATGATCAAGTTTCAGGTGCTCATTAGGACCGGTATGGTTGTTAGAAGGCATGCTATTGAATATAAGAGATATATGAGCTCATGGATGCATGTATGAAGTTGTATCATGATGTAATAGGTATGTTAGGGCCTTTTGGAGAGTTTCTATGATGATTTATGAGGTTGTTTCAGTTGATCCTAGCCTTTACAGTGTAAAACCCTAAGGGATAACTATGTAAGTCTCAGTGGTTAGAGATATGGATTTTTTTGTGACATGATGATGATTGGAGATGTATGAAGGGTGTGTCATTTTTCAATGGGAAAAATATCAGGTTTCCATGATGAGTATTTTGCATGTTAGGACAATTTTGATGAAACAATGTAAAAAAACAAGGTCATTTCCATCTCGAATTGGATCTTATGATGCTCACCCTGATTTGTGTGATTTGCATGGGTCCTTTTGGATTTTAGAGATGTTTATACATTGAGTCTATAATTTTTCACAAAAATAATGAGATATTTTCTTCGTCATATTTTTATGAATGAATGTTAAGAAGGTAAACAATTTTTATGAGTTAGAACCCTACCTCAAAAGTAATAGGAGGTAAATTTCTCCTAAGTTGTCGAAATTGCTTACTAGTGAATGGATTATGATTGGAAAATATAGAACACTCCTCCAAGTTTTCAGAAAATTATGATAGAGGTTGTGGTTATGAGTGGATCCTACTCAAACATGTCAGTTTATAAAGAAGTTTAGTTTGGGAAAAGGTTTTCCAAAAGAGTAAAAAAATAAAAGGACCTTATGCAATGTCAGTTTTTTTATTTATTTCCATGATTATTTTAGGTCTTGGTGATGTAGTTATATGGTCTAGTATGCTTCATTTATGTTGACTGGTCAAAGGGTAGTTTCGGGAAGTTTGTAGATATTAGCTTGGTTGAAGGCCTTCCACTTAGATTTGGAAGGAGTTCCAATATGTTATTGAAAGGTAACTAAGATATATTTCTAGTGGTATAATTTTGGGTTCATTATTAGTTTATTTTATGTGGTTTTCAGGTCAGTTTGTGAGCAAGAAGGTTTCTTTCTTTTCAGGACAGAACTACTTTTACTTGAAAGATTGAGTTGGTTAGTGCATGAAATGGATTGGGTGATATTTAATATCACCTAGAATGTGAATGTTATCCAAAATTCACCCCCTAGGGTAATTTTGATAACATGCATCAGATTATTCAATCCCGAGCAAGTAGATTGATTCAAGGCCCAAAATCAATAAAATCAGCTAAGTCCTAGTCCAGGCGGCACTGGGACAGCTTGGGGCGTCGGGCGCAAATCAGCCGAAAAGCCGCCAGGTGGTCTGCATAGCATTTGGGACAGTTAGGATGTCAGGACACGCGGGATGTGGAAAGCCAAAATGGCCAAAAGCAAGGAAAAGAGCCTAAGTATTTGTTTTGCACAGTTGGGACATCCGGGACAAAAGTACGCGAAGGACGCGGATCGGCCAGTTTGGCGCAAGTCAGTCCATTTCGGTGGTTCGGAGAAATTTGTCCCAGGCAGTCCGAGACAGTTGGGACAAGAGTACGCGGAGGACGCGAACCGGCTGGTTCGGCCGAAACAGAGGACTTTCGTTTGGGACATTTGGGCCAAAAGTACGCGTGGGACACGAAAAGTTGAAAGAGCCGAGAGTGAATGGAATCTTTTCACGTGTCTTCGCCGCATGGCAGGGAACAAGGAACTTTGAATCCTAGGCGGTTCGAAGAAATTTGTCCCAGATGGTTTGGGACATCCGGGCCAAAAGTACGTGAGGGACGTGTGGGATGCAAAAATCTGAAAGAGCCGCTAATGAATCAGAACGTGTCATGTGTCACAAGGGGAAGCGCAATGGAAATTGGTTAAGTGTTTTTTGGCCAAAAAATTTCAAAGGGCAAGGTTTGAAGGGTTGGCCCGAGCTAATAGACACAGGACACGTGTCCTAAGGCGGGGGAGTTCGAGCCAGGGAAAGACTTAGGAAAATTTGACAAAAGTCTTGGGCCAAAAAATTAAAAGACAAGGATGACCTCGTGCGCTTGTCCTCCAACCAGATCACGCCACATGTCCCAAGTGGCGGGGGCGGGAAAAAATGGAAAATTTTCCAAAGTTATAAAAAGTCAAAATTTTCAAATGAAAACCCACTGGAAAGGGAAGGAGAGAGAATTTCTCATCCAATCAGCACCCGACATGTGTCATCCAAGTGGCAGAGCGCAGGAAAAATTCAAGTGTTTTCCCGCTGATCCGTTTTGGCCTGTTTTTTGCCCAAAATCTTCAGATCGCCATAACTTTCAATCCAAAGCTTGGATTTTCACGTTCTTTATATCAATGGAAAGCTGATGAAATTCTCTACACGATTCCGGGTCAATCATGCATTTTGGTTCAGTTTGGAGAGAGAAAATCAAGAAATGTCTCTGGCGCGTGGTAATGGCCAGAACTGACGTTTCAACAACCGGTTTAATGCACATGGGTCGCATTCTTCTTCAACATGGCCAGAAGTGATGTTTCAACCACCGATTTTAATGAAGAATGCGTTTTGGTCAATGGTTGGGCTGCTTACACATTTTCCTACATTTTCTCTCTCTTGGGCTCGACCCATGCATTGTATAAAGCCAGATTTGGCTCATTTTTCAAGGGTTGTTCATCTTTTTACTCTGCCCTCCCTTATTTTCTTCTCCAGGGTTGAAAATGGAGTTTGAACCTCCTCCCCTTCTCTATAATGGCATTTTTGCCTTTTACCATTAAAATGATGTTCTGTGCAAACTTCTGGAGCAACAAAAATGTGTTTCATGATGCATCTGTCCATCCTTGCTCGTTTTTCGCTTGTTTTCTTCTTGCCTCTCTTCATTGCAGGTATTTGTGCATGTTCTAATGTTCATTATAGGTCTGGAGCTATGTTCATGGAGTTTTGGGACATTTTCTGTGTGAAATTTATCCTTGGGTTTGTGATGCATCTGTCCATCCTTCCCATTGCTCACCTCTCCTTGTTCCATGGTAGTTTTGATAGATGTTCAACATTCTCCTTCTCTGGTGTATCACTGTTTTAGTGTAGGCTTTTTTTTTCTTTTCCCTTTTCTCTCTCTCCCTATCTCCTTGGCATGGTTAGATTAGGATTAGATTAGCTTGCCTGCACTGGAATAGCTTGTGGCAGGTAGTTTAGGAAGAGGAACCAGCCTTCTCTGGAGATTCCTTTCTCATTCTTGCAAGTCCCACACTTGGAGGAAGGTTTCAATGTTGTGCAATCACACTAGATGCTAGTGTGATCAAACTAGAAATCTGATCAACATCCAGGGGTGCTGTGATTTTGCACTAATAGTGAATAAGGATTAATTTTTTATCCATTAAATGAGTTTGGAGGTCTTAAAAGTGGTAGAAAGGGTGTTTACTAGTTTTATTTATAAAACTACTTTTTGGGAAGCTTTTTTTGGTCAAGACAAAAGTTTATGTGGTTTGTGCATATAGATGTTTCATGGTGTATAACTTGTTTATAAGTTTTATAAAGGTTATAGGAAATCAATTTATTTTTCACATACCATATTTGAGATCATATTGGATGGTATTGTGGCCAAAAGTTAAAGACAAAGTGCTAGAAATAGGTGTTGTGAGAAGTCTATGAGCCAATCAGTCCATTAAATGAAATAATGTGATTGGTTCATGTGAATTGTGACCATGGATGATATTTAAATGTAATAAAACTCATGTGTGGTGATTTTTAGAGCTTTAATAAAAATATTTTTGCATGAGGGCATTTTTCTCATCCCAATGATGGGGTTTTGAGGATTTTTGGTGCATGGTGAGTGGTTTTTGGCTTGTCCGACCTACTTGGGTCATATGTGACTATTGTGGTGATTATTATGGGATGTTTTAAGTTTTTATGGTCGAGATAATGGAGGGAAACAAGCATCTTTCCAGTTTGAATTAAGGATAGCCTATAAAAGTTATGTTTTGGGTGTAAAGTTGCTAATCTTTTGAAACTCTCCTTGAAACAACCATAGAATTACATTCTAGGTTAGTATGTGGTGGTATTTTATGATGAGTATTTGAGAAAACAAAATTGTTTTGAATTTTTGTTGATGGTGAGTTGATGGAGGAAGAGTTGGTGTCATGTGTTGAGTGTTAATTTCAGAGCATGTTGATGTCATTACAAGGTCTCTGAAGTATTTACATGTCTGATAACGAGTTGAAGTCATTTTCAACCATTTATTTTATTATTAGCTCTTGATTGTATCTTGTTGTCATATTGCTAAAGGAAACAATTGTTGTGATATGATTTGAATATCAATAAAGAAAGGTTTTGTGTATATCTTGTGTTATTATTGATATGTATGCATGAATCCTTTCTTTTGTGGAATATGTTTCATTGTGAATTATATTTTATTGTGATCAATCATTAATGTATGTGTTTCATGAGGATGTGTGTTTGATATTTGAAGTATAAAGTGGAAAGGTTTTATTGGGGACTAATTTTCCCCCACCAATTGTCACTTGCAACAAATATTGAATAGGATCTAAGATATAATTGTAATGGTTTCATCATTACTAATAGAAAGAGTTGAAATAAAAATCAAAATTGAATTCACATGGGAAGGTGTCATATTACTAGGGAACATTGTTTCTTGCACTAGTTTTGTGATAGTAGATCTACATGCTCGATGAGTTAAAGTAAAGTATAAAAGGAGAATTGAGATATTATATCATGTATCATGATGGTATAAAAAATAATAGAAGAAACTCCAAGGATGTAATAAAAATAAGAATCAACACATGAAGATCTCGACAATGAACAGATCATGAGACCCAAAAGTGATGTTGAGATAAAAGTGATTGTCGTCAAATTAAAAAAAAGAACATATAACATATAAATTCAATTTGAAAAAAATTATAGAGGCATTTTTAATCTGATTATTTGGAAGAAAAACCTCAGCTGAATTTTTCCAAAAGTGTATAGTTTTCTAATTATGCCCCAATTACTAAAAATAATGTTTTTAAATTACAAAAAGTGTGCTGAAATTAGGAAAATAAAAATATGTTTATTTAAATATATGAAAATTAATACTAACCTCAAATTAATTTTAAAATATAACTATTATTATTTTCATGTGCAAAAAAGGTTAGTAGGCAATTAGGATCTGTAGAAATAGACCCAAAGAGGAAAACCAACCATGAGGCCTTAGGGAAAAATTTGAAAATCAGTTTGAGATCAGAAAGGAGGATGAAACTATAGTTGAATCTAAATAAAAAAACCTAGAAAATTCATAGATCTAAAACCATGTAGGAAGGAGAATCCCTATGGAAACAAGGTTTTGATTAAGGTTTAGGTTCACTAAAATGTTTATACCAAATTTAATTATCAAATCTAGATTAGTGAATTAAGTACACCAAAGGATATAAGGGGAAATACATGAGGCTACTCTAATTAACTCTCAACATTAATAGTTAAATATGATAATGAAACATTAATACTTGTAACTAATTTATGAAATAAGATATGAACTTGAAAATACAATGGGATGAGTGCACTTAGCTATTTATAGATGCATCTGGGAAGCTCTTGGTGTACAAATTCATAAATAGGGAGATAAGAGACTACGATGTTTTGTTCATGGAGCTATGACTGAAACTATCCAAGTGAAGGATCACACAACTCTTCCATGATCATTTATATGGTCTTGACCCTTTTTATAGTCTTGGTTCTACTTGGATTCTAGATCTACAAATTTTTAGAAGCGTTTCTTTCCTAGAAATGTCCGCAGTGTAAAACCCTAGTTTCTTATCATGATGTGATCTCCCTAAACATTTTGAATTAGATCTCAAACCTTAACCATGGGTGGGAGACCCTATAAAACAAACATTAGTTGGGTTTCTGGTACCCATGTGCCCTAATGACATTCGTACTTATTTGAAAGAGGCCTCAAACCACATGTTGTTCTCCACCTAGCATGTGATATCTAAATGAATGCAACTACATTTGGCAATTTCTGTGACAATACTTGTGTTGATTTTTATCTTTCTTAAATACTTGGAGAAGGGATGTTTGAGTGTTTTTTTATGAGATAGTTTTATTCCTTGACCTAGTAAGAAGATTCAAGACTCTATTGATTATTTCCCTAATGAGTATGCATAATATTTTTCTATATTTTGGGATCTTGTGATGCCTTTTGCAAGTATTGGAAGTTAGTGTATCAATATAGTTCCATATGGTTTCTAGGTTAGAAAATTAAGTAATGTTAACTTGCTTATATATAAACTAACTTCCAATATTTTGTTTTAATTGATACACTAACTGGAGTTTACATCATGTCAATTGGGATGATACACTAAAGGGATTACAAGACCAATTGAATAAAGTGAAATTGGAAGAAAAGATGGATGATATGCAAGTGTAAAACCATACAAATAGCTTATTATTGAATATAAATTCCTAACTAAATTATATGACCTTGACTAGGGATGAGAAACATGAAAATTGGAGTTTACATCCTGTTAATTAGGATTTGTCTATGGATCTTATCCATTGAACTCTCATAGTTTGTCGACATATCAATGTGTATGTTTAAGAAATCTATACAGAGATATTAATATGTACAAAGTAGAAATATAAAGGTTGCATTTATCTTATCAAGAGTGCATTTTCAAAACCAACAGTGCTAATGAGTAAATTTCCAAATTTGAGTGTCTACACTTTTGTGTCTTGTTTTTCAAAGCATTATCCTTGATCCAATATAAACTAGGCTAATCCTCTTGTCTCTTCTCTTATGTATGATACACTAGTACATATTGTGTAAAAAAATTTAGAGTATATGTTGAGTTTATGTAAATTCACATTTCATTTTTCATTTTTGATTTCAATTCCATTGAAATTATTATGTAAACAAAAGATGTGATACAAATTTTTCACAAATTTCATGCTATTAGAGTCATATTTTTGTAACCGTAACCCCTAACTTTAAAAATAAAAAGGTAGAGCCCGTCCATGTCTTTTAATTATTGTTAGGTACATGTGTTATGTAAAAATGTAAAAAAAAATAGTGCACTAGAAACATGTCAAGGGTTAAATACAAATGAGGAAATTAGGAAATGGAGGGAAAAAACATGAAAATAATTATGTGTGGAAGAATAAGGTTTTGGAGAAAAAAATACAAAATACCTTTGAAAAGAATGAGAAACATCTCAAATACAATAGGAAAGAATACCTATTTAATGAGGAGGTGGAAAAGGACTAATATTGTAGGTAGTGAAGAAAAGAGGTTTATACATATTTTTTATTGCAATTTTTTTGCATAGTTTATAGATTTATTCATAAAGAAAAGAATATTTTACAAAAATAAAATAATATACATAAAATATAAAAACAACAATTTCTAGCCCAAAATAATGTAAATTTTAGCCCAAAATTAAAAAAACCTAGCAAAAATGTAGGAAAATAGATAACAAAGCTTAGTAAATAAAAAACAAACCCTATACCTAAAAACAACAACCCATGGCCCAAAAAATAGCTAATCCAAACTAGAAAAATATGAAAAACAAACAACAAATCCTACAAAAATAACAAGCCTAAGCAAGATAACAAATGAAAATATTTTTAATAGAAAAAATGAAGTAAATCTATAAATATGACAAAAACCCTAGTAATAAATACATCTTGAAAAAAAAACTAGGAAAAAAATCAAGAATAGTAAAAATTATTAAATCCTTGTAAAAGAGAAAAGCATACGAAAAAGAGCCTCATAACAAACAACCCACCCTATCCTAAACACAAAAACCCTAACATCTTTTAATACAAGCAATGTTATGGTTTTTAATATTAATTATTGTTATTTATTTATTTTTATTATAACCTCGCACATACAAAATAAGAAACCTGTTATCATTGGTCAAGGTTTTTGAAAATAGTATTGCATAGTGTGGGTTGTGGCAAAAGAATTATTTTAGAAGATTCCTTATGAGATACAAAGGAGACATACTCTACCCCTTAATACAACACTAGTGATATTCCTTCACATTCATATCAAAAATATCAAGATTCATATGTGTACTATATTCCTAATGTGCATCGATGGTATTTGAGTGATGAGATTCTTGAGAGTGATGCTCTTGTTTCACATGATACAATGTAGCTAAGGAGGTAATATTTAATTTTATCAGATAATGTTTATAGTCATGTTTAAAACTTTATTTTATAATTATAGGGTTTTTAATTAATTGTATTTGTAATTTATCATACAACTATTGATACTCCTATTTAGTTCTAATGTATTTTCAACCTCATACATCTCATGATCAATGATAAAAACTATTAAAATTTCAAAAACAACTTATCATGTTTCACTTCACGTAAGGAGGTAAGGAGATAAAATGTTATTTTTTCATATTATTTATATTCATATTAAAAATTAATTTTAAATTTTATTTAATCTTTTTAATTTATTGAATTTTTAAATTTATCTTCTAATTACATATCCTCCTCTTTAAATCTAGATTTAATATAACCTTGTACATCTCATAATCGATGATACATAAGTGGCGAAATTTCTAAGGTAACCTATTTTGTTTCACTTAATTCAAGTGAGCAAGGAGATAAATTTTTATTTATTTCTATATTTTTTTACTAATGAAAAAGGTTTTTGACTTGGATCCTACCTAGGTTACAAAATCCCAAAGCTCGATATATTCGTAATAGATACAAACAAAAATAATAACCAATCACAACGAAGAAGAAACAGGAGTCAGAGAACAACAACAAGAGTACAGTAATACCCCAACAAGACCAAAGTGGTACTACAACATTACTACATGAAAACAACAAAAAAACAAAAATCAATACAAAAATAAGAGAGAAACAGTCTAAAATAGTCTAAATAATCCATTCCTTAGTAGTTTTTGAAAGGTTCTACTTGAGGCTTCCCAAATTGTCTTTGATTACTTTAACAATGATTCCATCCTTGGCCTTTTCCTTTCCTTTTCTGGTTTCAAGAATAGAAGTGATGCTTGAGAGGACGTCCAAGTTTCCCTTGAGAAGAGTGAGTATGTCACATTGTCTATTCCTGATTTTTTCTTGTTCTTCTTCAATGCTTTTGATTCTCTTCTCCATTTCTTCCATTAGATGATCATCTTTTCTCCCAATTTCAACAACAAGCTTGCATCCTCTGACATTGTCTTTCAACACCTTACATTCCTTTCTTATCCAAGTGATCATGTCAAAATGCAAATCAAGCTCAACCTTGAAGCCTTTAGCCTTAGTTTTGTTTAAATATTCTTTATCTCCCATGGTTAATAAGCTAGCGTCAAAATCCACTTCACCTATAGGGGAAGTCACGACAGAAGAAGGAAAGTGGTCCGGATTGAATTTATTTATTTTTAAAACATGGCCAGAAGGGGGAGGTGGAGGAATAGTAATGGGAGGGGGTATTTTGGAAGAAGTAGGTGGAAGGGAAGGAGGGGAAGGGGGTGAAGAGGAGGGGCATGGGGTATTGACAATGAGAAGATCAAAGTGTTTGTAAAGAAGGAGAATGAGGGCATGGTGAGAGGGCTTAGAACATTTCCTTGAAGGAAAAGGTTAACCGAGTTGTCAAGGGATTGTAGGAGGTAGAAAGGGAAGTTGACCACAACATTCCTTATAAAATGATTCAAAAATATGAGATGGAAGAAAGGAGTGACTTTAAATCTACCATCTAAAGTGAGGTATTTCATAATAACAAGGCTCACCTTGTTAAATGGTTTTGGCATCAAATCTCTGAGGTACCCACTTTTGGCTTCAACCAGGATTTCATCTCCTTCAAGAAACTTGGCCTCCTCCTTTTTTTTTTTATTGTAATTATTCTTGAAGAAACACATTCCTTTTGGGTGGAGGCCCGTGATAGCCGAAATGGATTTTTCTAATTTGAAACTCTCTATTCGTGTAGCGGATCTTACGCCCATTCCAATTTTGGATGAATTTCTGAGAGAGATGGCAATCATGGCCCTTGACCACATCCATGAAATGGTTAAAACTGAACTTTTTGATTATTTCCTATACCTTGATATCCTCCTTCCAATGGTTGTAATTGATGGGTTCAACCCTGCAAATGTCTCCACCCATGACAGAAAAACCCTAGGTGAGCGAGCAACCAAATTCAAGATGCAGCGATGGAGATATTCAATGTACAAAAGAATTCCCTACCTCCCTTTAACGTTCACAAATTTATTATTTTCGTCTTTCCTTAATAATGATGAGTTGTACATTATTAGGAGTAGGGAGATGTGGCTCAGATTTTGATAATCACTATCCATGACCCCTAGGTTAGCTAGTGAGTCCGCTAATTGATTGCCTTCTCTATAGGTATGAGCAAGGGTATACCTAGGAAAGGATTTAATTATCTAAATTTCCTCATCAATAATATTCTTAATGGACTAATAAACTTGGGCTGAGCCTTTGAGAAAATTAATAATATTCAAGGAATCCCCCTCAATTATAATGTTCTGGAGATTTAGAGAGCGAGCTAGCCTAATTCCCCACAAAGATGATAATGCTTTGGAATAGTGATTAGTGTGGATTCCCATGGGTCCAGCATAAGAAACAATTATATTCCTTGTTACCCCTCTAATGCAACCTCCACCACCTAAGATCTTAGGATTTCCTTTGTAAACACCATCAAAATTAAGCTTGAAGGAGTCAAAAGGAGGGGGAATCCAAGAGACCAAGGATCTATCAATTTTAGGAGGAGCATCATAGGATTGCATCCATTGGGAATATTCCATTTCTTGAGAAGTTTTCCCTCTTTTTCATTTTGATTCAAATTATTCTTAGGTATGAATCTTGAAATATCATGCTTAATTCCTTCAACAAGTTGATTAAACAGTCTGTTGATAGAAGGATTTTTGTTGTTAAAAATACTTTGATTTCTGTCTTTCCAAATGAGCCGATTATATGTGGAAAGGACAACATCCATATTATTCTAACAATCATATGTTTGAAGGGAGAGTGCCATTGTTTCCAAGTTGAGAGGATGTTGTTTGGAAAGACCCATTTCACTTCCATTAGCCTGAAAAAAGAGTTCCACACTTTAACAACATAATTGCAATGGAGGAAGAGATGATTATCCGATTCTTCAGTACACTTGCAAAGATTACATCTATTAGGGATGTGCTGCCCTCTTTTAATCCAATTTTAACTTGTAAGCATTTTTTTGGAGTCAATTCTTTTAATATTAATTTTGGGAGTCAATTATTTGAACCATACCTTGCTCCAATCAATGGTTGAAGGGATAATGTTAGAAGTAATGTTGTACCCACTCTTAACAGAGTAAGAGCCATCAAAAGAGTCTTTCCAAACTAGCTCATCTGGTGAGTCTCTCACAGACTAGATGAAAAGTATTAAGAGTGATTTATATAGTCTTAGTTGATTCCACCAGTATTGGTTGAGAGTAGAAAGTCAGAACCAACTTCTTCCATCGTCACAAGATTTCTTCTAATATAATTCTTGACCTTCTTTCCAACCAGGTTAGTTTAAGGAATTTCCAACTAAGACAAAAAAACTTTGTTTTTTATTAGAGAATTTAGCAAATCATTTGTCTTCCCAAAAGGATATGTTCTCCCCATTACCTAAGTCCCATTTGCTACCTTTTATGAGTAAGTGTCTGGAGTTAACAATGGCATTCCAAAATTGTGAACCACTAGGTAGATCCTCCCTGTGTATCCATTCATGATTACTAGAATATTCTAGATATTTATCTCTATCCAAAGGTAGTCCAAGTAAGGTCATCTTTCATAAGTCTCTAACCCATTTTAGCTATCATAGCTTTGTTCATCCATTGAATATTTTTTATGCCAATTCCCCCGTGCTTCTTAGGCTGAAAAATTTATTCCAAGAAACTAGGTGGTATCTACCACGTTCTTCAACTCCACTCTAAAGAAAGTGTTTTTGAATTTTTATATTTTTCAATAACTTCCATAGGGAGTTTAAAAAGGGACATGATGTAGATAGGGATATTCTGGAAAGTACTATTGATAAGAGTGCATTTACCAACTTGAGAGAGAATAGCCCCTTCCAGGCTAATATTTTTTTGTGAAACCTATCAATAATATTATTCCAAACCTCATTTAGGATTTTACCATGAAAAAGAGGCATACCCAAGTAGGTAGATGAAAATGAATTGATGTTGCACCAAATAATATCAGAAATATTTTTCTTTCTAGTTTCCGAAATGTTGAGGAAGTATAAGGAGATCTATTCAAAATTAATTACTTGCCCTAAATATCAACATAATCCGAAGAATACCTTTTAACTTTTTATCTTCCACCACCAAGTCATGAGAAAAAAATATTGTGTCATCAACAAAGTTTTGATTGGAAAATTTGAGCCGACAAGAAGAAGGATTGAAACCTTTGAGCTCCCTTACTTGAATTGCATTGCTTACTCTCCTACTCAAAATTTCAGCCATCAATATAAAAAGAAGAGGAGACATAAGATTGCCTTTCTTAAGTCCTCTCTGCTCTTAAAAAACATGTATTAGATCCATTAACAAGCACCGAGAACATTGGAGAGGAAATGCAGCTGTATATGATTTTTCTGAACTTATTTGTAAAGCCAAATTTTTCAAGAACCTTGTCAAGAAAGCACCATGAGACTCTGTCAAATGCCTTGTTCATGTCTAGTTTAACAATCATTCCCTCTTTATTTTTATTCTATATGGAGTAGATAGATTTATGAACCAAAATGATCCCATCTTGAATAATTCTTCCTTGAATGAATCCTCCTTGCTGCTGAGAGATAAGTTTCGGGAGAAGAAGTTGGAGTCTAGTAGATATGATTTTGGTAAAGAATTTATAAAGAACATTGGCTAAAAATTTTGGTCTAAATTCTTTAAAATTTTAAGCTCCTTTTTTTCGTAACAAATACAATGAATGTGGAATTTATTTCTTTAAGTAATCTTTCAGTTCTAAATAATTCATTCACCACTTTGATAAGGTCTTGAATGTATATTTCCCATTATTTTTAATAGAAGCTTGCTGGAAATCCATTAGCCCCAGGATATTTATCACCCTCCATGGCAAAAACATTCTTTTCAGCAAATGTTCCATAGTTACTCTAGCAAAGAAGATTCCCAAATGAAAGTGTATTAATGAGGTTAGAGGAAATATTATTGATAAATTTGATAGGGTCACCTACATGGTTATGATTTCTGTTGAGCAATGATTTGTGGAACTTCACTGCTTCATCCTTTATGACAATAGGTTATTTTTTGGTGTCTCCATATGTAGTTGTGATTTAATTTATTCTATTGTGACTCTTATGGTGAATCGTAGTCAAGTGAAAGTATTTTGTATTTTGATCCCCATCTTTGAGCCACAGAGCTCTGGATTTTTGTCTCTAGAAATTCTCCTCTTGGGCTATGACAATATGATAATCAGCTAACATATTTTTTTCCAAGTGATAATCATTTATGTCCATCCCTTCTTCCATGATCTTCTTTTCTAAAATAGCCAGATCCTCCTAGATTTTTATTTTCCTCTCGAAAATGTTTCCAAAAACATTTTTATTCTAGACTTTGATTTTCTTCTTAACATTCTTGAGTTTTTGTGTCATCATATACATGGGAGATTTAGTAACCAGAATATCCCACCATTATTTTACTATTTCAAAGAGATCATGATGATCCATCCCCATCCTTTCAAAGTGAAAAGGGTAACACCCATATTTCTCTTTCTCTCGGAAGTGAAGAATGATTGGATTATGATCCAATCCTATTTTAGGAAGAGTGGTAAGTTTAAATCCATGATAGATGATCCATTCACAATAATGAGGGATCTATCTAGTTTAACCTAAATCAGATCAGCTCCCATGCGTCTATTGCTCCATGTGAACTTGGCTCCCTCTAGTTCAATATCCATAAGATTTGTGTCACTAAGGAGATCAACAAAGTCATCCATACTACTGTTGTAGTCCTATCTTCCCCCTTTATTTTCATGAGGAGAGAGATATGTATTGAAATCTCCCATAATTAACCATTTGTATTCATTGCAAGTGCTTCTAAAGGATTTGAGTTCACTAAATATTTTTCCTGTTATTAATACAGTTAGGGGCATAAATATTTGAAAAAATATAGAGATCATCAGGAGCACTTACCAATGAAAAAGAATCACCAAATGGCTCTTGGACTCATAGATGACCTTCCCATTGAGGTTATTTTTGTCTCAAAAAGTAACTAAACCTCCCGAAGAACCATCGAGCTAACTCCATAGTAGTCAAACTACTTCCACAAAAATTATGAACCTTTTTCAATGTAACCTCTCAAGCTTGATTTCTTATATAGCTAATAGTTGGGGCCTATTGGTTTTCCTAAAAAAATAGAGTTGTTTGCTTGTGGTTACCATTCAAGCCTCTCACATTACAAGATATGGCTTTCATTTCATTTTGAAAAGAGATTTCCTTATAAATTTATCCAAGGTAATTTGAGTTCCTTGAGCCACATCTTTTTTTGTTGCTCTTTTCCTTTGCTCTCCAAATGTGGCTCTTCCTCTTTGTTTATTAGCTCCCACATCAATAGTTTCTCTCGCGAGTCTTAAATCTTGAGGAAGAACCTAGACCATTTTTTCCTTACCTTTTTCAATATCAATACTAAGAGTAGTAAAAAGAATTTTAGGAAACATACTTTTGTATTAAGGTCAACATTCTCCTTGTCTTACATGACCTTTATATTATCTTCCTTTTCATTTTTATCCTCCATTTTCAAGGAGATAAGTTTCTCATTTATCTTGTCATGGAGAGTGGGTAGAGATTTTTCCTCTATTGTTCCTTGGTTTCTTCCCCTTTCGAGATATCTCTCCCTTTTCTAGGTATACTTTAGCCTCTGTTTGATCTCGCATTCTATTTTTTTAGAAAATTTGTTGGTTTCTCCATCGGCTAGAGAAATAAGCACCTCCTCTTGATGATCAAATCTCATTATCTCTAGAGCTAAGGTGTTTTTAGTCCTTTCAATTCAAGAATTTTAATGCCTTTTGACTCAAAGTTAGGTATGATCATCAATGTAAATTATATTCCCTAAAAGAGTTAGAGTCGTCCACTTTTGATTTATGGTATTCAATTCATTTTGTTCCTTGGGCCGAGTCCCTAACTCTCCAGGGATGGTCTAAACTTTAAGAGGAGTTTTTGGCTACCATATAAGTCACTTTTTTGTAGATGCCTCTTTGTCTCCCCTTAAGTTCCCACCATTTTTTTCTGGTCCTGGCTTCATATTCTTCCCTTTTGTTTACTGCTTGTGCTCTATCCCTTTAGAGTTTGTGCATGATTTGTGTCTAAGCTTGGAACAAATTCCTTCCACTTCATTACAAAGTTTTAAAATTCAAATTTTTTCTTTCTAACCCCTAAAGAATAATGCATATTTATAAAGCTAGGAAGCTTATGATTTTCATTCACAATGATGTAGAATCTGGATGCATTTAGCCTTGATCTGACCTTAGTGGCCCCATTGAAAGCAACGAGTGTACCTATTTATTTTTATATGGAGGTAAGGACTTCCTCATTTCAATATTCGAGGGGTAACTCAGGTAATATTTCCCAAATTGGCATATCTTTCATGTTTTTTATTTCTAGATCAAACCTAAGAGACCATTTTTTGAGATAGAGCCCCATATTGCCAAGAATCCAAGGTCCTCCTAGATATACCTTTGACCAGTCCTCCTTCAGGGAAAAATTTATCAGAAAGAATCCCCTAGGTCATCAACGAGATCTCCATCTACCATTTTTGAGCCCATTTTCATTGGGCCTAGCACCTAATTGTGTCTATATTGGGATGGGCACCTAGAAATCGATCAATGAGGGATCCTACATGCATACCGATGGACTCCTCGATGATGGTATCTATAAAATTGAAGTTGAGGTTACCATCAGTCCCTAGAAAACATGTGATATCCCTTTTTTGTTAATTGATTCCTTTATCTTCTTGTCCATTCTGTGGGCCTGGATTTTTTGGGCTTTTCTCTTTGGCTGCATCAACCCACGTGGTCCCCGATCCACCTCTTCCAATGGATTATCAAATTGAATTAGATCTAAGGTGTCCTGCAGATTCTTGCCCATTTTCATTCAAAAATTCTTTCAAAATCTTGTTCAACGCTTTCTTTCTCGCTTCCTTTCCCACAATGCTCAACATTTCAACGATGATTTATTTCTATATTATTTATAGTCATATTTTAAAATTATTTTACTTTTTAATTTATTATATAATCCCATATCTTCATCCATCTTGTCAACATCTTTGAAAAAATGCATAAATCTAGTTCTCGTTAATTTAAATGACACAAGACCATCCCCAAAAGTGTTGAGGAGATGTTTCTTGTAATAATGATGAAGGATACAAATTCACCACCTAATTATGAGGAATGGCCATCTCATCAAACAAGAAAAGAGTACAAGTATTGAGTGTGGGGATTTTTGTTGTGAAATTATATGTGAGCCATGACATGAAAATATTATAAGAGGATTATCGAAAGTAATTATTCATATACATTTTATTTTAATTTAATCAATTTTTTTGCATGTTATCAATTTTTTTAAAAAAATAGTTACTTCAATTTCTTTATTTTCTTATAAGTAGTTAAAAAAAAATTATCATGCAAGAAACAATTTTATTTATTAAATTTCCACTTGAATACATATTGAAACCAATTAAACATAGAAAGTGGTTGGTTGCATATACAAAAATAGAGTTTGGTAGTCCCTACTATGATGTGGGAATTATTGACAAAATTACAAAAAAGTACTTAGGAGGATGGAGAAAATTATATGGGCATGACAACAAAATAAACTAAAGCATTGATTTATATTTATATTTTGTTTATATTCATTTATGACCAATTTAATGCACATTATAATTAAAGGGTTAATATACATGAGGAGAAACTAATATGTTGACTTGTAGGCATGGATGTATCTTCATGGAAAATATAGCATTGTTAAAAGTGGCTTAAATGAGACATAAAACAAGAATATGGTAGTTTGAAAAACATAATTAAAAAAAAAAAAAAAAATCATCATATTCATTAATTCTAAGAATTTTAATGTACTAAATTAATATAGGGGTCCAAAGTATCTATGATAAATCCCACCAAGAGAGAATGAGTCAAAGGGAATTTGTGACTCATCATTTGGGACAAATGAGCATAGATGAGGCTACTTGCAAATTTGTAAGTTTATTTAAATAATGTAGTATATAATGTTTTTTATTCATACCACAACTATATTTGTACCTTTAAGTTAGTTTTATAGAGAGGATTCATGACTTCAAAGCTAATGAACAAGTCCAAAATAACTCAAATCCCTTGATACAATACCAATGCATTCAATGAATGAGTGCATTCTTATGGGTTAATGGTAGTATGACATCATTAATTTTCAAAAATTATTAAAATAGAGTACATGATAAAAGATATATTTCAAGTATTTTATAAAATAATTTGAATTTGAAACATTATAATAATTATTAAATGATGTCATTTTAGGTGAATAGATCATCACTTTTAATTGATGGCCCTGAATTTGGAGAGGGTACTGATGATAATGATCCTCACTATGATTTTTGAAACCCATCATTTCATGGAATGAAGTATAATTCAAAAATTACAGATAATGAGAACATAGATTATCATGATGTTAATGAGCTTTTAATAGTAGTACCCTTTTCAATAAAGTATTATACTTGAGAAATTTACTCTTTTCTAAAAAATTTAAATGCATTTCTATATTTGTCATTAAATTACTTAACATATGATTATGTGTGAAAATGGCACATGTTATTATAATAATGTTAAGTTCTTTAAGGAATTAAGTAAAAAAATTGATGTGTAATATTATATTTTAGCATTGTAATTTACATTTAAAAATAATATTCTAATATATTTATTCTATTAATTTGTGTAAATATTACTATGATATTATTAAAAAAATTGTATGCGAGTGGTATTGAATATCACTATTTAATATGTGTACTACTAATTTAAAATATGAAAACTTTTTTACCACATCCATATGTACATATATGCATACATACATATACAAAAACATATGCATACATTCATAAACATGCATACATACACACATACACACATGTGTATGTGCACTATATATCTACTATATAAATTTAAAAATGTAATATCATTATTTGATACTTCAAATAATTATATTACATTTATTTTTTTAATTTACAAAATTAACTTTGTGTAGACATAGGGTTTTTGACACCCTAGGTGACCCACATACATCCATTACACCCTTGCATTCATTTATTAAATTTTTATCTAATCCTATCATTTAAATCATAAACCTATCCTAAGTCATACCTCGCCCGTAAACACATTTCTACCCCCATAAAACTTAAATTACCTATCATAAACCTCCCTAACCACCATTTAACCTATTCTAACCCATTATAAACCTAACATCACAACCTCCCAACTCCTTAAAAACTTTCTCAACCATTTCCAATCTAGGCTTGAAAACCTTATTGGGAAGTGGTTAAAACCACTTCCTACTAGTTTTTACCCAATATTCCTAGATCTCTCGCAACCCTAATAGAATCACTGACGATTATAGAAGAAACATAAAACCTCCTAGTGAGGGATATTTTGACATCCATAGTGAATATTTTTCCCTTTCAAGACAGAAATGACATCATTTAAGGCCTCTTGAAACTCCAAGACTTCACATCTCTCGAAGATCTAAAAAGTATGTAGGAATCACACACCATAATTTTACAACATTTATCAATAAAGGCGAGTTTTAGTATTTTGTTTTCATCTTCATTCTACAAATACATCATGTTAGATATAATATCAAATATTAAATCATTCATTATAATAAAAAAATTCATTCTTTCAACAGATCAACTTTTTCACAGGAATCGCGAGTGATTTTACCTAAATCACTAACAACCATAAAAAATTGCCAATGATTCATGTATTTTGGTAATTTTAAAACATATTCATCATATCTATAATCATTTTTTCATTATGTTTTTTGTCTAATCGATTGGTTTTCAATATTTTCCTCTCTATAGATAATATTTTTAGGTCAATCACATCCCATTACTAGAATTTACAAACTTCCAATAATCTAGTAGCCCTTCGTTATGGAACATTTCGACAACACGCATGGAGTGAGCTTTTATGTCATTTCATTGACACTTGAAATTGAAGACATAAAATACCAACTCGAAATCATACAAGAAGAATGGGACATTGCTAAATAGTTATGGTTTGACTAATTCCTAGACTTTAAGCTCATTGTACTCCTTTCCTAGGCCACCTACCACACGTAACAAGATCTTTCTATTCCTCTAAAAATCTAGTCATTCCTTGTATTTTCATTTACTTTCATATCATATCACTTAATTGTAAAAATGAGTTGAAACCCTTTGAGGAATCCCATTGATCTTTGGATTAAATCTCTATCTAATATTTACCTTGATGAGTTATCTTTGCATGCAGTTATTTTATCCACTAAAGGTAGGAGTCTCTCATGTCTTAGGCATCCATTCATCCTAACATTTCACCGTCAGCCGTAGGTATCGTTAAACCATGTTGTCTTTTGAGTTTCTCATGTTTATTATATTATTAACAATTGAGATTCACCTAAAACATTCTCGAATACAAGGGGGACTAAGTCCCTTTTCATTAGATTTTAGATTAATTTTCTTTTCAAATCATCTAACCTTACACCTTTGAGTTTTTTATCTCACTTCTTCAAAAACATGTAAAAACAAGAGAATTCAAAAGGGAATAACGAATACAAGTACATTTCTTCTTATTTAGTTTTCTTTAAACCATTGCATTTTTATTGATCTATCTTCATTGAAATCAACATTTCCTTTTGATCTTAAAATGAACTTTCATATCTATTTGTTCACATAGTTTAATTAGGGATTAATTGATTACATTCACAATCTTCCCTCACACACAACCAAACCACATATTAAATCAAAATCACATCTAAACAATTCCTTCTAGGTCTACCTACTTGGATTTCATCACCAAGAGGGAAACAAAATCAGTGTTATTGCCAAATATAAACAATCTAGTGGGAAATATATAGGCTAAGCACCCAACACCCTTATCATTATGGGACCATGAAGTGAGGGGGTAGGCTCCAATATCATGCCTCGTACCAACACCAACACATATTTTTGTGTCTCGTACCTTCGCTTATATCAAGGACTTAAACTTTAAACTTACCTGAAACTATCCTTAGCTAGCCTCTTCGTAGTACCCTTGTTAACCATCTTTTCTTTTTCACATTTTTTTAACTAATCAAGATAATCTAAAATTTCTTTTTGTGTGTTGTTTTTATTTTCTTTAAATAACCATCTTTCCTATTTTTCTTCATTGATTGTTTGATTAGTTAATGGTTCTGACTAGACTACGTTCTTGCCTTTAAAACCTCTCAAATATGACAGATTCACTTTAATAATCCTTAGAATCAACCTAGTCTCATATGCAAAACATCCCAAACACATCTGATCCGCTACAACAGCCCTTAGAAACAAATATGGAACCTCCACATTACCACATCACTCATTCCAAAATTTTAGAGCTTCCTTTTCTCAACCCTAAATTTTTCTAGAGTAGTGACCCAGCCTTCACATAACTCTAAGACAAAAACCATATTTCCTTTAGTGGTTACCTTTATGGTAAAGGTATTTTTATCATTTACACCACTCCTTATCCAACACATTACCCATCTACTCAATTTGACACTTGTGATTATTCTAAACTTTATGACCCTGACTATCAACCCGTCATCCAACAAATATCTCCTTACCCCTACTAGTGATATAAGAGTGTCAATGCTCGCTTTATTCACTCACGTTGCTAGTTTTGACCTTAATTCCATATTACCACGTAACACGTACAACCAATAGGAACCTACATCATCAAAATCCCCACCTAGATCATAGGGTACACAAACTCATACTACTACCTACCCATCCACATCTAGCCACGTAACCTCCATTTCTCCTTCTCCTACTAAAATCAAATTTGGTGTCCGACTCTCTACAAACCTCGTTGATATGTATCAACCTCTTTCATCACAACAACCCATGTATTCTATCCAAAATATAATCATATCCATCCTTGTGTCTATACCACCTATTAACACAAGTTCCATTACTAGTAATCTTCCTTTCTCACAAAAGGAATCCACTTCCATTATCCCACAATATGGTTACACATCCTCTCAATACATAAAGCAGCCAACACATCCATCCCTATACCTTATCAATATATCCAATCCTCTTCACAACCTTTAGTCTCCCAATAAATTGATAACATCCTATGGGTTCTTCATCATTTCTAAGAACATACACTACCGTATCATGTATATCAATAGTCAAAACCCTATATGTAGACATTAAATCACAAAATTTGGGTACATTTCTAGGTCTTAGTCACATATTATAATTCATATGACCCCTGAGTGATAAAATTAGCAATTAACAACTATATTTGGCCTTTTATTTGTGTTTCATGTCTTCTTTCTCGGCCTCTTAGACCCTACAAATTTAGTCGATAATATTTTGCTTTATATTTTATGACTCTAGACATTAGGGCCCAAGCGACCTCATCCCCTCTAGGTGCCCCCAGCCTCTTTTTTTTATTTACTCACTCCTTTTGGTCATCTTTTATCTTGTGGGCATCTTATTTTCTTATGGGTTTTCCTTCATGTTGTTAATTGTGAATTTTAACAAAGGGAATCATATAAGTATGAAGTTATCTAACCATAATAAAGGCCCAATCTTTAAGAATCTATTATCACTTCCTAAGGTCAGCATCCAAAGGAATTGTAATGCCATATTTTTTTCTAATGCAAGCACACTAAATTATAAGATTCAATATGTAATGCATGTACATTTCATAGCTATATTTTATAGATTTCAAACCAAACAACAATCATTACAAATGAAGAGAAGTAAAATAAAAACTCATGATCTTATGTGGTAATCTCTTTTTTTTTTAATAGAGGTAGGTTACAAGACAAAAGATGCATATTATAACAAGACTTTCAAATCACAATAGGATGAGTTTATAAGAAGAGGCTATCCACAATCTACCATATAACATAGTTACAATAAGGTGTAATCTTTACAATGATTTTTTTGAGGATAAAAGAACAAGTCACCACTTCAACAAAACTTCATCCTTGAGTCTCCAACCTTGAATGTGCTCCCGAGAATGCTGCTGACAAGAGACATGGCTTGTTTACCACGCAACCAATAGGCATCATCACATGCCTTTCCATGGTTGGAAGTCATGCTAGCCTCCCCGAAGCCCATGGGAGAGAGGAACTAGCTTCCACAATGTGCACAAGTATAAAGGGGTTTGACACACCACAAGAAAAACATAAGACCATTTAACCACTTAGACCTACTACACATGAAAAACAACAACATGAGGATAACAAGGTCAACCTCACAAGGGGGAAGAGAGGAAGTAGGATGCCCAAATCAAAGGTGTCCAACCATAGGAGCACCAACAAAACATGTATACAAAACTCCTTATACCTCATAATCATTCATCCTCCTTATTCCTCCTTTATGCTATAGAAATCCTTCTTGGGAGGATTTTCAAACCCAAAAGGGTTTCCTCACCAAGAATGGGGAAAGGTTCAAGCCATATGAACCTTTCTCCCACCTCAAACCATATGAGGGGATGAGAAGGGACCTTCATGGCTTGACCAACAACCATGAGGTTTGAGAGGGAAATCCCTCTCTCTTCCCCTACATTCTCCAAAAACCATCAATCCAAATGATGGTGGAGAGAAAAAACAAAGAAAACAACAAAACAAACAAACAACTACATTTACCATACAACTCACAACACATCATTTCACACACACCAATCCATTGATTAAACATAGTTAACAAGCTAGGCACAACTAAGAAGAAAAAGGTTAATAACCCTACCTCTATAATGCTTTCCAAGACTCTAAGCTTTTCCCTTTTGTCCAAGCTCCCCTCTAAGCTCCCAAAATTCTCCAAGTGCTCCAAAAAAATGAACCAAGAAGACCCATTCCTCCCACATGAGGAAGAATAAGAAGAGGAACCCAAAAGTTTCCTCACCAATGGGAAAGTGACAAGTGTCACCCCCTCTCCTCTCAAGAGTCAAAGATTCCAAAAACCAAATAAGTAAGAGTAAACTCACCTTTTATCCCTTTTCACCCAAAATACCAAAAACTAAAATAAAACAAAGTGGAGCAACTTTTAACAATTTCACACAACCCAACCATCTTACATGGATGGTGACTAAAGAGGGCAAAATGGGAGGGAAACTCCCTCCAAACCTTGGAAATAGGCCCCCCTACCTATTAGGTAGGGTCCAAGGGCCCATTTTCATGCTAAGGGAACCCCCAAACTCAAAAGGGGTCCCTAAAAATGCCCAAAATAACCCAATTTCGGGTTTGGCATGCTTGGGCACAAGGGTAGAGGGTGTGGGGTCCACCCAAGGTTCACATGTGGTCCCCAATCCCTTCTACCAACACACACACACTTTCCCAAAACCAAACTTAAAATAAGATGAGATCATTAAAACACACCCTCTAAGTTAGTTTACTTAATAAAACACACCCTAAACCTAATTAATTTTACAAAACAATATTACATTACAATTGAGGGGTTCATCCATGGTGCCCAATTAAATACATATAATCTAAGGCCTCAAACATTTAGCATGGTTAGGACTCAGCCTGTGGGCCGCCATGTGCATAATTGTGTAGCTACCACTACCCCAAACCCATACTCTCCTATACCTGTCACTCGCACACTCATTGCACACATTAACCGTGATCTGTCAATATAATAAACATCATCTACACATCACAAATTCAATTTAACTTATAATGTCCTAACATTATTAAACAATCGATAGTGCAATGCATATAATTATTCACATAGTTTGCCATGAATCACCACCAAATAAAATTGCCATGACATACACTTATGTTAGCATGAAATTACCATCATTAAATTCAGAACACTATATCATTAATCAAATCAACCACAAGAGACTAACATCTAACCAATAAGTCTATCATATAACCCTGTTAGTGTCATCAACATCATAAGGAATATATCAGTATACGAATCTAGTCCAATTGGCGTTATGCATCCAAAATGCCATAATATACATGAGGATAAAATATCATAGTAAAATGTCCAAAGTCTATCAGAGTCTCAATCAAAACATGTCTAGGAATAAAGGAACCAACAGATAACTGGAGCTATAAAAATGTGGGCACTACATCCCCCTCTCCTAGAATTAGACTTCCTCCTAGAATTCATTGGAAGAGATAGGGATATCTAGCCCTCAGTGGTGTAGCATCCTCCCAGGTAGCTGATGACTCATCATATCGGTCCCACTGCACTCTAACCTGGTCCAAATCTCGACCCCGAAGGGCCAACCTTCGGTGCTCTAGTATGCATACGGGCTCCAATCTCCACTGCCCTCCATCCTCTACCTATAATGCCGACCAATCCAAAACATGAGAAACATCTGGTACATATCTACATAGTACAGAAACATGAAAAACGTCATGGGCCCATGCAAGGCATGGTGGCAAAGCTAGGTGATAGGAAACTAGACCGATGACCTCAAGAATATCAAAAGGCCCCACAAAACGAGGCGATAGCTTAGAACCCTTTCCATAATGGATCGGAATCTTATGAGGACGAACCCTCAAGAAGACTTTGTCACCCACTGAGAAGTGACAATCGATCCTCTTGGTGTCCACATACGCCTTTTAGCATGCTCTAGCCTGCTCAAGACGCTACCGAATCAGAACAACCTACTGCTCTAAATCCTAAAGATAAGCTGGCCCCAAAATAATCCTGTCATCTAGTCTATCCTAGCTCAAAGGTGTCCTGCAAGGTCGTCCATACAAATCCTGATAGGGAGCCATGCCAATGGAGCTATGATAACTATTATTGTAGGCAAACTCAACTAAATGCAAATAGTCTTCCCACTTCTTCTGCTGGTCCATCACATACATCCTCAACATGTCCTCCAGAACCTGATTAACCCTCTCTGTCTACCCATCTGTCTCTGGATGATATGCCGAATTGAAATTAATCTGTGTACCCAAGGCCTCCTGAAAAGAAGTCTAGAAAACTAATGTGTAGATGGTGTCTCTATCATTGATGATCGTCTTCGGAATCCCATGCAATCTAACAATATCCTCCATAAACACTTTGGTGATGGCCATGCATTATAGGTAACCTTGGTTGGCGAGAAATGCGCAACCTTGGTCAACTTATCCACAGTGACCATAATGGCATCATGACGATAAGAGGACATAGGAAGTCCTACTATGAAATCCATGGAGATCACATCCCATTTCCACTTAGGAATTTCATGAGGGTATAAGAGTCCTGCGGGATGAGAATGCTCTACCTTGACTCTCTGACACTCAAGACACCATGCTACAAAATCTGCTATGTCTCGATGAAGACCTGGCCAATAATATAACTCTCTCAAATCGGCATGCATCTTCTTCACTCTTGGATGTGCTACGTATGGGGCTCGATGAGCCTCAGTAAGGATGAAACTACGCAGATCACCTGCCTTAGGCACATAAATGCACCTATGGAACCGAAGCAAACCATCTGACTCTAACATGCATCTTGAATATCTACCCTCAAAAGAACCCTGAGAATCCAACATCTACCTAGCACCCTCATAAAACCTATCCTCTGGAAGATGCTCAAGTATCCTGCCTCTCAAATCTGACTGCAGTGTCAAAGAAGCAAGCACATGCCGTCATCTACTAAGTGCATCTACAACAACATTTTCCTTTCCCTTGATATACTAGACCTCCATGTCATACTCACATAGGAACTCCATCCAATGCCATTGATGAGCATTGAGGTTCAGCTGAGAGAAGATATGTTGTAAGCTACAATGATCTGTCCTCAAGATGAAAGGTCTACCCAAAAGGAAATGTCACCAACGCACAAGTGCATGAACAACTGCTACAAGCTCTAAGTCATGAGTAGGATAGTTAAGCTCATAGTCCTTGAGCTTACGAGACTCAAAAGCAATAACCCGATGCTCTTGCATAAGAATTGCTCCCAAACCCTCTAGTGATGCATCAGTGCAAACAACAAAATCCTTTGTCAGGTCTGGAACTGCTAAGATGGGCACCGTGGTTAGCCTTTCCTTAAGCAACTGAAAGGCCTGCTCACATTTTTCTGACCAATCAAACTTCTTCCCTTTCCTCTGAAGAGAAGTAATAGGGTGAGAAATCCTAGAAAAGTCCTGCACAAACCTACGGTAATACCCTGCTAAACCCATGAAGCTCCTCACCTCAGTGACTGATGTGGGTGCTGGCCAATCCAAGATAGCCTGAATCTTAGAGGGATCTACGAGATACCCTCACCTGATATGATATGACCCAAGTACTGAATCTCTGTCTGAAAGAAGCTGCATTTTTCCAAGTTCCCATATAACTTCTACTCTCTCAAAACCTGAAGTACCTACCTCAAATGCTCCTCATGTTCCTCCTCGAACGAGAATAAATCAATATGTCATCAAGGAACACTAAAACAAAGCGATCCAGAAATGTCCTGAATACTCCATTCATGAGGCTCATGAAGATAGCTGGGGCATTGGTCAAACCAAATGGAACCACTGTGAACTCATAATGCCCGTAACATGTGCAAAACATTGTCTTATGAATGTCTGCATCTGAAATGCGCAACTGATGATATCCTGACTTGAGATCAATTTTAGAGAACACTCTAGCTCCCCGCATCTGATCAAACAAGTCATCAATCCTAGGGAGTGGATAACGGTTCTTTATTGTGACCTTATTGAGCTGTCTGAAGTCTACACAAAGCCTGAGAGAACCATCCTTCTTCTTCACAAATATGACTGGTGCTCCCCAAGGAGATACACTAGGGCGAATGAGACCCTTCTCTAACAACTCCTCTAACTAAATCTTGAGCTCATGAAGCTCTGAAGTCGTCATCCGATAGGGTGCCCTAGAAACTGGTGCAGATCCAGGCACTAAGTCAATGGTGAAATCCACCTCTCTACTAGGTGGTAAACCTGGAAGCTCTCCTAGAAACACATCTGCATACTCCCTCAAAACTGCGTGATCATCAAGGGGTGAATGCTCTGGAGTACTGTCTGAACGATCACTGATAGTGATAGAAAACAACTGGAAACCATTACGCATGCTCCACTTGAATTGCTTAGCCGAGATCATGCGCAAGGAAATGGGTCTCTGCATCCCTGAAATCACAACTGCACTACCCAAATCATCCTGACACTCAATGACCTTCTCTCTACAATCCACCTTAGCTCGATGAGCCTCGAGCCAATCCATACCCAACACTACCTGATAGGATCCTAAAGGAATAACTCGAGGTCAAGCGTAGTGGAGAAGACTCCCAAATCAAGTACACAACTCTCCACATACGAGTCCACGGTGAGTTTAGCCCCAGAGGCCAACTCAACCTGCCAACTATCTGGCTGCCTAGCCACCACTAGCCCACACTGGTCCACTATAGAAGGTGATATAAAAGAATCAGAAGCACCTGAATCAAAAAGTACTGAGACAGAAATACCCCTGATAGTACCTGTCGTCTCAATGACTATGGCCTGATGCTCAGCCTGGCGGTTGTCAACCGCTGCATACACACGATGGGCGCGTCCCACGTCACCCACCGTCTGCTCGGATCTAGGAGCTCTTTGCATATCCGTAGTAGTGGGCTTGTGCGGACACATATGCACATAATGGTCTGGAGCCCCATAAATAAAACATCCTCTTGTACCCCTCTGAGATGGGGTCCCTCCTGTGCTCTGGCGAACTGAACCTGCCGGTCCAACCCTAGTAGACTACTATGAGTGGGCTGGCTGTGAGTGATGAGTACCTGGCCTCCTGTCTCTAGACCCACCAAAACCACCTCTAGACCCACCTCGCCAAAACTCTCGAGTCCGTCTACCCTTCTGATGCTGGTGTCCCTGATGCTATGTCTGCTATGATGGGTGTGGAGGAGCTCTCGATGCTGCTGGAGGAGACCAGAATCCTCCTCTAGGGGGTGGTACTACTCCCCATGCTCTCTGACTCTAGAATGCCTAAATCTTGTCCTAGAACTTGCTCTTGTTTCTATCTCTATGCTCCTGAGCCTTGGTCTTATTCTCCTCAGCCAAGTAGGCCTTCTCAACGACCTTCTCGAGTGTGGGAGGAGATAACATCCTAACAGCTCCTGCTATATCTGCATTCAGGCCCCAAATGAACCTGTTTACCTGCAATTTCTCATCTTGCAAGTAGTCTACATACTGCAAGAGATCCAAGAACCTGCTCTCATACTGCGCCACTGAGCCAGAACCCTGTCGTAAGTCATGAAACTCATCGATCCTCTTCTGCACAAAATTCTCTGACATATACCGGGCCCTGAATCACTCCTCGAACAACTCCCAGGTCACTGTATCTCGAGTCAAATGGAGCTTCCGCTCCTCATTCCTCCACCAAATGCCTGCTGCGTCTCGAAGGAGGTGTATGGTGAACCTGGCTTTGACGTTGCTCTCATGAGAGTGCAAACCAAAGCAGCTATCCAAGCTAAGGAGCCAGGACTCTGCCCCAAAGCCATCTGTCGAACCAGTAAACGTAGGCGGCTGAAGGTGAAGAAGGTCTCGAATCACACTACCTGTGTCTCGATCCTGACGATGTGGTCTAACAGGTGAGAGGGGTCGCATATCTCCAAAAGGTCCCTCGAAGCTGTGTGATCGGCTGTGACGAAACGAGGCCACCCTCTCGCCAAGGATGGAAGGGCTGCGTGACCTCTCTCGTCTCGGAATGTCGTGCTCAGGTGGCTCTGATGTGCGTCCTCACCAAACAACTCCTCGTCTCCCTAACTGAATGTCCTCCTCTCTCAAAGACTGCGGTGGTGGAAGGAAGACACTCTGTACGACACCTATCAGCTGCTGCAGGGTCTCTAATATCTGAGGCCCAAAATCGGGGCCGGCGGCTCCCGTGTAGGTGCACTATGTCCCGAACCTCGAGCTAATCGTCCCCTCTTGGGTGCCATCCTGAACCCGAGATAGAAAAGAAAAAAGTTTTATAAACTTTCTAAACGTTTGTTGAAGCGTTATATTATTATTATTTTTATTATCATTATAACACTAAATGCAATCCCCTTTTTGTTAATAATTAATCTATAATAATAATTAATTCTCCCAAATTAAATTAACACTATCTTAATAATAATTTAATTATTTTACCCTATTAAGCTCCCTAGGGCCATGTTTAAATATCTACACCCCTAGCAAGTGAATAGTCTTCCTCCCTTTTAAATTTATTTATTTATTTTCTTTTTCTACACACTCTTTAAATTTAATTTTGTTTTCCCCCTTTTAACTTAGTTTATCCACACACACTCCCCTTTATTTATTCTTTTTTTTATTTTATAAAATCCCCATGACTTAAGAGGGTTAAGATTAAATAGGAACCCTAGGATCAAACCCATGTGAGCCTTAGATTTCTACATTTACCCTAATTCTGACCTAATCATCCTTATATTATTTTCTTTTCTTTTCATTTGATTTTCCTTTTGTTTTCATTTTGTTCCTTCTTCTTTACTATTTCTCTTACTTTGTTTTCTTTGTTTCCTCTTGTGCAGTGGAGAAGCTATAGAATCTTAGCTTCATGGAGTCTCTTTTTCTTTTGTAAAATCCATGTATTTTCTGTTCTTCTGTGAAACTTGTTGAGGAAAACCCAAGTTTTGATATATATATATATATATATATATATATATATATATATATTTTTTTGCAGCCCTGTATACGCCATTTTTTTTTTGTTTTTTTATTAATATTTAATACTTTTTTTTTGTTTTGCTTTGGAGGGGGTTTGTGTGCTATTTAGAGGTGGTGGAAAATGAGGGAGGTCATGGTGGCCGCAGGGAGGTAGCGTGGAAATGCGGGTTCGCGCGAGGTTTGGGCGTGGGTTGGGCGCATAGCGGCAGGGTTGCATGGGCGGGGCAGGGACAGGGGTCCGGGGTAGTGACATGGTTAGCGTGCGGGGTGGGAGGAATAGGGTTCGGGTCCGAGGTTTGGGAGTCCAGGGGGGAAGGGTTTTGGGAGTCCGGGGGAAGGGTTTGGGGATAGAGTGTTGGGGGTTTGTTTGGGGCTCAGGGGGGGTTCACCCCCAAAGCACACCCATTTTATTTTTTTGTTTTAATTTATATATGTGCAATAATATATACATATACACACACACACACACACACACACACACATAAATAAAATAACAAAATAACAGTATATATATATATATATTTATATGTAATAATATTAATTTATATGTATATATATATATATATATATAGAATATAATACTAAGTATAATAAATTTTAGGGTATTACAATGAAAATGTATGTTTTAAAATTATATATAATAAATAATGAATATTTTTGTAAGAATATTTCTCTTATATATATATATAATATATATATATTACAATTATATTAACATATTTCCAATATATTAATATCACATATAAAGAAAAGAAAAGAGTTACTAGTTATAAAATAATGGATTAAAAATCTCTTTTTTTTTTTTTTTTTTGTAAGTTTCAAGAGGATGCCACTTTCTGGTTTTCCAATAAAGCAGATTTTTAACTTTCTTACTCTCTTGCCTAAATAAAAGAGGAGGTAACTTTATATATTATTTAAGAAGGGAGGGCTTGGAAGCTAATTTTAAGACTTAGTAAGGAGATATGATCACATATGGTTCACTAATGTTTACATCTTGTTAAGTTAGCAAGGAAAGAGAGTAAAATTAGTTTTATTCTATTCACTAAATTCCAAAGATTACAAGAATAGATATACTTCAAGAATGGTATTTTATTTCCAATTCAATAATGTTAAAAGATTTAACCACAAGAAGAAGATAAGTAGCAAGAATATTAATATTTCCAATCAATCAACTTTCCTTCAAAATGAAAAGACTAAATAGTATTCTAAATTTTTGCAACATTCATTACTATTATTTTTTTAACAAAACAGAAATTACCCAAAGAGTCCGTGTGTTTGAACCACGGCTCTGATACCAAAATGTAATGCCATATTTTTTTCTAATGCAAGCACACTAAAATTTAAGATTCAATATGTAATGCATGTACATTTCATAGCTATATTTTACAGATTTCAAACCAAACAATCATTACAAATGAAGAGAAGTAAAATAAAGAACTCATGATCTTATGTGGTAATCTCTTTTTTTTTTAATAGAGGTAGGTTACAAGACAAAAGATGCATATTATAACAAGACTTTCAAATCACAATAGGATGAGTTTACAAGAAGAGGCTATCCACAATCTACCATATAACATAGTTACAATGAGGTGTAATCTTTACAATGAATTTTTTTGAGGATAAAAGAACAAGTCACCACTTCAACAAAACTTCATCCTTGAGTCTCCAACCTTGAATGTGCTCCTAAGAATGCTGCAACAAGAGACATGGCTTGTTTACCACCCAACCAATAGGCATCATCACATGCCTTTCCATGGTTGGAAGTCATGCTAGCCTCCCCCAAGCCCATGGGAGAGAGGAACTAGCTTCCACAATGTGCACAAGTATAAAGGGGTTTTACACACCACAAGAAAAAACATAAGACCATTTAACCACTTACTACACATGAAAACAACAACATGAGGATAACAAGGTCAACCTCACAAGGGGGAAGAGAGGAAGTAGGATGCCCAAATCAAGGTGTCCAACCATAGGAGCACCAACAAAACATGTATACAAAACTCCTTATACCTCCTAATCATTCATCCTCCTTATTCCTCCTTTATGCTATAGAAATCCTTCTTGGGAGGATTTTCAAACCCAAAAGGGTTTCCTCACCAAGAATGGGGAAAGGTTCAAGCCATATGAACCTTTCTCCCACCTCAAACCATATGAGGGGATGAGAAGGGACCTTCATGGCTTGACCAACAACCATGAGGTTTGAGAGGGAAATCCCTCTCTCTTCCCCTACATTCTCCAAAAACCATCAATCCAAATGATGGTGGAGAGAAAAACAAAGAAAACAACAAAAAAAACAAACAAGTACATTTACCATACAACTCACAACACATCATTTCACACACACCAATCCATTGATTAAACATAGTTAACAAGCTAGGCACAACTAAGAAGAAAAAGGTTAAGAACCCTACCTCTATAATGCTTTCCAAGGCTCTAAGCTTTTCCCTTTGTCCAAGCTCCCTCTAAGCTCCCAAAATTCTCCAAGTGCTCCAAAAAAAATGAACCAAGAAGACCCATTCCTTCCACATGAGGAAGAATAAGAAGAGGAACCCAAAAGTTTCCTCACCAATGGGAAAGTGACAAGTGTCACCCCCTCTCCTCTCAAGAGTCAAAGATTCCAAAAACCAAATAAGTAAGAGTAAACTCACCTTTTATCCCTTTTCACCCAAAATACCAAAAACTAAAATAAAACAAAGTGGAGCAACTTTTAACAATTTCACACAACCCAACCATCTTACATGGATGGTGACTAAAGAGGGAAAATGGGAGGGAAACTCCTCCAAACCTTGGAAATAAGCCCCCCTACCTATTAGGTAGGGTCCAAGGGCCCATTTTCATGCTAAGGGAACCCCCAAACTCAAAAGGGGTCCCTAAAAATGCCCAAAATAACCCAATTTCGGGTTTGGCATGCTTGGGCACAAGGGTAGAGGGTGTGGGGTCCACCCAAGGTTCACATGTGGTCCCCAATCCCTTCTACCAACACACACACACTTTCCCAAAACCAAACTTAAAATAAGATGAGATCATTAAACCCCTAAGCTAGTTTACTTAATAAAACACACCCTAAACCTAATTAATTTTACAAAACAATATTACATTACAATTGAGGGGTTCACCCATGGTGCCCAATTAAATACATCTAATCTAAGGCCTCAAACATTTAGCATGGTTAGGACTCAGCCCGTGGGCCGCTTGTGCACAATTGCGTAGCTACCCTGAAACCCATGCTCTCCTATACCTGTCACCTGCACACTCATTGCACACATTAACCGCATCTGTCCAATATAATAAACATCATCTACACATCACAAATTCAATCTAACTTATAATGTCCTAACATTATTAAACAATTGATAGTGCAATGCATACAATTATTCACATAGTTTGCCATGAATCACCACCAAATAAAATTGCAACGACATACACTTAGGTTAGCATGAAAATTACCATCATTAAATCTAAAACACTATATCATTAATCAAATCAACCACAAGAGACTAACATCTAACCAATAAGTCTATCATATAACCTTGTTAGTGTCATCAACATCATAAGAAATATATCAATATACAAATCTAGTCCAATTGGTGCTATGCGCCCAAAATGCCATAATGTCCATGAGGATAAAATATCATAGTAAAAAGTCCAAAGTCTATTAAAGTCTCAATCAAAACATGTTTAGGAATAAAGGAACCAACAGATAACTAGAGCTATAAAAATGTGGGCACTACAGGAATTCTAAGAGAATCAAAGTGCATCCCTCTATAACTCACTCAAGAGAAAGGGGACTACATTTTATACATACATGCATAGGAGGGGAAGTTCATTTTTCCATCCACATATCTAATTACATTGTTAAATATTTCTATTTCTCACTATTCAAGTGCATCTTACACAAGAGCCACCTAGGGCATGATTCTTACACACACAAATGAGAACTACATGGAGTTTAAAATGTAGTGCAACACTCAGTTGTAAGCTCACTCTGTTGGGTGACCGCCAGTGGTCAATCAAACTCCCCATTTGTATCTTTCTTTTTTAGGATTTTTGTGTTTTGGGGTTTTAAAAATGATCATTTTTTTAGGTTATAGGATAATTCTATGGTTATAGTACAACATAATGGTTATAAGAAGAAAAGGTGAGAAACTATATTGTAACACGTAATAAATTAGTTTCCAACCATTTTTGAATTCATGGGCACCCAAAGAGAGGTCTCTAGTGCTTTCTAGGCATGCTTAACCCAAATCCAAGCACCCCATTCCAAGAATATCTGATGGTCACACATTTTTATGAACATGGTTGTGATATTTTCCTCCTATTTATATGTCTTTCAATCTTACACACTTTGGGATCAATTACAAAATCATCTAAATCTTTCATTCCCTCTCTAGAACCGAGGTTTTCAATTTTATCTAGCTTATTTCTTAGGTCATATATGTACTTTCTTTTTTATCATTGTGTTGTGACTCTAAAATATATAGGGTTTTACAAATTCCATATTTTTAATAACTATATCCATATTTAATCTAACCCATCATTTTCAAATATATAATAAAAACTCTAAAACAATCCCATGTAGGCATTATTAGGTAGGATCATGAGTCTTAAAGCTACTACCATGAGACATAAGAGCACTATTTCTTATGAATAAATCTACAATGAACCTATCAGTCCATCCGTACCAATCCAAATCTTATCCTCCTCACTAGGAACTACCTAAATTTATCAAATTTTACAATAAGGATGATCCACAACAACATATCAGGGCCTTTCGTCATGCCTACTACCTCATCACCCATGATCAATATTTTATGTTGAGGACCTTTCCCATGTCGTTGGATGGCCCTTCCCTTACTAGTATGATTGTATTCCCCAACATTCCATGTTCTCATTCTTTTAACTAACACAGCTTGTTTCTTAAACATTTCTTTATTAACATAGCTCATAATGTTTCTATCACCTATATGTATGTTATCAAAAAATTTGAAGATGATTCTATCACTGATTTCATTTCCATATGGTGAGGGATGATCGACCAACCCTCCTCCCTTCCAAAAACTAGGCTAATCAATTTATTCACTTGATAATTCACCAAACATATAAAATCCACATTACAAATTCAATTATTTAAAACATTTGATGAAGCCTTCACCATGTCCTGAAAACTAGAACTTCTATCCCTTGAGGATGGTAAAGTAAAACTATGATCTAATAAATTCAAACCTGACCCCTCCTTCAAGGATTCTTCTAGTACATATAAATCTAAAGGTTCCATAAATAGAGCTGTATTGAAACTCCATCTAAGAGTTATTCGGACTCTAAAAATCCCAACCTCCATGAAAATATGCACCCCAAGAGAGTCTTACAGTTTCCATATTTGATAAAATCCTTGCCACTTGAATTATTAAACTTCTTGTCATCCAAACTATCAATGTTTCCACATCTAAACCTTCTTGGTATAGAGAAAATGACTACTATAAATATCACCAAGTCTAAGGACATGACATCAAAAGGTGTTGATGATTTAGAAATGTCATTCAAAATCTCATCAATAGGATGAGTTATAACTTGATAACCCGAATGCACCTCCTAACCAAAATTTGGATGTGTTTAAACAACCTTTTCCAAATCATCCTCCAACTAGCAACCAACCTCAAACCAATGTCATAAGATATCATCACATCATCAATGTCATCAATGAACTCTCACCCACACCCAAAACATCATCGGTCTCCACGACTGACACCCCAACTAAATAATAAAACTCTCTAGATGACATCACTACATATTTCTCAAGTCCATCTAGGTCTCAACCTTTAAAATCCATCCCATCCATTTCAAAAATAATGTATGATATTGTCCCTTTGACATCGCAAGAAAAGAAACATGTCTGTGATATTTTAAATAGATCTTTCAATGACCAAATCTCCATGCATCGAATTAAAAACCCTATAAATATCACATCAAAACCAACCACCTTCATGACTAGCAAGGAAATGCTCTTGCAATACCATCACCAAACCAACACAATCCCCTTTCCCTCCATCTTGGGGCCACACCCATCCTCTAAGCTTAAAATAACTGTCACAAAATCCAAACTAGTCTCTATAAAACATCTAGATATACTTACTCAAACACATGTCATGTGCCTCATACCCTTGAATGATCTGATGAAGCTCATAACTCTACACCCTTGACATCATCTCAACAAGCTCTGATAGGGTATTATGCTAAAACCCTTAAACAACTCATTTGATCATCAACTATCATATTACCACCTATTAAACTCTTTAACCCTGGGATGGAAACCTTCCTAGTATAATTACCAAGAATTTTTTTCTTACTATCGAATACTAGGACATTACACTAAATATTGCAAATCCCTTCATGTCATCATCCAAATAGCTTTTAATAAAGGAATACAACTAATCAATGAAGACCATCCTAGTCAACTCAACAAATCAACATTACATCAAACCTAATCCTAAGCTTCCTATATCAAATAGTCCAAATAAATAATCTGAAATCCCCTTTGAAAAAGTTGTGGTATCCTCTAGTAAGCTATCATGTTTTTATATTGACATGGTCAACATAATCACCAAATCCCATGCATTTGACTTGAAGGCCCAAAATCAAGACAAGCCCAAAGTATCTATCTTTGTGGCTCCTCCTAAGTCACCTAATCCATCATCATCTAAGGCTAAAGTTTCCATACTCATAGATCCTTAGAATGAGTCAACAATAAGTATTCAAAATAATATTCTTAAACAACTACATCAGGTCCCGTTAAAATTTACCTCTATAAGTTCATTCAAAACTCTCCCCAACATCGCCAAGACATGATCAAAGCCCTCCAATCAATCTCATTCCCATTCGATGAGACCCAATATTTTTCCAACCTATTTGGTGCCTTAAATATGTCATCTTCTATTGAATTCCATGATTATGAGATCTCATTACTCCAACCCAAAGGTCATGATCTTTCTCTTTTCGTCACCTCCCAAATCAATAATACTCTTGTTCAAAGAGTTATGATTGAAAATGGTGATAGAATAAACATGATATCATCTCACACATTAAAATAACTCCAATTACCTGACACCATTTTCACTCAATCACCTACCACTCTACATGTGTTCAATGATACAATGCTTGCCCCCACCTGACACAACTATCTTGTCCATCAAAATACAACCAAAATCCTCCATGAACTCTTTTACCTTGTAAAAAAATTTCTAGTATAACATGATACTTGGTCATCCTTGATACCCGCAATGTGATGTGTCTTTTCCATTCTATACCGATGTCTAAAATACAAACACAAAGGTGAGACCATCATGGTCTCCACTGATCAAAATCCATTTAAATATTACCACATGACATACAAGCCTAACAACATCCTAATTCCTTTGCAAGATCCTATATCTAAAAATGAAGCTTTCAAAATTTATTTAATCCCCGCATCCAAAATACAAAATGTTGACTTTTTTGATGACGTAATGAAATATATTTCACCGGGGATTGCTACCTCCTAGAAATTAATACACTTCCCACACCTAAAATGTATGGGAGGTCTGACAAACAACCACTTTATGAACCTAACATATGAAACATAATTTCCTTTGCCCTCCATTCCTCCAAACATAATTAGTGTATGGAGGCATCAACCACCCTTCAAATCATCTCAACAGCTTAATCACACACAAAACCTTTTCCCTCGTATTTCTCATTTCTAGATAAGCCTCAGTTCTCCTAGACTTATCTTCATTAGTGTGCCTAGAAATTATTTGTCCTTTGTCACTAGGAACAAGGTATCTACTATTTCCCTTTGAGAACTTCTAAAAGAATTATTAGAAATATGGTCTAAGATTCAAACCATCTTCCTATGACTCATCCCCATCAAACCTCAACATTCCAATTATCCCCGTCATCACCATGTCGAATACCCTTCAAACATTCATTATACCATGTTTATCCTCGTAACATTTTTTATTCAACACCATCACACTTAGACCACTCGACCTATTAGGTTAACAAAAAACGAATATATCCCCTTAAGCTTCCCTCACACTGGTAGAAGAATATTCTCCTACCATCGACATTCTCCATTTTCATTTTCATGATGACAATGCCATCTTAACCTATATGGGTGTTGAGGATCATTATCTTCAAAATAACCTTCCATCTGACACATCTATCCTCCTTAATGAATCCATTTTCGATGCTAACATTGACACATCGCAATATCCACACACTCGGGTCAAAATTAGCCAAGCCTTATACTTGTGTGAACTCCAATAATTCACCACTTTTATGTCCAAACATAGTCAAGCCTTTGCATGGTTCTATAGTTATATGTCGGGAATATACCAAATCATAATCATCCACAATATCATCACCATCTTGTGTGTTAGATATGTGAAGAAAAATCTTCATAGAATGCATCCTCGCATCACCCTTATAATCAAAGAACTTCATCATCTTCTTTCAACCAAATTCATACTACCCATTGATTATCCACAATGGGTTTCTAACATCGTGTCACTAAAGACACTATTAAAATATGCATATGTACAAACTTCGAGACTTGAACTTCACATACCCTAAAGACAATTTTCCCTACCCAACATTGACCATCTCAATACAAGGCATCTTTTATCATCCCATGGGAACCTTCTACTATATAGTTATTCCCTTTAGATTTAAAAATGTAGGATCTACTTATCAATGTGACATAACCTATATCTTTGACGATATTATCCATAAAACTATGGAAGACTACGTTGACGATATCTTAGGTAAATCCAAACACCAAAGATACCATCTCATCATTCTTGATATGATCTTTGCATGTCTTCTATAGTTCTTCCTTCACCTTAATCCCACTAAATGCGTATTTAGAGTTATCATAGGAAAAATCCTTGGATTCATAGTGTCTATCAGGGGAATTGAAGTTGACCCTTCTAAATTCAAATCCATTCTCAAAATTCCTCCACCATCTAATCTTAAGAAACTTCATAATATTAAAGGAAAACTTCTAACTATCTGATATTTCATCTCACAATTATCAAACCATTATTAACCCTTCCATCATCTTATATGAAAATATATCCACTTCAAATGGGACAATCATTATCAACAAGCCTTCAATGCCCTCAAAAAGTATCTTTTATCACAACCAATACCGACACCTCCACATCATGGGGATCCATTCTATCTTTATATCTCTGTAATTGACCATACCTTGAGATCCATGCTTTCCCACCGAGATGAGAAAGGTAAGGAACATGTCATATATTACATAAGTCACACCCTTCATGAATACAAAATTTTCTATTTAGAAGTAAAAAAGTTGTATTGTTCCTTGTACTTTGTAAATTCTAAACTTCATCACTATTTACTTAATCACAAAACATATGTAGTCACAAATTTCAATCCACTAAAATTTATACACTCTAAACAATGTCACAAAATTGCATCACTAGATGGCTCATGCTCATGATGAATTTATCTTGAGTACATCTCTCCAAAACCCATTAAGGGGTAGATCATTTTTATCATCTTGCGAAACTCCCCTTCCATCTAATCAGATTACGCTTATGAAAACTTTCTTTATGAATCAATCAAAATGCTTGATAAATACAATGCCCTCTCAAAATGACCTTGTTCTTTGACGGGTCCAAATTTAAGTAGGGGAGGTGCCGAAATAGTCATAATACCACCTTAGGAAACTTTTATTTCATTGTCTTTCAAACTAAAATTTTAATATACTAACAACATGGTAGAATACAAGGCCCTCATTATGGGGCCCCGAAAAACTACCTTTCTAGGTGTACAAATCCTAGACATCTATGGTGACTCACAAATTTTCATCAATCAAATCAAAGGATTCTATCAATGCAAAAATGAGGTCCTTCATAAATAAAAACTATCATCAAATATCTCCTACAAAACCATATTACAAAACCATCTTACACTTGATTTTATCTTCCAACTATCAATCATATAGAATATAGCTCATCTAATACTTGTTACAATCAAACATACCGATATCTTTCCAATAGAAAAATACCTTCATATCTATTAGGAAATGGAAAAATATATTTTCAACAACATACATCTCGATACAACATATTAGGAGGTATCCTTTACAAAAGTGAATTTATCGGCCTCCTCCTCTTATGTCTTAAAAATTCGAGGCTCGCCTCTAGCTATCCAAGATTTCTATGATGGCATATGTGATGGACACTTGAACAATTTGATTTTTTCCAAATGCATCATAAGCATGAGGTACTATTGGCCTAAACTTAATCAAGATTATTGTGACTATGTTAATAAATTCACCAAATTTCAACAATATGCCAACTTCACACATGCTTCTAGTCATGATCTTCAACCATCCCAAGATATTTGGACCTTATCACAATAGGGACTTGATATTATTGTCCTTATCAACCCTCACTCATCAGAATGACACAACTCAATTATTACCATTTTTTTTTACAAAGTGGGTGGAAACAATCCCCCTCATTTCTACTAAAGTAGATGAAATAGTCAACTTCATCCATCATCACATTATATGTCATTTTGGTATTCCTCATAAGCTCATAACAGATAATGGAAAATAGCTCAAAAATTAAAAAATTAAAAACGGTATGGCATCTACAACATCAAAATTATCTTTTCTACACTTTACTATCAACAAGCTAATGGTCAAACAGAGGTCTCTAACAAAACACTGAATAAAATCCTCATGAAAATTGTAGATCAATCTAGGGGGATCAATATGCAAATTTCCTTCACATTGTGGGCCTATTAGACTAGTATACATACTCCTATAGGCACTAAAAATTTCTCTTTAGTCTATGGTACTAAAATTATTCTTCCCCTTGAATTTAAAATTCCATCATTATGCATTTCTCTTAGATATTTCATATTCGATGAGGACTACCATCAAGAACATTTATCACAACTTGAAATTTTATATGAACATCATCTAACCACAATTGAAGAAATTAACATATATCAAGAATGAAGCAAACAATCCTATAACAAACATCTCAAGCAATATGAATTTAACAATTTTGATCCATTTCTCAAAGAAAACCAACATGTCACTAACATGGAAAGTTGGAGAGGTTTGATGTTTGTCTATTAAATGATTTTATTCTTCTTTCATTTCCTTATAGTGTCTCATATTTATGTACTTAGATTCTAAAATTATTATTATAACATGAATATTGTAGGTGTAATTTCAAATCATGTTTTAGATTATGACATTTTAGTAAGATTACATACATTTGACGCACTAAAGGAGACACTTATTTTTATCACATGAATTTTTCTTCAAGTTCCAATATTTCTAATGTATTTTATTGAAATTCCATATTTTTTGTAACATTTTCTTGTATTTGGAAGTGTTTATTTGGCCTTATATATTTTCAATAGGATAGGTGTTATTAAAATTCAAATTTGATGAGAAGCATTCAACCTTTTTAGCTCATACCTTAGTTTCTATGCCACCATCTTCAAAGCCTTGCATTGTGTAATCGTAGCTTTTGGTTCCCCATGGTGGCCTCTCTTGGGAAAAAATTCACAATTTATTTGTTTCAACAACCTTGAATTCTATTTTTGAATCCTTTCCCGAGTATTATCAAAAAATTAGAGAATCAACAACCTTCAACTACTTTCTAGTGGCATTGCATAAGATAAATGACCTTATACACTTTGTGGTTTCCTTGATTTTCATAACTTAGTTGCAGGGTTTTATTTCTATTTTTTTCTATTTTATGTTTTTTTATTTATTAGTAAAAGGTTTTTGAGGGACCTTACCCAAGAGTACAACCATAGGCTCAACATCCAAGATAGAAAATATAGAGAACAATAGCTAAAAAAATAATAAGGGGCCACACCCCATCCAAAAGAAGAAAATAACAAAGTACTAGGGCAAGGGATGTCTACCAACAGTAAGCCCTACTACGAGCAAAACTAAAAACTACAGCACTACAACAACATCATAAAAACATTATAACAATTGCACCAAACATAAAGAAACACATACAATAATTGATGGATTTATTGAGACCTTCATAGTAATTTTGTGGTCCTTATACAAATTCAAAGTAGTAGTTATATTTGGATCCCAATTTGAGGCTTTTAAATTTTTGGTGCACTTCCCATTCTTCCACATAGAGGTTAGTATTCCACTGACATCACAAATTTGTTAAATGTGCACTTGTAGGATGTCAAGAACTGACATGTGGATGGACATGAATTTTTTATGTTTATCTTCCATAGTTTTGAATTTAGTGGAAATGGTGTTAAATTCCTCTCTGAAGCTTGAGATGGTGTCTCAGTAGATGAGTTTTTAATGTTGTATTTGAGAAGAAAATCCACATTATCTTCTAGTTTTTTCAGAGTCTCAACTTGAAATTTCATTTTTTCCAAGACAGTGTCCTAATCACTAACATCAATAACAATAAGGGAGCTACCAACCACCATGACTTCTTTTCCTTTACTACTCCTAAGAACCTTTTAGGGGTGGCTCAATAATAGGGTCTCGATACATGGGGTTCTTGGAATGGATACAAGGCTGTTATGGGGGTGGTGGGGCAAGTGGGGGATGAGGATAATTGGCCATGACATCAATAATGTACTAGTGGATGAGATATATGACCCCCTGATGTAAAGGAACAGTCCTTTTATGACCATAAACCTCCTTAACTAACTTTTCCAAAGATTTCAAGATATAGTAAGACAAACTCACCTTGACATCACACCTGAAATGATTTAGCAACTCTAGGTGATGAAGTGGGAGGAAAATGATGTTACAAGTAAGGTACAATAGAATGATAGTTCAGACCCTTTCAATATCCTTTAGTAAATGAAGAAAACTAATGTAAACATATCTATGTGGGAATCATTAGTCATTCCATGACAAAGTTACCTTTTACAAGCGCTTACGCTAACTTTTATATCCCAAATGAGTCATCCAAGGAGAAAAAAGTTCTTACCAATTTCATTCAGTAGAAAGAGGATCAACTAGGAAGAAACATGAATCCTAAACCATTCTATGTATCATTTATCATTAGAGATATTCTAGAGCACAATTACATGATTGACTCGGGGGCAAGCATCTCAGTAATGTCAAAGCAAATTGTAGACTAGTTAGGTCTCAAGTATGGTCCTCTTTCAAAAGGATTAGTGTAATTAAATGGGACAACCGTGGGAATTGTTGGAATTATCAAAGGTTTAAGCCTCATATTACATGCATGTCCTAATGTCATAGTTTCTTAGGATGTATATATAATTGATCTACCTCCACTCTTTGCTTTGTGTTTATCTAGAGATCTCACCGCTAAAATTGGAGACTACTTATCAAAATATTGGTCTCACATGCTATTCGTAACCAAGTATGGTGTGAAGGACACTATTATATCTAAACAAATTGTTACATACCATATAGAGCCTTATACACCCATCCTTACCAATGTTAATTGCACATCTTTTGATCAAGAAGATTAACCAAGCACTCAAGGAGAAGATACCCAAATTGGAGGCATTATTGAATTAATACTTGATGAATGGGAACATAACCATCATGGTTATGATACATACAAGGAGATGGAAGAGTTTGGTATATGTATCTATTGTATGCATGAAGAGAATGCACCCTTGCCAAGTGTTTCGAGCCTAATAATGAAGTTTGGAAAATGTTCTTTGATGAATCTAGGAGTAGGAAAAGTGCAGGGGTGTAGTTTTACATCCCCTAAAGGTGTAAATACTATTCATATTTCATATTTCAATTCAGTTTCTCAAACAATATAGTATAGTAGGATTCCCTTATCCATGGACTGTAATGGGAAAGAAGAATGATTATCAAAACTTGTAGGCTTTTGGGGATAGTGAATTGATAGTCAATTTGGTCAAGGGTTCCAATGCATCAAAGAATGATATACTCAAGGATTATAAGCATAAAACATGGGATATTTTGGAGGGTTTTTAATCCTTCAATATTCAATCTATTCCAAGAAAGGATAATGAGGCTATTGACTTATTTGCTGCAATTGGAACAAGGTTTGATGTTGTTGACAATGTCAGGAGAGACAAATTTCAGCCTCATATCAGGATGGTAGTGATACCTTCCATACCAAATAAAAACAAAAATTAGCAATTGTTTGAGAATGACTAGAAAATTATTAATTTCATTCAAGAATAATCTTATTTTTCTTCAAAAATCAGACAAATGGGAAGAGTACTATGGGGACAAGGTTGTACATATTAGAACAAAAAAGCTACCTAAGGGCCTAGTGACCTTAGATTTCATCTTGAATCCTAATGACCAGTTAAAAAAAGAGAAGGAAAAAATAATGGTTAAGGGTTATGATGCAGAGCCTATCTCAAAGTGGGTCAAGAAAATATCTTTAGATTGACAAGGTAAGCACTTATCAAGAGAAACATGATTTTGTGAGACTTTGTAAATATTTTTGTGATGTTTTTACATGGATCTATGAATACCTTACATTTTTTTATCCTAGATTATCTCATCAAACCATTGAGTTTGATCGTATAACCAATTCAATCGAAAAAAATAGGGCCATCAACCCACATATTGAAGCCTTGATGAAGAAAGAGTTAAACAAGGTAATCAAAGAAAGCATAATTTTTCCTATTAAAAATTCATCTTGGGTTGCATGAATATTTTTCTAGTACGTAAGAATATTGGAGAGATTAGGATGTGTGTTAACTTTAGATACTTAAACAAGTATTCCTTGAAGGATCACTATCCACTACATTCAATGGAACAAATTCTACAAGTGGTAGCAGGTTCATAAAGGTCTTCCTCCTTGATGGGTACTCGGGGTATAATAAAATCATGGTAAAAGAGGAGGATCAGTTCAAGACAACCTTCACTACAAAATGGGGAACCTATACTTATAGAAAGATGCCTTTTAGCCTTTCAAATGCTGGATAACATTTTGAATGGGCCATGAACATGGAATTCCAAGGGATGATCAAAAATTGTTCTTATGTATCTTTATTATATCACATTGTTCTCCAAGAATGTAGTGTATCAATTCCTTCATCTCAAGCAAGTATTTAAAAGGTGCAGTAGTTCGATTCTCTCTTAATCCTAAGAATTACATCTTCTTAGCCCATGAAGGTAAAGTCATTGGCCAAATTATTTCTAAGGAAGGATTAAGCATTGATCTAGATATATTTAATGATATTCTTGTACTACCACTACCTAGTCATAAAAAGGCTCTTCAAAGATTCTTAGGAAGGATCAACTTTGTTAAGAGATTTGTCCCTAAATTTTCTAACCTTATCAAGCCCTTGATGTTGATGTTAAAGAAAAACATGGCTTTCAAGTGGACTACTGAAGGAAAAGAGGGTTTTGAAGCCATAAAGTAGGCTATTGTGCAGGCCCCAACTCTTGTTAATCAAAATTTCTCAAAGGATTTCATTTTTATGCCTTTGAAGTTATTGAGACAATCTTAGTTGTACTAGTGAAATTGAATCAAGAAGTACTAGAACAACCTATTCCATTATTCACTCAAGGCCTTGAGGATTATGAGGTAATATATTCATTCATTGAGAATCATTTTCTTAGTGTGATAAGAAGTTTAAAGAAATTTAGAAATTTAGTGTCAAATAACAAAATTCATCTACTAGTTTCACATGTTGGTGTAAAGGATTTTATTTTAAACAAGGACCTTAATGAGAAAAGAGCTAGCTGGATAACCAAGGTCATGGAATATGACATTGATATCAAGTGACTAAGATGGTCAGGTGTAAAGGTCTGTGTGAATATTTGGCTTCATACCAACAAAATGAGCAGAAAATATTTTTGTGCTTTAAGATGACCAGGTACAATCATCCAATGCCTTACCCAACTTTTTCTCGGACTCGTGGATATAGTAAAATTCTTCCAAATAGGTCAATTCCCTCAAGGATTGAGTAAGGCCAAGAGAAGGTACTTCAAGCTTCATTCTATTCCATATGTGCTTGTTGATGATATTTTGTTTAAGAAAGATGTAAATGGTGTCCTCCTAAGGTGCATCAAAACAAGTCAAATAGAGAGGATATTACATGAGTTCCATGATAGTCAAACAGTGGTCACTTTTCCCTAAGATTTATAGCTCTTAGAGCCATAAAAAATGGTTATTACTTTCCTAATATTTTCAATGACTATTATGCACGGATTATGAAATATATAAAATGTGCATTCTTTAAGGGAAAGTAAAAACTAACATTCCTTCTACTCTACCCTATCTCAATTGAACAACCATTCATATAATGAGGACTAGATTTTATTAGGGTGACTAACAAAAATTCAATCCTCGGCCATACGTGGATCCTCACAGCCACAAAATACTTCACCAAGTTGATGGATGCAATTTCACTAAAGGAATCAAATGAGAGTAGCATTCTAAACATTTATGAAGGTATTGTGACTAGATTTAGTGTTCCTTTAAACATAATTTCGATAATTCTCTGGCATTCCTTGGAACAAATAGCTCTTATTGGGATGTTAGAAATGACATATACTTGGGAACTTCCTCAAATTATTACCCCCAGGGTAATGGCTAGACTGAGTCCACAAATAAAAATATTTTGAAGATTATAAGCACTTTGGATGATAATTAGAGGACTTGACACACAAGGCTGAAATCAGCCTTGTGGGCTGATAGAATTATGCCCAAAAGGTCAAATGGTAGTTCTCCCTACAAATTGCTCTATGGAAAAGAAGTAATATTTTCATTATCTATGGAATTACCAACTTTGGAACTTATCAAATAACTGAATTTATTTGAATTTTAAGCCATAGAAGTGATATATGTAGAGATCATGGAGCTAGAAGAGCTCAGAAGTCAAGTTATGCAAGCAATGGAGAAAGATCAGGCCCAGATTAAGATGAGATTTGATAAGAGAGAAAATATTTGAGTTTCCTCAAGGGAGACTTAGTCCTAAAATGGGATGCAAATAGGGCCAAACTAGGAAGACATTCTCGAGTTTGATGCAATGTGGAGTGGCCCTTATATGATTTCAAGGTGCAAGGAAATAATGCTTTCCAATTGTTAAAATTAGAGGGAGAAGAACTGCAGATTCCACCCAATGAGATCCATCTCAAACATTTTTATTGAATTATAAATCTCCCTTGTACATATTATATTAGTTCATTTCCTCCAAGTTCTTGCAACACATTGTTTTTCTCGGTAGTGTAGGTCTATTTTCTATGAATAAGTGCTTGTGCACAATAAGCATATTCCATTTGGGATATGTATGATTTTCCTATTTGTATATAGTTTTGTGCCTTGTTATTCTTGGTGTAAAATTCATTCTAAATGGGTTTCAAAATCATTACCAAGTACGATAAGTGATTTAGATCGACTCGGGCATGAATTCTTCAAATTTTAGATCATTTTTAGGTTACCAAGATGACTTCATGTCTAATGGATGCTTCAAGATAATTGATCCTTCTATTCCAACAAGCATATTGTCCTGTGAGTCGTAAAATTTTTATCCATTTTTTCACCACATACAAAATGGAATAAGGTACAAAATTCTAGACTTTTCATTATGTTCAAAGCTGAGTGATGAGGAATTATGTTATAGCCTCTTTGAATTTGGAAAACTGACCATGTATCGGTAGCATCTTTTGATTCTATCGATTGATAGCATCTTTCGATGCTACTAGAGAGTACGGTCGGTAGCATAGTGTCGATGGTAGGTCTCGATAAGGCATCGGTAATAGATAAGGATGCGACTGACTAGTAACAAAGGAAGATGTTAGTCAAGTTGTGAAGGTGCAGGTCGACACAATGTAGAAGAGAATTATCCTACCGTCTAGTTGCATTAACATTAAAATGTTTGATATTAGGAGTGCAAGCTTGAAAATATTCAACCATTTGATATGATAAGGATGTGTTATAGTCTTGTCACAATAATGTTATGATCAAACGACTCTACAAAGGTTAATTCTATCAACTGATAGCTTGAACAAAGGATAGTGTAACCATGTTTCAAAGGGTTGGCATGGAGCTAGCCAATTACGGTATATCAATGATGGGCTAGGAATTAATAAATGTGGTACATAGTAGCTCAACAACAAGTTTAATGAGGTATGACACCCATGTCTTCCCATGTAAGAAAGGTACCATTGGGAAATGAGTTAGCGAGGTTTCCCGTACCTCTTTTCAAATATTTAATGCAGCTTTGTTAGTTGGAGAGGAAAATTCAAGGATTTCTTTCTATATAATGTAAATTCTCCTCATTTGTGAGGGTAAATGTTCTGAAATGTAAAGGAAATCTATCAAATATTATTCCGAACTTATGTGAGTTGGGGCCTCATATTTTGGCATTTTGCAACAATTATTTCCTTCTTTATACTTTGTAATGGGTATCCTTCTGAGTAATAAAAATCAAGTTTTGTGGCTTTTTTCTTCCATGTCTTGTGTTATATTACATTTATTTCCTTCCATTGTATTTTCAGGTATATTGTGCATACTTTTTCTTCTTACACTACTCAAATCTATTGTGCTCCATGAAAATGGAGATTTGATTATTGTTTTGAACTGTGGCACTTCTATTTGCCCTCTCCTACTTTGTTTTGTTTCTATTTTCATTCACTTGGAATATCTCCACCCTTGTTCTTGGTTTTATCACCTCCCTTAGTTTAGGATTTACATTTCATGCATCTCTCTCTTTCCCTGGTCCCTTGGAGTTTTAGGTTAGTGTTAGGTAGTTACATTTCCCTTTTAGGAGTAGTTTTAGCATTAGGAATAGGTAGAGGAACCATCCTTCTCTAGAGGTTTGTCTCATTTTCAAGGGTCCCACACCTTGAGACAATCCCATGTTACCTAAAAACACTAAATTCTCATCCAAAATTTATTACATATCATAGGGTGCTATTTTTTGGTGATAACAGCTTCCTCCTCTAATAGTTGCAAAGCTTTGAGTATATTTCTTGTGTAGATCCTAAAGCTCCTTACACATTTAAAAACCTATAATTCCACCACATAGAGACTATGGGGAAACCTTTGCGACCTTCAAAATTTGATTACTTATCCTTGGAATTCGTGGATGATGACATGATTATAGGTGAAGTCATATTTCATGTTGATGACCCACCACTAATCATTAGTGCCATTTTTCATGATCCAAAAGTACATAGATTATTTTTGGAAGAAGGTTATCGCATTAACCTTTCTTCTTATTCCCTTATCAATAATCTCGAGTTCTCTATCGAGAATCTCAAACCCACTCATCTAACTTGTCGAGTCTTTGAAAAAACTAAGAAGAAACCCATAGGATGCATTTGGTTACCTATTACAGTCATACCTAAGATATTTCATACTAATTTTATGGTCCTAGATCATCCTCTTTCTTATAACCTCTTACTAGGATGCCCTTGGACACATTACATGCATGCAGTTGCATCGTATGAGTATAGTGTATCAAATTCATTGACAATAACCAATGCTTTAGGAATGATGTTGATCCTAATCCTTGGGATGTGCCAGTACCACTCCTTAATGAAACTTTCCTCATGCCTACTGATCCTGAGATTCAAGGTATTCTATATCCGAATTCTTCAATCTTAATCCTAAAATTCAAGTCACATTAGAATATTCGAATGATGATGAACCTAATGAGCTCCAAAATAGAGTCAAAAAGAATTGACTACCTAGTGACATTTTGCAACAATTACGATGAATCCTCCTACCGTGGGACTAATACCTACCACAATCTAAACAAGAAGAACCTATTTATCATGCCTAAACTTAAAATCATTTAGAATGTAATGATTTAGGCATTGTGTAAATCTTTTCTAATCATCCACCCCTCTCACCCCAATCTCTTAGAAATATTGGTGTCACATCCAAAGAGGAGGAGCCTTGATAAGAATATGTTGTCTTTTCCTCCCCTAATGATGAAGAATGCATTATCTCGCATGTTGATTCCAGAAACTTGGAAGTACTAGACTAGCAACGTGCCTTAGCCCAAATGTAATCATTATGAACCCAATTTAACACCATTGATACATCCTATGAGCCACCCATTCACAACACTAGTGATAGTGAGGAAAAGAGGAAATACTTCTATATGTGCCTCCTACTAATCCTCCTCTTTTGGACACCCCTTTGTATTAGAACAACTCCATGATTATTCATCTCATCATCCTTCTAAATAAAATTCATATCCTACAATAACTACACCGCATGTGGCATCTTCTAAGACTACCTCAGCAATTAGTGATGGTCCCTTCACTACTAGGATGACCATCATGGATCTTTCACCCAAAGAGGTCACCTTAGATGCTAGGGTGTTGGATGTTTAACAAACTAGTTCTAGATAGCATTGATATGGTAAGCAATATGTAGGCTTAGAGATTGATGTAGAATATCATGGTCCTCTTCCTACTTTAGAAAATGATGAAGCTATCCTAGAAATCTTATATGCATGTGAGGATAGGCTTCCTTGAAACTATCACAAACTTGGTAATTTACCCCACCCATGCGCTTTGATGATTATGTCGCTACTATCGATCCTTGTCAAGATGAAGTGCTAAAATTTCCTGAAGCTCCATATCATTTTCAAGACAAAATGCTATGTTAGCTGAATCAATTATTAGTGTATAATTAGATGATGATCTCTCACATATCTTTATGCTTAGATATTTTTTTCCCCATCTACGCTAATGAGACATTGAAATTTTAAGAAAACATAAGGAATTATTCGAAGGGGATATGCTTGACATTCGAACATTGATCTTGATATTTTCTCCCATAATATTATCAGCTATCTTGATGTTGCACATGTGAGTAAAAAGATAAGAAATTTTCCTCCCGAGATCAATGACATTTTCCACAAGGAAATCATTAAGCTCATATATGCCAAATTCATCTCGCACTTTGGACTATTTTGAATGGGTTTCTAATATTATCCCAATTAGGAAGAAGGCTACTCTCACTATTCAAATTTGCATTAATTTCATAAACCTTAACCTCACTTTCCTAAGAATTTTCCGTTTCCCTTCATTGACACCATAGTTGATTCTAGGGTAGGGTATGAATTTTATCTCTCAAGGATGGATTCTCAAGGTATAGCCAAATTTCATATTCCTACTAAAGATCAACATAAGACCACTTTCACAATAGAAGGGAGCACTTATTTTTATGTCAAAATACCCTTTAGACTCAAGAATTTTATAGTGACATATCAGCATGCCATGAATCACATATTTCATGACATCATACATAAAAATATCTAAGTTTATGTGGATGATCTTCTCATCAAATCTTGACGCACATGATCATGCTCATGACTTGGACATTTCCCTAGGGTGTCTTCATAAATACAAAGTCTATCTCAATCCTGGTAAATGCATATTCATGGTGACTTGAGGAAAAATTTAGGATTCTTAGTATCTAAATGTGGCATTGATGTAGATCAAGTAAACATTAAAGCTATCCTAGATATTCCACAACATACTTCTATAGATGACATTTAAACATTTCTAAGTAAAATTGGGTCAATTCAAAAGGTTGTTCTTGGGTTTAATTATCACATACAAGCCATAAATAGCCTGCTCCAAAATTCCACTAAGATTGAGTGGACTAAGGAGTGTCAACAATATTTTGACAACATGAAGCAATTTTTGTCCTCATTAACAATGTTACAACCTAATTCTCTTGATTGACCTTTTCTATTAAACACCTCTTCCACTCAAGTTTTTTTGGGGGAAATGCTGGCTTAGGAAGATGAAAAGGAAAGGACCATGTCATTTACTATGTTAGTTGATCCCTATTATTTTACTATATGCGATATAATTCCATTGAGCGGGATTTCCTATCCATTTACTATGAAGCTACAAAACTACACCACTATATGCCCTATCAAACTACTTATGTCATTTTCAACATTGACCCTTTATGTCATATCCCCACTTTGGTTTCATTTTTTTAGTGAATATTTTATCATGTTGTAGATGATGTTGGGTTGGTTAACTTATTCTTATTTGATGCTTGGATTGTATTCTCAGTTATGTTTTTGGTTATGCAATTAATTTGCCTAGTGTAAAACATATTTGATGGATTGACATTGATCTTGTTCATTTATGATGTTTTAATGTTGAAAACCACATTACTACTTTGCTTAGGAAAATATGAAGCCTTGATAATTAGGCTGGAATAAGCAACCCTGGTAAGAACTTATTTCCATTCTTTCCTTATGGTTTGATGGGTTGATAGATAATGGTGATAGTACTTATAACCTAGGTATCTTAATTCTCCTATTAAAATTAATGGTCTTCAACCATATAAACCAAGGAAATATTATGGATGATTATTGAGTTAGTAAAAAGTTAAGGAATAGTGATAAAGGGACCTGTGTGTTGTATGGTCAAGTATTTTATATTTTTCAATATATATATATATATATATATATATATATATATTGTGTGTGTGTGTGTGTGTGTGTGTAACATATACACACACACACACACACACACATATATGTATAAATATATAAATAAACATTATAACATGGTCGAATATCAACTTGAACATATATTTGTAAATGTGATTATTTATTAAGTCTCGAATGAGACCACTTAAGATACCTTAAGAAAAGGAATCGAAATACGTGAAGGCCTTGAGATTGACCGTGCTAAACTTAGTTATAGTTTGAACGATCTTAGATTGATTGATGCCTCCCCATCTCTAGCTATGCGGTCATAATTTAACATTGAATTTAAATAGAAGTTGGTTAGAAAACTAGAAGTTGGAGGGAAATGGGTAGTGGTGGAAACGTACGGTATTCCTATCATGCATTTGATGCACCATTACTCACCTAGAAATAAGTAGGAAGCTAACGATGAAGGTATGGTTATTCCAGGGTTCATTTTCCAGTTATCATTTTTGGCTCCATCGAGATTTGTATGCAAGAAATGAGGGGGAGCTATTTTTTTAACTATAAAATTTGTCCATGCATGTTGAGAAAATTTTCTTAACTGTGAAGATATTTTTAGGGCTATTTAAATGAGTGTTAAGTTAAGAATGAGGTTTTCTATTTATTTCGTAGACTTTTATTGCTTGGATTTTTTTAGCACCTAAGGAACTTGCTTTTGAGAAAGATGTGGTTGTACCCAGTTGACATGGAAGGGAAATTAAAAGGATTTTGGGAAAGCATACAGGCATGAAATTGTTCTCCTCATCTTTATTATTTATAGCATTTTAATATCTTAATGTTGTGGTTTCAAATAGTTCTTCTATGCTTTTTACGATGAAAGAAAATGATTTTTTTCTTTGGGTATTGTCATGTATAAATATTTGATATTTTTATTACTAGGCTTTCGAATATTTGTGTTATCAAGCCACTGTGACTGTATACGTTTAGTTTATACTATATAAGTTGGGTTGAGAACCTAGTTTGAGTATTGGTTACAATTGCTTATATGTATATGTATCTAGGTCGATTTCTCCAAATATATTGTACAAAGGGAATAAAATATTTCGTCCATGGTTAAGTTTTGTATTATTATATCTTGACCTGATAACAAGAAAAATAATATCAAGTTCGTATATGTAAATCTATTATTTTGAAACCCATATGGGTTGGAAGTATTTGTTCTCTTTTGTTTTTGTTTAAGATTTTAAATTTTTTTTCTCAATAGTCATTCCCTATGGAAATAGGAAGGCCATGGTTATATTGTTAAATGATAAAATAGTGTATTGGATTTTTATAATAATATATATTTTATCTAGGTCGATTTCTCCGAATATATTGTATGATAATAGTGTATCTCAAGTCAATTTCTCTGAATATATGGTATGATAATATATATTTTGATGTTTATTAGATTTTTCTATTTGAGTAATCATTTTGTATCATAGTTTCCATACATTAACATGTGTGTAAAGAAATGTGGATATATATTTATGTCATTACGTTTGATTTGTATAAACTAGATGCTAGAAAATATGTAGTTTCTTGGAATGAATTGAATTGTTTAATTCATTTGGATTTAATTATATTTAGTCAAGTTTATAAATTATAGTGTGTGTAGTGTGCAAAGAATATAGTTGCTTTCTTTATAAAATAATTAAGAAAGAAAGAAAAAGTGGGAAAAAGGAAATGCTAATTGAATTCTTTTATTATCTTATGATGATTCTTTCACTGTTGTATTTTTATCATTGAAATATTGCAGTGCTATAAAAGTAGAGATGAGTTGGATAAATTTTTCATTCCAATTCTTTCGAATTGACGATTTCTAACATTTTTCGGTGGTAGACATTATTTCTATATCAAGCGGATGATCTATAAAGGCTATCTTGATTCAAATGTATTTCTTATGATTCTTAAACTGTTAATTTGATTGGTATTATGTACAATTTTTAATTTATTAGTAAATGGTTTTTTGGAAGGGACCATACCCCGTAGAACAGAGAGGCACAAAATCTAGATAAAATGTGAAAACCACATCAAAGAGAAAGGCTTAGAAGCTAGATAGAGAAAATAAGTGCAAAGGCGGTGGGAAAATACTTAAAGGAAGCCAAAGAACAACAACACAACAATTCCACAATAATTACACACCATGAACAATATAAATACACAGAAGATCAACTCGGTGTGGTATGAAACCAAGAGAAGTGGGAAAATTCTGAATTGGATCAAAAAGTAGAAACTATAATTTTTGCCACCTTGAGCATGAGCTTTGTCACCTGTTTATTTTAAAAGGAAAATCATCCTTTAAGTGATACTGTAATGTGTTGAAAATGGATTATTGGTGTGAAATATTATCGATCAATTATTTTTAAAGTGTTCAATATCGTTGGTTGTGTATTGATGAATTATTCCTTAACGAATAATGAGACTTGTAATACTCTTGGGATATTATTAAAATGAGTGTTCAAATTGATTGTATACTATATTGAGAGGCTTATTTAACTCAACCTTATATGACATATGTTGATTATTGCTTTATGGACTTATTGAGTTATGAGTTATCATGTAAATGTGAAGTAAATAAGTAAAATATAGTTATAATTGTGGAACAATTACAACTATGAATGTTAAGTTAACTATGATGATAGTAAGATCAATTATATGCATTGTTTGAGTTAATGTGACGATGTCGTAAATTGTAAATTATGGACTGGTTACCCATGCAACAACTATCTTAAATTATTTTTAAGATGTATAATGGATGCGTTAAAATAAATTTGAAATGATTATGACCTATATCAAAAATAATTTATGGACCTAGGGTTATAGTATGATACAAAAAAGTGTCGTTGTGGTAAAATGGGATTTTTCATAAATTAATTCTTTTCTAACTAATTAATTATGTATTACAGTGTTCCTAGTGTATGGAACTTGATAAGTCAACTTTAAGTGGTGGCTATAGGGAAATATCCTCTTAATGATGCAAGTCCTTAATTGAACATTGTGATACAACATGATACTTTAAGTTTCCTAAGGTCCATTTATTATGTATGTCAAAATTCATTAAGAATTTTTGTTATGCTAGGATATAAGATTATTTGACCTACATGAACAAGTACCTCAGTACTAACTTATGTTGGATATGGAGAAGAAAAGGGTTACGTGATGATGAAAGTCATTACGTAAGCACTTTCCTCCTATAGAAACCTAAGTTGGCACGATGTGATTATTCGCAAAGGTTGAATAGATTTATACCTTATGTGTGTAGTAAAACTAGGTTAACTCATCTAACTGATACAATTATGATAATGGAATAAAGTGATGCAGTGATGGGACTTGTTTATGTTGACGAGTGTGTTTTCTAGAAATAGGGCATGCAATACATGACTCATAAACTTTAGCCGATTACATCGTAATAATTTACATTGTCAATTTCACCAATTTATAATCAATAGTGTGAGATTATGAATGGGATTCGATTGTTGAATTCAAGGTAAAAACTTAGAAAACATCACTTGTAATCAATACTAAGAAGGTTATTACTTGTATACTTTGTATACAGCCTCGAAAGAGTAATTAATGGGGGATCAATAGATCTAATTGACCCATAAGTATATGCACATGAATAATTGATTGGTTATTTGATGAATTGTAATTCTGTAGTTGTTGGATTTAAATTTTGTTCATTTAAATCATAGAAGGAAATAGTTAGCATGGGAAATTAAAAAAATCTCATAATTTGAAGTATTGAAAGTAGGTTTTACACTTTATAACACTTTTTCTTAAAATCTATCCTTCTAACAATCGATTGGGGAAATGGATGACCCTTATCATGGTTTTTAACCTCCACGCCATCAACCAATGAGAAATAAAAGACCAATTCATTGCGGACCAATTGGTCACTTCTCCCATCCCTTCACCTTAACCCATTCACGATGCTTTACTCGACAAGGACACCCTCTTCATTGAGGGTATTGATAATTTTGTTTCTATTAAAGACTAATTTTTTAGATTCATGGCGGCCGCCTCTTGAGGCTCTATCCTCTAAAGCTAATAATGAAACACTTCCTTCAAAAAAGATAAACCAAACCCTTGGTTCGTTGAAGAAGAAAGTACCACCGATTTACATGAAGAAACATGGATATTACTTTTTGATGGAATAAAATGTCTTCAAGGAGTTGGTGTGGCCTCGTGTACCCTTTGATACTTCGAGAAAACCTTTCCCTTTCCCATTGACTATAATTTGAGGTTACCAACAATGTGGCTGAACACAAAGCTCTTATCCTAGGCATGCAAGCTACCCTCACTAATAATATCTCTTATCTCCATGTCATGGGTGATTCTCAATTAGTATGTCGATAGGTTAGTAGTGCATATCAATGTCGTAGTGAAAATATTAAAGCTTACTATGATCTCATTCAAGAGATAAAACCATGCTTCACATCATTTACCATCAAATCAATCCCCCATGAGCATAATGATTTGGTTGATTCCTTGGCCACATCCACCGCATAGTCTCGGTCGCATTTTGATTCTCACAAAGCTACTCCCTTGGTAAAATTCACCATCCTCCCATTACCTCACATCATGTAAGTGACTCGGGACAACTACCAAATTGAATCAAACACTACTACCTTTGATCCTTGGTATGCAAACATTATTCAATTCATCCAATGATCCAACATCAAGCCTACCTAGATGACACAAAATCACGAGCATGATTACGCATACACAAAAAATATCTCAAGTATGTGGTCAAAGATGATGTTCTATATTACCAAAACTTTGAAGGTATCATAATTCAATGCATTAATAAGGATGAGGTTCCTCTTGTCTTAGAATAGGTGCACATAACATCTTTCTTGCTTACTTACGGAGCTGAGGTTGTCCTTCTACTCAAGGTGGAGCTTCCTTCTCTTCATGTCTCTCTCTATGACATAATTGCAGATGAGGAAATCCATGAGGCATGCCTTCATGATCTTTACCTCCTTGAAGAATGACATGACCACACTTATACTCGTAATCAAAATAAAATTAGTGCATGGTTGCGCAGTATAAAAAAATTGTTCATCCACATATTTTCGAGATGGGTGACCTTGTTCTCAAACTTGATTGCATCCATAATAAAGAATAAAATTACACTCACAATTGGTGGGGTGCCTACCTCATCAAATATATCATTGGACCAAACACATATTGCCTTCAAATTAATGAAGGACGTATCTTCCAAAACCAAGAAACACCCAGTTTTTAATAATTGTTACACCTAAAGGAGCTTGAGCTAGTAATCGATACTCTCTCTTTCTTCTCCTTCTCAAATCCACTACTTCATTAACCTTATTTCTCTCTATGACAATCACAATCTTTGTTTCAATTCACCTTGGATTTTCCTATGGGATTTTTGCGGTCTTTTTCATCCTCGCTTAGGCTCATAGTCTTGCTTATATCTATTTACCTCTCTTATAACATCTACATCATTTTTTTCACTTTTTAGCATTGTTATCCACCATTTGGGATAATCATCCATGTTCTATTTATGTAGATCTTCAGGTTTATTTCAGTTCATCTTTGTAGCTTCTACCATATGTATTTTTGCAGCTTTTAGCGTTGCTGCCCACCACTTACCTTTTACCTCCATGACATTATGACATCCACAACATCCATCCCATGGGCCCCTAACTAGGTGATTCATGTCTTATTCTACCGATGTTCCTCTAGAATTTATTTTTAGATTTTCTTCTCCAAGGTTCTAATAATGTGGATTGTGCCCATGTGTAGTAGGATGACCGACACTATCAAGTACACATTGGTGGGTATATTTCATTTTAGCTGGTCTTTTCTTTATTTTTAGCATGTACTTTCATTTTCAGTGTTATGTATCATCCTTTCCACTGAATACTCCATGTTTTTTGTTTACAACATGTGGTAATCAATGGTTGGGGCATGTGTATACACCTAAATTTTTATGCTTTCTATTTTCATACATGTTACTAACAATTCTCTTTTCAGGTTAGAGGTCATTGATGCATCTATCTCTGAACGAGTACCTTAAGGGGATAATTTCAGATATGAGTATGGTTATTCATGTAACCATTGGGTTAGGGATCATACATGGAGAGAGAGCAGCTTTCGGTCCCATTTATGTATTTCTTTTTCTCATATTCCTCTTATTTTGCCTCTTATCTTCTTGTTTTCCTCCTTATTCTTCCAACATCTTTCTGAATTGTGACCCCACTTTTTCATTTTCATTATCTTCTCTTTCATGTATCCTTTTACATATCCCCTTACATTTTCTTCTCTTTCCAATGTCATCACATGCGAGTGATTGTATCGGTGCAATTTCAAATTCCTTCTTTGATGCCTTCACCCACCGGAAATGACGCGATATAAATACCCCAACTCCCATTTTCACATAAGGACATGACATAATTGAATAAATGAACTCACCATTATATTTTATCTTTTGTGTCAACTTACACCTACTCACTTAACTTCAGTATTTCTTGCTTCTTAACTCTTTCCTTAGATATTCTTCTTGCTTGGATTGGTTTTCTTACACTTTTGGGTCAACTATAGTGAGTTAGGACTAGATTTTTTCCCCTTCTCCACTTGAAATTTTTTCTCTCTTGGTGTATGGTCCTTTGGGAGATAGATGCATCAGCAACCACCCCCCAATAGGTAAGTTCTCTAACTCACTTTGTCATTTTATATAGAGTAGTTTCTAAATTCGGTACATGATTTATGTTTACGTAGACATGTTAGGTTATCATATTGTATTTTAGTTCCTTTCATGTTACATGTTTTCATTAGGTCATAAAAATATTTGCATCTTTTTTTTATCTTTCATTCCCCCCCATAGTGTCGATAGCTCCACAGGGTTACTTCCTCTTCTTCAACCTAAGGCCTTGGAAAAATTATTTTTTCCTAGTGTAAGGTTTGCTTCCCTTGAGGTATGTGATCATAGTGGTACCTATAACCCCTTTAATTATATCTATCTATGTGTATATCTTAGTGTTTCCTTTACTTGTTTCCTTGAATGCCCCGGTTGAATGAATGATAAGAGTGCATGATTTCTAGATGCGTTTTTTCCCATCATACATATTACAACCAAGATTTTGTAATGTACACTATTTATATAGAAATACTCTATAATACCATTTAAGAGTTAGGAATTATGACAAAAATTGACACTTCACACTTCCAAGAATTGATATCACAAATCACCACGTTATACAAAATAGTTTTTAGGTAACATGACGTTCTTGAGGAGAACTATGTCTATAAATTACCTTTGTATATCAATTTCATTATTACCTAAAATAAAATTTAAAAAGTGCTTATGGAAAATGGATGCGACCTAAAAAAATTTACTATGAAGCTTGTGAAATAGTTAGGCCATATTGAAATAGAGCTAGATCCTAATATCACCACAATCAAGTCTGATGAAAATTATGAAATGAAATATGCATGTGCTATCGATTTACCTCTAAATTTTGACTTTTCATGCACAAATCATAGTTTCATTTCATTAATTTAGAACTCATATTTAACATGATCCTTAGCCACCCATGGTTTTATACCATGCAGTTCATTTGCTCCACTTTCCATCAATTCATCAAATCACATTATTAGGTCCAACAGATTAGAATATCAAGTGACCCATAACCGTTCACACATTATAAAGTGTTGTAATTTCATTATCACATGGCATATATTTCCCAAGTAATGATATTTCTTATGATCCAAAGTAAGATAATTCCATCTCTTTTATTAATCATGATAACCTATTCCTTCAATATAAATACTTTGATACATCCACATACACCTTTCCCTCCTTGGAAGAAATATGTAATATAACTAGCATTGGCTCCCTAGAACATGATCTCCAATCATCCCTCCTCATCTACAACTTTCCCTTGTCACCCAAAAAATTTTGTAGGCCCAAATTCTCTCTAAAGAAGAAACCAAAAACAATAACTTTTGAAACTTTATAAAATTTGGCTTCCTATCAAAGGAACACCTTAATGTTTGATACACTTCATAATAACTTGAAGATAATTATTCATCTTGTTATTAATCCCCATAATATGTCATCCTTAATAAAATGATGTATGTTATGGATTATCATGAATATCATTATGGAAAATATAATCATGGTTTTTGTGAACCTATCCTAGCATATGAGAATATGAACCATTACAACATCAACATTGAACCATATGGTGTCACACCCACATAATTTTATGCCACCTCTTTTTAACATGAAGATGAAACTTTTAATATTGACCACAAAATAGGGTCTCTTTGTAGCATGTATGAATATTGTTACTCCAAAACTTATTTTATAATAATGGTGTATTAACCCTACACCATCTATTACCTAAAATTGAATATATATCCCTCTTTTATTGATCGTACTAATAGGATCAAATATCGATACATTCCTTTTAGAATGAGGAATCTACTGTAGAGTTTATGGGACATTAGAATAACATCCCATAAAGGGATCATAGGAAGGGATTCACCATTAAACTATATACATGTGCATAGTTAAGGGAAAATCCTAAGTTTCATGGTCAACAAAAAGTAAAAAAATTGAGAAATTAGTCAAAAATTAACAAAACAAAAATTCAAAGTCCCATAGTGAAAACCTCTTTGAGGCACTAGTGAACAAACAAAATAAAAATAAAAAATAAAAGTGACCATTTTGTTATTGAAAATGTCTCTAAAATTCCAATAGACAAGGATTTCAACCTTCCCTAGACCTACACAAATGGAGGGTGGTTCTAATATTATCATTGAGAATCCCATTGATATCAACAATGGCACTAAAGAACAACCAAAAAATATCAAATCTGGTGTTTTGTTTTATTCTCATGAACAAAAGAACTTTACTTCCCTTTTGTAGGAATTTTCATATGTCTTTATATGGTCATATGTAAACATATCGTGTTGGATCTCGCTTTATTTTTTTATAACTTGCTCATTCATGAATTAGCTAAACATGTCAAACAAAGACATTAAAATATACACCCACAAATAACTCTCTTTATCAAAGAGGAGCTCCAAAAGATACCAACAGTTGGGTTTATCAAACTTATCAACTAATCTGAGTGCATATTTAACATAAGCCTTATTTGTAAAAATACATGGTTATAAAAATTTTAAAAATGCCTCCTCCTAAGAACCTAAGATAGCTCAAAATCTTACAAGATAAAATCCAAGTTATTAGGAGATTCACTTCCCAACTTTTTGATAAATTCCACTCCTTCACCCATCTCCTTAATAAGGACATCATATTTCAATGGGATTCGAGTGTCTAAAATATTTTGACCAATTAAAATAATACCTATCTTAGTCCCCCCACCCAAGGAGAACCCTTTTGTTATACATTTTAGGTACCTAATTACCTTATGCACTCTCCTCACGTAGCATGATAAAAATTCAAAGAGATATCTATCTACTACCTTATCTTAACTTTATTTCTTATGATCTCAATTATCCCCAAATAAAAACTATTATTTAAAGGAATTGTGTTTTCTTTCCAAAAACTCTGACAATATCTCCTAAATAACATAATAAAGATCATTTCTAAAGTTAATTCTCTAGAATATCTTATTTTAAGACCCGCTTTACTAAGAGAATGGAAAATTATATCATCCTATTGAGTGAATTTTTCATCATGTATTTCAATTAGAAACCTATTAAGATAGAGGTGCTTATAGATCAACTAGCTATGGAACCTCTACCAAACACATAACCTTTAAACATGGATCTAGGTGATGTTATTTTCATAATTTTATGTGTCTACCACAAAAGAGAATACTTTAATGGTTATTTTACCTTTCATTTATCTAGTGTGGGTTTCATTCTTATCACCCCATAGGTGATATAATCATAAAATTATTCAAAATTGTATTTCCATGTACCAATAACATTGTAAAATATGAGGCCCTCCTTGTCATCCTCAAATTTTCCATAAATTTGAGTCTTACACAATTTATAGTCATTTATGATTCAAATGTCATCATAAAACAAGTCAACGATGAATATAATTTCAAAATGATAAAAACTTCCCGTATACGTGCATGGTGGACAGTCTCAAAAATAATTTTCCCAAATAAGTTTCCAATAGATCCCACACATACATAATAAGTCTATAGACACTATGGAAACAAATATATCTGTGCTTAACTTACCTTGGGACAAAAGAGAATATCAATGATATGACACCAAAGAAATCTAGTGTACAAAATTCCTAAATCATGTTTTGTATGTGAGGTTGTTAAAAACTTCTATCCTTAACATGAATACATATATAAATATCTCTAAGAGGAAAATTTTACACATGATATAACCCATACCCAAAATAAACCTCTCATCCAAATAATATCACATTATACCCTTCATTGGGGAACTCTCTATCATCAAGGCTATGCTAAGACCTTCTTAAGGTGTCTAATTTTGGAGATTCTATATAAAAAATTAAAGAGGTTCTTAATGGAAACTTTAAAGATCATACTAGTGGTATGGTCCTTACCAAGAAAATCCTTTACATCAAATAATATTCACAGACCATGAAAAGTGATTATTTCCAATATGTTCACAAGCATGTCCATTACCGAAGCATGGAAACCTAATCAATACACCATCATAGTCACTACAACCCATCATTGCTCCATTTTTGTTCTTCGAATGGGTGATTTATTTCATAGTTAAGCTAACTCGTGACTTCATCATATGGCCATAAACACATTATGACCACAATTGATTACTTCCCCAAATGGGTGGAGGCTATACCCCTAATGTATGTAATCGGTGCCAAAATTTCTTATTCCATTTTGAACCACATCATATACCATTATAATATCCCATATGCCATTGTCTCGATAATCAAAAATCCTTCAAAAATAATCAAGTGAATAACTTATGTCAATGATTCAAAATATTCCAAAATTGGTCCACATCCGATTACCCTTAAGGTTATGGGAAAGATGAGCTAAAACATTCTTGTTATTTATCATGAAGAATGTTTTTAGAAAAACATGTAGAAACTAGCATCTCCAAATCCATTCCACATTATGGGCCAATTGTACATTAATTCCTATTAGGTTACTCCTATTATAAGACCCCCTTACTCCATTGTATTTTGAATAAAGGTAATTATTCCCCTAGAGATCAAGCTTACTATGAGGAAGACTATACAATATCCCGAATTTCAAAGCTAGAGCTCGTAGATGATAAAATACTCCATGATTTGGACAACCTAAAATTGTATTAGAATTGACTGTCCATAATTATAATAATTTTTCCATCCCTCGTGAGTTCAAGATAGGTGAAACTTTTCTCAAGGAGAATTATAAAAACACTATAAAGAATTAAGAAAAGATAAGTAAATTTGAGCTCAACTAGTTGGGCCCATACATTGTAGTCACTAATTTTTTTCTAGAGCATATAATTTTTTTCCATAATGGTATGGAGCTCAAAGATCCCATGAATTTCATTCACCTCAAACATTTATACACATAATATCTAATGATGGTGTTCCTAAACTCTTTAAAAATCCAAAAAAATGAAAATATATTAAAAAAATTCAAGAAAAATAAAAGAGAAGGGAAATAAATTCATCCAATGTTAAGAACCACACAATTGTTGCACCTTGTGAAAGTACCATGGTGAAAACTAGTTTTTTTGGTGCAGTGTCTAGGTCTAATTATTCACAAGCACCTTATAGTTGGAGACATGGTCATTCCATCCCGCCTCAACCATTCTTTTAGTATGACTTACGAGTTAATTATCCTAGCCATTCCCGGTACATATGGCCTTGATCTAGCATTTTTCATAACTTGTAACATTTTTTGGAAAATTTTCCTTATGTATTTAATTTTTCAATGGGGGAAACTCACCATGCAATTTCTCATGTAGATAGTGTTAAAGGTACCATAAAATCCAAATACATTGTACAAATAAAAATCCAAAAACATTTGAAAAACCCAAATTTTAAAATCATTATAATCCCGATATCCAAAACATCATAAAACTAAAAATCCAAAAACAACATAAAAAGAAAAATTCTTAAACATAAAAACATCCCAAACTTCTCAAAACAACGTCCAACACAAAATCCCTATAAATAATAAAGTAGCCAAAACTCTTAAATGGGTACTCAATCCGTGTAGTTTTATACATGTGGGCCACCCTAGCTTGCCTACTATAAATTAGTTATCATTCTTGAAATATAATTCTTTCTCGTGTGTGTGTGTGTGGGTGGGGAAACTCATGTTTACATTATTAATATTGTATGTGCTATTATATTATCTTTCATAATGTAATATTAGATGTGAAAATGAATTGTTGAGGAGTTATAACAACTCATGTATTTTGAGAGTAGTTTTTACGAGTTGTTTTAATAACTAGTATAGATTTAGAGTGAGAATTTATAGGATCTTTAATAGGAATCCTAGTAAAATTCCAATATAAATGGATGTATGTGTATTGAAAACATAATGGAACATGATTATTATATTATTTTTATGATTTTCATGAATAAACCTAGTGCACTAGTTTTATTTGGTATCATAACCTTTAGAATCATTGGTATTTGGATTAACATAACGGTGATGGTGTTAAATGTGCAGGCATGAATAAGTACCGTGTAACCTTAGCATTATATTCATTACATCCACAATTGTCTCGATTATATGAATAAGTACCATATACCCTCGGTAGGGACTAGACTTTCACAATTGTCTCACTGGGAAACTTGTAGAGCTAAGAGAATCCAAGGGGGTGGAAAGCTTTATATATGCTCTAAAATAAATGCGAACATTAGAATTATGGGACCGGAAGACCTTTTTGAACCTTTTTGAGTCACCGGTAATCCCAAGAATTTATACTGATTGTGAGATTTGGGGCAGCAGTACATCCGTGGAGAAATGTAAGCAAGTAGAAAGAATTTAGAAGCATCTAATTACAAGTAGTTTCAAAATGAAAACCACGGTCCCATACAAAATAATTATAGTGGAAGCTAGAGCCTTTCCAAAGTGGAAGTGATGTCAATGACTCAGCTATTAGGATATTTCAAAGAAGTGGAAAACATGGATGATTCCTGGTGGCCTAAAATAGCAATAGAGGAAAAGTTAAATAGGAGGAAGAAAACTTGGATGAAGTAAAATGGCAAGTGGATGAGCAAATGGGGCATTAGCATATAGAATTTCCCTAGCACTAATGAATAAATAAAGAAGTATGTAAGAGAGAAGTTTAGAACTACCATGTGGAATAAGCAGTTTGGTCGAAAAAAGAGAATACTATGTTAAGAATTTTAATCCCACTTGTGATCACAGGAAAAAGCACTACATTGGAGCGATGATAAAGTGGAAGGCTAAAATGTTAATTATACAACTAAAAACTAGTTCACATCACCTTAGGTGTGAAACCGGGAGATGGAAAATTCCCAAGGAGGAGTGGTCTGAAAGGGTTTGTCATTTTTGCAAGTCGGGCACAAGTGGAATTAGAATGGCACTTCGTCATGGAATGTGTCACTTACGGGGACATAAGGAGAAATTACATGGATATTTTAAGAGGGGTTGATCTTACAGCTTTGTTTGAAGAGGAAAGGGTGGCAAAGACAGCATATTTCTTGATAAAAATTCATAGCAGATGAAGCAAAATTAACAAAGAGCTAGAAGAAAGGTTGAAGTAGTGGATTTCTTGTGAATCTTTTGGTGTTTGAATGTATTTCTTGTGTTTACCTTTGGGTCCCATAGACTGCTTGGTCTCATGGATATCATTAAAAACTTTCATTCATTCATTCATTCTATACAATCGACTCCCAATATGTGTTTTTTAAGTCAATGGGATGGATGGAAGATGGGACAAAGCATGTCTAAGCATGTCACCATGCTTATCTTCCTCATATAACTTTCACACCCAAGATCTATATGGTAATATTATCATGTATTTAATCAACCTTCTATTCGATCAATTCTACCACCAAATACAAAAGGTTTTCATGTGATTTTTTGAGTGTTTAGTTATACAAAGATTTTAATATTTGTCGATAGTTTTTTTATTCAAAAAATAAAGTCCAAATCATGATCTTTATAGTCATTTAAACCCATCTAGGTGTTATTCACAATTTATTTTTTAAAATTAGATTAAAATATTTACGTGGAGATAATAGGATTTAGTCTTCCTCATTAGTTATTGTCATTCAAATTGTCAAAAGTCATTCAATATTGTTTTGAGTTAAAAAGAGTAATTATTTTTATGAGTCAAATTTATTTCATCAAAAATGTCAATTTGATGAAAATGTTGAAATTAAGCCTCATTAAGAAATTTGAAGGGTGATATTTCCACACCCGATAGATACATATGTAGTTGAATTAGATTAAAAAGGACCTTTGGGATATTGTTAAGCCTAATGCATTCAAACTGAAAGAATTAAATGAACTCACCAAATGAGTTATAAAAGATCAAAAAGATTTGGGGACTATTGGTCTAGGTCTAGCAAAATCTTATTTGCATCATGTAGACTTAACAAATTTAGTAAAATAAATTGAGGATTCACTAAATAAGTTATTTGGCTCTAAAGCAGAAAGTGAAAAGATGACATTGAAGTAACTCTTGTATGGCTTGAAGATGGATGAAGGTGCAAAAATGGAATATCATATAAGTAAGTTTCATTCTTTATTAAATCAGTTAGCTGGTATTAATGAGAAATTGAAATATGATTATGCTAAATAAATACTCGTAAATATCATTCCCAAGATCTTTTCTAATATGTTTTTACTTTAAGTAAAGTGAAAATCAATGTAGAGGGTGATTTCTACCTTACTTGATAAGAGAAACTGAAAGGTTTGAATATGAAGAGGTAATGTATGTAAGAAATAAGGCAATTACATCATCATAGAAAAAAATAGAATTAAAATCATGTTCCTCCAAAAGGAAAAATCAAAATTTTCTATTGTAAATAACCCGTACATGTACTTTTAAATTGTAAGAAAAGGGCACAAGATCTTTTTTATGACAAAATAGATCAACACTCTTTTCTTGATGAATAAAATGATTAGGAAGAATACTTAACTGATGAAGAGATTTCATGTTATAGTGAGGAAGATTATTTATAGTAAATAAAACATGTTGGAGGATGGAGGAAATGAAGGAAGGAGGTCATTCAAGAACTCTCACCACTCATCAACAATGGGGCTACATTCTGATTTGGTGGTTCCTTTTTATATTATTTTAGTTATTTAATTTGAGTGGTATGTGAATGAATAATACAAAGTATTTATTCACTGCTAAAGTTTGAAATGAGGAGAATGCACATTTTGGATGGTGAGAAAATTTCTATAGGAGGGCAATGATCGCACTAATCCTCTCACTAGTGGACTCTCCGATCGTTGTACTTCTTCATCGATTAACCGGTGAAAGAGCATACACTAGAAGTGAAAGTAGGAATTGTTGAGTTCTTATATGTGGGTGTATTGGTGGATGTTTGATCATCTGGTGATGGATTCATTATGATGAAGTGGGTGCTCATGTGCAATAAGATCCGGATGGCGATATACAAACCTAAAAGTATGAGCAAACATATGATTTTGTTTCTAGTTCAATGTTCTTATTTTCCTCATGTTCACATTAATGGGGTGAATGTCAAGAAAATAGCATTTACATTATTAATATTATATGTGTTATTATATTATATTTGATAATATAATATTACATGTGAAAATGAGTTGTCTAGGAGTTATAACATCTGATGTATTTTGAGAGTAGTTATTACAAGTTTTTTTAACAACTCATATAGATTTAGAGTGAGAAGATATATGAGTCTTAGTATGCATCCTAGCAATTTCATTTATAAAATGGATGTATGTGTATTTAAAACATAGAGGAGCATGATTATTCTATTATTTATGTGATTTTCCTAAATAAACTTGTTGCATTGGTGTTTGTGTGTGTGTGTGTGTGCGATTGTCTAGAGTAAAACACGATGCATGTTAAATTATATTGGGAATTATCCATCACAAATCCATCACCCTTACATGAATTGTCACTTAGGGAAATACCATAACCATTGTTATGAAAATAAATTACTTTGGTATTAAAGAAGAAAAAAATCAAATGTATTCATTAAATAAATCATTTTTAGTGTGTTTTCTTATATTTGTTTATTTTTTTGTTTATTCTCTTAATTGCAATGCATTGTACTTTTATTTTGATTCGGTCAAATAACATATTATAAAAAAATTAATATGGTTTTTCATATCAAACTACCTATTTTTATATACTAATATCAAATAAAAGGATGTCCAAAACCATAATAGTGTACCATATAGGAAACTACATCCAAATCCATAACCCTACTCATCAAATCTATGCATTCAACATCATCATCAATAAAATCACCCAATAACTCTATCCAAATTCTAGCTAACATTTCTTATAACTAATATCATATTTATTATTATCTATAGAAGCATGGATACTAAGTATCAAATCAATTTAAACTATATTTCAATGCACATAAGAGGCATACAATACCGTGACAAAAAGAGACATATTATATTCTATAACATATGCCCCTGGATATGTTCCTAACCTGTCATAAATGTCAATCCAATAAACCACATGTAGAAATTACATAGAAACATTATCATTTAAATCATCATCTAATTATTTACCATTAAATAATCATCAATTTATCCATCTCATATAATCCTCAACATTCAAAGGTGCATGAACAATAAATGTTGAGTGTATACCACAAACCATAGTATAGATAAACAATTCCATAAATACATATAAATAATAATCATCATAATATATATATATATATATATATATATATATATATATATATATTTAATCTAATTTGTATAAATCTAATTTGTAGTAAATAATGTAACAAATGATAATTTGATAATTATGTATAGTATGCATAACCAATAAGCATTCAACAATGTAAAACTCTAATCAAATGGACAAAGAAAGATTACTTAGTTGATTACATGCAACCTATAAGTGATTTATACTATGTATCTGTTGGAATAGACTTGGAATAGTGTCACCAATGCTAGATGAGGGTTCGTAACCCTAGGTATGTACAAGACAAAGCACCTACAGGAGGATAGGAGTACCCTAGATTTTAGAGATTAATCTGGGCTCCCATGTCTGCTCATATGCATGGATTATTATATTTTCTAGGTCAAAATGTCTTCACTCCAAGATTCACTTTATCACTCTAACTTTGTTGTTAGGGTTTTGATCACACCTGTAACCTAAAAAAATGTTTAACTGAAAATTTCCACAAACCACATAAATTCTAATAAAAATATGTTGAATGTGGAGTTGACTAACCCCGAAAATCACCTAAAGAGTGAACTTATAAACGGTTTGTTGCACTACATCTTAGACTCTAAGTATTTCTTTGTGTCTCAGTGTGTCTTTAGTGCCCTAGGTTTTCCTTGTGCAATTTGTACAATAATATTGAGCTAGATATAGATTGTATCGAGTATACAAAATGTGTGTAATGGAATAGAATGAACTCCCCTTATATGTTATGTATGCGGATCAATGCATCCCTTGTTCCTTATATGTATGCTTTGTAGTGCTCTTGTGCCTTTGTGTAAGCTTAGGTGATGATAGATAATGTTTATAGTTTTTGGCCCCTTATTTAGAAGAAGTAACTAAGTATATATATGATTCCCTTGTTTGAATTTCGTAATTAACAACCGAAAGGCCAAAAAAATTGCTAAAAGGTGATCAAATGGATAAAATGACCCAAAAGAGTAAAAATAAGATAAATAAGGGTAGGAGTTCCCGTAAAGGAACATGATCTCCTAGGCACTTCTTTCCTAGCTTAGTACTAGTGGCCGAGGTCATCAAAAGATAATTAGCCGAGTTTCGATAGAGTTGTAATATGTGTAAAGACCAATATAGTGTAAGAGATAAAGAAACAAAAATGCCAAAAGGAGTCACAACCATTATTTTTATTTTTAGGAATCATGTATACATTAGTATGATTTATGACCTAGAAATGTACTCAAGTCCATAGATTTTATGTTTACATTTTCTCCCACTTTATGTTGAGTGAATACTTGATAGCATAAAGTAGATAGAAGATAAATACCTTATAATTCAGAGAGGAGTATAGTCGATAGCGTGTCGAGTGGACAAGTATTCATATGAAGCATGAAGTGATCACAATGTGAAGTGTGGAAACTAGTAAAAGAAGTTATACTTTAAGGGTGAATCATATGTGTAGTAGCATGTTGTTGGATCTTGTGCTTGTTTATGTGAGTTACTTCTTGTTACTTGTAAGGATGGACCTACAAAAGAAGATAAAAATAGTAGTCAAAGTCCCATATGTGATAAATTTGAGTAATGTATGTATAAGTATGTAAAAGTAGTAGAAAAGGAAAGAGTGCACCTGATGTATGAGAGAGTAAAGGATAGAAAGTTTTCTTGTTTTCTTTGGAGATGTTGTTGGATAGGGTTGGGAGTGATCAATTCCCAACCAAGAAATCATCATGTCATTGATTTCAGTATCCTGCCACAAAGGATGAGGTTTTTGGGTGATCTCACGCCAAGAGTGAGTTTTGAGTGATCTCACGCCGAGGATGACTTTTTTGAGAGATCTCATGCCAAGATAAGGGTGTTGGGGAGAGAGGTATATTTTTCTCTCCTTTTGTGATGCTTCTCAAAGTGCCACTATAGATTAGAACGTCCCAATTTGTAACCAATCATAACTGATTGTAGCTGATTGTAACTAAATTATAGTTGATTGAATGAATTATGTAATTGAAGGAAAGTTCCTGATACGGTGGATCTGTATTGTTCTGAACTTATAAATTATCTATTTTTCCCCCAGGACACAAGAAGCTACCATTTTTGTTTGATATTGGGTGTTAGTGTCTGCTATGTGTTTGTGATCCAAGCCTTATTCTGGACCACTATGTGAATGTGTGCTTTTTCCTTTTCTTTACTTTTTTGTTTTATTCTTGAGCTCTAAGTTGGAAAAATTATTTGTTCACCCAATAGTTTTCCCCTTGTTTTGGGTGATTGTGATGAATTTAGGAGGATGCGGCTCAAATGAGAGGACCTGAAAATGATGTGCTTTTTGTAGATTGGATACCTACAGGGGGTAGGGGATGTGCATGGTAGAAACCTGTTACAAAATAAGGGATAAAATATTTGGAACAATCCCACACATAATCGCAATAGTAGAAACTAATATGCATAATGATATCATAGATCTAAACTAAAAGTCCGTAAAATAAAAAACACAACATAGAGATAATATTTAATGTGGTTCACCCAATTTGGGCTACTTCCACCAAGAATCACTTGCACATATTTTATTACAATCCATCTCTTTCTCTAACTACAATACACATATATGTTAGGAGATATGCTAAAAACTCTCTTGAATTCACACCTCTACTCTCGGATGTACAATGTTATGTCTCCCCTACATCAATAGGAAACTACTTAAGTAGTTTTACAATATTATGGGTATCAAAACCATGGGCAAAAAAATTCCCATAAACCTATGGGTCAAAATAACTCTCATATGAGAAGAGCATGTTTCCTAAGATATCAAACACATATTTTGAGGTAAAAAAATCTTGGGGCTATGCCCCGCCTCCTTGCTTAGGGCCCAACCTCGGCTTCAAACTTCGTAGATAAAAATGTGGAGAGTGTATAGTAATTTTAGTGTACAATATTCAATACTTCCACACATGAAAACAAGTTCCACAACATAACAATATTCCACTTGAGATTGGTTTTCCTCTAAGAAATCTTCTCAACCCTTCATTTTTTTGTGAAGACCAACCAAAGAAGAACATGGATTCATTTTCTCCCTTACAACCACCTTGTTCATCATGTCCGCATGATTCTTATTGGTATGAATCTTCTACAGCTTCAACTTCTCTTCCTCCAAATTTCTCTTAATGAAATGGTACCTTAACTGTATATGCTTCATCCTATACTTTGGAAAGTAGAGTTCTTAGCTAGGTGTATAACACTCGCCTATCATTATGCAATTTATCCTCCTCTTTTTATGCCCCAAATCCTCAAGAAATTGATCTAACTAAATCATATATTTTCTTACCTCTATGGCAATAACATAATTAGCCTCCATTGTTGACAAAGCCACAAGCTTTTGTCATCATGAAATCCAACAAATCCCAATCCACATCCATCATGCTTAAAGGTTTGTTCCATTTTTCAGACAACAAAATATAAATATCCTTTTGATAAAGGTATTCTTCTATCTGCATCTTCCAAAGACTAAAATTCTTCCCGTTGCATTTATCAATCTTTGATCTTCCATCATCTATCATAGCTCCCACTCAAGCTAAAAATTTCCCTGTGATTCAACACTTCAACAAACCAAACCAATGCTCTAATACCAATTGTTAGGAAATAAGGGATAAACTATGTGGAAAAATCCCACACTTAATTTCAATAGTAGAAACTAATATGCAAAATAATATCACAAATCTGAAATAAAAGTTAAAAAAATAAAAGAACACAACACAGAGACAATATTTAACATGGTTCATCCAATTTGGGCTATGTCCACCAAGAATCACTTGTTCATATTTTATTACAAACCACTTCTTTCTATCAATATAATACCCAAATTTGTTTGGATCTATAATCAACAAACTCTTCTAAATTCACACTTGAACTCTCACACCTACAATGTTATGTCTCCCCTACATCAATAGGAAACTACTTAAGTAGTTTTACGATCATCAGGTATCAAAACCATGGTCCAAAAACTACCCCATTAACTTATGGGTCAAGAAAACCCGGCAAGAAAACTATGGAGAGTGTAAAATAATTTTAGTGTATAGTCTTCAACACTTCCACACATGAAATCAAGATCCACAAAATTAAAAAAAAAAAAAAACCAAGGCACATGCAAACAAGATGGACTAGCAATCAATTTTTAGTGTAAAAATGATAGGATCCAATAGAATATAACAAGAAACTATGAAGATAAGAGGGACCGTGAAAAGTGATTTGTATACATGGGACATCATTCAACATGTCACAAGACAATTAGGGTCAAGGAAACCATAATAAAATAATGATCAAGCATGACATAGGGTATAACCCACAAATAATGGAAAATAATACTAAACAAGAAGTAATAGATAACCATGGTTTTATAGAATCCTCGCAAGGAAAATACTACCCATTTATCACCCATTAGTATGTTATAAATATAAGTGGCATGTTAAAACTGTATGTATAAGTGAAAATTAAACTAATAGTAACAAGAAGTAGTAAATAATGTAACAATAGGACCTATGATGTGTAGAGTATGATAGTAGCAAAGGTATATGCCCCGAAGCCTCGTAAAGACTAGTAAAGATTCGTGTCGAGCATCATGCATCATGTGAGAAATCAGAGAAGTCTTGTATGCACCTCAAGATACCACGTGAACATGAATGTGTGCATAGAAAAGATAATGACATACTAAGTATCCAACTAGCATAGAAAAAAGTGCAACATGTAAATAGTATAAGCTAACAAGAGTAAATGCAACCAAGATATGTAAATGTTGTTTGAAAGTAATGGTTTGTTGTGATATACAAGATTTACGTATAAGGGGAGTCTTATTTCCCCTAGTGGATGTGCATGATATGAGGATCATTTAAGAATTGAACCTGCAACTTTCAATTATTAACCATAGAAAAGAGTGTGTCACAAGGTAATGATTGTAAAGTGTGTGATTGATATTAGATGCTAGGAAAAATTTATCATGAAGCACGTAGAGTTAAGCGTAGTAGATAAGATATCAGTAGATGATAAAGGCATCTAATAGTAATGAATGGGGAAATTTTGATGACCCCAGTATGTGAGTAAGGTTCATTTAATGCCATTAATAGTCATGTATGAACCTTAGGAACATAAGTGCATCATCCGGTTTTGATGGTATAGTGTATGTAGCAGAGATATGATAGTGCTTAGAAAGTTAGACATGAAGCACTGAGCATGAGAGATAGAGAGAGAGTCACCAAGATGTGACTAGTGAGGGGGGGAAGTCGAGTTCCCCCGATTGTGTGTAGGGTGAACACTCAAGTAAACTCATCAAGGAGCTCGTTAGTGGCAAGGGGTCATAACTGATATGATTTAGATTGGAGACATAATATGTGATAGTGTGAGGTTTATCATAGAAAGACCATGTGCGACATAAATTATACATGCCCATAGCATATTCTTCATCAAGAAATGGAGTTGTGGATAATCATGTGCGTACCAATGAATTATGTTGTGGTTATAGCTAAGGAAGGAATCATTGCAAATAGAGATGTGGCCAAAAGGCATAGGAAAGGTAATAGTAGTATGGTTGGGATCAAGGTTACCACAAATATAGTCGAAACAATATTTTGCAAGGGTGGGAGGAGAGGAATAATACGTGAAAGGAAGAATGATAGATGAAAGACATTGAGGCCATAGGAAATAGTAATGAGCACATATTTGTGATATATGTGGGGAGAATTGAGGGAGGATAACAAGTGTGAATCCTAATTGGGTTAATCCTTCATATGTGAAAACAATGTCATGATAAGTGGGATCAAATGGAATATGAGGCCAATAAGATTCATGTACGAGTAAATTTATTCTCGAATGGATCAATTTTCAGACAACAGTGACTTGGGGAGATAGAGAAGGTGGCATTAGGTCTAGTGTATGTATAGTATCCTAGAAAGGAATCATTGTTGTAGTAGAGGGAGGATGTTGCTTAAACCGATATTCACCCATGACAATAGAAACAAAGTTTTCTTTGGAAATATGATTCGTCTATCTCTAGAGGATTAAATTTGAGGTTGCACAAATTTTTATTGGTAAGTTCTATGACATCGACCTCATCATCGGAATCATTAGTGTTGACGTTATCTTGTTGGATAACATTATCAAGGATATTGAGAGGAAGGGTGGTGGATGTAGGGCTATGAGGACTAGTAAAAGGGGGGATAGTGGTAGTGATAGAGGGAGAAATGGTAGGGGAAATAATATATTGTGAAATTGTAGGGATGGAAGGGGTGCATATGGAGGCAATGAAAGTGATGGGGTCTATTCAAAATAAATTTAATGGGTTATGTTCATAGGAAATATTATGATCATATCCATCATATAATAATTTAATGCACTAATGAACCATAGAAGGAACAACATGCATAACGTGGATCCATGGTCTACCAAGTAAGCAATTGAACTAAAATGATGTATTGATGATATATAACAAAGTGGGAAGGGGTTTAGGACCAAATTGTAAGGATAAGGTGATGGTTCCAATGCATGTTCAAGTAGTGAATCATATCCACGAAAAAGGGTAGAGAGTTTGGTGATGTAAAAATTAGTAATTTACAAATCGCTAGATTAATGAGAGGGAACATAGATTTATAGAAAATTCATTGTCAATTAGTATGTGCTTGATATAATGGAAAGAAATAGTAGATGTAATAAGAAAAGGTGATAAAGGATCACCAATGACAGTGAGGAGGGATATCCTCATTATTGACTGATATGGCATGTGGTAGGTTTTGAGGGATCAATAAGATAGAAAAGGGCATAAGGTAATTTTCACTTACAATTTGAATATGGCATAGGGAAGTCTCTAATGTATGATGACAATCTAGTACATTACATAAAATATCATAAAGATATATTTTTCCAAAGGTACTCTTTAGTTCCTCAATGATATCATAACCCTTGAAGGTGTTAGTAGGAGTTGTAGAGGTAATAGGTGGTGGAATAGATATGGGTGGAACCATGGGTTGCCTAGTGCATCAATTGGTGACCACATTAATAGTTGGATTGGGCAATAGAGGTTTGAAGCAGAGAGGGTGTTGAAATGGACATTTATAAAATTATTAGTGATAGCAATCATGCTAGAAACCTTGTGGCTGCATATGATGGGTAAGAGGATTTATACATAAATTCAAAAGAAGGAGAGAGGATTTGATGCATGCTTAGAATTGAGTTTACCAAATGATTTAACCTAATTTAAATTAAAGCCTAATTTTGGAGTAACTACAATAAAAAATGATATTCTGATAATTATGTATAGTACACACAAGCAATATTCAACAATGTAGAAACTCTAAGAAAATGGAGAGAGAAAGATGACTTAGTTGATTTTGTCCAACCCGGGAGTGATTTGGACTATATATCCAGAGAGAAGACTCGGGAACATTTTCACTAAGGCTAGATGAGGGTTCATAACCATAGGGATATATAAGAAAAATCACCCACAAGAGGATAGGCATGCCCTGGCACTAGTGACCGATACGAGTGTATGTGTCTACTCGATGCTTGAGTCCGGCTCTTTTTAGGTTAGAAGGTCTTTGCTTCAAGATTCTATATATCACTTCCACTTCTTTGTAAGGGTTGAGATCACACATATAACCTATAAAACAAATTTCTACCTGCACATGTCCACAAACCACATCAAATCTAATAAAAATATGTAGAATGTGGAGTTGAATTTACCCTATGGTCACCCGAAGAGTGAACTTACAACCAAGTGATGAACTACATCTCAAAATACATGTAGCTATCTGTGTGTGTATTGTCTTCCCTAGGTTTCCCTTGTGTAATTTTCATGATAATAGTGGGATAGATATAGATTATACTGACTATGTAGAATATGTGTAATGGAATAGAATGAACTCCCCTCCTATGTTGTTTATGTAGATCAATACATCCCTTGTGCCTTATATGAATATGCTATATGTATTCTTTATAGTGCTCTTGTGCCTTTGTACAAGCTTAAACAGTGATTATAGATCATACTTATAGTGTTTGACCCCTTATTTAAAAGAAGTAACTGTGTGTGTGTGTGTGTGTGTGTGTGTGTGTGTGTGTGTGTGTGTGTGTGTGTGTGTGGGTTTCCCTTGTTTTAATTTCATAATTTACAACTAATAGGTCAACCCAAAGTTTTAAAAGGTGACCAAAAGGAAAAAAGGACCCAAAAGAGTAAGAAGAAGATAAATAAGGGTAGGAATTCTCAGGAGGGATAGGAGCACCTAAGTGCATGTATTGTAGTTGGGTTCTAGTGTTTGAGGTAATCAAAAGATAAATCATTCAAGTTCCAAAACCTATAAGATGTGGAAAGGCTAGTAAAGTGTAAGAGATAAAGCAACCAAAATGCCAAAAATATTTTTCAACAACTAGTTTTCTTGCTTAGTGGTCATGTATACATTGGTATTCTTTATGTAGTCTTGTTTTATCCTCTAGTGCCTATGCGCATTGGAACTTCATCTAGAAAATTCTGAAGCTCACTCAAGCACACATAGATACCAGGTCCCTCCTTTACTTTTCTTATCAAGATGTTAGCATGCATTTTCATCATATTCATAACCAAAATAATCATTCATTAATACAAGAGATGCATAATACCATAATGATATGTTAACACATATAATAATGAAACTAATCCACACACACAATTATCCATTTCAAAACACCATCGACTACATAACATAGAAGATGATTACAATAATATCTAGTACATCCATGTGTTGGACCATGCATGCACTCCTACATAATTCATGACAGGTAGTAGTACTATATCTAAATCCGCTCTTTGTTTACACTTAAGACCATATTTATAATGAAGCATGACTTATATTTATAGAGTGGGAATTCCCTTCACCACCTACATGAACTTTCATATTGATAGGCTTGCTTACAATATCCTACATGATTTTTGCACAACTCGTGCTAATAATAAAGTAAGATAAATATAAAACATGATTTAATCTTCCTTAATCCAATTGTTAGACTTATCCATGCATGTTCTTTAAATTTTTCTCTACGTGTGCTTTTCCTAGTTATAGTCTTTTCTTGGCCACCAAGTCATCTCACTTTTATCTATTTTCAGACCTTTCTTGAGCATTACTCCAACTCTTCTTTTCTATTTTTAGCCCTCTTAGAAAATTGGCTAAGTCCCCGATCCTCTATATTCATGTGCATAGCCTTGCACATTGACCTACTTCTCTGTTGTGTATGCCCCTTGCACTTTACTCTATTATCTTGTGCACACACCTCGCACATAAGCATCTATGCTCTGTTGATACTTAGTCAAATTTCTCTAACCAACATTACCCCACACTAGGGATATTTTCCATCCTCGGTAATATATTTATAATAAATAATGCTCTTCAAAGAATGGAAGAATAAATAATTGGTAAAACAAAGAATGGTTTTGCATAAACTAATGAATCAAATAATTTCAATCTCCCCAAGCACTCATTCGAATTATTCCTAGGGAAGCTAGAGTATTTTTGGGAGCTCTATCTTTGGGATAATATCTATATCTTCCCACGCTGCAAGATCCTTTTCAGCTACATCTAGTACTAATCCAGCAATGTCTGGCACCTACTAAGGATTCATTTCTTCACCCTTCTATTTTAACTCTATGATAATTTCAGTAAGGCCTAATTCCATTCACTCTAACGAATCCATCTTCCATGCAACCAACAAGCTGAGTTCCTTGATTATTACCTCAAATGTTTCTCTCACAACCTTAAGTAAATCCTTCTTCCATGCAATATCATCCATGATCTCTTTGTGCCCAACCTTACTCTATTTCTTGGTGGTTTTTTTTGCTTAATTTTGGTCTCCTCCTAAGAGGTGTGTGCTTTGAGGATGGGATCATGGTCTTGATAGTTTTCAAATATGTATCATGCCTAATTCATTGCATCCTTAACCATAATGCTTAACACCTCATATTCAACTATTTTATGCACTACAACTTTCTTATTCTTCTCTCAATATGCAGCCAAATCTTCTTATAATGACCCTTACACATACTTCTTTTCATTTAACAAAATTCTTACTAATTATTCCAAGTAGTGAAACTCTATTGATATTCATCCTTAGCATTTTCTTCCATGTCGTGGTGCATTTTTCTAATTGCATTCACAATGTAAGTGGATTTTTGAAGGCCTATTTTGCACACTTTTCTACCTTTTCCAACTACTCTATAATTTGTTAAACTTCTTGTTCTCTATCTCTATTATCCTCCAACAATACCCCGATAGATGCCCCCTTGTCCAAATTTCTACATGCTAACATCATTTCCATTTTATTCAAAGCATTTTTGGCCTACTCATTAGTCATCTCCATGGTATTAATTATTTTGACGACTATACCTAGTACCTTATTCATCTTGTGCCGACATATGCTTCATTATTAATTTCAAACTCGGGATCCTCCATATGATTTTCAATGTTCCAGAGAGAATCTTCTTCATGTGCATTTCCACTCCTTCCGGGTCAATTACCTCCCTACCATAAAGTTCCTTGTTATGCATTGTACTGAATATTTCTCACAACACCTTTATATGATAATATATATAATTCATCTGAGGTGTCTACAATATCTCCTTTTTCCTCCTTCCTCCACTACGTTTTACTATTGGTATATGTTTTTCAACACTCGCGCACACTACCCCCATCTCCACCTATGGATCCCATTCCTTCTCCGTATGACTTGCCATCACCTTTCTCTTCCTCTTCTCCTTCGATCCTTCATCATGTGCGTTGTATACCTATGCATCATGATGTATAGTTTTTCCTTTGGATATTCTTCATCCTCATCTAATTATGGATGACCAAGGATTCTTCATCGTACACGACCTCTTCCTCGATTTCTCCTCATCACTCTCTTAATTTGTTACCAACCTTCACCATCTCCTTCTTGGAGGACATGTATCATTTTTTGGGCTCGATTTTGTTGGAGTAATCTTTGAGACTCATTTTTTCCCTCTAAAGTCCTTACACCACCTGCTTATCCTTTACGCCCTCTTCTTAGATTTATTTGGGAAAAAAAAACTAGTGCAACATCTTTCTTTTCTTCTTCCTTCTCCTCCTCCTCATATTTATCCTTTTATTATTCTTCCTTTCGGGAGGGGTCTCCTTGCATGCTATTTTAGTGCCCACAATTTATTTTCCTTTCTAAATTTTGGGAAGGCTAAGGTCACTCCATCAACGTATTTTACAATATTCATTATAAGCCTCGATAAGCATAAACCCTTACTCGCATCCTTCCCCACCACAAGAGTTATAGGAGTTATGTCCATATTTTCATAATTCATAGTCTCTACATACATACTTAGAAGGGTATACGAACTTGATGCATAATGTGTGGAATTCAACATGTTGGTACTCAATCTCACACCCCATGGAGAACTTACAAAGATTATCGGGAATTATGATGCTTCGAGAATGATAGATTGTGTGGTATGTGTGGTTTACAAATGGGATATGTTGAACAATCTCTTTGTGACCAATATTTAGGTAATTGAGTGACATATACAAATGGGATGGCCTTTCCCTGTTACGCTTTGTTCCTTTCTAAAATCTGGGTGAGAGGACCCTTTGGGTAACCTAAATGGAAAGAAGGATATCAACTCTTAGTTCTCTTTATCTCAGTAAAGTGATGGATCAATCTGAGATAATCATGGCAAAGAACACAACATTCACTCTCACAAGTTGTCACAAAATTTTGTATATTCATAATGCATTAGACATAGGTTTCTATAGATAGCCAAATTCCATTGCTCTTTCATTTTTGATAAGCGAAGTGAATTTGAAGGGCCCCTTCACCGATATTTATAGACAAAGAAATAGAGTAAAAATAGAGACTAATATGATGGGATGGGACTTGTAGTAGGTTTATGTTTATAATGATGGGGATTCTCGATGACATGATGTTCTGGTAACACAACATTCAACACTTACTAAAACAAAGATGCCATTTTGGAAAAGAAAGAACACTTGATCAAGTAGATACAATTTCTGCAAAGGAATATTTACATTCATCGACACACAAAAGATGCAAAAGTTCCACAAAATCTCTAAAATACTCAACACAAAGGCTCATCTAAGTATTCTAATAAAATATTTATTAATTCTAATCTCACATACCTAATATTCACTCAAATATTTACAAAAATATCTCAATAAAATGGTTATAGTAAGGATTTAATAATTGCATCCAATATTGCAATGTAAATGCTCACAACAAATAATGAATTAATGACCAAATAACAACCATAAAGGATAGATCTATTGTAATTTTGAGAAGAAATGAAAACAAAATTTCAAAAGAAAATATAACCTATTAATCAAAATCCCAACATACAAAACCCAAAATGCATAGATTAAACTCATAAACAAACATATTTCATTAATATATTCAATCTCTTGACAAGGGAACATATAACAAATAATCTCAATGTATGTAAATGGTTGTACATTGCAACCACCTTAACAAAAGTGATTAAAAAAGAAAACTCATATGTATTTCATTACAAAAATATTGCAATATTACAAGAACACCTTTCAAGCTTTTCAAACAATAGAAAAACTAACCCCCTTTGTATGAGGACAGCCCCCATACTTATACAATTTTGGTGAATTCTTGTGATTCAATTTTCCCCCAAAATATTCGTAGAATATCATTTTTTCTTACAATGAAGGAATTTTAAATAAAAAGGGAATATGCTTTTCTTGACTGAAGATATCTTATTTTATATTAATACTATGGGATTGCATCCATTCCTCTATTTCCACATGGGTAAAACCATTGCTTGATACTTCTAGGTGTGATTCCATTTTTTACTTCTTTTCGGAATGACCCAGGAATCCCATCATCTTTGCTCGCCTTCCGACGTCACTCTTTTCGTTAATATGATTTCACCCTTTTGTGAAAGTTATACCTTTGAGTAAATTATTGAGAAACATTTTTTATTTAAATGCTTCAACTTGTTTCATTATCTGAACTAATTTGACACCTACCCTTTTTGGGGAATGTGTTTTGGGAAATGTATAATCATTGATATATTCTTGAACTTGATGCCTCCTTTGTGTGAACTATTGAATCAAGTAAAACAATAATTCTTTGAAATATATCAATCTATTTCACTTTTACCAAACCCATGCGAGTATCTTAAAATAATTTTGCATTCAATTGTGATATGTTACTTCAAAATTCATTCTTAAAATCCATCCTTCTATAAATTCCTATTGATTTTCCATAATATTACACCTTCCTTCGAGCATTCTAAGTGAAAAATACATTGTGTTAATCCTTCTTAAGCAATGATGTATATAGAACTAGGAACCAGCTTTGAAGGAACTTTCTTCAAAAACTTTTCATGTGATTTTCAACCTCTCTCATCATAGATGAAGATTTTCTAAGAATTTTATTTATGATTGAAGATCATGTAGAGACCTAACTACCTTTAACACCTAATGTAGTTCAGGTTAGAATTGATATGAAGGCTTGTTAAGATGACTCCTTCTTTTTTGTTTTTCGTGTCATGTATCAACATTTTTTTTTTTGCGGAGGATCACAAAAATCTCGACCATCAAGAAGTTTTGGCTCCACTATAAGCATTCCATTAGTAAGAATATCATCAACATATCTTCATGGGTCTTGAAAATGTAATATTCTTAATGTCAAAAAATTCACTTGAATCACCTCCTTCTCTTTTATTGAGAGGATTGTTCCTAACCATCCTATTGTGGGGATATTTACCCCACTTGATTCTTTGGATGTAGGCTATGGTGTGCCTAAGAAAACTACTATTTCCTTAGAAATAGCTCGAGGTATTTGTGGAATTGGTATTGTTGTATGTGGGAATTCAATTCCCATTAATTTTTCCTTTTATTCAACATACAAAGAATTTTTTCCTTCTTGTTCTTCTTTTTCTTTTCAACTTCGATTCCTCTTGGTTACCTTTATTGTAGTGGCTAACTATTGGGCCTTATCAAAAGCTATTATCTCTTCATTTCCTTAGCCTCTACTTGAATTAAGACTAACTCAATAGCCTCTATCAATACTTCCTTCGTGGGGCTTGTAATATTATATGATTTTTCCATCGTTGTAATACCTACCTCCTAAGGTTTCTTCCCTAGAGTCTTTAATCCCGATGACTCACTTGAATTTTTTTGATGTAATGGTTCTTTCTCAATGGTTGGTGTTGTAATTCCAACATGTAGATCCTATATTTCTATACCTCTCTCATCATCTTGAAATTTTAGAGCCTTTGGTAATGGGGCATCCATTAAGGTAGTACCTTCTTCTTTTACCACAACCAACGCAAGAAGTAAATCAATAAACCTTGGTGCATGGGTTTCTTCTCTTTCGTCTTCACTTATCAATTCAACTAATGTAGTTACTTCTCCTTGAAGTGCAGTAGAAATAGTATCTTCCCACTCTTCCCTTTGTGAAACTAATTGAATTACCTTCACTCTTTCTTGTTTATATTCTCATAGAATTTTCATGGAATGAATTTCCATAGGAGTATCATCAATCTTATTTTATATGGATAGATTTGGCACTAAATCTATATGACCTAATGTTATAAAAAAATATTCTTGTATTGTGGATGATATGATGGGATTACCCACCGCAAGCTATGACATGACTATTTGTTTTGCCAATGTTACAATGAGATCATATTGAGCCTCATTTATAAGGACTGATCTAATAACCTCATATCATTTACACCTATGCTTATGATATTTTATGGTTGGGATACTCTTGGTCCCCGAGGTTTTTGTATCTATTTCCAAAGGAGGTATAATCCTATATTTTTTATCCCTCTCAAAATACTTGAGATTAGTTTTTCCTTTCTCCTCATCACTCTGGACCTGATTTGTGTGTCAATGTTTGGTAGGATTCCCTCATTCTTTTTCCTATACTTGATGACCCAAGAAAATTCACTATAGGAGTTCAGGATTTTTTTGTACCTACCCCTTGACTTACAATGGGACTTCTTGAGTAATAGGGGAATCCTTCATCATTTTCAATAATAATCCTTCAATTTTATGGGTCGATAGGCATGGGAGTCCCTAATCTACTTATGGCTACAATCCACTCCTCTATGATCCCAAAGGTTATAATTTTGAATGTAAGATGGGGGATTTCCTTCCATTTGGTATATTTGGTCATCTCCTCCTTAAAAGGGGGAGATCCTCTTCTAGGATCCCTGAATCCCTATATTCTTTCAATACCTTAGTATTCTATAAAGATAAATCCAATCCTTTCACCGTTAACCATGATAATGCTCTTCTCATCACATGTGTTTTCCTTGCATGTAGGCTAGTTGACTCTATTGTATTCCATTTTAATGATGCAATTGGTTATGATGCTAGGTTCATCTCATGATAATATTGACTTATTATCTATTTGTCATCATACAAAACTTGTTGCACAACTATAATCTTGTATTCAATGCTTTTTCTAAGGGTCGTTATAGAATAATCTCTCAACCAGACCTCTTCCTCATCTCTTAAGTTCATCCAATAATCTTCATAGTGGGCCTCATGTTCATATGAGCTTCCTAGGATTGAACTCACATCCCATTTGATATCATATTTTAGTCTAGTTTGGAATTTTTCAATCCTAGTCTGTCCCATCTCATCCTCCAAGAGTTTAGCTTTTACAAAATTTGGGCAAGTGTATCTTTTTATTTTCATAGGAAACTCGATATTTGTCTTGTGCTTTCCTACTATCAACTTATGCCCTTCTGCTAGCTTCCTTGAGAGCTCCAGGAGTGCCCACTTATCATCTAAGTATCTGGGAAACATAAACAATCATCCTTCATAACCACTCACCTTTATGTAAGTGAAGAATCTATATTGATAAAGTAACATCCATATTTCTTTATAATTCATCTAGCCTCAATAGACATCCTATATTGTTTCCATTCTGGCCTAAAGAGGCATATGATTGGTGCAAAAATGCATCATTTATCTGTTTGAGGTTCCCCTTCCAATTATCCAAATTTAACTGAGGTTAAACATCATATACCCTATGAGTATTGATGTTATGTATTATTGGGATACCAAGGAAGTTCTTGTGGCATGCAATATTGTAGATCATATATGACATCATATATAATTCACAACTAAAATTGATGCCTTATCTAATCTTCGTAACCATTTCAAGGAGTTTTTCATGAATAGATGTGACTATGAATGTTGCCTAAAAACATAATTTAGTTCCCTTCAGAATAATCCTTATGTAACTACACATCCATTCATGGAAGCCATAAGTTGATTTTAAGCCTACAATCCTATTAGAAAAGTTATAATTTCCTCAACCTCTACCACAAAGTGTCATCTAATAATCTTCTTTGGGATTCTAGAAGAGGATCCTCTATATTTTAACAACTAATGGGTATTCATAATCTTGGTATAATCATTAATCTCAGCATTGTAGATATTTAATGCCTTAGTTTTGTCAATATTTAGAGGCCTTTGGACCTTAGGTAACCCTAACATCAACTGAAATTCCTCAAGTGTTAAGGAAATCACACCATCACCACTTCCATCTAGAACCTCCTTCTTCACTAGGTTATAATTTTTGACACAAATCCATACTAATTATAGAAAATGTCCACAAGGTGGGAAGGTGGTAACTAAATAAATATCACTAACATCAATTACTGACATCTACTCATTTCTATTAGGGGCATGCAATCTTTGTATAATTCAACTAGGTCCATGTTTACTAAGTTAGTTTATGTCACTTCATCCAAGTTACTTGTGATACGTGAAGTGACATGGATTTTAGTCTCCATTATCCTCATTTTGTTTTGACAACTAGAAATATGGAGCTTTACATAAATAACTAGGCACCGGTGAAGAAAAAAGACCATATTAAACCCTTAAAATTCATGCAACAATCCAATATTCAAGGGGACTTACCTGTAATTGTGAATTTTTTAGCTCTCAGGTTCCACATGTATATTTAGCTCTCTAGATTTTTTTAGACACCAATCTCTAAAATCAATCCTTTCCTTTTCATGGTGAAAATCCATAATCTTAGGGCTGCATAATGCTAAAAATATTTTTCTAGAAGTGTGGATGTTAAAATATTCAAAAAGTTTAAACCTTTATTTGTTTATGTGAGTAGCATTAATGGTGAAAACCATAAATGCATTTAAATTCCACCATTTGATCACACATTTTCTTTTTTAAATGAGAACCATCCACTTGTCTTCCTTTGGCATAAATCAGGGCTCAAGAGGATTTTTACATTTTTTCTCGTAACTATAGGAATGAAAAACTACAAATTTGACCAATGTGTTCGATGATGAGTTGCTATGAAGACACATGTCCCATGTCGGGCCCTAGGAGTTTGAACATAGTTTGATTTTTTCCTTTAGGTGTTAAAATGAAAAATGTAATAGTCAGTGAGATGCATGATACCACGACACCCTATTCTCGTGAGATGTGTTCTTTTCGAGGGCAAATATTTTGTTTCACTTTACATTTTTACATGCGTATTGTAAAAGTGCACTTTTGTATAACTTCCCAAAGAATATCCCTCAAAATACTCCCATTTCAGGTCCCTGAACCATTTTTTACATTTTGAATTTTTACACAACATTGCAAACAAGCATGCAAGTTCCACCATATAAAATTCCTCCTAGAGAGTTCCACATCATCGTGGATGCAAGGAAAAATTTGTATTTTTCATACGAGCAAAACACGAGTGAAGATAGGAAATCTTCGATGATGGATTTACATATACTCATGATTGATTAATTTGAGTTTTATACATTTTTATATTGAATTAATAATATCATGATTGCCCCATATATTCAAGATCAAGAGTTTGTCTTCATAATTGTATCATTACTTAGCACAAATTTATTTGGTCACACAGAAACTCGGTTTCATGGACATTCTTCTAGAATTAAAAACTTGTATGAAATAGAGTTTTGACAAGTATGAAGGAAAATTTGAGGGAAGAATTTATAAATCAAGGTGTAAGCTCAAAATGAGAACCATCATCATCTCTAACTTGGGATTGGCACCCCCCAGTAGGTGCCACAAGGACCAAAAATATTTCAATAGATAGACTAGGTGCCTAATCCATTGGGTGAGGAGTCATGAGGAACAAATGCATATGGTTTCTTGAGAAGATACATAACATAACATTGACACATCACAAAACCTAGTCCCTATAGATGAGAACATAAAAAGGGAAACAACAACGTAAACAAAAACAACAACAAAATTAGACAATGTACAAAATCGTACCTAATCCTTTGGCTTAGTCCAAGAAATGTTTGAGGTGTCTTCCATTGACAATAAAATCCAAAAATTTCCTTCCACATATTTTAAAAATAATGTTGGTTCCCCAATTATTATATCAATAGAATATGGTCCCATCCATAGGGCATCAAAATTTCAATGTTTTCCCTTATCCTCATCTTTTTTGTCCCACAACAATAATAAGTATCCAATACTGAAGGCTCTTGGAGTGACCCTTTTGTCAAATATATTCTTGACTCTTTCTCTGAACATGTAGTGCCATCAAAAAAAAATTTCATTTTTAAAGCAAACACATTAAATTTTCAGTTTTAACATGTAATGCATAACTAGATAACTATTGCAGATTTCTACAAGAGAGTTATTCCAACAAACATTATTTCTTTTGTAACACAATGTTTCCAATAAACAACTTTTATTCCAAAATAGAGTTGCAACAATTTCTTTATGAAGAGATCTTTCATATCTATTTTACAAGCTTACTTTTCCAAGGCAAGGGTTCACATTTGTAAAAATATGTTCAACTACATAGCTATTCAAGACAACCTTTTTTTTTTTTTACAAGATCCTTGCACTATTGAAGGAAACTTTCTTAAGCAATATGGCTTAAGTTTACAAGTAACATCACATACAAAGTGGATGTTTTACAAGAAAAAGAAAGCTTCACATAATCACATTTATAAATATACAATAAGAACCAAGATGAATAGGGAACTCCAACTATCTCCAACTTGAGCTCCAACTCCAATACTCCTACAAGAATCCAACTCCAAGAGAACATGGCTTGTTTACCACCCAACCAATAGGCATCATCACATGCCTTTCCATGGTTGGAAGTCATGCTAGCCTCCCCCAAGCCCATGGGAGAGAGGAACTAGCTTCCACAATGTGCACAAGTATAATGGGGTTTAAACACACACAACAAGAAAAACATAAGATCAATCAACCACTTAGACCTACTACACAATGAAAACCACAACATGAGGAGAACAAGGTCAACCTCACAAGGGGGAAGAGAGGAAGAAGGATGCCCAAATCAAGGTGTCCAACCATAGGAGCACCAATAAATACATATATACAAAACTCCTTATACCTCCTAATCATTCATCCTCCTTATTCCTCCTTATGCTATAGAAATCCTTCTTGGGAGGATTTTCAAACCCAAAAGGGTTTCCTCACCAAGAATGGGGAAAGGTTCAAGCCATATGAACCTTTCTCCCACCTCAAACCATATGAGGGGATGAGAAGGGACCTTCATGGCTTGACCAACAACCATGAGGTTTGAGAGGGAAATCCCTCTCTCTTCCCCTACATTATCCAAAACCATCATTCCAAATGATGGTGGAGAGAAAAAAATAAAATAAATAACAAGAACAAGCAAACAACCACATTCACCATACAACTTCACAACACATCATTTGACACACTATTTTATTGATCAAGCATAGTTTACAAGATAACAAAACTAAGAAAGAAAAAGGTTAAGAACCCTACCTCTATAATGCTCTCCAAGACTCTAAGCTTTTCCCATTTTTCCAAGCTCCTCCAAGCTCCCAAAATTCTCAAAGTGCTTCAAAAAAAAAAAAATGAACCAAGAAGGCCCATTCCTTCCTCATGAGGAAGGATAAAAAAGGAACCCAAAAGTTTCCTCACCAATGAGAAAATGACAAGTGTCACCTCCTCTCCTCTCAAGAGTCAAAGATTCCAAAAACCAAATAAGTAAGAGTAAACTCACCTTTTAGCCCTTATCACCCAAAATACTAAAAACTAAAATAAAACAAAGTGGAGCAACTTTTAACAATTTCACACAACCCAACCATCTTACATGGATGGTGACTAAAGAGGGAAAAATGGGAGGGAAACTCCTCCAAACCTTGAAATAGGCCCCCTACCTATTAGGTAGGGTCCAAGGGCCCATTTTCATGCTAAGGGAACCCCCAAACTCAAAAGGGGTCCCTAAAATTACCCAAAATAACCCAATTTCGGGTTTGGCATGCTTGGGCACAAGGGTAGAGGGTGTGGGGTCCACCCAAGGTTCACATGTGGTCCCCAATCCCTTCTACCAACACACACACACTTCCCAAAACCAATACTTAACTTAAGATAAGATCATTAAACCCCTAAGCTAGTTTACTTAATTAAACACACCCTAAACCTAATTAATTTTACAAAACAATATTACATTACAATTGAGGGGTTCACCCATGGTGCCCAATTAAATACATCTAATCTAAGGCCTCAAACATTTAGCATGGTTAGGACTCAGCCCATGGGCCGCTTGTGCACAATTGCGTAGCTGCCCTGAAACCCATGCTCTCCTATACCTGTCACCTGCACACTCATTGCACACATTAACCGCATCTGTCCAATATAATAAACATCATCTAAACATCACAATATCAATCAAACTTATAATGTCTGAACATAATTTACAATTGATAGTGCAATGCATACAATTACCCACATAGTTTGCCATGAATCATCCACAATAAAATTGCAACGACATACACTTAGGTTAGCATGAAAATCACCATCATTAAATCCAAAACACTATATCATTAATCAAATCAACCACAAGAGACTAACATCTAACCAATAAGTCTATCATATAACCCTATTAGTGTCATCAACATCATAAGAAATATATCAGTATACGAATCTAGTCCAATTGGCGCTACGTGCCCAAAATGCCATAATGTCCATGAGGATAAAATATCATAGTAAAATGTCCAAAGTCTATCAGAGTCTCAATCAAAACATGTCTAGGAATAAAGGAACCAACAGATAACTGGAGCTATAAAAATGTGGGCACTACAGAACTTTACATGTTTTTATGGGACTCTCTTCTTTCCTCATCCAATTCCATAATATGATTGATCCTTTTCTCATATGGACTTACTTCTTCCCCATCCTCAAATTATTGCATGAACCGATATAGTAAAAGTTGTAGGTGTAAAGGTAGAAGGGCCTAAATTCAACATACTAAATCAAAAGGTCTTTTTCTGTTAGACCTCTTAGTGGTACCTCTTTTTATCCATATTGCAAACTTGAGTTGTTTACCCTATTTCTTCTTGTTAGTCTTTAGTGTCCTTTTGAGGATCTTAAGTAGATTCTTATTTCTTGATTCTACTTGGCCATTTCCTTGAGGATTATAATTTGATGCATAAGCCAAATTTATACCATACTCTTGGCACATTATTGTCAATGGTTTAGCTATGAATCTCATAACATTGTTAGCAAATATCTTGTAAGGCACTCCAAATCAACAGATTATGTTATTGAGGATAAAATCCTTGACTACTTGATGGGTTACATTCCTAGTGGGTATGGCCTCAACCCGTTTGGTAAAGTAATAAATGACTATCAATATCCACTTATGATCAGTGCTAGAAGAGTTTGATATTTCACCAATAAAATAAATTCCCCATTATTTTAAGGGGGCTTATATAGATACTGGCTACAGGGGTAGGGCCCTAGAGGCTTTCAGTCTTCCGAAAACTACGACAGGTTTCACATATCCAAACCAACAAGGCAACATCTTTGAATAATGAAGGCCACCAATAACTTGCCCTTAAAATTTTGTGAGCAGTAACTCTCTGAGTAAAATTTCCTCCACATACTCTTCCATGAAACTCTAAAATTATCTTAGGTTCTTCTTCTTGATTATGCATCTTAGCAAAATGGCTTCGATTCTTCCAAACTAGCCCATGATCATGCAAGATACATTTTTTGGAAAGTAGATTGAATTTCATTCTTATCTAAGTACATAGAACAATTCAAGTTCAAAAGGTAATAGAATATATATTTATACCAAGCTGAAGTGCTCACCTTTTCATGAGGATTTGGCCCATCTTCTTCAACACTATGTATCTCCACCACCTGTAAATTGCTCTACCATCAATCTTGCCGAACCAAATCCTTGAACCAAATTTTTTGTCTGAATTTCCATGTCATATTCTTGAAGTTTGTTAACCCATGTGCATATTTTTCTAGACATATTCATTTCTAATAGAATGTATTTCACCATTGTGTGAGGCACATAGGCTATGATTTTGGAACTTAGAATATAGGGTCGGAAAATTATAGTGGCGTTTAGTAAGGAAAAAGCTCACTTTTCCATAATGGAGTATTTAAAATCTGATCCTTACAAATATTTCCTAAAGAAATGTAATGGGATTTTCATTCCCTTCATTTTTCTATAATAACACAAAAGAAATTGTGTTTTCAAAGGAAAAAGAAAACATTTGGAATCCTTTCTTATAATCGTGGTTAGTCAATATAGAGGCAATTTTGAGTTCCCTATTTATTCCTTCAAATGTTTGGACAACCCCTTCTCCCCACTTAATAAAATCATCCTTATTCAACATACTTGTGATGGGGATGGTAATATTGGAAAACTTATAGATGAAACTTCTCACAAATTTTATCATCTCGAATGATTTTGAATTACATTCTTAGACATAGGAATGGGAATCTTACCAATTGCTTCTACCCTTTCCAATTCTATCATGACTCCTTCTTGTGACACTATGTTCCCTAGCATCTTTTCTTTTGCACCTTGAAGTGACATTTCCTAGGATTTAATGAAATCTCATAATCTCTACATTTTAGAAACATCCTTTTACGGCACCCCAAGTGGTCACCCCTTTTCTTAGATAAAATAGTTATATCATCTTGAGATACTGTGGTAAAATCATTGATAAGACTAGAAAGCCACATCCAAGGATCTCTTAATAATTTCTCCATCGTTCATCAGTCCATAAGGCATCCTAGCATAGACATATATTCCCCATGGGGTAGTGAAAACATTCTTGAACTGTTCTGATTGTTTCACCACCACTTGGTTATATCTGAGAAACCATTAACATAGATAACATCTCTCGATCATGTTACCTTTTGTAACATATTTTCCATATTAGGCAATGGGTAATTATCTTTAATTGATGCTTTGTTTATATTTATAAAATCCACACAAAGCCTTATGTCCCCATTCTTCTTTCTTACTAGCACTAAGTGGCCAACCGATAAGAGTATCTAGTAGGTTGTATTATCCCACCATCCCTTAGTTTTGTCAATTCTTCCTGCATCTTAGTTGTTAGGATGGGATTGATTGGCCTCTTTTTTTTCCTAAAAGGCTTAGTATTAGGCTCTAGAGGTATCTCATGTTGGAATAAATCTTCTCGATATGCCTCTAATTCATAGTAAGACCATGTTAGAAAATCCTGATACTTTTTTAGTAACTTGGTATAAGCTTGTTTATCTTCTTTTCTCACGCCGCATCCCAACCAAAAAAATTTGGTATTTTGATGAGTTCCTAAGTTACATTATTCAACCTCCTAGATTCAATGATATGTTTATTTATGATCTTGTCGGATTATAAAAATTAGACTCAAAACTAACTAGTCCTCTTGGGATGGTATTTTTTTTCAACTGTATTATATCTTTCCCAAAGAGTGTTTCTTTTCCATCACATAATATAGCCATTGGCTCAAGGTCAATGCTAGATGTTATCAGGAACTGATGGTCTGGTCAATATCTCTACTTCATAATTGTAATTAGGAGATAATGTATCATTGTCATACTATGATGCAAGGAAATCCAAATTGTCATTTGTTGCATTTTGAGCTCTCTCATGATAAAGGATATCAAAATAATCAAACATATTAATAAGATCCCAGATCGTGTGTTTATATTACTTCAACCTCTGGTTCTTAGTTACACATAATTTTTTGATTTATATTACAATTAACTTAGAGTCTCCTTTTACAATGATATCCTTAATCCCATGTTTCCATGAAAATCTTAAACTAAGGATAAATTCCTCATATTCGAAATGTTATTAGTACATTCAAACCTTAATTTGAATGAGAAATTAAAAGAATCCTGATTTGGAGAATTTAGAACTATTTTGGCTCCATTTCTAATATTATAACATGCTCCATCAAACATCATGGTCCAAGGAAATTAACATCTTCCAAGTTTTCATTAGCATCCATACAATGATCTTCAAAATCTACACACCTATGAAGAAATACTCCATCTACATAGCCTATGGTCCAATGTCCTATTGAGGATTCTTTTAATTTCTCTTTCAAATTAAAGTTTGAATGTACTAATAACATTTCTGAATATGAGGAATTTCTCCTTGGTTTAAGATTTTCATGGAAACATGGGATTAAGGATATCATTGTCAAAGGAGACTCTAAGTTAATTGTAATATAAATCAAAAATTATGTGTAACTAAGAACCGAGAGGTTGAAGTAATATAAACACACAATCTGGGATCTTATTAAGATGTTTGATTATTTTAATATCCTTTATCATGAGAGAGCTCAGAATGCAACAACTGAAAATTTGGCTTTCCTTGCATCGTAGTATGACAATGATACATTATATCCTAATTGCAACCATGAAGTAGAGATATTGACCGCACCATCGCCTCTGATAACATCCAACATTGGCAAGTATTTGAAGATGATGCTTAGATACAAAGGTTTCTAAACTATAAAGGTGAGTTCACCAACCAACTCATTGATCTTGAGCCAATGATTATATTATGTGATGGAAAAGAAACCCTCTTTGGGAAAGATATAATACAATTGAAAACAAATACCATCCCAAGAGGACTAGTTAGTCTTGAGTCAAATTTTGAAAATCCTGACAAGATCATAAATAAACATATCATTGAATCTAGGGAGGTTGAATAATGTAACTTAGGAACTCATCAAAATACCAAATTTTTGGTTGGGATGCAGCTTGAGAAAATAAGATAAACAAGCTTATACCAAGTTGCTAAAAAAATATCAGGATTGTATGACATGGTCTTACTCTGAATTAAAGGCCTATCGAGAAGATTTATTCCAACATGAGATACCTTTAGAGCCTCATAATAAGCCTTTTAGGAAAAAAAAAAAAGAGGCCAATCAATCCCATACTAACAACTAAGATGCAAGAAGAATTAACAAATCTAAGGTATGGTGGAATAATACAACCTACTAGATACTCTTATCGGTTGGCCACACTTAGTGCTAGTAAGAAAGAAGAATGGGGACATAAGGCTTTGTGTGGATTTTATAAATATAAACAAATCATCAATTAAAGATAAATACCCATTGCCTAGTATGGAAAATATGTTACAAAATGTAACATGATCAGAGATGTTATCTATGTTAATGGTTTCTCTATATATAACCAAGTGGTGGTGAAACAATCAGAACAGTTCAAGAATGTTTTCACTACACCATGGGGAATATATGTCTATGCTAGGATGCCTTATGGACTAATGAACGCTAGAGAAATTAATAAGAGATCCTTGGATGTGGCTTTCTCTAGTCTTATCAATGATTTTACTACAGTATCTCAAGATGATATAACTATTTTATCTAAGAAAAGGGGTGACCACTTGGGGCGCCGTAAAAGGATGTTTCTAAAATGTAGAGATTATGAGATTTCATTAAATCCTAGGAAATGTCACTTCAAGGTGCAAAAGAAAAGATGCTAGGGAACATAGTGTCACAAGAAGGAGTCATGATAGAATTGGAAAGGGTAGAAGCAATTGGTAAGATTCCCATTCCTATGTCTAAGAATGTAATTCAAAATCTGTTTGGGATGATAAAATTTGTGAGAATTTTCATCTATAATTTTTCCAATATTACCATCCCCATCACAAGTATGTTGAATAAGGATGATTTTATTAAGTGGGGAGAAGGGGTTGTCCAAACATTTGAAGGAATAAATAGGGAACTCAAAATTGCCCCTGTATTGACTAGCCCTGATTATAAGAAATGATTCCAAATGTTTTCTTTTTCCTTTGAAAACACAATTTCTTTTGTGTTATTATAGAAAAATGAAGAAGGGAATGAAAATCCCATTACATTTTTTTAGGAAATATTTGTAAGGATCAAATTTTAAATACTCCATTATGGAGAAGTGAGATTTTTCCTAAATGCCACTATAATTTTCCGACCCTATATTCTAAGTTCCAAAATCATAGCCTATGTGCCTCACACAATGGTGAAATACATTCTCTTAAAAATGAATATGTCTAGAAAAACATGCAGATGGGTTAACAAACTTCAAGAATATGACATGGAAATTCAGACAAAAAATTTGGTTCAAGGATTTGGTTCGGCAAGATTGATGGTAGAGAGCAATTTACAGGTGGTGGAGATACATAGTGTTGAAGAAGATGGGCCACATCCTCATGAAAAGGTGAGCACTTCAGCTTGGTATAAATATATAGTCTATTACCTTTTGAACTTGAATTGTTCTATGTACTTAGATAAGAATGAAATTTAATCTACTTTCCCAAAAATGTATCTTGCATGATCATGGGCTAGTTTGGAAGAATCCAAGCCATTTTGCTAAGATGCATAATCAAGAAGAAGAACCTAAGATAATTTTAGAGTTTCATGGAGGAGTATGTGGAGGAAATTTTACTCGTAGAGTTACTGCTCACAAAATTTTAAGGGCAAGTTATTGGTGGCCTTCATTATTCAAAGATGTTGCCTTGTTGGTTTGGATATGTGAAACTTGTCAAGTAGTTTTCTCGAAGACTCGAAAGCCTCTGAGGCCCTACCCCTGTAGCCAAGATATCTATATAAGCCCCCTTAAAACAATGGGGAATGTATTTTATTGGTGAAATATCAAACTCTTCTAGCACTGGTCATAAGTGGATATTGATAGCCATTTATTACTTTACCAAACGGGTTGAGGCCATACCCACTAGAATGTAACCCATCAAGTAGTCAAGGATTTTATCCTCAATAACATAATCTGTTAATTTGGAGTGCCTTACAAGATATTTGCTAACAATGTTATGAGATTCATAGCTAAACCATTGACAATAATGTGCCAAGAGTATGGTATAAATTTGGCTTATGCATCAAATTATAATCCTCAAGGAAATGGCCAAGTAGAATCAAGAAATAAGAATCTACTTAAGATCCTCAGAAGGACACTAAAGACTAACAAGAAGAAATGGGGTAAACAACTCAAGTTTGCATTATGGATAGAAAGAGGTACCACTAAGAGGTCTAACAGAAAAAGACCTTTTGATTTAGTATGTTGAATTTAGGCCCTTTTACCTTTACACCTACAACTTTTACTATATCGGTTCATGCAATAATTTGAGGATGGGGAAGAAGTAAGTCCATATGAGAAAAGGATCAATTATATTATGGAATTGGATGAGGAAAGAAGAGATTCCCATAAAAAACATGTAAAGTTCAGAGAAAGAGTCAAGAATATATTTGACAAAAAGGTCACTCTAAGAGCCTTGATGTTGGATACTTATTATTGTTGTCGGACAAAAAGATGAGGATAAGGGAAAACGTTAAAATTTTGATGCCCTATGGATGGGACCATATTCTATTGATATAAGAATTGGGGAACCAACATTCTTTTTAAAATATGTGTAAGGACATTTTTTGGATTTTATTGTCAATGGCAGACACCTCAAACATTTCTTGGACTAAGCCAAAGGATTAAGTACCATTTTGTACATTGTCTAATTTTGTTGTTGTTTTTGTTTACGTTGTTGTTTCCCTTTTTTATGTTCTCATCTATAGGGACTAGGTTTTGTGAGGTGTCAATGTTATGTTATGTATCTTCTCAAGAAACCATATGCATTTGTTCCCTCACGACTCCTCACCCAATGGATTAGGCACCTAGTCTATCTATTGAAATATTTTTTGGTCCTTATGGCACCTACAGGGGGTGCCAATCCCCAAGTTAGAGATGATGATGGTTCTCATTTTGAGCTTACACCTTGATTTATAAATTCTTCCCTCAAATTTTCCTTCATACTTGTCAAAAATCTATTTCATACAAGTTTTTAATTCTAGAAGAATGTCCATGAAACCAGATTTCTATGTGACCAAATAAATTTGTGCTAAGTAATGATACAATTATGAAGACAAAATCTTGGATATTGAATATATGGGGCAATCATGATATTATTAATTCAATATAAAAATGTATAAAACTCAAATTAATCAATCATGAGTATATGTAAATCCATCATCGAAGATTTCCTATCTTCACTCTATGTTTTGCTTGTATGAAAAATACAAATTTTTCCTTGCATCCCGATGATGTGGAACTCTCTAGGAGGAATTTTATATGGTGGAACTTGCGTGCTTGTTTGCAATGTTGTGTAAAAATTCAAAATGTAAAAATGGTTCAGGGACCTGAAATGGGAGTATTTTGAGGGATATTCTTTGGGAAGTTATACAAAAGTGCACTTTTATAATACGATATAAAAATGTAAAGTGAAACAAAATATTTTCCCCTTAGAAAGAACACATCTCACCGAATAGGGTGTCGTGGTATCATGCATCTCACTCGACTATTACATTTTGCATTTTTACACCTAAAGGAAAAAAATCAAACTACGTTCAAACTCCTAGGGCCCGACATGGGACATGTGTCTTCATAGAACTCATCATCGAACACATTGGTCAAATTTGTAGTTTTTCATTCCTATAATTACGAGCAAAATGTAAAAATCCTCTTGAGCCCCGATTTATGCCAAAGGAAGACAAGTGGATGGTTCTCATTTAAAAAGAAAATGTGTGATCAAATGGTGGAATTTAAATGCATTTATGGTTTCCACCATTAATGCTACTCACATAAACAAATAAAGGTTTAAATTTTTTTGAATATTTTAACATCCACACTTCTAGAAAAGTATTTTTAGCATTATGCAGCCCTAAGATTATGGATTTGCACCATGAAAGGAAAGGATTGATTTTAGAGATTGGTGTCTAAAAAAATCTAGAGAGCTAAATATACATGTGCAACTTGAGTGCTAAAAATTCACAAGTACAGGTAAGTCCCCTTGAATATTGGATTGTTGCGTGAATTTTAAGGGTTTTATATGGTCTGCTTTTCTTCACCGGTGCCTAGTTATTTATGTAAAGCTCCATATTTCTAGTTGTCAAAACAAAATGAGGATAATGGAGGATAAAATCCATGTCACTTCACATATCACAAGTAACTTGGATGAAGTGACATAAACTAACTTAGTAAACATGTAGACCTAGTTGAATTTTTACAAAGACTGCATGCCCCTAATAGAAATGAGTAGATGTCGAATTGACGTTAGTGATATTTATTTAGTTACCACCTTCCCACCTTGTGGACATTTTCTATAATTAGTATGGATTTGTGTCAAAAATTATAACCTAGTGAAGAAGGAGGTTCTAGATGGAAGTGGTGATGGTGTGATTTCCTTAACACTTGAGGAATTTCAGTTGATATTAGGGTTACCTAAGGTCCAAAAGCCTCTAAATATTGACAAAACTAAGGCATTAAATATCTACAATGCTGAGATTAATTATTATACCAAGATTATGAATACCCATTAGTTGTTAAAATATAGAGGATCCTCTTCTAGAATCCTAAAGAAGATGATTAGATCACACTTTGTGGTAGAAGTTGAGGAAATCATAACTTTTCTAATAGGATTTTAGGCTTAAAAACAACTTATGGCTTCTAAGAATGGATGTGTAGCTATATACGGATTATTCTGAAGGGAACTAAATTATTTTTTTGGGCAACCTTCATAGCCACATCTATTCATGAAAAACTCCTTGAAATGGTTATGAAAATTAGAGAAGGCATCACTTTCAGCTATGAATTCTATATGATGTCATATCTGGTTTACAATATTGCATGCCACAAGAACTTCCTTGGTATCCCAAGGATGAATAACTTCAATACTCATAGGGTATATGATGTTTACCCTTAGTTAAATTTGGATAATTGGAAGGGGAACTTCAAAAAGATAAATGATGCATTTTTGAACCAATCATATGCCTCTTCTCGGACAAAATGGGAACAATATAGGATGTCTGTTGAGGCTAGATGAATTATAAAGAAATATGGATGTTACTTTATCATATAGATTCTTCACTTACATAAAGGTGAGTGGTTATGAAGGATGATTGTTTATGTTTCCCGGATACTTAGATGATAAGTGGGCACTCCTGGAGCTCTCAAGGAAGCTAGCAGAAGGGCATAAGTTGATAGTAGGAAAGCACAAGACAAATATCGAGTTTCCTATGAAAATAAAAAGATACACTTGCCCAAATTTTGTAAAAGCTAAACTCTTGGAGGATGAGATGCACTGAGACTAGGATTGAAAAAATTCCAAACTAGACTAAAATATGATATCAAATGGGATGTGAGTTCAATCCTAGGAAGCTTATATGAACATGAGTCCCACTATGAAGATTATTGGATGAACTTAAGAGATGAGGAAGAGGTCTGGTTGAGAGATTATTCTATAATGACCCTTAGAAAAAGCATTGAATACAAGATTATAGTTGTCAGCAACAAGTTTTGGATGATGACAAATAGATAATAAGTCAATATTATCATGAGATGAACCTAGCATCATAACCAATTGCATCATTAAAATGGAATACAATAGAGTCAACTAGCCTACATACAAGGAAAACACATGTGATGAGAAGAGCATTATCATGGTTAACGGTGAAAGGATTGGATTTATCTTTATAGAATACCAAGGTATTGAAAGAATATAGGGATTCAGGGGATCCTAGAAGAGGATCTCCCCCTTTTAAGGAGGAGATGACCAAATATACCAAATGGAAGGAAATCCCCATCTTACATTCAAAATTATAACCTTTGGGATCATAGAGGAGTGGATTGTAGCCATAAGTAGATTAGGGACTCCCATGTCTATTCGACCCATAAAATTGAAGGAATATTATTGAAAATGATGAAGGATTCCCTATTACTCAAGAAGTCCCATTGTAAGTCAAGGGGTAGGTACAAAAAAACCTGAACTCCTATAGTGAATTTTCTTGGGTCATCAAGTATAGGAAAAGAATGAGGGGAATCCTACCAAACATTGACACAAATCAGGTCCAGAGTGATGAGGAGAAAGGAAAAACTAATCTCAAGTATTTTGAGAGGGATAAAAAATATGCGATTATACCTCCTTTGGAAATAGATACAAAAACCTCAAGGACCAAGAGTATCCCAACCATAAAATATCATAAGCATAGGTGTAAATGATATAAGGTTATTAGATCAGTCCTTGTAAATGAGGCTCAATATGATCTTATTGTAACATTGGCAAAACAAATAGTCATGTCATAGCTTGCGGTGGGTAATCCCATCATATCATCCACAATACAAGAATATTTTTTTATAACATTAGGTCATATAGATTTAGTGCCAAATCTATCCATATAAAATAAGATTGATGATACTCCTATGGAAATTCATTCCACGAAAATTATATGAGAATATAAACAAGAAGAGCCGAAGGTAATTCAATTAGTTTCACAAAGGGAAGAGTGGGAAGATACTATTTCTACTGCACTTCAAGGAGAAGTAACTACATTATTTGAATTGATAAGTGAAGATGAAAGAGAAGAAACCCATGCACCAAGGTTTATTGATTTACTTCTTGGGTTAGTTGTGGTAAAAGAAGAAGGTACTACCTTAAGGATGCCCCATTACCAAAGGCTCTAAAATTTCAAGATGATGAGAGAGGTATAGAAATCTAGGATCTACAAGTTGGAATTACAACACCAACCATTGAGAAAGAACCATTACATCAAAAAAATTAAATTAAGTCATCAAGATTAAAGACTCTAGGAAGAAACCTTAGGAGGTAGGTATTACACGATGGAAAAATCATATAATATTACAAGCCCCACGAAGGAAGTATTGATAGAGGTTATTGAGTTAGTCTTAATTCTAGTAGAGGCTAAGGGAAATGAAGAGATAATAGCTTTTGATAAGGCCCAATAGTTAGCCACTGCAATAAAGGTAACCAAGGGAACCAAAGTTGAAAAGAAAAAAGAAGAACAAGAAGGAAAAAATTCTTTGTATGTTGAATAAAAGGAAAAATTAATGGGAATTGAATTCCCACATACAAAAATACCAATTCCATAAATACCTCAAGCTATTTCTAAGGAAATAGTAGTTTTCTTAGGCACACCATAGCCTACATCCAAAGAATCAAGTGGGGTAAATATCCCCACAATAGGATGGTTAGGAACAATCCTCTCAACAAAAGAGAAGGAGGTGATTCAAGTGAAAATTTTTGACATTAAGAATATTACATTTTCAAGACCCATGAAGATATGTCAATGATATTCTTATTAATGGAATGCTTACAGTGGAGCCAAAACTTCTTTAGTAATTCAGGATTTTTGTGATCCTCCGAAAAAAAAATGTTGATACATGACCAAAAACAAAAAGAAGGGAGTCATCTTAACAAGCCTTCATATCAATTCTAACTGAACTACATTAGGTGTTAAAGGTAGTTAGGTCTCTACATGATCTTCAATCATAAATAAAATTCTTAGAAAAGCTTCATCTATGACAGAGAGGTTGAAAATCACGTGAAAAGTTTTTGAAGAAAGTTCCTTCAAACTGGTTCCTAGTTCTATATCCATCATTGCTTAAGAAGGATTAACACAATGTATTTTTCACTTAGAATGCTCGATGGAAGGTGTAATCTTATGGAAAATCAATAGGAATTTATAGAAGGATGGATTTTAAGAATGAATTTTTGAAGTAACATATCACAATTGAATGCAAAATTATTTTTGGATACTCACATGGGTTTGGTAAAAGTGAAATAGATTGATATATTTCAAAGAATGATTGTTTGGCTTGATTCAATAGTTCACACAAAGGAGGCATCAAGTTCAATAATATATCAATGATTATAAATTTCCCAAAACACATTCCCCAAAAAGGGTAGGTGTCAAATTAGTTCGTAACGAAACAAGTTGAAGCATTAAAATAAAAATGTTTCTCAATAATTTACTCAAAGGTATAACTTTCACAAAAGGGAGAAATCATATTAATGAAAAGAGTGACGTCGGAAGGCGAGCAAAGATTATGGGATTCTGGGTCATTCGAAAAGAAGTAAAAATGGAATCACACCTAGAAGTATCAAGCAATGGTTTTACCCATGTGGAAATAGAGGAATGGATCCAATCCCATAGAATTAATATAAAATCAGATATCTTCATCGGAAAAGCATATTCCCTTTTTATTTAAAATTCCTTCATTGTAAGAAAAATGATATTCTCTCGAATATTTTGGGGGAAAATTGAATCATAAGAATTCACCAAAATTGTATAAGTATGGGGGCCTTCCTCATACAAAGGAGGTTAGTTTTTCTATTGTTTGAAAAGGTTGAAAGGTGTTATTGTAATATTATGCAATATTTTTGTAATGAAATACATATGAGTTTTCTTTTTTAATCACTTTTGTTAAGGTGGTTGCAATGTACAACCATTTACATACATTGAGATTATTTTTATATGTTCCTTGTCAAGAGATTAAATATATTAATGTAATATGTTTGTTTATGAGTTTAATCTATACATTTTGGGTTTTGTATGTTGGGATTTTGATTAATAGGTTATATTTTCTTTTGAAATTTTGTTTTCATTTCTTCTCTGAATTACAATAGATCTATCCTTTATGGTTGTTATTTGGTCACTAATTCATTATTTTGTTGTGAGCATTTACATTGCAATATTGGATGCAATTATTAAATCCTTACTATAACCATTTTATTGAGATATTTTTGTAAATATTTGAGTTAATATTAGGTATGTGAGATTAGAATTAATAAATATTTTATTAGAATACTTAGATGAGCCTTTGTGTTGAGTATTTTAGAGATTGTGTGGAACTTTTGCATCTTTTGTTTGTCGGTGAATGCAAATATTCCTTTGCAGAAATTGTATCTACTTGATCAAGTGTTCTTTCTTTTCCAAAATGGCATCTTTGTTTTAGTAAGTGTTGAATGTTGTGTTACAAGAAGATCTCGTCATCGAGAATCCCCATCATTATAAACATAAACCTACAAGTCCCATCCCATCATATTAGTCTCTATTTTTACTCTATTTCTTTGTCTATAAATATCGGTGAAGGGGCCCTTCAAATTCACTTCGCTTATCAAAAATGAAAGAGCAATGGAATTTGGCTATCTATAGAAACCTATGTCTAATGCATTATGAATATACAAAATTTTGTGACAACTTGTGAGAGTGAATGTTGTGTTCTTTGCCATGATTATCTCAGATTGATCCATCACTTTACAGATAAAGAGAACTAAGAGTTGATATCCTCCTTTCCATTTAGGTTACCCAAAGGGTCCTCTCACCCCAGTTTTAGAAAGGAACAAACGTAACAGGAATTTCCATCCCATTTGTACATGTCACTCAATTACCCTAAATATTGGTCACAAAGAGATTGTTCAACATATCCCTAGTCATAAACAACACATACCACACAATCTATCATTCTCAAAGCATCATAATTCCCTGATAATGTTGTAAGTTCTCCATGGGGTGTGAGATTGAGTACCAACATGTTGAATTCCACACATTATGCATCAAGTTTGTATACCCTTCTAAGTATGTATTTAGAGACTATGAATTCTGAAAATATGGACATAACTCCTATAACTCTTGTGGTGGGGAAGGATGCGTAAGGGTTTATGCTTATCTGAGGCTTATAATGAATAATGTAAAATACGTTGATGGAGTGACCTTAGCCTTCCCAAAATTTAGAAAGGAAAATAAATTGTGGGCACTAAAATAGCATGCAAGGAGACCCCTCCCGAAAGGAAGAATAATAAAAGGATAAATATGAGGAGGAGGAGAAGGAAGAAGAAAAGAAAGATGTTGCACTAGTTTTTTTCCCAAATAAATCTAAGAAGAGGCGTAAAGGATAAGACAGGTGGTGTAAGGACTTTAGAGGGAAAAAATGAGTCTCCAAAGATTACTCCAACAAAATCGAGCCCAAAAATGATACATGTCCTCCAAGAAGGAGATGGTGAAGGTTGGTAACAAATTAAGAGAGTGATGAGGAGAAATCTAAGGAAGAGGTCGTGTGTACGATGAAGAATCCTTGGTCATCCATAATTCGATGAGGATGAAGAATATCCAAAGGAAAAAACTATACATCATGATGCATAGGTATACAACGCACATGATGAAGGATCTGAAGGAGAAGAGGAAGAGAAAGGTGATGGCAAGTCATCTGGAGAAGGAATGGGATCCATAGGTGGAGATGGGGGTAGTGTGCGCAGAGTGTTAAAAAACCTATACCAATAGTAAAACGTAGTGGAGGAAGGAGGAAAAAGGAGATATTGTAGACACCTCGGATGAATTATATATATTATCATATAAAGGTGTTGTGAGAAATATTCCAGTACAATGCATAACAAGGAACTTTATGGTAGGGAGGTAATTGACCCGAAAGGAGTGGAAATGCACATGAAGAAGATTCTCTCCTGGAACATTGAAAATCATATGGAGGATCCCGAGTTTGAAATTAATAATGAAGCATATGTCGTGCACAAGATGAATAAGGTACTAGGTATAGTTGTCAAAATAATTAATACCATGGAGATGACAAATGAGTAGGCCAAAAATGCTTTGAATAAAATGGCAATGATGTTAGCATGTAGAAATTTGGACAAGGGGCATCTATCGGGGTATTGTTGGAGGATAATAGAGATAAAGAACAAGAAGTTTAACAAATTATAGAGTAGTTGGAAAAGGTAGAAAAGTGTGCAAAATAGGCCTTCAAAAATCCACTTACATTGTGAATGCAATTAGAAAAATGCACCACGACATGGAAGAAAATGCTAAGGATGAATATCCAATAGAGTTTCACTACTTGGAATAATTAGTAAGAATTTTATTAAATGAAAAGAAGTATGTGTAAGGGTCATTATAAGAAGATTTGGCTGCATATTGAGAGAAGAATAAGAAAGTTGTAGTGCATAAAATAGTTGAATATGAGGTGTTAACCACTATGGTCAAGGATGTAATGAATTAGGCATGATACATATTTGAAAACTATCAAGACCATGATCCCATCCTCAAAGCACACACCTCTTAGGAGGAGACCGAAATTAAGCAAAAAAACCACCAAGAAATAGAGTAAGGTTGGGCACAAAGAGATCATGGATGATATTGCATGGAAGAAGGATTTACTTAAGGTTGTGAGAGAAACATTTGAGGTAATAATCAAGGAAATCAGCTTGTTGGTTGCATGGAAGATGGATTCGTTGGAGTGAATGGAATTAGGCCTTACTTGAAATTATCATAGAGTTAAAATAGAAGGGTGAAGAAATGAATCCTTAGCAGTGCCGACATTGTTGGATTAGTACTAGATGTAGCTGAAAAGGATCTTGCAGGCGTGGGAAGATATAGATATTATCCCAAAGATAGAGCTCCCAAAACTACTCCATATCCCTAGGAATAATTCGAATGAGTGCTTGGGGAGATTGAAATTATTTGATTCATTAGTTTATGGAAAACCATTCTTTGTTTTACCAATTATTTATTCTTCCATTCTTTGAAGAGCATTATTTATTATAAATATATTACCATGGATGGAAAATATCCCTAGTGTGGCGTAATGTTGGTTAGAGAAATTTGACTAAGTATCAACAGAGCATAGATGCTTATGTGCAAGGGTGTGTGCACAAGATAATAGAGTAAAGTGCAAGGGGCATACACAACAGAAGTAGGTCAATGTGCAAGGCTATGCAAATGAATATAGATGATCGGGGACTTAGCCAATTTTCTAAGAGGGCTAAAAATAGAAAAGAAGAGTTGGAGTAATGCTCAAGAAAGGTCTGAAAATAGATAAAAGTGAGATGACTTGGTGGCCAAGAAAAAACTATAATTAGGAAAACCACACGTAGAGAAAAATTTAAAGAACATGCATGGATAAGTCTAACAATTGGATTAAGGAAGATTAAATCATGTTTTATATTTATCTTAGTTTATTATTAGCACAGATTGTGCAAAATCATGTAGGCTATTGTAAGCAAGCCTATCAATATGAAAGTTCATGTAGGTGGTGAAGGGGAATTCCCCACTCTATAAATATAAGTCATGCTTCATTATAAATATGGTCTTAAGTGTAAACAAAGAGCGGGTTTAGATATAGTACTACTACCTGTCATGAATTATGTAGGAGTGCATGCATGGTCCAACACATGGATGTACTAGATATTATTGTAATCATCTTCTATGTTATGTAGTCGATGGCGTTTTGAAATGGATAATTGTGTGTGTGGATTAGTTTCCTTATTATATGTGTTAACATATCATTATGGTATTATGCATCTCTGTATTAATGAATGATTATTTTGGTTATGAATATGATAACCATGCATGCTAACATCTTGATAAGAAAAGTAAAGGGGGAACCTGGGTATCTATGCGTGCTTTGAGTGAGCTTCCAGACTTTTCTAGATGAAGTTCCAATGTGCATAGGCACTAGAGGATAAAACAAGACTACATAAAGAATACCAATGTATACATGACCACTACGCAAGAAAACTAGTTGTTGAAAAATCTTTTTGGCATTTTGGTTGCTTTATCTCTTACACTTTACTAGCCTTTCCACATCTTACGGGGTTTTGGAACTTGAATGATTTATCTTTTGATTACCTCAAACATTAGAACCCAACTACAAGACATGCACTTAGGTGCTCCTATCCCTCCGAGAATTCCTACCCTTATTTATCTTCTTCTTACTCTTTTGGGTCCTTTTTTCCTTTTGGTCACCTTTTTAAACTTTGGGTTGACCTATTAGTTGTAAATTATGAAATTAAAATGAGGGAAACACACACACACACACACACACACACACACACACACACACACACACACACACACACACACACACACTTAGTTACTTCTTTTAAATAAGGGGCCAAACACTATAAGTATGATCTATAATCACTTAAGCTTGTACAAAGGCACAAGAGCACTATAAAGAATACATATAGCATATTCATATAAGGCACAAGGGATGCATTGATCTACATAAACAACATAGGAGGGGAGTTCATTCTATTCCATCACACATATTCTCAGCATAGTGGTATAATCTATATCTATCCCACTATTATCATGAAAATTACACAAGGGAAACCTAGGGAAGATAATACACACATAGATAGCTACATGTATTTTGAGATGTAGTTCATCACTTGGTTGTAAGTTCACTCTTCAAGTGACCACCGAGGTAAATTAAACTCCACATTCTCCATATTTTTATTAGATTTGATGTGTCTTGTGGACATGTGCGGTAGAAATTTTTTTATAGGTTATATGTGTGATCTCAACCCTTACAAAGAAGTGGAAGTGATATATATAATCTTGAAGCAAAGACCTTCTAACCTAAAAAGACCAGGACTCCAAGCATCTCGAGTAAACACACACACTCGTATCACCACTAGTGCCTAGGGCATGCCTATCCTCTTGTGGGTGATTTTTTCTTATATATCCCTATGGTTATGAACCCTCATCTAGCCTTAGTGAAAATGTTCCCCGATCTGCTCTCTACCGGATATATAGTCCAAATCACTCCTAGGTTGGACAAAATCAACTAAGTCATCTTTCTCTTTCCATTTTCTTAGAGTTTCTACATTGTTGAATATTGCTTGTGCGTACTATACATAATTATCAGAATATCATTTGTTACTGTAGTTACTCTAAAATTAGGCTTTAATTTAAATTAGGTTAAATCATTTGGTAAACTCGATTCTAAGCATGCATCAAATCCTCTCTCCTTCTTCCTCCGAATTTATGTATCAATCCTCTTACCCATTATATGCGAACCACCAAGGTTTCTAGCATGATTGCCATCACTAATAATTTTATAAATGTCCATTTCCAACACCCTCTACTTCAAACCTCTAATGCCCAATCCGACTATTAATGTGGTCACCAATTGATGCACTAGGAAACCCATGGTTCCACCCATATCTATTCCACCACCTATTACCTTTACAACTCCTACTAACACCTTCAAGGATTATGATATCATTAAGGAACTAAAGAGTACACTAGAAAAAATATATCTTTATGATATTTTATGTAATGTACTAGATTGTCATCATACATTAGAGACTTCCTATGCCATATTCAAATTGTAAGTGAAAATTACCTTATGCCCTTTTCCTATCTTATTCAATCCCTCAAAAACCTACCACATGCCATATCATTCAATAATGAGGATATCCCTCCTACTGCCATTGGTGATCCTTTATCACCTTTTCATATTACATCTACTATTTGTTTCCATTATATCAAGCACATACTAATTGACAATGAATTTTCTATAAATCTATGTTCCCTCTCATTAATCTAGCAATGTAAATTACTAATTTTTACATCACCAAACTCTCTACCCTTTTTCATGGATATGATTCTACTACTTGAACATGCATTGGAACCATCACCTTATCTTTACAAGTTGGACCTAAAACCCTTCCCACTTTGTTCTATATCATCGATACATAATTTTAGTTCAATTGCTTACTTGGTGGACCATGGATCCACGTTATGCATGTTGTTCCTTCTATGGTTCATTAGTGCATTAAATTATTATATGATGGATATGATCATAATATTTCCTATGAACATAACCCATTAAATTTATTTTGAATAGACCCCATCACTTTCATTGCCTCCATATGCACCCCTTCCATCCCTACAATTGCACAATATATTATTTCCCCTACCATATCTCCCTCTATCACTACCACTATCCCCCTTTTACTAGTCCTCATAGCCCTACATCCACCACCCCTCCTCTCAATATCCTTGATAATGTTATCCAACAAGATAATGTCAACACTAATGATTCTGATGATGAGGTCGATGTCGTAGAACTTACCAATGAAAATTTGTGCAACCTCAATTTTAATCCTCTTGAGATAGACGAATCATATTTCCAAAGAAACCTTTGTTTCTATTGTCATGGGTGAATATCAGTTTAAGCAACATCCTCCCTCTACTACAACCATGATTCCTTTCTAGGAAACTATACATACACTAGACCTCATGCCACCTTCTCTAGCTCCCCAAGTCACTTGTTGTCTTAAAATTGATCCATTCACATGAAATTTACTTGTACATGAATCTTATTGGCCTCATATTCCATTTGATCCCACTTATCATGACATTGTTTTCACATATGAAGGATTAACACAATTAGGATTCACACTTGTTATCCTCCCTCAATTCTCCCCACATATATCACAAATATGTGCTCATTACTATTTCCTATGGCCTCAATGTCTTTCATCTATCATTCTTCCTTTCACGTATTATTCCTCTCCTCCCACCCTTGCAAAATATTGTTTCGACTATATTTGTGGTAACCTTGATCCCAACCATACTATTATTACCTTTCCTATGCCTTTTGGCCACATCTCTATTTGCAATTATTCCTTCCTTAGCTATAACCAAAACATAACTCATTGGTACACACATGATTTTCCACAACCCCCTTTTACTGATGAAGAATATGCTATGGGCATGTATAATTTATGTCGTACATGATCTTTCTATGATCAACCTCACACTATCACATACTATGTCTCCAATCTAAATCCTATCGGTTATGACCCTAACACTGATGACCTCCTTGATGAGTTTACTTGAGTGTTCACCGTGCACACAATCGGGGGAACTCGACTCCCCCTCACTAGTCACATCTTGGTGACTCTCTCTTTATCTCTCATGCTCTGTGCTTCATGTCTAACTTTCTAAGCACTATCATATCTCTCGCTACATACATTGTACCATCAAAACCGGATGATGCACTTATGTTCCTAAGGTTCATACATGACTATTAATGGCATTAAATGAACCTTACTCACATACTTGGGGTCATCAAAATTCCCCCATTCATTACTATTAGATGCCTTTATCATCTACTCATATCTTATCTACTACGCTTAACTCTCTGTGCTTCATGATAAATTTTTCCTAGCATCTAATATCAATCACACACTTTACAATCATTACCTTGTGACACACTCTTTTTCTATGGTTAATAATTGAATGTTGCAGGTTCAATTCTTAAATGATCCTCATATCATGCACATCCACTAGGGGAAATAAGACTCCCCTTATCTGTAAATCTTGTATATCACAACAAACCATTACTTTCAAACAACATTTACATATCTTGGTTGCATTTACTCTTGTTAGCTTATACTATTTACATGTTGCACTTTTTTCTATGCTAGTTGGATACTTAGTATGTCATTATCTTTTTCTATGCACACATTCATGTTCACGTGGTATCTTGAGGTGCATACAAGACTTCTACAGTTTCTCACATGATGCATGATGCTCAACACGAATCTTTACTAGTCTTTCTGAGGCTTCTCGGGACATATACCTTTGATACTATCATACTCTACACATCATAGGTCCTATTGTTACATTATTTATTACTTCTTGTTACTATTAGTTTAATTTTCACTTATACATACAGTTTAACATGCCACTTATATTTATAGCATACTAATGGGTGATAAATGGGTAGTATTTTCCTTGCAGGATTCTATAAAACCATGGTTATCTCACATTACTTCTTGTTTAGTATTATTTTCCATTATTTGTGGGTTATACCCTATGTCATGCTTGATCATTATTTTATTATGGTTTCCTTTACCCTCGATTGTCTTGTGACATGTTGAGCGATGTCCCATGTATACAAATCACTTTTCACGGTCCCTCTTATCTTCATAGTTTCTTGTTATATTCTATTGGATCCTATCTCGCTTTACACTAAAAATTGATTGCTAGTCCATCTTGTTTGCATGTGCCTTGGTTTTTTTTTTTAATTTTGTGGATCTTGATTTCATGTGTGGAAGTGTTGAAGACTATACACTAAAATTATTTTACACTCTCCATAGTTTTCTTGCTGGGTTTTTTTGACCCATAAGTTAATGGGGTAGTTTTGGACCATTGTTTTGATACCCACAGATCGTAAAACTACTTAAGTAGTTTCCTATTGATGTAGGGGAGACATAACATTGTAGGTGTGAGAGTTCAAGTGTGAATTTAGAAGAGTTTGTTGATTATAGATCCAAACATATTTGGGTATTATATTGATAGAAAGAAGTGGTTTGTAATAAAATATGAACAAGTGATTCTTGGTGGACACACCCAAATTGGATGAACCATGTTAAATATTGTCTCGGTGTTGGGTTCTTATATGTTTTTAACTTTTATTTCAGATTTGTGATATTATTTTGGATATTAGTTTCTACTATTGCAATTAAGTGTGGGATTTTTCCACATATTTTATCCCTTATTTCCTAACAATTGGTATCGAGCTTCTTTGGTTTGCTTTGAAGTGTTGAATCACGGGAAATTTTTAACTTGAGTGGGAGCTATGACAGATGATGGAAGATCAAAGATTGATAAATTCAATGGGAAGAATTTTAGTCTTTGGAAGATGCGAGATAGAAGAATACCTTTATCAAAAGGATATTTATATTTTGTTTTCTCAAAAATGGAACAAACCTTTAAGCATGATGGATGTGGATTGGGATTTGTTGGATTTCATGACTACAAAAGCTTGTGGCTTTGTCAATAATGGAGGCTAATTATGTTATTGCCATAGAGGTAAGAAAATATATGATTTAGTTAGATCAATTTCTTGAGGATTTGGGGCATAAACAAGAGGAAGATAAGTTGCATAATGATAGTCGAGTGTTATACACCTAGCTAAGAACTCTACTTTCCAAAGATAGGATGAAGCATATATAGTTAAGGTACCATTTCATTAAGAGAACTTTGGAGGAAGAGAAGTTGAAGCTGTAGAAGATTCATACCAATAAGAATCATGCGAGACATGATGAACAAGGTGGTTTTAAGGGAGAAAATGAATCCATGTTCTTCTTTGGTTGGTCTTCACAAACAAAAATGAAGGGTTGAGAATATTTCTTAGAGGAAAACCAATCTCCAAGTGGAATATTGTTATGTTGTGGAACTTGTTTTCATGTGTGGAATTATTGAAGATTGTACACTAAAAGTACTATACACTCTCCACATTTTTATCTCTAGGGTTTGAAGCTAGGTTGGGCCTAAGCAAGGAGGCAGGGGCACAGCCCCAAGATTTTTTTTTACCTCAAAATATGTGTTTGATATCTTAGGAAACATGCTCTTCTCATATGAGAGTTATTTTGACCCATAGGTTTATGGGAATTTTTTTCCCATGGTTTTGATACCCATAATATTGTAAAACTACTTAAGTAGTTTCCTATTGATGTAGGGGAGACATAACATTGTAGGTTTGAGAGTAGAGGTGTGAATTCAAGAGAGTTTTTAGCATATCTCCTAACATATATGTGTATTGTAGTTAGAGAAAGAGATGGATTGTAATAAAATATGTGCAAGTGATTCTTGGTGGAAGTAGCCCAAATTGGGTGAACCACATTAAATATTATCTCTAAGTTGTGTTTTTTTATTTTCTGGACTTTTAGTTCAGATCTATGATATTATTATGCATATTAGTTTCTACTATTGCGATTATGTGTGGGATTGTTCCAAATATTTTATCCCTTATTTTGTAACAGGTTTCTACCATTCACATCCCCTACCCCCGTAGGTATCCAATCTACAACAAGCACATCATTTTCAGGTCCTCTCATTTGAGCCGCATCCTCCTAAATTCATCACAATCACCCTAAACAAGGGGGAAAACTATTGGGTGAACAAATAATTTTTCCAACAACTTAGAGCTCAAGAATAAAACAAAAAAGTAAAGAAAAGGAAAAAGCACACATTCACATAGTGGTCCGAGAATAAGGCTTGGATCACAAACACATAAAGCAGAACACTAACACCCAATATCGACAAAAATGGTAGCTTCTTGTGTCCTGGGGAAAAATAGATAATTTATAAGTTCGAACAATACAGATCCACGATGATCGAACTTTCCTTCAATTACATAATTCATTCAATCAATGTAATTTAGTTACAATCAGCTACATCGGTTATGATTGGTTACAAATTGGGACATTCTAATCTATAGTGGCACTTTGAGAAGCATCACAAAACAAGAGAAAAATATACCTCTCTCCCCAACACCCTTATCTTGGCATGAGATCTCTCAAAAAACTCCCCTCGCCGTGAGATCACTAAAAACTCACTCTTGGCGTGAGATCACCCATAAACCTCATCCTTTGTGGCAAGATACTCAAATCCATGACTTGATGATTTCTTGGTTGGGAATTGATCACTCCCAACCCTATCTAACAACATCTCCAAAGAAAACAAGAAAAATTTCTATCCTTTACTATCTCATACATCAGGTGCACTCTTTCCTTTTCTACTACTTTTACATACTTATACATACATTACTCAAATTTATCACATATGGGACTTTGACTACTATTTTTATCTTCTTTTTTAGATCCATCCTTACAAGTAATAAGAAGTAACTCATATAAACAAGCACAAGATCCAACAACATGCTACTACACATATGATTCACCCTTAAGGTATAACTTCTTTTACTAGTTTCCACACTTCACATTGTGATCACTTCCGCTTCATATGAATACTTGTCCACTTGACACGCTATCGACTATAATCCTCTCTCGAATTATAAGGTATTTATCTTCTATCTACTTTATGCTATCAAGTATTCACTCAACATAAAGTGGGAGAAAATGTAAACATAAAATATATGCACTTGGGTACATTTCTAGGTCATAAATCATACTAATGTATACATGATTCCTAAAAAATAAAAATAATGGTTGACAACTCCTTTTAGAATTTTTGTTTCTTTATCTCTTACACTATATTGGTCTTTACACATATTACAACTCTATCGAAACTCGACTAATTATCTTTTGATGACCTCGACCACTAGTACTAAGCTAGGAAAGAAGTGCCTAGGAGATCATGTTCCTTACGGGAACTCCTGCCCTTATTTATCTTATTTTTACTCTTTTGGGTCATTTTATCCATTTGATCACCTTTTAGAACTTTTTGGTTGGCCTTTCATTTGTCAATTACGAAATTGAAACAAGGGAATCATATATATACTTAGTTACTTCTTCTAAACGAGGGGCCAATAACTATAAACATTATCTATCATCACCTAAGCTTACTCAAAGGCACAAGAGCACCGCAAAGCTTACATATAAGGAACAAGGGATGTATTGATCCGCATACATAACATATAAGGGGAGTTCATTCTATTCCATTACACACATTTTGTATACTCGATACAATCTATATCTAGCTCAATATTATTGTACAACTTGCCCAAGGGAAACCTAGGGCACTAAAGACACACACACAAAAGAACTACTTAGAGTCTAAGATGTAGTGCAACACTCGTTTATAAGTTCACTCTTTAGGTGATTTTCAGGGTTAGTCCAACTCCACATTCAACATATTTTTATTAGAATTTATGTGGTTTGTTGAAATTTTCAGTTAAACAGTTTTTTTAGGTTACAGTGTGATCAAAACCTAACAAAAAGTCGAGTGATAAAGTGAATCTTGGAGTGAAGACATTTTGACCTATAAAATATAATAATCCATGCATATGAGTAGACATGGGAGTCCAAATTAATCTCTAAAATCTAGGGTACTCCTATCCTCTTGCAGTGCTTCTGCATCTTGTACATACCTAGGGTTCGAACCCTCATCTAGCATTGGTGACACTATTCCAAGTCTATTCCAACAGATACATAGTATAAATCACTTCTAGGTTGCATGTAATCAACTAAGTAATCTTTCTCTGTCTATTTTCTTAGAGTTTTTACATTGTTGAATGCTTATTGGTTATGCATACTATACATAATTATCAAATTATCATTTGTTACATTAGTTACTCAAATTAAGATTTTATAAAAATTAGATTAAATCATATATATATATATATATATATTATGATGATTATTATTTATATGTATTTATGGAACCTGTTTATTTATACTATGGTTTATGGTATACACTCAACATTTATTGTTCATGCACTTGAATGTTGAGGATTATATGAGATGGATAAATTGATGATTATTTAATGGTAAATAATTAGATGATGATTTAAATGATAATGTTTCTATGTAATTTCTACATGTGGTTTATTGGATTGACATTTATGACAGGTTAGGAACATATCCCGAGGGCATATGTTATAGAATATAATATGTCTCTTTTTGTCACGATTACATGCCTCTTATGTGCATTGAAATATAGTTTAAATTGATTTGATACTTAGTATCCATGCTTCTATAGATAATAATAAATATGATATTAGTTATAAGAAATGTTAGCTAGAATTTGGATAGAGTTATTGGGTGATTTTATTGATGATGATGTTGAATGCATAGATATGATGAGTAGGGTTATGGATTTGGATGTAGTTTCCTATATGGTACACTATTATGGTTTTGGACATCCTTTTATTTGATATTAGTATATAAAAATAGGTAGTTTGATATGAAAAACCATATTAAAATTGGTATCAACTATACAATGATCCTCAATAAGATGGAGTATTTCTTCTTCTCGTGCAACTTGAATAATCTTCCTTCCAATGGTATAAAGGCATAGGACATGTCCATATGAACACTTCATCCCGGACTAGAAGTTGCTTTCTTTAATAGAAACATACCCCATTTAGTGGGGAAATCCACTATAACCACATTCATAGTTAGATACTTTCCGAGGATAAGAAAAAACTTGTACTACTAAGCCTTTGATGTACCCAACAATAGGCATTTCTCTTGAATCCATGGAAAAACATATCCCAAAAATTGTTTTTATCTTGATGTCTAATTCATTCATAACCTCTAAAGATATCCTAAATCAAACATATAACTATGAATAAGTCGTTCATTAAAAATCAAAGTAGTAAAGAAAGGGTCTATGTATAGACGTGATTCAACTAAGGAAGTACCAAAATATACCTCAAGGGGTTCCTCCATACCTTCCTGCTTTACTACTGCTACTTCATTTTCCACTTTGTAGTAGGAGGAAACACCACATTTTTTACCTCCATTTCCTTTACTATTGTATCCTCCTTTAATCCTAAATATTCAAATGCCCTTTTTTTATGTTCAAGAATTCTAAGTAATTCCACAATTGAGATAATGATCTTTATTTGAATCGAGATTTGGGCCATGTCACATGTTACACATTTTGGAAAGGCTTAATTAGGGGGTAAGGTGACTGTATTTTCTGATGGGATATTATTATTGAATTTTTAGCAGAGGCAAAGGTACTTGGCTTTGAAATATTAGCGGAGTCTTTTATCGGGAATATCTTTCTTAGGAGAAACTTTGGGAATATTGGTCAATAGGGGCATCTTTGGTTTAGGAGGGGTAGGTCCTTTGACTTTCCTATTTCGAAGGTTATAGTCTCTTTATTGAGCAACAACAACATTAATTAATAGATACCTACCTTCTTCATAAGGATTCCACCATCATAATTTTTAATAATTAAAGATATTAAATACTCAAAGTCATGATTTGGAAGCTCAAATGATTGAACCATATCTATATCAGCATTACTTGTAGTAGGGAGGTAAAATGCTTGATTTATTCAGGTCCAAAAGTCCTCCATAGTTCTAACACATAATAAATCAGTTGAAGTAGCTCCTTGTGGTGAATCACTAAGACACTCCATCATGCATGCATCACCAAAATCAACTTCCTCATTATCATTATTTTCCATAGGTTTCTCACAATGAGGGTGTGGTAATAAACATTTGTCACACCATTCAATGATGTAGTGTTCCTTTATCATGGAAACTCTTGCGATCAATGGATCAAGGATTATTTAATTATCCTTGGGGGATTTTTGTTTATTTCCTGAACCCATAGGTCCCTTTCCTCATTCCTCATCTCAGTGATCTCCTTTGGGATGATTCCCAAATCTATTTTTTCCTTGGGCCTAATGTTAATTTTAAGGATTTGAAAAAAATCATTTCTCTAGTCTAGTAATCTTATATGAAACTTCTTTAACTGATCCTCCTAAATTCTTAACCACTTCTTCTAGGTCTATAGCCTTTCTTGTCTAAGGCTTTTCTGGATTAATCAACTTAACACCTTCCCTCTTTAGAGGCTTCCCAACTACTTTGATATTATTCTCAATTTGGATAACCATAGAGAAATCTTGCCTCAAAGTTCTAGGATTTTTATCCCTTAGATAATAAGCTACTTTCTTATCAAAAACATATGAGTAATTAATTAGGAAAGAATCATCACTAGGCCTTAGATTAATAGGAAATATAGTTAAAGTTTTATTAAACCTAGTATTAAATCTTACAAAACTCATTAGGATTCTTCTTGATGTTTTCAAACTCAGTCAAGAGAAACCTAGGATCAGTGTTATCACCATATTGCAACTTGAAAGCATTTTTCATGTCTTCCTACTAGGAGTTAATTGAATTTGTAAGCAAAAAATTGTACCACTCTATGAAATCTTGTTATAATGTATGTATGAATAACTTAACATAAACATCTTCATGCTCTACTTCATAGTCATCCATTACATTTTGAAAAAAAAAAATCTAAGATGTTTATCCCCACTTATGGAATTATTCCCTTGAAATCTAGGAAACCTATTTCTAATTTCATTTGGCACTTCATTAGGATAGCCTACCATTCCATGGAACCTTATTGGTCTATAAGTATTGACCACAAAATGGGCTCTGTGGAGGTTGTTCCATCTTATTTGGTGGATGATTTTCAAAAGGACAGATTAAAATCAGAGAATTAGGGGTCTCTGAGGTAGAGGAGTATGATCCACAAAATATAAATAATTGAGGGACTCGGTTTTATAGAATACTATATTCCCGTGGAGTCACCAAAGGAGACAAATAAAGAATACCTTTGTTACTTGCAGATGCTAAATCTTCTTAAAACAATAAATGTAAATATGCTTGAGGAATACCTCGATTCAAATTTTTAGGTGTGCTAAAGTAGTCTTCCACCAAATACTGATCACATTCAAAAGTTTGAATGATCTTTTCTTCTAATTTTTTACCATTCACTTGTTTCTAGATCTTCTTCTTTATTGATTGCATAATTTTGAGTTCTAGAAGTAATCTTCTAGTTGGATCAGACTTGAAAAAGGATATTATTCCTTCTAACTTTACAAAAGGGAGAGTTAATCAACAAGGTGTAAAAAAATTTCACTGTTATATCCCAAATTCTATTTGAAAGATGAATCTTTCACTAAGGCCTTGTACCTTTAATGTATAGATTAACTCAAATAGCTCTTGAAATGATAGCTTCAAAAACTTGAAGGAATTTTTTTATAGATATTTATGAATTCTAACACGATTTTCCCATTGGATTTAGATTTAATGGAAATCCTTCTTGTAATGAGAAATTTTTGACAATACCTTCAAAATAGTCTATGTTTTCCTAATTTTAGCAAATCTCTATAAAGATATGTATTCTTAACCTTTCCCGAGTAAATTATCTCCAAAATTAGTTCCATAAGTGTGGTTGTACTAACTCTTACACCTCTAGAGGCCTGCGTATTATCAAGGAATTGGGATGCTTTGAGAATGATAGATTGTGTTGTATGTGTTGTTTGTATCTAGGGATATATTTAACAATGTTTTTGTGACCAATATTTTGGGTAATTGAGTGACACGTAAAAAGGGGATGGAATTTCTCTGCTACTTTTGGTCCTTCTGAAAATGGGGTAAGAGGACCCTTTCAAGAACCTAAATGGAGAGGAAGATATCAAATCTTAGTTCCTCTTTATATGTAAAGTAGTGGATCAATATGAGATAAGCATGGCCAAGAACACAACATTTACTCTCACAATTTTTAGAAAAAATGGTATATTCTTAATGCATTAGACATATGTTCTTTATTTTCACCTTTTTCTTATATTTTTTCTTTAAATTGTTGACGAAAAAATAGGGTAACTTGGACGTAGGAGGAATACCTGTTCAAATTTCAGTCAATGGGTTGTTGTGTGCATATGAATTCCAAATCCACAGTTTACCATGAAAGCTTCCTTTTGGCTAGGAGGAACTACCTGTAATGAAAGCAAGACCACCAGAAAGAATTAAACAATATGGGTAGTGAACTGCCTAGCATGAGCTAGATCCGGAAGCATGATACTTCCTAGATGGTTGTCAGTCCATTGTTTTAAACAAATTAATGCTGAAAATAAGGTAAATCCTATTGTTATTTTGAAATGATTTAGGTATCTCACTTAAAAACACAATAAGAAAATAAATCTAATCTAACAGGCTAAGCTAGAATAGAATCCATGGGTCAAATGGTTGGTTTTGGGTTCTGTAGGTCTGATAAAGGTCTCGGGTAGGTCACAAGTGAGTGAGGGTGAGGTAAAATTAGGTGGATAGGTCTCTATTTAAGGATGTGTGGGAAAACACAGAGACCAACATCAGTCAGGGGTGACCGATCGTGGTTAGGTATAACCGCATCGGTTACTGTGAAATCTAGAAATGTCACAGAATGGGATTTTGGTCTCCTTTGTGATTACACAAAGGATTTGGTTGGTCGAGGATGAGGTATTGGGTGACTAGAATAGGTTTTTATGAGGTTTTGATGGGTCTATGGAGGTACAAAATGTTGGAGATGGTCAATAGGGAGTAAGATAAACAATGGATGATAAAATAATGATAAAATGAAATAACTAGGAAAGTATGATGTTGTACTTACTTGGATTTCATTCCTAAAAGTCTATGTGTGAAGGATGGAGGTGCTGATGATGGGTTTGAAGGCTACAAGTGATCACCAACTGAAGAAAATCTTTTGCATGGGTTGCATGCACACTCCTCTTTTTCTTGGATAGATCAAAATGTGGTGGGAAGGTTATGCAGGAGAAGATCCTCAATCTCCTTCCTTGGATGTCAATTCTTGTTGGAATTGGCTCTCTGAAGATGCATTATCTCTTTGATATTTCATTCTTTCTCATCCACTTTTCTCCCAATGTTTTTCAACCTTGAGAATAAGGTAGTTTAGGGGTTAAAAGGGGTAACCGAGGGGTGGTCCAAACAAGCGCATGCGGTTAGGGGAAACCGACATTGGTCAAGGTGGGATTTTCTAGGTTTACTAAACTTAGGGAGATCCTCCTGATTTCCTTGGATCTTGTGTTGTTATCCCATGGATTAGACTAGGAGCTTCTTGTGAGCATGTGGGAATGTGGTTAGAGGGAGTGTAGGCATTGATTTTTAGGGTTTGGGTAAGTCTTAGTTATGGTAACTTGCTAAGAATAGGTCTTAGGTTGAGTTATCTTGGTGAGGTGTCTAAGTGAATTGTTTGTGTATATATTATTTAAATAAGATATTTAAATAATAAATATAGTGAGGATAAAACTTTAATTTAATTAAATTAATTAAATTAATATTAGTAGGGTGAAGGGGGTCATGGCTAGGTAGACATAATAAAGGGGGGCTTATATGTCGAGGGATGAAGTGGGAGTGTGACCTAATTTTAGTGTCTACATTTTGCCCCTTTTTGTTGCGTAGCTTGTATTGGTAAGTGATACTAACAAAAATAAGATGTGGTTGGCCCATCGAGGGTGAAGGTGAACCCCCTCAAACCAGAACCGACGAGGTAAAGCAGTGCAAAGCGGTGAGTGGTTTGATAAAAGGTAAATGTGACGAAAAGGTAAGTGGGTGTAGGGGAAAAGGGTGAAAGGTCTACTCGGGTGATCTAGGTAATGGGTCAGGGTTAAAGGTAGCAGCAGTCAAACGCACGCACACATATAAACTGCAGCATGCTACCGATTTGAAGAGCAAGCAAAATCTACATCATCTAAGGTCGATAGGTTTATCCAAACAAGGGTGAAGTAAATATAGTATCCAGGTATATGATAAGGTCGGAAACACAACGTAGGCTAGGTGCAGGAACATGTAGGTATGTTATAGTAAACCAAAGGTAGGGTCAGGATAAATGGTCATGACAATAGGCTAGGTAAAGTCATTAGGTTAAACAACACAGGTAACAGTGCCGTAAGGTATAGTGAGCATATTGGTTCAAAGGTCACAAACAATGTTCCAGGTCCAGGTAGATAGGTCACAACATGGGTAAGGCCGAGGTAGGGGTGAAATAAGGAGGCTTCAACAGCGGACGTGGTGAGGTTGAAGAAGGTGGAGGGCCAGAAGTGAAGGTAAAGTGGTCCAGGTAGGTGTAGGGAAGGCAAAAGAAAGGGAGGTAAGGAAAATTAGGTGAATGTGAGGGCAATGAGTACGCAGGGTAACCGACATCAGTCGGTATGAACCGATGATGGTGTAGGGGAACCGATGGTGGTAGTCTAGGGCATCAGACCGGCAGCGGTCAAGGGTTAACCGACATTGGTTGAGTTAGGTAGGGTATAAAAAGTAGAAAACCCACATGTTTTAAAATTCATTTGTGTATTGTGAAAAAGGAGAAAAGGACAAGAAGAGAGAAAAGAGGAAGAGGATAAAAGAGAGTGTCAGAGAGCTTGAGTTGGCAAGCCACATAGGTGAGATTGATTGAGTGAGAGGTGGGGTCATGAGATCGGATCGAGCGAGGTGATTGGTGGAGAGAGTTGGAGGTCATTTGAGGATGGTGGAGGCTAGAGAGGGCTTGAGAGGAGTGGCGTGGAGGCCGGAGGTTCCACCCCGACGGTGGCATAGGATTAGGTAGGAGTTGAACCTTTGTTTCTGATTGTTTGGTTAAATTGGTGAGAATATAGGAAATATGAAAAAATGGGGGTTTGGGGGGAAGAAATTTGAAAATAAGGGAAAAAAGGGGGAAACGGGGATAGTGAAGAGTAGGGGGTAGGTTAAAAGAGAGAAAGAGGAATAATTAGAGGTGAGAAGAGGGAATTTGGTGGGTAAAAGGAGTAGGAGGGGGAAAAGGAGGGTTGAGAAGTCATGGTGGGAAGCATGAAAGTAATCGACATCGGTCGACTTGTGGCCGACATCGGTGGGTAGAGGCCGGATCAATCATAAGAATAGTGACCGATGCTAGTCAAGGGGAGACCGTGGTCATCGGTGGGGGATAACTAGGGTCGATTGATGATAACCAACGCCTTGATTAACCTTAGGTTTGGGTAGGTTTGGGTGAGGGTTAGGTTAGATAGGTTCGGGTAGATGGATTTGGGTAGTTTTGGGTGAGGGTTAGGGTAGGTTTGGGTGAGGGTTAGGGTAGATAGTTTTGGGTGGATGGGTTTGGGTAGATTTGGGTGAGCGACAAGGCCAATGGGATGGGGGTGGGGAAAGAGATTAGGTTAGGATGTGGGGTAAAATAGGTAAGTTGGGAAAGGTATACTAATACATTGCTTTTGTGGGATGCAGGTGAGAGACGAGCTACGGATGAGAGCCCAGGTGCCACCCTTATTATTGATAGTATGGGTGAGCGCAACGCAGGTAGAGTGATAGCATGTTGTAGAGGTAGGATTGATAAGCGTGAGGTGCTACTGGCATGTAGTCCAAGAGGCGAGTCTTATGGTTTCCCTCATCGATAGATGGGACTCGGCGAAACACCTTCCATTTATCGATGGGTGAGATGACGATCACCCTGGAGGACGTCTACAGGATCCTGCGGTTGCCCATATTGGGGGCCTAGGTGTATTCTATCTCTTCAGAGGCATCTGAGGAGTTACTGGCACCCATTTTTGGTGAGGGTGTAGTAGACTTGACATTCCATAGTGCTAGCATGAGCTATGGAGTGATGTATAGAGCTCATCCAGAGGAGATGAGGTTAGTGGTACTTGTGATGGAGGCAAGTGTGCTGCTTTGCACTGCCGGATGTAGAGGGGGAGATTCTTGAGGTCACTGATGGGAGTCCTCCATGACATGATGATACATCAGACATGGTTCGCATGGGCACCTGCATTTCATTGACATAGGTGTATAGAGAGCTATGGGCCTATGGGTGACTACGAAGGTTCAACATCTGTTACATCGTACTACTACATTGCTAGGCATATGAGCACATTATTTGTGTTTGACCAGTGGGGATGCCCTAGGAAGATGCATTCCCATAGAGAGTTTTGAGAGTGGGGTACAGTGTGGGTACCGGCCATGGGAGAGGCCCAAGGTGCCAGAGCTATGCATGATGTAGCTTATTACAGGAGGTTGTTGGAGGGGCTATCTGGGGTGGATGTCATTTAGAGGCCGTATGTGGGCTTCCCTTCATATAGACAGATGGCCATGGAGCTAGCTGGGCTACAGATACATCTGTGGATAGAGGGGAGGAGAGCGGGAGAGCATGAGCGGATACTCGTAGAGTGGGTTAGACACTATTTTTGATTAGTCCAGGGTGTACCACCTTTGTTCCCACACTACAAGAGATGATGTGGAGAGACCTATATCTCCACCATGACCCACAATGCCGACTAGACAGGAGGAGTAGCATGTAGATACTCAAATTGATGATGTTGGGGTTGTAGATGGGTACATGTAGTGGTGGGTAGCATAGCTGAGAGCCATACCACCAAGGCCGAGGTAGCCAGACTTAGCCACCATCATAGTTTAGAGAGATGCCCTACGGGGTAGGTGGCTACTTTGGTGATGTAGCTTGGGATCATGTAGGGGCAGCTTACAGGTACAGAGGCATAGGTTGCCACATTATAGGCCCAGATAGTGACACTGCAGGCTTAGGTAGGGTAGGGACAGGTACCTACACAGGTGGAGGTAGGGGGAGATGGAGATGGAGAGGAGGTAGGCAGAGATGGAGGGCAGATAACCACCCTACAAGTGTAGGTGCAAGATTTACAGGGCTAGTTGGCCATAGTGCAGGGGTAGGTTATGGGTCTGCAAGGCTAGGCCGATAGTAGCTAGCACGAGCATAGATTACTACCCCAGAGCCCAGGCTATAGAATGCAGAACATGCATTCTAGGCCGACTCGGTTCTAGTACCAACACGAGGCTCAGTGCATGTTCAAGGATAGGGTGCCATTATATAGGTACCCACGCAGGTAGCGGGACCTATGGCACCTCCACAGATAGTGCCCATGGACAAGTTCAGAGATGCCCTAGGAGAGGCATGGTATTACTAGGATCATTTGTTAGCTACTAAGCTAGATGTGCCCTCCTATGCCGAGTACAGAGCATAGCAGGCCTCCAGTGAGAGGACTAGATCCCACACTCACAGTGTGGAGAGTATAGGGGGTCGGTGAGCCTAGGGATAGGGTCGTGGTGAAGCCACTAGTGTGTAAAGGCTGGCCCCATGTGAGGGGCCATCAGCAGAGGTGAGGCAAGTGCTAGACCCCGAGAAGTACAACAGAGGGGTAGGGAGAGACACAGACATAGGAGCATTCCCCAACATTAGATGGGGAGATGATTGACTGCTTGTGGACTGGCTGCGTGCCGAGTCATTTTTGTATGTATTATATATGAGACCGGCCTGCGTATGATGAAGAGATTTTGTAGTGATTATTATGTTGTACATGATACCGGCTGCATGCGTCAAGATTTTTGTATTGATTCATTCATGTGTTTTGTATATATGATACCGACCTGCATGCCAATGACATTTTGTATTGTATATCAGCCTACGTGCCAACATTTTTGAGATGATAGCCATGATGAGATAGGCATGTATATTGAGATACACATTTATTGATTTATATGATGAGATTCATGGTATTTGATGATGTGTTTATGAGATATTGATTTATGGCTTGTGTTAGATAAGATGTGGATGTGTTACTTTGTATTAGATGAGATATGGGTTTGTTGGCTTGATATGGGTGGAAATTAGGTGAGTTAGGCATGATGGAGTCAGGTCAGTTTAGGCATGGATCGAGTCAGGTTGGTTAGGTATGGTTGAGTCAGGTTGGTGTAGGCATGGATTGAGTCAGGTTGTTAGGCATGGATCAAGTCAGGTGATAGGCATGGATTGATTCAAGTGATAGGCATGGATTGAGTCAGGTTTCTTTAGGCATGGATTGAGTTAGGTTGGTTTAGGCATGAATTGAGTCAGATTGATTTAGGCATGGTGGATTCAGGTTGGTTTAGACATGGATTGAGTCAGGTTGGTCTAGGCATGGTTGAGTTAGATTGGTTTAGGCATGGTTGAGTCAGGTTGTTTAGGCATGGTTGAGTCGGGTTGTTTAGGCGTTGTTGAGTTAGGTTGGTTTAGGCATGGTTGAGTCAGGTTAGTTTAGGCATGGTTGAGTCAGGTTGGTTTTTGGATAACAAATGGCAATATAAATGCATGAGATGGTGTAAAATGTGGAAAATGTTGGTTATGTATGAAAATGTGAAATAATATAAGTGGTAAAAGTCATGTGGTATATGGTATAGATGTCGAGGTTTTTGATATGAATAGGAAATCAGGTAAAAAAGGGGGAAAATGGTTAGGGTAAAGAGTGGCCAAGCTAACCTTCTAGATCCCCATGCCCTGGAAGTGCTACCTACATAGTCCTGGCAAAAAGGGACCTCAAACTGATGTAGTTTTTCCATAAGTTAGGAAAGAATATGAGAAGATAGAAGAATAGGTAGTGATGTTGATAGTTAGGTTGGATCCAAGGTCATAAGTATGATGAGGTCAAGGTCGATTAGGTGAGGTAGAATATAGGTAAATAGGTATGGGTGATTTTAGGTCGATAGGTAGTGTTGATTCCAAGTCATAAGTATAATTAGGTTGAGGGAATTGATGTTGGGGTTGAGAATAGGTAGATAGGGAGAGGTGATTTTAGGTTGATTGAGGTGGGAGAAGAAAATCTCAAAAGACAGGTGTTGAGGCTCTAGTCCTATATAAGAATATCAAAAGGTAATGAAGAAGAGAAAAGATAAGAGGGGGCAAGAAAGCCACTTGATTGGAAAGGATCAAAACATATCAAACACATCTATAGATATGCTAATGAACGTAAGACCCCAAAGACATTACATGATTGAAAATTCTAAGAGTGACAAATAGTCACATGATCACCAAATGTCATAGGTTCAGCGGTTCCCTTGAGGTATGAAGTGAAAAGACAACGGTAATGAGGTGCATGTAATTGGGTCATAAAATGGGAAGTAGAACACCTTGGGTAATAGAGCCAAGATCACAATATGCAAGTCCATGACAAAAAAGCTTATTTTCTTTTTCTTTTCTTTTTGACTTTGTAGATAAACCCAGATTGATGTGGGAATTCTATATGTGAGGAATATATGTCTCCTTGAGGTCTTCGAAGCTGATCGATGCGAAACTTTTGAATTTTGATTTTTGAGAAAATAGTCCTCTTTTTGGAAAGACTATGTAGAGAGTTGTGAGCTTTTATAGCTTTCCTTTGAGGGAGCAGATCTACTCATAATGTGATGATTAAAGGTGAAAGATGTCCTTTTGAGGGATTCATATTTTATATTGAAGTTTGACTCAAGGATTTGATCCCTTATTTTGGAAGATGTCCTTTTGAGGGAGTCATCTTTTTTTTTTTGGCTTTTAAGTCATGGAAAAACTATAACGAAGCATTTGGTTCTTTTTGAGAAGGCTAGGGTGAATGACCATGGGGTCTCATCTAAAAGAAGATGAAAAGTGTCCATGAGAATTATGCCATGTGCGAGACCCATGGTGCACATATTTAAGATAAGGCAAAAGGGTGATGGGTAATCACATGATTCTTGTTTAATCGTTAGGGAGATGGATGGAGTGGATAGCGCTCAAGGGATGAGCTTGTAAAGAGACATAGGGTGAGGTGGTAAATGAGTAAAAAATAGAATGGTCGAATATGTAATGAATTAAGGGGCTCGTGTTGGGTTTAACCTCAAGCGAGGATAAACGATAGGCACCCGATCCATAGGTATGAGTTACGATGTATGGTCCAAGCCAATTAGGAGTGAATTTTCCCCATTTACTTTTTTCTACTTTGGTTACATGTTGATTTTCTTTCAAAACAAGGTCACCAACTTGGAAGGTTTGTTCATGAACACGTTTTCATAAGCACGTTTGATACGTTGTTGATAAACTTGAAGGTGATCCAGAGTGTTAAGACAACGTTCGTCTAATAACTCTAGTTGTGATTAAGCGGTCCTGATGAAAATGTCATCATTAGTAAGCATGTCATGGAGAGAAATACAAAGTGAGGGATCTGGACTTCAAGAGGTAGAACAGCCTCGGTACCATAGTAGACCAGTGAAAAGGGTGTAGCCATAGTGGTAGTGCGAATACTAGTGTGGTATGCCCATAGAGCAAAAGGAATGTGCATATGCCAATCCTTCCCAGTATCATCAACCACTTTCATGAGAATTTTATCGAGGGTTTTGTTAGTGGATTCGGCCTGGCCATTGGTTTGTGGGTAATAAGGTGAGGAGAAACTAAGCTAAATGCCGAAGGTGTCATAAAGTTTTCACAGTGTTTTATTTTTGAATTGTTTTCCATTGTCGTTAGTGATGAGGCGATGAGGGACACCAAAGAGAAAAATGATGTGATGGTTAATGAACTCACATATTTTCTCATATTTCATGGAGATGAGTGGTATGGCTTCTACCCATTTTGTGTAGTATTCGGTAGTAGTTATGATCCATTGATGGTGTTGGGAAGAATGATAATTGATTTCTCCGACAAGATCCAAACCCCATTAAGAGAGAAGGGCCAAAGGTCACGAGCAACCTGTAAGGCATGACTGGGTGTATGATGAAGGTTGGAATGTTGTTGACATTTCACACAACGTTTGACATAGTCATAACAATCATGGTTAAGGGTCAGCCAGAAATAGCCTAGGCGAAGAATACGCTTAGCAACAATAAGGCCACTAAAGTGACCTCCACATATGCCATCATGGACCTCCTTAATGTTATAAGGAATTTCAAAACTTGTGAGGCATCGTAAAAGAATACCATCAAATCCACACTTATAGAGGAGTCCCCCAGGATAATGAAATAGGAGACCTTCTTAAGGAAGGTGGATTTTTCATTACGGGTGAGATCAAGAGGTACGATGGAGAGGGAAATGTAGTCGGAGTATTGTTTATACCAAGGGTCACTCGAGATAGGGGTGTCGATTCGATTGAGTAAACATCACAAGGTAAATAAGAAGTTGAATGGGGTCATTGTACAATGACAAATATTTTTGAATCGGTAGGGGAAGAGGGTATTTGGGAAGCTAAGCAGGCCATAGTGTCTGCAAATTTGTTGGTTGACCGTGGGATGGTTTGAAGGGTGTAACGATCAAAGGTGGTCAAAAGTATGTCTACATGATGTTTATACTTTTGAAGTATCTCGTTACGACATTGGTACATACCATTGACTTGGTTTATGACCAATTGTGAATCACCAAAGATGTGGATTGATTTAACATCGAGGGCATAGGCGGTCTGGAGGCCTAGTACGAGCGCTTCATACTCAGCAATATTGTTGGTGCATTCAAAGTCTAGTTTGAAAGACAAAGGCATGGGTTCTCCATCTAGAGGAGAAGGATAACACCAGCTCCACCCCCATGCTGACACTTGGAACCATCAAAGAATAGTGTCATTTGGTAAGGGGTTCATCCAGGGAAAGGGTAGCAATGGATTCATCGGAAAGTCAAAATTAGAGGGTTAGTCCCTGAAAATAGGTGTATCAGCCAGTTGGTCAGCGATAGCTTGGCCCTTAATGGAATTTTGGTGAATGAATTCAAGGTCAAGATCAGATAAAAGCATAAGCCATCACGTGGTGCATTTATTTTGATAGGGTTTGGCATACATGAAGTGTAAAGGGTTGGTGCTGGTCACAACATAGGTTTTTGTGGTTAAGTAGGTAATGACATAGTTTGGAGGCAAAAAAATAAGGCTAAGCAAAGCTTTTTGGGGTGGTTGTATTGGGTTTCATAGTCCAAAAGAGTATCGCTTATGTAATAAACCACTTGCTCCCTATGTTTCTCATCACGATGAGTGAGCATGGCTCCCACGGAATGATCGGTAGCTGACATGTATAGGTAAAAAGGTTGATCGTCTTTCGGTGGAATGAGTACGGGTGGTTAGAGAAGGTATTGTTTTAGGGCCTCAAAATAATTGTGACAATAATCATCCTATTTAAAGAAGACATCCTTCCTAAGAAGATGATGAAATGGTTGACACCGATCCGATAATTGTGAAATGAAACAATGAATGGATTGTAATTTATCTTGCAGGCTATGGAGTTGTTTGAGGTTCGTGGGTGGAGGCATTTCTAGAATGGCCTTGAGTTTAGTGGGGTTAACTTCTATACCATGGAGGGAAACAATAAATCCTAGGAGTTTTCCTGAGAGAACCACGAAGATGCACTTTTTAGGTTGAAGGAAGATGTAATATTTAATGAGGCAATCAAAGATGGTTTTAAGGACAATGAGGTTCTCGGTGCGGCATTTAGATTTAGCCAAGAGATCATCCACGTAATCTTCCAATATGCGATGCATGATATCATGGAAGATGTAAGTCATAGCACGCTGATATGTAGCACCAACGTTTTTAAGGCATGACTCAATAGCAAAAGGTTCCCCAAGGGGTAATGAATGTGGTCTTGTGTTGATCTTCTAGGGCAAGCAAAATTTGGTTATAACTCGAGAAACCATCCATGAGTGAGAGCATCTCGTGACCCGTGGTAAGGTCCACTAGTTGATCAATACCAAGAAAGGGAAATTCATCTTTTAGGTAGGTGAGGTTGAGGTCTCGGAATTTTGTGTAAATGTGAATTCCCCTGTTGCTTTAGTAATAGGGACAATGTTAGAAATCCAATGAGGATAATCAATGGGTAAGATGAAGGAAATAGAAAGAAGATGCTGAAGTTCTTCTTTGACAAGAAGAGCAATGCGAGGGTGCATTTTCCTCACTTTTGTTTAATAGGCATCGGGAATGGTTACGATATTGTGGACCACTATGGTGGGGTCAATACTAGGCATGTCTGCATAAGACCAAGTGAAAGCGTGGTTATGATCTCAAAGAAAGGAAGTGATGGCTTCCTGTTCAACAACATCTAAAGATTGTCCAATCTTTAGGATGTGTAGGTCATCCTAAGTATGAATGTTGATCTCAATAGTTGATTCATTCAACATGGTTTGCATCTCGAGAGGGGTGACGACCGACAAATATATGAGTCTTCTACACCAAGGTAGGTGAGTATGGATTCATCATCCTAACATTGAATGATGTTAATAGTCGGTGTGTCATCATCATCATCTTAGGATACAAAAATGGGAGAGTGGAAGGGGCCTCACCTTCATGTTGATAAGTCAAAGGCCCCAAGGAAATGGTGTTTATGAAAAAATTAGAAAAAGTTAGGAGGGATAGGTTCGGGATCTATCAACTCCATCGATGAGGTGGTGATGAAGGTGAAAAAGGGATAGGGTCTTTAGTGAGTTCAATGTGGGCTGTTTGATAGGAGGTTCGGGGAAGCTATACCACTCCGGTCATTATGTTTGCGGGTGGTACATGGAATAATGGTATGGTGACCTTGATCATAAAATCCAAAACCAAAACCCTTCCACGCACAGCGGTGTAGGAAGGTGTGGGAAAAATGGTGATTGTTAAGTGATTGGAAGTCTATGGAAAATGGGTGGGGTTGTGATGGTGGTTCAGGTGTGTAGGTGGTAGTATCAATTCCCCCATAGGTGAGACTAGTGCAAAGATGAGGACCATTAAGGAGGTGTTCTCCTATACGGTGATCATAGTGAGGGTGTTGGTGAAGGCTTCCATACTCGTGTGGAGTAAGGAAGGTGTTGAAACTATATAGGTGGTATTCCCCCAGAGTGAGGCATTGAAAAAAACCTTCAAAGGGATCAGCGGTTGGTATGTGGATAGCTGGTATGGATGATGTGTTGGAAGTCGATGTGGAGGTGGTGTTAATGGATTGGGAAGCTAATGGGTCAGCCATGGAGGTTATAACAATGGTAGGCATGGAGGAGGTATGTGTCATGAAAGAAATGGCTGTACTGGTAGGTGTGGGTGTAGGTGTAGGTGTAGGTGAAGCGGTATTGGTTGCAGAAGTAGACGGCTTGACTTGTATGTGTACATCGTTGGTTCGGTAAAGCATGTTGCATGTTTTGAAAGGTGATGGGTCATCTAGAATGGTATAAGTGTGTCTTTCATGTTCAAACTTTACACAACGATGCAAAGTGGGGGGAACACAACCCATGACATGGATCCATGGTCTACCAAGCAACAAGTTATATTGGAATTCCCCCTCCAAAATATAAAAACAATTCTGGAATAGTGCGGGGGCCCATGCGAACGTGAAGGATGAAAGTGCCTAGTGTGGAGGTGATAGCGTCGTTGAATGAACACAACATGACCGGATTTTTTGCATGCAATTGTCAGGTATGTGCATTTGAGAAAATTCATGGGATGAAATGATGTTAATGTTAGCACCTCCATAAATCATCATACGGTGTACCCATATGTCATCAATGTGTACAAAGATGAAGAGGGTTGGGTCTGGGTCATCATTTTGGTATGGCGCGATCTTTTCCTCACGAGAAGGCGAGGGAGGTAACTTGGTGAACAAGGTGAGGTGAGGATGAAGGTGGTAATTTTGTGAGGGAGGATACATGATGGGGTGTGATAATGAAGGCTACGGGTGTAGGGTCATTGGGTTAAACCATGATAGATTGAAGAACCTCCATGAGGGCTTTACAATGGGATTTTGAGGTTTGGATGAGGTCATATAAGGACATTTTGAGTGGGGATTGGTGTAATTGTTTGAGCATGGTGTAATGTGTGATGCCATTAGAAATGGGGTATGTGGGGATGCAGATAGTTATCTTAGGTATGGGTGTAGATGGTATGTTGGGTATAGGATTGGTTGGTGGGTTAGCTGCCTTTTCTTTACCCTTCTACACACATGTAGTGACGTGTACCATGTTGATTTGAGGGAAATTTTCAAATGGAGAGGGTGTAGGGTAAGTGGTATAACAACATGAAGGGCAAAAACCTACTGGAGGAGAAAAACCTTGTAAGGTTAGTTGGGCGTAGTGACATTTGGGTGGTGGTGTGGTAAGTTCTCTGATGTGAACCATGTTAATTTCAAATTTTGTGTGTGGTTATGGGAGCTATGATGGAGGTTGTGGTTGTTGAGTGCACAGTGTGGGAATGGGTGTTGGTGAAGCAGGATCCTCATCAAGAAGGTCATCATCATCAAAGTTGGTTTCAGGTGGACACAATTTTAAATAAGGATGGTTTTCAAGGCCTTGATGTTCTCCACATCATGCCCTGGCACACGATGGTATGCGCAAATTTTCATATCATCAAACCCATTTGGCTTGGGTTGGAGGGGGTCGTAAGGTCGGAGTGGTGGTAATGTGATAACAGAAGTCTCGAGGAGCTTGGTTAAAAATTTCTTAGGACCTCGCTAGTGGATCATAATGGGAATTTAATGTGGCTTTGGGTGCAGGTGTGGTTGGTTGTCTGGGAATTATTTTTGGAAGAGTAGTAATAGGTCGAGCTATCGGTTTAGGCAACCGGTGTGATTTGAGGTATTAGTCGAGTTTTGTTTAGTTAGGGGTATAGTAGATGGACGGGTAGGAGGATGTGGGGTTCTTTTGACCACCTTGTTGTGGGGTAGTGGGGTTTTGTTTTTGGTTGCACCTTTTTAGGTAAAGGTGATGTGGGTATAGGGGTTTAGAAGGAAAAGTAGATGGAGGAAGAGAGTGAGTTACCCACGGGGATAATAGGGGTTCTATGAAGGTAGATGATGTAGGTCATGCTTGGGGTGTGAGGGACAATGACTGAAGTGTAATAGGTAGTGAAGCAATGGCTGAAGGTATCGAGAGGTATTGGTGGTAAAGAGACTACAAGTGTGGGTATGAGTCATGTTGTGTGCCTGGGTAGGTTAGATATTTGTGAGGAAGGAATGGGTTGTTGTGTTATTGGGTTATGAATGGGTGAGGGTCAGTATGACCATGTTGGGCAAGCCGAGGTCTTAAGGCGGATTTGAGACAAGTGTGGGTGTGATTGGTGCGGTAAGGGTATGAGGTTGATGAGTTTGTTTCTTTAGTTTGGGTGTTAGAGTAGGTGTGGTTTTAACGTTGGAGGATGTAGCTAAATCTAGTTTAATAGGTGGATGAGTAAGGCTAGTGGTTGGGGTGACCCCTAAAGTTGTAATAGGTTTAGTGGAGGTAAATATTGTGGGTATGGGTTTGGGTTTAGGCATAGGTCAGGTTATGGGTAAGGGTGTGGTGTGAGTGTTAACAGATATTGTGGAAGGGGTTGCGATAATAGTGGTTGTATGTGGTTTGATGGGTGGAAATGTGCTTGGGTAGATAGTGGAGGTGTCATCGAGGGATCTCTGCATTTGTGTTGAGACAGGGAGTAAGAGGCTCCTAAAGCCCTATCCACATAATCCAAGTGATCAGCCAAACATGAGAATAACATGTTTTTGGGTGGAGTTGGTGAAGACCTAATGGGAATTCCCGTAAAATGCATCTTAGAGATGGGGACTCAGTTGGCTTCAGCTTCCGTGGGTAAGAGAGCTAAAAGTAGGTCTGTTGGATGTCGGGTAGCGGATGGAGAATGCTCACCAAGAGGCAAAGGTATCCCCACCGGGTCTATGATGGGTGGAAGGGATGATGGGAGTTCCTCTATGAGTGGAGGAATGGATAGGTGCTCCTCTATGTGGGTGGAGGAGGTAATGGGTGCTCCTCTGTGGGTGGAGGAGGTAATGGGTGCTCCTCTATGGGTGGAGGAGGTATGGTAGGTAAAGGTTTGCTAAGTGGAGAAGCTAGGGGTGAGATGGTCTCAATGTCAGCAGAAGACTCCTCCGGAGGTGATGTAGGAGATGAAGGGTGTTCTTCTATTGGTGAAGGAACAGTGACGGTTGGTTCAGATGTGGAAGGAGGATTTCAAGCTAGGATTTCCTCTATGGAAGGGATGTGAGGTAATTGAGAGGTGACAGGTACCTCGTTAAAGATCGCATGAACATCATGAGTATGGGGCATGATTGGGAAATGGTTTTTTAAAGATTTGTAGATTTTGGTTGGGGGTGGCGTTGGGATTATCCATAGTCAACTCACCTTTCTCGAGTATTTCTTGGATAATATTCTTAAAAGTGATGTAGTTTCTGCATCACTATGACCCTTCACTTGGTGATAGTTACAGAAATCTTGTTCCTTATACCATACAAGCATGGGGCAAGCAGGGTCAAAACCAGTGTGTGGTTTTATGGGTGGAAGGGTGATGGCACCAGATTTGACAAGCTTTTCTAAGACAAAAGAGTAAGGTTCCCCAATTGGGGTATATTTTTGCTGCTCTTGTCTGAATCAAAAATCCTGAATGGGTGATAGATTAGATGAGGGTATAGCCTAATTAGATGGATGAGTGGGCCGGCCTTGAGTACCACTACATTAGCAGTACATTTAGCCTTTTAATAATTGGTTTGATGTTTGGAAGAAGAAGAGGCTTCAGTCGACTTGAATGTTGAATTCTTATTTCATAATTAGATTTTCTTCTCTTCGATGGCCCGAATCTCTAACTTTCATGCCATAGTGAATGCCTCATCAAATGTTCAGAAATTTTGGACCTGTAAGGTCGGGGAGATATGTCTAGCGCAAGCTTAGGTAAAGAGCTTGATGAGTTTAGTTTGTGGCAGTTTGAAAGGTAAGTTAATTGATCAGGCTATGCCAATGAGTGACAAAATCATGATAGATTCATCCTCGTACTAACGTGTGGAATATAGATCGGTCATGGTAACTTTCTTGGTGATATTGATAGAGAAATGATCCAAAAAAATCTTGGGCTACCTGATTGAATGAAAATATGGAGTGTTTGGGTAACCCACTATACCAGTCTAATGTAGGTCTAGTGAGGGACATGGGAAAATTTCTCAAAAGTAAGGCATCATCATGAGCAATCAAATAACATCCATGTTTAAATGAGCGCAAATGTTGTTGTGGGTCTTCCTTACTATTGAAGCGGTTGAATTTAGGCATTTCCCAATGCACAGGGTATGAACGGATGGGAATGGATGGGTGAATAGGCTCGTTGCAAATCTCATCATAAGTGAGAGTGTTGAGAGAGCCAAACCGATGCCTCCAGTGTTTGCATCCTGTCCACCATCAATTTAATTAGGTTTTTGGTGGGTTGTGATGATTGGATGCCTCCTATAGCATGAGGACGTTGGTTCTGGACATATAATGGGTGTGGCATTCCAGTGTATGGGGATGTCATGTAAGGTGGTGGAGAAGAAGGTAATGAAATAGGGGGTACATACCGGAATGAATAATAGATGAAATAGGCGGTTGTTGGTAGTATGTATATGGGGGAGGAAGGGTCGTGGTAACCCTAGTGGCAATAGGGGCTAATGATTGTGGAATGGAAAGAACTACATTATGAAATGGGGTAGAGGTCACCGACACTAGAGGTGGGAACGTAGCCACAGGTATGTGTGAGACATGAGGGGTGGATGAGGTTGTGTCTGGGGTAATCGTCGAGGGTATGGTGGATGTAATGGGTGCCACAGAGGTAACAGACATGGCAGTCATGGAGGGTATGGAACCTAACTATGAAATGACTGGGGGTAAGGTGGATGCAAGTAACATGGAGCCAGATGGGGCTGATGTGGAAGTGGGTGCAAGAGTCAAGGGGATAGATACGGGCATGTTGTATATCAATTGACCCAAGGTGTCTCGAGTGGACAAATGGGAGAGGTAAAACTGCAAGGCAGCAGGGTTCTGGTCAAGGAGTCATGTGAACTCCTCATCTCCGGTAGCGATATTAGTAGGCTAGATAGGATCCATGGTTGGTGATAAAATAGAAGGTGGTGAAGGACTAGGTGGGAGTGGTTGGCAACTGGCATGGAACATGAGGGCATTCGCTTGTCTTTGGGTTAGTACCATGTGAACCAATACTGATCAGGTGGGGTTGCTTCTCTGTAAATGGTATAGAGAATAGTAGGAAAAAAATTAGATGAAGTAAAAATGGTGGGTGGAATGTGAAACAGGCTAACTAATGCCAGTTAGGGAAAACCAACTTCAATCAGGGGTAATCATGCTATTATCACCACTATAGAAAATAGGCAGTGAGTAATCAGTGAGGTAGAAGGAAAAACCTGACAAGTATGCCAAATCTAGGGATGTGTAAAATGTTAATGGGAAAAAAATGATAGTGACAGAGACTGTGGAAAGTGGAAAAAAGTGAAGTGAGAATGTCCTTTTGAGTAGGTTAGCAAAAGGACTTGAAACTGACGTCGGTTGCATTTAACCGATGGCGGTCAGAGGTAACCGATGACGGTTACTGTGAGATTGAAATAGTGATGAGAAAAAGTGGTTGTGAATTAGAATTTGATGTGGAATCAGACCCAAAATTCTAGGAATGATGGTGATATGGCCCAGGCACACTCAGGTGAAGCCGAAATACACCAGCTATGATGAGGAGCATGTAAGGATGAACAAAAAAGTGATGAATGTGATCTTTCAACTCAAAATGCAAACCAAGCAGAAATACTAAAAAAACACAATCCTAAGAGTGCCCTTTTCTATTATGTTTGTTTAGCTTATGTTATTTAGGGACTGACACATGAATTGTGAAATAGAGTTTTTGGTGAGGATGACTTCCTACAAAGAAGGAGATATAAAGGGTGAGGTTTCAGGTTTGTTATGGTGGGGTTGGGCTTCACTCTGAAGTATGACTCGACAGAGCAGCGAGATGGGTGCCTATTGTGTCGTGATCATGTGATCACCTATAGATTCTTCCAGGTAAGATGTTGTTTAAGAATGTATGTATTTGAATTTTTGTGTGGGTATGTAATAATTAGAGAAAGAGAAAATGATAGAAGTGCTTTTCTATGATTCATTTGTCAACAATCAGCTGGTCATGACCTCTAGCATATAGGTTGCCCTCATTTAACTTGAGCTAATGCAGAAAATCAGAATGAAATGCAATTGTTTTTAAACCCAAATCAAAAATATGAAATTGGATGACACAATAAGATGAAGAGGAAGAGGGGCACTCTTTCACTAAAATGCAAAAACATGAAGAAATGATTCTTTTTAAATACACAAAAAGAAAAGTTTCCTTTAGAGAAAATAAAAAAAGAAGTGGATTACCGGGAAGGAAATTAGTGTGTATGATTTTAGAAGGGAAACAAACACACAATTTTTTCCTAAGAGTGAATGAAATTCAAGGAACCCCGATGGGTCCCATTGGCGTGCCAAAATGTTTCACCTTTTTCTTAGATTGTTTCTTTGAATTGTTGTCGAAACAAATAGGGTAATGGGCATAGGAGGAATACCTATTCAAATATTGGTTGATGGGTTGTTACGCATGTATGACTTCCAAATCCATAAATGACCGTGAGAGCTTCCTTTTGGCTAGGAGGAACTACTTGTAATGAAAGCAAGACCATCAGAAAGAATTAAACAATATGGGTAGGGAACTGCCTAGCATGAGCTAGATCTAGGAAGCATGATACTTCTTAGATGGTTGTCAGTCCACTATTTTAAACAAATTAATGCTGAAAAAAGGTAAATCCTATTTTTATTTTGAAATGATTTAGGTATCTCACTTAAAAACACAATAAGAAAACAGATCTAATCTAACAGGCTAAGCTAGAATAGAGTCCATGGGTCAAATGGTTGGTTACGGGTTACTTGCAGTCCGATAAAGGTCTCGGATAGGTCACAACCGAGTGAGGGGGTGAGGTAAAATTAGGTGGATATGTTTCTATTTAAGGTCATGTGTGGGAAAACACAAAGACCGGCGTACACGTCGGTCGGGTGACCAACCATGGTTAGGTATAACCAAAGACCTTGGTTCTTATGAAATCTGGAAACATCATAGAACGGGGTTTTGGTCTCTTTTATGATTACACAAAGGATTTGGTTGGTCGGGATGAGGTATTGGGTGACTGGAATAGGTTTTTACGAGGTTTTGATGGGTCTATGGAGGTAAAAATGTTGGAGATGGTCAATAGGGAGCAAGATAAACAATGGATGATAAAATAATGATAAAATGAAATAACTAGGAAAGTATGATGTTGTACTTACTTGGATTTCATTCTTGAAAGTCTATGTGTGAAGGATGGAGGTGCTGATGATGGGTTTGAAGGCTGCAAGTGATCACCAACTAAAGAAAATATTCTACATGGGCTGCATGCACACTCCTCTTTTGCTTGGATAGATCAGAATGTGGCTGGGAAGGCTATGCAGGAGAAGATCCTCAATCTCCTTCCTTGGATGTCAATTCTTGTTGGAATTGGCTCTCTGAAGATGTGTTATCTCTTTGAGATTTCATTCTTGCTCGTCCACTTTTTCTCCCAATGTTTTCCAACCTTGAGAATAAGGTAGTTTAGGGGTTAAAAGGGGTAATGACGGTGGTCCCAGCTTAACCAACGACGGTTAGGGGAAACCGACGTCGGTCAAGGTGGGATTTTCTAGGTTTACTAAACTTAGGGAGATCCTCCAATTTCCTCGGATCTTGTGTTGTTATCCCATGGATTAGACTGGGAGATTCTTGTGAGCATGCGAGAATGTGGTTAGAGGGAGTGTAGGCATTGATTTTTAGGGTTTGGGTAAGTCTTAGTTAGTTATGGTAACTTGCTAAGAATAGGTCTTAGGTTGAGTTAGCTTAGTGAGGTGTCTAAGTGAACTGTTTGTGTAGATATTATTTAAATAATAAATATAGTGAGGATAAAGCATTAATTTAATTAAATTAATTAAATTAATATTAGTAGGGTGAAGGGGGTCATGGCTAGGTAGATGTAATAAAGGGGGGCTTATATGTCGAGGGATGAAGGGGAGTGTGACCTAATTTTAGTGTCTACAAGTTACTATAGGCGACATAATTCCATTGCTCTTACATATTTTTTTATAAGGGAAGTGAATTTGAAGGGCCCCTTCACCGGTATTTATAGACAAAGAAATAGAGTAACAAACAGAGACTAATATGATGGGATGGGACTTGTAGTAGGTTTATGTTTATAATGATGGGGGATTATAATGACATATCTTATTGTAACACAACATTCAACACTTACTAAAATAACATGCCATTCTAGAAAAGCAAGAACACTTGATCAAGTAGATATAGTTTCGTAAAGGAATATTTACATTCATTGACGCTCAACATATGCAAAATTTCCAAACAATCTCTAAAATTCTCAAAACAAAGGCTCATGTAAGTATTCTAGTAAATTATTTATTGTTTCTTATCTCATACACCTAAGATTCACTCAAAGACTTATGCAAATATCTTAACAAAATGGTTACAATAAGGATTTTATAATTGCATCTAATATTTCAATGTAAATTCTCACATCACAATATTGAATCAATGACCAAAGCACAACCATTGAGAACATATCTAGTGTGGTTCAAAGAAGCAATGAAACAAAATTGTAACAGAAAATATAACTTACTAATCAAAATCCCAACATACGTAACCCATAATAAAGAAATTAAACTCATAAACAAACATATTTCATTAATATCTTCAATCTCTTAGTAAGGGAACATAAAAAAATGATCTCAATGTCTTTCAATTGTTGTACATTCGAACCACCGTGATAAAATAGCTTAAAAACTAAAACTCATATGTATTTCATTAAAGGAAATGTTGCGAGATTATAGTAACACCTTTTCAAAAAATAGAAAAATCAACCCCCTTTTTATGAGGACAAGCCCCATACTTATACAATTTTGGTGAATTCTTGTGATTCAATTTTCCCCAAAATATTTAGAGAATATTATTTTTCTTGAAATGAAGTAATTTTAACTAAATCGGGAATATGTTTTTCCCAACTAGAGATATCATATTTTCTATTAATACTATGGGATTATCTCCATTCCTTTGTTACCACATAGGTAAAAACATTTCTTGATACTACCAGGTGTGATTCCATTTTTATTTTTGTCGAATTACCCAAGTATCTCATCATCTTTTCCCTCATTCCAACATCACTCCTTACATTAATTTGATTTCTCCCTTTTGTGAAAGTTATACCTTTGAGTAAATTATTGACAAACATTTTTTATTTAATGCTTCAACTCATGTCATTATCTCAACTAATTTGACACCTACCCTTTTTGGGAGATATGTTTTAGAAATGGATAATCATTGATATTTTCTTGAACTTGATGCCTCCTTTGTTTGAATTTCTAAATCAAGCCAAAAATAATTATTTGAAAGATATCGATCCGTTTCACTTTTTCCAAACCCGTACGAGTATCCAAAAATATGTTTTCATTCAATTCGATATGCTACTTCACACTTTCATTATAAAAACCATCCTTCTATAAATTCTTATTGATTTTCCATAAGATTACACCTTGCTTCAAGCATTTTGAGTGAAAAATAGTTTGTGTTCATTCTCATTAAGCAATGGCGAATGTAGATCTAGGAACTAGTTTGAAGGAAATTTCTTCGAAAAATTTGCACACAATTTTCAACCTCTTTGGACCGGAGGAAGATTTTGTGAGAATGTTATTTGCAATTAAAGATTAGGTGGAGACAAAAGGACCATTAACACTGTTAATGTAGGATATTTATTTTCCTTATATTTATTTATTTACTTGGAGCTTTCCTACACTCATGGGATATGCTTGCTTAGTTTTAGCAGTTGTGTTGAGTTAGCTTACTAGTTAGGTTGAGTTAGCTTATTAGTTATGTTCATTTGGCTCACTAGTTGTGTGGAGTCAACTCTACTTCTAGTATCAGTTAGTGAGAGTTATTCCCCACAACTAGTGAGTCGATCGAACACAATTGGTAAGCTAACTCAACCTAACTAGTAAGATAACTCAACCTAACTAGTAAGCTAACTCAACCTAACTAGTAAGGTAACTCAACTGATCTAGGAGGAGGTTTCACATTCACCACCTATATGCAATTGACTTGCATCATTCTATTACATGGTGAATATGGATCATGGAGCATTGAGATGATTTGTAGCCATTCTTTCCTTTGTGAGTTTTGATCATATTGTATCTTATTGTCAGTTATTTTGATTTCTGCAATTGCTCGTGCATTCATTTTTCATTAGAGATCCAAAAACTCTAATAAACACCTTGTGTAGTTTGGGTAGCATTGATATGAAGGCTTGTCAATATGACTCCCTTATTTTTTGTTTCTTAGATCATGTATCATCATTTTTCCCTATGGAGGATAACAAAAATCCTGAATTAATAAAGAAGTTTTGTCACTTTTGTAGGCCTTCCATTAGTAATAACATCATCAACATATCTCTATTATTTATAAATGAGGAATTGACAGAGAAAGAGATTCTAGATGATGTCTATGAAGTGCCGATGGTGACCTTGTAGAAGACATATCTTCAATCTCCCACACAATATCTTTGATAGAGAAAAGACTCGCCCATCTTGAGAGAGCACCAATGAAATATTCCTCTAAGGAGGCCCCTAAAGTTTTATGCCTTAATTGAAGAGACACAAATGGGGTGTACCCAATCCAACATGTGTAAGCCACCAATTTCTAGTGTACCTGAATTTGTTCTTGTGGTACCAACCGATGTTTCTAGGCCATCTTCATCCTCAAAAATGCTAGCCGGTAGGGTGCTAAGGCGGAGTTTAATATTATTCAATGGGTATCCTCTTATAATAAAAATTATAATTGATCAAGATCTTGGAAGGCCACAAAGAAGCCATTGCAAAAAACATGAAGGTGAGTATCTCCTGTGACCTTGCAGGGGATATATAATATGTTTATGGGGTCCAAAATAGCAAAGAATTTTAATTTAGGAAAAAAATGCTAAATCGATTCCCGCTTTTGCAGAGGAATTTTTAACCATAAATTGATAATGTATATTTTTTTACAAGAATCATCCTTTGTGTAAATGGACTAACAATTATGTGAATTTTCAAGGGCTAGGGCTCTATAAGATCCCCATTTTTATTTTTGCAAACAAAAATAATAAATAAAATTTCAATATGCTTTTGTATGGCTTTGATTTCAAGTAATTCACTACCGAGTTTTTTGAATTAACATTCTAATAGTTTATGTTTTGGAGAATACCAAATTTGGAAAGTAAATAAATTAAGAAGAAACCTAATGAAAAGGTAAATTTTTAGGGAACAAGCCTCTATTTGGTTACTCCTAGTGACATCAACCTCAAGCTTAATGACATTACCTTCTTTTGCTTTTGTTTCCCTTTCTCTATATGCATCATATTTATGGAATATCTGGGCAATGTATTCTTCATCACGTCTAACATGGAACATTTATATCAATACCTATTCTTTTAACATCTCATAAAACTCATGCATTACACCCTTATTATTTTTCACCCTCTTTGACAATTTGGCCATTTTTATCTCCAAAATAACAAGTTTTTAGATGGTGTCATAATTGAAATTAGAGCAGCAATATTGGGTTCTCCATTAATACATTGATCAAAGGATTGTATCAAGTTGTCTACACCCAAATATCCATAAGTGATTATGTCTTGTATTGATACTATTTTCCCAAGCCTATTGTCAAGATTATCAATGCATTTTATTATTTTGTCTCTTTCTAGGGTGAGCCTTTCAAAACCATATTTAGAGTTTTCATTCTTAGCTTGATGGATCTATCATAAGTATGTTATACTTATTTTTATTTAGGGAGAATAATCCCTTATTTATCCACCAATTGATCATCTAATTGAGTTATTTCTTCAAGATTTGGAAGGATTCCTTCTTATTAGTGCAATTCATCCTCACATGTTTCCTTTTAATAATTTGCAACACTAACGTGCTCGAACTAACTAGTTGTAACATTCCACAGTGTCCTCTATGATGTTTCTCCCTTTCTCGTACAATTCTTATTTCCATAGTACCAATCATTTCCCTTGACCTATCAGGTACATTTATGGCTTCTAGTGTTATTGTAGTAGATATATTTTGTCCTTCCACAGAGGTTTGTGCCCACTTTTGTACATAAGTTGACAACACTTCAAAATTTTCCCTCAATTTCTTCTCGATTTCCTTATCTTTGTTAATTTTATGGATTAGGCCTCTAAGATCCATTGTAGCATCTTATTTCAATTTATCTATAGTTAGCTTCCCGATTGAATATGTGTGACTTGGTATTCACTCATTTTAAACTTGGTCTTCAATTTATTTCCTTGTGGGGTAACCAATTCCAATCTTCTGAAACCCTCCTAATCAACATGAGTCTTTGATAAAATCTTATCCCTCTTGGGATCTCTTATGGGTCTTGAAAATAACATATTCTTAATGTCAATAGTTTCCAATTGAATCACCTCCTTCTCTTTTCTTGGGAGGATTGTTCCTAACCATCTTGTTGTGGGGACATTTCCCCCACTTGATTCTTGGGATGTAGGTTGTTGTGTTCCTGAGAACACTACTATTTCCTCATAAATATATTGAGGTATTTTTGGATTTGGCACCATTTTATGTGGGACTTCATTTCCCAATATTTTTTCCTTTTGTTCATCATACAAAGCACTTGTTCCTTCCTATTATACTTTCTTCTTTTCAAATTTAAGTCCCTTGGTTACCTTTACTACAATGGTTAATTCTTGGGCCTTATCACGAGCTAGTATCTCTTCCTTTCCCTTAACCTTTGATTGACTTATAAATGTTTCAATATCCTCTCTCAATACTTCGATTGTAAAGCTTGAAATATTATATGATTTCTCAATCACCGTAATACCACCTGCCTCCCGGGGCTGCTTCCTAGAGTCATTTCTCTTGATGAATCACCTGTAATTTTTTGAAGTATTAGTTCTTTCTCAATTGTTGCTATTGTAATTCTAACTTGTAGATCCTAGATTACTATAATTGTGTCATCATCCTAAAATTTTTGAGACCTTGGCAATGGGACATCCATTGAGGTAGTACCTTCTTATTTTACCATAACCAACACAAGTAATAAATTAGCAAACCTTGGTGCATGGGTTTCTTCTTCATCTTCACTTATCACTTCAATTGATGTAGTAACTTTTCCTTAAGGTACACTAGCCATAACAGCTTCATGCCCTTCCCTTTTTGAAACTGATTTAATTACCTTCAATTTTTTTAATGTTCTCCTATAATTTTCATGGACTGACTATCCATAGGAGTATCATCAATCTTATTTTCTATGCCTAGATTTGGCACTAAATCTTTATGACCTAATGTTGTAATATAAGCTTCTTGCAATGTGGATGATGTGATGGGATTACCCACCTTAAGCTATGATATGACTATCTGTTTTTCCATTGTTGCAATGAGAGTTTGTTAAGCCTCTTTTTAAGGGACTTTGGGTCAATAACCTCAAGTCATTTACTACCGTGCTCATACTATTTTATGGTTGGGATACTCTTGGTCCCTGAGGTTTTTGTATCTCTTTCTAAAGGAGGTATAACACTAGATTTTTAGCCATCTCAAAATACTTGAGAATAATTTTTCATTTCTCCTAAGCACTCTGCACCATGATTTGTGGGTCAATGTTTTGTATGATTCCCCTCATTATTTTTCTTGTACTTGATGATGTGTGAATATTCTTTATTACATTTCTGGGCTTTGTTGTACCTACCCCCTTAACTTGCAATGGGACTACTTGAATAATATGGCCATCCTTCATGGTTTTAATAGCATTCCTTCAACTTTACGGGTCGGGATAGACATGGGAGTCCTTGTTCTTCTTATGGTTATAGCCCACTCCTCTATGATCCCATAGGTTGGCCTCTTAGTTGGAAGATGAGGGATTTTATTTCTAGTGGGTCTATTTTGTCAGGATCCCTCATTCAAAGGATGTATATCCTCTTCTAGGATCCTGAATACTTTTATTATTTCAATACCTTAGTATTCTATAAATACAAATCCAATCCTTTCACTCTTAACCATGACAATGTTCTGTTCATAGCATGCATTTTCCTTGTATATATGCTAGTTAAATCTATTTCATTCTAGATTAATGGTATAATTGGTTGTGATGCTAGCTTCATCTCATGATAATACTAACTTATTATCTTTTTTCATCATCCAAACCTTTTGGCATAATTTCAATATTGTATTTAATGATTTTTCTAAGGGTATGTCTAGAATAATCTATCAACCTAACCTCTTCCTCATCTCTGCAATCCATCCAATAATATTCATAGTCGATTTCTTATTCATAAGATATTCCTAGGATTGAACTCGAGCCCATATGATATAATATTTCATTTTAGGTTGGAGTTTGTTAAATCCTATTATGTCCATCTCATCCTCCAAGAGTTTAGCTTTTGCAATAGTTGGACAAGTGTATCTTCTTATTTTGATAGGAAACTTGATATTTGTCTTGTGCTTGTCTGCTATGAACTTATGCAATTTTACTAACTTCCTTGAGGGATCTAGGAGTTCCCACTTATCATCTAATTATCTAGGCAACATAAACGGTTGTCCTTTATAACCACTCACCCTTATGTAAGTGAAGAACCTATATTGGATAAAGTAACATCCATATTCCTTTATCATTCTTCTATCCTATGCAAACATCTGTATTGTTCCCATTAAACATCCCATTATTCCCATTCTAGCCTAAAGAGGCATATGATTGGTGAAAAAAATCCATCATTTATATTTTTGAAGTTCCTTGGGTATACATCATATACCCTATGAGTATTGAAGGTATTTATTCTTGGGATACCAAGGAAGTTCTTGTGGTATTCAATATTGTAGATCAAATATGACATCATAAAGAATTTGTAGTTGAAAGTGAAGCATTCTCTAATCTTCACAGACCATTTCAAGGATTTTTTCAAAAATAGATGTGGTTATGAAGGTTTTCCAAAAACATTTCTCAGTTTTCTCCATAATAATCCTTATGTAATTGCACATCCATTCATGGAATCCATAAGATGATTTTAAGCTTGTAATCCTACTTAGTAAAGTCATAATGTCCTCAATCTCTACAACAAATTGTGCTATAATAAATTTATTTTGGATTATAGAAGAGGATACTCTATGTTTTAACAACTAATGGGTATTCATAATCTTTGCGTAATCATTACGCTCAACATTGTAGAGATTTAGTTCCTTTTGTTTGTAAATTTTTATAGTATTTTGGACCTTAGGTAACCCTAACATTAACCAAAATGCCTCATGTGTTAAGGAAAAACCCTATCACCACTTCCATCTAGAACCTCCTTCTTCACTATTTTGTAATTTTTTGCACAAATCCATACCAACTCCAAGAAATTTATAGAAGGTGGTAAGGAAACAACTAAATCACTATTACTAGCATCAATTATTGTCATGTACTTCTATTAGGGGCATGCAGTCTTTATAAGAATTTAGCTAGGTCTATGTTTACTAGGTTAGTGTTCATCACTTCATCCAAGTTACTTGTGATATGTGAAGTGACATGGCTTCTAGCCTCCATTATCCTCATTTTGTTTTGACAAACTACATGTGGTTCTTTAGCTCGGGTAATATGGAGATTTGTAGAAATAACTAGGCATGGCGAACAAAACATACCACACAAAACCTTTAAAATTCACTCAACAATCCAATATTCAAAGGGACTCACTCGTACTTATGAATTTTTTCAGCACTTGGGTTGCGTAGGTATACTTAGATCTTTGGATTCCTTCATAATTCAATCTATGAAATAAATCCTTACCTTTTGTGAAAATCCATAATCCTAAGGCTTGAAGGCTTAAAATATTTGTCCGGAAGTGTGGATGTCAAAATATTCAACAAAATTTAAACCTTTATTCTTGTATGTGAGTAGCATTAATGACATAAACCATAAATGTGTTTAAATTCCACTGTTCAATCCCATATTTTATTTCTTGAATGATAACCTTCCACTTGTCTTCCTTTTCCAGAATTGGGGCTTAGGTAGATTTCGCATTTTATCTCAGTAATCTGTAGACCGTAAAATTACAAAGTTGACCAATGTGCCTGATGATGAGTTCTTGTGAAGACACATGTCCTATGTCGGGCCCTAGGAGTTTGCACACAATTTGATTTTTTTCCTTGAGGTTCAAAACTACAAAATGTAAGAGTCGTTGAGATGCCCAATCTTTATGCAACACCTTGTTTTGGTGACATGTGTTCTTTTTAGCGGGCGGGGTTTTTGTTGCACATTTCATTTTTACACGTATTGTAAAATTACACTTTTGTATAACTTCCTAAGAATATTCTTTAGAATATTCCCATGTGGGTCTGGAAGCATTTTTTCATTTTGTATTTTTATACAACACCTTTGCAACAAGCACATAGGTTCTGCCATAGTGAAGTCCTCTAGAGAGCACCATTTCATCAGGCTGTTTTCATTTGGGTAGAACATAGAATGAAGATAGGAAATCTTCGTTGATGGATTTACATATACTCATGATTGATTCATTTGAGTTCTATACATGTTTACATTAAATCAATAAGATTATGATTGTCCCATATATCAAGTAGCCATTACCCAAGAGTATGTTTGCACAAATGTATCATTACTTAGCACGGGTTTATTTGGTCACACGGGAAACTAGTTTCATGGATGTTTTTATGAAATTGAAAACATGTATAACACATTGTTTTGTCAAGTAGGATGGAAAATTCAAGGGGAGAATTTATAAATCAAGGTGAAAGATCAAGATGATCACTAGCACAACATTCACCTTATCTACATCAAAAATTATCTTTTGCGTATCTATGATCTTGTTAACTAATGCTTAGAAGTACCTAGTTATGAAGGAGAATGGTAGTTTTCATCATGTTCCTTTCTCCCTATTACTCATATATAACCTTCCCAAGAAAAAATGTTGATGAGCTTTGAATTATGCCTTACCATCCAAATTTGAGGGAAACTTCCTTGGTAAGCACAAATCATCCTTAAATGCCTCACGTATTTGCTTATACCACTTCTCCACCCAGAGATTATATGTATTGGTAATGCCTCCATCACATGTTTACTTTGAAAACCTCTACGCAAGGACTTATTCCCTATAAGATATATCCAAACATTTTCCTTAGGCTCTTCCGGTATACCTATCTCTCAAAAGATAATTAAAAGCAAGATAGTGCCCTAGGTTATCTTCTCACCTTTTATGACTTGCTCCTTTCTTCTTCAATAATTCCTTTGACAATGAATTATGCAATATTATAGTGTGTTTTATGCACCATTTTGTGAGTGATGTGTAGCCACTTCTTATTTACATATGACAACCTCTCATATTCACCCAACATATAATTGACAAGGCATACGGTGACTCTTATCCATGGGTCATGTATACTTGGTACATCCATTATGTGGCCTCCCATTTAATAGTTAAATATAGTGGCAGTGGCCTCTACTCCTATGTCATCCTCCAAATATGGATCTATCTCAAATCCAAAACTACACAATCTTGTAACTCATCCAATTAGTAGTATGGTAATGCACATTCTTCTTCTTGCAAAATAAAAGTAGTCCTCGTGGACTCATGACATCAACCATTGGTACAATCATTCTAGATTTCCAAAGAAAGGTAACTCATACAACTGGAGAACTCTCATGCTCTCCAAATCCTTCTATACTATGTCATCATAGACCAACTTCCCTTCTATAGTCCTCTAGTCCATTTTCTTCATCACCTCTCTTTTATTTTGGCCTCGTGTAACTCGAGTGATGATTATATTTGCTAATCTTTAAATTAGCCAAGTGTGAATCCCATGGATGCCCTACGGTCACTTGGCTATGGTACTAGATCTCTGAAAACCATTCTTCTAGTGCATCCTCCACCTCCTACTTCTTATTTTTACCTTTTCCTTTTCCTTTAGGTGATACTTGTGGGTAATTTCTTTGGTGCCATAATTATCTTTCCCAACCTTTTTAAGCCTAAAAAAAAAATCAAATGCCCTAGGTGTTGAAAAAACTTACTTAATAATTTTCAAGCATTTAACTCCTTAAAATACTTACACTAATCTTCTTTGATCTCTAGTTTGCATCACACAACCCCAGTGCCCTAGTTTTGTAGCTTAAAATTATGCAAGTCCACTTCAAACCCCAACTCATATAATGTTAACCCATGACCTCAGTGTAATGTTAACCTACATGCCTTCCTTCCACACTCTAATTTTCACCGAAGGAGCTCCAAATTTGGTCATGTGTAACTTACTCTAGTTCATCTCAAATTTTAATCACACAAGCTCTTCACATTCACAAACACAATCTGCTCTTAATTTATCTTTCATTCCCTCAAACTCTTCAATATGCAAGGTAAGAATGAACTCTCTCATACTCCTTTTATATCTTTCCAAAATTATTAATGCATTAATTTCTCCTCACCTACCACTGATAAATCATTAAATTCCATTTTCTCTTTTTCTGCATTTTTTTCCTACTTTCTTCCGTGCACGACGGTCATAACCTTTCAAATTGCACTACTACTCCCAAGGTTGCAGTCATCCTTTCTCAAATCTTCCTACATCATAACCCATCTTCCTCTACACCATATACCAATTAGTTCATTCTTCTACTTCATCCATCATGTTACATTGTGCTTCCTCTTTCTCATGTGGTTTCCCAATCTAAGAAAGTCCCAATAAGCACCATTAGTCTTAAGCACCTACAACACTTCCCTTTACTTTTTGCACCCTTAGTATATGTCCATCAAGTGGCCTTCTTTCAAAAATAATCATGCACCACTAAACCAAATTCAATACAATTACCAATATCATAGTCTCTTTTTTAATGCATTCATGCCTCTCCACCACACACGAAAAGTATGTGTGGTCCTTTGTGCATCAACTCAATAAGTAGTAATCAGCTCTTGCACATAAATGTACTTATCACAACAAAACAAACAAGAAAAAACACAAATGGTAAATCTAATCTAAGTAGAAACACTACCTTATTACAAAAACAAAGGAAGCTTATTTATAGTACAATGTCATCCTACTCCCATTGAAGTAATTGGGAAACATGGTGTCATCTAGCACTTGTAATTGACATGCACCTGATTAGTGGTATCTTGGTCACTACAAAGGGTACTAACCAATGGAATTTTAACTTCCTAGATGGTCCGAAAACATGGAATTATACATAAGCACCATCATTCCAACTACAAAATACTTGTCCTTAATGTGCCTATCATGCCAAGACTTATATCATTCCTTTTATGTCTTTTGACTCTAATGCGTAATTGTGCGTCACTCATCTAATTACATCAATTTTTCAATGCACTCATCAACTTCTTGTTCATCATCTAATCCACCTAATTGCATAATACACATGGAGGGAAACAAAAACTCCATGGGTAATATAACATCTACTCTAAACACCAACTGAAAGGGTGTGGCCTTGTTCAACCATTTATATGTTGTTTTATATGCCCAAAGAATGGTTGATACCTTATCATCCCAATCCTTTCTTCCAACATCACATATCTTCATGAGTTTCTATCCTAAGATCTTGTTAAAATATTCAACAGTACCATTTTCCTGAGAGTGATAAGGGGTAGTCTTATGGTGTGCCACCATAAACTCTACTAATAAAATTCTAATGGTCTCATTCAAGAAATGAGTTCCTACAACACTAATTTGGCTCAATTGGCATCCATACATGCTGATAATATTTTCCCAAAGGAGCCTTGTTGTTTTTTTGTACTATCTTTTGTATGTGCATCCTCTTCCCATTGTATCAAGTAATCGGTGCATGTGATGATGTAACCTACAAATTTCCTATGTGCAAGTGGTGCAATAGGTCCTACAATATCAATTATCTATTTTTAAAAAGGCTTCACTCTTCCTATAGGCCTTAAATGCATTTCATCCATATTTCCAGTATTTCCAACTCTTTGATAGTGATCACATGCTTTGATAAATGCTTCAGTTTTTTTATACAATGTTTCCCACCATAGACCTGCTAAAAGGATCTTGTGCACGTTTGCTTCTCTTGTATAATGGCCTTGGAAAATACCTCCATGTACTTCCTTCATATTGGATTCATGCTCATGATCCAGAACACATCTAGGAAAGACCTCATCTCTACCCATTTTATACACATATCCTCTAATAAGATGATATTGTGTGGCTCGAATATCAAGTTGTTTCTTTTCCAATGTCTTCATTCCCTCTAGTGTAAGGATAGTGCACAAAAATACTACTATATATTCCAAATCAACAATTGATGTTTGATTCAACCTAAAAATTGTGCATTTGGAATAGTGTTTTAATTATCTAAGCATCCTCTCTAGTGTTGATCCTGGATAAATGATAAAATCCCAAATTTATCTTTCCTAGCTTTACCATGACTATTTAGTCAAATTATTGAAAAAGGAGTATCCACTGATAGATATGCCCTTGCAAAATAGGTTTGTTGACCAAGTACTTCAATGCCATATGATCTATATAAAATATAAACTATGCAGCCAATAAGTACTATCAAAACTTATGAAGTACATAGGTCATGGATTAGACCTCACGCTCCATCGCTGTGTAGTTATACTCTGTTGGCATTAGCTTCCTACTTACAAATAATATGGTATGATCCACAATACCCTCTCTTGGTTGTGTCAAGACTATGCCAATAGCCATGCCAGAGGCATCAACATGTATATGGAAAGTTTTTTTCCATAAAGGGAAGCACGAGATTGATGTAGTTATACTTGCTACTACATGTCACCCCAATAAAAATTTCCCTTGGCCTTAAAAATTTCCTCCAAGGGTGTGGCAACATTTACATATCCTTTAATAAAAATTTTGTACTAACTAGTATGCCCCAAGAAACCATTCACATCACTTTTATTGGTGGGTTCTTCCAGCCCCATATCAACTGCAATCTTAGTGGATCTACCAACAATCCATCCTTACAAATTATTTTCCCAAGCGAGTGCCAAAGGGAGTATCAAAATGCACTTCTTTATGTTGAGAGAGATGTTTAATTTCCTACATCTTTCAAACATGAGCCTTATATTATCACAAAGTGGTCCTTTACTAACCTATAGATGATCCAATCATCTAGACAGGACCTGCAAAATCCTCTGAATGAATTCATGGAAGATCTGGAAAATGATGTGCAAGATCATTCTTGGCACATTCTTCAACCAAAAGGGCATGATGTTATATGAAAAAAATTCTCCATTTAGTGGTAAAGGTGGTCTTTTCCTAATCCTTGCACATAATGCACACCTGGTGGTACCCTAAAAATCCATTTTTGAATGAATATATTTCATGTGCCTTGTAACTCCTTAAGGAAATCCTTTGTAAATGGCGTAGGAAAAGATCTATGACACATAAAGTGTTGAGTTCCCTATAATCAACACAGATCCTGATCCAACCATCTTTCTTAATGATGATCACCATGGGGCTAACCAACTCAAATTCATCAATTCGTTCAATGATTCCAGACTTAATTATTTTGTTAATTTCCTCTTTGACCTTCACGCATAGGTTCGGGTTCATCCTATAAGGCCTCTTCTCGAACTTGGTGCATGCCTTTTTAGCTTAATCTTCATCTCTCCTAATTAGGGATGTATAAATTTTATCTCATGGTAGCCTCTTGGAAATAGATTTTGAATGTCATGCAAGAGCTTAATGAATTTTACAACCTCTTATTTTTACCAATAGTCTCCAATGATAGCCTTACTAGGTGCATCCTTAGTCCCAATATTAATATTTTTAGTCTTCAAAGGAACATGGTATGCACATGCATTTTCATCTGTAGACTCCATCACTTCACACGCACCCTCTGTGTGGCTAATATCTAAGTTCTCTACCTCTTCATCATCAATGAGGTATACCATATTTCCTTTTTCCTTCTCTTTCCATGCTTAGGTCAATAATGCTTCTTTAGTCTCTAACACTTTTTCGCAAGCCTCAATCTCATGTTTTCCAAACAAATGAACCATGATTTATTATTCTTTTACACTATCTCCCTACGTGACGAACTTCATGATTTGTAAGGCCTCATGTACTAATGGCTTATTAGAAAAATAATCAAAAGTGTTAGCCATACCTTCAATCATGTCGTACAACTTGCGTGTCTTGCTTGATCGATCATGCACATATAAAGCCCACACACATCCGCACAGTGTAGAATATAACTTATGTGCCCAAAAATATGGTGGTATAGACTCTTGACCTTACACCCATTACCTCTCAAAGTTATGGACATGTAAAAATGTAGGAGTCTTCCCATCAACTTGTATATAAGAGAGAGTATATTATTCTGAGTGAACCTTTTCAAAAATTCCACCCTTATCTCTCGTGAGCCCAAAATATTATCTTTATGTGTCACCGACTAGAACACTTTGCTATTCCACACAATGTATAAAATATCATATTCAATTTATCCCCTTCATTCTTCCATTGTGTAGTGCCCACACTTTTTATAGCTCAGTAGCTTGTTGTTTCTTTGCTCATAGACATGTTTTGATAGTGATTGGTTATATCTTGGACATTATAGTTAGATATTTGATCTTATTAGACATGTGTGGACATTTAGGCGTATAGCACCAATTCAGCTTAATTTCTATATTATCACATTTTATTATAATGTCATGGATACTAATGGATATGATTTTGTGTTTGGAACATAATTATAATAATGGATAGTTGTTGCATGTGGAATTCTATGGTTATATGTCACGTATCATCTTGTCTAACTTTTGGAATATTGAGTATAATTGTGCATGTTGTCATCTTGATTTCAGTAGGATGTTAGGTTAGTTTAGAATGCATTGATATCTTACTATGTCATTGAATTATATTGTATCGGATAGGTGCGGTTAATGTGTGCAATGAGTGTGCAGGTGACAGGTTTACAGGAGAACGTGGGATTCAGGCCAGCTACTCAATCTTGCACAAGCAGCCCACGGGCTGAGTCCTAGCCATGTTCATTGTGTGAAGCCTTAGTATAGGAGATTATTATTTTGGGCACTATGAGTGACCCCAATTCATGTAATGTATTGTGCTTTGAATTATTAATTTTGTTTAGGGTTGCTAGTGAAGTTGTAAACTTGCTTTGGGAGTTAATAATTCCACTTTCTTTTAAATTTTTGATTTTGTTTATTGAGTCACTTAATCACAAGGGTTTAGGGTCACATGTGAGACCCTTGGGTGGTCCCCACACCCTCTACCCTTGTGCCAAAAATGTAAAACCCGAAATTAGGGTATTTTGGGCATTTTTGGGGACCCTTTGTAAGCTTGGGAGTTCCCCTAACATAAAAATGAGCCCTTGGACCCTACCTAATGGGTAGGGGGACTTATTTTCAAGGCTAGAGGGAGTTTTCCTTCCCTTTTTACCTCTTATTTAGTCACATACATGTAAGGGATGTGGATTTGAGTGTTTATCAAAAGTTTCATTTATTTTGTCTTGCTAACATTTAAGGGAATTTGGGAGAAGAGGGAAAAAGATAATTTTACCCTTTCTCTCTTTTGTTTTGGCATCTTTGACCTTGATGAGGGAGAGGGGTGACACATATCACCCCCTCATTTGTGAGGATGCTTACTTGCTCCTCTTCAAATTCCCATTCATGGGAAAAGAGAGGGAATTTTTTTGAACTTCTTGCTTGGGATGCTTGTGGATTTTGGAGCTTGGAGATTGGCTTGAGTCAAGGTGTGGAGAAATTTGAAGTTGGAGAGATTTTTGGAAAGCTTTCCTTGAGGTAGGCTCTTATGTCTTTTGCTTGTATTGCATTTTTCATAGTTGTTAGATGGGTTGCATGGTTTTGTTACTTGGTTGTTGTTGTTTGTTTTACTCCCTCCATCATATGGCATGATGGAGTTTTGGAGTGTGGGGGAAGAGAGAGGGAATTTTCCCTCTCAATCCTCAAGGCTTGATGGACAAGCCTTGTAGGGTCTTAGTGTTTTCCCCTCAATGGTTGAGGTGGGGAAGTTGATTCATTTGGCTTGAATCTCCTTCCCCATTCTTGGTAAGGAAACCCCTTTGGGGTTTGAAAATCCTCCCAAGAAGGACTTAGAGAAAGGGAGGAGGAATAAGGAGGGTTTTGGATTAGAAACTAGGAGCAATAAGGAGGGTATGGAGTTTGTTGCTTTGTGCAAGAAATTTTTGGAATAAAATTTTGGAGAAATTTCTCCTCTCTTCCCCACTTTTGAGGAAGAACATGGGTTCTCCTCCTTGTAAATTTTGGAGTCTTGTTTTATTTTTTTCCTATTTTTTTGGTGTTCTTGTATCATTGTTGTTTCACCTCTTCTTGTGCAAGATGTGGTTGTTGTCCTCTTTCCCATGGGCTTGGGGGAGGCTAGCATGCATCCCAACCTTGGGAAAGGCATGTGATGATGCCTAAAGGTTGGGTGGTTAAACAAGCCTTGTTCTCTTCAAGTGGGATCCTTGTTAACCTTCAAAAGTTGGAATTCATATGGATGATAGTTGGAGCCTTAAGCTTGAAGATTGTTGGAGTAACTTTGGTGGCATGGTCTATATTGGCTCTCTCCTATTGTTGGAAAATTTTTTTAGCCTTTCTTAAGCATGTGTTTTTTGTAAAAATATTGAAGTGAGCCTCTTTGTAAGCCTTCCTTTTGGGGTGTATGTATATCATTTCAAGCAAGTGATTGCCTCAAAATTTATATATTCCTTTTAGTATGGCTTGGGGAAGTTTCCCTCATGTGGTTAATCCTCCTTGTTTTTGAGGTCATATGTAAACTAGTATCCCTTTGTTGTAAAATCTCTTTTGTTTGTATTTGAAGATTACTTTTAAACTTGAGCAAGATTAAATTGAGCAATTTCTTATATCCTTGTAGAGGAGCGTTGCATTGTACTTTTCTTGAGTAGTTTCTTGTATTTTGAGGAAACAATGTAAAGTGAGTTTTGAGCTTTTGATAAGAAAGTTATATTAGATGCTCTTCTTTTATATAAATGTGATGTAACTCTAGTTGGCTTTGAAGAAAGGATAAGTTCATTTGGAAAGAAAATTTTGTGAAATGAGTGGTCTTTTGGTATAAATTTGTTTAGATTCCGTTGAGAGGAAAGCTTACTTATTGGATAGATGTGATTACAAAAAAAAGGAAATAGCATTTCTTGTTAATCTTATATGTTTTAAACAAAAAAAAGTGAAACCAACATGTAGCTAATGAGATTTTGCTTTGAATGATAACTACTTTTTGTTAAGTTTTAGGTCATCACTAATTTGTTATGGTCAACTAAATCTAGTTGCAGATTTATTCTTGAATATTGTATTATTTCTCTTGTAAAACTTTGTTTATTATATAAAATACAATATATATAATATTATAAATATATATAAACATATATATATATATATATATATATATATATATATATATAATTACAATATAAAATATTACACTTAAACTACGTATTTAAATAAACTTTAAACAAAATTTAATTGAAAGAAAACAAAAAAAAGAAAATGTTTTTATAAAATTCAAAATTTATATGTAAAAACAAAAACAAAAAAATAATTTGGTGGGGAGCCGGGGTTTTCCCCAGCCCCACCCCCTTACACTTCCGTGGGGGCCCCCTGTCACTCCCGGATGCCACTACCCCGCACCCTTGTACTACCCCTATCCCGCGGCCTTAACACCTCCACCACTTGTACCTCCCTCATCCCCCACGCGGCCTCCCTTCCGCCACTCCCACACACGACGCCGCTGCCCCTCTCCCACACGTTTCCCCCACCAAACTCCGCACTCCTTTGTTTGTCCCTTCCATGACCCCTCACCAGTAGATCTGCTATCTCCCTCCCAAGTGCGGCCGACCCCTTTGGGGTTTGTTCCAAAAGAAATATATATACAGGGTTATACACAAAAAAAAAAATGAATGTTTAGTTTCCTTATGGTTTGATTCTACCAATAATACAATGCAAATCAAATAAAATCCCATAGCTCCTTCCCCTGCAAAGAACAAACAAAACAAATGAGAAGAGAAATGGAAAGAAGGAGAAGAGAATAGCAAAGAGATAGTTAGGGCAACTTTAGGGCTTTCTTCTAAACCAAGGGACAAGATTGATTTGATCTTAGAGTCATTATTAAATCCTTTTTTTTTTTTTGTCATGGGGTTTTAATGAGAAATTTAGCAAAGAGGAAGGGTGTGATGGGTTAAATAATTTAAGAAGGGGTTGTGGGTAAATTTATCCCGGGAAATTAATTATATTTAAAAATGAGTAGTTTATTGTTCCCATAAAAATTCTAATTAAAAGGAAAGAGGTATTTAAAGTGTACAAATTTAAAGGATAAGTAAATAATTAAAATCGGTATTGGCTAATAATTCATTTAATTGGGTAAATTAAAATAGTATAAAATTAGTAATTATCGGAAAGGGTATAAAAGATGTATTAGTATTAATTAAACACTTCAAAAAAAAAAATTTACCCTGAATTTTTCAGTCATGTTCGGTGCATTTTTCGGTGTCCCCAGGAAGGGGCATTACACATTAGTTCTCCATGGCATGCAAGAATGGGTTAGGTTTTCTTCTCCAATATACCTAGGTAACTAATTTTTTCCCAAACACCTAATCATGCATGGCTCAATCATCTAAATAAATATTCCCTTGACTTTGTGTCGATGATTTCATACGTACCATGGGCCAAATTTTCACTAGAAACACTAGTAGTCTCACTTTGAAAAATTGTGTGTCTTCCCACTGAAGTATGCCTTCTTTATATGGTTCTACATTATCGGGGTCATGTACTATATTTTCATAAATCGTATTGAGTTCTCCTTCACTTAAAGGCTCAATATAGGGTGCATCCTTCACATCATCCGGGGTATGAAAAAATTCTCCTCCTTATTCTCAAAACTGATATATCTTTTTTTGAAGTGAAAATTTTCATTATTGGCATAACACCAAGGAGGTGCAAGCAAAGTGATAGGAAATTACCTACCTCGGTTATCTCCAATACTTAAAAATCACTTGCGAATTTTTCTCCTTAAATAGTGATGGAAGCATCCTTGAGTACCCTAATAGGCATGGCCCTTATTTTATTTTCAATATACAACACATTAGAATATTGCTACAATTGTGATCTCCCCATCTAATAGCAGGCATCCAAAGTTATAACATTGACCTCTAAAAATTGTGTCAATCATAATGTTACTCACCAGCTAACCATCAATCACTACATCCAATGTAATTTATTTGTCATATTCATGGTCCTATTATGTAAAATTCACATGAATAATGTGGTTTTCATGCAAACACTCTCCTAATAAGGGGATGATATTCTTTTTTCGTATCATCCTGTAAACCTCCCTTAAATATTTACATCCCTTTGTGGAAGCTCAATGTTTTTTTCCTATTCCCTTTCATGCACTCATTCCTTCAAGCATTGGATCTCACCCTACAAATATCTAACTATGTCCATGGCCTCTTATTATACCTCCTTATTTTGAGCAACATCTACATATTTAACATGTATAACCTCCTCCCTCCTGATAAGAAGTTTTTCTTTAAGAGGCTCACATGCATGCTTCTTCTACACATAAAGTTATTAATATAGACTGGAGCTCTAGACCAGCCATCGTTTTAGGTTTCCATTGTTCCTTATTCACTCATTTAACCTTTATCATCTCCATTCCTTTGTCCTTATTTTTGTTTTTACACATATGTTCATATAGGTCTAGAAAATCCTCAACTTTGTGTGCTTTGCCACATTACACATAGACCTAGTTCTTGGGACAATCACATTGGTAATGTTTTGGGGACCCAAAAGTATAGCAAGTCCACATGTGAACATTCCTCTACCATCATGGCCTCTTCTCCTATATCCACCTCATAACCCACCATCTCCATTATCGATCCCTTCATTAGGCTATGCTTCCCATGCCCGAGAGCTACTTTCCACATTGGTCTAGCACAATCGATCTCGTATGCCTCATGAATATGGTCTATCAAATGACAATAAATTGTATAATTGGGTATGTGCATCACAAATCATACAATACATATATACATGATTCATTGTTGCATGCTTTGTGAAAGGGGAAATTTTATACATCATTATTCTTGTGGAAAATCTCGTAAGTTTGTAATAGATTACGCATATTCCTGCATAGAAAATTATCCTTTATATGGGCTTCCACATCACAATCGGTGCACAATAACCCACTACGTGTCTCATGGGAGGAATCAAAAGATATATTTTCTAACTATTTATCCATAGCTGTAATTTAGGCCTAAAAAAGGGATCACTCCATTCTCACTCCCAATCGCTTCAACACGCAGAGCTTCTTTCAAAGCTTCGTGCGGTTTAGTAAATGTTTTATGTGATAAGTCCCTTTGAAATGGATTTAGTAAGCCTCTAATGAACCACCATGAATGTTGGCTTTGATTAATATCATAAGATAGCTTATACAAGATAGTTTTAAACTGCACATTGTACTCCTTAAAATTTCAAATAGGTCATACTTGATGTCCTTCGATTGTGCTAATACTTTGTTGTTTGAACTCAAGAATGTGAATTTATTCTCGTAAAGTAGTGCACAGTGCATCATTATCCAGCACATTCGGTGTGGATAATACTTTCTATACACACTATGTGCGCACCCTTGAAGTTTTCTCGAAAATCTGAATTTCCTTTTAATAGGAGTTTTTATGTCCTTATCTCTCCATAACAATTCACACTTGTGTACATGCTCAATCGCATCGTTCACACATATATACTATGGAAAGTGAAGAAACATATCAAAGAATACCCGAGGTATCATATGTTGTGGTTTTTGAGGTCTTTGTTACAATGGTGGCGGTTGTGGTCCTTTCCCACAGAGTGGGAAAAATCCTAAACCTAAACCTCTACTAGGATTTCCTCCATGCGGTGGTTGACTTGAGACTCCCACCACTATCCGTGGTCCTATAGATGAACTTCATTATGTCCCATTTGTTGTGTTGAACTAGACACCAACTATTTGTGCTATAACAACACCTATATGATTTCTTCCAATGGTCTATGCACCAACATTTTCCTGATGACACACCTATAAAAATACCTCCAAAATTACTTGTTCCAAACACTAGCTCATGTTTCACTCCAATATGTGCATCCCTTATATGTCGCACTTCCTAAGAATAAAATAAAATATTCCTACTTGTATCTCCTTCCCCAACACGTGTATCATCCTTTATCTCCTTCACTATGATTCTCTTTTATAATTACCTTTGGATTTGGAACACCTTACATAAGGACTAGGAGACCATGCTATGATATATGTGCGCCTGGGTCTCATTATTTCCTTAGACTCACTCTCATCATAGGTCAATGGGTTATCTCTATTTTGTTTTCCCGATCTCAAGAGGACATGATACTATAGTCCCTCACCTTCATAGGGTTTTCATCACTTCCACTAGTCATCATTCCCCTTGACTTCAAAGTTGCATCATCAACTACCCTCTATTGTGCCTTGTTATGCTTGAGCTATCTTTCCTCTCTCTATCTTGCTTCTGCTAGGGCCTCCACCATACTTTCCCAAACCTTCTCCTTCCCCTATGCACAAAGTGAGGTTTTTCAATCACCATAAGTAATTTATCCATTCCCAATTCCACCATCAATATCTTAATAGTTAAGGGTGTTGCACACAAATAAGATCCTCTCGGCTCACTCAAGAACCAAAACATTACTTCCTTTAGAAAATAATATATTAAAATTGTGTATTCCAATGTATATTTACACAAGTACACCTTCCCACCAAATATCCAGATCTTTATTCTACGGATCATATAAGTCGAGAGAGTTTTTGTAGTCTTCATGTGTCTAGGCTTTCTTTCCTTCTTGGACACCTCGGTTTTCCGCGTAAGTTATCAACCACTAGTATAACTCTACTAGGAAGAAATTGAATAATGTCTCATGTAAGCAATCATATTTACTATCTTCCACCCACTTTCACATATTAAAGTCATGTCCAATGTTATACCTCTTTGTAAAATCATCTTGGCCATTGTAAATCCATTTTTGAATATTCTTCAAAGATATTTGAAACACCATCTACATGCAACATCCTAGAACTAAAATGTAGTCTTATTTTAACCTCTAGTGGCTATGCATGCCAACACTTGACCTAGACAAGTCTGGAAGCTCACCGAAAGCTTGTACAACCACTAGGTCCCTCCTTTTCTTTTCTTATCAAGATGTTGACATGCATGTTTATCATATTCATAACCAAAACAATCATTCATTCATACAAGAGATGTATCATACCATAATGAGATGTCAACACATATAATAAGGAAATTAATCCACATATATAATTATCTATTGCAAAACAACATCGATTACATAACATAGAAGCTTATTACAATAATATCCAATACATCCATGTGTTAGACCATGTGTACACTCCTGAGACTTCATGATAGGTACTAGTACTATATCTAAACCCACTCTATAATTTAACTTAAGACCCTCTTTACAAAGAAGTGTGACTTGTATTTATAGGGTGGGGACTTTCCCTTCACCGCCTACATGCACTTTCCTAATAATAGGTGTTCTTACAATAGCCTAGATGATTTTTGCATAACTTGTGCTAATAATAAACTAAGCCAAATATATAATTTGTTTTAATTCACCTAAATCCTATTATTAAATTTCTCCATGCATAATCTTTATCTTTTCTCTACATGTTCTTTTCCCAATTATAACCCTTTCTTGGCCGCCAAGTCATCTTTCTTTTGCCTATTTTCATACCTTACTTGATCGAACTCTAACTTTTTTTCTATTTTCATCCCTCTTAAAAAACCAGCTAAGTCCCCTGATCCTTTTTATCCATGCACAAAAACTTGTGCATTAACCTACTTCTTTGTTGTGCGCATCCCTTACACACTACTATATTCTCCTTTGTGTGTACCCTTGCACATAAGCCTATGCACTCTGTTGATACTTATTCAATTCTATCCTACCAACATTTTATCCCTCTTATAAAATTATATATCCTTGATCCTCTGTATGCATGTGTGTAGCCTTACATGTGACTTGCTTCTTTGTTGTGCATGCCCCTTATGCACTACTCTATTCTCCAATGCACGCATCTTTGTGTGTAATCCTATGTGCTATGTTGATACTTAGTCAATTTTCTCTTACCAATACTTCATGAACTATAAATGTACCCAAGTGCATAGATTTTGCGTCTACAATATATATATATATATATATATATATATATATATCAAATATATCAATTTTTATGAATCAATATTAAAAACTGTGTCATGTAAATATAAAAATGGCATGTCAAAATATCCTAATTTTACACTTAGTCAGCTATCTACATGTGTCTTGGCTATAGAGGGGATACCTAGCACAGCTCTTTGTGGTTAGGCCATGTTCGTTCCACCTAGATGAAAACTTGATCGTAGTGTCCCCATCATTAATGTTGTTTGTGTTGATGCTCTAGATATCTCAAAGGTAAAATGACTTTCTGAATGTATTGACCATGACGAGGGTTAAAATAAAGGTTCATATTAGTCAAGTGACATTTTTTTTTTTATAATAGGTAAAAGTTAGGGTTGAGGGGACCCTACCCCATTACAAAGGGTTATAGTTTACTTACATATTGGCCAAAGTATTTATCTTCAAAGGCCAGTCATGATCCATAATATCAAAAACAAAAAACTAGAATAAGATAACCATTATATATAATATACATTATATAGCAGTCCCAAGGGAAATACTAACAACAAAAGAGTTAACCAACAACAGATTCTAAACCAAAACATATCAATTCTCTTTAACCAGCTCGTCCACCGTCTCCATGCTTCCATTCCATTCTTTGACCAGGGTTGTGATGGTCTCCTTCCAGTATTTGTAGTTGGGTTCTTTTATCACCACCTTCGGGCCAGTGCCATCCAACTCTTTTTCTTTAGCTAGTTCCATTGACTGAATCATCTCTGCCAACAATTTGAGATGGAAGATTGTACTCTTAACATTAAGAACATGTGTGTCTCTGATTTGCATGATGATTCCTTTCATTTTCAGCATCTCTTTCTCCATTTCCATTCTATTGGCATTTGCATTTTTGAAATTTTCACTGAGGATGATGTTAGACATTTTATCAACTTTCTCTTACAGCTCCTTAATATCCATGGTGAGCAAACTGATTTTTTGCCTGTTGATGTCATTGTTCAATTTGTAGTTCTCAAAATCTCTCATGAAGGCATGAGTTTTGATAGTAGTTTCTGGGCCAAGAAAAGCTCCATCTGGGTAGTTTTCAGATTGTGAAGACAATGGATAGCTTCCTCAGTATTCTTGGAAGACTCCTGTTCTTTTAAGCTCTCAACATCCTCCCTGCTCAGCTTCCCCATCCACTTTCTCTTGAGAGGATTCCTTCTGTGAAGGGGTTTCACCAAGGTCTTCATCAGAAACAAAAGTGATATTATCCTCCTCTGCCGACCCGAAAACTAAACTTTCCTGAACTGAGACAAGTCGCCCCCTTTACCCGTGCTAGATCTGGTACATTTTTCCACTGGGTTCCCCTGACCAGTTTCATCATTGCTATCCTCCTTTGGTTCCTTACTCCCAGACCTTTTACCCAATGCAATGTTTGAAGGTGAGGCCCCAAATTTGTCATTTTTTCCCAATAGGGGAGTGCTCAGAAAATGATGGATTTTATCAGACCCTGGTGTAAGGGGATAATGAAAGTTCCTTTCTTCACCAAAGTTATAGATTTTTCTAGAGAGGAGAATAAGTAGAAGGGGAAGTTATACAGTTTTGCATTGTGAATATGGTTTAGCATTGGAAAATGATAACCATATATGACTTTATATCTACCTTCCAAAGTAATATAAGACATGAGCATTTTGGCAATTTCACCATATGGAGAGGGCAGCTTACACCTAGCATAACCATTATGAAGAGAAATAGGTTCCCCTTTTCCTTGGAAAAATAAGACTGTAATTAGATTTGGGTTTAAAAATGCTTCTACCTTGAAAGTAAAGTGACATTATAACCTCATATAAAGTCCTCTAATAAAAACCTCTTGCTACCATATAGAATAGTCCCCACTTAACGGCCCATGATGTATGAACCCAAGGTTACATGAGCTACTTTCATGCCTCGTCTCACTACATATCACACTCTATTTGTAGTATCTACACATTGGCCTATGTTGTATCTTGATCTATGCACGATGATTCTTTCTATGATGTGAGATAATCCCATGCTATTTATAGTGTATCCTATTTTTATAGGTAATATAATGTAAATATCGTTGACAAATTAACATACTCATCAATGAGAACCATGAATATCTTCATTCCTTCATATACCAAGTTTTGCAAATCTTGTGCTAGTAGTAGTCTAGAATGGCTAAATCATGAAAAAACTAACCTTTTCCACCTTAAATTCATTCTTTCATGCATGTACCCTATTCATTCACATTATTCCCTACCAAAATAATTAACCTTTCGACTAAGAACAAGAGAATTAGACAACATCCTCAATTTTCCTTCACTAGCTTTATTCATCTTAACCCATTTTTTGAAGAAAAATATGACTTTTAGCATTCATTATCTCCAACTAGCACTATAGACACTAAATCATGCACTTTGCTTACATTTCTAGGTCCTAGTCATATACTAATATTCATATGATTCCTAAGTGAGAAAACTAGCAATTGACAACTTATCTTCAGCCTTTTTGTCTTTGTTTCATGTCTTCTTTTTGGCCTCTTACACCCTACAACCTAGTTAATACTTTCTTGCTTTATCTCTTATGACTTTGGAAACTATCGCCTAGGTGCTTCTATCCTTCTAGGTGCCATTGACCTCTCTTTACTTTACTTGCTCTTTTTGGGAATATTTTATCTTTTGGTCATATTGTTTTCTTATGGTTTTGCCTTCTAGTTGTCAATTATGAAATTCAACCAAGGGAATCATATAAATGCAAAGCTATGTGACCAAAAGAAGGGACTAAGCTCTAAGCATATATATTATTACTAAGGTTACATCTAAAGGAATTTCAATAGCATTAAGGAATCCATCTATAACTCACTCAATGGACAAGGGAATACATTTTCTACATACACGCATAGGAGGAAAGTTCATTTTGACATCCACATCGACATCTTATTGAAGATATCATTGAAAACAATGCAATTGAGCTCCCTAAGCCTTTGGCATCTATGTGAGCCAATGAAAATCATAAAGCTCAAAATATTTAATGATCCTTCCTAATCCTGACAAGAAAGTAATTTATTCTTCAGCTAATCATGCATATTACTTTGTGCCTCCTCCTTCATCAAAGGCCTTTGATTTATAGTTTCTTATCTTTTGAGGAATATCTACCATTCATCACATTCTTTGATCATGATTTTCATGCTACATTTTTTTCTGATACATAATATATCAATGGTTCTATCGGATCTTATGCTATCAAAAATTATTTGATCAAATCATCATCTCCTCTTTGTGTGTGTTCTATTGCGCTCCTCATTGCTATCAATTATCCACTCTCACAAATTTCATATCCAATTCCCAAATTATATGGTTATGTCAAGATTCCAATCATAGTCAGTCCTCTCACCATTTTTGATTCACTTTGGTACCTTCAATTGAAGGTTGTGACCTACTCTTAGGTCTTCCATGGCTCCATGCTACTCAAGATATATTTTCCATGACTCATTTTTGTCTTAACTTCATTCACAATAAGTGAGTTGTCTCTATCCAAGGTGTTCCAATGTTTACTCCATTACCTCAAGATCCTCTTAAGGTTTCCATTACACTTGTTAGAGTATCTAGGTCCTCTAGACCTCTCAAATCTAAAGTGAAATATGCTCCTAGCTCTCTTATTCACACACAACCTACTTGGTCTCATCATTCCACTAGTCCATCTCACTAGCCTAGGTCTACCACTTGAATGACTCCATCGTATAGGTACACATCACCTCCTTGGTATCTTTCACATAGGTATGCATCACCTATGTGGTACCCTTCACATAGGTGTTCATCACCACCTAGGTCTCATGCACATAAGTCTCATTCACCGATACATCATTTGTCTCATACATCGTGATCTCGAGCAGCATGGTCACATGAATTTATCTCCACAAGCATTGGGTCTTGGACCCTTGTTTTTAACTTTTATTGGATAACTTATACATCATTATATATTTGGGGGTGTCATACTTACTCCCCCTTCTATAATTACCAAGTGTCTCACATTTCTACTATTACTCTATGTGTTTTGCATTCAATATTCCTCATTCATCATACACACATTGATACACATTTTTAATCTTCATTACCCTATGAAGAACTCTTTTCTACGGTTCAAACTTAACTATTGAGGGCATACTACATCCATAAACCTCATACTACAAACTTCACACTTTGTGCATTCATGACACATCTCTCTAGCATCACATTCTCATACATCACACTACCCTATGACGCACTCTAGTTATATGGTTCATACTCAACTATTGAGGGTCTAAATATGAAATGAACCTCACCACACTCATTCACACTCTTCGCTTTATGCTTCATGGTATATATTTCTAGTGCAAAATTCAAACCATTTCCCGATGACGCACTCTTGTTCTATTGTTCATTCTTAACTATTGAGGGGTATTTTATAAATAAACCTCATATCATACTCATTCACATTCATTTGGGAGCACGTTTCTCCTATCGCATTCACTTTGTATTTCATTCCTAATCATTGATGTCAAGTGACATTATATAGACACCTAAAATCGATATTTATACCCTTTGTTCACTGCGCATGCAAATACTTATTTTAATTCATCCCCTTTTATTTAAATTCCCACTTAATTATCCTATCACCTTTAAAATGCACATCCAAGTCCCATTAATTAATTAAGCCACATTAATTAATTAATCAATCAATTAATATCTTACCTTTCCCTAACAAACCTTCTAATTAGGATGCTTTTATCCTACACATAAATCCCCTTACTTTTCTAGATTTTATGCTATCTATTTTTATGCCCTAACTACCCATATCTCATACCTTTCCCACCTACATGATTTAAAGCATCCTTACACTCCTTACGAAAGAAAAATCATGCTCAAATCAAAAAAGCTATATCGTTGGGGAAAATTTCCCGTGGTCGATGATGATCCAACCCAATTGCTGATGACCATAGAAAATTGAATCCTTTCTTTCTATTCTTCAAACAAATACATGAAATTTTGAGCCTTCTTGTGAGTTGAGCATCTTTCCTCATGTCTGAGCATTCTTGAGATATTTACAAACCTTCTAGACCTTCTTTCAACATTCTTACATTACTCACGATCATCCTTCATGAGATTGTTATCGTTATTGTTTTGCTTTGCTTTATATTTATCAAATTATCTTGGTTTTTCTTGCATCTAACATTTTTTAGGTTTAGATCAGCTACAAAAACATTCAAAACTTCTCCATCAACCTCCTTTCTTATCTTATTCATTTGCAGGTTTCCTTTTTCATCCATCCATCATTGGATCTATCCAACTCTGCTACTTTCTGATCGACGTTAATTCACCCTAGTTGCCATCGACCCCAACCATATTGTTAATCAAGCCTATTTTACTAGCATTTCTAGTTATTTTATATATTTTTCTACCCCTAGTCCCTTCTTACGAGACTACCCTCAACATACATAGACTCTTATCATCTTCCAATTGACTTTTAGACCCTCTAGGTCTATATATTGTACTTACAGTCCAAATATCCTTCTTAGGTCACTATTGACCTACCTCTGCAAAGTCTAGGTTACTGTCTACCTAGACCAGGTAGAAGTTAATTTAAACTTATTACAATCTAATTAGATTTAGATCAATTTCTATCATTTTCTCACTTTAGTAATACTTGTGTTTTTGCAAGATTTTGTTGTTATATCCTTTATCTTGATTTATCTAAAAAAATAGGGGTTGACATATGCCAAGGAATTTAACACTTCTTGGGTCCACTTTGTTAGGGAACCCCCGCATATTCCATCTTATCATTTTTCTTTCAATGTGTCTTATTCACGAGGTTTATTGATTTGCGGCAGAATCCATTTTCTACTTTGCGCCCACGTCCATTCATCCCATCTCAAGGTTTCGTAAACCCTCCCTATTCTTATTTTTATATTTTATTTAGTACTAGATCATTTAATTTATAAGGAACAATTTATAGAATAACACATTGATGGAAAAGGATTCAAAAGTGAGCTTTTAGGAAGGTTTCATGTTGTTTTCAGAGTGTTATAGGCTCAAATAGTCGGTGTCGATCACTAAAGGAATATTACAGATGGTATGATTAGCTCAAATGCTCTATAGGTTAGATATAATGTTTTTAGCATGGAAAAGATCACTCATCGGGTGTATCAAGTCATCCGTGGAAGTTACGGTTGAAATTGACCCATTCGGGCTTGTTTCTAGTGCTTGATGATGTATGAGAAGTTGGTACACATCATATAAAGGTCATGTGAGCTTGGGAGAAGCTTATGAATAGTTTCTATAGCATGTGTGAGCATCACTAAACTGTATTTTAGGTCCTGGAGGAAAAATTCACAAGTCCACCAAAGTTGGCTTTGAGAACTAGCAGTGCAGGCTTAGGTAAATGAGATTGGTCTGAGATCTAAAGGAAAACCTATGACTAACCAACACATGGAATGTGTATAGGGGTGTCTTTTAGTGCCAAATTTTCTTCAGATTTTTAAATGGGGATTTTCACTCTCAAACAAAGAAAATTGACTACTCGCTTCTTAGCATCCAAAAAAATTTCAAGCCTTCTTCAACTAAATCATAGAAGGATTTTTAAGATAACTCCGAGCATGGAATTTTACAAAAAAATTTAGGAAAATTGATGAGAAACAAGAAATTTATGAACATTTTACGAACAAGATATTTCCCTCTCTAGATCTTCTTGAAGCAATAAGAAAAAAATAAATTGTTTTGATTCAAAATCTTGTGTTTAGGTGGATGAAACTTCTTAGAGGTTTTGGATACTTCTTTCAATTCAAAATGGTGATTGATTCGCCTCTCCTTTGTTGACTTTACTATACTGAGTTGTCAAAAGTACTTGAAAACATGCATGTGTTGCTTGATATGAAGATCCTCATAATGTAAAATGTACCATAAATGTTCTTCCTCAATCATGCTTTTTCTAGTTGTTGTAGATTGAGAAACAGGACTGGAGCCTTGTATAATTTATTAATCTCAATCAACCAAACATTACAGAGAATGGGCTGCAATATTTATAGATATTGCACAGCCAAATACACACGGGAGATTAAGTTGCACAGGTGCAACCAAATTCCAAAATGCACAAGCTTCCAATAACATCCGGGAAGCACAAATGAATAAATACAAATATACTGTTAAAACTATAACAATCCATGAGAAACAAATATGGTTTAGAAACCATATAACAATACATAACAAATATATGGTTTGTATTATTAACCATTATTATTTAATTAATAAAATTAATTAAATAATTGTACTATTGCATAATTAATATTAGGATAATAATATTTTATCCTAACATTCCCCCCCTTAATTGTGCATTGTCTGAAGAGATGAGGAGAGGAACTCTCTGAACAACTCGAACTTGTCACGTGCAAGTGACTTTGTGAAAATATCTACTCGTTGTTTAGCAGTTGGACAAAATTGAAGCTGGATGTTGTGCTTCAACACATGTTCGCATATGAAATGAACTTGAACCTCAATGTTTTTGTTCTCTCGTGAAAAAATGGATTGCGAACAAGTTTGAGAACACCTTCATTGTCAACATACATGGTGGTTGGTTTGTCCTATGGTATTCCAAGTCCTTCCAGTATGCGACGTAGCCAAATCACTTCACAGACAGCTTCTCCTGCAGAACGATACTTGGCTTCTGTGGAAGAGCGAGAAACAAAGTGTTGTTTCTTACTTCCCCATGATATTGGTCTAGATCCCATAAAGAATACAAATCCAGAAGTGGATTTTCTATCATCAATGTTACCTGCATGATCTGAATCCGAATATCTAGTCAAGAAGAAGTTTTCATTCTTCTTGTATTCTAGACCAAGATCCACTGATCCTTTGAGATATCTCAAAATGTGCTTTGCTGCTTTCCAATGACAAACTTTGGGTTCCTACATGAACCTGGATAGATAGCTCACTGCAAAGCTGATATCTGGTCTAGTGTAGGTCAGGTAAATGAGACTCCCAATCAGCTGCCGATAGAGAGTGGCACTTACCTCAGGAGATGGATCTGAACGAGATAACTGTAATCTGTTCTCCATAGGTGTAGCAATTGGTGTGTAATCCATCATCCTAAAATTCTCGAGCGTAGTCTTGGTATATTTCATCTGAGAAACAAAGATGTGATTCTCTTTCTGCCATACTTCTAGTCCAAGATAGTAGTGCATAAGCCCAAGATCTGTCATGTCGAATGATCACTTAAGATCTTTCTTCGTTTCATCAATCATCTTCACTGGAACTCGCTAGTGATGACTAGATCATCGACATAAACTACAACAATCACCATCTCCCCCTTGATTTTTGAGGTAGAGATTGGGATCGTATGGTTTACTAACAAATCCATGTTGTATGAGATGCTCATCAATCTTGATGTACCATGCCCGGGTGCCTATTTGAGGCCATACAGAGATTTCTGAGTCTGCATACCTTTGTTTCTTGACTAGGTACAACATATCCCTTAGGTTGAGTCATGTAGACTTCTTCTTGTAAATCTCCATTTAGGAAGGCACTTTTTACGTCCATCTAATGGACTTTCCAACCAAACTGTGCAGTTAGAGCAAAGATCATCCTAATCGTTTTGATCTTAGTTGTGGGAGAAAATGTCTCCTCATAGTCAATGCCTTCTTTTTATGTGTACCCCTTTCTTACTAGAGTCTCGCTTTGTACTTGTCCACTTTGTCCCATCTACTTCGTACTTAGTTATGCATATCCATCTCGCATCCAATGGGTTTCTTCCCTGGTGGAAGATCAACAAGCTACCAAGTGTTATTCTTCATCACCGATTGATATTCGAATCCATGGCATCTTTCCAAGCTTGTGATCTGCAGGGCTTCTGGGTATGAGGGCTCATCTGATTCAATAACTCTACTCATCAAAGAAAAGTTAACTTCTTCTCTTGCTTTACTGCGAGTCCATGGTCCAGGGGTGGATGTATCTGGTGGAACATCCATTCTTGCATCTCGTAACATGCTAGTACACCACTTGGGCATATGCTTTGAGCTATTCCCATGGGTCGTGGTTCTATCATATCACCACCATCATCCCCATCATCACTTTCATTATCTGAGGGAACATCAGCTTCTATTTTTATAACTGGTGGAATGTCTACATCATGTGAGTCAGGAGGAGGAGCCTCTGCTTCCTTCTTCTCAAAAAACTCAACATCTCTACTTGTGTAGACTTTTCTAGTCTTAGGATCCATCAATCTATACCCAAGAGTCTCTTCACTGTACCTAATGAAGATGAGTTTTTGTGACTTCATGTCCAATTTTTTTCTTACTGCTTTGGGTATGTGCATGCTTTCTTTGCACCCGAATACTCTGAGGTGTGCAATGGATGGTTTCCTTTTTGACCATGCTTCTTATGGTGTTACTCCATCAAGAGCAACAATGGGTGCTCTGTTCAACAAATACACTGTTGTTTTTGCTACTTCTGCCCAAAATGTCTTTGCAAGTTTGGAATCATCGATCATGCATCACACCATTTCCATGATAGTACGATTTATTCTCTCGACAACACCATTTTGCTGCGGTGTGTGAGGAGGAGGCATTTGTCGATGAATCCCATGAGTTTGTAGGTAGTCTCTGAACTCATCACTGGTGAATTCCCCCTCGATCTGAGTGGAGAGTTCTGATGTGACGACCAGTTTCTTTCTCAACTGCTACTTTGAAATTTTTGAAGGTTTCAAATGCTTCACTTTTCTTGCAAAGACAAAAATCCACATTTTCCGTGAATAGTCGTCAACACAAAGCATGAAGTACTAGAACCCAGAATGACTTGGCTGCAGTGGACCAAAGATCAGTATGAACCAGGTCAAGTTTACCATGAGCTCGGAATGTACTCCTCTCTGTAATGAAACTTTGTGTTGTTTTCTCTTAGCGGTGAGGACACTTGTCTGTATCCTTCTGAAGAGATGGTAGCCCATGTACCATATTACACTGGTGAAGTGTTTCGAGATATTTGAAACTTACATGACCAAATCTCTGATGCCACAACTGGGCTAAGGTGGAGTTTTTAGCCACAAGTGCTTGATCATTTTTGTGAATGAAATCAAGTTGAAACATACGTCCCACATTTGAGGCTTTTGCAATTATTTTCGAGCCTCTTGATTTATCTCAAATCAAACATGTTTTCTTGTTGGATTGACTATCAAAGTCAATTTTCAGGTTGTGATCTAGGAGTTGACTAACTGAAAGAAGATTCTTTGTCAACCCAGGGACATATAGGACATTTGATAGTCTGCATTTACGTGAACCAAGGGGTAGAGAAATGTTTCCAATCCCCTAAACTGTATATGAAGAATCATCTCCCAATGAAACATGATTTTTCGATGGTGTGTCCTTCATTGAAATAAACCAGTCTCTGTGGCTGGTCATGTGTCGAGTGGCTCCCAAATCAACATACCAGACATCACTAGATGACGTGGATGGTTCACTTGATCGAGCAGTGAACAAGAAGTCTTCATTGTCTGACTATTCTTGTTGCTCAACAATATTACCTTGCTTTGGTGGGGTCTTCTTTTCCAGTTCCCCTTTTTCTGCCCGTGATAGTTGTTAGAATGTCCCTTGTAAGATTGTTGTTGTTGTGGTCCAGAGTTGCTTGATGAACCTTTCTTATAAGTGTTATACCAACAATCTTTTAAGTCATGTCCTCTTTTGCAAATTGGACATTGCTTCTTCTATTGATTGTCCCCATGATACTGATTCTGATGTTGGGACTTTTGATAGGATTTAGGTTTTCCTTTCCATTTTTGATGTGAAGACAGTGCCTGCTCCTCTTCATCATCCTTATTGTACATTGCTTCCTCTTGTTGTAGTAGGTTTACCAACTTGTCAAAACTAATTCTTGTATCTAACAAGTTTAGAGTTGTGACAAAAATGCAGTAAGAAGAAGAAGAAGAACTCTCATAACAATGGGAACGAGAGATTCATCTTTGACTTATTTTCCTAGGGCTAGAAGTGAAGCCCTCAACTCTGCAACTCTTCTTAGGAAAGCTTCAATTTTCTCATTTTGCTTGAACTTCAATGTATGTAACTGACTCTACAAATTTAGTATGACATTCTTATTCTTGGCCTCATATATTGTGCTCAACTTATCCCACGCTTCTTTTGCTATTGTGGCATCTCAAATGTGGGCTTGCACATACATCGTCGGACACTCCAAACAAGATGATGAGTTTTGCTTTCGGTCTACTCTATCAAATTGTCGTTGTTTTGTTGTATCATTTGTTGATCTGGTTAGAGTACCATCCACAACAGCGATTTCTTCAAACTCAAGCTGTGTCTTTATTTTTGTCTTCCATGCAGCATAGTTGCTTCCTCTGAGCAATTGTGAATCCGGAAGAAAAAATTTGGGGGCATTGGTGCCCATTTTGCAGAGATCACTTGACAGCGTTTGGCTCTTATCACGTCGGTCGATATACTGAGAACCTTTCTATATACGCGCCCTTCCGATATACCCATCGGTACATGGAAGAATCTCGCCCTTTCTATATACCCAGTGGTACGTGAAAGAGGCGTTAACGTACGTGAAATAATTCAATACATGGTACCAAGATAGTACTGATGGGGTCTATGCGATTATTGACACCGGCTCAAAGAAATATCCTCATACATGCGCGTAACTTCACTATATACTCGGATAGTTTCTTAGTCCGGATTTATGTCTTGCAATCATTCACAGACGGATGGGATGGTTCATAGTGTGTGCACTTTGTGACCTTATTACTCCCCGTCGATTTATAGGGACGATGCCCAGATGACGTTGTTGCAGCTATATTAGGTGTTAAGTGCAGTAGTAGTCATGACAACTTTACCCGTAAGCGCTTCCCAGAGGCACCGTATATACCGAACGCTACGAATGAGATCTAGGATCTCGTGAGTGTTACAAAACCAATTTTTTTATTGTTTTTTATTACAATTCTACCAGTTTAAAGAGCTTAAAAATTTTGCAGTTGACTATGGCAACCTGTAAATTAGTACAATATGCAGCAGTATACAATTTACATTCAAAAAACTAGACAATTTAAATGGCAGGCAAAAATTTATATTTCACGGTCCTGGTGGCCTCCTGAGCCCAATACGACCCAAAATGCTAAAAATTGCAAAAAAATAGCTGAAAATGCAATTTTTAGATGGGTCTCCTTTTGCAAAAAATGTCCGAAATGAAAAAATAGACCAAATGGGAGAAATTTTTTTTTCCCTAACTTAGGGATTCCTTCGCTAAATTTAGTTAGTTATACCTAAATTCAAATTTTTCCACTAAATTTGGTAAAACCACCAAATATTCCGCTAAATTTCAAAAAATGAGTTTTTGAGTGTTGGGGCAGGATTCGACCCCCACACCTCTCACTCCCAAGGCGCATTCACTACCCAACTTGGCGCACATGAGCGCTTGTTATAGGAAATGAAGTATATTGTATTTAATGAGAGGGAAAATCAACTTACTTTTTAAAAATGTGACCTGGTAGATGCTCCATGTGTCTGCAAAGGAGAGAAAGTCGATTTAGGGTTTCTCTTGCTTGAAAAACGGATCAAAAAAACACCTTTTAATCTCCTTGTTCCTATTTCTCCACCGATTGTTTTTGTTTGCCTTTGTATTTCTTGCTTTGGCCGCTTCTTCCACCGTTTTTTTTGTGTGCAAATGCGTGGAGTCTATTGCAGGTGTGCTTTGGTGTGAAAGACTTTAGCGTAGGTCTTTAACTGACTATCTAAAGGATTTTCTACTTTTCTCATTTCCTCTGCGCATACAAGCCGTGTACAGACAGAAAGCTACCGATCACCATCCGCGCTTATAAGTCCAGTACCTTTTCTTGCATCTTATTTCAAGATGGCGATGCAGAGGACATTCACCTCTTGTCTACAACAATGGAACCGGAATGGTCAAGGCCGGTTTCACCGGAGATGATGCCAAGGTATTATTAGTGATAGGATTTCTGCGCCAATACATTTGTCAACATCCTCCTGCCGCTTGCAAGAAATTTTGCGTCAGTGAGCTTTGAGTGCACCAAAGGCAAAAAAATTTGCGTTCCAAACACCTGGAATTGAACAGGAGGTTTTGGGTTTGCAGGGGGTTCTAGGAAGCCTGCATGAGGCAAAGACTGCTCTCCTTTTGTTGCAGATTTCTTCTCCAACCTTGCCAGGAGCTTCAATTCTCTCTGGTACCAAATGTAGATTGAGAAACAGGGGCGGAAGCTTTGTATAATTTATTAATCTCAATCAACCAAACATTACAGAGAATGGGCTGCAATATTTATAGATATTACACAGCCAAATACACATGGGAGCTTAAGTTGCACAGGTGCAACCAAATTCCAAAATGCACAAATGAATAAATACAAATATACTGATTAAAACTATAACAACATCCATGAGAAACAAATATGGTTTAGAAACCATATAACAATACATAACAAATATATGGTTTGTATTATTAATCATTATTATTTAATTAATAAAATTAATTAAATAACTGGACTATTACATAATTAATATTAGGAATTCAAACTAATCATTTCTTTGAAGCTTTATCTCGCTCTTTGGGGTCCGAGAATTGCCTGTAAATAATATTTAGAACCTCATCATTGAAGGAGACTCCCTAAATATCATTAATCTTCTTAAGCAGTGCTCATCTCCAAGCTGGAGCATCAAGGATTTTATTGCAGAGTCCATAAGTATTAGTCATACTTTCAATAACATCAGGATCATGCATACCTACAGGGAGGGTAATAAATTGGCAGATGTGCTGGAAAATTATGGCATTAATGTTAACCTTATAGTTTGGGACAATAATAACATCCCTAAACAGCTTCAAAACAACATTCAGGTGGAACTCCATATGTAAGCAATATCTTGAAATGAGTTATGAATTTTGGATGTGGATCAAAAATACTCCCACACGTGTTGATTTAAAGTATTGGTTTATGCAAATCATGTTTAATAATCAAGATAGTGTGAATCGTATGGGGAATTTCAAGTGGAGATACATGGTTTTGAAAATCGCGCATGCGGGCTACATTGTGACTGTTATAAGGTAGATTCAAACCTCCACGGAAACCGAAGGTAGCGATAAAGTGATTGATGGCAGGGAGTGGGCTATTCTCACACACGTTTTTCAGCAGGCTCAGATTAGCAGACACGCAACTGATCGTGGGAATAGCAACGGCTCTCACTTCCATTTTTGTGTGGATTACTATAGCAAAAAGTGGACTGGCTTTAGCAATTAGTTAGGAATTAGTTGCAATCAGTTCAGAAAGAGAAGATGGGGGGTCCTCCTTGTCAAATTGAGCCTAGTGTGGACCTAGACTGGAAAGATAATATTGAGCTGTGGAGCATTCTTAGCAAGGGTGGCATAACAAACTTCATGGAAAAGTTCAGGGGCATGACCAGAGCATCTCTGTGCATTTTGCAAAGGATTGGAAGGAGAGGACAATGGATTATGGGGGGCAGAAGGTCTTAGTCAATGAAGAGCTTATTGCTGAAGCGACCGGCCTTGGCTTGGAGGGCTTCAGATTCTTTAACAAAAGGGTCGATAGAGATGTTGAAGAGAGAAGATTTGTTGAGGGAGAGGAGAAACTAACCCACACAACAGTGGGCCTACTTGTTAGCTCGATCCCTCCACCATATGATGAAGTAACTGCATGATGATACGGTTCATCTCCTTGGAAGGAAGGTTTGTCACTGTTCCTGCGAAACACCTTATTTTTCTTAATCATTTTCGTAGGGATCGTCTGGTTTGTTTCCCCCATTACTTGTTAAACTCTCTTGAACACTCCATTCTTGAGTTTCAAAAGAATTCCGGGTGGTTCCTTTACACCAAGGGCTCATTTTGTTGTTACACAAATGTTGTCTCCTCAGGTTTCCTGGTCTCCCATCCTCCCCTAGCTCGATTCCCCCTTTGCTGAGCTCTGCTGCTGCCAGCCCTGTTTCTCCTTTCTCTGCCCCTCGCCACCACTGTTGTCACCCCCATGCCGGCCATTCAGATTCTTCTCCTGTTCCCCCTTCTGATGCTCCCGCCCCCCACTTGGCCTCTACCTTGTAGAGACCGGTTACCAGGGCTTCTAGGAAGCTTAACCTTGAGACCCTTGCTGTGGAGAAGGGTTCTCATGAATTTGAAATTGCTCATGACCTCCTGCATATCAGCAAAGTGCCACTGAGGAAGTGCAATTGGAAAGCCCTACAAAAAGGCTGGAAGCCTTAGAGGCAGATATGAAATTGTTAAAGGATGAAGTTAAAAACTTGACAAAACAGAAAGGAAAGAGGAAGGAGGAGGAGGAGGATGTGGACAACAGCCAAATTGAAGATATATACAAGAAATTGCACTCCTTGGACTCTCGCTTAGGGAAGGCCAAGACTAGGCATGATTACAACATTGCCATCTTTAGGGTGATTGAGGAATTTATTGAACAACACGTCAGAAGTGTCTCCAACCTAAGCGGAGTGCCAGCAACTCTTTGGGGTACTGATAAGGAAAGCAAGAAGACCTTGGAGCAGCTGGATTCTAATGACGCCTGCCCATATGACTACTTTGGGTATATTTAAATCCTGGAAGAATATCAAAACCATCATAGATAAAGCTACTAGGAAGTAGCTGTAGATGATTCTGCTGTCCTTGTTTGTTTTTTTGCTATTTTTTGCGGATCCTTTACTACTTTTTTGCAGTATTTTTGCTGTTTTGTCTCGTCTTGGTAGCTATTTTTTAGCTACTTTGAACTTCATTGTAACATTTGGATTTTGATCCTTTTCTCTTTGGTTCTCTTGCTTATCCTGGCTTTTAGGCCTTCTTTTTGTAATCAAGGGTATAGTCCTTTTCAAAAAAACTATTTGCGAATAATTAAAAAAAATATTAGGATAATAATATTTTATCCTAACTTGATTGTAGCATTCCCATTTTAAGATTTTAGAAACAAGGGAATTTTTTTCATAATGTTCTCTGTTCTAAATTAACATAATTTAGAACACACATTCCAAAGCCAATCAATCTCATAACAGAAAACCATATGCAGCTATAAATGACTTGGTGAAACAACGATCTCTCATTTCATGACTCGGTATCATACCGATCTCTCATGTTAACTTTATAATGTGTATACTACGTATACTTGGTTTTTTTACCTTTTTAGAGGTATCAAGTGTTCTATTTAAGATACCTATCTAAATATCTGTTACTGATACTCATCTGAAATCCTACTTCTTAAATTGAGTGACATATGACAACGTAACTAGTAGCTTGCGATAATTTGGCAAAATATTTTAAGCATATTGTTTATGTTTATATTCCTAGAAAACGTACTTGTCAAATGGGATATGTACTTCACCTGCTTGATCTATTATCTAGAATGGTCTTCACTGACTTCTTTCAGTCCACTTGTTCAAGGTTTTACCCTAGACAACATTAGCAACATGGCCTAGTGTGGAGGACTTATTACGGTGACTAAGGGTACTTAGACATACTCAATTGACTTATGTCAATTGGGTGTGTCTATTTATCCTAAGTCAACATGAGTTGACCCTGACACTAGGTCATGCCCCTATCTCTACCTAGGGTAACGTGATCAAGTCAAAATTTATGTTAGTCTAGTTGAATAAACTTGAAAGGGTGTTGAAACATGTCAAGCTATGCAACATAGTATCCTCATGAATACCCTAGTCATCATGAAGGTACTTTACTACAGTTGGCGTGTGTCAACATCCATCAGATTTTTCCTAATCGAGACAAACATAAGTTAGATAGAAATTTATATCTTATTAGTTTCCTCTTTATAGATTAATTACAGAAACCCTACTAAGCAACTAGGTTCCTTAATCATTAAGATTCAGATTTAAGACTACAATAAATTAAGTTATACATATAAATATGCTTTCTATCTAACTCATATGCCATGATTTAAACTATTAGCATCCTGATTCATATTTTACATAAAAGGCCCATCACACAAAGAAATGTCATTTAATTACTCACTTAATTCATCCCTAGCTTATATAAGATCTAAGTAGGTCCTTTTTCATAGTAGACTTCATTGAAATGAATTTTAATTCCCTTTTTAATTTTATTTTCCTACATCCCTATTTAGTAAGGAATCCTTCATGAGAAATCACAACTTCACTAACTATAGATAGCAATCAAGATTTATATCAAAAAGATCTTAAATTAAGACTATGATTCATTTCAAAGGAATTGTCTTTCCTTTCCTTTATTGTGGGTTAAAGTCCATTATAAACCCATTGTACATTATAAATTAATATCAAGTTAAATTCTCATACCAACATTTGATTTAAATATAGTCATAGAGATATAGTTGAATATCATGTAGTAATGTCAAGTTTTTAAGTTGCATCATCACTAGAAAGGGTAGTACATCTTAACACCTCTCGATCTCTAATTATTCCATTGATGAATCATAAAAGTACGTTACTATTTGAAAAATAGAGAAATGTTTATTATTTCCAGTCATTCATGCCAAAAGGATTTACATCAAGTACAAACAAATATCACACATATTTTATTCAACAAGGATTCATACATTTACAAGTCCAAACACTTCAGACATTACTAATGTCAAACAACAATATTTAAATCAATTTTAGATACAACTTTCTTTTCCATCAAGTACATTTCAGTAATGAAACATATTTCATCATAAAAAGATCTAGTCTCTTTGATAAAAAAATGTAACTTCCTAAAGATATTTCTCCTTTCATCACTTACGAATTCCATCTGCAAAATTTCTAGCATGGGTCAGTTCATTGAACTGAGCATGGTAAGCACTAAACATTAAATCGATGTGCTTTTAGCTAACTGTTTCATAAAAATAACTTTGTTGTTATGAAGCAGTCTTGAGCAATTCAAAAAGGCATAGCTAATAAGAGTTACAATACTCAAATAAAAGAGAGAGAAAAAGATATATACCAAAAAAAAAGTAAGGTTAGGTCAAGAAATATAACAACTTCAACCTTTCATACTATTGTCTTTTATCAAAGGAATTAATACAATAATTCAAATAAGTAACATTTCATCATAATCTCACTATTATTTTCATACATTTATTTTCATGGTCACTCATTCAGTTAAACTTGTTTAACAAAAGAAGATAACTATCCTAACTATCTTTTAGGCATATTTCAGTAGTAGATCATTACAACAATACTTCCATCTTAATATTTCACTAACCTAAATACGTTCTAAAATCTGAGATGTCAATAATCAAAATTAAAAGCATAAGAATAAGTTTAGGATGATCCAAAACCTCATATCATTAAATGTGTCTCGATTTGAGTATCCTAATACTCAAGCTTAGAATTAGGAACCGATTTAAGTTAAAGTAAAGCAAACTAAAACAAACTTTGTCAAAGGGTAAGATATTTTTAGCAAGAAAATGAGTTGACACTCAATCCCAAAAGGCTACAAAATTGATATCATTAAGTTAAGAGATTAGAATGGAAAGGTTTATCATTTAGCTCCAACTCAATTAACCATCTAAATGTATTCTACTAAACACAATGATCTATTCGAATACTCCAACCAAACACAATATTCCATACAATTATTTTCAACTTCAGTTATACTTCCCTAATAATGAATCAGTAATCTATCTTACCGGACATCTTAGAAGTTACATAACTAACAAACCAAAGAAAGACAACACCTTTACCAAGTTCAAAGGCTGAAGAAGGTTATAGGAAAAAGAGAGAGATTACTTCCTCAAATTTCTAAGCATGATTATAAAGAGAACCTTAAGAAATCAATAACTTATATCGATAAGGTCATTGATCAAATGTTACAAATTAAAATCTAAAACTGAGATCTAATCAAGGTTTGAATTGAATGTACAACAACTAGGAGAAGAAAGGAAATGATGAACAACAATCATTCTGTTACTCTTCATCATTCATGGAGATGGTGAAGATAGCCTTGACTTCCACAGGATAACAAATAATCCATTTCCCAAAAGATACAGAGATGAAAGGATTAACTTAACAGATGGGTAAGTCTGAACAAACTTCCAAACTCATATTCATAAAGGAAAAGAATTTTATAATACGATTTAACCAAAACAAGAGTCATTGTTACCTTTTTCACAAAGAACATGGCCAAAGATCTGAAAGAATCGAAACTAGGTTTTATGGCCCAAAGCCTAAGAAACATGCAAACTAAAATACATCCAAACAATGACAATAGAACTATCAAGAAGTTCAAGTTGGAAAAAAACCGAAAAACAAGTAAGCCAATACCCAAGGGAGTTTTTCCCTTCTTAGCACCTAATGCTAAAATTTCACCGTTACCCAATGACCCAATAATGTAGAAAATGAATAACTTTTCCCCTTATGGGCTTCCAACAATCAGGCTTCATGAAACAACTGAACAATTCCAAGAAAAGTGGAAGTATACATTTGCAGGATTTATAGTAAATAATAACTGGAATAACTTAAAACGTACATGGACACATAAAACCACATACTAAGAAAACTCCCAAAAAATTATCTTTCCAAAATAATCTCATGGCCTGAAATATGAATAGAAAGAATAAAAACAAAACTCGAATCCTCATTCATAGATAATGATAATAAATCAAACACCTTTTTCCAAGTTTGAGCATTCCATCCTTACTCAAAAGAATATGTTTAAGTAGAAGTCATAGACTTATTATCTTCTCGGAAGATTCAAGTAAGATTTAACACCAATAAAAGTATTCAAAACAATTTTAATAACTGAAGTTTTACAACTGAAATAGTGCAATTTCCACAGTTTAAAGTAAACCAAGCCACCTACAAAATTTAAACAATGCAACCAGATCTCAAATAGTTTTTGACTTGATCTCAAGCCAATGTAGAAAGAATAAATCATAACCTAGCTATGCATGCAAGAAAAAAAAAACCTAAATCATACTTTCCATCATTTCAACAGGGTCGATGAAGCATTTCCAAAACAACACAAAAACCACAAGCAAAGTAATATTTTCAACATAGAAAAAACTAGATTATTCCCAAGAGTAGAGTTCTCTTAATGAATCATTTAAGTAAAAGCATAAAACTTAATGGATAGAGCCTATCATTCCTGATAGCACTTTTCCTTCACCGATTCGTAGAAGATCCCCAAACAAAGCTTCGATAGCTTCTTCCTCTCCACGAAACATCAACAAAACCTTGGCGCTTTCCAATTCTTGTATATTTTTCATAGTGCCCACTCAAATAGTTCCATGTTAAGCAATAATAACAGTCATGCAAGAATCGAACTGGAGGTTCAAAGAGCAAAAACAACCTCATGCGAGCTAAGGCTTGAAATGAACAAAATATCATAAAAACCAAAACCGATTTTTACCGATTTCAAAAACATTAAATGCAAAATAGGACTATTAGTTCCCTCTAATTCCCACACCACCGCCATCTCTATATTTAGCAATGACTAAATTCAAATTTTGCATGCAACTAAACTCGGTGAGGTGTCAACTCACCTTCTCTATTTTCCCCTCATGCCCATGTCAAAATTGGCACCACCAAAGGATAAGGCTATGAATTTATGGGATGATGATGCTTTTATAGTTATTTTCAATTAAGAATATAACCAAATTATAATTATTTTATTCATAAGTTCATAACAAAACCAGATTTGAGAAATTCAAATTTTCATAATTGTTCAACATTAAAATAGATGTTTCAATGCTAATGAATTTAATATCTACCCAAAACTGGCATATTTATTTATATAGTAAGAATAAAATATTCAAGTTTTATCAATCAACATAATCAAATCTATTCAAATAAATGTGGAAAATTAGTTTTCATATCTTCGAGGTTTTCCCATGTTGCACTTTCTTCATTAAACTGGTCCCATTAGACCTTACATTGGCTTATTTCATGATTTCTTAAGTCAATGTTGGCATTTTCCAAGACTCGAATGAGTTTAACCACAATTATTCCTTGGTCTTGGACGTGAAAGGAATTCTAATTTAACACATGTGATAAATCTAAAACATATTTCTTAAGTAAAGAAATATGGAAAACATCATGCATTTATGATAAAGCAGGTGGTAAAGCTAAACTATAAGCTACAGGATTGATTATTTCAACAACTTCAAAGGGTCCCACATAACGAGGTGATAACTTGGTAGCCTTTCCAAAGGTTATAGAACTCTTTTTTGGTTTAACCCATAAAAAGAAATTTTCACCAAGTTCAAATTTATGTCAACCCTCTTTAAGTCTGCATAACGTTTTTTCCTATCCATTGTTTCCTTCAAACATTCACAAATCATTTTAACTTGTTGTTCCATTTTTAGTAAGGATCTTAGGTCTAATTACCTCTCTGTCCTCTTTGTTATCCCAGCTAACGGGTTTTACATCTCCTTCGTATAATTCTTTGAAAGGTCATTTTCGAGAGAGGTTGTTAGGAAATATATCTTAGTGCTCCATTTGTATGTACGGGTGAATAATAATTACATGTGTAATTATTATTATGGTAAATTAGTGAAAATACATTTACTATGTAAATGTAAATAGTAAATGTAAAATGTGGTTAGTATGTGGTAAGTTAGTAAGTTAGAATAATAAAACAATTAGTATTGTTTTATTATTATATTAGTGAAAGGTTGAAACCATATGGGTGTATGGTTATACATAAAGACAAATGTTGTTGTAAGGATTGTTATTTTACATCTCCTATATAATGGAGTGTAATGAAATAGTGAATATAATAAAAATATAATATAGAGTTGTTAATTTCAATTATAGTCACGTGTAGCTATTTCATGGATTCTGTGTATTAGATCAGATTAATTTCTACATTTGGTACTAGAGCAGGTTAAATGTGTCTCGAAGAAGATATCGTAACTTTTGTTTTGCGATCTGGGTTTCTCCAAAAAAATTACGTGGAACGATCTATTATACAAGAAGCTACAATAAAATTTCAGCAAAACCCAGTTCGTAGTTTGGGAGAAACATGCAATTTACTATACAGCACATTGATCACTGTTATTTTTTTGAAGAAATCAGAGAATCAAAGGTAATTCAAATCTACATTCAATTTTTTTTGATATTTAGATTCAGTAAAATGGATACACCATTATATAAATTTAATGGGCTGAACTTCCATACATGGAGAGTAAAAATTCAGATGCAGTTAATGAATAAAAACCTATGGAGGATAGTAGATGGAAAAGAAAAAACACCTACAGATATAAGTAAAATTGTAGAATGGGAAGCTAGAGATGAACAAATAACAGATGAAATTGACTATAACTATGAATAATTTCTATACTAAGTGAATTTCTTGGAGGAAGGAGGCACAGGAGGTTGGAGGTCATTCAACGACCTCTCGTCAGTCACCAACGATGGGGCCGTATCAGCTATGGTGATTATTTTTTTATACAGTGTGTTCTTGTTGTTTCTTTGTATTTCTGGTAGAGTGTTTGGTTGCAGTGTTCCTATTGTGGTTTGCAGAATAAAGGAAATTTCACATTGAGGGGGGAACATGATCTCAATGTTCCATTTCTAGTTTTCTACATTTCTGGTATTTTCTATATATGCAGATTTCAAAGATAATTTCCTATGTTATTCCCTGCAGTGAGATGTGATGAGGGCTAAGAATAATACTTGGCATATCATGATGTGGTTGTAGGTAAACCACTTGAAAACCTTCATTTTTGGTTTGTGGTACACCACTTGTAAAACCACCATTTTCGGTTGTTGGTAAACCCTATGCAAAACCATCACCCTTTTGGTTTGTGGTACACCACTTGTAAAACCACCATTTTCGGTTGTTGGTAAACCCTATGCAAAACCATCACCCTTTTTGGTTTATGGTAAACCAATTGCAAAACCATCATTTTTGGTTTATGGTCAACCCTATGAAAAACCATCCATTAGGTTTATGATCATCCTGTAAAATCATCAGATCATGAGCAGGTGCAAGTATAAGGCAGGTTTTCCCCATGTTCGCACTAAGGGGGGGAATGTTAGGAAATATATCTTAGTGCTCCATTTGTATGTACGGGTGAATAATAATTACATGTGTAATTATTATTATGGTAAATTAGTGAAAGTACATTTACTATGTAAATGTAAATAGTAAATGTAAAATGTGGTTAGTATGTGGTAAGTTAGTAAGTTAGAATAATAAAACAATTAGTATTGTTTTATTATTATATTGGTGAGAGGTTGAAACCATATGGGTGTATGGTTGTACATGAAGACAAATGTTGTTGTAAGGATTGTTATTTTACATCTCCTATATAATGGAGTGTAATGAAATAGTGAATATAATAAAAATATAATATAGAGTTGTTAATTTCAATTATTGTCTCAGTGTAGCTATTTCATGGATTCTTTGTATTAAATCGATTAATTTCTGCGAGAGGTGTGATATGTGTTATTATAAGAAAATTCAACTAATGGAAGGTACTCTTCCCATTTGTATTGTTGATCCATGTAGTACATTCATAACATATCTTCCAAAACTTGATTAACTCTTTCAGTTTTCCCATTCGTTTAAGATGGTATGTTGAACTAAAATTTAGTTTAGTTCCTAAGGTTGCATTAGTGTTTGCCAAAATCTAGATGTCATTCTAGGGTCTTGATCTGATATGATCAATTCAAGTACTCCATGCAATCTAAAAATTTCATGCACAAATATTTTTCCAAAATAGGTGAATCATCCTTAAGATTCCTAGTAATAAAATTTGTTATCTTTGTTAGTTTATCAACAACTAAAATAGCATCATGCTTATTTCTTGACATAGGCATCCCTTGAACAAAATCCATTTTAGTTACTTTCAATTTATATTGTGGTATGTTATGAGTGTACAGTAAACCAACTGGTTGCATATGTTTAGCCTTAACATGTTGACATTCTAAAAGTGTGTCACAAAATCAATTACATATTTTTTCATCCCTTTCCAAAAATATTGTTGTTTTATATCATGAGCATTTTCGTAATTCTGGGATGTCCTGAATAAGGTGAGTTATGAAATTTAGTTAACAACTTTCTCCTTAATCCATTTCTTGAAGGTATATATACTTGATTATCATATCTCAAGATTCCTTCGTCATCAAAGTGAAAACATTTATATCTCATATCATTTGGATCTACAACAAGTGCTATTTTTACTTATTGAAAATAAGAATCAGATTCCATGATACTTTTTACTTCATCCTTAAAATGAGTTCTCAACGTTATAAGTGCATAAATATGTTTCCTATGACTTATTGCATCTACCACTCTATTTTCCTTTCCTTTTATATAACTTATGTCAAAATCATATTGAGATAGAAATTCTAACCACCTTCGCTTATCTTGCATTCGATTTGGCTGAGTGAAAATATACTTCAGCCCAAGATGGTCAGTATTTAATTCAAAAGGTCTCCTAAAATATAATGCCTCCATACTTGAAGTGCATGAACAATGGAAACAAGCTCTAGGTCATGGGGAGCATAGTTCAATTCATGTAACTTGAGTTTTCTACTTTCATATGCTATAACATGCTCATTTTACAACAAAATACCTCCAAGCCCTTCCTCGGAAGCATATGTTACTATAGTAAAGTCTCCATTTGGATCAGGTACAACCAAAATAGGTGTAGATGTAAGTTGATTCTTTAGAGTCTTAAATGCATATTCACATTTTTCACTCCACACAAATTTCTTATCTTTCTTTTGTAATGAAGTTATTGGTGTAGTGACCTTTGAAAAGTCTTTAACAAACTTTCTATACTAACTAGCGAGACCCATGAAGCTTCTAACTTCATGTACATTCTTAGATGTAGGCAACTCAGTTATTGCAATAATTTTTTATAGATCTACTGTTATTCCATCCTTACTTATGACATGTCCTAGATAGTGTACTTCAGTCTCGTAAAATGAATTTTTGATAACTTACCATACAATCTTATTTTTCTTAAGATTTCCATAACTATCTTCAAATTCTCATGATGTTCATCAATGCTTTTAGAATATATGGGAATATCATCCAAGAATCCAAGAAAAATTTGTCCAAGTATTCTTGAAATATATTATTCATTAAGTTCATAAAATTTGTAGGTGCATTTGTCAAACTAAAAGGAAAAACTATGAATTCATAATGCCCATACCTTGTCCTAAAAGTTGTTTTATGAATATCTTCATCCTTTATTCTTAATTGATGATATCCAGATCGAAGGTCTATCTTAGAATATACTGATGCACCACACATTTGATCAAATATGTCATCAATTATAAGAAGTGGATATCTATTTTTTATTTTTGCTTTGTTTAACATCCTATAATCAATGCACAATCTAAGTGTTCCATCTTTCTTTTTCACAAAAATTATCGGTTCTCCCCAAGGCGAGACACTTGGTCTTATCAAACCTTTAGAACACAGTTCTTGTAATTGTGTCTTAATCTCTACCAATTCAATGGTGGTCATTTGATACAGTGCCTTGGAAATAGGTTCAGTTCCAGGCTTGATCTCAATCATGAAATCAAACTACCACTTTTTTGGAAGACCGGGTAGTTCTTCCAAAAACACATTGCTGAAATTTTCTAACTACGGGTATCTTTCCGGATATCACTATCTCCTTCAATTTTTAAAAAAATTACTACATACAAGCTGCATCCTTTGTTTTTGGCCTTTTTAAGTGCACGGAAAAGACAATTTTCTAGCTAAAATATCACATTTTACCACCGAATGTCTATTGTTTTCTGCAGATCATCGTTGTTTTAGGTTGTGCCTTGCAACCAAGGTAAGAGGACCTATTTTGTAACCTTGTAATGGTGAAGGAAATGAAGATGCCCTTCTCTTTGCTTGAAATTCTATGATGGAGACCTTGATGAAAACATGATCAACACCCCAGATCTGAACTCTCACAAGTTGTCACTTCTCAAAACATGGGTATGTTCTCAAAACAAGGCAAAGGTTACTAGAGACATTGGAAATCCTGATCTATTATGCATACTTTTGCAAATAGATTTTGATCTTCTGTGGGTATACACATGCAAATCAGGGATAGGATCTTTGTTGTTGGATGATTTTTTGGTAGGAGATTGATAAGACAAACTGGGATAGATCAGATCTTTGACAATCTGTACAATACATGAACAACCATCAAATGAAATGCCTAAAGTAATCAAGTTGTTCTTTCAACTAGAAGAGGCACAAATGGAAGCCTAGGTTGCACTCTTCACACAATCTTTGAGAACTCACTACAAAATCTTGAAGTAAATAACTCAATTAAACACAAAAATCCATGATCAAATCATGCCTTAGGTACCCCCAAAGGCTTACAAGGAATCTTTGCAGTCAAGGAAGGTAAAGTGATTTTAAATTTGTTTATCTCCTTATCAGATGAAGGCTCTTCTAAGTATGAGATTGCAAATACCACTAAACTATCAACCAAAAATGGAGATCCTGTGTGATTTCTAAAGACTTTCAATGCAAGATTGCAACAAGAACACTAAGATTTATCTATAGGCATTTAAAATTGATAACAGACATCATATTGCCCAAAGAAAAACATAGATTTAATTCAAAGCTTGTTAGATTCAACAACAGGGGAGAGTTACATGAACAATCTCAGAGTTGTGTGGTGGCTATACACTTGTAACCAACCCACATTCATGAATTTTCCAACATATGAGACATTAACTTGGTTCTTTGGTGGATTTTACAGAAGATGAGATTTCTCTCAAAATTTTCCCATAATTTTCAACTCTCCACCTTTACAAATTTCTCCAAAATGCATAATATACCTCATGCCATCATGGAGTCTTCCTTCCCAAGAAAATAATATGCTTATGGGATCAAATTTGTTACAACAACTCCTCATGATTTGCAGAAAGGGACAACAAACAGAAAAATGTTCGATGAATGCCAGGTGTGCCAAAAATTTTAAATTATTACACAAATTCAGATCCTTATCCCCCCGGGTCACGTTTTTACCATTTAGGCATGCAAGCATCTTTTACTAATCATTTTTCACCTTTTCACCTCATCATTTCACCTCTCTGAACTTTTGATTTTCATCTTTCACATTTTTTGATGGGCCTGAGAAAAAATGTATCAAAAACACCATAGATCACCAAATTAGGTCATGAAAATAGTGTCATTGCACTCAGAAGGCCGAGATGATGCAAAATCATATAAGGTTTGAAGAAAATTGATGAAGAAATCATGATTCCAAGCTTCTTGGAGCTCCAATGGTAGTAAGAAGGAAGAATGTATAGTTCCATCGATTTTGTATCAACGTTAAATGTCCACCCTCCACATGGCAGATGAGATCCACGAATAAGCTCAAAAATACCCTTTTTTGACTCTGGATAAGGTGGAACACGTGTCAAAACATGATTGGATCGGGTCCCCATCTTTAAAAATGCATTTGCGACCTTTTTTAATTTTGGAAAATTTTGCAAAATTTCCCCACTTGCCTCCTGGGCCTCGCCACGTGTCCATATGTGGGCCCCTTTGAAATGCGGGCCAATTCTATCCATTTTGCTCCTTTTTTTGAAAAAGGAAAATTTTTCTCAAAATTCTCCACGGGCCCGAACACCCACTCTCTTCTCCTCCACATGGTGCTCTCCCATTCGCTGCGGGTCCAGGCCTCCAATTCTTCCTTCAGACCTCCCTGCCAAATTTGCAAAATTTCAAAATTCTCCCCAGGCCCGCACTCCCCATTTCTACCTTTTGGGACACGTGTTGGCTCCTCATTGGTCATGGGACCATCTTTCATTTTTTACCTTGCAAACACAAAGGAAAAAATTCATAAAACTTTCCTTCGGCCCTCTTTTCCACTTTTTGTATTTCTGGACACGTGTCCTTTTCTTATTGGTCCCGAGCTTCAGCCCAAAATTTGACATTATACCATTTGAAGTTAAAAACTTCAAAATCATCACAAAACCCACTGCCCCATTTTGGCTTTCTTGGACACGTGTCACCTCGTGATTTGTTGTGGAGCTTCGGCTCAAATTTTAACTTTAAAGTTTTGAAGTTAAAAACTTCAAATTCATCAAAACCTCCACCCTCCCATGCTTGACTTTTCCTGGACATGTGTCCACCTGCTATTGGATGAGGGCCTTCGGGTCAAAATTTTCCCTTTAGCCAAAATTTCAAAAATGACAAGTTAGAAAACATTTCCCAACCACCCCGCCAATAGGAACCCGCCACGTTGCAATAATGTTGCGATGATGAATTTGATGGGTAGATGACACCCGTATGACCATCAAAACGTCAAAAATATAGAGGATGCCCTAGAAATCAAATTTTTAACAAGGATGGTAGATTTCTTGGTTTTAAATCAATTGAAACATGATTTGACATTGTTTTCAACCTGGGGATTGGGATTTTAATTACAAACAACTTGGATTCGATCAATTTCAACTTTTGCATGATTTGGCATGGGAAAATGATACAACCCCAAAAATATGGAAAAATTAGGGCACGGAAAGGGGAAAACTTGCATAATTGTTTCAAATTAGGGAAAAACAACACATTCTTGGGCACCTTCGAAGCATTCAACTAGGGAAACAAAATTGCAGATCACCAAATCGAAAAATAAAATGTTTTTGAGCAAAATTGGACATGAAAAATTAGGGCACATTATGAAAACTCAATAATGGGACCAACATTGGCTCCTGCTTGGGGATGGGCACTCCCAGTGAGTGCCACAAGATCAAAACATAGACCAAGTGCCAAAAATCCATTGGGCAAGGAGTCAAAACACAAGGCAGCCCAAAAATTTAGAATTACCACCAAAAATAGACCGAGAAACAAAACCAGAAAATGGCTACCAAGGACAAAAGGGCAAAACCACACACCAACAAACAAAAAAAAAAAAAAAAAAAAGGACTATACAAATGTACAATTTGTGCATACCTCACTTTGGGGATTTAATCCAAGAAATGTTTTAAATGTCTTCCATTAACAGCAGCTCCAACAATTCCCCATCTAGATCTTTGAGAAAAAAGTATGTTCACCAATTCTGATGTCAATGGCATAAGGGCCCATCCATAATGCATCAAACTTGCCATGTTTTCCCTTGTCTTCATGCCTACTATCCCACAAAGAAAACCAAATCTCCAATATTGAAGGCTCTAGGAGTGACCTTCTTATCAAACAATCTCTTCAATTTCTCTCTAAATCTGACATGCCTTTGATGGGATGCTCTTCTCTCTTCATCTAACTCAATGATCTGATTAATCCTTGATTCATATGGGCCATGCTCTTGATCTTCCAACTGTTGGGAAAACTGAAATGAGGATAATTGCAGGTGTAAGGGCAGCAAAGCTTGAGTTCCATACACCAATTCAAATGGGCTTTTACCAGTTGCTCTTTTAGGAGTTATTCTATCAGCCCAAACTGCAAACTTCAATTGTTCTCCCCACTTTTTCTTGTTCATTTCCAAGGTTCTTTTAATGATCTTCAGCAAGTTCTTATTACTGGACTCAACTTGTCCATTCCCTTGTGGATTGTAGTTTGAAGAATAAGTCAGATTTATCCCATATTCATTACACATTGCCATTAAAGGTTTGGCTCTAAAGCACATGGCATTATCAGATACAATCTTAACTAGAACTCCAAATCTGCATATGATATGATTCAACAAGAAATCCATTACCACTTGGTGTGTTTCCTTCTTAGATGGAATTGCCTTCAACCCACTTTGTAAAATAATCAATGGCTACAAGAATCCACTTATGACCAACACTAGAAGGATCTGAAATCTCACCAATGAAGTCCATTCCCCATTGTTTGAAAGGGGCTTCAATTGATACAGCTGCAAAGGAAGGGAGCCTGAAGCTTTTAGTCTTCCAGAGAAATGTTGGCAACTATCACACTTTCTAACCAGCTGGGTTGCATCTTTAAAAAGAGTAGGCCACCAATAACTAGCTCTCAAAATCTTATGTGTTGTCACCCTCCCAAAAAAATGTCCTCCACAAACTCCCCCATGGAAATCAAAAACTATCTTGGGAGCTTCATCTTCAGTTATGCATTTCAAGAGGACACCTTCAGGGTTCTTCCAAGCCAGCCCAAGGTCTGTTATGATATATTTTTGAGAAGCCAGCTTGAGGGCTCTTTTCTGATTTTTATTCAAGTGACTAGGACAGCATAGGTGCCTGAGGTAGAAGATCACATCTTTGTACCATTCAAAACTCATCAATTTCTCAAGAAGATCTGCCCTTTCTTCCTCTAGCTGATTCACTTCTACATTTTGCAAGTTGCTCTCAGCCATGAGCTTAGCAAGACCCAAACCTCTTACTAACTTTGTGGTTTGGATATCCATATCATACTCTTGCAATTTTTCACCCATCTACATATTTTTCTTGAGATCTCCATCTCTGATAAGATGTCTTTCACCATGGTGTGGGGAACATAAGCAACAACTTTTGAGCTCAGTATATAAGGCCTAAAATCTTTGTTGCTTTCACCAAGGAAATGCTTGTTTTTCCATGATTGTATACTTCAATTCAGCTACTTGTAAAGCCTTGCTAAAGAAGGCAATAGGCCTCTCAGCCCCATTCTCATCCTTTTGTAACAAAAAGAAGCAATGGTATATTTAGAGGCAAAGGAAAATATTTGGAAAGGCCTTTTATAGTTTGAGCTGCTAAAATAGGTGCATGCTTAAGTGCATCCTTTATTCCTTCAAAATCTTGAATGGAAGCCTCCTCCCACCTGATAACTTGATCCTTTTTTAACATGCTTGTGATTGGAAGAGTCAGCTCAGCAAAATTGGAAACAAACCTTCTAATAAAATTGATTTGGCCAAAGAAAGATTGGATGCCTTTCTTGGTTCTTGGGATAGGTACTTTGCTGATTGCTTCCACTCTCTCAGGGTCTATCATAACACCATCCTTTGATACAATATGTCCAAAAACTTGGCCTTTTGCATGCCAAAATGACACTTCTTTGGATTAAGAGAAATGCCATACTCCCTACATCTGATCAACATCTTCTCCAAGTGTTGCAAATGATCACCTCACTTGCCTTGAAAATACAGTCACATCATCTTGGTAAACTACAATGAACTCATTTATGTAACCAACAAAAGCAACATCCATTGCTCTTTGAAAATTGGCTCCAGCATTCATCAATCCAAATGGCATCCTAACAAAAACATATGTCCCCCAAGGAGTAGTGAATGTTGTCTTAAGTCTTTCTGATTCTTTAACAACCACTTGATTATATCCGAGAAACCATCCAATGTAGAAAGCAATTCTGACCCTATCACAAGTTGCAACATATTTTCCATATTTGGCAAGGGATAGTTGTCCTTCATGGATGCTTTATTTAGATTCCTAAAATCCACACAAAGTCTAATGTCTCCGTTCTTCTTTCTAACTAGCACAAGGTTTGCAACCCAAGATGAATATCTAGTGGGCTGAATAATACCTCCATCTCTCAACTTCTTTAACTCTTCTTGCATTTTCATGGAGAGAAGTGGATTAATAGGCCTTTTCCTCTATCTGAATGGTTTGGATTTTCTTCAAGAGGGATCTCATGCTGAAATAAATCTTCTCTATATGCTTTCAGCTCTGAATAGGACCAAGCAAGGCAGTCTTGATATTTTTTCAAGAGTTGGGCATAAGACTGTTTTTCCTCTTTGCTGAGATTGCTGCCTAACCAAATCTTCCTTGGTTTCCTTTGTTCCCAAGTCATGCTCTTCCACATCCCTTGAAGTACATCTTTCTATTTATGATGCAATCAACATTGTTAAAATTTGACTCAAGTGCAACAAGACCTCTAGGAATGGTGTTTGTTTTCAATTGGATGATATCTTTTCCAAAAAAGTTTCTCTTCCTTCAGTCATGCATACCATTGGCTCCCAATCAATATTATGATTTACAAACTCACCTTGGTTTTGCAAGAACCTGAGCACTTGAGCATCATTGTTAAAGACTTGCCAATGTTTCACATTATCGGGACACAATGGCCTAGTCAGGACTTCAATGTTGTATTCACAATAAGGTGAAATGGTGCAGTTTTCAAATCTAGAACCCAAGCACTTCCAACTTATCAGCAGCAACATTAAGACCTCTATCATGGTAAACAATGTTAAAGGAATCAAACATTTCAATTAGATCCCAAACTGCATGCTTATATTGTTTCATACGCTGATTTTTTGTAGCATACAATTTTCTTATTTGTCTGACAACCAGCTCTGAGTCTCCTTTTGCAACAATATCTCTTACTCCATACTTCCATGCAATTATTAACCCCAACAACAATGCCTCATACTCAACAACGTTGTTAGTGCATTCAAAATTAAGTTTGAAGGAAAAATCATACTCTTCTAAACTAGGAGAAAGCAGAACTATACCAGCACCATTTCCAAATTTGGAGCAAGCTCCATCAAATAGCAAGGTCCAAGGAGAACCTACCATATCAAGGCACTTTGATCTGTCCATCTTGTGTTCTTTTCCATCAGCAAAACCAATGAAATTAGCATCTACATCAGCAAATAACACTTCATAGGAAGCATTATTTGGATCCTCAATTAGATGTAACATTTTCTTTTCTCCATAAAGCTTGACAAGGCTGCCCTCAATGGGAATAGTAGCAAAAGACATGTCCATCTGAATGCTACCACCAACACTTGCAGCCCATTTTCTTGACAAAAGCATACCCCATTTGGCAGGGCAAAGTCAACAATTACAACATCCAGTTTCAAATTCTTACCCGGATAGGCTGCAAGTTACACTACTAAACCCTTCACACAACCAACCAACCACTGAACTTCCCTTGAATCCATGGTAGTACACTTCCCATAGGCAGCTTTCACCTTGATATCCAACTCATTCATGACTTCTAGAGGCATGACATTACATGATGCACCGAATCAAACATGTAATTGTGAAGTAGCCTATCTTTTATGAGAAAAGTTGTAAAGAATGGATCAACATTCAATTGGGAATCAACCAAGGATGTCCCCAAATATACCTCAGGTGCCTCTCCAAGATCCTCCACCACTGGTGGTGTTTCAAAGTCAACAATGATCTGAGGTGGAGTTTCTACAACATTTACATTTCTTCCTAGGAGTAACCTTTTCTTCCTTCAATCCCAAGTACTCACATGCTCTCTTCTTATGCTCAAGAATTCTAAGCAACTCAATGATTGGAACACTCACTTTAATTTGGCTCAATACTTGGGCTATATCATATGGAACATTCTTTGGTAAGACAACATTGGAAGGGAAACAAGAAGGTTCATCAGATGGAGAAGTATTCCTAGCAGCCTGGGCATGAGAAGGACTATAATTTTTGTTTGGGACAACAGAACCTTTAGCAAGTGTTTCTTTCCTAGGAGCATCCTTTGGAATGCTTGTGAGCAAGGGTGTTTTAGTTTTGGCTTGAGGCCCAACTCCCTTAACAACTTTTCTTCTAGTGTTATAGTCCTTTTCTTGAGCTACAACAACATTCATCAACAATTGTCTATCTTCCTCCGAAGGGATACCACCATCATACTTCTTGATCATCAAAGCTCTTAGATATTCAAAGTCATTATTAGGAATTTCAAAGGCTTGAACTACATCTACATCATGAGCTTGAGAAAGAGAAAGAAGTGGTACCCACTTTATGCAATCCCAAAAGGTTGCAGCAGTCCTAGCACTTATTACTTCAGTAGATGTTGCTCCTCCTTGTGAGCTTGAAGAATAGCCCACCATGCAAATATCATCATCAGTTCCATCCTCATTATCAGCTTCATCAACTTGTTGGTCCATTTCACATGGAGGATGAGGAAGAAAACATCTATCACACCAATCCATATCAGCCACTTCATCAACAACAACAACCCTGGCTAGTTAGAGGGTCAGAACCAATCTATTTTCATGTGTTTGGGGTTGTCTATTTGCAGATCCAACAGGCCCTTTACCCTTGTCATCAAACCTCTACTCATTCCTATGGTGATTGCCAAATCTATCTTGTGCTGCTGCCTAGGCTGACCTTGTGAAGTCTACCCAATTCCCTTCTCAGCTCTTGCCAACTTGTATGAGATTTCTTTGACAACCCCTGCCAAAGTCTTCACAACCTCTTCTAAATCAACACCTTTGCTAGCTTGAGGTTTTTCAGGTTTATCAATTTTACACCATCTCTCTTAAGAGGTTTCCCAACAACCTTGATATTGTTCTCAATTTGAAGTGCCATGGTGAAAGCTTGTCTTATATTGGTTGGGTTCTTATCTCTTAGGTAGTAGGATGCCTTTTTATCAAATGCATCTGTATATTTGATTAAACAAGATTCATCACAAGGCCTCAAACCAACAGGAAGCCTTCTCAAAGTTTTGTTAAACCTTGTGTTGAAGTCATGGACTGATTCATTTGGGTTCTTCTTGATATTCTCAAACTCAGACAAAAGAAATCTAGGATCAGTCCTGTCTCCATATTGCAACCTAAATGCATTTTTCATTTCAGTCCATGAATCAATAGAGTTATCAGGTAGAGCCTTGTACCAATCCCTAGCATCTTCTTCTAGTGTATGAATAAACAACTTAATATACACATCTTCAAACTCTATCTCAAAATATTCCATCATATTATCAAAAAGTTTGAGATGTTGATCACCAATAATAACATTGTTACCCTAAAATTTTGGCAACCTATTTCTGACATCTTGTGGGACAACATTTGGGTAACCATCCATTCCTCTAAAATTTATAGGACCAAAGGTGTTAACAACAAATGGAGGTCTAGGCTGAGCCATATTGTTTGGTGGGGGTGATCTTGGAGGTGAAACAAGCTGGTGAGGAGTACAATATCCTTGGGGCTCAAAATGTGATTCACAAGACTGGTATCCTCTAAGTGCTGATTTTCTTGGAAAGTTTTTACTCAATTAAAACACAGAGGTGCAGATTGGAGAAGGAACTTACCAGGTACAACAGAAGGACCTTCACTAGCTGAGGCAAACAAGTTTATGAGAGGATTGCTTGAATCAAAATCACTTGAAGAAGAGTGATAGTCCTCTATCAAAGGCTGATTTCTCTCACCAATGACTATATCTTTGCTGATGTCTGACCTTTAACCACCTTCCAAACTCTTCTCCCTTCCAACTCTGAATTTCTTAAATCTGAGAACAATTTCTTAGTAGAGTCTTTAAGGAAGAGAGATCTTCTTCCCTCCAGTTTTACAGAGATCAACAACACAAAAATAAATGACAGAAAGCTCAAGACACTTGGTATTTCTAAATTCAAATCAGCATGGAGTCGCCACTAAGGAATTTCACCTCAGTTGTGCAAGAATGCACTAAAATAATCTTGTCAAATGTATCTAATACTGATAACTTTTAGAGCCTTATAAATCAGACCTTCTTCTTCTTGAATCAACCAAACATAATGCAACAAAGTGTATGAACTATGGGAAATGAAAAAGGCTTGAAAAACCTTTGCTTTAAAACTTGCAGATCTAAAAATAGGATGATACCTTGACAATGCAACAACTCAAATACTTGAATACACAAATGCTCAAACCCTTCAAATACTTCAAAACCACCAAGAAATTCCAAGAAGTCCCCAACAACGGTGCCACTCATGTTGGTATCCAAATTTGTTCTCCTTTTCAATCTGAGTAGCACCACAGTTATGTCATGGAGCTTAAGGAAAGATTAGACCATGTTGTATGTCATTGGCAGCCGGGGATATGGTCTAGCTAGCACTCAGGTTTGTGGAGAAATGGATAGCACTCCAATAGGACTTGATCTTGTCCTAGTTGTTTTAGGTTGTGCCTTGCAACCAAGGTAAGAGGACCTATTTTGTAACCTTGTAATGGTGAAGGAAATGAAGATGCCCTTCTCTTTGCTTGAAATTCTATGATGGAGACCTTGATGAAAACATGATCAACACCCCAGATCTGAACTCTCACAAGTTGTCACTTCTCAAAACATGGGTATGTTCTCAAAACAAGGCAAAGGTTACTAGAGACATTGGAAATCCTGATCTGTTATGCATACTTTTGCAAATAGATTTTGATCTTTTGTGGGTATACACATGCAAATCAGGGATAGATCTTTGTTGTTGGATGATTTTTTGGTAGGAGATTGATAAGAAAAACTAGGATAGATTAGATCTTTGACAATCTATACAATACATGAACAACCATCAAATGAAATGCCTAAAGTAATCAGGTTGTTCTTTCAACTAGAAGAGGCACAAATGGAAGCCCAAGTTGCACTCTTCACACAATCTTTGAGAACTCACTACAAAAGCTTGAAGTAAATAACTCAATTAAACACAAAAATCCATGATCAAATCATGCCTTAGGTACCCCCAAAGGCTTACAAGGAATCTTTGCAGTCAAGGAAGGTAAAGTGATTTTAAATTTGTTTATCTCCTTATCAGATGAAGGCTCTTCTGAGTATGAGATTGCAAATACCACTAAACTATCAACTAGAAATGGAGATCCTGTGTGATTTCTAAAGACTTTCAATGCAAGATTGCAACAAGAACACTAAGATTTATCTATAGGCATTTAAAATTGATAATAGACATCATATTGCCTAAAGAAAAACATAGATTTAATTCAAAGCTTGTTAGATTCAATAGCAGGGAGAGTTACATGAACAATCTCAGAGCTGTGTGGTGGCTATACACTTGTAACCAACCCACATTCATGAATTTTCCAACATATGAGACATTAACCTGGTTCTTTGGTGGATTTTACAGAAGATGAGCTTTCTCTCAAAATTTTCCCATAATTTTCAACTCTCCACCTTTACAAATTTCTCCAAAATGCATAATATACCTCATGCCATCATGGAGTCTTCCTTCCCAAGAAAATAATATGCTTATGGGATCAAATTTGTTACAACTCCTCATGATTTGCAGAAAGGGACAACAAATAGAAAAACATTCGATGAATGCTAGTGTGCCAAAAATTTTAAATTATTACACAAATTCGGATCCTTATCCCCCCGTGGTCACATTTTTACCATTTAGGCATGCAAGCATCTTTTACTAATCATTTTTCACCTTTTCACCTCATCATTTCACCTCTGCAACTTTTGATTTTCATCTTTCACATTTTTTGATGGGCCTAAGAAAAAAAATGTATCAAAAACACCATAGATCACTAAATTAGGTCATGAAAATAGTGCCATTGCACTCAGAAGGCCGAGACGATGCAAAATCATATAAGGTTTGAAGAAAATTGATGAAGAAATCATGATTCCAAGCTTCTTGGAGCTCCAATGGCGGCAAGAAGGAAGAATGTATAATTCCGTTGATTTTGTATCAACGTTAAATGTCTGCCCTCCACGTGGTAGATGAGATCCACGAATAAGCTCAAAAATACCTTTTTTGACTCTGGATAAGGTGGGACACATGTCAAAACATGATTGGATCGGGTCCCCATCTTTAAAAATGCATTTGCGACCCTTTTAAATTTTGGAAAATTTTGCAAAATTTCCCTTGCTTCTCCCCTGGGCCTACCATGTGTCCATATGTGGGCCCTTTGAAATTACGGGCCAATTCTATCCATTTTGCTCCTTTTTTGAAAAAAGGAAATTTTGCTCAAAATTCTCCATGGGCCCGAACACCCACTCTCTTCCTCACCACGTGGCACTCTCCCATTCGCTGCTGGGTCCAGCCTCCAATTCTTCCTTCAGACCTCCCTGCCAAATTTGTAAAATTTCAAAATTCTCCCGGGCCCGCACTCCCCATTTCTACCTTTTGGGACACGTGTTGGCTCCTCATTGGTCGCGGGACCATCTTTCATTTTTTACCTTGCAAACACAAAGGCAAAAATTCATAAAACTTTCCTTCGGCCCTCTTTTCCACTTTTTGTATTTCTGGACACGTGTCCTTTTCTTATTGGTCTTGGAGCTTCATCCAAAATTTGACATTATACCATTTGAAGTTAAAAACTTCAAAATCATCATAAAACCCACTGCCCCATTTTGGCTCTCTTGGACACATGTCATCTCATGATTTGTTGTGGAGCTTCGGCTCAAATTTTAACTTTAAAGTTTTGAAGTTAAAAAACTTCAAATTCATCAAAACCTCTTCCCCTCGTTCTGGGATTTTGGGCCAGAATTGACTTTTTCCTTCTTAAGACACGTGTCCACCTGCTATTGGATGAGGGCCTTCGGGTCAAAAATTTCCCTTTAGCCAAAATTTCAAAAATGACAAGTTAGAAAACATTTCCCGACCACCCCGCCAATAGGAACCACCACGTTGCAATAATGTTGCGATGATGAATTTGACGGGTAGATGACACCCGTATGACCGTCAAAACGTCAAAAATACAGAGGATGCCCTAGAAATCAAATTTTTAACAAGGATGGCAGATTTCTTGGTTTTAAATCAATTGAAACATGATTTGACATTGTTTTTGACTTGGGGATTGGGATTTTAATTGCAAACAACTCGATTCGATCAATTTCAACTTTTTGCATGATTTGGCACGGGAAAACAATACAACCCAAAATATGGAAAAATTAGGGCACAAAAAGGGCAAAAACTTGCATAATTGTTTCAAATTAGGGAAAAACAACACATTCTTGGGCACCTTCAAAGCATTCAACTAGGAGAAACGAATTGCAGATCACCAAATTGAGATCACCAAATCGAAATCAAACAATAAAACATTTAATAACGAGCAAAATTGGACATGAAAAATTAGGGCACATTATGAAAACTCAATAATCATCCGTGATGCTACTTAGTTAGAAAATGTAGCTTTTAATCTCATTACACAATTGTCCTGGGTGTCGATTCAACCGATAATGCACCTCCTCACTATAGACGTCGCGTATAAGTGAAAATGCGTCCAAGTTTTGAAAAGTGAGACACTTATATATATATATATATATATATATATATATATATATATATATATATATATATATATATATATATATATATATATATATTAACAGATTGACTCATACAGTATTTACATGACATTTATTCATTTTGACTACATACTACTACTATTGATCAATCTAATAGACCTTGACATTGACAAATCTTAATGGACTAAAACAATAAATTAAAACAAACAATGAAATATGGAAAAAAACACTTTTATTACAAAGTGGTTTCACCGTATGGAGGAGTGTGCATGAGCCTGCAATGGATCAATAGATTGGCATGTTCATCTCATATGTCAAAGACAACTGATGAATTACCATGACATATAGGAGAAGAAAAATACAAAACTTCACAATGCTACAAGGTTGTATCCAATGAAAGCTTCTCTAATAGATCAAACGCTTAGGAATAGATCTAAATCACACACAACACAAATAGAATGGTTCTTCTATAGTAAAATATAATCAGATAATTAATTGTTTCAAATGATTCCCAAATATTATGTTCAGATCATACTGAAAAAGTTGTAGACGTGGCTCCAATGGATCTCACTTTAGACGTCAGATTTGTTTTCACGTTTTCTTTTAAAATAGGAACTGGGTTATCCTGAAATTTTAACTGTAGAATAATAAAGTATGTATCTTCAAACCCAATAAATATTGAAAAATTATGAATATGGGTTTTCACGAAACAATCAATTCATCCTGGTCATTTTGTAGCAATACTCAGATCTGTGGCACCAATTCTGACTAGTTCCACTATAAATCACAATATTTGATCAATCAATTTCAATCATGAATTACTTCCAATATATACTCTATACTTCTACCCAAAATACTTCCCTTGATTTTTATGGATCGAAGTTTCCAATGCGAAGCTCCTCTTATCACATGCGAGATCCGCCCCACATAACCTCAGAATTCCATTAACACTTCTCTGATACCACTATTAAATATTACCCAGATTAAACACACTAAACAAAGTAATAGAGCTCAGAAATTTTAACACAATAATAATCCTTCACTCACATTCATTCGAGATCTCTCAATACAAGAGTGATACACATAAATAGGAGGATGCACTCCTTAATGCAAGGAGTCAACAATCATCTCCAACTTCCCCTACAATCTCTCTCATCCCTAAGATATCTCCAACATCCCAAATATCCCTCAAGACTAATCAACGTGAGTTGTTATCACAACACACTCACACTAACTATATTATTAATATGAGTTATATTAACTCAATATTAATAACATACACAATATATTAATAATGTTACACAATATATTTGTAACATGTTCAAGAAGCCAATTAACACCTATGATTACATCATAAGACCCCAAAGGAGCAACGTAAAGATCAAATTCAATGGAAAAACTAGGCAATTCAAGGACTACTCCAAAAAGACACATACTAATTGTGTGGACAACATTATTTCCATAATGTACAACCCATGATTTATCCATTTTTCCATCTTTTCTTTTTAATTTTGAAGCTAATTTATTAGAAATAAAGAATTCAGTAGCTCCAGTATCAAAAAGTATAATAACATGTATACCAAATAACTTACCTAGCACTTCTATAAGCATAACTTACTTTTCAACTTGTTTGTTAGCTACTACAACATGTATCTTATGTTGTTGATTACGGTCATCCTTCCTTAGAGGACACTGATTTACATAATGATCCTTTCCACAATTATAACAACCTCCTACAGGTCCTTTCTTAGGCTCAAATTTATTTCCCACCTTAAAGTTATCATTCTGTCCTCTATAGGACTTCTGTCCATTATTATTATTCTTGACAAAAAAATTCATACATTAGCAGAAGGTTTATTTGCTATAGTTTTCTTGTTATTATCAGCAAAAATTGTTTTTCATACCAAACTTTTTCCATGGTCCCTTTTTGGGTGCAAGGGATGAAGAAGAATTAGGAATTTTCTTTTTGATTTCCTCCTTATGGGCAGATATTGCTTTCAATTTATACTCATACCTTATGGATTTTTCAACAACCCCTTCCATGGTGGTTGGGATGTGAACATCTACTTCACCACCTATAATAGGATTTAATCCCATAATTAATTTATGTATCCTAAACTTATCGTCAGTTTTATACTGAGGCACGTACTTGAGGAGCTTAGTAAAATTCTCCCAATACTCCATTACAGTTAACTTCCCTTGAGCTAAGTTCTGAAATTCAGTCATTTTCTGATCATAGTAAAGTTGTGGTAGCCATTGTTGCCTAAAATAATTTTTAAATTGATCCCAAGTGATGTTTGTTTCATCAATGTTTAACTCATCCTTACAGCTTGTCCCACCAAGAAGATGCCTCATGGGAAAGCTGATAAGCTCCCATATTGCTTTAGTTTCCTCTTAGAAGTTCCTTATAGGAAATTACTTATCCATTTCATTGATCTAGTTCTCAGCTCCATCTCCCAATGTAGTGCCATCAAACTTGGGTGGACTTATCATTTTTATATCATTAGTGAGTTCAGCTGTCAATCTCGCCTTTTTATTCTCAGGCTAATTGGGTGCATTTGCATTAGCATTGGCAGCATTATTGTTATCAACGCCCAAATTTCCTATATTGGCATTGCCTCTAAGAGGTGGCTGATTGTTATTACCAGAATCTTCTTCATCCTCCTCATTTCCCATTACTTGTTATTCTAATACAACTAGACGATCTCTTGTGTCCAACAGGGAAGCAAGGATCTCAATGATTTTTGAGAAGTTGCTTCTTCTCCACCTGGTGATGGGTTGTTTGCAATATTTCCTCTCATTCTAACAATTTTTCTATTAACAAGAAAATTTAAGTTTTATCAGATTATGGACACAATAGGTCCAAGAGTTACAACCTTCTACTCTAATACCAAGATATAACATTCCCATTTTAAGACTTTAGAAACAAGGGATTTTATTTTTTTGCATAATATTCTCTGTTCTAAATTAACATAATTTAGAACACACATTCCAAAGATAATTAATCTCATAACAGAAAACCATATGCAATTGTAAATGACTCGATGAAACAACGAACTATTATTTCATGACTTGGTATCATACCGATCTCTCATGTTAACTTTATAATGTGTATACTATGTATACTTGGTTCTATTACCTTTTTAGAGGTATAAGTGTTTTGTTTAAGAGGCCTATCTAAATATATGTTACCGATATTCATCTGAAATCCTACTTCTTCAACTAAGTGACATAGGACAACGTAACTAGAAATTTGTGATACTTTGGCCAAATATTTTAAACATACTATTCATGTTTATATTCCTAGATGACATACTCATCAAATGAAACACGTCCTTCACCCTACTTGATCTGTTATCTAGAATGGTCTTCACTAACTTATGTCAGTCCACTTATTCAAGGTTTAACCCTAGCCAAGGTTAGCAACATGGCCTAGTGTGGAGGACTTCTTATGGTGACTAAGGGTACTTAGACATACTCAATTGAATTATGTTGATTGGGCATGTCTATTTATCCTAAGTCAATGTGATTTGACCTTGACACTAGGTCATGCCCCTATCTCTACCTAGGGAAGAATTGTGATCAAGTCAGAATTTATGTTAGTCTAGTTGAATAAACTCGAAAGGGTGTTGAAACATGTCAACTGCAACATAGTATCCTCGTGAAGACCCTAGTCATCACAAAGGTAATTTACTACAGTTGGCATGTGTCGACATCTATTAGAGTTTTCCTAATATGGATGAACATAAGTTAGAAATTTATATCTTATTAGTTTCCTCTTTATAGATTAATTACAACAACCCTACTGAGCAACTAGGTTCCTTAATCATTAAGATTCAGATTTAAGACTACAATAAATGAATTTATGTAGATAAATCTTATTTCTATCTAACTCATATGCCATGATTTAAACTATTAACATCTTGATTCATATTTTACATAAAAGGCCCATCACACATAGAAGTGTCATTTAATTACTCACTTAATTTAGCCCTAGGTTATATAAGATCTAAGTAGGTCCTTTTCCCATTGTAGAATTCATTAAAATGAAGTCTAATTCCATTTTTTTTTTTTTTTTCTACATCCGTATTTATTAAGGAAGCCTTCATGAGAAAGCACAACTTCACTAACTATAGATAGCAATCAGGATTTATATCAAAAATATCTTAAATTAAGACTATGATTTATTTCAAAGGAATTATCTTTCCTTTCCTTTATTGCAGGTTAAAGTTCATTATAAACCCATTGTACATTATAAATTAATATCAAGTTAAATTCTCATACCAACATTTGATTTAAATATAGTCATAGAGATATAGTTGAATATCATGTAATAATGTCAACTTTGTAAGTTGCATCTTCACTAGAGAGGGTAGTACATCTTAACACCTCTGATCTCTAATTATTCCATTCCAATCATAAAAGTATGTTACTATTTGTAAAATAGAGAAATGTTTATTATTTCCAGTCATTCATGCCAAAAGGATTTTCATCAAGTACAAACAAATATCACACATCTTTTATTCAACAAGGATTCATACATTTACAATTCCAAACACTTCAGACATTACTAATGTCAAACAACAATATTTAAATCAATTTCAAATACAACTTTCTTTTCCATCAAGTACATTTCAGTAATGAACCATATTTCATCATATAAATATTCAATCTCTTTGATAAACAAATGTAACTTCCTAAAGATCTTTCTCCTTTCATCACTTATGAAGTCCATCTGCAAAATTGCTAGCATGGGTTAGTTCATTAAACTGAGCATGATAAGCACTGAACATTAAATTGATGTGTTTTTAGCTAATGGTTTCATAAAAATAACTCTATTGTTATGAAATAGTCCTGAGCAATTCAGAAAGGCATAGCCAAAAGGAGTTACAATACTCAAATAAAAGAGAGAGAAAAAAAGATATAACAAAACAAAAGTAAGGTTAGGTCAAGAAATATAACAACTTCAACCTTTCATACTATTGTCTTTTATCAAAGTAATTAAAATAATAATTCAGATAAGTAACATGTCATCATAATATCAATATTATTTTCATACATTTCTATTCATGGTCACTCGCTCGGCTTAAACTTGTTTAACAAAAGAAGATAACTATCCTAATTATCTTTTAGGCATAGTTCAGCAGTAGATCATTACAAAAACATTTCCATCATTATATTTCATTAACCTAAATTCATTCTAAAATATGAGATGCCAATAATCACAATCAAAAGCATAAGAATAAGTTTAGGATGATCCAAAACATCGCATCATTAAATGTGTCTCTGATTTGAGTATCCTAATACTCAAGCTTAAAATTAGGAACTAATTTAAGTTAAATTCAAGAAAACTAAAATATAATTCATCAAAGGGTAAGATCTTTTTAGCAAGAAAATGAGTCGACACTCAATCCTAGAAGGATACAACATTGATATCGTTAAGTTAAGAGATTAGAATGGAAAGGTTTATCATTCAGCTCCAACTCAATTAACCATCTAAATATTTTCTACCAAACACAAATATCTATTCAGAATATTCCAACCAAACACAATATTCCATACAATTATTTTCAACTTCAGCTATACTTCCCTAATAACAATCTGCAATCAATCTTACTAGACACCCGAAGTTGCATAACGAACAGACCAAAGAAAGACAACACCTTTACCAAGTTCAAAGGCTAAAGAAGGTTAAAGGAAAGAGAGAGAGATTACTTCCTCATAGTTCTAAGCATGATTATAAAGAGAACCTTGAGAAACCAATAACTTATATCGATAAGGTCATTGATCAAATGTTACAAATTAAAATCCAAACTAGAGATCTAATCAGGGTTTGAATTGAATTTACAGCAACCAAGAGAAGAAAGGAAATGATGAACAACAATCATTCCATTACTCTTCATCATTCATGGAGATGGTAAAGATATCCTTGACTTCCACAGGATAACAAATAATCCATTTCCCAAAAGATACAGAGATGAAAGGATTAACTTAATAGAAGGGTAAGTCTCGAACAAACTTCCAAACTCAGATCCGTAAAGGAAAAGAAGTTTATAATATGATTTAACCAAAATAGGAGTCATCGTTACCTTTTTCACAAAGAACATGGCCAAAGATATGAAATAATTGAAACCAGGGTTTTATGGCGCAAAGCCCAAGAAACATGAAAACTAAAATACATCCAAATAATGACAATATAACTATCAAGAAGTTCAAGTTGGCAACAACAACCAAAAAATAGTAAGCCAATACCCAAGGGATTTTTTCCCTTCTTAGCACCTAATGCTAAAATTTCACCAGTTACCCAATGACCCAAGAACATAGAAAATGAATACCTTTTCCCCTTATGGGATTCCAATAATTAGGCTTTGTGAAACAACTGAACAATTCCAAGAAAAGTGGAAGTATACATTTGCAAGCTTTATAGTAAATAATAACCGGAATAACTTAAACACATCCATGGACACATTAAACCACATACCAAGAAAACTCCCAACAATTTATCTTTCCTAAATAATCTCAGGGCCTCGAAGTCTGAACAGAAAGAATACAAACAAAACCCGATCCTCATTCACAGACAGTGATAAGAAATCAAACATGTTTTTCCAAGTTTGAGCATTCCATCAGTACTCAGAAGAATATGTTTAAGAAGAATTCATAGAATTTTTATCTTCCCTGAAGATTCAAGTAAGATTCAACAACAGTCAAGGTATTCAAAACAATTTTAATAACTAAAGTTTTCCAACCGAAATAGAGCAAGTTCCACAAATTAAAGAAAACCAAGCCACCTACACGATTTAAACAATTCAACTAGATCTCAAACAGTTTTTTAACTTGATCCCAAGCCCATGCAGAGAGACTAAAGCATAACCCAACTATCCATACAAGAAAACCAAAACCCAGATCATAATTTCCATCATTTCAACATGGAAAAAAATAGATTATTTCAAGATCAAAGTTCTCTTAATGAATCATTTAAGTAAAAGCATAAAACTTAATGGATAGATCCTATCATGCCTGATAACACTTTTCCTTCACCGATTCTCGAGAAGATCCCCAAACAGAGCTTCGATAGCTTCTTCCTCTCCACGAAATGTCAACAAAACCTTCAACACTATCCAATTCTTTTATAGTTTTCACAAAGTGCCCACTCAAATAGTTTCATGTTAAGAAAGAATAAAAGTCATGCAAGAATCAAACTGGAGGTTTGAAGAGAAAAAAACAACCTCATGCAAAGCTTAGGTTTGAAACGAACAAAAGATAAAAACAACTAAAACCCTCATGTACCTTCCTAGGAAGTTTTTTATCGATTTAAAAACATTAAATGCAAAATAGGACTATCAGTTCCCTCCAATTCCCATGCCACCGCCATCTCTATATTTAACAATGACTAAATTCAAATTTTTCATACAACTAAACTTGGCTAAGGTGCCAACTCAGCCTTCTCTATTTTTCCTCATGCCCATGCCAAAATTGGCAGCACCAAAGGATAAGGTTGCATTAACTCCCAATTAATGTCTAGAAATCGATGCCACCAACCAACCCATTTACCATGTCGTTCCATAGGTCCCCTTAGGTTAGCCATTCCCTTAGTTAGGTTAGACATTAATTTAGGAAATCAACATAGGTCCATAGGTAGGTCTTTAGTTTAAGTCATAACATCCCAATTAACAAAGATCAAAGAGACATAGGTTAGACTTAACTTAAGGCTATAGTCACTAACATTAGAACATAGTTATATTAGGTTCCCCATTCATAGAAAGTATGCATTCTACTAACAAAAGAAGAACCAAACTAATCATCAAAATTCAAATATGTAGCAGGGGTATGAAGAGTTCATTCTTTCCTTAGCATAGTCAGAATCCAGAGATCACCTGATCTATCTGACTTGGTCATTATGACCACAAAGTCATGAATTAAAATCATACCTTGGATCAATGGAATTGATCCAAGGTAATGTTGTTCTGAAAACAAAATTTAAGAAAATGGAAACTAAATTTCTTAATGCAAAGTAGTGACTTATTCTACATAAAAGAGATGGATTTCTTCATATTCAATTAAGAAAAACACGGAAATGTACCTATCCAACAAATGTCTTATTATCTACTAAAAACATGATTTCCTAAGTCATAAGAGTACACCATCTTAAGACAAAATCACATGTCAACATTTTAACCTTTTATAATAAAATTCATCATAGGTCCCAGTCATGTTGGAGGTGTTACACTAGTCATAAAGTGACAAGAAAATTCATGTTAAAGAATAGAACAGATTTTGCACATCTTGTTCATCTTCTTAGATTTAGGAGACGAGTCTACCTCAACATTTCATTATGGTTAAAGAAAGAGCTTATGTGAAAGAGCATAATATCAAGTTGAGATATGGATGCAATTATCGATATAGGTCCTAGACAATGTTCTTATGTTCTAAGTTTTTTTGGTTGGCAATGTGAAAGTATATCCTACATTCCTCTTAATCTGCTTTGGTTAGAATTGATAAAGAGTAACTATATTTTTGAGTTGGTGTATTAGCTTTCCCTTACAATCCTACTTTCAATATATTGAATACAATGTGTATGCTTAGTTTGAATTTTTTTCTTCCATAGTATGATCATATGAGGAGAACTGTAGATAGAAAGAAATACCTCTATAAGATTGTAATGTACTATCCAAAGTGAAAGTACATCTTCAGTCATAGAAGGGTCAAATCAAATGACAAGTGTGCAAAATTTATGTCTAAAATATATTTAACAAGATGATCAAAGATAGTACTCCATCAAATATGTGTTCTAAAAAATAAAGAGAAGTGAAGTTTCTTTGAATTCTTGGTCCTTTTTTGAACTTGTGTCACTTGCTTTGTGACAATTATGTCTAATAGTGACTATAACCAACTTTCATTGAAAAAATTCAAGCACCAAATAAATTACTTGAGTGCAATTTTTGCAACCTCCTTGAGTAAAGAACACTCACATTATAAAATGTTATAAGGTGATGAAAAGGTGCTCAAGGTGTTATAATTCTCTTCCTAGGGTTTGATCTTAAAACCTAATAACATCACGTGACAAGAATCAAAAAGTGAGTGAAGAAATGAGTATGGTGACTAAGGTTGTATATTAATTAGATCATTGAACATCAAATATGATCTTAGGCCTCCTATAGTCCTTGTATCATTGAGTATACAACTGAATAAAAATTTATTGAAGACACAAAAATAGTTGATGAGGTTTTGATACTTAAAACCCTAACTATGTCTATAGTTGAATACCTTGCAATGTTAATTACTTAAACTATAAGGTGAGAGTTCTTACAAGAATTACATGTTGAGCATCATGTTCTTTGGGCTAGAAAATGACAACTCGCTTTGTATCAATTTTTCCAAACGTGAAAGACACAAGGTTTGAATGCAAATATTTGAACAACACTACTTCATTTCCAAGACAAGGAGAAAATGATAGTCTTTTATAATACATTAGATGTTGAATGCATCCTAAGGCACAAGAAAACTCTCTCATCAACTTGTGAAAAATTTGTCTTGTCTTTTATATCTAGATAGGATATTCTCTATCGAGTTTTAAAAACTATGTAATTTTTCTACACTTCATTTTGAAAACCTCCAATAGCTTGAAAACATCCTATAGCTTTCAAGGATCATGTAGAGATCTAAGGGTTACTTTAAGACTGTCTAACATCCAATCTAAATGGTTACATTTGAAAATAAAGTTATATTAAAGCTACAAGTCTAAAGCTATACATTGTAGTAGGTGGAAATCATTGAAAAACATTAAAAAGGATGTTAGAGTCGGAGAACATGGGAGTTACAACCAAGAGCATCACAACTTCATTTGCACATTTATTAAATTTGAAAATTTGAAAATAGTCTTAATTAAGGAATTTAAAAATACATATGAACAAAACTACATAGAAAAAGAGTTTGAAAAAGGCATTGAATATATATGATATAAGTTGAGAGGATGAGGCTAAATTGCAAAATCTCAAACAATAGATTCAAAGGAAAGAAACAACCTTGTGTAGGATGAGAATGTGAAAATTCATGTTTATAAGTGAATGATTTTTAAGGTCATAAGTCATACAATAGTTTTAAAGGTCTTGTATTCAAGTAGAAGGAAAATTTTATAGGAATGCAAAAGAAAAGATTTTTTCATAAAATAGACTATAATGAGGAGTTTCAAATAAAGAGAATATTTAGTATAACTACGGATCATTCTTGAGGATGTAGAATACTAATTTTGTATACGAACTCGTGGTTGGAACAATGAAGAAGCAACATCATTAAAACCAAATATTAAGATGAGTTACTTGATCAATATGGCGGTGTAAAGGAATGTAAGGTGCATGACATAAAACAATCTTATTCAAGAGTAAGAGTGACCCTAAAGAAACTTATGAGTATTGAAGCCTTGAATATAGTCATCTCGAATAAAGAAGTGAGAATAGGAACCGAGGGTATTGATCTAGGTAAAGAGAGTACATTAAATTAATCGGGTTGTTGATAAGTACATAAAACAAGAGTGTAAAATACAAATGTAATATATATATAAATTTAGAGGGTTGATAAGTCTACAAGGATTAGAAGCTGAAAGAGATAGTGAACAACCCATAGGGATCATAATCATAAGTATGAAGGAGGTGTATAATATGTTTCTTAGTCTGATAAAACAAGTGTGGATATAGAGTGTTCAAGGTTTCGTGAAAGAGTGTTATAAAGTACAAAACAAGGAGAGTGTTTCAATTGGAAGGAATTTATTACTAAGCCAAAACAAAGATAGAATATCCTTAAGAACCTAAAATTACAAAATATACGGTGACCTACATGCAAGGTAGTGTTGAGTTGAATAAGAAATATTGTGACCTACATGAAAATTAGAATCATAATCGGGTTGCATACACTAGATTGAAAGAAAGGGGAAATAGGAGTAGAATAAGAAAAGAGAGCAAATATAGAGGTCATTATCAACAGTGTAAGACAATAAATCAAGAGTGACCAAATTGATTAAACAAGTCTAGGTGGCGATTAGTAGTTTGGGAGTAGAATCTTCCATGTGAGTTTAAGATCACTAAATATCGGTGAAGATGGTTAAATTACGGAGGTTGAAGCCTTCAAACTAAGTAGGAGCTTGGTCAAACTTAGGAGTTGTAGCTCAAAATTTAGTTGAAGCTCAATAGTGAAACCGTGTGTAACATAAATATGACAAGTTAGTCCTAAGCATAGTTCATGGTTTTAGTGGTTTTTCCCGAGTTTGGTTTTCCACATTAAATCTGTCTCAGTGTGTGATTTCCTTTTTGTTGCTTGTGATTGAAAAGTTAGAATTAATGATGAATATTGAATGAATCAGTTTATGATGTAAAAATCTAATGATTCACCCCACCTCTCAATGTCCTAGTTTTTAAAAATTGGTATCGAGCTGGTCATCCTGAATCAATTCTAATAGCTTGGAGGTGATCCTGAAGACACAAGCATGGGAACATCAACAAAGTTAGTGTTGAAGAAGAGGTATGAAATTGCTTAAGCTCTTATAAAGGAGTTAAAGGAAGAAATCAAGCTTAAGGAAGCTAACCATGGTAAAGAACTAAATGATATGGATTCATTTGTTGGAAAAGTATCAAAGCCCTTGAAATATAAAGAAAATAATTTCTTTAAATTTACAGAGAAACTAAAGACCCTAAATATTCAGTTGGCACAAATGACTAACCATCTTGAACTCTTGCAAAGAAAACAAGGACATTCTGGTAAAGTAGAGCATGAGACATGTCAAGAAACTATTCAAGCCAAGAGTGGAGAATGTGAAAAATTAAATGTAGAAGTAAAGACCCTAAAAGAAGAGTTGGAACAAATAAAGAAAAATGATTTGAGAGATGAATCAAGTCATACTTCTTTTCAAGGATGTTCTTAGCCCAAGAAGGACAATAAAGAGCACAAGAGGATCTTTAGGCGCGTCTTTGCTACAAGGAGATAATCAAGTAAGTTTCATGGAGTTTTTTTCATGCAACATCTTTGGACATAGAGCTAGAGATTGTAGGAGAAATGTATATGAAGGATATCCATGGAGAGATTACAGGTCTAATTATAAGAATAACATAATGTGTTTTAATTGCAAAGGAAAATGTCACACAATCAAGAATTTTTTGGAAGATCAAGTAAGTTAGTTTTGGGACAAGAATCAGTTTTTTTCTTTTACCATGAGCTAGGGAAATTTTCAAAACATTGTTATGAATCACCTAGATTTAGCTATAAGATGAATGCATTCTAGAGACAAGGAAAAATGATATACAGAGAAAATTCAAACTCAAAGAGTAATACCAAGTCAACTATGGTTGAGAGATATGTTGGAAAGAAGAAAGAAAAATGGGTATGCAAGGTCAAGGAAGAAAAATTAGAAGTTGAGACATCAAAGGATGACAAGAAGATAGCAAGGGAAGATGCTAAAGAAAAAAACAATATAAGTTAGTCACAAGGGAAGCAAACATAAACAAGATAGTAGGAAATGATGACAAAGGAAAGAAGAAGGAACACAACTCTAGTACAAAGTATGAATAATTTATTCCCCAAGTAGTATTAGAACAGGTGTATGAATTACAACATGTATGCCTATCTAGAACCCAAGAAGAAGATGAGAGCTTAGGTGATCTAGTGGTCACACCAAGGGTGGTATCTCATAAGATGAACAAGAAACCAAGGAAAAATAAGGAAAGAGCTAAGTCATCATGTTACCTTGATGACTTTCTCCTGTTCTGAAGTGACTTAACAAGATGGTATGCCTTCTCTAGGCTTCTAGAAGGTGTACACTAGCTGAAGGAAGCACAAGTTGAGGCTAATTATTGCATCTATCAATTTGTCAAGGTATGTCAGTTTCAAAATTGTATGTCTTGCTCCATGTTGGAATTTTTGTATATGTTGAAATTCTTGAGTGTCTTTTGAGTGGTCTTAAAGAGAAAACAAAGTCAATAGGTGTTAAGGACTTATGTTAGACTCTCTTATGTTGTCAAGTCTTAAAATTTAACCGAGTCTTATCTCCCAAGGTTGTTTCCTTGCAAAATTTGAGTTTTGAGAATTTTTATGTCTGAAGTGGTTCAGTATGTGTGTGGATCATGAGTCAGTCCCTTAAATGATCTATAAGGTCATATCATTTGTGTAAAGTATATTTTTGTTGTCAAAATTTTTATTATAGTCAAAAACTATTTGTGGTGTCTAAAAGAGTCGATGATGTGTTAGGAGTCAATCATGAGCTTCAATTGCATGATTCAAGTGTGTCCAAGTTTGTGTGATGTGGGTGAAACTATGAAAATACTTCAGAGATGTGTTGGAGATGATTAAGATTTTAAAAAGATATATTCTTCTTAGGAAGTCTTTTGTGGTCATCATGACCTATCTAGATGTGTATAGTGGTTTGTGTGTCTCTATGTTGTTTTTAGGATTTAATAGGTGTATCAGACTCATTTATAAGGTTTGAAGATGATATATTCCATCAATGATGATAACTTAAGAAAATCACCATGCAAAAGAACTATGAAAATCTTCTTGACAAAGAGATAAGGCCAAAATTAAGGTGTTTTCTTACATGAAAGTGGTACTTATGGTTTTCATTCAAGAAATTTTAGACTCAAGACCTTAGGAGGATGTTGATACAGTTCTTCTATCAAAATATGAGATCTTGAAAATCAAAATATGTGTATTTCTATTATTTTCATCCAAATCTTGGTTTGAGATGCTTTCTAGCAGCGGTATGAAGGTAATGGTAAAATTGAATGTGTAAAAGGTGGATTTGAAGTCTAAAATTCTCTACTAATCATCTAGACATCATGTTCTTAAAAATAAAGTAATTTCGAACATAAAAATTCCTAATCTTTTTGATATTTTTGATAGAGTTTTGATTTGACAATGGAGGTTCTAGAGATCTAATTGTATGAAATGATTCTAATAAGCTCTCAAGGGTGTTGTTGTCAAGTTTTTGATGACCTAACAAAGTATATGAAGTTTGTAGATCCAAGGCTCCAAGTAATGTGTAAAGTGAAATAGATGTATTATAGCTTTATGGAAGATGTCTAAGGGCATAATAGGTCTGAAATGAGCTATCAAAATAGAGGTATATTAAATCAATGAATGCAAGGTATATCAGAGGAATTTCGAGTGAGCTATTAAAACAAAGATATATCAAATTAGTGAATGCAAGGTATACTAGAGGTTTGTATATGATCTTGTGTGAACAAGTGATGAATGTTTAGGGTCGTATGCCCACTAATGACCTATCAAAACAAGTGAAAACTATAACAATGTGCTACAAACTACTAATTGCTTAAGGGGAGTTTGTGTATGCTCTATGAGTCTTGTTAAACTATGCCTCTAACAGAGCTATGTCATGCAAATGCTCTAATTGCATCGAGAATCTATTAGAGATGTTAATTCATAAAGTTGAAAGAAAATTCAAGACAATATCTTGTATCTCCATAGGAAGATATGATGTTAAAAGGATATTGATAGTTTTAATGATGAGCCTTAAAGATACAGGTTGGTGAATTTTTAGTAGTTAGGTCTAAAGAAAGAAATACAATATTTCTTCGAGAAGGGAGAGCCCTTATGACAAAGTGGGAGCATTGGAAAGATGCATTATGTGATGGTCATATTCTTATAGTCTATCAAGAACCTATGCAAGAAAAGGTGGTGGTGCAAGTCATTTGGATTTAAAGGAAGAGTGTTCATGTTCGGGGGAGTTTGAGTTAGTCTAGTAGAGGTCAAGGCTAGTATAGGAGCTCAAAAAAGAAAAACATTGTCCCAAGGGGAGCTTGTGGAAAGGTGTTTTTATTTTCTCATGCATCATTATTTTTTTGGTTGTCATTTTTTCATGTCAAGTGGCCAAGAACCCTTTGTCATAGATGTCAAAGGGGGAGAGAAGATTTTCAGAAACTAGGAGTGGTGATTGGAAGTTGTTGGTCTGTGTTTTTTCCATCAAATTTTCTTAGTAGTTTCCATAAATGACAAAGGGGGATATTTTTGAACCATGTTCATTGGTGTTGTCATTGATTTCAAGTGGCATTGATGGCAAATGAGTCAATAGTGAGCTTTTAGGAAGGTTTCAATTTGTTTTTAGAGTGTTATAAGCTCAAATAGTGAGGTTTTTATCACTAAAGAAAGAGTGTAGGTGGTATTCTTGGCTCAAAAACTCTAAAGGTCATATATAATGTTTTCAATATGGGAAATATCTCTCATAGGGTGTATCAGTCATCTAGTGGAAGTTACTGGTTGAAATTGGCCCATTTAGGCATGTTTCCGGTGCTTGATGATGTATGAAAAGTTTTTACAAATCATGAAAAGGTCATGTGAGAATGGAAGAAACCTAGGAATAGCATCTATAGAATGTGTGAGAATCAAAAAAGTGTATTTTAGCTCTTGGAGGAAAAATTCACAAGTCCACCAAAGTTGGCTTTAATAACTAGTCTTTGCAGGTTGAGGTAAATGAGATTGGTTTGAGATTTACAAGAAAACCTATGGCTAACCAACACATGAAATGTGTATATAGGTGTCTATTAATGCTTCATGTAAAATTTCATAATATTTTGAAATGGGAATTTTAATTTATTCAAGTTTTTATAAAATTTCCCTCTCAAAGAATTAAAATTGAGCACTCTAGCTTCTTAGCATCCAAAAAAAAATTGATTCTCCTTCAAATAAATCATATAAGGAATTTTTTATCAGCACTTTGAGCATGAAATTTTTCAAATTGTTTTAGGAAAATTGACTAAGAAACAAGAAATTTATGAACTTTTTCTAACAGGTTTTTTCTCTCTCCATGTCTTCTTCTTGAAGCAGTAAGCACAAAATAAATTGTTTTGATTCCAAATCTTGTGTTTAGGAGGATGCAAATTTTTATAGGTGTTGGAGACTTATTTCAAGTGAAAATGATGATTTCTACTCCTCAATTGGACTGACTTTACCATACAGAGTTGTCTTAAGTACTTGTAAAATATGCATGTGTTTCCTGATATGAAGATGCTCATAATGTAAATTATACCTTAAATATTATTCCTGAATTATGTTTTTCTAGTCATAATGTGATAAGAAAATTCATGTTAGAGAATAGAATAAATTTTTCACATCTTGGTCATTTTCTTGGATTCATGACAGTCTACCTCGACATTTCATTATGGTTAAATAAAGAGGTTGTGTGAAAGAGCTTAATATCAGGTTGAGATATGGATGCAATTCTCTGATATAGATCCTAGACAACACGCTTATGTTCTAAGTTTATTTGGTAAGGAAGTGTGAAAGTATATCCTACATTGATCTTAACTACTCTATTTAGAATTAATAAAGAGTAACTAGATTTCTGAGTTGGTGTATTAGCTTTCCCTTGCAATACTGCTTTTAAGATAGTGAAGACAATTTGTATGCTTGGTTTGAAGGTTTTCTTCCATAGGATGATCATATGAAGAGCACTGCAGATAGCAATAAATACCTCTCCAATATTATAATGTGTTATCCAAAGTGAAAGTATAGCTTCAGTCATAGAATGGTCAACTCAAATGACAAGTGTGCAATAATTGTGTCTAAAATCTATATAAAATGATGATCAAAGATAGTAATCCATATAATATGTTTTCTAGAAAACAAAGAGTAGTGTTTTTTCTTTTAATTCTTGGTCCTTTTCTGAACTATGTCACTTTCTCTGACAATTATATCTAATAGTGACTGTAACCAAATTTCATTGAAAAACTTCAAGCACCAAATAAATGACTGATCTAAAGTGTTGAAGTCTCCTTTAGTAAATAACACTCACATTAGAAAAATTTATAAGATGATGAAAAGGCACTCAAGGTGTTATAAGTATCTTCCTAGGTTTTGATCTCAAAACCCTAACAAAATTGTTATGACAAGAATCAACAAGTGAGTGAAGAAATGAATATGGTGACTAAGGTTATATATCAATTAGATCATTAAATATCAAATATGATATCAAGCCTCCTGCAGTCCTTGTTTCATTGAGTATACAAGTGAAGAAAAATGTGTTAAAGGAACTAAAACAGTTGATGAAGGTTTGATACTTAAAACCCTAACTCGTCTGTCTATAGTTGAATACCTGTAATGTTAATTACTTAAACTATAAGGTGAGAGTTCCTACATGAAATGTATGTTAAGCATCATGTTCTTTGGGGTATAAAATGAAAATATCTTTGTATCAATTTGTCCAAACGTGAAAGATGCAAGGTTTGAATGAAAATATCTTAACAACATTGCTTCATTGTCAATCTAAAGAGAAAATGAAGGTCTTATGTAATACATCATATGTTGAATGCAACTCAAGGCACAAGAATATTGTCTCATCAACTTGTCAAAAGTTGTCTTGTCTTTTATATCTGGATAGGATCTTCTCTATCTAAGTTTTTAAAACTATGTAATTTCTCCAAAATTCATTTTAAAAACCTCCAATAGCTTGAAAACATCCTAGAGATTTAAAGGATCGTGTAGAGGTCTAAGGGTTACTTGAAGATTGTCTAACGTCCAATCTAAATGGTTATAGTTGAAAAAATAGTTATATTAAAGCTACAAGTCTAAAGCTATACGTTGCGGCGTGGTAGTCATTTCCAAAATGTTACAAAAATATGTTAGTCATGAGTACATTGGAGTTATAACCAAGAGCATCACAACTTCATTTGCACATTCATTAAAGTTGAAATTTTTCAAATAGTTATAATTAAGGAAGTTAAAAAGACATATGAACAATACTACATTGAAAAAGAGTTTTAAAAAGACATTTAAGATATATTATAGAAGTTTATAAGATAGGGATGAAGTGAAAAAATCTCAAACAATAGATTCAAAGGAAAGAAATAGTCTTGTGTAGAATGAGAATGTGAAAATTCATTTTTGTAATTGAATGATTTTAAGGTCGTAATTCATACAACAGCTTTAGAGGTATTGTATTCAAGTAGAAGTAAAATGTGATAGGATTGTTGAAGAAAGGATTTTGTCATATAATATATTGTAATTAGGAGTGTCAAATAAAGAGGATGTTAGTATAAATATGGCTCATTCTTGAGGATTGAGAATACTACTTTTATATGCATAACTCAAGGTTGGAACATTGATGAAGAAACAACATTAAAACCAAATCTTAAGATGAATTTTTTTATCGGTATGGCGGTGTAAAGGTATGTAAGGTGTAGGACACACAAAAAAACTTATCAAGAGTAAGAGTGACACTAAAGAAGCTTATGGGCATTAAAGCCTTGAAGAAAATAATCTGAACAAAGAAGTGAGAATATGAGTTAAGGGTATTGATCCAGGTAAAGAAAGTACATTGAATGAATTAGGCTACTAATAAGTACATAAAATAGGATTGTAACATATATATATAGTTAAAGGGTTGATAAGTCTACAAGGATCGAGAATCAACGAGATAGTGAAAAGAATATAGGGATCAAAAGCATAAGTATGAAGGAGGTGTATAAGATGTTACTCGGTCGGATAAAACAAGTGTGGATATAGAGTGTTCAAGGTTTCATGAAAGAGTGTGATAAAGTACAAAACAAGGAGAGTGTTTCAATTGGAAGAAAATTATTATCAAGCCAAAAAAAGATAGAATATCCTTAAGAACCTAAAATTATAGTAATATATAGTGACCTACATGCAAGGAAGTGTTGATTTGAATAAGAAATTTTGTGAAAGATTGTGGCCTCTATATCTGAGCTCTCTCTCTCACTCTTCAGTCTCTTCTCTCTCTATCTCTCTCTCACTCTTCAGTCTCTTCTCTCTCTATCTCTCTCTATAGGGGGCCTCTCCCGCCCCTATATCTATAGGCGGGCCCCCTCTATCCCCCCCTCTCTCTATATGGGGCCCTATCTATATAGATCTGGGGGGGGCCTGAATGAGACTATGGGGGCCCCGACCCCCTATCTCTCTATGGGGACTTCCCCCCCCTATGTAAAATTAAAGTCATAATCGAGGTGCATACGGTAGATTTAAAGAAAGAGGAAATTGGAGCGAGAATAGGAAAGAGTGAAAATATAGAGGTCATTATCAGTTTATGTACAAGACAATAAATCAAGAGTGACCAAATTGATTAAACAATTCTAGGTGATAGCTTTGCGGTTGGGAATAGAAGCTTCCCTTTGAGTTGAAGCTCACTAAATATCAAATGAAGCTAGTTGAATTATAGGGGTTGAAGCCTTTAGACTAAGTAGTAGCTTGGTCAAAATTAGGAGTTGCAACTCTAGATTGAGTTGAAGCTCAATCATGAAACTGATGTAATAGAAATAGGACAAGTTAGTCCTAAGCATAGTTCATGGTTTTAGTGGGTTTTTCCTAGTTTGGGTTTCCCACATTAAATTTGTCTCATTGTTTGATTTCATTTTTGTTGCTTGTGATTTCCAATTTAGAATTAATGATGAATTTTGAATGAATCAATTTATGAGGTAAAAATCTGAATAGACATTGATTCAACCCCTCTCGAGTTCATGGTTCTAAAAATTCCATTCACACTCATAGCATATTGCATATCTTGGTTGCATTTACTCTTGCTTACATGTACACGTTGTTGAAAATGCTAGACAAATACTTTGTATGAAATTATATTTATATATATACAAATGCGCATTCAATTATTCTCTAGTTTTGAATGCGAATTTCTACATATATTTACATTTAGCATGGATTCTTCACATTGTACCTCTTACTAGTCCCACTGAGGCTCCTAGGGGTATCTACTTTCATACACATCACAGGTGTTATTGTTTCATTTTATACTACTTCCTATTATTACTAGCACTCTATTCTATTGATTCATACACACCTTGACATACATTTAATCTTTCTAACATGCTAACGAGTGCTTCTTGCATAGAATTTTCTTTGCAAGAACTATTTTCCACCATGGTTTTTTGATACTTTGCTTGTTACTATTTTTCATTGCTTTCCATTGTATGTCATAGTTTGTTGGCTTTTACTTATTTGTTTTTTGTTCATTTCTTGTTTACTTTTGGCCACTTTGGCCCCGATTGTGTTGTGATATTGTGAGCGATGTCCCATGTTTGAAACCAACTTTTTGTGGTCTACATTATTTTATTACTTACTAGATTACACATTGTCTTATGTATGTGTATTTTTCTTAATTTCACTAACACATGTTTTGATCCAATTTCCTTTACATGTGCCTTGATTTTTACCATGCACATTCCCTCCCCTACAGGATACAATTTCATATCGGTGTGCATTCCTCTCCTTTAGGCCACATCTTCCTAGTAATGTCGCATATACCCCAAATGAGGGGGTATACATTGGGTGAGCCAATTACCCCATTCAATAACACAAAGGTACAAAACAATATATTATAGTATAGGAACATAACATATATACAAACATAGAAAGACCAAGAATCTAACTTGGGTCATCAATTCAACATAGACTCCAATGCACAAATACAAACATGAGCACTGGGAAAAACCGACATTTCTGGGTGCCTATGACCGAGGGTAATTCAATCACTTTTCCGGATCAACGTAGTTTTCTACAATTTACATAGCGGTTTGCAGAGTATAGGAACAATCCTCTAGCAATCAAAATGCATTCTATATTATTTTTCTACTTGGATTAAACTAGATCAAACTACATTGAATTGGAATAAATTAGGATCACACATCTACATTGGTGTATAAAATTTAGAAAGCAATCATGGATGGAGAATAACACTAGACCTTTCTCCCCAACACTCTTCTCATGGTGTGAGATCTCCCAAAAAAATTCACTTGGCATGAGATCACCCAAAACCCCACACATGACGTGAGATGACCCCAAAAATAGTTCTTTACATGAGAATTCCCAAAAAAATTGTTCTTCTACAACATTTTTAGGACATTTTCTATCCTTTTCACTCATCACAAATCAGGTGCACATGTTCCTTTTTCACATTTTTACATACTTGGATCAAATTTTTCATATACACGACTTTACTACTATTTTTCTATTATTTTCTTGTAGTTTCATCCTTATAATAAGAAACATGTAAAACAAAGTACACACATTATGTTTTTCACCCCTATGGTCACTCCCTCTTTCCTAGTTTATCTTCTATGTTGTATTTTTTTATCACTTCACACTTTTTCTTGTCTCCTTGGCATGTTTTTTTCTATCGATCTACATGGTTATTAGGTAAAAATAACTTATCTAATTTATTTTATCAATTATTCACTTGACAACATAAAGTGGGGAAAATGTAGACAATAAATCACACACTTTGGGTATATTTCTAGGTCCTAGTCACATACAACTATTCATATGATTCCTAAGTGATAAAACTAGCAATTGACAACTATCTTTGGCCTTTTTGTTTATGTTTCATGTCTTATTTTTAGATTCTTACACCCTAAAGACAAGTAAATTATTTATTACTTTATCTTTTATGATTTTAGATACCAAAGCACCCCGACAAGATGCTAATACCCAAGTGCCCATGTCCTTCTAGGTGCCCTGAATCTCTCTTTACTTTACTCACTTCTTTTGGGAATATTTTATCTTTTAGGAATCTTGTTTTATTATGGGTCATCCTTCTAGTTTTCAATTGTGAAATTCAACTAAGGGAATCATATAAATATAAATCTATGTGACCATAATAAGGGAGCAAGATCTAAGCATCTATTACTATCACTTAATGTTGCATCTAAAGGAATTTTAAGAGCATCAAAGAATCCATCTATCACTCACTCAAGGGATAAGTGTAGAAAAAAATCATGCACATTAGGCATTATTTAGTCTCAATCTCATACTATTCATATGGTTTTTGAGTGAAGAAATTACTAATTAACCCATGTCCTTTGGCCATTTTACTTTACTTTCTGTCATCACTTCCAACCTTGACACATACTTACCCGGTATTTTTGTTTTTTTATGTCATTCTACCTCGACTAGGGCACCTCTGTGCCCAGGATTCCCATTTGGGATGTCCCGAGCCTTTTTAAAATTTTGTGCCACTTTTTGGGAACTTTCTAGCTATTTGACCTTCCTATCATTTTAGTGGTCGGCCTTTTCAGGTTAATTATGAAATTAGAACAAGAGAAACATATAAATATAAAGTTATGAGACCATAATGAGGGACCAAGAACTAGGCATTACTATCATCATCTAAGTTTGTATCCATCAAAGGCTCCATTTACATTCATCTAGCTCAATCACAAGGCACAAGATTGGTTCATCTGTACCACACTACATAAGAGGTAATTTTATTCTATTCCATCCACCATTTTATTACATTTTACACATAGTTATTAATCACTACTTTAACAAAGTGTGAATGGCATAAGAGTACTAAAGGAATGATTACACACACACATAGAACTACATCGGGTATGAGATGTAGTGTAGTGCTCAGTTAGTAATTCCACCATTGTGGCCACTGAGGACATTTGACCCCTTCATATGTTTATTTATTTTTTAGGGATTTAATGCTCGTCTAGGGTTTTTCCAGGTGATTCCTTATTAAAATTATTATAGTGACATCTAACGCATTTTAGCAAAGTTAGTGTGACAAAGAGAGAACACAAATGAACATCCAACAACACCTCAGAGGAGGGTTTTAGGCTATTCCACATATTATGGCACCCATATCTCGGACTAGGGAACCCACGGTGACCGTGTCCCTCTCTAGGAACCCCGTTTAGCTTGAGATAGCTTGTATATGTGATTTCTCAGGATTCTGTGTGATCATTTCATCCTCTTGTTTTCTGGTTCATCTTTGCGAGACATTCCAACTCTTTTATCAAATCATCTAAGCTCTTTCTAACCCTGTTTTTTCATTAGGGTTTTATATTTCTATTTACTTAGTTGCTTGGGTCTTTTTATTTATGCATTTATCTGCTATTTACTATTTTTCATAAGAAATACTACACTTAAAAATGGAATTCATTACCCGATGACACATGTTTGTGCTTGAGTTCACACTTAACTATTGAGGAAAACTACATATGAACCCCACACACTTTGTTCATAGATATTATAGATTACAACTCTTCATACATCTTACATCATACACTCTACATTTTTTCTACATAATTTTGAAATTTGCGCATCTATACATCATACATCATTTATCCTTCATCATACATATGTCACACACCTAATATCTTGGAGTCTAGTATTACATATTACTCATTATCTAAACACCAAAATTTGGATTATCTACACTTGATTACCAGCATGCACAATTTTCACCATGGTCCTAGATAGACCCCTTAATTTGATTCATTTATTTAAATGGCCATATATTATCCCATCACCTTTAATTATTAATTAATTCTTGTTAATTAACCTAAATTAGCTAATTATCCCTAATTAGCTTTCATATCTCCTAATTAGCTAATTACCTCTAATTGGCTTTCTTTTTAGGATGTTTTTATCCCTAACCACCTAAATCCACATCCCTACACTTTTTCTATCTTTTATCTAACCCATATTTATCTCCTATCCACCCATGACACTTCCCTAAACAACCCTTACCTACCTACATGCTTTAAAACACTTATCCCAATCTCTAAAAGCCCCATATCTCAAGTAAATCAATGATTTTACCATCTAAGGAATGGTTTCCCATAGTCGGTGACCCAGCCGGGTCATCGTTGACCCTATAAAATTACATTCACCCCCTCTTCCTGGGGTATGCATGCAAATATCTAAGATTTCTTGTGACTCACATACTTTTTATCATACAGAGCATCCCTATAATAGTTATAGACCTCTTGGATCTCCTTTTAATGTGCTTGCATCACTTATGAACATCCTTCATGAGATTACTATCATTTTGTGTTATTTTATTTAGTTATTATCATATTATCATTGTCTTGTTTTCATCTAACATTTTACAGGACCAGATCATCTACACAAACCTCATTTCGGGCCACATTTTCTTTTCATATCTCATACTTGTAGTTTGATTTTTCATTCCATCCACTCTCATCTTAACTCAATCCAACTCAATTCGTTATCACCCTTGTTAGGTCACCTCTAATCCTATATCCATCTATGTTTGTGCCTCTACTTTTTAGATCCTCATATCCCTGTTACTTTGTTCCACTCATCAGATCTCTATGTCATCACTTTGTTTCTTAGATTCATCCTATCAGTCCCCCAATTTTCATCACCCTAACCCATTCATCATCAACCTGAGTCTTATTTGCACCCAATCCACCATAATCTCTACTTTCTTACATCTCCTTTTCTTATGCTCTCTCAAATATTCTTCTACGGGTTATTCTTAGTCTTCCCAAGCTTCGTGATCACTGTTACATTTAGATTCTTGCAAATCTTCACCATCATCTTGTTTTCCACCTTCATCTACTCAATTCATTGTCAACTGCTCCTTTATAGCCTTGGTCTTCGTCAACCCTACCAAGTAACATTTATTTTTTTAATTTAGATAACATTTTTATGTTCCTTAAATTTCTTCATTTTCATTATACTGTGTGCCTTAGATCCTTTATGTTATTTAGTCCTTAATTATCAAATTTTTCATCTTTTATCAAACACGGGGTTAAGATACACCAAGCAAGTTAATACTTTTTAGAACCAACTATGTCGAGAAACCCCCATATACCATAAAATCAATTTTCCTCTTAGTTACCTCTGTTTTGTAGGTTTATCATATTTTCAACGAGGTCATCTAATTTATCTTTGGTCCATTTCTATCCATCATACTTCAAGGTACCTTAAATCCTTACATTTTGGAGTTATTTGATTTTCTTTAGTAGCTATGTCATTAACTTGAAAACAAAAGAGAAAATTAGATCAACATTATGGCACACTAGGTGGGATGACCCTTTTAGGTGACTCTCTTACATTTTCTTTCATTTTTCTATTATCTACTAACATTGGAGTAGAGAATTTTAATTTTTCTTGTTCATGTTGACTTCTAGATTTGCTTGTATCACTCTTCACATGCTTTAAAAGACCAGATAAAAGGGAAAATCATTCACCGGCATTCTTATTTTTGTCTTATTTTCTCCTTTTTTCATCACATTTTCCCTTTCTTGTGTGTTTGTCCTCATCAAAATTTCACATTTGGATTTGGCTTAAAACGAACCTTTTACATCCTTGTTTTTCATCTAGATTAAGTAGGGGTTAATTGGTTACATCTCACATTCTATCACACACAACCAAATTCACACATCAATCTACACATCTAGACATCTTTCTACTAGGTGGAGTGATTGGGATTTCATCACCCGAAGGAATTCACTGTAGTGTTCTAGTCCTATTATAAATCCTAGATAGACTCGGACTTCACGTACCTTCGGTACATCTAGGACTCCCCAAAAAAACTACCCAAAACTAGCCTTAGATAGCCATCTCTTAGGTACCCTCATTATCCACTTTCTTCTTTTCACATCTTCTAATTAATCATGATAATTAAAAACTTGTTGCTTGATTTGTTTTTAAACAAATATTTTCCCATTTCATGCCTATTAATACCTCTTCTAAATATGAAACAATGCAACAATATAATATATCCAATGATATTTCCTCCTCTAATGATCTTGAGATTCCACATTAGATCTCTCAACCTTGTAAATACCATGTCATCCAAATCGACCCCCCTTTTGAAACCAATTCTCCTATCTCTCATCAATCTATTTCCCCCAACTAGCCACACTTCCATCTCCTACTCCTTTAGAAACTCCTAGGCCTCCTTCTAGCCCCATTTATGACTTCCTATTTTGTATATCTCCCACAGGTCTCTCAACCTTATAAATTCACTCAATTGGTGAATTATACTCCACCCCACCATCTCATATCAACACTATCCCTACTTCATATGATATTATCACTAGAATGCTTAGCTAACCATATTAATTCCCACTACTCAACAATCAAATATCCCTATCTCACAACAGTCTATTCAATCTCAACAATCACATCACATTCCTATCTCTCAATAGCAGTCATTATCACAACCTATCCCATCTCGTCACATTCATATTCAATCTCCACCCTTTAATTATATCCCCTCTTACCAATCATTAAATCCTTATCCATCCATTGCACATGTTGTGTAACCAAAACCATTTACCTCTGATGTGGAACCTTCACACAAAATTTTTAGACCATATTCTAATTATACCCCCTTGGGGAAATATTATAGTTTAATATTTGATAAGGTTGTGGTAGCTCACCTCCTCATACTTCCTCTTATCTGGTCTATTGATAACTCACACCCCAAACCCTCTTGGTATCATGAGGGTCACTATTGTAGATATTATCAAGTCATAGGTCATGACATTGAAAAGTGATGTTCTTTTAAAGATCACATTCAACAATTTATAAATCAAGGGGATCTACAAATAGATAATCCCACCTCATCTCACAGCCAACCCTTGACATCTTTAGAAAACCCTTTCCTAATCCACCACCGACAAATCAATTTCTACCTTCCACATCTTACACATCCAATCCTTATGCAATAAATACTATACATCAAACACCTCCATCCTTACCTATCTCATCTACCTCATCATTTATTCATACCTTAGACATTGTGCCTACAACTTCTACCACACCTATCACATTAACTTCCACCACTTGTCCTACATCTACATCTATTCCTACCTTTACCACATCTACATTGACTTTGACTATACCTACCACTTCATCCACATCTATCATACCCCAACCTACCATATCTAACCCCTTACCCACATCAACATCAAACACACATACATCTACATCACTTATATCCCTAAACATCCCAATGGTACCTATCTCTCCATCAATCCCAACTACCCCTATATCTACCCCATCAGCAAACTCACTTATAACTACTTTTATATCTTAATCACACATTCCTACATCCTTTCCCATGGCCATATCACCTATTTTATCTCAATCTTCTACACTTAATCCTTCAACATCTACCATTTCCACATCTATACCCATTACCACACCAATCACATCTTCTCAATTTGCAAACATATCAAAGATACCCCTTAAAACATTTGTGAAACAAGCATCCACACCTAAGACAAACATAAAGGGTATTTAACTAACTATTTCCACATTAACCAATCCAAAACCTACACAATCCACATCTCATATAGACCTCATCAATCACATCATACAAACACCTCTTTCTCGATCCACATCTATACCCATAGTTGATCATACACCTACATCTATTCCACCCTTACCTATTATACCATCCATAGAATCAATCCAAATTCCCCTTTCTACGTTACTACCAACACCAATCACATCAACTATCATGACTACATCAACTTCATCTTCTCCTCCTACATATTTCTCATCATTTGAAGAGTTTTTGAAAGCACTCCAACTCACCTTGACTTCAAATGATCCTCCCATATCATCCTCACAATTAGAAACTCCCACATCTTCTTTAGACATTATAAAACAATAATTACTTTCTATGTCAATATCCACCTTTGTACCACAACCTTCAGATCCTCTATTTGATATTATTGTCATCCCTACAAAGGGTAAATCCTCTCGATCAAAATCTAATACTCTTGGTAATCATCCCTAAAGGTATCTTACGCATTCATGTAAGAAGTTAGTTCTTCCCTCTTCTCAGCAATCCAATATTACAACATCCATCATAGGATCACCCCCATCTATTTTAGGGCCAAGCCCTTAATCTAAGACATTTCCCAACAATCAATCCAAATTAAACAATCTAATTATCCTCCTAAATTTTATTCATATTCTAAGACATCTAATTTACCCATCCAATATACATCCACTACTTCCCTAAATCCAAGTCAAAATATCCTATCAAAACTCGTAAGAGATACCGTCCTCCCAACACTTCAATTGGGTCCTATGCAGATACCCTTCAACACTTACTTCAAACATTTTCCATCATGTTTCCACCTATCAAGGACTTTGACCCAAATCATAAGAAGCCATAATGATTTGATCCCAATCACATTTGCACTTATCATCATACCCCAAGTCATGACACTAAACATTGTAAGGCCCTCCAAACCATCATCCATGATCTTATTGAGGAAGATGAATCTCTCATCCAAGAGGATCTTCTGACTCTGTTCACCACAACCAATCCAGTTACTATTTCTACACCTTTATCCATTGAGTCGCCTCTACAAGAGGGTCCTCCCTTGTTCATCAATATTTTTTTCCTTGCCAATAATCCCTATGATCCCCAATCATCTATCTAATCCAAATCCAAATTTTTCATCCACATTACTCCTAATGATCCAATCTAATATTTTTCAACATCCACATGCCTATCCACATCCAAGTTTCCCAATGTGATATAGTCTCTTTCGTCAAGGATCATCTTCTCCCCATTTTTTATCCTCTCACATCTTCTTCCTCATCCACACATCTTATCCACATCAACTCATCCCCCTATCCATCTAGTAACTCTCTTCATGCTTTGGGGACTTCATTCTAGAATCGTTTTTCTTTCAAATTAATTCCTTGACATTTTTCTTGTTTATCTCATATGGTATTATCCAGTTTATTATCTCATTTTAGCTAATCAATTTAACTGCCATAATATCTAATTTCAATTCTACCTTAGTGGCCATGGTTGTGACCTTATATGGGGAACCATTATCTCATCATAAGTCCACTCTTGTGGCCATATCTTTATCTCATTAGAGGCACATATTTTCTTCACTTCCTAAAAAGTAGCGCATAGATTTTATCTTCACATATCTATCCTATCGTGACTTTAATATTGATGACCTCATCCTTAAAGAAAATCATAATGTTACTACTCTAGAAAGCAGCAAACATGGAAATTTTTCCCCAGACTAGATTCTACCATACATTATCACACATAATTATGGGTCAATAGTCTATCATTAATCCTCCCTTGATGGAAAACCGGAAGTGGAACCGCTTAACACATTGCACTTATGACCATTCTATTGTTAGCATGTCTACCAGGTTGAGCACTTATTTGTATCATTAGATCATTCCTCCATCATTAGCCTCTTCCATCTATTATTGTAATGATTTGTAACTATGTGTTCTACCATTACCTTCCTCGACATGATCTTAAATATGGGCACCATGGCTCTGTCCATAGCACTTTCCTTAATGGATAGGTTCTCCATTATTGGTGAGATATATGCAATCATTATATCCATCACCCTCTTATTTACCTATTGAAACCATGAAAAGGGTGTAAGGGTATCTCTTGTATGTTCCTTATCCCCTCCTAAGTGGTCTACCTAGCTATTCCCAACTCTTCCCCATGTTAAAATTAAAGTTCATGGATGATTTTATCAAAAATCAAAGTCATCAAAAATAGATTACTCCCTCTAAGGATAGTTGGTCATGTCAAAAAATAAATAATTATTAAAATCAAATCAAAATCAAAAAGACCGATCCCTTGCGAGAATGCTATCATGTATATCACTCTTTCCATCTATATCACATATGTATAAAGTAGACCATACCCTCGAAGGATGGATACTCTTTTATATCATGGCATCGAAGGCTTCCTACATTTATCAACCTTCTATTTTATCAACATCCTAAGAAATATTCCTACATTGATCAACTTTCTCTAGCAAACTTCCCACATTGACTAGTTTTCTATTTCCCATTTCGAGCTAGAGCATAGATTTATGAAACACCACTTATGGAGAACCCTCTTCTTACGTAAAATTTACATCACAAATCCCTTTATTATGTTATCATTAGGTTTATGAGCTTCATCCATATCTCCCACATGATATATGCTATAACCAAATTTTATTGGTTATTTGTTAGCATCTATCTTGGTCGCATGTGCTTTGCATTACCTGGATACCCCTCTTGTTTTCCTTAAATGTAGTTGGTGGCATCATTTCCCCACGCGCTCTTTGATATGACGTAGCATCATTCATACCTTTTGGTCACATATAGTTTGATCAATATCTATTATCTCATCTCATTACACCTTTTTCATTTCATCAAAGTCCACTTTTGTGGCCATATTTGTGCACCATACCTCATATTTTTATATTTAACTTCCTTGGCCATTATTGTGCCCTTTATTAGGGTACCATTATTTCTTTCCTCATCTATTTTGTGCTTTTTTTCTCAGGCATCATCTCTTATCTCAAGTCCACCCTTTTATCCATATTTACTTCCCCTTGGGAAATTTTAGATCATCACTTTTTCATATTTTTACCTTTTCAAGCATTTTTATGCCCTTTGCAGGGGCACCATTACTTCCATCTTCATCCTTTGTGAATGTATACCTTTTTATCAATTCCTCACATGAAGGATTTCACATTATTTTCACATTTGGTTGCACATAATTTGATGTCTACTTATGACCCATTGGTCCTCATGGCTCACATCCATTTGAGAGGTTTCCCATTGGATTCCCTCCATTTCGCAGTGATTTTCACCCACTCACTAGTCCATATAACATTTCCTCCATCTCCATTGCAACTGTAATTCGTTCACTACCGAAATGATATTAGAATCACCACCATAGGTTCTATTGTTTTTTAAATCATTCTTTCTTGGGGCATCTTGCCTCGCCTTATCATTTTTCCCATCTATCTTCTCCCACCCACCCTTTAACATCTACCTCTTTCAAAATCATCATTGATTCCACTTTACGTTATCGATCCCTCATTTTAGGGGAAATTATCATCAATATTCAATTAGTATTCATCTTACTTTTCATCTCTCATCATTTTTGTCTCGTGGCTTGTTAGCGTAAACTACTCAACGAAAGGGACAAATATAGATACCAAAATTTTGATTCGCTACCCTTGATTTCCAGCGTGCACATTTTTCATGATGATCCCACATAGACCCCTTTAATTTGATTCATTTATTTAAATGACCATCTATGTTGGGTCCCAAATTACTAGCTAAGTACCAAAAGGTGTGCGTGCATAGGAGTAATAAAGAGGAAGGGTGTATGGGGAGAAGCATGCAAGATAAAGAGGTTTAAGAAGGGTTTAGGAGAGACCAAGGTGCACTTGGGGAGATAGTACATAGGATATAAGGAATTAGCCATATTCAACGTTTTGGAGGAACTTGAGGAAAAACGTGACCCGTATAGGCATGTTGAGTGGATAAGGTGCCAGCCTGGAGACTTGATGGTCAAGAAAAGGATATTCCGTAGGGAATATTCCTAAGAAGACATCATTATAGAGAATGGATGGTTTTCAAGGGGATAAGCATTCACCATTGGAGGACCACATTGACACTTGGCACATGATCTATTCAAGAGAGAAGGCATAGCGATGGGTGCTAAACCTATATATAAATATGCACTTTGGAGAAAAAAAGACACAACTCGATGAATACGAAGGTTTGGGATCAAGAGGGAATGCATCAAGAGTATGATGTTGCAGTCTAGGGTTTAGAGCACTAATGCCAAGGGTTATAAGGAATGTAATAGGCCTTTGTATGGCATGAAAGTCTGTAGTAAGGGATGAACTGAGGGGGGTATAGCTAAGACTCCTTATATATAAGTTAGATCTCTGTTTTAACATATATTATATGAGTCGATCACGACAATTACTTGTATTTTACAGCATGGCCTTTTGAATGTAATGTGGTTATTTAGCACTCTTGATATATATATATATATATATATATATATTCTGGATATCTTGTTCATGGGTGTAAACCCTAGTGTCATTTCTTCATATTATGAATCAAATATGTTCTTCATAATCCATGTTGTGTTGTTTCTCTCATTTTCATGCATGGGTATAAGGATATGGTAGCTCATGTTGTGCTTTTACATGAATATCTACTTTTCTGTAACTAATCCTTTAACAATGGAAATATCTTCTCACAATGCTCACATAAAGGAGGGGCTCGGTGCTTGCGCATGCCTTGGGTGAGTGTCCAGTGCCCATTGTGTGATAGGTCGGTGCGTAGGGGGTTAGAAGTTAGTAGGTGGATAAAAATGACTATATCTTGGCTCCATTATTTGGACCTCTTTCCAAAGTTATTTTTAGAATGATGCATGATGACATAGCATTTGAACTTGGATAGTGTCGAAGCATGGTTTAAGAGCACAGAGGATGATTTTCCCATAGATTTAGTACTAGACCTAAGTTTGATGCACGTAAATGGGTAGAAGAACACATGTATCATGAGTTGTATGAGACCTTCTTTTGTTGTTTTCCAGTAGAGTTGTATGAATGGATTTTAATGTATGCATCTAGATCAAGTTGGTATTATATATCTCATGTGTGGACCCAAGATGAATATCATAGGTTGCATGATGTTGATCTGACTTGGAAACGTGTTGTTGATCATTGGTGGAGAAGAGTGTTGACCAGTTATACCCTGAAATATGTTATTTCTATGTATTCTTGTCTTGAGGTTGCTGATTTTGAGTTCTTAAAGGAGCATAGAGGATCATTTTTACGTGTTATCCCTCTAGCCATAAAAATCATAATCATTACACTAAGTCTTGAAGCATTTCCTATGGCTAGGTAATCTTCTTTTGAGTGTTGGGCGAGGAAGCTAGGGTGGAGGAAGATGATAGACATTGTGGCTAAAAAGGAGAGAGAGGAGAGACGACTCAAGTATAGTGAAGCTCATGAAAGGGAGTTGGCTAGACAACGTGAGGTTGTAGGAGTGATGGATCTATGGAGGTATATGTTGTGGGAAGGAATTGAGGTTCACGCAGAGGATGTGGAGCTTGAGCAGTTTGTGCTACCCCATCTTAGTAAGTACGGGAGAGAGATCCCTTCAACTTTTGATGAGAGTTCATCACTTGGAGAAATGAGAGTCGTCGACATGCATCTGAATCTATCTAGTGACCAACCCCTGACATTTAGTTTTCCAAATCCAGAGATAATTATTACTAACCCAGTTGGTATTGGTAGGAGTGACCGATCTGCACCTAGGAGATTTAATTTCTCATTTGGTACATTTATGGCTGCATAATCATTCCCATGGTTTGAAGGAATACTATCTAGAATAACATTTTTGAAAAGTACTTTGAGTGTACAAAAGCTAGAATATTTTCTAGAAGCAACACGGGACACACGTCTGGTAGTGGTGAAATCTCACAAACTATTAGCACGTAGTTCAATGGGACATTGGGGACACTAGGCATGACCACTTCAGGCCTGTTATTGGCTACAAGAGGTGGATATGGTGGTATAGGAGCTGGAGGATCTAGAGGACCTAACAAATTAGGAGGATATGGTGGGTCAGGAGGGACAAGATCTGGTGGTGGAGGTAATACCAGAGGAATTCAAGGTTCTAGATCAGGCAAGAATGGGCCTTAATCACCTCAACAAGTATTTTTTTAGATGTCTTTACACCTACCAAACTACTAAGGTGTTGAGGATGTTGCAGAGCATGTACATAAGTGTGAGTTGTTATGGTGCACAAAGGGGATCACTACCCTAGAATGAAAGACAAGTCAGTTTGTAACAATGTTGTAAGGGAGTGCGTATAGTTCATACCGAAAGTATGACCCCCATCAAACAATGGTGGATTACACCACTCTGCGGAATGCATTCCTGGCTAAATTTCATATCCCTAAGTTTGAACAAAAGAGCATTAGCACGCTAAATGAGATTTAATAAGGTATAACAGAGTGTGTGTGAGAGTATGGCACTCATTTCAAGACTCTCTTATCAAAACTATTTTATGATATTCATCCTTTTCAGCATGCTCAATGTTTTTAGAGGGTTGATAACACCTTTTAGGAGAGCACTTTCACACAAGACTTTCACAGACCCACACGAGGCCTTGGAGGCTGCCCTGTGCATTGAGGTTATCGAAGCATAAATACCAGTGTTAGCCCTTTTCTTGAAGCTCGAGTTAATGCAATGGAAAATTAATTGGAGAATATTTCTACAAACTCAACACATGAGACTCGTAGTGGCCTATGGTGCACAGATTGTGAGATTGAGGGGTATACAAAAGATAATTTCCCTAGGATATCGGTTTGTGCCATGATGGTGGACTGTGATATTTTCCATGGAGATCATGATGCAAGTAGGTGTCCACTATTGTAGCACATGATCCATAAAATGTGTCTTGATATTGCAAGACTTGCACCTCTCTACTCATGACACCAAGGATTTTAGGTTGATGGACCAAATACATGATGTCATTGATATTGGTGTATGCCAAACTAGCCTCGCAAACAATTCCAAGGATTATGGTTGTCACTATGAAGGGTGCGTAGATGGAGGGGCATGTGGAAGAAGTTTCAGAGGAGGATTTCATGGTCATGGTTATTATGGAGGAATAAGTGATTTCCCGTGTGGACCTGTTACAATTGTGTGTCTACAAAACACTATAAGTGTGAATTTCTAGATCTGTTATAAATCTATTAGTGTGGAAAGAAGCATAAGTATGAGGAGTGATCAAAGATATTTGAACATATGAGCCGAGAAACATAAAAAGGAAAAAGGCATTGGAATGGTAAGCATAAAGAAGGTTGATTCACAATGGATGCCAAGGGTGGCGCATGAGTCGAAACTAGAGCATGTACTAGTTACGACATGAGTTGAGGTTGCACGTGCAAGGGAAGTACAAAGGCGAGATACCGCTATTCATTAGAGAAGAGGTGGTACATTGAAAGTATCTGGACCCTAATCATAAGAAGGAGGTGTATCAAGAGACCATGGATGTGATTCAAAGCCTATAAGGAGAGATCCAATGCTTGAAGGAGCATTCAGGGTAGTTAGAGCAAACGAAGAGTGTTGAGGGTCCACAGAAGGATTTGGATGAAGTTAGGGAAGTATGAAAAATGTTAAGGTAGGAAAATATCATTCCTTTGTTAGGAGAATGGTTACGAGAGAATGTACCATGTGTTGGGATAGAACGTGAGAGATAGGTTCTGCATGCTAACCTTCCTCCCCACAAACTTGAGTATGATAAGGAGATTGCCTTGAATGTTGTTGTGGATGGGTGGCTTCTAATTAATAATTTGATTGACATGGGCACGGAGGTCAATGTCTTCACTCTATACGCATGGTATCAAATGGGAAGGCCCCCATTACACCCTTCCTTGAATGTGTTATATATGGCTAACAAGAAAAAGGAAATGCCCATTGGTGTCTTAAAGGATGTTTTTATCACTATACAAGAGGAAAACTTCACTAAAGACTTCAAAATCTTGGTGCTAGCTGAGAGAGACAACTTTCTAGCATTACTTGGGCACCCCTAGTGTTATAAGAACAATGTTGACCTATGATTCAATAAGGGATACATAAGTTTTGAAAACAAGGAAGAATGGGTTATCATCCCCTTGATGATGGGAATTCAACACCCTATACTGAGCCCTTGGGAAAAGAAGTTCTTGACATGATTTATGTGCGCTATATTAGGGACCCTAAGGTGATTAACCCTATAGAAGATTTATTTAGTTTGAATATGTTCATTCTATGAGTGATAAAACTAGAATGGCATGTGACAATTGGCCACACGGGACTTATGAGTTAATTAGGAAACATTTAAGAGGATCTGTTATGATAGTGAAAAGGCGTGCTCATTCAAGCACCTAGGAGGAAAGAAGTTGACAAGTTACTTAAGGGGGCCAACCCTTACGATTTCTTATAAGAGATGGAGGCCCAATGGAAAAATAAGATTGAAAGAAAAAGGATTCTTAGCTATAACTTGCTCGGGACCATAGCGCATTGGTGGGAGACACATTGTGATAACCTTCTAGAGTGGTGCAAGGTGATAATTGCGTTCTTTGTGTTGGCGAGGGAATTTATCGGGTAGACAAATTTTTGAATTCCTTGCCAACGCTCTAGGAATATAAGTCCCTCTACTTAACCGGTGTAGTTGTTGTATATGCATGCATGTGAAAAGGTGGATTTCTGTGGTGGCCTTTTGACTGGGGATCTAATAGGGGCACTCCACTAAACCTACGAAAAGCTAGCAATCTCTTGCTAGGGAATACTTTTTTTGAAAGTGGGAAAGGGAGTGAGAAATGAGATAGGGAAACTAATGTTACATGTAGGAAATCAAATACTTGCACCCGTTAGTTAGAAACTTTAACACATGCATTTATGAGAAAAAACAACCACGTAAATGGAAACAAGATGAGATAAGATTTTGAACTCATAGTTTATAAAATCTCCTCATCAAAGAGGCTACAAACTCCTTCTTCTTGTATTTATGCTTAAATAGAAGTTGTACATAATGTGGGAATGGAAGAAATTTGAGAATGGAGGAAATTAGAAGAAAAATGGCTATTTCCTTTGCTTTCTCTAGGTACAATGCACTCTCGAGTCTACAAGATCAATCACCAACCCCGTACAATGGCGTGAAGAAGCCATTAAATATCTTGCAAGAAATGGTTACAACTTCTTCTTTATTAGCAAGAAATAGTTTACAATCTTTTCAGTCATTCATGTCCGTTTAAATTCTTGATTCGTGAAGAAATGCCAATGGTGGAAAAAACTAGACTTTTCATAATGCAGCCATTACACTTGTTTTATAACTTTGACTTTGAACCCTTCATCTTGCCTTTGAAAATTTAAACCAGAGTCATCCACATGGGAGAAATTTACTGGAGCAAGCGTGGAGGATGCATTTTACATTTTGTGACTTTATAGAGATTTGGTATTTTTTACATTTTTGGTCCACCCTTACACTTTTGATATAATCCTGACACATAGCTTCACTTGAGTGGAGAAAGAGTCACGAGTCACTTTTATAATTTTACCCTTTTTCAATCCGAGCTCAAAAACAAAAATTGCTCCGTTGGCCCACCTCCCTACTTTGACCTTTGATACGGGCTTAATATTTTACTTTTTCCATAGCGTGATTGGGGTTGCGGGTCACTTTATGAATTTTATCCCTTTTTACTAAAAAAAGGCTCAAAACCTCAAAGTTATCCACCGATCTCGCTTCCTTGCTTTGACATTCCAATGATGGGCTCAAGATTTGAATTTTTCCTTTGTGTTTGGTGGGGCCAGTGTTGGGTTTCAGATTAGCACTTAGGATGAAACCACAGTCAGGGGACAAGCAAGTCCCTCCTCTTTAATGGGAGAGGTTCCCTTATTGAAAGTAGGGGCAAAACCTATGTACAAATGCACAGTCTTTCATTCAATGGTGGTTTCCCAATATCCTGAAATGTGTTTTAAGCCTGGAAAGTTATCAATACATGAGGATAGAAGAATTTGAAGAGAGGAGGGAGGTAGAAGAAGACAATACTTTCAGGGAAAAGAGATGGTAGAGAAAACCCTTATATGTATTGTGCAAATGAGATACAAGAATAGAACCATCCACGTTTATAACAGACACAATTCACAGACTCAAAGTTCTGGAAATTGTACAAACTAGAACACAAAGTTTCCAAGCATGCAAGGATTAGATGATTCATAGATCAGAACTAGAAAGAAAGAGAAAGTAGAAGAAAAAGGGAAAAACCTTTGTATCCTCCGCGCCCTTCAAATTCTTAATTCGCAAAGAAACGTTAATGGCGAGAAGAAAATGTTTAAAAATATATGGTCGTTACATTATTTTTGCCACTTAAAACCTGGGCCATTTAATTTTCTTTTACAACTTCAAATTTAGGCCACCCACGTGGTAGAAATTGATCAGTAGCGGGCTTACAAACACCTTGGTATGTCTGTCTTCTATTTAGCAGGGCCGTATATCTAACCCTGGACGTGTGGCGGGCTAGCACTCATTTGGAACTTACCTCTAGATTTTGTCTTTGAAGTAGCGCTAGGCTGACACATGGAGAACTTCGCAGGGTCCCTTTATACTTAGTCCATCTGGGGTCCTTTCCATGCTTGAATCATGTTGACCCCTAGACATGTGGAGAGCTGGCACTGATTTGAGTTTCCACTTTGGAAGCACCTTCTAAAATTGCGCCAAGCTGATGCGTGGCTCCTTCCATTGGGCTTAGAATTTTCAATGACCAACTCTATCTCTCTATTGACCCTAACCACATGGTGAGTTGGTGCTACTTGAAGAGCGACCCTTGGATTTAACTTTTAAACTAGCGCCATTGCGGCACATGGAGACCTCTGCCGACCCGCCCATACTTAGCCAATTTTAACTATCGGCTCTGTCCCTTTTGGACCTAGGACACGTGGAGGACCAGTGTAAGTTTGAGAAATACCCCCATCTTTGAATCTTGAAGCTTTTTCAATGAGGCACATGGTGCCATCTACTGAAACTTCAATACTTATCTGATTTTAACTTATTCTGTCTTCATTTTGAACTTGGGACACGCAGAAGGCCCGCACTTATTTGAGGATTGTCCCTGGACCCTGCCCCTAGAGTTGTGCCATTTGGACATGTGGAGGCTTCTGTTGAACCTTGAAATATGGCCAAACCACATCCAATCAAAGATATACACGTATTACCTGTGGACTCTAGGGAAAAAATTAATGGGGAAAATCATCTGCCATTCCCAACTGCGAGAAGAAAATAAAAATAAGGGAAAAGACTCCACTATTATACCTGATTTTTAAAACTATTCTCCACAAACTAGAAAATTTCAAACAATACCAGGCTCAACGTGATTCAATACTCCAAGGAATAAACTCAAATTTTTTAAAAACTGACTCCAAAAGAGGGGAATTTTGGGGCTGACAACAGCTGGCTCTTTCTGGGGATGACTTGGCTTGGAACGAAGACACAAGGCAAGATCAAGAACTACATATAACTCTGGGGAAAGAGGACTAGTGCCTTATCCATTAGGAAAAGGATTCAAAAGCAAAACCAATACAAGGCAACACACACAACAAGGAATAGGAAATAAAACAAGCCAAAAGGGAAGAATGAAATGAAAAACAAAGGAACAACCCAAAACCAAGACACTTGTACAAAATATACAAAAGGACTTCCTAGTCACCTAGGACTTGAACAACTTAAGATACTTGCCCACTATAAGGAAGTGGGAGAGGAGAACCATCCATGTAATCTAGATAAAAGAGTTTTCTCCAGCAAAATTTCTAATTCTAAAAGGACCAAGCCAAAGAGAATCAAACTTATCATGGCTTCCTTATGGCTCATGTCTTTTGTCCCAAAGCAGCACAATGTCTCCCACTTAGAAAACTCTAGGTTTGGCTTTCTTGTCAAAAAAATCCTTCACTTTCAACTGATGATTTTTATCCTGTCCACCACTTGCAATCTATCTTCATTGAGCTTCTAAAGGTACAAGATTATCTTATCCAAAGAGTCATTGAAACTCGAATCTTCAATGGTTTTTATCGATGCAAGGTGACAATTCAATCGTGACCGGTAGTTGAGCTTCTACAACATACACCAATTGGAAAGGGGACATTCCAATTTCTCTCTTGGGTGTAATTATATTATCCCAAAGTGCATCATATAGCCTCTTATGCCAATTCCTCTAAGAATCATTTACAAGCTTTCTAACTATAGTTACCAAATTCTTGTTTGTCAATTCTAGCCTATCCATTCCCTTGGGGGTAGTAATATGAAGAGTGAGCAAGGGAGATCCCATATCCATAGTAGAATTCCATCATCTCAGTAGAAGAAAATTTAGAAGCATTTTCCATCACAATCTTGTTTGGGATCCCAAACCTGATCAATATGTTTTCCTTAATGAAGTTGCAAACTACCTCAGAGGTAGTGCTCTTGACTGGGATGGATTCCACCCACTTGGTGAAGTAATCTATGGCAATCAACACATGAGTATGTCCAGCACTAGAAGATGGATTGAGTGCTCCAATGAAGTCTAAACCCCATTGTTGAAATGGCTCTTCAATCACTACAGGCTTGAGAGGCAAAGCAACCAACTTAGGTCTTCCAACAAATGTTTGGCATGCTTCACATTTACCAACCCATTTTGATGCATCTCTGAATAGATTGGGCCAATAATAACTAGCATGAAGTATTTTATGATTTATTACAAAAGAGGAGAAATGACCTCCACAAGCCTGGTCATGAAAAGCATAGAACAACTTCTTTTTTGTTCCTTATCTACACACTTCAAAAACCTTCCATCTTTGCCTTGTTTGAAAAAACTATTTTCCCATAGCACATATTGTGTAGACATCAATTTGATGGCTCTCTCTTCTTTGGAACTCAAATGAGATGGACATTCTCCATAGGTCAGAAAGTGAGTAATGTCAACATACCATACATATGTTGAGTTGAGGAACAAAACAACAAGGGCATCAACTTCATCTTTAGATAACTCCTTGGCAACTCCCTCAGTAATGAGTTCACATAGGCCCTTACCCTAAACTAGATTTGTTGGCCTGATATCAAGATCATACTCTTGGACCTTTGCAACCCAATTACCTCTCTTGGTTCCAAATTCTTGCTAAGTAAGAATGGATTTGATTGTTGTATGTCATACCAAAGACCACCTGAATGAGAATTAAGAATGTAAAACCTAAAATACTTAACTTTGACAACCGTAAAAGCATGTTTCTCCATCTTGGTGTACTTCATATCATGATTTTTCAAGACATAACTCATAAATGCAATTGGGATCTCATGATCTTCAGCATTCTTCTAGGCCAACATAGCAGCTAGGGTATTTTCAAAGGTGGCATAACAAGTAGATAATGAAATCTCTTTTAAATTCTAGGCACGCCAAGATTGGAAGTCTTTGCAATAGCTTGTTTAATGTCTTCAAAAGATTTCTTCCTTTTAGAGTACCAACCAAAAAATTTCTTCCCTTGCATCATGCGAGTACTTTTCATAGTAAGTTCTATAAAATCAGGAATGAATCTCCTCAGGAAATTGATCTTACCAAAAATGAATGGACACCTTTCTTACTTTATGGAAGAGGAATTTTCTGGATGGCCTGAACTCTTTCCAAATCAATATTAATCCCTTCCTTTGAAACAACGTGTCCCAACAAATTTCCTTCTGTGACACAAAACATAGAATTCTTAGGATTTAAAGAAATCCCATGCTCTCTACACTTCTACAATATTGTTTCAAGGTGTTGGATGTGATCTTTTCTTGCTTTAGAAAACACTGTCAAGTCATCCAAATACACAACAATGCATTTCCCTTTCAAACTTCCAAAAGCCAAGTCCATGGCCCTCTGGAAAGTAGCACCAACATTGATGAGACCAAATGGCATCCTTTTGTATGCAAAGGTACCCCAAGGAGTAGTAAAGGTAGTCTTGTGTTGATCAGTAGTATTCACCTCTACTTGATTGTACCCTAAGAATCCATCCAACATAGATAACATCTCCGAGCCTGTAACAGCTTGTAATACTTGGTCCATCATGGGGAGAGGGTAGTTTTCCTTCAAAGAACCCTGATTTAGATTTCTAAAGTCCACACAGATCTGAATCTCACCATTCTTCTTCCTAACAGCACTATATTAGCAATCCACATTGAATGGTGGATGGGGAAGATGATCCTAGCCTTCAGAAGATTTTGTATTTCTTGGAAAATTGTATCAGCTATCTTTGGATTATATTTCCTTTGCTTTTGTTTGAAAGGTTTGATCCTAGGCTTAAGAGGAATGAAATGTTGCATTTCTTTAGGTTGAAAAGCCTTAAGATCATCATAAGAGTAATCTAGAACATCAACATACCTCTTCAACAAATTCACCACATTCTTTTTCTCTTCTTGAGTGTAGCATTTTCCAATATTGACCATTTTAGGATCATCAAGACTCCCAATATTCACTTTCTCAGTCTCAACAGATTTTTGGGCTCCTTGGGAAACTTTAGACTTCATATATCTATCATGTTTATCAAAAATATCCTCCAAACTCACCAACCCTTTAGGGATTTTGTTTCCTTTTAGTTTGATGCATCCATCTTGATCCATCTCTTCTTTGACACCCTCTTCATTTGATGACACACACTCTCTAGGTAGATTGTCACTTCCTTCAAAGTATAGCTGATAAAAGTTGTCTCTAAGCTCCAAGAAATAAATCAAATGCTAGTCATCATTAAAAACTTGCCAATTATTTGCATTGTCAGGCACACTGGGTCTATGGATCATCTCAATGGTGAATTTTTCTTGAGGAAAATCAGGATGAGGAATTAACAATGACCTCAAAACAGCTAGAGAGTCATCCCTACCGTTCCTTTCCCTTGGCATGGATTCAATGGAAAAAGCATCAAGGAATTCAATGGAATCCTAGACCAGATTCCTATAGTGCTTTAACCTTCTATTCTTTACCTGATAAAGGTATCTAACTTGTTTTACAATTAGCTCTGCATCTCCACGAGCAAGAAGGTTCTTCACTCCCATTTCCTTTTCCATGATCAACCTAGGAATAAGGGCCTCATAATCAACAATATTATTGGTATTTTCAAATTGAAACTTGAAGGAGAAAGGATGAACCTTACCCTCAAGAGAAATGAGCACTACACTAACTCCAGAACCAACTGAAGAACAACTCCCATCAAACTCCAAAGTCCACACACCATTAGGGTCAAACAACACTCCATTTGATAGACTTTTCTCTTATTGTGACATGATCATGTAGTTCTCATGCCCAATGTCTTCATATAGTATTTGTGCTTTAGGATCATCTATCTTTTGCACAATATACTCTACTTGTTTCTCAGGCAGAAACTTCTTCATCTTCCATTGACAGGATTAAGGCATGTGACCAATCCATTTGTATTTCCCCCTACCTCCTTGTAGAAATTTCTACTCAGCAACAACCCATATGAAGGAGGAATATCAGCTACCAAAATGGTGGCTAAGACCCTTTTCTCTGGAAAAGTAGCAAAAGCTACTTGTGCATCTTTAATTCTGCCAACCAAAGGTACTTTCTTACTCTCCATGGAATAGCAAGAGCCATAAGTGCGGGTTAGGGTTAGACCCAAAGCATGGGCCACTTTTGTAGGCATTACATTATCTGATGCTCCTGAATCTATGACACAATTACTGAGTTTATGGCTAGCTATGAGAAGGGTCACATATAATGGTTCAATCTTCTCATTAGGGGACGTGACTATAGCCACAAGGATTGATTGAGGTGAGGAAGAGGGAGTGGGTAAAATGCCTTTGGAAGAATGGGTTGGGGTTCTAGATTTGGAATTTACAAAGTTAACCATTTTGGCAAAGGCTTTAGGATGGGTTTGATAGAATTCTACCTCAAAAATATGAATCTTGGTCTTCTTAAGATGGTCTATAATATCAAAAGATCCAGATGTGGATGGGGAATCACTACTAGGAGTAGGAGGAGCTTTTGATCTATCAACTTTATCATTTGTTGGACAAGAATTCTTAGAAGTAGAAGTAGAGGAAGGACTAGCAGAGCTTACCTTTTGAGTGGAAGTAGTAGGAATAGGAGCTCCTCTTTTTGCAACCACCGGGATGGTAATGGGGTACTCCTTGGATATTTTAGTAGGTTGCACCACTTTTTCCTTTTTGTTGGTCTGCTCCCAGGTCATAACAACATATGACTCACTTTGTTCATGTTAGCCACTACATCATCATAGTCATCTTCATCATCTACACCTTCAGTGGTGAGGAAATGAACCCGAGAATCACCAGGCTCCTCCAGATCTTCATCAGCTTCCTCTTCTTATTCATCATAGAGTCCATTTTCTTCCTCATCATCAGGCTCAAGAACCTCACAAGTAGCATTGACAGGCACCTTGAGGGGTGGACCTTCAATGGCCAATTTAGTCTGAGGAGAAGGCAGGCGGTTCCTAGGCTGAAAATTCTTCCTTGGAACATCTTGATATGGAGCATGTTGAGCCAATTGTTTCTTGATGGAAATAAGGTCATTAGCAAGCTTTTGCACCAACTGATCTGCATTACCTCTAGGAGAAGGAGAAGAAGAGGATGCTTTGGATTTGAAAGACCCCTTTTAGCTTGCCAGACATGATCAAATCATCTTCCACACTGACAGCCAATCTCTGATCAGCATCCAAAGTTGCAATATTTTCTCTCCTCAAGGCATAGCTCACTTCCAGAAATTGAGCATTCAAGAAGAAACACTTCTAAATTTGATCAACAGGTCTAGTATTTTATGGAATCTTGTTAATCAACTTGTTGAACTTGGCCACAAATTCTCTCATAGGCTCATGTGACTCCTTCTTGATTTGAGAAATCTAAGCTAACAAAGCATGCACATCTTCAACAGGTTTGAAACACTTGCTCAAATTGAGTTGTCATAGTATCCCAATCAGTGATGGTCCCCAGAAGATGGTAAAAATAATCTTTAGCATTGTCTTGCAAGGTCTCTGTAAACAACCTAACAGAGACATCTTCATGTTTAACTCCCACGACCCCAAATGCAATAGTGAAGGTTGCAATGTGCTCATTAGGGTGTACTTTTCCATCACCTCTAAATTTGGGAAAATTCTTCCTGTTACCCCTAGGTAATTCATGCAATGGTTAAGGAAGAGCCAGAGGCCCAACTCTTTGTCCCCAAGGCTGAGGTGCTGCCATCCTTGGAAATATTTCTTGAAGTGGAACTAAGACACCAACAATAATTAGGGCACAAAGATTAGGGCTAAGTTGTGCTTGAGGAATGCTACTACTAGAAGCTCTGTCTTCAACATGAGGTGTGCTTGTGGAATGAGCTCTTCTATTTCTTCTTTTTGGAGGAATTTGAAAACCATGTTGATCCAAGAGTTTAAATTGGGGATCTTCAATTCCAAGAGCCCTTATACGATGAGTATATCTTAGAGTTGCTAGATCAAAGAAATGATCAAATTAGTTGTTCTTTTTAGAAAGGAAATTTGTTAAACAAATTCCCTAGTAGAGTTGCCAAAAACTATTGGGTTTCAGATTAGCACTTAGGATGAAACCACAATCGGGGAAAAGAAAGTCCCTCCTCTTTAATGGGAGGGGTTCCATTATTGAAAGTAGGGGAAAAACCTATGTATAAACACATAATCTTTCATTCAGTGGTGGTTTCCTGATATCCTGAAATGTGTTTTAAGCTTGGAAAGTTATCAATACATGAGGATAGAAGACTTTGAAGAGAGGAGGGAGGCAGAAGAAGATAATACTTTCAAGGAAAAGAGATGGTAGAGAAAACCATTATATGTATTGTGCAAATGAGATACAGAATAGAATCATCCACATTTATAACATGAGACACAATTCACGAATCAAAGTTCTAGAAATTGTACAAACTAGAACACAAAGTTTCCAAGCACACAAGGATTAGATGATTCACAGATCAGAACCAGAAAGAAAGAGAAAGCAGAAGAAAAAGGGAAAAACCTTTGTATTGATTTCTTCCAATTCAAAATTATAGTTCCAAAATAATCAAAATTCCAACCCATACAATGGATTTGAAAGCCCATGATATAGCTCATAAGATACGGTTACAACTTATTCTAATCATTTGCACCCCTTCAAATTCTTGATTCATAGAGAAATGTTAATGGTGGAAGAACAAGTTCAAAAATATATGGCCATTACATTATTTTTACCAGTTAAAACCTGGGCCATTTGATTTGCTTTTACAACTTCAAATTTGGGCCACCCACATGGGAGAAATTGTATGGAGCAGGCCTACGAACACCCTGACTATCTCCCTTCTATTTAACGGGGCCATATATCTAACCCTGGATGCATGGTGGGTTAGTGCTCATTTGGAACCTACCTCTAGATTTTGTCTTTGAAGTTGTGCTAGGCTGACACGTGGAGAACTCCACGGGGTCCCTTTATACTTATCCTGTCTCGGGGTCCATTCCGTACTTGACTTATGTTGACCCCTAGACACATGGAGAGTTGGTGCTAATTTGAGTTTCTGCTTTGGAAGCACCTTCTGAGATTGTGCCAAGCTGACGCGTGGCTCCTTCCACCGAGCTTAGACTTTTCAATGACCAACTCTGTCTCTCTATTTGACCCTGACCATGTGGTGAGATGGCGTTACTTAGAGACTGAGCTTTTGATTTCAATTTCAAACTAGCACCATTACGGCATGTGGAGACCTCTATGGACCCGCCCATACTCATCCAATTTTAACTATCGGCTCTATCCCTTTTTGGACCTAGGACATGTGGAGGACCAATGCAAGTTTGAGAACTACCCCCATCTTTGACTCTTGAAGCTGCGTTGATGAGGAACATGGCGCCATCCGCTAAAAATTCAATACTTAACTGATTTTAGCTTATTTTGTCTTCATTTTGAACTCGAGACATGCGGAAGGATCACACTTATTTGAGGAGTTTCCCTGAACCCTTCCCTTGGAGTTGCACCATTTGGACATGTGGAGGCTTCTATTGAACCTTGAAATATGGCTAGACCACATCTAATTAAAGATATACACGTATTACCCGTGGACTCTAGGGAAAAAATTAATGGGAAAATATGCCTGTCATTCTTGACTATGGGAAGAAAATAAAAAGAAGGGAAAGACTCCACTATTATGCCTAATTTTTAAAACTATTCTCCATGAACTGGAAAATTACAAACAATACCAGGCTCGACGTGATTCAATACTCCAAGGAACAGACTCAAAATTTTTGAAAACTGACTCCAAGAGAGGGGAATTTTGGGGCCAAGAATAGGCTACAGTCACTTTTTAGCTTTAAGCCCCTTTAATGAAAAGTTTCAAATTTTCAAATCTCCCTAATGGTCTCGCCTCTCCACTTTGATTCTTTTGATGTAGGCTCAACATTTGAATTTTTCCTTCATAACATGATCGGGGTTGTGGGTCACTTTATGAATTTTAGCCCTTTTACATAAAGGCTCAAAAACACAAGTATCTCTACCAACCTACCTTCAATTAGATATGTCGATGTACCCATGGATAATGGGGCCAAAATTTGACAAGGAAGAAAACACTCGTCATTCACGACTGTGGAAAAATGTAGAGAAGAAGAAAACTCCACCATTTCATGCTGAATTTTAAAATTTATTTCACAAACCATGGGGTTGAAAAAATTCAAGGTTTGATAATCCATAGCCATAGAAATATTGAAAATTTTCATTCAAATGAGGACAACAATAAAATTTTCACGTGTCAGACGGAAAATAGAAAATTTATCAAAACGTGCAGATGGAGGGTTTAAACAACTTCAAAGCATGAATTTCTCTATCTTTTCAAACTTCCACTTTACTTGAACATCTCTGGAGGGCATGTGCTCAAAATTTTTGAACTTGACTTAAAAAGGAGGGGGATTTTGAGGGCAAAAAAACCGGTTCTTGCTTGGGGACATGACATAGACCGAGCATAGTGAAGACATGACATGGAAATATAGAATCTCAATCTCTAGACCACTGTAATTCATTGACTGTGCCTTATCCATTGAGCCTTGTAGAGTCATGAAAAAATTTGAGAAAGAATGATCAAAGAAGGAAACACACAAGCAAACAATGGGAAGGAAACACACAACATGTAACAAAAGGGGAAAGAAAACCACACCGTGGAAAGGGAAATACACCTATGGTACAAGGCGGGAACAACCCGCTTTCATTGATGATTCAATTTCAAATGTTTCCTTCTCTGAGGAAATTCCAACAGTGTTCCATCCAAGTATGAGAGAAGAAAAGTGTTCTCACCACAAGATTCACGAATCTGGAATGGGCTGAGCCATAATGAATCAAACTTTCCATGGCTGCCTTTTGGTTCTCTTCTCTTGTCCCATAATAGGATAAAGTCTCGAACTTTGAATTATCTTGCCTTGGCCTTCTTATAAAGAATATTATTTACTTTCAATCGGTGCTCCTTAATGAGATCCACCACTTGGAGTCTATTTTCTTCCAGTTTCTCAAGAAAGAGGATCCTCTTGTCAATGGAATCCTTGTACTGACCATCTTCTATTTCCTGTAGTAGCTTGAGAGCTGACATCTCGATCATGAGAGGAATTTCTACTTTGACTCCATACAACAATTGGAATGGTGACATACCTATTACCTTCTTGGGAGTGATCTTATCCACCCATAATGTGTCGTACAACCTTTTGTGCCAATTCCTTTGATTCTCGTTTACAAGCTTGCGGACAATGGTCACAATGTTCTTGTTGCTTGATTTGGCTTGTCTGTTTCCTTGTGGATAGTAGTCAAAAGAATGAGATAGGGATATTTTGTAGCCATATAAAAACTCGGTCAACTCTCTTGAAGAGAAATAGGTAGCATTATCTACTACAATCTTCTGTGGCACTCTGAAATAGACTATGATATTCTCCTTGATGAAGTTGCATACTATTTCAGTGTTGGCTTGTTTGGTCGAAAATGGATTCCACCCATTTAGTGAAATATTCTGTCATTCTTTGTGAGTACATAGGTATGCCCTGCACTTGAGTGAGGTTTCAGAACACCAATGAATTCCAACCCCACTATTGAAATGGTTCTTCAATAACCACATTCCTGAGTGGTAATGCAGTGAGTTGTGGTCTTCCAAAAATTTTGGCATGCTTTGCATTTAGAAACCCAATCTTGAGTGTTTGTAAATATGGTGGGCCAATAATACCTTCCTTGGAGGATCTTGTGTGTAGTGACCATTGCTGAAAAATGTCCACCACATGCTTGGTCATGGTATGCTTTAAGAAACTTTTCTTATTGCTCTTTATCTACGCACCTGAGGAAACAACCATCTAGGCCTCTTTTGTAAAGTGCATGATTCCATATTACAAATTTAGCTACCTTCAGCTTGATTGTTCTCCTTTTCTTGTAATCAATATGGGAAGGGAATTCTCCATAAGTTAGGTAATAGGCAATATCAGCATACCACTCATCGTAATGGTGAAAAAGAGAAATTGTGGGTTGTCTTTTGAACAAGTTGAGAAAGCACAGTTTTCTTCACCATGTTGAACTTTGATTATTTCATCTTCATCAATCAACTTGCACAAGCCATTTCCCCTTACCAGATTGGAGGGTCGAATCTCCAAGTCATATTCTTGATTCTTTGTAATCTAATTTCCTCTTTTAGCTCTGGGATCCTGATGTGTCAAGATGGACTTGATTGCACTGTTGGGGACCATAACCACCATATGGGAATTGAGGATGTAAAACCTAAAGTTTTTTGAGCTTTGACCATTACATAGGCATGATCCTTTAATTGGCTATATTATAGCTCATGATTTTTCAAAGGACAACTCATGAAATCCATAAGTGTTTCCACGCCTTCATCATTTTTTTGAACGAGAACGATGCAGAGAATGTATGTTCTGATGCATAATAATACATGATGAATTCTTTGTTAAAATTTGGAGATACAAGAGTCAGAGCCTTGATAATGGATTTCTTGATCTCTTCGAATGTTGCCTTCCCTTCATTGTTCCATTTTAAGTTTTCTTGTGGTTTCATCATGGAAGTGATGTGCTTTATCAACTCAACAAACTCAAGCACAAAACAACAAAGAAAGTTCACCTTTCCAAAGAATGAATGAAATCCTTTCTTACTTGTGGGTAGGGCTAATGCTTCCATGGATCTAATCCTCTTAGGGGCAATGTGTGCTCCATGTTTATTCACAATGTGCCCTAATAACTTGCCTTTTGTGACTCCAAAAATGCACTTTTTTGGATTTAGTGATATGCCATGTTTCTTACACCTTACAAGTACATGTTCCAAGTGATAGATATGATCTCCCTCTTCTTCAAAAATACTATGATATCTTCAAGATATATGAAAATTCAATGCTTCAGATCTTTGAAGGCCAAATCCATCACCCTTTGGAATGTAGCTCCTACATTGATTAGGCCAAAAGGAATTCTGTTGTAGGCAAAAGTGCCCCAAGGTGTTGTAAAGGCTGTCTTGGTGTGGTCCTCCTCTGCCACTTTGATTTGATTATATCTTGAGAATCCATCAAGTAATGAAATCATTTCAGATCTAGTGACTACTTGTAGGATATGGTCCATGATAGGAAGAGGATAATTGTCCTTTAGTGATGCCTGGTTCAGGTTGCAAAATCTACACATATCCTTATTTCACCATTCTTCTTCCGCACTAGCACAATGTTAGCCACCCACATTGAATGGTGGATGGGAAAGATGATCCTTGCATTAATCATCTTCGTTACCTCCTCCTTGATGGTATCAGCAATCTTTGGGTTGTACGGCCTTTGTTTCTTCTGAAGGGCTTAACACCCTGCTTCAAAGGAATTGAGTGATGCATTTCCTTTAGCTGGAAGGATTTGAGTTCATCATAAGAGTAGGCTAAGACATCTGAGTATTTCTTGAGTAATGCAAAAAATCTTATTTTTTCTTTAGAGAGCAACATTGTCCATTATTGACCATCCTTGGTTCCTCCAGGTACAAATGTTTTCTTTATCAAAATTAGTTGGGCACTGAGAAGATTGATTTTCTTCTCTTGAATGAATCTGTCATGTTTGTCAAAGAGGTCTTCTAAAGAGACTAGGTGTTTGGGAATTTTGTTCCCTTTCAATTTGATTACTCCTCATCATCAATCCCTTGAGTTCATTCTTTCCCTTCTTTGGGGATTTCTTCTCGGTGTGGATTTTCACCTCCTTCAAAGAAGAGATAATTGAAATGATCCCTTTTCTCTAAAAAGGCTAGAATTTGGTTATCATCATTGAAGACTTGCCAATGATTTACATTATCTAGTACACTAGGCCTGAATACCATTTCAATGGTCACTTTTTCTTTACCAAAAGAAGGATGAGGTGTCACTAGGAAGCTAAAACTGTAAGAGAATCAACATTTTCATTCTATTCCCTTAGAATAGCTTCAATGCAATCCCACACTCTATTTCTGTAATACCGAGTCTTGGATTCTTCCCCTGATATTTTTGGTAGACCTACTTTACTACAACCTTTACATCACCTCGGCATCTCAGTTTCTTGATTCCCATGTCCTCTATTACACTCATGCCTAAGAGTAGTGCTTCATACTCTGCAGTGTTATTTGTATTATCAAATTATAGCTTGTAGGCAAATGGGTACAACTCATTGGAAGGAGAGTACAATACTACACCAACTCCCAAGCCCGCATTGGAATGAATACCATAAAATTCCATTGTCCAAATTTGATCTTCCTCTTCCTCAATGAGAAGTGGCAAGTTATCCTCTTTTTTGATGTGAGGAAGTAGTTTCCTAACCCACAATCTTGAAAGAGGATGTTTTCCTTCAAATCATCGGACTTTAAATCTTGTGAACTTCATCTTTCTTATTGTTAGTGATTAGGGGATTATTTTTGAAAGTTTTCTAAACATCCCTAATTGGTTTTAGTGTAGAAGATCATGTCAAGAGCTTTCCATCAAATCTGTTAGAACGTGACAAACAAACATCGGGAGCTCTAAATATGTCCGGTCAAAGCTCATTCAATGGGAAAGTCAACTCTAGTCAACTGTTCAATATTGGACCAATGGAATTGTGACACGTGGTGAAAAGGAAAAGGGATTCATTTGTTGGTTTTCAATCTCTGGTCTTTGACATTCATAAAAAGATTTCTCGTCAGAACAAGAGGCTCAACTTTTGTTATGGAGGGGAGCCCGACTACCGTGTGGACTATGGTATTATCATCGACGTGGTGGGTCCACAAGCCACCATGTGGCTTGCCACCATGAATCAAATTCACTTAATTTTCCTATCGAGAGATGACAAGTGGACTATATGCTATTGACCGAGTTAATTATTTTCTATACTATATTATATGGGTCGAATTTATATTAACTAGGTAGGTCCACTTACAAACCAATTTACATGCCACATGTATAAGTGGGAAAGTTTTATTTTAAAACCATGTATTAATGAGAAGTGGTCAGCCCACATACACCTTCACTTACCCACATAAGCCAACCAAACATACATACCAAGCTTCCATGTGGAGAGGAGAAGGAGATGAGGGTGCTTAAGTTGATGTGGTCCTTTGAAGCTTATTAAAGGATTATTAAAGCTTATATTTACATGGGGAAAGGATTATTAAAGCTTCAAAAATTATCAAACCCACCAAATGTGGGATATAGACCACTTCAAAAGCTGCCAACATGGGATTTCATCCCTTTCCAAATGCAATCCACTACCATGGGGAATTTATCCCATTTTTCATGTACGGGTTTAGGCTAATATTAGCCTTAGATAATATTTTATGCATTTTTTAAGGGCCCTATTTTTGTATAAATAGGGAACCCATTCCTTTGTAATGGACACACAACACAATGGAGAAGCTCATTCCTAGAGCTCAGAAAGGTGGAGAGCAAGCCAAGAGGAGAGTTAGTTTCCATGGGCATAGTTGTGTGAAGACCTAATTTATTTAGGCATTATTATTTTAATTATTATTGACCTATTATTTTGAGGAAATAGTAAATTAAAATTATTATGACTAGGAGTTATTAATACTAACTAGTTGGCCCATAGTGCCACACCAAATTATTGTGAATCTGGAAAATTGGTGGAGTTCCATAGGGTGTTACAAAGCGTCTAGAAGGTTGATCGAGAACTGAAGGATTCTGAACAATGGAGTTGGTGCCATCGAGCTTGCCGAATATGCCAAGAAAGGGGAAGTTGGGTGTTATTTTTCACCCTTATCTTTTGAAGGTCTACTTTATTCTTCTAAGAAAGTTCTTAATAGTTTCCATTAGGTTTTCTTGTGAAAGTACTATTATAACTTACAAGTTTTGACTAGTGGAACGGTTCAATAAGAACCCGGAGACGTAGGCAATTACTAAACTCTGTAATCAATCATTGTGCAATTGTCTTTATTATCTTGCATTAATTTTTAAATTGATTACTTAAAAGGAGAAAATTTTCAGCAATAATTAAAGCCTATAAGGGTCTGAGATTAGGTAGATAAAAACTTGATTATTTTCGGATCAAGTTGGTATCAAAGCTGGTTTTGCAAAAATGGATCTATACCTTTTCTTCCAGCTTGCCGGTTATGCTTGCATTATTAGGCACCATGGTTTGAGTGATGATCACTCAACATCGAGAACATGATCGCTAGATCGTGGAGTTACAAACCCACTTGGCTCTGTTTGAGAGTGTTAACGCAAGCAATAACAATGTATCACAGATTTATAAAGAATCTTGGATGCTCCACTTAGGAAGGGGGCTGAAGCTAGTCAACTTCGAAAGTGCCACTTGGAGAGGAAACCTTCACCGACTCAGTCATGTGTCGTCATTGTGGTAGAGGACATGATACCGAGTGATGTTGGGATTTATACCCAGAGAAGAGGCCTAAGTGGATGCATAAGAAGGACAAGGCTATTGCAAGACCTAACACCAACCAATCAAAGTGGTACCATTGGCACGGGGAGTATTAGTGGAACATCCAAACATCATACTACAACATGTGAGTGCCTCTAGACAGTGGATTCCAGTGGTTGCATGAGCATAGTTAGTAACCCTTATTTTTGATTGGACTATCAGAGTAGGGTATGTAACTGTCGATGTGGTACACCATCTAGGATTTCCCACGACACCACTTCCTCATACCAAGATAGTAGGTACAGAAGATGGTACTCTGTATGGAGTGTCTACTAGTTATTGCATTGTGAGCTTCATAATTGGGAGATGAGTTTCTGATAATATCACTCTCGACATCATCCCTTTGGAGATGGACGAAATGGTATTAGGAAACTTCTACCTTACTGCTCATCAAGGTTATATGACTGATGACAGGAGCGGAGTGGAGATTTGTATTGGACATAGCTAGAGGATCGAGTTCACAATAGGTCATGTTGTTCATCTTACATGAGGTGAAGATAGTGATCCTTCAGACTCATATGTACCCGGGGATCATGCAGATCCTAGTGCAAAGTCGAGCTCATATGTCCCTGCGGATCATCCAGATCTGACACTGAGGTCGTGTACATTCCAGCAGACCATGAGGATCTGTATGCAGAGGAGCGAGAGCCCAGGATCCACAGAAACCTATTGAGGTATCCTAGATAGACACCGAGGATTCTACATTTGGTAAGAAATCTAAGGTGCAAATAAAGTTGACTTTGTTTAGCTATTGTATTGGTTTTTCCGAGCATTATTTATTGCTCTTGTTATAATAAAACCATAAACTATTGTGTTAGGTAGAATGTATTGGTAAGACCCCTTTGAGGGAAATGTGTGTATACATCTAACCAGACATGGCACATTAGTTAAAGACCCAATTTTGGGCAATGTTTGTACTCTATTATACTTGCATTAGTAAGACCCTAGAGGGAAATTATTTTGGTGATTTTTCTAACACCATAAGATGCAGTATATTTTTCCTTGTTGAGTTATTGGTCTAGCAAGGAGGAGACAAATTAAGTCAATCCACATTGCGATGCAGTGGAGAAGACCAAGTACATAAGCCACCAAGTAGGAGAAATTTCGACAGGTTTACCATGCAAAATTATTTTCCTATAGAATTGGTATTGTAAGCTTATTGTAAAAGACTCCAAAAATGGAGCATTTATTTACAACTAGTTTTACATTTTGTATTAGGATATAATTTCTCACAATTGTATTTGAAAGTTGTATAAATACCCATTTAGGGGCACCTATCTCCTAATCAGCATGTGAGTACCTGTTACAACTTGGATACAAGAATTAACTTATATAAAGCTTGGAGATTGATCTTCCATTTGTGTAGACAGTGGAGTTCACAAGAGTCACTTGGAAATTCATTGTGTAGAGGCATTGTGACTATGTAGCGAGAAGGGTAGCTGAATCACCATTGGCATTAACATCGGGTCAGAAATTCATTTTGTGTAGAGGCATTGTGATCATGCAGAAGAGTGGTACCTGATATTAGTGTGTCAACAAGAGGATCTCTTAAAGGATAAGCTCAGAATGTCATTCAGTGTCAAGGCATTACAACCACACATATGAATGGTAGGCTGATAAGCAGATGACTTCACTGTAACACCTTGTCAAACTGTTATATTCCTCTTTTGCATTGCAAGCGTTGACATGTGATTTTTAGGAAAATGTGTGTTCCGTTGGTTGTTGAAAAATCATGTTTGCCATGGATAAATCATTTCTTCTCTTTGATTGTAGGGCTGATATGTTATTGCTTGCAATAATCTATTTTCACTTCTTATGAGTAAGTTGTAATCTGGTTTGAATGGTTACAAACTTATCCCTTACTATTGGACTCATCCTTGGATCAATTCCATTGATCCAAGGTATGTTTTAAATCTTCTTATCTAAACTGAATGAAAAACTGACATTCATTGATTAAGAGACTTAACGGACTGAACTTGTGTTTGTTGTAAATTCTTTATTATCTTGGAAGACCGTGCCTACATTCTGTTGTGTGTTGTGCTCGACTCTTCTTGATTGACCTTTGCAGGGCGCTTAATGGTGTTAAGGGAAATAGAAACCTGCTTTAGGATTCTTGAGAAAGAGAGAATATAAATGTGTCCTATATCTAATAAGGTCTATCCTAATGGGATTCAAGACTCAGGTAAATTTTCCTAACTCTTTCTATGCCACTCTATGTGGGATGACATCCTAACCTAAGTTGTTAATACTAAGTTAGTATGAAGGGAAATAACCTAAGGGATGCTAAGTTATTTCTAACCTATTACCTAATACTATTTGGTTAAGCTATGTCCTAACCTAAGGTGGCAATCTATTTGTTTAAAGGTTATATCCTAAGGTTATAATTTTAAATTAACCTAAGAAAATTGTATCTATCCTAAACTAATGGGGTATGAAAGGGAACCTATGGGTTGATTGGTAAGTGGGAGCTAAGTGGCGGTTCCTAAGCTATTAATGAGATGTGATTTTGATTTAATAGGGAAGAGTACTGCTAGACTTGGTAATTGCATGAAAATTTAGTGGAACCTACATGGAGGCATCACTAAGTTTGGAAATGCATGTTGAAGTTCAATTTGGTCTCGCCAACTTTGGATGGTAGTGGCAAGGAGAGATATGCGGGAATATGCAATTTAATGTCATTAATTTGCCTCGGTTTTGGCAAGAAAACCATCTTGGAAGGCATGCTAGCGGATTTGTTGGGGGTTGTTTGGTTTTGCATGCTTCATGATTTTTTCTCTACATGGAGCTATCTGGTTCTTGAACTAGTAGTTTGATCTTCACTTTGTGGTTATTTTTTATTTCTCTAATCTATTTTCGATTTGAGGAAAGTATATGAGGCATTGTGGAAAAATATTATGGTTGGTTGATCTTTCTTGGAGAAGAAGAGGTGTTGGAAGCTCACCAAAGTATTATTCGAGACAGCAAAGAAAGGCATTAGTAGGCATGATAGGCTCTACCCATTAATATTTCTTGCTCTTCTCTAAATGTTTTCATAAAAACAACTCTGCTCTTTGTGGGTAAATAGTTTTCTATTTTCTCTGGTTAATTGCTTGCTTGATAGAAGAAATCATGTGGTTTATGGATTCATATTTCTTGCATGAGAAGGTTGTACTTGTGTGTGTGTTCTCTCTAAATTATTTAAATGTGATGATACATTTTGAGCTACGAGACCCTTCTGTTTGGTTTTAGTTCAGATTTTTGGACTGTATACTCGAAAGTGGATTTGGGTATATGAGCTTTGTTGGAACTTTTAATAGGAAGTCTCTGCTATGAATGGGAAGTGTATTGTTATGTTTCTTTACACTTTTCTGAGTTGGTTTTGTTGCATTGTTTACTCTATTTTATGTTTCGTAAAGGAATGCACTTAACGGATTCTGAACAGGAGTTGTGGAAAAGTATACTTGTGATAATTTTTTCCCATCTTTAGGTATCTTGCATTACTCTTTTTGTTGTCTTCGATTGTTTATATGATCGTTGGAAACTTCTTGAGTTGTGTTGTGAAAGGAGTTTTATAATCTTCTTTCAATCTGTATTTTATCTTATATACAGTTCGGACTGGAACTCGTGTTTTGTTGATAAAAGAGAAGTGTGGTTTTGAGTTGTTGTAAGTCATACTTCGGCTTGTTTAAACAATGAAGGGGGTGAATACCCTTTTCTTATTTGAGTTTCTCTGCCTTGAACTTTTCTTTTATTAAGAGTTGTATAGTCATATTGTTTGGTTCTAAGAGGCAATACGAGTTATTAAGGGATAATAGTCCTATTTGACTGTAGCTCGGTTTGAGTTCTTGTATTCGAGTTGTTAAGGATGAGAAATTTGTTTGACTATAGCTATGTATTGAGTCTTGTATTCATACTGAACTTGAATGGAACTATTTGATACATTGAACTTGGTTTGGGGTTCTTTCCTTTCGATCTTTCTTTTCAAATGTGGAAAGTTTAGATTTTTTTTGTGGAACTCAGCTGATCGTGTTTCTTTGTAGATCAAATTTCTTTTATCGATATGGAAACTATCTTGTTAGTCTGATAGAGTTTCTTGGAATCATTTTTCTATCCATTCTAATATTGAAGATAGTATTGTAAAATTACTCTCTAAAACTAGAAAACAACTTTTCTCTATTTGCATGTCAAGAGGGAATTACCTTCTCAGGTTTGTTTGGTTTATTCAAGTTATTCTCGGAAACATTTCAATGTTAGACTTACTTATTTTTAAGTTTGTATTTTTGGTTTTATTAGGAAACCAAATCAACTCTGTTTGAGCCTGCTTGGTTTCGTAATTGATGTGTTGATCAAATTGTCTTGTCGACTCAAGGTGGTTTTCAGTTAAGTCTGACCTGTTGAATGTGGATGGTAATTTTTCTGCTTTGACTGTTGCATATGGCTGAGGCATACATCTTTTGGAAGTTGTATTTGTTATTACTCTCTATGTACTTAACAGATAGTATGATCCTTTCTCGATTGGATAAGGGTAAAATATAACCTTGTATGAGTCATATCTTGCATAATGGAATGTAGGAGTTTGATCAATTACTAATATCTGAATGAATGTTGAAAAATCATAATGGTTGAAAGTGATTTTATAATTTTTGTTCCTCTTCCTTCTTGGATTAGATTGGAATTATTAAGGAATAATTATCTCTTAAAGAAATGATGAATCTGTTTCTTTATTTCATATGTATTTATACATGTATGAATTCGGTTCACTCTAAACCTGACTACTATTTCATAATGAATGTTGAATTCAAGAATAGTTGTATTGAATCTTCTTTTAAATTATTTAAATTGTTTAAATTAAGGATTTTGATCCTTCCTTTCTGAGGATAAAAAGAAGGATTCGTTTAAACCGAATGAAAAGGAAATGGAAATTATGTACTTTCAGTTTGTTCTCCTTTATCTTTTTATGAACATGTATAGGTTTGATTGAATCAAATACTTTACTTATAGTAAGTAACTAACTAGTACTTGATCTTTCGTTTAATTTTATACTTGATGTATACCTATGGAAATTTGGGAATGTCTCAATTTGGTAAATGAAACATTGATGACTTGGCATACATTCTTGTATTGTTAAGAGGCCTAATATAGAACCTAGGTTATTTTACTTAACCTATAATTAGGTTGCCTTTTATGATTTGTGAATCTTTTGTATATTTAAGACGTAGGATGATTCATCTTAGAAGGATTACATTGCTGTAATTAACTTGAATTTACATATTTTCTAGAAAATTGGAAAGAATGATAAGGAAGTCTTTGATTTCGAAAGAAACTCTTGTCAATAGAAAGATCAATTCTGTATTTCAAATTCTGTAAGAATTATGAGATAGTTAAATGCCAAGGGCTACTAATTAATGTAAATAAGTATCTGTTGGGACAATAATTATATGATATAATGCAGTAGTTGCTTGATTATATAATGGTCTCTCATAAAGTGATTACAGATTTATATTTGTGCTTCTTTTTGGGATGTTATTACTTATGCTTATTTTAATTGATTGCATTAATTGCTTCATTAAAGTAGAGTTGTTTTAATGAAACAATTAGTTAAGTGCACTTCATTTTAATGCTTAGTGCTTATCATGCTCAGTTCAATGAACTGACCCATGCTAGCAATTTTTGTAGATGGACTTCGTAAGTGATAAAAGAAGGTAGTAAATTTTATGATGTCTTGGCTGATTTAAGTCTGACTCTTTGTAAAGAATTCCGATTCATTCTTGAGTTGTATTGAAAAAGAAAAGTTGTATTATTTTTAGAATGAAGGTTGTTTGTTATACAGTATGCAAAATGCATAGTCTTGTAAATGTATAAGTTTATAATGATGAATTGAAAGTTGGAGATTTACTTGTATTGGTTGTGTAAATTATCTTATATTTTATGAAGGAGATGGAAATCCTATCTTGATGATATTCTTCATATCTGTTATATGCTTATTTTGGATAAACTTGATAATTTGGATAAAGGGAATTAGTTCAATTTCCCTTATTAGATGTAGTTTGTTAAGTTGCATAAGATAACGTTCTTTATCTAAAAAATACTAACATAGTAATGGAATGTGTAATGAATATGCAGTTAAACTATAGAAATTGTGAAAGATAAGAAGGGTATGACAAACCCTAACACTTAATCATGTAGAGGAAGACTCTTCCTCACTCAAAGGAATGTAATCTAAAGAGTGGTGATATGATTGTTAATCATTAGACTTCATTTCCTATGAAGTCTACTATAGTTGAACCTATTTGGTTGCTACACCTTCTTTGAATGGTTAAGTTACATTATAATGGAACTTATGATGTTGTTGTCTTGTTTTTGGATAACTATTTGTTAAGCCAAGTAAAACAAACATAAAAATCAATCATAAGTTAAGGAAGTTATTTAATGATTAATTGAATCAAATATAGAAAAGAACTTATGGAGTGTTGGATTAGGGTTTAGCAGGGTTATTGTAATCTATTTAATAATCCAAATTAATAATGTATTAATAACCTCCTAGGGGTATGTACATCATGACAAGGCAGTTTCTATAGGATGTTGGCACACACCAACTGCGAGGATTGTACCTTCAAGAAGACTAGGGTATTCTCGAGGATACAACGTTGTAGTTGACATGTGGCAACACCCTTCACATTGATCATCTAGATCTACACACATAAGGACTTGAACTTAGTTTCTCTCAAGATCAAGTTACTAGCATGTTTTGAATTTGGAGTAGACTTCCATGACTCAGGGTACCTTGGCATATTCAGTTGACTTAGGTCGACCGAGTATGCCCATTTACCCTCAGTCATCGTGGACATCTTCCTAAACAAATTATGTTGTTAACCTGAGTTAGGGACAAACCTTGGGCAAGTGGACTGACGAAAGTCGGTAAGAAAGACCATTATAAATAACATATGAGTGAGATGAAGGATGTATTCTAGAATGACGAGTATGCCGTATATAGGAATAGTGACATGAACAATATGTTGAAAATATTTGGCCAAAGTATCACAAGTTGTTGGTTGCGTTGTCCTATGTCACCTAGTTTAAAGTAACGTGATGTCAGATGAATATTGGTAACAAATATTTAGATAGGTTCTTTAAACAGATCACTCAGTACCCAGTTTAGGGTAGGAAAACCAAGTATACATAGTATACATAAAGTATTCTATGCTAAAGTCAAACATGAGAGATCAGTTGGTAACCGAGTCATGGAATGAGAGATCGGTAACATACCAAGTCATTACATCTGCATATGGTTATCTATTATGAGATTGATTGGCATGGAATGTGTGTTCTAAATGATGTTTTATTTAGAATAGAGAACATTGTGTTTCAAAAAAAAATCCCTTGTTTCTAAAGTATTAAAATGGGAATGTTACATCTTGGTATCAGAGTTAAAGGTTGTAGCTCTTGGACCTATTGTGTCCATAATCTGATGAAACTTAAATTTTCTTGTTAACAGAAAATGGTTAGAACAAGAGGAAATGTTGCAAATAATCCTCCACCTGAGGAAGGAGCAACAACAGCCCAAAAACTTGATGATATCCTTACTTCCTTGATGGACACAAGAGATCGTTTGATTGTACTTGAATAACAAGTAATGGGAAATGAGGAGGAAGAAGATGCTGGTAACAATAATCAGCCACCTCTGAGGACAATGCCAATTTAGGTGTTGATAATAACAATGTGAACATACCTAATCAGCCTGAGAACAAAAAGGCTAGGTTGGTAGCTGAACTCACTAATGATATAAAAAGTATAAGTCCACCCAATTTTGATGGCACCACATTAGGGAACGGAGCTAAGAATTAGCTCAAATGAAATGGAAAAATACTTTACAATAAAGAATTTCTCAGAAGAATCAAAGGTAATATGGGGAGCATATCAGTTTTCCCATGAGGCATCTTCATGGTGGGACAGCCGTAAGGCTGAGTTAAATATTGATGAAACTAATATCACATGGGATCAATTTAAAGGTTATTTTAGGAAACGTTGGCTTCCGCAACTTTACTATGATCAAAAAATGACTAAATTCTAGAACTTAGCTCAAGGAAAGCTAACTATAACTGAGTATTGGGAGTGGTTTACTAAACTCCTTAAGTATGTACCTCAATACCAAATTGATGAGAAGTTTAGGATATAGAAATTCATCATGGGATTGAATCTCATTATAGGAGGAGAGGTGGATGTTCACAGCCCAACCATGATGGAAGGGGTTGTTGAAAAGGCCATAAGGCAAGAACAGAAATTGAAGGTAATTTCTGCTCATAAGGAGGAAGTAAGGAAGAAAATCCCCAACTCCTCTTCATCATCTCTTGCACCTAAGAAAGGACCATGGAAGAAATTTGGAATGAAAATTAAGTTTTCATCTGATACTAACATGAAAGAAGCAACAAATAAGTTTTTGGTAATGCACGAAACAACTTTGTCAAGAACAATAATAATGGACAGAAGTCCTATGGAGGTCAGAATGATAACTCTAAGGATGGAAACAAACTCGAGCCTAGGAAGGGACCTATAGGAGGTTGTTATAACTATGGAAAAGATCATTATGAAAATCAATGCCCTTTGAAAAAGGATGATCATAATTAGAAGCACAAGATACACATTGCAGTAGCTGACAAGTAGGCAGAGAAACATGCCACGCCTATAGAGGTTGCGGTAAGTTATTTGGTTTACCTATATCTATTCTTTTTTACATTGGAGCTACTGAATGTTTTATTTCTAGTAAATTAGCATGAAAACTAAAAAGAAAAGCTAGAAACATGGATAAAACATGGATTGTACATTATGGAAACAATATTGTTCATATAGTTAGTATGTGTCTTTTTGGAGCAGTCCTTGATTTACCTAACTTTTCCACTAAATTTGATCTTTATGTTACACCTTTGGGGTCTTATGATGTAATCATAGGTGTTAATTGGTTAGTAGAACATAAGGCTAAAGTGGACTATTTTGAAAAACACATTAGTTGTTTAGATGACCTATAGAAAACAACAAGAGATTTAGGGTGTGAAACATGAGATTTCATTAGAAAACTATCAGCTATGTAACTTTAAAAGGCCAAAAATAAAGGTTGTACCTTATATGCAGTAAAAATTACTAAAACAACTGAAGAGAAAAGTGATGTCATGGAATGATATCCACTATTACGAGACTTTAGTGACGTATTTCTGGAATAATTACCAAGTCTTCCACCCAAAAGGGAGTTTGATTTCACAATTGAGATCAAGCTTGGAATTGAGCCTATTTATAAGGCACCATATCGAATGACTACTATAGAATTATTAGAGCTTAAGGATCAGTTGCAAGAAATTTTGTCTAAAGGTTTGATTAGGCCAAGTGTTTCACCTTGGGGAGCACCAGTAATTTTTGTGAAAAAGAAGGATGGAACACTTAGATTGTACATTGATTACATGATGTTAAACAAAGCAACAATCAAAAATAGATAGATACCCACTCCTAGTCCATTGATAATCTATTTGATCGATGTTTGGAGAATCGGTATATTCTAAGATAGATCTTCAATCTAGATATCATCAATTGCAGATTAAGGATGAGGACATTCATAAAATAGCTTTTAGAACAAGGTATGGACATTATGAATTCATGGTTTTACCTTTTAGATTAACAAATGCACCTGCAACATTTATGAATTTAATGAATAATATCTTTCAAGAATACTTGGGCAAATTTGTGCTTGTATTCTTGGACGACATTTTCATATATTGTAAAAGTATTGAGGAACACCATGAGCATTTGAAGATAGTTTTGAAAATTTTGAGAAAGAGACGGTTATTTGGTAAGTTATCTAAATGTTCTTTCTATGACACAAAAGTGCAATATTTGGGACATGTAATAAGTAAGAATGGAATTGTTGTAGATCCTTCAAAAATTGTAGTTATAACTGAGTGGCCTACACCAAAGAATGTACATGAAGTTAGAAGCTTCATGGGGCTTGCTGGCTAGTATGGAAAATTTATGGCCAAAGTGCACTAATAACTTCTTTACGAGAAAAAGATAAGAAGTTTGTTTGGAGTGAGAAATGTGAAATTACATTCAAAACTTTGAAGGAACAGTTAACTTCAGCACCTATTCTAGAAGTACAGATCCTAATGGAGACTTTATAGTGGTAATGCGATGCATCTGTCGAAGGTCTAGGAGGTATTTTGTTACAAAATGACCATGTCATAGCATACGAAAGTAGAAAACTAAAGTTACATGAGTTGAATTATGCTCCGCATGATTTAGAGCTTGCTGCCATTGTTCATGCACTTCAAGTTTGGAGGCATTACCTGCTTGGTAAACCTTTTGAATTAAAAACTGGTCATCTTGGGCTGAAGTACATTTTCACTCAGTCAAATTTGAATGCAAGACAATGAAGGTGGTTAGAGTTTTTGTCTCAATATGATTTTGACATAAGTTACATTAAAGGTAAGGAAAAAAAGTTGTTGATGCTTTATGTTATAGGAAGCACATTTTTTCTCTTATAACGTAAGAACTCAATTCATAGATGAAGTGAAAAGTGTTATGGAATCTTATTCTTATTTTCAGCAAGTAAAAACAACACTTGCTACAGATCCAAATGATTTGAGGTATAGAGGTTTTTGCTTCGATAACGAAGGAATCTTATGATTTGAAAACAGAGTATACATACCTTTTCTAAATGATTTGAGAAAGAAATTGTTAGCTCAATTTCACAATTCACCTTTTTATGGACACCTGACATTACAAATGTGCTTGCTGATATAAAACAACAATATTTCTAGAAAGGGATGAAAAATGATGTCATTGAGTTTGTGACACATTGCTTGGAATGTCAACAAGTTAAAGTGGAACATATGCACCTAGCCGGTTTGTTGTATCCTCACAACATACCACAGTACAAATGGCAAGTGATAAGCATGGATTTTGTACAAGGATTGCCTATGTCAAGAAATAAACATGATGTTATTTTGGTAGTTGTTGATAAACTAACAAAATTAGCACACTTTATTGCTGGTAATCTTAAGGATGATTCCCCTATTTTGGCAAAAAGATTTGTACATGAGATTTTCAGATTACATGGAGTACCTAAATTAATCATATCGATAGAGATCCTAGAATGACATCAAGGTTTTGGCAAACACTTAATGCAGCTCTAGGAACTAAGTTAAATTTTAGTTTTGTGTATCATCTAGAAATAGATGGATAGAATGAAATAGTTAATCAAGTTTTAGAATATATGTTATGGATGTATTGTATGGATCAGCAGTATAAGTGGGAAGAGTACCTCCCATTAGTTGAATTTGCATACAATAATACATATCGTGCTTCTCTAAAGATGGCTCCTTTCAAAGAATTGTACGGAAGAAAATTCAGAACCCCTGTTAGTTGGGACAACATTGAGGATAGAGAGGTAATTGGACCTGAAATCCTTATGGAAATGGAATAACAATTTAAAATGATTCATGAATACTTGAAAGAAGTAGTAGATAGACAAAAGAGTTATGTTGACTTAAAGTGGGTTGATAGGAAATTTGAACTTGGTGAGAAGGTCTTTCTTCGGGTTAAACCGAAAAAGAGTTCTATAACTTTTGGTAAGGCTGCCAAGTTATCACCTCGTTATGTGGGACCTTTTGAATTATTGAAGTAATCAACCCTATAGCTTATCGTCTAGCATTACCTCCTACTTTGTCACGAATGCATGATGTTTTCCATATCTCTTTCCTTAAGAAAAATGTTTCAGATTTATCACATGCATTAAATTGGAATTCCTTGTAGGTCTAGAACCCAGCAATAATTGTGGTTAAACCCATACGAGTACTGGAAACTCACCAATTGTATTTAAGAAATCGTGAAATAAGACAATGTAAGGTCCAGTGGGATCAATTTAGCGAGGAAAGTGCAACTTGGGAAAATCTGGAAGATATGAAAACTACTTTTCCATATTTATTTGAACATAATTGATTCTGTTGACTGATAAAAATTTATGATTTTATCTTTATATAACAATAAGTATGCCATTTTTGGGGCAGATATTTAATTGTTTTAAATTAACAGCTATGAAAATGCTGATTTCTGGAACTTTAAAATTCTGATATGTTTTGGACATATGATAAGAAAGTGAATAATTTGATTGTCCTAGATGTAAATTGTTAAAATAATATAATCATCGGGATGATGATTCTTTTTAGGAGGGAAGTATGTAACACCTTGTCAAACTATTATATTCCTCTTTTGCATTGCAAGCGTTGACATGTGATTTTCAAGAAAAATGTGTGTTTTGTTGGTTGTTGAAAAATCATGCTTGCCATGGATAAATCATTTATACTCTTTGATTATAGGGTTGATATGTTGTTGCTTGCAATAATATATTTTCACTTCTTATGAGTAATTTGTAATCTGGTTTGAATGGTTGCAAACTTATCCCCTCTTATTTGGACTCATCCTTGGATCAATTCCATTGATCCACGGTATGTTTTAAATATTCTTAGCTAAATTGAATGAAAACTGACATTCATTGATTAAGAGACTTAATGGACTGAACTTGTGTTTGTTGCAAATTCTTTATTATCTTGAAATACCGTGCCTGCATTCTGTTGTGTGTTGTGCTCAGCTCTTCTTGATTGACCTTTACAGGGTGCTTAATGGCATTAAGGGAAATAGAAACCTGCTTCAGGATTCTTGAGAAAGAGAGAATATAAACATGTCCTATATCTAATAAGGTCTATCCTAATGGGATTCAAGACTTAGGTAAATTTTCCTAACTCTTTCTATGCCACTCTACGTGGGATGACATCCTAACCTAAGTTGTTAATACTAAGTTAGTATGAAGGGAAATAACCTAAGGGATGCTAAGTTATTTCTAACCTATTGCCTAATACTATTTGGTTAAGCTATGTCCTAACCTAAGGTGGCAATCTATTTGTTTGAAGGTTATATCCTAAGGTTATACTTTTAAATTAACCTAAGATCTAACCTAAGAAAATTGTATCTATCCTAAACTAATGGGGTATGAAAGGGAACCTATGGGTTGATTGGCAAGTGGGAGCTAAGCGGCGGTTCCTAAGCTATTAATGAGATGTGATTTTGATTTAATAGGGTAGAATACTGCCAGACTTGGTAATTGCATGAAAATTTAGTGGAACCTATGTGGAGGCATCACTAAGTTTGGAAATGCATGTTGAAGTTCAATTTGGTCTCGCCAACTTTGGATGGCGGTGGCAAGGAGAGATAAGTGGGAATATGCAATTTAATGTCATTAATTTACCTCATTTTGGTGAGAAAACCATCTTGGAAGGCATGTTGGTGGATTTGTTGGGGGTTGTTTGGTTTTGCATGCTTCACAATTTTTTCTCTACATGGAGCTATCTGTTCTTTGAACCAGCAGTTTGATCTTCACTTTGTGGCTATTTTTGATTTCTCTGATCTATTTTTGATTCGAGGAAAGTATATGAGGCATTGTGGAAAAATATTATGGTTGGTTGATCTTGCTTGGAGAAGAAGAGGTGTTGGAAACTTGGTTGGAAGTCTTCTTCAAATTGGCAGAGGCACTATCAGGCATGATAGGCTCTACCCATTAAGATTTCTTGCTCTTCTCTAAATGTTTTCATAAAAACAACTCTGCTCTTTGTGGGTAAATAGTTTTCTATTTTCTCTGGTTAATTTCTTGCTTGATAGAAGAAATTTGTGGTTTATGGATTCATATTTCTTGCATGAGAAGGTTGTACTTGTGTGTGTGTTCTCTCTGAATTATTTAAATGTGATGATACATTTTGAGCTATGAGACCCTTCTGTTTGGTTTTAGTTCAATTTTTTGGATTGTATACTTAAAAGTGGATTTGGGTATATGATTTTGTTGGAACTTTTAACAGGAAGTCTCTTTGTGAATCGGAAGTGTATTGTTATATTTCTTTACGCTTTTCTAAGTTAGTTTTTTTGCATTGTTTACTCTATTTTACATTTTGTAAAGGAATGCACTTAACGGATTCTGAACAAGAGTTGCGGAAAAGTAGATTGTGACAATTTGTTCCCATCTTTGGGTATCTTGCATTACTCTTTTTGTCATCTTCGATTTTTTATATGATCGTCAGAAACTTCTTGAGTTATGTTGTGAAAGGAGTTTTATAATCTTCTTTCAATCTATATTTTATCTTATATACAGTTTGGACTGGAACTCATGTTTTGTTGATAAAAGAGAAGTGTGGTTTTGAGTTGTTGTAAGTCATACTTCAGCTTGTTTAAATAGCGAAGGGGGTGAATACCCTTTTCTTATTTGAGTTTCTCTTCCTTGAACTTTGTTTTTATTAAGATTTTTATAGTCGTATTTTTGGTTTTGAGAGGCAATATGAGTTATTAAGGGATAATAGTCTTGTTTGAATGTAGCTCGGTTTGAGTTCTTGTATTCAAGTTGTTAAGGATGAGAACTTTTTTTGACTGTAGCTATGTATTGAGTCTTGTATTCATACTAGAACTTGAATGGAACTGTTTGATACATTGAACTTGGTTTGGGGTTCTTTCCTTTTGATCTTTCTTTTCAAATGTGGAAAGTTTAGATTGTTTTTGGTGGAACTCGACTGATCATGTTTCTTTGTAGATTGAATTTCTTTTGTCGATATGGAAACTATCTTGTTAGTCTGATAGAGTTTCTTGGAATCATTTTTCTGTCCATTCTGATATTGAAGATAGTATTGTAAAATTACTCTCTAAAACTGGAAAATGACTTTTCTCTATCTGCATGTCAAGAGGGAATTACCTTCTCATGTCTGTTTTGTTTATTCGAGTTATTCTCATAAACATTTCAATGTTAGACTTACTTATTTTTAAGTTTGTCTTTCTGGTTTTATTAGGAAACCAAATCAACTATGTTTGAGCCTACTTGGTTTCATAATTGATGTGTTGATTGGATTGTCTTGTCGACTCAAGGTGGTTTTCAATTAAGTCTGACCTATTGAATATGGATGGTAATTGTTCTTCTTTGACTGTTGCATATGGATGAGGCATACATATTTTGGAATTTGTATTTGTTATTACTCTCTATGTACTTAACAGATAGTATGATCCTTTCTCAATTGGATAAGGGTAAAAGATAACCCTGTATGAGTCATATCTTGCATAATGGAATGTAGGAGTTTGATCAATTACTAATATCTGAATGAATGTTGAAAACTCATAATGGTTGAAAGTGAGTTTATAACTATTTGTTCCTCTTCCTTCTTGGATTAGATTGGAATTCTTGTTAAGGAATGATTATCTCTTAAAGAAATGATGAATCTGTTTCTTTATTTCATATGTATGAACAATATATGTATGAATTCGGTTCACTCTGAACCTGACTGCTATTTCATAATGAATGTTGAATTTGAGAATAGTTGTATTGAATCTTATTTTTAATTATTTAAGTTGTTTAAATTGAGGATGTTGATCCTTCCTTTCTGAGGATAAAAAGAAGGATTCGGTTAAACCGGATGAAAAGGAAATGGAAATTATGTACTTTCAGTTTGTTCTCCTTTATCTTTTTATGAACCTGTATAGGTTTGATTGAATCAAATACTTTACTTATTGTAAGTAATTGACTAGTATTTGATATTATTTACTTTTATACTTGATGTATACCTATGGAAATTTGGGAATGTCTCAATTTGGTAAATGAAACATTGATGACTTGGCATACATTCTTGTATTGTTAAGAGGCCTAATATAGAACCTAGGTTATTTTACTTAACCTAGAATTAGGCTGCCTTTTATGATTTGTGAATCTTTTGTTTATTTAAGATGTAGGATGATTCATCTTAAAAGGATTACATTGCTGTAATTAACTTGAATTTACATATTTTCTAGAAACTTGGAAAGAATGATAAGGAAGTATTTGATTTCGAAAGAAACTCTTGTCGATAGAAAGATCAATTATGTATTTCAAATTCTGTAAGAATTATGAGATAGTTAAATGCCAAGGGATGCTAATTAATGTAAATAAGTATCTGTTGGGACAATACTTATATGATATAATGCAGTAGTTGTTGATTATATAATGGTCTCTCATAAAGTGATTGCAGATTTATATTTGTGCTTCTTTTTGGGATGTTATTACTTATGCTTATTTTAAATGATTGCATTAATTGCTTCATTAAAGTAGAGTTGTTTTAATGAAACAATTAGTTAAGTGCACTTCGTTTTAATGCTTAGTGCTTATCATGCTTAGTTCAATGAACTGACCCGTGCTAGCAATTTTGTAGATGGACTTCATAAGTGATAAAAGAAGGCAGTAAATTTTATGATGTCTTGGCTGATTTAAGTCTGACTCTTTGTAAAGAATTCTGATTCATTCTTGAGTTGTATTGAAAAAGAAAAGTTGTATTCTTTTTGAATGAAGGTTTTTTGTTATACAGTATGCCTAAATGCATAGTCTTGTAAATGTATAATTTTATAATGATGAATTGAAAGTTGGAGATTTACTTGTATTGGTTGTGTAAATTATCTTGTATTTTATGAAGGAGATGGAAATCCTATCTTGATGATATTCTTCATATCTGTTATATGCTTAATTTGGATAAACTTGATAAGTTGGATAAAGGGAATTAGTTCAATTTCCCTTATTAAGATGTAGCTTGTTAAGTTGCATAAGATAACGTTCTTTATCTAAACAATTCTAACATAGTAATGGAATGTGTAATGAATATGCAGTAAAACTATAGAAATTGTGAAAGATAAGAAGGGTATGAAAAACCCTAACACTTAATCATGTAGAGGAAGACTCTTCCTCACTCAAAGGAATGTAATCTAAAGAATGGTGATATGATCGTTAATCATTAGAATTCATTTCCTATGAAGTCTACTATAGTTGAACCTATTTGGTTGCTACACCTTCTTTGAATGGTTAAGTTACATTATAATGGAACTTATGATGTTGTTGTCCTATTTTTGGATAACTGTTTGTTAAGCCAAGTAAAACGAACATAAAAAGAAATCATAAGTTAAGGAAGTTCTTTAATGATTAATTGAATCAAATATAGAAAAGAACTTATGGAGTGTTGGATTAGGGTTTAGTAGGGTTGCTGTAATCTGTTTAATAATCCAAATTAATAATGTATTAATAACCTCCTAGGGGTATGTACATCATGATGAGGTAGTTTCTATAGGATGTTGGCACACACCAACTGCAGGATTGTACCTTCGAGAAGACTAGGGTCTTCTCAAGGATACAACGTTGCAGTTGACATGTGGTAACACCCTTCTACATTGATCATCTAGATCTACACACATAAGGACTTGAACTTAGTTTCTCTCTAGATCAAGTTAGTAGCATGTTTTGGATTGGGAGTAGACTTCCATGACTCAGGGTACCTTGGCACATTCGGTTGACTTAGGTCGACCGAGTATGCCCATTTACCCTCAGTCATCATGGGCATCTTCCTAAACAAATTATGTTGTTAACCTGAGTTAGGGACAAACCTTGGGCAAGTGGACTGATAGAAGTCAGTAAAGACCATTCTAGATAACAGATGAGTGAGGTGAAGGATGTATTCCGGAATGACAAGTATGTCATCTAGGAATAGTGACATGAACAATATGTTGAAAATCTTTGGCCAAAGTATTGCAAGTTGCTAGTTACGTTGTCCTATGTCACCTAGTTTAAAGCAACATGATTTCAGATGAATATTGGTATCAAATATTTATATATGTTCTTTAAACAGATCACTCAGTACCTGGTTTGGGGTAGGAAAACCAAGTATACGTAGTATACATAAAGTATTCTATGCTAAATTCAAACATGAGAGATCGGTTGGTAACCGAGTCATGGAATGAGAGATCGGTAACATACCAAGTCATTACAACTGCATATGGTTATCTGTTATGAGATTGATTGGCATGGAATGTGTGTTCTAAATGATGCCTTATTTAGAATAGAGAACATTGAGTTTTAAAAAGAAAATTCCCTTCTTTCTAAAGTCTTAAAATGGGAATGTTACACTTAGCATCGTGCATTTGAGGCTCGAGGTCTTGAAAGAGGCTTAGCATTATGCATTGGAGGCGTTAAGGTCTAAAGAGATTTAGCATCATCCATTGGAGGCTTGAGTTCTTAAAAGAGGCTTAGCATCATGCATCGAGGCGTTGAAGTCGAAAAGGGACAATTTATTGTCCATCATCAACATCGGATCAATCATAGCTCTACGTAACATGGAGTTCAAAACCAATTGTGATTCTGCGAAATCAACTTGGAGCCAAGAGATGTGTTATAGAATAAAATAATATCCTTGTTGTTAGATATCAAGAATCTTAGCACCACATAGAAGGAGTGTTGATGTTTCATTTAGAAACTTAGCACTATCTGACAAAGAAAGGCATGGAGGTATTATTTAGATATGAAATTGCCACATTAGAAGCATCATGGGCCCATAATCCACAGGTCCCAAGATCAGAAAATTTTTCGAAGTGAGAAGGTTTTAGAGGAGAAGACCCAAGGGTCTACTAGAGTAGAACTTCCGAGGTGGCAGTAAAGTTTCTAGATTCAGGACAACATGGAAAAATGTTCCAATATAAGCTTTTTGGGATAAAAATCCTTTCTCATTGGGGAGGTGTGATCAAGGGATCATTTTTGAAAGTTCCTAAACATCCCTAAATGGTTTCAGTGCATAAGATCATGTCGTGAGCTTTCCATTGACTGTTAGAATGTGACAATTGGACATCGGGAGCTTTAGATATGTCCGGTCAAAGTTCAGTCAACAGGAAAGTCAACTTTGGTCAACTTGTCAATATTGGACCAATGGCACTGTGACACGTGGTGAAAATGAAAAGGGAGTCATTTTTTTGTTTTTGATCTCTGGTCTTCGATGGTCATAAAAATATTGCTCGTCGGAACAAGAGGCTCAACTTTTGTTACGGAGGGAAGCCCTACCGCCGTGTTGACTATGGTATTATCGCCGACATGGTGGGTCCACAAGCCACCACGTGGCTTGCCACCATGAATCGAATTCACTCAATTTTCCTATCGAGAGATGACAAGTGGACTATATGCTATTGACCGAGTTAATTATTTTCTATACCACATTGTATGGGTCGAATTTATATTAACTAGGTAAGTCCACTTACAAACCAATTTACATGCCACATGTCTAAGTGGGCGGGTTTTATTTTGAAACCATGTATTAATGCAAAGTGGTCAGCCCACATAAACCTCCACTTACCCACATAATCCAACCAAACATACATGCCAAGCTTCCACGTGGAGAGGAGAAGGAGATGGGGGTGGTTAAGCTCACGTGGTCCTTTGACCACTATATTTGCGTGGGGAAAGGATTATTAAAGCCTCAAACATTATCAAACCCACCAAATGTGGCATATAGCCCACTTCAAAAGCTACCAACATGGGATTTTATCCCTTTCCAAATGTAATCTACCACCATGGGGAATTTATCCCATTTTTCATGTACGGGTTTAGGCTAATATTAGCCTTAGATAATATTTTATGCATTTTTTAGGGCCTTATTTTTGTATAGATAAGGAACCCATTTATTTGTAATGGACACACAACACAATGGAGAAGCTCATTCCTAGAGCTCAGAAAGGTGGAGAGTGAGCCAAGAGGATATTTATTTTCCATGGGCATAGTTGTGTGAAGACCTAATTTATTTAGGCATTATTATTTTAATTATTATGGACCCATTATTTTGAGGAAATAGTAAATTAAAATTATTATGGCTATGATTTATTAATACTACCTAGTCAACCCACAACACCACACCAAATTATTGTGAATCCTGGAATATTGACCGAAGTGACATAGGGCATTACGAAGCATCTGGAAGGCCAATCAAGAACTAGAGGATTCCGAATAGTGGAGCTGGTGCCATCGAGCTTTCCAAATATGCCAGGAAAGGGGAAGTCAAGTGCTATTTTTCACCCTTGTCTTCTGAAGGTCTGGTTATTCTTCTAAGCAAGTTTTTAATAGTTTCCATTAGGTTTTATTGTGAAAGTACAATTATAACTTACAAGTTTTGACTAGTGGAGCGGTTCAATAAGAACCCGGAGACGTGGCGTTGCTAAACTCCGTAATCAATCATTATTAAATTGTCTTGCATTAAGTTTTTAATTGATTACTTAAAAGGAGAAAATTGTTGGAAATAATTAAATCCTACTGGGTTCGAAATCGTAGATAAAAACTTGATTATTTTCGACCAGTAGTAACTTCTTCATCTCACCTTTTACTAGGATAGTTATAGATGACCAATCCATTTTTATCTCTCCACCTAGGTCTCTACAAAAATCCTACTCAATAGCATACCAAAGGATGTTGGGATGTCTGCTACCAATATGGTTAGGAGCACCTTCTTGTCTAGAAAATCAGCTAGTGCTACATGTGCATCTTTGATTCTTCCTACCAATGGCACTTGTTTGGATTCCATTGAGTAGCAGGTGCCATTTACAGGTCAAGGTGAGGCCTAGAGCATTTATAACTTTGGCTGGCATCACATTGTTTTAGGCTCCAGAATCTATGATACAATTATTTAGCTAGAAGCCTTTAATGAGGAGTGACATGTAGAAAGGTTCAACCTATTGGTTTTAGAGGCACTAAGGGCTAGCATGTTTTGGGAAGGTGGTGTGGATGGTGTGGGAAGTAATCCTTTAGAATTAGGACTTGAGGATATAGGGTTACCACCATGAACTATATTAATGAACCTGTCAAATTGGGCAGGATGTGTTTGTAGGTATTCTATTTCTGAGAGTTGGACTTTGGTTTTGCTTGCATGTTCCACAAAGTCAAATGGGGTTATGGTGAGTGAGGAAAAGGTTCCGGAAATGGAGGAAGATTTACATAGTAGAGGATTTTCTACTTTGGGTGTCGAATTCTCCATTTTGAGTGTAGCAATTCACTTGGAAGGGGGTGAGGGTGTAGCTTTTGATTGAACCTTAGATGTTCTTACAGGAACACCATTTAAAGGAGAATTGTTCTTAGCAACTTTTGAGTTGGGAGAAGAATTAGATGACTTACTTGGCATAGTATCATGATCCTTGACAACTAGTGAGTTTGGTTTTTCTTTGGCCGACTCCATAGAAGGTGGTAATGGTGATCCTTTGCTAATGATTTTATTTTGTGTGACCTACGGGGAGAATCTTATTTATTCTTCTTATCCTTTACCGTAGCCATTGAGGATGAAGCACCTTTCATGGATTGTGCATAAGTGAAAACAACACATGAGAAACTTGGAGCTTCTTCATCATTCTCATCTTCATCATCAACATACTCAATTAGGCCATTGTGCATATCAACTTCCTCGACCTCAAGATAGTTTTCATAGTCTTCCATATTTTCTTCTTCAATTTCATCAATTTCTACTTCCTCCTCCAGCTCTTTGGTGTCATAGATGGCATTGAATGGTCATGCTTCAAGAGCAAGCCAACAAGGAGGTGGAGCAATCCTTGGCCTATCTAGAGGATTTTGTTTCCTTGAAGCATTCTGCATTGTGATCGAGATAGCTGCTTCTTCAAGGAAACCAAGTCATTTTCCATTTTTTGGAACATCGGATCTGTGGTGAAAAAGTTTGAATTCCGACCCTTTTCTTTTCTATTGGGGCCTTTCACCTTTCTGGAAAAGATTAGATCATCATCAGTTTCTATTGCATGGTCTTGAGCTTCCCTTAATGTTCTTGGTTGGGTTCTTCTAAGGAAGAAACCTACTTCTAATGGCAAGGCATTGATGAAGAATCTCTTCAAATTATTTTCAGGAGGCACCACATCTTGAGGGACTCTTCTTATTACTTTATTATATCTTTCTACAAAGTACCTCATTGACTCGGAGGTTTCTTTCTTCATTTTTACTAATTAGACTAGAAGATCCTAACAATATTTTGTGCTCTTGAACATATGTTTGAATGCACTTCTTATATCCTCCCAATTTGTGATGGACCTCGATGGTAACATGTAGAACCATTCGGAAGCTTTCTCTTGAAGTGATTCCATAAAGAGTTAGACTGACACATCTTCATCCTCAACACCCAACACACCGCAAGTAGTGATAAATTTTGCTACATGATCTTCAAGGAGTTGAGAACCATCCCCTCTGAATTTTGAGAAGTTTTTTCTCAAGCCTCTCGATAGCTCATGGAGTGGTTGAGCAAGAGCCACTGGACCGGTTTTTCCTCCCCATGGTACATTAGGCCTATGGGATTCACTATCACATTCACGTTCATGATCATGATCCCCCATTCTATTTCTATTTTTTGCTTCTAACCTTGCTAAGGCTACGGCTTCTGCTGCTGATTTTTCATCTACCTCATCTTGAAGTCTCTTGATTTCTTCGAGTTGAGCTCTTATTTCTTCATCGGCTCTCACCTCTCTTTCTCTAGCTTCTTCTTGATCTTCACATCTGAAGTTTACAAGGTTCTTGTTGATGTATGAAAATTCACCATCCAAAGGATTAGTAACACTCGGAGTTCCCAACGTGACTAGTTCCTTGAAAAGGAAGCCTGGATTTTGAGTGGCTCTTGTCTTATTTCAAGTTCCTCAAAAATGGGACCAATTTTTCCTCCTTGTCTTTGTTGTTGGGTGAATCTTCTATCCACTAGATTGAAAATATATGCTCTTCTTTGTGGTGCTAGAATTTTTCTTTGCCTCTCCAATTCTGTAGCACATTCTTCTCCAAGGTCCAAAATTCTTGTGGCAATGAAGTAGTGATTGGAATTTTGTCTATTATGCCAAATAGCTTCCCTCAAATTTGAAGCAACGTATTCTTAGGTATAGAAGAGAAATTAGGGTCTTTCAATAGGAGGGTTTCCTAGAATAGCCATGATTTTAATCCATGTGGCTCATATAACCATTCAAATTCTAGAATTTTTTCTCTTTTTTGAATTTTGAATTTTACGATCTTGCGGTCACATTCGGTGCGAATCTTACTAAATTTGCCCGACGGTGGGCACTAAAAACTATTGGTTAGGGAATTTTTCGGGTAGAAAAATTTATGAATTCCTTTCCAATGATATGGGAATCTAAGTCCCTCTTCTTAACTAGTGCAACTTACGTATATGCATGTGCGTGAAAGGTGGATTTCTGTGGTGGCCTTTCAACCGGGGATCCAACAGGGGCACTCCACTAACCCTACAATAAAGATAACAATCTCTTGTTAGGGAAGAATTTTTTTTTTGAAAGTGGGAAAGGGTGAGAACTGAGATAGGGAAACTAATGTTGTAGGTAGGAAATTAGATTCATGCACCCATTAGTTAGAAACTTTAACACATGCATTTATGAGAAGAAAATAACCTTACAAATGACAATAAGATGAGATAAGATTACAAACTCAAAGTTTCTAAAATATCCTCATCAAAGAGGCTAAAAACTCCTTCTTATATTGATGCTTAAACATAAGTTGTACATAATGTGGGAATGGAGGAAATTAGAATAAAAATGGCTATTTCCTTTGCTTTCTCCGTGTGAATGCACTCTCGAGTCTACAATATTAATCACCAACCCTATACAATTGCATGAAGAAGCCATTAAATATATTTCAAGAAGTTGTTACAACTTCTTATTTGTTAGAAAGAAATGGTTTACAATCTTTTCAATCATTCGCGTCTGCTTGATTCTTGATTTGTGAAGAAACACCAATGGCGGAAAAAATCAGTCTTTTCATAATGCGGTCGTTATACTTGTTTTGTAACTTTGAATTTGAACCATTCATCTTGCTTTGAAACTTTAAACCAGAGCCATCCACGTGGGAGAAATTTACTGGAGTGGGCATGGAGGATGCCTTTTTCATTTTGTGAATTTATAGAGATTTGGCATTTTTACATTTTTGGTCCGCCTTTCCGCTTTCAATATAAGCCTTCACTTGACACATGGCTTCACTTTTTTGATAGTGGAGACAGAATCACGGATCACTTTTATAATTTTACCTTTTTTTATAGCAATGTGGGCTCAAAAAGCACAAATTTCTCCACTAGCCTGCCTCCCCACTTTGACCTTTGATGCGGGCTTAATATTTGACTTTTCTATAAATGATCGGGGTTACAGGTCACTTTATGAATTTTAGCCACTTCCTTGTGCCTCGGTCAAATTTTTTCCACTTTTTAGGCACTCAAAATTTTCTAGAAATGGCTTCATCGATAGAGATTTTCTCACCTTTCCGAAAGGTAAAATTTTCCTTCTAACTCCTTGTATTTTGCAAGTTATGGCTCGAAATTTTTCCACGGAGTTTTGAGGAAATTTTCCTGGGAAGGTCCACCCAATAGGAATGTGCCACGTGGTGGCGGAATGGCGGAGTCGTGGCTCGGGAGGTAAGTTGGAAAAAATTTCCAAGGAATGGGGGGGTGCAAAGGTAAGTTGGAAAAAAAAAAGGAATGATGGGCCCAGTGCAAAAAAAAAAAAAATGGCTTGAAAGGCCCGGCGAATGAATGAGGAGTGCCACGTGGTGTCGTGGAGGATCGGACCGGAGGGGGGTGAGTTAAAAAATTTCAAAAATCTTGGTGAGGGGCAAAAAAAAAATTTGGCCCAAGCCCAAACCAATAGAGGCTACCACATGTCCATAAGGCCAGGTGGGAGTTGGAGGGGGGAGAAAATTTGGCTTTTTTCCAAAAAGTGGTAAAAGGGCGAAAGGAAAAAAATTGGCCCACAGCGCCCGCTAAGAGAAAAAATGGAAAATTTGGAGTGGCCCCATGGACTAATAGGAGGATGACACGTGTCCTATTCTGGTGGAGTCGGGGGCATGGGGAGAATTTGGCAATTTTCCAAAGTGGTAGAAGTTTCAAAAAGGAAAAAAATTGGAGCATGCCCGCGGTGAATATGAGGATGACATGTGTCCGAGCGGCGGGGCACGGAGAATTTTGGAATTTTTCCAAAATTCAAAAAAGCTTAAAATGGCCATTTGAACCCATGACCAATGGGAAAGTGCCATGTGGCATCGGAGTGGTGGGGGCATGGAGATTTTTGGGAAATTTTCCCAAATTCAAAAAAGGGGAAAATTTTAGGTTTTGGCCCGTGACCCGATTTTTGCCCCAGTTTTTCCCTAAATCTTCAGAGGGGCATATCTTTCGATCTAGAGCTCATTTTCTCGATTTTGGTGTCATTGGAAATATATTGAAGTCCTCTACATGATGGAATCTTCAATTTTGTTTTTGGTGGAGTTTAGTGAGAGAAAAATGAAAAAATGCCTTTGGCATGGGGAAAAGAGTAGAACCGACATTCAACCACCATTTTTAATGCAGTATGGCTTCCATTCTTCTCCAGCATGGTCAAAAATCTTGGGGAATGAACTTTTAAGGGTACCCATGCTATTTTGATGGATTTGGTTGGTGGTTGAATCATTCATTTCATTTTTCCCATGTTTCTCCTTCCTGAACTCGGGTTTTCATTGTTAAAAGCCAGATTTGGCTCATTTGTAAAGGGTTGGACATTTTTATGTTTTGCAGGCTCCCTCCTTCACCTTGGCAAGTGAATTTGTGGAATATCAGACCTTTTTTAGGACTACAACATGTTTTCTACCTCCTTTTTGTTGTAATGCACTGTATTTAAAAATGGAAATGACAATGCAAGCTCTGTGAATGAATTTTCAATCCTTTCTTGTGTTGTTTTCTCTATCTGATCCTTCATTACAATTTTAGCAATTTGTGCATGATTTGTGTTGCATTTTTATAATCTGTCAATCTGCAAAAATAGATGTTCACCACTCCTTTGGTGTATCACCTTGTTAGTTTAGTTTTATCTTCTTTTCTCTCTTCTATCCTTGTCTCCTTGGCAGAATTAGAGTAGGATTTTGAGTTAAACCTCTGCAAATTTCATGCATACATCTGATCAGAGGAGTAGAGGAACCAACCTTTAATCTGAGAGTTTTTCCCATTTTTGCAAGTCCCACACTTGGGGAAAAGATTCCATGTTGTGCAATCACACTAAATGACCCATTATCAAACTAGAAATATGAGAAAACATCATTAGGGGGTGTTGCTGATTTGCACTAACAGTTTTGGCATGCCCGGTGGGACCTTAGAGGTCTTCATCTTCATTACAACAAAGTTGATGTGCATTTTTGTAAGTTTCTTGCTTAAAAGAGCCCTGATTTGCACATCTGGTGACTCCAAAGAGATAAAATCAACTGGTTTTAGTAGTCCAAGTCTAAAGATTCATGAGAAGGATCCAAACAAGGTCAAGGGCTAGAGAAGAGGGATTTTTGAGTATCTGCAATTATCCCCAAGAAGAGAGAGAGGGAAGAAGAATTCAAAGGTCTCCATCTCCACCAAACAGAACTCTATCAACTCCTCCACAGTAGACCTTTCACCCAATCAACAAGGGTTCTCAGGCCAATCAAAATGGCACAACACAACCCTTATGTCAACTTCACTTGGCAGTAGCACCCACTTGCTCTCAATGCACAAAACCTAGTTCTAGTTGCAGCATTGAAGAACATCCCATACTTTACTGGGGAAAATCAGACCACTCCTAGTGATCATGTCAAAGACATTGCTAATGTTTGTGCAATCCATGAGATTGTTGAGATGCAAATTGCTGTCAAATTGTTGGCATCTTCATTCAAAGGGAAATCCTTGCAATGGTTTAGGAGCCTTGGGGTAGGCTCTATCCAAAATTGGAACCAATTGTGCATAGCTCTCCATGATGTAGTTTGGAGAAAAGGGAGATAATTTGTCTCTATTGGAACAACTGACAACTATCAAGAGAGCTCCCAATGAGTAGCTAACAGACTTCAATTTCAGATTTCAAAGGACATGGGATAGAATCCCAGTGACAGTAAGGCCAATAGCTGAAGGTGCTTTCTTATACTATCTCAAAGCTTTAAATTCTGATATTTCTATGTTAATCCAATCCATGGGAGGTGCAAATATACCTACAGCTTATAGCATTGCCATTAGGGCTGAGAATTGTTTGATCCAAGCTGGTAAACTGGCTCCTAGGCCTCCCATGCCCTTATATCCAAACTTGGAAAACCCAAGCACTAGTCAAGCACCTACTTTAGCTCCTATTCCCACTCCTAGAAATCAGAGTTCAAATGAAACTTCTACTTCATCCTCTAGTGCCTCAAATGAACTTCAAGAAGTCATGAAACAATTACAAAATTTAGGCAATGAGCTGGTTACACTCAAGAGGCAGCAAGCCCAAAGTTTTAGACCTTCTTATCAGTCTCAAACTCAGCCTAATAGGCAACCATATCAGCCTAATAGGCCACCCAATCCAGCTACAAATCAAAATCAAGTAAGGCCTCCTGCCAATAGACCATTTCAGCCCTATAACCCCAATGTTGCATCTACCTCTAAAGCCTTAGTGCCAGTGTAAAATAATATAGCTCAAGAGTATGATTGGTGTTTCCCATGCAATGAACCTCACAACCAGTCTATGTGCTTCAATGGTGCTTTGAACCAAGCTTTGATGGTGACAACAAAATGGCATAGAGAGTGAGGTGAGTCAAGAAACAAACCAACAACAAGGAACATCTCAAAAAAATACAACTCCAAATGAGACTACACTTGTGAATTGGCAGGCTGAAGATTTTTGTGGTATGAATCAAACAATTTCTCAGAATGTAGCAGCTAACACATGGTCAAAGAAGAGGAATATTGGTGAAGGGCAGTCATTAGCTCTAGGTGATCCACAACCTTCCATCACTCCACAAAGTGTTGGCAAGAAAAATGCAGTTCCAAATGTGCAAGGACAGCCCAAGCCACCTTCTAGACCAGCTCAAATGCCAGTGTTGCAGCCCATGTACAAGAAAAGAATGTGCAGGCTAAGGGGCAAAAAGAGATGTTTCATCCCCATTTAACATCATTGAACAAATGAAGAAGACAAATGTGAATATATCTATGTGGGAATCACTATCCATCCCAGGCCAAAGGGATCTACTACAAGCTGCCATGAAGAATTGGTCAACTTCAAATCAACAAGCTCATATGCAAGAGAAGGTACTCACAAATGTTGCTCAGCCTGAGGGGAAGCTTGGAGGACAACAAGGTAAAGTTTTGAAGCCCCCTCCATTCTATGTTTCATTGATCATTGGGGATAAACTAGTACACAATTGTATGATTGATTAGGGCAAGTAGTTATGTGATGCCCAAGCAAATAGCTGATCAGTTGGCCTCCAATATGAAGTCATATCCAAAGGGGTGGTGCAATTGGATGGGACAATAGTAACAATAGTTGGGGTAATTAAATATTTGAGCCTCACTTTGCATGCATGCCCCAATGTCACTATTTTGCAAGATGTGTCAGTGATAGATTTACCACCACTTTTTGCCCTATGTTTGTCAAGGGATTTCACAGCTAGAATTGGAGGCTATTTATCTATTGATTGGTCACACATGTTGTTTAGACAAGATATGGAACTAAGGCCACAATCAGGTCTGAACCTATTGCAAAATTTCACATTGAGCCTCATACTCCAAGCCCAATCAATGCCAACTGTTTAACATTTGATCAAGAGGATTATCCAGCATAGATGAAGCTGACACCAAAGTTGGAAGCATCCCAGATTTGACTCTTGATGAATGGGCAAGCAAGGTACATGCTTTTGATCCCTACAAGGAAATAGAGGAATCTGAACTAGGAGTTTATTACATGCATGAAGAAAATCAGCCTATTCCTAGCATCACCAAGCTAGACCATAAAGATGACAATGAGGTATGGCAGTTGTTCTTTGATGGATCAAGAAGTAGACAAGGTGCGGGGGGAGCTATGCTTGTTTCACCTCAAGGCATTAAGTATTATTCAGCTTTTAGATTTCAGTTTGCATGTTCTAACAACACTGCTGAATATGAAGCTTTGATACATGGATTGCATTGGTCAAGAAGAGAGGTATAACAAAACTTACAAGTCTTTGGTGACAGTGAGCTGATTGTTAATCAAGTTAAAGGACAACATGCTGCCAAAAATGACCTGCTCAAGAGTTATAAGAATAGGGTGTGGGACCTCATTGAGGATTTTGAAGGCTTTGGCATCAACTCCATCCCTAGGAAAGAAAACCAAGCTGTTGATAGGCTTGCAGCAGTTGGAGCAGCCTTTGATGTTGTGGAGAGTATCAAGGAAGATAAAGTGTAGCCAAACATTCATGTGATTGTAAGGCCATCAGTGCTAGACAATAATGTAAGTTGGCAAGTGTTTGAAAGTGACCAACAAATCATCAATTTCTTGCAAGAAGAAGCTGAGTTCTCAGCCAAAAATCAGGAAAAGTTAGAACAACAGTATGGTGATCAAGTGGTACAGCTGAGAACCAACAAACTACCAAAAGGACTTGTCACTTTGGAGTCCATCTTTAATCCTAATGATCAATTTAGGAAGGAGAAAGCAAACATCCAAGTCAAGGGAGAAGATTCAGTGCCCATCTCGGTGGGAGAAGGCAAATCACTTCAAATTGGTAAAGTGGCAACCAAGCAAGAAAGGTATGAGTTCATGCAACTTTTCCAAGAGTTCCCGGATATATTTTCTTGGAGCTATGAAGACTTGAGAGGTTTCAATCCCAAGCTAGCTCAACACACAATTGAATTAGATCCAAGTGCTAAACCCATCAGGAAAAAACAAAGACCGGTCAATCCACACATGGAGCCTCTCATGAAGAAGGAATTGAATAAGTTAATAGAGGCAAGTATCATATTTCCCATCAAGCATTCAAGTTGGGTTGCAAACTTGGTTCCAGTTAGAAAGAAGAGTGGAGAAATCAGATTGTGTGTAGACTTTAGAGATTTGAATAGAGCATCCCTCAAGGATCATTACCCACTTCCTTCTATGGAGTAGATTTTGCAAGTTGTTGCTGGCTCTGAGAGGTTTTCATTGCTAGATGGTTATTCAGGGTATAATCAGATCATGGTAAAGGAGGATGATCAGTTCAAAACAGCCTTCACCACCAAATGGGGAACCTATGCATATAGGAAAATGCCATTTGGGTTGTCTAATGCATCAGAGCTACCTTCGAAGGGAATGGATATGGCATTCAAGGGATTGATCAAAAAAATAGTGCTTGATATACCTAGATGATATTACTTGTATTTTCTAAAAGTGCAGCAGATCATCTCTTTCATTTGAGACAAGTGTTCCAAAGATGTAGAAGATTTGGGGTATCCTTGAATCCCAAAAAATGTATTTTCTAGCTCATGAAGGAAAGCTCCTAGGCCACATTGTTTCCAAAGAGGATTAGCAATTGATCTAGAGAGGGTTGAAGCAATAAAATCACTTTGCCATTACCAAGTCACAAGAAGGCCCTTCAAAGTTTCTTGGGAAGAATCAATTTTGTTTGAAGGTTTGTTCCAGACTTTGCAGCCCTTGTCAAGCCAATAACTATGATGTTGAAGAAAAGTATGGCTTTCAAATGGATAGTTGAAGGTAAGGCAAGTTTTGAGGCAATCAAAGAGGCTATCTCACAAGCTCCAACTCTCATTAACCCATATTTCTCTAAGGATTTTATCCTTTATGCATTTGGAGGTGATGATACAATTTCTACAATTTTAGTACAACAGAACAAAGAAAATGCAGAGCAGCCAATTGCCTTCTTTAGCCAAAGCTTGGAGGACTATGAGGTGAGGTATTCCTTCATTGAGAAGCATGTTCTTGTAGTGATTAGGAGCTTGAAGAAATTTAAGCATCTAGTTTCAAACAACAAGGTTCAACTGTTGGTTTCTCATGTGGGAGTTAAGGACTTCCTCCTCAACAAAGACCTAAATGAAAAATGTGCAGGGTGGATTACTCATGTCATGGAGTATGACATTGAGATCAAAGTCACCAAGCTGGTCGAGGAAAGGGATTGTGTGAGCAGCTGGTCTTGAGCAAATCAATGGAAGCAAGCAATGGGAAGGATGTTGTTTTGGCGTTGCAAGACAACCAAGAACAAAGAGGTGTTCAAGAAGAGAATGGTGGTATGCTCACTCCTTGCTGGACCCAAGACATAATGCACTTCTTACAAATAGGCCTATGCCCTCCAGAGATGAACAAAACCAAGAGAAGACACTTCAGATTGCAGGCTATTCCATATGCACTTGTTGATGGTGTCTTGTTCAAAAAGGATATAAATGGAGTGTTGTTGAGATGCATTGGGACAAATCAAATTAAGAGAATGTTAGAAGAGTTCCATGGTGGATCAGTTGGGGTCATTTTTCTCCAAGAGTGACAGCCCTCAAGATTATGAAGGCTGGCTATTATTGGCCCAAGGTGTTTAGTGATTGTTATGCATGGATCAAGAGGTGCAAAAATTGTGCATTCTTCACAGGCAAGGAAAGATTAGCAGCCCTTCCATTGCACCCAATTTCAGTTGACCAACCATTCATGCAATGGGGTTTGGACTTCATTGGAGTCATTAACCCAAACTCAAGCCAAGGACACAAGTGGATTCTAACAACAATAGACTACTTCACCAAATGGACTGAGGCGGTGGCACTCAAAGAGGCAAATGAATCTAGCATTCTAGACTTCTATGAGGGGATAGTAACTAGATTTGGTATACCTACCACTATAATATCAGATAATGCATTGGCATTCATAGGATCAAAGGTAACTGAATGGGCTGTTAAGAATGGGATCTATCTGAGCACTTCATCAAATTATTACCCTCAAGGTAATGGCCAAGCTGAGTCTACCAACAAGAACCTATTAAAGATCATCAAGAGGACTCTTGATGAAAATTAAAGAGACTTGGCACACTAAACTTAAATCAGCCTTATGGGCTGATAGGATAACTCCCAAGAGATCCATCGGTAACTCTCCATTCAAACTTGTTTATGGAAGAGAGAAATCTTGCCTATGTCACTTGAGTTGCCAACGTTGGAACTCATGAAGCAATTGGAATTGTTGGAGTTTGAACCCATGGAGGTTAGATATGCAGAATTGATGGAACTCCAAGAAATCAGAGAGCATGCAGCCCAAACAATGGAGAAGGACCAAGCCTTGATCAAGAGAACCTTTGATAGGAAAGCTAAGGCTAGAACCTTCCAAGTTGGAGATTTAGTGTTGAAATGGGATGCAGACCGAGAAAATCCAGGAAGGCATTCAAAGTTTGATGCCATTTGGAGTGGCCCCTACATGGTCACAAAATGTAAGAACAACAATGCCTTCCAATTGTCTACATTGGATGGTGAAGAACTATAGATTCCAGTTAATGGAATCCATCTAAAGCATTGCTACTAGAAAGGAAACTCCTCACCTTGTACATATTAGCTTAGATTTTCATTCCTCCAAGTGCTTGTGCACATTGTTTTTTTGTAGCTTAGTTTTACATTTCCCTAAGTGCTTTGGCACAAGCTTTGTTGTCCCAAGGATGCATCTTTGCAGGCCATGTTCCAGATCAAGTGATGTTCTACTCTCACAATCTTCTTTCTAGAAATTTTCTAATGAGTTGAGAGTACCAAGTAGTTAAGTTGATGACTCCATTGCCCAATGGATTGCTTCAGGCAACTGGTCATTCATCCAACAGGCAAGATGACCCCTCTGAGTCACCAAAATTGTTATCCAAAATAAGCCCCTTGCTTATTTTTGGCTAACTTTCTTTCATTCCTTCCTTCCTTGTGCCTCAGTCAAATTTTTCCACTTTTTAGGCACTCAAAATTATTTAGAAATGGCTTCATCAGATAGATAATTTTCTCACCTTTCCAGAAAGGTAAAATTTTCCTTCTAACTCCTTGTATTTTGCAAGTTATGGCTCGGCGGAGTTTTTGAGGGAAATTTTCCTTGGGAAGGTCATGACCAATAGGAATGTGCCACGTGGTGGTGGAATGGCGGTCGGTGGAGGTAAGTTGGAAAAATTTCCCAAGGAATGGTGGGGGGTGCAAAAAAAAAAATTTTTTTCCATGGGCCACAGCCAAAAAGGAAAGAAATGGCTTGAGGCCCGTGAAATGAGGAGGTGCCACGTGGCGGTGGAGGAGGAGTCGGAGGGGGGTAAGTTAAAAAAAATTCAAAAATGGTGGGGGCGCAAAGAAAAAAATTTTTGCCCGAAGCCCTACAAAAAATAAAATTGAATGGCCCACATCAAAGTGTGTCCATGAGGCCAGTGGGAGTCGGAGGGGTGGAGAATTTTTGGCTTTTTGCCAAAATAAGAAAAGTGGCGAAAGGAAAAAATTGGCCCATGAGCCCCAGGAGGAAAATGGAAAATTTGGAGAAACCCCACAGGACTAATAGGAGGATGACACATGTCTGTTCACATCAGGTGGAGGTCGGGGGCATGGAAAAATTTTTGAAATTTTTCCAAAGTGGTAGTGGGTCAAAGGAAAAATTTTTAGCATGCCCACGAAAATAAAAGTGAATAGGAGGGTGACACGTGTGCAACGGAGGCGGAGGGGGCGCGCGAGAGATTTTTTGGAATTTTTCCAAAATTCAAAAAAGCGTAAAATGGCCATTTGAACCCATGGACCAATGGGAAAGTGCCATGTGGCATTGGAGTGGTGGGGGTGGAGCTTTTTGGGAAATTTTCCCAAATTCAAAAAAGGGGAAAAATTTTAGGTTTCGGCCCGCCGACCCGATTTTTGCCCCAGTTTTGCCCTAAATCTTCAGAGGGGCATATCTTTCGATCCAGAGCTCATTTTTCTCATTTTGGTGTCATTGGAAAGCTATTGAAGTCCTCTACATGATGGAATCTTCAATTTTGTTTTTGGTGGAGTTTAGTGAGAGAAAAATGAAAAAACCTTTGGCATGGGGAAAAGAGCAGAACCGACATTCAACCACCATTTTTAATGCAGTATGGCTTCCATTCTTCTCCAGCATGGTCAAAAATCTTGGGAATGAAATTTTAAGGGTACCCATGCTATTTTGATGGATCTTGGTTGGTGGTTGAATCATTCATTTCATTTTCCCACGTTTCTCCTTCTTGAACTCGGGTTTTCATTGTTAAAAGCCAATTTGGCTCATTTGTAAAGGGTTGGACATTTTTTATGTTTTGCAGGCTCCCTCCTTCACCCTGGCAAGTGAATTTGTGGAATATCAGACCTTTTTAGGACTACAACATGTTTTCTACCTCCTTGTTGTTGTAATGCATTGTATTTAAAAATGGAAATGACAATGCAAGCTCTGTGAATGAATTTTCAATCCTTTCTTGTGTTGTTTTCTCTATCCTGATCCTTCATTACAATTTTAGCAATTTGTGCATGATTTGTGTTGCATTTTTTATAATCTGTGTCAATCTGTAGAAATAGATGTTCACCACTCCTTTGGTGTATCACCTTGTTAGTTTAGTTTTATCTTCTTTTCTCTCTTATCCTTGTCTCCTTGGTAGAATTAGAGTAGAATTTTGAGTTAAACCTCTACAAATTTCATGCATTTACATTTGATCAACAAGAGGAGTAGAGGAACCTCAACCTTTAATGATGGAGAGTTTTTCCCATTTTTGCAAGTCCCACACTTGGGAAAAGATTTTGAGTTTGACTTAAAAAGGAGGGGGTTTTGAGGGTGACAACATTCATTTAGGTTTTTTCAAGCAATGTACCCACAAAGAAATACAAGACTACCATGGGAAGGAACTCACCTCATTTCACGTCCAAGCATGTGAGAAAGCATGGATGGAAGGTGTGAAGGCCTTGCCACCTTCTTTATGGGTGCATAAGTTGTATTCCACATTATAAGATTGTGCATGTGCATTGTATATTCACCGAGAGATGTACCGTCGAGATAGGAAATTGGTAGGACTTGATGGCGGAACTCCTTCAAGATTTCAAATATTGGATTACTAAAACATGGTTTAATAGGGTATTACATGTGTTTAAGTGCCTTACGATGGGAGATATTGTCATGGTGGAGGATAGAATACTAGATTTTTTGGATGAACCTGGTTTGGAACTACGCTTTGATGAGGAAGAATCAGAGGAGATGTAGCTTAAGCATGTATGTATGGAGAAAGAGAAAGGAAAGATGGTCTATGTGATAGATGGTGAAGAGATGGAGATTTTGGATGCTAACCATACTAAAGGTACACACAAAGTTATTGATAGTGCTGATGAGAAAGCACGTGCCTACCATGAGCCCCTAAAAAAATAAGGTTAACATCGGTTTAGAAACAGAACCTAAGGAGGCCACTATTGGAGACTATTGGTGAGAAGGAGGTTTCGAAGATCATTGATCTACCATGCAAGTTTCAGGACTTATTTCTACATGGATACCATGAGCTTAAATGTATTCACCACTCCTTGGGAGAAATGAAAATCAAGTTAAAGGAGGGTGCACACCCGATTCGGAAGAGACCTTATCAAATGAATTTGAATCTTTACATCAAATTCAAGGAGGAGATAGACAAGATGATCACATCATGCATTATTGAAGCCATTGAGGAATAATAATGGGTAAGTCTGATGGTCATCAATATTAAAAAGGATGGAAGGGTAAGGATATGTGTTAACTACGAGGGATTTGAATGTAGTATGCTTCATTGACCCTTTTCCAACCCCTTTTACTAAATAAATCCTAGGAGTAGGCTGGGCGTGAGATCTATTCCTTCACGATGGATCTTGAGGATACCATCAAGTTATAATTTCTAAAGAAGACCAAGAAAAGACAACTTTCACCACTGAATGGGGAATTTTTTCCTATACTGTCATGTCTTTTGAACTGAAGAACATGCATGTTGTGTTTTCATGCATAGTGGTCCAAGCATTTCATAATTTTATCGATAAATTCCTTCAGGTCTACCTTGATGAATGGACAATGTATGGACTAGTGAAATAACATTGTGAAAATTTGTGGTTGATGTTTGAAATATGTCGGTAGTTGCGCATATCCATCAACATCAAGAAGTGTCTCTTCACTACTCCATTTGGAATCTTGTTAGGGCACATCCTATGTAAGGAAGACTTACTGGTGGATCCTGCCAAAGTTGTCGTTATTGTGGGATTGGAGAAGCCTACCAGTAAAAGTATAGTGCATGAATTCCTTGGGCATATGGGGTACTGCCATAAATTTATTAAGGGGTATGCCAAGATCACCGCACCATTAGAGAAGTTTCTAAAACACAAAATTGAATTTCACTGGGGAGAGGCGCAACAGAAAACATTTAATACGTTGAATAATAAGCTTATCACTACACCCATATTACATTTTCCCTCTTAGGATAATCCATTCCATGTGCATGTTGATGCTTTAGGACGGCAGTTATTGGAGAAGTCTTAGTAGAACCTGGAGAAGGGATTATTGACCACCCATTGTGTTTTTAGAAGGAAGTTTACACCAGTAGAGAACAGAACTACATTACTAGTGAGCGTGAAGCACCATCTATGATTTACACGCTATACAAACTCAAGAAATATATTTTGGAAACACCCTTAATATTCTACACGAGACCACACAATTGAAATACTTGGTGAACAATCCCATTTTGCAAAGGCGCATATGTCAATGGGTCCTATTGTTTCAAGAGCTTGAGTTTGCAGTTTTTGTGAAACCATGAAAGAGTAACTCAAAGGCACGACCATTTATCAAGGATTAACTTAGGGAGATGGCATAGAGCATTGAAGATGTTATGCCGGATGTGAAACTATTTTGGTTACAATGCACACGCTCTCGACTTAGAATATATTTTTATGTTTCTCAAATTGGGTGTGGCACCGGAAGGAATGAAGACCTTGGAAAGAAAATAGTTAGCCATACGCACCATACCCTACATTCAAATCAATGGAGACTTATACAAACTAGGCCGCAATGAATTTTTCCACCGGTGTGTCTTTGAAGCATGAGCATGTTGCAATCATGGAGCAATCACATGATAGGATTGTAGGAGGAAACTATGTAGGGAATGCCACTGCATGAAAAATCCAACTCACGGGAATTTAGTGGAAAATCATACACTAGGATTGCATTGAGTTTTGTAAGGCTTGTGACCATTGCCAACACCTTGGCAAGCCACGAAGAAGGGATGAAATTCCCTTGAGGCCGATAGCTAGCATAAAATCATTTGAACAGTGGGTCATTGATTTTGGAGGACCAATTTCACTGACCGCATGATGAACTGGTTCATGTTATATAATCACTTATACTATCTATTTAACAAGATACGTGGAGCCAAAGCACCTATAAGGGATTGTCAGGACAAAGCAAAAAAAAACTAGGTTCTTGTGGGAAAATATAATCAACAAATATGGATGTCCATTGAGTTTAACGAGTGATAGGGGTACTCATTTCTTAAATGAGACAATTAGGATCTTATTAGTAGAATTCATGGTAGCCCATCACAAGACCACCCCTTATCACCCCCAAGTGAATGGAACTGCAAAGGCATTTAATAAGATATTAAGCCACACACTAGACCAAAATTTGGGATGTGGGAAGACAAGATTGGGATGAAAAGGTATCAATTGTTCTATGGGAATACATGATATTCTACAAGAGATTGAACAAGGCCACACCCTTTAATTGGTTTTTGGTCCAGAGGTTGTTTTATTGATTGAATTTATGCTACCATTATTGTGTATTGCACATGTAAGAGAGTTAGCTGATGAACAAGCAATTCAAGAGCGCATGGATAATTTAATATAGTTGGATGAAAGATGATCACTTGATAGGTGGAGTCGAGAAGGGTAAAAGGCATGATAAAAATCATGGCATGATCACCATATTAAAAATAAAAAATTCGAGGTTGGGAATATGGTCTTACTTTATGACTCCAAATTTATGTGCCATCATGGGAAACTGAGATTCTATTGGTTAGGGCTATATATCATCTCATACTTTTTATTGATTCGGGCACTTTATAGTTACAAGAGATAGATGGAACACGGTTACCAAGCCATTTCAATGGGAGTAGGTTGAAGCCCTACTATAAATAAGGCTTCTGTGTATTTATAAATAAAGCAATATTTCCATTTAGCTTAGGATTCCCCTTAATGCATTTCTTTTCCTTGTTTTTCCCTTTCTTGATGTTTGTTCCTTTCTTTTTGTGTTGTTGTTTTGCACGCCTTTTTCATTGGTAGCCACTTATTATTGTCAAAAGGTTGTGTATGCCTAAAGGATAGAGCATCTATTTTTTTTCAAGTGGAGTAATGTGAAGTAAAATGGAAGTTGGTAGTGGAAGTTGTGTTTCAATGGCCTAGATTGAAGGCACGTAGTGTGGAAGAGCACACGTAGAAAAGGTGGACATAAGGAGTTTGGTGTCAGGATAACTTTACAAAGACCATGTATAAAGGATGAGAAGCACAAGAACAACATGAGGTAGGAGAGGGAAAAAATTAGGTTAAGGATAGAAGAAGTGCCTTCAGTGCTACAAACACGCATGTGAGGATCTTTGGTCAATAAGGATTTTTGTGCACCAGAAGGTTGTAGAGATTTTGATGTAGGATAGGGCGTGGGGTAAGAGCGCTTAAGGTTGGCTTTAGTGGAAAAATCCACCTTTATTGTAAAATTATGTTGGTAGGTGGAATTACATTTATTATGGTAAAAGAAGTAAAATCTATAAGTAGAAGGTCGGGAACATTATTGTTTACCTTGTAATTGTGATATCGAAGAGCTCTTGCAAACTAGGGCATCCGCGAAGAATATTTGTGTGAAGGAAAATTTGTGAAAATATGAGTGCATGACTAGTGTGATTTGTGAACCAAAGTGGAAGAAGTACAGGTGTAGGGAAGAAGGTTTCAGGAGAGTATGTCGTCTTGTGGAAGGGTTGTCCAGTTAGGGTTCTGCAGCTAGGGCACGGGAGTAAAGGGATTTTTTTGTGAAGGTAAGCCACAGATTTGAGTAGAGCAAGGAAGAGGAGTGAGGAATATTTTTTTTTTAGTAACCCAAAAAGAAGATGGCACCAAAGAAGGCAACCATTTCACCAAAGAAGGGAAAGGGAAAAGGGAAACAGGTTGTTTCCACTAGTTTCAATGAGGAGTGGTATGTGGAGATGCAATACCTAGATGGCATGTTGCTTGGAAAGGAGTGGGTATCCCATGTAAGGAAGATGGTGGTAAGTGATTACAACCATCACAAAAATGCCATAGAGAAAGAGATGGCATTAGAAATGGTTAGACCTACAAGATAAGAGGACACCTAATGGAATGCCCATCTATGATGATGAAGTCAAGGTGAAAATGGAGAAGGCCGATTATTACAACTATATGAGTTTCCCTATTTTGGTAAACCCAAGAAGTTATACCAATGGCTAATGTCACATGTATATGAAGACCATTTCTACTTTGTGGGGTGAAGAATGAGGATAACTCCCCAAATGATCTCCAAATTTACTAGTCTTACCTACGAGGGAGATTCATTTGATGATGACTTAGAGGACAAGGAGGCCATAAAGAAAAATATGGAGGCCTATGACTATAATAAGGGGTCATGGTACTTCGATATTTTTATGATTTCTAACCCTATGATGAGGATGGCCATGCACTTAGTGACCAAGCTGAATGGACAGGAGAGGTGGAAACAGATCAACAAGTCCTGGTTAAACATTTTCCAAAAAATATCAAAAGGAACCATCTACAACCTCTTAGCATTCATAGCAGAGGATATCATCAGTGTCACACATGATGAGGAGAAGATCATGTTTAGTAATGTCCTCTTTACCATCATGTTTTTAGAAAAAGGAGTGCATGATGCGCCAATTTTTTTTTTATGGGAGTACCTAGATGAGAACCCCTCCCCAACCAAGAGATTTGAGAAATATACTAGTGACACCATGATAGCCACCCATAAGGCATGCTTGGAGAAATGGTGTAATCGAATGTGTGATGTGTTTGGGGACCGAGTGGAGGATAACCGAATAATTTCTAGTGCTAGTGAAAGGAGAAGGTAAGTTTTCTATATACTAGCACTTTTACATTGGTAGGTTCACTTTGTCAAATGGGACCAAGAGCCCATAGTGTAACTTGTCATTCTCCTTCACTGCACAATATTTCTAAGATGGGTTCAATCACTTCAACGAGGAAAAAATACTGAGGTTCGACCTCAGTGAGGTAGACCAAGACCACTGGGAGCTACAGAGATAGTTTGTATACCCCAAGAAGTGTGCTTATGTCGAGAAGTATGTCTCCCTTTAGGTGCATATGATAAAACCTGTAACATTGCTAATTGCTAGAAGGACTACATTGAAGGTATACCTGCACACTAGGCCCAAGTATGAGAAAGGCACCTACATGGAGAATGATTTCTCCATCCTAGAAGACCCCACCGTAAGGAAGAAGGTGGCACTAAGGAAAAGGGAGAGAGAGGAGGCACCAGAGAAGAAGGAATCGAGTGTACAAATAATGTAATTTGTTAACGCACAAGAGTTAGGCATGAAGCTAAGAACATATGTTTGAAGGATGAAGTCCCTTGTTAAGGAAAAAGAAAAGACACTTAAGGAACATGCACCAAAGCAAGAAGATCACCCTACAAAATAATATTCTCCAAGGAAGGAGTCACCTACTAAAGAAGAGGAGAAGGAAGAATCCCCTATATTGGAGTCACCAGTTAGGAAGAGGCGAAAGGTAGCAGAGGAGGTGGACACAGAAGAAATGGAGAGATTGGAAGCCTATAGAGGTGAGAAGGACAATGATGAGCATGAAGAGGCTCATGACCATCTTTTATGTATGATGTACAAAACCTGAGAGGAGGAAGGAGATGCTCATGGAAAGGGGGAAGTGAGGAGGTAAACACTAAGGATCAAATGACCCCAAGCCTCACTAAGGAGAAAATAGAGGAGGCCATGTGGAAAGGGAAGTAGCGGGCATAATAAAGGACTTGGTGGAGTAGGAGGTGGAGTGCAGCGCTGAAAAATACTCAAATAAATAGAAGAGGAGAGTGTAGGGAAGGAGTATGGGAGCATGGGCAGAGATCCCATCTTAGCGTAAGCTTTCCAAAGGTAGCACGTATAGGAGGGAAAAGTGTGGTAGCAACACAGGAGCAAGGAATGAGTTACATCAATGATCCAAGCAAGGTACTATGTGCATGCTTTGAATGAGTTACATGGTCTTCATTCAAAGAATAAGGAACATGCCCGCATATGAGGAAGATGTTATCTTGGGATTTTGAGTGCCATGTTAATGAGCCCAAGTTCGAGGTCAACAAAGGGGCACTGATGAAGGTACCAAAGACCAAGGGAGTGAACCCCTTGATAAACACTCAACAATTATCCGATGAGCAAGTATGTAACACACTCAACAAGGTGTCAGTAGAGGTTGAGGCAAGAATATTTGGGAGGAATGACAGAGTAAGAGTTTTGGAGGAGGACCTAGAGAAGAATAACAAATAAAGTATTGAGAAAAGAAAGGATCTCGAAGTATAAAGAGTTGATCGAGTGTACAACTAAGGCATGAGCTAAGGGAGGAAAAGGAAAAGGTGCACGAGGTCTACAAAAATATAGAGATGATTACAAATGCCATTATCTTCAAGCATCCAGACCTAGCCCTACCCGAGCGAAGTAGGAGTCAACCTTGTAATTCTTGAAAGACTCAACCCGCATCCTTACCATGGAAAGGTGGTTGCTCACATTGGAATCAATAGAAGAGGAATTGACACATTAAAAGGAGGAAGAAAGACAAAAGATCATAGAGAAATTCAATCAATATGTTTAGCTCCTTGTTGTTGTGAAGACCGTTGCTCGAATGGGTGAGGATGTCTATGATAATTGTCTTTGACAAAGATAGGGTAGCAAGTATAATAGTTGCTACGCATGAGGTATATCTGAAATAATTACAAGAAAAGAACAATGGAAATAGGGTGGAGTGGGATAAAATCCTATCCAAAGTTGAGAAGAAAATGAAACTAATCAAAACCTTTTGAGGTTCGGTTAAAAATTAGCTTAAGGAACTATACCCCCAGGTCACTCGCAGAATGGATGTCTTTGGATGAAATTAGCAAGCAAGCTGGAAATGATTGTGGATACACTTTGAATGCTAAGGGTGATGAATTTGGCTTTGAAGAGGTGAGTGCTCTAGTGGGTGACCTACTCCAACAGTGCAGGGTGAATTGGATTCTGGGAGAAGATTGAGGAAATAATGAGGAAGGAGTTCCCACTCCTCTTGCAGCAATAGCATATTTTTCCATTCTTCCATTCTTAATTCCTCCATTCTTCCATTCTTTCATTCTTCATTCAAATTATCCGAGTCCCACCATTCTTTATTCTTTGGGGAAGTAGGATGTTTCTGAGGATAGAGAACAAGATTAGTGTGGGTTGATGTTGGGCCCCGAATTATTGGCTAAGTACTAAAAGGCATGCGCACGTAGGAGTAATAAAGAGAAAGGCATGCAAGGAGAAGTGTGCAAGAAAAAGAGGTTTAAGAAGGGTTTAGGAGAGACCAGGGATGCATGTGGGGAGATAGTACACAAGATCTAAGGACTTATCCATATTCGGCATTTTGGAGGCACTTGAGGAAAAACATGACCCGACTAGGCATGCTAAGTGGATAAGGTGCTAGCCTAGAGACTTGATGGTCAAGAAAAGGATATTCCCATAGGGAATATTCCTAGGAAGACATCATTACAGTGAGTGGAGGATTCACAAGGGGATAAGAATTCACCATTGGAGGACCACATTGACACTTGGCACACAATTTGTTAAAGAGAGAAAGCATAGCGGTGGATGCTAAACCTATATATAGAGATGCTATGGAGAAAGAAAGATACAACCTGATGAAGACAAAAGGTGTGGGATCATGAGGGAATGCATCAAGAGTATGATGCTGCAGTCTAGGGTTTAGAGCACTAATTCCAAGGGTTATAAGGAATGTAATAGGCTTTTGTATGGATGAAAGTTTGTAGAAAGGTATGAAACCGAGGGGGCATAGTTGAGACTCCTTATATATATGTTAGATCTCTATTTTAACATATATTGTATGATTTGGATCCTTGCAATTACTATTTTTGACTGGAATGGCATTTTTAATTTAATGTGGTTATTTAGCACTCTTGATCTATATATATATATATATATATATATATATTCTAGATATCTTGTTCATGGGTGCAAACCCTAGTGTCATTTCTTCATATTATGAATCATATTTGTTCTTCATAATCCATGTTGTGTTGTTTCTCTCATTTTCATGCATGGGTATAAGGATATGGTAGCTCATGTTGTGCTTTTACACAATATCTACTCTTTTGAAACTAATCCTTTAACAATGGTAAGATCTTCTCACAATGCTCACATAAAAGAGGGGTTCGGTTCCCACATGCCTCGGTGAGTTCCCAATGCCCACCGGGTGATAGCTCGGCATGCATGGGCTTATAAGTTAGTAGGTGGATAAAAATGACCACAATCTATTATCTCATCACCTTTAATTTTTAATTAATTATTGTTAATTAACCTAAATTATCTAATTATCCCTTATTAGATTTCATCTCTCATAATTAGCTAATTACCTATAATTGGCTTTATTTTTAGGATGTTTTTATGCCTAACCACTTAAATCCACATCCGTACACTTTTACTATATTTTATATAACCCATCTTTATCTATTATCCACCCATGCCAATTCCTTAAACAACCCTTGCCTACCTACATATTTTAAATATCTTATCCTAATCTCTAAAAGCCCCATATCTCGAGTAAATTAGTGATTTACGATCTAAGGAACAAGATTACCCATAGATTAGAGGTGACCCATCCGAGTCACCGTCAACCCTATAAAATTATATTTACCCCCTCTTCCCGAGGTATACATGTGAATATCTAAGCTTTCTTGCGACTTGCAAAATTTTTCTCGTACTTGAGAATCCATGTAATAGTTACAAACCTCTTGGATCTCCTTTTAACAGGCTTGCATCACTCATGAACATATTTTATGAGATTACTATTATTTTGTGTTATTTTATTTAGTTATTATGATATTATCATTTTCTTGTTTACATCTAACATTTTGAAGAACCAAATCATCTCCATAGACCTTGTTTCATCCATCCTTTTCATCCCTCGTACTTGTAGGTTTATTTTTCAATCCATACACTCTAGGATGAACTTAGTCCATCTCAAGTCGCCATTTCCCTGTCAGTTTCCATTGATCTTGTATCCATCTTCCTTTGTGTCTCTTCTTTCTAGATCCTCGATCCACATTACTTTTTCCAATCATGTTATCTGCTTTTCACTCTATTTATCATATTCATCCTATCACTCCACCACCATCATTTTCCGACCCATTCGTCGAAGACCCAAATCTTGTTTACACCTAATCCACCTAATATCTACTTTCTTACATCTCCTTTACTTATTTGTCTCGTATCTTCTTCTACATTATGTTACTAGCCTTCGAGGCTTTTGTGATTACCTATTTCATTCATATTCTTATAGATCTACACCATCAACTTGTTTTCCACCTTCATCTACTCACGTCGATGTCAACTTGCTCCTTTGTAGCTTTGGTATCCATCAACCATGTCAGGTAACATTTACTTTGTGTTTAATAGATCATATTTGTATATGCCTTAGATTTCTATATTTTCTAGTTTCGTGTGCCCTCATATCTTGCATGTTATTTAGTCCTTCAATATCAATTTTTTCATGTTTTATCAAACACAAGGGTTGACATCCACCAAGGAAGTTAACACTTCTTGGACCTAACATGTATCAGTGCAACTCCCCATCTACCATCTAATACATTTTCCTCTTATTTACCTCTGTTTTGTAGGTTTATGATATCTCAGTAGTGAGGTCATCTACTTTGTGCCCATCCATTTGCATCCATCATACTTCAAGGTACCTTAAACCCTTGCATTTTGGAGTTATTTGGTTTTCTTTAGTATTTATGTCATTAACTTGAAAATGAAAGTGAAAATTAGATCACCACATTCTACATACCACATATTACACATATTACACTACTAGGCTCTCTACACATCTTGCATTACATTCTATACATTGCATATTTACCCATTTTTCTCATCACATGGTCATTTAATCATCACACATCCTACATCTTCATCTACATGATGAACTCACTACCCTATGATGCACTTTAGTTCCTCGGTCCATACTTGACTACCGAGGGTTTACAAATCAAATGGACCTTATCATACACACATGATCATCATTCATCCTCCTATCCTGTGACATTCCTAGGTTAGTGACATACACTTTAGGATAAATAGTCACCTATTCCTTCATCTTATAGTGGTATATAGTATAGGCTACATCACCACTCCCTCTATTCATCTGGTAGTGATATACACTCTAGGATACATCATCACTCATATGGTCATCTTCTCTTCATATACGCTTCACCATAGGGTCATGTACACACTTCATTGCTAGGTCACATATCATCACTACAAATAAAAACTCATCATGGTGTGTTAGACACCCAATACACACAATTTTACCATTTCCCAATGACACACTCTTGTTTACAATTCATTCTTGTCTATTGAGGGGGCATACTAAATGAACCTCACTGCATATGCCTCCATTCACTTGAGGGGCATGTGGATCCTATCATCCATCTTGCATTTCATTCAATCAATCCACAAGATGTTGCATATCTTGGTTTCTTTTACTTTTGATTACATTGGTTTGTTCATGTTCTCTTATTAAACATGCTAGCTAGATATCTTGTATGTCATTATCATTCACTGTACACACATACACTTTCACATCCTTTTCTATTTTTGATCCTAGATACAGGTCTCTTACACACAGCATGTATGCTTACCTTATACCACTCCTACAATGATTATTGGGGGCATCCACATTCGTCTCTTACATGTGTTATTATTTCATTCTATACTTAGCATTTTACACTACTTGCTTATACACATTTTTGACATATGGGTTATCTTTCTAACATGCTAATGGGTGCTTCATGCACAACATTTGTTTGTAGGATTACTTACTTCCATGGTTATCTGTTTGTTTTCATTTTATTTCTTTTGTATTGTTTGTTCTTGTATGTAAACATTTCCCATTGTTTGGTGTGCACACTTGTTTGTTGTATGCACCCATTATGGACTTTAGTGTCTTACGACATCATGAGTGATGTCCCATGTTTGTAACCCACTTTGAAGTTCTATGATTATTTTCTTACATTTTTACTTACTTTATAGCTTCTACATTATCTATGTAGTGTACACTTGTCTTTTACATATATGCTTGTTCGTAATAACACTTGTTTTCTAGCCACTTATTTGTGCACACCTTGGTTTCTACCAATCACATTCCCTTCCACCTATAGGGCACAATTTATGTGGTTGTTGATCTTTTGGGGCTGCATTCTCCTATCAGCAATGTCATAGCACCCCCAAAGAGGGGGGCATAATTTTGGATTTTACACACTATTCAATGCTTTCTACAAGTACAGATTCAGTGTAGTTTTTGTCCTTGAAATTGTGGGTTATACATTTAGTGGGTTCATACTAGCCTATGAACCCCATACATAATGAATTTTACAGGGTAGATTGTCTTTAACATTCTGGATATCAGTTACAGGTTAAAGGATACAACGTATTTCCTCTCTACACTACTTCGCCAAATGACGTTGAATCACCCTAAAAAACTAGGTAGTACAAATATCACTTCACACATCTTCAGAAAGCGATTACAAGTTGGATAATAATGCACTTTTCTCCCTACACTTCTTTAGTCCGGTGGCATAAGACCACCCAAAAAACTCATAGTACAGATATCCTTTCTACACCCTTTTCTCTCATCACGGATCAGGTGCACATGTTCCTTTTACATTTTTCATATTTTTATTTCAGTATTTTCATTTCTACATACATGCATTTTTACACATATATACATGCATATTTGACTACTTTATCGTCTTATCCATACAATTCCAACCATATGAGAAGCAAGTAGTCAACAATAATGACTTTTTACGATAGCACACACCTCATACTAACATGCAGCTACATCCTCACAACATCATATACACATGTGTTTCCATCCTAGGTTCACTCTCACAACTTTTTGCACTTTTACATCTTTAGTCTTCATGCTCCATTATTTTCTCATTCCATGCTTTGTCTAGTCTGTTAGCGTGCTTTCTACATCACTCTACATGGACATTAGGTACACATATCTATCTACTTTATGTTACTAATTGTTATACTCACCAACATAAAGTGGGGAAAATGTAGACACAAAATGAGACACTTTTGGCATTATTTAGTCTCGAGTCTCGTACTAATGTTCATATGGTTTTGAGTGAAGAAAGTACTATTTAACCCATGTCCTTTGGCCATTTTACTTTTCTTTCTATTGTCAATTCCAACCTTTGGTTGATACTTTCTAAGTCTATTTTTTCATTTTACTTCATTCTACCTCAAACTAGAGTGCCCAGACACGTACTAAGGCACCTCAAGAGCCCCGGTCCCATTTGGGGCACCTTGATCCTTTCTACACTTTCCTACCACTTTTTGGGAACTTTCTATCTATTTGAGCTTCCTATCTTTTTATTAGTTTGCCTTTTCGGGTTATATACAAATTGGAACAAGAAAACCATAAAAATATAAAGTTATGAGACCATAATGAGAGACCAAGCACTAGGCACTACTATCATCACTTAAGTTTGAACCCATCAAAGGCTCTATTTGCATCCATCACAAGGCACAAGGTTGGTTCATCTGCATCACACTGCATACAAGGGAAGTTTATTATATTTCATCCAAAATTTTATTACATTTCTACACATTGTTATTAATTTCTACTTTCACAAAGTACAACCGACATAAGAGCACCTAGGGCATGATTACACACAGACACACATAGAAATACATTGGGTCCGAGATTTAATACTGATGCTTAATTAGTAATTCCATCATTGTGGCTATTGAGGATAGTCCAAACCCTTTATATGCATCTTTATTTTAAGGGATTTGATGTTCATCTTAGGGTTTTGCAATTGATTCCTTATTATAAGTATTGTAGTGACATCTTATGTAGTTAAATGAAGTTAGTGTGATAAAGAGAGAACTGATGCAAAAATCTAGTGACACCTCAAAGAAGGGTTTCAGGATATTTCGTAGAGACCGGGTGCCCACGGGTGCCCTCGTCCCTTTCTAAGTACCCCAGATTTAGCTAGAGAGCTCGGATATGTGCTTTCTTAGAATTTTGTGTGATCGTTTCCTCCTATTTTCCTAGTTCACATTGAGACACAATCCAACACTTTCATTGAATCGACTAAGCTCTTCATAACCATCTTTTCTCATTAGGGTTTCACATTTCTATTTACTTAGTTTCTTGGGTTATTTTCTTTATGCATTTATCTATTATTTATTATTGTTCTTAATATTAGATTAACTTAGAATATTCCAAATTTTAGTTAATCAATAAGGGATTGCATTTTTCTGCATACATGCATAGGAGGGGAAGTTCATTTTGAAATCCACACATCTATCTACATTGCTACATCTAGTTATTGCTCATTGTCAAGTGCATCTTGCACAAGAGCCACTTAGGGCACAATTCTTGCACACACACATGAGAAATACATGGAGTTTTAAATGTAGTGCAACATTTGATTGTAAGCTCACTCATTCGGGTGACTTCTAAGGTCAAGTAAACTCCTCATTTACATCTTTAATTTTTACGATTTGATGTTTTTTGGGCTTTTTCATGATATCATTTTTTTGCAAGTTACAAGCAAACTTTGCAATCAACCAATGACATATATGTGACAAAATAGAAAAGGTGGGTGATCATTTTACAACACAACAAAAATTATTTTTGAGATCTTTTGTAATCACCTGAAAGCAATCTCCAGCGCCCATGTGCCCCCGACCCCGATCAAAGCGCTCCAATACAAGAATATTCAAAAGCTCCACAACTTATCGGATCGATGCAACATTTTTCTCCTATTTATTAGTCTTCCAGTCTAACATACTTTGGGATCAATTATGAAATCAACTAAGTCTTTTATTCCTTCTCTTGCACCTAGGGTTTCATTTTTATCTAGCTTATTGCTTAGGTCATATTTGTACTTTAGCATTTTATTTATCATATGTGACTCTGCAATTAGGATTTCAAAATTTCTATATTTTTAAATCAAGCACTCTCCAACCCTTATACCTTATTTCACATTCCAAATAATGTTAATAAAATAGACAACCTCCTTGAAATAAGATAATACCATCAACTTCCTTAAATCCACTCAAAATTGCTATATTGGCTTCTCAAGAGCCACACCTCTACTTGATTCATGGTTGGAATCATCTAGAAAATCCACAAAAATTTTAAGCATCTCTAAACACCCTTTATGGTCATTGTGATGTGTTACAAATTTCATGACTCGGGTCCTACTTTTCTCTCAATCTTCATCTTTACCTTTCTAGTTCACTAGCTTTTAGTAGCCCTACATAGTAATATTTTCAATTTTAAATCTTGTTTAAAGAAGTTTTAAGTCACATTCTAGATATTTTTACTACCATTTTTCTTTTTTAGAGTTCTCCAAGATTTCCAATTCTAATTCCATAGGTAAATCCCCTTTCTTGCAATTTTGACCTCTCAAATTAAGTCTCTTAATTGTAACTATCTATTTTCTTTAATATTATCACAGATATATTATAATTTACAACTCCACTTAAAATTCCTTCATTTTCTAGTTTTATACCTTATTAAGAAGATATCTATCAATTTTCATCCATTTTGGATGGATAAAAATCTCAAAAAGTAAGTTTTGGATTTTAAACTCCTAGCCTAAGGTTTGTCAGGACCTATGTGAGCCTCGAGAAGACTTAACTTCTTATAAATTCCTTGATATTAGTTTTCAAATCATAAAATTCTTACTCGTGTATGTATTACCTTTCTCAAATATCTTGAGTTGATAGTAATGGTCAACCATGAAGTTAACAATCCTCACATTTTAAAACCGACAATGTTTGCATGTTAGAATAAGGGATGGCCATGCAAAGGAATCATTGTATTAGGTTCTACATGCATAAATAAACTTGATAATATTTCACACAAAAATTTTCATTCTCTTGAACTTGATCCTTACTCCTTCTTCCTTGAAGTATTCTAAACACACATGCATCTTTCAAAAGAAGCCAATAATATCGGTCATAGTCACAGTTTAGTATTCTTGAGGATGTTCAAATATGTAATGTAATGAAATAAGGAATTAAACCCCCTAACCATGAAATATAACATCAAAATATCTACTACATGTTCATCACTACAAAATCTTCTTACTATAACAGATTGTAAAAATACTAAATGGTTCTTGCAAACATATTGTTTTTTTGTCTTCGCACATGATTCCTTATATTAACCTTCATGCTTGAACACAAACCATTCATAGTTAAAACCATCTAATGAGCTACCTGAGGTGATTTTAATATAATTTCCATGCATTCATAAATGGAATTAATTAGATCTTAATTCATGCAATTCAAATTCAAATTTATAAAGAAGAAGACAATGTAGATATCCTCCAAAACTAGAGTTTCATATCTTATTTAACTATTCATGACAAAAATACATCATCTTTTCTTGATTCTCTTCTCCTAATCCTTAAGTAATTCCTTCACCAAAATCCTTCTCCCCTTATTATTCAAGTTTCATCTCATTCTTCTCTCCATTTCATACCCTAACTAACTTTTATAAGGCTATCATACTCATACATAGCCAACATGGCCATCTTACATCATCTTGTAAACATTTTGCTAGCTAATTATAACCTAGGAGTTGTTTTAAACTTTCTTGGAATCCTATAATAATATTGTACACCATATATACCCCATTTAACTCATTAATAACCCACATTTATCCCTTTTACATGCTTTAGTAATTCAAATTTGAAAATGGAGGGAAATGTCAATTTTTGAAATTTTGAACTTCTAACTCCACTTAATATTATGGAATGACCCTAAGACCTTATGTCATGACCTCATGGAACATATCCATTTATCTTGAATCCATAAATATTTTAATAAGGGTATTATAACATCTTTTAGATTCTTTCCTTGATGCTCCTACATCGTACTATCACTTTGAATGAAGACTATCTCACTCTATAGTCATTTATGTAAATTTTGTGTCTAGTGTATCCATGTCCTTGTACACATAGAAAACTCTTTTATCATCCATGTTAACTATGTTATAAGGTGGTATATATATATATATATATATATATATATATATGTATTTTTGTTGTAAAACTTGTACTGTGTCTTGGATCTAGAAGGACCGAGTCATTTGAGACAACAATAGAACCATCTCTAAGTTGTGGGACCTTGCGCACTTGAGACAAATATCTGGAGAAGGATGGTTCCTCTATCTATTTATACTACTACTACTACTCATAATGTTGAAAGGTAAAAATAATATAAAAATTCCAAGGGACTAGGGATAAAAGGATAACATGAAAGGAAACTACACTAAAAGGTGATAGCACCAAAAAAAGAGGGATGAACACCATCCGTTTTGAGTGAAAATGAGAAGAAAACGGGCATAAAAGAAGGCTAAATACACGTAGCACAACTAAAATGCATTTACCAGATCATTTTCATTTAACACAACTAAATATGGAGTTGTAAGGGACGTAGAATGAAATGGCAAGAACACAATGCAAAATAAAAGGAAAGAAGAAGGAATACAAACACGTTATGATAGAGAATAGTCACAAAATGATGCTTCCATTACTTCTAGAAATACACAGAGCTGTTACAATGGTGAAAGAGGTCGATATCCACATGCATGAGTCTAGATCTAGAGGTCTGCGACTCAAAATATAGAAAATATGAAGTCCTTAGCAAAATGTGTAAGGATCCAAAATGTCCAATGTTAACAATGAGCCCAAATCTTACATTTATAAATGAATCCATGGAAGAAGAAGAGAAGGAGGGAAAACCTGATTTTGAAATACAACCACCAACAAAAAGCATTCAATGCCTACAAATCCACCTACAAATTCATTTCCCTAATTTTTTTGGCATGTTGGAGAAGGAAAGAGGGTGGATCAGATCAAATCGGGTGGTTGGAGCAATCAGATCTACTCATTAATGCCCAGAAAAATGTTTTCCCATTTCTCACCTACCATATTTGCCAAGAATTTGAATTTGAATGCATAACATTGTAGCCTATGTCAGCAGCTATCGATTGAGACTAGGCGTGTGCCAATCGAGCTCGTAGCAAAATATATGGTTGTAAAAAAATTCAAAGTTGTATGTGTATGCAAGACACATGGCATGCACAAATTGGCTAAAAGGATGACAAACTATGTAAATGTTCTTGTCATTTATTCCACGTGTCACTCATTGATTTGGTACAAGGATTTGACACCTTATTGGTGCATTTTGAATGGTTGCGTGTGGCACACTCAATCATGTTAGAGAATGATGTGGAATGGAATGGCATACAGGAGGGTGCAAAGGTATACACATTGAAGAATGAAGCACAGGGGAATGATAGAAGGAATATGCATGAAATATCATGCGAAGGAAATGTGTGGAGCATGCACGAGGGCCAGGGATTTAGCTGATTGAAGCAAGTGCAAGGCACGCACATGGGATGAATAGCTATTAGGAAGAAGATGAATGTGCAAAATATGCGCACAAGGTAAGAGTGGAACCAAGAGGAAAAAGGAAATGGAAAGGGTAGAAGGGGAAGCGTGCAAGGGTGTGTGAGGAAACAATGATCACGTGAATGTACCAAGGAGAAAACTAAGGTGCACACCACTTGAATTGAAGATATCGAGCGAAATATGTATGTAAGTTTTCCAAATAACTAGGAGAGTTATTTGGATAAAAGTTTTGTGACTTTTGGAGCCATCTTCCTATTAGATGAAGGATATCAGTAGCCTAGAGCATCCATTGGGCATGGAGTCTATTATGTAATTATGAAATTTTGATTTGTAGCTTTGAAGAACTGGCCCTGAAGTCACTTAAAGGATCATTTCTTAACTCTATTCTAAATCCTGCAAACTATTTAAAATTATTGGAAGAAGATCGGCACCCTGGAAGCAAAATAAGAGCACATGTAGGAAGCACGCGAGAAGAAATAACTATATACAAACAAATAATTTACACGTAGTGCACTTAGAGGAATTGAAACTACTCTAATATATACAAAATGATGCGAGAAAACTTAATGAAAGCATTTGAGATATATCCCATTTACTAGGATTTGTAACACGCCTCCATCAAGATGAGTCAACTCAAAATATTTAGCGTACTTGCATGAGTTGATGATGTATGGGCCACTCCAAAGTGCATCAAAATTTTAATGGTGCCCTGGTTTAGCTCTATCAACATCCCATTTCAAGATCAATTCCCTAACTTTTAAATCTTGAGGCCTGGACTTTCTGTCAAACCATTTGTTTGTTGCTTGTTGATGTTGTTCTAGCTTGATCATGGTAGAGTTCCTTGATTCTTCAAGATTAACTAGCTCTTCGATTCATATTTTTTTGGTCTATGCCTTCAAGCTCAAGCTATTAGGTAAGTGCCAATGAGTTCAAATCTAGTGTCAAAGGAAGGGTAGCATCTTTACCGTAGACAAGATTGTAAGGTGAAGTTCCTATTTCTTTTTTTCTTTGTGATTCTATCTACCCGAGCATTCATGAGACCTTTGTATGTCATTATATTTGGTTGATGTTCATTGTGTGCTTTATGATCCTAATCAAGTTCTTATTTGTTGACTCTACCAAACTATTTCCTTAAGGGTAATAGTTGGAAGAAGTCTTCAAATAGATGCCCGATTTAGATCCTAATTAGTGATTTTAGTGCCAAGGAAGGATTTTGCATTATCAGAGATAATGGTTTGAGGAATGCCAAACCTTGTGACTATACCCTCGAGAAAGTCAAGGATGACTGACTTGGTTAATTGCTTGAGTGTGACAGCTTCTGTCAATATGGTAAAGTAGTCTGTAGCTATTAGCACCCATTTATGTCTAGTGTTTGAATTTGGATTGATCATGCCTATAAAGTTGAGACCCCATTACGCAAAATACCAATCCACTTGGATTGGTCGGAGGAAAAACAATGCCATTATGATCTTCATTGTTGTAGTCTTGGCACAAAATTTTCCACCAGAGAATCCATCGTGAAATTCTACTAACACTTTTTCAATCTGCATGTCATTGATACACCTTAACAACATGCCATCAAGATTCTTCTTGAAAATAATTCCATCAATCAAAACATAAGGGATAGATTTTAACCTCAGATGTCTTCTCTTTGCCTTGTTTAAGCTATGAGGGTATGTGCCCTCAAAAGGAATGTGATCATGTCCTTCATCCAATCATGCACATCAGGATTTGTATTCTTCTCAAGTTCTACACGTGGGAGAGCTTCATCAAGAAACAATGAAGTCTCATATTCATTATGTGCATCCTCAAGCAAGCTACTTGTAGAGTGCACTACCTCTTACTAGCTTTGTGGATTTGATAGTCACATCATACTCCATGATTTTGGTCACCCATCATGCTCTCTTTTCATTGATTTCTTCTCCCATGATGAAGTTTCTAACATAAGAGTGGGAGACTAACACCTTGATATTATTTTTGGTGAGAATAATTTTGAGTTTCTTGAGCATGATCATGATGGAAAAGACCTACTTCTCCATGTGAATGTATTTTAATTCATAATCCTTTAGTGTATGGCTGAATAAATCCACTAGTTGTTCCATCCCTTATTCATTTTCTTGTGTTAGGAAAATAGCAACAATTGCATCAATTCCATAATCATAAAGGATAAAATCCTTTGAGTAGTTCAGGTTGATGAGTTCTTGCACACAAGAAATCTCTTACTTTATTTTTGAAGCTTTCTTTTCCTTCCATTATCCATCTAAAAGTTATGTCTTTCTTAAGCATGAGGGTGATGGGCTGAACCAATCCTGTAAAGTTAGGAATAAAATGCCTAAAAAAATTGATCTTACGAGGAAGGACTGCAAGGCCTTTTTATGTGCTGGTAGGGAAAGAGCTAGGATGGCTGAAACACACTCAAGATTGATTGTGATGTCATCATTTGAAACCACATGGCCCAAGAGCTTTCCCTACACCACTAAAAATTACACTTCTTGGGGTTAAGAGATACCCCATACTTTCTACATCTCTCAAATACTTTCTCTAGGTGCACCATATGATCTGCACTTTTCTTTGAGAAGACATTGATGTCATCAAGGTAGACCAAGATGAACTCATTGATGTAACCTTTGAAGGCAATGTCCATGGGGTGCTTTGAAACATTGCGCTTTTGTTTGATATACCAAAGGGCATTTTCTGATATGCATATGTTCCCCACTTGGTTGTAAATTTCATTTTGAATTGATCCTCTTCCTTGACCAGGATCTGATTGAAACTAGAGTATCCATCCAACATTAAGAATCTTTACATGCCAACCATGGTCTAAAAAATCTGGTCCAACAAAGGCAAAGGATAATGATACTTAAGAGATTCCTTGTTCAAATCTCTAAAATTAACACAGATTCTGATTTCACCATTCTTCTTACACACCAAAACTAGATTCATGACCCAAGTAGAGTACTTGATGGGAAAAATAATCTTTGCCTCAATTATTTTGGATAGTTCCTTTCTCATGAGGAGCTCTATCTTTGGATTGATTGGTCGCTACTTTTATCTAACAAGCTTGATACTAGGATCAAGGTTAATGGAGTGTTGAGTAACACTTGGATCAAAACCTTTGAGGTATTCATACTGCCATGAGAAGATATCACTGTATTTTTGACAGAGAGAGATGAAGGCCTTATTTTTATCATGTGCACAAACTTTACTGAGTATCAACTCCTTTCCATGCATAATATTGACTAGGGAGTAGTCTTCTTACACACGCATATAATTTTCTTCACCCTTGAACTCATCATTACGCTAAACATTTTCTCTAAGGTGGCCATCCCTTTAGGTAGCTTATTTAACTTTAGTTGAATCACTTGGTAGCCATAGTTTTCATGCAAAGTCATCTTGCATGCTTGATGAGAACTCAGTTTCATTCTGGATGAACTAGATAATCTGCGCGTCATTGTCAAACACTTTTCAGCTAGTGTTTTTATCTGGAATGGATGGTCTAATCACCATCTTAATGTGTTGAGTGTTTCCTTTAACAAAATCCTCAGGAGGATAAAACTACGAACCAATCGCGTCCATCTGGTCAGCTTCCTTATTCATTTTACATGGCAACATCTCCATATTTATAGCATCAAATCTCTCAAGGAGGTCCCAAACTCTGTATTTATAATATTTGATAAGATTATTCTTTTCATGCACTTTTTGGTGACTTGATGGATAAAATTTTTGTTTCCCTAAATATTTTCAGCACCTTAATATTATTCTTTTAGAAATAATCATACCATGCACTAGTGCCTCATATTCTACCACATTGTTAGAACATGTAAACTGCAACTTGTGCGCGAAAAGAATAATTTCTCATCCTTAGGGGAAATGAGAATGAATTCTTCTCCCATGCCATTTCTGCTTCTGGATCCATCAAATTATATCTTCCATAGACTAGGGTTCTCTTTACTTTGCTTGAGCATACACAATAACACAACTTCTTCTTCAATAATGTAGTAAGTACCAAGCCCAGTTTCATAAGCTTCTAACTCTTCAACATATGGGTCTAATTTATGGTGCCTCTCCACCCACTCATTGAGTACTATATTAAGAATAGGAGGTTGAAGAGGCTTATCTTCAAAAATTGAAGCTTATTATTCTTGGATTAAACAATTGGCTTAGAGAGGGGATGGGATTTATGAATGATAGGAAAATATTGGCTCAACTTGTATAGTAAAATGGGTACCATACCTTGTCTTCAGTAACATATGAGACCAATAAGAAGACAAGTATCCATCTACTTTAGCAGTAAAATATATTTAAAAACATAAGGCAAACAAAAGGGGTAGATCAATGATTGACACATCTTGAGTTATTGTTAGACTTGGACATGCATGGAGGGTTAACTCAAGATCCTTGATGATTCCTAGAGTAGTGACAGTTGAACCATCAAGTTACAGGAATCCTTTTGTCAAGGGGCTATACTTAAGACCTAAGACATCAATAATATTCTTAGGCATGACAGAAGTACTAACACCTGAGTCAATCATATATTTATGGACAAGATGTTTTCCTATTATCAATGACATATAGAAGGGTAGGTTTTTAACAAATTTTCTTACTTTATTTTCCTCTTATTGGCATATATTGATAGAAGCGTGTGGCTTTTGGATGGTTATATCAGTTTGTGGAAGTTTTTCTAGAGCTTCATGGAACAAGTCACACTTTGAGATGGAATGGTTAGGGCATCCCACATCATAACATTTATATTTTTCTTCTTCATCTAGTCCACAATGTTGAATGGAAAACCCACTGACTTGTGCATTTGAGGAACAAAAACATCCTTTCTTGGTTGCTCGGGTACAGAGACATGAACCTTAGTTGGCACAGAGGCTTGACCTACCAAAGGAGGGGCACGCACGACTTGTGGAAGAGCTTTGTGGGGATCCTCGAGTATAGGCACTTGAGAGCTTTTACTCTTTGGATATCTTAGTTGCTTACTTTTTCTTTTGAAGGTTTGGTGATTTTTCTAGATTTATGACTGTGCACCGAGCTTGAGCATTCTCTTCTTGTATATTTTATTTTCTCGCAACATGGGCGTGTGGTCTTCTTTTATCATCTGCAGCTTGGTTGATTACACGAAGTTCTCAGCGTAAAAGAACATTAAGTTTTCCTTTAGAGGAGCTTATGACCTCTCTTGGTTATATGCTTTAGGTGGGCTTGTTGAAGGCTCAAAGATGGGAGCATTCTAAATCATGTAGGCTTACGCACACATAACATTGATGCAATTATATTGAATATTGGTCCTCAAACTTGCACCCGTGTCTCTAATTAGGAAGGATCAAGGTGTTTGAGACAAAAATGGAACTTTCCCCAAGTTATGGGACCTTACGTGCTTGGGATGGATCTCCAAAGAAGGTTGGTTCCTCTATCTATCTCTCTGCTCTGCTACTCCTAGTGTTGAAAAGGAAAACTAAGCAAATGAATGCCAAGGGACCAAGAATAAAAAGATAACATGAAATGAAACTACACTACAAGGTGATAGCACTAGAAAAAAGGGATGAACACTATATGTTCTGAGTGGGAATGAAAGGAAATGCTTAAAAGGAGGCTAGGCACAAGTAGAACAGCTAAACATGTATTTACCAAATCATTCTCATGGAACACAACTAAATAAGGAATTGCAAGGGACATGAAATGGCACAACCAACACACAATGCAAAAGAAAAGAAAAGAATAATGAATGAAAACATTTTAGGATAGAGGATAGTCATAAAATGATGCTTCTATTACTTCTAGAAATGCATAGAGCTGTTACAATGCTGAAGGAGGCCGATATCCACATGTAAGAGCTAGATCTAGAGGTCTGCAACTCAAAATATAGAAAATATGAAGTCCTTAGCAAAATGTGTAAGAATCTAAAGTGTCCAATGTTAACAATGATCCCATCACTTAAATTTATATATGAATCATAGAAGGAGAAAATAAGGAGGAAAACTCAAATTTGAAATGCAACCACCAACAAGAAGCATTCATGCCCTGAAATCCACATGATAATATATTAAAGGCACTTCCCCACGTCTATTTTGTATGTTGGATGAGGAATGAGGATGGGTCATATCAAGTCGGGTGGTTGGAGTAATCAAATCTACTCATCAATGCTCAAAATTACATTTTCCCATTTCTCACCTACCAGATCCACCAAGAATTTGAATATGAATTTCTAGCATTGTATTTGATGTCAATAGATCTCTGACAAGTCTAGGAACACACTTTGATCTGATTTTTATAGAAAAATATACGTTTTTCATAAGATGTCATAGTCATAGGTGCATGAAAAACACATGGCACGCGTGGATTGCATGAAATGGTGGCCAAGCTGTGAAAATATTTTCATTTTTTCCACGTGTCAATTACTTGATTTATTACAAGGATTCAACACCTTATATGTGTGCTTTGACTGGTTGTGTTTGGCAAACTAGAGTATGGCGAAGATGACCTGACACCGAAGGGTGTAAAGGAGGGCATGGGGAAGAAATCAAAGGAAGGCACAAAGGAACGTGTGTGTGATGCACGTGGGTAAATGAGGAAAACTTGTGAGAAGAGAATACATGGTCAATGCGCAACCATTATAAATAAATGGGCATGACATGTGAGAGGGTCAGGGACTTCGTTGATTGAAGTAAGTGTGAGATGCATGCGTAGGGTGAATAAGATGCTTAGGAAGAAATTGAATGCACAAAAGGTGGGTGCGAGAGAGGAGTGGAACAAAGAGGAAAGGAAAGTGGAAGGAGAGAATAGAAAGCATGTAAGGGTGCTTGAGGAAAGAAGGGGCACGAGGGAAAATGTAACCAAGGAAGCTGACAAGTGAGCTTGAGCATGCATAACCTTGTAATGAATATCTCAGAGCCATAATGTGTATACAAGTTACCCAAGTAACTAGGAGAGTTATTTGGATAATAATTTTGGCAACTTTCGGGGCCATCTGCCTATTAGATGAAGAATATAAGTAGCCTAGAGCATCCATTCGGCATGGATTCTGCTTATGTGATCATGAATCTACCCTTTTAGTCACTTGAAAGATCATTTCTTGGCTATATTATGAATCTTGCAACTTCTGAGAGAAGCTCTACATTTTGGAAGCAACGGAAGAGTGCGTGTAAAAAGAACATAGGAAGAAAGAACTATGTACAAATAAACAATGTGTGTGGAGCGCACTTGGAGGAATTAAAACTACTCTAATATATATAAAATGATGTGGAAAAATTAATGGAAGGGTTTGAGATAGATCCTATTTACCTGGGTTTGTAGCGCACCTCCATCAATATGAGTTAACTTGAAATATTTATCCTCCTTGTACAAACTAATGATGTATGGGCCACTCCAAAGTGCATCAAACTTTGAATGACACCCTGGTTTAGCTCTATCAACATCCCATTTTAAAACCAAATCCCCAACCTTTAATGCTTGAGGCCTAGCCTTTCTGTCAAACCATTTCTTTTTTTGTTTTTGATGTTATTCCAACTTCATCATGATAGAGTTCCTTAGTTCTTCAAGATCCACCAGCTCTACCATTCTAATTTTTCTTTGGTATGTGCCTTCTAATTCTAGTTGTTGGGAAAGTGCTAATGAACTCATTTCTAGTGTCAAAGGAATGGTATCATCCTTACCATAGATAATATTGTAAGGAAAATCTCTTATTTCCTTTTTTATTGTGATTCTATCTGCCTAGAGCATGCGCGAGACCTTTGCATGCCACTAATTTTGGCTAATGTTCATTATGCGCTTCATAATTCTAATCAGGTTTTTATTTGTTGACTCTGCCAAACCATTTCCCTGAGGGTAATGGTTGGAAGAATTCTTCAGGTATATGTTCAGATTTAGCACCCAATCAGCTATTTTAGTTCCAAAGAAGGTTTTTACATTATCGAGATAATGGTTTGAGAAACATGCCAAACCTTGTGACTATTCCTTCAAGAAATTCATGATGACTGACTCGATTGATTCCTTGAGTGCAATAACTTCTATCCATCGGTGAAGTAATATGTAGCTCTCAATACCCACTTGTGTCTAGCACTTGAAGGTAGATTGATCATACTGTGAGGTCAAGACCCCGTTGTGTAAAAGGATGATTCGCTTGGATTGGTGGAGGAAGCACTACCAATTTTTGTTTCCTACAAAAAAACACTCTCTGCATTTTATGAGTCACTGTGTGCATCTAAAAATAGAGTTGGCCAAAATATACCTGCCATTATGATTTTCATTGTTGTAGTTTCGGCAGAGAAGTGTCCTGAAGAGAATCCATCATGAAATTCTCTGCTAACTTATTTTTAGTCTGCACACTTTGCTTGATGCATCTTAACAACATGCCGTCAATATTATTTTTGAAGATAAGTCCATCAATCAACACATAGGGGATAGATTGTAAAGCCATATGTATTATCTTTGTTTTGTTCAAACTATGAGGGTATCCACCCTTGGAAAGGAATGTGAGCATGCCCTTCATCCATCACGTGCACCGGGATCTGTACTCTATTTAATTTTTACACCTTTGTAACATCCTCATTTTAGACAATAGAACAAGTCAATTTTTTTTTTTTTTTGATAATTGCATCCTGGTTCTAAATACATAATTTAGAACTCACAATTCAAATAACCATTTATATAACAGACAACCATATGCAGCTGTAATGACTCGGAGTACCTCCGATCTATTCATTCCATGACTCGGTAATCTACCGATCTATTCATGAGTAATAAGAGTCGGTGTTTTTATTTAACACATTACTCTTGCGGTTCTCTTCCCTAATCTGGGATTCAGAATGCTCTGTCGAGGAACCTAAGCCGAATAATTGTTACCATTATTCATCGGCATCTCATCCCTTAGACTAGGTGAATTAGGACAACGCAATCAGCAGCTTGCGATACTTTGGCCAAAGATTTGAAACATACTGTTCATGTCTCGTATTCCTTAACGACATACTCGTCAATCTGGAATACATCCTTCACCCCATTCATATGTTATATAGAATGTCCTATCTTGATTCTTGTCGGTCCTTTTTTCTTATACTTAATCACTCGGAGATAGATTAACAAGGTGATAATGTTATATGGATATCCAGAGGATTAGGGATACGGTGACATACTGGTTTAACCTTACAGTTAGACCAATGTGTCAAGATACCCCGAACCTCCTAGGCAGCCTTATAACCTGACCACATTCCTAATCAATCCCTGAGTAACTAATCCAGTCACAAATGTAAATCTTAGCGATCAATGCAAAGGGTGTCGTCATAAGTCACCTGCATTGTTGTAACTTCGAGAAGATCCTAATCTTCTCGGAGGTACAACCCTGCAGTTGTCTTGTGCCGTCAACCTTTAAATCCGCCTCGAAAAGATCTACTCATCAATATGCGTTAAGCTCTTGAGTACAAATTACTTTAAAGACGTTTACCCTAAGGTTAGCCTTTCCGATCCCTGGATTCTTCGTCTTAAGACGACCCTCCTCTAAAAGACTCATTACTTGGTAGAGGTATTACGGTCAAGCTCTCATCAAGGAGTCATTAGAATACACCTGATTCTAAAGCAACAGAATCGGACAATATCTCATAACCTTTGCTTGAGATTGCCATCTGAACTCCATTTGATTGCCTATCAGTTCTCTTAACTGATTTTATATCATACTTTTTAGTTTAAAGATATAAATGATTAAGAACCCAATTCTCTATTGTCCTTTCATACCTAGGACTAGGGATTAGTAATTTAATCCAGCTTGTTTAGCGTTCTCTTTTAGGCTCAATTTTAACCTATCTTCTAGAAAGACAATAATTTAATTCCACTATTGCTTTTGCTAGAACAAATTAGAACTGCTAAACACTCATAAGAATTTAATCTCATTTACTTACAAGCTTTCATTGTCAATCACAAAAGCATCCATATTATACAATAATAACAATGCCCCTTCGTTACATAAACCGAAGAAGGTCAACTTCCAGAATAGAACACAACACATAAGTATCAAACACTTATTTCCATTCCTTTCAAAACTTATACAATTACATTTTATGCAACAGCATACTTGTTACAATGCTAACGGAAAAGAAACATCTTTTCACATATAGTACATCTATAAAATCAAGCTGTAATTCATTACAAATCAAATAAACAATCTGATCAGCTTGTCAGATCTGCATTGCTTTTACCTCTTACGGTAACCATCTGCAAAAATAGTCAACATGAGTCGATTCATGAACCGGCATGATAAGCACTATCTTTTAAAACAATTGCAATCCATCAATTGTTTTCATTAAACACCCTGTTTAAATGAGATCAGATATTCACATAAGTAAACATAATCAGACTAAGCCCTTGTAATACAAATTGATTACAAATATGTAACTCTATCATTGATACAAAATAGTCTTAACCTCTTTCTAATATTTCATCAATATTAAGAAACAAGGAACGAATGTACACAAACAATCATTGAATCCAAAATCACAACATTGGTCAGATTGTTTCATTCTCCAAAAAGGAAATAACATAACAATTCGGGATTCCACCAATATGTTACAAACAATTTCCCACGATAGTCAAATATAAATAATATTAAATAAAGGAAGAGAAAGAACCAAACCATACATACTTCCGTTCACAAAAGTTCATCACTGTACCGTCTTCACATATGAAAACATTCAACCAGTATAAAAATGAACAAGTTAGACAAGCCGCAAGCAAGATCACTGTTCTAAATCACGAAAAAGAACACAGCAAAACTCCTGTACAGCAACTAACACATCAACAATTCATGTATCAATCCTAAGCCCAATGCTAGTTCCTTTTACACAGTAAGGCTTTGACACCAGTTGAAAACAAGAAACTACAAGCGTATCGCTGAAAACAACAACCTTATTGCATCAAACAATCTAAGGTTTCCTATGGACTATGCTATGTTGCCCACACCGAATTTCCAAATCATGCACAGTCAATCGGACAGATTAAATGGAAAAGAACATAGCATACTCATTCCTGCTCAGCCAAAATCAGACTGAAGTAAAAGAAAGGAAAACAACCAATCGATCCTTACCTTGCCGCATGCAAGTCTTAGTGTGGTATTCGTGACTTACCCTAACAAGGTCAGAACACGAAACAGTCATCCAAACTCAAGGATCTCAAATAGTGACAAAGACAGTGTCCAATGCCAAGTTCAGAAAGAAACAGAAGTACCAGCTACCTTTCCAGAATTCCTAATGATTCAAACGAAGGTAACAATTCAAGCAAATGCATATGAATTCATACTGTAAACTGTTAATGGGTTTGTACACATAACCACTGAACCCTACAAAGACAACGTCTATGAAGTCGGTTGATAAATCCATCTATGCCATTCATGGCAACATTCATAATGAAACAAGTGAAGCAAATCGAATACCCATTTCAAGCAAGGAAATCAAGCTGAGCCGCTTGAACTTTCGAGCAGCTTTCACATAGAAATGAAAATGCATACCCGGAAATCTATACTTGATTATTTATTACAAATAACCGTGGTGGAAGGCTGTTCCTTTCTCTATAAGGCTTCCATGAAAGCAAATAACAAAACACAAGGATGAATCTACATCCACAACAAGTAGATATAGCTTATATATGATTCAATCAAGGACTCCACGAGTCGTTATAATAAAGTATAGATGTAACAATATTATACTGAGTCAACAATAATCCCGTTTCCACAAAAACAAGGAAAACACTTCCGTTGGTCGCAAAGACTACGGTAACATAACGATTACTGTTCCAAACCAAAAATTTGAAAAACAAATGAAACCCGAAAGTCTCATTAGTCGCTGCCAACAAATCCCACGACAGAGTTCCAAAAGAAGCAATAATACTGATCAATCTTACAGTATTCATCAGAATCATTCCATACAGTTTCCATAACAAGAAACAGCGACCACAATCAAAAACATACAGTGGTCTTATACTACACACAGGTATATTCTAAGGGCTCATGCCAAACAGGCCGAACACTCAAACCTTTATAAATAAATACCTCACATGTATAAGCCAGAATGAATACTCAAAGCAAATAGAGCCGAAGTTCGATTTCAACAAACACCCATCAAGAGGAAATTGAAAAATCGAACCAGAAGAGATACAGTGCCAAAAATCAAACAAGATCTCCATAGAAAATTCATCTAATCTTCACAAAACATTTGAACAGAGTTGTTCTAATGAAAGCACTTGAAAGACAACAAGCTATTTAAAGGTTAGGGCCTAGCATGCCTGTATTTTGATCAAATTTCCGAAGCAGACCACAGGAAGAGCTCAAACTTCCTTTTCTTTTTCCACGATAAAGCGACCAACAAAATTTCACTGTCTCCATCACATATATATCCTCCATGACAGAGAAAAGAGCCAGAGAAATTCATTCTTGCCATGCAACTCAAAGAGAACTGGTGCGAAGAACCAGTAAACAAGCAGAGCAAAAACCGAAAATCGCGATAAGCCAAACAAACCCACAAACTTCCCGTTTGCATGCCTTCTCGCGAGTTCCGAGCTCGCTTTCCGAGAAAATTAAATGCCATTAAACCAATTTTCCCGCTTAAACTCAACTTCCACCGACCGCCAGATTTGGTGACAGTCCATCTAAAACTCATGTTCATTTCCAAACTTAGCGACCTGCCACGTCCTCACCGGTTAGCCGTCGCCTAAGCCTCCGCCATGACCTGTCCTTCATCCTTATCCCTTACATTTATTGCCATAGAAAACACCGCCCATGGTTCGCCACCCTTCATAGGCCCCTTCATAATCTCTTCATTAGTTAGGTTAGTATCTTAGGTTAGAGTGTTTAGGGTAATACCCACACTAACAAATTTACACAAAGATACTAACTTAGGATATTAACACATAGCCTAGGTCTAGGTTAGACTAACAATAATCTAACCCCTAGGTTAGGTTTTAGTTTTAGGTTACTAACCCTTAATAATTCAGTTTGGTCCTTGTCCTGAAAACTTGGAAAGACCTGTATCATACCTTCTAGAACAGAGTTAGCTCCTGTTCTTATTGCAGAATTGTATGTCAACGAATTATTACCTGGTCTACAATCGAGACCTTCCAGATATACTTTGATATCGGGAACCATTTCATTTCCCAAGATCAGCCTGAGTCATACTCCTGACCTGCTTAATCAATGCTTCCATACCTTGCCACCTGTTCAAGGTCTGTGATCTAATTCATCACAAACAGATTTAAAGCATTACTTGGATCAATTCCACTGATCCAAGTCTAGATATTATAGATGAATACCTCTATAATTCATTCCGTGATCAGATTAATATTCAGACACAAAATGAAATAAATAAAAGAGTCTATTCATATTTTGACTCAGTCAAGATCTGCAATCTGCAAGAAATTCAATACATATCAAGCATGATTTCTGAATCGAGGATCACATCCTTTTACAAGAAATCACATATCAACACTTGTATGCTTAGGAGAAAGTAACAACAGTTCAGGGTGTTACATGCTTCCCTCCTAAAAAAGATTCATCGTCCCGATGAATTTCATATCAAATTAACCTTCAGGTCAATCAATTTATTAGTACACAAACAATGTGACTACTTCCATATTAAATAGTTTCAGAAATCAATGTCACAACTCATTTATTCAACCTGAATAAAGTCTGCCTTAATCTGGCTTTCATAATACTTAAAAACAATAAGTTCATAACAGTATTTTATCAACAGATTTCATTCTGTTTGAAAAAGAGAAGGAAAAGCAATTTTCATCTCTTCCAGATTTTCCCAAGTTGCACTTTCTTCGCTAAAACGGTCCCCTTTGGACCTTACATTCTTTATATCACGATTTCTCAAATGCAATTGGCGAGTTTCCAGCACTCTTGTGGGTTTAACCATGATTATTCCTGGGTCTTGGACCTGCAAGGAATTCCAATTTAAAACATGTGACAGATCTGAAACGTATTTCTTAAGCAAAGAAATATGGAAAACATCATGCATACGAGATAAAGCAGTGGCATGCTAAGCGATAAGCCACGAGGATTGATTATTTCGACAATTTTGAAAGGTCCCACAAATCGTGGTGACAACTTGGCAGCCTCCGCCAAAAGTTATAGAACTCTTTACGGGTTTAACACGCGAGAAAAACCTTATCACCAAGCTCAAACTTTCTATCAACCCGCTTAAGGTCAAAGCATAGCTCTTACGTCTATCTCTGCTGCTTCCTTTAATCGTTCACGAATCAGCTTAACTTGCTTGTTCCATCTCTGTGAGAATCTCTGGTCCAATTACCACTCTATCCTCTACTTGTCCCAACTTACGGGGGTTACTGCACTTTCTTCCATAAAGTGCTTCAAAGGTGCCATCTTAAGAGATGAGTGATAAGTGTTGTTGTATGTGAACTCAACTAATGGGAGATACTCTTCCCATTTATCTTTGTTGATCCATGCAATACATTCGCAACATGTCCTCCAACACTTGATTTACCCTCTCGGTTTGCCCATCCGTTTGGATGATATGCGAACGAAGTTTAGTTTTGTTCCTAGGGCTGCGTTAGCGTTTGCCAAAACCTTGGCGTCATTCTAGGATCCTGTCGAGATATAATCGATTACGGTACACCATGCAATCTGAAAATTTTGTGTACGAACCTCTTGGCCAGCACTGGTGAATCATCCTTTAGATTTCCAGCTGATGAAATGAGCTACTTTAGTCGGTTTATCTACAACTACCGGGGATAACATCATGTTTATTCTGGACATAGGTAGTCCTTGTACAAAATCCATGGTTATTACTTGCCATTTGTACTGCGGTATGCTATGAGGATATAACAGTCCAGCAGGGTGCATATGCTCTGCCTTCACCCGCTGACATTCCAGGCAATGAGTCACAAAATTTATCACATCCTTTTTCATACCTTTCCAGAAGTATTGCTGTTTCAAATCAGCTAGCATTTTTGTGATACCTGGGTGTCCAGAGAAAGGTGAATTATGAAATTCAACTAACAACTTCTTTCTCAAATCATTCAGCACAGGTACATATACCCTATTTTCATAACACAAGATTCCTTCATTATCAAGATGAAAACCTTCATACCTTTTATCTTTAGGTTACTGCGTGCAAGCGCCTTTTTTTACTTGCTGAAAATATGCATCTGATTCTGAGGCACTTTTTACCTCGTCTTTAAACTGAGTTCTCAAAGTTATAAGAGCAGAAATGTGCCTCCTACGACTTAGAGCATCAGCTACTCTATTCTCCTTCCCTTTGATATAGCTAATATCAAAGTCATATTGTGATAAAAATTCTAACCACCTTCTTTGTCTGGCATTCAGATTGGGCTGAGTAAAAATATATTTCAGTCCCAAGTGATCAGTTTTCAACTCAAAAGGTTTTCCAAGTAAGTAGTGTCTCCAGACTTGAAGCGCATGAACAATGGCAGCAAGTTCCAAATCATGAGGGGCATAATTCAGCTCATGAATCTTAAGTTTTCTACTCTCATAAGCAATGACTTGATCATTTTGTAGCAAAACACCTCCAAGGCCTTCCCCAGAAGCATCCGTTACCACAGTAAAATTCCCATTAGGGTCTGGTACAGCCAATATAGGTGCAGAAGTCAACTGGTCTTTCAGACTTTTGAAAGCCGCTTCACACTTGTCATTCCACATGAATTTCTTATCCTTCTTCTGCAATGAAGTTATTGGTGCAGCTACCTTAGAAAAATCCTTTACAAATTTTCTATAGTAACCAGCAAGACCCATGAAGCTTCTTACTTCATGCACATTCTTTGGTGCAGGCCACTCAGTTATTGCCACTATTTTTGAAGGATCTACAGCGATTCCTTCCTTACTTATGACATGACCCAAATAGTGAACTTCTGAATCATAGAAAGAACATTTGGATAACTTACCATACAACTTTCTCTTTCTCAGAATTCCCAAAACTATCTTCAAATGCTCATTGTGCTCCTCAACGCTCTTAGAATAAATGAGAATATCATCCAAGAATACAAGCACAAACTTGTCCAGGTATTCTTGAAAAATATTGTTCATTAAATTCATAAAGGCTGCAGGTGCATTAGTTAACCCAAAGGCTAGAACTGTGAATTCATAATGTCCGTACCTTGTTCGGAAAGCTGTTTTATGAATATCTTCCTCTTTAATTCTTAGCTGATGATAACCAGATCGAAGGTCTATCTTAGAATAAACCGCTGCTCCACGCATCTGATCAAACAGATCATCGATCCTAGGAAGTGGATATCGGTTCTTGATTGTTGCTTTGTTCAACATCCGATAATCAATACACAGCCTTAGTGTTCCATCCTTCTTTTTCACAAATATCACAGGTGCTCCCCAAGGTGAAACACTTGGTCTAATCAATCCTTTAGACAAAAGCTCTTGTAACTGTGCCTTAAGCTCGACTAACTCTGTAGTAGTCATCCGATAAGGCGCCTTGGAAATAGGTTCAGTTCCAGGCTTGATTTCAATGGTAAAATCAAATTCTCTCTTGGGTGGTAACCCTGGTAATTCCTCAGGAAAAACATCCCTGAAACTTTGTAACAGTGGAATTTGCTTCATGTAATCACCATCTTCTTCTGAAGATTCAGATATCTTTACTGCATAAAGGGTACATCCTTTATTCTTAGCCTTTTTAAGCTGCATAGCTGACAGTTTTCTAACTGAAATTTCTCGTTTCACACCTTGAATCTCTGCTGATTCCAGCTGATCATCTAAACATTTTATGTTCTTTTCATAGCAATCTACCTTTGCTTTATGGTCAGATAACCAATTGACACCAATAATAATGTCATATGATCCTAAAGGTGCAACATAGAGATCAACTTCCGTGGAGAAATTAGGTAAATCAAGGACTGCTCCAAAGAGACACATACTCACTGTATGAACAGAATTATTACCATACTCTACAGTCCAAGATTTATCCATTTTCCCAGCTTTTCTTTTAAGTTTAGAAGCAAGTTTATTAGAAATAAAACATTCAGTAGCTCCTGTATCAAAAAGAATAGTGACAGGTATGCCGAATAACTTACCCGGAACTTCTATAGGTGTTGCTTGCTTTTCAGCTTGCTTGTCTGCTACTGCAGCATGTATCTTATGCTGCTGATTACGATCATCCTTTTTCAAAGGACATTGATTTGCGTAATGATCTTTACCACAAGTGTAGCAGCCTCCTACAGGTCCCTTCTTAGGCTCAGCATTACCTCCAGCCTTGTAATTGTCACGCTGTCCTCCATAGGACTTCTGTCCATTATTATAATTTTTAACAAAATTATCCCTTATATTTCCAGCAGGCTTATTTACTGCTGCTTTCTTATTGTTATCTCCTGGAAACTTACTCTTGTTTCCAAAAATTTTCCACGGTCCTTTTCTGGGTGCAAGAGAGGTTGAAGAAGGGTTTGCAGTCTTCTTCCGCACTTCCTCCTTATGAGCAGAAATAGCCTTTAATTTCTGTTCTTGCCTTATGGCCTTTTCAACAACTCCTTCCATAGTGGTTGGGTGTGAACATCGACCTCTCCCCTATCACGAGTTCAATCCCATGATGAATTTCCGTATCCTGAACTTTTAAATCGGTTTGATCTTTGCGGTACATACTTGAGGAGTTTTGTAAACCGCTCCCAGAATTCAGTTACTGTTAACTTCCCTTGAGTTAAGTTCTGAAATTCCGTCATTTTCTGATCATAGAAAAGTTGTGGCAGCCAACGTTGCCTAAAATAGCCTTTAAATTGATCCCAAGTAATATTGGTCTCATCAATGTTTAGCTCAGCTTTTCGGCTATCCCACCACGAAGATGCTTCGTGAGAAAGCTGATAGGCTCCCCATATAGCCTTGGTTTCTTCTGAGAAGTTCCTTATTGCAAAGTACTTCTCCATTTCGCTGAGCCAGTTCTCAGCTCCATCTCCTAATGTGGTGCCATCATACTTAGGTGGACTTATCCTTTTTATATCATTAGTGAGTTCTGCTGCCAATCTGGCCTTTTTGTTTTCTGGTTGCACAGGTGCATTCACAGCATTAACATCAACACCCACTTCGGGGTTGTCCTCAGGAGGTTGCTGATTATTATTATCATCCTCATCATCCTCCTCATTTCCCGTCACCTGCTGTTCAAGCATAGCTAAGCGATCTCTTGTGTCCAATAGGGCAGCGAGGATCTCATCAAGTTTTGGGTTGTTGTCGCTCCTCCTTCGGGTGGAGCATTACTATAACATTTCCCCTTGTTCTAACCATTTTACGTAACAAGAAAATTCAGGTTTTTATCAGATTATGGACTCAATAGGTCCAAGAGCTGCAACCTTCAGCTCTGATACCAAGATGTAACATCCTCATTTTAGACAATAGAACAAGTCAATTTTTTTTTTTTGATAATTGCATCCTGGTTCTAAATACATAATTTAGAACTCACAATTCAAATAACCATTTATATAACAGACAACCATATGCAGCTGTAATGACTCGGAGTACCTCCGATCTATTCATTCCATGACTCGGTAATCTACCGATCTATTCATGAGTAATAAGAGTCGGTGTTTTTATTTAACACATTACTCTTGCGGTTCTCTTCCCTAATCAGGGATTGAGATGCTAACTGTCGAAGGAACCTAACTGAATAATTGTTACCATTATTCATCGGCATCTCATCCCTTAGACTAGGTGAATTAGGACAACGCAATCAGCAGCTTGCGATACTTTGGCCAAAGATTTGAAACATACTGTTCATGTCTCGTATTCCTTAACGGCATACTCGTCAATCTGGAATACGTCCTTCACCCCATTCATATGTTATATAGAATGTCCTATACTGACTACTGTCAGTCCTTTCTTCGCTACTTAATCACTCGGAGATAGATTAACAAGGTGATAATGTTATATGGATATCCAGAGGATTAGGGATACGGTGACATACTGGTTTAACCTTACAGTTAGACCAATGTGTCAAGATACCCCGAACCTCCTAGGCAGCCTTATAACCTGACCACATTCCTAATCAATCCCTGAGTAACTAATCCAGTCACAAATGTAAATCTTAGCGATCAATGCAAAGGGTGTCGTCATAAGTCACCTGCATTGTTGTAACTTCGAGAAGATCCTAATCTTCTCGGAGGTACAACCCTGCAGTTGTCTTGTGCCGTCAACCTTTAAATCCGCCTCGAAAAGATCTACTCGTCAATATGCGTTAAGCACTTGAGTACAAATTACTTTAAAGACGTTTACCCTAAGGTTAGCCTTTCCGATCCCTGGATTCTTCGTCTTAAGACGACCCTCCTCTAAAAGACTCATTACTTGGTAGAGGTATTACGGTCAAGCTCTCATCAAGGAGTCATTAGAATACACCTGATTCTAAAGCAACAGAATCGGACAATATCTCATAACCTTTGCTTGAGATTGCCATCTGAACTCCATTTGATTGCCTATCAGTTCTCTTAACTGATTTTATATCATACTTTTTTAGTTTAAAGATATAAGTGATTAAGAATCCAATTTACTGTTATCCTTTCATACCTAGGACTAGGGATTAGTAATTTAATCCAGCTTGTTTAGCGTTCTCTTTTAGGCTCAATTTTAACCTATCTTCTAGAAAGACAATAATTTAATTCCACTATTGCTTTTGCTAGAACAAATTAGAACTGCTAAACACTCATAAGAATTTAATCTCATTTACTTACAAGCTTTCATTGTCAATCACAAAAGCATCCATATTATACAATAATAACAATGCCCCTTCGTTACATAAACCGAAGAAGGTCAACTTCCAGAATAGAACACAACACATAAGTATCAAACACTTATTTCCATTCCTTTCAAAACTTATACAATTACATTTTATGCAACGAAGATACTTGTTACAATGCTAACGGAAAAGAAACATCTTTTCACATATAGTACATCTATAAAATCAAGTTTGTAATTCATTACAAATCAAATAAACAATCGATCACATTGTCGATCTGCATTGCTTTTACCTCTTACGGTAACCATCTACAAAAATAGTCAACATGAGTCGATTCAATGAGGCTGAGCATGATAAGCACTATCTTTTAAAACAATTGCAATCCATCAATTGTTTTCATTAAACACTACTGTTTAAATGAGATCGAGATATTCACATAAGTAAACATAATCGGACTAAGCCCTTGTAATACAAATTGATTACAAATATGTAAATCTATCATTGATACAAAATAGTCTTAACCTCTTTCTAATATTTCATCAAATATTAAGAAACAAGGAACGAATGTACACAAACAATCATTGAATCCAAAATCACAACATTGGTCAGATTGTTTCATTCTCCAAAAAGGAAATAACATAACAATTCGGGATTCCACCAATATGTTACAAACAATTTCCCACTGATAGTCAAATATCAATAATATTAAATAAAGGAAGAGAAAGAACCAAACCATTCATACTTCCGTTCACAAAGTTCATCAACTGTCTGTCTTCACATATGAAAACATTCAACCAGTATATAAATGAACAAGTTAGACAAGCCGCAAGCAAGATCACTGTTTCTAAATCAAGAAAAAGAACACAGCAAACTCTTGTACAGCAACTAACACATCAACAATTCATGTATCAATCCTAAGCCCAATGCTAGTTCCTTTTACACAGTAAGGCTTTGACACCAGTTGAAAACAAGAAACTACAAGCGTATCGCTGAAAACAACAACCTTATTGCATCAAACAATCTAAGGTTTCCTATGGACTATGCTATGTTGCCCACACCGAATTTCCAAATCATGCACAGTCAATCGGACAGATTAAATGGAAAAGAACATAGCATACTCATTCCTGCTCAGCCAAAATCAGACTGAAGTAAAAGAAAGGAAAACAACCAATCGATCCTTACCTTGCCGCATGCAAGTCTTAGTGTGGTATTCGCGACTTACCCTAACAAGGTCAGAACACGAAACAGTCATCCATACTCAAGGATCTCAAATAGTGACAAAGACAGTGTCCAATGCCAAGTTCAGAAAGAAACAGAAGTACCAGCTACCTTTCCAGAATTCCTAATGATTCAAACGAAGGTAACAATTCAAGCAAATGCATATGAATTCATACTGTAAACTGTTAATGGGTTTGTACACATAACCACTGAACCCTACAGCAACGTACTATGAAGTCGGTTGATAAATCCATCTATGCCATTCATGGCAACATTCAGAATGAAACAAGTGAAGCAAATCGAATACCCATTTCAAGCAAGGAAATCAACTGAGCCGCTTCGAACTTTCGAACAGCTTTCACATAGAAATGAAAATGCATACCCAGGAAATCTATACTGATTATTTATTACAAATAACCGTGGTCAGAAGGCCTGTTCCTTTCTCTATAAGGCTTCCACGAAAGCAAATAACAAAACACAAGGATGAATCTACATCCACAACAGTAGATAGCTTATATATGATTCAATCAAGGACTCCACTGAGTCGTTATAATAAAGTATAGATGTAACAATATTATACAGAGTCAACAATAATCCCGTTTCCACAAAAACAAGGAAAACACTTCCGCTGGGTCGCAAAGACTACGGTAACACAACAGTTGCCTGTTCCAAACCAAAAATTTGAAAAACAAATGAAACCCGAAAGTCTCATTAGTCGCTGCCAACAAATCCCACGACAGAGTTCCAAAAGAAGCAATAATACTGATCAATCTTACAGTATTCATCAGAATCATTCCATACAGTTTCCATAACAAGAAACAGCGACCACAATCAAAAACATACAGTGGTCTTATACTACACACAGGTATATTCTAAGGGCTCATGCCAAACAGGCCGAACACTCAAACCTTTATAAATAAATACCTCACATGTATAAGCCAGAATGAATACTCAAAGCAAATAGAGCCGAAGTTCGATTTCAACAAACACCCATCAAGAGGAAATTGAAAAATCGAACCAGAAGAGATACAGTGCCAAAAATCAAACAAGATCTCCATAGAAAATTCATCTAATCTTCACAAAACATTTGAACAGAGTTGTTTTAATGAAAGCACTTGAAAGACAAAGAAGCTATTTAAAGGTTAGGGCCTAGCATGCCTGTATTTTGATCAAATTTCTCAAGCGAGACCACGGGAAGAGCTCAAACTTCCTTTTCTTTTCCACGATAAAGCGACCAACAAAATTTATTGTCTCCATCACATATATATCCTCCATGACAGAGAAAAGAGCCAGAGAAATTCATTCTTGCCATGCAACTCAAAGAGAACCTGGTGCGAAGAACCATTAAACAAGCAGAGCAAAAACCGAAAATCGCGATAAGCCAAACAAACCCACAAACTTCCCATTTGCATGCCTTCTCGCGAGTTCCGAGCTCGCTTTCGAGAAAATTAAATGCCATTAAACCAATTTTCCGCTTAAACTCAACTTCCACCGACCGCCGGTTTGGTGACAGTCCATCTAAAACTCATGTTCATTTCCAAACTTAGCACCTGCCACGTCCTCACCCAGTTAGCCGTCGCCAAGCCTCTGCCATGACTTTGTCCTTCATCCTTATCCCTTACATTTATTGCCATAGAAAACACCGCCCATGGTTCGCCACCCTTCATAGGCCCCTTCATAATCTCTTCATTAGTTAGGTTAGTATCTTAGGTTAGAGTGTTTAGGGTAATACCCACACTAACAAATTTACACAAAGATACTAACTTAGGATATTAACACATAGCCTAGGTCTAGGTTAGACTAACAATAATCTAACCCCTAGGTTAGGTTTTAGTTTTAGGTTACTAACCCTTAATAATTCAGTTTGGTCCTTGTCCTGAAAACTCGAAAGACCTGTATCATACCTTCTGTAGAACAGAGTTAGCTCCTGTTCTTATTGCAGAAATTGTATGTCAACGAATTATTACCGGTCTACAATCGAGACCTTCCAGATATACTTTGATATCGGGAACCATTTCATTTCCCAAGATCAGCCTGAGTCATACTCCTGACCTGCTTAATCAATGCTTCCATACCTTGCCACCTGTTCAAGGTCTGTGATCTAATTCATCACAAACAGATTTAAAGCATTACTTGGATCAATTCCACTGATCCAAGTCTAGATATTATAGATGAATACCTCTATAATTCATTCCGTGATCAGATTAATATTCAGACACAAAATGAAATAAATAAAAGAGTCTATTCATATTTTGACTCAGTCAAGATCTGCAATCTGCAAGAAATTCAATACATATCAAGCATGATTTCTGAATCGAGGATCACATCCTTTTACAAGAAATCACATATCAACACTTGTATGCTTAGGAGAAAGTAACAACAGTTCAGGGTGTTACATTTTACACACAGGAGGTCCTCATATAGAAATAATGAAGCCTCAGGTTCATTGTGTACATCCTTAGCAATTTGTCTACAGAGTGCACTACCTATTACCAATTTTGAGGATTTGATAGTTACATTATACTCCATGATTTTGGTCACCCATCATGCTCTTTTTTCACTGATTTCTTCTCCCATGATGAATTATATGACAGAAGAGTGGGAGACTAACACCTTGATATGATTGGTGGAAATCATACTCTTGAATTTATTGAGTGCATGCATGATGGTGAAGAATTTCTTTTCCATGTGATGCATCTTAATTTGTAATCCTTCAGCATATGGCTAAAGAAAGCCACTGGTTATTCCAGCTGTAATTCATTTTCTTGTGTTAGGACAACAACAACACTTACATCAGCGCCATAAGCATAAAGGATGAAATCCTTGCAATAGTCTGGGTTAATGAGTGTTGGCACGTAAGTAATTTCTTGCTTGATTTTGTTTAAGCTTTCTCTTCCTTCTACTTTCCATCTTAAGGTTGTCCTTCTTGAGCATTAGGGTGATGGGCCAAACTAGTCCTAAAAAGTTAGGGATAAAATTCCTAACAAAATTGATCTTTCCAAGGAAGGACTATAGGACCTTTTTATGCATTGACAGGAAAGAGCTAAGATGTCTCGAGATGCTCTTAGGATCAATTGTGATGCCATATTTTGAAACCACATGACCCAAAATATTTCCTTGTGATAATGCAAAATTACACTTCTTGGCATTAAGAGACACCCCATACTTTATGCATCTCTCAAATACTTTCTCCAGGCGTCATATGATCTACGCTCTGCTTTGATAAGACTATTTTGTAATCAAGATAAAATAAGATGAACTCATTGATGTAACCTTTGGAGGCAATAACCATGGCATGTTGAAATGTTGTGACTCGATTTGTGAGACCAAAGCACATTTTTCGATACACATGTTCCCCACTTGGTTGTAAAAGTTGTTTTGAATTGATCCTCTTCCTTGACAAGGATCTAATTGAAACTAAAATACCCATCTAACATTGAGAACCTCTACACATCAGCCACGGTCATAGAATCTGCTACATTGAAGAAAAAGATAATGATCCTTTAGAGATTACTTACTCAAATCTTTGAAATCAACATAGAGTCTAATTTCACCTTTCTTTTTGTGCACTAGAACTAAATTTGTGACCCGTGTAGATTATTTAATGGGAAAAATAATTTTTTCCTCAATGAGTTTGGATAATTCCTTTCACATGAGTGTCTCTATCTTTGGATTGAATGGTCAATGCTTCTATCTAATGGCTTGATACTAGGATCAAGGTCAATAGAGTGTTTAGAAACACTTGGATCAAAACCTTTGAGGTATTCATACTCCCAAGAGAAGATATCACTATATTTTTCACATAGAGAAATTAAGGCCTTCTTTTCATCATGTGCACAATTCTTGTTGAGCAAGAATCTTTCTTGTGCACAATAGTGACTTGGGAACAATCTTCTTATACGATGTGGATGTAACTTTCTTCAACCTTGAACTCATCATCAAGGATGAACATTTTCTCTGAGGTGACCAGCCCTTTAGGAAACTTTTTTTTCTTCAACTGTATCACTTGGTCACCATAGTTGTCATGCAAGTCACTTTGCATATGTGATGAAAATTTGGCTTCCTTACGGATAAACTTGACAATCTACGCATCACTATCAAACACATGCCGGTTGGTGTTGTTATTTGGAATGTATGGTCTTTTCAACATCTTAATGTGTTGAGTTTTTCCTTTGACAAAGTCTTGTGCAAGAGATAACTACAAACCGAGTGCGACCATTTGATTAGCTTCCTTGTTCATTTTACGCGGAACCACCTACAAATTTAGAGCATAAAATCTGTAAAGGAGGTCCCAAACTCTATGCTTATAAGATTTTAGAAGCTTATTATTTATCTATCATTTTTGGTAATCGGCGGATAACCAATTATGTGTCCCCAAAGATCTCGCAACATCTTAATTCCTTTATTTTCATAAATGAGTAAGCCATGCACCCATGCTTCATATTTTACCACATTGTTGGAGCATGTGAACTACATCCTATGCATAAAGAATAATTTATCATCTTTAGGGGAAATGAGAACCACTCCTACCCCCACACCATTTCTACTTTTGGATCCATCAAAGTACAACTTCCACAGACCCAGTTCAACTTTTTCTTTCTTGAGCATGCACGAAAGCATAGCTTTTTCTTCAAGAATGCAGTAAGTACCAAGCCTAGTTTCATAAGCTTCCAATTCTTCAGCATATGGATCAAATTTATGGTGCCTCTCCACCCATTCATCAAGTACTAGGTCAGGAATAGAGGGTGGAAGAGACTGCTCTTCAGGAACTGAAGCTTGTTCTTCTTGGATTAAATAGTTGGCTTGGAGAGGGGATGGGACATATGACTCTACATGATAGGAAAATATAGGCTCATTTTTTATGGTAAACCACGTGCCATACCTTGTCTTGAGTAACATATGAGACCAATCGAAGACAAGTAACCATCCACTTTAGCAAGTAAAGTCTCTTAATAAACATAGGGAAAACAAAGGAGGTAGGTCAATGATTAACACATCTTTAGTTATTTTTTAGGATTGGACATGCATGGGGGCTAATTCAAGATCCTTGATGACTCTTAAGGTCATGAAAGTTGAGCCATCAAGTTTCGGGGACTCCTTTAGACAAAGGGATATATTTCAAACCTAAGACATCAACAATTTTCTTAGGCATAATAGAAGTACTAGCCCCTGAGTCATTCATGCAATTATGCACTAGGTGTTTTCCTATGATCAAGGACATGTAAAATTTTGGAATTTTAATAGATTTAGTTACTTTCTTCTTGTCTCCTTCTTGGTAGATATTGATAGAATCCGTGGCTTCGTGCAACCGGATCGGTGCATGGGATTTGTGTCGAGCTTCATGCAACAGATCCTGCTAAGATGGAATATTCAAAGCATCCCACATTGTGACATTTATATTTGTCTTCTTCATCTAGTCTACAATGCTAAATGGAAGGCCCCTTGTCTTGTGTATTTAGGGAACAACATCCCTTCTTGATTATTCAGAATGAAAGCCCGTAATTTATCTATAACAGAGGTTTGACCTACCAAAGGAGGAACACACATTTCTTTAGAAGGATTTTTGTGCAAGATCTCTTGTAAAGGGACTTGAGTGCCTTTACTACTAGATTCCTTGGTTATATCTTTCTACTTCTGAGGATCTTCTTGTTTCATTGGGATTGTAACCTGCACGCCCGATTATAACATTCTCTTCTTGTATCTTGTGTTGTCTGCAACTTGGGTATGTGGTCTGTTTGTATCTTCTATAGCTTGGTTGATTGCACATAAGTCCTCAGTGCCAAAGAACATAAAATTTGTTTTTGGATGAGATTTTGGTCTTTCTACGTCATTTGATTTAGGGAACTTATTGAAAGCTCGTAGTCCGAAGCATTCTGGATCATGAAAGCTTAGGTGTGTGCAACATTGGCACAATGATATTGACTATGAGGCATGTTGCAAGGGAAGCACCATTTTGACTCTTGTGCCAAATTGTTCTGAACTGGAACAAGTGCCCAAATCACACTGGGTGTTGGAAGAGAAGGTGCAAGAGGAACAACTTGCAAGGGTAGATGTGCATTGGGATGCCATCTATCATTTTGTTAGTTGGGCGCATATCTTTGATTTCCATACTAATTCTACCAAGGATGATTTCTTTGGCCATGTGCCTAATTAGAACTACCTCTATAGGCTTACGCTTGTTGTTTTTCTAATGATATGACCTTGTTTGACAAGTTTATAATCGGGCCTTTGATTCTTCATCTTCCTTCTATTGTCTGGAGAGTAGGATGTTGAGGCAACTAGTTCCATGCTTTGCTCAAGAACAGGGATAGGGGCCACAGAAGGCTAGAACACTTGTGACATTTTTGGGAGGGCATAAGCGGTCGAGGATCTATCTTTCCCTCCTGAATAAGACTATTTTCTACCCTTACTGTAATACTATAAGAAACTAGCAAATTCCCACCTCCCATGGATTGGATCATGACTGAGATACCGCTATTAAGCACCTTCAGATAATATAGGAAAGCATGATGGGCTGTAGGTCTTACCAAAAGATGGATTCTATCCCATGTCTTCTGAAATATGATGTTGAAATTGGTCATCTGCTTGTTGGGCACCCTCCTTTTTCTTGTAAATTGCTCCACTAGAGATAGGTGATATGAATTATCATCAAAGTAGTTGTAAAGAGTTATTCTAAGCTCATCCTAGGTAGTGATAGATAATTCAGATCATGCCTCCAAAAGTAGTTGCAAAGAGTTGTTCCAAGCTCATCCTAGGTAGTGATAGATAATTCAGATCACGCCTCTAAGGGACTAGAGTTGTTCCATTAAAGTTTGCAAAGTTCCTAAGTGGAGGAGGTGGCTGCTGTGTCATTTCAAGGCATGTAGGTTGTTTGTTTTGAGAAGGATTTGAATGGGTGCGATGTACTGGAGATGGAGATGCACACGTGGGATTTCTAGAACGAACTCTTCTCGGGGATAGCTAGAGGTACTCAAAATAATCTTCAACTGCTGCACTTCTTCTTGTATTCACTCTTCTCATGAAAGGCACTCGGGAATACTAAAATAGAGATTTAGAAATGTTGGGAGTCGTAAGATATTTTTAAATGATCCTCCAAAGGTGAAGTAATAAGTCCACTCATAAGAACTTAGAGATATGAAATTTAAGCTTTCATTTCTGCTCCCACCGTGCATGTCAAAAATGGTTTGTCTTCAAACTTACACCCACGTCTCGGATTCAAAAGGATCGATATGTTTATGACAACAATGGAATCGTCCCTAAGTTGTGGGACCTTGCACGCTTGGGACAGATCTCCAGAAGAAGGCTGGTTCCTCAATCTATCTCTCTTCCATTACTACTACTCCTAGTGCTAAAAAAGAAATATAAGAAAATGAATTCCAAGGGACCAAGGATAGAAAGATAACATAAAAGGAAACTACACTACAAGGTGATAACACCAAAAAGAGGGATGACCACTATCTGCATTACTGAGTGGGAATGAAAGGAAATGTGTAAAAGGAGGCAAGACACGAGTAGCACAAATAAACACATAGTTACCGAGATCATTCTCATGGATAACAACTAAATAAGGAACTACAAGGATGTGAAATGGCACAACCAACACACAACGCAAAATAAAAGACAAGAAGAAGGAATGTAAACATGTTAGGACAAAGGATAGTCATAAAATTATGCTTCTATTACTTCTAGAAATGCACATGAATTGTTACAATGGTGAAGGACGCCAATATCCACATGCAAGAGCTAGATCTAGAGGTCTACAACTCAAAATATAGAAAATATGAAGTCCTTTGTAGAATGCATAAGGATCCGAGTGTCCAACGTTAACAATGAACCTAGCTCTTACATTTATAGATGAATCTATAGAAGGAGAAGAGGAGGGAAAACTTGAATTTGAAATATAACCACCAATAAGAAGCATTCAATGCCTAAAAATATGCCTAAGAATCTATCGAATGCACTTCCCTAGGTCTGTTTTGCATGTTGGATGAGGAAGGAGGATGGATCATATCAAATCAGGTGGTTAGAGCAATCAAATCTACTCATCAATGCTCAAAAAGACATTTTACCATTTCTCACCTACCAAATCCACCCAGAATTTGAATTTGAATTTCTAACACTATGGTTGATGTCAACATCTCTCTAACAAGTCCAAGTGCACATTGGTCCGAGTTTTTAGCAAAAGATATAGATGTCAAAATATTTCATAGTTGTCGATATATAAGAAAAATATGTGGCACATGTGGATTAGATGAAATGATGGCCAATTGTGCAAATATTTGTTTTTTCTTTCATGTGTCAGTTACTAATTTGTTGTAAGTATTCGACGCCCTATTAGGATGCTTTAAATGGTTGTTTGTGGCACACTCAAGCATGATAGAAGATGAACTAATACGAAGGGTGCAAAGGAGGGAGCGAGGAAGAAATTAGAGGAAGGAACAAAGGAATGCACGTGCAACATGCACGGGGAAATGAGGAAAACTAGTGAGCAGATAACATATGGTCAAGGCATAACCATTATAAAGAAATGGGCATAGTGCATGAGAGGGCCAAGGACTTAGCTAATTGAAACAAGTGTGAGATGCACACACAGGGTTAAGAAGATGCTTAAAAATAAATTGAATGCGCAGGAGGTGGGCGTGAGAGAGGAGTGGAACAAAGAGGAAATAAAATTGGAAGGAGAGAACAAAAAGTGTGCAAGGGAACTTGAGGAAAAGAAGGTACGCCAAGGGGAAATTACAACAAAGGAACTCTTCCAAGTGAGCTTGAGCACGCGTAACCTTGCAATGAATTTCTCAAAGCTAGAATGTGTATACAAGCTACCCAAGTAACTAGGAGAGTTATTTGGATAACATTAACTATGAGGAATATTACAAGGAAAGAACCATTTAGACTATTGCACCATGTTTTTTGGATTACGACAAGTGCTTGACTTATACTAGGCACTAGAATAGGTTGTGCGGGAAGAATAACTTACAAGGGAAGATGTACATTTTTATGCCATGTTAGGTTGTGGAGCTTGTTTTCATGTGTGAAAGTGTTGAAGACTGTACACTAAGAGTACTGTACACTTTTCATGTATCCTTCTTTGGGGTCGAGGCCGAGATCGGGCCTCAAGCGGGTCAGGGGTGATAGCCCCGATAGCACGAGGTTAGGGGTGTAGCCCCCAATTTTTTTTTTTGGGCGTAAATTTTTTTTGTCTCGAAAAACACACCCAACATATCGGAAACGTGCTCTTCTCATATGGGAAAGATTTTTGACCCATAGGTTTTTAGGCTAGTTTTGGCCCATGGTTTTGATACCCATGGTATTGTAAAACTGCTTAAGTAGTTTCCTACTTATATGGTTTTATGCATATGGTAGGGTAAAAATGAAAAACATTATAGATCTGCTTTGAATTGATTTGTGAATTTTGTAGAGTTTGTTGAGCACACCTCAAATGGATCTAGGTATTGTATTGAGAGAGTGGTGGCTTGTAATAAAATCTAAGCAAGTGATTCTTGGTGGACGTAGCCTAAATTGGGTGAACCACGTTAAATACTATCTCTTTGTGTTGTTTATTTTATTCTCAGTAATTTTATTTGAGATCTCGTAATAATTTCTGCATATTAGTTTCTCTTTGTTGCGATTCGTGAGGTATTATTCCACATATTTTATCCCTTATTTCCTAACATGCCATCTATCATTCTCCTGGTTTTATCTCGTATCTTTGATTTCGATCCTGATTCTACCAAGGTTGATTTTTATGGCCTTGCGCCCGATTAGAACTCGCCTCTGTAGGATTTTTCCCGCTACTTCTCCAATTATATGACCTTGTTGGACAATTTTCTAATTAGGTCCTTTAATTCATCATCTTATTTTCATTTTTAGGAGATTAGGATGTAGAGTCAAATGGTTACACACTCTACACTAGAATTGGAGCAATAGAGGGTTGGGGTGCTAGAGACATCTTTGGGAATAAGGGTGTAAGAGGCCTAGGCACCAACTTACCACCTAAATGAGATCAAGTATCTTCCCTTATTGCAATGTTGTATATAATAGTTAAGTTTCTTCCTCTCATGGATTGAATCATGACTGAAATGTCACTATTCAAAGCCCTTAGATAGTACAAGAAAGCATGTTGGGCTATAGGCCTTACCACTTGAGGAATTTTGTCCCAAGTCTTCTAGAATCTAATGTTGAAATCAGTCATCTGCTCATTGGGCATGCGCTTTGTTGTAGTCATCTGCTCCACCAATGATAAATGATCTAATTTATCTTCAAATTAATTGCATAGAGTCATTCCAAGCTCATCCTAGGTAGCAATAGATGTAGGTCTCAGGCCACGGTACCATTAGAGTGCTTTACCCTTGAAAGAGGTTGCAAGCAACCTAACAACAACATCATCATGTGTAATTAGATAGATAGAGCATACATTGGCCACATCTTGAATGTGTTCAATAGGGGTGACTTGATTTTCTCCTGTGAAGTATGGAATACTCTTGAGTGTGACAGTTGGCATATCATACTAGACATTGAGATTGAGCAAGCCTCCACCAAAGTAACTTATGAAGTTCCTTGGAGGAGGAGGCGGTTGACACACCATGGTATGGCGTGCTTGTCTATTTTGAGGAGGAGTAGATTACATGTGGTGCACTGGAAAAAAGGATCCATGTGCAAAAGATCTATTGTGTGTGCTTCTTGGTGAAAGATGGAGGTATTAAAAGGATCCTTCAGCTACAACACTCTATCTGGTATGCACTCTTCTCATAAAAGGCACTCGTAACTACAAAAACAAATATTTAGAATGTTGGGAGTCACCAGATGTGTTGAAATAAGCCTCTAAAGGTTGGAAATACTAAGTTCACACACCATAACTTAGCAATATGAAATTTAATCTTACATTACTTCTCCTGGGCATGCCAAAAACTGTTGGTGGTCAAACTTGTACATGTGTCTCGACTTAAAGGATTGAGTCATTTGAGATAACAGTGGAACCGTCTCCAAGTTGTGGGACCTTGCATGATTGAGACAGATCTCTAGAGAAGGATAGTTACTCTATCTATTTCTACTGCTACTACTACTCCTAATGTTGAAAGGTAAAACTAAGATAACAATTTCAAGGGACCAAGGATATAAGGGTAACATGAAAGGAAAATACACTAAAATGTGATAACAATAGAAAAAGAGGGATGAACACCATCCATTTTGAGTGAAAATGAGAAGAAAGGGGGCATAAAAGAAGGCTAAATACACGTAGCACAACAAAAGCACATTTACTGAGATCATTTTCATGGAACACAAACTAAATATGGAGCTGCAAGGGATGTAGAATGGCATGGAAAGCACACAATGAAAAATAAAAGGTAAGAATAATGAATACAAACTCGTTAGGATAGATAATAGTCACAAAATGATGCTTCCATTACTTCAATAAATGCATAGATCTCATTCTGATGGTGAAATAGGTCAATATCCACATGCACAAGCCAGATCTAGAGGTTTGCGACTCAAAATATAGAAAATATGAAGTCCTTAGACAAATTATTAAGGATCCAAAATGTCCAATGTTAACAATGAGCCCAACTCTTACATTTATAGATGAATCCATGGAAGAAGAATAGGAGGGAAAACCTGATTTTGAAATATAACCACCAACAAGAAGCATTCAATGCCTGCAAATCCACCAGAAAATTCATTTCCCCAAATGTTTTTGGAATGTTGGAGAAGGAAAGAGGGTGGATCAAATCAAATTGGGTGGTTAGATCAATTGGATCTACTCATTAATGCCCGAAATATGTTTTCCCATTTCTCGGCTACCATATATACCAAGAATTTGAATTTGAATGTCTAGCACTATACCCTACGTTAGCAGCTATCGATTGAGACTAGGCACATGCTGATCTAATATTTTTAGAAAAATATATGGCTATCAAAAAAACTTAAGAGTCATCTCAGATATCGCAAGACACGTGACACACGTGGATAGGCTAAAAGGATGGCCAACTGTGTAAATGTTCTTGTCATTTATTCCATGTGTCACTCATTGATTTGTTACAAGGATTTGACAACTTGTTGGCACACTTTGACTTGTTACGTATGGAATACTCAATCATGTTATGGAATGATGTGGAATGGAATAGCGTAGAGGAGGGCACAAAGGTATATGCGTGGAAGAATGAGGAAGAGGGGAATGATAAAAGGAAGGCATGAAAATCACGTGCGAGGAAATGGGAAAAAATGGTGAGTGAAGAACGTATAGTCAAGGCACAACTATTACAAGGTAATGTGTGGGGCATGCGTGAGGGCCAAGGACTTAGATAATTGAAGCAAGTGCAAGGCACACATGTAGGATGAATAGCTACTAGGAAGAAGGTGAATGCATAGAAGATGTGTGCAAGGTAAGAGTGGAATAAAGAGGAAAAGGAAAATGGAAAGGGGAGAAGGGGAAGCATGTAAGGGTGTGTGAGGAAATAGTGACCAAGTGAATGTGCCAAGGAGAAAACTGAGGTGTGTACCACTACATTATAGATCTCTAAGCCATAATATGTATGTAGGTTGTCTAAATAACTAGGAGTTAGATAACATGTATGTTAGGCCATGTAGGCATAAATCCTATAATATATGATTGTTTTTCTATCTATGTTGAAAATACTTACATTATTTTTGTAACTTAAGCATTATACTAGAGGGCATTTCCCTATCCCTACTTGTGTTTGGCCCTGTTGATTCATTGGTACTAGCCTATATTAAGTATGACCCCCTACTACATCCCAACTATCTCTCCCAACTCCCCCATCTCCACCATCTTCCCCACCTCTATCCCTACCATTTTCAGTGTGAGCTTAGTTCACTTTCTAAAAAAAGCATGGATACATCCTCTATATAGTTATCAAAGTTTCCTATGCAACACTCAATGGTATATCTTATGGGATAGTCAATTTTATAGGCTTGAATATCCTTTACCAAGATGTTTACTCAATTTTAGTCTCAACATCGATAAATCCCATCCTTAAATCCCAAATAGTGATAACAAATCCTTCCCCTTATTTTTTCTTGTATTTTCATCAACATTCGAGACATGATTCGAATCCCCTATGTGAAATGCGCAAATTTGTGTGGTTTTGTAGGTAAAACCTTTTTATATCAAAACTCTCATAGAAATATGTATGATCACTACCATCTACAACAAACTCCCTTATACCAAATACATAACACTTTGTCTTAGCATAATCCATTTACATGAACAAATCATGGCAAGTCATCATTGTGACATAAGGACTCCATGTGATATTTTCTATAGCTAGCTCATCCAAATCTCACATGTACATTATAAGGTATCCAACGCAACTTTGTTAGCCCCTACCCAATCAAATCCACCTAGAAACCACAGATCATCATCTAGTAGTGGCTCAAAGGTCTTGAACAAGTTCCCAACCGTAATACACTCCCATGACCATATTTGTATTAGTAAGGTATGGCATATACTCTTGCCACATGTATAGGTGGCAATATGTAATTCCATATATAGTTATGTTATAATATGTAGTACCCATGAAAATAATATAAGTTTCTCAACCATGTTGTCAAATACCCCCATATATCCAATTGAGATATAATGAACTAACTTGTCGTAACAATATCCCACTAACAAGACCCATCAAAAATAGCGGAATATCCTCGATCGTATCTCGCTCATGGATCTATGTGATATTTACCCCTAATTTATGTTGGTTAAAATCATCTTGACCTACCACTTGAATCATGTCTCTTAAGATTTATATAGTGTTATAATAGATAGGGTCACCAAAGTGATTGGTAGTTATAGAATCATGTACATGTCCTCAATAGTAATGTTCATCTCCCTATTAGGATTTCAAACATATTCATATTATCCCACATTCACTAATAATTACAATTTTCCCAAAAATGAAAGGTATAAAATAAAGCCTTGAACCTATACCCTCTAAATGGGGCATAGGAAACCTACACTTCTTGGTAATTTTATTGAAAAAAAATTATATCTATACACATCTTCCATGTTCCATCCTTCTTAGAATTCAATAATGCAAGATCTTCACATGGGCTTATACTTTCCTTTATTTTTCCCTTTCTCACCAATTTTAATACTATTTTGTTTAATATTGTATGTACTTATTGGAATCATATTATATGTAACTAGATTTGGTTTGGATGATTTCATAATCAAATTAATGTCATGTTAAATATCCCTCCTTGGTGGAAAGTGATATAGTAACTCTTTTAGTATTACATATTAATATTATTATAATAACTTTGTTTATTCTCTTGGCATTGGAAATATCATTGTATCTTATTTATGTATCATTAATGTATATAATAACCTTGTCATCTTCATCTCTGAGATAAATCTTTTGTGGACAACATGATCTTTGATTTTTTTCTTCCATAAGTGGTATCAAAACCAAATTTTTAAGCAAGAGAATATATTATATTCTTGAAGTTGAAAAAAATAGTTTGAATAAGCCTTCTATAGGCATGCATATCATGTTCTACAAGTTTAAATTGTTTTCCTCCAAAACTGAATATTTGAATAAAACAATGTAATTACTCTTTACATAAGAGTAAGAGTGAAAAGGGTGATTTAGGTGGATATTGGTTGTCATCACACTTGATGATATGTAAGAAAATGGATTATATTAGGATGTGTGTTATAGTTGTCTTGTAACATGTTTAGGTGACACTAACAACCATATTTATTCTTGTTCGAGGTTGAGAAAATATCTCAACAAGAATAAAGATAAAGTCAAAAATAAATATATATGATTAAGGAGAGAGATATGCTAAGAAAGAAGAGATTTAATATCTCTAGGATAAGGATATAATAATCAAATGAGTTCAAATTAGGAGAATAAGGGATGATATAATTTTTTTAAGGAAGGAGCTAAAGAGAATAGGTATACATCAGGGAGGAGACATGACAAAATAGATGAGTCCAAGGATTGTCTATGATTGATGAATGAAAAAAAAAATTGTTTAATTATGAAATTAAGTCTCCTTTGAATGAATTTTCACTCTCTTTTTTAAATGTGGTAATGAATTTAAAGAATGCATGTGTGTATGTTTGTATGAAAGTATGTAAATCTAGGAGGTCATTGTTCGGGCAACTCATGAAACTCTGTTTTCTATAGAATTATACATTAAAGAGCATATAAACCATTATATCATAGGTTTATGATACTAAGATGTGATTAGTGACCCTGATATATTATGCACATGATCTAGATCGTTACAAATGAATAAAACAAGAAAATAATTCAAATACTCCTTCACAAACTATATAAAAACCTAGACCGAGTCCGATGAATATTGGCTCATATCTCACGTGAAAGAAAACCCCAAAAGCCCAAAATTGTAACCTATCCTTAACCTTAATAAAAATTAATTATATCATTCCAATATCCCATATGTACTATATATGTGACAGCTTTGGATGGATGCAGAAAAATACAATCACACCTAAGACTTGTTGAGGAAGAACAAAGGGAGTTGGGAAAAAACTATAAGGACTTAAGCTATGAAATTTTGTGAGCTTCTAAAAAAAAAAAACTGGTATCCAAAAATGTTTTTATTTCACTTAGAAACTTAAATTTTGGAATTTTATAAGAAAAAATCATTCGGAATGTGAAATTTGTGCAAACCTAGTTTTAGGACAGCGGGTGTAACTTTTTATGGAAGAGTCATAAGAGATAAAATTTGGATTTTATAATGTTGAAACTGTTCTCCATGTGGGTTTGCAATAATGTTTCCATTAGATGATATTTTATGGTATTTTTAGTGAAATATTATTCAGAATTCTCTGGAGGTTTATAATGTTGTCTTGCATTGTGATCTAAAGGTGATGATAAAGGAATTGTGATTCAGATACATGCATGATGAAGGTTCATTAAGATTAAAAATACACCATTAATTAGCCATGGAAAAGGATAAAAAATTTAAAAAGAATAAATAATATAAGTCCTTAAGGAAAAATGAGTAAACAGTGTTATTGTCTACATGCAAGCTAAGTGTATAATCTCCATGTTGTTATACTAAGATAATCTTCTAAAACAAGGAATGTGGGTTACAATCAAGAAATTAATGTCATAATAATATGGTAAGGTAGCTGATCTATATGGTTGTAAAAATTTTGGTATCAAAGTGATAAGAACCTCTTTTATAATCATGTTTTGTCTCTCTCATTGTGAAGTTGTTAACATTGTGTTGATATTGTCCCGACTCTTGGATATTTTTGGGTTGTTTTTTGATTGGTTTTCTTTCTAGCCTTGTTCAAATTGTTGGTGTTTGTATGAAGAGACTAAAATTATTCAAGGACTAGAATATTGTGACAAAGAAGAATCCCAAGAGAAATTTAAGCTCAAGAAGAAGTCAAGAGACCAAGGTGATACATACTTAGGTGAAACAAGCCAATATACTAGGGTGAAAAAGACATAGGTGAGGACTATGGGGATCCATAGAAAAGGTGAAAATAATTGGGTGAAGATCTATAAAAATGGAGAGAATGAAAAGAATGAAGGGATTAGAAGAAGAGATCTAATCTCTAGAAGAAGAGATAGATGAGATAAGAGAGAATATTGAGGAGTTAGAGTACATGGTAGAGACCATGATGCAAGATGAAATCCAAGAAGTTGGATGGAGGATGAAAAAGAGGGTAAAGTGGCCAATTGAGCTACTGATGGAGAAGAAGAGGAGGCAAGAGTTGATTGCCTTGGAAAAAGAAAAGAGGAAAGGTACTCATAGAATAATGAAGAGTGAGTTACCTTGTGAAGAAAAGAGGATTCTCATTGTAGAGGACAATAAGGAGTTGTCTAGAGAAACACTTGACAAAGAAAGCATAAATAATGAGAGAATATCTATGAGGAAGAAATTATTGATGATGCTTTGGAATATTGTTTTGATTTCTAACTTTTTGTTTCAATTTGTATATACATGGATGAAAAATTTCCTAAATAAGGTCAAAGACATGATCTTGAAGCAAGAAAAAAATGGGTAAAGAATATCCCTTATATCAAAAGATGAATTGATGAATGAAATTGTGATAGTTCATGATGAAGAAATTCATTCCAAAGAACCTACAAGTGAATAAAATGTTGATAGAACACAACTACAGGAAAATGAATAAGAAGACAATTCAAACTTATATGATGTCCTAGAAGATTATCTATAAGAGATCAAACAAATACACTCAAATGAGAAGTTGGTGAACCATGGATATTTGAGAAAAGTTATGAAAATGCAGCATAATGATAAGGAGGTAAATATACATACAAATTTTGATTCTTATCATACATATGACAAAGAGATTTACAAGAGTCAATTCATATAAGAAAGTGCATATAGATAGGAAGTTCTCAGGATGAATTTAGCTTCTAAATATGATATTTCTCATGCTTCTAAGAATTCAAATGTAGATGCATAGGTCATGAAGAGGATGAATGAGGTAAAAAAAAGAATTTTGGCTTATGATCATGTCTATATAATTCCTAAATGGGTTAAGAAATCAGACCCTAAGGTGAAAACACAAATTTGGGTACCTAAAAATGTAAGAAATGATGGAAATACATCTCAAGAAGAATCAACTGATAGTGATGGACATGAGAATATAGTAATGACACCAAGAATCATATGGAATAAAGTGGAAGTAAACTCAACCAAGCAAGAAAGTGAAGGTGAAATGAGAAGCATACAAGAAGCATTCCATGAGCACAAGAGGTAAACAAAAGAAATAAAAGGTAAATTTATTATTGATGACGATTTAGATCATGATATTTTTGAATCTACCTATGAATATACTTCTAATTTATTGATTAAATTTAGTTTAATATAAGATGAGGAATGGCATGAGATGGCTTTGTTAACTCATATGCAACAAGGTGAAGGATCTAGCTTGGCAAACAAGGATCATTGTTTTGATCAAGATTTGCTAGAGAGTGATGAGAAACCATTGAGTGAAGAGGATTCATACCTCTTGAATTAAACTAATTATGAATTATTGATGCATTCAGAAATGATAAATCCATATGCTGATAAGAAACAAGACATAGAAGAAGAAAACAAAGAGATAGAGCCTATATTTGATAAAGGTAATGATGAAATAGATTATATAACATTGTATAAAGAGTTGAAGAAGATTGAGGAGCTTATAAATAATCCTAAATAGATGCATACAAACTTAAATCAGAATGATAACATCATGGATTAGCTATAGAATGGGTTGAGACAAGGGAAAGACAAGATAAAGAAGGCAGATTTGAATAAGGTCAATGAAGAAACAAAAGGAAATGAAGAAGAACAACACCATGAAGGCACTCAAAGGGATACATGGCCTAAAATTTTTACATCTAATCTTTCCTTTGATGTTGTGAATGTAGGTTTAGAAGGTATTAAGGTGAATCAAGCACCTAATTTGGTGAAAAATATCACAAAACGAGAAGAACAAGAAGAAATTGAAGATATACATGATGATGAAGAAGAAGCATGGAGTTTTGTAAATGAGAAATATTTGAGGAAGAGAATATACAAGAAGAGATAGAGGAGAAATAAAATGAAGCACAAAGACAACAAGGAGACTCAATCACTAGCATTTTCAAAGAGACCTTGGGATCCAGGTATTCAATGAATGTTAAAGGATGAAGAAGAACTACATTTGAATTGGAGTTCAAATATTTTCTTACCTAGGAAGTATGATGAAAGAGCATCTCTTAGATGCTTGAAGTTGAAAAAAACTAGTTTGAATAATCCTTCTATAGGCATGCATATCATGCTCTACAAGTTTGAATTTTTTTCCCTCTAAAAGTGTGAATATTTGAATAAAACAATGTAATTACTCTTTACATAAGAGTAAGAGTGAAAATAGGTGATTTAGGTGGATATTGGTTGTCTCCATACTTGATGATACATAGGAAGAGGGATTATATTGACTTAGTATGTGTGTTATAGTTGTCCTACAACATGTTTAGGTGGCACCAACAACCATGTCTATTCTTGTTGGAGCTTGAGAAAATATCTCAACAAGAATAAAGATAAAGTCAGCAATATCTATGTATGATTGAGGAGAGAGATATGTTAGGAAAGAAGAGGTTGAATATCTCCGAGATAAGGAGATAATCATGTAAGGATTTCAAATTAGGAAAATAAGGGATGATATCAAAGTTTTTAGGAAGGAGCGAGAGAGAATAGGATGCAACAGGAGGAGACAAAGCATAATAGATGAGCACAAGGGTTGTGCATGATTGATGAATGATCACAAATGTGTAATTATGAAAGTAAGTCTCCTTTGAATGAATTGTAACTCTATTTTTTAAATGTGGTAATGAAGTTAAAGAATGAATGTGTGTATGAAATTATGAAAGTATGTCAATCTGGGGGGTCATTATTCCGATAACTCATGAAACTTTCTATTTTCTACGCAATTGTGCAGTAAAGAGCATATAAACCATTATATCATAGGTTTTAAATGATACTAAGATATGATTGGTGAACCTAAGATATTTTTTAGATGATCTATATCATGACAAATGAATCAAACAAGAAAATAATTCAAATACTCCTTCACAGACTGTATAAAAACCTAGACCAGGGTCTCATGAAGATTGGCTCATATCTCATGTGAAAGAAAACCCAAAAATCCCAAAATTGGAAAATATTATCTAGGCATGTCCCTTAACCATAATAAAATGAATTAGATCATTCCAAGCTCCCACGTGTAAGATATATGTGACACTTTTGGATTGATGCAAAAAAATACATTCACCTAAGACTTGTTAAGGAAGAATAAAGTGAGCTTTGAAAAATATATAAGGGCTTAAGCTATGAAATTTGGTGAGATTCTAAAAAAACAGTATCCAAAAATGTTATTATTTCAATGAGAAACTTCAAATTGGGCATTTTATAAGCAAAACTCAGTCTGGACTATGAAAATTGTGCAAACCTAGTTTTAGGACAGCGGGCATAACTTTTTATGGAAGTATCATAAAGAGATAAAATTTGGACTATAGAATTTTGAAACTATTATCAAAGTGGGATTGTAATAATTTTTTCATAATATGGTATTTTTAGTGAAATATCATTCGGACTTCCCTGGAGGTTTGTAATGTTGTCTTGCATTGTGATCTAAAGGTGATGATAAAGGAATTGTGATTCAAATACATGCATGATGAAGGTTCATTAAGCTTATAAATACACCAACGATAAGCCATGGAAAATTATCAAAATGTGAAAAAGAGTAAAGAAGCTAATTCCTTCTAGAGAAATGAGAAGACAATGTTATTGTCTACATGCAAGCTAAGTGTATACTCTACATATTGTTATACTAAGATAATCTTATAAGAAAAGGATTGTGGGTTACAATCAAGAAATGAATGTCATGATCAGATGGTAAGGTAGGTAAGCTAGATGGTTTCACCACATTTACTCCATATTTTGAAAAGATGTGTATTATTCTCTCCATCATGAATTACCTTTATGTCAAATTTCCACGGTCTCCCTAATAATACATGACATATATCCACTGAATAATTTCTCACTAAATTTCATCCTTATAATTATCTCCTATATTAAATTTAATTGGATATGTCTTAAATATTTTAGCTTCATTCCCTTTCTTAAATCATGAGATTCGATAATGAAAGGGATGAATTTTTCACTACAAGATAAATTTTCTTCCATTTCTTTGGAAACTATATTTTCACAACTTCTACCATCAATGATAATGCTACATACAATTCCTCCTCAAGTATAGTTTGTTTTGAAAATAGTTATTTGTAACCATGACTCGCCACCTTGCAAGAATTTTTGCTTGGGTTAATCATTGTTCTTCTCATCATGATATTCTCTCCCCCATATGATGTAGCTTATTTGAATTGTTTATTAACCACATCCTTGATCAAATATAATCTATGATGATCCTCTTTTCTCCTCTATTATAGATTATACACTACATCTAGTGCAGAAATTATAACATTTATTTTGAATTCATGTCCACTCGTGTTTCATATATTTTCTATTTTAAATTTCATTTCTAATAAAATTATGATGTAAATATTATGGTGAAAATTTGGCACAAACATTATGCTATGAACATCATGTTTACACCACATTTGTGCTACCATAATCTCTAACTTCAAAAATAAATTTTTGGGCCCATCTATGTCTTGTTTATTATTGTTAAGTACATATGCTTTTATAAATCCTCAAAAATTAATGGTATAGTAGAAACATGGCATAGGTTAAATGCAGAGGAGGGAAAAATAGGGAAAATAATTATGTATGGAAGAAGAAGGGTATAGAGAAGACAACTACATATAACCTTTGAAGAGGAGCATGGTAGAGACAAGAATAAAAACACTTGTGTATTGTAGATGTGGAATATGAGAAATACTACAGGAGTGAAATATAAAGGTGTTTACATACTTTTATTGTAATTTTTTGAATAAATCATTTATTTTTTATAGCATAAACTCTAAATTTTATGGAAAAAGAAAATAATAGAAGTAAAATACAACAATAACAATAAACCCTAGCCCAAAATATAGTAAATCCTATCCCAAAATACGATAGACCATAACAAAATAAAGCATGTAAAAAGATAGCAAAGATTAGAAATAAAATATAAAACCCTATCCCAAATAACAATAAACCTTAGCTCAAAAAATAGCTAACCCTAACCAAGAAAATAATGAAAACAAACAAAAAAACCCTAGAAAAATCATAGAAAATAATTTAGTTTTAAAAAAATAGAAAAAATTAGTTAATTATACATAAAAGATAACAAAAACCTAGCAAAAACTAGGAAAACAAACAAAACGTAGTAAAAATAGAAAATAATTGCAAATAAAATACTTACGAAATAAATAACGAAACCTCGCAAGAAACAACAACCCTATCCTAAAAACAACAAACCATGGCATTTTTAATACAAGAAATGTTATAGTTGATTTATATTTAATAATTTACTTGTTATTTATTTGTTTTTTAATATTAGGCATGTAAAAATAAGAAACCATGTGATCATCATCCAATTTTTTTGAAAAGGGAATTATATAATGTGGGTTGTGGCAAAAGAATTAGTCATGAAAATTTCACATGAGATATAGAGGAGAAGTATTCTACTTCTTGATATGCCACTAATGATGTGCCTTGGAATTCATATTGTAGATATCAAGATTCAAATATGTACCATAATCCTAATGTGCATCGACAGTTCTCGAGTGACGAAGTTCTCAATATTGGTGCTTTTGTTTCACATGGTACAATGGAGCTAAGGAGGTAATATTTTATTTTATTTTATAATATTTGTATTCATGATCAAAAATTTATTCTTGGGCCTCAAAATATCAGCTAAGTATAAAAGGGTGCGTGGGCGCGTGAGACCTAGTTGAAGAATGGCATGCGGTTGAAGGCAAGAAGGGAAGGGTTCTAGCAGGTTTTTTTAGAAAACATGGTGCATGAAGAAGGAAAAATAGGTTTTGTACATATCTACATTCGTATCCCAGAAGCACACGATAAAATTATGACCCTTGTGGATAAGGTGCTAGCTTGGCGACTGTGGGATCAAAAAGGGAATATTCCAGGTATACGATGGAAGGTTCCAAAAGGCATAATTGCAAGGAGTGGAGAGCTTGAATTTGAGAAAGAATTCTTCCATGGAGGACCACCTCGACACTTGGAAACCGATCTATAACTTCTAAAGGGTATGGAAATGAGTACGAAGGTTATAGTTACAAGCACTGTTGGAAGCAGATAAAGGATATATGATATATATAGAGTGTGGAGAGTGTGGAGAGTGTGAAGGAGAGAAAATAGAGGCAAATCCCTATAGAAAATTAATAGAGGATGTTATGGGTTAGTGATTTGAAGAACTCTATAACATTTAGGGGATGGGTTTTATTCTTCTTTTTAATATGATGAGCATATTATGGCTTTGATGCATGAATTTTCTCTACACAGTTAGATGAGGATATGTCATGACCTCAAGGGATTGTAATGTGGTTATTGAATCTATTAATATGAATACAATGCTCTTTTATAAATCATTTGTGTTTGGAAGCATACAACTTATTTATTTCCTTTTGGTATGAACCATTTCCTTATATTGCTTGTTATTTCTCTTATCTGGATGTAATAAGATAACAACTTGTTCTAGAATATGGCATGGTTCTTTTTGCTCATTTCCATTTGAAAATATGTTATAAGATGATGCATTCTCATAAAACTTACATAAAGGAGAGACTCGGCACCCACGTGTGCCTCGGGTGAGTGCCCAACACCCGCTGGGTGATAGGCCGACGCGCATGGGATTAGAATATTGGTCTAAGGGTATAAAATATGACTAAATCTTGGTTCCATTGCTAGGACCTCTTTTCAAAGTTTTTGTGAGAAATGGCATGCATATTTGTCCCTATAATGTGTGATGACAGAGTGTTTGACCTTATAAAGTGTTGAAACATTGTTCAAGAGCACAAAGGATGAGTTTTCTCAAATATTCAAAGACTTGAACCTAAGTTCGATGTGCGTAGATGGGTAGAAGAGAGCCTATACCATGAGCTATATGATACATTATTTTGTTTCTTCCCAGTAGAACTATATGAATGGCTTTCAACATACACATTGAGAGTGAGATAGTACTATAGATCATGCATGTGGACCCAAGATGACTATCAAAAGTTGTAGGATATAGATCTGACTTGGACACATGTTGTTGATCACTGGTGGAAGAGAGTGTTGACCAGTTATACTCTTGAATATGCCATTTCTACGTATTATTTCCCATGTTGTTGAGTTCAAGTTTTTGAGGGAGCCTAGAGGATCATTTTTACATGTTATTCCTTTCACTATGAAGCTCTTGGTCATTACTTTGAGTTTAGAAGCATTTCCCATGGATGGCTAAGCTTCTCTAAGCACTAAGAGAGGAAGATAGGGTGGAGGAAGATAGTATAAATTGCCACTAAGAAATAAAGGGAGGAGAGACAACTCAAGTATAGAAAAGCTCGTGAAATGGAGATGATTAGACAATGTGAGGTTAGAAGTGTGATGGATTTATAGAGGTAGGTTGACGGGGAAGGAGTTAAGGTTCATGTAGAGGATGTGGAACCTGAGTAGTTTGTGCTACCCCATCTTGGAAAGTGCACGAGAGAGGCCCTTTTAGCTTCTAATGAGATTTCTTCACATGGAGAAAGAAGAGTTGTCAATTCACATCTCGAACCCACAGTGTGGCAACCAACCCCGGCACTTGGTTTTCAAGATCAAGGGAGAAGTATTTTTAACCCAATTGGTATCAATGGGAGTAATCGATCTATGCCTAGAAGATATAATTTCTCGTTTGGAACATCCATGTATGTGTAATCCTTCCCTTTATTTGGAGTAATATTTAGACAAGGTGTAAGTATCACAAACCATTGGCACACAGTTTAGTGGGACATTAGGAATACTAGGCGCAACCACTTCTGGTCCTTTTTCGACTACAAGAGGTGGATTTGGTGGGTCAAGAGGAATAGGACCTGGTGGATCCATTGGATGAGGAAACACCAGAGGGAACCAAGGCTCTAGATTGGGAGATCAAGGACCACAACCACCTCCTCAAGTATTTTTAGATGTCTTTGCACTTGCTAGACTATAGGGGTATTGAAGATGCTACAAAGCATGTGCACAAGTGTGAATTACTATGGCGCACAAAAGGAATCACTACCCCATAGTAGAAGGCAAGTAATTTTGCAACAACATTGCAAGGGTGCATGCATAGTTGTTATAAGAAGTATGACCCCCATCGAGACGATGGTAGACTACACGACATTGAATAAATCCTTCCTAGCGAGTTCCATATCCTTGAGTTTGAGCAAAAGAGCGTCAAGACTCAAGGAAATCCAACATGGAATGGTAGAGAGTGTGGGAGTATGATGCGCATTTCAATACTCTCTTATCTAAATTATCCTATGACATTCATCCTTCTCAACATGCTCAATGGTTTTTTCAAAGGAATGATAACACCATTTATAAGGGCTTTGTCACACAAGACTTTTACAGACATCTCGTCTGAAGGCATTAAAAGCTTCCATGCACACTCAAGCTATTGGGAGAATTGATATTGGTGTTAGTCCTTTTCTAGAGGCTCAAATTGATGCAATGGCCAAGCAGTTGTAGAATTTTTCTACAAACTTCGTGCATGAGGTTTGTAGAGGGATCTGCATTGTACCTGTGAAGTGGAGGGACATGCAAAGGATAGTTTCCCTCGAAAGTTGATGCGCACTATGTCAAGATGGAGCTGTGAGATTTTCCATGGTGATCATGATGCAATTAGATGAATTCTACTCCAAAGTGCACAATCTACCAAAAATTTTCTTGCTATTGTAAGATATGTACCTCTACGACCCATGATACCAAGGATTATAGATTGATTGATCAAATCCATGATGCTATTGATTTGGGTGTGCGCCAAACTATCGTTATAAGTAGTTCAAAAGATGATGACCGTCATTATGAAGGGTGGGAAGATGGAGGAACACGTGGAAGAAGTTTTCATGGTCATAGTAACCATGATGGAGGAAGAAGTGAGTTCCCATGAGGAACTGTTATAATTTTGGATCTACAAAGCATTACAAATGTGAGTTTCTTGATCTTATTACAATGCTCATGGTGTGGAAAGAAACACAAGTATGAGGAGTGTCTAGAACTTTATGAGCATATGAATCAACAACACTGGAAAGACAAAGGTGCTAGGATGGTGAGCATCAAGAAGGCTGATTCATAGTGGATGCCAAGAGTGGCGCATGAGTCAGGGATAGAACCTATGTTGGTGATGACATGAGTAGATGCCGTGTGTACCAAGGAGATGCCAAAACAAAGGACACTAGTTTCAAGAGAGGAAGTAGTACATGGAAAGTATTCAGACCCTGTTCATTAGAAATAGGTGTATTAAGAGACTTTGGATGTAATTTAGAGTTTACAAGGGGAGATCCAATGGTTTAAGTAGTAATCAAGGTAGTTGCGAGAGGAAGGATGCCGAGGTTCCAAATAATGACTGTATGAGTTCAAGGAAGTATGTAAAATGTTAAAGCAAGAGAATATTATTCCCTTGCTAGGAGAATGGCTTAGAGAGAAGGTACCACGTGCCAGAGTAGAGTGTGAAAGGAAGGTTTTGCATGTAAACCATCCTCCTCATAGCCTCGACTATGATAAGGAGATTAGTCTAAATGTAGTTGTTGATGAGTGGATTTTGAGAAATATTCTCATCAATACAGAGTATAGGTAAATGTTCTTAAATTATATTCTTGGCATCAAATTGGAAGGCCCACATTGCATCCATCTTCGAATGTGTTTTAGATGGCAAAAAAACTAAGGCAACACCCATGGAGTTCTGAAAGATGCAGCTATCACACAATTCAAGGGGCCAAGTTCACTGAAGAATTCAAATTCTTGGCACTCACCGAGGTAGACAACTTTCTAGTGTTTCTTGGGCATGCATGGTGTTATAAGAACAATGTCAACCTGCAGGTTTAACAAAGGGTATATCAGCTTTGAGAACAAAGAAGAAAGGGTTGTCATTCCTTTAACAGATGGGAAGTCAACACCCTATATTGAGCCCTTAGGAGAAGAAATATTTGATAGAATCTATGTGCACTCCATTAGAGATCCTGAGATAATTCACCCCACGGAGGGAGTTATCTAGTTTGAAGATGCTCAATCCTTGAGTGATACCACTAGTATGGCATGTGACAATTGGGCGCATGGGACTTATGAGTTAATTGGGTGACAGTTGAGAGGATCATTAACAAGGGTAACAAATGTGCGTTTAGTCAAATGCCTAGGAGGAAAGAATTTTATAAGTTACTCTGTAGGAGCATATCCTAAAATTTTCTTGCAAGAAATGGAAGATCAAAGGTGGAAAAATTAGGATGAGAGGAGGGTAATTCTCAACTCTACACCTACTCATAACTACAACACATTGGTGGGTTACACATCGGGAGAACCTCCTAGAGTGGCGTGAGGTAAGGATCACATTTTCTATAAGGTTCTCTAAAGTAACACACCCACGGTTATACAAGAATACCATGGTAAAGAGACCACCTCATTTTATATCCAAGCATGTGAGAAGACTTGGATGGGGAGCACAAAAGCATTACTACTTTCATTATGGGTGCATAAGTTGTATTCCACCTTACAAGGCTGTGCATGTGCATGGTATATTCATTCTGAGATGCATCATCAAACATGTAATTGGAAGTTATTAGTGGCTGATCTCATTCAAGCCTTCGATTATAGGAGTACCAAGCCATCGGTGGATAAGGCGTTGTAAGTAATCAAGTGCCTTACGATGGGAGATAGTGTTATGGCAAAAGATAGGCTACTATAGTTTTTAGGTGAGCCTTATTTGGAGTCGTGCATCAAAGAATAAGAATCATAGGAATAATAACTTAGCACGCATGCATGGAAAAATAAAAAGGAAATATGGTCTATGTAATACATGGAGAAGAGATGGAGACTTTAGATGTTAACCATTCAAAGGGTACGCGTGAATTCATAGACAACATTGATGAGTAAGCACATGCCTACCATGAGCCCTTGAAATCAAATAAGGTTAACATTGGACGAGACGAAACCTAAGGAAGCTATCATTGGAGACTATTGGTCGGAAAAATAAGTTTCAAAGGTCATTGATCTATTGCATGAGTTTGAATATTTGTTTCCTCGTGGGTACCATGAACTCACAAGGATTCACTATTCCTTGGGAGAGATGAATATCAAGTTTAAGGAAGGTGCATGCCTAATTTGGAAGAGGCCGTATTGGATGAATCCAAATTTATGGGTAAGGGTCAAGGAAGAAATAGACAAGATGATAGCATCCGGTATCATTGAGGCAATGGTAGAATCGAATGGGTAAGCCTAATGGTTATCAACATAAACAAGGATGGTATCATAAGGATTTGTGTTGAAAATAGGATTTGAATGTAGTGTGTGTCATCAATCCTTTCCCAACCCCCTTTACTGAAGAAATTTTAGAGGGAGTAGCTGGGCGCGAAGTCAACTCTTTCATGGATGGGTTCTTAGGGTATCACCAAGTCCAGATTGCAAATGAGAACCAGAGAAAGACAACTTTTGCCACTGAGTGGGGAATTTTTTCCTACATGGTTATGCCTTTTAGATTAAAGAATGTGCTTGTTGTGTTCTCACACATTATGGTACAAGCATTTCAGGACTTCATCCATAAGTTTCTCCAAGTTTACCTAGATGACTGGACTGTGTATGGATTGGTGAAGGATCATTGTGACAATTTAAGGATGATGTTTGAGAGATGTTGAAAATTAAGGATATCCCTCAACATTAAGAAATGTGTCTTTGTTACTCCATTTGGAACCCTGTTAGGACACATTATATGTAAAGAAGGCTTATTAGTGGATCCTGCTAAAGTTGTAGTTATTTTAGGATTAGGGGAGCCTAGTAATCAAAGTGTAGTGTGTAGATTTCTTGGGCATATAGGGTACTACAATAAATTCATCAAGGGATACACCAAGATCTCTACACCCTTAGAAGAATTTTTAAAACACAAGAGATCCTTTCATTGGGGAGAGGAGTAGCAAAAGTAATTTGACACTTTGAAGGATAGGCTTGTCATAGCGCCCATACTACATTTTTCTTCTTGGGATAAGCCTTTCCATGTGCATGTCGATGCCTCAGGGACAGCTATGGGAGCATCATTAGCACAACCTGGTGAGGGAATTGTTGATCATCCATTGTGCTTTGCAAGTAGGAAATTGACACCAGTAGAATAGAATTACACAACTACTGAGCATGAAGCATTGTCTATGATCTATGCTTTGCACAAGGTCAGGCAGTATCTGTTGGCAACACCATTTATATTCTACATGAACCACATGGCATTAAAGCACTTAGTCAACAAGCCCATGCCGCAAGGGCGCATATGTCGTTGGGTCTTATTATTTCAAGAATTTGAGTTCACAATGGTCATAAAACTAGGAAAGAGCTATTCAGAGCTTGACCATTTATCAACGATTAACTCAAGGGAGGATGTGCAAAGCATTAAGGATACCATGTTAGACACGTAACTATTTAGGTTGCAGTGCATACCCTAAGACTTGGAAGATATCGTAGTGTTCTTAAAAATAGGTGTGGCAATGTAAGGGATGAAGGCTTTGGGAAGAAAGTAGTTAGCAATACGTGTCACACCCTACATGTTGATTAGTGGAGATATGTATAAGTTAGATTGTGATGAGGTTCTGCACTGATGCACATTGGAACATGAGCACGTAGCCATTATGGAAGAATCATATGGTGGGTTTGCGGGGAGGAAACTATATAGGAAATGCTACCATGTGGAAGATTTATTAGCAGGATTTAGTGGGAAACCATCTACACGGATTGTATTGAGTTTTTCAAGGCTGTGACCACCGCCAAAGACTCGGAACCCGGAAAGAGAGATGAAATGTCTTTGTGACCAATAGACAAAGATCGAACTATTTTAAAAATGGGAAATTGACTTTATAAGACCAATTACGCCATACGCGCGCTGGAAGGACTGGTTTGTGGTATATCATCACTTGCATTGATTACTTGACATGGTGGGCAGAGGTAGCACCTACAAAGGATTGCACCATAGCAACAACTACTATATTTTTATGGGAGAACATAATCAACGTATATGGTTTCCCTTTGAGTTTAACAAGTGATAGGGGTATAAACTTTCTCAATGAAATAGTGAGGATTCTATTAGTAGAATTTATGGTGGCCCATCATAAGACTACCCCATATCACCCTCAAGAAAATGAAACTACTAAGGCATTTAACAAGATACTAAGTCACACATTAACTAATATTTGTGACGTTGGAAGACAAGATTGGGAAGACAAGAAAAAAGTAAGACAAAAGGCATGGCATGATCATCATATCAAGAACAAGAAGTTTGAGGTTGGGAAGATGGTGTTTTTGTATGATTCCAAGTATCTGTGCCATCCTAGGAAGTTAAAATTCCATTGGTTGGGACCCTACATAATCTCATACATTCTTGATTCAGTGCTTTCCATTCAAGCGTTGGACAAGATGATGTTAGCAAGTCACTTTAATGGGAGTAGGCTGAAGCCCTACTATAAATAATTCTTCTTGGTGTTTGTAATAAGGTAGTATTACCAGTTAGCTTAGAATTTCCCTTTATTTTTTCCTTTCTTGTGTTTCCCTTTCTCGTTGCTTGTTCCTTTCTTTTTGTTTCATTTTTGTGCCTTGTGTGTTGGTAACCACATTAGTTTTCCAAGGTTTTGTATGCGCAGAGGACTCGCGCATATTTTTTAGTGTGGGGTGGACTTATACGAAGTATATGCCTGTAATACAAGGTTGAGCTAGCAGTAGAAGTTACGGTGAATGGCCCATTAGAAGGAAGCACGTAAGGTGGAGAAAGCACATGAGGAAATGGTGGATATTGGATTATGGTGTCAAAAAGGCTTTGCGAAACCATGTACAGAAAGGATGAAGAGTACAGGAACAACATGAGGTAGGTGAAGGAAAAATTAGGTAAAAGGATAGAAGAAATGCCTTTGGCATTGTAGACGCGCATAAGAGTCTTCATTCAAGTTGATCTTTTTACGTGCCGAGAAGGTTGTAAATGGTTTTTCACGCAGGATCTAGTGCATGGGTAAAGGTGCTTAAATTCAGCTTAGTGGAAAAAGACACATTTAATTTTAAAATTACATTAGTAGGTGGTATAGCATTTAATGCTAGAAAGAATCAAAAACTATAAATACAAAGTCGGGAAAGTCATTTATTACCTTGCAATTATGGAGTAAAAGAAAATCTTGTGAACTAGAGCATCTAGAGAGAAATTTGGGCGAAGAAAGGAGAATCTGAGGAATTTGAGTGTGCCTCTAGAGTAGATCTGTGAACCAAAAGGAAGGAGTACATGGGCGTGAGGAAGTTTGTGTGAAGAGCATCATCTTGTGGAAGGATTTTTGGTTAGGGTTTGGCAGCTAGGGCATGGAGAAAGAAGGATTCATTTCAGGAGTTGAAGCTTTGGAGTGAGCTTTGGGATTGAGTTGAAGAGTAGAGCAGAGCAAGAGGGAGTAGTTAAGCTCAAACTAACTAGAAAATATGGCACCTAGAAAACCAACTGTTTCATCAAATAAAACAAAGGGCAAGGGAAAGGGAAATCAAATCGTTGTCGTCATGAGCACCAACGAAGAATGGCACACAGAAATTCAGTACTCAGATGGGGTATTGCTAGGAAAAGAGTGGGAGTCACACTTACGAAAGATGGCCATAAGTGATTATAACCATCACACAACAACAACGGAGAAGGAAATGGCATTGGATTTGGTCTGATAAACTAACAATTAGACACCAGATGGAATTCCCATTAACAATGATGAGGTGAAGGTCAAATTAGAGAAGGTTGGATTATTACAACTATATGAGTCGCCATACTTTGGCAAGCCGAAGTTCCTTTACCAGTGGTTTATGTCACACATACGTGAGCATCATTTTTATTTCGTGGGGTGTAAGATGCACATCACACCACAATGGATATCCAAGTTCGTAAGCCTCATTTGTGAAGGATATAACATAGTGATGATTTGAGCGACAAAGAGGCTATTAAGGAGATTGCATCCAAGTATGACTACAAGAAGGGGTCGTGATACTTTGACATCATCGAGATTCCAAACCCAGTTATGAGGATGGACATGCACTTGGTGACCAAGCTCAATGATCAGAACGGTGGACACAAGTGAACAAGGCATGGCTAAATGTATGTTAGAAGATTTTGAAGGAACCATCTACAATTTTTCTACTTTCATCATAGATGAGATTATAAGCAGCGCGTAGGAGGGAGAGAAGATAATCTTCGGTAATGTCCTCCTCACCATTGTATTTTTAGATATTGGAGTGCCCGACAGGCTTGAAACATTTGTTTGGGAGTATTGAAAGAATATCCCTCACTCGTAAAAAGGTTTACAAACTATACTTGTGAAACCATGATGGCCACTCACAAGTTGTTCTGGAGAAGTGGTATAAGCAAATGCATAACACATTCAAGGATGAATTGAGGATCCCATAATAGTTTCCCATGCTTGTGAATAGAGAGAGGAGAATCAGAGTGTACCAACACTTCGCATTAGAATATTTGTATTGATAGATGGGAATATGAGTCCATGGTGCAAGCTACCATTCTCCTTCACCACGCAATACTTCCAAGCTAGTTTAATGGGTTTAAGAAGGCTAAGAGACTAATGTTCGACCTTAGTGAGGTAGATATAGACCACCATGAGTTACATCGTAAGCTTTCCTACCCAAATAAGTGTGCGTACATGGAGAGATATGTCTCCCATGAGATATAAATGATGAATCATTTAATGTTGTTGATTATAGGAAGCACCGCAACAAGGGTGTATCTCAGTGCAATAAGGAAAACATTTGAAAAAGGAACGTACTTGGAGAATGAATTCTCCATCCCTGAAGACCCTACCAGAAGGAAGAAGGCCATGCCTAGGAAGAGAGAAAGTGAAGAGGTTCAAAAGACACCAAGTGTTCAAACCACACAAGCACTAAGCACATCGAAAGAAAGTGCTAAGCTTAGTACTTACGTGTGGAGGAATAAGTCTCTAGTCAAGGAAAGGGCCTCGAAGAAAGAGGTATAGAACACGAAGATCCCCACACCCAAGGGAATCACAATGAAGACATCACCTATCAAAGAAAAAGAAAAAGAAGAAGCTCTTGTACTAGAATCCCCAGTAAGGAAAAAGTAGAAGGTGACTGATGAGGAAAATTTAGAAGAGACAGAAGGTCTAGATGCCTACATTAGCAACACAGATGATGATGATGAGCCAGAAGGAGGTGAAGACCATCATGCCTATGAGATACATGACTTTGAGGAAGAGGGAGATGATGAGTATAAAGAAGGAGGTGAGGAGTATAATGAAGGAGATGAGGAGGAGGACGAAGAAGAAGTTGAGGCCCAAGGTAAAGGGGTGAGCGGGGAAGAAAAAATAAGAGATCAAATGACCCCAAGCCTCACAAATAAATAGATAGATGAAGCCGCAAAGAGAGAAGTAGTGAAAATCATCAAGAACATATTGGAACAAGAGGTTGAACATAGAATGGATTTGGTGCTTGAAGGAAGTTGAGCGAAGCGTAGGAAAATAATATGACAGATCCCAGTTTGGTTGTAAGCTTTCCTAGGGCCACTCGCATAGGGAGGAAGAGCACAGAAGTAGTGCAAGGTCAAAGAATGGGCTACATCGATGATCCAAATAAGGTTTTGTGCGCTCACTTTTAGAGCACCATGACAACGGAACAACTCTTAGCCATGACATCATTTGATGAGGACGATGCATACCCTCAGACAAGGAAAATGCTATCATGGGCATTTGAGTTCCACATTGATGAGCTTGAATTTTAAGTAAGCCAAGGAGAATTGTTGAAGGTTCTAAAAACAAAAGGAGTAAACCCCTTGATAAATGCCTAACAATTATCAGATTAGAAAATCTGGAATGTGCTTAACAAAGTCTCAGTTGAGGTTGAAGCCAGGCTCTTTAGGAGAAATGACAGGGTGAAGTTCCTAGAGGAAGAGCAGGAGAAAAGGGAGGAAGAGATCCTTGAGAAAAGTAAGGACCTGAAGTAGGAGGAACTAATCATCACTCAGCTAAGGCATGATTTAAAGGATGAGAAGGCAAGAGTGCGTGAGGCATACAAGAAGATAGAGATGATCACGGATTCCATTGTCTTAAAGCATCCAAACTTAACACCACCACACAAAAGTATGGATCATCCATACAATGCCTAGAGGACTTGACCCGCATACTCACCATGGAGATGTGGCCAATTTCCTTAGAATCCATAGAAGAGGTGTTGGCACGCTAAGAAAAAGAGAATAAGATGAAGGTTTTGGAAATTGTTTCTTAGTACAATAAAATCCTCGCCAATGTAGAATCAGTCGTGCAAGTTACTAAGGCCGCCTATGATAATTGTGCAAATAGGGATACAGTAGAAAGTATCTTGGTTACCACCCATGAAGAAAAAAACTCAAGAAAAAAGAAATAGAAGCCATTGAGACCTTGTGAGGCTCAATCGAAACCCGACTAAAGGAATTATACCCCTAAATCACTCGGAGGATGGATGTGCTCGAGGATTTGGGAAAAAATTGGAGGAGATGATAGTGACAATGAGTACTAAGGGATAGGGGCTGAGTTTTGAAGAAGTGAGAGCCTGGTGGGTGACTTACGTCGATGCTCGAGAATGAGGTCGACACTTAGGAAAGTTGGAAGCGGTAGGGGAAGGATTTCCCTCTCCTCCTCCAGAAGTAAAATTCCCCATTCTTTCATTATTTTCCCCATTTCTTCATTCCTTTATTCTTCCATTCCAACCATTTGTAAGGATCCACCATTCTTTATTTCTTTATTGAAGAGTTTTTCCAGGACAGAGAATAGGCGTAGTGTGGGGTGATGTTGGGCCTCAAAATATCAATTAAGTACAAAAGGGTGATTGGGCATGTGGGACCTAGTTGAAGAAGGACATGTGGGTTGAAGGCGTGCGGGAAGGGTTAGGACAGGTTTTATAGAACACTCAACGTGTGCACGTAAGGAAAAATAGGTTTTATACTTAGCCACATTTGATATCCCAAACATCACATGAGAAAAACATGACCCTTGTGGATAAGGTGCCAGCCTAGACACTGTGGGATCAAAAAGGGAATATTCTAGGTATGTGATGGAAGATTCCAGAAGGCATCATTGTAAGGAGTGGAGAGCTCGGATTTGAGAAAACATGCTTCCATAAAGGACCACCTCAACACTTGGTAACTAATTTGTAACTTCTGAAGGGCATGGCGGTGGGTGTTAAGGTTATAAATACAAGCACCCGTTGGAAGAAGATAGAGTTTGGAGAGTGCAAAGGAGAGAAAAGAGAGGCGAAGCCCTACGAAACTGAATGGGGATGTTATGGGTTAGGGATTTGAAGAAATTTGTAACATTTAGGGGATGGGTTTTTATTCTTCTTTGTAATATGATGAGCATACTATGGCTCTGATGCATGAATTTTCTCTGCACATAGTTAGATGAGGATCTGTCATGACCTCAAGGGATTGTAATGTGGTTATTGAATCTATTAATATGAATACAATGCTCTTTTATAAATCATCTGTGTTTGGAAGTATACTACTTATGTATTTCCTTTCGGTATGAACCATTTCCTTATGTTGCTTGTTATTTCTCTTGTCTGGATGCAATAAGATAACAACTCATTCTAGAATATGGCATGGTTCTTTTTGCTCATTTCCATTTGAACATCTATTATAAGATGATGCATTCTCATAAAAATCACATAAAGGAGAGACTCAACGCCCGCCCGTACCTCGGGTGAGCTCCAAATGCCCACCGGTGATAGGTCGGTGCACATGGGATTAGACTATTGGTCTAAGGGTATAAAATATGACTACGATTATTATATAATTTATTTTGATTTTTAATAAATATTGGGTTTTTATATCTATCTTATAATTGCAAATCCTCCTCTTTAGTGCCAATGTATTTGTATCCTCATACATATCATGATCAAAAATCTGAAATTGTTAACATTTCCTAGGTATCTAATCAAATTTCACATTCTTTAAGGGAGGCAATGAGGTAAAATTTTATTTGTTTATATATTATTTATAGTCATATTCAAATATTGTTTTTAAAAATTATTTTATTTGTTTTAATTTATTGGAATTTGTAATTCGTCATATAATTCCAAATCCTCCTCTTTAGGGACATTGTTATCACATCCTTGTACATCTCGTGATTGACAATCTAAAAGTAGTGACATTTATGAGGAAACCTATCATGTTTCATTTTTTTAAGGGAGGAAGGATGTAAAATGTTATTTATTTCTATATTATTTGTAATCACATTTAGAAATTGTATTTATAATTTAGTTGATTTTGTTAATTTATTATATAATCATGTATTATCATCTTATGTGCTAACGTCTTTGATATAACCTTGTAAATATGGTGCTCATCAATTTAAATGACAGGATACCACCGCCAATGGTGTTGAGGAGGTATTTCCTGTAGAAATGATGGCGGATGTAGATTTTCCACTTGATTCTTAGGAAGACTAATCATCTCATCTAATATTGAATGAGTACGAGTATCAAGTTTAGGGAGTTTTTATGTGAAATTATATGTGAACCATGTCATGAAAATATTACAATATGTTTGTGGCAAGTAAGTATTAGTTTACATTTTTAATGTAATCATTTTTGCATGTTATCATATTTTTCAAAAACTATAAATTACTTTAATTTCATTATTTTATTTTAGGTACTTCAAAAAGATAATTATTATACGAGAAAAGTTATTATTTTCTAAAAAATCCACTTACAATAAAAATCACAACCAATTAAACATAGAAAATGGTTAGTTGCATCTAGTAAAAAAGAGTTTGGTAGTGCCTACTATGATGTGGGCATTATTGAAAAATTACAACACATGTGCTTTGGAGGATGAGGTGACATATATCGGTATGCTAGCAAAATAAATTTGTTTGATTTATAATATTATTATTTCATTCATATTAGTTTATGGCCAATTTATTGTGTAGGATAATTACATATACACGAGAAGATACTAGAGTGCCAAATTGTAGGCATGAATGTATCTTTGTGGAAAATACAATGTGAAAAGTGGCTCAAACAAGACACAACGTGGTAATTTGGAAAAACAATGACATAAAAAAAAATCTTCATATTAATTATCCTAAGTTTTTGTATATTGATATTAATATAGGGGTCCAAAATATCTATGAAAAATCCCACCAACCCAAAATGAGTCAAGGGAAGTTGGTGAATCATTGTTTGGGGGAAATGGGCACATATGAGGTTGCTTGCAAATTTGTAAGTTTATTTAAATAATATACTATACAACATTTATTAATTCATACATCAATTATATTTGTAACTTTAAATTATTTTTATAGGAGAATATGTATGACTACAAATCAACTAAACAAATGTGGGCACAACATAAATTCCCGAATGGAACACCAATGCACGATCAACGAATGGGAAAATTCTTATGGGTTTGTGTTTGTAAGGGGTCATTAATTTCCTAAATAATTATTAAAATCAAGTATGGTAGTAAAAATTAAAATCTAAAAATATAATTAATATAGTTTAAATTTACATATTATAATATTTACTAAATAATTGTTAGAAATAAAACTTAGCTTAATTCATCATTAGTTTATATTTGAATAATGTAATAAGTTAAAGTAATTATTTTTACTTTAACTTAAGTTACTAGGTGTTAGTTGTCATTAGTTGTTAGTTAACTAAGTGATAGGTTTCTATCCCTATGTTTGTGGGAAGTTTGTAATTTTTTTACATACCCAGATGGTTTTCACAAGAGATTCTAGTGACATTTAGGGGCAATATGTTATTTATGCATATTGCTTAGTTTAGATTGATTTGATCCATTTTTCATGGACTGGATAGAATTTTTACAATGCATATATACATTGCAACTCTCTCCATTTTTGTAATGATTGTTTTTACATATCAACAAAATTGTTAAGATCCACCCTGTTTGTTCCATAACATTTGGTCTCGAGATGCATTCGATCATGGGAGAGTGTAGGATATTTTGAAATTTTAGGAGGATTTGTATAAATTCTAAGCTAAGAGGATCCATATTATCATCTTGCCCTTTCACAACCCCTACCCCTATTCCACACCCTTGTTGAAATCTGATTTGTAGTAGTAAATTGCTTATTAGAAGCACATTGTAAGGATATAGTATTTCAATCATATTTTGAGCAAGGAGGATCCACACAAATGTTGCCTCATATATCATATCAATCTTTGCTAACTTTAGAGTGAATCTATAAAATGTTTTCCTCGCTTAGTGTTTTTATCACTAAATTTAGCGAAGATCTTTGCTTACAACTAATTTTGGTAGGTATGCTAAATTTGGCGGATTTTGCAAAGATTTGGTGAAATTTAAAAACATGAAAGTTTTTTTAATGCATAAATCTAATTTTCTTGGCTTCTTTACCTAGGCACCTATCCTCCGGTGCTTTATCTCTAGCTATCTAACTTCCCCTACAAAGTATTTTGTACACATGCATTGTCATCCTACCTCTATCATTGGTGTCTTCAGATAATAAAGGGGTTTGGTAAGAATTACATGCATATGAGGAGGTTGAATTAGAGCTCGGTGAGGTGCCTTGAACCTACATTCATTACAACCCTCCATATTTACAACTACTTCAAAGTGGAGACATGTACATGTGTTTGGAGGAGAAGCAATTTGGAATGGGTAGAGTGTTTGTAATCTAAGAACCATATTTGAAATTTTCAAGGAATATAAATAGGCATTTTAGAGAGGCATCCATGTAGTACACCACCCCCAGATGCTTTACTCACATACAACCATTCATCTTCCTTTGCATGTAGTCACCCACTAGAGTTTAAGGTTAGGTGTTTATTATTTATTTTTTTTAAAAGATATTAGAAATATCTAAAGGAAAAATAATCTATTTTATTTCCTAAGCACTTGGATTATTCATTCATCCTTCAATGTAAATGTCACGAGTTCAATCTCCCGAAGGCCCTTCAATTTTTCTTTTTTAAAAAAAGAGTCCTAAAAATGCTAGTTTAAATAGCTTATATCCCATATATATACTCAAGCCCCTTGGGCACTCGGAGGATCATGTTTTTGCAAAGGCTTCCAATTACATAGTTTGTATGATAATTCAATGCAATTTCTATATAAATATATACACCTACACCATCAACCTTGGCTAACATGTCATTCCTCCTCTAAAGGAAAATACCCTATATTTTTTTGACACAAAAATATGCAAGCTATTTAATAAGTTTCAAACTAATTATAAAGGAATTTCATACCTTTATAAGGATTTATTAAATTAAATATATTCCCAAAATCATTTATAACATCTCCATCTAGAGTTAGTGGAAAAACAAGTTAAAAACAAAAAAAAACAAATTTTTCGTGAAATTTGAAAAAATGTTGCATTGTAAAATTTTAAGAGGCCAAATAGCCCTTAGTTGATTTTTCACATTTTTTTAACAAAAAAATACAAAATCACATTATAAAGCCAAAAGAGGCCTTAAAGCCCAAAATATTTTTTTTGTAAATAATTCAATTTTTCAAAGGCAAAAATGGGAGTATTCTTCCGTAAGATAGAAAATTTGTAAAATTGGCCAATAGTACTAAAAAAAAAAATTTGTATATCAATGGATAGTGCCAAAATTTTTAAATAAACAAAAAAATTGACCCCAAAAATCACTAAGATAATTTTATGGGGTGTGTAATGCTTTAAGGGGGTCAAGTGTTGATTTTTTCTACACTTCTTTCATTATCTAGTTTTCACAATGGCCACAAATACGACACCTAAATTTTGTTTTCTAGATTCATAAATTCTATGTATTGATAAATATGATGCATGGAAAACTAAAATTCACTCACAACTCAAATTCAAGGACATTTGGCCACTATTTTCTACACATTGACACAATCTAAAAATGATGTTGCACAAAACTTTTCATTTGATCATGCAAATTAAAAATAAAAATCGATAATCTTGTTTGGTGTTTCCGATGAGGTTCAACCTCATATTCATGAGGCCATGACAACAAAATAAGTTTAGGAAAAACTTAAAATTGTATATGAGTCAAAAAATAAAAACACAATGCTTCATCTCTAGAGTCAAATGTCAAATTTGAAAATGCAACCATCTAAAAAAGATGAAATAATTTTAAGAATATGTACAACTTTGTGAGCACCACTTCAAGCTCTAGAAGAAGAAGTAACTAACATAGTTCCAAATAGTGTTGTGAGCCATTCCTCCTTAATATAGGTTTTTTTTTCCCAACTAAAATATAATTGGTCAAACAACAAGTTTTGAATAACTAGTGAATATGTTACGATAAGAGGAATCTATTCAATCAACTACTTTTGAAACTAAAGCATAGGAACTTGCTTCTAATCGAAAGGAAAGAAAAAGCTTAGTCTAGTAAATAGCCTTAAGTAAAGTAACACTCAACAAAGCAACAAAGACCAACAAAATGTCCTATTTGTGTTTTAAAATTACCTGAGTTAAGGGATTGTTAGTACAAAATGTTCCAAAAAGGACCGTTAAGTGACAAGTAGAGTGACAACCAAAAATCAAAACAAGGACAACACAAAAATACGGAAAAATAAGGGAAAGTTGAAGAATAAACCAAATAAAAAGGAAATGTTGTCAAATATGAAGATCAATTTGATCTTGATGACTTCTTTTACAATACATAGTCAACTAAAGAGTCCAATTCAACAATTCCAATTTGGTATGTAGACTCGGGTGGAACCTAACACATGAAATGAAGGAAATATTGGTTCTTCACAATACATGACATGCCCACAAAAACCATGTTTCTTTGGGTGATGATATATCATTTATTGTTTAATGTATTAGTTCAATTTTACTTCCACTCAACAAAAAATAGTTGTAAAATTACATATGTTCTTTATGTCCCCAGTTTGACTAAACATTTATTATTCATGTGTCAATTATTAGATCATAATCTTAAAATTGAATTTTATTATAAAAGTGCTAAAAATATGGGCCTTATTCGAGATAACTCATGAAACTCTCAAAAATTGTTGCAAAATATTTGAATGTGGCTAGAATGTTTCAGTTATATTTTGTTTAATGGAATGATCAATTCCTTATGTCCAAGGATACAACATCGACCCAACTATGGCACAGAAAAAAATTTCATGTTAGTTGGCTATCTTGGCTCACTTTTTCAATTTGACACGGTTAGGGGTTTACCACCTCTTAAAAATGGTACAAATAAGTGTCAACATTATTTGGTAGGAAAACAACATAGAGCACCTTTTAAGCATAGTACATTTCTGGCTCTGGGAAAACATTTCTTGGTTCATAATAATGAGACCTAGCTACTCTAGGTTTCAATGCCTCATGTTATTTTTTTATTATTTCTTACAAAAATATGGATATATTATCTTCACACAAAATATCAAGCTTTTGAAACTTACAAGAAGTTCAAATCCCTTGTTGAAACCTAGTCTAGTATGAACATAAAAACACTCCACTCATATCGAGGGGGAGAACACACTAATAATGAATTTTTGTAAACATGTGGCATTCACAACAAATGGATCCTCCTTGAGCACCACATAAAAATGTTGATTTTGAAAGGAGAAATCATACTATCATGGATATGGTGTGATGTATGATTGAAGATGTAGGTTTATCAAAAATATTTTGGGTTTAAGTTGCTAAAATGGAATTTTATCTACTATACATGGGTAATTGCACCAAGTTGGGGGGCCAAAGGGGGGTCTTAAGTGGATGCATTTTTCTAAAAACTAAAAAACTTCAACTTGTATGAGTTTTTGAAATAGTTACACTCAAAATTGGAAAATGATGTACACATATGAATCATAGAATTTTGAGTCTAGTTTCCAAGATACTAACTTTTATTGAAAACAAATTAGTTTAAGTGGGTCAAATAACTAAAATACCAACAAAATCTCCTATTTTTGTTAAAAAAATATAACAAAGGGACTTTCATGCCCCCACCATTTTTAGCACCATTTAGTATTTTTGAAAACCCTTTGGTAGAAAGATAGCTAGAGCATCTAATTTCAACTACATTTTTTTAAAAAAATTTCACAAGTATTTTTTTAATGATTTTTCTACTACTGAAATTTTAAATTTTAAAACATAATGGAGCTCCGCCCGTGCCCCCTAACTACCTCAAAAAATATCAAAATTAGAAAAAAAATTTAATGTGTATAGAATTACGTCTAGTTTGGGCTAGTATATTTTTTTTCAATTTCAATGAGTCAAAAAACAATATACATGACAAAATATAGACATGTTTAAACTTTAAAAAATAGCTATAAAAAGGCATTTTTAGAAAATAAATAATATGGAAACCTTATATTAGTCAAAAAAATTGAAAAGTTATATTTTTAGAAAGTAGAAACTCTGATCTACGTCGTGGTATATTTTTAAAACAAAACGATCATTTTATATTGATTTATGATGGAGGAAGAGATATTTCATATTTTCCTATAAAAACGTGGTGTTTTTGTGTTTTACATGTTCATGCCTCAGGTTTGGGGATCCAAACCAGATCCCCAAGCCTTGAGGCATGGATCGGAAAATTAAACAAACATAACACGTATGTGTTATAACGCGTACATGTTATAATGCATAAAATATAAATAATAATAAATGAAAACTTATACTTTAAATTTATTTTAGTAAATATAAGATGTCAGGGTCACTCTGCACCTTATGGAACTAGTCTCATAGCTCCATCTATCACGGTTTAGAAGATAGTTTTCATATTATAATTTTTTCAGTACATAGGTAATTATCAGGATTTCAACATTCAACCTAAATTTTTTAGCATTTAAATTCTACAATCAAAACCCTAAACCCTAAACCCTAGGCCCTAAACCTTAACCCTAAACCCTAAACCTTGAGCCCTTAACCCTAGACCCCAAACCCTGAACCATGATCCCTAAACCCTAAACCCTAAACCATAAGCCCTAAACCCTAAACCTTAAACATCCAGCCCTTACCCATGAGCCCTAACCCCTAAACCATGAGCCTTAAGCCCTAAACTCTAAGCCCTAATCCATAAACCTTAAACCCTAAACCATGAACCATGATCCCTAAATGTTAAAACCTAAATCCTAAACCCTAAATACTAAATCCTAAACCCTAAACCCTAACCCCAAACCCTAAACCATAAACCATAAACCCTAACCCCTAAACCATAAACCCTAAAAATTAAATCCTAAACCATAAACCCTAAGTTCTAAACCGTAAACCCTAAAACATAAATCCTAAACCCTGAGCCCTAAACACTAAGCCCTAAAGCCCAAATCTATGACTCGAACCTTAAACTCCGCAACCCTTAAGCTCCGAGCCCTAAACCCTAAACTATAAACCCTAAAACCATATTAATAAACCCTAAACCCTAAACACTAAATCTTGAACCCTAAACCCTAAACCCTTAACCCTTAATCCTAAATGTTGAACCATAAACCCTAAACCTTGAACCCTAATTTCGATCCCTAAACCCTAAACCCTAAATCTAGAGTTGGTACAGATGATCAATTAAAACTCATCATGTCTTCAATACTAAATCAAAACTAAGCATTTTATTCATTATAATAACTTGGCTAGTTTTTAAATATGAACCTAGTGAGAAATTAGACTCCTTCAAGCACTTTATGATCCACAATTCATGTTCATTCACTTTGTTGCATTATCCCTTTTAGATCATTACTATCTATTAATTCAAGAATCTCAATCCTTACTATTTTTTCCTTTTCCTTCAATTTTGCTCTTGGCTCACTCCAGAAAACTCTAGTCTTTCTCTATCTTAGCACTTAACTCTTCCTACACACACTTCACTAATGTTAATTCACTCATTCAAATGCATTTGCAATGCTCAATGCCTCCACTTTTCTTGATTGTTCTCCAATTGTCCTTACATATCCCTTAAGACCATATTACTTGGTCCAACTATGCATATAGGCTTATACAAGTACCTCGAACACCATATATATATATATATATATATATATATAGATATATATATATATATATATATATAGATATATATATATATATATATATATGTATATATATATATATATATATATACTATATATATATATATATATATATATATATATATATACATATATATATATATATGTATATATATATATATATATATATATATATGTATATATATATATATATATATATATATGTATATATCTATATATATATATATATATATATATGTATATATATATATATATATATATATATATATATATATATATATATATATCTACATATATATATATATATATATATATATATATATATACATATATATATATATGTAGATATATATATATATATATATATATATATATATATATATATATATATATATATATATATATATATATATATATATGTATATATATATACATATATATATATATATATATATATATATATATATATATATATATATATATATATATATATATATATATATATATATGTATATATATATATATATACACATGTATATATATATATATATACATATATATATATATATATATATATATACATATATATATATATATATATATATATATATATATATATATATATATATATATATATATATATATATATATATATATATATATATATATTCTCATTATTTTCTAAACATAGATAGGTCATCCCCTAGACCCACTTTACCATGGAATGCTCCTATTTGCCTTCTTCTCCACTTAGGTCACTAGGACCAAGGTGCCCAAACCTTGATATAGACCCTGAGTCACCTCTAAGACTCTTAGAACATATCCTCTCACTTAAAACAAGATTTCTAAACTCATCCCACAGTCACATTCTTCTTTTGCACCTTCTTTCTCTCTTTGAGGCCTAATTGGCTACTATCCCTTAAAGCATGCAAACACTCTCATACCTCCAATTCCCCTTAAGCAACTATATAATTAAATGACACATTAAGGACCCTTTATGGTGTACTTCAATATGCCAAAATGTTGTACCATGTTCCTTTGATGAATTTTATACTTCCTTTGTAAATTATTCCTATAATTAGGCCTTTTCTACCCCTGAGCTATAGTAGCAAGCACTTGAGAGTATGATCTCACCTAGAGGAGCATAGATCCACTTCTATCATGTCAAAAGCATAGAGTATATGGAGTTTTGTGGCTTAACTCCATCATTTCAATCACCATGCACTCAATTTCCTTCTCAAACTATGCACTGTCACAGTCAGACTATCCTATCGACCATATCTTTTTCCCACATGTGAGATGGGTCTCAAAACTTGGTACACCACTAGATGTTCCCTAGGTAGAGGTGCTCATAAAATTTCATAAGATTTCAATAGTGAAAAACAAAGTTATGCTTTGCCCTAGTTTCAGGCCAAGAGCATGAAACTTGTTCTACAGGTCATAGTACAAAGTGTTTCAAAAGCTAAAAAAATCAGATACAATCCATTCATCCTCCTTTAGCTTCCTGAGAATTCATAGAGGTTTAAAACTCTTTCATTGGTGACTATGCTTTTCCAAGATCTTGGTCTAAGAATATGTGTCAACATACAATGTATTCAAAAGAAAACTATACAAGCAAACTTACACCAAAATTCACCTGCAACACCAACACACCATATTATTATTCACCTCAAACCTTATTACATTCCTTGAATCATCTCTCATGATTCATTTCCATCGAATATCTCCCTATATCTCTACTAGACTAGCTTGTTTTTAGCTCTAGCTCCCAAAAAGAGATTAACTACCTCTAAATTTGGCATAGGATGCCAATTATCTCCTCTCTCTCTCTCTCTCTCTCTCTCTCTCTCTCTCTCTCTCTCTCTCTCTCTCTGTCTCTCTCTCTCTCTCTCTCTCTCTCTCTCTCTCTCTCTCTCTCTCTCTCTCTCTCTCTCTCTCTCTCTCTCTCTCTCTCTCTCTCTCTCTCTCTCTCTCTCTCTCTCTCTCTCTCTCTCTCTCTCTCTCTCTCTCTCTCTCTCTCTCTCTCTCTCTCTCTCTCTCTCTCTCTCTCTCTCTCTCTCTCTCTCTCTCTCTCTCTCTCTCTCTCTCTCTCTCTCTCTCTCTCTCTCTCTCTCTCTCTCTCTCTCTCTCTCTCTCTCTCTCTCTCTCTCTCTCTCTCTCTCTCTCTCTCTCTCTCTCTCTCTCTCTCTCTCTCTCTCTCTCTCTCTCTCTCTCTCTCTCTCTCTCTCTCTCTCTCTCTCTCTCTCTCTCTCTCTCTCTCTCTCTCTCTCTCTCTCTCTCTCTCTCTCTCTCTCTCTCTCTCTCTCTCTCTCTCTCTCTCTCTCTCTCTCTCTCTCTTCTCAACCATATGTAACTATTACCTTTAAGGTTTACATATTGGACTTTAACACTTATATCTACTTTCCACACATACAAAATGAATGAAAGACACCTACAATGAAATGATCATGGTTTAAATATGCCTCTAAGACCCCTAAGTCCTTTAAGTCCTTGATGATCCTACATCAAGAGCCATAAACCCTAAACTCTAAGCCTTAATCCCTAAGCCCTAAACCATGAACCATGAGCCCTAAATTCTAAACCATAAACCCTAAACCTTAAAAACTAAATCCTAAACCCTAAACCCTAAACCCTAAACCCTAACACTAAACCCTAAACTGCAAACCCTAAATCCTAAAAACTAAAACATAAACCTTAAACCTTGACCCCTAAACCCTAAACCCTAAACCATAAATACTAAATCATAAATGTTAAACCCTAATTCGTAAGCCCTAAACCTTAAACCCTGAGCCCTAAACACTAAATCCTAAATCCTAAACCCTGAACTCCATGACCTACACCTTAAATCCTTAACCCTAAGCCCTAAACCCTAAACCCTTAAACCAAAACAATAAACCCTAAACCATGAACCCTAAACCCTAAACCCTAAACCATGTACCCTAAAACCTAAACTATGAGCCCTAAACCAAAAACCCTAAACCTTTAGCCCTAAACGATAAATCCTAAACCCTAAACCCTAAACACTAAACACTAAACACTAAACACTAAACACTAAATTTTCAACCTTAAACCCTAAACCTTGAGCCCTAAACCCTAAACCCTAACCCTAAACCCTAAAATCTAAATTATAAACCTAAACCCCGAATCCTAAATCATTAACTCTAAACCTTAAACCACCATTAATCCTAAGCCTTAAACCCTAAACCCTTAAACCAAAACAATAAACCATGAACCATGAACCCTAAACCCTAAGCCTTAAACCCCACACCCCGATTCCTAATCCCTAAACCCTAAACCATGTACCCCGAACCCTAAACTGTGAGCCCTAAACCAAAAACCCTAAACATTTAGCCCTAAACGGTAAATCCCAAACCCTAAACCCTAAACACTAAACACTAAATTTTCAACCTTAAACCCTAAACCCCGAGCCCTAAATGGTAAATCCAAAACCCTAAACCCTAAACACTAAACACTAAACACTAAACACTAAATTCTCAACCTTAAACCCTAAACCCTAAACCCTAAACCCTAAACCCTAATCCTAAACCCTAAACCCTAAATGCTAAACCTAAACCCTAAATCCTAAACCATTAACCCTGAACCTTGAACCCTAAACCCTATACCCTGAACCCTAAACCTTAAACCCTAAACCATGAGCCCTAAACCCTAAACCCCAAACCCTGAGCCTAAAAACCTAAAACCTAAACCCTAATCACTAAATCCTAAACCCTAAACCCTAAACCCTAAAACCCAAACCCTAAATAGTGAGACCTAAAACCTTAACCCTAAACCCTAAACATTGAATCCCTAAATCATGTCATTATACCCAAATCTCTCCAAAGAACAAGCTAAAATGAGCTAGTCATGCCACCGAGGTATCCATGACAATCATGTGTGAAGTATTAAGGCATCAAATATCTCCATGAGATACATGTGAGTAAAGACACGTATGATAATCTTGGATTTGATTCCATAAAAGGATTATTTTAGATCCGGGAAGGTGAAGGGATGATCTTTACATAGAGCATCATGTTTATAAGAATGAGAAATCATCTGAGTTCACTTGATGTAATTTACTTGGTACTATTCATATAAATTCATTCAACACATAGTAGTGTGACCACACCTTAAGGAGGAGGCACATTAAAATCACCTCATTTTTTCCATAGGACAAGAATCCCATTCAGGGAGCAATTATCTATATAGAAAGTGAGGATATCATTTTAGTAAGAAGTAGAAAAACATCATAGAGATGATTTGTGGTCATTACAAGAATTATGGACCAAATTTTAAAATTTCTATAAATTCAAGTAGTGGTAGTGCCAAAATCCAATCCGAAGGTCAAAAAAACTAGAAAATGACTACATGTTTTCCCAAAACAAAGACCAATAACAATATATATGGCCTAAAAGTTGTAGGTTGTTGCTTTGAAATCCTGAAATGAATAAGTATTGACTAGATTAGATTTTGAAAAACTATCTTCTAGATTATAACTACTAGAGCTATGGGACCACTTCCATCAGGTGCAGAGTGACCCTAACATCTTATATTTACTAAAATAAATTTAAAGTATAAGAAATAAATAAAAGTATAAAGAAATAATAAATGACTTTTAGTAAATATGGCTCCTTCAAGCCCTTTCAAACTTCATCTAAAGAAAATGCATACGTGTTTTTTGATCGTAGAAATGTGTACGTGTTATAACGTGAGTGCATTATATCACTTACACATTTTAGGTTCATGAATTGTCGATCCTAGTAAAACATTATGCGGTCACGTTATTGCAAAATGCGATCACGTTTCATTCATTTTTAGGTTTTTGTCCACTTTTTATCCCCCCAACTTGGTGTACTTACCCACATAGTTCCCATTACAACTCTTGATGGAGTATCACCACAAGAAGCATGGTCAAGGAATAGGCCATCAATTATACACCTTATATTTTTTGGATGTAAATCTAGTATGCACATTCCTAAGAAATAGAGAGCTTAACTTAATATGAAATCAATTTTTTTTTCTTGGGATACAATGGTGAAGAACTTGGATATAGACTCATGGATCCAAAAACAATAAGGGTCTACTCTAGAAAGGATTCTAAGTTCTTTGAGAAGAAATAAGTAGATGCTCCTTCTATACACTTACATGATGGAGAGATTAGTCCAATAGTGAAAAAAAATAATGGTGAACACCTTGATGACCATAGTGATATTGGTGAAGATGGTGAAAATCAACCACCCACAGGGACCACTAAATGTATGCCTAAGTGGTATATAAGTATGATATGAGATGCAAAATTGAATAGTGTCCCTAACACATATACCACTAGAATGAGGACTCATATGGATTGGAATGAGGTCAATTTTCCCTTAATGAGTAAATTTGTTTTTTTTAATGAGTAAATTTGTTGAATCTATATATTTTTCCACATTTTCAGAAGCTCTACAATAAACCTTAAAGATGCTATAGATGCAAAATACAAGTAACTTATGAAGAATAAAACATGCTAGCTTACAAATCTTCCATAAGGAAAATATGATTGAATGTAGGTGAATCTTCAAAACGAATTACAAAGTAGATGGAAGAATTGATAAACATAAGGCTAGACTAGTTACTAACATATATACTCAAAAAGAAGGCATTTGATATGAGGATACTTTTGCTCCCACAACTAAGATAAAAACTTTGAGGCTGATTTTTTCTCTAACTGCATAATTTGGTTGGAAAATTCACTAAATGGATGTGAAAAGTGCCTTTCTTAGTGGAAAATTGTAAGAATAATTTTACATGACTCAACCAAAAGGTTTTTTCATATTATGTAAATAAGAAAATGTATGCAAACTTATAAAATCAATGTATTTTATAAAACAATCTCCCAAGGCATGGTACATCAAAATCAATGAGCATCTCATACATCATGGTTTTAATAGGAGTCCATATGATCCTAATCTCTATCTCAATAATGAAGGGGAGATAATCATTTTAGTTTATGTTGATGATTTAGTAATCAATGGAGAATCAAAGAGGATGATTAAGTCAACAAAGAAATATCTAACACAATCATTTTATACGACCGATCTTGACATTTTGCATTATTGTATTGGACTTGAATTTTTTTAAAGAGAGAGCCAATATAATTATTGATAAGTTTAATATGATGGATTATAAACCAATTGCCACACTTACGAAGAAAATAATTCAGTTGTATCAAACAGATCCATCACTACAAGTAAATGTAACTCTCTATCGATAGTTGATTAGGAGTCTCATCTACTTTAATTACACTAGCTCAAAGATCAGCTATGGACTTAGCTATCTTTCTTGTTTCATGTAAAAACCCACAGTTTTTCACTAAAATTTATAAAAGCATATACGTAGGTACATTTGAGGAACTATGGACTATTTCCTAGAGTAAAAGAAGAATTATAACTTCTTCTTGAAATGATATTATGATTTATATCATGCAGGAACATAGATGATAGGCTATCCACTTCAGGATTTGTATTCTTTTTGGGATTTAGACCGATATCATGGAGGAGTAAAAAGTGGAATTGTGTTTCAAGGTCTTCCAAAGAATCAAACCATCATGTAGTAGGTGGAGTTTTCTATGAATTGATGTGGCTCCAATGTATACTTGAAGGATTGGGAATACAACAAAAAGATGCAACTATCCTATGATAATGAAGGAGAATTAAAACTTGTTTACAATCCATTTTTCATGAGCACACTACACACATTGAAGTGAAGGTATGTTTTATTCACGAACATGTTTATGAAAAATAACATTCATCTCAATTATTTCCAAACAAATATGCAATGTGCGAGATGTCTTCTCAAAGTCACTTTCTCAAGATAAATTTGAGGGTTTTAGAGAATTTCTCTCATCTTCACTCGAGACCATGTTGAATTAAGGGGAGAATGTTAGAAATAAAACATATCTTAATTTATCATTAATTTATATTTGAATAATGTAATAAGTTAATGTAACTAATTTCTTACTTTAACTTAAGTTACTTGGTGCTAGTTGTTATCGGTTGTTAGTTAAGTGATAGGTTTGTATCCTTATGTTTGTGTGAAGTTGCAATTTTTGTACCTAGATGATTTCTACTTGTAGCTTATAGTGGAAGTTAGGGAAATATGTTATTTTTGCATATTGTTTAGTTTAGGTTGATTCAATCCATTTTTATGGACTGGATAGAAGGTGTACTATATATATATATATATATATATATATATATATATATCTCAAATAATTATATTACATTTTTAAATTTTATTGAACAAACTTTGTGTCACATTTGCGTCACTTGGAAGTGTGAAAATGGTCAGGTTGACATCATGAATATCAAGTAAAAATGTGTGTCAAAAGTGGAACAAAGATGTCACAAATAAATTGAAAATGTGATGTAATTAAATTTCTAGTCACATAAAGGTTGTGTCACATTCACACCACCTTTTACTATGTAAATTTTTCAAAGAAACATAACTGGAAATCTTCAAAAGGTCAATTCCTAAGGAAAATTTGTCTCAAAAAAAGACATTATTTACACTTTTGTACTAGTGATAGTGTGGATATTTAAATTCTCTATTCCCTTATTCACCACACCTATAAGAAACATAATGCATGTTTGGTCCATCTCATTATCTTCCACTATCATAATTTTTATTTACATCGCATCTCTCTCTCTTAATTCCTCTTCCTCTATTTTGGTTGTGGAAAAATTCAATGCTATACTCTTTTCCCTCACAAGATGTTTCTCCTCTCATGGGATTATACCTATCTTGTCCTCTTATTGGAGATGATTTTCCTCTAATTTGGCCTTCAAATCTATAGACACTTGAAACTTCTCATGGTAATCTCAATGTCTATTGCATAAATAACACTAAAACCCATCTTCACATATTAATTAACAACCCTTATTAAATAATTATTTTTCCTCTATCATACACTAATTAACATTATTTTATTAATTAAAATCATCTCCACTTTTTTATTAATAACCCATTATTAACTAACTAAATTTCTTCATCATCTATAAAATAATGAATCTTTATTAATTAAAAACAACTTCAAATGATCTCTAAATACCATTAAATTTCTCTCTAAATTCATCACACAGTTTCTACAAGCTAATCTAGGAATATTAATTAATCCCTAATTGATTCATTCATCTCCCTGTCCTTCCATCCAATTCCCATAGAGTATTAATCTCATTTAAGTAATCTTAATATTAATTAACTAAGCCTCATCCTACAACTCCATTATCCCACATTCACTAATAATTGTGTTTTTCCCAAAAGGAAAGTTTAAAAAGCAATCCTCTACCCCTCCCCAAAACACACTTAATTCTCATGTTAGCATTCTATTTTTAGAAATAAAAGGAAAATTTGAGAACTCCATTTCTCAAATAAAGAAAAGGATATTCACATATGGCTCACACAAATTTTAATGTTCCTAGATTTCCTCATAAAAATACCCCACTTAAGAAACCAATCGATTTTCTCGTCTCACACATAGTTCAACAAGGACATCTAGGAATTAGAGACAAATCCAAGCTTCCATGGGAGAGGTTTAAGGTTATTTTCTTTAAAAAAATTCTTATTTCTATTCCTTATAATATATCATCTTGATGTACTTTGATTCTAAGATGATTAATGTATGATGAAATTTTTAGGTGTAAGTTCAATTCATGTTTTAAATTAAGCCATTTTATTAAATCATACATACAAAATATTCTAAAACTTATTCTAGTATACTTTTATTCTACCTTAAAAGCTAATTCATAACATTCTTTCATGTTATTATTACTATTCATGTTATGTTCAAATTTAATATTAAATTTCAAACCATTTATATTTATTGAACCCTTTTTCTTTTTTTTCATCATGTTCTATTTGAATGGAAAATGTGTAAAATTCATCAATGTATAGTCTTGGACATTGTAATTTTTTTGCATCATATTTTGAAATATTTTATAGAGGGTTTATGGATAGTTCATGGGAAAAAAATTATTCTTCGTATTAATCTCCATCTTGCTACAAATATTTATCTTCTATTTTCCTTTTCACTACCTCTCCTTTTGTAGGTGATCCCACCATATGATTGCATGAACCTATAAATTTTGTGCATTCAAATTTGAATTTTTATATTCTTTCATATGCTCCCATTAAAATATAGTATTCATGGTATTTAATCAATCTACCAATTTTTTCATGCAAAATTAAAAAAACTTACCATGAAAATTAAGCCCACCCTTTTAAAACCTTTTCCTAGCCAATGTGAACCCTTCCTCTAGCCATCCTATTAACTCATATAACCCCTCCAAGTCTGTCTCACCCTCATTCTAGACAAGATGAAATTTATAACATGGTTTTCAAGTGTATTTTATGTATGGTGAAATGAATCTAGGTTGACTTCATGGGAATACTAAGCTCGAGACGGAATAATGTACTACAAAGCACTAAATTAGCTATTTTTAGCCATACTACAACATATGGAAATCCTCTAAAAGATGGAAGGGAAGACTTAAACCATTTGTAAGCTTTACAAGAGAGAAATAAAGTTACCTTATGTAGTTTAGGGAAAATATGTGGAGATAATTGATGAACAAGTTAAGTAAAACCAAGTCATTTTGGGCACGAGAGAATAAAGGCTCTAATGGAGAAATTCAACTTATTCAAAGATTCTAGGAGTTCCAAGAGGAGTTTGAAGCTCATAAAATACTCAATCGAAAGTTCTTAGAATTATTAACATGATGGAAACATAAACCTTTTCCTAATACTTCAATATTTTTGTGACACAAGAGTGTGCTCCACCTCTCTCAACTAGCCCCTGACACATGAAAAACCATATTATAGCCCCATGTGTTGATTTCTAGCCCTCTGCATATCACTCACATGAAACCTCAAGATTACACTTGTATATATTGGGTAAAAATCACACTTGGGTGTCCTTTGTGCACCTTTTCCCCCTTTTCCCTCTTTTCCCTTATTTTTTAGGGTGCAACTCCACATCAACACTCCTTCAACTCGGTTAAGCATGTTTGAGTCAAACTTGAGTTAAGGAATGGAAGTGATAAAAATGCTTCATATTCAAAAATTTAGCCATGTTTTATGTTTTAAAGCTTCACTTTTCCTCCAAATTCTCACTCTCCTTACTGTTATGATGTTAAAAATATGTCAAAGGCCTCATATGCTAAAAATGGAAAGTTGCTCATATCTCCCAAACCCCTTGTTTGATCCCCATGATATTTTAATAGAAACACATTATAAAAACTCTTTTAAAATTATCCTAACCTTAAATCTAATGTTTTAATATTTTTTTAATGGCCAAAAACATTTCCTAAAATAAAAACTTAGTTTTCATATCTACGAGTTCGCTATTGAAATCCTCCAAAATTGGAGCAAAGCATCCTCATGAAATAACAAAACTTTTGAAGCCACTTTTTTCCATTCTGATGTTGATAATACCCACTTCTAAAAATAGTAAGCCTTCTTAAGCCTCACTTTCTATAAATATTAAGTGTTGCAAAAATTTTATTCTTAGAGTGGGCGTTGCCCCTTGATTACCATTGAAACTCAAAAGTGCTAAATTAAGCAACTGGTAACTAAAATGGACTTCTCAAAATAAGGATTACTAAAAATAGTAATTTTCAGGATATTGGTCAAGAAATTGGGATGTTTATCCTCTCATGGTGTAGAAAGAACACCTGGATATATTTGAAATAGTGAAGAACATCATAGTGACTTGACATATTCATGATTTCACATTGTGCACTTTTAGTTAAATAAAGGAAAAAATATTATATTTGGAGGAGAAGACCTTTTCTAATGAGTAACAAATGAGAAAGAAGGTGTTTGAGAATATTAATGTTGAATCCATTTAAAAATTAAACATATGTTTAATGGAGGTGAACTTTAAAGCCAAGAAGAGTAAGGTGATTGGTGGTGCAAATTAACTTGTACCAATTAGTATGTTATTCATTAATCCACAGTCATTTATTCATCAAACCTAGGGACATAAAATTTCAACATTATCAGTGATGTATGCACAATTATAGGTGCTTAAGAGGAATAAACTAAAAGATTATTGTCACAACAATTGGAAAATACAATGTTAGAAATAAACTAATTTGTAGATGAAATTAAATGCTACAACTAATCAATAAAGCATGTAAAATCATAACATAAGTAAAGGAATGAACTACTGCAATTCTAATATATTCATGTAAGGAACTAAAATAACAAACAAAAAGGAAAGGGGTTTAGAAAACCACAAGTGGGCCCTACCTTGGGTGTTAACCCTTCCTAAGGCTTATGTCTACAACAAGATGATAGAACTCAAATTTTATTTATCAGCATGAAGATTACAAAATGAAACTTACAATTTTTCCTTCAATATGGATCAATTTTTCTAAGAGTCTTGGCATTCTCTTTATATTCAGTAGAGACATGAAGAGACTGATTCAAACTAATAGTTATAATCTAATTAAGTACAATATCATTACCAAGAAATCTGTAGATTATTATGCATGTAAAAGAAGTGAGAAAAGGTGTTTTAATACAACAACATAACTAACTATTCAATATAACAATCAAGTTAAATCAACTAGTTCCATAGTAGTTACAGAGCATAATTAGGTATTGGTGTGATATCTACTTCTTGTTGTCATAACTACTTCTTTATTGTCATGCACATGAATCGGTGAAGTATCCACATTAATCAAATGTTTCTAAAATCATGGTCTTGTATATGTGTGTTTTCTTTTTTGGTTGTAGGTGGTTTACTACGGAAGAGTCCCGATTCTTGCATGTCGATTCTATCAAAAAGTCCCTTTACAGAGTTGTTTTGGTTGCATGTTAGTGGCTACATATAACATCTTCTTGAAAACAAGTATGGCATTCAGAAAAAGCACTATTAATCATTTCATTGTATCCAACAAAGTAATATGCACATTCAAAATCCACAAAATAGAGTAACTTAGTAATAGTTATATTAATTAATATAAGTGCCATAAGTTTAAGTTCAAGTGGAAATGTCTATGATAGGAAAACTGGGATAAACAAGTGCAAGGGTATACAAAATATGAAAAATACAACAAATGAGACAATTAAAACAGTAATTAAAGGGTCTCATCACACCCCCAGACTTATTTTCTTGAATGTCCCCATTCAAGAATTTATTGGTCTATCCTTTGCTTTCTTGGAATCAACTTGTATTATACTACATAGTTTCCTAAAATCCACTGGAACTGATATTCCTTTTGGTTCTGTGAAGAAATAACCTGCATTCCTTCTAAACTTTTCCATTACCCTTTCTTATAGTTCCTCATCTAACACTTTGTGTTTTCAAACCAATGGGGATAGGAAAATGAAAAATTGGTGGATAATAAGCAATGGGAAACCAAGCTTTTCCACACCCCTTAGAGACTTCAATATAGGAATTTATCCTTCTGAAAGTTTGAATGATATTAGGATATGAATGCATTTCTTTCCTTTTCATTTCTAGTGACATTTCTTCCCATCGTGCCCTGTAGGCATGTACAATTTCCATGTTATTATACTTGATGAAGTCTCTTGCCTCATCATGGGCTTCCTATCTCATCATGTATACCATTTTTTTGTCTTCTTCTCCTTCATAAAATTCTCATATTCCTCAATTATTTTCTTATTTTTTCCATATTCTACCCTGATCATCAAAGGTTGTACCTTGCACAAGTGTCTGTAATCCACCATTTTTTCTCCCAGTAAAGATCATTATTGAAGTAAGAGAAAATTCTTGAATTTGTACACCCCAATGTAAAGAATAGGATTCATTCTTTATCATACTCTAAAGCATAATTATGCATATACAGTTCACAGAGAAGTAGCTGGATCTCATGGGGCATTTTTAGATATATTTTGAAGAAAGGTCTTGATCCACTAATATCAAATAGAATATCATTGTTCATACAAGAGTAATTGAATTGAAACATTTTTTCTTTCAAAAAGACAACATAAATGTTAGATGGTGGTCTACATTTGAATATTTCATTTGTCACCTCAACTGTAGCTTCTTGTTTCTTCTTCAGCCTTGCAATTTCATTTTCCTTGGCCCTGAGTTATCTATCTTTCTCCTCCAGATCTTGCTAATGTTGGAAGAGTAACTCTTCCTTCTCCCTATCCCACCTTCTTTGTAGCTTGTTAACATATTTCTAAACTTGTTACACCCAATATTCTAAAGTGGTTTGGGTTGTCATATCTCTCTGCATATTGGCCTAGGAGGCTCTTTAAAAACTTCTTTTATGACAACCTGTGGTTGTAGGTTGGGTGGTGGCATTGGTGGAGACACAAGTTCTGAGATTACATGAGCTATATCTGGGGAAAATGGAGGACTTTCTATGTGCATTGGATCAAGGGTTTGGACAATGTTTTCAATTGTTTCTTCAATATCAAGTGGAAAAATTTCTACAATATCCATGGCATCGGTATGTGTTTCATGTACTAGTTGTGTTGTCACTTCCTCAAGTTGTTCTTCATTATCTGCAACCATAGTGGTTACTTCCTCAATTTCCTTGGTCACTACATCCTCTTCATGTTGTGCATGAATAGCCTTTGTTTCATCAGGGCTCTTATGAACATTAGTTACATTTTTAATTTCTTCTATTGACACTTCTCCTTCATGTTGCATATGGGTTTCCCTAGCATGAACAACCTCTGTTTGAACTCTAATTGGTTTAGTAGGGCTCTCATGAGTAGGTTTCTCACCTAACTCTTCCTCATTTTTCTCTTCCACTTCCTTGGTTTATTCTTCCATACCTATGTCTACATGTATATCTCTATGGGCTCCCTGCTCAACATCCATTGGAATAGGTTCCTCAATTCTTTCCAGTTCTTCCACATCACTGTCTAGGAAGATTGAAATATTTCCTTTAGTATTTGAGGTCTTGGTATTTTTAGTATTCATCCTATGGGATATCCTAGATGGTTCAGATATTTTACTTGAGGCTTTCCTTTTTCCTTTTGAGGAAGAAGACTTTGGTGTTGATATATTTAGTAATGTCTCAACAACCTGAACCCTATCAGGAGAGATGGTCCTAGGGCCTTGTTCTGGAGATGGAGGTTTTTCCTTGACATTTGTTTATATAGGTATGGAAGCTTCAAGCAATGGGGTTTCTTCGGATTATGGGTTTCTAACAGAGTGGAGGCTGAAGCTAAGGGTTCAAGTGGAGGAATAGAAGAACTAGATGAGATTCTTCTCTTTTTCTTCCCCTTCCCTAACAAATCATTAATATGTTTTTCTCTAGAAAAATCTCCCTAGTTTATTGTAGGATGCTCCATTTCTAATGCATGTTTCAAAATTAAAGTGACAAGACAATGGTGAGACAAGGCGACCTTCCCCTTTGTGATTCCTTACTCATCTTCTTCAAACTATCATGTAAGAAATTAGGAACATTCACATGTCTACCATTCTTTAAATGATTTAGCAATTTAAAATGGATAGTATTTAACCTTGAATACCGACCCTCATAGGTAAAATATTTTATGATATAGTTTGACACATCTACCCAAAATGGTTTTAAAGAATTTTGTAGACTAACTTGTGTGTGTGTTAAAAGTTGTCATTCTTGTCTCCAAACTCTACATGAGCTTCATCTAGATTTTATTTTGCAGGAAACATCTCACCCTCCACTGGTAGTCTAGTGACTGCAGCCAATATTTCATCATCAACTTTAACTTTCAAACCTTTACTATTGCTTGCCCATCCCTAAAGGTGGTGGCAAATTCTGTGACCATCAACTCATTGAAACCTTGGAATTTATTGATGTACTCCATCCAACCACTATCATGAAAGTATTGTAAAATTTGTGGTTTATTTTAAAATTGTGAATGGTCTGTAGGTTCATATCTAATAAATTCTCCCCCATTGTTAAGTTCTACAACTTCCTTAAGCTCAATGCGTGCAAGAGGTCTTTCACTTCAATTTATTATGCAAAAATCAAATGAGAAAAAGAACTCAAGTGTTTTTATTTCAAAATTTGTAACCGATTTTTCATGCATCTTTAAAAGTGAGCATTAATTTGAATTGAAGGATATCCCCATGTGAAGTGAGGTTTTGTGATGACATGGGGTTGTGTGGAAGATAGGTCACATTATATAAGGTGATGGAGCATTATGATTAATAAAATTATTGATGACCAAGCACATATATTAATTAAATATAATTATTCTAATGTTACTTTATTAAATAAAATTTAGTGCACTTAACTCGATATGTACGCCGAATGATTGTGACATGTGCCTTGTTTGGAGTTTGTGCCCTTAGATGCATGCATGAGGCTGCATGTTGAGGTATTATGTTGTTGCAAGTAGTTTTGTTGTAAGATCCATTGCTACAAGTGCTTTTGTGTAGAATAAGCCCCAATATGAATTCAATTGATTCTCGGAGAGGGAAGATTGAATTTTCTGGTGTTAACTATCTTCATCTCTTTTTGCTCATTCAGTTGGGTCCTTAATTATTCATAAAATCTCAGGTTCTATCAAAAAGGAAATCAAAACAAGGTTTTTTCTACATACTACTACAAGTTGACATTTCATCTGTGCACCACCTCCTTTCATCAGAGATTATGCACTCCTTGCAACAAATACACCAAATCCTGCAAAATAAAAATACTAAGAAAATAAAATATGTTAGTGAGTGGTGTTGATCACCATGAAGGCTGATCACATCACTTTTATTCCTCCTTGGGGTATCTAGTAAGCTGGATATACCAAGGCCACTAAATATCTCATTCCTCTAAAACTTCAAAAGATGAACCAAAGAAGTTCAACTTCTGACCTCAATTATGATGTTCTCATTTCCATCCTACTTTGGCCTCCTCTAAACTATTGGATGAAGGTTCTCTTATCAGTTGGATTTTTATATAGCCTCAATCTATGACCATTTACCAGTAGTTTGAATCTCACAAGATCAATGGTGGTGAGTTTCATAGCTCCATTGGGAAATATTTTCTCAATCTCATATGGACCTAGCCACCTTGTCCTAAGTTTTCCCATGTGGTCCTTATATTTGGAGTCAAAGAGAAGAGCCCAATCACCTTCTTGGAATTTCCTTGTTTTGATGAACCTGTCATGCCACTTGATCCTTTTTTTTTGTACCACCTCTATATTATGAACAACCTACCTCCTCATTTCATCCAACTCATTGAGTTGAAGAATCCTTTGCCTCTGAGCTTTAGAAAATCTATGCCCAATTATAATGCATTTCTTAATGTCTTGTGCTCAAACTCAATAGGGAGAACAACAGTCTTACCATACAATATCTCAAAATGTGTGAATCCAGTTGTTTTCTTCCATGTGGTATTGAATGCCCAAACTACCTCTGGAAGTATTTCTAACCAATCCCTTCTATGCAGTGTAATAGTCTTTGTCAAGATGGATTCAATTTCTTTGTTTGTTACTTCAGCTTGGCCATTGGATTGTGGATGATAAGGTGTAGACTTCCTATGGCTGATTTCATATTCTGTAGATAAATTAGCAATAACTTCAATATTTACATTGGTACCTTGATCTATGACAATCTCTCTTAAGACTCCATACCTTGTAAAGATGTGGTCATATAGGAATTTTGTAACTTTTTCACTCTTCTGATTTGGTAATGCTTTCACTTCTGTCCATTTGGTGAGGTAGTCTGTGCACACCAAAATGTACTCTTTTTCTTGAGACTTAGGATCTATGGGACCAATAAATTCCAATCCCCATTTTTCAAATGGTTGCAATACTAGTTGAGGCTGCAATGGCATTTCATCTGATTTGGTGGGATTTCCCATTCTTTGGCACTTATCACATCTTCTTGCATACAATGTTGCATCCTTATGTAGTGTAGGTTGGTAATACCTTGTTGTTAATACTTTTACGTTGTTCTTTTTGCAGCAAAGTGTCCTCTCGCATGGCTCACTATGCCAAGCTTTGACGACATCGTAAATTTCCTCATCATATATAAATATTATCATAACATTATCCACCCCGTGTGGAATAGGAAACCAACTATCTAAGAAAAATTCACACTTTTCTCAACAATATATTTATTTTCAAAATATAGATAGTGTGGAGGTGTCTTACTTGAAACCAAATAGTTGGCTATATCAGCATACCAGGGTTTCTTGGTGGAATTTGAAAACAAGTTCTCACCTCCTGGGAAAGAATCATCCACCACTGCTTCTTCATTATTATTCTCCATCCTTGAGAGAAAATATGCTACAACATTGTCTTTCTTAGGCTTATCCACAATTGTTACATCAAACTCTTATAAGAGCAACAACTATCTGATTATCCTGCTACTTACAACTAGTTTTTGATCAAATATTTAATGGCAATGTGGTTTGTTTGGATAAATACTAGATAACCCGTGATATAGAGCTTGAACTTGTTGATGGTGTAAACAAGTGCCAAAATCTATTTCTCATTGACCCTATAGTTAAGCTCAACATTATGGAGGTTCTTACTTGACATAATAGATTGCATAATTGAGTATCCCATCTTTCGTACTAAAATAGCTCCAATGGCATGATCTGAGGCATCAATGTGTATATGAAATGGAAAAATCCAATTTGGTCCTCTTAAAATAGGTGTAAAAGTTAGCATTTGCTTCAAAGTTTGGAATGCAGCCTCACATTTCTTTGTCCATACAAATGTAACATCCTTTCCCAACAAAACAAACAATGGTGCTGCAATTCTACTGAAATATTGAATGAATATTTGGTAATACCCAACATGACCCAAGAAGCTCCTTACATCTTTATGCTTTTTAGGTGTTGGAAAGTTTATAATCACTGATATTTTTGTTGGATCTACCTAGATTCCAACAGATGACAGATAATGACCTAACATTTTTCATTTCTCAAAGATAGGTTATGCTCCTTGCATCTCTTGAGAACCTTGTCTAAGTTCTTCATTTCTTCATCAAAATTACTGCCATGGACTGTAAAATCATCCATATACACCTCCATGCAATCATTGGTTAGATATAAGAAGATGCTAAGAAATTCTCTCTGAAATGTGGCAGGTGCATTACATAGACCAAAGGGAATAACAGAGTATGCAAACATTCCCCATGGGCATGTGAATGTGGTCTTGTCCTGATCCTCTAGTGTAATTTGAATTTGGTTGTAGCCACTATAGCCATCTAGAAAATAAAAATACTTTTTTCCAGCAAGATTTTTGAGTACCTGATCAATAAAAGGGAGTGGAAAATGATCCTTCTTTGTTGTTGCATTCAACTCCTTATAGTCTACGTAGATTCTTCATTTGTCATTCTTTTTAGGTACAATGACAAGGGGTGACACCCATTGACTATCTGAAATTGGATATATGAATCTAGCATCCAATACTTTCTTTAATTCCTCTTTCACTATATCGCTCACCACTAGTTTCATTCTCCTTTGTGGCTGTCTTATTGGATTACAACTATCTTTGATGTATATCTTATGAGTCCAGAGTTTAGTATGGATCCCATACATTTCTCTTTAGTCCCATGAAAATTATGTCCTATGCTTTTTGAGAAGAGAAATTAACAGCTACTCTTGCTACATTATCAATGTTTTGTTCACATTGAGTGGATTCCCTTGTGCAATTTCTACTTTCTTAGAAATATCAGTCATGGATCATATGCTTCTACTTACAAAATTAAATATATAATCATTTGGAATAAGTTGGTGTAGGATGTAGTTCTTACTTGGAACATTCATAGTACTCTGCTACGACAAGATTTGATTTTCAGGACATCTTATGAATTGCATTTTTCCATCTTCTTCTTCATTCTAACTATAATTATTGTACAGAATGTTAGATAGAACAATATCCTCCTCCTTTCCTTATATTATGCATGAATTCTCTAGCATCATGAGCTACTAAACTGATCTCTCGTCTTCTTCTGGTTCTTCCACCCAAATGGTTTGGTCTTCTTCATTGAATGGTTATGCGGGGGTAGAGCATAATATTTTTGGTGCCACTTCCATTGGAGATGATCATATTACTATATCTACATCCAATGAATGCATTAGTAGTTGCTAACCATGGTCTTCCTAGGATGATAGGATATCCTCCCAAACTTGCTTTTGGTTGAAGAACAATGAAGTCAATAAAGTACTCATGGGATTCTACCACTACTACCACATCCTCCAGAACTCCTTTAAGCCTAATTGTTGATCCATCTACAAGCTACAAGAATGTATATTTTGGTCTTAGTCCTTCTAACTTCAAATCATCCATGATCTATTTTTTCATTACTTTTATCCCCTAAGTCAATCATAGTGTTTTTAATCATTATGTCATTGATTGTTACATTTACTAAAGGGATGTTTGGATCTACATATTGTGGTAAAATTGAGTTCCCAAGCATAATATCAACTAGTTTTCCAATGACCTATATAGTAGATGGATCTCTCCTCTTCCTTCCTAGCTTCTTAATGCATAGGTCCTTAACTAGTTTATTGTAGATGGGCACATCCTTAATAGCTTGAATCAATGGTATTTTGACACAAATGTCTTTGAGTTGATTGAAAAAGTCAGAATCAAATTCTGATCTGAGGTCAGTCTTATTTTCTTGTAACCTTTCAAGAAATGGTGGCTCATTACCCTACATTTTATCCTTGCTAGAATTCTCGCACATGTAATCGCAAATCGACTGCAAAATCTTTTGGTCTTGTTGTGGGTCATCATGTAGCAACTATGGTTCTTCTACAATTTCAATAATGGTAGGTCCAGCTGGTGGAGGAAGTGTTCTTCCTAAGCGAAGATGGATATTGTTGATATCAATAGAATAGGTAGGGTACTAAGTTGGTTTAGTGGAATAGGCTAGTTGAGCATCTTTATTGTTAGGATTAGGTGTTGGTTGAGCATGTAGTTATGTGGATTTCAGTTAGGAGCTTGATTGGGGGTTTTACATCAGATCTTGTTGTTGTTCTTAATATGGAGGATGTGGATAAGCTTATTGGTAATTAGGAGGTGGGTTGTTCCACTAGTACACTCCCCTCCAATGTTGTTGTCATGATTGAGGAGGTTGTTTTCATTGTTTTTGTGGTTGTTTTTAGAATTAAGGTTGTTACTATTGTTAATATTTATTAGGATATGGGGCCCATCCTTGAGGGTTACCCCAAGGTGGGGTTGCATATACAAAATTAGACCAATTTTGAAATGAATGCATAAGGTCTTGTGTCATACCTCCTTGCCTCGGTGGCCATGGTTTCCTTTGAGAAACATAGAAAACTTGCCCATCTTATGTTTCCAACATCTTGAAATCAGGTGAAGCCTCCCTCTCTTGAGAAATGCTAGCTAATTCTCTAGATTTATAGTTTTATTTCTTCCTTTTACATGTATGTAAATACTCTATGAGAATTGTGCATGCATCTTCTTTCTTCTTTTTAGTGTGTAGAGCATCCAGTTGATTGTCCATATCATTGACAATATCCTACTTCATGTTTTTGAACATGCTAACAATATTTGACTTGGATATGTCCCCCATTGTTTTGGTAGATAATCCACCTCTTAATCTTACATTCCTTACCCTATTCATAGTATCTCTTGAATAGTTTTTATAGGCCTCACATATTTGTTAAAAAGTAGCTTTCTAAATGTCCCCTATTCCTATCAGATCCAGAGCATCCATGTCCTCCTCACTAAGTCCCTTCAAAAAGAGTAATTTGAGGGATTCCAATGGTATGTCAGTGGTGTTTCTTGACTTCAACCTCCTTTTGTGTCATCTTATAGATTTCCTCACCTCCTCTGATGTTTGGTCTATAATAGTCTTGGTACTTATTGAGGAACTTATCCTTCATTTTTTCCCATGTGGTAACAACATTCCTTCCCAATCCCATGAACCACCTTAAGGATAAATCTTTAAGTGTTGCAGGAAATAATTTCAACTTATGTGCATCAATAGTATAATCATAGCTCTTGCAAAAACATCAAACTCAAAGAGAAAGGTATTTGGATCTTCTAACATAGCTCCATGGAAACTTGGTAAGTCTACTAGAGAAATATTCTTCATACCAACAACTACATTATTTTCAGTGATGGGGAACTCAAGGTGGTTGCCCCATTTTGAGCATTCTAGTCTACTTCTTCTGCCATCCCTAGCTACTCAGGAGCAGCTACAGAACTGTCACTTGGGGATTGTCTTCAAAAAGAAAACCTAGTATGGAGGTTTCTTCTTTAGAATCTTCAAAGGTAAATGAAGATATTTGTGCTACTTGTGGATTAGGTAAAAATCTACCATGGGCATCCCTTGGATGATGCATGCATCAACTACTCAACTCATTCAATAGTAATTAGTTGGGGGTCAATTTGAGGTAACTTCCTAAAAACCTAGACTACTTCTAAGAAATGAAAAAACCTCTTCAACAAACTCATAACTTGGCGATCCCTAACAACGATGCCAAAATGGTGGTGTAAATTAACTTGCAGAAATTAGTATGATGTTCACTAATCCACATTCATTTATTCATCAAACCTAGGAATGTAAACTTTCAACACTGCCAGTGTTGTATGCACAGTTCAAGGTGCTTAAGAGGAATAAACTAAAATATGTTGTCACAAAAATTGGAAAATACAATGCTAGAAATAAACTAAGTTGTAGATGAAATTAGATGCTACAACTAATCAATAAAGTAGGTAAAATCATAACACAAGTAAAGGAATGAATTTTTGTAATTCTAATCTATTCATGCAAGGAACTAAAATAGTAAACAAAAAGGAAAGGGGGTTTAGCAAACCACAAGTGGGCCCTGCCTTAGGTACTAACCCTTCCTAAGGATTATGTCTACAACAAAATGATAGAACTCAAAAAAAAATTATTAGTATGAAGATTACAAAATGAAACTTACAACAATTCCTTCACTATGGATCCATTTTTCTAACAATCTTGACATTCTCTTTATATTCAGTAACAGAGACGTGAAGAGACCAATTCAAACTAACAGTTATAATTTGATTAAGTACAAGATCATTACCAAGAAATTTGTAGATTCTTATGCATGTAATAGAACTGAGAAAAGGTGTTCTAATACAACAACATAACTAATTATTCAATCTAATAATCAAGTTAAATCAGTTAGTTCCACAATAGTTACAAATCATAATCAAGTATTGGCATGAGATATGCTTCTTGTTGTCATAATTGCTTCTTTATTGTCATGTGTAGACTCAGGTGAAGTATCCACATTGATCAAGATTTCCAAAATTATGGTCTTGTATATGCATGTGTTCTCCTTTAGTTGGAGGTGTTTTGTTGCGGATGAGTCCCAGTTGTTGCATGTCATTTTTTGCCGACGAGTCCCTTTACAAAGTTTCTTTAGTCAGTATGTTAGTGGCTACATATAACATCTTCTTGAAAACAAGTATGGCGCTCAGAAAAAGCACTATTAATCATTTCATTGTATCCAACAGAGTAACATGCACATTCAAAATCCATAGAATAGAGTAACTTAGTAATAGTTATATTAATTAATATAAGTGCCATAAGTTTAAGTTCGGTGTAAATGTATGATAGGACAACTAGGATAAAATAGTGCAAGGATATAAAAACTATGAAAAATACAACAGATGAGACAATTAAAATAGTAATTAAAGGGTCTCATCACACCAACATTCTAACTCCAACCTTGTGTTCAAAAAGGATCATCATGTTTCTATATCAGTTTAAATCTCATAGTTGTATTTATAAACACTCATTCAATTCCTTGGAGTGTGTCTACATCTCACAGAAGGAGGAATTTACAATCATAGTATTTAAATCCAATAGGTGGTCGAGTGTGAGGAACTTCCTCAAAGGTTCATTATAATCATATTCTTCATCAACAAGAGTATTCCCCATCTCTCGGATCACCCCTTCTCTCTTTCCTTATCTCTCCTTCCTCTCTCTCTAACATTATACTCATTTATGTCGAATTTAATATTTCACCCTTTCATCGTATTCACTTAGTGAGTTAAAGTTGCATTATAAAAGTCCCTTTTCAAAAATAATAAAAGGACTTAGTTTCATTTCTAGAGAATTTGAAAATTCGCATGGTGGTAAGATGAAAGGTCATATGGGTAAGAGGAAGAGGAAATTTGTAATATATAAATTAGAATGGTTTCCTCATTCCAAAGTGTTGGAAATTGTTTACTATTGTAAGTTGTTATATTTCACTACTACCGCAATCAATAAAAGCAACATTTCTTATATCCCTATTTGTGTTCCTCCATTCCCTCTAATTTTTAAATTTACAAGCATTGTAATATTATACAAACAAGAAGGAACTTTGTGTCCTTGATTAATCGATCTATATAACTTTGTGTCTCTAATTTATTATTCTTAGTGTTGATTGCATGGTTGAATTATTCTAATTGAATGTAGACATAATTTGGTTATTATTGGTGAGAATATATTAGTTACCACTTATAACATTAACCTTCTCTCCCTATTTCTCTTTTTCCCTTTACCTCTCTCTAAGCTAATTCCTCCCTTATACATTATATAAGCAATTTTCCATAGGTTTAGTGGAGTATTCCTATGTGATCCTTAGCCTAACAGCCACCCCACAATTTTAGTTAGTTTACATTCAATAATGGGAGCCTCCCCATACCCAAGAAGGAGGGGCTTAGACTATGACCATTGGTGAAAACCAATAATATACACTGCGATAAGTAATTTCATCAATATTTTTGTGACTTTGTTGGGAAGATTTTCCCTTTGTGCACCCTTAAAAGATATTTGAAAATCCAAAAATATATATATCCTAAAACCCATAAAAATTGGAAAAATAAAAATACCAAAAACTATTTGAATGTGATAAATCCTTTTTGAATCACTTTGAAAAATTGGCATTTTATGGGTCCATTATTATCTTAACACGTTGAGAAAAATGGCAAAAATAGATGCACTTTATTTGATCATGTAAGTGGTGTTATTGACCTCGCATTAAAAGAACAATAACAAGCTAATTTCATACTTCCTATTATCTAGGTAGTAAGATAAGTTCCTAAAAATCCACTTGAAGATCCCATTGAAGAATCAGTTATAGAACCATTAGATATCATCTCACTAGAAGAGGAAGAGGAAATGGTTGCACCTATTCCTTAGGGAAAGAACATTGGTTAGCTTGCATTGACTCATCCACTTTATGAATTACCAAAAGTATCAAGAAAAAAATTTCCCAAATTTTATGGAGATGGAAAGCAATGCCCATATGATCACATTACATATATCATCACATCTTGTGGCATTCTTGGAGTGGGACATGAATATTTTGTCATTCAAATAGTCATGGAGTCATTATAAGATACTATTTTAGAATGTTTTTAAGACTCTCCACCTTTCTCTATTACTAATTGGGATGACATGAAAACCAAGTTTGAAGAAATATTTGAGACTCGTATAAGATGTTCATTATCTCCTTTCTCAACTATCTCAAATGAAGAAAGAGCTGCAAGATTTTATGAGATAATTTGTGGAAAACTTCAACAAGTTTGTCAACAAAGTTTCTACTAGTGTTCATCCTACTACAGATAATCAAAAAAAAATATTCATTAATGCTCACTTTCTTGAAGTTGGTTTCATACTATTGATATATAAAATAAAAAAATTGGATAAAACTCAAGAGCTTTCCATTGAAGTGGAATATGACATTATCATGTTAGGGAAGATCGAGAACTATTCGATGAAGAATAAGGTCCATAGTTTCAAAGATGAAAGGGTTGATTCATTGTTGAAAAAATTGGTCAATGAATTGACTACATTGAAGAAGGAAATTTCTCAACATGCCTTGCATCAAAATAGGAACAGAATAAAATTATCATAGATCCCTGAAGGCTTGCCTTGGAAGCTCCATCAGTTAGTACAATATGTGGAACTTGTGAAGATGAAGGAGAAGAAATTTTTGAATCAGAAATTGAAGAAGAAGATGGATGTGTCAGGATCGGTATTTTTAATACTCACCAAATGAATATTTTGAAGAATCCATGGATAGTTACTCATGTGCAATGTTCACCCACTTGGAAATAGAGAAATAATCCTATTCTTTTGTTGCTCAAAAAATAATTGAATCTTCAAATGGTGACTCTATGAGAAATAACAAAAAAAAGAGGATCATCATTGTTTACATCCATGGGGTCAGCCATGAATAATACTAAGACTACTTATTGTCACTAACCCCAAAAATGTGGAATTTTTGAAAAAAAAATTTTTTAGCTAGGTGACCCCTTTTTCTTAGTTGTATCTACCTTATTTATGTAAAAAGTGTTAAAATTTTTAATAGGTAGCCAAATTTGAATCTTTATTGGTCAATGTAGAATTTGGGGGAATAGGAGGAACAGCTTCCTCCTATTCCTCACATTGTTGATTTATCTTCATTAAATGGACTGGAAGTGTTGGTTGGATTTTTATTAGTTGATCAAAATTTTCCCATTGTTCCATGTGTTCCCTAATTATCCGCATCACCATACTCTAACCCTTTGCATCGTATTTTTCATATATTTTGGGAACCCAAGGAACAATTTCATCTTTCCATTAGTTCTCTGTAGACCCATTTTCTCTCGCAACCCTTTACATCCCCTTCATTACAAAAATTGTGGAGGTCTCATGTGGAACACGTGTAATAGTTATGCATCAACGCGCCTCCCGCAAGCTTGTTTTCTCTGCATACTTTCTCTTTCTTATTTGTTGTGGATTTTGTGGGTATTCATGGAATGGTTGGAACTAATTCCTTCCTATCCTTGGTTCTTCACATCCCCGATATCCCTGTATTGAAGGTTTTTCCTTGAATTCCTTAAAACCCCATAATAACCAATTTGTAAAGGAAAGAAAAAAAGAGTTCCTATGGGCTAGCCATCATCTACATTACATTGTCCTAACCCTAAATCAATCCTTTTGAGTCATATATCTATATAATTACTCCAATACTTAGTCATTTTTACCATTTACAAATCGAGTTAATTTTTCCCTATCCATTTATTTCTCTCGCGCACCAAAGTGATCTTTTTCTCATAGCTTTGCCATTTCTCATCCAAATTCAAAAATTCAAGTTACGTTGGGACCGTTGTGAAGGCACCCTTCTTTTTATACCAAAGGTGAGTTGCTTTATCCTTCATTTAACTAGTTTGATAGTTATTAGTTTTTTGATCCCTCCCCTTTAAATACCTCTTGTATTCCACTATTTACCCTCCATTTTCTCTGAGTTCTCCCCAACCTTTCCATCATGAATTTACATATTGAAGGGAATGAACATATTTCATAATTAGATACCTTTGTTCCTAACATAGGAGACAATGATGTCTACCACATGAGATTGAATTACTTTTGGGCTTGAATCTCAAATGATAGTCCTACTATAATTTCCCAATGTATTAAAAATAGTGGAATTTCTTATGATGTTGGCTTCCCCACCTCAAGATAAATGCACTGACACAATCTTGGCTTGTGCCTCAAACTTTGATCCACAAACTAAATAATTGAAAGACCCCAAGGACAAATTATTTCCAAATTAGATGCCCATTATATTAATGTGGCCTTGGGAATCCCAACCTTTGAAGATTCCAAAATCTTAACCAAGACTGAAGCCTAGAGACTTTTTGACCAAAATCAAGATAATTACAAAACCATGATTGCTAAATCCTAGCTTAAAACTAAAAATAAAGGGCCTTCCAAATTGCCCAAAGTCCTCTACATAATTGAATTCAAAGAATAACTTTTAGATATGATCACATTTCTTGCCATAATAATGGGCATGTCATCCACTAATGAGTTCCAATACTAGATGTGTGTATATATAAATGTGATATGTGAAGACAAACAATGGTTGAACTAGGGGAAATCATTTGTGAGAACTTGAATTAGAAACTAATTAATGTGAAAAAAGAAAAACATTTCATATGACCTCATACTTGATGTACACTATAGTAGACTATAGGGTATGGATAGGATTTTCAAGGTAATAAAATAAGCATAATGCACTAGTGTGTTCTACACTCAACTCACCTATGAAAATATAAAAATCATCATAGGAGAGTGAATGATGTTTTCACAATGTTCTTGGTCAAACTACTAGAAGGAAATGTGACTGAGAGGGTTTCTTCAGAGGCCAGGTATTTCTACATATGGTAGCCTCTTCATTCAATTCAAAAAGTTTTCATACATTTGGATAGTTGGATTTGAAGGAGTACTAAATAAATTACCAATATACTATAATGACAATTTGATTCTAGTTTAACTTTATATTTATATGTATGGCATATAACCTATAAGGAAATAAAGGTATCAAGAATTCAATTCCCCATCTCACTGGGAAATTACACTTGTAGGTCTGCCCTTGATGCTCAAAATTTTGAGAGGACCATTTTAGAATTCAAGTTTCATATGTATCAGAGGATGTCTTCCTTTGACGGTAAAATTTTCATTTCAAAGAACTTAAGGATTACTTACTACCATGTGCCAACATTTGAAGAATATTAGGAAGATTTTGTTGATGAATATGAGGTGAGGAAGAGATTCTTTGATAGGTTGTCACTACAACAGATCAAGGATATCAATTTATACAAGGTTCCTGAAGGCATGGAAGATGATGATTTTGATTTGTACACCATGGAATATATGAGGTCTATTCGGTTCACTCCTCTTCCTACCATTGATTGTTCTCAGAAGGAGAAAGACAATCCTGATGAATTGAACAACCCATTGCTCTTGAGAACTAGGCATTGGTATAACAAAAATATCAAAGAGTTTAGATAATTAATGAATATGTCTTCTTCTCAAGAGGATTCCACCTCACAAAAGGGGGTTCTAACTCAACAAAATCCTTCCTCCTCACCCTTGGACTCAAGAACCAAGGTGTACATGAAGAAATATAAATCAAAGGAGGTTGAGAAGAAAGAAGATATGCATGAACAAAGGGTTGAACAAGAAAATATTCAAGAATTAACTGATGAATCTGATCTTAGAACAAGTTTCACTAACTTACGAGGAAGAAGAAAAATCAGTCAAGAACAAAAATATGAAGAAGAAGAAAAGGAAGGTGAAGGGGGTGAAGAAGAAGAAGATGAAGTAAAAATCATTGAACCAGATACAGGGAAAATAATTGTCTCTAGGCCTAAATTGGAGGTTATAAGACCACCCTCTTCTTTGGTTGTGAATTCAACTCTTGAATTCTCTCCTCCTTATTTCTCATAATGTCCTTACATTGCCTCCTCCAGCCCCTTCTTCTAGTGATTCCTTCACATGGGTCCAACCCATGATTGACAGCAGAAAAAGGAAGGCTCAATATCAGATTGAATTTCCAAGGTTTGATGTAGTGTCTTCCTTTCTTGTACTACCTCTCCTCCTAAGAAAGACAAGACAACTTATTTTCTAGTTTCAAATTCTAAAGGACAAAATTTCTTTGAAATTTCCAAACTAAATGGAGAAAAAGTGATAAATAAATATCTATTTTTGACTTGGACCTCACTAGAATTTCACTTAGAGAATCAACTCTAGAGGGAGAGGTGCAAAATATTAGGGAGATTGTCTCCAAATTCATTGAGAGAGTGAAAAAGGAAAACAAACTCAAGAGCAACTTGAGGAATAGGTACAAATTCTTTAAAAATTTATCGAGTATTTCCTCTCACTAGACAATACTCCTCTTGATCCTACTCCCCTCTCATCACTTCTACCCATTGTTACCAATGTTGGGTTAGATGTCATATCCATCACTAAAATTCATGAACACACTACATTAGAAAAGCAACAGAGGCTTGGGTTGAAGGAATTCTAGTCTCTGGACTACAATTCATTGATGAATCATACAAAGTGTATGAAAATATATCCTCAACCTAAGAGAAAATAAATTTAGGAGTTAACATTATTGATAAGGAGATCAAGATTTGGGAAGATTGCATTCAAGATCTCTGAATCATGAATTCAACTGATGAAAAGATTATCCTTTCTCACAATATTTTTGATGATTCAAAGAGAAACCTATCCAAGACCTGGACCTACAGCGTGGAATGGAGAATTAAGGTTCTAGAGGAAGTTACAACTAAGCTAAGAGCTATGGTACAAAAAGGTGAATCACTGAAGGCTGAGATCTTTGCTAATTTACAAGCCCTCTATTGCCAATTCTACAAGGATAATTCAACAGAGAGGAATCCAAATGATCAAATCAAGGAAAAATTTAGATCACTAATCAAAGTGGAGCTATTCAAAGAACACTTAGTCAGCAAGGAAAAAATAGAGGAACTCTCATAACAAAGATAATTTCATGGTAGAGGCAACAAAGGTACGTTTCCATAGTGGTGGAATTTCCAAAGAGATGGAGTACTCTCTTGGAAGTTGGTTAGTTACTCTTACAACACCATTGTCCCTAAGAGAATGGAGATTTCAACTTCTGTAACATAATTCATAATACAGTGCTTAAGCTAAAATTTCTAGCCTCAGTTGTTCCCACTGCCCCTTCCTCTTCGGCTCATAGTGTTTTCTAATTGTTCTATTTTGAAGTTGGCTTTATTATTCTAAAAAGAAAAATTGTAAAATAAATCCAACTTATGTAATTAATTAATTAAGTTTTTAACACTTAATTAAGGATAATTAGTTAGAAAAGGTAGTTACATCCTCCCCTCATCCTATATAAGGCCTCATTTTCACTTGTAAAGGGGTTTGATATTGGTGCATTTGGATGTAATATACATATTTTTATCAATACAAAAGAAAAACCTTCTCTTCTCTATTCAAGTTCTTTCCATTTCTTTCCTTCAATCTGATTAATGTGATGTTTATTTTTATCTAAAATGTAGAAATTTGTGGTCATCCATGGATTAAATTTTGTTGAAATTTGTTTCAATCTAAATTCTATGTGTTATGGGTTTTTCATTTATACAAACACACATGTTCTTTAATATTATCTACAAGCACAAGTAGAATAAAAATATGAAATATCTTTATTTGAAAATGTTGCTTCTTTTCTCCTTTCTTTTAAATTTAGTTGGTAATCTTGGAGAACCTAGGGGTTTTTTTATATTTGATCAATTTGTTAGTTACAATTGTGTTTCCCTAACTAACTTGTCTTACCCTAGTCATGTTGTTGTGATTCCTCCATGTTTTCCTAATTTATGTTCTATATTGGAAACAATGATTCAAATTTCATGGTCACTTATATCCTTATTTGAAATTAATTAGTTTGTACATTTTTATATACTTAGGGTTTTGGATCTTGAATAAGGTAACCTCCCCATTAACAAGGATGGACTATTGTCCCCTAAAAGTGTTGATTTTTCTCAACAACCAAATTTCCAACCAACACTACCTTAGTTAATACTTTATCTACATCTCATGAGTAATTATCTTTCATCTCCTCTTGTCAAATCAATTTCTACCTTTAATAACCCTAAGAATGTAAATCCTACTCTTGTCAAGGATGGCATAATTCCTGATGTTCTAATAACTTCTTCACCTTTTGACATTCTTGACCATGTCATAAAATCCAAAATTCAAAATTATGCATCCAAGTACTTGAGGAATCATCCCAAGTAATTTGATAAACTTTTCTATTTTATATAAGAAAGTAGTTCAAATTCATGTTCCAAAATCCTCCTATCAAAGAGCCACTTCTCACTCCTAGCGCCACTCCTTGAAACCTTCTTACTTCCACATCCTCAATTTTTGGGAAGGTAAAACTATTCTATCTATCATTACTAGTCAATGGATATAAATTGAATAATTAATTGATTGAATCCAGTGCCCCTCATAATGGCACACCCGTAAAAGTTTCTAAAAATATTGTTCTTACTTTCACTCCCACTACTAGACATTGTTACTCCATGGAAACCAAAGAAGTACCTCTTGTTGGCCAAGTCAAGGATGCTCAAGTATCATTTGCATATTTTACTTGACAAGAAGATCATGATGAAAATACTTGTAGCAGACATGTCAGCCTCGTATGGTATATTGTTGAGCCAAATATTTTGTAGGGATGTTGATGGAGATATACATATGGATTGGTCCCACGTCACCATTCCAATCAATGGTAAAATGAAGAAGCTTCTTCCCGTCTGGAAAATGAAATACACAGTTTAAAAACCTAATGACCCAAGGGTGGACATACTATTTCAATATTCAAGGTATGAAAATTTTTTCATAGCTTTAAAAGATGTTTGGTTTCCCATGTTGATGGAGGAGTACCTAGGTGTGATGGAGTCAGATAGGGAGCATCGTGATGATTTTATGAAGCCATAATTTGATAGTGTGTACTTCTCATTAAGCATGGATGTAGATTATCTACTTTTTGGTGATGGAGTTCATGGAAATATTGACTCACAACGAAGTAATTTTGAGGTGATGAGAAATGCAGATCATAAAGAATAAGTGACATCAAATGACTTCTTAGCAGGTGAATCCCAAATTTCCAATCATCTTCCTAAGGTCCAACATGAAGGCTTGTTTGGTGAGTATGAAAATGATTATGAATTTGAAACCTTATTTTCGATAGATGGAATGGTGTTTTATTCTCCCAAGGCTGATTCTAAAGAAGATGAAGACCTTCTCAATGAGGAATATATGAATAAGAAGATGCTTGAATATTTCAAAGTTGACTCTACTCAAGGGAAGGATGTCTCCATCATGGAGATGAATTTCAAATCTCAAGATGGTCAAGATAGGGAAGAAGATAATTTCCATATTGCATGCCCGACCTTGTGCTCATTCTCCTTCCAAGAAAATGAAGCAACGTGCACACCACACCATAGAGAGAATAAAATCAAAGGTGAGTAAATTTTTGTGAATAAAAATTATTTGGAGCAATTAAAAACATTAACAATAAGAGTCTTGTGAAAATGTTCAAAATATTAGAGTACCTACTAAGAACCAACTCATAGAGACCATGGTCATGAAGTAGGTAACTAACTAAGGCCAAATTTCTATCAAAGATCATAAACCTTGGTGTGAAAATGGTAAGCTAGGTATGATCAAGACTCGTTATGCTAACAATAATAGAAAATCATAAATTGGAATGAATTTGCAATTAGATAAGAAATTGAAAGTAGAAGGCAAAAGCATTAAAGGAAATGATTTATCCAAGTGGGCCCTCGCTTACAGGAACAATCATGCAAACATTCTCAAGAAATTGAGAAAGGGGTCATATTTCAGTGATCTAGTCAATGTATTTGTGGAACAAAGGCATTTGGTTATACCCATACACGGTGTCGTGGTTGTAATATTAAGTGGGAAAATTTTTAATAAGAAACCTTCAAAAGACTAAACAATCATGGAGTTTAAAAACAAGTGTGGCATATTCCATATCGGTTTGGCACATTGCTTAAATTGAAAATACAAGAGTGGCCCAAACCAGGGACACCCGCCTTGATATAATTAAAGTTGATCTCCTTAGAGATTGGTTACCACAAATCACGATATGTAATAAGCAAGCAACAAACGTATGTGAGCAATATATGTAAGCATAGATAAGATACATGATGTAAATGATGTACTCATGAGCAAATGTATCTAGTAGTTTATAATTCCTTCATGAAGGTGGAACTACTAAAATAGTGGGAGTTTTGTGTGAAATGTTTATTCTCAATAAATATAATTGATTTTTTCAATGGGGTTTTTACTAAAAGGTTTTCCCACTTAAATCATGCATCTTGTGTTCATTTTATTTCATGTTTAAGTATACAATTTAATATCTAATTCATTATGTGATGTAATCTATCATAATTTTATGTTCAAACATAAACTATAATCTTTGGCAATTTAATATGGTGGATAATTAAATTTGTGTTATTATTTATCCTCATGATTTACCTAACATGGTATCATAGAAGGTGTTTATATTTATGTAGGATATATATTGTTGTTTGTGATTTTTAGGTCCGAATAATCTTATATATCTCGTAGAACTTAGAAATTTTCAAGAACCATGAAACCCTTATCAATGTTGTGTGATGGTTTCAGTCTTATAAGGTGCACGACCCTAATTCATGTGATTTAAGATAGTTACAGAATGTTTGGATGCCTTAAAATTATATGAATGATTAAAACCTAGGTTTCTATTGAATCTGCATGGTTGGATATATTATTTTATTCATCTGAATCCTTCCTCTTTTTTCAATACTTTTGTGGTTTTTCTCCTTGTTTCATAGAATTTCTTGTTGTTAAGAATACTATTTCAATTTTGCACAACTTAATGTAGTGTTTTTCAAAATTTCTAGTTGTTAAACAAATTATTTGAATTTTTTTCGCTTATTTGAGTGTTCCATAACAATTTTGGTTGTTATGTAGATTATTTGAACTTTATGCAACTTATTTGAGTGTTTCATGACATTTTTGGTTGTTATGAAAATTATTTAATTTTACGCAACTTATTTGAGTGTTTCATGGAATTTCTACATTTTTTAGGATCTCTTCCTTGCTGCATAAATTCATATTCTTTGTGTGGAATCATTTATTTTTGTATAGATTATAGCCTTAAATTGTGGTTGTTTGCATTGGTCTTGCTCTACGGACTTGTTTGTTATTTCACTATCTTACTTATCATTTTTCAAACTTGTTTTTTAACTAGTGAAAATCATTCTATACTGATCCATTATCTTACGTACTTATTCATGTTTTTGTGTCTCATATCTCTTTACTTCCTTTTGTGGCATTGTTTGTTTATTTTATAGAATCATGTGTTCCTACATATTTATGTTGTCTCGTGGTCCTTTTTTCCTTGCTCTGTGAACTTTCTATCTCGTAGAATATTTTCATTACTTTGTGGTCCTATCTTGCAAATTATTTTCCTTGTTTTGTAGACTTCCTCTATCTTGTAAATTGCTTCCTCTTTTATGTGGACTTCCTTTTCTGGATTATTTTTTTGTTCCATATACTTCCACCGTCTCGCAGATTTCTTCCTTATTCTATGGACTTCCTTTGTCTCACAGATTGTTTTATGTGTTTGCGCATTTCCTTGATCCTGATTTATTCCTAGTCTAGATGAAATTTATTGTTCCGTAGTTATTTCTTTCTTCCATAGATTTTATCATATTATTTCTTAGACCGCTAAAATTTTAAAATCTTACATAACTTTGTTCATATGTATTGTGGCTTCAACTTGAAAGTTATATATCTTCCTTGTTCTTGCCTCATGACTCATGTTTTTGTTTTGTAGCCTCTCTCTACTGATTTTTCAAAAAAAAAATTGAAGTATTTCTTGATTTTTAAGAAAATATTCGTGTTTATAATTATTGAGAACATTCTTTCCTTTTTCTGTAGTTATTACAATTTGAAAAAGTTTTATGTTATTTCTTATTTCCTCATGCGACCCCTCATGGCCTATTATTTGTGTTTTTGACTTTCCTTCTTGGTTATCCTACCTTTTTTGAGTGATATTAATTAAGTTACAAGAATTAAAAGTTTTTCCCTTTGTTTTCAAATCCACTAAAGTTTATTTTCTTATAACTGTGTATATATGCAATTGTTAACACCCGCATAACACTATTTTTTTCAAATTTTCTAAGTTTTTAAATATGGGTAAAGTCATCCTTATGACAAGAAAGATTTTAGATCTTGTTAGTGGTGATTTTAAAATAAACCCATAGGGAGACAAGCTAACCCTAAAAACTCAAGTATCTTCTCCCAAAATCCCAAGAAGTTGTGTCCATCCTATTTCAAAGTATCCAGGTTGATGCATGGAATCAATTACAAACTATGTATGAAGGTAGTTGCCTTTATAAGATAATTAAACTAATCATGGAATTATTTACAACTCCAATTAAAGGATATGAGAATATAGTTAATTACTTAGATAAGATTAAGAACATTAAGGCTCAATTAGATGGTTGTAATTGTGAATTATTTCAAGATAAGTTGTTATACTTTATTATTCAAATTTATATATGAATATATTTTGAAATTACGTTTCTATTTTGAATTATAAGTATAAGATAATTAAACTAATCAAGGAATTATTTACAACTCCAACTAAAAGAGATGAGAATATATTTAATTACTTATATAAGATTAAGAATATTAAGTTTTAATTAGATGGTTGTAATTGTGAATTATTTCAAGATAAGTTATTACTTTCTTATTCAAATTTATATATGAATATATTTGGAAATTACATTTCTATTTTGAATTATAAGTATAAAAATGAATCTGATTTACCTTACTAGATATTGTGTCATCTCTTGTCATTCAAGAAGAAAGGGTAATGGGGAACTTTGACTCAAATAAAATGTCTCTCGGGCATTGTTCTCTCAAAATCAAAAATCATTTAAAAATAAGAATAACAACAATACTAATCAAAACAAAACTTTAAATCTCAGTTAAATCCTAATAATAATCCAAATTTTAAGGTTAAGTTTTATGGCACATGTACCAAATGTGGTAAATTTGGTCATAAAATAGTTAATTATTATTATAATGTTAATAAGGTTTAGAATAATGCTAAAAATAAGAAATTTAATAAAAATAAGAAGAATAGAAATCAAAATAGATCTAAATATCAAACTAATAATGTTGAAAAAGTTATTTCTCTTTACATTTCCCCTTTAGCCTCAAATGAAAATGAATGGATTCTAGATAGTAGTGCATTTAGGCATATGACATATATTCTTTCTGATGTTGTAGAATTTCATGAGAATATATATGTAGATGATAATTCTATCATTGATCTTAATCTTGTGGTAATTTTAAGTTAGCAAATGGAACCATTAGTAATGTTTTATTTGTCCCTAACTTAAAGAAGAATATTGTATCTTGTTCTCAACTATCTAGAGAAAATTGTAAAGTTACGTTATTAAATGGTATGTAAAGAATGAGCTTGGTAAGATTATTGATGTTGGTTTTCAAAATAATGGATTTTATATCTTTGAATGATTTGTTGTTGAATCTTGTCTTTCTTATTGTTGTTGTAATGATGTTTAATTATGGCATGAAAGGCTTGGGCATGTGAACTTTAAGATTTTATTTGAAATTTCCTATCTTAACCTTATTATAGGTCTTCCTAAGTTGAAATCAGACCATGAATCTTGTGAAAGCTACTTGCATGGTAAGAAACATGTTGAGCCATTTCAAAAATGTCATGAGTCTAATTCCTCTAACTTTCTTGATTTAATCCATAGTGATGTAAGAGGTCATTTATAAGTTCCTTCTTTGTATGTTTTTAGTTTTGTTAATGGCTTTTCTAAATTGACTTGATCTTATTATATTAAGAAAAAAATATGATTTTTGTCTAAGTTTCAAGATTTTAAAGACTTAGTTGAAAATATGGATAATCTCAAAATTAAAAGAATCGGAACTCGATAATGGAGGTGAGTATGTTAATAAAAATTTGATGATATTTGTGTATATTTTAGAATACAAATTTATTTAACAACTCCATAATCCCCAAAACAAAATGGCATAGTTGAAAGGAATAATAGAATAGTCATAGAAATGGCTACAACCATGCTTTATGTGTCCAAAGTGCTTAAGTTTTTATGGATTAAAGCCATGAACACCGAGGTTCATATTTTAGATAGAATTCCTACTAAATATTTTCATCAAACCACACCTCATGAATTTTAGACTAAACAAAAACATAATATCTCTCATTTAAATATATTTGGTATTCCTACTTTTCTTCTCATTCCTAAAGTCAAAAGAGAAAACTTGATCTTCCCTTCTACTCTTGCATTTTTTTGGGTATGGAGGTTACACCAAAGGATTAACAGTGTATGATCCATTCAAACATGTGCTTATAGAAGATATGAATGTTCATGTTCTAGAAAACCCATTTTTCAAGCTTCATTTATTCCCTCCTTTGCATTTCCTAAGTCCTAATCTCTTTAATTTGATAATCCTTCCTTAGATAATATGGAAATTGATTTCCAAGATTCCAATTATCCTTCTTTTGATATGATCGAATTTAAATATTGAGGGGATTCTTCTCATTCTATGTCTCAATCTAGAATTCCTAAATGGGATCAAATTTTGGTTTCTAATTCTCATCCTAATAATCTGAGAAAGATGACTCATGGTCAAAGCATACTTATCATGTCTTGTTAAATTTGTATGAGGTTGAACCTAAATATTTTGAATAATCCATCCTAGATGAAAGATGGATTAATGTTATGAAATCCGAATAAAATGCTCTAATAAACAATAAAACTTGGGAATTAGTACCTCTTCCTCATAAAAGAAGCAAGTGTAGGATCTAGATGGTCGTATAAAATTAATTATAATTTTTTTGGTAAGATTGAAAAATTCAAGGTAAGATTAGTTATTAGAGGGTTTACTCAGAAACCTAGTTTAGATTATGTTGAAACCTTTTCTCTTGTTGCCAAAATGAGAATTGTTATAATTCTTTTATCTCTTTCTGCTCAACATAGATGGGATATTCACCAAATGGATGTTAAAAATACTTTTTTAATGGTGACTTGAAAGAATAAATTTACATGCATCAACCTAAATGGTTTGAATAACTTGGTAAGGAATTATATGTGTGTAAGATTAAAAAATATTTGTATGGTCTTAAACAAGATCTTAGAGCTTGGTATGCTAAGATAAATAGTTTCTTTCAAGATCTTGGTTTTAAAAATTGTTTTGTTGATAATGATTTGTTTGTAAAACATGAAAAAATAATAATATTATTATTTTCTTATATTTTGATTATCTCTTGATTACTAGTAATTATAAGAATCTAATCTTTAGAATCAAAAAGAAGTTAAACAATGTTTTGAAATGACTGATTTATGATCAAGTTAAATCATTTCTTAGGCATGGTTATTTTTCAAAATCACAAAGCTATTGTTACATCTCAAGAATTGTATGTTTATAACCTTCTTATTTTTAGTGTGAGTCATTTTCTACATCATTAGGAAAGTCCTCTCACTTTGGTGAGGTCATAGGTCTAGGTTTCATTTGGGGGTTGTCATGGGATTCCCTTCCGTGTTAGTACGTCAATGCGTCATATGCCTCATTGGAAGTTACTTTCCATTCTAGGAATGTAACTCCCCCTCTCCACTTCAACGGTCATCATTATAGCACTAGGGGTTACTCAAAGCACCCTCTATGTGTACAACACTTCATATATATGAGATTTGAGAGATATTAAACTTAATGAGGTTCTTCCCCTTTTTTGAATCTTTACATGCACCTATGGTTGGTGTTTGCTCTTGATGAGATCTCATCAAACTATCATTTTACACTACATTTGATTTTCATGCCATCCCACTTGATCCTCATGCTTTGAATGTTCATCTTTTCCCTCATGGTATCAAAATAAACATTGTGTGGATCCATCCATGTCTCTCGATTTTCATGTTTTTTAGATTTTCATTTGTGATATACATGTTTCTTGAGCATTCGTCAGTAATGATTATTCCTTTTGTTCTCTACTTGTACTAATTTGGGGTTTCAATCTCATTTTTGGGTGTTTATTCATGTTCAAGGTGCTTATTCAGGTTTTTAATGTTCATGTCTCTCCAAGTTTTACATTCGTGTTCGTAGATTTAAACTCGTGTTTCATGTATTTTTGAGGTTTTAAAGTGTTATTTTTAGTTTTTTAGGGCTTCTTGAGCTAGTTACTGGGTCGGTCAACTCGCCATAACTCGTCAAGCTAGGAAATGAGTTGGCTCCCCACCTTGCCCTCTTCCACTCAAAGTCCTCCTACTCATGATTATATTGGGTTTTCCTTTTTATTGTTCAAGTGTTCATTTATACATACTCCCCGAGCCTTGTCTCAGGTTGGGTTGCTAAATTTTTATGCAAGTTGGTGTTTCTTTTGGTCCTTGGGTTGGTTTTTTTAGCTCCGACCTTTCTTGTTTAGTGGATTATGGATCTTTTCTCAGCTCCTTTCATACCTCATCTCACCCTTCATCTTTCCTTGGCTGGTTTTTGCTCATTGTTTGAAGTTTAATCCGTGCATTATTCATTTAAATGGACTCACTCATTGTGGCATTGCTTAACATCTCCCTCCACCGCATTTGTCAAATTTTCTTTGGATTAACTCATGTATTGTCAACCTAACCCTATGACTAGTTTAATTTATTTGTGATGTCTACCTCTGGATCCTCACGCCAACTCTCATGTTTAGATCTTGCCTTCATTTTACTCCGGTCCCACTCATGCTACCACGTCAACTCACCCAGTGTCCGATTTAAGATTCCAAGCATTGCACATTATTGTTACACACTCCGCCACCCTATGCACTGTTATGGATTAACTCAAAGCATGCACTTCGATCTTCTAATTGACATTTTAATCCATGTGGTGACCTCTCTGCATCAACCCAAATGACACACATACCATCCCACACTAACTTTCATTCTCCCCTTAGTCAATCCCTCTTACGACCTCACCTCCTATTTTCACCAAATAAAACATTTTTAACTCATCCCTCCATCAACACCCTAACTCGGTGTGATATTCTAACCCACCCCACCATGTAACTCACCTCCTAATATAACTCAATTCTCTCATACAACTCGATCTCTCGATCTCCCAAATAAACTCGTCAAGTTTCATCTCTCTTGTTCATTGGTCCACCCACCTCCTCATCTCACCCAATGTCCACTTCCAAATCGAGATACCTTTGATTTGGTTGCCCTCCTTCACCCCTTGAGATCCCGAACACTCCTTCCTTTTTTGGATTTTTCCTACCTTTCCTCCGTTTTCTAAACATTGTACAAAAATATAAGGGGGAAAACTATTAAATTCATGATTGTATGGGGGCTATTTTTTTAGCTCCATATATAGGGTTATTGGGATTTCCAAGATACCTTTTTCTAGCTTGTTTCTTTGTAGTGCTCCTCTTCAACTTCGGCTAATGAGTGTGTTTTTCACAACCTTATTGTAAGAGATCCTTCTTTTTTTCATTTTTATATTCCTTTTCTCTCACACTAAGAAGTGTACCCTTGTATTACTTTTTGCCTTTTGTGCTTGATTGCATGTGTTTCTCTACTTCTAACTAGGACCTCATTGTGTCCTCTAATCTCACGCAACTCTTTGTCAACTATGAGGTGCATGGTCAACTGTCTAAAATCATATGAATGCACCCCATTATAATCACACACTCGTTATAAAGTGTTGCATGACAAGGAGTTATCATTGTTCTTCGCAGGTGTTGTATTGCTTGTAGATGTGTTATTGGTTGAGTCCGACATCTTGCATTCTTGTACCCTCTTCTTCTTGTGCATCTTACACTTCTTGCTTCCACTTACACATCATGGAAGATTTTATTTCTATGCTTGAGCATCACAAGATCGCCTTACATCCTCCACCACTTCTTCTTTTAAGAGAGAGAACTACACATCATGGCATGCTTTTATGGAATGCTACTTCACCTACGAGGGTCTTACACACTTCTTACTTGGGCCAGTTCCTACACCCACTGATTATAGTCATCTTGAGGAATTTCTTGACACTTTTGACCATGTCATTGGTCACTTGATGTTTTCCATCACTAGACATCTCTATATTCACAAGGCACTCATATCCTCCCCACCACATCTAGAGCATCTTTAATTCTTTTTGGATACCCTTCACATATTTCCACCGTTGTTATTAAAAAATTGATCCAGTTGTCTCCTCTTCTTATTTGTGTGATGGAAGTTCCACTGACATATACTCTCTTGGTTCCACTTATGATGATGAGTATTTTTCTCCTAGTTCTGATGTTGAGAGTACCACTAAGGACTCCTGTCCTCCTCTCACTATTCCAAAGAGTGTTGACACATCCCACTTCTCATCAGACATTGAGTAGTCTCCTTCTCAACCTCATACATTCATTACACCAACCTCCTTTCCACTTCTAGTGTGTGAGGCCCCTTCCACTCCTCTTCCTTCATGTATGGATGATTTATACATGTCTAACATCACTCTTTTGTTTGTTGAGCCCCCTCATTGGGATGAGTATCTTCCTAACCTTGGTCATATTTTTGCAGAGTCCACTTGTGATGCACTACAAGTTCCTCATCCTTCTATATGTATTTTTGATGATTCCTTAATCTTTGTTTCTGGATTTCCCCTTTTGGGACACTTATCACTTCTAATTTTTAGGAGATATTCATTGATCCACCCTTACTTATGGATTCTCCTTCTATTTTGGGGGTCATTACATTTCCTTCACATCACTTGGACATATTTTTGTGGGTGTTCTTCTTCTTCACTATGATAGTTCTACACTCATGGCATTACCTTCAGTTCCTTGGAACCTTCTTACTATACCTATGTCACACTTTTATTGACTAGATTCACATTCTATTGTGTTTTTGCCTTTAGTTTCCTTCACGGAGTGCGGACTTCCAAAAATCATTTTTTATCCTTTGTAAGGGCAGGAACATAGTTTAGTGTGGGTGGCTCTTCTTCAGTCCAAAGGTAGAGGTCCACTTCATCAACACTCTTCTGGGATACCTTCTAGAGTTGTAGAATTCAGATCTATCCATGACATCTTCTATGTTCCTCTCGTCTCCCTCTTCTTCTCTCTTCTTCTAATTTCTGAGATATTTCCCTTTTGTACATGGGTACCTTAGCAATGTAATAATCTAAAATATGACACTCAAAATAGGAGTTTTTAAAAAATAGCATTATGACATTCCACTGCATTTACAATCAGATTACTTGCTACAGCTAGTTAATGCAGCAAGTCTAACCAAATCAATAATGATCAAAAATTCCTTGGCATGATTTAATCAAGTAACTAGCTAAGGATAGTTTATGTAGCATGTCATAATTATTTAATCCATCCTATAATGTAGTGATAAACCCTATGCAACTATAAGGGTTAAGTATCCCTGATCTCCATGATCACCCTTTAACATTCTCTGAATGTTCATATTTAGCCTTGTTGGTTTTACCACACTGCGGTAGTGAGAATTGGTGATTGATCCTCTAGTGTCTACCTAGGGTCACATAGTAACCCCATCATGTATCCTACACTTTAGGATTGAGGAATCATGGTGATTAGATAATGTACCCAACAAGCACATTACTTTGGCCAAAGTTTCTAGTTGTACTATGTATGCTTAGTATAGACGAGTGCACAACTCATCTAAACTTGTCTTCCCATCACCTCACTATTGTCTCATCACAATTATCTAGATTTATTAAGCTTGAGTAGATGAATCTACTATGACTCACTTAGCTCATAACAATTTCATTCGTGCAAGCTCAAGGAACCCCCAATGCCCATTGTTGGTTACCTACGAGAGGCCTATGCGCTACTAATACATTCTCGTATTAGGAAACTAATGGGCTACTCATATGTAGCCTACACCTCTACATTGGTACACAAATTCCTGATGGCATCATAATCATTCATGTGTACTCCCTTGCTTATCGATATTAATATAAGTATTTAGCTACCATGGTTTGGAGGTTAGGGTCACGAAGTGTTTATTTTACCTTGTTTCCCTAAATGCATTATTAAACATTTTGTTATGGAAGGTGGTATTATACCCTTAAATAGGTTCTCATTAGGTCTGACAAGGCTTAATTAATTGCAGCAAGCTTAACTTGTTTTTACCCTCCTAGTTAAGGCATTATTGACATCTTTAAGACTGCCCATTCACCTTTATTTATTCTAGGCTAGGTAATGTCACTTAAGGTGTACCTCTTACTCCATGTGGTAAATTAACCTCTTGGTTATGATCTTGTTCCTTAGGAGTAGTAATTTACCATAAAATATTAAGATCACCATTCTTTACTTTAGAGCTCTTCTTATTAAAATCAAAGTAGACTTCCAAATATGATGTTCAAGGTGTGTGTAACTTAATCCTTACTCCTAAAATTAATTAAGGCGAGTTTACATCTTATCATGATTAACATTAGTAATGAAATTATCCTATTCTAAGTATAGGATCGATTAATATTGCTTCTCAATAAGGATATTTCCCTAGCTTGGTTAGACCTCCATACCCTTAGCTTAAATTATAATCCCAAATAAATTTGAATATATGTGGCATGCACTATTTCATTTTATTCCTTGTTTGAGTTATTTCCAGGATTTACATCTCATAATGAGGCTAATGGAAGATGAAAACATTACACATTATCATATTTCCCTCTTAAGAGATAAGACTATTATTTGCAAGTTACACCATTTAAATCAGCCTTTAAACTCATTTTTGAACCATATGTTTTGACTCGAGTTATCTTGATACGGAAGTAGATAGATAAATCATTTAGCATAGTTTAGTCGGGTGTAACATTCATAAAACATTCATTCAATGCAAACTTCATAAAATAATAGAATTCAAATAACTAGCAAGAATTCAACCTACATGTCCAACTAAGTTTTGGAAAATAAGAAGATTAGTCATCTTAATTAGCTAACAAAACATTGCAAAAATATTGCATCCGCAACAGTTAGGGAACAAGAATCTACCATCAATCCCGTAATTGAGATGGAAGAGGTGTAGGGAATATATGTGAAGTGCTCCCAAAGGAACACTTCGCATACATTCCTTCCACTTCCTCAATTGCAAGGCACGCGATGGGTGGGGGATTCTAGATCCCGAACTGTGTCGATCAACATCTTTACACAAACAACACCACTCCAAACAACGAATAAAGTAAAAACATTTCAAGGAAATTAAATATATTTTACATTCAACGTCAATGTGGTTAAATTATCATGCCAAGAAAGTCAAATATTTATTTAAAATCCATATAATGACCAAATATAAAATTATGGAAAAATTTACTGCGATTTTCCCGTGTCTTTGCCACTTTCAAAATTTTCCATAAATCATTTTAAGATAATATAATTCAAATATCAAAATAAATTATTTAAACAAAAGGCATGGGTCAATTGATCCAGCCCTCCGATTCAAAGGAGCTCGGATAACAAAAAAATAATGACATGAACTAATAACATTAAAATGCCTTAACCATCTGAATTTCAATGTTCTATATAATTTTAATAGCATTTTTTTAAATGTTCATGTATAAAGGATCACTTTCATTTATATTTTTAAACAAGGACTAGATATTTTATTTCTTCTTTTCATGCACCCGATTAGTACACAATCATTTCAACTTACAAGTAGTAATTAAATATTCATTGCTACATTAAATTACAATAATACTTATTGGGAAATAACAAACCGTAATAGATCATAAAAATATTCCTAGCAAGAAAAAAAAATGATACCCACAAAAATACACACAACCAAGGAGTCATATGTCTTCCAAATAAGCTATAAAATCAGAGACATTGAACTAAATGTAGACTATACACATCCATACTGCATTGATAGAGGGAAAAACAAAAAAATGAGAACCCACAAGTGTTTCCATATTTTTCAAATCCTTGAAATCCCTTCAAATTTTCAAGCAAGGATGTGAGTTCAAAACCCACAAATTTCACAGATAAAATTACTCAACCTACGGTTGTATTTGTTTTACAAACCCATCAAAATCAACAAGGTAAATCGAATTATTTTGTTATATTTTTCCATAAAATAAATCTAAAAATAACTCTTAGAGACACACAATTCCACTAATAAGAGAACCAATACAATGCAAATTCAACATATTTCACAAAACCCATTACACCAAAAGCAACTTTATGCCAAAATTTCTAATTAAAAGCCCACAAAAATGATTTGCACTTCAAATAAACACAACCCAGAATAGGAAAAATGTTTTAAGAAAAATAAGCATGCTCAGAAATAGATTTACAAATTATGTTTGCAAGCAGCCATAAAAAGTGCAGAGCCCACTAAAAATAACCATCTTTCTATCAATCAAAAATCGAATAACATAAGAGAAACCTTTCCTAGAAGTTGATTTCCTTTTTTATTAATTTTCCTCCAAACCACCAAAACCCTAGTTGATTTGTTTTGGGTGCTTAAGCTCCAGCTTCTCCAAAACCAACCACACTTCCACAATGCACTCTTCAATTAAAATAAAGGGTTCTAAATAAAAATGCCTCCACCCTCACATACAAGAAAAATTTTGCAGAGTGTCTCCAAGATGGGAGCTCTCTCACAAGGTCGAATGCCAAATAAACTCCCAATCCCATCTTTTTCTTCTTTTCCCACCAATCTCCAAAAAAACCTAATTCGCATTTACTCTCCTTACCATTTGCCAATTTGATGGTGAGAGAAACCTCATACCTTCATGGGTGGGGACCCTTTTAAATCAAAATTTGCATATTCAAACAATAGTCTAAGTCTCCCCAAATCTGTGTGGGTTTCCACTAAAGTGGATAAGGAATAATTAAAACATTGACCACATTGTGGCACTCAATGCCACTTTATGATTGAATCCACAACAATAATACCTTTAGATAAAAATTATGCCTTTATGGTGTTCAATCACCATGATTTTAATTTTGAAGTCAAATAATATTAAATCGAACATTGCTTATCAACTCAATGGGGGTGGTAGTATGCTGAATTAAATTCAATCTCTGTAGTCATAAAGTAACTAGCACAACAACACAATCGTAAACCATAAACAAGGTTTTGGATAAAATAAGTCGCATAGAATAATACCAATTGGTAGTATTTAGTTGTCTGAGTACTTAATTTTTAATTAAGTACTTAAATAACTAAGTACCATCAACCGTAAAAATATTTAATTAATCGAATAAACATGCATTTTTCCATTTTTCATATTTATTGGATTAATTAAATTTCTAAAGAAATGATTAAAAATATCGAGATGTTACAAGCAAGCTTCTCGGTGGCTAGGACCCATCCTTAGCATCTTTCTTAGATTAAAGAGGGTTTTTTTCTCTTATGGTGGATTTTTTACCCACTAGGTTTTCTTTCACTTCTTAATTCCCTTGTTGTGCATGGGTAGCTCATTAGGATTCAATGTTGAGACCCATCTTTCTCCTCTAAATTTCCACCTCGTCCTAAGTTACGATGAAGGGGGTGTTGGTATCATTAATTTTCTACATCATTAGGAATGATGTCTCACTTAGGTGAGTTCATAGGTCTAGGTGTCATTTAGGGGTCATCATGAGATTCCCTTATGCGTCAAGTGTGTCATATGTGTCATTGGGAGTTACTTTCCATTCCAAGAATGTAACTCCCCTCTCCACTTAAGAGGTCATCATTATAGAACTAGGGGTTACTCAACACCCTCTATATGTACACCACTTTATATATATATATATATATATATATATATATATATATATATATATGATGAAAATATTGAGCTTAACAAGGTTCTACCCCTTTTTTAAATCTTTGCATGCACTATGGTTGATGCTTTCTCTTCATGAGATCTCTTCAAGATTCTAGTTTGCATCACAAAGGATGTTCACGCCATCCCGCATGATTCTTGTGCTTTGAATTTTCACGTTATCCCTTATATAATATTTAACATGATTAATTGTAAGTTTGTCTCTATTCCTATGGAAGTTAGAATTAAATTATATATAAGAACTACTTATGATTAATTTAATCCTACTTTATATATATAGTTTTTGGTAGTTTGATTTATTTGACTATCACTAGACCTGATATATCCTATGCAGTTGGAATTGTTTCTAGATTCATGCAAGATCCTTATGAGGACCATTGGAAAATGGAAAAAAATATTCTAAGGTATATCAAAGGTAAAATCAATAATGGTGTATTATTCTTATTTTGATGATGCACATTTATTTTGGTATTGTGATTCGACCATATCATTTACATTATGGACAAAAAATCTACTTCTGAATATGTTTTCAATTTGGGTGTAGGTGCAATCACTTAGAGTAGCAAGAAGTAACCAACAATATCTATCTCTTCTATTGAAGCAGAGTATAGAAGTGTTATGGAAGCAGAAAGGAAGCTATGTGGCTGAAAATATTGTTGGATGAACTTCATATGGGCATCAAAGGAATTACTCTTCTTCTTCGTATGACCACCAAAGTTACATTTCTCTTGCATAAAATATAGCTCAACATCAAATAAAAAAGCATATTGAGGTTCATATGCACTTAATTCAAGAGAAAGTTCTGAATGGTGACATAGACCTCAAGTTTTTTCCAATGAAGATCGAGTTACGAGACATTTTTACAAATCCATTGTCTACTACAAAGTTCTACAAACTTCTTGCTATGTCGGGCATTTCAAAATTTGGATCAAATGATGTGGATGAATTTGATCTCCACCTATGAATTAGATGAGCAAGACTCAAATGATCATGTGAATGATGTTGATCTTCACCTTTGAATCATATGAGAGATTTATCCAATCGTAGAGTTACCTTTTAGGGGGAAGTAAATAGAATTGAGCATATTCTACATGTTTGTTGCAATGCCACCTCTTATCGTCTGAGAGTGTATCAAATGTACAATATCCTTATACTATTTCCATTTTTTTTGAGTAAATTGTCACTTTATGTGAGTTTACTTGTAATACCCAATGAAACGTTAGATATGAGATTTTTTAACTCCATAATCTTATGTAGGACTTCATAAGTAGGTACTTTATCTTGATAATTATAGTTTATTCATATGTATCACATGTTTTTGACTTTCCAAAACCCATGGAACACTATGATGTGTACTGCAGATTTTTCTTTCTTTCAATAACTGTAAAACATTTTTGTGTACTATGGGTTTTTACAAAACCCAAGGAACACTTGATTTCTGCCATGGATTCTTAAATTCCATGAAACAATAAAGAAGTGTAACAAATATATTTCTAAAAACCCATGACGGTCGCATTTATTCTCTGGATTTCTTAATTCCACGAAATACTATAACAAAGAACCATGAAACTCAAGTATTATATCATGGAGTTATAAAATCCACAAAACAGATGTTTTTTTACATGTTATCCTAAATCACTTAGATGTTTTATGGATTGTAATTCCTTTTTTACAAAAAGGTGACTTGGTATGTGTTATTTGGAACAAGCATTATATTTTTACATGCTAGCCTAAATCTTCATGATTTATGGATTATAATTCCTTTTGTATAAAAAGGAAATTTGGCATGTTTCCCTACTTAACATTAAGAGGGAGTGTTGGGGTTGTAATATTAAGTGGAAAATTTTCTTAATAAGAAACTTGCCAAAAACTAAATGGTCATGGAATTTAAAATATAATTTTGGCAGCTTCTATATTGGGTCAGCACATTTCTTAAATTTAAAATATAAGAGTAACCCAAAACAGGGCCTTCCACATTGATATAAATGAATGTGATCTCATTATATATTGGTTACCTTGAAGCACAATATGTAACAAGATAGTAACAAACTTATGTGAGTAATATATGCAAAAAGAGATAAGATATATATGATGTGAATGATGTACTCATGAGAGCATGTATGTGATGATTTGTAATTTCTTCATGGTGTAACTGCTGAAATAGTGGGAGTGCTAGGTGAAATGTTTATTCTCAATAAAGATAAGTGATTTTTTCAGTGGTTTTTTTACTAAAAGGTTTTCCCACTTAAATATTATTTCTTGTGTTCATTTTCTTTCATGTTTATGTATGCAATCTAATATCTAATTCATTATATGATGTAATTTATCATAATTTGTTATTTGAACATAAACTATAATCTTCGGCAATTTAATATGGTGGATAATTAAATATGTGTGTTATTATTTAACCTTGTGGTTTCCTAACACACAGTGTACACATTTAGAGAAGAATCAATGTTATAGTGAAATTGGGTTATCCCCTACATGTACCATAGGTTATTTTGGTATGTTTTTATTGTGGTTTCCCTTTATGTTGTGTGTTTCCTTCCGATATGTGTTTCCTTTCTCTATCATGTGTTTTTTTTTGTTTGTTTGTTGGTTGTTTTTTTAGCTTTGTTAGTTGTTTAGTGAAGATTGATGAATTTATTTCCCAATAGGTAAGGAATTGGTTTTCTACTCCATGAGATAATTGAGATTCTATATTTCCTGTTATTATCTAATGTCCCCAAGCTAGAGCCAATTATTATCATGCAAATTTTCTAGCATGAAAAATTGAAAAATTTAGCCATGACAACTAAGCCCGCCCTTTGAAAACCTTTTTCCCAGTCATTGTGAACCCTTCCTTTGGCCATCCTATCAACTCATGGAACCCGTCTAGATTTTTGTCACCCTCGCTCCAGGTTGAGAGGAAATTAATAACATGATTTTTAAGTTTGTTTCATGTATGTGGGAATGAATCTAGGTTAATTTCATGGTAAGACTAAGGTATGATATCAAATAGTGTTATACAAAGCACTAAATTGGATATTTTTAGCCATATTACAGCATATAGACATCCTCTGTGAAGTTTATTGGGAAGACTTAAACCATCTATAAGTTATACAATAGATCAAGGTGAAGTTATTTGAGGTAGTTTAGGGAATTTTTAGAGGAAATTGATGTCGAATAATTTAAGAAAAATTGGGTCATTTTAGGCATGGGGAATGGAGACTCTAACAAAGAAACTCAACTTTTTCAAAGATTTTGGGAGTTTTGGGAGGATTTAGTAGCTCATCAAATATTCAATAGAAATTTCTTGTAATTATCCACATGAAAAACATAAATCGCTTTCCTAATCCTTCAATATTTTGTGTGATATCTTAAGTCATTGTTGATGTTCCATGTCAAAGGGTAAATGGTGCAAAAATTCAAATTTCATATATAATTGGCTCCTGATGATGGTTGGGATGACCTCAAAATTTTATTTTCATTCAAAATCATATAATATTTTACCAACATTATTTCATTCTCCTCGGGTAAAAAAATCACTCTCGGTGTCATAATTTGCATTTTCCAAGTGACATCAACATTAAAAAAGGATTGGGTGGATTTTTTCACCCTTTTTGGACCCTTAAATTTTCCTTGAGGTGAAAATGGTACAAGGGGACACAAAACTTTTCTATAACTACAGATTTAATTTTTCGTCACTTAAAACTTGTGTCTTGAGTGGTTAGGTTAGCACAATATAAAAATAGACCACTTTCTCATGATGAAGACTACCTTGGCACATTTTTAAGCATGATGTGTCCCCTTGGATTGTCCTAAATTTGAAAAGGGGATAAAGAGAACACAAAATTTTTCTCCACATCTCTTAGCTAACCCCAAACACATGCAAAACAACACTGTAGCCACATGTGCTAATTTATATTTTGATGCATCTCACTCACATGAAACCAAAAGATGAAACTTGTCCATATCTCATACAAACCACACTTGGGTGTCCCTTATGTACCCTTTTACTGATTTTACCCTCTTTTCCTATATCTTTTAGGGTGCAACTTCACATCAACCCTCATTTAACTCTGGTTAAGCTTGTTTGAGTCAAACTTGAGTTAAGGTGTGTAAATGATAATAAAAAGAGTCATATTCAAACACTTAGAAATTTTTATGTTTTAAAGCTTCATTTTTCCTCCAAAATATCACTCTCCTTTTTTATGTTATTGAAAATATTTCAGAGGCCTTATATTCTAAAAATGGAAAGTTGCTCATATCTCTCAAACCCCTTATCCGATCCCCATGATATTTTAACATCATCTCCTTATCAAAAACACATTTCAAATGATCCTAACCTTTTATCCAATGGTTTTATATATTATTTTTTAATGCCAAATAAAATTTCCCAAAATAAAAACTCATTTTTCATATCTACAGAGTTCGAGATTGAAATCCTCCAAAAATTGGAGCAAAGCATCCTCATGAAATAACAAAAATTTTGAGACCACTTTCATTCCATTTCAATACCAAGAATACCCACTTATAAAAATAGTAAGCCTTCCTAAGCCTCACTATCTATAAATAGTAAGTGCTGCAAACAATTCATTCTTAGAGTTTTCATTGCCCTTACACATCAGGGAAACTCAAAAGTGCCAAATTAAGCAACTAGTAACTAAAATGGACTTCTCAAAATAAGGATTACTAAAAATAATAAGTTTAAGGATATTGGTCAAGAAACAAGGATGTTGAGCCTCTCATGCTGAAGAAAGAGTACCTGGATATGTTTAAAATAATGCAGAACATCATAGTGACTTGATAGATTCATGATTTCACACTATGCACTTTCAATTGAATAAAGGAGTAATTATTCTATTTAGAGGATAATACCTTTTAGAATTAAATAACATATGATAAATAAGGGTTTTGAGCATCCTGAGGTTGATTCCAATCAAAATGAAACATATGTGTCATGGAGGTGAATTTTGAATCCAAGAAGAGCAAGGTGATGATCTCCATGTTCTAACTCTAACCTTGTGTTCAAAAAGGATCATCATGTTTCCATATCAATGCAAGTCTCACAGCAGTGTTTCTAAAAATCATCCAATTCATTAGATTGTTTTTAGATCTCATAGGATGAGGAATTTACAATCACAATATTCCAATTCAACAAGTGGTTAAGTGTGAGGAACTTCCTCAAAGTTCCATCAGAATCATATTCTTTATCAACAAGAGAATTCCTCATCTCCGGATAATCACTTCTCTCTCTCTCTTTCTCTTTCCTCCCTCTCTCTCTAACATTCTATTTCATCATTGAGAATCTATTTTTTCATTCTTTTTCTTATTCACTTAAGTGACTTAATGTTTCTTTGTAAAAGTCCCTTTTCAAAAATAATTGAAGGACTAAGTTTCATTCCTAGGAATTTGAAAACTCACACAAAGTGGTGAGATGAATGGCTACATGGGAGAGAGGAAGACATAATTTGTAAGTTATAAATTGGAATGGATTCTTCATTCCAAAGGGTTAGTAATTTTTATTGTTGTAATTTTTCCCAGACTTCACTACTACTGCAAGTAATAAAAGCTATATTTTTGTTATCTCTTTGTCTGTGTTCCTCCATTCTCTCTACTTTATAAATTTGTAAGCATTGTATTCTTGTATAACCAAGAAGGAAATTTGGGTCCTTGATTAATGTATCTATAGAAATCTGCGTCTATGATTTATTATTCTTACTATTGATTGCATGGTTGAATTATTCTAATTGAATGTGGACCTACTATGGTTATTTTTGGTGATAATCTGCTAGTTCATACTCACAACATGAACCCTCTTTACCTATTTTTTCTACTCTCCTTTATCTATCTCCAAGATAATTCCTCCCATGTACATTATACAAGCAATTTTCCATAGGTTTAGTGGAGTATTCTGTGTGAACCCCAATCTAACATCCATCCCATAGTTTTAGTTAGTTATTTTATATTCAATAATGATTTTATATGATTTTTTGAAAGTTTAGTTCTACAGAGAAAGAAATAAGAAACAAAGAGGAGAGTGGTTGTTTTTGAATTTTTATAAAATTTTCATGGGATGGAATTATATTGATTACATTCATCTCTTTGGGATATTTATAAAAAGAATTTGTTTGTAAAAATGGAGCATCAAGGCAAGCATGATGTGTGTTTAAAGTTTCAACATAATTCTAGTGTATTTTACATGCTCAACATCCTTGGTGCATTTTACATGTTGTGTAGTCACAATCAATTTTGGTCACCCATAGGACCACTATATAACCCCTACAACCTTCACCGGGCCTCTATCCATATGACCACCCACTAGGAATTTTATCCCTCAAGGTTACAATTTCACCATTGAGCCCTTTTGGAGTACATTTCTTCTTAAGCTCATAACACTTGATCTATGAAGTATGGGAAGAAAATTTAATTTATACATTTCCAATTTTTATTATGCATACACAATTTTGATGTTATTTTTTACATTTTGATAACCCCAATTTCTAGAATGGGTGGATTTTTTCCTCTTTATCTCACCAGATCATGTATTGTGAACCTTTATGAGGCCATAGCTTTTAAACTGAAACTCATATTTACTTGTAATTTTTTTGTAAGTGTGAATTTTATCACAATATTTATAGTCACAATATCTACCTATTATGGAGTTGAATCATATTTGAATTTGTACATCTTAATGTCCTATTTTACAAATTGTAAATCATATAAAATGGTTTTATCATATGTATTTATACTAGAACTAATTTATAAAGTTTCGTCTGGGTTTCTAAAATTTTCTAATTTCATGCGTGTGTGTTATTTTTTTACTCGCACTTTTCACATTTTAGCTACTAAGTTTATCATGTAGCATTTTGGGAATAATCACTAGAGGATATTATTGTGATTTTTAACACACATACCACATTGAAACCATTTGGATATATTGATCTACATTATTTTCATTCCTTAGTCAACATTATGGGGTGTGTTGTGTACATTATTAATGTTTCCTTAGTTATTCAACTATATTATGTACCTTGTGTTTTTTTCTAAAGGGTGTAGATTCTAGTTGTTTATTTAAGTGAATTATTTTTCCAGCCCTTAGGGGGTTTTCAAAATAATTTTAATTTTTGAATATGTAATTGAGAACAAAATTATGTGATTTTTTGAAATTTAAATAATTTTTGAGCTAATATTCATTGCGGTTTCAAAATTCAAAACAATTTCTATGCCAACCTTTTTATTTGACCATACATTCATTCATATGGAGAAAGTACCTATAGCCACTCCTATTCACATGACCACATCACTAAAATCTAATTTAATTCATTTCTTTAGAGGATTCATAAAATTCAATAGATATTTACTTCGAAAACATTATTTTTCTTTTGTCTTTGTCATTGTACATGGGTACCTCATTGGGCCTAGTTGTTGGGACCTATATTTATGATAATAATAATTCTTCTATTTTACCACATAACCTAATCTAATATTCATATGGTGTTGGTGATTTTTCATATTCACACTTATTGTGAAGTCCACCTTAGGTAGTGTTGTTACCAAGGTGATATTTATTATGTGCACAATATATGTAGATACATATTTAATCGGCGATTATCCTCACATGTGTGAAAATGGTAGTGTAATTTGGGGAATGACCCTATCTCGCCTTTTACTCAATCAATAACAACATATCACTCACCTCTTACTTTTCCTATATAATGAACCTTTGTATCCTTGTGGAAAGTTAGATAGAATCTTAGAGTCATCTCCAAAGCTAGTGGAGATGTAGTCTCTTAGGGAAATTATGTTTTAGTGTAACCATTTCTAGTTTCACACATATGCATTATATATTTGCTTTGAGTTTAATACAATTTGATTTTTTTGTTGAATATATTATTATTGTTTGAGTACATTAGGTGGATGCTTGCATTGTAAAGTGTTCTGATTCCCTACTTGATTACTATATTTTCTATATATGTATATTATGATACAAATGTTAATTTTTGATTAAAAATATAAATATACATCTTGTTTCTAACCATAATATGGAATTTTAAAAATTAATAAGGAACCCCATTTAATATTTTCAATTTTTTAGTTTCATGCATTAATTAGGTTGTGTTCAATTATGCAATCTCTTCTACATGTATCAAATTCTTTTCATTATATTGGTATTATGGATTTTATTTTGGATAGGTTTTTTGTAGAATATTTATTTCTATTCTCTCCTATTATTTCTCGAGGATTGAAATATTAAATAACATAAAATGTGATTTAAAATAAATTAATATTGTCATTTAGTGTAGTCTTGTTTGATATTTCCTTTAAGGAAAAATTCATTTGGAATTTTGTGTACCCTTATGAAAAATAGATGTCAATGGAATCATCTCGGTGAGATGATCACAATAGTATGAATTTTTGCTAGCACTATTTTTCAAAATAATTATTCCTGTATAGAATAACTTATTGTATTCATCTCAAAGAGAAGATGTGAATGGTATAAACTACAAATAAACCTTGTTTATATCCATATGCCCTAAATCCCAAACCTTTAATTTTGAACCGTGAACCCCAAACCATAAACACTAAAACCTCATGTTTAAACCTTAAAATATAAAAGAGTGCTATTATATAATATTAGGATATATGGGTTTAATGTAAGGTATTATTATGACTTAATTAGTCAAGATTAATTACACATATTCAAAATAACATATTAAGCACTTGTAATAATTCTAAAATAATAATATGATTGCTAAAAAAATAAAGGGATAATTATTTAGATAAATAGAGTGATACAAGAAGAATTTAGGCATCCGTAATAGATGAAAAGTCTATTATAAATTTGTGAATATTTTGTTTCATACCCTATAATTGTAAATTGTTTGTGTTCAAGACCACACAACTACTATACAATATTGACCTTCTTGTAGGATTATTAAATATTATCTACAATCTTAGAAGTGTGGATAGTGGAATTTTATAAAAAAATTTATGGTTTTGAGTGAATTTTATGATCTCATATATGAAACCCTAGGAATTACAAATTTTGAAACCACCAAAATTATGTGAATCAAACTCAAACCCTAACCATGGGTAGGAGAACTTGTAAATAGTTAGCGTTTGGGTTAAATTGTAATATGTGCACTTCCTACGTTAGTAATACGTTGAGGAGGATTAAAAACACAAATTTCTCTACCTAACATTTGATATCTATATATATGTAACTATTTTGGAAACTTTATCATTTGACAATATTTTGAGTGATTTTGACCTTGCTAAGACACAAGTATTTTCTCTTAGAATTCTTGAAAATGAAAAAATCTATAATATTTGACATACTTTAGTACTTAATGGCTATTGTAATTGATGTATAATTAATTTAGGGATATTTTGGAGAGCCTTAACCGCTTTAGTGTTGATATTTACAATAATATCTTCTAAGTGTTTCATGTGAGTTATGATGTGCAATTGACTTGTTAAAATAGCATTCATATGTTATATATTAGAATTATGAAAAACCAATAAAGATGAATCAACCCACATAATGATTTCAAAATTGGGTAAAAAAATTTGTTAGATGGAGGGTGGAGGATCATAAAGGTTGGTAATGACTATAATCAATTATGCCCCTAATTTTCATGGTTTTTCCCAACCTTCAGTGATGTAAAACTCATAGTTTAAGATTGATTCCCAAAGATAATTTTCTACTTTGGTTAATTAATATTTCTTTGATAAAAAGATAGAACAATGTGTACGGAAGAAATCCAAGAAAGAGATAATAATATGCACTTATTGGGCATAGAATGTAATCAATTTTCTAGTATATGACCAAAGAAACATGTTAGTGTAAAAGGATGAGTTGCCAAATTATGGTGTCTACATTTCCTCCCATTTAAGTATGGAATCAAAATTAAATTCTTAAATGAAAAGATACCTAAGTATATACACACAATTTGTATTTTCTTGGATTCTTTATTATATTTTTTGTTGGTGTTGGCACATTCCATGGTGAAACCTATAAAGCCTAGTGTACTCAATGTACATAGTATACATCTAATGTAAATAATTATAGCAGCTTTATAGGAATGCATCTATTAATTTTACAGAAGGAGAAGATCATGTTGTTGCTTTTAGTAGGATATTTGTATATTTTATAAAATTTCAAAGGATTCTTGTTGATTTTTTGGAATCACAATGGACTTGGGGTGAATCATTCCTTAAAAAATTCTTGATTAATTCCAAATTAAATTTCATATACCATTATCATTCAATCATGCATTAATGATATCTTAACAATAAGAAATAACCATCCATAAGTCCATAAACATGAATGAGTGCATAAGAACACAAGATTTTGAGTGGGAAACCCTCAAGGGTAATAAAACCCACTAAAAATTTTGTTGATGTTACTCACCAAAAATACTCAAGTGAATAATAAACATCACAAGAGATATCTTTAGTAAGGCACCAACCCCACAAAGATCACCAATCCCTAAACCCTTGTTGATATTACTCACAAAAAGAGACTTGCATGAATATGAATCATCACACAATATTTTGATAAGAATATCATTAAAGATATGCTGTAAACACTCAGCTTATGGTGATCACAAAATTCAACTCCAAATTCCTTCAAACCCTACTTCAAACACACCTCCTTCTAGCTCGCTCAAACTTGATCAACTTGGACAAATTTGAATGAAAACCCTTGAACAAAATCTTTGTAACTCTCCTAAGTATTCTTCACACTTCCTTAGCTCTTATTTTATGCCTTCATACATGTTTCAAACTCTTACTTGGGTCACACTTTTTCCCTCCTCACACTATAGTTCAAATTTGAACTAAAACCCTTGCTTTATACCCTTCTCAACTCAAAAACATAAATAAATTAAGTCCTAATAAATTATCTCGACCAATAAATCATAAAAATATTAAAACTCACTTATATACATTCATCAAATGAACCCATGTAGGTCAGCCATGCTCAAACACACCAAACAATCCCAAAAATGGCTCAAAACCCCATCACCTAATTCACCAAAGACCACAAACCTCATCACCATGATTAGTAAATCTTCCAAATGTCTCAACCATGTCAAATATGAAATAAAAACATCATCCATGGTCACACATTAACTTTAACAAATAAAATTATTCATAATACTACCAAGAAGGCTCATATCCTTCTCAAAATAGTTGTTTCTAGAACTAGTCTTCACCTATCATGCTCTAGATCACCTAAGAACATATAAATTATGGAATGTAACCACTCATTATAAATCCATTGACCTTTATATCACATAATTTATTAATATGCCTCTTGAAACATCCATCCATGCAAACCATACTCACTTTCCTCTTCACCAAACCGAGATACCTTAAATCAATTTTGGAAACCTAACTAATTTGCACCCTTTCTACCACTTTCATGATATATAAATTCCTTAACTAGGTTTAAATTCATCCCTCTTGACTCTCCAACTTATATCAATCATCAACCAATCCAAAAATTATACTTCTACCTTCACTTCTAGTCGAGCAATCTGTCCTACGAAACATGCAACTTTCTTCTTCACAAACTAAGCTAGATGACCTATAAAATATCTTCATCATGAGATAAACCATATACCATTGTAAATCCCTCTTAATATAATTTCTATAACACCTTACATTTCCTTCCAAATCCAAGTGGAATGCCTTCAACCAAGTCAATCTTTAAAACTGCTCTAAAAATACCCTTTTTAGTCTCAATGATCATCTTCATAACTAGGGCACACTCTTCCCTACATGACCTCAACCATGATCTGAAACCATAATGGAAATAAATTACAACTCCTAGGCTAAAAATATTGTCAATTTATTTCACAACTCCTTTGGTTTGGACAACTTTGCCTCAAACTAAACATCTTCATAAACTTTCCTTTTTGAGTGGGGTCCACAAATCATCACATAGTCTACCATACATTTATATAAATATGGATTATTCCTATACAACTTAAAATACTCATAGTATCAACAAAATAAATTCTATTAACCTATAATTAATATCATCTCCATCACTTTTGACTCGGGGTTTCAAACTCACAAAAAGAAGTTTATCTTCTTAACATTTAATCCAAAAATGTGAGGATGAAATTACCTAATTATTTTTTGAAATTATATTATATAAATGGAAAAAAAAATCCTTTAAATCCACATGATCCCATGCAAATCACACAATCCACAGTGAGCATCGGTTGCAATTCAAGCTGAAATCACCATCTTCTCAACCTTGTTTCACCTAAAACATCATAAGATGCAAAATATTCTTCATAATGACTTAAAATTTTATCACACCTATATGACACCCCTTTTCACCATCTACAATAATCACGTTATCTCAAATAGGATTTAATATTCATATCCCATATCATTTGCATGACTATCTCTTAGGGTTTTATATAGTTTAAGTTAGGTGATAGTAGAATAAATTCATAACTCATCATGAAACCTCTCCAAAATTCTCTAAACCACCTTAAAACATTTCTCACACCCCTTAATGCTTCCATTTGATCATATGGCTCTATAACTCATTCTCATGCCTCATTTGGTCTCTAAGCACCTATACTAGGTTTAGATGTGCACCTAAAACAAGGTCTTCAACCCGTACATGCATCCTAAGACTCATGTTAGTGCCTAAAAATATCAAAACATTATCTCTATAATTATACCATTCCCCAATTCACCATGTAGATCCATCCACCATGCTCTATCACCTAGGCTAGCTAGGTCACCTGATTAGGCTTGCTAGACCAAGCCAATCTCACTGAATCCACTCATGCAATCATGAAACCACTTGAAACTACATGTCATCATCCTAATAAGCACCTTATAACATACCTCCATCATCTTTTTTTCATTAATGGTATTTTACATCAATGACAACACCTATACACACACATGCGAACAATCTCCCATGTTCTCATTGATGGAAAACTATCTGGTCTTCTCCCCCTTCTTACATTAATGACAAATCATACCTATGAATTCATGTTATTCATCTTTCTTAGATTCTTAGAGTTACCTCTTGGCTGGAAACATCAACCAAAAGTTATCAATTTAGCACACAAACCTATTTTTCGTAACTAATCTCTATTTTGTCTTCTTCTCTCATCTTGAAACCACTATAACGAACCTTGAAATGATGTACACAACTCATACACATGCCAACAATCATGAATCATGGTTAAAATAATCATAATTATTTCTTGGTCCATTTAAACTTGGTAAGGCTCATGCTTTACCTAACACATCCATGGTTTGACTTCACTCAACTCCTAGGACTGAAATCCCTAAACAACTTCTTTAGTGAAATTTAGGACAACTTTAACAAGCTCTAGAAATTCAATCACACCATGACACAACCCCTTATAACTCCCCTTGAATTATAACACCCTTATCTAATAGAATAACAAAATTTAAGCTCCTTACCTTGTATAGATGCCTTGAAGATAGATCAAACACTTCAACAATGCCTTAAAGCTCTTCCTTAGTTATTCATAGTCTCTCTTCATTATTTTACAACCTTCTTGAGTCAAAAGCTCATTTACATTTGAAGTATATCCACAATAATTTTCAATACAACTATACAAAACTTCTTATCATTATCCACACCTAATTCATAACCAAAACATGTTCCATGTCTTGGAAATATTTTTAGACTTGTAGCACCATAGGTGCGGGGCTTTAACCATCTTCATACATTTGTTACAATCCAATTTAGGTAACACTTAAAGATGTGATATTTCCCTACCTTCATATTCTTATATCAATGGATTTTCAACCTCATCCTTATCTTGTGAAACTCATATGATAACACAATGGTCCTTCATAAGTAACCTAATACACTATGTTTGAACCTCTAAATAATGTAAAACTTCACCGAGTGAGCATATAGACATGCATTACTTTGTTCAAGCTTTATCAATGAACTTTCACCTTATCCATGTTATTCTTGTTTACACAAAGTATTCATGTTATCCAAGACTCTTATTTTTATAAAATAAGATCCCTCCCCCTACTTCATCATGTCTTTGCAGGCCTATAGTAACCTACTTGAGTTCCCTGAGACTGATTGTGCATGTCAACAATTATTATTTCATTGTGACACCTTTTAGCTTCTTTAATAAGCCTTACGTATTTATAATGAACCAAGGATACATTTCAAACCATGTCATCTTTACACTTACATGTTAAAGATACATTTTCTTAGCCAAATATCCATCTACAATCTTGTAGCTCACTATTTTGAGCTAGACTACTTGTAGCATCCTAAGAATAAGCCACCTATACACCCTATAGACATGTTTATCTTTACCATTCAAGGGTAGAGAGAACTCAATATCACTCTAAACCTTTTGTACCATGTTAAATACATCATGGAAATCATGCACTAGTTATGATAGTGCCTACAAACCCTCGCAACGTTGTACCATTTATATGATGAGCACAAAAGATCTAATCAAGTAACTTATGTACTTGCATTGATTCTTATATCCTTCAACATACTTCAACTCTTCACATATGATCCAAAACCTTCTTGGCATCTAAACCCCTCGTAGAAGACCAAGAGTGTCTCCTCCTTTCTTAGTATGTCCAAACAAACCTATAAGTCATCTTTTCATACCTCTACTACCTTGATAAATACTATACTAGCTTAGATGATATCCTAAAAATCCATGTCTTTCTTTATGCATCCTTGTGATGAAAACACACATCCTTCAACAGGTTTGATTCTTAATTCTAGGCTTTATAGACCCTCTTTATCAGATTACAAACTTTCTTGAGATCATACCAAAGTATTCTATAGCCGAGAAACATAATTACAGTCTTGAATGGCCATACTAGACCTTTAAAATACCTTTGTCACCAATATCTATGATACTTAACCATCCTAGACCATTTCTAAGAGGAAAATGATCTTATAAATTACATCATCTAACCATGAACTAGCTCAATACATTCTCGCATATCTTATTGGCCCATACACGGGATTCACACAACATATATCCTTCGAGACCTATTATCCCTCAATTGATATTTAAATGAAAACATAGTTAGATGATCATACCTTTATCCCACTCCTACTAACTTCAATCATGTAGGAACACCCAATTTTAATGCTTGAGACATCGGTGTAGATGAATCTAGGCCCAATTTTTTAAATAAACCAAGTGAAAAGGGGGCCCATCATCATATAGTTATTAGTGCGTATAAACTAAAATTAGAGGATCACTCAAGGAATAGGGAGGAGAGGAAAATGAGGGATAGATTTTGATTGAAAACCGGGAGGATGGTGATCCCTACAAGCTACCATAGGACCTTAGCATTATATTAAAGTATTCACTTCTTGCGTATTTTCTAATGTGTGTGTGTGTGTTTTTTTATATTCAACCGTGATTGTGGAGTGGAGACCACTTATAAATAGGGTTATTCTTGATATATTTTTTATGTCATTTTACATGTCTTGGAATTCCCTCATTGTTAGGGTTCATTTTAAGACCCCCTCGAAAAATTATTATAGAATGGGTGGTGAATCTCTGAAATCAACTTTCAAAATGATGGAGAATATCCAAAATCATTTTGTGGAAAAGGTGATTTGGTAGGCCATTTTTTCCAATAGTTTCATATAAATGGATGGATGTTAGATAGAAGTCTATCCACTAGTGGAATGGATTACCATCTCTTCATTGTTGGATGGGGCCCTTGTTGATCATCGCTCTCCTATTAGATGAGTAGTTTGGATGGAAATGTCATCTTTTTAGATGGCCATCTAATTCTTGTTGGAAAGATGCCTCTACACTATTGGAAGGTCGCTCCTATCCCGTTGGAAAAAACCCATTGGTCATCCATCCTTCTTTTATAATATGGTCATCCTTTTCTATTAGACAGCTTGTCTCTTTATTGTTTAGTATTGAACAATCACTTTTTCATGTTGGACGGGTCCCATTGGACATTCATCCTTCTTCGGTCGACAATCATCTCAAGAACTCCCTATTGGATGGTTGTGGGTTGTCTCAAGAACTGCTTCTATTTAGACGATCATCCTTTTCCTATTGGATGGGTTACTTTGGATGATTGTCCTGTTCATGTTGGACGGTCCATTATGTTCGCAGCTATTTTTTATTAGACAAACTATGAGATCTAGTCATCTCGCTACCAATTGGATGGTCAAACATAGGTACAAGTCCCAGTGCACGTGTTTCCTCGAACTTCTCCACCTATCATTTATCTTCACATGTCTAATACCGTGAACCCGAGCCCTATATAACCCTATGAGGTTCATTTCGTTACTTTTTTGCCATAATTTTTACAAATATACAACATTCTCTCCAATTTTCTACCAACCCAACGTGTTAAAGTATTTCCCCTCCCTCTCCTTCAACTTTATAGTCTTCACACCAATTTCCAAATCTTTTAACAATGGCTAGCTCCATGGTTACTCTTGCCTCCAAATTTGAGTACAAAAATCTCATGTGCCCTCAGATTACAAAACTGATGAAACTCAAAGACACACCTAAGGTATGGATGAAAAAATAATAATTCACTAGGCTTGTCAACATGCCCCGATTTAAAACAAATACTACCATCCTCGAATACCTAATCTATTCTTACAGACCAGGGAGACAAAAATTTCCATTCCCCTGATGCATCGTACATTTTCATTCCGCGTGGAGCCTACAAATGCCCACCGACTAACCTGTCTTACCTTTTCAAAACCAGATTCCTATGACTACAAAGGTTGTCCTAACTGATGAAGAAAAAAAAAATTTGGAGTCTCATTACAATGTGCAAGTTGATGGTAAGTTCAATTTTATTTTCAATTGTTTGTTTTCTTAATATTACTTGACTACCCAAGCATCTAAATTTTATTGTATCTTGTTGCAACTATAGTGAATCATTCAAAAAATCCTTGTTATACAAGTTATTAAAAATATTTTATTTAATGCAATGATATCACTATTTCAATCCAATATTGTGTTGCAGGAAGATGCACTGAGACATTCCGTTTGGGTAGTTCAAGATATATTCCATACACTAGTAGGGAAACCATTCGATTGGTGCACATATTTGTCCAATCAAATTAAAATAGATGTAAACAATTCCCTTTCTAGTATCAATGCATCTAATAAATCCAAGACTATGTTTTCTTGTGCCAATTATCTACTTGCTTTCTATCAAGAATCTTTCCACCAAGTGTAGAATGAAAAAAATATGACTATAATAAATGAAAAATTGTTATTGATTGGTCTTTGATTTGAAAAATGGGTAATAATTAATTTTAACATTTTAATGATTAATTATTTTTGAATGGAATAATAATAGTAATTTTATCTTTTACATAGAAGAATTGTAGCTGCAATATCTCATAAGGAGGCTATTTTTTGGTTAAATCCCCTCTGAGGCCTCGGTGATTCTAATATGGATTCAACGGAACCGACCCCACTTCGATTTCCTCGACAAAAAATACCTAGGGGGTTGATAGCTCCACCACTACCACCACCTATCCCATCACAATTTTCTACAGGTATAAACATTATTGTTTATAATTAAGCTACTATTAGGAATCATAAAAAAGCTATATGTTCTATAAGTGGTAACCATAAATTATTTTAATATTTCTAAAAATTTTATTTTCATAAACTTATGAGTTTGATAATCTAGATTAGACTCGGTCTCGGTGTTAAGTGTGAGTGGTCACATCTCTGAGAATACAAGGTAATTTAGAATGTTTAGCATCTTTTTGTTTACTTGCAAATATTTTACTTACTATTTACAAGGGTATATTGTTTAGTTTTTTAATACTTTACTTCTTGTAGTTAATAGACCTTCACAGGAAATTCAAAAAGGACTCTGGTACCTCGATGCATACCGTATAGACAAAAATAAAATTTGTAACGAAGAATATTATGTTTCCTTCCAACTCCGTAGGAACATTTCATCCCATAACCTTGAAATTCCCAGGTTTTTCACTAGGTGGTTTTTTGAGTGCAATGGGTACCTAGATTTTTAACCAGATCAAGCTCGATGATGAAATTCTGGGCTTTGTTAATGGTGATGTAGAGACGAGTAACTATTTTGACACCCATGATATGATACAATCTACTCCACCTCCTCAACCATGAGTGTAGCAATCTGTCTATCGAATCATAGACTCTCCTCCTCCACCAAGTCAAATTCCACTCATGGATGATGAGAAGGTAGATTTTTCCTTTGAAAATATGATATCAGACAGTATGTGGGACACAATTCAGGAAGTTGCTATGTTTGATGTGGAATTAGTGTGTACTTGGGAGAAAACGGGTAAATTTTTGTTAAAATAAATAAATACCCAATACCATAATCATGCTCAAAGGCATTCATTGTTCACTGTCATAGAGAGACAACCGAAAGGCTTGGCATTTTGCTGCATAGATCTCAAGAATGCATAATTTGTATAATAATGATTATAATGATGAAGTTTTAGATATAATGTTGAACATGTTGGATAATCTTAATGTTGAAGCCTAGGTGTACTATAACAAATGGGATAAAGCTAAAAGTAATGCATGAATTGCAAATGCGAAAAATACAAAGTTTTGGTAGGTCATCTTTTACATGTAAAATCATGAAATTATGATCATTGTAATAAAATATTTATAACTTATCTAATATACTAATACATTTCTATTTTTGTTTTGCAAACAAAATATGAAAAATTAAAGAAAGAAGTAGTATTTTATGCACATTTGAAGAATTCTCACAAAAGTGTGAATGTGTTTATATAGTTGAAGGAAAAACTTTTATTAGTAAATAAAAATAATAATACGTTGAGAAAGATAATCAAGGAGCATAAGATGGATCCAGATATCTTACTTGAAAGAAAAGATAGATGTTGATCCATCATTTTTGTCATCAAGAGATGTTGCGAGAAAGGAGCACAATATTCTTCAAAATTTCTATAGAGCAGTAGCAGATTTGTAGGCATCATAAGTTTAGCAGAGAGCACTATACAAAGTGAGAAACCTCTACCTCTTTTGCAAGAAAAATATCAAGCTTCCCCTACAACAAAAAAATTGAAAAAAAAGTTAGTTTCACCATGTGACAGTGTGTTGTCACAATTCCAACACTCGGTGTAGGAATTAAAAGATAGTGGCCAACCAATTTTTTTATTTTTATTTTGTGTGGAAAACATAAGGACAACTATGATTCAAAATCATAGGCAGAAAAGAGGATTCCCTTGTAATGTGTTCTTATATGACAAAAATTTCCTGAAAGCTTTGAAAAAAATTACAACCCAACATTTTGTAATTGTATTGGCCGACAATGTTTTATGAAAACATGTGTCTTCATAAAGTAATATGCCTCTTGTTAGGATTAATACAAGTTTAATTGTGAATTAGAACTATATTCTGTTGGATCACATTTATTGAAAATTTTCAAGAATTTAACATGCAAAATTGTAATTGGATTCTCATTAATGTGAATTTTGTTATGTACTATTTGTAGATGTAAAGTATGGTTTTAGACATTTAGTGTGTGTTTATTTGAAAGGATTTATGTTTCATGCAGAGATAAAATATTAATCAATGATCACACAGATGGATCTAAATAAATCATTTTCTTTATTTCAATAATAAAAATATATAGAAATGAATTTGTTACAAGTAAAACAACACAACCTATTAAGACCAATTGATTACCATTAATCTATATGAAATATATCAATATATCATATCATTTTCAAAAGTGTCAAGAATTTATATAAGATATTAAAACTATGGCAATTGAAACAATCCTTGAGAAAATCGTTCATTGGTGTCCTAGAATTCTCTTCGAATGGTAGCATGTTCGGTGGATGTGTTTGAATCCCTAGATGAGTCGAATGTTACTGACTTCTCTTATTTCTACGAGTGAATTTCATAATGCAATTTCTCTCTCATAAGGAAAATTTTCCACAAAGTAACTGGATACATACAATCTTAGACAAATTTCTAAATTTCTATCCAATCTGTTACGGAATTTTTATTTTACAAAGGACAATGCACTGCTGAATACCCTGTCATCTTCAACAGATCCTAGACTCATAGTTTGAAAAAGATCATATAGCTTAAAAGGCTCTCTCAAATCCTCTCGCAAAATACTACTTAAATAAATATTCTTCCAAAGTCTTCTAATGGAACCATTTTCATTTGACTCATTCGAAACTGAAATTGCTTTAGCATAGTGATGGAAAAATGTTGTAACTAAGAAATCAGTAACTTCTTTAGAAAAATACCTTCAAGAGAAAATTTGTTTATCTCTTCACGCTTACGAAAATGTTCCATTAGACTTGTCATGTATTTTATAAATAAATTACCTATGGATGTTTCAGGTATGACTCTAGTTGTATTCCAAAACTATGGATTGACAACTCCCTCTCGGTTCAAGTAATTTATCTTTTTTGAATCATTCACAAATCTCTATAGATAAAGATTGAGAATTATTTTTTAATTTATTTTGAGCTTCACATAATATTATTTCATACAAATTTTTATCACTCTTACTTCTTCCATGTCTAACCCATGCAAATGTGTTGGGTGTGGAGCCTATTTTTGTCTTCTTGAATCAATGTTGAAGTGCTAGAGCTCGAACGGTTAATTTTGGAGACATCGAGCATTCTGCAGATCTTTTGCTATGATGTTATTGTGCATTTGTTGTGTCATTGATGTGACATTTGCTGTTAACATGCTATTAATTGGTTGTCAATGTCAAGACTATTTTTTCAACCGTGGGAAGCTGAAAGATCGTGACTTTCAAACTTCTAGGGTCGGCTTTAGGAATTCTTAAGAGGATTTTAATCCTATAAATAGAGGTGTTAGGGTATCTTGTAGATATCTTGAGTGTTCAAGAGGTCTTGAGTCTTAATGATCAAGAGGTGATCAAGAGTGATCAAGGTTAAGCAATTGGGTGTCAATTGTGGTTTAGATGTGGTTTAGCATCTTTGGAATTTTGTTGTGAGTTCATAACTGAGAGAAGACTATGAGAGTTGTTTTACTCTTGTTGATAATAAATGAGCAAGTTCTTGGTGGACGTAGCCCACATTGGGTGAACCATGTTAAATCTTTTCTTGTCTTCTTTTGTGTATTATTCATTTATGTTGTTATATTTCTGCAAGTATAATTCTGCTATATAGTTTCCTACTATTGTGATTTGAGGAATTGTTTCCGCATATTTTTCTCTAATTCCTAAAAATTGGTATTAGAGCTTTAATGGTTTTTTGCTGAAGTTGTAAATCATAGGGAAATTTAAGCTTGAGTGGGAGCTATGGCAAATGACGGAAGATCGAGGGTTGAGAAGTTCAATGGGCAGAAATTTGGTTTGTGGAAGATGTAAATGGAGGATTAATTATATTAGAAGGACCTCCATGTTCCTTTGGCTGGAAAAGTAAATAAACCTACAGCCATGTTGGATGAGGATTGGGAGTTGCTGGATAGAAAGGCACTCAGGGTAATTCATTTATGCCTTGCATCTTTGGTTTCTTTCAACATATCGTAGGAGAAGACCACGGAAGGTCTCATGAGTGCATTAGGGAAGTTATATGAAAAACCCTCTGCCTCTAATAAAATATTTTTGATGAAAATTTTATTTAATATGAAGATGTTTGAGAATGGTTCTGTTGCTGATCATTTGAATGAATTTAATACGATTGTGAGTATGTTAAACTCGGTAAAAATTGACTTTGATGATGAGGTCAGGGCTTTGTTGATTTTGTGCTCCTTACTAGATAGTTGGGACAACTTGGTTATGGTTGTAAGTAATTCAATCTCTAATAACTCAAAGCTGAAGTTTGAGGATGTAATAGGCATGATCCTAAGTGAGGAAATGTGAAGGAAGAGCATGGAGATTCTTCTACTTCTAGAAATGATTTGATGGTGGAGAGCAGAGGGAGACAAAAATAGAGGGAAAGGTAACCATGGGAAGTCAAACAATCGTGGAAGGTCAAAGTCCAAGAGTAAGTTAGAATGTTGGCACTTGTGGGAAGGTTGGTCATGCTAAGAAAGATTGTTGGGCTCTTCGGGATAAGAAGAACAAGGAGGAAACTAAAGAGGTAAATTTGGTAGTAGGTGATGTTTGTTAGGATGCCTTAATTCTTTCTTTAGATAATATTACTGAATCTTGGGTGTTAGATTCAGGGGCTTCTTTCCATGCCACCCCACATAGACATTACTTTACTAATTTTGTTCAAGGTGATTTTGGACATGTATATCTTGGTGATGATGAACCATGCAGCATAGTAGGGAAAGGTTGTGTTTGGGTGAAAATGCAAAATGGGAACACATGGCTACTTAAGGACGTTAGGCATGTGCCTAAGTTGAGGTAGAACTTGATATCAGTGGGACAACTAGGTAGTGATGGTTGTACGGTTAGTTTTATAGTGGATTCTTGGAAGGTTACCAAGGGAGATCTTGTGGTTGCAAGAGGTAAGAAAAATGGTACTTTGTATTTAACCAGTGGTGCTGATTATTGCAATTTAGTTGCTGCAGATGGAGATGTAACTTTGTGGCACTAGAGACTCGGTCATATGAGTCATAAGGGCATGCAGATTATAAAGGACATGTTGCCTAGATTAAAGGAGTTAGATTTGGACTTTTGTGAGGACTATGTTTATGGGAAACAAAAGTGGGTGAGATTCCTCAAGGTTGGACCTACCAGGAAGGAGGGTAAGTTGGAGTTAGTGCATACAAATGTATAGGGGCCAGCTAAGGTAAACTCTATTGGTGGTTCATGTTATTACGTCACTTTCATTGATGATGTAACTAGAAAAGTTTGGGTATATTGCATTAGAAAGAAATCTAATGTATTTAAAACTTTCAAAATATGGAAATCCTTGGTTGAGAATGAAACAAGTCTCAAGCTGAAATGTCTCAGGTCAGATAATGGAGGGGAATATTGTAGCAATGAATTTCTTGATTAATGTTTGGTAAATGGGATCCGCAGGCAAAGAATGGTTCCAAATACTCCACACGAAAATGGAGTGTCAGAGAGAATGAACAGGACAATCATGGAGTGTGCTAGGTGCATCAGGTTACATGCGGGGCTGCCACTCATGTTTTGGGTGGAAGCGATAAGCACAAACTATTTATCTGATTAACAAAGGATGGAGGTATACCTGAGGAGGCTTGTTCTAGTAGGAAAATTGATTACTTATTTCTTAGAGTATTTGGATGTGAGGTATTTATTCACATTGATAAAGATGATAGGACCAAGTTAGAGGCTAAGTCTGAGAAATGTACCTTTGTTGGATATGGTGAAGATGATTTTGGTTTCCATGTTTGGAGTCTTAAAGATAAGAAAATATTTCGGTCTAGAGATATTATCTTTAATGAAAAAATCATGTATAAATATCAGTTGCAGGAATAGAAAGAGGAATCAAAGAAAGAATACACACTTTGTTAGAGGACATTGCAGACAACAAGGTGTCCAAGGGTGTTCAAGCATAAAGATGTTCCTGAATGTTAAGCAGCCCTTCAGTACCTACTCATCAGAACCCCAAACTCCTGAGGTGAGAAGGTCTTCTAGGGTAAGAAGGAACCTAAACAATTTACTCCATCTTTGAATTATTTATTACTCACTAACAATGGAGAGATCTAGAGTGCTTTGAGGAAGCAATGCAGGTGGATGCCAGGAAGAAGTGGGAGTAGGCCATGGATGAAGAGCATAGATCTCTTATGGAAAACCAGACTTGGGATCTGGTGGAGCTACCCGAGGGCAAGAGAGCATTGCAGAACAAGTGGGTGTATAGAATCAAAGAGGAAGATGGAGGTAGGAAATGATACAAGGCCCGGTTGGTGGTCAAAGGATTTGCATAGAAGAAAGGTATAGACTTTGATGAAATTTTTTCTCCGGTTGTTAAAATGACTTCTATTAGGATTGTTCTTGGTTTAGTTACAGTAGAAGACCTGCACTTAGAACAGTTGGATGTGAAGATTGCATTCCTTCATGGTGAGTTGGAGGAGGAATTGTACATGTAGCAGCCACAAGGTTATGAGGTCAAAGGGAAGGAGAGGTTAGTGTGCAAATTGAAGAAGAGCTTATATGGCCTGAAACAAGCTCCACGGCAGTGGTACATGAAGTTTGATAGTTTTATGCAGGAGCAGGGTTACTCCAGGTGTCACTCAGACCATTGCATGTACATCAAGAAGTTACTGAGAGAAAAACATGCAAGAAATAAAGGTACTCAAGAAGCAGCTAGGTGACTCCTTTGCTATGAAGGATTTGGGGGCAGCAAAACAAATCCTTGGTATGAGAATAAATCGGAACAGAAGGAGAGGAAGCTGGTATTATCTCAAGAAGAGTACATAAAGAAGGTCTTGGAGAGGTTTAGTATGCAGGATGATAAACCAATTGGTACTCCTTTTCCAGTCACTTTAAATTATCAAAGGAGTAGAGTCCCAAGACTGAGGAGGATAGAATCTAGATGTCCAGGGTACCGTACTCATCAGTAGTTGGTAGCTTGATGTATGCTATGGTATACACTAGGCCTGACATTGCCCATGCAGTGGGATTAGTGAGCAGGTTTATGAGTGATCTAGGTAGAGAGCACTAATAGGTAGTAAATTAGATCCTTCAGTATTTGAGACGGACCATGGGAGTAGCATTGTGCTTCAGTGGATCAGACACTACATTACGTGGATATGTAGATTCAGACATGGCATGAGATTTGGACAGCAGGAGGAGCACGACATGTTATGTATTTACAGTTAGTGATATAGTAATGAGTTAGATTTCACGGTTACAAAAGGTTGTGGCTTTGTTAACCATAGAGGCTGAGTATGTTACTACCACACAGAGGCAAGCAAGGAGATGATTTGGCTACAGTAGTTGCTTGATGAGTTGGGTCATAAGTAGGAAGTTGGGAGACTACATAGTGATAGTCAGAGTGCTATTCATTTGGCGAAGAACTTTGCTTTCCACTCTAGGACAAAGCACATTCAATTAAGATATCATTTCATCAAGACAACTTTGGAAGAAGATAAGTTGAAGCTAGAAAAGATTCATACCAGTCAGAATCCTGCGGATATGATGACCAAGGCGGTCACAAGGGAGAAGTTGAAGTTATGTTCAACTTTGATTGGTCTTCATGGTTGATAATGAAGGGTTAAGAAATTTTCTCAATGGAAATAGTATCCAAGTGGGAGATTTTTGGGGTTTGGAGCCTATTTTTTGTCTTCTTGAATCAATGTTGAAGTGCTAGAGCTTGAACGGTTAAGTTTGGAGACTTCAGGAGCATTCTGTAGTCGTTTGTTATGACGTTGTTGTGTAGTTGTTGTGTCATTATTACAACATTGTTGTTAACATGTTGTTAATTGGTCACAATGTCAGGAATATTTTTTCCAGCCGTGGGAAGTTGAAAGATCATGACTTTCAAACTTCTAGGGTTGGCTTTAGGACTTCTTAAGAGGATTTTAATCCTATAAATAGAGGTTTTAGGGTATCTTGTAGATATCTTGAGTGTTCAAGAGGTCTTAAGTATTAATGATGATCAAGAGTGATCAAGGTTAAGCAATTGAGTGTCAATTGTGGTTTATATGTGGTTTAGCATCTTTGGAATTCTGTTGTGAATTCATAACGAGACAAGACTATGAGAGTTGTTTTACTCTTGTTGATAATAAAATCTGAGCAAGTTCTTGGTGGACGTAGCCCACACTGGGTGAACCACATTAAATATTTTCTTGTCTTCTTTTGTGCATTATTCATTTATTTTGTTATATTTCTGCAAGTATAATTCTACTATATAGTTTCCTACTATTGTGGTTTGAGGAATTGTTTCCACATATTTGTTCTCTAATTCCTAACAAAATCTACTCTTCTCTTAAAATTATGAAGTGGTATCTCTTTCCCATGAGCTGTTATACATAGATGATCACTAATATTAAATTTTAAGTAGCAACTTGGATTCTTAATGTTTGGTAATGCATTCCATCTTTCAAAAGCTATTCCCTAAAAATTTCATCTAACAAATATAAACTATCTAGGGTCATGCATAATTTGCTTAGTCATATGAATTCTATTATGTAGATGCAATGCTCTTGCACATGCTTCATCAAAACATTTAGCTCATTCAAAATTGGAAAAATACCACATAGTGTAAGTAAATTTTAAATATTTTTTATACAATATAACAAATCTTTAGCTTTATCTACTTCCCTCTGATATTTATACTGACAATGAAGGATATTCTTCAAATATTCTACAAGCAGGCTCATACATTGAAATCCATTTGGTATCTACATTTTTGAGAATATTTTTCCCATCTGTCAATCTAATTGAAATTTTTTTAAATTCTAAAAAAAATATTTGGACTAGTTGAATAATATGCATGTAAATCATGGATTATCTCCTCCACTTTGGCAACACTTTCAAATGTAGTCACAATTTTATATCTCAGATTTATTATGTGAGACATGCAATGAATTACAATCATATAGGGGGCAATAGTTGTTTGTATTCTTACGTAGAGACCATTTATGTCCCCCAAAGATTACAACTACACCGCTAGTTCCAACACAAAATAACTTTGTTGTAATGGAAAACCATCCATACCTGCAATATCTTTCCAACTTAACACCACCAATTTGTAAAAAAAATCATAATTACAATTTTCACTTGTTTTAAGAATTGATAAGAGTTGGGTATTTCTTACTTCATTTACAAAAGTGTATACATGAATATAAACCCATGAAGTATTGTCCACTATTGTAACCTTGTCAATTGAAAGGCAAATTAACTTTGTACTATTCAAATCTTTTTATATCTTCTTTTTCCACTAGAGCAAGACATTTTACAATTTCTAAACCACTATTATCTGACCAATGTGATTGTGGAACGTTCTATAAGCCAATAACCTGATACAAAATTTAATTATCTGAGAAATATGAAATGGGTCTTCCCTTTTCAATATATGGAATATAGTAGCAAATTGAATACTTTTGGAATGCATTTCAGTCTCCATAGCTTTGCTTAATTTTTCTACAATTGTGCCACCTTTTTCATTTAAATTTTTCAAACGTTTTTGTTCTTTTTCATACTCTTCCTTAATTTACATGTAAGCATTCTTTTGCATTTTTTCATTTATGAGATCTTACTATGCACCCATCCTTTTTATTTTGGGAAATATATATTTTCCCACAATATTTTTCAATGGTGTCTAGTTTGAGTTGTATTGTATGATCTTTCCCTTGTTTCCAACTACATATTTTACATCGACATTAGGTTGGAATATCATTACCATTTTTTGGCTCCATACGTTCAATAAAAGGATGTTTGGTTACCTGGTCAAACCTGAAAGTCCTTCCTATTTTCTAATTTGTCCTCTTTCTTCTCACTAATTTTTTATTACTTTCTTCGACGTCAGCTTGTACATCTAGGTTCTCAGGAGGAATATCTTGATCATCACATCTCCTTTTTCTAGAAACAAACATTGGAGTATAATATTCCTTTGATGTTGGTATTAGATGATAATTTGATGAATCTTCTCCTAATTCAATGTCATCAAGGGAACAAATTTTTTCATCAATAGGATCATCTAAAAAATATTAGTTTTTGAATGTGTTTGATAAATGTCTACATATAAACATGTTACACAAATAATATGAATATTTCATATTATTAATACCACTAAATAAATAAGAGTGCAAAGAGTAAATACTTAATTTAATAAAGAGGAGAACAAGAAACATACATTATGAAAAATATAATAATAAAATTCAAGAAAATTAGTAGATAGTACATACCTATATTTCATGCAGATCCCGACACAACATGCATTTTTTGTGAGTTTCCAAAATAGCCAAATAATGTCTTCTTACTCTTTTTCAAATTTGCAGTAACCTTCTTACCCTATTTTCCAGAATCTATGGATATGTCGTAGATAATAACTATTGAAATAAAGCTACGAGGGATGGATGGTAAATATTTGAATGGCAAGGGCAAGATGTTCAAGAGGTTGGACGAACAAGGACAGGCAGACAACTAGGGGTTAGATGAACAAGCTGAATGACGAGGTTGAATGGATTAATTTTAGATAGATTGAGGTTGGAAATATCTAAGATGGATGGATTGCGATTGATGACTCAAGGCTTAGATGGGTTTTAGGTTAACGGTTTAAGGTCGACGGGTTGCAGTTGAAAAAATAAGGGTTGGATGGTAGTTATTAGAGTTTGTACGAAGGTGTTGGATGGTGGGGGTTGGAAGGAAAAAATATTGATGCGAATGACATTCACTCTTGCAGATTGCAAACAAGTTGGATGGTTGTATATGTATTATACCTAGGTGATATGTATAGTATTATACTTTGGTGAATATGTGCATATGTTGATTTGAAACATTGGCAAAATACATGCATAAGTTCATTTATATGTGTAAATATTAGGTGAAATGACCCACACAATTGACCTATTGGCTAAAACTTTATGTGAACTAGGTGGCTACCGACATCGAATACTCGCCATTTCCAGCTTTCCAAAAACTCGAATATTCACAAGTTTATGAAAAGTTTGACTTTAAAATTTTCCCTTCTTCTTGTTGATTCAAGGTTACCCACTTAAAAGATAAAACATGGTAAAACAAAATCCATGACATGCATAGACTATAATAGCTATATATTTTTTTGTTAAAAACCTAGCTCTATATACAAAGGTCACTTCTTTGAATAATTAGGTGGAGGATTATCGGTATATGGTTATGAGGGGGATAAAGCATACTATCATAAGTAGGATGATATGTATTTGGAATTATCATGTGTGCATTCTAAGGCCATCTCATGGATGTATAATAACATCTTCTCACTATTTATATCATGATGGTATTCATGCTCAATAGTGTAAGATCCACATTAGAGCACTCATTCATCTATTTCTTATGGATATTGAAGGCATAGATAGGATTAGATCCACATTTTCAATGCACTTTTTATAATGTTTTATAGTACTTAGGTTTAGTATCTCAAAGTGTGGCCTTACCTGTACTAATTATTTGAATCAAGATTGATCCTAGCAAAAATGGAATGCCTACACCAATACGACTAGAACCCTTTCTTAAAGAGATAATTTGATAAATCAAATTTTAGTTCCTCATAGATATTCTTTTCTCATTGGTTTAGTGTAAACCTATAGGTGTGAGAAAATCACTTTAATCTTAACTTCCTTATCAAGTCCTTCTCGTAGATAATTTAATTAGAAGTCATACATATTAGTAATATAGCAGGGTTTGAACTAATTTTGTGTTCAATGATTGATGTAGGAGCATCAACTCCATCTTTGTAAATAGATCAAGATGACAACAATTTTGGCTTCCAACTATGGTTGTAGGTCCTAGGGGTATATTTAAGTAATTTTGAGTTGTTAAGTTGGTATTTAAATTCTTTATAATTTAAATGGAACATTTCCCTCCAAAATGTAAAATTTGAATGTGGAGGCCCTTTTTGGCTTGCTATTGTTGTTTTCATGAATTCTTGGAGCTTGTAAACCATGTAAAGGATTAAAAGAGGTGTAATTGAGTGTCTTATCTTCCCTTTAGGGACTATAAGTTGTGACATGAATCTACAAGTTAATAACTTGGTCTTTAAGTTAAACAACTTATTGTTAAAGAAAAAGTCACTCATATGACCAAAGTAGATAAGGGTGTGCATTCAGTTAGAAGTTGATGGAAAGACTATTTATTGTAAAAATGTAATTTTAATCCTCACTCCTATTTGGGTATGAATCAAAAGCTAAGGTTTTAAGGAAGATAATGAAGGAGAAAGAATCGATTCATGATAGTTTGCCTAAAATTTGATGTTTGTTAGTATGCATGTACATGAAGTTTTGAATCTCGAATGGATTCTAATCCTTATATTTGAATGCGAGATAATCTTAAGCTTAAGTATGGATCACGTGAGTGGTAATGCATTGATTTTTTGTGGTTTCTTTTACATTATCAACTTTTTGACCATTTTAAGTACCTACACATGACTCATAATGTATGATTTATGACTATGTAGAGCTTGCATTGAACCTCGAGCAAGTACATTTTCCATGTCTAGCAAGGCTTAGAGATATCCTTCTTATTGCCAAATATCATTGCATAAAGAAACCCCGAGTGGGTTGTAGTTGTAAATTAATAGTGAATGTGGTAACCTTGTGAATTATATTGGTCCGAGGAAATGTGCATTGGATCTATTTTGGTTAATTGAGAATTTTAAGCTGTGTTAAGAAACCAAATCTAAAGAGTCTAGTCATGCAACCGTGATCCTTTCTACTTATTAGGTTCTCTTGACAACCGTAGTTGTACCTTGTTATTTAACCAATATTAGGATCTCTTACCATTGTATTCAATGAATAGAGAGAGTGGAACCATTAAGGAATGCTTTTGCATGTCATTCAAAATATTAGGAAGCTTGTATTTTTCATTGGTGTTAGGGAGACCAAGAGAAAGGCTCACGAAACCCCGCATTTAAGAACCGAGCAAAGGAAACATGTACATTTCTTGATGATTTGGATTGGATACAGTTTTCTAGTAAGATGGAGTTGTGGAGAAGGTTGTTAAGAACACTTGGAAGAATTATTAAGCTTTGAAATGAAGTATGAACTATTTTATAGAAATTTTACTCTTTTTTGGGCTCATATTGCCCCGAGTTAACGCTTGAAGATTGAATCTTAAAACCTTCAAGGTATGCTTTGAAATTTGCAAGGAATGACTATAGCTGAGTCTAGTTAGATAGTCTAAAAGAATTTTTAAATGCCACCAGCTTAAATAGAGATTATTCTGCATGCCTCTTCAAAGAACACAATGCATAGTCTAGGAAGGCTAGTCAGTAGAGACCACTTTTCAAATAAACCAACCTCTAAATATTGACTCAAATTCTAAAACCTCTCTAATAGGTGAAGAGGATTAATGGGTTCCTAACGATACTCATATTTCATCTTGAAGTGACTTCCATTAAAATATATGCATGATAGTTCCCTCTCCATGACCTAGTCAAGGGTTCTAGAGCCAAAATACAAAAGGTGGACTATAGGGAGTTATAAAAAGATTTGGACCTTTAAATTTGGCGTACACCTTAGGGGTGATAAAATATAACTAAAGGAGTTGGAAGGGTCTTAAAGGTGCATGTAATTCCTTCTATCCATGAATTTAGCTTGATCTTTGTCTTAAGGGTGAATTTGATAAAGGAAGAAGGGTAAGAACCTTGAGCACATTGAATCCATTTTTTGTGTTGAGTATATCGTGGTTGGGATGTAAATAGGGTACCAGGAATCATAGAGACCATATAGAGTGTAAATATCAAGTTATCTTATTGTCACTAGAATACGAAAAGTGAGCGTAAAGGGACAAATCATACAAAGGAAAGCCCAAAAGAAGTTGTTTGGAAGGAATTCAAGGTGAGAAGTAATTTGATATTGGTTGCAAGGTTTAAGGATAGTGTGAGGAGAGGGAAAATTCCTTAAAGTGATCTTGGATCATTTTCTTGAATTTAGAAATTGAATTAGATAAATTTCAAAGATTAGAGATCCTCTTGCAAAGATAGAGTTGAGTTGATGTTTAAACTCTTGAATGTTGAAAGAATGATTTGATATCATTATTGGTACTACATCATGTGGTATCAAAGCAAGGGTTTTGTTATGATTGGATTTGATATTGAATGAATGGTTATTATTGGAACTAATATTGTTTTGTGAGGGTGTGTAGTGAACAGTGATAAGGATATGAATGAAGAGAAGAATGTGAAATCATTCATAGACCATGGTTACAACATGCCACAATGGATGAAGAAGTTAGTAGCGAAGAGATAAGAGGATAGGTTGAAGAAATTACATGAGAGGATAATAGAACAAGAGTAGAAAAGAAGAATGGCCAAGATGATGGAAATAATGAAAACATGTAGAGAAAGAGAGTGGAAATCTATTAAGCCTCATGAATCAAACTTGACAGATGGTGAAGAGGAAGAAGAACCAGTAGTAGAGGTGATTCATGGATTGATAGAGCTAATGAAGTACAAGAAGAGAGAATAAGAGGAGAGAGAGAGAGAGAAGAAAAGGAAAGAAGAAAGAAAGAAAAGAGATATTTGGTTCCAAAGAAGAGATCATAGAGTTGAAGCAAGAGGTAACACAACTGATGGTGCTCATAGAAAGAGAGAAATAAGAACAAGGACAAGAAACAGGGATGGTGATGAAGAAGAGAGTCAAGTGACCAATTAAGTTGCTTATGGAAAGGATTCAAAGAAAGTAGCTAAGGACAAGGCTAAGACAAGAAGAAATAAGACTAAAACATGTGGAAAGGAGAGTCAGTAAACAAGAAGAGGATGATATTAAAGAGATGGTGTTGATAGAGGATAAGAGTGAAGAAGAATAAATAATATAATCATTTCTATCTTCTCTTGAGATGGATGAGCATGATGAGGACAATTGGTATGCAAAAATAAAGGAAGTAGAGTTCAAGAGAGAACAAAATGAAGTAATGGCAAGAAAGGAAGGACTTTCAGGGGTGTTAAAGGCTCAAGTTTTTGAATCTAGCAATGTGTGTAGGTGTGTGTTTATAGGTACAAAGTGTTAGAAGTGTGTGCCAATTTTGTTTTCATTGATGTCAATTCCATTAATGTCATAGTGGTTTAGGTAATCTAGGTATGTTGGATAGGTGATCTAGGGGTCTCCAAAGGTGCATACATGTGGCTTGAGTCTCTCAAAGGTGTTATAAAGCTCAAAAAGGTCCATGAGGTGAGTTAGATGTATTAATGAGTATATAACATGTCCACATGGTCCAGGCATGAAATGTATGGGTCAAGTCAAGTCATTTTAGGCCTTGGCCTAGTACAAATTCATGGTGTAAATCAAGCTAACATGAGAGTTAACTCAAACCAAAGTAGGGAAAGAAATTTTAGACCACTATGAGGTAGTACAGAGGTTCGAAAGATCTGCAAGATAAAAAATTAGGTTTATGAGACTAAAATAGGTCAATATGGAGCTTTCTTAAGTCAATCCACAAGAAAGTAAGGTGTGAAATGTTGACTGAAGGTGTGATGATGTAAAATAAACATGGTTTGAGAATGGAATGATGATATATGGTGTTTATAAGGCGTCACATATAGTTATTGAAATGTTTTATACTCTTCTATAGTTCATTATATTTTAATTGCTTTGAGAATCGAAACCAAAGGGCATCTAGATGAGATGGGATGGAAAGATGCAGGATGAAAAAGATTAAAAAAATATCACTTAGAGGTGTTAGAGGAATATTTCCTCAAGGTGTGAGAAAAATTTGTAAGGCCGAGGATGGATATTTTGCAAGTTATGCAAGTATTTCCAAACTGGTTTTTTTTAAGTATGCAAATTAAGCACCAAAATTCTTAGCAGTCAAGAAAAATTGTGGATCATCCTTTAGATAAATAATAAGAGGAAAAAATGGATTATTATGGTGTAAAAATTATTTCAGTGATTGGTTGAGTATTTTATAAGTTATATCCATTTTTTTTAGAATATGTGTAACCCTCTAAACCCTAGTTTGGACCAATTTTTGAAAATTGAGTTGGATAGGTGTCTTAACTCAAAAAAATTCTTGGAAACCTATTTGAACATGAATAGGAATCCTCATGGAAAATTTCCATTTTATTTTGAGTTCATGATGTGTGGTGGGGCCCACTGAAAAATAGGTGTTTTGTGAATATTTTAGTGTACATGAGAAACTTGCAAAGGAAACCCTACTCAAATTTGAGGTGAATGATGTTTTTAATGTTTTATTCAACTTCATGAAGTCACTTGGGTTACTCATTTGGATAAAATTTGAGTAATAGTTGTATATTTGAGCTTACCGGTAAAAGGAGCTTGTTTTGAGAAGCTAGTGAAGAAGAATGAAGGTAACCATGTTGAATTACATTAAATTGATGTTTTTTATTACCTTTATCCATATTTTCATGTGTCATATGATGTTTTGAAGTTAATGGTTCAGTTTTATAAGTCATTTCTTGTTTAAAGGGGATTGAACCAAAACTGCTCTTTTAGATCAATTTGAGAATCATGTTTGAATGGGTATGAAGGTGAGACTTTCTCCATTTTACATATGGGTCTGAATTATTGAAAAAATTTATACATAAAAATTTAAGTTTTAGAGGTGATAGGGAGCTCTGAAATGTTCTTCAAAGGTGTTTATCCACAGTGTATGGAAGACTAGTTTTTGTGTCTTCAAGACCAGCCAAACCAAGCATTCTGAGCTCCAAGTTTTTAGAAGCCTTATGTCATGAATTTTAGAATTATGATAAGTGGATGAGATATTAGACTTCATGATATCTAGATTTATATATTACTTTCCCGTGATGAATATATTTTATTTATGTATCAACTCAATTCTTGAATACCAAATTCAGAGATGCTGAAACTAGCCAGAAAGTCTTGCAAAAGTGGTGTTTCTTGATGTGTTAAGTATTGAGTTATCTCTTGATGGTAAATTTTAATGAAATTATACATCCTAAAATTAATTTTTATAAATTAATTGGTTCATTAATATGAATGGAAGTGGTCTAGTTAGATATTTTTAAGACTGTGTTTATAGAATCTGAATTAAGCACACCTATGAGCGTAAATGAATGTCTTGGATAATGTGGAAAGTTTATAAGAATAAAAGAGAATTATTTGGTTTGTGGGACCATATACCATGTGAATAAAAATATATAATACTTTTGGACAAGTTTGAGAGCTAGAAGACAAAATAATGAGTGATTTGAAGAGTCATGGTAAGTGAAAGGTCAAAGGTCGTGTCTAAGAGTTATGTTTATTCATATAAGCTCATTTTTGTGATGAGTGTTGTTGAAAAAAAGAGGATGTTTATTTTTTAAAGGATGTAGAGATGAATCCAAATTTTTAAATATGAGAAGATAACTGAACTAAAATAGAGATCACATCAGGTTGATGTAAGCAACCAAGTGAAGAAGGTGATCAAACATTTATTGTATGAATGAAGTCTGAGTTGTTGCTCAGCATTTTGGGAGTGGGTTCTTCCTAGCAAGTGGGTGATTGCCAAATTTCTCAATTGGGTGCTTCATATTTGGAATGGGTGCTTCAAATTTAGTGGGTACTCATCACATGGTGAAACCATTGTAACTGTATAGGACATTTATCCAAGTTAGTTCTCTAGTTCTAGCAGGGTTTTTGTCCCTTGATGGGTTTCCCACATTAAATCTTGTCTCCTCATGTGCTCATGTGTGTTTGATGTAGCCTAGAATCCACCATGAACAACCTAGGCACATTGGCGCATCACTCATCCTGACCTAAGTGCTCACCCAAAGTGCGCAAAGGTGGCGAGCCCCCTCTTTAGAGTTGCTTGTGTAGGATGTCAACGTGTTGAAGATAAAACATAAATCCAAAACCGTAACTAACCATAAACATTCCACACATCATATTCCAGATCTAGATCTTAAATAATCATGAATTAAATGATAATCATAATGAAATCAACCATGCAAGAACTAGTTACAGTCATGTTTAACACCTTTATCCACCCAATACACTCCATTATATTAAACAAAGAAGCTTCTTACAATAGAAAGTAACATAAGTTTATGTGCATATTAGTTCGGCAAAGCACAACGCCACAATAGCTCATACACAATGTCTCTGTATATCAAACTACATAGTTCAATACATATTTATAAGGGTGGGGACTTTCCCTTCACCGCTTACACACTTCCTAAAATAGGTCACATGCTGAAAATAGCCATGCGCCTTTACAATAATAGGCACACATGTAAGTGTGCTAATAATAGATCTCCTACAGTTAACTGGCAGTAGTAATCCTATTATTATCTTCAACTTGTGCATGGCACTCATCAAATGCTCATCCTAAAATAGCAGTTGTGTGTCGCACAAGTCTCCATCCTGATGTGTTCTTTGCACACTATCTCCAAAAATAGCCTGTAACCATGAAAAATGGCTAAGTCCCAAATCATCTTGTCCTTGCATGCATTTCCTTCCCTATCCTTCGCACCTTCAAATGCACCTTATTCCTATGCATGAATCTTCTATATGTCATTTCTTTAGTGTCATACTTTGTCTTCTCAACATTACCCCACACTAAACTTCATTGTCAACCCGACAATGGGGTTTCCTTTGACGTTCCCAATCAATAAAGAATAAGAATGGAAATAATGTAAAGAATTACTACACAAAGAATTTAATTTTATTCTACAACACCCTCTGCTTCAACTAGGAGGATCAACTTTGGATATTCTATTTTAATCTCAACCTCCATTGTTTGTCAGTCATCTAGCACATTTCTTGTTTTGTCAGGAACGCTCGTGTCAATAGCTTCTAACTCGTCCTGGGTTATCTCTCCATTTTCATTTTTAGTACTAGGAAAACATTGGCCATACCAAGCATCCTTCCTTCCAAAAGATCCATACTTTGCACTATGAGCTTCCCAATCTCATCCAGCCTCTCCTTATGCAGGTTTTGTGTTATTGCAAGGGCTTCGTGCTTTTTCTTTACTAATGCCAATATCTATGTGTGTCCTAAAGTCTCATCCTTCATTGCTTTCAGAACTTCATTATCTTCTATTATAGTCCTAATTCTAATCACTACTTCTGGTGTTGCACATATGTTCAGAGCTTGATCTAATTTCTTCATCTCATCTTGTAAATTTTGGAGTAAGGCCTCGTAACTTGAAATTTTCCTCACTATGGAGGCCTTTTCTCTCTACTTCTTGTTCAGGATCCTTTGGCATTGGCATCTAAAGTGGTCCATCCTCAAGCACCAAATCAACTAATGTGCGCACGTAATGCATAGCCGAAGGAAAATTTTCAAGTACCTTAGACTCCAGGTGTGGTCTTTCTTTCAAGACATAGTCACCAATTTCTTCTGCCATGCTGATGAAGGCCTCATTATTTTTCTTCTCTAGATCCTTCTCTCCTTTTAGATGCATTATTTCTACATTTTTCCTTATTATCTTCAAGTAGCACTCTAATAGTGGCAGCTTTATCAATGTTCCTCCACACCACCTCTATAGATACCTTAACCAAGGCATTGCTCACCTGCTCATCAAACATGAGAGTGGGCTTTATAGTCATGTTCCTTCTCTAAGACTCTTCTTGACACACAAGACTCCTCGCATACATCAAAATATGGCTCATCCATGTGATTCTGCATGGACTAGGATAGTTATTTCCTTACGTGTACAGTGGCCATGTCTGGTTCCATCAGTTCCCACCCATATAACTCCTTTAGGTCCACTGTGCTTTAAAAATGGGTGTGGAATATTTTGGTTGTGTCCTCAGCATAGCCCATACTCAGCACAATATATTCTTCACTTGTTCTCCTTGTTCTTGGTCCCTTAAGAACCTAAGTGCCAAGGTTTGGAGTTGGCCCTTCGACGTCCTAAGTAGTGTCATGCACGTGAGGTTGCTCATGCTCGATTCTTCTGCCTCATTTTCCCTTCCTCTTCATCCTTCATGTCCTCATCTCTGGGCTCCTCCATATCTTCTTGACTGCACTGGGGTTCCAGGTGTGCTCTCTGTAAACTCCTCCACCTCCTCATTCAGCTTTATCTTTCTCCTCTTCTTCTCAACTTCCTCTTTACGAGGGAGATTCATGGTGATCTTCTTACAGGATGTGGATTTCCTATGCCTTGGGTATTTTTTTCTTCTTAATACCCTCTTAAAATTGCACTCTTCATGGACTACTTCCATATCTAAGTCCTCATCTTCTTCCTTCTCCTGAGGTGGAGTATCTACGTGCTCTATCTCCACTCTATCTGTGGGTTGCCTCCAACCTCTATGATCTAAGCCACCACTATCTTCATGTTCTTCTTCCTCCTCATCTACCTCTATAGTTGTTGTAGGCTTTAGAGCTAGCACGTTCTCCACTGTATGTTTTCCCTTAGGTAGCCTTGGGAGCACAAACTCATTCTCCACATACTTTTTATTCTCTAGCTTAGGCTTAAGTTGAAGGTATACGAGCACGGCTCCACTATCCCCAATATCCAAGATTATTGGCTTCATACTTATGATGTCTGAGATGAGCCTCTCGATGTAGGCAGTCCAGCCTAGATACACATATGTCTTCCGAGAGTGTGGTAGTCATAGTCTACCTTGTCTACATTGAAGTTCAGATGGCATGCATCAATAAATCTATGAACTAAGGCCTAGAAGTAGTGTGTTGTGAAGGCATAGGGAATTTTGCACCATGGGCTCCATGTCCCATCCCTCATAGAAAACCACGTGATGAAAAAGTATTGGTACACCGTGATTTGTACTTCCTTTCCCACTACCTAAATTAGCTCCTTGTGAATGCATCACTCCTCCTCAAATACCACGTGAAGTCATTCATGCAACATCTCCACCCTCTGTTTAAATGGCCCACTCATTGATCCTTCACATAAATACTTTTCAAACCTTTCCATGAGGGACTTTTGTTCTAAGGGGTACTCCCAGATCTTGTTCTTTGGCCCATCGGACACTCCAATTTCTAAAAACACAAGAGAAAGGAAGATAGCGCAAAAACTTATCTTTTCTCTTGTGCATGCTTCCTTAATAATGGTGTTGGCAATATATCCTGCTAGGTTTTATACTACTCCCTAAAACATTTTCTTTACAATGTGAAGCGATATGGTGTTTACTCGTGACCATCTCTCCCGGTTATTCAACTTATTTAGTAGATGCGCGGTTGCCTACAACATAGGAAACTTCTTCAGTTTATCAATGTCCATTCCATGCGAACCCTTGGTATACCCCAACTCCTTTATTATTTTTATGATTGTTTCTTTATCAGTTAGATCACTAACAAGGTCTACCCTTGTTCCCTTCAATCATGTTAGTGTTTAAACTAAGTTTTTGTGATCCTAACCCTTCATCCGGTGAAATAAAAGAAGTCCTCATGGACTCTTCTCATCACCATTGGTATAAGGGTTCATATTTTCCAAAATACGAGAGCTCATACAACTGATAAAATCCTACCTACTTCAGTAATTTCTCCCCAACATCATCATACACTGGCATATCCTCCACTGTGCGCTTGTTTGTCTTCTTATTCAACAACGCATCCAACTCTCCCTTGTTTTCAAAGGTACAGTGGTTGTAGTCACTTATCTTACATCTGTGGATGTGGGAATCCCACTCTTGTCCAACTATTACTCCTTTCGAGTATTACATCTCTGAAAAATTACTCTTGGGAGCAATTTCAACTTCATCTTCTACCTTCTTCTTTCCTTTTGTGCCTACTATAGGTGCTTTCTTTAGTACCATCATAAAAATCCCACTTTTTTGTTTTCTATAACAAGAAAAATCAAACCCTAGCTCAAATTTTTGCTCCCTATCTTGAAACAACATGTCATAGCTCCTTCTCAATGCTTTTTCTTCACTCAAACCCTTCATTAATGGGGACACAAGCCTCTTCCATGCAATAGTCTTCTCTCCACATCTAGTTTCACAATGCTCCGCACCTCAACACAATTCACTAGGCTCGATTGTCGGGTTCATTTTAAGATACCTCTTAGAAATCGGAGGTGGAAAATACCCATGCGAATATCCTCGGAACCAATTTTGGGAAGGTGAATTTTTGAGGGTCCGATAGCAAAAATTTTCCTGATTTTTAAGTGGTGGGATAGAAGGCTTTCAGCAGACGCACGATAGAGATATTTCGACTGACGTGTTTCAACAAGGTGGTTAATGTGCGTCCAACAAACCTCACAGCGACACACGCCAACAATGTTGTTGACACACATCAATGAGGTTCGGCTTGACACACATCAACAAGGTTATTGATGTGCATCGGTCAAGTTCATTGACACATGTCAACCACCTTGTTGACACGCATCAGCAAATCTCTGTCACGTGTCTGTAGCCTCCACCATCTAGTCGTGCAATAAAAAAATCTCCATGTCATGCATCAAAACTCTCTATCATGCATCTACTTCCTCCACACTCCTATCATGCATCAACAAACTCTCCCTATCACGTGTCAAAAAAATATTTGTCGTGCATCTACAACCTCTCGCCCTCATGTCGCATGTTTATTGTACTTGATAATACATATGCCCCCATGTGGTATGAGTGAGCTAGTAGTGTTCTACCTAGTGAATAATATAGGATTATATAGGGGATAGTTTCAAGGGTAGGTGAAGCCGACCCCTAAAAAAATTAAACTGTAATTTTTAGGCGAACAAGTCACTGACCCGCGCTAGAAAATTTACCTTTTCAAATTTTTCAAAAATGGAATATTCGCCATATTATGAATATTCACCACTAAAATTATCCCTATTGATCACACTTAGATTGTTCAAATCCTTATGATCGCAAGGGTAAAAATGAACTCGCATCACGTCCTTATATAGATTTTCAAAAAGTTAGTGCATTTATTGCTCCTTTAACTACCAAAATCCTCTCATTAACTAACCATTTTCACAATATTTGTGTGGTAAATCTTCATGCCCCAGCTATAACCTTCTAGTGCAGCTTCCTACCTTCCTCGGCTATAGAGTTCTCTTTAGCATGCTTCAATGCACCTGAGTACTTTGCCACTACACCTTCCCCTAGTAGTCTCCACGGTCGTTTCTTACCTCACGTTATACTTTTCCCTCATTTATCTCCATCTATGGTCATCTTTTTAAAGCAATATCCTTTCCATACTTAACTAGCACCTGTAACAGTTTTGTTCTCATGTGTACCCAATTGTGAGTAACCACCCCACACCAATGGTATGTGTAGTCCTCTGCGCATAAAAATACTTCAAATGGTAATTAGCTTCCAATGCACAAACACATTTATTACACAAAACACCAAACTAAATTGAAAAAGCATAACGACAAAGAAGGAAATACATAAATGAAATCCTATTCTAAATGGAAACACTACCTTATTACAAACACCAAGAAGACTTATTTATAGTAGGGCTTCAGCCTACTCCCATTGAAGTAACCAAGTAATCGTATTCCATCAAGCATCTCTAACTAGAAAGCACCTGATTCAAGTATATGAGTGATAATATACAGTCCCAACCAATGCACTTTAATCTTTCATAGATGGCACAAAAACTTAGAATCATAAAGAAGCACCATGTGTCTTATCTCAAGCCTTTTTCCCCTGATGTGTCTATCATGCCATGCCTTCTATCTTGGCTTTTCTTACTTCCCGAATCCATCATTTTATGACATGCCTCTCATCCAACTATATCAATTTATCAATTCTTTCTTCCAAAGCTTGCTCATCGGCTAGACCTCTAGTGCATGTAATACGCAAAGAAGGTAACATGAATTCCATAGGAAGAACTACTTCTGCACCAAACACCAATTGAAATGGTGTGGCCTTATTCAACCTCTTGTATGTTGTTCTATATGCCCAAAGCATGACAAAAACTTTATCATCCCAATATTTCCTTCCAACATCACAAATTTTTTTCAATGTCTGCTCAAAATCTTGTTGAAGGCCTCAGTAGTCCCATTTGCCTAAGGATGATAGGGTGTAGTCTTATGGTGTGCAATCATAAATTCATCCAATAGTATCCTGATTGTCTCATTCAAAAAATGTGTACCCCTATCACTTGTCAAGCTTAGCAGGCATCCATACCTTGTAAGAACATTTTCCCATAAGAACATGGTTATTATAGTTATACAATCCTTGGTAGGTGTTGCTTCTTCCCACCTTGTAAGATAATCTGTGCAAGTGATGATGTAGCGTGATCTAGTTCTACGTGTGGTTGGCAAAATAGGACCCACAAAGTCTATATCCCATTTCTCAAATATCTTGGCACTAGGAATAGGCCTCAAAACCATTTCATCTCTTTACCTGTGCTTACCAAGTCTTGAGTGATCACACACCTTATAATATGCTTTACAATCTTTATAAAGGGTTTCCGACCATAATCCAACGAGTAGAATATTGTGCATAGTGGCGTCACCTGCATAGTGCCCACCGTAATACCACCATGAGCCTCTTCCATAATATCTGTGTGCTTGTGCTCTAGTACACACCGGCACAATACTTTATCTCGGCCTAACTTGTATAGGTCACCATTGATCAACATATATGGTGTCGCATGAATTGCAAGTTGTTTCTTCTCTAAGGATTTCATTCCTTTTGGTGCCATACATGTACGTACTAAGATAGCAATAACCTCAAATTCTGAAGGTGTATGTTGTAACATGTACAAATGTGCATCCAGCATTGTATCTTCAATTGTCTATGCGTCATCCCCTAACTGAATTCTTGATAAATGGTCTCGGGCCGAATTACTTGTACTGGTTTTACCACAATTGTGAAATAAAATTATTTAAATAAGAGCACCCATCGACATATGTGCCCTTGTAAAATGGGCTTCTTTACCAATTATTTCAATGCCATGTGATTGGTGTAAAATAAAAATGGTGTTTCTAGCAAGTATTGTTTGAATTTATGCAAGGCATAGATCATTGACAAGGATTTTCACTCAGTATTTTTATAATTCTTCTCTGCAGGAGTCAACTTTCTACTATCAAAATAGATAGGATGATCTATAATACCTTCTCCAAGTTAAGCTAACGCTGTGCTAATGGTCATGTCAGAGGCATCCACATGTACATGAAATGGTTCATTCCATAAGGTAAAATGTAGAATAGGTGTTGTAGTAAGTCTTTCCTTTAATGCCTCAAATGTGTGTTGTTGTGGTTCTCCCCAATAGAATGTACCTTTTCCCTTTAGTAACTCTTCCAAGGGTATAGAAATCTTAGCATATCCTTTGATAAATTTTCTATAATATCCAATGTGACCCAAGAATCCGTGTACCTCACTCTGACTGGTAGGCTCTTCCAATCGTACAATAACTACAACCTTAGCTGGATCCACTAACAAATATTCCTTGCAAATGATGTGCCCTAACAGAGTGCCAAAAGGTATAGAAAACATGCACTTCTTGATAAATAAAGAGATGCTTAATTATCTACATCTTTCAAACATTATGTGAAAATTTTCACAGTGATCCTTAACAAGTGTATACACCGTCCAATCATCCAAGTAAACCTATAAGAAAATGTCAATAAAACCCTAGAATACTTGAACAACAATGTGCGAAAATACAAAGCAGTGTGTTTTTAAACCAAAAGGCATCACAAGATATTCAAAAATTCCCAATCGGTGGTGAAATTTTTTTCTCTTGATCCTCCTCTGTAATCCTGACTTAATGATACCTAGAGAATCCATCTGTAAAAGAATAGATTTCGTGCCTGCAACGCCTTCTAATATCTCCTCTGTGAAAGGTGTAGGAAAGGGATCAATCACACATGCAATATTCAATTCTTTGTAATCCACACAAATCATAATCCAGCCATCTTTCTTTATACTAATAACCATGGGGCTAACCCACTCTGATTCTTCTAGGGGCTTGATGATGCCAGATTTCAACATCTTGTCAATTTCTTCCTTAACCTTTACACACATGTTAGGGTTCATTTTGTAAGGTCTTTTCCTGACTAGGCGTGCACCTTCCTTAATATTAATCTTCATCTCTCATGATGATCCGTGCACTCCTTTTAATTCATGATATCCCCTAGGAAACAAGTCCTGAAAATCACGTAGTAACTCAATGATTTTTTCCACCTTAGAGTCAGACCAATAATCCCGAATTATTGCCTCCTTAAGTTTAGCATATGTACCAATATTCACTTTTTTTTCTTCATGGGTTCATGATAGGCACATGCATTTTTATCTACACCATCTAACACCTTGCGTATACCCACTAAATGATCTAGATCTAGATCTTCTACTTCCTCATCATCCACTATGTAAACCATCTTCCCTTTTTATTTCTCTAAGAAAGCATGCTTAAGTAGTGTGGCATCTATTTCTTGTTCTTTATCAAAGCACGCCCTTGAGTCTATCTCTCCAAATAACTCCTGAATGAGATTTTCCACCTTTGCACTGTCTCCTATAGTTAAGTGTTTTATAACCCTTAATGCTTTTTCCACTAGAGAGTTAGTAGAGAAGTAGTCAAAAGTTTAGACCATTCCTACAATCAAATCCTACCAATTTCTAGTCTCTCTACTCCACATTTAAATACCAGCATGCGCATCAGTAAAGTGGAATATAGTTTGTGCACCCATAGCAAAGGCAGTAAAGCTTCCTTTCCCTCTTTCCAGAGCCTCTCACATTGTTGAACATGGTGTTGAACAGGTTGATTACCATTATATGCGTAGATTTGAGTAAGTGCATTGCTCCTGAAAAATCGAGTTGTTAGAGAAATATTGACTTCATTCCATTCTACAAGATTATCCTTGTGAACCACCCACCAGTGCATTATTTTCCCACATAGGGTATATGCTAACATATTTCTTATTTAAAATTGGTTTGTCCATTGTTCCTCCATGGTGCATAGGAATACCGTAGGGTCTCCTTCTCTAGTGTACCGAGGTACAAAGTTGTTACCTATCCTCCTAATGCAACAAGGCTTGTTTTTCCACATAAATACACTCTTACTTTTTTCCCAACCATCTCATAAGTGCCATGAGCCCAATTATCACAAGCAATACTTGTGGTATCACTAATATATTGTGCATCTTCCCACTAGAGGATTCCTTCCTTAGATGGCTCAAGTACTTTTGGGTCCCGAATGGTGCATACATAAATCATATTCAAATATTCTTCACTCAAAGGCTCAACATAATGCATGATTTCCCATCCATTAAAGGGATAATAACTCTTTCCTCCTTGTTCTCAAAACTTATATATCCTTTGTTGAACCGAAGATCAACATTATTTGTGTAACACCAAGGGTGCCCAAGTAGAGCTAGGAAACTATCTACTTCTACAAGTGTTAAAACCTCAAAATCCCCAGTGAACTTGGCCCCTTGTATAGTAATGGATGCATATTTTAAAACTCCGATAGGAGTGGCCTTAGTTCGATTAGCCATAAACAATACATTAGAAGATGGCTGCAATAGAGGTCTCCCCATCTATACCCATGCATCTAAAGTAAGCACATTTACCTTTGCACGATTGTGTCAATTAATATATTACTCAAGAGCCATCCATCCACAATAGCATTCAGAGTGATCTCCTTGTCGTAATCTAAGCTATGAGGGGAATATTTACATGCAGGATCTGACGTCCATTTTCAATATTCACGCACGGAGTGTTTCCCTTTATCCAACTCCCTAGTAATGGAATGATATTTTCTTGACATAGCATTTTACATACTTCTTTCAAGTCATCAATATCCAACTGACTGTCTCTCTGTTGCCTTCTTCGCTCCATTTTCTATGATTGTTCCTTTAAACATTGTATTTCCCCACTGAAGGGTTCATAGTACCTCCATGATCTCCCGACAAACCTCCTTATGGTGTACAAGATCCAAATACCTTGCATGAAAAACATCCTCCTTAGTGATGGTAGGCTTCTTTTGTAACACTCTCTCGGTGCACATAGCTTCGGCGGGTGTAGTGATCTTCACAGTAATACCTCAGTTCCGATGCCAACTTTGGCATCCATTTATTTTCCACTATGCGTTGTATCCTAACCATTCATGCGCCCTTGTTTTCCTATTTATGATACTTGTTAAGATGTTCATATAGATTTGAACATTCCTCATAGCTATGACTCGCCCACAAAATTTGCGCTGTAGTGGTCAAGAGATCTGCATATAAAGCACGTTCTATGAGGAAACTCACCTTGTCCACCACCATAGCCTCGACCCCCAAATCCACCATGATATCCTTGACCTCTACCACATCCTCCTTCATAGTTCCCCTCATTCGATTATAGTGCACTTGATTGTGATCCTAATCTTGGTGCTCACCTTTACCCTTAGATTTATCTGATACTCATGTCTATCGCACACCAATATCTATAGCATCATGGATCTGACCAATCAACCTGTAGTCTTCTGAATCATGAGTCATGGACCGTAAAATTTTACAATAGCAAGATACATTCTTCCTTATCACGTGTTATAATAATGGGTAGTAGCTAGCATCATGGTTCAAATGACATATCTCATAGTCTAGTAACAATGAATGCAATGTCCTATGGGGAAAAATCCTTGGTGTTCCCTTCCACTTCATAGTTTGTACACCAAATCCCAGTGCATGTATCATATGCTGAATTCACCGATAGTTTCTCCAACTGATTTTCCATAGCTATAATATGTGCTTCCAAAAAGGGGTTGACTCCAGTGTCTATACTTCCAAGTTCCTCGGTGCATAAAGTTGCCTCAAGTGCCTAAAGCATGGATCGGTGTATCTCTTATGTGACAGTGCCCTTCTAAAAGGTGTGATCATTCCTCCAAAAAACCATTGTGAATGTTGGCTTACATGAATATCATAAAAAATATTAGAAAACGCTATTTTGAAATGGGAATCATACTCCCAGACACTCTCAGTAGTGCCCTGCTTAATATCCTTGAGTGTGCTTATACTCTTTTGCTCAAATTCAGGGATATAGAAATCTTTAAGGAAAGCATCTTTTAATGTTGTATAATCTACGCAAGTTTGATCTGGGTCAAACTTCATGTACCAATTGTGTGTGCGTCCCTATAATGTAGTTGTAAATTGACTTTCCTTTCTCTCAAAATTTTGATCCCTTTTACACGCCACAGTATCTCACACATGTGCATGTGTTCAGGAACATATTCTATGCCCCTATACTATGGAAGATGGAGAGATATCTCCATATAAATATTTTTGGGTTGTTACGGACCCTTCCCACCTAATCCAAAACCTCATATATTACCTCTACCTCAAGAACCACCAGATCCACCAAAACTAGAATAACCTATACCCCCTTATCCTCCACATGTAGTTGGAAGTAGACTAGAATATGTACTTGCCTATGTCCCAAAAGTAGTACTTAACTAAACTCCTACAATCTGTGTGGTGGTACTACTCCCAAAAGTGAGTCCAAAATTTTACGCGCTTGAATTTTTGTTGATGATGCACCTAAAAAGGTACCTCCAAACAACAACAAAGATGTCTTGCCATGCCATATATGTACTTTCTATGTGACTTACTCCTGCTTCCCTACTACCCAAATTATCTTGTTGACTATTGGATGTACTAGATACTAGAAAACCAAGCACAAGGGCTAGGTTTCCAAGTAGATTCGATGCGTGCCCGTGGCCCAAGTTTTCTCTATTGGAATGCTCCCGTGTGAGGCCGAGGAGGGTTCCTATCATGTTTTCCCAAATGGGGGAGTTCCAAATGCTCTGGCTCCATGCCTTCAACGTGAGCTCCAAATCCTTCACAAGCCATCTCTCTCCTCAATGCCATCCACTTTGCAATATCCTACTACTTTTCCATCTCCCTTTCACGTGCCTCATTGTACTTAAGCTACCTTTCTTCTCTCTTCCTTTCTACCGCTAGGTCTGCCATCTTTCACCAAACCTACTCCTTCCCCTACGTGTGGTGGGATTTAGCTATCCATCGGTTTTTCTTCCAAGTTCAATTTCACCATCAAGATCTTAATCGTCATTGAAATTCCTTGCAAGTAAGTTCCCCTGGGATACCATAAAAATTGGAACTCAGCTACTTCTGGGAAATAATAAGTGGAAATTGATTACTCTATAATATAGTTGTTCAAAACACCACAGAACCAAGTATCCAAAGCGCATGTCCATATTAGATCGGGATCATACAGTTTCGAAATTCTTCATGCATCCATAAAAGTGTGTGATACCTCCAATTCCATTTAGACACATAAGCAACCAGCCACTCGTACAGTTCTACCGAGAAAATAGAAAATAATCTCATACAAATAGTCATACATATTCTTTTCCACCCACACACGTGTGTCAAACTCAGATCCAGTGTTGAACCTTCATGCATACTCTTCTTCTAGATCTTTTATCCACTCCTCAACACTTTCTAGGGTCAACCAGTACATCTTCATCTCAAACCATCCTGAAAACTACTAAAAAGAGGTCCCAGAATAGAACCAATGATGTAGCCTAGAATCTAGCACAAATAACATGTGTGTCCTAGCACATCACTCAGCCTGAGCTAAGCACTCACCAAGCACGCAAAGGTATCGGACCCTTCTTTAGAGTTTTTGTGTAAAATGTTAACGTGTTGAAGATACAACATACATCCAAAACCCTCACTAACCATAAAAATTCCACACAACATATTATTTATCTAGATCTTAAAGAATCATGAATTAGATGATAATCATAATGAAATCAACCATGGAAGAACCAAGATTCTGATCATGTTTAACTCCTTTATCCACTCAATACACTCCATTACATTAAACACAATAAACACATAAGCTTTTTACAATAGATAGTAACATAATTTTATGCGTGTATCGGTTCTAGCACCATAACTCCACAATATCTCATACATAGTGTCTCTCTAAATCAAAATACATAGTTCAATCCATATTTATAAGGATGGGTACTTTCCCTTCACCAATTACACACTTCCTAAAATAGGTTGCATGCTAAAAATATCCATTTGCCTTTACAATAATAGGCACACATGCAAGTGTGCTAATAATAGATCTCATATAGTTAACTGAAGTAGTAATCATATTATTATCTTCAACTTGTGCATGACACTCATCAAACACTCTTTCCAAAATATCAGTTATGTGTCACGTAATTCTCCATCCCGATGTGTGCTCTACACACTATCTCCAAAAATAGCCCATAACTATGAAAAACGGCTAAGTCCCAAATCAGTTTATCCCGACACGTGTTTCCTTCCCTATCCTTTTGCACCTTCAAATGCACCTTATTCTTGAGCATGAATCTTTTTGTGCCCTTTCCTTAGTGTCATAATCTTTCTTCTCAATAGTTTTTTCTCTTTCTCTTTCATGGTTGGATGCTCATGTCTTTCATGGTTAACATAGTTAAGTGTGGTTGATTGAATTATTGAAAATTGCATCAAATTTTAATAAGCATTGATTCACCCCCTCTTAGTGCCTAGAATTTATAACAATTGGTATCAGATAAGGTTCTCTTTGTACAATTTTAACATCTTAAGAGAAGGTCCTTAAGGCACAAGTATGGGTGATCAAGTTGATATAGTGTTGAAGAAGAGGTATGAAATTTCTCAAGCATTGATTATTGAATTGAAAAAGGAAATCAAACTCCATGATGTTAATCATGTCCATGAACTAAATGAGATGTCCTCATATGTTGAGAATGTATCAAAGGCCTTGAAGGACAAAGAAGATTATTGTCTCAAACTTGAAAAATAAACAGAGACTTTGAAGGTTAAATTAGAGCAAGTTTCAAGAAAACTCAATGAGTTGATGATTAAACAAACACATCCTAGTGATAAGTTAAGTATAGAACTCAAAAATGAATTTATTCATACTGATCCTAAGCATTAGCCTAGTCATGAGTTATATCAATCATCCATCCAATCCAAGAGAAAATAATGTGAAAAACTATGTAAATAAATGAAGACCCTAAGAGAGGAGCTAGATCAAGCAAAGCAAAGGAACTTGAAAGCTGAATCAAGCCATGCTTCTTGTCAAGGATGTTTTGAGATTAAGAAGGAAAATAAATCGTACAAGAAGACCATTAGGAATCCAAATGCAAGGAGATTACCAGGTAAGTTTCATGGAGTTTTCTTTTCATGTAATATGTTTGGGCATAGAGCTAGATATTGTAGAAGAAAGGTAGACCATCCATGGAGAGATTGCAGGTCTGAGTATGAGAAGAACATAGTGTGCTTCAATTTTCAAGAGAGAGGCCATGTTTCTCAATATTGTCTCCATGAGCCATTCAATCAAAATTGGGAGCATGAAGGGCCTAGAAGCAAGAACTATGTTGTTTTCTTCAATTTTCATGAACAAGGACATTTTTCTAGACATTGTTACAAGTCTCCTAGATACAGCAACAAGCTATATACACCTAATAAGCAAGAAAAAAATATATTCAAGGTGAAGGTGAGTTCCAAGGATGAAGCCAAGTCAATCATGATTAAAAGAGGAATTGGAAAGAAGAATGCAAAATACATATACAGAGTCAAGAACACTAACTCTAATCTTGAAAAGGTCAAGAAGGACAAAGAACCAGCATGGGAAGATAATGAAGAGATAAGACAAGAAAGAATAGTTATAGGAGATTAAATCTCAAGCCAAACATCAAAAGGTGATGAAGTCCAAAAGGAAAGAATTAAGTCATCTTTTTGCATTGATGACTTCATAATATTTTGACATGATCAAAGAGGAATAATTTTCCTTCCCTAATATTTTAGGAGGCATGCATTCTTGGAATAATAATGTGTGTGACCTTAAGGAGAAGCCATCATCATTAGGTGTAGATGAAGAATCTTTCAAGTTCTAAAATGTACCACAAATTCAAAGATATGTTGGATAAATTACTCTTTTAAAATATTAATATCAGCCTAGTCTATCCTTGGTCAGTTGAGTGAAGAATTAGGGTCTTCAAACCCCTATGTGTTTGGTCAAAGTTTTTACTATCCTATGCAGCTGATGTGGCATGAGAAAATTGATTCAATGTCTCACCATGAAGTATTGAGTTCATCTTGGTATGCATGCCAACCTGTCAAGTCAAGAAACCACCAAAGTATCAACAATACTACATTTAAATGATTAAGTCAAGTATATCTCCATTCAATAACAAGTAAACCTAAACCAAGTTATTCAGGTCTATGTCTCTCATTCAAGAAAAATATTGTTCGAATGTCTATATATAAGTTGTTATGAATGTACAAAAGGTCTATATAATTTCAAAGTTCTAAATCATACAAGAAGTATCAAAGATACGGACATTCAAATAAAATATTCATGAATCAATCACAACTCATCATATCACGTGAGTATAATACAATTCATAGGAAAACCAAAGGCATATGTTTTCAAGGAATAGTGAAGAGCTTAAGGATATGATGCATTCAAAGAAGAATATTGAAGTATCTTACAAGGAAATGTGGGTTTTTACCCTATCATAAGCTCAAGGATGGGGTGTTTCTTAGAGATTTAATGGTTTACAATATATCTCATTCTCAAGGGGGTTATGTCTCAAGTTATTTCAAGTGCAATAGAAATCCATAAATATTTGAAACAAATGCTACGAGATCAAACCGATAATTCTAAGACAATGAAGTCAATGTTTCAAGTATGAAAGATTGGATCGTCAAAGTGATATCAAATGAGAAGGTGTTTGAGTAATCGTAGGGTTCTCTGAACACTAATAAATGCTTCACATTGATCCATCATCCTCCAAATGCAATTTATATGTTATTCGGCATATAAGGTAAGTTACATGTTGACTATCATAACACTATCATGCTTTTAAAGCACTCAGATCGCATTTCTGACTATTGGGTGAAAATAGAAAGTTTTCAAGGTATCTAGATGATTTGGATAGGTTAATTTTCCTCCAAAAAGGCCTAAAAATTTTAAATATTTTTTTTTCATTCAGTTTGGATTAAGAAATTAATTTTTTCATGGTCTCGGCTTCACAAAGGGCAAGAAACCCCGATCTCATTTTTTTTAAGTTGTTTTGTTTGAAACTTACAAGTTCTCCAGCCAAAATTAAAGAAAAATCATAGAAACCTCTATAATGAATTCAAGTTCATGGTGTAAAATATTGCAAGTGGTTTCATCAAGTAGTTTGAAGAATCAAATGACAAAAATTTCATTTTTATACACAGTCTTGTTTTTGGATAATAAATCAAGTATTATATTATTCTTCACAACTTCCCCTACAAAAATAAACATGTATTTTTTTGTCTCATGATTCAAAGGAATTTTATGAAGAATGGAGAGTATTATCCCAAGTAGAATACTTTTTACCTCCTTCTTATGCAAAATTCAATCTACAAAGAATCTATATCTTTGATCATTCATGCAAAAGGAGAATTCCTGAAACAGTGGTGTAATGTAAGATCATCCTACCAAATGCATTTCACGCCTCGATAGTATATAGAAAACTAATTTAGTGAAATCATGCTTTGAATGCAATCATAGTATGGCATAGTTTGAAAATATAGCAAAGTTAGTTAAGACGTAAGGTGATGTCAAACCGTATGGAGGAGTGGACTGTTGAAGTTCCTTTGTTCAAAGTTTGAAAATTTCTTGAAGAATCTCAAAAGGCGATAGCTCAAGCTTCTTGATGACCTTTCAACTTGATGAAACAATGCTCTTAAGAAATAGAAGACTTTAAAATCTTAGATTTTGTAAAAACAAAGGGCCTATCTTATCTTCACTTGACTCCAAGAGGCATATGTAGGAGACTCGAAAAGTTGTTATCACTAGAAGCTAACGTGTTCAAGTCAGATTACAAGAAAATATTAGTGAGATGAAGGGTCTCTTCAAAAAAAAATTAAGTTAAAATGTCATAGAATTTGAAGTTTTTGAAACAAAATATAGTGGAAATTTAAGTACAAAGTATTTGATATTTCAAGTATGTGTTCAATATGACACGAAGACTATTGCTTCCTAGATCGGAAGCTACATGTGAGAAAATTTTAAGGAGGCCTATAGGAGGATATTTTGAGTTTAAGGCTATGTCATAGGTATAAGTGTATAAGAATTGTTCTTAAGGTGGAGGTAATTACAAACCCCAATGCTTTAATTGTTTTTATTTCCATTGAGTCTTTGGACTATGTGGCCCTAGACCGAATATACATGAAAAATTTGAAGATATCTAAATCCTATTGTTATTAAAAGAGTGGAGTTGGTTTGAGTGGAAAAATTTTATGAGGATAACATAGACCCCTGTGAATGAAGTTAAGCTTTAGATTCAAATGTCTTTGAGCCTTACATACAATTGAGGGTCAAGAACTCCAAAACCCTGAATGATGCAAGCCTGATACAAAGGAATTTTTTTAATTCTTTTTACTAGCATGTGGAAGCCCTCTATTGGTAAGAATATTTTGCAGCTAAGGTTTATATAGGTCTACAATCAAAAGTTAAAGTTTTGAAATTAATAAGAAATCAAGTTTTAGCTAAAAATATATTTCTCGGGATTCACAATGAGCTACAAAGTAAATTAAGAAGGACTGTAGTTTCAAAGCACTAAATATATGAATTATTACCTAAGATTTGGAAGAGACAACATTAAAGGTTTCCCTCAAGTGCTAAAAGAAAAAAATTTGAAATTCATTGGTGTAATAAGGAGAAGTATTTACTAGTTCATGTAAGGCCTTCACATAGTGCAAAACCTAGTTTGGGGGTAGAAGAACCGTAAAGCAAGTATCATTTCCTTTCGAAGAAAGACTTGCAATTTACCCTATATGTCAAAAGCCTTAAAGGTTTCTCTGAAAGAACTTATTTTTGTATTGGAACCTCCCGAGAACAAAGATACATCGACGGTTATTTTAGGAAAACCTATCAAGGTTTAAGAGAAAAATACAAAAGGTTAGGAAGAGGGAGTTACACAAGGAGTGGGAATTAAAGATTTCATTGAACCTTACTAAAACCAAGAGTGAACTAAAGAAAGTGAAAAATCATATTGGGAAGCTCTAGAAGTGGAAAACTCAAGCATGAGCAAGAAATGTAATTTAAGAGACCTAAAAGGTAGAGTGAAGAAGTGAGGTGGAAGGAGTAGAATAAGGAGTCAAGTCTCCAATCTTTGGGAGTATCTTAGGGTAAGAAAATATGATCCAATGAATTTTTTTAGGAATGGTTGGATGTCTTTAGATAGTTTTTTCCATACTTGAGGGAAAGCTATATTGTCTTAAGGAGGGAAATAAAAACTTTTGATCAAAAAGAGGGGTATAACGTCTTGAATCCATGTAAGGATAAACCCAACAATGAAATGAGCTAGTGAGAACAGAATAAGTTAGATTACTTGATGTTATGAGTATCCTACAAGAAAATTGTGGCAATGTACCTATATAACTATCAAGGAATCTCAAGACAATTAAGGAACTAAGACAATTGCAGTTGGTTAGATCTCATGGGCATCTAAGAAGGTATCAAGGCCTTAATTGTAGAGTCTAGAAGATCAATAAGAGAATATGGAAATTTGTTCATGTGTGCTTCATCTTCAAAATAGTATTGCTTCTCTAGTAATCTAAATGGTTCCAAATGCTTGCACAAGCCTTTTGAAGGTAACTTGATGAATGGAGGTGATCTCTAAGAAAGGACAAGAATAGTATGAAGGCGTGTCTATCCCTTTCTGATAATGATAGTATTGTGTTTGAAAGTTTCTCCTGAATTCTTGTGTGAAGCAACAGTCATCAAAGTTGTAAATGTTTTAAAAGATGATAAGTATATCTTCAAGATTGTACTCTTTCTTAAGTGATATTTATCTCTTGTAGTCTTGACCATAGACATAAAGAAATGTTACAAGATAAGTGAAAGTCTTATGATGGTTTACAAGTTAACAAAGTTCTTTGAGTGAAAAATCAAAGTTTCGATAGAATCTTAAGATCACATAAGCTTAATAGAAAGCTACATGTCAAAGAAAGTGGGTTGATAAGACTATTTGATCGAGGAAGAAAAAATTCTTTGCAAAAAGGATGGATATGATTTTAAAGGTTTGAAAGGAGTGGTTTCATTCTCAGCAAGTAATGATCTATAATTAGAGGAGCATGCATAGAACATCATGAGTGGTCTCTTGAAGGTAAAAATAGAATGTGGAGGTAAAATAGAATAGTTTGCATGATCAGAAGGTGGTTAATAGCATAATTATGGTTCCTTCATCATTAATAACATGGTTAGGTGGTGAGATAGGACAATTTTCTACAAATGAAGAGTGTTTTTGTTTAAGGGTAGTTCAAGGAAGGCACATGAGCTGAGGAAAGAGAAACATCATCCAAGGGGGAGTTGGTTGCTCAAGCAAGCTGACTAGTAATACGTTTCTAATTTTGTTAAGTATTGTTTTTCATTGTAAATCATGTCAAGTCAATGCATTCCTTTGTCATAGATGTCAAAGGGGGAGAAATGTGTCAAGAAACATGTAAATGAGGTCATCCAAGTATGTGAATAGTCATGGTTGCCATCAATATTTCTAGGAAGGTTTTCATCAATGACAAAGGGGATTTTTTCATAAGTGTGTGGCAATTGTTTTTTCATTGATGTCAATTCCATTGATGTCAAAGTGGTTTAGGTGATCTAGGTATGTTGGTTAGGTGATCTAGGGGTCTCCAAAGGTGCATATATATTTCTTGAGTCTCTCAAAGGTGGTATGAAGGTAAAACAAGGTCCATGAGGTGAGTGATATGTTTCAATGAGTCTATAACATGTCTAAATGGTCCAGTCATGAAATGTATGGTTCAAGCCAAGTCATTCTAGGCCTTAGCCTAGTACAAATTCATGGTGTAAATAAAAAAAACATGAGAATTCACTCAAACCAAAGTAGGGAAATAAATTTTGGACCACTATGAGGTAGTATAAGAGGTGAAGAAATATATATAAGAGACGAAACAGTTCATGAGATCAAAGCAGTCAGTATGGAGCTTTCTTAAGCTAATCCACAAGCAAGAAAGGTGTGAAATGTTGACCCAAGGTGTGATGATGCAAAAAAAAATGGTTTGATAATTTAATGATGATATATGGTGTTTAAAATGCCTCGCAAGTACTTATTTAAGTGTTGTAGGTACTTCTACAGTCGAAAGCATAGTTCAACTCAAGCAAGAATCAATGACCAAAGGGCACCTAGATGAGATGGGATGGAAAGATAAAGGATGAACCAGAGAAAAGTATAACTTTGAGTTATTATAGGGATGTTTCCTAAAGTTGTGAGAAAATTTTCAAAAGCTGGGGATGGATATTTTGTAAGTTATGCAAGTATTTCCAAAACCAGGTTTTTCAAAGTATGCAAATTGAGCACCAAACTTCTTAGCAATCAAGAAAAATTGTGGAGCCTCCTTTGGATAAATAATAAGAGAAAAAATGGATTAAATTGGGATAAAATTATGGTGCAAAAATTATTTCGGTGATTGGTTGATTATTTTAGAAGTTCTATCCATTTTTGTGAGCATGTTTGTAACCCTCTAAACCCCAGTTTGGACCAGTTTTGGAAAATTGAGTTGGATAGGTGTCTTAACTCAACTATTTTTCTTAGAAAACTATTTTAACATGAATAGGAATCCTCAAGGAACATTTCCATGTTATTTTTAGTTCATGATGTGTGCTGCGCCCCACTAGAAAATAGGTGTTTTGTGAATATTTTTGTGTACAAGAGAAACTTGCAAAGGAACACATACTAAAATTTGAGGTGAATTATGTTTTTAATGTTTTATTAAACTTCATTAAGTCACTTTTGTTACTCATTTGGAGAAAATTGGAGTAATAGTTGCATATTTGAGCTTATCGGTAAAATGAGCTTATTTTGAGAAGCTAGTGAAGAAGAATGAAGGTAACCATGTTGAATTGCATTGAATTGATGTTGTTTATTTTCTTGATCCATATTTTCATGTTTCATATTATGTGTGGAAGTGCATGGTTTAGTTTTTATAATTCATTTCTTACTTAAAGGTGATTGAACCAAAATTGCTCTTTTAGACCTATTTGAGAAGCATGTCTGAATGGGTATGAAGGTGATACTTTCTCCATTTTACCTATGGGTATGAATGCTTGAAAATGTTTATACATCCAAATTTAATTTTTAGAGGTGATAGGGAGATCTGAAAATTTCTTTGAAGGTGTTTGACCACATTGTATGGAAGACTAGTTTGTGTCTTTAAGACCAGTCAGAAAAGTTACAGAGATCCAAGTTTTTGGAAGCCTTATGCCATGAATTGGAGTAGTATGATATGTGGATGAGATAGAATACTTCATTATATTTACATTTATAAAATTAATTTCCCCATGATAAATATATTTTAGGTATGTATCAACTCAATTCTTGAAGACCAAATTCAGAGATGCTAAAACCAACTAGGCAAGTCTTGCAAAGTGGTGTTTCTTGATGTGTTAACTATTGAGTTGTCTCATACTTGTAAATTTTAAAGAAATTATAAATCCTAAGATTAATTTTTATATATTACTTGGTTCATGAATATGAGTGGAATCATTCTAGTTAGATTGTTTTTTAGGACTGTGTTTGTAGAAGTTGATTTAAGCACACCTATGAGCCTAAATGGATGTCTTGGCTAATGTTGTGAGTTTCTAAGCATACAAGAGAATTATTTGGTTTTTTGGGAACATGTACCACATGAATAAAAAAATTAATACTTGTGAAAACGTTTTAGAGCTAGAATACAAAAGAATGAGCGATTTGAAGAATCATGGTAAGTGAAAGGTCAGAGGTCGTGACTAAGAGTTATATTTATTCATGTAAGCTCATTTTTTAGATGAGTGTTGTTGAAAAGAAGAGAATTTTTTTGTTGAAATTATGTAGAGCTGAATTCAAATTTTTAAATAGGAGAAGATAAGTGAAATAAAATAGAGATCACATCAGGTTGATGTAAGCAACAAGCGAAGAAGGTGATCAACCATTTATTGTATGAATGAAGTCTAAGTTGTTGCTAAGAAGATTGGGAGTGGTTTCTTCCTATCAAATGGGTGCTTGCAAAATTTATCAAGGGGGTGTTTGATTTTATACTGGAGTGGGTGCTTCATATTTATTTTGGGTGATTCAAAGTGATTGGGTGTTCACCAAACAACGGTGAAACCATTATAATTATATAGGACATTTGTCTAAGTTAGTTCTCTTGTTCCAATGGGTTTTTGTCCCTTGATGGGTTTCCCACATTAAATATTGTCTCCTCATGTGTTCATGTGTGTTTTCTACTCTTTCTCTTTCATGGTTGGATGCTCATGTATTTTATGGTTAACATAGTTAATTGTGGTTGATTGAATTATTGAAAACTACATCAAATTTTAATACACACTCATTAACCCCTCCCCCTCTCAGTGCATATAATTTCTAACACAAACAATGAGCTTGACATAGAAGAATAAATCAAGAAGATTTTAATCCAAGAACCAAAAGAGATAAGTGAAAAAGAAAGTACATTTTTGTATGAGTTAAGGAGCAATTGCAAAGCGAGATAGCAGCCTTGGAGCATGCTTTATCAAAATAGGAACCATGTGGAGGAGAGATGGAAATCAGTTCTAGGATAGAGAAAGAGCAGCAATAGAAAGAGAAAAATGAAGATATGGTGATTGAAGCAAAAGAAGAATCCTATGAAGTAATAGACCTCATTCATAAATATGGAGATAACTATGACAGCCATGTAAATCACAAGACAGAAGCAATGCAAATAGATTAGGCTGATGGTGAAGATCATATTAGAGCAAGAATGAAGACACCAAGAAATTAGAAGAAGAAGAAGAAAACCTGAGTTGTGGGGTGCAATATTTCCTACCCCTAGAGTATGATGTAGGAGCATCAACTCCATCTTTGTAAATAGATCAAGATGACATCAATTTTGGCTTGCATGTGTGGTTGTAGGTCCTAGGGGTCCATTTAAGTCATTTTTAGGTGTTAAGTTGGTATATAGGTTCTTTAAAATTCAAATGGAACATTTCCCTCCAAAATGTAAAATTTGAATGTGGAGGCCATTTTGGCTTGCTATTGTTGTTTTCATGAATTCTTGGAGCTTATAAACCATGAAAAGGATGAAAAGAGGTGTAAGTGAGTTTCTTAGGTTCCCTTTAGGGACTAGAAGTCATGACATGAGTCTAAACGTCAAAAACTTGGTCTTTAAGTTAAGAAACTTAGTGTTAAAGAAAAATTCACTCATATGACCAAGGTAGATAAGGGTGTGCATTTAGTTAGAAGTTGATGCAAAGACTATATATTGCAAAAATGTAACTATAATCCTCATTCCTAGATAGATATGAATCAAACTATAAGGTTTCAAGGAAGAAAATGAAGGAGAAAAACTCAAGTTCATGATATTTTCCTTAATCATGATGTTTGTTAGTATTCATGTATGAATTTTGAATCTCATAGTGGATTCTCATCCTCAGAGTTGAATGCAAGATAACTTTAAGCTTAGGTATGGATCATGTGAGTGGTAATGCATTGAGTTTTGGTGGTTTCTTGTACATTATCAACCTTGTGACCATTTTAAGTACCTATACATGACTCAGAATGTATGATTTATGACTATGTAGATATTTTAGTGATCCTTGAGAAAGTGCATTTTTCATGTCTAGCAAGGCTTAGAGATATCCTTCTTATTGTCAAATATCATTTCATGATGAAACCCTAAGTGGGTTGTAGTTGTAAATAAACAATGAAAGTGGTAACCTTGTGAATGATCTTGTTACGAGGAAATGTGCATTGGAACTTATGTGGTTAATTGAGCATTTTAAGTGTGTTGAGAAACCAAATATAAAGAATCTAGTCATGCAAATGTGATCCTTTCTACTTGTTAGGTTCTCTTTATAACCATGTTTATACCTTGATATTTGACCAAAATTAGGATCTCTTACCATTGTATTCAATGAATAGAGAGAGTGGTACCATTAAGTAATTCTTTTACATGTCGTTCAAAATCTAAGGAAGAGTGTATTTTCATCTCAGTGTTAGGGATACCAACGAAAGGTTGATGAGAAACCCCCACATTCATGAACTGAGCAAAGGAAACATGTACATTTCTTGGTGATTTTACTTGGTTATGATTTTCTATTAAGATGGGGTCATGAATAAATTTCAAAGTAATACTCAGAAGAAGTATTAAGTTGTGAAATGAATTCTCAAGTCTTTTATAGAAATTTAACTCTTTTTGGGCTCACATTGCCCTAAGTTAGGGCTCAAATATTGAAGCTTAAACCTTCAAGGTATGCTTTGAAATTTGTAAGGAATGACTGTAGTTGAGTCTAGTTAGATATTCTGAAAGAATTTTTAAAGCCCATAGGTTTAATTGAGAGTTTTCCTTACCAGTCTTTGAAGAACACAATGCACAATCTAGGAAGGCTAGTTATAGAGACCACTTTACAAAGAAACCAACCTCTAAATATTGACTCAAACCCTAAAAATTCTATAATAGGTCAAGTGGCTTAATGGGTTCTTGAAGATACTCCTTTTTCATATTTAAGTGACCTACATTCATATCTATGCATGACAGTTCCCTCTCCATGACCTAGTCAAGGGATCTAGAGCTAAAACGCAAAGGTGGACTATAGAGAGTTATAAAAAGAGTTATACCTTCAAATTTTTGGTACACCTTGGGGGTGATAAAAGAGAACTAAAGGAGTTAGAATGGTATTCTAGGTGCATGTAATTTCTTCTAGCCATGAATGTAGCCAGTTCCTTGTCTTAAGGGAAGTTTTGATAGAGGAAGAAGGGTAAATACCTTGAGCACATTGAATCCATTTTTTTGTTGATTCTAACAGTAGTTGGGATACAAATGGGGTATCAAGAATCACAGATACCATAGAGAGAGTAAATACCAAGTTATTTTATCGTCAACATAATCGAAAAGTGATGATAAAGGGATAAATCATACAAAGGTAAGCTCAAAATAAGTTTCTTAGAAGGAATTCAAGGTGAGAAGTCATTTGATATTGGGTGCAAGGTTTAAGGATAGTGTGAGGAGAGGGAAAATTCCTTCAAGTGATCTTGGATTAGTTTCTTGCATTTATAAATCAAATTAGATAACTTGCAAATATTACATTCTCTTACAAAGATAGAACCGAGTTGATGTTTAAACTCTTGAATGGTGAAAGAATGATTTGATATCATTGTTGGTATTGTATCAATGATTTCTGAATAATTAGGATTATATTTTAGTTTGGTTTGTGTAAGTTTAAAATAAATATTATCTTGTATGATCCTTGAAATATATTTTGAGTTTCCTTTCATTAAGCGATATTGGAAATGAATTTTTCATTAATCGGGGTTATATTTGATTTTGGTTTGTGTAAGTTTTTAAAAAAATTATCTCGTATGATCCTTTAAACATATTTTGAGTTTCCTTTCATTAACGATATTGGAAATGATTGTGTCATTTTTATTTTAAAATCGATCTCAAAACTTTTAGGTAAGTGAGTAGGTGTATAAAATGGTAAGATAAAAAATAATGAATTTAAAATATACTTGCAAATAATTAAAGTGGATTGTTGGGATGAATTTAATAGAATATAATTGAATAAAATCAAACAAAAATATAATAAAATAAAAAATATATTTTATTTTTTCTTGTTTTGGTATTAGTTCCTTTTATGTGAGATCAATTGTGGCGCTTTTCATAGATGGAATAGAAAAAATGGAACATGTTAGGGAGGCATGAGTTAATTAACCAAGTTGGAATGGAAGTAGAGGAGCTTGGGAGACGTCTAAAAGGGAATTAGGTGCCAAATCATGTGCCTAGTTTTATAGGGTTAGTGTCATTCATAATATATTAGCATTGTCTCCACAAATTCAACAAATAAATAATAAGCTTCAAAATATTTATCATTATTCTTACAACTTTGGAAAACTTAGATCTTAGTAATAGGGTAAGGACATTAAACAAAGCATAATAAACAAGTAGTTTATTTTTTAATTTGGTAGTCACTAGTGACTAGTAAACATTTTTACAAAATGTGGAAGTATGTACCATATTGGGAGCTTTAGAGGAGCATTTAGATTCTCATTCTATGGATTAAGTCTTCCGACAATCCTTTAAATATTTACAAATAAATGTATTATGTGGATTCTCCACTGATCATTTTTCCTTTACCAAAATATTCACAAAATGGGGTTGTTAAAAGGGTCTTGTAAACTTTTAAGCATCCCCTTTTGGTATGTATAAATTAGGCTCCAAAAATATTCTAGCATCCTCCAACTAGAAGGAAAATGAGATTTTTGTTGTATGGCATGATCAAAAATTAAATCATGGATTCAGCTAATGTAGACAATAGTGGTTCTTTTGATTATGAATTATTTATTACTATAACTATCCATTTGTACAAGTTGGATCATGAAGAGAAATTGTTTACTTCATTTTCATATTTGAAAAAAATTCAATTACTTGCATCATCATAGATGAACTTTAGCAAGCATGTTTTTTTAGAAAAATACTAAGATCATTCATGAATTAGACCAAGACAATGATGGGTGAATATATTAAAATGAGTTTGTTTCAATGATGTGCAATGGAAATGAAGGAATTGGTAGAAGGAAAATATGAAATAACTTGAATGTCAATATGAAGATTTCTTATCTAGTTGGCTAGCCCAAAACAAACAATTTTTTTTTTTCAAATCTTATGGAACATACATGATACATATAAGCCTCACATTTATTTATTTCATGTTGTAGAGAAATTTTTTTAGATGGGGGATAAAATACTTCAATGTCATAATCACCTTATTAGCAATATGTCTAGCTTGATCTTTATGTCATTGGTTGGTGTCATTTTTCCACTCTAGTTATCTTAAGGAAACACTAAAACAATTCATCATCATGCATATGTAACTTGTGGTATTAGGGTGGGTGTATTTTCTAGGTTCTTATAGTGCACATAATAATATGGGACTATGATTAGTACATCAACATTTTCCCTCAATAAGGATCCTTAAGTGTTACTATTGAGTGTTGTCATTGATGTCAAATTGGTGATGGAGATTTTTGAGTGTAGATTGTTTAGATTTGTCATTAATGTCAAGTTGAGTTTGTTGGCATGTTTTGGTCGTTGTTATCAAAGAAAGAAAGGGAGATTTTTGATATTTTTAAGGATGTCAAATGATGCCAAAGGTTGATGTCATAAGTCTTCAAGAGTGGGGTTGCATTGGTCAAAGTCGTGATTTAGAAGATTTAGCAAGAAAATGATTTTTGGTCTTATCGAGTTCACGAATGGAGAATGCAGCCATTATCCATCCGTACTACAACCAAGGTGTGTAGCACGTATGCGGGGAATTGAAATGGAAGGCCAAAGGACACTAGTCAATCACGGATCTTTGAAGAGACAACTCATAAGAAGTGAAGAGTCACTTAATCAGTTATAAAGGTAGATGAAGTTGAAAAGGTAGAGGAAGTGGTATAAGAAGATGAGAAACATTATAAAGAGGTCTCATCAAAAATTAGAAAGGTCTAAGCTGATTTTAAAGAGATAACTAGAGTTAAGAGAGAGATAGTTGTTGAGAAGATGATGAGGATGTGCTAGAGAGGAAAAACAACAACTCAAGAAGAATTAAATGGAAGAATATTTAAGAGGAAAGGAGAGTGAATAGTGTAGATATGTGGTAGCCAACAAGAAATATAAATCACAAGTGTGTGTGGAGTGATTGTATGGAGGTGTGAACAGCAAAGAAGAAGAGAAGAAAGAGTGTCATCATTAGTTGATTGGAAACAAAGAGAAGATCAAAAACATTCGGAGGTGGTTGAGTTGGTTCTTCCTTGCAAGTTAGTGTTTGTTAAAACCTATGGTTTGGTTCTCCTTTTGGAGTTGTTTCTTCACTAAATCTTAGGTATTTATAGCTTCCTTGCAAGTCGGTACTTGTTAAAACCTTTTCAAGTTGGTACTTGGAAATTAGGGGTTGGTGTTCCTTGTGGAGTTGGTGCTTCACTAAATCTTGATTTTTGTTTATTAATACAAATATTAGTGGGTTTTCTTCACCTTGAGGGTTTCCCACATATATGTTTTTTTCATGTGTTTTATCTCTTGTTTCATGTTCATTTGAATGGTTGTTCATGCATTATAAGTTCATTATGTTTCTTTGATGGTTCATGCAAGTTAATGGTAAAAAATAATTGAAGGAAATTTTATAAGGACATTGATTCACACCCCCCCCCCGCCTCTCAGTGATTTTGATTCTAACAGTTGGTATCAAATATTGGTCCTATTGAACACATTTAACAACTTGAAGGATATCCTTGAAGCACAAGATGGCTAAGTAGTTGAGGAAAGAGATTCAAGAGTTGAGATTTGTGCTAAAAGTTCTTGAGGAGAATATATGTATCTTGAAGAGTGACATTGCAAAATAAGCTAAAAGGGATGAAAATACCATCAAGTATCTCAAGAATAAGTTAAAGGTTACAAATATAGGTTTTAAATCAAAGGAATTTGAATGTAACCAATTGAAGACTAAGCTAGGTTCCTTCAAAGCTGAGCATGACTAGATCATAGAAAAAATGAGAAAATTTTATGAGAAGTTAGACCAAGTCAAGAAGAATTCCAACATGAATAATTCATCTGAGGTAAGTGATAAAATTATTTCTAATGATGATGATGATTGTGTTAATCAGGTTGACAATGAAGTCCTATATATGGCCAAATAATCAAGTAAAGCATTTGAATGTCTCAATGTATACTCGGAAGATGAAGAGGTAGAAGGATATATAGAAATAGAAATGTTAATTTCCTTAGATGAGTTAAAGATCCAAAGAAATAAAAAAATAGAAATTGAAGTCATTGATCAAGGAATATAAGGAACAAATCAATAGCATAGATTGTAAGCACAATGAGATCATCAAAGAGTTGAAAACTCAAGTTGAGGTTGTGACAACAAATATCAAGACTAAGGAAGAATAATGCACCAACTTTTAATTAGAAATGGAGTCATTAAAGTCAAAGTTGGATCAGGCAACTAGCAATTTGAAGACCTTTGAGAAGAGTATAGAAATGCTAGATGATATTCTCTATGATTAGATATCTCCATTCAACAAATTTGGTCTTGGTTATGATGAAAAGAAATAAGTTACTAATAAGGATTTGAAATTAGGTGTTTTTGAACCTTGAAAGAAAGAAGATAAGGCTCCTCAAAAGAACAAAGATTTACAAGAAAATAAAAAAGGAAAGAAAAAGTGGCATAGTGTTCCCAGAAGAAACCATAGAAGATTAGCCTTTCAAAATCAATTTACCAGGTAGCATACTTAGTTTTATGGTTATTTTTTCTCTTGCAATAATTTTGGTCACAAAGCAATAGATTGTAAAGGACATACAAAAATAAGCATGGATGGAACATAAATAGAGTTGCACATGGTTTTTTAGATAAAATATATGGTTCATTTTCTCTCTCATCAAATAATATTAAATGTTATAATTGCAAAAAGTATGGACATAGAGCAAGAGAGTGTAGAAGACCCTCCAATAATTATTCATGGGACTATGTAAGGAGTCACAACCCACATCATTCAAGATGTATGAGTGATGTTGTTTGCTATAATTGTCATAACATTGGTCATATTGCAATTTTATGCCATCATGAATCACTAAAAGAGAACAAGAAGATTGAAGCTCCTAGAGTTTAAAAAAGAAGGCAAACCAAGGCGTGGAAGCCAAAGACAATCAAGCTTAGTCATGATAAATCTACAAGCCAAAGTGGAAATTTTGTTAAGGTAGAGAATAGGAAAAATATTGAATAATGCCAAGAGACTTTGATATCATCTCAGATAGAGAAGAATAAGGATGATACGGACATCAATTCATATGTTCCAATCAAGACCAAAAGGATTCTAAAGAAAGACTATCAGCCTCATGATTGTAAGGTGATGGATATATGGGAATATCCTAAATTCATGGTGTTCTAAGAACCCTTTGAATTGAGGTGTCTCTATTAGGATTCATAGATACATAAATCACTCAAATAAAAAGCATGAAGATGTATTGCAGAGATGTTATCATGACTTGAGGTAGTTGTGAAAAGGACAGTTAAGATGATTACACATTATGTGTATGATAACTTGATCAGACTAGTCACATTCATGGAGATATGTTGTAAAGTGATGTGCATTAAGAAGAAAACAAGGTGAAATCATGAAAAGCTGGTAAGGTTGCAGAACGAGATATTAACGTGATGATTTTAAGTGTTTTATGTGTTGTACATTCTTAGCTTGCATATCATAAAGAAGATAGTTATGACATAGGCATGTAAGTGCAAACCTAGTTGATAGGATGATGCAAGATATATATCATGATGATATTCTGATAAATACATTTTAAGCTTTTTATCCTTTACGTGGCTCAAGATGAAAGTATGGTCATAGGGGGTCTTGTTAGCTTTTTGAGTTGAAAGATCAAGGTATGACAATTTTGTTTGTTTTATTGGTTTGATCGTGTTCAGAATACATGTCATGAGCACATATTATGAAGACAAATAAGTACTCCCTTGTATTGCCTTGATAATTTATATATCAGTTACATCAATAGTAATTAAGTGAGGTATACATAAGCTAAGAAGGTATCAAAAATTTCTCAAGCTCTATGAGAAAGTATGTAGTGCCAAGAAGATATGCATATTTATGAAGACATGAAGAAAGTTGATAGAAATGAAAGTGTTGTTGAGAGTTGATATCAATCATATGGTGGTATTATTATCATTCATGAGATGAGAAGTTTGTGATCAAAGGTTGATTCATATCAATCATATCAAGGACGAGTGATGCGGGAGTATCACTCCATTGTGTAAATATGTCTCGATTCATCATATTTTGGCTTTATGGGTGTGTTAATAGTACCTAAGGGTTATTAGGATTCATTTAGATGTGGTAGGTTGAGTCTAAGCTTTTCAAAATTTGAATATTTTGCTCTTCTAAATGTACAACATGGGTCTTAGAGGTCATTTTTGGTTTGTAATGGTTGATTTAATGGAATCTTGAAGCTTACAAACATGTAAGAGGATGAAATGAGGTATAATAAGGTGTCTTAGGTCCTTATAGGATATAGGAATCATAATATGAGTCAAGAAGTCTAAGACTTGGTATTTTAGCTAAGAAACTTGGTGCTAGACTAAGGTCATTCATATGACCAATGAGTTAAGAGGGTGTATTTGGTTAGGCACAAGTGGAATTCATATAAATATAAGAATGTAACTACTTCACCTCATTCCCATTTGAATGGAAATTGATAAGATCTTCAAGAAGGAGACATAGTGTTTTGTGAATGCATTTGGTGACTTTGTAATTGTTTGAATATCTTTGTGATTATTGAATGTTCATTGAGATCTCATAGATAAGAAGCTATAAATGTATTGTGTGGGGTATTTTTAATCAATTATTGTTTGAACATCATTGTGTATATGCATTGGTGTATGTGACACCAAAATGTGAGTTTCAATGATTTTCAAATTGAGAAAAGGAGATTGAAAGATATCTAATGCATATCTGATGGAAAAGCTACAAATGACCTGTGTAAAACATTATTTACAAGTTTTTTGAAATGTTATGATTTGTGTGGGTGTGAATGATTATTGTATGAACTGTGTAGATTGATAAAACTATGAGAAATTGATGAAACTGTGAGTTGAATGGTATTTAAAACTATGTGAATGGTTTTTATACATTTTTATTGATCCTTGAGTTTTCTATTCATGTTATGAAAGGTGTAAACTCATGCCCTAAAACAAAACCTTTGTAATGTATTCTTAACTATGCAAAAATGAGACATAAGTTTGACTCGATCATCCTTGCAAAGTGTGTATAGGGATTTACTTATTTTTGCATCAGAAAAGAGTATTGAGAGTTATTCTCAAGTCCAAGAGAATAAGAAACAAGATAGGTAATTTTCATGTTTGAGTTCCTTTGTGGCAATAATAGTAGAGAGAATTGGTTCCTTAGTTTAGTGATAGTTGTGCATGATCAAAAAGGACCATGGATCCTCATGAAAAGACATAAACGCATGAATGTAACTCTTTTATTACCTCTAAATTTGGAGAATGTTGTTGTATTTTTAGAAATAATAAACTCTTGACAAGTTGGTGTTTTGTATTATTAAGAAATGGAATTTGGAAATTTGTTATTTGTGTATGTGTGTGATAGGGCAGAGGAAAGAAGTGTAGAATATTTTTCACATGTCTTTGTAAGCCAATGGTAATATTTTTGTGAAGGTGAGTTCATTAAAATCCCTTGGTTACAATTTAGAGCATTGAAATCAAATACAAATAAATATATGGTTGATTGATTCCTCTTGGGCTCACTATAAGGTTATCCTAGAGACATAGCTAGGGTTTGGATTTTAGAACCCCAAAACTCACTCTTTTGATTTCAAACTTTCAACATATGATGGAAAGGATCCAAAGTAGGGTATTTTGAAGGAATTTTATATTTTTAAGGGTGAAATTTATACTTATGCATGACAGTTGGAGAGAGAAGTTAGTAAATATAGTCAAGACCTAACAAGAAGACCCTAGTTACAAAGGAACTAGGTGTTTGGCTTTGAGATAACCCATGAAAATTCTAGGATAACTCAAATGAAATAATGGGTGTCTAAATATATTTTTATTTCTCCTTGAAATTACCTACAATGAGACTTATGCATGACATTCTTCTTATGGAAACCTAGTGAGGGTTTTGAGCAAGAATGTAAAAGTGTGGTAGAGATAACACTATAAAGTGTGAGATATTGAACTTTTAGATACATCTAGGGCATGGTGAAGAACAACCAAAAATGGTATTATTTCATTATGGGTGGTTATATTTCACTTCAACCTTAGTTGATCCAACAGACATTGTCTTAAGGGCATTGATTTACAAATTTGAGCAAGTAATAAAAGGTTGAAATTTTAATTATTTTCCCACTCAATTTTTGGATGATCTGGTGTTGTCTAGGGTGTGTGCATAGGGTGCCAAGTGTAAGAAGTTGAAAATAACAAAAAAAAGGTAGAAATGACAATTTGGAATGAAGAGCACATGAAGGTGGATCTTGGACAAAATTGTTGAAAGGTAAATGAAGGATGAATTGTATGACTATTTGATGAAAGAGGTATCATTCTCATAGTAAAAACCAAGATATGTTGAGACATTAATAACCTTGTTTGATCTTCCACATGTAGAGTGAGGAGAATTTGATTGTTTTAAACCTTGAGATATTTGACTTAAACATTGTTATTCCTTGCCTACATCAACAAGGTGAGTGGTCATTTGGAGAAAGTGTACATGGTGATAGGGACAGGTATGGCATGTTGTGTGCTTCTAATTTTGGTTGATATTTCCAATAGTTGGTTGATACTTCTAAGTGTGATATCAAAGTGGGGGAATCAAGAAGTTGCAAGTATCTCTTTTCCATTAATGTCAAAGTGGGAGAATGGTGTCTAATTTTTGCAATTGAAATAAGTATATTGGTTTCCATAGTTTTTATAAGTGTGGTTATCATCAATGAAAAAGGGGGATATTTTTTAGTGTTTTCATTGATGTCAAATTGATGATGGATATTTTAAGTGTAGATTCTTGAGAGTTTTCATTTATGTCAAGTTGATTTTGTTTGCATTTTGTGGTCATTAATGTCAAATAATGAAAGGGATATTGTTGAGATTGTTGAATGATGTCAAATGATGTTGAATATTGATGGCATAAATTTGTAAGAGTGGTTTTACATTGGTCAAGGTCATGATTTGAAATATTTAGAAAGAAAATGATTTTTGGTCTTATCAAATTCACGAGAATGGACAATTCAGCCATTATCCATCCAAAACCCAACCAGGTGCGGTTAGAGTGCACCATGTATATAATGAATTGAAATGGAAGGCCAAAGGACACTTGTTAGTGAAGGATATTTGAATATATAACTCATAAGAAGTGAAGAGTCACTTAATAATTTATAAAGGTAGATGAAGTTGAAAAGGTAGAGCAAGTGGTTTAATAAGATGAGAAACAATGTGAGGATGTATCATTAAAAATCATAAAGCTCTAAGTTTATTTAAAAAAGAGAACTAGAATGAAGAGAGATCGAACTGTTGAGAAGATGATGAGGATGTGCTAGAGAGGAAAAAATAGAAAACTCAAGATGAATGAAATGGCGAATATTGAATAGGAAGGAAGAGTGAATAGTACATATATATGGCGGCAGACAATAAGAAAGATAAAGCACAAGTGTGTGTCGAAAGCGAGTGTATGAAGGTATGAACAGAAGATAAGAATGGTAGATAGAGTTTCATCATTAGTTGATCAGCAACAAAGAGAAGGTGACAAACATTCAGAGGTGATTGAGTTGATGTTGAGTCACTTAGGGAGTTGGTGCTTCATTCTAAGTAGGTTATTTCTAAAACCTAGGGGTTGGTGCTCCTTGTGGAGTTGGTGCTTCACTAAATCTTAGGGAGTTGTATCTTCCTTGAAATTTGGTGCTTTCTAAAACCTTGTCAAGTTGGTGCTTGGAAATTAGGGGTTGGTGTTCCTTATGGAGTTAGTGCTTCAATAAATATTGATTCTTTTTTATTAATACAAAGATCAATGGGTTTTATTCCCCTTGAGGTTTTCCCACATATATTTTTTGTTGTTCAAGTTTTTTCTATCGTGTTTCATATTCATTTTAATGGTTGTTCATGCATTATAAGTTCATTATGTTGCTTTGATGGTTCATGTAAGATAATGGTAAAACATAATTGAAGAAAGGTTTATAAGGACACTAATTCACCCCCAGTGATTGTGCTTCCAATATTCGTAGTAACTTGTATTCTTTGGTCGACTATCTAGGTAGTAGTGCATAGTTGGTTTTTGTTTAATTGATAAGGAGACATATGCAAAGTTAGAGCAATGGATTCAATATTTAAAGAAACTAGTTTATTTGTCTCTCTGTGCTAGTCATGGGTTCCTCTTCTATTTTTATTTCATTATTGTACATTATTTCTTCATTATTATATGTTATTAAATTCTAATGAAGTTTACGTTATTTTAATGAATGCATGATGATATAATAACCTTGATCTATTATGAAACAAACATTAACCAATAGTTTTTGGTATCTAGATTTTTGTTTCCCCTGGCACACTATTATGAGGACTACCTAAAGTGCGCACTTATCCAAATTTTTAAACAAAATGATACATTAATGTGAAATTTGGATCTTAGTCTCATATTCAGATGGATGGGTTTTGAATAAAACTAAAATTTAACCACTTTAAATTATATCTTTAGAGATATAATTTCATCTTGAAATTGAGATATTAAACATCATTGAGGTTCACCTTGGTAGTTTTTCAAATCTATAATTTTTGGGGGTTATGAAATAGTTATTCACCCATTAAAAACTCACACCTTTGTTTGGAATTTATTTGACATAATTTTTTTGATCCCGTGGAAGAGTTGTACATAGGACACATCTACTCATTTATTGTGAAAATGATTTGGAATTTACCTGGTTTTAATCTTTTTAGACTAAGAAATTGGGATTTTCCACCTCAAACCTTTTCTTTTATGTGTTAATAATTGCCATCCATGATTACTTTCACCTTATCTTATCAAGAAGCACTTTTTATGTGTCACTTTCTACGCCTCTTTTTCTTACAATGTGCAAGTGTAAATTTTCAAATTTTTATAATTTACTTTCGAATGGTATCTCTAGAATGAGTACCATGTCTCATATTATAGCCTCATATGTTTCCTTGCACTCTCACCATATATCATAATGAATTATAATCCATATAGTTCATATTGGTTGTCCTATGACATATTTGACAGGACATTTTTTGTCCATTTGAGATACTCTAAGCTATAATGCAAGTTATTCAACCTATGTCATTTCACTCTAGAGTGGTTCCTCCAAAATGGGTGGTGTTTATCAAAATGTATTGTTGTTAGCTCCTTTATAATCTCATTATATAGGAAAATAGATTAAAAAAAAATCAACCACTTCCTATTTCATGTACCTATCAACCTTTTCTTAGGCCATTGTATTTCTAGTTTAGCTATGTTGAGTTATATCATGATTTTATCCTTGACCTAGTTTTTGAATCTAACAAATAAACCTTATACATTAGGATAATGTGTTATGTTGGGAAAAAATACACTTTTTGCCTCTCTCAAAATTTATTATAAATTTAGAATTGTGTGAATATGAAAAATTCTCTCTATCCCCTATTCTCTCTCTATAACTTTGAAATATAAAGGAAATGTGACATTTTATGAATATTATGATTTCTCTCTCTTCCTATTCTCTTTATAGAACTCTAAAACATAATGGAAATGAAGATTTGTGTGATAATAGTGGTTTTTCTATCCCTATTCTCTCTATAAATCTTGAATTCATAATGGAAATGATAAATTATCTATGAAAATAATTAAAATTTATTTTCCTCTCTCTCTATACCTTACTTCTCTAAATGTGTAAAATGAATTCGAATATTTGGGGATGGAATAATTTACAATGCACTATTTCATAGCTAGTATGGTAGATGTGAATCCATGCCAAATTTTTGATAACCTATGTTGTTGACAGGTGTAGGTGTTATGACTAAACTGAATATGATCATCGAAATTCAAGTCATGTATTTGCATTAAATTGTAAATTGCATCTTTTATTTTGAAAGAGAAATTGTATTGCTATTATTATAAATTGATTATTATTACCATTAGTATTCAAGTGATAATAAAATTTATTGTTGATATCATACATTTGCAAGAGTGTCATATTTATTTTATTTATTTATTTTTAGAATATTTTTAGTTGTAATCAATATATAGTGAAGATGCATATACAAGTATGTGATATGTTCCCAAAAACAAAGTCATAATATAATTGAACTTGTTTATTTAAAACTCTATTTGAATTTTTTTACTTTGACTAATAATGGTTATAATCCAAGTTTTAAGTATTTCATGAAACCAATTACTCTTGACTTGTGAAAGGATAGTTTGATTATTGAGAAAGATGATATAAAATGAGAAACCCATATCTTATTGAGCTTAGTATTCCACTTATTTTGAGTAACTAATGAGTGGTTTGTGTCTCTAACAATGGGTAGAATCATGTAAAGAGGGCCACATATATGTGACCTTACAATAGTGGAAATCCAACAAGTCATTGGTAAGGCATCATATCTCTAAAAATCATTGTTAAGCTTACTTAAATTCTATGTAAACGGAAACTATTAATCCTCATAAATAGTTGCTAAGTTGTGACTCTAATATGGAGAACACATATGTAGTGTAAGAAATGGAATATCAAATTTGTTGGGAATAGAATATACACCTAACATGTTCCACCATGATATTTCTTTAATTGAACTCGTAGCAAAATAATGATGTTATAAATCACATGAGAAATGATTATTTGTGGACCCACATATTCTAGATCATATTAACCATGTAAGTGGGACTTAAATTCCATAAAATGAACCCTCCATCCAAACTTAGAATGGTTTAAATGAGATTTTACCTCTCTTATTTTTCAAGGCCATATAATAAGGGGGTTATCTAGGTGACCCTCCACTAGTGGTTAGATGTATAATGCATACACTTAGGGGTATTTCCTCATTAATTACTTATAATTAAGTTGGAACTCAATGTACCTTGTAATTTGTTTCTTAAACCCAAAGTGGAATATATCTCCTTATAAACTTTGATATATATATCGTTGTATAAAAATAAATTTGGAGCCATAGGAATTAATTTTTCATCTTGGTTTAATGTATTCTCAATATTAATGTGGATAAAATTGATTATGCCCCTTGATTACAATTCTTTACTCTTGTGGAGTTTTGTAGAAATAGACTTGTTATTGTTTCTCATGTGATAAGTATGTGTGATATAAGTGAACTAAGTATTGTTTCCTTGCTCGGAAATTGTATGCTACAAAAACTATACCCTAGTTTTAGTTTTGTTTTTGGTTCTTAAAATGTGTACATGTCATATGGTATCAAAGAAGGGGTTCAAGCTTTGGAACCTCTAGGTTAAACTCATAATGTTTAATGATTGTGATTGTATAGGTGTAACATAATTGTCATGTTGAGTGTTGTTAGAGTGTTGTGTGAGGGTAGTAATCAATTTTGAATTATCAAATTATTTTGATATTGCACCACCCTATTTATTGTAAATGTGTGTATAAATCCTTGTAATAATTTTTCATTGTAACTATCAATTTTGGTGATATGGTCTTGTTTTGTGTGGGCCCTTCTTGTTATTGGCCCCACAAATAACTTCATGTGATAATTTAGAAAATATGGTAGTGACAGAGTTATATCATTTTATTATTCTTATATTTAAGTTATGTTGGATGTGAATATTTTTATCTATGTTTTATTTGTAAACTTTGATTATACTCAGAACCAAAACTTTTATGACTTATTAATATGATTCAAAGTTGTTTTTGTTTAATTATTACATTATTATATGGTTTTCATAGTTTTAATGTGGTTACTCATCCATTTCTCTTTGATTTCCGGTTTTTATTGGTTTTGGTTTGTGACTTTAAGAGTTTTTAATTTTTATGTCATGTGGCTCTTTGTCGTGAAAAATGTAAATGTGGCCTTCTTAAATGGGTTGATGAGATAGTTATACTATTTTTCGTAATGTTCATATATGTTATATGGGGGTATTCCCAATGTGTCATAGGTATTCATTGCTTAGGGCTATAGTTAGGGATAAACGAAATATGTGTGGATGAATCCCACAAAATTGCAGCAATAAGAACTATGAACAAAAAATACACAACAAGAAGATAGGATTTAACGTGGTTCACCCAATATGGGTTACATCCACCAGGAAAAAATTGCCCATAATTTATAAAAACCCAACAAGAGTATAATCCACTCTCATATCAATCCTCTCACAATTACATTGCACGGATCTTGTTTGGAGTTGCACTCAAAAAACTCACACAAATTCACACACGCGCGCATGCGCGCACACACACACGCACACACGTATACACACATGCACGCACATGCACACACACACGCGTGTGCACATGCACATGCACACGCACACGCACGCACGCACGCACGCACGCACGCACGCACGCACGCACACACGCACACACACACACACACACACACACACACACACACACACACACACACACACACACACCCACACCCACACCTATCTCTATACCATATTTCAAACTATTTAAAAGCATGTCAATAGGTGACTGTCTAAGTAGTTTTACAATACCATAGATACCAATACCATGGGCTAAGAAACCAACCCATAAAAATATGGGTTAAATACCACCCATATAATTAATACATGAAATGGTTACTCCCAAAAAAAAAAATCTCAGGGGCTACCTCTGCCGAACCACCGACGAGAATACATGAAGAGTGTACAATACTTTTAATTTATAATTTACAACACATATAACATGAAAAAGGCTCAACAACCTAACAATATCCCACTTGGAGACTAATTTTCTCTAAGAAAGATTCTCAACCCTTCACTGTCGTTCATGAAGGCCAACCAAAGTTGAACATAGCTTCATTTTCTCCCTTGTGACCACCTTGGTCATTATGTCTATAGGATTACTTTGGTATGAATCTTTACCAGCTTCAACTTCTCTTCATTTAAATGTTTCTGATGAAATGGTAACATAAATGTATATGCTTCATCCTAGAGTGGAAATGGATTTCTTTATTACATGTATAGTACTCGACTATCACTATGTAGCTTCCCTTCCTCCCGTTTATGCCCCAAATCCTTAAATAATCAATTTGTAACCAAATCATCTCTTTGTTTTCCTCTATGGAAGAAACATATTTAACCTTTTTGGTTCACAAATCCATAAGCTTATGTAGTCATGAAATCCATACCACTATTGTTTCACCTACGAGAAACACATAACCTCTCATGCTCCACCTATTTTCCAAATTTCCATCCATGTCTGAATCTACATAACCATGAAAAGTGGTATCTGATCCACCATAGTAAAAAATTATCCCCATGGTCCCTCTCAAATACTAAAGGATCCACTTCAACGCTTTCCAAAGGTGCTCTCTACCCGGATCACTTATGAACCTACTCATTGTTCCTACTACATGGGAAATATGTATCCTAATGCACACCATGGCATAGATCAATTTGAAAATTTTGGATGAGTAAGGTACCCTAAACATATAGATTCTCTCCTCCTCTGTATTGGGACACTACTCCTTTGATAACTTGAAATATTCTACCAAAAGAGTCCCAACCGGTTTAACATCTTGCATACTAAATATTTCCAAGACCGTCTTAATGTACTCTTCTGAGATAAAGTCATCTTTCGTTCCTTCCTATCCCGATATATTCTCATACGAATGATTTTTTTATTCCCTAATATCCTTCATAACAAAGGAATCACCAAGTTTTTCCTTGAGTACCTTTATTGCATGTATGCTTTTACCTGCTACCAACATGTCATCCACATATAGACACATGATAATGTAACTTCCATCATCAAAATTCTTAAAATATACATAATGGTCTGAATGATGCCTACAATTTCCTTGCTCCATCATAAAACTATCGAATTTCTTGTACCACCTGTCAGTGAGTTTTTTTCATTTCATACAAGATCTTCTTTCACTTGCAACCATGTTCTCTTTCTCTATGACCTCTTATCCATGTGGTTGCTCCATGTATAATTCCTCCCCAAATCACCATGAAGGAATGTAGTCTTCACATCCAATTTTTATAATTCCAAGTCTTTCATTGCCACTATCCTATGAATAGTTGTAATAGAATTCATCTTCACTACTAGATAAAAAATCTCATCGAAATCAATACCCTTCTTTTGTGCAAACCCCTTGAACACCAACCATACCTTATACCTTTTTGTACCTCCATCCTCCTCTTTGACTCTATACACCCACGTGTTTTGTAATGATATCTTACCTTTAGGTAGGTCTACCAAATCCCAAGTCTGATTTTCAATGAGAAACTGATGCTCCTCATCCATGGCTTACTCCCACTTATTCCTGGTATCTTCCTACAATTCTTCCCCAAAGAACTATGGATCTCCATTGTGATTGATTAATATATAATTAATAGATGCATAAAATTGTTCAAGTTCCCTTCTCACCCTAAAATACCTCCTCACCACAGGATTTTGGGGTTCTTATGGAATAGTTACATGAATAGGTTATACCGGAACTAGTTGTTTTGCAACGTCCTCCAACACTTGTGTACTCTTTTCTAGATTCCTCTCTCTAATCCTACAACTATTGTTTATACATGAATTTTTCATTAAATACCACATCCCTAAACTAGAATATTTTCTTGTTCTTAAGGATACAAATCTAAAAACCAAATTCATCCACGCCATAACCAACAAAAGTGCATTTTTCAGATTTAGCCTCTAACTTGGTCCTATCATCTTTATCAATATGAAAAAAGGCTTCACATACAAATACTCTAAGAAAGGAATAATCAACCTTCTTACCATACTTTGCTTAAGCAAATATTGAATGAATATATGCCTAATATTAATTGCAATGTAGCAACAAATGAATATACATATAAGTATATAACGGACCCAAGAAAATTAAGCTAGACAAATATGAAACCTTAGTTACTGAAAGAAGGGATACGAAGACTTAGCCAATTCGCAACCAAATATGTATTGTGCCAAAAGGGTCACTGATGAATAGATAAGGAGAAGTTTCACAAAGAACCTCAAAAAATTGTGTGAGCTGAAGATCTCCTAGACTAAGACACCCTGGAATGGGTCATGGGTTCTGCAGATGCCACAGAACTTCTCTTGGCATCTGTGACTTCCCAAACCCTCGAAAAACCTCCTTTTTAATTTCATGAGATGTTCTTTATCCTTCACCTCTTATCACTAGTATGTTGCATAATGATTTTTGATGTCGTTGATAACCTACAATGAAATATTCACCACTGTAAAACCCTCAAGAGTGCATAAAATCCTAAAAAAGAAAAGAATGCAAATGAGGGGTCGATTATCCTTGGTTGTCAAACAAGTGATCTTACGACTAAGCATTACACTACATTTCATACCAAATGTAGTTCTAGGTGTGTGTGTGTGTGTGTGGAATCATTCCCTATGTCGCTCTTGTGTGTGTCACACTTGATAAAAAGAAAATAGCTAAATGTAAGAAATGTAGTAGATGTGTACATGGAATAGAATGAAATTCCCCTCCTATGAAGTGTATGCAGAATAATGTAGTCCCTTTACCTTGAATGGATGCTTGAATGCTCTTAAATAGCCTTTGGATGCAACCTTAGGTGGTGATAGCTAATACTTAATGTTTAGTCCCTTATTATGATCACATAACTTTATATTTATATGATTCCCTTGTTTCCATTTCGTAACTAACCCCGAGAAGGCCAACTACTAATAAGATAAGATGCTCAAATGGATAGAAAGGACCCAAAAGATATGAATAAATAATAAAGAGGTCAGGGGCGCCCAAAGGGGATGAGGGCACTGGTGTTGGCATCCTGGTCGGGAGCTGGTGTCCAGGACTTAGAGAAATACAAGGGTCAAAGGTTAAACCGAGAGCAAGAAGGTGTGTAAGACTAAAAGTGGCAACAAAAAGAAAGTAAAGATGGCCAAAGACATGGGTTAATTAGTACTTTTCTTACTTATGAATCATATGAATAGTAGTATGCAATCAAGACTAGATAATTACCCAAAGTGTGTGATTTTGTGTCTACATTTTCCCCCACTTTATGTTGTTGAGTGAAATCTCGATAACATAAAGTAGATAATATATGTGTACTTGATAACCATGTAGATTGATGGCAAAAGCATGCCGAGAGATAAGGAAAAAGTGTGGAGTGATAAAAATGTGAAGCGTGGAAACTAGAGAGGAGAAAGTGCAAAAGTGATGATGATGATGACCCTAGGGTGGAAACACATGTGTAGATGTCACCATTGTACCTATTGTTGATATTGATTGTTTTTATTGATTTTGTTGATTTTGTTGATGTTGGATGATGTTGACTACCGCTTCCCATAAGGATGGACCTGCAAAAGAGAAGAACGATCAAGTAGTCAAATACGCATGTATATGATCAAAATGTGTAAAAATTATGTAAGAAAGCATGTAAAATGCTAAAAATGTGAAAAAGGAACATGTGCACTTGATCCATGATGAGGAAAAGACTATAGAAAGGATCCTATAGGTGATACCGAGGAGCGAGTTTTTTGGAAAATATCACGCCAAGAATGAGTTTTTGGGGCGATCTCACTCTAGTTGTGCCAACCTAATTATTTAGGGTGATCTCATGTCGAGAACTAGAATAGGTGTAGGCATAAAATTCTTGTGTCATCCTCCATCCTTTAAATGATTCCTAATGTATAGAAAACCACTACAGATGGTGTGTGAAAATTTGATTCGATTCGACCAATTCCAACCCAATGCTAAAAATAAAATGTTGTATGTTGTGTGCTAAGGGATATATGCCTTGTAACAGCCAATGTGTAAAGTGATGTAGAATGTGCTGCACTAAAGAATGATGTGTAACATTCCCCGATCACGAGGCATCTAGGAAAGGTTAGGGGATCCCACGCGCTACTATCTTGGTCTGGAAGGTGGTGTCTAAGACCGATGACTTTGTTGTACCGGTACATACTAAACTATGTTGAACTATAATTGTAGGTTTTTGTATGGGGTGACTAATTCATCCAAATGATTCCATTTATCCAAAAATTCTACATCTACTTCTCCTTCAAAATTCTTTATTTCCACTTTCGTTTCAACTTTAAAAGGTGTATGTGCAGATTTTACCTTCTCACTTACAATTGGCATCTCTTCATGCTCTTCTCATTCTTCCTCTTCGTGGATTTTTCTGATACTAGATTTTTCAACTAGTGCTCGAACCACTGAGTCCATGGAATCTTTCTTAACCGAAGCCATCTTTTGCAGATCTGAAATCTCTTCTTGTTTTCTATGCAATCTATCCATCATGGTCTCTAACATCTTGACTCTACGGACCAAGTTCTCTTCCTCCATTTGAGCTCGAATTCTCTGTTTCCACTTCTTCGTAGAAATATCTGGCCCACAAGGTAAAACTGGTTCACCTTTGGACCTTGTCACACCGTCATACAAAATCACAAGAAAGATTTGAATACCACAGTCGTGGATATATAATTAGCTATGATACCAAAATGATCTGTAAAATTGTAATTTGGAACTCTACAAATCACACAACTATGTTGTTCTACTTTCAACTTTGGAAAATGACATATTTGCTTGAACATTAGAGCTACGTGACTGATTATCTAGTGCTATAGAAAGGAAATTACAAAGAAGGAAATAATTCAAACTTCAACACCAACAATTTTATCTTGGAAACCTCCAATGGAGGAAAACTAGTCGGGAAGGGAAACTACTCTTTCTTCCCACTTTTATTGGTCTAGTATATACAATTACATATTACAATAAGTATGAAAAGAAGAAACAACGTAAATCTTATCTCCAATTACTTGCTTACTCTGTTTCTACACCTTGCTCCTACAATTCCATTCCAGCATTGAATATCTTGCTCACTTGCTCTCATTAAACTCTGCTTCTCGATCTCTCTGGATCTTCCAATGCCATTCTTTTGTTCCTCTCATGCATTTATAGGCCTTCACATGTCCTCCTATGTACTGGAGAATGTGAAAGGGCATGGAAGGGAAGAGACACAGCTAGACACTTCAAATTCACATCCATTCACATTACATTCTTCTTTTTTGTTCGAAAGTATCAAGACCGCCACCCTGAGCAGACCGGTGGTCTCAGGACCGATGCCCTGGCTGGATGGTGGTTTCATGACCGCCACCCTGCAGGGTGGTTGTTCTCAAACCGTTGCTTTCACACAAAGCGGTGGTTCTTTCTAGAACCTCCGTTTACCTCAATTTATTCACTTTTCTTGTTTTTCCTTCTTGGTGCTAATGGAACTGATGAAGTGGTGTGTTTTTTTGATCCCTATGGATCATACCTCCCCTACTTAGGAGGCTTTTGGTCCCACAAAATCTTAGTGGGGGAGTGGTAGAGGAATCAACTCCCTTTCATGCTCATTCGAGTACCATTGGGTCTGCCTTGGTGTCTTCTCTCATCCAACTGCCAAGACTCTTGTGGATCTCGATTTGTTGCTCCAATGCTACATCCTTCTCTCGAGTTACCTCAAGTACAATCCTCCTTGGAAGGTAAATTTTTTATCTTTCTTTCTTTTTCATGCATAGATGGTGTTAGTGGATGCCAGATTTTGCAACTTACTATCACGTGCATCTGCGCATGAAGTATGGCCTAAAATTTTCTTCTCTATCCTTCTCAAGTATGGTGAAGGTCCCATACTTGTAGTGGTTTAGTCCTTTCTTTTACTGTCTCTTGATATGGATTGGCTGAATCCTCTCCAAGTATGTTGTTGTTATAGTCACCACCATTCCTTATATCTCCTCTTCTTCTTGTTACCCCACGGTCAGGTCCAATGAATCCATAGGTAGATACGGTGACTGCATAGCGGAAGTTTGTTTTGCTCCTTGAATGAGCAGTTCCTGTGGTGGCTTCTTCTGCAAAAACTGACAAGTGTTATCCAAATTCTCCATCCTTTGGTCAGAAATATCTATGCTCTCATGCCCATTTTGTTTTTCTTCCAATGAAAGCAAACAAAACTGATGATTTTCTTGAATAAGTCTTGGTGCTTGGTTGGCACTTACCATAGCTTTCTTTGATTTTCCCTAGTGTGCCCCGATGTTAAAACTGACTCCATCCTTGATCCATCTGTACTGGTTCTCCCTCCTTGTGAACACAACATCCCTGACATACAAGTAAGGACTTCCGAAGACAACGTCAAATGCATCATGTGGAATAATATCAACCTCAAATACATATATGTATTGGGTATGTATCCCAAACTGAAACTTGCACTTCCTTGTAACTTTTATTTCTATAACCTTCTTCACCCATCCCAGTGGGTATGGATGTGGATGCGCATAAGTATCTAGACCAATTTTTTTACAACCGCATCAAAAATCAAATTTGATTGAAAACTAGAATCTACTAAAGCATTTACCTTAGTCTTCTTGATTTGGATTCTGATTTGAAATAGCTTACTCATCTCTTCTTCTTCTGCTGCCCCGTACATGTTAGTGGCCATGCATCCCAGCCTCTCATCTACATCCGAATCATCCTCAATCTCCACCTCTCTTTCTGTCTTCACAGTGGCCATGGATTTCTTGGAATCCTTGGTTCAGTGTTTTTAAGGTGCGATTCCGGATGCAACTTTTAACATGTGGCGTCAGTATGTCCATTTATATCACAATTCTTACAAAAATTCTTAGGATATTTACAAGTATGCAAAGCAATAGTGGTATGTTTACCTTTCCATTTACCTCTGCTACTTGTCTTCCCTTGTTCTTTGTCTTGTTGTTCTGTTGATTGGTCTCCCTTTGGCTCTATTTCTCCTTGCTTCTTCTCGTCATCAATGTAGTATGCTTGTACACAAGCTTCATTGAGATCCTTGGGCTTTGTGGAGATTACCTTCCTCCAAAGGTGAGTGTGAATTCCTCCCAAATACTTGGTTAGAATTTCCTCATCCTCCAAGTCCATATTAAGCAACATGGCTTGTCTCCAAAATTCCGTAGTGTAGTCTTACACACTTTGACCACTTTATACTGTCTAAATTACCACCACTTAATCATCATGTCAGTATTATGGCCAACAGGGATAGAAGTTATCTCTTATCAATTCTTTAAAACCTTTCTAAGTACGCATAATAGCACATTTCTTCTTCTCACAAGTGGCTAGATGGGTTTCCTACCAAACCAGAGCATGACCTTCCATTTTTAGATGTGCAAAGGTGACCCTTTATGCCTCAATGACATTATGCACACTAAAGTAGACTTCCAACTATTTTAGCCATTTATCCAGTAATTCTACATCTACTTGTCCTTCAAAATTCTTTATTTCCACTTTCGTTTCAACTTTAAAAGGTGTATGTGTAGATTTTACCTTCTTGCTTACAATTGGTGTCTCTTCATGCTCTTCCCATTCTTCCTCTTCATGGATCTTTCTGATATTCAGCTAGTGCTCGAACCACCGAGTCCATGGAATCTTTCTTAAATGAAGCCATCTTTTGCATATCTGAAATCTCTTCTTTTTCTATGCAATCTATCCATCATGGTCTCTAGCATCTCAACTCTACGGACCAAGTTCTCTTCCTCCATTTGAGCTCGAATTCTCTGTTTCCACTTCTTCGTAGAAATATTTGGCTCACAAGGTAAAACTTCTTCACCTTTGGACCTTGTCACTATCATACAAAATCACAAGAAATATTCAAATACCATAGTCCTGGATATATAATTAGCTCTGATACCAAAATGATCTGTAAAATTCTACTTTGGAACTCTACGAATCACACAACTATGTTGTTCTACTTTAAACTTTGGAAAATGACATATTTTCTTGAAAATTAGAGATTTGTGACTAATTATCTAGTGCTATAGAAAGGAAATTGTAGAGAAGGAAATAATTCAAACTTCAACACCAACAATTTTATCATGAAAACCTCCAATGGAGTAAAACCAATGTCGAAGGGCAAATCGCTCTTTCTTCCCACTTTTATTGGTCTAGTATAGACAATTATAGATTACAATAAGTATGAAAAGAAGCAACAATGTAAACCTTCTCCCCAATTACTTGCTTAACTTGTTTCTACACCTTGCTCCTACAATTCCATCCCAGAACTGAATATCTTGCTCACTTCTCTCATTAAAATTTTCTTCTCGATCTCTCTAGATCTTCCAATGTCATTCTCTTGTTCCTTTCATGAATTTATAGGCCTTCACATGTCCTCCCATGCACTGGATAATTTGAAAGGGCATGGAAGGGGAAGACACATGGTGGGCACTTCAAATTCGCATCCATTTGTGTTCCATTCTTCTTTTTTGTTTGAAAGTGTCAAGACCGCCACCTTAAGCGGGCCGGAGGTCTCATGACTACCACCCTAGGCGGGTGGCGCTTCTAAAACTGTCACTGCACATAGCAAAGATGGTTCTATCCGGAACCTCTGTTTACCTCAATTTATTCCCTTTTCTTATTTTTCTTTCTTGGCGTTGATGGAACTAATGAAGTGGTTTGTTTTTATGGATCCCTATGGATCATCGCACGATAACAAAATTACTATCGTGTGATGCAATCTTTATGTTTCACCATGCATGTCACACAACTTGAAAATGAAAGCTTCATCAAGTAAAAAAGTTAACACAAACCCCAAAAATTTTCTGTTTCACGAAAGTGGTTATAGGTATATTCACCAAGGATTTTCCACATTCAATTTCCCAAAGGTCTCTTAAAATGAACCCTATAAGAGTGAAATAATAATATGAACCACCAATAGAAGATACGTGAGCCATCCCCGTACATCTGAATTAACCAAACTCCAATTTATTCTCCTTTCTTATAGGTCCAACCTTGAGAAACTTTACCCTTTTATGTTTTTATATACAATTTTCACATAAATCTAAATCAATCTAGGTAATCTATCCTTCAAAATATGCATACCCTTTTGGCTCATGTGACCGAGCCTATAGTGTCGTAAAGTTGCATCTACTTTTGTAGCAAATAAATTACGATAATCAACACTACTAGTTAAATACAAGGTACCAACCTTCATACCTCTTACTACCATAAGATAACCCTCAATTTCCCTCTAGGATTCTATTGTAAAAGTCACCATACATCCTTCACTACCTAGTTTCCCTATGGATACCAAATTTTGTCTCAATTTAGGCACATGTCTAACACCCTTCTACTGTCAAGTGTTCCCATTTTGCATCTTAACCTGAGCACATCATTTTCCTAATATGTTGCAAGACTCATCATCACCAAGATAAACATGTCCAAAATCCCCTTGAACATAATCAATAAAATAATTCCTATGTGGTGTAGCATGGAAAGAATCCCTAAATCTAAAACCCAAGACTTAACAATATTATCCAAGGAGAGAATTAATGCATCCTAAAAACATTACCTACTACCACATTTTCCTCCTTGGTGTCTTCCTGTTTGTTCTTCTTGTCCCAAAGATCCCAACAATCCTTCTTCACATGCCTAACCTTTCCACAATGTCATCATACCATCTTGCTCTTTGATTTTGACCTTCCATGATCACTTGATTTTCCATGGTTTCCTTTCCCTCTATTCTTCTATCTCCATCTACTCTTGACCACCAAAGAATTCCCTGAAGTAGAAGTCTCCTAAAAAAATTCCTTCACATTTCCTCGCTAAGGATCATTCCTATAGCATCTTCCTACTTTAAATTGGCATTGTTAGAGACCGATTTACTCACGACATCACCAGGTTGTTCCAACTCTATGGTAAGGAGTAAAAAATAAGTAGATCCATAGCTTCATCATCAAATTCAATTTTCACATAGTTCAACATACTCACAACCGTATCAAATTCATTCAAATGATCATCAATAGAACCATTCTCAGACATCTTCATATTAAATAAATTTTCCATTAAAAATAATTTTATTAGAAGTAGATGGTTTCTCATATAACTTCCCTAATGTGTTCATCATACCTTCCGTGGTCTTCTCCTATGATATATTAAACGTGAACAAATATGCAAGGCATAATTGTATGGCCCTAAGTGTTTTCCTATCAATCAACTCCCAATTCTTTAGTGGTTGTTATAGTTGTAAATAACACGTGGTATTATTTGGCACCTAAGAGACTAATTTATTTTTTGGACCAATTGACTTGATCCTTGATTCTTCTCCACATTATGAATAAATTATTAATTATATATCATGACACTATCACTCTTGTAAGCCTCATAAATCTTTTTCTTATTCTTTATGCATTGGACACATGATCATACTCAACACAATTTTACTGATGACCCTATTTTCTCTTCCATGTTTTGATGATTAAGTATATAGATTGGAATAAATGTGATAAATCTTGAAAATTTTGTGCTACCTAATCATGCATTGATAGATTGACCAAATATAGATTCTTCCCATACACTTTCAACCTTTGAAGTTTTCAACAAAATACAATAATCACCCTTACACCATCCAACCGATTGATTACATGACCTATTAAGTGATAGCATTACTAAATACCTATATTCCTATTAGTGTGACATATTTTGTGTATGTCATATACTAGTGGAAATAAATTTGCTTATATCAATCATGTAGTTACTCCTTGGTGAGACAATCAAGTCCTACTACTCCTTGGTGAAGTGATTTAGGAACTTTGAGGTTACAAAATTCTTCCTATTATGAAATTAATTCCTCCTTGGTGGAGTGACTTTGATGACTTTGGTTTTTGTGTACCCTATGATGGCGGTAGTTATTTTGAGTTATATGTGATATTTCATTCTAACTATTTGGCTACATTCTCAAAACTAATGTTAAATTTATAGGTGGGCTAGTTTGAGGATATTGTACTTTTGGGCCATATGGGCTTCAATAATAGACACATTATTGTGATAATTGATTCTCTAGCTCAGTTATTTTAGTGCTCCTTCGTGAGTGATTTTGATACTTGAATTTTAATTGTCTTAGTAGATGAAGTTGTGAATTTTTAGACTCATTTTGGTAACTATACCTAGAGATAGTTGTTATTTTTGGTCATGAAGACCCCGTTACATTACTGGATGTGTTATTTTGTTGTATTATTGTAATGAATTGTGCATGTACCATTTATATACATTTATGACAGAGTTTTATGATCGGATAACTTCAATTTATGATTTGTAACGTCCCTCTTTGAATTGTGGGTGGCCTAGTGGTGAATCATAGTTGTGTTATTTTGTTGTTGTAAATGTGTCATTTACAAACATATATTGATAAATTTATCCCTTAACCTTGGTGATGTGATTAGGGTGTATATACTATTCCTTATTGGGTGAGTGTAATGTTGAGATTTTCTAGTCATATGTGGTAAAAAGTTGTGTTGTAGAGTTGGCTAGTGGTTATGTTGATGGGATTTATTTTTTATTAGATTCCATGTGTGGCTTGGGAAAATTGTGGATAGATTATAACTAAAATTTCTTAGATGTTAAAAATATATGCGAACCGAATTAAATGACTAACATAATGAGTGAACTTCCAATCTTCACAAAAGATGAATATTTAGAGAAAATTACAAAAATAAAAATAAAACTTATTACCTTACAATAATATTTTAATGGCAATGTCCATTTCTATAGTGACATTAGTCAATATTGAGTTCCGTTCACTTATGTGAACCCCTAAATAGATTTGGAAAATTTGTTACACAATGCACTTATAAGGGGAGGTAAGTGTAGTGCCCCTCACACTTGCCACCTTTTTACCCATTTATGAAAGCATAGTAAAAATATTTTGTGCATGATCTGGTAATTACTAGTGCTTGGTAGACATGTTTACAATATGTGGAAGCATGTTCCATATTGGGAGATATGGAGGCACGGTAGGACACCCCTAATATGGTAAGTAGTGTTCCCGAAAATCCCTTAAGGACTTACAAAGAAATGCAATAGCAAGATGTCTAACTCGATTTAGTTTCCTTTCTAGTATATTCACAAATGGTGTTATTAAAAGGTCTTGCAAAATTTTAATCAAACAACTTTGGCGATATAAAGTAAGCTCTACAATTCTTATAAAATCTTCTAATTGGTGCTAAAATGGGATTTTTTTTTTTATAAGAGGTAAAAAGGGTTGAGGGGGCCCTACCCCATACACCAACACCACTCCAAGAGAGCAGATAATTACACAACTACAACATCAAAAAACAAAAATATAACAGTTCATAGTAATAAGAGCTCTCTGAAGCTCGAGAAGCAAAACAAACAACAACAAAAAACATAGAGAAACTAACAAGCAGTGATGAAAGTAATGACCGGATCAAAGATAGTAAAAAAAACCAAAAACATCCCACCCTAGATCATTTATAGGATTTTTCAAGCCCCTCCAGCACCTTAGCCCATTCCTTCACCAAAGCATCAATATTACCCACCAAGGTGCCCAAGTCGAAACCATCAGGGGTCGCCTTTCTCTTCCTGCCCTGACTATCCACTTCACACAAGAGAGGTCTCTGGCAATCTGCCCCAGAGTCTAAAGGTGTTGCATATTTGATTTCATTGTGACCACACTCCATTCCATGTAGCTATGGAGGATAGCTCAACTGATCCATCTCTTTGGTTATGAAACCAAAGTTGGCCTTTAAAACCTCAATCTCTTCGACATGCCCGTTGTTGACCACTTCCTCCACCTGCGCTTTCATCTTATGCCAATCATTAAATAGAAACTAAACTGATCTCTTAGTGAGTTGTATATCACCCTTGAGTTCCTCAATATCCATCGTCATCCTAGCCAAATGGTTTTCCCCTTTTACAGGTCTGACGTGACCCGTAGCCTCGAAGTGTTGTTCCAGTTGAACATTGATAGGGGTCTCAACTTCCTATTTAATGGAATCACCCTTAGTGTACAGTGAAGTACAAGGGACCTGCTTCGATTTCAAATCCTTAAGATTTTGGGCCGCCACCACCTCCACCCCGTCCTAGTCATCATCCAAGTCCCCATCCTGAGAGTCAATGTTGTCACTCGAATCCTCATCCTTTGATTTCGAGCCAGTACCATCCACATAAGCTTCCAAATCCTTGGTAAGGGATCCAGTTTTATCAATATCCAAAGCCGCTCTATTTACAAGGGCAAGGATAAAGCCTTGATGGAGAGGAACAACGATTCTTCTCGTTTTGAACTGCAAAATAGAGTCACATAGGGAGAGAAATAGAAACTAGGGAAAACTAAAATGGGATTTTTAATACAAAGCAACATTTCAAAAATGTTGGACTTATATGAGTCCCAAAAAAATCAAATAAATGAGATTTAATACAAAATAGTTAAACTTATTTCAAATAAATAGGACTACACTATATTTAAATGATTTATAAAATTATGACTCTTTTATCAAAAATCTTAACAAAAATTAGTAAAATAATCATATTAAATTCAATATTTAATAAATAGAAATTAATAATAATATAATTTTAATTAGTAATCAATAAATATCAATATTAATTAATAATAAAATGGTAGTAAGAATATGTAATAATTAAAAATTAAATGATCCTTCATATCCATCCCAATTTATGTCTCGTTCTAAGAAAAATGGTGGTGAAATCCCAAATGGGATTTATTTGTACAAAGATCCCTCTCTCAGTGTCACCTATGCAGATCACTCTAACATTAATGTTAGAGAAGATTATGCATTTATGTTATAGGTGACTTGGCATTCAAATTTATTTTGAAGTGTGTAGATTTTTGCAACTCGTGAGATAAATTTATATGTTTAATATGCATTTAGTTGGTAATCTATCCATTTGAATATATTTTTGACTCTATTTTTATTTGAATTATAATATAAACCAAATGGACATATAATATATATTGGGTAGATTTACGTATTAAAAATTACATTATGGTTGTCATGTGAAATTACTAGCCCAAAAATTCAAAAGTTGAACATGACAACCAAACCATAATGTGAAAACTTGGTTTAAAACCTTCTTGAATCCCTCTCCGGTCAGTTTTCTTCCAAGTGATGGTCATGTTGACCTTGCAGTTCTCCTAATGTAATAAATTCAATCATTCCATTCAAGAAATGTAGCAGAAGACTAGTTCTCCAAAGAAACCTAAAATGGCCAATTTTGGCCTTTTCAAGCACGTGTGTATCCTCCAGACGGTTCTAAAAAGGACATAAAAACTTGAAGGTGGTATTGTAGATAATTAAAGGTTTTGAAAGATTTAGGATTTTTTTGTGATTCAAGGGTAGTCTCAGTACAAAAGCAGGTCTTCATGTGTAAGGAATGAATAGTCAAAATATGAACATAAACTTTTGTGGATGATTCTGAATCTCCATAAGGATTTATATGATAAAAAATTAGGAAATTTAAATCTTAAAGAATCCTCTACATTTTAGTAGCATCAAAATTGATCCAATATCTAATGATTTCATTATCCTGATAAAAAAGGGGCCTTTTTTGAAGTTGAAACCAGAACCAAGATCTTAATACTATTCCATTGGTTTTATAATGGATTTTGGAGTCATATTCATATAAAATATCACCTCCAAAGACCATCTTGAGCTCACAGAGAAGGGGATTTTAAGTTTTCACTAAGTTAGTGTGTGCATGCTCCATACTTAGTCATTTTTATCCATTGCCACATGTCACCACCTTACTCCAAGGCACCCTTTTTTATCCCTATTTTCCCTTTTTTTCAAGGGAGCATAGGGACATAGTAAAGTACACCCATAATCGGCCTCTTTCTGGGTCCCCATGTAAACCCATTTCACTTTGCAAGGTGATTATATAGCTCCTCCATCCTCCTCACACATAACCAGATTCCGCCACTTGTCATCATCTTGCTCCATGGAACCCTTTTTTGTACCTATTTTTCCTTTGTCCCAAGGGGACAAAGGGGATAAGAAAGAGTTCCCATGAACAAGCCCGCTCTCTGGTCCCCCATGTGACCTCTTCTAGTTCCCTAGGTGTTTACTTGGATTTTTCAATCTCACTCACACCTGACCAGATGCTTCCACTTATCATGATCTTGATCCATGGTGCCATTTGTTTCCCTCTTCTCCATTTATCCCAAGGGGATAAAGGGGACAAGAAATAGCTTCCATGAGCAAACCCCTTCATTTGATCCCCCATGTGATCTCTATCAGCTCTTCAGGGTGCTTGTTTAGCTTTTTCATCTTCCTCACACTTTATATCATGTTGGAACTTGGCATAATTTTTCTCCAAGGAGATTTTTTTGTCCCTTGTGCCCATTTTCACCATTAAACCTGAATTTTTAACTCCATACAAACTTGCATTCAACCCAAGGTCAAACCATGGCGAGCATGCAAACACAAAAGTGTAACTTAACTTGTTTTTAAGTCATTTTCTTTACACAAGTTGACCTTCCACCATAACTACTTTAAAACATTCAAAAACATCATATTATAATATAGGTTTTGTCCAAAATTTTCCAAAATAGCTATGGCTTCTAAAACCGAGATTTCTTCATATCTTATTGACCAAAACCCAACCGCCAGAAATTTTGACAAATTGCTTTATTCCTGTGCGCCTTTGAGATGATTGCAGCTACATACCAGATGATGCCCTATATTTTTCACAATAGAAAACTAAAACCCTACCACCAAAAAAATCTTTTTATTCTAAGAGTTCTAGCGAAGAAACACGGTGAAAATTGGAGCACGAGATCTCGGTATAAACCCGGATCCAAAGGTGAAGGTGGTTCCATTGAAATCCGAAATTGGTCATCTCACTTACTAAAAATAGTAAGTTCTCTATACATTTATATTCCAAAAATATTAATCCCCGAAACAAAAAAACTCTCATCACTCGTAACATCCAAAAATAGTGAGAAATAGAAAACATGGTAAAACAAACAACTTACGAAAAATAGCATATTCCGAAAAGCAATTGTCCCAAAATAAAAACTTTATAAAAATATAAAAATACCATCAACTAAGGTAATATAAGTGTATTACGAGATTAAAATAACAATATTTGTGTAAAAAGGATTTTTTTCCAAAATAGCACTCCTAACTCTAGTCCAAAAATAGAAAGTTTTAGTTTTTAGTGCAGAAAGTTGTGGTTAGTTCCATTTTCACTCATATTATTTCTCATTTCCATCATCACATGGTCATACAATTTTTTTGTATCTCAAACGAGAAATAAACCCCTCCTCAAAATCTCAAAGCATCATTTCCGAGAAGCACAAATTGATACAAGAAGATGGAATGACAAGACGAGACCATCAGTAAGCAATACCTACAATCTTCTTGATCTCACCAGCCATGCATACCTCCCAAGAGTGTTTCTAAACACTTAATTGGTCCTTGGTGATGATCTCGGTGTAATTTGAAGGGAAAGACATGATTCTTCCTCAAGTTCTATTCGAGTTCAATCCTTCCATCTCAGTAGATGTCCATTTCCATGAGGATAAAAGTGAGCAATGGTGTCCAGATGGCATAAGCATGTTTCCACTCAAGTGAGAGATTGGTCAAAGAAATGAATTGTGTAGTAATAATGGGTTTCATCATGATCATAAGTGGAATGAGAGATTCATGGAATAAGCAGAGGGCCATCTCTTTGAGAAGCAAGTCAAAGCAAGATAATCAAGCTATCAAGACACTCGAGATCATCGGATGTGAGGAATAAAGAAATCATCCCATGGATAGCCTATGAGCAAGAAGGTATGTAATCATCCCAAATATGATCTCATTCAAGACATATTCTAGATTTGAAAATATTAAGAAGGTAATATTTATGTGGGGCACCTTGTATGCAAGAACAAGATATCATCCCTGTTTCATATGTTGCCATTCACAATAGTGTTTTTAAACACTCAATCAAATACTTGGTAGTATGTTCACTCACCCAAAGAAGTAACATTTCAATCAAACCTCATTTCAAAGTGCAACCAAGGGCCATTGAACATGAACCTTAAAAATGAAAGATAATGAAAAGAGGGTGCATCGAGGTTCCATATTCCAAGAGGCTTCATACAAAGGTGAGATTCTTTGAAGATCCCATAGAGCCTCATGATCCATATAAGACTGATCCATCACTTCCTCCCATCCTTCACTAGCATTCAACTATGTCTTCCTTGGTGGTGGAACTTTCCCATAATGAGAAAAGTGTGATCCCTCACTAGCCTCCTGAAAGTGCTCCTGTGAATAACATCATGTCTACTCCAAAAGATCCATTCCCATGGATTCAAGAGTTGCTCGCGAGTGAACCAAGAACAACACAACAAGATGTATTGCGTGACCTTGGAAATATCACAAAATTATTTAGTTCCAAGTGGAGAAAGAAGGTGCAAGTGGCTTCATGTCTCTTCAATGGCACTTCTAGTGACCAATATGTAGAAATTGCACAAACTAAAGTTGTGAAACCCATAGAGGAAATGACTCAAGTAGATTATGAGTTGATTTGCATCCCTTTGGGTCAAGCTACACATGACAAAGTGATGCTCATGTATTCAAGGAATCCTTTTCCCACCTACTTGTTCTAAATGAAGAGTACAAATGAACAATTGAGCAATTGGAAGAGCACGTGAAAACTCTCAATGCCTACATTCAACCTTTCTTGGAGCCCAATTTAGTACCTCCTCTTTCTATGGAATACATTTCTCCAATCGTAGCTTTGACCCTGAAGTGATCAAGAAGGCACAAGGGCATATGATGCAAGGGAAGGATAATGAGAGATGGATTGAGAAGATCATCAAGAAAGGAAATACATTGCTCCCATAGGTTCTCTCTCTACTCAGGTATGTTCTTGCCACTATTGTGGAAGTAAAGAAAACAAGAGAGGAGATTGAAAAAGAGAAGATCCACTTAGATGAGGTGTTCCCACTTGTGTCCGAGATGAGTTACCTCAAATCTCACATCCTTGTGAGTAAAAATGTGTTCATGTTTGATGTTGAGAACTTGTCCCCAGATGGATCCGCATCATGGATGATAGATATAGTATGATAAAAGATGTCATCTCTAAACTTGACTGTAGTGGACAAAATTCCTTCGATATTTTGAATGAAATGTGCAACTCTATACAAATACTTGGATTCCCTCCACTCACCGAGAATTCATCATCGAAGAAATTGTTGCTTTCTTTTAGGATATGGTTAGGAAAGAGGTAGGTGATCCTCTTTCCTTTAATGAAGATACCTTAGAGTCCCTTGCCAACATCGAGGCTCTATTTCTGACATTACGATAGATCACAAAAGATGGCTCACCAATGTAATATTATCAAGGATGTTCCTAAGACATGGATCAAAGTGTAATTTGTATTTCGTAAGCGATAAGGTGATATCTACGACATCTAGGTTCAGTGGAGAATTCCAAGGACAATAGCTCATTCTGAGAAACCCTCCCTCAAGAATCATGAATCAACAAATTCTCTATTGGAAATGCTTCATCTACATCAAAGCATGACCTTCTCCCCGTATTCTTCTCTACTTCCTTTCTCTCTCATGTTCTAATTCTCCGTTGGGAAGGGACTTTTCACTTTTTGTCTTATTCATTTAAATGTGACCTATAGTCAAACATTGTAATGAGTTCCCTTTAATTAATAAAAAGGGACTCACTTTTCTTTCCTAGGAATATGAAAGGTCACAAGTTGTAAGGGTAAGTGAAAATTCATGTGGGGGTTAGACGAAGAGACATATTTGTAATGTTATAAATTGGAATGGCTTCTCCATTCTAAGGGGTTGGAAATTGTTGATTGAATGTATGTTGTTGAGATTACCACTTCTACATCAAGCAATAAAAGTTGTAATTCTTCTATTTCTTGTCTTATGTTCCTCTACTCTCTCTTTCCAACTTTGCATACATGATAATCTTGTAAAACCAAGAAAGGTGTTTGCATCTTTGATAAATGAGTCAATGGAATTTTGTGTCTATGATTTGTTATGTCTTATCATTGTTTACATTGTTGTGTTCTTCTAGTTGAATGTGGTCTTACTCTGGTTATTGTATGTGAGCTTTGAAAGCCTACTCACAATAGTAACATTTTCTCTCCTTATTTCCCCACTCCCCTTTAACTTTGTTCATCAGAATTCCTCCCTTGTACCTTGTACAAGCATTTTCCACAGGTTTAGTGGAGTATTCTTGTGTGATCCCCAACCTAACGGCCACCCCTACTTTAGGTTAGTTCACATTCGATAATGGGAGCCTCCACATACACAAGAAGGAGAGGCTTAGCCCCATGACAGTTGGAGGAAACCAACAATTTTCCCATATGAAAAATTATTTCACAAACAATTATATAAAACACCGTTGTTACTAAACAATATCAAAAATTATAGTATAAAAGAACCATAAACATTTTTACAAAATTAACCTTATGACAAAAAAGGAAGAAGAAAATATCTCCATTCTTAGTATAAAAAAAAAAAAAATATTTTTTTATTTTTTAACAATAATATCATAGTGTCTAATTGGTTCGTCAAACAAAATTCTAAGAATTTTATCACTTTGTGAATCAAGAAATTCACTACCATACACTCTACTAAATGTAACATAACTAGGATTTTTCTAAGTTCATAAAGTGAACTTGGAATTTTCAAAACAAGTTTAGCAATTACAATTTCTAATTCTCCACCCCTTTTAGGTGTTCTTATTTCATTCACATATTCATCATAGTTACCCAAAATCATTTCTTTAATTTTATCCCGACAAAAAAACTAACATGTACACAACGTCATTTCTCAACTTAAAATGTGCATCTCAATGTGAATCTTTATTTTTATTATTAAACTTGCATTGTAATAAATATCTTGAAATAAACATTTTCCATCACTTAATACACCTAGGAAACAAAAATATTACAAGTACTATAATTTTATTCAACCATAAATGAATAATACATTTTTTTGTTGCATTCATATCTATTTGATATAGCAATACCTTATTTATCACCTAAATATTTTATTATATTATTTAGATTGACTTCTCACTCTTGTTCAAATGTGATGTTCTAATTACCATCATATTTTTTTAGGGGTTATAAGATTCTTAACTAAAGTTTCTTGGTTATAAACTAGTTTGTTTCAATCTATATATACAATATTTAGGGCTTTATATTTATGTACGTAGTGTGTGTTACCAACAAAGACTCTAATGTTTGTGTATTGTGTGTACTTGGTTAATACTTCACCATTGTAGTTACATCCATATTTTTTAATGCATCAAGATCGACCTAAACAAACTTGAAGTTGTCAATGTTTAACTTAATGTAACAATTTAGTAATTCACTAAGTTTCTCCTAAGTAATTTATGTAGAAGTCTATGAATTCGCCAAAGTTTCATCAATTATATCATTTTCATTATGTCAAAGATAATGTGTTGTGTTATCAATTAAATAGTGTAGAGATCTAGTGATAAAATTTTACCCTTGAGGACTTTAATAGAAAGCAAATATCAACTCATCGAGAGCAATAATAAGTAATTTCTTAGTAGTATTGGCAATTTTCTCCATATTTAAAATTTTCAAGTAATTATTTTTTTAACTAAAATTAATTAAAAACTAGTAATTCTAAAATATTTAACTAAAATATAATTGTTTCCTTAATTTTTCATATTTGTTTGTATTTTTATATTATGTGGATAATTCTCTCTCTCTATACACATCAATAAACATTTTAAATGTGATGTTTCTCATTATTTTGTAATATTTAAACCTTTCTAAAATTTAATATAGTAAACAATGAAATAAAATGTGGCAGCGTGTGGATTTATTTAAAGGAAGGTGGCACTTGTGGTAGCATGGGAAAACACTCAAGTTATTACTAAATTGAGGATTCCGTGTTTTATCTAATTACCATTAGTTGTTTTTGAACTACTTACATTACGTGTGTCAAGCAAGAGATGGAGGATCTTTTTATACATTTTTGCACTTTGTTGCGAAGGATTATGAAATGGCCTTTTACTCGCCATTTCTAAGAAAGGACTAAATTTGTTGTTTAGAATCTACTCCCGCAAAACTATGGGGGCTATTGAAAAGATAAATGGCAAAGGGTGTATGAATTTGGTTGGTCGCCCTCGTGTTAACATTGAATTTGGTTTGGGCTTTGTTGTTTATATGTATTTTGTAAGCCTCGCTCGGTCCTTACCCGTGATATTAGCAATTTTGTTAGGTTTTAAAATCTATATCTTGGTATGTAAAGAGAAAGGGACCCTTCAACCCTAGTTTACCCGTAAAAAACAATGGTTCATCATTTGACTATGATGCCCATAAAACAACCTAAATAGGCCACTATTGTAATAGTATAAGCAATTGTTTTACTCCTTTGTAAAGGGATAAGACAAAAAAATTGTAACCATTATTAATGGTACTAGCCCCTTTGTAAAGGGATAGAGAGCATGTATGCGGAATTTTGTGTCAAGCAAAGATCAAATCTAAAAACTCTTGCAGAGATAGATTATCGTAGATTGTAGCCCGTTTTGGAAGATATAGCCCGTCATTGAGAAGATTTTAATGTCGAAGTATTATTTTTGCAACATTTACTCAATTGGTTTGTGCTTTTGCAAACTCAAGACGTAGTCCCATTGACGAACTCCATTACCAATTTGTAGTGTAATGTTCTTTGTTTTATTTTTGTTGCTTGTTTTAAATCAATAGTACTCTAATTTTAACAACAACAAAAAATAAGCTCATTTTTACGTAGTTACGAGAAATTGAAAATATTAAGTTTGGTATCCAAAATTTGATGAATTAGTCAATGTATGCATAATCTAATCATGTTAAAGCAATTTTGTATCATTGGTACAATTTTCAACCTAAAAGACAAGGAAATTGAAAAATTGATTTAGTATTTGAAAATGAAGAAATTGGTTTTAAAAGCCCATTTTCAATTCAAAGACTCAACAACTCAATACCCGAATATCCAAATGTACAATTTCCTTTGTGAGTTCTACTTTGAAGTGTCCGTTCAAACCACGTAAGTTGGCTAAGCATATGCCTCAAAGTGGGCCGAAATTCACTCTTTTATTTAGCATTATTATACAAGTGTTAGTTCCTTTGTTTATGTATCTTGTGGACAGGGAGACAAGAGGACAAAGGGACTAAGTTTTCGAGACAACAAAAAATTGAAAATTTGGGGACAACAGAGGATGAATATTAAAAATAAAATATAAAAATTAATAATTAAATATTTTAACTTTGTTTAATTAAATTTAGGATTTAAACTACATTTAATGTATTTTAGGTATTTTGAAATTATAATTCAATGTTTTTGGTAAAAAAAAAAAAAAAAAATAAAAAGTAAAAACATCAAAAAGTTTTGAAATAATTTTTATAAAAATAAGGGATTTCCCCTCCAAGCCTCCGTGTCCCCAAAACGTATAGGGCATCACCAAAATTTAGAGGATGTGTCCCCACATAGCACTATCTCGAAACCTTTATTTTTCATTCATATGTTATCCACCATAAGCTATTTTTAGTTTCCATGTCTCATGTCACTACCATCTGTATGGTCGAAACGCCTAGTAGGAGCTTTTGTATGATCATGACATTGATATTTGTCCCCATTTTAATTGGATGGGCACATCCACTCCTTCTCACTTTTCTTGTTTTTAATTATTGAGTGGTGGTATTGTAGGTGCAAGGACATTTCCTCTCAACCGCATGGACGTAACTTCACTTTCCATCTAACCCAAGTGATTTGATGACTTTGATCCATCTCAATGTGGAGGCCCATCAATTGATGACACAAAGGTTCTAACTCTACTATGTTTTTCCATCTTCTTCGATAGCATGATGAACCCATGAGACTTCTATTGTATACTAAAGGCGAGGTAGTTATCTTGTTAGCATTTAATTCATATTTAATAATTATTATTTGTCTCTTATCACACATTTGTGCGTGTAGGACTAATTTTACAAGTTTGACAACTCAACAATTCAATACCTAAAAATCTTAAAGTACAATGTCATTTTTGAGTTACTAATTTGAGGTTTCACACCGCATAATTTGTGGCTAAGCACATGCCTATAAGTGGGACACAATGTAGACACATTAAAACAGTCTATAGACATTTATTTAGCATAAATGTACAAGCATTGGCACATTTATTTATTTGGTCAATTTTGATCCAAATTAGGCATTGTTCAATGGACTCGTCAACTTCTATAGTCTAAAAGCCTCATTCATAACCATTTTTAAGTTTCCCCATCTTGTGTCATGATTATTTCTATAGTCCCATCACCTGTTAGCAATTGTTAAAGAATCATGACACTTTACTATTTGCCCTCCCCCTTTTAGTTGCATAGACCCATCAACCCATTAATGCATTTCTTGTTTTTATTTGGTGAAGTTGACATGAGTGAATATCATCAAAGTTACAATTCAAGTCATATACAAAAACATGTGGAAATTATTTGAAAGAAATGACAATAAACAAAGCACAATATATCACTTCTCATTTTTTATCTAACAATCTATTGCAGAGCACTTTAGTCACATATTGGAGGTTATTTATGTCATGCAATTTCTACTTACCAACACTTGTATTCCAATCCGTGGGGTCTAGCTATTAGAGGGCCACTTAGTTCATAGCCACTCGAACCCTAATAGAGGGTTGCAAGCTTTGATTTCTCAATACTCTACGTCAAAAAAATGGTTCATTATAAAATGATATGGATCATAACATGCAAATTTAAAGCAAGGAGACATAATTATGGACCCAAAAAAAAGTGCTTCATTTTATAAGTGATAAGCACTAAGCAAGTGCATTCATACAACCTAATTAGCTAGGAAGCACTATTAAAACCTCTCACGATTCATTAGAAATAGTTGTCGTAGCTCTAGGTTGACATTCATGTGTCCATGTTTTGTCAACCAATATATATCACCCCATTAAACCTTTTTGGATTCATGTGCAAAGGCCATGGCAGCTTTAGATTGACATTCTTACGTCTGAATTTTGTTGACCAATTAATTTTCCCTCTTTCCTTACAGGTTTGATTACACATTTAACTAAACGTGATTGTGTTTTACATGTGATGTTAGATTATAATATTTTTTTAAATACTACACTTATAGAAACAAATAGAAGATTAAAAGATTCGAAATTGGGTTCAAAGTCACTCTTAAAACATACAAAATATGAATAAGTGTCTTTATACAATAAAAGACTCGTCTAGGTGTTTTGAGAGGTTGCTCGCTCGAAATAAGAGCCCTTTAATTCAAATATATAAAATGTAAATATACATGAATGAGATTTAATTATAAAAACAATTCCAAGATGCACTAAAGAGGCAAATCTGACTTGCATATTAAGACAGGTTTAATCACTTGCATCTTTTCCAGCAATATTATGTAGTCCAAGATCTCTTGTACATTCATACCATTAATTGTCTATTATTTGGTGTTTATTTTCGTGGATTAGATAATGATTTAAAAATTTATGTTTACATATTTTGACCCGAGATATTTGATATTTCCACAATCCATGAAGAAGATAAGATGCCTTTGCTGGAGATAAATGGCATATAAAAGTTCTGTTATCACGTACAAGTATCTTCTCAGATATTGACATATTAATCGTCTCAAATGGTTGCAAAATAGATTTATCAGTATCTGAAGGGACAACATCACTAGATTAGTGTTAATAAGTTTGTTTTAATTGGAAAGCCATCTAATAATTTTTTTTAAAAGAAACAAATTACAATAGGTATAATGGTGGTTGTTTTACAACTCTTGGCATGCGCACTTTCAAACAACCCTACTAAACTTTACCATCATTATGTAATCAGCACATCAAAAATTAAGTCCCATGGGCACATCAAAAGCAACCAGTATTAGACGTAGCTTACATGTCCCAACAGTAACATAAATCAAGACAACAAATAAACAATGCATAGAGAACTACACACATGCAGCAGCAACGCCCAGCAGTGGTGGAGGATCATCACAACGGGCCTAAATCCCCCCAATGGAGCTCATACACAGTGGATGCACTGTGCCCCCTCTATCTTATGGTGCTTCAAGCACAGTTGGGTCAGCCGAAGCCAAAACAAGCACCACACACCTTCTTTTAAAAACACTAATCAAAATTGTCACAAAATTATAAAATGCTGAGTTGTCAAGACAGTGCATACTAACTCGTTACTCCGTACTTAACGGTACTATATCACACAGAAAGAAACTGAAAAAACCATAAAACATTTTTGATGTAGGATGCAGCCCTGCTCTATAGTGCAAGTACTTACAAGAATACACGTGGTTGAATGAAATTAAATTCATACAGTTGCATCCATGAATGGTGTTCCTTGCACATAAGAGATGGGACGAAAGAGATATTTAGAACATAATTAAACATCAAGAAACATGGACATGCATTGCAGGGAACTAAACCTCTTGGGAACTCCCTAGCCGTGTAAAAAAACTTGACCGTTCAACTATCATACAATAGAGAAGCTATCTATGAAATGGAGATATAAAAAACCTGCACGCAGCTAAGATAGCTTTGCTGCCAGAAGAATTAGGCAGCTTCTCTGAGGCTATAACCAACTAGATTTATAGATTAAACAGCAAATCAAACAGGCTTGGATCTGATTACCACTTAGAGCAGAGATTTATTTGTGCTTATCAAATGGCAGAGAAAATCAATTTTCATGTTTTGATTTCAACTTTGCTAGTCGCCGTTGTATAAGAACTCTCTCATTTTTCTTTCCCAAGTTGTCAAGTAAGACGATAAGGATTTCTAATGTAGACATCACTTCTAGACTGTCATAGCCAAATTCCTTTTCTTGGATCTGTAAGACCCTCCACATGAGAGGCTCAGCTCTATCATCCTTCCCCAACGCATGTTGTATCAATGCTAAGCAATCACAAGCCTCCCCTGTTAAGAAAACCGATTTCCAGAAAATAAACTGTGACATATAGAAAAGGGACTTTGTAACCTTGACTACAGATCTCATGAAATATTCAAGATAAGGTACATGGACAGAAGTGCACTGGATTGCCCATACATCAACTTCCAAGAATTCTTGGTAAGCTACTCACCAACAAGAAGTCCATCTTTTTCAAAAACTGCTTCACGTATCCTCAAAGCATCCAGAGCTAATCCCTCTGCTTCCTTGTTTCTCCCTTGACGATATAGATTTGTTGCGAGAGACACCATGGGAACTGAAGTCTCCGGTGCATCACGAACTAAGTTGGACGAAAGTATCCTTAGGCCCCTCCTAAGAAGATGCTCACTTTTTCAAATTTTCCAGATTGGGCATAAGAAGTTGCTAGGTTCTGAAGGTGCAATGCCAAACTAGGATGATCATTGCCAAGAGCTTCCTCCTTTATTAGCAAGTTCTTCTCCCACAATTGCTGGGATTCTTCTTCTCTGTAAAACGATATAAGATAATTAGCACATATTATAAAAGAATAACACACTATTTTTTTCATGCACTGACAGATCTTTAGTAGCTTACTTCCCTGGGTGCATAGTCTATAGACTATATACCAAAGCTTCAAATTAAATTCTGTTAGGCATTGGCTTCACAGTTTGCCCATAACATGAAAGGTTGCATGCAACATGATAAATCTGAATTGATGAAGGAAATTTTTGCAATGAAGCTCCAAGAGATATTCAGAAAATCTTACATAATTCTTCTCCTAGACACTGACATATAGCAAAATTAATACAAAGGGGATGCTTAGAAAAAACCTAAGCATACACTTTCCTTGTGACAAATTAAGATCGGTTATAAGGATTGTGAAGTACAATGTTTTCTTATGGAATTTTGCATCTACAAAATGAAGCCTCAACTGATCAAAGGAAGAAGGAAAACTGTTGTTTCATCTTTAAATAATGGTGCCTTCTGGTCTGATACATATCGGGAAGGGGATCTACTGCATAAATCAAGACAGAGACAAATTCTACCTGCTTTGGAAAGAATATATCGACTCCTCAAAAATGATTTATGAGCATCACCCTCAGTAAGGACATGATGAACTACTTCACCTGTTTGTAGCTATGATCACATGTAAATCTAAAATGGAACTACCTAGCACTCTGAGATGAACCAAGGATAGCATTTGAGATTAAGTGAAAATAGCCTAGAATTTTGAATTCAAATTAGAGATACCCATATTTCTCTTCCAGACACAGGATATGGCCCTCATAATCATTAGATGAATTAGAATATTAGGAAAACCATTGGTGGTTTATGTTTTCTAAAATACGTACTCAAAGCATGTAGTTGTTTGTTTGTTTATGTATTTGTCACACGAGTGCTGTATTTCTTATGGACTGCCAGCTTATATATAGTTTAGAAATAAAGTTAATATGGTATCAGAGGCAGAATATTAACAGAACCATTATGTTAAATTAGCCATTTCATTTTTGTGCGGAATATTACAGGGATTTATTGATGGCATACTATAGCAATAATAGTAGCAAAGGAGAGTCTTGGTTGGTGTTAGTGCGAAAAAATGCAGTGCCCACGAGTATGGTGGTACGCAAGAGAGATTGTGAAGAATGACTGTAGATCCATGAGCAGTGGTAGGAATTGTCATAAAACAAGGGAGATAGAGTGTGTCATAGCACATCTACATCAGAGTTGAATGCACACAACTGTAGGACACACAGCAGTGTGTGCAGCAACAAGATGCATATGTGGGTGCCTTTTGTATATTCACCTGCAAGTAAGAGGAGCTCTGCTGCTGTGAGATGCGTGTGAAGTGTCGCATGGTATACAGAGGTGTAGTGCAAATTTCTGCAGATCCCGATATACAAGAGCAGTTGTTAATAAAATTTATAAATTTTAGGATTAATATGTTTTAATTTTTAAGTTTAGACTTTAAAATTGATAAAATATTTCTCCAATAGGGTTGCGGTTTGAACTAACACAATATATTTTTGTTGGAACAAAGTCAGAAGCTGAAATTTTGCTTGATTACCTACAGTAGTGTGTCAGACAGATCTGCAATTGTATTTTAGTCTTTCAACCTTTGAATTGCACGACTCTTTGGTTTTTGCAAGCTAGGTGGTGTGTTTTTGTGGTAAACAATGTCTACAATACAAGCTTTAGTCTTGCTTGAGTCTCAAAATTGACCGGGAAAACGATGGGCTATGGAGTCGTAAAATACTGACCATTTCAGTATAGGAGATCTTGACCAAATTGTATTAAACAAAGAACAGAGGCCAGTCGATGTTGAATAGTACAACAAAAAGCATAAAGAAGTTTGAAAGCTTTTGAAGTTCTTTGTCACAGATTTATGAACCTAAGCAAGCTCCTTGAACCTAGTATTTTTAAATTAATCAATATTTTAGAGATTCAGAATTTAGAATGCTTTTGAAGTTCTTTGTCGCAGATTTATGGACCTAAGCAAGCTCCTTGAACCTAGTATTTTTAAATTAATCAATATTTTAGAGATTCAGAATTTAGAAGAGGTTATTATGATCCCAATCTCTACATCAAAATCAGTGGAGATGACATAATTTCAGGATTCAGATGAGGTTATTATGACCACAATCTCTACATCAAAATCAGTGGAGATGACATAGCTATCCTAATTGTCTGTCAACAATCTTGCCATCACTAGAAGCAAGGTCGATATAATTCAACAGATGAAACCTAATATTTGTTCTGTTTTTGAAATGACAAATAGAGGCCTCTTACATTAATGTTTAGGTGTAGAGTTTTGGCAATTTGATCATGATATTTTTGTATCACAAACTAAATATGCCAAATCCCTTTCGGTAAAATTCGAGATTATGGAGTCCAATCCAATATCACCACCAATGGAAGTTGGGATAAAACTCTCAACTTACATTGATTCACTACCAATCATTCAACTAGTATATCATCAATTTATCTTACTACCACTCGACTGGACTTATGTTTTGCAGTGAGTTGTCTTTCCTAAATCATGTCTGAGCCACAAGATCATTGGCAAGCTACCAAACAAGTCCTTCAATATGTCAAAGGAACCTCGACTTTGGCATTCTATATCATAGATCTACCGACTTCATGCTATCCGGATATATCAATTCTGATTGGGCTGGATCAATTGATACTAGGAAGTCTACAACAAGATATGTTTTCACTCTTGGTTCAAGAGCAATTCCTCGGTGAGCAAAATTCAGTTGCCTTATCTTCCAACCAGGCAAAATAAGGCAGTTAAGTACAGGTTGTGAGACGATGCTGTTGCAGAGCATATTGGTCAATCTTCAACTTGACCAAACATCATCGACCTTATTTTTCTGCGATAATCTGAGTGTTCTCAAGATGATGAATAATTGGGTTATCATGTGAGAACCAAGCATGTTGAAGTTTTTCGTCATTACATTAGACAGTTGTACTTAATATTCTCCTACAAAAGAGTAGATAGCTGACATAATGACTAAACCCCTTGCAAGAGATAAATTTATCAAATTTAGAGAAACTTGGGATTTTATCTAGTTCAGTCATCATAGTTAGTCAAACTATTGGTTGTAAATGTTAGCTAAAATAGGGACATTGTTTTGACTATTCAAAGCATGTAGTTGTTACTCGGTTGATGTATTGTTACACAGGATATTGTTATGGGCTGCCAGATTTTATATTGTGGGGGAATATGCAACAAATTTCACAGCTTGAGCAATAAAGTTAAAAATAATGACCATCTATAAAATATAGTCAAATTGTTGACCATGCTTCAAAATTTCATTAGTCTACAGCAAGTGGGTCTATACTGTAGTTTGCCACAAGATATTCTTATGCATTGATATAAATGATATGGACAGTGAGGGTACTTAAGATAGACTCTTTAATCTATAGTTTGCATTTTCCCCTTACATCTATTACCACTTGTAAAAATGTACAAATGTAGTTACACTTAGCAGTTGTTGCAAATAAGTTAAGAAGAGATCCTCATGGAGAATTCAGGAGACTCTCCATTCATTTGGTAATGTATTATTCTACTTCTTTATTTCTATGTTGGTATTTTCCAACAAAAAGATGAATTAGTAACTATGTTGTTAGCGGTTGATATGAAGTCAGACACCCTATTATTTAGGGATGTTCTTCCCCTGTTATTTAGGGGATGAAATTTAAGGAATCCTACATTGGCTGCATATTTTTAAGGTAATCGTTAGTTCATACTTAGCTAGTTGTTAATCCTAAACTTCACATATGTAAAGCCTATTTAAAGGCATCATTGTAAATACAATTTGGTTGGAGTTTGAAATCTAATAAGGAACTTGTAATTTAATTCCCATTCTTTGCATTTGCAAATTGTCTTTCGCATTCAAGCGCGTAGTCTGTCATATGGAGAGAAATCACACATCCTAGTGCAGATCTCAGAAAGGAGAAGTATGTCACATTAGTGTTGTGTAGACCCCAATCAGTTGTCTTGTATATTTGAGAGGATCCCCTTCGTGATTCCTCATCATTGGTATCAGAGTGGAATCTACTCCATGGGGATTTTGAAGCTTAGGTGCTCTTGATGATAGAGCTGTGAGTCACTGCCACAGCCCTTTGAGTTTCTATTACACATGTACCCAACCCATTATGGATTAGAGAATTCAAGGCTCGGTTTGTAATCTTATGCTCACAGCTTGTTGGGCTGATTTTGATGCCACCAGAGCACCCAAAAATATAGACGTCAACATTTGCTTCATCGGAAACGAACACCCAAGGCCTGAGGTATTAAAAAATCAATTTTCGGGTTTACTTAAGTTACATGCTTGTTGTAGGTTTGGTTTTGGTGCAGCACGAATTTCAATAAATATTTGCAGCCTGGAAATAGTGTCGCATATGTACCACATCACCTACTTCATCAGTGTCACATTACATGCCATGCCATTGTGCAAAAACGTTGTGCCATGTCATCATGTTGCCAAATGCATACATGACATCATCATGGCATCATCATATTCTTTGGCTTACTTCATCCTTGCATGGTTGCATTTTTTATTTAACAATTGAAGTTTGACAAGGTGGTTCTCATTCATCCAAAGTGCAATCGACGTCAATGTTTTTTTGAATTTGGCTATATTTTCAATGGCTACGTAGTGGTATACTCTAATTTAGGATTTTTTCTAATAATCTTGAAATTTTCAGTTTTCTTTGCAACTAGCTGCTATGTTTCCAATTTTGGAACTTACCAAGCACCTTTCTCACTAGTTTGGAATCAGTTTTTAGCGTCATTCTTTATGAACATGCATAAAAAAATTTAGTAGACTCTATATATGTATCAAGATATATTCTATTTTGAGTAAAATATTTAAAAATTTAGAAACTCATTAAAAAAATCAAAAGAAAGTATAGGGAAGCTTTTTCGTTATAACTCATCCTGAAAGTACGAATTAGATGCCCTTCGCCAGTTCTTGGCCCAAATTGGCACTTCTCTCTCTTTCCTTCACTAGTGCATATGTAATGTCCCTTTCTAGGGCTTAAACCAAAAATAAGGGTTTGGCCACAAACCCTAAGAATCAGATTTGAAAATACACCAACACCGAACTGAAAATAATCTGATTTTATAACAGCAGATCCAACAATACACCTTTAGGGTATCAAAATCAGCTTAGAACATTAATTAATATCCCTCTAGGGCAGCGAACTGTACCAGCACTTAGGAACAATCATTCACATGCAATATGGACTGAAAATTATCATAGAAATATCCCAAATACTCAATAAAACCAGCAAGATGAAATCTGGAGCAAATATGTATTTTATAAATTTATTTTAAGTGCAAATACAGCTGAAACTTTTAAAATTCATAACTCCATCAATACTTGGAGTTTCAACACAAACCAATGCTCAAAATGATCTTGAAGAGACCAGCTATCCAATGAAAGTGAAATCAGATTTTTCCAACCATGGAAACCCCCTCAAAACTGATCCTAAACTTCCCAGATGGGTCGCTCCAAAGAAGGAAGGGTGCCAACACCCTAGAAAATGCCCTAGTTGAAATAGAAGTGCCCTATGCACGGATGAATACCTTGTTGTTTTGAAATCTGTCAAATAAGTCCTTGTGACCATAGTTACCAAGTTCGGCCGGATTTGTATGAAATCCGGTTCGAACCGTATTTTTTGAAGCAACCGAATAAATCCAGTTCGGTTCGGCCTTGTTTTTGTAGAAAAAAAAAAATTTCAGGATGGAAAAAAATTTGCCATTTTTGGAAAGGGTCCGGGAAGATGTAGCAGCAAAAACTTGCATGTGCCATAACTTTCATTCTGTGGCTCCGTTTGGTGTCGTCTTCTCTAAAAGTATATATTTTCTCGAGCTCTACGCATTGATGGCAATATTTTTCTTATTTTCATAAAATCCATTTTTGTACCTTTTTGGACCAAGCAACTTCTTGCAATCTTTTGAAAGAATCATTATGATGATGATGATTATGGTAGATGCATGCTTTTTTGTATGATTTGTCTATATATAATGATATAAGTATACAATAATATAAATTTAGAATAATATAAGTATATATATTCCAAACCGGATTTTTCCGTATTTTTCGAATTTTTTGAGAACTCCGAATTTTCGGATCTTTTTGCCCTTCCGAATTTAATCGGATTTCCGAACTGTAACTATGCTTGTGACTCCCGTATGAAGCCACCAATGCAACAAATGAGGGTTTTCATCCCAAGTATTGTGACTCTTGAGGGTTTTCGTCCCCAATAGGATCCAATGAGGGTTTCGTCCTCAAAGTAGAGCCACACAAAAGGTTTTCATCTTCAATGGAGAGTAGGGCACACCATGCACAACCCAAGATATCAATTTTCGAAATAAACATGCATAACCTTCCTTAGGCTATTCGATACACCTTTATATCCTCCCTTTTAGCAACAAGGGTCATAATGGTGACTTTTCACCTATGACAGACCTCTTTAATTGCATGCTTCTATTTTTAATTTGTCTTTGTGAGTTCTCCAACCCAGCTGACTTGTCCTTACGAGGGAAAATACAAAAAGAAGCATTAATAGCAATGAAACAAAACATAAATGAAACCCACATACTCACCTTACTCAAATTCTTCTCGACCACATGAAGAAAAATGGCAAGAAGTCTTCATTTGGAACTAATTCGAAAAAGGGGACATTACAGGTCCTCCTTCTCAAAATTGCTTGTCCTCAAGCAATTGCAAACTCATATGCCCAAGTATCATCATGTCAAGGTGAAGGAACATGTTGTAGTGCTCCCATAATCTAGATCTTGTGCCTATTAAATGAAGGAGCTTCAACCCAAACAAACTCATACCTCTATTGCCCCTTTCTTTGCTTGTCATCATCTCATAATTTCCACCCAAATGATGGATTCCCAATACTTCAGTAATGTTGTCCCAAAAACAGTTGTAACCTTGCATTTTCCTCTCAAAAATCAGAATGTAGGTGGCTGGAAACAAGGTATGACAGTCATAAATCACCTGATTTTTCCCCCAATTTGGAGCTATGTTGGCTGAAGTAGTTTTCTTCATCTAGAACCATCTACCACTATTTTCTCGATGATTTAATGACCTCAAAATGATCACTCTTTTAGTTGTTCAAGTCTGAAAACAACTCATAATCTGATTTTATCAAAATCAACAACTTAAAAATGGAACAGCAGCTGCAATACTGATAGCTCCTTGCAAAATTAGAAATTGTGAGCATAGTAATGACTAAAAACACCTCTCTAAAGGCTAAAAAGTTTCTCCCAATATTCATCAATCGAAAAATGCTCCATCTTTTGACTGAAAAATACTTGCCTACCCACTTGTATGTATGCAAATGAAATCATGTGGTGGCTGTTATGAATAATGACAACACCAATTCTGAAATTATGAGCTATAGTTCTCCAAGGTACATTCCTTTTATCACTACTAACCACCCACATACCTTGTTGGTGATCTCTTGCATGAATATTCAACCATGAGGTAGCTCCACCATGCTTATGTTGTGCCACTCCGACATTATACTTGGCTGGAAGTGGACAAAATTGGGAATATTTTGTGAGTCTATCAATCACAACATATAAACAACCCTTACCTTGAACCATGGGCAGCCCGGTGATGAAGACTATGGAAATACTTTCCCATTTTTGAGTGGGAATAGGAAGGGGTTGCAATAGTCCAGTTGGAAATTCATGCTCTGCCTTGTTTTGTTGGCAAACCAAACATTCCCATATGTATTGAAGCACCTCCTCTTTAAGACCTTTCCAAAAGAACCTTCCTCTCACCTTTTCGTGTGTCTTGAGATAGCCCAAATGACCAGCCAATGGGGCATCATGAACAACCCTCAATATCTTGTTCTTCACCCTTGATTCGGAAACCAAATAGACTCCATTCTTGTAGAGAATGATCCCATCCATTATTTTGTACCTTTCATCCACAATTTCTTCCTCAAAAACAACATTAGCAAACTTATACTTAACTGTAATTAAAGACTTCCAATCAGCTGTTATCTTAGATAAAGAGCAAAGATATGATTCTTTGGACAAAACATCTTCTACCAAATACTTGATTTGAGTGGTTTCCGGAATCATACCTTGAAATATCACCTTCTTGCCTTTATCCATGAAGCTCAACTCCATACTTTGGTAGTTGAGAGTGAACTTTCCCAATGAATGTAACCATTGGACCCCAAACACAAGATTTGTACTAGCTATGCCAATCATATAAAGATCATCACATACCTCATGCTCTCCCAACGTGAAAAGGAGTTGGGGACACCTTCTTGTGCATCGTGTAATGCCCCCTCCGTGCTCGTGTGGAGACGCGTTAATCTTATGATCCTATCAACTCAAGAGCTATTGTGAATCTTGAAGTTTGAAACATATATATATATATATATATATATATATATATATATTCTAACGTTAAGCATCAATCTAACTAAATTTCTTTGCGATATCTATAAATAAATTCCACATAATTTTCAAATGGGGAAACTTATGCATTAGGTGAGTGTTTTAACGGGAGCGGGTAAAGTTTTGGTTAAAGTGATTTTTAAAATAATAAAACAATAATGTCGATAAGTTAGTTTTAAATGTTTAAAAAAATTGAATGATTTGAAATTTAAGGTGTCAACAACAAAGCAAAAATGAAAAGAATTAAATTATGAAATATTCTTAAATTCCTCAAATTTTGTTGAAGCTTGTGCCAACCTCATACCAAAAAGAATAAATAAAAGAATTTTGGTTAATGTAAGATTTCACCCGTGAAAAGGATTTTTGGAAAATTCTTCTTGAGTTTTGTGAGTTGTCGTCATGACAGGAAGTTTGGTTGCTTTTCCATGATTTTGAGTTGGAGCTTCCTAGTGTGAGGGAAAATTTATTGCAATTTTTGCTTGGATTGAGCCTGCTTCAAGTTGAGACCGGTGGTGGACAGAGTTGGCATGGTATATTACTTTGTTTTATTCCTTTCAAATTGTGGTTTTTTTTGCTTTGGCCAACGTGGAGCCAACACCCCCTGTGTTTCCTCTGCATACCCTCCTAGCCGTGCCAATTTTGGAGGGCCTTGTTATTGTGTTATTTTATTTTCGTAGTGTTTTGTCTCTAGCGCCCGGGCATATTTATTACAGACGTGGGTAGCCTTTGCAAGGCACTTGGATTGTTGTTTGTTTGCCACAAAGGACTATGGCTCACAAAGGACTTTGTTTGCAAGCTAAACACACAATGGATCTATTGAAAGCATCTTGGAAACTTGAAGCAAAAGTAGTTGCCATGTATAAATTCAAACGCCCCCTTTCTTTGTCTATATTCGTCCTGGGCCAATTTGGGGATCTTCATTGATGGGCATGCACATATAGTTTTATTTTAAAAAATAGGTTTTTGTGTCTACAAGCAAAATTCCAGTGTAAAGCCAACTCCACAATCCTTGCCATCATCCTCTCTGCCAGTGCCGCCCAGTTGTGCTTGAATTGGACTTTTAAAGCAATTTTCGAACATCCATCTGGCACATTGGGAATTTTTTTTGTTGTCTTCTTTGTGGGTTCGATTTTGGCAACACGTGATAGGGTATGCACAGTTTTGATGCGTTGAAAAGGCCATTGAGGCCACTTTTGTTGGTGTATGCAAGGCGCATGGGTTAAATAGAATGCGTATTAGCTGTGAGAGAACTTGAGCTTCACTCATGTCCTGGTCTGGTGGAGCACTTGGGTTATTGCCCTGCACTTGAGAGACTGCAGGTGTAGCATGTTGTAATATGAGGGATAGGCAGGGATCAGCTGCTCTAATTCTGGTTTGTGGAAAGTATGGGGAGAGCTTAAGATGCAGTGTGGAAAGGTGGGTGGGAAAGGCATATGAACTGTTTGACAAAATGTCTAAAAAGAGACCAGGCCGCATGGATTGCAAAGGATTACAAATTATGCACAAAACGGTGTTCTTGAAGATGCTTTAGTGTTTTTCATTGATTGTGCCAAGTTCCATGGTTCATGGGCTGTCAAGATTGCAAGAAATGCACAAATGGATTCCTTTAGTTGGTTGTAGGAGTTTTAAGGCAAATCTTAGTCCCAGTCTGTGCCAAAGTGGGGAACGTGGAGCAGTGTTTGGTCGAGTCGCCATAACATTGGAGAGATTTATTAATTTTTTTACCATAGGAATTGTTGTTACATTGGTAGTGATGTATGCAAAACATGGGAAGCGTGATCAACACTCGTGAACCATTTGACGAAAAGCCTTTCCAAAATGCAGTCTTAGAACGGGGCAAAGTATGAAGTTTGGAGCAAGTACAGATAACCATCAACCATCAAATGCGGTGACAGGTGAATTGCGCGAAATAGGTATGGATTTTTCCCTTCTTGCATTTAAATTACACACTCTATCATTCCTATGTGGTTGGGTTTCAAGAATTTTGGATCATAGAAAATACATCTTGTACGAATATTAGAACTTTTACCTTGCCCAAAACCTTCAAAACATAGAAAAACTAGCCTCGGAAATCGCACGCATGGAGCACCACACCCAAATGTACCGTGAACCGGAACTTCTAATTTGATCCCTAGTAACGTAGGACACCGTGGGGAAACTTAGCTCTGTTGTTTGAACTCTTTTAATGCCTTTCCGAGTCGAGTCTCGAAGCCCATTTTTGTATATCAGCCACTTGTGGTGACATGTTCAAATTAATAAAATGCGATCGGTTCCGGCTTGCAAATGCCTCTTCGTTTGAGCAAAACTGAAAACTATCGCCACCTACCTCTAGAATGCCAATAAGAGAATTGGAACCAACTCTCAATTATGCAAAAACACTATCGGGGATTAATTTTGCAAGTGGGTTTTGAGGCCCTCCAGCTGTTGTGTGACAGGAAATTTTAGTTGCATTTACGATTATCAGCCCCAAAGATACCCTTGTAACTTGAGCATTGTTCGTCGTATTCGACTTCCGTCGAATGCGATGAAGTCTCTATATATAGGGGAATAAGTGGGAATCATCCAAAATTGTGCTTGAACTCAAGATGAGTGTTTTCGAGACCCAGTTTGTAAGCACTTTTATGTTTTGGTTAGTTTTCTCAACTTGCTACTTTAGCTAGAAACTCCTTCTGAGGGTCTCGTTTGACTTCTAACCACGTGTGTGACCTTTTTAATACCGTCACAATGCTATGTAGAGTATTATTTGATCTTTATCTTGTATGAATGGATTTTGAAATGTATGGTGTTTTCTCTCTCCTCCCTCTTCTCTCTCCGAAATGAATATGATACTTTGGTTGATTTTGAAAATGTAAATGAATTGAAAAGGGTAAATTGGTTTGAAATGAAATGAAAATGGACATGAAATGCAAATGGTTATGACATTGTAAATGGAAATTAAAATGTCTCTTAACCTTCTCTCTCATTCATACTCTCTCTCTCTCTAGAACCAAAACGTAAAGTGTGAATGAATGTGAAAATATGAATGCGTGAGAAACGAACTCTCTTCTTCTCTCTCCCTATCTCTACCTCTCTCTACTCTTTGTTTGAAATTGTTCAAACAATGAATGTGTGGATTTATGCTTGAGTGTAGGGGATTTCCATACCAGTTCTAGGACTGACCCTGCGGTGGTTGCAGGTACACGAGACGAGAAGAAAATGGAAGCGTTAATTGTGTTTTTTTGTAACCACGGGATTATTTTTGGAATACATGTAATATTGTATAGAATATACTAGCGATATAGTTATGAATAGAATGCTTTATTTCATTGTTTCCATGATGTATTCAATCTTGTTGCCTATTGGTGAAATGTATTATTTCTTACGTAGTTGTACTTTTGCATGTTTAACTAATTCCACACTTAGTCGTATTTCATTATATTTGGTTAGGTAAATGAAGTTGATTGTATCATGCTACATTGGATAACGATGTAAGAGGATCCCTTTTATCATATTCAAATCATCATCAAGAGAATGAAATTGAAATCTTGTTAAATATACTAGCGATATAGTTATGAATAGAATACTTTATTTCATTGTTTCCATGATGTATTCAATCTTGTTGCCTATTGGTGAAATGTATTATTTTCTTACGTAGTTGTACTTTTGCATGTTTAACTAATTCCACACTTAGTTGTATTTCATTATATTTGGTTAGGTAAATGAAGTTGATTGTATCATGTTGCATTGGAAAACGATGTAAGAGGATCCCTTTTATTATATCCAAATCATCATCAAGAGAATGAAATTGAAATCTTGTTAATTAAAATTGTTTGTACCATCGTAACCTTGGATGTGATTGTACCAGTAAAATTGATGGTAGTAATCTGGTAATGGCATAATTCATCTATATGCTAGTGGTGTATGGACCTAGGAAATCTCTTAGCCTTCAAAGAAAAATATAACAACTTGTATGTGTTTCCTTTTTTGGGCGGAAAGCGTCAACCAAACTTATAGTTTGAAATATCAACCCTTGTGGTATGGAATGGTCCCTTTGAGCTTAACCTCGTTCCTTGTTTCTATAGTGTAACCGAACACCTCTTGGGACATCTCTACACCTTAGGAATGGAAGTGTTTTCTTTAGCCTTTGATTATAGGAACACCTTTGAGTTCGGAGGTCATGGGTGATTAAGTTGTTGAACGCTAGCTTTGGCCCATGGTAGGGCGTAGATCCCTTGGGTATTTGGAAATAAATTTTAAAACTAATCCTAGGACCTTTTGGAGGGTAATATGTGGACATGTTTTGGTATCTAAACCTTAACATATGGGTTTGTTAACGGTAGGATGTTGACCCATTAGAAATGTGAGAATTGTGACTTGTTCCTTACTCCTTGCTAAGTCTCCATTTTCTAACATCAAAGATATTATGAGATATCTCCTTTGAGAACATGATATTCTAGAACATTAACCTTTGACTTGAACACAAACCACATGTGACTCTTTTGTATCTTATAAATGCTCCCAATCATCTCTATCTTCTAGATGTACCACAAGCATAAGATTAGCTTAAGATTCTCCTCTTATCGTCATGAGATCTTTTCCCTCACAATGAAAACTATGTAAAATGACGAGTAACCATGCTCCTTAAGAAACAAACCCATAGTCTAAGAACGTGTGTTGGGTGGCATTTATGTGTTCAAAATGTTTGGAACTAACATTGGGTTTTGCAAATTAATGGCAATTGAAATGTGAACCAACTAGTGTGCACTTATTTTTAAGATATTCACGATGTGTAATAGAATTTTGCATTTTTTAGAAGAGGGGATTCTCACCTTGCATGTTAACACTCTTCACACCAATGTTAACACTTTCGTGTGATTAAGTGTACTTGTTATAAATTAAACCCAAAATGAAATAAATCGTAGTGAATGAAACTACATGCTCTCATGTAATGTCCCTTTTCCCACTCAAGAGCTATTATTTGGTCTTATTGTCATTCCTTTCCCATGGCAAAGAAGTAAAGAAGATGGCAAAGAACATTGAGCTTCCATTTGCATTGTTTTTTCTAATATTTTATATTTTCTTTTTAGTGTTTTCCCTCTTATAGCAGGTCGGCTGAGTTAAAGCAAATTAATGGAAGTTGATGAAGGAAAAGAACATCTCTTAGGGGTCGGCCTTACCCTTTTAAGCTTTGGCGCCAATGGAGGAATATAAAAGGAGACTTAAGGCATCATTTGACATCTAGTTTTGGCGCATTTTTCATAATCTTGGGCATTGAGAGCTAGTTGCTCTTTGTTCATCCACTTGAGGACAAAAACCCTCTTGTGTGGCTTTCCTAGAAGGATGAAAACTCTTTTAGTGGATTGGTGAAGAACGAAAACCCTCCATCATAGTTTGGTATTGAATTTTAAGGCAAATTTGAGGAGAGATTAATCATTTTCAGATTGTTATTGGCTTCCTACATGTGGAGCGACCTACCTTGGTGTAGGGTTTGAGGGTTTGGTGAACTTATATTTGCATTTTTAGTTTATAATCTGATTTGGCATATTTTCTAAGGCTGGAATTTACAATTTCATGATTTTTGGGGGTTTCTAGACCCATAATCTTTAATTTTCTTGTGGTTGTTCTTCGCTGGACATTTATTAATTTCCAGCAGTGTGTTGTTTCAGATTTATCATTGTTCTTGGTTCTATTGGATGCATAAAAGATATCTCTAATTTGTGACAAGTTTATTTGAAGTATATTTGGTGTTTGGCATATATTTTATACCCTTATTTGAAGAATTTAGTTCACTGATTTTAATTTTCAGTCTGCTGCCATAAAAATCAGATTTGAATAATTTGGGGTTTAGTCTAAATTCCTTGGTTATTGGTCTAATCCCTTGAAAGGGTCATTTCAGTGGTATTAGAGCTCGGATCTTCAAAGGACCAAGGGTTTTATGGAATAAGGCAACAAAGATTACATCTATTACCAAAGAAGGAAGAAGGCAGACAAAGAGGACCAGCCAAGGGAGGAAGGAAGCATGGCTGATCATGATTCCCAAGAAGCAAAGGTTGACAAATTAATTGTCGGCCAAGAGAGACTCGCCGATATTATGGATCCTAGCTCTTTCCCTCCAAAGAATCATTGAACCAAGGGTTCAAAGGGGTGAAGGTAGCTCGACTAGAGCTAATGATGTCGAGTGACCTATGGGATCGACCCAGGATCGATTTTGAAGCCCACTTTCCTTCCTAGAGAGGAGGTTATTCGAAGAAAAAAAGCAAGGCCTACGAGATGGAAGGAATATTGATGTGAGTTATGAGGAATACATGGCCTTACCAAGGGAGATTCATGAGGCTATTTCACTTGCTCAATTCATTGGAGTGAATAGAGGAAGACCTAGGCCCGAGCCTAGACATCCCATGCCACAAAGAGAGGTCCAAAATGTATTGGCTACAATGGCTTTTTCTACATTTGATGGATCATCCAAGGGTACTCAACTAGGGCTTGGATTCAAAAGTTGAATACATACTTGTCTTTGAAGCCTGTGATAGAGGAGAAAGCTATTAAATTTGCCACACTGAAGGAGTTGCTCATGAATGGTGGTTTCATGGGCTTGTGACACAAGGGCATAGTGAGATACATGCCTATGATGAGTTTTGCCAATGACTCGTTGATCGATTTGATAGAGTGGATCCAGAGGTGCATTTTCGTGAGCTTGCACATTTGAGACAACAAGGCACCGTAGAAGAGTATGTGACTGAATTTCAGAAACTTTCAATCATGATCACGGATGTATCCGAAAGAAGGCTCATAGTGCTTTTTATTTAGGGTTTGATTGAGCCCCTCAAGGGTTTGGTTTGTGCCTTTGATCCATTGTCTCTACAAGAGGCAACTAAAGAGGCTCTTGATCTTGAAGGTGCTGCCCCAAAATCTGCAGCGAGCAGCATTCTTCCAAGAGTGAATTCTAGTGGGGGACAACCGACCAAGCAGCTAAGAAGCATCCCTTTGGACCACCCAAAGAGACCTCTCCAAAAGGTGCCCGATACTCACACGGATCTGCCTAAAACCAGCCATGATAAGGAGGCTAGAAACGAGCTATGAAGGAAGAATTTGTGCTTTTCATGCAAGGATCCATGGACTCCGGGACATCATTTTTTGTGCAAAGGTAAAGCGCATTACATTAAAGTAATTTCTGATTGTGATGATGATGATAGCAATGAGGATGAAGCTAGGCATGATATTGAATGAAGATCCAGAAGAAGTGAGTGGCACTCTTGTTACCTTGATTGGAGCATCGAGTAACAACTCTTTTCACATTAAAGGTGATCTACATGGGCACAAGGTCACAATTTTGATTGATGGAGGATCCACTCACAATCTCATAGATGCATGCTTGGTTTCCAATCTGAAATTGAAAGTTGAAGACTTCAAGGGTTTCATTGTGAGGATAGCGGATGGCCACTTTATGCAATGTACCAAAAAGTGCCCTCAACTCCATATTACCTTGGGACCATATAAGGTATGTGCTGATTTTTTTGTGGTTAACATGGCTGATTTGGACATCATACTTGGAGTTCAATGGTTGTGTTTGTTGGGAGAGCTCACTCTCAACTATCAAAACATGGAGATAAGCTTCATGGACCAAGGGAAAAAGGTCATCTTGCAAGGTATACTTCCGACACACCCCAAATTAATTATTTGGTGGAAGAAACCATTTCATGTGAGTCATATTTTTGTTCTTTATCTAAAATTACAGCGGATTGGAAATCATTAATTTCAGCTGAGTATGCAAAAAATAAGTTTGCTTATGATGTCTTTGAAGGAGAAATAAGTGATGATAGATATAAGGTGGTGGATGAGTTTATCCTCTACAAAAACTGGGTTTATTTGGTACCGGAATCTAAGATAAAGAGCAAGATTTTGAGGGAGGCTCATGATGACCCATCAGTTGGTCAATCGGGTCATTTTAAGACCTATAAGCATATAAGAGAAAGGTTCTATTGGAAGTGTCTTAAAAGGGAAGTGCTTCAATACATCCGGGAGTGCCTTACATGACAACAAAACAAGGCGGAGCACTCATTTCCAGCTGGTCTTCTTCAACCTCTTCCCATTCCCACTCAAAAATGGGAAAACATCTCTATGGACTTCGTTATGGGGCTGCTCATGGTCCAAGGTAAGAATTGCTTGTATGTTGTGGTTGATAGACTTCCTAAGTATGCTCATTTTTTCCCCATTCGGCTAAATACATGTTCCTATAGTTGTTGATGTGTGTTTTAAATAAACATTCAGACTTCATGGGCTGCCCAAGGAAATAATAAGTGATAGGGACAACCGGTTCTTGAGCATGTTTTGGAAGGAATTGTTTCAATTGGTGGGTACTCAACTTGCTCATAGCACTAGTTACCATCCCCAAATGGATGGGAAAACTGAAATAGTGAATAAATGGGTGGAAGGGTACCTACGGAACTACATTGATGGGCAACAATCAGCTTGGATAAAGTGGTTGTACATGGCTGAGTTTTGTTACAACACTACTTTAAGGCTTTGTATGGGTATGATGTTTCTTCATTTGTTGATTTGGTTATGACTGATAGTAGGGTGCCTAAGGCTCAAGATTTAATTCAACAAAGCCAAGATATCTTAAAAGAGCTTAAGGAGAACCTTCTTCGTGCCCAAAACTAACAGAAGTTATATGCGGATCAGCATAGGAAGGAAAGGACATTTGAAGTGGGAGACATGGTATTCTTGAGATTGCAGCCCTATAGGCAATCTTCCATCAAACAAAAGGGTGTGGAGAAATTGAAACCTCGTTTTTATGGCCCTTACAAGGTGACAAGAAAGGTGGGTAAGGTTGCATATGAACTTGAGCTTCCGGAAAATAGTAAAATACATAATGTTTTTCATGTCTCATGCCTCAAGAAGGCACTTAGGCAGCATCTTACTCCTTCACATGTGTTGCCACCATTAGATGAAGAGGGAGACATGGTATTCTTAAGATTGCAGCCCTATAGGCAATCTTCCATCAAACAAAAGGGTGTGGAGGAATTGAAACCTCGTTTTTATAGCCCTTACAAGGTGACAAGAAAGGTGGGCAAGCTTGCATATAAACTTGAGCTTCCGGAAAATATTAAAATACATAATGTTTTTCATGTCTCATGCCTCAAGAAGGCACTTGGGCAGCATCTTACTCCTTCACATGTGTTGCCACCATTGGATGAAGGGGGTAAATTGGTCCTAATTCCGGAAGATATCATAGAATTTCGTGAAAAGAAATTAAGGAATAGAAGCATCAAAGAGTATTTGGTTCGTTGGAAGGACTTACCCCTAGAAGATGCTACATGGGAAAGTGCAACAATATTAGAACATCCACAATTGCAATTGCTTGGGGACAAGCAATTTTGGGAAGGGAGGACTGTAATGTCCCTTTTTCCCACTTGAGAGCTATTATTTGGTCTTCTTGCCATTCCTTCTCCATGGCAAAGAAGTAAAGAAGATGGAGGAGAACATTGAGCTTCCATTTGCATTATTTTTCTAATATTTTATATTTTCTTTTTAGTGTTTTCCCTCTTATAGCAGGTCGGCTGAGTTAAAGCAAATTAATGGAAGCTAATGAAGGAAAAGAACATCTCTTGGGGGTCGGCCTTACCTTTTTAAGCTTTGGCACCAATGGAAGAATATAAAAGGAGACTTAAGGCATCATTTGACATCTAGTTTTGGCGCATTTTTCATAATCTTGGGCATTGAGAGCTAGTTGCTCCTTGTTCTTCCACTTGAGGACGAAAACCCTCTTGTGTGGCTTTCCTAGAAGGACAAAAACCCTTCTAGTGGTTTGGTGAAGGACGAAAACCCTTCATCTTAGCTTGGTATTGAAGTTTAAGGCAGATTTGAGGAGAGATTAATCATTTTCAAATTGTTATTGGCTTCCTACATGTGGAGCGACCTACCTTGGTGTAGGGTTTGAGGGTTTGGTGAACTTATATTTGCATTTTCAGTTTATAATCTGATTTAGCATATTTTCTAAGGCCGGAATCTGCAATTTCATGATTTTGGGGGTTTCTAGACCCATAATCTATAATTTTCTTGTGGCTGCTCTTCGCTAGACATTTATTAATTTCTAGCAATGTGTTGTTTCAGATTTATCATTGTTCTTGGTTCTATTGGATGCATAAAAGATATCTCTAATTTGTGACAAGTTTATTTGAAGTATATTTGGTGTTTGGCATATATTTGATACCCTTATTTGAAGAGTTCAGTTCGCTGATTTTAATTTTCAGTCTGCTGCCATAAAAATCAGATTTGAATAATTTGGGGTTTAGTCTAAATTCCTCGGTTATTGGTCTAATCCCTTGAATGGGTCATTTCATCTCACGATTAATGGATTCAAGACCTATAAGGTTAAATAAGGAAATGTAAATGGTAGTGAAGTGGAAATCATCTTAAATTAAGTGTTAAACAAAGTAAGGGAAATGCAATCTAGAGAAAAAGGAAAATGTAGGTTTGCCTTGCTATATGCTCTTCAAACCTTTAAGGCTGAAATTAGATTTTGAACACAACAAAGATTGAACCTTGAAAATGTGATAGTGTGGAAGGTGCCAATTCGTGATGTTCATGTCATGATTGTGTCGTAGTCTCATACTTGCTCATTTATCTAGGTGTGACGTTGGTTGCACATTGTGTCATATTGACATTTGCGTGTTCTACATGTGGTGTCGTGGAAACCCTTGTGAGTCTTTTGGTGTCGCACAATTGTATCAAGTAATATGGAAGTCAAAAAATTATTCTGTTATGTTTGGTCTTACGTTTGGGTCCCACATGGGTGGGCGCTACAAATGGCATGGAGTAGCCATATGGCATACAACTAAAACTTCTAAAATTCATAATTCCATCAATACTTGGAATTTCAACACAAACCAATGCTCAAAATGATCTTGAAAAGACATGCTATCGAATGAAAGTGAAATCAGATTTTTCCAACTATGGAAACCCCCTCAAAACTGATCCCGAACTTCCCAGATGGGTCACTCCAAAGAAGGAAGGGTGCCAACACCCTAGAAAATGCCCTAGTTGAAATAGAAGTGCCCTATGCACGGATGAATACCTCGTTGTTTTGATATTTGCCAATTAAGTTCACCAATGCAACAAATGAGGGTTTTCGTCCCCAAGTGTTGTGACTATTGAGGGTTTTGTCCCCAATAGGATCCAATGAGGGTTTCGTCCTCAAAGTAGAGCCACACCAAAGGTTTTTGTCTTCAGTGGAGAGTAGGGCACACCGTGCACAAACCCAAGATATCAATTTTCGAAATAAACATGCATAACCTTCCTTAGGCCATTCGATCCACCTTTATATCCTCCCTTTTTGGCACCAAGAGTCATAAGGGTGACTTTTCCCCCATGACCGACCTCTTTAAGTGCATGCTTCTATTTTTAATTTGTCTTTATGAGCTCTCCAACCCACCGACTGTCCTTAGGAGGGAAAATACAAAAAGAAGCATTAATAGCAATGAAAGAAAACATAAATGAAACCCACATACTTCCCTTGCTCAAATTCATCTTGGCCACGAGAAGAAAAATGAAAAGAAGTCTTCATTTGGAACTAATTCGAAAAAGGGTACATTACAGACATCCAATGTGCTCTACTACGGGAAACATGCATGTGTTTTCTCAAGATCTTTCCAATGTTCAATTTACTTTCAGAGCTAGCAGCTTTGCTGCCAATTACTCCGGTCTTGACATCTAGGACACCATTCTACTAATTGTTTTCGAGCTCCTAACAACCTTGAGTTCGGATTTGGTTACACTTTTTGATCCGTGAGACACTCTCTTGGCATATTTTCTTTTCCTGCTTCTTCATTGGCCACTTTGTAGTTGTATACGCACCACATTCTCTAAATTTGTTGGCATCACTTCTACAATGAACAATTGTTGCACTACCCTTATCAAGTTTTGTTTTTCGTGGAAGATTGTTTGTCGTACTTTGTATGTGTAGACGGTAGACCCTCTTATAGGTGTAAAGGAATGATCGTCACATCAGATAGACCCTCTCAATGACATTTTTGATCAAGTGACTCCATTCAACCAATATTTCACTTCATTGTTGTCATTGCTAATAGAGTTCTTTACTTCAACAACTTGATTCATCTCGCAACATTGTTTTCATTCCGTCTCATCTCTACATTCCTTTCTCTCCTACTTTCATTTATGCTTTGGAATCTATATCCCTTATTATGGGGAGGGATATGGATAGTGAGGGTACCTTAGGATAGGCTCTTTAGTCTATAGTTTGCATTTTACCCTCACATGTATTACCACTTGTAAAAAGTGTACAAATGTAGTTACACTTAGTGCTTGTTGTTGATAACTTAGGAATAGATCCTCATGGAGAATTTGTAAGAGATTTTCTATTCATTTGGAAATGTTTTACTCCACTTCTCTATTTCTAAGTTGGTATTTTTCAATAAAAAGATAAATTAGCTATTGTGTCGTTAGTGGTTAAATTTAATGTTAGACATCCCATTATTTGGAGATGTTCTTTCCCTTTTATTCATGGGATAAAATTATAGGAATCTTATGTCGGTTGCATCCAACAAAAGTGCATGTCTTTCTAGTTTATACTTGGCTAGTTGTCAATCCTAAACTTGGCATATGTAAAGCTTGTTTAAAGGAGTCATTTGTAAATATAATTTGGTTATAATTTGAAATCTAATGTGGAACTTATAATTTAATTCTCATTCTTTGCATTTGCAAATTATCTCCGCATTTAAGCATGTAGTCTGTGAGATGGGAAGAAGAATGGCACACTTTCTAGTTTAGACCCCAGGAGGGAGAAGTATGTTATATCAGTCATGTGTCTTATATATTTGAGAGGATCACTTTTATGCCCTTAACCCTAGGTCATATATCAAGATATGGATAGCCGACTTGTGGCTAACATAATCTCTTATCATGTCATATCATATTTATTTATGCTTTCATATGCTTAATGGGTCGGCCTTGGTGCTTTGCATAGTGTAGTAGGGTATATATAGGAGTTAGAGAGTAAGATATTATCATCATATTGAGCACTTGAGTCTTATTGTATGGTTTGGAGGTTCCCCTCGAAGTGGCTGAGTCATTCTACTTGCATATTGTGATCAATTCTCTATATTTTGGTGTTATTTGGTGTTATATTGCTGTTGATATTCAAATCTATCTAAGTAATTTCATTACAAGTGGTATTAGAGCGTCAATTTGGCCAAAATTGGGTCAAAACCCTAATTTTGAAGATTCGGCTATAGCTACTGTGTAGCAAAATCCATTCGAGTTAAAAAATAAAAATAAAAAAATCATATATATAAACTCAAGTTTCAGTCATTTAAGAGCTCGAGAGATACTGCCAATAAATTAAATTAGTACACTATTTAAACTCATACTCATCTATATATAGAGGATTAAAGTAAGATCATGCAACCAAGCCATTTCTGAAATTCAATTAATTTTTACCTCATTGATGTGGAAATGCAAGTATACCCAGGTTTTTTCTTGGCAGTCGGTTGGCTTGACTAATGGATTTGTGGGTTTGTCATACGCTAAAGGGTCGAGCTTGGTTGTGACTTTGTGCACTCAAACCTTGTTTAGTATTAAAAAAATATTTACTCAATACTCGAGCCTTGTCTTTGGCTTGAGGTGGAGTCCAATAAGATTTACTTTTTCTCGAGTTTAAAATTTTGCATTTTGGATTGGACGACTACCAAGAAAGTGTTGAGGACGCAGATATGTGGAATGGTATGTTCACATGATTGGATTTGAGGTTTTGTAAGATTAACCCCTTACAACTTTTGATGGTGTGGATCCATGAAATGGTACATAATTGGATTTATGAGGTTTTGTAGGGTTAACCTCTTACAAAACGATGCATGCACCTTCAATGAAATCTACTAAGAAATATATAAAAAAGAAAAGAATTCAAAATGTTATATCTTAAATATTAAATTGAGGGAGTGCGTTGGAATATAGCAGTTATAATATTTAATATAATAGTGTTGGAATAATTATTAGAGAAAGGATACGCTAAGAGGTATGTTGAAAGGTTTATAACCATCGGATATTGTATATATAATAGATAAGAATAGTCCATCACAACATAACATTAAGTAACAAGTATTACAAGCATCTCTATTTAACTTGGAGATTCTAACAGATATTCCAATTACAATGGATGGGAAGATAAGAACGTGCATGTACATCGGTGCACTGAATGAAGTGTGTTTTATAAATCACTTTCCTACCCTATTTACAAAGGAGATCTTGGACGGCATAGCAGAATTTGAGGTGTACACTTTTACAAACAGAATGATGTATATTTTTTATACATTGCCAAGTCTAGATCAAAGACCACATTCACATCTGAGTGAGGGTGTTCCGCTTGCAATGTGATGCCCTACCGTCTAACAAATTCCTAGGCCATTTTCTCCATGATCGTTGTGGCAACTTTCAAAGACTTCATTCATTAGTTTCTCCAAGTCTACTTGGATGAAGGGGCAATATACAATTTGCTGAAGAATTCTAACCAGTCATTGCACGTGACATTTGAGAGATGTCAATTACTAAAAAAATGAATTGAAAGAAGTATGTGTTTTCAGACCAATTTGGTACCTCTATGGGACACGTGATTTTCCAGGAGATGATGTTGACTGAACCCACAAAGATTGCCATAATATTGCAAGTGGAAGCCTGCAGACCTAGACAGGCACACACGCCTATTTTGATCATGTACATTATTATAGGAAATTCATCTGCAACTATGTGCACATATATGTGCCACTAGCTTTGAAGAAAGTGGATCCTTTCACATGGATGAAGTAAAGTAGGAAACCTTGAAGAGCCTGAAGGAGTTGCTGGCCAATGCACCCAAACATCAGGGCACTTCGACATTACAAAGGCACTGGAAGTGCTTCAGCAACACTTCTCCTGGCCTCATGCACACATAGAATACCACATCAAGTCATGCATTACTTGTTGCATCGCCAAGCCAACAAACAGGAACCTTGAAATTATAAAAACCCATGTCGGTTCCAAACAATCCTTGGGGATTATCAGCATGGATTTCTTGTTTGCACTACCCCTGACAAAGCACCAAAATGATTTTGTAATCCTTATACTAGATAGGTTTTCGAAGATGCCTGCTATGGTTGCATGCAAGAAAAGCATCACAACACAAGACACCATGCATAGTTTCTTCAACATGTTTGGGTGCACTTTTACCAGCTTCATCCATTGTGTCTGGTTGTGACTTGAGGTTTTTCAATCATTTTTGGCATACCTTGTGGCCCTATGGGAGATGCTAGATACACAATTGGACCAGTCAGCACCATTTCATCCTCAGACATATGTTCAAACAGAAGTTGTCAACCGCGCACTTGTCCATTTGTTACAAATGTACAACAGTACACATCCACGCACTTGGGATGATAATCTACCCTTCATTCAGTATGCCTACAACCAAGATCTTCACAAATCTACATGGCATAGTCCATTTTAGACATAATTTGGGCTCCATCCAACAGCAACACTAAACATATCCTAATGTGCACTATCCAGCACATTGTCACGCACACATGAAAAGGAAAAGGACAAGGTGCAAAAGTTTATGCTACACATCCAACATGCTCACCAGCAGGTTCGGTAAATACTCTCGCACCAACAATCTAAGTACAAAGAGCGCCATAATGCACGTCTCATACCTCATGAATTCAGGGTTTGTGATATGGCCTTGTCACATCTTCAGGAGGATCACTTCCAAGGATCTACATAAAGACATTGAGAATCTATCCTATGGTTCTTACAATGTATTCTATGTAGCTAGAGAGACTGTGTTCATCCTTTACACCTTTGTTTGAGCCAGCAGCAACTGAACATCCTTCAGTGTTGGATCCTAAACACTTGTAATTGGCGCCAAAGAATAAATTGTTGATGTCAGAACTACGTGCACCCACCAAGGCATACAATAGTTATTCAGAGTGGTCAAGGTAGGGCAATAAACCTAATTAGTACAACCTTCAAAACTTTAGGTTCAATTCCTGCACCAAAGATGCATTAGGGGCTATCGCTCCTCAAGAAAGGGTGAATGAGAGCGCAGTTGCACCAGCCTGCGTTCAAACTTTGAGAGTCCTGGACAACCCAAGTGGACATTGCTCTGACTCGTGTCATCCACTCAACACCAAGCTACCTTGCACATCCTGCACAGTGCCAAACTTCAAATCGTGCAACTCAGCATATACGTGTTAACACTCAATGGCATGGGAGCGACTCCACATCACTTTACACCATGCTAAGCATCAGTTTTAGAACCCACACCATGTAAATGCAATAGCTGGAATAGTGCACATCTGGAAGTCAAATCGTCTCACATCTACAAGGAAAACTATCATTTGTTGTAGAAGTTGACCTGTTTTATAACGGTCTTCTTTTCTAATAGCTTCCTTGTAATCATATATTGCAAATTCACAACCATTAGACCCCAAGAGATTGAAGTACCGAATGGTCATTTGCTCACACAATCTAATCTAGACAAATCAATCAGGAAGTGTTTCCTATTTTCTGATCATGGGAAAACTGATTCTAAGCCTTGTTGCAAAATGTACACATGTATAGCTAAGTTGCCGCATTTGAATTCGAGAAGGATTAAATTCGTAAAAAAATTGTTGCTACAAAAATTAGCCATAAAATTCATGATTAAGTTCAACTAAAAGAAATCTAAATAATTTCATATTTCTTATAAATAAACATTGTAACTGTACACACACACACACACACACACACACACACACACACACACACACACACACACACACACATATATATTATAATAACACATTTTAAACAATTAAAATTTAAAAAAAAGAAATGAGCCATTATCTATAAGCATATTAAAAACGTAAAATTATAAAACCTTAAAAATTAAGATTCTTTAAAATTTAATAAAAATGCTGATTATAATATTATATAATAATCTAATAATAAACTATAAAGTAAATCGAACTTAATAAAATAAATTAAACCTGATTAAATAACAAAAAACTAAATAAGATAAAGTAAACTAAGCCAAAAGTAGAATAAGATAACCTAAACGTAAAAATATAGACCTAATCGATAAGCTTCAACAAAGGTTCATTTTTTCACGGCACTTTTTCTCCTTGCGGTGTCTCGCGACCTCTCGTGTTCTCCTCACCTCACAGGCTTCTCCACGACACCAATAGACGTTTCATAGCAACGTCTAGACCATTTGATGCTGCAACACCGAATGTTACAGGCATGCCACAATGCCAAAAATTACAGTCATGCTGCAGTGCCAAATGCTGAATGCTGAAAATAACAAAGCAAAAATAAATTGAATGCATTCGTGAATTCAAACGATTTATTAGGGCTACTTTGAAATTTGACGAGTTTCGATTTTTCTGCATATAATTCGCAGAATGTGGCAACTAAGATGTATAGTACATGTTCATTTCTCATTGAATAGAAGGCCATTATTTTGTTATCTCTTTGCATTTGAATGTGTAATGGTTTGCTGTCATCTTTGTTTACTATAGCGCATATTCTAATACTCAATGATTTACTAGCTAAATTGTTGGGTTGTCTTGGTACATATCAACTTAAGTAATTACAGCGGAGTTTGTCGCAAACAAGGGAGAGGGCAAACAGAGAAGAGTTAAGTCAGCAGAGCAGGAATAAGGTAGGTGATCGATTGAAGAAAAGAAAATTTATGACGTAGCTGAGTATGTAGGGAAGCGCAGCAGTGCATGGCACAAGGAGGTAGCATGCAAGGGGGGACAAGAAGTGCAAGGATGTTGGTGCAGGCGCATGTCGAAATAGATGGCATGGCAAACCACACAAGTGGCAGGCCAGCTCAACACTTATGATCCCAGCGCACCCTCCAACCTATGAATATGGAGGGTAACATGACCTTTTTACATTTTACTCAATAGTTTTACCTCCTCTGTGAAATAAGCAATTGGAAGTCTATGGCAAAGAATTTGAAAAGTCCATAGGGTTGCTAAGGATTCAAAGGTGTACATGCCCCCACACTTCAGCATCAAAAAACCAACTCCCTGCCATGTAGGAAAAGCCATGAACACATCAAAAATGATGTAGGAAAAGAATAATAGGGTGGGTGGTGTAGGAAATAGTAGTTTAGACTCTAGAAAAGGCTAGAGGATTGAAGAGACAGAAAAATGAAAATGGAAACCAAATTAAAATTTGTAGTCCCTATGATGAAATTCTTGGATGGGGTATAGAAGAGTGTAGGACACATGAGCATGTACTACGACGAGCTGCAAGAAAATGACCAGATAAAGAAAAACTGCAGAGACACTAACAAATATGGGATGCAGAAGTAAAGAGACGAATTTGACCCCACCACTGGCACAAGGATATAAAAGAATGTAGTCCAAGAGATGTTGTGCTAGAACAACATCTCACAAGTCAACAAAGATGACAATTTTCCTCAGCAAAATAGATGTGGAAACTTTGTATGCAGGAAAGTTATTCATCTCAACTGCAGTCCAGCTTATCTCAACAATGATGACAATTCCGAGCGAGGAGATGTGCACAAATTTGGAGGACACAAACGCCACATAAGGCATCGGGAGCTCGAAAATCAACTGGGATAGAAAAGCCCTGAAATTTTCATTGGTTAAGAATAAGACGTCCCTAGTCATGTGCCTCATTGCAATGAGGCTGATTCAGAAGTAACAGTGGGAATCCACTACATCGCGCACCAAGTTAGGTCAAAGAAGTCAAATACAATTGCTGCAAGCAACTAGACCAAGAGCTAACTTTAAATGTGTTTGCATCATACAATGAAGGCGTGCCTTTCTAGTATGGCTCCATGATCAAATTGTTCTTGTTTGAAGCATAGGGATTTTCTCTTTTGGGAAGCAAGAGGGATTTATCTCAAGAGACGTACTATATTTACAACTGCCGTGCATATGAATGCGTCAAGACTTCAAACCCCATGCACTAAAAGAAAGTGGACACGATCTATGATTCCCTTATCGGTAGAATCAAGGACGGCTACCACATCCCCCATGGTAGTTGAGAAGTATAGGGGCAAGTCCAATTCCAAGTACGCGCAAGCAAAAATGTAATATGAAGGTCGTGGTCACCAACACCCCAAACGAGCATATACGTGATACCCTTTGCCATAACCAAGAGACAAGTTGACAATGGGCTAAGAGAGATAACGAGCAAAGCTCACCAAAAGAGAAACAGTGAAGGAAAAGGGATAGGAACGCAGAAGTGGATAGTGATGCAAAGGGAAGGTCGCCTCTACTACACTACCCCAATAAGACACACAAGATGCCCATAAGAAGCAAGTCACACAAGAAGAGCTTCCCATGAAAAGGTTTCAAAACCCTTTCTAGGAACTCCGATATCAAGTATGTGGTGCCCTATAGGTCGAAGGGGTTGTCGCTTAGGGCGGATCCAAAACATGTTACATTTAAGGAATCTTAGTTGGTGTTCCTTGCCTAGAAGATATCGTTAACATTCCTTATGTGGCACACTGCACCTCTTGGCAGCACAAAAACAAGAATTTGGATGAGCCGCTAGCGGTTGACGAGAAATCCTAGAATCTATACAAGGAATTCTTGCACTCCGTTCTTAGAAGCGAGGAAACTCAACATATTGGGAGGTGTTTGGAGAGGCTGCCAGTAGAGGTAGGATATGAGGCCTAGTCACTAGCCCCTAAAAAGAAACCAAGGGTAAAGATGGCGCCAATATGCCCAAATGCCCATAATGAGAAGAAAAATTGGTTTCTATCATTACTCTAGTTGTTTTGATCCCTCGTATGAAACTACCACTTTGTGCAGAATGAACGGCCACTTTGAGTAGTGGTGGTTACAAAACCGCCATGGAAGTTTTGAAACCACCACTTAAGATAGGGTGGAACCGCCACTTCACTATTCACAATGTTCTTCAACTTGCAAAGGCTGTAACTATTGCATACTGACTCAAAAACACGTGCCAGATTTTTTAAAGTGTGTAACATTTCAAGTGGAATGCAAATATGCTATCATAATTGAATTTTGACCTTGTTGAAGTAGAAAGTGTTTTTGTCAGAAGTAACAATGTATAACAATAACACTCGTCAAAATTCCTTTGTTTAGTTGATCCTAACATTTTCTTCGAGTTTGGCATAGTTTTGGTGATTTTATTACATCCTTATGGATCAAAACCTCCTTTAATATGGAAATAATAAAAACTATCAAATAAACTATATTAAACATTTTCCAACCAGCCTGTGGTTTCTGCTTGTTACTCATGACAATAGAGGGACTGGTGTTTTGCTTTCGCATTCAGTGAATGAGATAAATAATAAAATTTGAACCCCCATTACAGCTTAACTTTTGTATTCCAAGCTCCTTCGCCAAGAGGACGTCTTTGTGTAAGGCCAGTAGATCAGTCTGATTGTCATTCCAGGTAACAATTCCCTTAGGGTAATCAAAGAAAGGCTCTCCCTGAGAGTCTCTTTTAATTCCTCTAATACAAGCTTCCCATGTTTCATAATAGTCTTTCATCTATATACAAATGCATACATAAAACACATTAATGTCAAGATATATGAATCCTTACAAACATTTAGATTCACAAAGCACTCATGGTGATAAATCAACAAAAATAAATAACAACATTATTATAATGCCAAAAGTGATAAATGTGACGACAAAGACTAAACAGTCACACAAAGATAAATGAATTGCATGATAAGATTCAACACATGTCATATTCCTTCTGCATTAAAAAACTGACCTGCCTAATACATAGAGTAATTCCATAAAATCTATTCGTATAGTTTCCAAAACAGGATCATCTAATGCGAGGTCTCCATTATTTTCCATAATATGTAGACCTTTCTTGTATAGACTAACGGCATATCTAACTTCACCTGCATAAATTTCAAGGAAAAAAGGGCAAACAGAAAACAAATGCAGTTGGTCAAAATCATAGCTGGAAATCAAACAAAATTTATTGCATAAATACCTAAGCAAACATATTAAATTAACACATGGCAAAGTTAAGCTCGGTAAGTGACATTTATGGTAAGAAGGAAAAAAGATTTAAGTATTCAATGAATTGGAAAATACCTTTTGCACAGAATGCACGAGCTAAAAGACACATAACCGACCCTGTCCTTGTATCATTTTCTCCATGTAGCTTCTCCAATATATTAAGAGCTCTGAAAAGGAAATAATATTAAATGATAACTAGACTTAAAAGTCAGCATAACAATGATTTACATATACTGTCATTCCTTGCAACATCTTGAGTCGCAATAGAAGCACAATTCTCGTGCTTCTAATTTATGCCGTAATGAAAAGGTAGATAAAACAAACATGCTTCAAGCAGGACTAACGCATGTTCTATCCACCAGATATAACATTTTATAAGATAATACTGGAACATAATTATATGTCATATACATTATGTTTCAAGTAGCAATTCTACATCCATGAAATGTTCTTATCAGAAGCAACTATTCTTGCTCTGAAATGCATGTATATAGCTACAAATTTTTACCATCAAGCTTCAAATATGATCAATTATTTTCAAATCAATTAAAATCCATTCTTAACCGAATTCATATTTTCGAATTTAGGAAAAAGGCTAATTGTGGAAATAAAATTGAGCAAAAAAACTGAAAATGAACTGTACTCATTAAACCTGCACAATGACTCCTCAGCCTCTTCCACTCTGTGTTCCTCTATTAGAACATTACTCAGTTGTGTTAATGGAAAAACAAGATCCTCACTTTCTGCACCCTTTCTTGCCTCCAATATAGATATAGCCCGGTCATAGAGTTCTAGGCTTTCATTGCCCTCTCCAAGAGCATTGTAGATGCTAGCTGAACCCAAAAGTATGTTGACTAATAATGGATTGTCTTTTCCTGCAATTAGTTACATTTTATTAATTAATGGTCTAAGAAATACGAAATGTCACAAAAAGAAACAAATCTAATGCAGCAAGGAAGACATTTATAATGATGACGTACATAAAAAGGAAAGCAAATTATTTAAAATTTAAAAGTTTGCACGTAAAAATTATAAGTTCAACTTTAATACATGAACTTTCAAACTTTGCCAAGAAAAGGAAAGCTTTGCACTATAAACCTAAACAAGTGATGTATAAGTTCCATGATAAGCAATGCCAGATAGCATACTGTAGTATCACAATCTCTACTTTGATCCACTAGTTTTATCTCCACAAGTTCCTATATGCAAGCAGACACAAAAGTAACTGCAAGCTACAAGATACAGGCAAAGAGACACATCAGATTCAATGGAGAAAAGGGATATGATATAAGAGTAACCTACTATTGTAGATGAATGGAGATCGCCACTGGGGGCTCGCTTACTTTGTGAAGTCATAAATACTAAATCTCACTATTGCTAGATCTTTGATTACAACTGCAACATTGTGCACCTAGTGTATTCTACCAAATTACAAGTGGGCATCTGCAATGCCTACTCTACTATCACCCTGTCTGACACATTGCTCACTGAAGCCAGTGGGACCTTCGACTGTCACCACTTCAGGCTTCAAGTCTTCATTGTCTTTTCTAACTCTACACAAGATCGATCATCCTTTTCTTTCTACAAGTGGATTGGGATATTTCCTTTCTTTCTTATGCTTCTGCTATCGCCCTGTCTGACACACGGCTCACTGAAGCCAGTGGGACTTTCGACTGTCACCACTTCAGGCTTCAAGTCTTCATTGTCTTTTCTAACTCTACACAAGATCGATCATCCTTTTCTTTCTACAAGTGGATTGGGATATTGTCTTTATTTCTTATGCTTGCATGACTGACATTGTATCTTATAGCTGGAACAAACTGAACAGGTGATCATTGTCATCATGATTCCTGTTCCAGACCATCAGCATAATAGGTTCTATTATTATGATGATGATTGGTCAAGCACCCGCATGCAATGAGACCCCATTCACAACATTATCTATACTGAATGATGGAACTACCGTTTGGGTTGTGCTATACTTTGTTTATTACACATTAGTGGTTATGGTTAGTAATATTGACTGCTCAGTTTCTTACCGACGATAACCACAAAGATCCTGCATCTAAATGAAACAACACACCAACTACATGGGTAGGTTGGCCATCAACCTATACATATACTCGCTCCACATAAGGTTATCAAGACTTCACCGGATGAAATCTTTGTGCTTTGCTTCTTTCTGAACAGTCCCTGATAGTAATTTCCTGAAGGAAACTAAAATTTTCCAACGATTGATCTTCTCTTCTTTGATTTGCATTCATCTTGCCCAACTCCCTACCCACTGATAACAGTTTTATTTCTCCAAAAAATATATCTTCCATATTTGCCATGACCGCATACTCGAGACAGCTATCCTATAATGTACTGTATGGAAACATTCAAAGAAAAACTATTTTGAACATAAAACAACACAGCCATGTACAAATTACAAGATAAATAGTAAATACCAGTCATATCCATAAGAGAAAATTCATACATAATACGCAATGCGTGGAAATGGCAGTATTCATAATATGATCATCTATAATGTACAAGACCTTCAGAATATATGAACAGCATTGTCCATGGAGATTTCAAGAGAGTTCCCTAAATAATCAAAAATTTAAAGTTGTCAGGTTTAAATCATTCATCAATTAGTTAGAGGCTCAAACACAATACCATATGTCTTATTTCTTCATTTCTTTATTCATTGGGGGCATAACAACAAAATCCCTTTAATTATGCGAAGTCAAACACTAGGCACGAAATTCAGCTTGGAATTAGGAAATTTGAAATTTCCTTTAAGCCATCCAAGAAAGTTTACACCAACCAATCAAGTATTGCAAAAAGAATATAGTTTTAAGAACCTTCCAAATAATTCCTATCATTTTATTGCCAATTTCTTCACTACATGGGTAGGGACAACTATCTGAAAGGAATCCAATTTTGTTTTTGAGAATGTCAGAGCACGTAGATGCACGTGTCAACCCATTGCATTTGGTAGAAACGAAAATCAATTGAATTTGTAATTCAAAATAAAGACCACCTGAAGAGATTCCAAGAATTAAGTATAGCATGTTAAAGAAAAGATGAATTACAGGAATCTAAAGACTAGAATTCACTTACCAAGGATACCTTCTTGGATTTTGAGGCTCCTTATGTAGAGAGGCAAAGCTTCCTCTGGCTTCTCAAGAGCTGTATACATACTCCCCATGTGTTCCAGAATCCTGTCGACCAATGGTTCATGATTACCAACATTGGCCATTATTTCTTTTATCTGCAAAACATGCAGAAAGCTTGAAACAGAAAACAACTAGTACAGTAAAGCAGAAAGAAAGGACAATAACACTGAATTCTAAAAGACAGATATTCTAGCAAACCCAAGAGAGCGGATAATTACGTAGCAAGGCACCTATTGACATAAGAGCATCTAAGAAATATAGATATTTGACAAGTATATTGGAAATGCAGATGTCTGTTGTTCAAGTGCAGACAAATGAAATAAAAAACCAGCTACAGAGATGTAATGAAGAGATTAAAATCCATGCTTGTTCTTCATTCCCTCATCAAAGGCTTCATAACATACATATAGGAGAAATCCTTGTTTGCAACCATTTTAGACGGTTGACAGTACGTAATAATAACATAACACTTTCTGACAAATATGGATGACATCTGTTTTTATTACAAATTTATGAAATAAACACTACTATGCTATGACAACCCCTTTTAATGTTTATTTCAGTAATACCCAACATGTCATTATATTTGACAAACTTATCTTGAAATAGGGGCTTCGTAAATATGTCTGTGATTTATCATTTGTTCTGCGCAAGCTAAACTCGATTTCTTTCTTTTGTACTTGCTAACTGATATAATGTTGGTGTACTATATGATTCATCTGAGCATGATACACGAAATCAGGGTCAACTTTATTGTACTTTGATTATCACATCAAAGTGGTGTATGCTGAATTTGCTGATTTTATCAGCAAGTATACACCTGATCCAAATTGCTTCGGGAGCACCTTCACCAACTTCTCTGTATTCTTCCACTGTAGAAGATAAGGGAACTGTGGATTGTTTCTTGACGCTTCGCACCTTGAACAACTTCTCTGTAGAAGATAAGGGACCTATAGATTGTTTCTTGCTTGTCCAAGAACTTTCTCCAGATCCAAGTTGAAAAACATAACCAGTTGTGGACTTTTGGACATCAAAAATCCAATCCAATCTGAATCAGTGAATCCTGTTAATCAGAAATCCCAACTTATCTCAAAAATTACACCAAAACTCACCATTCCCTTAATGTATTGTAGCACTCATTTTGCAGCCATCCAATGAGATTCTTTTGATGAGTTCGAGAGTTTTGAGAGAGCACCAACAGAAAAACTGATGTCTGATATCATAGTTATGTCCTAATATCTATCTTCAACAAAATTGGTATTACTTTAACTATTTAGCTCATGAACCATAGCTAGATTTTGTCAAAGTTACTTTAACTATTTAGCATGAACCATAAGTAAGCTGCAACAAGTAAAAAGAAAGGAAAAATCTGCAGAAGAGGAAAATAATAGGAAACGGGAAAAAGTAGAGAGGATGTGCAACCCAATCAATAGTTTACAGAGTTGATTGCATGCACATAGATTAAAACAAATAGATCATTAAACACAAAATTCAAAGCAAAGGAAACTTTCAGATCTAGATCTATAATAACACAAAGTTTATGAATAGATCTAGAAAGAAAAAAGAAGCAAAATGCACCGTTGACACAAAGTTCTCCGAAATCTCTTCTCTATTCCTCTTTGCTTAGAAATCAAGGGTTTCAACTCAAAGTCTGGAACACAAGAATGTTGATTACAAATTCCGATCCTTTAACCCGTAGGTTCTTCCTCTACTTATAGTGTGTAGAGGGGAAATTACAAATGGGAAACTACAACTGAACTAGAACATGAAGAAGTAGTAAAGGGAACATTTGGCAAGCTATCTTCCTAGAATTCCTCTCTTAGTGACATGCATCAGGAGTTTGAGCAAAAATTGTGCACATCTGCCACCTATCTTAAAGAATCTTTCCAAATAACTTAAAGTAATGGTTTTTAAACCAATAACTTTAATTTTACATTTTCATCCGGAACATAAGAAATAAGAGAAGGAAGAAGAGAAGAAAGAAGATCTGCCAACTTGTAACACTTATACTTTCTTTTTGTTCTGATATTGAATATACTTGTCAAACATGTAACTCAACATCTTCCCATCTGTTTTAACAATAACATCTCTCTCTTGCCTCGAATCAGTAACAACCCTCTGACAAAGCAACAACGTGTTAGCCTTCACTTTCTCTAAACCAGCCCATATCCCTCAACATCTGCCTGAAGCTTTATGAGTCTACCAATTGAATCCATCATGAAAGGTATGGTGGCTTCATCAACTTCTTTCCGCACAACCAACATAAATTCCTCATGGGAAGCAGGTAATTCATCTGGGATGCTCACCGGCACTTCTCCCATCTTACTCTCCAGAAACTGCATCCTCTTCAGCATGAGTTTGAGGATCTCTACACGGAAGGAAACTGAAATCTCTAACTGCTTCCCCTTTTCTACCAATCCACTCAGGCACGATCTCTTCAAATCAACACATCCTTCGGCAACGAGTGTATCTTAGCCAAAGTATCCAGATGACTTTCAACAACTATGTTCTCATCTTCTATCTGTGTCATCAGTTCCTTTAGCTGAGATGTTTCCCTGTGCATGTTCTCCAATTCAGCCGGTATTGGTTCGAATTGTTCTGAAGCTTGGTGAATGATTTGTTCCTTCCAGTGGGCAATAGCTTTGACTTGGTCCCCTGCATCTTCTACCTCCTGCATCAGATGATCACTCACCTGCTCATGTGCTAGAATGGGCTGAGAGGAAGGTTTAGCAACCTTAGCAATGATCTCACATAGCTGGAACACCTACTTTTGAAGCTTGGATCTCTCAACCTTCTCTTTGTCAAGCTTAAGGAATAAAGCATTCATTAGTGTCTGCGTATCCTGCTTTAATCCTTCTGTGGTAGTTTGACCTATTGGCACTTTGGTCACTGCTATATCAGCTGCCGTGAGCTCTCCCTTGTGCTTTCCTTCTGTTGGAACAGATAACTCAACAAACTTCTGTCCCGATTCCTCAATAATCAACCTAGAAGTCGTTTTGGCAACTTTAGGTCTTCTATCTCTTCCTCCCAAACTCAGGAGCAACTGAAAGTCGTGTTCTTCCAGGTTGATCTCCTCTCTGGCTTCTGGGATCATCTGCAAAGCTAACCATGATGAAAAGTTGCTTCTTGGGGAATGAGAAGTCACCGAGTGCACCACCATCTCATGCTCTGACTCTGCTCTATCAAAATTTGCCACCGTGTTATGACTGCCACCCTCTGAATTGTCCAAAGATAATGCTTTTTCAAACTCCGCCATCTGTGCTTTCAACTTCTCCGCATGGATAGGTGAAGACCTGAGTGGTCGAGGAGAAAATACAAATGACGCTGGATTCAAAGGAGGAACAACAAGATCTCTCTGAGGTTCGGGCTCTTGCTGAAGTGCTATGAGTTGATGTTGGAGAAGCTGAACTGAACAATAGCCGTAGATTTGGCCTTCTCCTGTATGTGAGACTTCTTGTGAACTTTAAGCTTTTCCGGCCTTCTGCTGCTTTCACCTTCGTGCTTTCTTTTGCTTGGAGTCTCCTGTGGTAAAGTTGCTTGTGATCTGATTCATCAAAGCTTCATCCAGGCAATACCCCTTTGTCAACAACCAGTTCGAAGTGTTAACCAGAACTGCGGAAGATCTTTCTTCAATCGTCTGGCAGCCACCAATGTTTTCCTGAAGAGCAGCTCTATCTCCTCCCATCTGATGATACGAGTCAAGTATCACATGCCCATCATCTGCGAGATCTGCAGGTATCCGTGCCAAACCATAATCAGACACTTGTTGCGCCGATAACCTGCTGAAGTCTTTCTTTCTGACTTCATACTCGTTCCTGCACTTCATCCAAAAGTCCTCCAACGAAGGCACATGTGAGTATTCCTGGGAGATTGTCTTCCTCGCTACTCCATATGGGTCAAAGTTCAGCCGTGCTAGGAAGAACTCAGGCTCATACTCAGAAAACATTTCAGCTTCGACTCCTCTAGCTTTGTGGATGCTCTGGCAGCTGTAGTAACCCACTGTGACTGGAAAGAAACCTGTAGACTTGTGCCGCTTTGATTGTAAGTCATGCATCTCCACGAGCTGTCTGCACAACTCCATGATGACCCACTTGTCATTTGGATACCTCGCAACTTTACTGGTTCTCCCGAAAGCCAGTTACCCTGAGATAGGTGAAGTCTGCAAACTGGATGAAAATGCAACCATGTTGAGATACAACTTCCCAAGCTTCTTTGCTCACCCTTGTTGGTCTTCAGATCACCATTTAGTTTGCAGATGAATTCATAAAAGAACCCATCGTTGACCGCTTTGTAATCTTTGTGGCACTCAGGAACTGTCAATTGTGGATAGCAATCAAAGATAGGATCTTTCGCCAGTACGCCTCGTCTATCCAGCTTGGAAAATATGCCCTGCGAGGCTGCTGCATATACCAAGTATGAAGTCATTTTGAAGCTGTAAGTCCGCCTCACACTCCAAGTTGCTCACCGATGTCTATCACTGATGATCTCTACCCAATTGATTATCGAATCAGCTCTGTTGATCTCGATAGTCCTCACGAAAGCATACATCCATGAGCGAAAGTTGTGAGTATTGGCTTCTCCACTTATCCTGCAAAGCAATTTAGTGATATCATCCACCTCCTGCACCAAGTTGGATCGCGGAAGAGTTCTCGGGAACTTTGATGGAGACCTGGGCTTCTTCATATATCGGTTGTTCATTATGCTCACGCAATCTGCTTTGTGTTTCTCCCATCTGTTACCTGCATCCAGCATGCTAATTGCAATCACCACCGTTCGTGTCGGAATCTTCAGACAATAATTGATAAACTATGCATCCAACCTAATAATTGTCTTTCCCGCAACGCATCCCGATTGTTCTGGAAAGAGGATGATATGATCTCGCACACTCCATGACAAATTCGGGCAACTGAGCTGTGACTGGGAATGTTGATGCTTGGAATAATTCCACTGCTTTTCATCGCCCGCATGAGAAATGTCTTTCCGCCCTGGATCTGTTAATTATTTCGGAGATGGGTTCTGGGCCCATGTCTGTGTCATTGATATCAACAAATCTGGAAGCTATGCATGATTCTGCTGATCCCTCTCTATCATCACGCTTCATCATGGCTGGAGAAATCTTTGTCTGAGCAATCTTTGTTTCTGCGTTCTTTTTCTTTTAATCCTGCCGGAATTCTTTATAACTGGATCAATTCATGCAGATCTATCAATTTCTTCAGATTCGGAAGATATATTCAATGTACCTGACATTGATTTGAACTTCCTTTCACCTGTATGAACACCTGTAATGAATACCTGCAATTATTTAAGACAAAGATGAAGTCCAGAGCATGAATACTTGATTTCTGTCACCAAAAATCTGCATATGAAGCCCGCTGCCCTAAAATTTGAGGCTTTTGCTTGCATGCAAAGCAAGCATAAATATTTTTAAATTCACCTGGCACTTATAACAACATGCAGATAATTATCATAGCATAAATCAAGCTATTCCAACCCTAGGCGCCAAACCTTGAAGCTTCCCGGCAATGAAAAACACCTCCAGATGCAAAAATCCTCCTTTCTTTGGCGCCAAAACTGTCCGGGCTGCAATCCTTAGCAAAAAGAATTAATTGCTTCTTCATTATGGCAGCCCATGCTTATATAACCCTCAACATTCTATTTCTAATAATTGTCCATCCTATTCCTGGCAATTAATTAATAAACAAACATGTTTATTCACCCAAATTGGGCGCCTATTTTTGCATGTCTGCTGGCTGCCATTAAATAAATTTAATTTATTTATTTTTAGCATGCTTCCTTCAGTTCTCTTTGGCTTATCTTCATGCATTGACTTTTCCTCCATCCTTGGCGCCAAAATTAGGCAAAACAACTATTAATAAATATCATTAAAAGCTTTATTTAATGCCCAAATGGGTCGCACTTTTTGGCATGGGTGAATTCTAAAATTAAGAAGTCAACTTCTGGTGGGAATTTTCACCCTGCACCGCAGCTCTAAAAATCCCTTCTTCCACTTAAGTTATTTGACTTTTATAATGGGAATTTTTACCCTGCAAGGCAAGTAATAAATTCCCGCCGCCACCTCCTCCAATTTTCCCACTGCAGCTTAAGTGACTTTCTAAAAAGTGCGACTTGTATTAAAAATAGCTTCTTTTGAAAAAGTGCGACTTGTATGGGTGAATAAAACCTTCTGATGGGAAAAGTTAGCTTGCTAGGCAGGCAGAAAATTCCCATCGGTGCTTTAAGTGATTTTTCTTTATTTTATAATGGGAATTTTCACCCTACAAGGCAGGTAAGAAATTCCCGCCTGCCTGCCACCTCTAATTTTCCCATCGCAGCTTAAGTGACTTTGACTTCATGGGAAAAAGTACTTGCAAGGCAGGTAATAAATTCCCACCTACCTGCAGCTACCAAAAATCCCATTGCAGCTTACACTCATTAATTCCAAAAATGCGACTTGCCTGGAGAGGCTTTTTGTGCATGACTTCATCATTTTTGGTCAGAAGCTTGCATTTTGAGGCTGATTCCTTCTGGTGTGTCGTAGTAGATGATCTCCAGATGCTTTAGGCAATTAAACAGACTATACTTGGCGAAGGAATTGACCTAGGGGAATTTCACAGAGAAACAAAGGAGAAAACCGAGAGAAAACAAAAGAAATAAATAAAAGCGAAAAACGTTGCCAGTTGCAGATAATGCCCTGAATTCATTCCTGGTGAAAACCCTAATGAGATGAGTGAATACTGGCATGCAAAACTTCAACAGATTCAACCGAGCACAATTTACTTCAAACGGGCATTATTTATTCAATAAATAATTAAATAAAAATTTCCCACAGACAAAACTTGGCGGAGGGATAAAATGAGTTTGGGCATCTGGGTATTTGTCGAAATTGGCTCATATGATTCACTGGGAATATCCTAACATAATACTTTTGATAACTTTATTTTTTTACTACTTTCATAAAACCGAGTGGTTGTCAATGTATTCCTCCTCTTCAAGATGTGTCAAATGATAACTTTATTGAGAAAATATGTCTCCACTTCCAAATGGATATACCAGCCGTCTTGAGCTGCAACAGGTAAAATCTTGATTGACATCATCTTTGTTGTGGGGTCAAAAGTATCATTAAAATCTATGCCTTCAACTTGTAGAGAGCCTTTATTGACCAAACACGCTTTGCATTTATCGATGGTACCATCAGCTTTAAAGTTTGTTCTTATACCCATTTACAATATATTGCATGCTTTCCGGTGGTAAATCTACAAGTTGTCGTTTTCAATTTTCAAAAACGCATTGTATTCAGCTTACAATGCAAATACAGATCGAAAATTTGCTTGCTTCTTCAAAAGAATTAGGTTCATATGAGTTTATGACTAAACTCATCGATGCAAGATTTATTGCGAATTTCTTTTTCTCCCTTGTCTTGGAACCAACTTATCAAGTTTGTGATCTGTAATTACTTGGGTTTGTAGCGTGTACAACTTTCATATTTTTGCTTGATGGTGTCCAATCTGTTTTTCTTCTTTTTGACATTTTGTTCTTGTTGAGGGTGACCCCATAACCTTCTCCTTTCATCTTCGCCAACTTCTCCCCCTTGTCCCAATTCACTATGTTCCCCACTGATAGGATGTACAACCTTCTTGCCACTGCTATCCATGAGGTTGCCTTGCTTTCTTACCCCCATTCCACTTCCAAGCCCCTTAGTACGCGGACATGCCCCATGAACCAATGGTATGATGAAGACTGCAAAAACCTCCACCGTCAGCTCCGCATGGCCTTTACCCATGACCTCCCATCCTTCCCCCCCCTCAAAATTGCCTATCGTAATCTCCTCCACAAGAAACGCACCTTTATTGCCCACAAAAGAAGGGATCTCCGCACCTCACTTTCGCATTCCCCCAAACGCTTTTGGCGTACCATCATTCCCCAACGCTCTCCCTTACCCCTGGACCTTGACCCCCATACTATGTTCACTCACACCTCCACCCTTTATGACATCCCCGGTCATCCCAAGACCCAAGTTATATCCCCACCCTCCACCTGCCACATCTTCACCCACACAAATGTCAAGAAGGCCATATCGGTGATGAATTGCAGCAAAGCAACAGATGAGGAAGGCTTCCAGGCAGAATTTTTCAAGCATGGGATCAGCACCATCAACAGTTATTTGGTAGACCTTTTCAATCAGGTGGTGTGTACTGGCTTCCCGCAATCTTGGTCCCACCACATTATCCACCCTATTCACAAATCCGGTCCTACTTCTGATCCTAATAATTACAAGACCAAGTTTCACGCATAAATTTCCCGTCGATTTTGCGTCTCCAGCAGAACCAAGTTTTGAATATTGGCCATTAATCACCCTGCAATGCTCACTGCTATATTTATGCCATGAATCTTGCTTTTACAAGAAGATTTGTCAAAATGTCACGTTTTCCTTTGTTATTTCTTGAATTGCGACTTTTACAAGAAACGTAGACATGCTCGACTTTACCTTCACTACTTAGGAAAATGTAGATCAACCAATCTTGACTAGGTTTTCACAATTTTATCTTCCTTCACGGATCGGGAAAACATGATTGAAAAACAGATTTTGGTTAAATTCCTTGGACTATATCTTGGCAATTCGTTATGATCTGAGATGAACCGTGTAATCGCGTCCACCTGCCTCCACTCTTTGTGTTCTGAGAAACACTATCACAAAATGACCAATTCAGTTTGTGCCTTATCAGGGCTTCCTCAAACACTTTACCACACTCTAGTACCCGTCAAGGGCTTCCTCGAGCAAAATTCTCTAATACCAATGTCGAAAGCGAAGAGAGAGAGAGAATGAAGATAAATCGGAATGCACACTTTGGAATACATGTGTCATTTATTAAATAGCATAGTGTGTAGTTACAAGAGGTTACAGCAGTTTGGAACCAACTAGAAGTTACGTAACCATTTAACTACCCATAAGTCTATATATTCAACCTATACCGATTGGGGATTCTTGCCCCCACCACATGGGTATTTGTATTGGTATTTTAACCACATGGACTGATGCTTTACTTTCTAAGATTTACCCCCTTGTTTACATTTAGCGTTTTAGTTAGTCTTTGATTCTAGGGTTCTTTTATCCTAGCACTTTATATTGTAATTGGATGTATCCTCAAGTCTCGTTGACAAACTTTTGGTCATTCATGAATATTATATAATTTCTATTTCTGTTTTCAATTTTCAATTTTGAAGCTCTCTTTATTGCTTCTATGATTCCAATGCCCCAAAAAGGTTTTCACCCTCCATTTCGTTGCAAAACCCATCTCAAATCTGTGGTTTGTTTTTTCTGAGGGTCTCCCAAGCATCCAAACCTGCTCACGCTCCCAAATTTTCCCTCTTTGGAAAGAAAATGGCCCTGTCAATGATCAGCACTCCTGTTTTCTGCCTTTTTCTGTTTTTGTTTATCTTATTCCATTCTTGCACTCATAGGGATGTGTTCCATTTATTAATTCTTGACAAAATATCCCCCACATTGTTTTTAGCTTCCCTTCAAGAGAAAAAAAAACTTGGACAAGCTTGAAATGAGTTCTTGATTATGGAGCTTACATATATCATCCTTGCTGAAGTCTTATGGTGTTATGGATGTCATTACAAGCTTGGAGATCCCATACAGCCTTGCATTTCATCGATCATTGCTCTCAAACTGAAAGATGTATTCCCCTTCCTAATAGAAATCTTTATCAGCTACTCCACATCCACAAGCGCAATCAAACCAAGCTAGGACACAAACAAGGAGGTTGTCAGCTTTGGGCTTGTCTCAAGCAATCAACCATTGCAGTAGTTGAATGCTTCAAAGATAAAGATCATACTAGAAAGGAGATGGCATACTTCCTCTATTTTTGTTGATGCAAGATTGTCAATATATCAAGGGTGCTCAAGCATCGAAGCCCTAGGTAAATAGAAAACATAAGCTCCTTCTCATGAGATCTGACTGAATTTTTCTAAGGTATGACCATAATGACCAACCTCAGAAGGGTTCAGCCAAGTTCAATCTTCAATGGCCCTGTTGTTCCATTTGACCAAAAATTCCAAATACTCCTTGCCTCTTGTCCTCTTATTGACTATCGAATCCAAGATAGCTTCTATCTCTTCCTTCTCTTTTTGGCAGCTTTTGTTTCTAATCTGAAATTCCAAAATCAGAACCAACTTCATCATCTATTCGCTGTCCATCATGAAAATGGTATAAATCCCATCTTGTAGTTCTATCTCATAAGCATTTTCAGAAAACCTCTTGAGGATTCTGTATGATCCAATCTTTTTAACTCAAGCTTGTTATGCATTGCCATTGGACACCTCTCTATTATAAGATAGGCTAACACCATGTCCCCAATCTGAAATTCTCTCTCCACTTGAAATCAGCATGTTGTTTGTACTAAATCATAAGCTGATCCAACTTCTATTTTACTTGTTAATACACCTCTTTCTATATTCTGCATGGTCTTCCACTTCTACAATATTCCCACTCAGATTACTAATGTACCATAGTTCCGAGACGTCCCTTAGGATACACTCATACACTACCTGGAATAGATTCCTCTATGTTCTGTTAACTGAGTAGTTGCAAAAAGACTTGAGCTAGCATCAAACCCCACAGTTTGGGTTTGTCTCCCACTAAGCATCTCAACAAATTATGAAGACTTTTGTTTACCACCTTTGTCTTCTCATCCATTTGTGGATAAAATGTTGAGCTGAAGCACAATTTGGTGCCCGACTTCTTCCACAAAGTCCTCCGAAAAGGACCCATAAACTTGCTATCTCTATTAAAAACTATACTCCAAGGTAATCCACACAATCTTACTCTTTGAAAAAAATTGCAATATTGGTGGCATTGGTAGTGTTCTTACATGCAACGAAGTATGACATTTTCAAAATCTATCAACAACGAAGATAGTCATTCCCTTTTGAATTCTCAGTAACCCAAGCACAAAATCCATGGACCATACTAGTGTCATCCCACAGTCTTCCCAGTATCGGAAATGGCTTATAAAATTTGGTGTTTTGACTTCTTCCCTTGGCATGTTGACATATTTTGCAACCTTGTACAAATTTCTTCACATTCATAGGCAATCTAGGCCCATAGTAGCTATCACTCAGCTGCACCAATGTCTTATCCACACCAAAATGACCAGCCAATCCTCTACTATGCTTTTGCCTTATTATACTTTCCTGCATTGACCCTTGGGTATGCGCAATTGCTGCCCTCTGAACAACAAACCATCTTGTAAAAAAGAGACCCGGTCATGGATTTCTATCCATGCTGAGAGGATCTTTGCACACTGCCCATGAATCTCTGAAAACTCCATCCTCCTCATACAAATCCTTTGTGAAGTCAAAGCATGTGACCTCCATCTGCATCTCATAAAATAACATGTGCCTTCTACTCAAAGCATCTATAACACGATTAATTTTGCCACTTTTATGCTTCAATACAGAAGAATAGCATTAAAGGAATCCAACCCACTTCATATGGTGTTGGTTCAGCTTACCTTAACTGTTAAGCTATTGCAATGTTAGGTGATCTGCAAACAAAACAAATTCTCTAGGTGACAAATAGTGCCTCCACTTCTTACAGACTTGTACAATAGTGTAGGATTATTGATCATAAACTGAATACTTGGTGTCATTCAACATCTCACTGAAATATGAAATGGGTCTTCCTTTTTGACTCAAAACAGCTCCTATTGCTGTCACACTATCATCACAATCCACATGCAACACCTTATTGGAATCTGGCAATGCAAACACGGATTGTTTGGTTACATTCCTCTTCAGTAAATCAAAAAAATCTCAACTACAACTGTCCAGTTAAATCTTTTCTATTTCCTCTCATTATTTCAGTGATGGGTGCACAAATCCTATTGAAGTTTCTAATGGAGTTCTGGTGAAAACTAGATAAACCATGAAAACTCAATGCTTCAAGTAATAACTAGATAATCCAGGAAAACTCGGTGCTTCAAACATACTCTTTGATGTTGGCCACTTGAAAATGGCTCTCACCTTTTCCGGGATCCTCAATCCATTTTGGAAACCACAAAGCCAAAATACACTAACTTGGTCTACATAAAACTGCAATTTTTTATATTATATAGCATCTTTTCCTCTTTCAATCATTGCAACATGTGCCTTAGATGTACTAGGTGTTCTTCTTTCATTTTACAAAAATCATAATGTCATCCAAATAAATAATGACAAACTTTCCAAGGTAGTACTTCATTTATGAGTCTCTATGAACGTAGTTGGTGCATCCGTCAAACTTAATGGCAGGACCATCCACTCACACAACCCTTCATTTGTTTTGAATGCAATCTTCTATTCACCACCTTCTCGATTTTTGATATGGTGATACACGTTCTTCAAATCAACCTTTGTGACATATTTTGTTCCACTCAAACAATCCATCAAGTCATCCATTCGAGGCAATGGAAATGTATGTTCGATTGTTATCTTGCTTATGGCTCTAGAATTCATGTGCATACACCATTCTCCACCTTTCTTTGGTACTAACACTGTTGGAATTGCACAATGAGCTCAAGCTCTCTAATTGAACCCTTTTTCAATAACTCTTGCACTTGTCTATTCACCTCTTCATTCATTGTGGGTGACAATCTACATGCTGCCTTGTTTGGCAAACTAGCCCCGAGAATCAAATCCATGTGAGGGTTGATGCTCCTCGTGGGTGGCAATTCATGTTGTAAATCATTGGGCATGATCTCGGCCTCAAAGTACTCATCCAACAAATCTTTCACTTCGCTTGGTATTTCACCGCACTTATTTGTTGTCCCCACTTGCACACGAGTTTGGGGAGGAAAAAAAAACATGTTTTCTCTTTCTTTGCCACTTTCAAAAATTGTGTGCCTAAAATAACTAGAACTTTAGGATTGTTGTTTACTTCTTTCTTCATCCTTTCCCTTTAATGGGGCTCCAAATAAACTTCTTTGACACCATTCGCAAGGGTGTAGGTCTTTTAGCTTCCATCATGGACAGCCTTTTTATCAAATTGCCATGGTCTCCCGACAACACACGACACACGTCCATGGGTATGACATCACACCAAACCTCATCCTTGTATGACCCAATCTGAAATTGCACTAACATTTCTTATTCAAGAACTATGTGATAACTCTTCAAACCAAGTTTATGTACCATCTCAATGGACACTAAATTATCCATGCTACCACTATCAATAATGACATTGCAGCACTTTCCTCCAAATGCAAACAGTCTAGACAAGACTTTTTGTTTGCATTATTTCCTCATCCTTGATGCAAGAGCACCATTCCTTTGTACATATCAACTTTTTGGTTTTCATTGTAATTTTGGAGTGAGTTAGGTTTAGGTGGTCATCTTAGGTGTTTTTGAATGGATCCTAGTCTATTTGGGTCCCTCTTGGCTTGTAATAAGGTGATTTTGGAGTTTCCCTCCAAAATCCACCATTTTGAATATTTGAATTCTCTAAGTTGCTTATAGGGGTCTAGGTTCTAGGTTAGGAAGCATGTAATGATTCTAAAGGTTTAAAATCCCTCATGTAATCTAAATGACATGATCTTTACCCATGAAGTAGGATTACCTATGTTAACTCAGTCTTACCATGGTTTGGTAACCTAGAGTCAAGATGTAACTACCTCCATTTGGTTATTTAGGTAAGTATTTGAATGAGAGGAATAGTTCGGTTGGAGAGGAGGTTAAAAATAGGCTGTTGTTGAAGAGATAAGAAGCTCAAGAATCCTGTAATGTATCATGGAAGATATCAATATGAAGGATTTCTTGAGAATAAGCTTGTAAATGTGAAGAGAATGTGTATGGTGGATGAATGATGATTGATACTTGTTATATATAGCTTAAAGAGTGTTATTGCAGGTATGAATGGACTGTGCAGGTTTAAGAAGAATGTGAAGGAGGAGTTTGAAGGTGCTAGAGCGTCATTGAAACCAAATTCATGTAGGGAGCAGTGGCATTGTGATATGTAAGGTAAGAGGTTGTATTGTTGTCTAAGTACGCTATTGAATGATTGAGAAGACTCCACAAAGGTTTAGAACTGTAGAAGAACAAGTTTGCACTGTTATGAAGGGTGTGGAATGTTAACTAGGTATACATTCATGTTTACACTGATGGCTATTTCAAACAGGATTTAAAACTGGTAATTACTGCGGCACAGTCTATTTGAGGACTGGTAAATCAAGATTTTAGAGGTTCTAAACAATGTTACAGTGGTTGTCATGTTTGAAGGGTGTTGGTAAACTTGAATAAGGGTCTGCAGAGGTATCTTAGGCCTTGGAGAAGCCTTAAAAGTTAAAACAAATGAAATAAACCTATATAAGGAGCCCTCGGGTCTGTGCACCCTGCTCTAGGGTTTGGAAAGCAAGATTAGACATAACTTCCAATTTAACCAATGAATCTTGCTAAACGTTGGTGAACAGTGAGTCTTAGGGGTGATAACAGTGTGTATGAAGTTCCAGGGGGATGTAAAGGTTTTGGACTATAAAGTTGGAAAATATAGTCAACCCTGTCATTTACCCAGTCTTGAGGGTTAGAGAAATAAAAGTATTTCAAAGAATGCTCCTTAACAACTGATTGAAACTTGTTAATAAGCTGAATGGAGGACTAAATTAGGTATAAACATGATTGTAAAGAAGACTCTAATGGTGATTAATGAGAGAAACTAAAGGTTACAGTCAAGTACAGTCAAGAGTTAGCTTGAAGAAACTAGACTCCTACACCTGTGCATGGCAAGAAGTGTGCATAAGAATTTGAACATATGAAGGGGTGTATTGTGAGTATCTGTGTCAAGAGAAATAAATCTTGAAGGAGGTCCAATGATATTAGTGTTAACAGTGTTCCATTGATTAATCTTGTGTCATTTAGATAAGGCAAACAGGGTCATAGTGAACAAACGATGTATGAAAACAGTGTTCAAACTTTACCAAGATGTAATGCAGGCTAAATGAAGATGGAGAAAGGAGAAGAAAGGCTTAGAAGGTTTAAGAAATGTCATGCAATGAAGACAATCTACAACAAAACAGTGAGGTAAGAACTTGAGCATAATGCAAATTGCCTAGTTCTTGTGAATTGGGGCATGAATAAGATCTAAGACCTAGCAAGGAGTTGTGGAAGGTTATAGGGGATGTTCAACCTATTGACAGTGATTGAGAAGCTTATGAAACATGTGAAGACATTATTAATTTATTTCCTTGTAAACTGTGTTTTATAACCTTGGAGACCTAATAGAGGCTTAACGGCAAATGGTGACAGTTCAGTTAGAGGACTTTACTTAAGAACCTGAACCTGAAATTTTGCATGAAGTAAGAACTCCATAAAGGGTATCTGAGAATATGTTTGGTTTCCTTTAAATCTTCAGGTGTTGTTCAGAACAATAAGGTTCAGTGAAAAACAGGGCTACTAGAACAAACAGGAAGGTAAGTTGAAGAGGTTGCACTTGGAGTTAAGGTCTAGAAATTGGTGAAGAGTTGTAAACCCATAAAGGGTGTCTGAAAAGGTTTTTACTTTCTCCGAAGTCCTTGTGACCTAGTCAAAACAATAAGGTTTATAGTAAAGTAGGGCTAGTAGCTCTTAACAAGGTTGTAAACGCGAATGTGTTGAAAAGAAGTCTTGACTCCTTAGTGAAGCTTTACATACATGTTAATTTGATAAAATTGAGTTGAAAACAGTCCATGTAGCCCTTGAATCAGTACTGTCAAGAAATTGGCTTTGTATGCATTGTGAAGTTATTAAGCTATTACTTGAAGTTGATGATTTTGTTGTTGTTGAAACTACTTTTGTTGTGTTGGCTTGAGTTCCTTTTCCTCCTCTGCATCAATCCTTCTTTGTTGGTTTCAACAGCACCCTCCTCGTCATGAGAGCTTCTCCGTGTTCTGATTCTTCAGTGTATACATGTTACAGAGCTGATTCTTACTTGGCTTGGGCAACATGAGCAACAGCTTCATTTGTCCTATTACTATTACTCTACTCTTGTGGACACTCATAAGTTCTATGTCTTGGTTTCCCATCCCCAAAACAAGTTCCAATGAATCCTCTTCTTCTTGAAGTATATGACCTACCATTTTGTACATGAATGTGATCATGGGAATTGCTAGCTTCTCCTTCATAGTTATGAGTCCTCTTCCAACATTTACTCGACTTCATCCTCTTGAAAAGCTGCCCCCCATCTATCGTTGTATTTTGCAGTCTTCTTGAAAATTTATCTTCGTCTTGTAATGCAAAGTGATAAGCATCTTCCACGGTGCACAGTCTAACCATGCTTAACTCATCATGTATGTTACATTTTCAACCTGCTTATACATCTTGGAATCTTTTCTTGGTCTACCTAATGGAGACTTAGCCAGATGCTTACCTTGTAGAATTCCTCAGTGTAATCCTTCACACTGAGCTCTCTTTGCCTCAAGTTTTGCAAGTTTTGCAACTTTTCAATAACTCCAACTAATAATCTGCATGCAAAAATTGCCCTTCAATTAGGAAACCATTATGCCCTGTTCTCTTTGCCCCCTCTATTCCTCTCAGTTTGTACCATAGTTACCTAAGTCTACAGACAGGGGGATGGAGGAGGGATGGGGTTGCCAGGATGGCAAAAGAGTTCCCAAATTTTGGGGACAGCTATTGAAATAATGTATAAGATAATTTTAAACTTTACTCAATGAAGAAATTTCGAGAATTAACTGTATTTTAGGTATGTTCAAGATTAAAACTAAATGTTTTTGGTTAAAACAACAGCTTTTTTAAGTAAAAACATCAGAAAACTTTATAAAATTTATGAAAAAGGAGACATCCTCTCCAAGTCCTCAAGTCTCCAAAGGTTGGGGATGTCCAAGACATCACCAAAATCTAGGGACGCATCCCCACATAACACTAGTTTGTACCTCTTTCCACCATAGGGCTGCCTAGCCTTTTAACTTGGCTTGGGCCACTTTCACTCTCCTTGTGTCAGCCACCTCATTAAACTAAGTATTCTTCCACTCCCGTGAGCCAATCAATCAACCCCTTGGGATTCAAACTTCTAAAGAAGCTTGGAACCTCCAATTTGGTTCCCCTTCAAATTATTGAGATAGCCCTAACGAGCCCACGTTCTCTTGCACTAACCTCTGCTCATGTGCTAGTTCTAGATCTTCTACTCCTGACTCTTTATCTTCTAAATCACTTTCATCGGCTCTAGGTGTACGAAACTTTTCTCCTATCTTCTTCCATAGCATTCATGCTACCTCCTCTAGTCTCCCTGCATGTAAGCAACTACTTTTCCAGTAGACATATTGATGCTTTTCAATCAGAACCTATACTGCAATCCTATGAGTTACAATGCTACGTTGGCAATATCTCCAATTCACAAACTCAACTCAAAACCAGTTTTGATACCAACTAATGTAGTCTAGCTTTGAAGCCAAATGAAGGGAAACTGTGTCCCGGCAGCTGAAAACTAGTTTTCTTACTCTTATTTATCCTAGTTATGTTGTCCCGCCCTTATGGATGCCATTCGCAAGAAATTTGAAAAAAATGTCATTTAACTAGGTATTTAACAAGGAGGCAATGTAGATTGTCTAAGACCTAAAATTGTCTGAAATGAGAGAAAACCTATGGGGTGTGAGTACTCAAAACGAATCTCATTACTTATTCCGACATATTCCCACCCTCATACAGACCTCAAATGGAACCCGAGCTGAGATTATAATTAAAATGCAGTTTTCATGCCCTCCCAAGGCATACAAGCATGCTCGAACACCACAAAGACTCAAGAAATGGATTTTGTTCTCTTCTTATATTATTCTCATGATGAAAGCTACCCAACCATTCACAAACACCAATGTAATAGCTCTTACTTGACCGTTATAGAAAAAATGGGAAAAATGCACTTTTCCAAAATCATGGGGCAATGTTCACAACCAATATACTCCTCACACACACCCTAGTTACAACCCAAACTTTGTTTGTCCTCCACTGGCAACAAAGACCTAATTCATTACAAGTTTTAGATCCTTGTGTGTATGTAACAAACCATTACACCAAAACCTCAAGGCGTTAGTGAAATCCGCACATGAGGATCATAACATCCCACCACGCTTCCGTAGCCCGGACCCCGGCTAGATTTGCGCCCGTATAGCGGGACCCCCGCCCCGCCTACTCTATGAGCCACGGGCGAACACCTGCAATGCTTGCATAGCTACCCGTGGCTTGGGACTCGAACCTAGGTGGTCACTCATGTGCGGATTTCACTAATGCCTTGAGGTTTTGGTGTAACGTTACATTTGGTATCAGAGCGACCACCCAGGTTCGAGTCCCGGCACGGGTAGCTACATCGGTATTGCAGTGTTCGCCAGGCTCGTATAGGGTAGGGTGTGGTCCCGCTATACGGGCGCAAATCTAGCCCGGGGTCCGGGCTACGGAAGCGTGGTGGGATGTTATGATCCTCGTGTGCGGATTTCACTAATGCCTCGAGGTTTTGGTGTAACAGTTCATTACAGAGTATGTCTCGGTCTTCTAAACATTTGAGTGGTTAGGGCATCCCTTGTTGGCTCTAAATTGTCCTGCACATTTAAATTGTTTGCTATTTTAATAAGGAATGATGTATAATTGGCTTTCATATACTCTCGAAGCAAAACCAGCTTCTAAACTCCTTTCAAGCACATTCCAGGTTAGAAACCACAACAAAGGGAAAAAAGGGGTATTTTGTCCAGCATGTTGCCTCAATTACTGAAGTTCTCTTTCTTGCTGCTCTGTTCCTTATGTCTCAAAATGGATTCTCCCTCTCCATCTCTTTGCAAAACCCATCTCAACTCTGCGGCTTATTTTTCCCGAGGAACTCCCAAGCGTCCAAACCTAGTTATTCCCCAAAACTCCCATGTTTTGCAAGAAAACAGCTATGCCAGTGATCAGCACTCCTATTCTTTGTTTTTCCTGTTTCTGTTTTATTTCATTCTTGCTCCTATAGGGACGTGTTCCATGTCTTGTTTCTTCACAAAACATCTCCCACATTTTTAAGCTTCCTTCATGAGAAAAATGGCTTGGACAAGCTTGAAATGAGTTCTTCCTCACGTACTTGCTTATCACCCTTGCTAATGACTTATAAGATCTAATGGTGTTAAGGACGTCACTGCAAGCTTGAGACCCATATAAACTTTCCTTTCATGGTTCTTCGCTCTCAAACCGAATCATCAATTCCCATTCCCAATAGAAATCATTATCAGCTTCTCCACATCTACAAGTGCAAACAAACTAGGCTAGGCCACAAACATGGAGATTGTCGGCTTTTGCCTTGTCTCAAGCAATCAACCAATGCACAAGTCTCATGCTTCCAAAATAACTGTCATTCTAGAAAGGATATGGTACGCATCCTCCCCTTTTTGTTGATGCAAGATTTCCACCACACCAAGGGTGCTTCTGCATCAGTAATACACCTTGCATTCACCAAGGGATTTGACAATTCCTTTAGTGTTATACAACTTTTCTTCACCCAAGGGAGTCAACTCATTTCTACAATTAGTAAGCATGGAAAACCAATCTTTTCTGCCGGTCATATGTTTTGTTGCACTAAATCCAAATATCAAACACTACTAGACTTATGATCACTATCACTATTGCTGTCATAAATAACACATTACTATTATGTATGTTGCTTATCATTGACAAAGATACTATTTCTTCCTACAAAGTGTCCTCTTCGCCTTCGACATCTATTTTCAAGAATGCCTCTTTTCTTTATAAAAACTCCACCAAAACTTGGAGTTGTTATTGGAAAAGGAATTGTTGTTTGAAAAGAAACACGAAGATGTGACAAAAGTATTGTATGGCTTAAGAAAACTATTTGGTAGCATTCTGACATTCTTTATCTTCAATCTTCTGATCGATTGCCAGAAGTTTCAAATGTTTGAATGTAATTATTCTTCTACACCTATGGAGGTCGGGCTGAAGTTATCAATTCATGACGATTCATCATTGGTCGATGAATCATTGTACAAATGGTTGGTGGGCAGCTTGATATACCTTACATCCACATGACCATTCTTTATCTTCAATTTTCGAGGCTATGAAAATCATATGGTCATGTTGCTAGAATTCTACACCAAGGCAATAGTGTAGGAGGCCTAAATCAGTCATGTCAAAAGCAGCACATAAATCTGATTTTACTCTTTGAATAGTAGTGGCCCCACTTCTTGTGATGGCAAGATCATCAACATAAACAATAAGAATCACAATGTCATCACCATCGCTTTTGACATACATATTCAGATTAGAAAGGTTGATTATGAATCCAGAATCTTGCAAATGTTGATATATTTTGATTGACCAAGCTCAAGGAACATGTTAAAGTCCCTACAAGTACTTAATCAGCTTGCACACCAAATGTTCACGACCACATGCCTGAAAACCTTCAGGCTATGCCATATAGACTTCTTCCTCCAAATCTCCATTCATGAAGGCACCCTTTACATCCATCTAAAAATATTCAAACTGAGCTGCAATAGAAAGAAGCAACAGAAAAGTGACCATCTTTGCAAGAAGCCTTTCGCAACAAGACGAGCTTTGTACTAATCTAAAGTACCATCAGCTTTGCACTTGACCTTATATGCCCATTCGCATCCAAAGTGCGTTGTTGCCCTAGAGGTAATTGAACCAATGTCCAGGGATTGTTCTCCATCAAGGCATTATACTCTATTTACGTGGCAGTTTCCCACTCAAGCATGTCTTTTGATTCAAAGCATCTGTGTGGCTCAGGTATGTTGTGAAGATCAAAAAAAGGAACAAAATGAACAAGCCCTTAATAGGCAATTTTCTTACCAGTCCTCAAAGGTTGTGCATCTAATTGAGGCATCTAATCCTCTCGCACATCCTATAAAGTGAAATATCCTCATAATATATTCCCTCCTATTACGAGAAGCCTTTCGCAACAAGACGCACTTTGTGCTTATCCAAAGTACCATCATCTTTGCACTTGACCTTGTATACCCATTTGCATTTAATGGGTTGTTTCTCCAGAGGTAACTCCAATTATGTCCAAGTATATTCTTCATCGAGGCATTATACTCTGTTTGCTTGGCAATTTCCCACTCAGGTATGCCTTTTGCTTCAAAGTATCTTTGTGGCTCAAGTATGTTGTGAAGATTAGAAAAAAGAGCAAAACGAACATGCTTTGTATCAGCAACTTTCTTACCAACCCTCCAAGGTCGTGCATCTGCTTGAGGCATTTCATCCTACCAAACATCCTCTAAAGTGAATTCTCCTCATAATCTACTCCTTGTTGCAAGAAGCCTTTCACAACAAGACGCACTTTGTATTTATCCAAAGTACCATCAACTTTACACTTGATCTTGTATACCCATTTGCATCCAGTGGGTTGTTTCCTTGGAGGTAACTCCAACAATGTTCAGGTAATGTTCTTCACCAAGGCATTATACTCTATTTGCATGGCAATTTACACTCAGTATACCTTTTACTTCAAAGCATCTTTGTGGCTCAGGTATGTTGTGAAGATTAAAAGAAAGAACAAAATGAACATGCTTTGAATCAAAGATTTCTTACTAGTCCTCTAAGGTCGTGCATTTGATTGAGGCATTTCATCTTCCCGCACATCCTATAAAGTGGAGTAAAATCACTTAGGCCTTCGTTGGACTAAAGAATTTTGTTCCAGTTGAGGCTCTATTGGAGGAGGAACCAACTCAAGTTGGCATCTTCTATACACCGGTGTATTGCCTGTGGGTGTCACAAATTGTTGTGGTGGAGTCCATGGAGTATGAGAGGAACTAGACTCATCTTTGTGTGAAGGAGTCACGGCACTCTTTGATACAACTTGTTGATTACAACCAAAGAATGATTTTATTTCTTTCAAATCAACATCACGACTAACAATTATCTTATTAGTGGAAATATCAATCAACTTATAAGCTTTGGACTAAACACTATAACCAACAAAGAAATATCTTGAACTTTTCGAGGCTTACTCCTATCAGGACCAAAGTATATGCAACTAAACCAAAAATACAAAAAGATGATACCTCTCGGGTTTGGTTCTAGACCAAGCTTTTTCGGTCTGCAACTTCCTAAAGGTTTTCAGAACTCCAATTTAAAATATATACCATCATGTTTTCGCTTCTCCCCCAATATTTGAACTACTATGCATCATGCACCAAGCCATCTCCATGATAGTTCTATTCCACCTCTCAACCACCCCATTTTGTTGTGGGGTATATGGGGTTGTCAATTGATGATGAATTCCTTCTTTACTACAGTAATCCTTGAACTGCTTGAAGTGAATTCACCCCCATTATCGGATCTCAATGTCTTGATCCATCTATTGGCCTGGTTTTCCGCCAATGCCTTTTGAACTTCTCAAAAGAGGCAAAACAATCAAACTTGTTTTTCAAGAAGTAGACCCATATCCTTCTAGAATAATCATCCACCAACAAGAGAAAGTACTGTGCACCAAGAACTATGGGAGACTTCCACGATGGCTCACAAAGATTTGCATGAACAAGATCTAAGAGCTTTGCATGCCAAGCACCTTCAATTGGAAAATACTTCCTCTCCTGCTTCCTAGCCAAACATCTTGCACACATATCCTACTTCTCTTGGATACTAGGCAAACCAAGAACCATGTGGGCTCTACTAAGTTTGGCGAGATACTGAAGGTTGAGATGTCCATATCTCTCATGCCACAAAATGTTGGTATTACCCTCCACAACTAAGGCATGTAAGTTGATTGTGGCGAGTCAACCAGCCTATACAAGCCTCCTTGCCCAATACCCAAGGCAACGACTTTGTTTTGTTTTACATTAAACACGTTGTTTTTCTTACTAGAGAAGTTTACAAAAATGTTAGGATTTTCCGTTAGCTGACTTATAGAATGCAGAATCTTATTCATGTCAAGAACATTTCTAGCTATGAATTTGGCATTATTATTCAATATGATGCGGATATCCCCTATCCCTTCTACTACATGAGATCTTCCATCCCCTAATGAAACTGAATCAAAGAACTGAAATTTGCATGAAAGTTTACATACCAATCTTTTTGACATGTCAAGTATCTTAATGCTCCAGAGTCAAAGAACAAGCACCTAATAGGGTTGTCATCCAAGCATGATGCCATGAGAGCATACTCTTCTTCAAACTCTCGTTCAACTGCTGCCACATTTGCTTGTCCCTTTTTTTCTAGCAAGGGTATATCGTCTCTTTCAACAATCCTTCTTCACATGACCAAGTTTATGACAGTAGTAACACTTTACTTGATATTTAGGAGATGATCCTTTAGGTTGATGTTTCCATTTCCCTTTGGATTGAACAACAAAAGCACTCTTGGTTTGTCCAAAACTGGACTCAAGTGTTTGAGTTTGTCTCCATTCCTTTTGTAACAAATAGGAATTGACTTTATCAAAAGTCAAAGTCTGACTTTCAACCATCAAATGGAGGGCTTCCACAAATGATTCATATGAGAATGGCAAACTGTTCAATGTGAATGCCACCATATCATCATCATCCACCTTTTTGTTAATGGAGGTGAGCTGGTCTCAGAGATCTTTCATCCAAAGTAGGTGCTCTGACAGCGACCCACCCTCTTGCAACCTTGCTGAAAACAGCAAATTCTTCAAGTATAACACCTAACTCTTCTCTAAAGTCATGTATTTGTCCTTCAAATTGGTCCATAGATCACCTACCACAGTGGCATTTCGGACCTCTAGTATCAAATCATCAAATACCAGTAACTTCAGCAGCAATAAGGCCTCCTTATGACATTTGTCATAATCCACAAAATTTGAAACTGGCATACCGTCCATAATAAGTATTGTTTTGCTACAGTCTCTATATTACACAATGGTCAAAATTTTATGACTCCAGACATTATAGTTTTGACCCGGCAATTTCTGAGCCTCCAGCAGAACTAAATTTTGATTAATTTCCATTATTCAGACAAAAATTTGAATTCGGACCTGCAAATCAATTCAACAAAAAATTATTGTCTTCACAGCAATCAAGTCACAGAAAAGTTGTTCCGTACAACCCTATTCAAGGATAAAGGAAAAGAATGATAGTTATGTTTTTGTTTCATTGGTTGATGCCTTTGAAGATCACAAAAATAAATAACATATTGGGAAAATTTCTGCAATTTGTGACTTGCAGACTCAAGCCTTGGTCAACTGTAATCATTTATTTCTGCCATCACATGTCTGGGGTCTTCCTTCCTGTTGAATTTGACTATGCCTTAGACGTCTGTGACAGGAGATTAAAACACACAAATCATGTGCCCTAACTCTGCAAATTTCGACACCTCAACGCCACGTCCTCTTCTCACGACTACATTTCCTTACAAGTGATTGTATTGTACCCTTATTTATGACAAATCTTCTCCTTTGACAACGCCTTTGCTTTCAACGACATAACCTCACGACTCTTGCCCTAAATGACTGTATTCCTCCTGACAAGTAAAAACGCAGCTGTTTTTTCAAACAACTCACGTTTTGACTCCTTTAATCTGATTTACAATCACAAATGACCATATTTGTGTGCCCTTGATTACTTTTTGTCCTCCTCCTTGGATTTCCCAATGATTTGCAGGTCTACACAACCCTTCACAGTCTTTTTCCAATGTTCATACTCTACACCAAGAGCTTCCTAGAACTTTGCACCTTTCAAGCACCAATAGCTTTAATACTGATGTTAGAAGACGTAATCAGACAAAGAATGAAGAGGAATTGAACATCACAACAAATGAATGTTTGTCCATTTTATTCTGTTGAGAGTAATTACAATGCAGTTGAACTAGTTACAGTTAGAAAAATACCTACATGTGTATAAATATATTCATTATATTCAGTATCTAGCAGCAGCCTTTACTCCGAATTTCAAATGAAGTAACTACCAGCAAGAATGTCAGTTTTCTCAAGAAAATATGGATTAGGGCACGTTTTTGAACAAAACGCCTTTAAAAATATGATCATGATTAGGGAATGATTTTCAGCAATTTTGGGCATTTTTTCCATCATTTTCAGGCCATTTGGGCATATAGTGCAGACAAACAATTTTTTCTCAAAAAAAATAGGCTGGGAATGTATCACAAAATTGACAGGAACATTTCCACGAATTTGTGTGCATTTATCTTTGTTTGTGGTATGATTTATCCCCTGCCACGATTTTGTTATTTTATGTACTTGGGTTGTCCCTGATCTGCAAAAAAAATGCTTGAAATATCTCCCTTCGAACTTGTATGGCATTCAACATCAGGAATTGCTCTGACACCATGTCTATTATTTAAGCACAGACAAGAAGGCAAACAACAGCTACAGAAATTTAACTAAGAGATTAAAACCCATGCTTATTTTTCATTCCTTCATCAAAGCTTCACAACATACATTTAGAAGAAGAAACCCTTGTTTGCAAATGTTGGATAGATGATATTGTTTAAAAGTTAAAACTAACAAACATAACATGATAACTCTATTATTTTCAAACACGCAACATTAGTGCAGACATACAATCTAGAGAACATCAGCATTTATTACACTTATGAAATAAACATTACTCTAACAGAAGATAGAAGATGAAACCAAGCAAAATTACAAACAAATTTTGTACAGGAAAAATTCATAGATGTAACTGTATGTATAAATGTGTGCACTATATGGTCCAGCAGGCATGACATTGTGGTAATGACACAGCATTATCCCAGGTTTAAATCTCACCCTTGGAACCACTGGGTGTGCTCCTAATACATGCATACAAGCATAAAAAAGCACATGTGGTAACAAGCCTGGGGAATGGGCCCTCATTTATGTCCCATGGTTGAGGGATCCTATAACCCTCATTTCAACCCGCAAAATAATATACATGCAGTATATTATGCGAAAACTTTTAAATGCAATTAAACAGAAAAACTAAGAGATGAGCCTAAAGCACTGCTCAAGTTAAAAAGTAAGCTTTATAATACTGGTTCCCACTAAATAATATGTACATACAGTCTCTATATCTTGGGAGAAAAGTGTCATCTTGTGGAACATGCAAGAAGTGTTGATGCAGAGTAGCAATACAACAGATCTCCATCGGAAAGTGAATGAACATACACATGAACAAATGTCAAAACAACAAACTGATAGGAAAGTACCAAGTCCGGTCGATTCCCTAAGCCAGTGCATCTACCATTGACATTATGGGCTAAGACATTCAAGTCCATAATGAATGCTTCTATTTATATTGGGATGGTAGCATCTATGGTACAGCATAGAAAGGTTTGTCTACTAAAAAGAATCATATATTCTTCAATCTTTTGGTCTTACAACTCTTCTTAAAGCATCACACACAAATCAGAGCAAGAATATACCTGTTCAAGCAAATATTCTGTAGCTGTATACTCAAAAAGACTCAAATTCAATTGAGCTAGAATGTCAAGCATGGCAGCCTGCTCTACACCTTTCACTCCCATCTCTAACTGCTCTGTTACAACTTCAAGTTGGCTTCAATTAACTCCCTGGCAGTTCCTTCATCCCCATTTTTAATCATTTGATCCACTTTAATAAGAAGCTCCTGTAATTGATCCACCAGTTCACTTATTTCACTTGCATGTTTCTTCTCATCATCATTCAATGGTAAATACCTGTCAAAAGTAAACCATTCATAAAGAAGATGCAAATAATGCATGATTAAAAATTTTCCTTGACCCTCGCCAACTACTGAATACAATAGATGCATGGTGGGGCAAACCAAATGAACATAACAGATATCTCCATCCCAGAATTCATCATAAGAATTGGGGTGGGCTTTAAAATATTAGTGATAACAGAAAGTTAAATAATAAGTACAAAATACAGGCAATCATGTACCACACAATCGAAGATAATTCAAAGTGTTGTGGACACCTAATTTTGGTAAGAGGCATCTGGCAACAACAATTTTGACATCTTTTATGACAATTAAGACCATTAGTACACATTAGGCTCTTTTTGGAATACTTTCCCCTTTCAGCCAGTCCCACAACCCTTTCGTCACCTCTGGTTGCCCTTAGACACATCTTTATCCTCTTAACCTGATCCTTTCTCGCCACTTTTCACAAAGGTACAAGATCGGCAATCGCCGACAATGACACAGGACATTATCGGCAGCCGATACTATCCCCCTCTATGCGAACAATCAATTTTCCATTGGGGCACTTTTCTATTGTTGGCCTAGGTTTGAATTGGGGTCCGCTTGAATGGGAAATCAACCTAGAGAAGCCTATATGAACAAAGCCCTGGAGGTCATTATCGGGAAACAAATACCATTCATTAACAAGAAGACACTTGGAAATCATTTCGACTAGAGCTATACACATCCTCGTGCACTCCAAAGTACACAAGGGTAGCCCCAAATCATCTAATCAAATCTGAAGTCTATCCCTTATTCAAAGTTGGTGTTTCCAACAGTCTTGTGCCAAGATAAAGATTCATATTGTTGTGTTGATTGAGAGTATATGGAGAGTGAAGGACCAACACTTCATTTACAAGGGAATTAGATCTGCACAAAACTACATAAGCCTTGTTTAACACTAGATACATAGAGCAGCACCTCCTTTAAAATCCATTGAGAATCAGCCTGAGCATAGCGTAGGTTTGTTTCTTCGTGTTTTGTTGAGTGACTTGCAAGGGAGAAGGCATATTCTAAGATTCACAAAACATCACACAGATCAAAGGCATGTTTTTGCAAATCAGAGCACAAAAAGAGCACAAGTCAATTTCATGGGTGCACGGTCAACATAGGACAAAATTAGCGGCACGGGGACAAAATCAGCAACCAAAATTATCCTCCTTGCCAAAACTATCCTAGGCACATTCACAAGCAGTCAAATTTGTTGAGGCAAATTCTGAGCAGTTTTAGTGTCTATTCTGATTGATTCTATTGTTAGTCAATTCAAATATGCTTTTCGAGGTAGGATTTTATGCTCAGGTAAACTTTTCCCTTTTCAATTTCAGTCACTTTCCAGCCTCTACTTAAGCACAATTTAGGTCTAATTTATTGTGTATTATTAGGATCCAAACTGTGCTCCGTTTTGATACATTTAGTTAATTGTGCTTAAAATAATCAAAGCATAAGAGGCAAATGTAATGTCCCCAAATGGACATATTTCAACCCCAAGTGGATTACCCGCAATTCCCACTAGGGCTAAATCTGATTAATCCAAAAAGCCAAAAAAATTCAATTGCTATCAAACTGAAATTCAGAATGAAATTAGGCCACAAACTGAATATTTTCCAGAAAACCCTAGTTTGCTGCCCTAGGCCAACGATTTAGCAAATATAGCTTTTTCTACCTCAAAATACCTCCAAAAATTATGAAAATTTATTTGCAAGTAGATAATAAATAATCAGAATAGGATCTTCAATCAGATTCAAAAATATTAATTCTGGAATTTATTAGGGCAAAAATGCAGCAGAACTTGTAAATTCAATAACTTGCAAAATACTCCAAATTTCGGGGCAAATGATAGCTCAAACTAAAGCTTGAAAAATAAACTTTTGAATGAACCCAAAATCACAATTTTTCAATAGCGGGAAGACACCCAAAACAGGCTCGGAAATCTAAAAATGTGTAGATAAACCCTAGCTGTAAGTGAAAGCTGGAAATACAATTTCATCCCACTTAGGAAAGGCCCAAAAACACCTCAAAACTGATCAAACACTTCAGATCTGATCTCTCCTTGAATTTAGTTTGAAATCGGTCTTCAACAATTGCTGGAAAATTACTGGAAAATCAGCTAACTCCTTGATATACCATGGAAACCCCAAGGTGGAGAATCCTCTCAACTAGAGGAAGGGTTTTCGTCCTTCTCTAGAACTCTTGGATGGTTTTCATCCTCAATAGTGAAAATGCAAGCAAACAATGTTCAGCAAGAAAATCTGAAATTTTTAGAAAAAATAAGTCATGGCTCCTAAGGCAAGTCGACTTGCCTTTATAGAACTTGTGACCCAAGTAGCCACCTTGGACAACCAATCAAAGTTGTCCCTTCATAAAATATTTTCCCATTTGATTTTACCTCTTTAGGCAAGTCGCATTTTTCCCTAGGATAAATAATTAATGCCAAATGCTTTTGCCTTCGTTTTTTTTTTCTATTTTATTTTAATATTAAGTTTATAATATTTTATAAGTGCTTTTATAATATTTTCTTTTAATTTTCTGTATTTTATAATAAATATCATAACTTAAGTCTCCCTTTTATTTTATTCCTTACCCATCAAGGAGACAAAAAGGGCTAAGGTCTTCAACCGGTAAGGGGATATTACAATCTTCCCTTCCCAAAATTGCTTGCCCTCAAGCAATTGCAACTCATACGCCCAAGTGCCATATGTAACAGATAGAACATGTTGTAGTACTCCAAAAGTCTTGATCCTATACCTGTTAAATGAGGGAGCTCTTGCCACAATACATAGCTCTCCTGATGTTCATAGACATAAACTTGGAACAATGATTCAACATACTCCATATTGTAGACTCCATCCTCTATCTTATCATGCTTCTCATGATGACAATAAATTTGAAGAGGTCGCAATAAATAAGACACATTATCATTCCTTTCATACCTTGGAGTACCATCAAGATCTTCATCATTCTTTGTCTCCAAAATAACGTGACTTCACTGCACCAAATCCTTAGTATTCTTGTCCATAATAGGCTGAATACCATCATGATAGAACTACTGTAATAACATAGTATGAAGATGATGCAATGAATCCTTGTTACTACTAACCTCCTTATAGAGAAGATCATCAAAATGTTTACCTTCAACTGCTGATTTGGAAACCTCCAAAACAGCACCATCCCTATTGTGACTTATGATTTCAGACACAACACAAGCATCAACATTCTTCACAATTTCATGCCCATCAATACTATGGCTTGGAAAATCCATCCCATATGACAATGACTCATTGATATGTACCTTTGGAACTGAAACATTTTTTCTCAACTTGGCATCCAACAAGCAATGTTTGTTCCTCACTAATGCAATTATTTTGCTCATCAGTAGGAGTCATACCTCTTGAAGCTTCTTCTTTACTTTGCATGGTGGAACACTCTATGGGCTGATTTCTCTCCAATTTTTGCAATGTCATCATCCTCAATGAAAATTTGTGGAGGCTTGGATGATGTCCTAGCTGATCTAGTAGAGCTTGGTATGGCAATACTCATCCCTGTATAGATCTGCTCAAATCAGCAAAGGCTCCTATAACGGAGTCTCTTAGATCTCTTTGAGCATCCAACTAACAAGTCTGCAATTCTTTGTTGTCTCTAGTGAATACTTCATTCAGATAGCTCCTCTTATCTTCTTCCATGGTCTCCTTTATCTTTAGATCTGATTTTTTTTTCATTCACAAGTTGGGAGAATCATCGCTTTGATATCCCCAAATGGACATATTTCAACCCCAAGTGGATTACCCGCAATTCCCACTAGGGATAAATCTGATTAATCCAAAAAGACAAAAAAACTCAATTGCTATCAAACTAAAATTCAGAATGAAATTAGGCCACAAACTGAATATATTCCCAAAAACCCTAGTTTGTTGCCCAAGGCCAACGATTTAGCAAATCTAGCTTTTTCTACCTCAAAATACCTCCAAAATTTATGAAAATTTGTTTGCGGTTAAATAATAAATAATCAAAATAGGATCTTCAATGAGATTCAAAAAATATTAATTCTAGAATTTATTAGGGCAAAAAACGCAGCAGAACTTGTAAATTCAATAACTTGCAAAATACTCCAAATTTCGAGCAAATAATAGCTCAAACTGAAACTTGAAAAATAAGTTTTCCAATGAACCCAAAATCAGAATGTTTCAATGGCGGGAAGACACCCAAAACAAGCTCAGAAATCTGGAAATGTGTGGATAAACCCTAACTGTAAGTGAAAGCTGGAAATACAATTTCGCCCCACTTAGGAAAGGCCCAAAAACACCTCAAAACTGATCAAACACTTCAGATCTGATCTCTCCTTGAATTTATCTTGAAATCGGTCTTCAACAATTACTGGAAAATCAGCTAACTCCTTGATATACCATGTAAACCCCGAGGTGGAGAATCCTCTCAACTAGAGGAAGGGTTTTCGTCCTTCTTTATAACTCTTGGGAGGGTTTTCATCTTCAACAAAGAAAATGCAAGCAAACAATGATCAGCAAGCAAATCTAAAAATTTTAGGAAAAACAAGTCATGGCTCCTAAGGCAAGTCGACTTGCCTTTATAGAACTTGTGACCCAAATAGCCACCTTGGATAACCAATCAGATTTGTCCCTTCATTTAATATTTTTCCATTTGATTTTACCTCTCTAGGCAAGTCACATTTTTCCCTAGGATAAATAATTAATGCCAAATGCTTTTGCCTTTTGTTGTTTTTTTCTATTTTATTTTAATATTAAGTTTATAATATTTTATTATAAGTGCTTTTATAATATTTTCTTTTATTTTTTTGCACTTTATAATAAATATCATAACTTAAGTCTCCCTTTTATTTTATTCCTTAGCCATCAGGAAGACAAAATGGGCTAAGTTCTTCGACCGGGAAGGGGATATTACAACAAATCCCCACTCTTCGAACACCCTCCTCCTTGGGTTTCATTATATCCTTTTAGGGTTCATATACTCCCCTCTTAAGAATTGATTTTTGGACTGAAATTTAATTGTTAGAATTTCCATAAATGCTTTCCTTCCTTGAACATCCACCTTTAGGGTCTCCCTTATTGGTGAACCAATGTTTATGTTTATCTATGCAACCTAGGTTTTCCTTTAGGTTTTAGTATGTTTCCCAGTGGCCTTATTTCTTTCATGTATGCTCAAATCCACTTTATACATCATTATCCCTAGCTTCTTGAATACTTTGTATGTTTCCATCGTATGCCAATTAAGAAAGCTAGATCCACGACACCAACTAGGTAAAGTGCTAGATTGAGTGGTTTGCAAATTGAGTCGATTCAAATTCCTTTGATTTGATCTCATGTTTGTTTGAAAACGAAAATGATGGTTATTAATGATATTTGTGCTCTTCCCCGTTGATGCAAATGTTGTATACAATTGTGATGCCAATGTTTCAAATGACCATGTTTTGAATGATAAAGCATGTGATGATTATGCTTGAACAATGTTGGATTTTATGATACATGTGGCAATGAGCTTAATGATGCAAGTATTGATAGAGAAGACATACTTGCAATGTTACATAAAGATCTTAAAGTATCCCTCACTAAGTCAATGATTATAAGGCATTCTACCCGAAATAAAATGGAAAAGCTACCTAGAATCCATACTTGAGGAAGTATATATAGACAATGAACCTTTGAATGCTCCTATTTGTCCTACTAGAGGCTCATATCCACATTAGGTGACAAGACTACTACTACTATTGATTCTACTCATTTGCTTCCATCTATTGCTTCTAAAATGTTGCATATACTGGTATACCTAATACGGTGGCACCACATACTACTCCACAAATTACCATAAACATTCCTTCATAAAGATATGTGGCTTCTTTTGTGCCTCCTAAACCTACTCTTCATGTACAAGGCATCCTATAAAGCAATAGAGTGCCTATTATTATGCATATTGCTACACATTCATCACAAGATGCACTCTCATAGCTTTAAAATATCCAAGCTAAGCTCCTACAATTAAAACAAAGATCCCAAAAAGTAAACCATACAAAGTGAACTCTCATGAGATATTAAACAACCTATTGTCTCTCAATGTCCTTAGTTACCCTTTGCCTACAAGTTTCATTTCTCCTCAAATTGAATTATTCAATGGCAAGGGTGACCCTATACAACATATCAAGGCTTTCTATGCTTCATGTCTAGACTACACAAGTAACAATAAATTGTTGACCAAGCTCTTCCCAATAAGTCTCAAGGATTATGCCTCACAATGCTTTTACGCCCTACCATCAAAGCCATACATGCTTTCAATCAATAGCCCAATAACTTCTTAGCTCGTGTTTCAATAAACATTAACCAAAAGATCACATTCTCACAAATTGCAAAACTTAAACAAGGGCCTAATGAGCGTATGAATGACCTTGTTCTCGCCACAAAAACTATGCTTACCAAGGTGTCATACCCCATCATGAAAGTGAATTACAATAAATGTTTACTCAAAGTTTACTTCAACCTATCAAAGACATAGTCATGTTTCAAATGTACCAATCTTTCAATGAAATTTTTCATACGCTTAAGAATTAAGAGACAAGCTCCTTATGTAAACATGGTCAAATACGGCACTAATGCCCCTACATCTATCTATTGGAGTCAAATTTGAAAGTAAGACACCACTCAAGGTTAAGACTAATGATGCACTGCTTTCCAAAATAAGAACGAGGCCAAAAATATAATTAATACGAGATCACACCAAGTAAGAGGCTTGTGCTTTTGGTTACAAAGAGAAGGCAATTTACACAATTATTCGAGAGTCCTCATCAATTGCTTTAAGTGTTGCTTGATTGCAACATGATCTCTTTACCTCCACAACTTGAGCTTGATGAATCTCAACCACCACCAAAGAACTTTGATGTCAACACAAGTTGTGAATACCATAGATCTTCGAAACATATTATGAATAAATACTTTATCTGAAACATAAGATCAAAGGCCTCATCGACAAAAGCAAAGATTCAAGTGGAAGGACAAAATACTATATTGAATAAATCAATGACAACCGAATACACTTAAAAGTGTATGTGGATCCTCTTCCAAATCATATTACACAAGAAACAAAGAAGCTAAAGATTAAGTTCACATGATGTACCATGCACAACCTCCACCAACTTCATATGCTTCACCACCTTCCAATGCTCATGTAATAGATGGTCTCATAGGTTTGTTTAAGAATGCGCATGAACAATGACCTACTATTAGATTCTACGACCAAGAGATAACAAACGATGATTCCAACAAGGAACCACTATTCATATAGGCTTTCATAGATCCACATTTTAACAATGAGCATCATGGTGGACGACAATTCAAGCGAAAACATTTGCACGATGACATTTGTTAATGGCCTTTGATACACCCCATACAGATTTCCATGCCACGATGACCATTGTTTCAAGCTTCAAGGTCAATCTCGAGCTCCTCTTTGAGGTATCATGTTACCAATCATTGTAGAACCTAAGATGGTACTCACTTAGTTTCTTATATTCGCAAGCAATGGGACATATGACATTACGTGCACACCCTTGGCTACATCAAATGAGAGTTGTCCCATCTATACATAGATGCATACCTAAAGTATATACATGTTAACGAGGTGGTGATTATTCAAGGCACTCCTTATGAGTCACCTATACAAATCCAAGTTATTTCAACTAAAACAAGACATTTCAACCTCAAGAAAAAACAGTCCAAGTTCAATCAAAAGCACCTACTCCTCTATACACTAAGTCTTACAACAACCTTTGTGTGTGTGTAAGATAAAGCACCCAAACAAATCCAACAATGCAATGGAAACAACATGCTTCACTAAGGGAGGTTTAAAATCTACCACATATTACTTATTGTACACAGGATCATTTTCCTCGTGTAGATGATTTGGGTTACCATGATTACTCATCACATACTACTAGTGACTCACCTCACTCCTTACATTCACGATCCTTGAGATTAGCAAATTTTGACTATGGTCATACAAGACCATTGTATGGACATCTAGACAAGTATCAATAAGCATTGTTAGCCTAACCCTTATGTGGACTCTACTACGCAGCTTATTGTACATAGTTTCCTTGTTTGCTTCCTTCCATGGGTCATGTTTGTCACCTGTCTCTTGAGTTGTTTGATTGCTTTTTATTTTGCACCCTTGCTTATGACTTGTTTGCTTCCAAAAATATAATAAGATACAAAATCAGGACATACTTACTTTTGGTACATATTTACATACATTGGTATGTAGTTGCCTATTGTTAGAAGTTTACATATGCGTTTATAATACAAATGTTATTCATGGTATTCTTGAGACAGATGCATGATGTACAAGTTACATATGATCATGGGTTCACATATGTTTTGCAGCTTCTTACCTACACCAGCTCCATTGAGGGAATCTTATTGGTGCTTCAAGTTCTATTGTTCCTACTTTCTTTGTGAACATATTAAGCCATTCACATTGCTTATACATATTTTTCTCTAGCTTATAGATTGTGTGCTTACTCACATAGATACATTACATTACTTTACATGACGGATAAATTGTGTGATCTATTATATGCCATATGTTTGACTGGATTGCATGCATATGTGTGCTTGTGTGTATTGTTTGTCATGTCATACTCATCGAGGATCCTTTAGTCGTCATGTGAATGAATGCTTGTGTGTTTCTTGATCATTATGCTTCTTTTGATATTTTCATTTATTCACTATTGAATTACATGACTTCATTTGACCATACAATGTGATATCATATGCTTGATGCCACGATCTACAGCATGCATGCTACTACTTTAAAACCTACTATGTTTGGTGCATACATCGCCACGAGGATACTATTGTTTGCGTGTGTCATTAGTATACTTGTCCCTACTTAGGGCATTCTTATTCTAAGCTATGTTGCCGCAATCACCAAATTTGAAATTCTGCAAATCTCAAAATGCGATAAAACAATGCGTTGAGATTAGTGAACTTGGTAAGAATTAATATCAAAACTAAGTGTTTTTAAATCGCTCAATATTGTGTTTAGGGTTTCCGAAAAGGTAAATGCCATGTTCACGTAAGTTTTGCTTGAGTTTATTTTAGTTTCGACTTTATTAAAACCCCGTCACCATTAATCGCTGAAGAAAACGTTGTGTGAAGCCGAGTGCTGAAGCATGAGCCCGTGTAGTAAAAGCAAACCTTAAAGGCACAAAACCATTGTTCAAAAGAAAACCTACCTGCGAAAGGAATGTTGCAATGCAGGCAAACGAATACCATTATGCAACCAGAAAAATATCACCATGAAGAAGAGTGAAGGGTGTTTTAGAAATATATTCCGTGGAGTCAAAGAAGACTATCACAAGTGAATTGAGCTTTAAAATTTATAAATAATGTTTATTTGTAAAAAAAAAAAAAAATTATTTGGTTATAAATTAGAATCCATCCCCATATAGAAAGATGGTCCCGCGCCCGCCCTATCCCGCCTATATCGGATAGGAAGGCCGAGGGGGCAGAGATTCCATCCGAGTTGAGCCAATCTATGGGGGAATAGCCGCAGTGAGGAGACAAGACCGCAGTACCCCGCCACAGGGAGATAGGGCCCCATCTACGGATTAGAGAGGTGGTCAAACCCCATATCAATTTCTTTATGTGGCGAGGTGGGGTAGGGCCTAAAGGCTCTGTCACTATCACTATTACTATCAATAGGGCGGGGGCGGGCGGATTGCTCTCACTGGTTGGCCACCGCAAGAATTGGTGATGGGCTAAGGTCCGCCTATATAGGTCTAGGGCCCCCACCCCAATATAGAGAATCGAATTACACCTCCACCGGCCCCTCTCTCTATATATGGGGTGGGCTCGGGGAAATTCGAATCAAGGTCATCCCGATACCCCCAACCCGATAATAATAGCAGCAATGGGTGGGCAAGATTTATTATTTATAAAATCTTATATTTTTATGACTTTTAACATTTATAAAATTGTTATTTAAAACAAAATTAAAATGACTCTACAATTTAATTTAAATATTGTTAAAAAGTTATAAGTTATTACGTTAATTTATTAATTCTATATATTTAATTTTTTAAATCCATGTTTATTATAATTTTTAATTCCATGTTTGTTATATTTTTTAAATTCGTGATAATAAAAAATGGAATATTTAATTTAAAAATACATCTCTTATGGTCAAGTTTAATCACGAATTTTATCGCCAATATTTCTTACAACAATTTTTTTACAAATTTTATCCTCCACAAATTCAAATGCGGCAACTTAGGTTACAAGTGGGGGCACATCATTTGTCCCTCTTATCCATTGAGCTCTCACGATAATATCTATTACATACCCATACATATACTACATTACTATTGAACCTTGAGGATCACATCTTTGCTAACACTTGCATGCAGAACTACATGTTACATATTGTGCTTATATGATTGCATCTTTCCTATGTATACATATCTGATACATGTATTCACATATGTGCTTTTCAGATTGATTAAAATACTTTCTTTACTTTATCCATGTCACACATGATACCCGTAACACTTTTCTTTTGAGATGAGTGATATGTAGCAGTAGGAGCATCCATTGCCTCAAAAGGCGGCAAATAGTCAGGTTACCCTATCAGAAATTCAGAAAGTTTCATACAGCGTTTGACAGACTTAAGGCACCTATGTATTCATATTTTGGCTGTTTTACAGTTGAGAGACATCTGCTTTTACTTTCGACGTACTTTTGGGCACTTATGGCACCTACATATTCAGTTTTTGGTTTTACTTCTTTGGCCAAAAGTAGGCATCTTGGGACTTTTGGTATTGATACCACATTTTGGGACTTTTGGGTACTTTCAGACACTGCTAATTCTCAGTTCAATTGGATTATGTGTGACCCATGGCACCATTCTTTGACCAACAACAGCAATTTCAAACAGTTTTTGTCATTTGGAGAAACAAACCCCATGACAATCTCCAGAGAATCCAAAAGAGGTAGCATGATTTGCATATCAACAAGGATGTTTGATCCTTTTGCTTATTTCAATGTTTCAATTCGATTATCACATTTTCATATTATTGAGACATTGATCTACTTGCATACATTCACCATTGCTTCATGGTACATGTCGAACATGGACAACGTAACATTCACGATGACACTCGTAAGTTTGTTCACATACATGTTTATTGTGTCCTTTTAATGTCATGTACACACCACATTAAAGATGTGGCATTATGTAGACACCTAATTTTGGTACAAGGCATGAAGCAACATCAATTTTGACACCCTTTAGGACACTTGGACCACTAATGCACAGTAGACTCTTTTTGGCATATATTTCCCCCTTTCAACTATTCCATCATCTCTTTCGTAACCTCCAATTTCCTTAGGACACTTTCATGATCATCTTCAATTTGCCAAGACACCTTATACATTTATGTACACTCGCATCCTCCTATCATGAGCCTTTCCCATCACTTTTGGCAAAGGGTCGAGATCAGCGATCGCCGATAGTGACTCGGATAGTATTGGTGGCAAATATTGTTCCAATTTGCCAAATAGTTTCTCATTTAGATACTTTACTTGAGGTTGGCCTAGGTTTGAATTGGGGTCGATTTGCACAAGAAATCAACCTAAAGATGCCTTTATAAACAAAACCCTAAAAGTCATTATTAGGGGACAAAAATCATTAGGGCATACTCTTACAAGTGGGGGCATATCATTTGTCTCCCCACTTTTCTTTTTACAATGGGGCATATCATTTGTCCCTCTTATCCATTGAGCTCTCACTTTGACATCTATTACATTACTAGACATATACTTCATTACCATGGCCATTGAGACTTTATGATCACATTTTTGCTAACAGTTGCATATTGGATTACATGTTACATATTGTGCTTACATAATTACATCTTTTCTATCTTTGAGATAAGTGTTATGAAGGCACATCCCTCACCTCAAAGAGGGGTGTATAGTTGGCTCATCCTACAGAGATTCAAATAGTTTCATACAGCATTTGATGGACTTAGGGCACCAACATATTTAATATTTTGGTTGTTTTTACAATTGAGAGGCAATCATATTTGCTTTCAAAATTTCAACGTACTTTTGGGCACTTATGGCACCTAGGTATTCAGTTTATGGTTTGCTTCTTTCGCCAAGAATTGGTGATGAAGAACACTTGAATTTTAAGATGAATAAGTACATGGAACACATAAACAATTAAATCGAAGAACCCTGGAAAATGTCAGAAGAAAAGCACAAATCATCAAGAAGATCAGAGGAATCGAATCCTAGTGGACGAAAATTAGCAGTTCGTCCTGCTCCATATAAAAAGAAGTAGAAGCCAGAAAGACACAGACAATGGAATAGGTTTTTGTAAAAGTAGATGTGTGAATCAAGAAAATGTTGGGGACTTATTGTACGCTTTGACAAAATAATATTTGTGAGATTGCTGCCTTGGAAAATTAGAGGATTCTATGATCCCACTTAACAGAGAGCAGTTAGTTCTAGGATACACTGCTAAAAGCTTTGATTAGATAATGCTTCTAGAGGCTAAATTTAAAAATGGTTGATATGGCCAAAAAAAAGGGTTAAAGATAATTGCAAATCAATTGTATCACAAGCTAGATCCAATGAAATTGCAATCCGGATAAGACTCAGCTCAGAAACTTATCTCAGTATAATTTTTGGGGAATCACAGGGCTATTCTATTCAGCTGAAATTAACATGGAGCTATATATAATCGTCCTATATATATTCCACCCATCTTGTCTGCAAAAGTACAATGTTGGAGGACCATTAATGCATACAAAACCTCATGGTGCAAGGTCACCATGATCACACGGAGTGACTTCAACAGTGTCACATTCACATGGGAAATAAGTAATAATATTTAGGGAATATGTCATCAAGATCTTCTTGGACATAAAATAAATTAACTTTTCTGAATGTTTTCTAAGGAAGATAAATATGCCTAGTTTATTAAAAGACAGGGAACTCATTTCTGTGGCTGAGAATACTGATGGATTCTTAAAGAAAATGACATCTTAATCGTTGTGTGTTGAAATACGCTTTTTCAGACAACTGGTCTCTATTATCTCAATTTAATGTAGATTCTCCCTGCTATAATCATTTCAGGATGCAGATCTACCAGCTTTGATAGAGCAATATTGGAAGGATGGAGACAGCATTCAAGGCCATAACATGTTTACTACTAGACTGTCTGGAAACGCCTAAGGCCCCCCCATACCAGCCTGGAAACGTACCCACAGGGGACAGGGTACGGTCCGGGTACGGCACCGTACCCGGACCGTACCCTGTCCCCTGTGGGTACGTTTCCAAGCGTACCCGTCCAAAAAAACTTGCCAAAGACTGTTTCTTTCCTTTTTTGGCAATTCTTTCCTTTTTTGGATTTTTGGTGGAAAAATCACAAGCATAGAAAAAAATTTGCCATTTTTGGAAAGGGTCCAGGAAGATGTAGCAGCAAAAACTTGCATGTGCCATAACTTTCATTCTGTGACTCCGTTTCAAGTGTCATTTTCTCTAAAAGTGTATATTTTCTCGAGCTCTACGCATTGATGGCAATATTTTTCTTATTTTCATAAAATCCATTTTTGCACCTTTTTGGACCAAGCAACTTCTTGCAATCTTCTGAAAGAATCATGAGCTTTGATCGCCTGTAGACAGATTAGTAATTAAAAATACTGGATAGCTTTCCAAAACTCGGCGAGTATTCTCCCGTGCTCGGACTAATCGTCCCACCTGCCAGCTTGGATCCATATTTTTCCTGCTTAGTTATGATGTTTCGGGAAATATGTCAGACAATACTATCGTGCTGAGTGGATCAAGGAAGGTCACCATGAACAATCAAAACTCCTTGAATCTTATCACAGTCACTAAGATAAATAACTGTGATAGAGAAATAATAAATTTCAATAAGTATGCAATGTATGAGAATTAAATTTCAATAAGTATGCAAATGCTTCTTTAAATTTATAATTTATATACATATTTATATATTTATATACATGTATATATAAATATATATATATATAAAAACGTACCCAAAAGCGTACCGTACCCAAGATTTTTAAAAATTTGCCGTATCGGCGTACCGTGCATCTACCCGTTCCGCACCATACCTGTATCCAGACTGTCTAGGTTTACTATTATTCAAAAAACTTGATACTCTAAAAAATGGTGCATAAAAGATAGAATTGGCAGTGTCTTGTAAATGGTGTTCCCAAAAATCAATATTCAAAAGCATTTAGCTATTTACAAGCTTAATTTTAAACTCTGGTGCAGCAACTAGAACTTCAAGCAGAAGTAAGAAATTTAATGGATCAACTTGATGATATTTTTAGTGAGGAGCTTTTTGTAGACACGAACCCACAATGTCATCTAAATCATTGGGATATAAATGTTAAAAAAAATCATAACTCAACATTGCACAGGCTCAATGTAAGCTTTATAACAAAGTTGGGACACCGGAATAATGCTGTTCTAGAAGATGCAGTTTTGATAGAACTGCATATTCAGAAACCACATCCAGGATTTACTAAACCAGACATTAATCAAACTTATTTACATCAAGAAAACAAACCTGCAGACTCATCTACGCTAATGCCTTCATGATAGCCCAATTATTGAACATGAATTACATCCTAAAACACTTTCCTAGGTTGGATTGCAACTTATGATTGTGAAGTGTGTCAAGAACATCCTGAATGAAAGTTGTTTGTGAAGGATTGCAATGTCATTCATAAGATGCATGAAGGTTGTTGGTATTTTGGTTAAGCCAAAAGGTAATACCAACCATTTGTATGGGACTTCCTTCGTCCTGAACACAGTCTTCCAAACGCCTATTGGGCTGGCAAGGACCTGGTGATACGTTGATTTCATTTTTCTTTGTAAAGTATAGCGAACCTTGAAGTCGTTCCAAAATATCGTCCTTGCAAGGTAGAGGATACATGTTTCTCATAGCACTCTTGTTGAGGCCACAGTATTAGATGCGAAATATATACCATTACCATTCTTTGGTACAAATACAATCAGACTCCACAGGGTGAAGAACTTAGCTGAATCTTCCCGTGATTAACAAGTTCTTGGATCTTCTTTGTGGTTGTTTGGAATGGGAGATCCCAAAAATTGAGAGCTATTTGATGCATGGATAAATGTGATGGGATACATTTGGGGTCTTCAAAGACATATCTTGTACTGTGTAGCAGAGTTTTCAAGCTGTTTCTTTTGCTATGCAAAACCAACTGGTTGAGTTGCAAATGAATGGTTGTTTGCAATGCCCTGCACAAACAGTAGAAGAAACTTCCAGGCATGGGAGACAAACTTTCTGCATTATTTTGCAAATACCAAAGGGATGTTGGTACTCAAAAGAGATAATGGAATGTGGTAGAGGCCATTGCTGACCTTGATGGACCGGTATTCTGGCTTAATTTTATAGGTAGCAATTTGATCGTGTAGGCTTACCAAAAACATCTGTAGATATTGAGTGGTGCCATATCACAAGACATGGTAACAGCAATGAATGCAATTCCATACTTGAATGTACATTGGCTATCACTCTGATTTCTTGTTCCTGCTAGAACCACCTATGTCAGTAAGGTTTTTTCGGGTGTGCTTCTGTTACAAGGCCTAGGCATTTCACCATATCATTTGCAAGGATGTTCTTCTGGCTTTCGGTGACAATGATAACATGGAGGATTGTCCCTTCACCTGACATTTGATATGGAAAAGATGCTCTCACTCTTCAGCATCGACAAGCATTGGTTTGGCATTGATGTTCAAACATGTCAGGATATCTGGATCAGTGTCAGTTCGGTTCATTCTCAAATGCAAACTGCATAGCACAAGTGAGCAAGGTAATTTAGCGCATAATATTGAGATTGCTGCCGTTTCCTTCCCTTTCTAAAGTTTCTGGGAAGGAGCTGTTGTTTGTGCACTTGCATGCTTCTTAGGCAAAGGTTGCCCAACGTAGGATGGTTGTTGCACAATGCATTCCGTGTTTGCCTTAGGGCTTGTTCTTGTGCAAAGATCCAAAAGAAGTTGGGCCTTTCTACTTCATCAAGAATTCCAGTCGGTATGAATGTCATAGCAAAGCCTGATAATGTACTTCAGGACTTCGTGATGCTGAGTTTTTGCAAATGTTCAAGTGCGCATAGAGCTCATGGAACTCATTTATACAGTCTTGCACCAATTATCTCTCTTTTTCGCATCAACAACTAAAACTTTATGTAGTCATCATCATAATTCTTGAGAGGATAGTATTCTCTATGTATGGCGACAACAAATTTAGACCATGTATCAATAGGGTTGCTGCCTTTTACATGCCTTGCATTGTAAGGTTCCCACCAATGGAACACAAGTTTGGTCATCTCAAGTGTTGTGAAGGTGATTTTTTCAGCATCCATAAATTGATTAACGGTGTAGTATGCCTCCAAATTTCAAGTCAATCATTTGGTGCCTCGGTGTCAATGTTGCCTTGGAACACTGCAATGTCACAATTTACTTAAACCTTAAGCAGATTATACTGCAGGAATAAATATGGCTTACCAAGAAACATTGCAGATTTTAAATCTATCAAATTAGACTTCGCTTTGGCCTCAAATATATTGGTCTTTGAAAGTCATTATTTCATGTAGTCTGAGACAGAGCTGAGTGCAAATCTGAACTATGGGGTGGGGTAATACAGGGCAAGGATTCACCCCACCAACCATATATCTATCTGCGCATACAGGCCTGATAGACTTGCACCAGGAACTAAGCCATCTACCGTCTTCCGTCCAGGAGTGTTCAAGCCGAAGAGGAGAGGAGTAAGCCAGCGTCTACCATCCAAGAGTGGTCAACAATATGGTTTACCAAGAAACATTGCAGATTTTAAATCTATCACGTTAGACTTCTTTTTGGCCTCAAATATCTTGGTCTTTGAGAGTCATTCTTTCATATAGTCTGAGACAGCTGAATTGCATGCCTATTTTTGGATAATGGGAACGTTTAGATGCATCAAAACACAAACCAATGAAGTTTTGTGAAGAATCGACAAGTAGGATTTGAACTCTAGTCAAGATAGGGTATTATGATACTCAAAGGAGCAATATCGATGTAAGGCACAAGAGTGGCACTTAGGACAACTTACAAACTATCTAGACAGATCTATCAAGCCAACCTAAAAGTTAGAATTGAAATGCAATGGAAATGTAAACAAAAACTGTGGGAATAAATGAATAAGACTTCCCCTTTTATAATTGTTTTGTATGGTTATGCGGTTGTAACCACTAACTAATTTTGTAATGCCGTCTTTGCATAATAAATACCCGACACACAACCCACCCATTTTATACACCACAGGTGTATTCCGGTTTTCTCTTCAATCATTCTTTACACATTTATTTGGTTTATTCTTCTCTCTCCATTAATTCTAACAACCCTATCAAAGCGTGGGGCAAGCAAAGAGAGGGAGGAAGAAAGATATTTTCGTGAGTCCCATTAGGGCACTAAAAATCACGTTACTACAATAATCACTAGAATACACTTTGCATTTTTAATTAAAAAAAAAAACTCACAAAAATACAGGCCCGAATAATAGGTGACGTTTTCAGGAAAATAACAGCATTTTCGAGCACAAATAGTCAGATTTTAATAGCTGTACGAAAAATTGTGATTTTAGACATTTTTACAATTGTTTTGCTACTATGGTGCATTATTACAGTCACTAATTGCTAGGGCACAAATATTTTCATAATACATAAGGCGGAAAGACACCCAAGCAAAAAGACTACCTACGCTTAGGGCAATCCATCTTTGTGCAACCGGTATTTTATTTTATTTTATTTATTCATTGCCAAAATACGCAGCTTGTATTTATTCTATTTTATTAAAATGGAAATGCCCATAGAAAAATATTCGATCTAAATTTTCATACATGGAGAGTGAAAATACAAATGCAACTTATGAATACTAATTTGTGGGGCATTGTAAACGGAAAGAGACAACACCTACCAATGCATCGAAATTGTTAGAATGGCAAAGCGAGATGATAGACTTCCGCTATTATCTGGCCTTGCTTACTCTCGACTCTGAACTTCATCATATAGACCTAGACAAATCATCGAAGGAAATTTGGGATACTCTAAATAAATTATTTGGAGCGAAAGCATAATGCCAAATTTTCCCTCGAAACTTCAGTTATATAGGTTCAAAATGGATGACGCGAATCTCTATGTCAAGCCACATCAATAATCTAAGGTCCTTGATCAAACAACTAATAAGTGAAAGTCACGTAATTGAGGACGAAGATGCCAAAGCTATCCTATTAAATAATTTGTCTTCAAAATATACCAATGTAGTTTTTACCCTCAGTCAAATTCAATCTCAATCTCTGGATGATATGATAGCAGCTCTTCTAGCTGAGGAAAAACGAACTACAGAGGATGCAGAAGGTCATTCCCAGCAAGAAAGTGCATTCTATTCTAGAACCAAAAATATCATAGAAGATCAGATAAGTCGGAGATTGAATGTCATTATTGTAAGAAAAGAGGTCACACAACGCATGGGATTGTCATGTTCGAGCCAATGATGTGCTCAAGGGTAAAGTCATATCAAATACAGCCAATATAGCCATGGTTGAAGACCCACCGGATGCAAAAGGTAGTGAGGACAGTGACGAATACGTGCTATAAAAGATGCTCTAAACTTTGAAGGCAAGAAAGGATACAGGGTAGATGAAGCTCGATATGGATGGTTGCTCAGATAGTTTGGGAGATTGTGGATCTTGGGAATTATACCCTCACGAGGGTCATGAGACAACTTGATGGAGCTTGTGGATGGCTTAGTATGGATGGTTGTCCAATAATTCAAGAGATCTTGTGATTTGGGAGTTCGGGGAGGTGGAATCCGGGAACTCGGGAATTCAGCTCGGGAGCTACACCTTTACGAAGGTTACGAAGCAGCTTGATGGAGCCCTACCTTATCATAGCATTGCTTTCAAAGTGAAAGTGTTTGAAGATTGCGTAGTTCTGTTTTGTTAGATTGTTTGTTTTTGAGTTATGTAGGGTAAGTCTTAAGAGGGGGTGTAGGAATAAATGAATAAGACTTCCCCTTTTATAATTGTTTTGTATGGTTATGCGGTTGTAACCGCTAACTAATTTTGTAACCGTCTTTGCATAATAAATACCCGGACACACAACCCATTTTATGACAAAGTGTGTATTCCAGCTTTTCTCTTGAATCATTCTTTACACATTTATTTGGTTTATTCTCTCTCTCCACAAATTCTAACAAAAACGTAAGCACCGTTACATATCCAATGAAGATAGGAGATGGCAACAATATCTCTTCTATTCTTGAACAAGGTATAATACATATGATTACAGTGTTGAAAATTAGACGCAAACTTGTGTACCTGTAGGCCTAGTTCGGAGATGAATTGTGTGGTGTAAGCATGTGAATACAAGATTATGGACTGCATGGTCAACCCAAAAGGAGTAATACTTTAGATGACGATAAGGTGTTGACCCAATGAGAATCGAGATCAATACAATTAAAGATTTTCAAATCGATTATTGGATTATTTACTTTCTCAAACCATTTACGATTCCAACGATTTAGTCAGCTAAACTGTTTCTTAATCTGTGTTGTGATGTGTCGCTTAGCCTTCCAAAATTAAGGATGCATCTAGATGATTAACTGAGAAGTGTGTCTATTGAGTGCCCTATTTTTGTCCAATAGTGCATGTGAAAATTGTGGTGCTGATGTATACTTCCCAATCAAATTTATGACAAATAGCGAAGTCGAAGTGTCGTTCGTAATTGACAAAAAAATCACCCAATTGCATCAATCCAATGGTGGATTGAGAAATTAGTGTTGAATTCTCAATAGATTGCAAATCTATTGTGGGAGTGCTCTAATCATAAAGATTTAAAATTTCTACCTAAGTAGCCGAAACGTTTTGGATACGGGAGTGGGTACGGAGTATCCGATACGCGAAACGGCAAAAAAATTTGACCCCGGATACGGCGTAGGATACAGTAGTACAAAAAATATATAAAAAATTAAAAATATATAAATTTCAGCCTTCTAAATAGGAATTAAGTTATTAACCACATATTATGCATATGAAAGACAAGATAAAAGACAAGTTATAAGCTAAATAAGTGAATAACCACAACAAACAAGCTAGGATACCGATAAAACTTAGAAACTTAAAAGCTTAAAAGTTAAATTAAAATACTTAAATCGAACACAATGTGAATGTCATGAATCTCATGATATATGTGAATCTCATGAATCTCATGATACATTAAAACATCGAATAAGACTGATGATTTTTAAATATTATTTGTTGAAAAAAAAAAATCATTTTAAAAATTAATTGAAGGAATGTAAAGCTCAAAAACAGATTTATATTCATTAGGCTTTAAAACTGTTTTTTTAGAATTAAATTTGAAATATTCATTTGTTATATGAATGCCTTTGTAGTTATTACTATAAATAAGTAAAAAAATTATAAAACACGAGTAATATAATGTAAAAAACAGATTTACAAATATAAAAGCATGATTTGCAAATTTGTAAAAATTAGCAAAAGCGGAAAAAATAAAAATAAAAAGAATTATGAAAAATTAGAAAACAAAATCAAGAAGTTACCTAAATGAAATTAGAAAAAGAATTATGACAAATGGGAAGAGGAGATTGAGGAGTTTAATGAAATTTAAAAAAAAAAAAAACTAAATTTAAAATGTGTATTTTAAATATCTGCATTAATTTAAAATAGGAGGAACGATGCATGGAGACTACAAAGGGTGATAAGAACAAGAAATATTAGAGATGGAGATGACGAATCTGGTGGTGGAGGGGGTGAAAGTGGATTGGAAGAATCTCCCCAATTACGCCATTGTTCAAGTGTTTTCTATGTTGAATTACAGTGACAGAGCCAGGCTTGCCTCCGTCTGTAAGACATGGAGAGACAATGATATATTAAAATAAAAAACGTAAAAAACCGTGGGAGCGGCAGGGGAGCGTCCCGGATACGGTGCTGCCCCTGCAGAAACATACGGGTACAGCCATACCCGTGCGCTTCTGCAGGGGCAGCGCCATACCCTGGCCGCTCCCCTACCACTCCCGATATGGTCCCAGCCCTCCCAGAGAGCCGTATCGGTATCTTAGGTTTCTACACACAAATACGTTTTTAAATAAAATCAAAATGGATGCAAACCCTGCATGCAACGATCTATAATTTTGAAACTTGATGCCAAGTGCCAACATCCACATACACAGCCCATAAGCCTTGACACCTTAAAAATATATTGAAGAAAAATCGATAGATGGAGTAAAAGAATATATGTTACAAGAACATATTGTTAGATCTAACTTAATTCTAAAGAAGAAATGTAAACACATTTTTCGACATACCACACTATATACTTTGTTTATGTTATAGACCTGACCTTCTTGAGAGTTCTTATGTTTTGTATGCTTAAGCAAAGGAGTATGTGATGATTAGCCTATATTTGTTCGGACTATATGTTTGTAAGGGCATATTTTATTTTATATTAGTTAACCAGGATCACTAGTTGTCGATCATTGTCCAGCTGACATACCTTCTCTTGATCCATCTTATATATGATACATTCAGGAAAATAATCAGGAGAGCTCTCTTGTATGTATTCTCCTGGTGGTATTGTTGTATTTGTATACCCTGAAGAATCCTTCCTTGTATCTGGTATGTTTTATGAATAAAGTGTCAAGTGTGCCTATTCTGCTTTTTGTATCTTGCATATACCACAAGAAAAGGCATGCCAAATTTCTAACAATATCCCCTAGACTCAATAATAGATAAATCTTGACTCCGGTGTAGGAAACTAGATTTCTAAACATCCCAGGACCCTTCTTGATCAATGATATTAAAACAATGATGGGTGAACCTTATCTAAACAAGCTTATGAAGCCTGGAAAGATAAGTCCCTTCTATGTTGTTAAGTTCATAGTGGGAACTTGGAACAACTTTCTAATCCATCTCTGATTTTTAATTTTTCCTAGAACTACCTTGCTCTTATCGACTTATCCTGAGCATTTGTTTGCTTCCATTCTAAAGGTTAAATTTGTTGTATGTTGCTTCTTTTAAAACATTTTATTTACCATTTACCTTCTTCCTATGAATTTCCCAATTGCTTTTTCCAATTTTGATCCCAATCTTACCATCCTAAATTACATATATCCTGCTACCTAAAGTTTTGCAACTTGGCTTGAAACTATGGTAAACAATAGAACTTTTTCAAAGACAGAAAGTAGAAGTAAAATTTTAGGTCTACAGAGGACAATGTTGTCATAATTCGTACAGCTGTGATTACTATAGAATTCAATTTTGCAAAACTTAAGAGCTCAGTTTGGCTCATAACCCAAGCATCAATGTGTCCCTTTTTAACATCTGGAAAACGCCAGTTAAGTAACTATAGCAGATCAATGCTACAACAAAAAAAGGTAAATATATGGGGGAATAGGATAGCACGTAATATAACTTACTCAAGTTTGTCCATGACTCCAGTAGAATATATTGTGTTGTCTATGGTAACTGCATTTCTGAGAGATTTCAAATGGTCCTGAAGTGGCAATCTGTTTTCTTTTTGTCCATCTAGAATCTCAACAGACTTTCTACGTCCAATCCCACTGAATGCAATCACATTCCTGCATTATAAATGAAGTACCATTGCCGATTGTAATAGGGCTCCAAATTCCAAATAAGATAGTATATAAAGAGAGAAATATTGCTAAAAATGTACATTTTGTAAGCACAATCAGAACCTCTAAAAATAAGTTCAGCCACAACAGGTCCGCACAGAGATCAGGATAAAGCAACAGTGTCCCTTGATGTTGTTACTAATAAAATTCTTATAACAGCATTTAGTCACAAACAATTGGTCACATACAAATGCAAGGAAAGATCTCCAATTTCTTCATTGTGTCCAAAACAACCTTCGATTTAATAAAAAAACTACCTCGATAATGGCATACACAATACTAGCAGAATTTAATACAACGTGATCAAAAGCAATCAAGACTAGCATGAGGCCCAACAACTACCCATTCATCAACAAAATGTTTAATGTTAGAAGAGTAAAACACCTAAAGAGCTCGCCAGAAAGGTTGGAAAGATTTTCTTAAAATACATCCTCGAAGAAAAAACAATTATGTATTAAAAATATTAAATAGTTAATTATTGATAATAGAGATGCAACCATTCAGAAGGGAGCAACAATAACATAACCCCCAATCCAACATAATAGGCCATCTTGTGGCAATAATTTATTTGTTTATTTACTTTTCCAAATTCGTTAATTCGTAGAAAAATCCTATTAAGCTGTATCAAACCAAGGCTCACCATTGATATGCAGTCGCCTCTTTGTCGTACACTCTTTCCTTGCCCTCTTGGTTGCTTTAACAGAACAGTTTGCCTATCCCCATCCATGCCATTTATTTTCATGTTATCCTCTTGCTTATTACACCCCATTTCCTTTAATCTCTTTTTTTTGACCTCTTCATACCCATATCATCTGTCTGAATCTGTTGTTCCAATATTCTATCGGACTTGATCTCTTTTTCTATATTATCTATCCCGCCACCTGCTTTAGATGTCAGAAAAATTGCAATATTTTCTTGCAAATTATTGTTGTTCTTCTTATTCATCATCCTACACCATAGCAAATTTACACCCAAGGGTTGCCTCCACTCTTTTCTTCTCTTCCTTAACCCAGCCTTGGCTCACCACAATTGACCACAATCGCCAGCCCCTCTATGTTGTTTCATTTTTGCATTGTCCACTGTCACCTTGTTTGTCTTTCTCCGCCAACTCTACTTTTTCATTCGTATTTAAATTCAGATTTTCTATGGCCTTTGTCTGATTTTGCATTGCAACATTACCAATGTTGTCTTCATTTACCATTGCCTCACACTCATAGATCTCTTCTTCAATCACCCAATATTCACACCGGTAACTGCTCGCTTATGCTCTACATGCTATTATGTCATGATTTCCCTCATCACTACCACTTTCATATCACCTTCACACAGTTTTGTCTTCCTCAGTCTCTTAATCCTTCCTCAAACCCACATTCCTATATTGCTTGCTAACAACCAACATCATCAACCCATCCAATAACATCCCTTACCAATCCTTTTCTGGCCAACATCTTCAATCAGAGTGACAACTTACTAATTTCTTTGTGTGTCATCATTCAAGGAGATGATGTACTGATTTCTTTGTATGTCATCGGTCAGGATGATGCCATCAGCTAAAATTGAGTTTTGACATTTAGGGATCTGAACCATATTTATAGATTTCACATATCATTCCTTGATAAGCAACAACCACAATTTGCTCTGCTTGTGCTCACAATTCCCCCTAAGGAAGAAGAAGAGAATTTAGGTTAAAAGGAGCCTGCACTCAAGAAAGGAAAATTGGCAATAAAGGCCTTGAATATTTCAAGAATGGGAGTTGCACCATTGAGGTATACCGAGCCTTTGGAGTTCCCGGTTGTGATCCACTTAGGGTTTCTACTCTCTTGACGTCACCTACAACCCTCTCTCATAAAGAGCTAAAAGCCAAGGATGAGATCATACCGGCAATTCGAATCAAGGTAAGTATCCTTAACCCCAATCTCTTTCTTTTGTACTTGGTCGATTGTGACTGATGTATGTTTCATGTATTTGATAGTGTAGTACATGTTTGTTCTCATTTACTTTATCACCATCTTTACATTATGGTTATCATTAGCTCTTGCTTTATCATCTAGCAATACCCTTTATTTTATCACTATCTTTACATTATGGTTATCCGTAGCTCTTGCTTTACTGTCTAGCAACACTCTTTTAGTGACATTAAAGCCCTTGCTTTACCATCTAATGACACCCCGGATCTGGCAAGGTTCTCCACCCCCTCTCTATAGAGATTGTGTGTTTAGGTGCCCCTTATAGACCCATTATAAATGACACTTTCGTACAGCCTCGGATAGCTTTGTTGACCGGCATTCTTATGTGTTGGATTGAGAAAGGTTTGTTTGTATCATAGAGAACTCAGTTAGGCACTAAAGCTTGTGAAGAGAGACTCCCTTGAAAGAGAAAATCTCATGTAATAGAACACAAAATAATGAAGAAATGGTTTAGTGTGACAGTCTTGAAGTGTATTTACCCAAAGCAAAGCCTGCAGTTTGCAAGGTACATAATATCATTTTACTTTAACATTTTTGCTTTTTCAATGTCACTCATGTCGTCAATGTGTTTAAGGGACTGAAGGCCCATTTGACACCGCTCTGCAATGTCAAATTTCTAATTAAATCATGACCTTACTACTATCCTTTGCATTCTTATAATAGCCCCTTCACAAGCTTTAGTGCCATAGCACCCAACACTTCTATAAAGCATTTTATCCTGAAGTTTATATTGAATCTTGATGGTCGGTAAAAATTAGAATAGTTAGAAAATGGTCGGTAACTATATGTGCATGTGTGAATTTTAGAGAAACAATATTACAAAGCCTAATGAAAAACAACAATAACTTTAGAAGTAAAGATATTACATGTCGACAAAAGACGAGTACTAACATTGATTATCTTTGATGTCTCATCATATCTAGGGTGAAGAGTAAAAATATAGTAAATGAAAAAAACACGCAAGTGCAAGTCTCCAAGACAAGTACCAATCTCCGAGACATGTACAAATCTCCAAGGCGTGTCTCTACCGGGTAGGAGACAAGTCTATGTGCAACACTGAAAATCAGCCAAATTACACTTGGTGGGTCCTTTACTGACCCTATGAAAGATCGATGTTATTAGATATCGATTTGTTATGTCCAAGTAGCTGATCATGATATTCTTTATGCTATTCCATCAATTGTCAAGCGCTTGCTTCTCATTGGCCCCAAACATTCTAAGAACATGAGCCCATGATTGTCGATTTGCTTCACTTTTATTCCTTGCTGCATATCATAGTCAAAATTAAACTACCTCATAAAATTGGACAAATGCTCATCTATTGTTGGCTCACCCTAGGGGCATAAGTTGTTTGGGGCCATCTCTCAATTGGCATGAGCCCATGAGCATTAAATACTATTTGAATTGGTCACAACCATTCGAGTCCATAAATGATGTGATTGAGCTTATACTATAATTTGAATTTCCTAGTTTCTTACTCCATGCTTACAAAAAAAACCTTGTGGGTCTAATCTTTCATCCTCATAAAATCGGATCTATCCCAAAATTAAATCCTAACCATTCACTATTGTCCTTTGTCCACTCATATGTTGTTGATGTAACTCACATTTCCTATCTGCATAAGAGCGTACCCATTTGATCATCATCCAATAATCCTAGCTGAATTTGCAAATCATAAGCTAGGTCAGTCCATTGTGTCATGTCAGTTAAACATGCTTGTCCCTCATTGGTCCATGCTTAGGCCATCACCAAGTAGTCCCACTTCCTTTGCAACATAAGGACAAGGATCGCCACATGCATGTGGGCCCCTTTTCACTTTTGTGTTGTGCCCTTCCTACTTACAATCCTATTATCAATCTTGCATCTTCCTAGGCACTTAACACTGATAATCATCCAATCCCCCACATGCATGAGGGCCCCATTTCACTTTCGTGTTGTGGCCTTCCAATTTACTATCCTATATCAATCTTGCATCTTCCTAGGCACTTAACACTGACAATCATCCAATCCCTAGATCTGATCAACACTTTCTGTTAGTCACCTTCGCATTTTTGCTCTTACCTTTGTTGTTAATCACTCAATCTACATTTTGTTGAGCCTTGATAATTCTTAAGCTTTAGATCACCAGTGCATAACCCAAACCACTAGTTGCCCTTACACAAGTACCTTTTGTCAACTACAAACCTTGTGAGCCTGAAAACATTCGATTTGGGCGATTAACATTACACATTTAAAATCCCATGTCTCATTCATGATCATTTGTGTCACCATTCTTCTTTATTTACAATTAAAATTCTCTTGACATTGACAATTATGGTTTGAAAACTTAACCTTCTTGTAAAAGACGCGTCATTAATAGATTTGCAATTAAAATCAAGGTTCTTTGATACTCAATAAAGTAGGGAAAAGGCTTCTTTAATACATACTTTGTTTTTAATTCAATTCAGATCACAAATTGATGGTGAAGAACAAATATGGAGACCCTTGTGCAGGGACCTAAATTGTAAAAAATTAAAGGTGAAAATCACGAAGGACAACACCAAGGACATGTAGCTCTTGAGCCCATTAGATGACCTTAAGTTTCCTTTAAGTGGGAAGGTTGTAAGAGTAAAAGTCAAAGCACAAGAAGAAGATCAAGGAGGGCTTCATATTTGGGGCAGTAAGCTGAATATGAGTACTTTGAATATCAAGCTGTGATTTGAAGGGTACAAACTCATTTGAAAATGCACCTATGAAATTTTAATCTCTACCATTGCATTAGGATCAAATGATGCAATGGCAGTCTGTAGGGTGGGCTTATTATTTGCTTATGGGCAGATAGGCAAGCTTGAGGCAAACTACAACGCTGAGGAAACAAAGGTGTTGCAGGTATATAGGGAAATTCTCCCAGCTTGTATGAGACTATTTTCAGATAATATGGCAATATTGTGGCCTCAGGAAGGGTTTTTTTCCTAATGCTTTTATCATTATGGCCAAATCAGAATCAAAAGCTTTTAAAAATGCTTATAGGCCAAACCTGGTAGTGGATGAACTTCTGCAGGTACCCTCTCTCACGTGCTTCTGAATCAGTGGTTGAAATCAGGGATATGTTCCAGGGCAGCCCTTTTGATTATGTCGAGATGCTCAGTCAGAGACAAACTGCACACTCTCTCCTCGAAACGATCATGCAACAAGCTACCAAATTGATCCTATTCTGAAAATGATGCAGATGTCAAGCCTTTGAACCATTCCAAAGCTTTTCCTTGAGGATGAGGCCAACAATTTGAGGGCATCATCTTCCATTCCAACATGGTGTATTTCGCACAAATTTGCCACAATCACAGATGTGGTCTATGGCTGACACAAAGCCATCTCCATTAAAATCCAAGAGGTCAACCGAGGGGTGATTTTGGAATAAGATTCCATTGCTGCAAGTTCAATGGTCCTCTGGAATTCCAAGCAATGAATTTTCCGTTATATTCTCATGGGCTGCCGGGTTTATACATTGGTATAGTTATCAAATGGCTCAAAATTGAAATTTTAAATAAAGGGCCAGGTCTGCTGGAAACATAAGTGTGGATTTGCACTAAGTGGAGCCGCCAAGTGGATAATAGGTGCCAAAGAGTTGATTTTAATGATTGGCCATCACAATCACAAAACACAAAACAATAAAGTGAGGCCTGATTTTTTAATAAAAATGACAAATAAAACAGACAGGGCAGCTGGGTAGTTCTGATTTTACTAAAAAGAGCAGATTCTCTGAAGAAACCACCATAAATTTTAAAAACAAACAAGTTGAAAAATATTTCAAGCGGGAGTTTTCACAAATGTAAGCCAAATCTTTGCATTTGGGTCCCACCTCGCATGCCAGAAAATTGTTGATGCTCGGATTTACGCCATGCACTTGCACTTGCGTGTGAGCATATAACACTTGGGAAGTTTCAGCATATTGGACTCAAAACTGAAACTACCTCCGCGATTGAGAGGTTGTCTCCTCTCTACTCTAGTGCTACTCTAAACATGCTGGGGGTGAAAAGGGAGAGAGAGACTGAAATACAATAAAACTATGAAAAGATGATGTGCCAGAATAATGTGCTCTTCACCCATTCAGAGGAATGAAAGCACAAAGAAAATGTGACCACTTCATATTCATCATCCTCGGAATATCTAAATGCAAGAGGCAATCATTTAAACACATCAATGTGGCCACCCGATATTCATTGTCATAGGAATATCTAAATGCAAGAGGCAATCATTCAAACACATAAAACACGTTCAATTTTCACATATATTCAGGCCAAGGCCAGCAATAGAGCCACAAGATCTCTGATTACATGCTTCAGACTACACAGTTGCATAAAACAATTCTAGAAAATGACTAAAAATTTATTACATGGGAAAGAGGTGTGGCCAATGAGTCAGAATTGAAACCCATCAATGCTACTGCCCAACTGTTGCCAAAAGCTCCAATGGATCCCTGCACAAATAAATGGCCATCATCCCAATGCTCAACTTATTCATGGTCCAATAATCAAATCCTGGCCACATCCTCAATGAAAGCTTCTGTTGCAAATAAATGCCCTGGGCGGCCATTGTTGAATATTTCAAAAGAGCTTTCTAATTCACCCATGAATAAAAGCTAAAAGCTTTTATTTTAATTTATATGACAAAAGTCTTATTTTAAACTCACACCAAATAAAAGATTAAAATTTTATTTTTAATCTTTTATCATGCAACTCCTACTCCACACATGTTTACTTGGGCCTTTTTGTTAATAGTGGGTTTTTAATATTTATGCACTCTTATATTATAAAATAAGGCATTTACATTCCTTATTAAAATACATAGGCCATATTACAATTTAAATAGGCATCCATACATGATATTAAAATGTCAGGAAATTAAAAATGAGAATCATAAATTTGGTTGGGCTCTAAAATTCATGACATTTATATTTCTTTGGCAGTAAGTCGTCTCCTTACAAGGAATTTCGATGTCAATTGCATGGACATTTTCCATCCTTGATAAAATTTAAATTTAGAGCTATTCACAAGACTCTAATTTGACTCTCTTCATGCTAAAAAAGCTCCAAAATTTTAAACGGTCTAGTTTAATTTCTCGTCTCCCATTATATTTTAGAACTAGAGATCCCTCTTTGAAGTTCATCTGTTGCAGGTGTTTATCATGCTAATGCCAATATTTTTTTCTTAACTTCAGTTGTCGACTTTGCAATCACGTGATATTCATCCAGTTTGAGCATATCTGCCATATTTAACCGCACTTCAAAAGGAGGTCGTACTTTAGGAGGTTATGGTTCTATTAATTTTTTTCCCTTAGACCCCTTGTTGATGCTTATGGAAGTTGGCTCTTTAGACTTCATGTCGACTACTTGTTTCGATTGGCATGCCAATTTTTCATCGAACTTTGCACCCTTGACATTGTATTCTTTGAACTCTGGCGGGTAAGCCAAATATGTTGATGATTCGGAAGGACTTGGCATCACCAATTGCTTCTAGTGATCATGCTACAAACCCCGGCCTTTGTCAATCTCCATAATCTCAACTCTATTGCAATCAGGTTGGAGCACTTCATAGTGATTTGTTTGCTAATGGAACATACCTTTGAGGGAGTTCCTCTCATCTTCGAAGCATGATTATAACTCCACCTTCCTCGTATGGCTTTGTTGTACCTCGGTTCCTATCAATTGAGTGTTCTTCTTTTGAGTCCGAATCTGATGAGTCTAATGAGGCAGCTTCCTCACGAAGTGCTTGATTCTTCAAATCTATGATGTACTTGTGTCCTTTGTTTTCAATGGTGATAAAACTCTTTTTTTAGTTAGTGTCACTTTGGTTACTATTAGCTAACCCTAGAACAAAAATGCATCATAGGCCTCCTTTTTCAAGGAGATGACTACAAATGCAACAAAAAGGTTCAGTTGTAATAATAACCTTTTGTCCCATTAGTACACCCAATACCTTAATGACATGTTGATATACTCCTACTAGTTGGAATGTCGAGGCCACCTAGTTGGTTTCCCGTGACTATTCCAAGGCTCCTTTGGAAGAACATTCACACCTTAAATCATTGCCGACGATAGTATTTGTCAACCTCCTAACCTAAAATTTTTGTATGTTTGATTGTTGGTTGTCAAGATAAATTCATAGTCAAGAGCACATTATCAATCACTTGGTCACTTAACAATGGGGAAGAACATTCATGCCCCGAACCATCATCAACGCTAGTATTTGTCAAACTCGACCTAAAATTTTCATATGTTTGGCTATTAGTTGTCAAATAGATTCATTGTCAAGAGCACATGATCAATCACAATGGGGGAAGAACATTCATGCCATGAGCCATCGCGATGATAGTATTTGTCAAACTCCGACCTAAAATTTCATATGTATGGCTACTAGCTATTAAGCTAGATTCATTGTTAGGAGCATAGGATCAATCATCTTGCCACTTGACAATGGGGGCTCAACTATGGGTTCATTTTTCTACTTTTTGCTCTCCTATCATGTGATGCTATACCATTTAACATTAATCGCACTACCATTGTATGTGTATGCAAATAAAGAATGACCTAATAGAATATCCTCTTTCTCATGATAATGGGTGATCTAGACTAGGATAATAAGAGGGGCCATGCTAAAGATGCACACCTTAAGGTTGTAGGTTGCAAAAAGGCATCGAACTAAGAAGGCCATAGTCCACATACTACGTAAGTTTGTAGGGTTCCAAAACCTAGATCTAGGATAGGAGAGTGGCATCTAACTAGGTCCTAATAGTATGTTGATAGTAACAAAGTTGTAAATCAGATTGTGACAAGATATGGATTTTTATGCTAGGGTTGTAAGGATCGATAGGTTGTAAAGGATCGTACAACCCAAAAGGTGGTTTATAAGGCAAAGGGTCAATAAGTAATGTAACAAATTAAGAATATATTGCTTTCTACTCTAACCTATGCATGACCACATCAAACAAACATCCAAATCTGAAATAACATAAAGGAAAAGAGAGGTTAGAGATACTTACTTGATTGCAGACACCATTGGCGCATTAACTTTCCCCTAGGGTTAGCAACACCTTATGAGAGAGTTGATGTGGGGGATCACAAACAAATAAGAAAAGACATAAATTAGCCATTTCCTCGAAGACTCCTAAGGCTAGGCAGACCATAGTAAGTGCAACTCCTATTCTTGAGAATCTTAAGTACCCAATGCTCCAAGTGTAGACTCCAAAAAGATAAGTAAGACCAACTTCAAGACCTCTAAGGCTTTAAGGGAAGATTGGCAAGCACCGACAAACCGAATAAGTAATGATGATGTTGTTGAAATGAGTGCTCAAATGTCGAGTATATATAGCAATCATGATTGGGCATTGCAATTCTTATTAGTGCATGGTATTAATAGTGGTTGATGCGATTGGTTGTTAAAAAATGTAAGCCAAACAATATTGACCATGGTCGATACCATCGGTCAGGGCAATGCAATATCATGGGGGTAAAAAAGAAACCCAATTTGATGAGTTTAAACTTTGCAGCTCTTTTGAAAGGTATGTATGTGTTGGAAGTAGGTATGGAGGCGTACTTAAGATAATAAGGTTATGTCCTAGGAGGCTATAAAAAGAAGACTATAAAGGTAGAAAAACATGTGAGGTGTGATATAGTTGGACTACACATCGAGGCCCTCTCATTAGTACCACCGCTAAACAACCCGATATAACTAGTGAAGTTTGCACATGACCATTTCTAGTTATTCCTTGCTTTTGGCAATGTCCTCGAGGACACCGCTCAGGCAAGCCAATGCGCCAATAGTGCATGTGAAGAGTCATAGTCAATAAAAGTAAAATATTAGGTGTGTACAATATGCTCCATACTCAAACCAATGTCTTGTATGGTAACAATTATAGCTTTATTGAGTTATGGAATGCATTGCACTAAGTCAACTATCTTCGTAGGTGCAATGGTCTACAAGACTTGTGTTGTAATAGCTTTGTTGGATTTGAGTATGCCTTTCATTGTAATTGTATGTTCATGTAACCAATGTCATTCTTTAACCATTGCCCTCTTAATGTCCACCCGTGCTTCGGCCGACCTTTCTTTCTTCTTACCCGGTCGGAAATTAGCTTTCTTCACATGTGATGTGGTAATTGTCATCACCTGCTTGCCCTCGACATCAATCATATTGAGTTTGGCTTGCTTTGGACGCTTGCCATTGTTATGATTCATGGGCCCACAACATCTTCAAAGAAGTTTAGTTTATTTTGACTAAGGTAATCTCTTGTGAAATGGCTGCACTCATTGCACTAACTACACTGCTCATCCTTAGGAGTCGTGTTGAATCTGAATCTTGCCACCACTATTATTATGACATTTGTAATTTCTTGGCAGCAGTGTGATGTGTGGTGTTGATTGGTCTCTTTGTGTGAAAAATACTTGGCTGCTCTTATTTTTGCAAACTATATGAGCAATCCTTGAATGCACACGCTAGAATTTGAAAAGTCTCACATAACTTTTCCTCTAGGCGCTTCACCTTGGTATGACCTTCTACCTTGCGGTTGGTACCTCAAAGATTCTTTCCTTCATTTTTAGTGTCAACCTTGAGTTCCTCACCATACAGAGCATGTCTCTCCTCAAGGCTCATTGAGTCAAGGTCATCTCCACTTCTTCTCAAGTGCAAGGATGTCTTATTCTCACTTTCAATGCCCATGGTTTGATGTATGCATCTTCGCAAGCCGAGATTGGGACCACCTTCATCTTTCTTTGCAATAAGGGTACCAACCCTTCAATGAACCATTGCTTCTTCAATCCATTGGTAGGTTCATTTTCAAGTTTTCCCAATAGTTCTTTGACTGTCCTATTGTAGGCTCAAACATTCTCACGCTCAACCTAACGAGTATTATGGATTTTGGCTACAATCTCATTGTCGAATCCCATGAGTCTAAGTTCCTTCTCAAAAGCTATCCTGAGTTTTTTCCATGTTACTTTATCCATACTTGGTGCATTTGTGAACCAATCAATTTCCATACCCCGAAGTGTGGTTGGGAAGCGTCGTAACCAAAGGCGTTCAACCTAGATTGGAGTACGTCTTGTAATGTTGTATGAGATCCTCTGATTTGTCACTAACGAACTTCAAAAGCTTTTGATTTTTTGGAGATGCAGTTGATGGGGTAATCACGACTCTAGTTATAGGTTTCTTCTAACTTGGCTCTTCCGATACAATTCTCCTCCTTAAGAAGACCTGTGCAAGACTTTCCTTTGCCCTCTCAACATGGACACGTCTCTATGCTTGACCCTTTCTGTAGCAAGAATCTGTACACTATCATTCTCACTGTCAATTCCCAATCTTGTGTTACTCTATCCAACTTATTGTGTGGGCTGCCTCAAACTCTTCACTTGATACTCTTGTAGAGCCCTCAACCCAAATTGGTTGGCAAGGTCCGCATTCCCTTCCTTGGAAGGTAATATGGAAATTTCTACCCACTCCTTACTCATGAGTGGAGTGAACTCACAAGTAGGATCCATGAGTTTTGGTTGAATACTTTCTTCGCTTCGCTACGAGTCTGCCTCTGACTCATGCTTCGCCAGGGATTTCTCTTCTACAATTACTTCACTTGATTGATTTATAGAGGTGGCTGCCTGTCAGAGTCTTTGTTGTCTTTCTTGTTGCTCCAATTGAGTAGTCTATATAACTGCGTGGTACCCTACTTGACAGTGTTGTGTTCTTTTCTTACATTTTTTAGGGTCAATTAATTATTTCTCATATGGCATCGGTCCTTATCTTCTTAATTTTTTTGTAATGTCGTAATTTCTTTTGTTGTCATGTTTTGTAGAGATGTTCCGCGCATAGATCTAGTAAGATGATGGAGTGCCTTGTTGACAATTTGTATTGTTAATGGGTGTTTGCTTTGAACGGAGTTTAAACTTGACCCAATGTTTATAAGGAAACTATGCTCCCACAAAATATCAATCACATACTAGTAAATACATACCACATTACAACATAGAAGAATATGATAGTAGTCAGTGCTTCACTAATAGCTAGTGCTCAATACAAGCTGTCTGGTTTAGGTAAGACTTGGTACTCAGCACTCTTTCCCCAACATACATCATTCTATTTATATGACAAGAAGACCCAATGGGTTGTTGGTTAACACAACCATCAACAACTGAAAATACTAACGAGAGACGTTGTAAAAGTACCTAAGGCCGACGATACAATCATTATCCACATAACATGTTGGCTACAAAAATATGCAATTATACTGATTATCAACACAATACTAATATGACGGTCTACATCATCAAAACACAAGAAAGTCAAAATAATAAAAATATAGAGAGGTATCTAGAGCAGAATTATGGTTTCGGCTAGAACCTTCAAGGTTGTATTTATCAAATTTCTAATACTTTGTCAAATTGACCTACTTCTAGACTCTAGTGCTTTGCATGTTTTAGTTGTGTTGCTTGGAGCTTTGTGTGTGTGGGGGAAAGGGAAGGGGGAAATGATTTTATATTAAAATTGTGTAACATACAATATTATCAATATTCATAATCTGTTATGGCCCTTCCCAATATTCGCACACAAAGGCAAAATAAACAAAAATTCCATCGAGGTCCATGAAAGTGGTGTGATTGTGTTTAAGAGAATATTCATAATCTGTTATGACCCTTCCCAATATTTGCACACAAAGGCAAAATAAAAATAAATTCCATCGAGGTCCATGAAAGTGGTGCGATTGTGTTTCAGTAAAGACCCTTCAAGGCCCATGAAAGCTGGATGATTGGATGTATTTGATAACCTACGAAGGCCCATGATATTTGGGTGATTGGGAGTTTTTCTTTGGATTGATCCTCTTCTTTAAAGGATTTTGAGCAGTTCCAAAGGCAGCCTTACCAACAGTCTTTTAAGCAATAAAGTTTGCTCGAGGTTATAGAAATGTTACATACTTTCATCATGTAATAAAACTTTAGTTGCAATGGCACAATTTACCTCTTAGTTGGGCGAACCTTTGAATTTAAGAGGTCTAAAATCAAAATATATCATATATATGATGGTAGAACAGAAAATGATCAGTTCCTTATCACTTTGGATGGATCAACCTACCGCTTGGTAATTTTTATCAGAATGGAAAGAAGATGATAAAGAAGCTGCATTACATGCATTCAAATGAGCTATGACACAGGCTAACCTTCAAACACAAATAAAGAGAAAAGGAAGATCATAAATGTATTAAGGAATACAAGGAGACTTTATGAACAAAGGAATTTCATAGCAGCAGCATGGCAGAGTAGGAGCTTTAAAACAAAAATCTCCCACACATCAACCTAGATTCTCAGTAGGATAATTGAAAAGATGTATTTGTTTCATTGAAATAGTAGATGCATGGAGCAACTTCATGGATATTTGCTAGATCATTGTCATATCAACATTCTTCAAATTTACATATGCAATGAGCACAGATTTGTCGCTGATCTTCCAAAAGGTATCCTATCTATGGGACCTAGCCTTGACTAAGCTATAAGTTCAACTCAAGCTGAGATACTCAAATGATTTCTGCCACTACTGCAACCTGAAATGAGGAATTAAGAAGCGCGAGAACAAAGGAGACAAATAAGAAACACTTACCTTTAGGGGATTCAAATCATGGTAATGAAACTTGGTGAGCCTAGGTGAGGACTTGCTGATCTGCGTCCAAGGCACCCTTGGTGAGGCTGCAAATTAGGTTCACAGACTCACAAGAACTGAGGACAGATACTCTGAGTCTGAATTTTTTTCAACTTGTATTTTGAATGCAGGTTTGCAATAGTAAACTATATGTAGGATACTTACCAGAGGGTTGTGTAGTAAGCAGAATGTATATTGCCTTCTGCAATTGACCCTCTCTACAGGGTGCTCTGAGATTGATATAACAAATGGATGGCATTGTATAGTTGAGGTATTCACAAGTCCAACTGTCATATCTCCTTGTTTGCGTTGCAAAATCAACACCTATCACCCTCCATTAGACCCCATATCGTTTGTATTTCTTTGTCAAACAATTTCAGTGCATTCTTTAAGCCTTTGAAAGGCATATAACTGTTTAGGAATTTACACCGGGACTAAATAATTACCCAAAGTGCGTGATTTAGTGTAGTGTCTACACAGAGGCATGCAATTTACTAGTGCTTCTACCAATGAAAGGAGACTGAATTATGGGATTGGTTTCTCTAGTTGGTGATTCAGAGCATTCAGAAGATGAATCTCGATTCTCACCAATATCTTGAATTAACATCTTTTCACCATAATTCAAAGGGAATACAATAGTAGTATACTCAAAATTTGGGAATGAAAAATATCTTGTCCCTCCACAGGCCTCCAAGTCTGTTAGTGTTTTCCTTAGTTGTTGACTTCACAAGTGGTAATTCCGGATGCATCTTTCTTGATGGATTTGCTTTAAAAGCAGAGTGTAACCCCTTCTGTTTTACAAACATTGAGTCACAAGAATCAACACAAGGCAAAAGGACAATGAATCAATTGAAAATTGATGAATATACTGGCTGAACTGGTTTTCAAACTCAGGGGAGTCGCCAATACCTCAAAGGTATATATAATTTTACACACATGATCTCGATCAAAGGTATTTATGAAAAATTTCAACAAGGTAACATGATCTCTTAACTCAAATTTCATAATACAGTGACTGAAAACACAGAACCATGGTCCTCCTAGAATGGCAATGCAACATATAGAACCCCAACAATGCTCTGGTAATGGCAAGGAGTAGAGCAAATAAACCTGTGAACAAATTACTCCCCGGCAATGGCACCAATTTTGTTGGCAAAGTTAGCAGGTCAATTGTGAATTAACCAACCTACAATGCAAACAAACTGCAGGTAGAATAGAAACTACAAAATAAACAAGAGTTCTCTCAAAATAAAACCAAGGCACAAAGGACCCTGGTAAGGGTTTGGTAAAGGAGAAGAGTATATATAATCAAAGAACCAGTGAACTGATTAGTCCCCAACAATGGCACCAATTTTGTTGGCTCTCAAATTTGTTCCGCTGTGCGAATAGGTGAAGAGAGTGGGGTAAATCATTGTAATTGCATGCTCCTTCACCAATTGGGGACAGATTCGAGGCAACAAAATGAGAAGGTGATTATCTTCTTACTCTTTAGGCTCTGTGAAACCCAGGGAGAGACCCTACAACAACCTAACATGTGTAAAATAACACAAAGTTTGCAAGGATAGTGCCGCAAACCCAGGTAAACAACCTAACCGCTATGATTTCCCACCCAATTTGTTGTCACTAACAGGAAGAATCATAAAGTTGCTTAAGATTGGGCAAAGGTTGCAAGCAAACAAATTATTACGACAAATATATTCCTAATTTATAGGCTAATTTCTCTCAAGACAAGCATAATGGACAGAGGAAAGCTTATAAACCTGAATCCTAAGTTATAATAGCTGAAACCTCAAGGATTTGCAAAGCTAAATGGAAATTTCAGTAAGGTACAAAGTTTAATGGAAATATTGTTTAAACGAGTGGTCAAATTAACCATGATCAGTGCTTAGAATCCATTGGGCAAGGAGTCTCCCAGATTTAAACAAAATGAACTAGTAACAACCAATAGAGGACAACAATTTACACAATTATTGCACTCTTTATCATAATTCAGACATACAATAAGATGGCCTTACACATACCTTTCATTATGCATCAAAACAATATATCAAAGGATGATAATACATTGATATTGAAACAATTTGTAGAAAATACAGAGAAGTGAGATCATATAAGGATTTTATAAATAAGCAACTACAAATGTCTACACAACACAAATAACTATCTTATTACCAAACAATGATCTACACATTCAAAGTTGCAACAATTGTTCAACATCTCATGACAATTGTTCTTTGAATCAGAAAAGGCTACTACTAACAATTGTTCATAAACCAGGAAAGAGAATGCTAATTAGGAAAACAGAGTTTGCTCATGAGCCAAATGACCATGATGAAGGATTTTTCCTCCAATTTATAATATTTCCTTTTGCAGAAGTGGAACGCAAAAGGTGTTAAAATATAACGCTTTATATAGCATGTAAAATTGTTATGTAGTTGTAATACGATTGATAATTGTTCAACCGAACTGTAACCACCTCCTATAATAAATTGGACCTGTCTGACTCATTTGAGCAGTGCAGTTTGCCTTCTTTGTATTCTTTCTTCTCTTTGCATATGCTAACATTGGTATCAGAGTGTCCAAGGTTGCAGTTCGAGGAAGCCTTCAAGAGGCACGAACTGAAAATTCGAGGAAGCCCTAACAGGGCACAAATTTGGCAAAATGTGAAGGTATTTGAGAAAAATACCAGACGCTAGGACAGAGAAGGAAGAAATCCCTCCATTCGTGGGCAGCAGACTATTTGCAGAGAAAAACGAAGGCATTCGTGGCAGATCCAGTCGCTAGAAGACAAAGAAAAACGTGGCTACTGCAAATACCCAGTCGTGGCTACCGAGTCGCAAATCGTGTGAAGGAGAAATCGTGGAGGGCAGTTCGTGAGGCAAAGTCTGAGCAGTAGATTGTTGCAGAAGGCAAAACAAGAGCACAGAAATCGTGCAAATCCACAATCGAATGCTGAGTCGTTGGAGCAGAAAAAGTTCGAGGGCATCATATTTGTTTTATTTCATCTACAAAGGTATTCTCACATTAATAATATTTATTAATGCAAATATGTTTGAGGGCAGTTTGAAGGTGCTTTAATTTAATATTACTTGGTGGAATAAGTAATAATTGTTTTATTAAGTGGGCACACTTTTTATTAAGTGGGCAAATACTTTATTTTCATATTTGCTGGAATAAAGTTATATTGTTTTATTGGTGAGGGGCCAAAAATATATTTGCTGGAAAAAGTAATATTTTATTAAGTGTGGGGCAAAATTTTATTTTATTATTTCCGTTACTTTGGAATAATAAAATGGCAAATATTTCACACTTGACTTTGCGGAGACACAAAAATTAATGGGCACTAATTTCAATGTATGGAGTCATAAGATTTTAATGCTTGCGGAGTTTCGTGATTGTGATAAAATAATCTTGGGTAGTGAAATTCGACCAGCGACGAACTTCACGGATTATGACAAACATCATAAGTGTTATTGCTCCTCAAGTTGTCGGTGTCGGATGATATGATACCGGAAGTGCGGAATGCTACTGTAGCAAGCACGTTGTGGACCAATCTAAGGGATAAATATTAGACGTCAGAAAAGAGTCGGGTTTTATACCTGAAGAATATGCTCTTTTCCGTGAAGTTACAAGAAGGTGGATCGTTGTCTAAGCACCTACTTCGGATGAAAGACCTTTGAGACCAGTTATCTTCCATCAACAAAAAGGTGGACGACGATGATATGGTGGCTTTGGTTCTGAACAAACCTTCTTCGAATGAGTCATTTGTGGAGGCACTCCATTTAATGGTTGAAAGTCAAACATTCACGTTTGACAAGGTGAGTTCCTACCTGTTGCAAAAGGAGCGGAGACAACTTCAGGAAGAATCTAATTGTGACCATTCAGAGAGTGCTTTTGTCACTCACTCAAAGGGAAAGTGGAAACGTCGGTTTGGTGAGTCTTCCACTCGGTCTCAGGTCACATATTATTACTGTCATAAGGTTGGGCACCTCAAGAAGGATTGTCGGAAGCGGAAGTATGATCTTTCACAACAAAACAAGAAGCCATGTGATGAGGGACATGTGTCAGCAGTTGCAGAAGAATGGGATTCGGATGACGGGTATGCTCTTTATTGTCTTACGACATCATGCTCGCATGACAGTAGTACTAGTTGTTGGATCATTGACTCCGGTGCATCTACACACTTTTCATGTTGTAGGGACTGGTATGTTTCATTTACTGCAAATATTTGTTTTGAATCAATAGTGCTAATTGATGGAGAATCACTTGCAGTAGAAGGGATAGGAGATATATGCATTATATTGAATAATGCTCATAAATTGTTGGTACGGAATGTTAGATATGTACCTTCTTTACAAAAGAATCTTCTATCTATTTGTCAATTGACTAAAAATCCCAATATTTCTGTGGATTTCTGTGGGAAGAAGTGTGTTGTCTCTGATGTGAAACAAAGATGGATTATTGCCCTTGGTATTGGGGAAGGTGGTCAATATCGGCTTGTTGATCCGACTACGATCAACATGAATGCACATGTGGAGGACAGCTCCACCATTCAGGATGTGCAGGAGGTTGCAATGCCTTGGGAGGAAGCCATTCCTCACGATTTCTTGACTTGAATACAATCAACCTACATGCACCTATCAGGAGGGAATATCCACTATAACAGATGTACAAGAGGCGGACATGCCTTGGGAGGATGGATTTCCTCGGAACAATTGGTTGTGGATGGAGACTCCACTATTCCAGATGCATTGACAGTGCATGGTGAGATGGCATGCCCAGCCACTCACTCAGAGATACTTGCTCGAAGGACAATAGAGAATGACCAGTTTTGCTCATTGTGTTGTGAACGATCTTTCCCAACAGAGGGGGATAGATGAGCAAATAGATAAGACGAAGGAGTTGGTTCTCACTCCTACCACTGTTGTGATGGAGATGGTTATTTCTCCCACTGATGAGACGGAGATGGTTATTTCTCCTGTTGAGACGGAGACCACTGCTGAGACGGAGATGGTTATTTCTCCTACTATTGCGGAGTTGGTTCTAACTCCTACTGCACAAATGGTCACATTTCTCTTATTGAAAAAGTTGGATGAGCACTACATGGTGGTGCAAGGATGTGATCGAGGTGAATTCGATTGCAGGATAATTGAGTCTTTGTACAAACTCCAACATGCTACATAACCCTGGAATAGATTTTTCAATCCACCTCTCCGAGATTCTGATTTCAACGCTTTGGAGATGGGGCTAACACTCTCAGCCATTGGTGATTCATCACTGGTCAATGAATCACGTAACAAAGAACCAGTGGACCACTTGCCATATTCTTTGTTCATGGGACCAGTTTTTTGTTTTGCAGTTCTTCTCCATTCGACAACCGCAACACAACCATGGACTGTTGATTTTGAAGCACAACCTATGACATAGTCTATAGATGTAATGACTAAACATATGGGCTTTAGGAAATTTGTAAAATTTCGGGACAAACTTGGTATTATTCCCAATTTAGTCATTAAGAGGGGGTGTTAAAATATAACGCTTTATATAGCATGTAAAATTGTTATGTAGTTGTGATACGGTTGATAACTGTTCAACCGAACTGTAACCACCTCCTATAATAAATTGGACCTGCCTGACTCATTTAAGCAGTGCGGTTTGCCTTCTTTGTATTCTTTCTTCTCTTTGCATATGCTAACAAAAGGTACTCACAATATTCCTTTAGGAGTAATCAGAAGTTGAGAAGGAGCCAGCTGTCAACACCACGAGTGATCAAAGTTCAAACCATCAACTAATGAATGAAGAGGAAGGAGCATGACCGGATCATTCTTGCCAAATCAAAGTGGAGGGAAACGTAAATTTTTCTTAAAACAAGCACATTCTGACATAAAATTGATCCCCAAGAAAGCATAAATGGAAATTCATGGAAAAGAGCACATGCACACCTTTGAAATCAGGAGAATGGAAATGAGGCTGCCACTTGTCCAATAGATCAAAATTTCCATGTGGAACCAATGGGAGACCTCCATTTGATTTTATTATGAGGCCAAGAGAATTCCAAAGTCTCTGTCATAAACTGGTCATAAATTTCTTAATCATTCTTCCCCAAATTAGAATCATGGCATAACACTCTGAATAAATTTTTTAACAGTACCAACCATTCTCAAAAGGGAGCTCTCACTCAAAAGTTATGTGCAAAAAACAGAGCTCTGCTTATTTTCCCACTCCTTTAAAATTTGCTTCATATTCTGTTAAAATTTATCTCCCAACTATAGTCTTCTTGAAATAAATCAACTGGACCATCTGACACTTACTCATTTGGTGATGGGTGTCCAACTCAGTTACATTAATAGTTCAGTGCGTGCTTGTGAGACGGAAAATAGACTTTATAAGAACATTACCTCTGCAACGTTGGATTAGATGTTCCCGTGCCTCTGCTTTCACCACTTCAGCCGTCAAATTTAACATAGTTTGGAAGACATTGTAGCAAGCTGCAAAGCTCACCAATGGCTGCCACATGCTTCTCGTTGGTGTACCAACATTCAGTGGGGAGGAACAAAGTCTAAAGCTTTAAAAATTAAAATAGTGTGGGGCGCTAATGTCTACCACATGTTTGCAATCAGTGCCTTGTAGACTGTGGAGGACGAGGCCCAAGCCTTATGGCGACCCTGTATACCAATGCATGCCACGTGTTGATGATCAGTCGAACAATACTCTCGTAGCTTCCTAAGTGCTTGAGCGCACCGATAAGTGCCATTTGTCACTGACCCATTTGGAAAGCAAAGAGTGTGAACTGTTATGTCGGTATGATAGAGGCATCAATTTAACTCCACATTTCCGGGATCGGTGCCCTGTTCAAAACGGAGACCAAAACCTAAGCCAAAATCCTTCCCGAACACGGGAATGCCGATCGGGCGACAAGTGTCCACAATCGGCAACACTTAAAACAACGAGATATTCGGGTGGGGAAAGTTAAAGGTATATTAATGAAGATTTTCGAGGGGAGGAACAAAGTTAGGCACTTAGATTTAGATGAGCCAATGCTTTTGAATTTGGACTGTAATCCTAAACACTTTGAATCTGACTTGTTGCGACTTGAGTTGGGGGTGAATGAAGATCCAAAAGCACCTATCATGATAAAGAATTCACATCATCTGAAAGTTGTTGCTATAGTGATTCCAATCATTTTTCTTTTACATATGTGGAGAGATGATGGTCAAGTGTGCCCCTAAAACTTATCACATTCAGAGATGACATCTAAAGCTTGTAAAACTTATTCTGTTCCCATAAATTTCCTCTTTTGCTGTGATTTCTGATTTCTTGTCTCAAAAACCAAGCAAGTTTTACCAGTTGTCAGAAGCATAGGAATGGCAGATTTCTCATTTAACAAGCTAAGTAGTTGTTTTCGCATGGAAGGGATAAGAGAGGGATTCGTCCGCCATGTGCTCAGCATGCCTAAACCAGATGAAATAAGAGCTTCCTTGTCAACCCCTAGGAAGATGATGTATGGGTTCCTTGCAAGACTAGCTTCTATGACCCCAATGTTCTATCTCTTTCAATTCGTAGCCTCCCATGTCCATCCCCTTGAAGCAAAAAAGTCAGTCCAGTCACTCAAATTTATTTGGGATAAATTTCGACCAAAGTTGTTAGGGGCGAATGTGTCAACACCTCCAACTTGTTTCTCAGCCTCCGAGATTTGGTTTGAATTGCTATTGCTTCGCTTGTCCATCGAGTCGAAGCACTTGAGAAGAGTCAATTCCTCTTCTCTGGTAAAAAGAAGCAGAAAGGTCAAGAAACAACCTTTGGAGAAGGAGAAGATAGTGCCTAGCTTCCTAGTTAAATGAGGAAAGCATCCATATCACCGTGGGGGCACATTTGCAAAGTAATCGGTATTGCTCCCAGCCATAAAACAAAAGCTCATAGAGATTTTGGAGGGCCCACGCCCTTCAAAGGCACATCTGATATCTTTGGGCACGTCTGCCTCCCTAGTCATTGAAGATCTGTTCGTCTTTGGGGCAGAGGCAAAATTCCAAGAATTTAATGATAGAAAGGATAAGTTACTCTCTTCAGTTAACACTTTCTTCCTTACTCCCGACATCTCATATCCCTAAGGAATAGCAGTGAAAGTATACAAATTCCTTACTCCCGACATCTCAGATCCCTAAGGAATAGCAGTGAAAGTATAGGAATAAGAAGAGGAGCTCCTGTTTCTGCACCTACTTCAACTCCAACAGTCATGGATGCTTCCCTTTAAACCACTATGATGTAATTTGTAACTTGTAATATTCTGCCATTTTGTAAATGTACTCTTTTTTAATATCATGGCCATATGTGGCATATAGTATAGATTCAGTCATAGATATATTATGGGCCTACATGGCATCCTATGTAATAGACTGCTTGTAAATTTTCTTTTTTGTTTCACAGGTGAGCGCCCCTATAGATACCCTCTTTTTTACCAATCAAGAAAGAGCAATTATGCAACAATTTTAAACAAATTGATAGTTCAATTTTAGGCTCCATCAGGTCACACTATTAAGAAGGGATTGTATATTAGTTTGTGGAGTGCTTCACCTATTATCTTGGGTGAGTTGGTATTGGAATTTTTAGTGAAGGCTTTTTTAAAGGGGAGGGTGCAAGTTCAGGTCCCATAGGCTTCAATTCTGCATAAATTGAAATTCCTAGTCCTAGCATGCAAAGTGATCTATTCACAAACTCTTTCATTTCATATTTCAAGTGACTGTGTAACAATGTTGATTAGGATGTTGTTTGTAAGAGATTTCCAAGCCCATTGGTGAAGGGTTCAAACCCCACATATGCCAAAATTCATTTCTTTGACGAAGGGCAATTTCAATTAATTGTTCATAGGAAGAAAATCTGTACCCACTGTCACAATTGTCACCATATCTTTTTGTTTGGCCATATTTTGTTGTAAAAGTCACCATCCTGAAAACTAAACTCAGAAATCTTTCCAACTAGTACAGAAACGAGAGGGTACAACCTATAAGTCTAGTATGTTTTCATCTTCAAAAATCTGGACAAGTTGCTGAAATTGTATTGGTGAGGGGTATATCTAGCCTAGAACTAGTGGAAAACTTGTGTTTGGCATAAGTTTTGCATACAATTGTCAAATTTGGCATATAACTACTCGTTTTTCGTGGAATGTAAATTCTAAAAGCTAAATGTGGGCAATTTTTTATTCTGGTGCTTGTAGATGTATTTTTCATATCTTTTGGATAAATAAAAGAACTTAAATGTATAACAAATGTATTTTCGGTGGAAATCGACACCTTGCTTGGAGGTTGATGTACTTCAAAACCATGGATGTAACGTTGTTTCCCTTCATTTGTGTTGTCAGACAATAAGGTTGCACTTCAAGGTTTACAGGGCCATAGGGATTTGAAAAACTGACAAAGCCAATGACACATTTTTTCTAAGAGAGTTGTTATGTCCAAGAATGGGTTATGTTATAGTGGCAGTTTTGGATGGATAGGTGTGTTGTATTCTAATAAAATCTGGCTTTTAGTTCGTTGAAATCATTGATGAGGAGCAGATAGAGTTGTTCTGATTGCTTTTTCACTGGAAGGACTTTTCACCTCTCGCTTGATAGGGGAAGAGACTGTATTGGCCTTCGATCTGTCTGTGATTGTACGAGTTGACAGGGGAGTTGTTAGCACCAATAGTGTTGAGCAAAGGTTCATTAGCATTGTTGGGCATCAGGGAGATGTGTCATACATAGTATTGAATAGTCATTGGGTGGGCCTTTGTGTGAAGCCTTATGTGGATCGATGTAGTTGAGCAAACCTTGATTGTGCTTATACTGTAGTACCGACACAGAATGGTCAGAGGGATGGGCATGTCAACAAGATGTTCATCATTCATGCCACAACTCGTGGGGTAGTGCACTTCTGTGTGAAGCGGCATTGGTTGATTTGTACCTCAATGTACAGTGTGCTTGTTTGCAGGTGCGACATAGATTATTGGATGAGTTCACTGTCATATGCTCTGGATCATCTTCTATAGCCTTTTAGATCAAGAGGATTTGTTTGGTCATTTGATCAAAGTGGTTTTATCTTGTTAGTTAGTATTAATTAAATATGTACGGGGCATGCATTTCAAGAGAGGCATCCCCTTAAAAAATAAATGTCTTGTTAGTATTAGTCAATAGCTAGTAACTTAATGTTTGAGGAGTTACCAGTGAGTAACTAAATGGTTGTTGGACTGTTGGATCCCGTACACAACCATCTCCCTATAAAAGCTTATTTAAATCTTGGGGATGCATAGTAATAAATAACGGAGATGATATTATGCTGTGCAAGCTTTGAAATTAATAAATATGCTGTTCGTCCTTGTATAAGCTTGTATTTTTTTCTATCAATGTTGATGTGCTAAAGGCTTCGTATTTAAAGAGTTTAATATACCATAATTTGAATAGAAGAGCATATTTGCGCTGAAGGATATTAATTTATTAAACAAGATATGACAGAGAGTGTGTCCACATACAATGCATGATTTAATATATTGCTATCTAAGATCTCCTAGGAGTTACACCCATTACAACATGCACCATGGTTTGTGTAGGGGTTGTGACCTCACTTTTGACAATTGGCTATAAAGACGTTGTCAAGTTGCGTGAAGCTTTGGATGGAAGTCATGGGAAGCTTTGAATTATGCACCATCCCATTTCTTGAGGCTCAAATTTTGAAGTCTATAAAGTGTTTTTGATCGGCTATCGAACATTAGTTTTGTTCATGGCCTCCATGACCACATAATTATTATCCCAAACAAACTTTAGCATGTGCAAGACAAAAGCACGCAACACCATTAACACAGCCAACAAAATTACATGTCACATTATCATTAAAAACTACAACACACTGGCCTGACCTCTTCCAAATTCCATGCAATGCATGAACCACAAGTAGCCCGACAATTCCAAACAATCCACAGTACCCTGACCTGCACTTTCTCATGGATGCAGCCATTTGCATCCTGCAAGACACTGCCCCATTTGCCAGAACCGACTCCAGTGATCTTCAGCACATTGCTAGGGGTTTTCCCAGCAGGCGCCAGAGCTCCTCTGCTATGTTGGCCTTGCCATGCCCTCCATCATTGCTGTCCACCATTGCTCCAATGCATTTCAACACAGTTCCCACTATCATGTTATTAGCAGCCCTTCTACTCCAACAGGTCCCCAAGCATGGATTCTACTAGTCCTTATCCCAGCCTTAGCACCAAGACCAAATTGAGCTCCATCACATAATCGTGTACTTGCATTATAAAATACAGCAGCATTATTTTTAAACCACCATACATAACAAGTTTTTAATTGCTCACAGCTGCACCAATGGCAGAATGACATAGTGGAGGTAGATCACCAAGACCTGATAAATCTGTTCACTGGCAAATTTCCGTGTCCAGCATCCAAAACTCTCCCAACCGTTTACGACCAGAACATCCTCCAAAAATAAACATGTGACAGTCTATAGCAACTGTTATCTTTAGTCACAACCAAAGCAGAAAGAACATTGATATACTTCACATACCATAGATGTGCCCAAATGCAGTCACGGGTGTCTGAGGCATGAAGCCTCAAAGCTCTGATACCATATAAGATAATTCATGGGAAGTTATATTTTACTTTACATAGAGCCTGTATTTGTAATCAACACCATGAGATCCTTCTAATATCACGAGAACAAACAAATTCCTAAATAACCTAGCTGTAGCAAATTAGTGCAAGCACCTAACAATATACTAAAAATATGCTGATAATATCAAACAATCTCTAATATGTTTAATCTTTTGAAGAGTTGTAAATGTGTTATTTTGACAAAAATTCAACAAACAAACTCCTAAAACAACCTAGTTGTTGCAAACTAGTGCAACCACCTAGCAATATGCTAACAATATACTAACAATATCCTGACAATATCAAACAATGTCTAACATGTATAATCTTTTAAAGAGTTGTAAATGTGTTACTTTGACGAAATTTTAATTTTATTAACCTCTAAAAGATCGAACAGCCTGAAAGAATAAAAATAACGAACTTAATTTTTCCTTTTCTAAGGAAATAGAGAGAGAAAGAGAGAAATGCAATTGCGTACGAGAATTTATAAATTTTATATCTGGAAAGTGTATTTCAAAACCAATTTTACCAAGCAGTAAATTTTTTCAATATTAGATTATAATAAACATAGACACCATCAATCAATTTTAGAGGATCAAAGGAGATTTCAACCAAAAAATTAAGGTTGATCTCATAATACTGTAACCCACCTGTTTGGGTTTTTCCATGGAGATGATGCTGGTAAAAAGAATCCAGTGTGACAGAGTTTACCACAATTCCTTGTCCTTTTAAAGATTTGATCATGAGAGTTCAATGTTAGACTTTGTAATTTCCCAAATTCCACAGATTTTCCTCGTCCTCCACGGCATAGTTGTTTAGTCAAAGTACGTGACATATGGAAAGTTGCATTGCCGTGTGTTGAATATGTAGATGTCCTGAAATGAGACCAAAAAAAGTACAACACAATTGTCTCAAGCTCAGATGGTACTTTCAGAAAGCTACAAGGAACTCATTTTTATGCATCGTTTATACGCAACAAAGTTCAGGACAATTGCAGAGTCGCCTTACTAAAATCGAACCTGGTAAGTCTAACAAAAACTCATTAGAACTCACTAAAGTTCGTATTAGCACAAATTTATGTGTTCATCTAGAATACATTAGGAAAATAAGTGCAATTAAAAAAGTAAAAATAAACACGAGAAACCAAGCACTAACTAGGTAAAACGAACAAAGAACTAAAATTCTTTAAGGTGCCAACATTCATTAAAGTCTTAACATATTGTATTCATGAATCTTGGAACAGCTTGCATTGATTTTAGAGAACCTCTAGATATAACTACCATTATGGTGGAAGGAAGCTGGATTTTTAAAGGATTAAGAGGGCTGTTCATCATTCAAAACTTCAAAATAGTATTTAAATAGGAAATTAAACACTCTCAAATAGGACTTGGCTTTAACTGTTAAATCTTAACTTGCATGGTTAGGTAAAGATGTTGATTCTTCAACCCATTGGGGCTCAGACGCAGGTGCTTTTTTTTCCTTGCTTTTATAGGAAGGGATTTTCTTGTAAACCTTCTTTTTGGCAGATGTAAATCTTTGCTATTCTGAAATACAGGATGTGTTTGTTTCAATAAATTAAATTTTAAAAAAACCTAAGTAATATTTTCGGCAGCATCTTACATGTTGAAGGATGACAACTGAACCCTTCCTTGAACTATATGCTTTTAAGTTTTACATTTTCCACCAGGCGAATCAAATAGATATTTCTATATTGTTGAAAATTCTGTTGACGATTTTATTATTATGACATAGTACACACCTCTTTATTTTACATGCTTTGGCTACTACAGAGTTATTGTGTTTTCTATGGTCAGGTAAGAGAATAATTGAATATTAGCATATTATGTGTTCTAATTTTGTGTTGTCAAAGTATATTATTTTTTGGTCAGTTATTTGGGACTCCCAATTACAACGGATAGGAGGACACGTTGTCAGCTATCTAACCTACATAGCTTTTTGGGGCCATCCTACTTGTGTTTGAGCACATATTGAGGGATCTCTTGTGTGTTATCCCTAGTTGTATTGTTATCCATTCTAGAAAATATATTTGTGTATGTGCTATGCTATATGATTAAACCTTGCCAAGTGTGTTTATCCTAATTTCTGTCTTCTATATAATTCTTTTCTGGTTTGGTAACTTTGGTTGTGAGTGCTCGTTTGCTAAACAGGATTTTGGTGTCAATGCCTATAATGGATTTGAATCAATCAAGCCGATCACCATTAATGATTGAATCTGTAAAGAAAGTCGGAGAAAATGGAATCTGAAGCATGGTTTGAGAGTTTTTAATGTGCAGGAAGTTTGAAGACCTGCAAACAAATCAAGGGAGAGAATTTATCAGCCAAGGACTTTTAATTCCTCTTGAACATTATGGTCAAAGAGATCCTTTGAGAAGAAACCCAAGAAACCCAAGTTACCCTAATAGTGCTGAGAATTTCCAAGTGTGAAAGGAGCTCGCCAATTGATAATTTGCCAATCTGCCCTGACTCTTGGCCTGCCATTACGTGTTGATGCAAGCCCCGCACGACAAGCCAGATCAATAGTGTTAGGCTGTTAGCCATCCAACAACGGTATCAAGACAAACTCCGTCAAAGTGCACAAGCACAATCAAAGGAGAGATGTCAATGAAGACGACAATACCAAGAACATGAACATGACCAACAAGGTCATGAAGGTTTATGAATGAAAATATCAAACAAGTGTGAAGGAGGGAAAATTTCTAGGGAGTGCAGCCAGTGAGAAGATATGCATGACTTGCAAAAACGGGTCTAGAAAGGGAGAAGCTAGAGGCACCCCAAAGACTGGCACTTCTAGACAAAATGATGGGCATACAAAGGCAGTGAACAAATGCCTTGAGGGATACCTACAGATGTACACGCGCAAAAACAGAGCAAATGGGTGTAATGGTTGTATCTAGCAAAATACTAGCATAGTTCTACATACCACTCAGCTATCAACATGTCCTTTTTAAGGCATTGTATAATTATGAATCCCCATTACCCATGGACTTGTTAGTGTATATTAAGACATACGCTTTTGTATAGTCTAAGATGCACTTGTATTATATACTTCTAAGGATAAAGCACATGAGTGTGCCTATCATTATCCATTCTTATTTATATGACTCGTTTATGAGTCACTTGTAAATAAGAATACCTTTAGTGTTTATCTATTTTGAGTTTTTATCTCTAAATATAGAAATCCTTCTTATCCTAAACTTCCTTACTTATCTATATAAGAAATATGAGGGTATGCGTGAAGGTAGATCCACAAGTTGATTGTATTGTATTCTTCAAATGAGGAGGACCATTAGCCCCCTCCATATTTGTTCTTTGATATCTTACAATAGTCATTCTACTTTAATCATATATGTATCTATATTGCTTGTATGCATATGCAGTTGTGGGTGACAGTCTTGAATTTGTTTTCTTTTATCCTTGGTCCATTCCAAAATTCTAACATGCTATCATAGTTTCTTCTAAGCTTCACTTGGTTGCGTGAATGATTTCCATCTCTAGAAATCATTTCTTTCTCAATTTTGTGGGTTTTCTCTCAAAGTTGCTTCAAAGGGGCCTCAGTGTGCTGGTTTTAATCTTTCAAGAGAGTATTCAGCTATTCTATTCCATCTGGAATGTCCGGGAAATTCAGTTTACCTTTATTTCATCAAAATTGGAGCTATGGTGCTCAATTAATTGAGGTTTAAAATAGGTCAGTATAGGGCTTATTCCATGTTTTCTGTTTTTTTGGCTTCTTTGCAAATTCAAATATTTTCATAAAAATACAGGAAAATGTTTTTTTATTTTTTTGAGAAAAAAGCAAATGCACAAAACAAAAAAACACAAAAAAGGCTGAAGATATTGGCATGCAAACTATAAAGCACGCACTTAGCTTTAGAAAGTATTTTATGGAAAAAACCTTAGCCGGTACGGAAGGGATACAAGCCCTAAAACTTGTATGGTACATATCCAATATGGTACATCCCGGAAACGTACCCAGCCGTATCCTGGCAGCTCTTGGGTATGTTTCCAGGACCAAAACGTCTTTTTCTCTTTTTTATATATAAAGTAACATAAAAACATAATATTTTATTATTTGTAACCCTAAAAGTGAATTAGAATGAATAAAACAAAAGTAAAACATAAAAACAAAACATAAAAGCAAAGAAACTTACCTCTCATTCCCTCATTACATACTTGCCTCTCTAAGCTTTCATTTTGCTTATTTAGGGTTTGATACTTCATCAACAAGCATTGCAATCATTTTCCTAAGCTAGTACGAGTGTCTATTCGTTGCCAAGGTCATTGAGGAGCTTCAAAGGAGGATTTGTGGATTATTCATGAAGGTAAGGTTTTAAGTTTATAAGTTTTAACTTTCAAGTTTGATTTTCATTTTTGTTTTTTTTTTTTAATCTTTCACACACTTCATGCTTCTTTTTATGTTTTATTATTTTCATTTTAAAATTTTAAACCGTTTTTCATTTTAAATTTTTAATACATGTTATGCCCTAGGGCATAGGGTTTAAGTTTTTATTTTTAACCATTGTTTTCTTTGTTTATGCTATTGATTTTTAAACTTGTAGGTAGAAGTACAATGGCAACAAGTTCCACCTCTGGGCAATCCCTAATCAAATATTTGACCCAAATTCACCATTATGGAGGCATGTCACAATACTAGAGCAACTTCCAGGTGGTGGGTGTTTTGTTTTTAGATGCAATGAGTGTGAAATGATATTCAAAGGCTCATATAGTCGGGTGAAAGGCCACTTGTGTGCAATATCGGGTCATGGTATAAGAACATGCAAGGGGAAAATAACATAGGGTGCCAACAACAAAGGTTTTGAGATAAATCAAAGAACAAGAAGATGCAAACAAGCTTGGCTTTAAGAACTGGTCATCCATTGTCAAAAAAATGAAGTTCATTTTGATCAGTGAGGCCTCATATTGCCCCATCTAGTATTGGCTCCCCAATTGTGACCATGCCACATCTATTTGTGACGGCTACCTCCATGCATGATGAGGATTCACCTCTTTCACGAAAGAGGAGTATGACAAAAGGACCATTGGAAAAGGTCTTTCAAAATGAGAATAGTGATATCAGGATAAGCACATCGCAAGATGTGTATATGAATGGATTGTCATTCAATGTTGTGAGGTCACCATATTGGCAAGAGATGGTGAAAGCAATCAACGAGGCCCCAAAAGGGTACAAAGGGCCATCTTTATGAGAAGATCCGCACCACCCTATTGGAAAAGCAAAGAAATATGTGGAAACTTCATTGTAGCCAATTAGAGACTCATGGGCCAAAATGGGTGTGTCCATCGTTTCTGATGGATGGAAAGATGCAAGAAACCGCCCTTTGATCAATGTGATTGTAGTATGCCTTAAAGGGGCAATGTTTTTAAAGCAATTGATTGTGAGAGGCAAGTGAAGGATGCTCAATTCATTGCCAACAATCTCTTCAATCCATTGAGGCGGTGGGCCTCAAAATGTTGTCCAAGTCATAACGGACAACGCCAAGAATTGCAAAGCCACAGGATGTTAGTTGAGGCAAGGTATGGGCATATTTTTTGGACACCATGTGTTATCCATTCACTCAATTTAATGCTAAAAAAGTTGTCCAGTAAAATAGAGTGGATTCAACAAGTGTATGCAAAGGGTGAAGAGATCCAAATGTTTGTGACCAACCATCACCAATCAGCAAGGCATCTTTAGATCCTTCTCACATTTGGAGCTGTTGAAAGGTAAGGGAAACTACCTTTCTTTTATTTATAAATAATGTAATTTTTTTATTTTTAAAATATAGTATTCAAAAAAATTCAATTTTTTTTAATTTTTGTTTTTCATTTCTTATTAGGTTGTTGAGACTCGATTCGCATCACACATGATTGTCTTGAGACGACTTGTGAAGGTGTGAGAGGCACTTAGTAGGATGGTAACTTCCAACCTATGGGTTGTATGGAGGCAATCAAACACTGTACAAGCCCAAAAAGAAGGCAATGATCTTAAATGACACTTGTGGGATCGAGTATAATATTGGCGAAGTTTTACTAAGCCCATTATGAGCATGATCCGCTTTACTGACATGGATCAGCCATGTCTAGGAGAGATATATGATGGTATTGACTCAATGATTGAGAAGATAAAGTCCATCATAAATGCAAAAGAACAAGATCCTGAGGAGAAATTTTTCAAATAAGTACAATCAATCCTCATTGAGCGGTGGAACAAAATGACCACCTCGCTACATCTACTTGCCTTTGCATTGACTCCTAGATTCTACAACACAAAGATCATTTCTTTTCTGGGGAGGATGGCACCATACAGGGATGCGGAAGTCAATGAGGGATATATGTTGGCATTGTCTAGGCTCTTCCTTGATCCTGAGGCCGAGGACATGGTTATGATAGAGTTTGCCAATTTCATAGCAAAAACAGGTCATAGCCTTCTCGCTCTTTGGAGCAAATACAAGATGGATGCTCATATGTGGTGGTACCTCCATGGTCACGCATCTATGTACTTGTAGCCTCTTGCTATCAAAGTCTTGGCACAGGGAAGGTTTTTATTTTTTAATTCTCTTCCCTTTTTGTTATAACTTTTATTTTTAAAATTTAGCCTCGACTTTGTGGGTTGCGAGTTCATCTTCCTCTGAGTGCAACTAGAATACATATACTTTCATCCACTCACAGAAGCGCAACAAGTTGGGGGCTAAAAAGGCCAAAGATTTGGTATATATACATTCCAACTTGCACCTTTTATCCCACAAGCAACTGGAGTACAAGGAGGGTCAACAAAACATTGGGATATTGATCCGAGATAGTTGACTTAGATGCTTCCATTTCCCACTTGTCATTAGATGACGAGGATTGAAGACTTCTTTGGCACCGCATGAGACCTACATGCACAAGGGGGTGCTAGTAGTAGTGGCCCTAGTGGGAGTGGTTTGAGTCCATGTGGTTCTAATGAACCACATAATGATGTTGATGTTGATGCTCTTGATGAAGAGGAATATGATGAATATTGAAAGATAGTTTGAACTTTGATCATTGGTGTAATAAATTGAATTTAATATATCATGACATTGTGTTTAATTTAACTTTTAAGCTTTTAACAAATTATGAGTTGTCTTTTGTGGTTATTTAGCTTATAACTTATAAGTTATTTTGTCTTTCATATGCATAATATGTGGTTAATAACTTAATTCCTATTTAGTAGGTTGGAATTTATATATTTTTTGTACAGCCATATCCAATGTCGTATCCGGGGCCAAAAAAATTGTTGTATCCATGTATTGGATACATTGTACTTGTACCCATATCCAAAACATATCAGCTACTTAGGAAAAGGCCACTTTTCAAGTTTTGGAGTTCAAACCAAATTTATTGCAGGTTTGGATACTATTTGCATTTGCACATGAACCCTCGGGGTTTTGCTTTGTTTTTGCATCCCGACTTCAACAAGCTATATCTTGGTCATATCATATATGACAGTCTTTTTAGTGAAATTTTTTTACAATGCCTTTTTTAGAGCTTTTAGTGGTACATCTGGTTTTTGGGTATTTTGGCTTGTTGGTTTGGTTATTCACAGTTTTATAGATGCCACGTGGACTATTCATGCTTCATTATGCAACAAGAATTTTCACATACAAAAGAATTGCATCATACAAAAAAATTTATAGTTATATTTTTCTGAGAAGGATTTACTGGTGCAGTAATACTTCTAATTTTATGTTAGACACTGACATTTCTGCTTAATCCAAAGGAAAAAAATGTGCCATCTTCAAAGCAGAGTTTTTGCTCAAAATGGTACAATGAAATTTCTCACTTTGTATGCATTTTCCAATCAGTATTTGATACCTCTACATAAATGTGATACACATCGGCACGTCGGTTTGTCAAGATCCATATTGTGAATGGTTGTACTTAGGTCAATGCTTCTTGGCAACCTAGAGGTGCTTACTTAGCATCTTGAGAAGTGGATTTGTTCCACTCGTACATATCATATGAGATACATTGTTCAACACTGAAGTGTGCCCAATTTATAAGTTTATCATCCCATTATTATAGAGAGATCTTCATATTCAGCACTATTTCCTTCTTGACTTGGTAGTTACACGCTCAACACCCATGTTTTCCAACAAGACGGAATGGAGTCCATAAGGACCTTAGCACTATTTGATTTTCATTGAAATATAGACATGCTTTAGCAGCGTCTTTAGTTGGATCATTCTAATAATCGTTCCAAGCTCTTAGGTTAAAGTAGCTTCTTTTTGTTCTTTCTTTTTACGAATACGTCTAAAGGGGGATGTTAGCGTATATTAGGACATACATTTTTGTATGGTCTAAGATACACTTGTATTATACACTTTATGGATAAAGCACATAAATGTGCGCATCATTATCAATACTTATTTATAATGAATTATGTATAAGTCACTTATAAATAAGAATATCTTTAGTAGCTATTTTCAAAATAGGGTTTTCTCCATTTTGAAGTTTCATCCCTAAATATAGAGATATCTTCTTATCCTAAACTTCCTTACTTAAGTGTATAAGAAGTTGGATGATATGGGTGAAGGTAAGTCCACATGCTTGTTGCATTGTATTCTTCTTGTGAGGAGGGCCAAAATTGGCCCTCCTTCACATTTGTTCTTTAATATATTATGGTAGTCATTGTACCTTGGTCAAAATTGAGTCTATATTGCTTTAATGTTTCACAGGTATGCAATGCAATTGTGGGTGATAGTCTTGAGGTTGTATTAAATTATCATGGGACTGTTCCAAAATTCTATCATAGTACTACTTATCACTCAGCTATCAAGATGGGCCATTTTAAGGCATCGTATGGTTATCAACCCCATTACCCATGGACTATGTACCCCAAAAGGAAAAGTCGCAAAAAAGTGCGGGGACTTGAAGGGATGCAAATTGTACTAACCATATTGAGGGTCAAGTTGGCTATGTGTTCAAACAAGATAAAGCAATAGGAAGACCAGCATATGAGTGAGAGGAAGATTCGCTATGTGGCCTTTGTCCGACTACAAACATACAAACAACAAACCTTGAAACTGCAACCCAAGTATTGTTGGTCACGGATGTTGTGGGCAAAGGTAGGAGAAGTAACATATGATTAGGAATTCCAACCACAAGCAAGATACACGGTGTATTTCATCTGTCATGCCTATAGAAGAAGATATAAGTGCACATGAAGCCATGAACAAAACTAGCTATGATAGATGAGGAGGGCAAGCTTGTGTTCTGACCCGAAGGAATTTCAGACTAAAAGGCAAAGATGTTATGAAATAGGATTCTTTGGCTCTTCAAGGTGAAGTGGAAGTTCTAAAAGAGGATGCAAGGTTAGAAAATGAGAATTCCTAGTCAAGCATCCAAACCTTCAAGGTTGCACACAAATAGATGCACAAAATGTAAGGGTATTAGAAGTAAACAAAACCCTATCTTGTTCATGGCTTTTGTTAAGTAGTATTAGTGTATTGGTTAAAGCTATATTTTTGCTACGAGAGATCTTTGTGTATGACGAGGTAAAGAGAGTTCCCAATTGGGTTCTCGAATATAGGGATCCAATCTAGGACCAGCCACATTGTGCAGATATAAAGGTGCTTAGGGAGCGCTATTTTGTAATTCTAAAGGATTGTAACCCTAACCCTAGGATTACAATTGGTTTCAAGGCCTCTGACTAAGATACAAATAGGTATCCTACTAGAATTCAAAAATAAGAGTAACCGAGGAGTGAATAAATCCAAGGGAGCAATAGTAATAAGATAATGCAATAAAATAAAGCAAACATACATCTACTCTAGTCTATAGCAATGAATGACCAACATATAACATGCACATACAAAATAAGAGACTAAAGAGAGTTAGAAATACTTACTTGTAGCATGTGTGTGACCGTTGATGCATAATCCTCCCCAGAGACAACAACACCGAGAGAGAATCACTATGGGTGGAGAAGGGGAAAGCTCAACAAGAAGATCTCCAATCCTAACTCACTATGGTGACCCAAATGCAAAAGAGGTAAGCTCCAAGACTCCAAGTCAACAAATAAGTGTGAAGTAGTGTGAAATAGTGCAAGCAAGAGCAAGTATAGGTATGAGCAAATGATTGTAAATTGAGTGTATTTGATGGTGATTTAGTCAAGCATATATACTTGACGCCATCACCCACAGTGAAGCGTCGGCTATGGAAAACCCAAAACAGGACACCGTCGCCCATCGCCATCGGCGATAACGTTGACCTTGGGAAAACCCTACGGTTAAAAGGTGTAAAACATGGGAGTAGAGGCCAGAAGGTAAATGGAGGTGAATGACGAAGGTCCAGGGTGACCGAAAATAGGGATAATAATGGATAATAAGAAGAAGCAAGCAGACACAATGCGGCAAGTGGACATAATGGGTGTAATGTGTGCACAAAGGGAAGAAACAAGGCAAAGGTAAGGTAATTAAGGCTAAATAGTGACATCTCTCAAATGTTGTGGTCTAGCCCACATGACCAAGTCCGATCACACCCCAATCCCAGCAAGCCTCTTAAGGCACACACTCAAAAGGAAAATGCATCAACACCCCTACACAAAAGAAAGGGTTAACAAGCATAAAAATATAGTGTATACACTTGGGTTCTGTTGGAGCTCAAAATTGCACCCCTCCCTGAATCATAAAGACTCAGGATTTTGAGGCAACATGGGACTGTCTCCAAGTGTGGGGCTTGCGGCTTGAGAGAGACCTTCGAAGAAGGTCGGCTTCCTCCTTACACAGATTTGGAAAAACCGCATAACACAACCTACTTCTAACGCTAAAACTACTCCTAAGCTTATTCCTATGCTAACAATTCCAAGGGATTAAGGAGAGAGATGTAAAAAAGATAAATCATAAGCTAAGGGGGTGATAACACCAAAAGAAGGTGGAACTTTCCCAAATGCAGATGACACGAATGCAAAACCGCGAATGTTGGGATCGTGAAAATGCGCGCAATCCAGATGCAAACAAATAGAAGAATATGAAATATGCAAGAGGGTGAAATATTCACATCAAACACAAGGTATTTGAAGGAAAGAGCTAAACCACACTTGCATTAATCAATCTTCATAACTTATATACAAAGTCGAGGCAAGGAAATCACCATTTGCGAATTACAGAGGTCGATAGCATGAAGTTTCGAGTTTCACAGAGAAGAGCTTGAAAATATGCTAAGGAAAAAGGGAGAAGAACCCCTACAAAGTGCACAAGCACTTGTATTTATACAACTCGTGGAATGAAGAAAGAGAAGGAAGAAAGATGAGAAAGGACCGTTGAGATAAAAACCGATCCTCTGAAGACGTGTTGAATAAGCATGGGCGCCATGATTTCTTTTCAAAGTTTGTTTGTAGTACAGGCATGGATGCCCCAATTTCAGCCAACAACCACAACACGACCTTTGAGTCTATCACACACCATCATCTGCATAACGGCGGCCATACTTCATTAAATTACGTGGTGGTTGGGGTAGTTGGCTTTCAAGTTCGAGTTTGGCACAGGTTGTGAAACCTTCCACAGCTTTTGCTTTTGTCTTGTAGCTCTCACCGCGGTGTTTCAAATTTTCCTCCTTCATGGACCCTGGCAGCATTCTCCCCGCTTGCCTTGATGAGTGGAAACATTTCATACCACCCACAAGTGATCTAACTCCTCGACCCTCAACTTTCCCACTGACGGCTATTTGAAAAAACCTGCGAAACATTACAAATCGTGAACCCACGGAACACTAGGTTCGCATCTTTTGAACTTAACCAATTTCTTGACTCCCCATGAGATATGCAACTCCGCGTGTTTTCTTTTTTGACCTAAATCCACAACGACTTACTTTCTTAGTGCCACAATGTTTGAAAAGATGTCACACAACACTAATCTTACCAAATCTTGCCCCAAGTCCTGACTGCTCATTCCTTTGTTCCGTTGGTTTGGAGAGCCCGAAACACTAAGTTCCTACATTAGTAGAAGACTAAATCAGTATCCCGCGGTCTTTATAGAGCACAAAAATGGTTAAGTCCATTTAATGAGTTCTTCAAAATTACATGGGGTGTAATTTTGAACAACAATTTGGCGACCTCCAGGGGACATTTGCCTGCTAGATGATGAAGACCAAACTGCCTTGAAGCATCTATTGGGCATGGAGTCAAGCTTATCCTTGAGAGAACTGATCTCATTTTGAAAACCTATCTCCCGGATCCTCAAGAACTTAGCATTTGCATTAAAGATGATCTGTGGAGCTAAAAGATATATATTAAAACTTGCTCCAATTATTTGATTTCCGCCATGAAATTGGCTCTGATGTGATTTACGCATGACTTGCAAGTGGCTCCAAAACTTATGTACAAAGAGAAAAGATCATACATGCCTCAAGTGAAACATGTAGAGAGTGCACAACACTTATTACAAACGAAGAGATCACCACAAGGATTGAGGAAAAAGCACTCAATCAATGATCAACACATAACAAAAGAGAGGGAAACCTCCAACAACACAAAACACAAGTATTTACAAGATGCAATAGAAACAACTTAATGGGAGTGTTTGAGATAGATCCCATTGATTGGGATTTGCAATACCTCTCCATCAAGATTGGATAACTCAAATGAGTTGGCCTTTTATGTGAAGTGATAATATATGGCCCACTCCAAAGTGCATCAAACTTGGAATGTCGCCCTAGTTTAGCTCTATTTGCATCCCACTTGAGGACTAAATCTCCTACTTTGAAAATTTGCAGCTTAGCTTTCTTGTCAAACCACTACTTGGTTAATTTTTGGTGTCTTTCTAATTTGCCATGGAGGATTGCCTTAGTTCTCCAAGTTCAACCAATTCTACCATTCTTATTTCTCTTTGATTTGCACCTCAAATTCCAACTGTTGAGCTAGCTCTAATGAAGGTAACTCAAGTGACAATGGGAGCCTAGCTTCTCTTCCATATACAAGGACAAATGGGGAATTGCCAATTGCTTTCTTTGGAGTGATTCTATCACCCAAAGAGCATTCTTTACTTTAGTGTGCCATTGTCTTTGATTGACTTTGCATAGTTCTCTTCATGATTTTGATCAAGTTCTTATTAGTTGATTCCACCAAACCATTACCTTATGGGTAATAATTTGAGGAAGTCTTCAAGTAAACTCCATTTCTAAGAGCCCAATCATGATATTTTTGATCCCAAAAATGCCTTAGCATTATCAAAAATGATGGTTTGAGGAATCCCAAACCTTGTTGCAATGTCCTCCAAGAAATCAAGGATGACTGATTCAGTAGCCTCCTTGAGTGGTATGGCCTCGGTCCATCTGGTGAAGTAATTTGTTGTTATCAAGACCCATTTGTGACCCACACTTGAAGGAGGATTAATCATGCCTATGAAATCAAGTCCCCATTGAGAAAATGGTTCATCCACTTGAATAGATGAAGGGGAAGGGCCGCCATTTTCTTCTTACTAGTGAAAAAGGCACATTCTTTACATTTCTAACCCATTGATATGCATCCATGAAAATAGTGGGCCAAAAGTATCCTGCTCTAAGGATTTTCATTGTTGTAGCCTTGGCTAAGAAATGTCACCGAAGAAACCATCATGGAATTCTACCAAGACTTTTATCTATTTTCCTTCAATGCACCTTAGTAGACACCATCCATATTTCTTTTGAAAAGAATGTCATCTATTAATACATAAGGAATTGATTGTAACCTAAGGTGTCTTCTTCTTGTCTTATTCAAACTAGGAGGATAGCCACCAATTGTTAGAAATGTTACTTATGTTGTTCATCCAACTCGTGAATAGATCAAATTTCTTTGTCTTCCTATGGATTATCATCATGTGGTCTTCCTATAATATCACCCAATCCCTTCTCTTATGATTGTTTCTATTCCTCCTCCATGAAGAAAGAAGTTTCTTCATGATTGTCCTGAGCATCTAAGGCAAGTTGTTCACATAAGGCTCTTCCTCTCACCAACTTTGTGGCCTTGATGGTCACATCAAACTCCATGATTTTGGTTACCCATCCGACTCTCTTTTCACTAATTTCCACCCCATGATGAAATCTCTCACACTGGGGTGTGAGACTAAGACTTTGATGCGGTTGGGCTAACATGGGCTTGAATTTTTTAAGAGCCCGTAAGATGGCGAAAACCTATTTTTCTAAATGGCTATACCTAGCTCAAAATATTTCAATGTTTGGCTAAAGAAGGCCACAGGATGCTCCATACCTCATTGTTCTTCTGAGTGAGAACCACGACTATGCTAAGATCTGCATCATAAGCATAAAGGATGAAATCCTTTGTAAAATCTGGATTGATGAGTGTTAGCGCTTGAGCTATTGCAGCTTTGATCTTGTGAAGCTTTTCTTCCTTCATGGTCCATTTAAAAGCAATGTCTTTCCTCGAACATCGTGGTGATGGGCCTGATTATTTCATGAAAGTTAGGAATGAATTTCCTAACAAATTGATCTTTCCAAGGAAAGACTGGAGAGCCTTCTTGTGAGTTGGAAATGAGAGAGAGAGAATAACAGAGACTCTTTCGGGGTCAATTGCAATTCCATCCTTTGAAACAACATGACCCAATAACTTACCCTCTATGAATGCAAAATGCATTTCTTGGGGTTCAATGATACTCCAAATTCTTTACATTTTCAAACACTTTCTCCAAATGCTCCATGTGTTGTTTTCCTATTTTGAGAAGACCGTGATATCATCCAAGTAGACAAGGACAAATTGGTTGATGAGTCATGGAAAGCAATGTCCATTGCTTTTGAAAGTGGCACCCACATTTTGACAAACCAAAAGGCATTTTTTGATATGCATATGTTCCCCATTTGGTTGTGAATATGGTTTTGTATTGATCCTCTTCTCTGATCTTTATCTTATTGAAGCCTTAAATAACCATCAAGCATGGAGAACCTCTTAGATCTAGCCATTGTTTGAAGGATTTGTTCCATGGAAGGCAAAGGATGATGATCTTTTAATGAAGCTTTGTTCAAGTCCCTAAAATCCACACAAAGCCTTATCTCTCCATTCTTCTTCTAATAGGAACCAAATTCACCACCCAAGAGGAATATTTGATAGGGAAATATTATTTTTGATTCAATGAGTTTGGATAACTCATTCCTCATGAGGGGTCTCAATCTGGGGTTCACAGCCTCTTTTTTTCTAACTAATTTAGCCATGGATCAAGATCAATAGCATGTTGAGAAATGTTGGGGTCAAAACCTTTAAGATCCTCATAATTCCATGAGAATACATCATGATAATTTTGACACAAGGAAACAAAATCTTGTTCTTCTTCAAAACTACATACCTTTCCAAGCAAAATCTCTTTTCCTTGTGCAATGGTGACTAGTTTATCCTCTTCGACCCACATGCATGGATTTTTTTTCCCTTTGATTTCATCATCAGAGTTGAAAATGCCTTCAAGGGTGACTAATCCTTTGGGTAGCTTGTTTGTCCTCGCAATGAATGATCTGATCACCATAGTTGTCTTGCAAAGTGGATTGCAAAGGTTGAAGAGAATTCAACTTCATTTTGAATGAATTAATAATTTTCATCATTCTCAAAAACTTACCAATTTGACATCATTATCCAGAATGGATGGTCTTATGACCATCTTGACATGTTGATTTCTTTGGATAAGGTCCTTCATGGGAAAATTAAGAACCAATGGTGCCATCCATCTGATCCTTTTATTTTGCTTTCACGGCACCACTAAAGGTTGAAAACTTTGAAACTTTCAAGGAGATCCCAAACTCGATGCATATAAGCTCTTAAAAGCTTGTTTTTAGCCACACATCTACCTCTAACTGACTTGATGGATGACCAATTTGGTGTCCCCAAAAATCTTGTAGAGTTTGATTTGTTTCTTTTCCACAATCAACAAACCATGGACCAATGCCTCATATCCGCTATGTTGTTGGAGCATGCAAATTGTAACCTATGAGCAAAGAAGAATTTTTTTCCTCGTTTGGGAGACAAGAACTACACCTGCCCTAACTCCATTTCTTCTTCTAACCATCAAATACATCTTCCATAACCCAAAAGCATCATTATCTTCTTCTTTGTGCGGCATGGGATGGTGAAATTTCCTCATGGATGCAATAAGTGCCTAGACCAATTTCTATAGTCATGTATCATAGGGATCAAATTCATAGTGCTCTTTGGCCCATTCATCCAACATAAGATCAAGAATTAAACTGATGAATGCATTGTTTCATTGATTCAGGATCACAATTTGTTCTCCTTGGATCATACAATTTGCATTGACAGGACTAGGATCATAAACTTCCACATGATAAGCTGAAATAGGTTCAACCTTAATTGTAAATCTAGTCCCATACCTTGTCCTCAACAACATATGAGACCAATCTGAGGAAAGATATCCACCCACCTTGGCTGTGAAATCTCTAGAGAGGCAAAGGAAAAGTGAATAATGGTGGCAAGTCAATCACAAAATGTCCTACGTTATGGTTAGGCTTGGGCAAACATGCAAAGTTAATTCAAGATCCTTAACTATGCCCAAGACTTGCATTATTGATCCATCAAGTTGTAAGACACCCTTAGAAGTTGGATTATATTCAATCCCCAAGATGTCTGCAATTTTTTTTGGCATGACTAAGTACTAGCACCGAATCTATCATGCAATTATGAACAAGGTGCTTTCCAACTATGAGAGACATGTAGAAAGGAGGAGGCTTGACAATTGAACTTACTTGTTCCATCCTTTAGGCTAACATATGTTGACCACGGATCTGGTTTTGTGCATGGCGGGTTCCAAAGGTGGAAGTTGCTTCAAGCTTCTTGCAAAATCCCTTTGAGATGGGATAGACAAGGCATCCCACATTGTGACATTGAGATTTGTCTTCTTCATTTGTTCCACAATGTTAAGAGGAATACCCATGACTTTTTGTAATAAAGGAATGGCATGATCTTTGTTCCTTTGCTTTTTTCGTTTGTCCTTTGAAGCTCTTTGTTGAATTAATCGGATTTGGATTTGTGGGATTTTGTGTGTTCCATCCCGCAACTTTTTATTCATGAGATGTTGAGTGACCCGGGCAAAATGGATGAATCAAATTTTCGCAAGTTTAAGTCCACGGATGAAGCTGATTGGAAGTTTGCGAACTATTGTCATGCAAACTGGGGCAATAAGAGGAGGAGATCTCACATCCATTTGCCTCTTCTTAGACCTTGTGTTGTCTGCCACATGAAGTTGCGCTTGTCTTTGAGCTACCCACGACTTGATTAATTGCATATAATTCTTCAGGTCCGAAGAGCATGAAGTTAGGTTCAAGGGTAAACTCTTGAACCTCATCTGCATTGCTTGTTGAAGGAGCCATGATTTGTTCTTGCAGTAGGAATGGAGCTTGAACCATGATAGCTTTTCCCGCAAGGAGTTCATTCCAGCCTCACATGTATATTGATTATGGGGTTGATCACAAGGATAACACCATTCAAAACTTTCAGCCATATTATTTTGAACTGAACAATGGCTTTATTTAAGTTTGGAGATAGCAGGGGCTGCGGATTTGCATTTGGTGGTTTTCTTGGAGGGTAATTCTAATGAAAATCTTTGATTAGGATATTGAAAGCTTTGTTGCGGATAGCCTAAGGAGGGTTAGGGGTAATTTTTGGAGCTTGAGCTTGTTGTCTCTTGGAGGGGACAATCTCATTTGTTAAGTTTTTAAGCTGAACACTAAGACTTTCAATTTCATCTTGTTTGATAGAGGAACCAGATGTGGAAGTAGAAGATGAAGCAGATGGTTGAGGAAATGGGAGCAATGGCGGGTTGGGTACCATCATGAGGTAATTCAGGGAAAATGGGCATAGGTAATATAGGGGCTAACTTTCATGTTTGATTAAACAATTTTCAGCCCTAATGGCTATTGCATAGGCATTTGGTAATTGAATAACACCCATAGATTGAATCATTACAGCTATATCAGAATTTAAAGCTCTAAGAAAGTATAAAAATGCACTTGAGGGGTTGGTCTTAAAGCACTGAATTTTGTCCCATGTTCTTGAAATCTGAAGTTAAAGTCGCCATGAGCTCATTTGGAGCTCACTTGATTGTGGTAAGTTGCTCTAGCAAAAATATGTTATCTGCTTTCTCCTCAAATTGTTGACAAAGAGTGGTACCAAGTTCATCCCAACTATGAATGGAAGCAGGTCTCAAGCTTCTATACCATTGAAGTGCTTTACCTTTTAATGAAGAAGCAAAAGCCTAATTGCAACATCATCTTCATAACTAGATGAACTGAACACACATTATCAAATATCTTGAATATGATCAGTTGGAGGGTAGTAAGGTTTTCACCAATGAAGGAAGGGATACTTTTCAGGCGACAACATGGTATATCATGTTGGGCATTTAGAGCCAAGGGACTACCACCATTGAAGCTAACAAATGGTAAATTTCTTTGATGTGCCATGAATGGAATGGGTCTTAAAACTAGAGGACAACAAGAAAGGCCTACCAGAGGAGTAGAAAGAGCTCTATTGGGAGGACAATGATCTTTGAACTAATCTACTCCTTTTCTTTTGGTGACAAATGCAAATATTCAAAAGGCTCACTACTTGTTGCACTTTTCCTTGTTTGTATTCTTCTCATGAAAATGGGCACGAGGTTATTTAGATCCGAAGATTTGAACCTCGGAGTCACCAAATGTGTTGAAGAATTCCTCGAAAGGCAGGAAATCTGAAAACACACCTTAGAAAATAATTAAAAAATAATGGAATTAAAAATGTTATCAAGGTCCCACCAGGCGTGCCAAAATTTGGAGCTCAAAATTACACCCACCCTTATCATAAAGACTCGGGATTTTGAGGCAACATGGGACTGTCTCCAAGTGTGGGACTTACGGCTTGAGACAGACCTCTAGAGAAGGTTGGCTTCCTTGTTACACGGATTTGGAAAAACCCGCATAACACAACCTACTTCTAATGCTAAAACTACTCCTAAGCTAATTCCTACTCTAACAATTCTAAGGGACCAGGAGAGAGATGCAAGAAAGATAAATCCTAAGCTAAGGGGCGGTGATAGCACCAAAAAAGGTGGAACTTTCCCAAATCCAAATGACACAAATGCATAGAAACCGTGAATGTTGGGATCGTGAACATGCGCTTAGTCCAAATGCAAACAAATGGAAGAATATGAAATATGCAAGAGGATGAAATATTCACATCAAACACAATGTATTTGAAGGAAAGAGCTAAACCACACTTGCATTAATCAATCTTCAATAGCTTACATACAGAGCCGAGGCAAGGAAATCACCATTCGCGAGTTACAAAGGTTAATAGCATGAAGTTTCGAGTTTCACAGAGAAGAGCTCGAAAACATGCTTAGGGAAGGAAAAAGGGAGAAGAACCCCTACAAAGTGCGCAAACACTTATATTTATACAACTCGTGGAATGAAGAAAGAGAAGGAAGAAGATGAGAAAGGACCACCGAGTTGGAAACCGTCCCCTGAAGACGTGTTAAATAAGCATGGGCACCATGATTTCTTTTAGAGTTTGCTTATAGTACAGGTATGAACGCCCCCCATTTGATAAATGCCAACACACAACACGACCTTTGAGTCTATCGCACGCCATCAAACTGCATAGGACGATGCCATACTTCATTAAATTCTGGTGGTTGGGATAGTTGGCTTCTTTGGTTCGAGTCCGGCAGTGGCTTTACGAAACCTTCGCAGCTTTGCTTTGTCTCGTGGCTCTCACAACAACGTGTTTCAAATTTTCCTCTTTCGCTTACCCTCGCAACTTTCTCCCCCTTGCCTTGATGAGTGGAAACATTTCATACCACCCGCGAGGATCTAACTCCTCACCACGCAGACTTTCCGACTTGGCTATTTCTTTCGTTCTGCGGGTTTGAAAAAACCCACGGAACATTACAAATCGTGAACTCGCAAACACTAGTTCACGGCTTTTGAACTTAGCCAATTTCTTCAACTCCCCGTGGATATGCAACTCCGTGGTTTTCTTTTTGACTCAATCCACAAGGGACTTAATTTCTTAGTGCCACAACTGTTGAAAAGATGCCACACAACACTAATTTTACCAAATCTTGCCCAAGTCCCCGCATTGCTCATTCCTTTGTTCCGTGGGTTTGGAGAACCCGTGGAACACTAAATTCTTGTCTTAGTGGAAGAATGGATCAGTGTCCCGCGGCTTTTCAGAGAGCACAAAAATGGTTAAGTCCTTTGATGAGTTGTTCAAAATTACATGGGGTGTAATTTTGCTTATGTGTTTTCAGCCAGACTTGCAGGTGTAAATCCATATCAGCTGTGCAGTGCCCCTATTTTTACATTTCACCATTTGTTTCCAAGATATTTGTATAGATCATTCTGTTTCATCAAAAAAAACTCCTTTTGACTCCTACGAAAGATAATTTAGTGATTCAGCTGACGGGTATTACCAAAATAAGCTCTATCTACTGTTAACATATCATATTGATTTTAATCTTAAGACTATTAAAAGTGATATCAGAACCCCAAAACATTTTAACCTCCCAGCCCCGAAGAAATCAACAAGCACCTGTGTTCCACTTATTAGTAATTTATTGCAATTTAATTAGTATTACTAGTGCCCATACAATTATGTTACTTTGCACATTCACGAACAAGTGGCTTTCATTACAATATGAAAATAGAAGGTTTTATTACATTACCTGTTATTAATTCCATTGCAGTGTAACGCATTCGATAAAAAGGAAAGAACCACCGACATTTTGCAGTGAAAGTAGCACGCCAAAGCACAAACTATCTAATAACTCAAAAGAGCAAAGAAAGCAACGGCAGAAGTAAGGAGTCATTTATTTTTATTACTGGAAAAGAAAACACAAACTGTATCCAGAAAAACAAAATTCAAAAACGTGTAGTTATTGAAATTTGAAAAATCTAATAGTGATATGAACTTACTGAATGTTTAAAACCCTGTAACGGCCTTCGAAATTGCCATCCTTCACCTCATGTTCTGCAGATACAGATACCAAAAAAATAAAATTGTTTTGTCATTTTTAACAAGAAATGTTACTTAACAAAGTAAAGAGTGCAAAAATGTGAAAGATAAAAGAGAGTTTCAATGTTTAACAATGCATTGAGATTTGACGCGAAAAGTAAGAAAGAGAGAATAATCAAATTATTTTGGGTTACTGGAGAGAAAAAATATCTAAAAGAAAAAGATATTGCACTCAAACCTGAGTTCAAATTTGAAACAAGACAGGGTTATTCTTTCTGCAGTATTCTACGACTGTATTGCCCTGTGAGTTTAACAGAATGACGAAGATATGTACATCTTCCTACGCCCCGCAACACAACTTCTGTTGATTAACAGAGATTTATAAGGGCTGTCGTTGGAATGTGTAATGTTGCTCGGTTTCTACGGAGGGCGAGCAGCCGAAGAATTACGAGGGAGCCCTCCATACTTGTTCGCGAAACGACCGCTGAGGAATTAGAAGAACGGCCGAGTAATTGGGCTTATTCTCGTCCTGTTGTCGTCGTCGACATAGTTTGGAACCTCGCATTTGTTATCGTTGCCGCCATGGTGGTTATTTTGAACACAGTCGACAGGTATGCGCCACGGTTCCTGCCGCAAGTGATTTTAAATAAATACCAGGATCAAACCTAGCAAAAACCAGAGTAAAAATGTTTTTTTCCCAATTTTCGTTCCAGAAAATTCTGTCCATAGTTATCCGAACACACACTGACATTAAGTTTGTTTTTTTTTTTTTTAACGTAGCCTAGTTCCATCCTTTTTACGAAGCGAATAAAAATGGGAAAAAAAAAAAACACCTCGGTTTTTGTTATTTTTAAATAACATAAATAAATCAGAAAACTTTGGAAAATGACTTTAAATTTTTGCCAATGTAAATCTTAAGACAAAGTAATGGGATGAGACGAAAACAATAGCGACCTTGTATTAAACAAACCATAAATTTATCGGCATTTTGTGAGTTTGGATAGTGAATATGTTAAATGCATGAATTTTGCAGGTTGTGAATGGATTTCGAGCACAACAAAGAAACATAATCGCATGTCATTCTTTAGTTTTCCATCTCCTACCGAATCCACTTGAGTATTGACCGAGAAAATACACTAGCAATCGCACGTGAGATGTGCAATGGAAACGCTGAAGGGGATGCATCAGAGAAGTTAAATTGAAGGGAGTGAAACATGAAAATGTTTAAGGCATTGGCAAAAGAGGAATTTTTTTTGTGCGTGCATAGGTCCTCCTTCAATCCTCTAGCTATTCCAAGGTTATAAATAAAAAATGTTCTAGCTTGAAGATTATAATTATGTTGATCAATTGTCAAATTTTGGTTGGATCAATCTAGTTTCAAAAATTGAATATCAATGTAGTTACTTGTTAACATTACAAATTCAACAACCGATATTATACAATGTTGTTTATGGATCATTCATTGTTGGCCTATATTTTTTATGTATATATAAGTGATGGTGTTTGCTTTTACAATATGTGGTTTGTCGATAAAATGGAAGATTTGTGAATTGTGGGTTTATTTCTATTATTCTGCGGCATGCATCATGTTGTGGAACAAAAGATTGGGACCAGGGGTCTTTCCACCCCAAATGCTGACAACATCTACAAAATCCACCTTCCATTAAGCTTTAATGATTTCTCATGCCCTGCTCTAAACACCCATTTTGGCCCACCTAAGAAGATGGGGTGCACGTGTTAAAAGGGTCATATGGAATCACGTAATAAAACAACATGAACCGGAGACACTATCCCACGAGATAGTTGGAGAACCTTAAACAAATCCATGGGATCCTATAAAAGAGCTTACCAACCTTCAAAATGGAAAACATAATAATTTGCAGAATGCACAAGCCTAATAGAGGAGGCAACACGTGCTCAAAATGTCTAACCTAATTGTAAATCCAAGCTATCTGCAGGACACCAAGGGATTGTGATGACCCATGCAATGATTGCATCAATCCCTAAAAATTATAAATCCATTAAAAGGTAGGGCTTTTCAAGTTGATGACTATTAAGACAGATGTAATGTTTAACAAACATTACATTAAATAGACAATTTGGCAATGGTGACAAAAATAATATGCAGTCCATAAGTGACTTGTTGGAAGAAAAAATGGTTCACCTATGTTCCCTTCAATAGAATCTCCAACCCAAAATTCTCCTACCTCAACCTCCTTCATCACGACTCTTATCCCATCCAATGTTTCACCTTCAATCCTTCAACTTAAACTTCTTCAAGACTACCCCTATTGGTAGATCTATCCATATGTATGTTGATAGGGAACATGCCTTCGGCATAATAATAATGTGGTCATTTCTGCAACATAAACATTCATTTTATTTTTAGAGGAGAATCGGGATTCGATCGGATCGAGAGAGGTGTAGGTCTCTTGACGGATTCAAACCTCGGTCATGGTGTTGAGATGGCTCCACCTTTCAAATGAGCTAGAGACATCAATTGGACACTTGTTTATTCTCCCATGGCTTTAACTACAAAAGACTAAATTATTTCTATGTAATTTTGTCTATAGATCACAAGTTTGAATCACAAGAGCCGACTTCTCCTAACGTCACTTGTATCAGTCACATTAAAATGAAATATCCCAATGGGACAAGCCATCCAAGCAAGTCGAGGAGAAAAGAAATTGATAACATGTCCAAGCTCAAGAAATTAATGTTGCACACTAGAATTGAAAAAACAATAAAGTAGAAGAAAACTAAGAAGAAATAGAAAAGGGAAAGGAAGGGAAAATAGGACATCCTTATGTGGGAAAAATAAAATGCTACACTTCATATTCTTACGATGCTAAATTTGGCAGGGTTTATGCACAGGAAGGTCCAACCATCACTAAATGTGGAACTCATATTGTAACACCCCCGAATGACTGTTATTACTTCCTCCCGAGCATACAAGTGTTGATATGTGATTTCTTTGTAAAAAGGATGTGTTCCTTGATTGAGAAATCATGCTTGATATGTACTGTATTTTCTTTGCAGATTGCAGATCTTGACTGAGTCGGAATATGATTGGACTCTTTTATTTCTTTCATTTTGTATCTGAGTTTAATCTGATCTCGGAATGAATTATAGAGTTATCCATCTATAAGACCTAGCCTTGGATCAGTGGAATTGATCCAAGTATTGCTTTAAGTTTGTTCGTGATGAATTAAAATTACAGACCTTGAACAGGTTGCAAGGTCTAGAAGCATTGAATAAGCTAGTCCGGAGTATAACTCAGGTTGATCATGTGAAATGGATTGGTTCCCGATATCGAAGTATATCTGGAAGGTCTCGATCGTGGACCAGGTAATAATTCGGTTTCATACAATTTTGTAGCCTAAAGGCAGAACAGGAGCTAACCCTGTTCAAGAATGCATGTTGTAGGTCTTTTTCTGAGTGTACGGAATGTAGACCTAACTGGAATTATTAATGTTAGTAACCTAAAACTAAACCTAACCTAGGGGTTAGATTAGTGTTAATCTAACCTAGACCTAGGCTAAGAACTAATGTCCTAAGTTAGTATCTATGTTCTATGAAGTTAGACTAGGTGTTATCCTAAATTCTAACCTAACTATTGGGCAAGGATTATGGGGACCTATGGAGGGGATGCGAACCATGGGCGGCAGTTTCTATGTTATTTAATGCAAAGGATAAGTATGAAGGACAGGTATTGGCGGAGGTTTTAGAAACGGCTAACTGAGCCGACGTGGCAGGTCGCCAAAACTGAAAATGGTCTTGAAATTCTATTTGTCTATCGCCAACTTTGGCGGTCGGTGGCAGTGGAGTTTGAGCGGGAAATTTGGAGTAAATGCAATTAATGAGCTCGGTAGTCGAGCTCGGAATTCGCGAGAAGGCATCTGAGTGGAAAGTTGTTGTTTTGTTTGGCTCATCACGAATTTCTGTTTTCCTTCTACTCGTTCACCGGTTCTTCTTACTTGATCTTCTTTGTGTTGCATGGCAAGTATGAGCGTATCTAGCTCTTTTCTCTGGCAAGGAAAATATATATGTCATGGAGATAGCAAAATTTTGTTGGTCGCTCTAACTTGGAAAAGGAAAAGGAAGTCCGAGCTCTTTCAGTGGTCTGCTTCGGAATTTTGAGCAAAAATCCAGGCATGTTAGGCCCTAACCTTTAAAAATCTTGTTGTCTTTCAAGTGATTTCATTAGAACAACTCTGTTCAAATGATTTATGGTAATAGAGGATTTTCTTTGGATGTCTTGTGTGATTTTGACACTGTATCTTCATGCTGGTTCGATTTTTCATTTATCCCTTGATGGGTGTTTATTAAATTCGAACTGTGGCTTTATTTCTTTGTGTTTTGCATTCTGGCTTAAATATGCGAAATATATGAAAGGAATGTATGTTTGGCTTTGCTCGCAAAGCCCATAAATTATTCTTGTGATGGGTACAGGCCACTGTTATGCTTGTCGATTTTGTCGTCGATGCATGTTGTGAATACTTGTTGGAAGGGAAACTGCTGGACATTTGTTTGATTATTCAGTTTTAAAAGAACCTTGTAAGCTCTGTCGTGGTTATTGATGGGGTGGTTATTGATACTTGTTGGGTTTCGTTTTGTCTTTTAAAGTTGTTTGGGAAGAGGTAACTACTGTGTTACAGTAGTCATTACGACCCTGTGGAAGTTGTTTTTCCTTTTTATTGTGGTAATGGGATTCAACCCGTTGACAGTATACAATATGGATATATGTATTTTATTTGAACGACTCTGTAGAGTCCATTAAATGATTCGTATAAATTGGGCCACTGTGGAAGCTATATATATATATATATATATATATATAATGTTGGAAATTGCTTTGTCTGAGTCTTGTTGGAGTAACAGGTAAGGCGACTTATGTTATTTGGTAATGAATACTTTCGTTTTACAAGGAATTTGTGGTTCAGACTCAGTTGGGCATTTAAATATGTATTCCACTCTATGTAAGCTTGGAGCAAATATAGTTATACGGGCTCCGTTGGATTTCTTGTTACTAAATCATTATATAGCTTTTGTATAAACCTGATTTTAAAGGCTTGCCAATGTTGGCACGGATGGAATCATTATCTTCTATGTATTTTGTTTACTGTTGTTGGGACTCAGTTGAATTCTTGATAGATAAACAGTGTAACTGCTTCAAATTATAACTGTTGGGTTTACTTTGTTTTTGACTTGTTGGGTTCTGTGAGTATGGGAAGATATCTTGTATGTCGGCTTCTGGAAAAGCTAAACTGTGAATACTGTTTATGGACTTAGTTTTAAATCCTCGAATGGTAATCTATGTCACTGTTTTCCGTATAAGCCTGAGTATGAACATGTAATGTTCTTGGCTTTGTTGGTTTTCTTTATTAAGCTTGATAACATGAATTATGGCCTTTTAAGTAGGTCGTGAATACCATACTTTCAACTCGATTTCGTTCAGGGGTGATTACGATATTCTGTGTATGTTTTCCTTCTGATTACATTCCAGTTTGATGTGGCTATGCATGCTTGGATTTCGTTTAAAAATCCCTTCGCATAGTCGTAGGGAAATGTCATTGCTTAAATGATCATGAGTCTTTGGTTGACAGCGATAACAAAGGAGTTCTTTTGATTTCGACCTTGTGTCTAAAAGCCTTTCAGTGTTAATCTTCTTATCTGTCGCTTTTGCGTAAGGTCATACTGAGTCCGCTTGGTAGATAGACACCGTTGTTTGGCAAGAAGGCTACTGTACTGTAGTTGCTTTATTGTAAGTTTTAATAAAACGGTGGTGTTGATGATGGACTCAACTGATTTATTAGCATGTGTATTAAGTGAATGCCTTGCTTTTGGAAAGATGGTATAGACATGAGCTAGTTCAGAGGGAAACATGTACAATTTGTTTATTTCTCTTCTGTTGTAATTATAAGTTGATATAATTGTTTAACTAACATCTGTAATTGTTTTTACATAATGACGAGTATCAGGATTGATATGATATTCCTCTTTTAAGTTGAATATAATGATTGTCTGATGTTTGTTCATCTTGGGATTTACAATGAATAATTGCTTAGGATACTTTTGTTCTTCTTGATCCCTAATATTTTGATGAAATATTTGAGAAGTATATAGGACTACTCTGTAACGAAAATTATTATTACACGTTATAGACATGATATATTCCTAACGTATAGTCTGAATCATGTTTACTTGATTGGTGATTTTATATCATTTAAACAGGGTGTTTAATGAAAACAATTGATGGATTGCAATTGTTTTAAAAGTTAGTGCTTATCATGCTCAGTTCATTGAACTGACTCATGTTGACTATTTTTGCAGATGGTTGCCGTAAGTGGTAAAAGCATGCAGATCTGATAGGATAATCAGATTGATTAAATTTGATTTTAAGTAGAATTTCAGATAGATTCTCTAAAATGTATTATATGAGGAAAGATGTCCTTTTTCCGTTGAGCATTGTATTAAGTATGCTGATTGTACAAAATGTATCTGTATAGATCTGAAAAGAATGGAAATAAGTATTTGCTACTTATGTGTTGTATTCTTATTCTGATTGTTGACCTTCTTCGGTTTATATACCGGAGGGGCATTGTTATCATTGTATAAATTGGAGACTTTGTGATTGTCAATGAAAGTTACAAGAATATGAGATTGAATTCTTATGAGTGTTTAGTAGTTCTAATTTGTTCTATCGAAAGCAAAAATTGAATTTTAAATCTTTGTCTTTCTAAAAGATAGGGTTAAAATGAACCTAAGCAGAACGCTAATCAGGCTGAATTAAATTACTAATCCCTAGTCTTGATTATGACAGGACAACATTAAATTGGATTCTTAATCATTTATATCTTGATACTAATAAGTATGATATAAATTCAGTTAGGAGAACTGATATAAATCTAATGGGGTTCAGATGGCAATCTCATGTGAAGGTTATGAGTTATTGTTCAATTCTGTTGTTTTAGAATCATGTATATTCTAAGAACTCCTTGATGAGACCTTGGCCTTAATATCTCCACCATGTAATGGGTTTTATTGAGGAAGGTCATCCTTAGACGAAGAATCCAGGGATCGGGAAAGGCTAACCTTAGGGGAACGTCTTTAATGTAATTTAAACTCAATGTGCGTAACGCATATTAATAAGTAGATCTTTTCGAGGCGGATTTAAAGGTTGACGGCACAAGTCAACTGCAGGGTTGTACCTCCGAGAAGATTAGGATCTTCTCGAAGTTACAACAATGCAGGTGACTTATGACGACACCCTTTGCATTGATCGCTAAGATTTACACTTTGATCTCGAACGAGTTACTCAGGGACCGATTAGGAATGTGGTCACGTTATAAGGCTGCCTAGGAGATTCGGGGTATCTTGACACACTGGTTTAACTAGGATTGAACCAGTATGTCATCATATCCCTAATCCTCGTGGGCATCCATATAACATTATCACCTTGTTAATCTGTCTCCGAGTGATTAAGTTGAGATAGGAAGGACTGACAGAAGTCGGTATAAGACATTCTACATAACATAAGAATGGGGTGAAGGGCGTATTCCAGATTGACGAGTATGCCGTTAAGGAATACGAGACATAAACAGTATGTTTCAAATCTTTGGCCAAAGTATCGCAAGCTGCTGATTGCGTTGTCCTAATTCACCTAGTCTAAGGGATGAGATGCCGATGAATAATGGTAACAATTATTCAGTTAGGTTCCTTGAGATGAGCATTCGAATCCCGAGATAGGGAAGAGAACCGCAAGAGTGAAGTGTTAAATAAAAATGCCAACTCTTATTACTCATGAATAGATCGGTAGATTACCGAGTCATGGAATGAATAGATCGGAGGTACTCCGAGTCATTACAGCTGCATATGGTTGTCTGTTATAAGAATGGTTATTTGATTTGTGAGTTCTAAATTATGTATTTAGAACCAGGATGCAATTTTCAAAAAAAAAAAAAAAAATTCACTTGTTTTAAGGTATAAAATGAGGACGTTACACATATTTGAAAGCAAAGTAATATTTCGCCCCTTAAAGCCATTGATGTCAATAGTGTAGACACAAAATCATGCACTTTATACATTATTTAGTCTTGGTCTCATATTAATATTTAGAGGGTTTTGAGTGAAGAAAGTACTAATTAACCCCTGTCTCTTGGGCATTTTTATTTTAATTTCTATCATCATTCTCGACCTCCACCACACACATGCCCAATCGGCCATCATCTTCTATCATTATAACCACCCGACTAGGGTGCCCAGGCTAGTATTGGGGTGCCCATGGGCGCCCTGGTCCCACCATGGGCGCCCTAATCCTTCTTGCACTTTCCCGCCACTTTTTGGGCTCTTTCTAGCCTGTTTGAGATCTTTATCTTTTTGGTAGTCACCATTTCGAGGTTAATTACGAAATTAGATCAAGAGAACCCTATAAATATAAATTTATGAGACCATAATGAGGGACCAAGAACTAGTCACTACTATCATCCACCTAAAGTTGCATCCATCTATTGCATTGGAGATCATTTGCATCCACATAGCTCCATCACAAGGCACAAGACTAGGACATCTGCATCACACACATCATAGGGGAGGATTCTATTCTATTCCATGCACCATCTATTACATTTTTCTACACATAGTTAGCTCACTACATCACAAAGTGTGATTGGCACAAGAGAAACCTAGGGCATATTTCACACACACATAACTACATTTGGGTCTAGAATGTAATGCAACACTTAGTAAGACCACCCTTGTGGCAGCTGAGGATAGTCCGACCTCTATCATATGAATTTTTCTTTTTTAGGGATTGATGTTTGTTTAGGGTTTTGCAGGTCTTCCTTTCATCTTGGATTAGCAGCGACACCTAGCGCAATACAGAGGATTTGATGTGACACACAACAAGGGTTTCGAGACCACCTACCGAACTCCGTGAAGATCGGGCCCGAGCTTTTGCACAAACCAGGGCGCCCATTCTGCAGACTTGAGCGCATGTACGTGCCCTAATTTAGAGAATCAACCCAAATCCATCCTTTTCGGGGCTCCTGCACAATTGTTCCTACTTCCGATTCTCCAATCACCTTTGCGACACAGTCCCACGAGCATCTTCTATTCAATTAAGTTCTTTCCTCTTCTCTCTTGCACATTAGGGTTAGCATTTCCTTTTTCATAGTTGTTTGGGTCATCTTTACATTTATTTACAACATCTATTTACTTTATTTACAGTTGTTCATAGCTTAGATTAACTAGTACCTATATTACATTTTTAGTTAATCATTTTGGTGAACCCCGTGTTTCAATGCTTCCTTTTGACCATGTCATCTCCTTATCAAGTTATGGCTCAATCTTCTTATCCTACCTTTGCACCAACTAAGGTCTCAGGCATAGTTACTAATGTCATTTATTTCATGTGTATGCATACCCAACATCCTCCTTGCTTTGTCATAACTAGGGTTGATCCATTTATTAATGTAGTTATTACTCATCGTGTTCATCTTAATCTACCTACGGCTCCACTCACATCTATTCCTCCACCCATTACTCTGGCAGCTCCTCCCATCACTTCTAAGGTATAGATCTACACAATAGAAAAATGGCACAAGAACACAGTCACGAAACAACCCGGAATCGACTTGGGTCTAACACAAAGAGCAAACACTAGCACTGGCGCTCTTGTCCTCCCCAGGCGCTAATGTCCCGGGGTAGAAAGCGATCAATTTCTTAGTATAGTACATTCTTTAGTAGTTTACAAAGCAGATTCTACATTAACATTCACTAGCCTTCAAATACATAATGCATTATATCTCCTATATTCAATATAATTTGAGCAATTTGGAACTAAATCGTAACAAATTGGGACAATGAACAAATCAGGATGTACCATCTACGGTGTCTCTTATTGGGCGAGTCATGGAAGGAGTGTAAAACCATACCTCTCTTTGGCATCCTTCATTCTACTTTAGGGGTGCGTACAAATGGCGTCGAGAAGACTAGAGAATAGCCTTTCCTAATTCTTGTCAAATAGCATGTCTTGATGCATCTTGTCTTGGGCGTACCTAGGTGCACTTGTTTTCCCTAAATCACTTATGGACATGCTTTGACAAAACACATTGGACTGCTCGGATATACGAGGATAGGACCCGACTCGGGGATTAGGGTGATCTGGAGGAGGGCTCAGGATGACCTTAGATTAGAAATTTTAAAAGTAGGGTATGGTTGTCATGCTTTTAGGTGTGAATTTTGCCCTTGCAAAAAACTCGTGACAATAGGTGGCTCTGACTTGGGGACATGTTGTGGACCGAGTGCGACGAGGACATGACATAAGAAATCCAGAATCTCAATACATAACATTGACCAGTTTCTTATCCATTGGGCTTCATAAAAACATGCGACTTGCGATAGGTTGTGAAAGGGGGAGCACACAAACACACAACTAAAGGGAAACACACCACACTAAAAAGGAAAATCACACACAAAAGGGAAAGGGAAAACAAACCTAAATCACCTATAGTACAAGGTGAGGACAACCCACTTTCACTATAGCGCTCTTCTCTTCTCAGAGGTTACCCCTAAGTGGGCAACACTGAGCGATGTTGTTCTGCAAAGCCATTGACTAGTTCAAGAAAGTAGCCTCCTCTCCTTAACTATTTATGAAAGCTAGGTGCTTTCATGATTGTCTGTGTACTTGGTAGGAGTGAGCCTACATGAGCTTCTTGATGCTCAAGCCTTCACTTAGAAATTCCATTTCCTTCATTCTCTTTGAAATCAATTTCATAGTGTTAGTTTCCTTCGAGCTTACCCACATTGTTGATCTCTCATTGAGCATCTCATCATTGCCCCAAAGGTGGTTTTTGTTCAAATTTCTTGAACATACTTATTTCCCTTCTTTTCCATATTCATGTTTACTAGAAACCATTTCATTGGAGGCCTTGAAATTAACCTCTGGTTTTATTCCATCATGAGGTGTTTGGAAATAGAGCGAGGATTAGACATAACCTCATGTACGTCTTGCATGGCCATGACATGAGTCAAGAGGACAAGGCTCATCTCGGGATCTTCCGTACCTTCTGTAGCCTCTAAGATTTCTTGTAGGGACCCCTTCTTTAAAATTTCCAAAAGCTCACTTTTATTTTCATTCAAGGAATCTTCATTTTGAATTTCAAGGGAGCCACTTAGAGGAATTGCTACATCATCCTGGAGCTCGTTGCATTTTACCACTTCATTGTTATGGGGAGTCTCATCTCTGGAGGGCTCAAGAACTTTTTTGCACTATCTTCCACAGAGAAAGAGTCATCTTCTTTGAATGGGAAAGAGAAAACTTCAATCTTATCATCATACCCATCAACCATTATTGCAAGAGGTACATCATATTTTTCACCTCATCTTATTTCACCACGACCAAAATTCAAATTGGTTGAAGATGTGGAACTGACTTCATACTCATCTTGCAAATCCATGGCTTGCATCAATAGTTCAAGACTAAGTTGAAGATCTTCCATTTCTTCCGCAACTCTTAGGAGTTCTTGCGCAGATTCTTCCTTTGGCACTACAAAAATCTCACCCTTACATTCATTCGAAGAATCTTCATTTTGAAATTCAAGGCAACCTTTTGGAGGATTTGTTCACTCATATCGAAATTCATTGCCTTCCCCTACTCTTTTTCTAGAGGAACTTCATCCTTGGGAAACTCAAAACTTTTTGTTTCAACCTTTTCATCATATAAAAATCTTCTTCTTGAATGGAAAGGAGAAAACTTCAATTCCTTCAATACATCCAACACCCATTAGCTCAAGAGGGACATCGATTCTTCGCTTCGCTTTGCTTTATCATGACCAATTTTTGAATCAGTTGAGAAACCAAAAACATATTCACACTTTTCTTGTAGGTCCATAGCTTGTATCAGTAGTTCAAGACTTGGCTCAGGGTCTTCTCGTGTCTTTTGCAACTCTTAGCAGCTTCTTGCACGAACCAAAGATCACAAATTATCTATGTCTCTTTATGGATGACATGATCAAGAGTATCTTCATCTCCAAATGGGAATGCGAATATTTCCTCTTCATGGGTAAGCATACGAGTTGATTTCTCTATTTTAAATTCACCAAGCACCATTTCTTCTTCTCCATGGCTTCGCATCATCCGAGAAAAATGGGGATACCATCTTGCAGCTCAAAGTTCCTCAATGCTTCCTCTAGATCAATATTCCTTTGGGAAGGAATGTTTGGTCCTATCAAGATTGGGATCTTGTCTTCCTCTTCAGTTGTCACAAAATGATTCATCCTCCTACTATTTTGGTACAAAATGTTGGCTCTTAGGTTTCCTAATTTTTGCACTGTGTACCTTATTTTCTTTTATGGAAGAATTTTTCCATGTCTCCTTTCACCAGAATGGTTACGGAAGACCAATTCATCTGGATTTTCCCTCCCAATTGTTGGCAGAAACTTCTACTCAGTGGCATTCCAAATGAAGCTAGAATGTCTGCTACCAAGATCATCATTACAACCTTCTTGTCCAGAAATTTGGTGAGAGATACATGTGCCTCTTTGACCTTCCCTACAAATGGGAATTCTTTGGACTCCATGGAGTAACAAGATCCACCGGGAAGAGTCACGGTGAGTTTGAGAGCCTTGGTGAAACTTTACGAGACATTACATTATCAGAGGCACCAAAATCTATGATGTAATTGTTTAGTACATATTCTCCAACGATAAGGGAGACATAGAAATGATCAACCTTGTTAGTATTGGGGCACTCAAAGCAAGTATGTTCTATGATGGAGGTGTAGGCAAGTTTGGTAGTAATACTTTAGAACTAGGAGTTACAACATTGGGTTTTGTGGTGTTGGGCTTTGAAATACTACCATTGATATGTCGGAAAAATCTCTCAAATTGTTTAGGATGAGTCCGCAGATATTCAATTTCAGAAATCTGCACTTTGGTTCTATTCACATGTTCTATGATAACAAAAGGAGAAGATGTGGACGTCGGAGATGAAGACACTACTTTGGGAGTTAGGATAGGCTTGGAGACAAGGGTAGATGCTTGGGGAACAAAGGTTGTTTTGAAAGGTAAAGTGGAAGCTTTTGAAGCACTAGATTTTGTAGAAACGGATTTAGAATTAGAAGGTATTGGAAGACTTACTTGGGATTGTATGGATCCTCTTACTTGCTACAGGATCAGGGTTCTCCAATGCGATTCTATGCAATGTGGGAGTGGAGATCCTCAAGTGATTATTTTGTTTTGTGGAGTCACCACATGAGGATCTTCAATCTTCTTATTTTTCATAAAAGTTAAGGAAGAGGCTCCTTTCTTAGATTGAGAATGGATGAAAACTACACATGGGAGGCTAGGTGCATCTTCACCATTGTCTTCATCATCTCCAGAGTACTCACAAAATCTGATTTGGGTCTCATTCTCTACCTCCTCAACATCTAGAAAATCATCATATACGTTTTCTTGTTCAAGCCCTTATTTGTCTTCTTGAATCCTACCGCTTGCATTGACAGTGGGGACCTCTAAGGCAAGCCTTCGGGATGCTCCTGTAATCTAATTTTTTATTACCGCTTTGAGAAGATACTCATTCGAAAATTTCCCTCTTCAATGATGTCATTTCATTTGCCAATTTCTATAGCAACTGATCCATTTTATCATCCCTAGGATATTGAGCTTTATCCTTTGAAGGATTCTTGATCTTCCAGATAGGATGATGTCATCTTCAATTTTAATGGCCATGCTTTTTGCTTCTTCTAGATTCATTGGTTGAACCCTTTGGAGAAATAATCCTACCTCAGGAGGTTGCGCATTAACGAAGAATCTCTTGACATTATTTTTAGATGGTGAATCATCCTTTGGTATCTGCGAGCAACTTGACATTTGAAATGGGCCATAGAGCCTCAGTAGTCGCATTTAATTCTTTCTTCATTTACACCAATTGAATGATGAGATCTTGGTAGTCTTCAGAAAATTTGAATCTTTCTTCGAACTTGGTTTTTATGTCATCCTAGCAAGTGATCGATCTGGAAGGTAGAAGGTAGAACCATTTTGTTACTTTTTCTTGGATGGATTCCACGAACAATATTACAACAACATCCTTGTGTTCGACTCCAAGGATTTCACATGATGTGATGAAGGTCAATATGTGCTCTTCAGGGAGTTGTGTGTCGTCACCTTTGAAATTTGAAAATTTCTTGCAGGAATCTGTTAGTAGATTGTGAAGAGGTGGTGTGAGAGTAAGTGGGCTTGTATTTCTTCCCCATGGGACAATGGGTTAGGGTCTTTCTGCTTCTTTGTCCGCCATTGTTTCTTCTCCAAATTCTTCTTCTGATTCTTGTTCTCCTTCGCTAGGGAATTCAATATTCAATGGTGGTTGAAAGATGGGATAATTTGCAGAGGAGTATCAATAGGAGTTTGGATAGGATTCCCAGGGGTACCACTTGAAGAATTAGATGGGGATGAGGCTTGGGAGAAGAAATAGGGATTATCTCTGATTTGCTTCTGTTGGTTTTACAAAGCCTCAAAAGTGGGATTGAAACTCCTCTTGATATATCTAACTTTGGTGTATATCCTTTCACCTTTTTTGAGAAAAATCCTGTAATGGGAATATGAAAGATCACTTGTATGAATCAACAAGTGTCTTTCAACAAGGGATATCCATCAAGTTTTTTTATTTTTTCAATATTGGATTTTTTTGTATTTTGGAATATTTGTCTTTTGTATTTTCTTGTGATCATATTTTGGGTGCAGATTGTTGCAAGTCTGCACCACAAAGGGTGCCAAAATCTGCATTAGCGAGAAAATTTGTCAGGTGGACAAATTGATGGTTATCTTTCCAATGTTTCTAGAACTCTAGGTCCCTCTGCTTGGGTGGTGTAGCTCCACTTTATTGTGAATGAACAAAAATGAAAATCTTTGTTGGCCGGAGGTTGGGGATCCAACAGAACACTCCACTGTACCCATGGTAAATGCTTACAATGAATTGTAAGGGAGGAATTTTCTGAAAGGTAGGGAAGGGGAGTGAGAAATTAGATAGGAGAAATTAACTTTGCAAGTAGAAAATCATATTCTTTCCAAAGCTAATTATAAGTTTCACATTCAAAAATTCTAGGAGAGAAACAACTATGCTTAGAACATCAACGACCAGAGGAAACCATGCACACAAAGTTGCACATTCATGAGTCATGAAAAGAAGCAATCCCTTTCTTTATTGACATCTTAACAAGTTGTACAATGCTGGAAAATAGAGGAAAATAGGTAGGGAAAGTGGAAGAATAGCTATCTCCTTTGCCTTGCTAAAAAAATCTCTCTTGAGTGCACAAAATTGACAACCCTTAAGAATGAGGGTGTCATTACATTATATAGAACTAGAAATGACTCTTCAATTACCCCCACATGACCTTTCATTTGTCCTCACAAAAATGTGACTCTTGAAATTATTAGGAATGAAATTAAGTTCCCTTTTATATTAATCAAGGGAAACTTATTACAATGTTTGCTAAAGCCACATTTAAATGAATAGGACGAACGTCATGATTGCTCATAACAAAGAATTAGAAAGGGGGTAGAGAAGAGGGGAAAGAATGAAGAGAGAAGGGAAGAATGCTCCAAATCATGAGTGGGGATACCTCCGCCTTTGATGAAGATCTTTCCGACAATGATCACAACCTCTGCATGATGCACGGACACCCTGGACCACAGAATGAGTGTTTAGAAACATTGTTACGAGATTTCCCAATGTGATCTCGGGATGAACACATACAATTCCCATGATGATCCTCCTTGAAAATTTACTGATGAAATCCTTGACTCATTGAACTCATCCTAACCAACTCACTTTGACTCATCCAAGCTCCACGAGTGATGAAGATGGATCCATTCGTTGCGCCTTGTGATGTTCTGCCTTGTTCTTGAATACAATTGAACTCACGATGATGTTTCCAGGACCTCTTTAAAGTTCTCATTCCTCCATTTAACCCATGAAACCATCTTACAACCCCGCAGAGATCCCAAAAAGTGGAAAGATGAGTGAAAATGAAGCCATCTGTAAATTTCTACACTTAGAATTGAAAACTGTTATTTTTGGAAACTAGGTCCCAGAAGCTATTATTTTGGGCAAGGTTACTTTTTTGCCTTGTTGTTTGCACTACGGTGTTTCCTTCACATTAAAAGTACATTCACATATGTGTTGGGTCCAATCTAGAGCACTTTTTATTTTTAGAAAGTTGATTTTTTGGAGACTTGTTATTTTGGGAAAATTGTCATTTTCTCCTAGTCTTCCATTTTACATCTTTCCTTATTGTCCCAAGTGATCAAACTTGCAATTCATTGGACTTAATATTTATAGCATGTGGGGAAGCATAGAATATGCTATTTTTAGTAAGTTTCCAAAATGGACTTGGTTTGTGAAAAGAATGATATTTTGGATTCGTCTCGTCGTCGCGATCTTGTGTTCCAGATTTCATTATGATTCGCTCATTGGAAAGCTCAGAAATAAAAATATTTTTTTCTGGTGAGAGATTTGGGCATAGAGCTACCATGGAATCCATTAATGGAGTCATGGAGCTTTTTGATAGGTTCTATTTTCACCTCCAATAGGTTTTTCATTTAGAGTTTATGTGCAAAAATCTAGCTTGATCCGACTGCCAGATTGATGGGAAATCTGACGAATGAGAGCCAGGGCACAAAATGAATTTTTGTTATAGTTAATAAACTAGGGAATCATTTGATATTATATTTGTTTCAGCTTAATGGACTCTAAAAATTATGAAATCTGCAAAAATCTCACCTCAATCCGTGCTCTGGATTGTGAGATATGAGGATTTCATCATTTTTGACTACGAGGGTTTCTGACAGCAAATATACATGGTTTTGGCTCAAAAAGCTTTGTTTTTCATGTTTCAGCAGTGGGGGAGGATGGAAAATGGAGGATATATGCAATGGAAAAGTAATGGAAGTGGAAGCAATGGAGGAAGAGAGAAAATCGGCAATGGAAGTTTCACGAGTGCACGGGAAGAAGCAACAGAAGATATGCAAAAACTTAGAAATTTCTTCATCTTGGACATGAGCGCACTTTTTGTCCCAACCATCCCAAAAATTTGGGATGGTTGGTGCAAAAATTGTGCCCATGTCCCATTGGTCCACATGTCATCTTGTTATTTGCCGAGGTGGGAGGGGGCTAGAAAAAATGACCTTAGCAACTTCTGGGGGCACATGGGTGACCAAGAGCTTAAATGGGAGGGTTGGGGAGTTTTGTGTCCCAACTTTACCAAATTTTAGGACATTTGTGCTCAAAAATGATCCCTTACCCTAGCTTGACAAGTGGCGGAGCATGATTCAATGACAGAGGGTGTTAAGGAATGGTGCACATGGGCTAAATTGGCTTGTTTAGGCTCCAGGAGGTCATATGAGGGTCCAGGGGTCTAAAATGAGGTTGGGAGAAATTTTTGTCCCATGTGCACCAAATATTTGGTACATTTCCTGGGAGTGATATGTGTCTACCCAGAAAATTGGCTAACTCCTAGAGCGTACCTTACAAAACAACTTGTCGAAGTCATAACTTGAGTTCTAGAGGATTTTTTTAACACTTATTTATATTAATTTGCATGAAAATGGACTTTTGAACACAATGGTGATGGTATCATACATTTATTTTGTATGCAAACCCCTGAAAATAAGATTTTCTTCGGGATTGAAGGTTATAAATGACAAAACCACCTAAGTTTTGTGAAAAAATTAAGACCACCATCCTTTAGGGATCTGAATTATCTTTATGATGATATTTTTTTGGATCCTAACTCCTCATGAAGCTCCTGGAATTGCTTCCCGAAGCTCAGGAGCTGTTTTTCACTTGTGCACTACTTTACCCTCCAGGACCCACTTTTGTTGAAACTACTCCAAAACTTCTTAAACTTCCCAGATTCTTCCAAAATAAATTGCACACCATTCTTAGCTCTTTGATACATCTCCATAATTATTAGTAGTCCTTCGTTCCTCCGAGGGGTGTGTACTGGCCTCAATAAGACTAGAGAATAGCCTTTCCTAAAGCTTGTCAAAGAGCCTGTCTTGATGGATCTTGTCTTGGGAGTACCTGGGTGCACTTGCTTTCCCTAAATCACCTATAGACATGCTAACACAACACATTAAACTTCTCGGATAGACAGGGATAAAATTGACTTGGGGATTAGGATGATCTAGAGGAGGCCTCAAGATGACCTTAGAGCATAAATTTTCAAAGTAGGGTATGGTTGTCATGCTTTTAGGTGTGAATTTTGCCCTTGCAAAAACTCATGAAAACAAACATTATTCACAGCTTTTTTCAAGACCTTACACTTGCCCATGTCACCCCCAATTGCATGGATATCAACTAAGTCTTCTTACCTCCTCTTACTTAGGGTTTTATATTATACATGTTAGTTTCCTTGTGTTATTATTGTATTTTTATCATTTATACTTTACTTGTTATGATAGTTACTACTGTAATATAGATTTAATAAATTAAATTAAATCAAAGTGTGACACGTGTATCCTCTATTATTTACTATTTGTTGTTTTCTCTATGCTCTATACTTCACTTTTTAGTGTATATGACTCATTCTGTTGTAATGCCCCATTCGATGTTCCCCTAGTCCCTGGCATGACGACCTTGTTGCTAAGCCTGGGAGACTTGTGTGCGTGTGCTTTCATTGACCGTTGTTGACCTTGTCCTTGTTGCAGTGAAGATTTTTCACCTTCCCTCTCCTTCTTGCCTTTTGGGTCGTTGTCAATACCCCAAACTGTGGACCTCGTAGCGTCATGGATGACTATCTGGTTAAAGGAAAATCTGGTTCTCGGTTCGTCGAGTTTGCTTGGTCATCGCCATTAATAGGATTAATAATTATTATCATTGTTTTAGCCATAAAATCATAAAAATAATGTTTATAATAATATTATAATTTATATTGTCGAGGTGTGATTATTATTATTATTATTATTGATAAATTTGTGTTGTTATTATGAATATGGCGATCATCATTAATTGTGCTTATTATTATTTTACTTCGTTTAGGGTTTTTATTTTTATTTAGTTAAAACAAACAAACAAAAAAATTAATTAAAATAAAAGTTTTAAAATTAAGAAAACCCGTGATTTCTTTGTTGGGGCGGTTTTAGGGCAAAGGGTGCCTTTGTGGTTTTTGTTTGTCTTTTTCTTTGTGGGGGAGTGAGCGCCGCCTTGGAGGGAGGGGGAAAGCTCCAACCTGCTGAGCTTATCCTTACTAGCGCACTACTGGCTTGTGGCAACATTCTCCCAGCCTGCGTCCAAAGAAAAATGAGCCCCCTAGACTGCGTGTCATCTAGCAAAGTATAAACGATTTAGGGATTTTGTCAAATGTTGTAGTTCTGCAAATACCTTGGGGACGTGATTGCAGGGTTTGACCAGAGGAAAGAACGGGACAGCTACGCATGGGGTAATGTTATTCTTGTGCGCATATGCTATGCAAACAGGGTTCTAACCCAATCAGTTTACTTTTGCCACATACTTCCAACATGCGTCAAAAGGGGAATCCTTATTTGCTTTCACCTACTCTTGATCCTCATGTTTGCATGGTCTTCTTCTTATTGTCAGCTATGAGAGACATTGACCAGTCTATCCTTGGTTTCAACGCATATGTGGGCGTTTTGGCATATTTAGAATGTAATGTGGGAGAGATAAGGTTGTTTTCAAATGTGGATTTTTGGGCATTCTACCATTTAAACCTGCGGTGGTTATGAGATTTTGGTTGATCGGTGCTTGTAGTTTGTGCAAGGTTTTAATAAGCATATGAATCGTATGTCAAACTATTTCAAAGAAATGTGGTCTCATGGAATGCCATGATGGCAGAATATACACAAAATGGATTTGTTAAAAAGGTGTTTGGACTGTTTGACGAAATGCCTTCAAAAAAATCATGGTCTAATGGTTGCAAGATTTGAGGCTATGCACAAAAGGAGGAAGATCTCATTCTATCCAAACAACAACAATAAGAAACCATTTGATCATGCTCAACAAGTGGTGGGTCGAATCCAAAAGGTAGGAGAAATGTGATCAGAGTAGCGAGAATGGTTTCAAATCTATAGTTACAGATTTTATTGATAGACGTGTATGTTAAATGGTGGAGTTGTGGATGCTCGTGATCTGGTTGACGATGTGCCCAAGCAAGTTACTGAACCAAATCCTGCAGTTTTGACCGACTTCACTCTCCAGGCATGGTTCATCTTCCCTTACCTCTCATAATTCTCGTGTTTTTAGTTCTATTTTGCAACTTGATAGAATTTTAAACTATTAGGATTTTAATACCGTTAAATGTTGTTTTCAACTCGTTGCAAAATAATGAAATGTCATGTCAAAAACTCACCAAGTCAAAATAACCCGTTTGCATTAAAACACGAACTTCCACCCTCATTCTGAGGTGATGTAGAAAACTTCCTACCCAATTGGAATCGCTACAACATTGTTTTATCGACAAAACGAGTTTGACTTCCCAGTAATATTGTTGACCTTCTTCTGGTTAAATAGTTAATTTTTGTAGTTTTTCGGAGACTCTTTTAGTACCCTTCATAACTCTGAAAACGAGATGTTAAGCTTTCTTCGTGTACCTTGTTATGTGGGGAGTCACCTTGACCTCTGGATTGACCCCGAACGGACATATGTGACCTTTTTGGCGCTCTTATAGGAGCCCTGTTACACTGGGTTACAGCAGTAAAAAGCCTTTAAATCTAGCAAGTTGGCTTTCGTTTTGAACCACCATTTGAAACCTGGATGGAGAAATTTCTTCCCGTCTTCACAAACCTCTAGTGTTTATACTAGACAATTGCATGGAACATTCAGTTTAGGAAAAATCACTTTTTGGGATAGTTTGGCAAAGCCATTTTGTAGGCCTCCGGTCGCAGTTTGACGAGGCCAAACTGGACCAATTTCGACTTGTCGCTCCAAAAAAATTGGTCGCCGTTTGAAAACGACTTTCTAGTTCTCAGTACCGGCGAATCTAATGAATTCTCCTTATATAGGGGAACTAGTAGGAAGTGTCTCATTGCATGTTCATCCATCGAATGTCAGTTTTGGACGTGGTTTTCTGAGCCCTCGAGCTAACTTTTGTCCTTTTACAACTGGGCCAACTACGACTAGTGGCCCTGGAAAACTAGCCGCCAAACACAAACTGTTCGCTCTTTTTCAATCCCGTCAGTTGCTATGAACTCTTGGTATATCTGGGGACATGTAGAAAGTTAATTGTGGTGTGCATTCTCATCAGAGGATAACTTTTAGAAGCAGTTTCTTAGCCTCTGAGCCCGTTTTGATCGTTTGTAGCTAGTAAGAAAATGTAAAAATAGGAAGCTGCGGGACCCTCGTAGGGTTGCCAAATCACCCTGGAAACTTTTAACACATGTAAATAATTGTTTAAAACACTATAATGTAACTTGTTGTGTGCATTAGAACTTTTGACAAAACGGTGTTTTCTATCTCTACCCTTCTCTTTCTCTCTCCTGGGTTACAAAAAAAAAGTAAAATGAAATATTATGAGTGCATGTCTCTAAACCTTTTTATTTCGATTGCAAATTGTAATAATTATCAAATGTAAATGGGAAACTGAAAAATGATAATTATGTTAGATTAGGGTGGATGCCATGCCAACGATTTATCATTGATATCTTGCTCACGTGGTTTTTGCAGGATGAAAGAATGATGACGTAAAGGCATTGAGTAATTCATTGTTTATTTTTGGTATTATATTGAAAGACTTATTGTTGAAATTGGTAGTATGTAAAAGTCACTAGATTAATAAGTGCTTGAGAAATTGGTATTTCTTTCATGGATGTTATTTTGATCCCAAAATTGTTATGGTAAAAGTGGAATACAAATGTCAAAAGGAATTGAAATTTATACCTTGTAGTGAACTTTCATTGTGTTATTATTGGTTTAGTAATTGGTGTTGTGTTTCTTACCTTGAAAATGTAATAAAGGAACCTAACCACAACAGTCAACCTTAGTTCAAAATTTGTATATAACTAACCTGCCTATGTTGACCCCTTAGCGTAGAAAACTATGACCTTCAAACGAACCTTTACACTCGATGGAACATCCTAGTTTAGGCAAATAAGATCCCCAGAAAGGGGTTTATCGTCTTAGTAGGTACGTTTAGTGCCATCGACATAAACCAGACATATAGGAGCAACACAGTCAAATAAATCTTCTGCATCGAATGAATTTCTTGTGGGATCCAGATGACATCATGGAGCTAGTGAAATAGTGGTTCTATCACTCAAAATTTTGCTAATAAATAGATCCTCTTAGCTATAGGTGCTATCTTTGGCTAGTGATAATATAGTGCTTTGATCTTTTATGGAGGGTTTATAGGGTGAATATGTTTTGAACCTTAATCTAATCTATAATAGAGCGTAAAGCCCTAAGTGAAAATTGGAATTAAACTAAACCCTAGTTGATTAGGATGTTAACTTGTGGGTAGAAAACTATAATTTAACTCCTTGCATACGAAATTGTTTTGAAAGATGTTGATTCTAGAGAACCTTAGAAACTGAAATCTTGTCCCATAATCCCTTGTTATGTCATTCTATGGCATTAAGGAATAAGGAATATTTCTTATGCGGAATCATGAAATGCGGAGACATGGGATCTTTGTGAACATAGGTCACTTGTGGTTCATGTGTAGTTTATAATGCTTCTAACCATGTACTTCCTTAAGAGGTCCGACAAGTGCTTTCGTAACTCTTTTGTTATAAAACGATGGTAATAATGTGATGTAAAAGTAAGGCATAGAAGAGGAATTAAAAAAAAAAGATATTTGAGGTTAGGGTTACTGCTACTCTTGGAGTCCTTATAACTCAATTAAATATCTTTATGTGTTTTCAAAGAATATGTATTGCCTTGGTGTGACCAAACTTCGAGAAAACAAAAGATATATAAATATAAATGGAAGTCAATAAGTTATTGAACTTTATTAACTATGGTAGCGAAATAACTATTCCGTGATCGAAGGATGTTCTTGGGAAAAAGCTATTTCGAATCTATGTCTTCCTTAATCCCAAGATTTCATCTTGACATCATGTTAGATTCTCTTGTGTAGCAAGAGTAAATTTTAAACATTAAATAAACATTTGAGAAGCATATTCTTAACATAAGAACAAGATAATTGAGTACTTTATATGTGATTTGAATTGTGCCAAATAAGCAAGTAAGTTATGGAAATTTTCGTGATGCATAAAGGAAGCCAACTTAAAATGGTCAAACTGTAAATTAAACGTGGAATGAACTTAAGATTTTGTAGATGGAAAAAGGAGAAAGATATCCTTGCACATGGTTGGCTCATTGCTAGTAACCGTTCATTGGGAAAAATGTGGCATCAACATGCCTATGTCGTTTTCATGTGTCTATGTGAGTCGATGACTTATGTGGTTGTCGTATGCGAGTCGAGTTTCTGTACTTGGAGCCTTTGTTGTGTTGTGTGTAATGAGCAATGTAAGTCAAAAAAAAATTATCCTGGTATTTTTACTGTTGTAATTGTGTGTGTAAAATGTGGGCACTACAAATGTTATTTACTATATGATCTATATTGTTTTGCATGATTTTATGATACTTGGTTGCTCCATGCTTCTATGTTTGATTGTATGATTTTTATTCATGTATGCTTTTATGCATGACTTGTATATTCTTGATTGCACTATGATTTAATATGTGTTTGTAATATTCTTGGTTGTTTTATTATTTTATGCATGATTATATGATTCATGATCAACATCTACTTATATGCATGATTAAATGATTTGTGTGCTTTTTATAAGCTCGTATGTATAATTCTTATGTGTTTTATGCTTATTATGTGATTATTAATGATATCAAAGGTGTTTGGGTCATCATGTCATTGATTTTCTTATCAATCAAGTTATCAAGTTGATAAAATGTATTATGGTGAACTTCATCATGACATGGCATGTGTCTCAAGGAATCCTTTGTATCACTCCATGTTTGCTAATGCAATTCTATGATATTTATTACTATGGTTATATTTAGGATTGTAACAATATTTGTATATGATAATCCCTTGGGTAACACACTTTGTGATTTTCTATAATGATTATATCATGAGTTTGTGTAAACTTATCCACCATGTTTAGTGTTTTGCTTTATGTGGTTTTTTTGCGTATGATGTGTTTAACCACTTTTATTTTAAGATGAGTGATATGTAAAGGCATTTAGTGGGGCTCAAAATTCCACTCATATTTCAAATGATAGTACACAAATTTAATTATATTAGTGATATTTTACACATTGTCATATTATATCTTATTTAATTTTGGTAGATTTTTAGCATTTTAGCAAAAATTGTGATCACATATGTAGATTTGACATTGGCCCCAGAACCTGAAATTTTGAGACTTGGCCTTATATATACATAAATCTATACCCACAAAATTTGGTAATTAATCTTTGGCATTTATCTTAGCCTGTAAATGATTATGCACTAAATTGACTAGCTCCTACAAGTCCCTTGCTCAACTAGCACTATCAACCACTAGGTCACACTTGTTATCCATCATTAACCAATCAATATCTCATTCTCCAAAAATAGAACACACATTTAGACATCTACCCACCATTTGCATTTAACATTTTGCATCATGCACTTGCTCTCGGATGAATTTGGTCATGAATTTTTTTTTTGTCCAACTTTGTTCTAAGCTAATAAATTTATCCTCTATTTCACAAGTTTCGATGGTTTGCCTAGTGTTATTTGATAAGGAAATATTGTCACTACAATCACTTATAAAAATGCACATAACCCATTTGAAGGCCCTTACTTCTCACATATTTGGGCTACCTATCACATCAATAGAGTACCTATTTTTATATTTATCTCTCAAACATATTCATCCATCTCTAAGTCTATACACATATTACAAGTCCACCTAGTCCAATTTGTGAAGTTATATCTCACATACTAATGATCATTTCAAGTGTTGAAGGTCACAAGTAGGGTCTTAATTACTAAACACATTTTGATATACATCTTATACACACATATCGGGTGGGAACAATCATGGTTTTATGACTCTTTGAAGTATTTCTATGTAGGCATGACATGTGGCATTTAACCCAAAAGTGATATCCCCTTTTAGGTATCCAAGAGAAGAAGAAGAATAAGAATCTCTAATCAGGTGCACAATTGTGATCATATAATTTCAATTAAAAATGAAAGTTATAGACATAGAGGAACACAATGCTTAGAAGTGAGATCCAAATTAGAACCACTTAGGAAAAATCCATCCATATAAGACAAAATCACCTAGGCAACTTGTGTGAGACAAGTGAGTTCATCTTTCTTGTATAATCATACTCTCATATTTTTTAGATAACTTGATCACATAATGCACACCTTTCGTACACATTCTTAGATCAATATCAATCTATCTCAATATGAAATACGTATAATCCTCTCTAACCCTAACTTGTATTTTCCTTAGCTCATCTATATTATTGTAATTTTATGTTATAATTAGGACATGATTTAAGATCTAAATGTTTATTATAAATTATTTTAATATGATCTTATTTCAAATTTACACAATTGTTTAATGTTTTAATTATATTAACCCTAAATTTAGCATTACATTTTGGTGAACCCACTTATTTAATTTACATGAAACTCGCAATTTCCTTGTTTTCATTTAGGGTTTCATGTATTAAACCCTCCTTGCTGATTTTAGGGATGATATTAATCCTCTCAAGATTTTTCAAAAGCCCCGAGTTCCTTTTGTATCATTATCGAATGTTATCTATATATCTCATCTAAGAAATCTAAATCCACAACTCCAACATGTCGTTGTTCCCAATTAAGTTGTACTCCAAATGTTTAAATCAAATACTCCTAGTTCCTCGACACCATAAGAAAATGGACCATATATGTGAGACTCCTTTATCTTTCCCAATTGAAGTTACTTTTATAGAAACTATAAAATGTACCTTACGCATGAGGAAAACATGAATAAAATCCAAAAATAATAATCCTAAAAATAATAAAATACATCTACAGTAATAAAAAAATCATAAAACAACCAAAAATAACTTTAAAACATAAAACTAAGGTTGATAAAGGACATCGCGTACATTTAATAATTCCAAACCATCCATCATTTAATCATGTCATGTATATCAATATACACCACAAATATTAAATACATTCCAACCAATATCATTTAATTATTTACATCTACATTACATTGTGCACCCATAACATCCCACCTACTTCCATCACCTAAAATCTATAAAAGAAGGCTCATGACCTCATTGTCCCTCTTGGATCTAGATCATTTCTCCCTAGAGACTACCTAATCATGATTTATTTCATACACACTCATAGTTTCCTTATAGGTCTTATCAATTGCAAAGTAGAATTACCTTTGGACAACCATAAGCTCATGACATGAAATCAGTATAGAATTTACTTACATATCTCAATCACATGTGCGATTTGGACTATGATCGCCATATATTTTTCAAATAATTCAATTTATAGTTAATAATTTGTATCAATCAAAATTATACTATGGATTGGGTTCCTTTAAGCATTTGATCAAGTATATTTGTCATTTGCATTTAATCATTACCATATCATGTCTTTTTGTCAACTTTGAAAAGGTTAGGGACCTAAGCGAGGCAAGTCTATAACCACCAAAACATACTAATATTTTCCCAATTTTATGATTGTGTATATTAAAATAGAAAAGTAGATTGCTTATATCAATTCTAAAAAACTAGATACTTTGTCCCACAACACATAGATAATGGCTCTCAAAGCCCATTTTTATGCATATCAATTAGAATAGAGTTTTAAATAATTCTGATCTCTAACACTTGTAGGTGAGATTGATCTCTAACACTTGTAGGTGAGATCATTCTATTGTATATATTTTGGGGACCACGATGGGATACATCTAGAAGCAATTTTATCTTTTACTTTTGAATAACATCTTTAGAGTTTGGTTTTTAATAGTATTTTGTTACATTTTCTAATGCTTTTTTTTTTTTGTAGGTATACGTTTTTAATTTTTGTATATTGAAAATAGATTAAAATATATATTATTTTAGGTGAATTGCTTAGGTGACTTTTACATGATCACAACATGATTTTTAGATGTAAAATATAATAAAAAATAATAATTATATTTTATGTTTTTGTTTTCTCTCTTGGTTGGGTTGTGTTAATATTTCTTCATACTACTGAGGCTATCTTGGGAATAAATATTAACTTCGATCTTTAAGGGGATCTTGGATTAAATCACCAAGGGTTCATAGCTTAGAGCCCATGTATTAGTGGGCCATATAAATTTGGGGTAAGAAATGTTATTTTTGGTGCATGTATAGTGAGTTATATAAAATCAAGTGAGATAATATTCAACCCTCTAATACCTAGACCATAGACACCACTCCTCTAGCATGGATTTGGGCATCACATACCGAAAGGTATATCAAGGTCTCTCTCTTAACCATCCACATTTCTAACTTAGTTTAAAATGCATACTTTTGTGCTTTTCTTGGTACTTCTACGAATATAACATTCTCTAAGACACCCCCACATACCATTTTTGGTATATTGGTGGGCTACCCAAGTATGCACACACATGTTTCATTAGTCGTAGAGTTATACTTTCTCTCTTTTTCTTGTTTTTAAATATCTTTAAATTGATAAAAAAATATCACATTTTTTCCTTTACCCATCCACCCACCTCACTTATCTCCAATCCATATAAAGTATCCATGCTTCTTCCCTTCCCAATACATTCGTAGACTTACCTCTACTTGCCTAATTTCCCTAGTGATTGACCTTGTCACCTCTGTCACTTTTTTCACCCTCGACTTGTGCTCTTTATTATATCACCCTTACCCAAACACCATAATGCACGTTTTATCCATCTCATCCATGCTTAGTCACCTAGGCGAATATCTTCCACCACTTAATCATGTCTCCACCCACCTCCCAACCTTATCCCATCTAACTCCACCATCCTACCACCTAACCCTATCTACCAAGATCAATCACTAGGAGACTCTACTTAACTTTGACTTTGACCCCATTTACTTTAATGCATATGTGAACTTTCCACACCATCCATACCACCTCTTACTCACCCGGGGTGGTCGACTATGTTACCCAAACCCTACACCTATGAAGCATCCCTCACATATCTCAACTCCCCTAGCCACACTCTTACTATAGTGACTCCCCTTACACTCCTAACCCTCTCACACCTCCTTTTCTATGTGAAAGTCATAAGAGTGATATGATTTTTCTATGCTCATTCACCCCCACACTACCTTCCCTAATGTTAAACCAATACTAGAATCATTTCTTTGATCACTATAAAACTCACCCCATACCATTGCTAAACTTTCCACTACCTATTAATAACCCTTTTTCCCCTAGTAATGATAAGGTCAAACCATCCACCAGTTGCTCACCCAAACAACCTTCACTCCTCATCCCTACTCGAGAATCCTTCCCGACACCCAAAACCACATGTCTCCCACTCAAAATGCTTGACTCTAATCATCGGTTCCCATGTGACTATCCCATGACCCATATCACTAAATACAAGTTACCCCTACAACTTGTGTATCCTATATGCCCTCCCCCACCTCTCACATATCTATGAATCACTTCCCTCCACCTTACCTCTGTCATTATTATACATCCACACCACTTATAGCTCACCCCCTTATGCCACACTTTATACACCCCCATATTTTTGTCTCGATCCTTTGGTTTTCTACCACCCACATGTTTTCTCTTTTACAGTCCCACACTTTTACCTTGCGCATGTGTGACTCTACCTTGTTATACCCAATTGCTTTAGAAACTAGTTGGTCACTTTTGTGAACCATCCTTTCCATGATTCCATAATCATTCATACCATGACCCATCCCTATCATTGCTCTCATACCTCACTCCTCACAACACATACAACTTCCCACCATGTATTCCTAGCAGACCCCATGGCCACTCCCATTGTCTCAACACTCCAAAATCTCGCTCACATCATCACAAACACTTTTTATCTCTTCCACCTTATACTTACTCACCATTAAATATTCCTTCACCTCTCAATTTAAACCTCATCCATCACATATTTTCTCCCTCATTTTCATTATCATGACCTCCTCCCATCTCTCCAACTTCTTTTGCACACTCCTACTACCACACCCCTTCGTGGCCTCCACCCAACTCTCTTATTGGGTTACTTATGTGACCTCACCTTGTCAACCCATCTACCATGACAAATTTAGTTCACTCTAACCTTACATGATCAGTCCTCACCACCCTCACATATTTTTTCATCCCAACACCTAATAAATCTGCCTCTTATGCTTATACCAACCTTCCATGACCACCCAATAGTGCAACTCAACATTACACCACCTTTTCTAACTCCACTCATACATGCACTCCTCATTTCATGACCCACTCATTTTCATAACCATGTTACTATTATTTTACTTTCATCAACCACCACATGGTCACACCTGTGATGTTTTACTATCTCCCACAATCTTCCTTTGTACTTCCATACCATAGTATTTTTTTAGTGTGACCTCCGTTCCTCACCTTCATCACCTAAGCAACAATCATATCTCACAAGTTGTTATTCCTTCATGTTTCTTTACCCTCTCTAACCCATGTTTAGCTCTGTGTAGCCTATGTGACCTCTGTGACCACCACTTAGCTGCATGTGTGACTTTATTTATGTCACCCACCCCAATATGACTCTATTCAACATATGTGTTACGACAACCCTATGAATCCTCTTGAGCCACCTCATTTGTGTACACAAATTGCATTATCCACTACACACTTTCTCCTTATCTTTATCCACACTCAATTCTCCCACTCTAAATCTATTCAACCTCTACCACAAATCCTTTGATCTCATGGGTGACCTACACATATCCCATCTCTAATTGTTACACTCTTATCAGAATTTTATACACCATCCTCACCACAACACTCACTTGCACTACCTAAAACACTCAACCACTCCTATCTTTCCACATGTCCATGCGACCATGTGCTCACCCCTATATAATGTGTTCCTCTCTATAACTTTTGTAACTATCTCTCACTCAAGATTTGATCCACATATCCATTTTAACCATCTCTAACACTCTTTACGTATTCTAACACTTTTCCATTTTGTATGACACTCTACTACTTCAATTTTGTCGCACTCGGGCCACCCAAAAATCACCACCTTAATCTCATATGTTGTCTACTTTATTGTTCCCCCACCTCCACATCATTATTCCATCACTAAGCGATTCCTCTTATTTTCATCACTAAGCCTAATCTCGGTGCCCCATCATCCTCTTTTCATCCTAATTTCAACCACAACAAGTTATCACACTTCACATGTCATCACATTATTTGACACCTATGCATCCACTCATACCTACGCATCTACTCAAACACGCCTAGTTCATCAACACCTACTATACCACCTTACCAAGTTTTAAATACAATCCCAAGGGGTGAAGCTCCCAAAGTGATATAAAAATAACTTTGCACGGACCCAATAAGACCATGGTTCTGTCAAACCCTATCCAAAAAACTTCAAAATTCCTATATTTGAATAATTTCACAATATGTAGGATCACCTACCCATTTGTGTATGTTTCAACACTTGTTTTATCTCATCCACCATGATAATGTGATCATGATATGAACCTTTTCTCCTTTATTTACTGGCCAACCATTAGATTGGTATCTATGTATGTTGCAATAGAACATATTTTCTTTTAAGAAACTCTCACCTATCTTCATTAACCATTTTTCAATCAATATTGCTCCTAAGATGGGATTTTCTAACCTATATTGCTTGAGATAATTTGATGATGATTCCATCATATCTTATATTTCATGTTAGTGCATGGTGGTTTGTGATATCTCATTTCCCATTTTGTAACCTAGTTAATAGATCTCTTTTCCAAAATTTGTGTCCAATCTATATATCGTCATTTAGAAATCCATCCCTCTTGGACCTTTCAAGAAACCATTTTCATGGCTTGGCACATTAAGGGAATCTGCTATGTTAAATCTTTGTTACACCTATTACCCATCCTTTCACTATCTCCACAACCTCCTCCTCACTTCAACCATGTCATCCTATAACATCTCACTCTATTTTCCATCATAATTTCTTCACATGTTATCATGGCATCACCATCACCTCTCATTCCCCATCCTTACCTTCATTAACATCTTCCTTCTTCACTTTATAGTTTTGGAAATTCCACCTGATTATTTACCCCTAAGATTCCACCAAATCACCACTTCAATATATTTACTTACGAACATCCTCTACATTCTACCCAGTATTCCTCTACCAACATTCCGTTCAATGGTCCATCATCTTCGACACAAAACTCCATCACCACTATCACACCCTTTTCCAATATTCCTATTATTATTTCACCTCTAGAGATGTTCACATCTCTTCCGATGTCAAGAGCATCCCTTTTATATAAATTCCTCTTATCACACCATCATGTCCTTTCACTCACACTCCTTATATGTCCTCATCTCCATCTTCATCTTCATCTAGTGTATTGTTTTCATCTTTATCCTCATCAAATCTAACACACTCACCATTTTTCACTTCCACACCAACACCAAATACATCATCATTTTCAACACAAAAACACCATCTCTCACTCTAGTATTGTCATCCTCATCAACCTACTCTACATCATCATCATAATAAAACCAGGCATCTTCTACCATTCCACCGATATTTTCATCCTCACCATTATTAACTTCCACACCAATACCTATTCCACCATCCTCTTCCTCAAGTAACACAACATCATCTTCATCCATTAAGTCTCATCCTCACCATCACCATATACCCAAAATCATCATCATCATTTCCGGCTTCCACACCCATTCTTATTCCTCCTATTTCTGCATTAATCAAATCACTTGATGTTACTTATTTTTCCTCATCAAGTCACAAATAATCCATCATTTCACCAATATCTTTAATTAAAACATCATCATCAAAATTTACTCAAGAACTAACCCTTCTTCCAAGTCAACATCTCCCTTGTCTATCATCAACACCAATATGTCATTAAGATCTTAGTTATGTTAATCCACTACAAATGCATGACAAGGATAATATCACTATTTTACCCCACTTTACACATATCTAATATCATATTTTTATTTTCAAAATTACATATAATGAAGGATTTTTATCGATTATCACCTTGAATGCCGACACATAACCACTCGCTCCCCTTTCTCATCCTACACTCTCATAATATGTATCTATTGTCTCCACTCATCCAATTATCACACATATTGATAGTATGTTTTCCACATTTGATCACACACTTCCTCTTGATAAGGAACTGTTCTCAACTCCCCATCTTCCTAACATTTTCTTACACACACTTGGTCCTCTCAAACCATTACAACATGACTCTATCACACGCATTCATCCTCTTACCACATTTATTCCTCACATGTCCACAATGCTTTCTATTATACTTCTTCTTGCCAAAAAAGTCTCAATCCCTCATCCACCTAACTCTGGGGGTGTTCAAGTATCTCTACCGGGGGTTATGGAAACTTGGTTGGCATTAGAGAAATGATTTGACTTGAATAAAATAAATTTCTTTCAAGGCTATAGACACATAAGCGGCATTGAAGTAATGTATGACTACCCATTTACCCTTTCGCATGCCATCATTCACTCATAAACTATCAAAATCGCATCCAAAACAAGCTAGTTTGGGTTTCCTTCATCTACTAGTCTTCACTGAAGATATAATTCACTCTCACTCGTGTGTACACATATTGGATTTCACCGAGAAATAACACTAGTAAATTTCCTAGTGATGTCTAGAACATTTTCAAACTATTGTTATAGTCCATCTCTTATGTCATGCCACATTTTTCATGATTGTCAAAGTGATCACTAACACTACTTATTTCATACCATGTCATTTATGTCATTACGTTATCTTCCTCACTACTACCACGAAAGTACATTCATGGGATTGTAATGATTTCATAAACAAAAATAATAATAACCATTTATCCTCATATCTAACTTACAACATGCCTTTAACAATCCATTTTTATCATCATTCAACCTCATTTTCTAACCCACGTTAGGTTGGGTAACCCTAATATTTCACTCTCTATCTCACCATGGTCTGTTTTTATCCTCTTCCTTTATCACTTCCCACCATAGCTAGGGTAATACTTCCCATATGCTCAATCACTTTCCTTGTCCCAAGGTCATTTATATCATCATCATCAATTGCCACTTTCTATCATGCACCTACTTAGGTAAAATATAAGGCCCAAAATTGTCACTTAAGTGGGGATATAATACCAATTATTCACTTATCAATCCTCTAACAACCTATCGATCAATCCAACCAATCATATAGTCATCACCTTGTGAAATCATCCAATTGATCCCTTCATATATTTTGTTGAAGTGGCTCAGCGATCAACATTTCCAAAGATTTGTTTATCCAATCATCATTCCAAACTCACATATGAGGCAAATATTTTCCATAGGGTATGATGATTTTCATCTCATCTTTAGTTTTTACATTGCATCCTACCTATTTGCAAGACCCACTCAAAAGGGGGAATGTAGACACTATAAAAAACACCTTACGCATGAGGTCAACATTAATAAAATACAAAAAAATGATAATCCCACAAAAAAAAAAAAAAATCTAAAATCATTAAAAACATGGAAAACCCAAAAATAACTAAAAATCATAAAACTAATATTGCTAAAGGACATCACATCCATTTAATATTTCCAAACCACCCATCATTTATCATGTCACACCTATCTATACACATTATAAATATTTTATACGCTCCATCCACTATCACGTAAACATTTACATATCTAATATATTATGCACCCATAACATCCCACCTACTTATATCACATCAAATCTATGAAAGAATTCACATAGCCTCATTTTCCCTCCCGACACTAGATCATTTTCTCACATGGAGATTCTTTAATCATTGTTTTAGCTCTTACTCAAGCATATGTTACTTACATGTCTTATCGATAGTAAAGTGGGATCACATTTAATAGCCATAAGCTTGAGACATGACATTTTTATAAAATATCCATACATGTCTCAGTCACTTGTGTGAATGGTTTGTGATCACTTGATGAGTTTCATATTATTCAACTTACAATCAAGAATTGACAACAATCAAGCCTTCCACAATGGCTTGGGTCCCCTCAAGTATCCAATTAATTATATTTGTCATTTAATCATTTAAGCATTATCATATTATGTATTTTATCATGTATTTTTATCAATCTTGAAAAGTTTATTGATCTCACCAAGGTAGGTCCCCTAACCACAAAAGCATACTAATATTTTTCCAAGTTTATGATTGTGAATATTAAAAAGAAGAGTAGATTGCTAATGTTAATTATGAAGAACTACACATGTTATCCCATAATATAGAGACAATGGCTACTTAAGTCCATCTTTATGCATATTAATTATAATTTATTTTATTTGATTTTTATCTCTAACACTTACAGAGTGTACGCACCCAAAATTACATGGTCTTTACATTGACGGACATAGTAAGTCTCCAATGATGAAATAATTCTTTTCTAGAACAACAATGAGATCCAAATCCTCTCCCTTCACCTTCAGCATGCTTATTTTAGCTTATTTCTTCATATTTCTAAGTTTGTTAGCTTGTCGTGTCCTTGTGAACCCCTTTTTGCCCTTTTTGTACTTGTTTTAACTTTGATTGGTTACATAACCGCTGGTTTCTGCAGATTATCGATCATATAAAATTTATTTGTGAGTTCAAACTACATGTTTTGGAATGTGTGTTTCAAATTTGTGAGTGATTTTATTGCTGTTTCTTGACCTTTTCGGCTAATTTTTGGATTCATATTGGAATCCTCTTCTCATTTTACTATCTTTAGAAAGTTAACTCCCCCTTCTCTTGATGATTTGGCATTTCTTGAATGACACGTGTTTAGACTTCTTCTTCCCCAAACTTTATAAAAACTAGACTTTTACTCGTATGATGGGTTGGAGTTTTGAGATTTGTTTTACACTTTGTTATGCTACCAAAATCTTACTAGGGATTACACAGACAACACAACACATTAATCTGTTCCTTCTAGTACTACATTTGTGACCAATTTTCTTGTAACCAACCAGCTTCACATTTTCTTGATTTTCTTGCAACCAGCTAGCACTCTCAAACCTTGGATCAATTAGATATCATCTCTGGAAAGATAAAGGAAGCTGAGGAGACGCAATACACCACCACACCTAGATACTATCACATATCAATGGTTACAGGTTGGGGATGTATTAATTTCTTTTAATATTTTGTTTAATTATTATCGTTAAAATTAGAAGAAACACATTTGTTTTAAGTAGTAGAATTTTTTATTTCTTCATTTCTAGTATTGTTTGCATACGAACAAATCTTCCATTGATATATTATTCCCTACTTATCCATGTGCATCTGCAAGGGAAAGAAGTTGGAGTAAGATTTTGTGTCTGCATTTCTTCATTGCCATCATTCGTATAGTTTATTTTACTTTGTCGAGGAAGTTTTGGGTGAAGAAGAAATTGCTTCTGAGAAGCTTTCTTTCTTTCTTGTGAATCTGAGGTGGGAGTGATTAGAAGAAATTTCCATTTTTAGAATAATAATTATAGAATACATTTTCTATTTAAATTAGATTTAATTCCACATCTTGTAACAAATTAATAACTACATCTAGCTATTCCTTGTTTAGTTTATTTTAATTTAGTAGCATTTTAATTCAATCTACTTCTTGTGTCTATAGTTGTAGATTTTATTTTATTTTAATTAATTAATTTAGAAAATGCAAATGTCAATGTTTTTTTAGTTAGTTTCCTTTCAATTCATTTCTTTCTCAGACAAATAGAGTAGATGGTTCTTTCATTTTATTTAATTAATCAAGAATGAATTTAGTTAATTAAAATATTAAATACACTTGTCTTTTACTTAAGCTGAATTTACTTTCTTTATTTATTTAAAATGATCTTTCAATATAGTTTAGCATTTAAATCAAAGAAAACAATCAAACCATAGGGAATTTATGCTACCGTTCATAGCCTCTATTTCCCTTTTTGCCAATTTAGTTATTAGGAATTCACGCTACTGTTCTTAGCCCTTGATTATCCTTTATCTTCCCATCAACATCCTCCCAATCCTACACATTAAGTTGTCTCGCGGCATGACCTCGAAGTCGAGTTCATCTAAAATTACATCTTGATTTTTAGGCGTATAAAATTGGTGAACCCAAAGTGAGGGACTAGTTCCTTATTGTTTCCTTTTAGTTTCATTTCCATTAGTTCACCCTCTCTTCCCCTATTTGGTAGGTATTTTATACCTCATCAAATATGTGTGGTATAGAATTTGGTGGGCCTTTTGGATTGATAGGTATTATTTCAATGTTCAACCACATAATCCTCTTCCCTTTTAGGACGGGTTGATAACTATATAAACAACGTGTAAACCTCCCCTAGCTATGTCTCAAATCCCATTAGTCATGTGAGAATATAGGAGGTTGGCTAATCCTTAAGCATTTGATATGGTCATCCAATTAAGACAATATGACTTTTATAGGTGAAATTGGTCTTTACACTAGAGTCTTGTCAAGACCTCACATTAGCATGCAGTCGATAGAGGATGACATTTTTATGTGAATTGCTAATCCACTTCACAGAATTGATGAGTCTTTGGAAAAAATGAAGACTCGTACCTATGAGATGTTCAACAATAATGTATTGGCCACAAACCTTGAGATTCCTTAGTTTAAGGAAAATACGAATACCAACATCAAATAATTCATAATAGGGTATCATGTGTCCCCCAACCAAACCCCACACAACATGCACCCACACAAGGGGCTCAATCCTCACCAAATGATGTCATTTCTACCTTAGTAGGGAGGATTAGAGAGTTAGAGAGTGCCCAAACTTCACAACTAGCTTATGCAAAAGGTAGAACATGGGGTATCCCATTGACAACAAGGGATACACCCCTACAAATGCACAAGCAATGCAACATCCTCTACCATAAGGTTATCCAGTTCTAATCGAACCCAAGTGATCTTCTCATGGACTGACATGTTAGGGATGGGAACTCACCCATTTCATGCTTATTCTACACAAGGGCTGGCTAGGAAGTGTGTTCTCAAATATTGTTCCTCCAAACAATGCGATGTTCCACTGGTTTTATGCGAACTAACCCATATCGCAGTGTTGTCCCTCCCTATATCCATATGTATTCAAAGTCCCCAGGATGGACACATACTTTTCTGGTCCTTACACGCATGTCGAGGAACTTCGTGCGTCTTGGCCAATGCTTACACCGCAGCTTATCTAACCCCTCCTCCTCCCCTCATTAGTGATATTCAATGGTAAAATCTTACGCGATGGGAACTTACGTTGAATAATTGAAGGAACCCCTTGAGTTTACCATACGGGTGTCATGCTTCCATACCCATTTCTTGACCTACCTAAATGAAAGAAGAATGATATCCAAATGCTCATGTCGAGGACTACACTACTTCCATTAGGGAATTGATTCCTTGGGATGTTGTAGTAGCTAGAATATTTCTAAAGACTCTAGAAGGAATAGCTTAAGACCTGGTATTGTCAAATTCTTGAGGCTTCCATACGCTCCTTTAAAAAACTTGTTTCTGAATTCATTAGAGATTTTGACATGAACAAGTTGTTGCGAACATGGATTAGGGAGTTCTTACACATCAAACAGGAACAAAATGAATATGCCGCCCATTTCATCCACAGATGGCGTCAAGCTGTTTATTCCTCCGCAAGTGTACCTAACATGGACTAAGCCAACTTTGCGACCTCTTCGTTCACTCACTCAATCGGGAGAATAAGGAGGAAGTACAGTTTACTTTCCATAGTTATGAGGAAGTGTTGGAAGGTGTGCTTCGAATTAACCAAGATGCTATTGATAGTGGGCATAAAATCTATGGTCTCAATGGGAAATTGGTATCCCCTAACCAAAAAAATGAAAAATATCAAAAAAATGGATCCAAAACCAAGGAACCAATGTCTTGAATCACAATCGCAGTCTTCTACCATGAATGGTGTTATCTATTAAGAAAATAATACTAGTTGTACAAACAATGGTAACACTAACAACAATAACAACAACACGGGGAATCAAATATGTTCCAATTTTGTTTACCCTATCAACACAATTGATGTCAACCATCCCCCTCCCGACATGCTCAAACCCAAGGCCCGGACCAATACCAAAATCCTAGCCAAGGGGCAATGAATTATAGTTATAACAACCAGTTTCAAAACTATAATCATGGTTATAACCAACAACAAAATATGAATCAAAGATCAAGAGACTACGATCTTAATCTATATTGTAGTTTTCACCATGTTGTTGGTCACGATGTTAGGTCTTGTAGGGATTACAACAAGTTCATTCAAAGAATCCCTAAAAATAAAAGGTAGATCTTTGTTGACATGTTTCTAGCTAATCCCGAAAGAACTTCAAAACACAGTTATACTGGGACCCGTTGCACCTTAGAATGTAAACCTAGACATCTATTGGGACCCATTCCCTAAACATTCTAAAGATGATAAAGTAGCTCCTCAAAACATAAACAAGGGTATTCCTATTGGGAAAAATGATCATGAAGCCTCAACTTATGACAATTCTCGAGTTTCCTAACCTAGACCCAAAGAACAAGACAAATATATTGGGACTAGTTGAGTTAGAAATTGAACCAAAATTAATGCAACAACTCGAATAAGGGAGTACACCCCACAAACTCTTCCTATTCATTCTCTCTTGTAGGATGACAATCCTATAGTCCTAAATCATGTAGGAGCTTATGATTTGATTTTAGATTTGAACACGAAATTTTATCACATTTCATTTCTAGATTTGTTGAAGAATTCCCCTACGTATCATTCCCCATTGCTAGATGCATTGGGCCTCGATCATATAATCCATGTTACGCCTCCACTTGAATCCTCATATTGAATTTGACATACACCCTTTGGGGTAGAATAACAAGGATACCGAATTTGTGTTTAATATAAGCAAGATTCCCTTTAATGGTGAAATATCCCGAAGAGGATATTTGACATTATATTTGCAAATGTGGGTCTATAACTATTACATCAAGAGATCCATGATCGATGATGAGGCTGAAGTGAATGTAGTTACCTTTTCTTTCTTGTAGAAGTTGGGATATAAAGAGACCAATTACTCCTCTACTAGGAACACATTGCGAGGATATGATAGTCTTAAGGCTACCTCAATTGGAACTATAGTCCTTCATGTCTCCCTCGGTCCAAAACCATTATAACTGATTTTTACATCATCGATAAGGAAACAAACTACAACATGTTCTTAGGAAGACCATAGATTCACAGGATGAAGGCCATTCCTTCCACTTTGTTCCAAGAGGTTAGATTCCTCCATATGGGTAAATTTTTTGTCACTCAAGGGGATACTAAACCATTTGATATACATCTGGAGATGTTAAAGAAGAAACTAGGAATTCATTTTGAGTATGAACTCCCTGCGAACCAATTAAACAAATTGATTCCCTTAAAAGTATTGGTCGCGACCACCAAGGGTGTTCTGAAATTTGAGGTCGATGAGCCAAAAACATTCAAAGTAGAGAAAAGCAGATAAGAGTAAGTTTGTGTCTATAGAAACCGTGTCCAAAAAAATCACAAAAATATTATAAAACTCTTAGAGAATGATTCAACAATCATTCTCCCTTTTGAACCGAAAGGATTTGGTAATTTCATCGGTCTAACCTCTCTTCCTGCCGATGGTATGATAGACATATGTATGGTAGAAATATCATAGGGAGAAGAGGACGTTGAAATTGAAATGATCCTCACCAAAGCCATCTCTATGATTTATCCCATTCCCGACCTTGGGTCGATGCAAACGTGTCAAAAACCCAACTTTTCGTGTCCATAAGATATGACCCCATAATGTGACAAATGCCAAATGTAATTAAACCTCCTTATGTAGGGAAAAAATCTAAACAACATCATCACATTCACGTGGACATGATATGTCAAGAACACAATAAAGAGTTTTATGAATGCATCGTTAAAGCATACACTCTTTTGTTAAGATTAGATGTTTAGATGGATAAGATAATGGGAAAGGGTTGTAAGTTTAAACCTAAGGTATTAGGACCTTGTCAAGAAAATGAAAATTTCAAGAATCTTGTTGATTAATTTTTATTATTAATAAACACTTTTAAGCTGGAGCTATGAACCGGGGGTTAGGCCCCAACTATACAAAGAAGGGAAAGAAGACGGGGACAAAAGAAGAGAGGGGGAAGAGGAAGAGGAGAAACAATGAAAGAAATAGGAGGAAGAGGAGAAAGGAAGAACCAAAACACAATAATAGAGCTAAACACTGTGAACCATGAAACAAGGCCAAAGCCGAGCAATCAACCAATCTGTGTGCCCGCATGCCTGTTGGCCTCCCGCAAAGGAGGTGGAAAGCTCCAGTAGCCCTATCTTTAAGTTCCCGCCATTTTTCAGTCGTAGCTTGAACAGGATACCGAGCTTCATCTATATGCACTTCGGGGAGGAGCCTATGGTCGAGACGACCCACCAAAAATAGTGACTACGCATGTTGAGCATAGCGGAGGAGGTCGCGATATTAGCCGCAGAGCCATTGAACAACGCTGCGACCAGAACCTATAGCTAGCTCATCCATTTCATCAACCCATAGGAGGGGATCAGGGAGGGAGAAATCAGTCAGTTCATCATGTAGACCAATGCTTTGTATGTGGGATAAATCTCATCGTTCGCAACGAACTCAACCACAACAGTGTCCCTATGCAACAACAAGCAGAAAGAAACAAAGGCCAAAGCAATTTCCGTGTTAGAGCGGGTGCATCTAGACCTGAAATGGTATGCATCACCCAAGATAGTTTTGATTGCTTCAGCTTCCTCGTGAGAGGAGTAGCGAAAGATTTTGAGAGACGGTCCCTATCTATATCAAGGGTAGAAGCTTCATCTGGAACAGAGCTCCTTAGAAAGACAAACGGAAAACCTAAGAATGCCATGACCAAAGAAAAGCAGACTAACAACAACACGAAAAAACATAGAGCGGGCGATAAACCACCACCATCCTGCACCCGTGCTTAAAAAAGGTTTTACACGTGTGGAAGAGCAAATCCAAGCTGAGACCGAGTACCCTGCAGTTCATGTGACAAGATGAAGGAGAGGCTGGCCAGCCTTTTGCGTGTCCCAAAATGACATTGGTGGCGGGGTAATCAATGGCGTAATTGGCGAGAAGATCCGCTGCTTGGTTAGCTTCATGAAAAATGTGATTGATGTGCCATGTGCGTAATTTGCCAAGCCAAAAAAGAATGTTGGAGATGAAGGGATTTAATTTCCACGAGGGGGAAGACCCACGAGAGATTGCGTGGATAATGATTTGGGAATCACCTTCAATGAAAAGAGTTTCACACCCTAGATTGACAGCCAATTTGACACCTTCTAAAAGAGCTTGAGCTTCAGCTAAATTACAGGAATAGTCCAAGATAGGGAAGGAACCAACGGAGATAAGAGTGCTGAATCACTCCTGATAATGCAACCAACACTTGATTTACCTGGGTTACCCCTAGAAGCCCCATCAAAGTTTAGTTTCCACATGCCCATAGGGGGAGGGTGCCATTTGACCCTTTTTCTTCTGATTAATTTCTCAACTTGGGAAAGACCTTTCTTGATGATTGAACCAGAGACTGGGAGTTTGATGAGAGGCCAAGAATTTCTGATAGTCGCATCACTAGAAGAGAAAGTGGGGTTCGAGAGACTATTTTTGCTAACATTCTCAGAGATGGCTACTTCCAGTTTATTTAGAAAAGTAGGAGCTCAGTGATGCTCTCTCTAAAAAAATGAAGATTTCACTCCCACCAAATATGCCAAATGAGGAAGAAGGGAGCTATGAGCCAAATGGAGCTGAGAGAACTGTCTTTACCACACCTGGCCAGGAGAGGAGCGTATCAACAATATTATTGCAAGGAGCCCAGACAAGATTCAATTTGGAAAGAAGCCAGTGCCAACAGTTGGAGGCGAAAGAACAAAAGAGGAACAAATGGTCCTGATCTTCCTCGGCTTCACCACAAAGCACACATTTAGAGGGACCGACATAGCCCCAATTTCTTCTCCTCGCCTGAGTAAGAACTTTCTTTTTAAGAACCAACCAGCCAAAGATGGCCACCTTGGGTAAAAGACTGGGGTGCCAACAACCCAAGGGGCTGGGAGAACCCAAACTTGACTGAGAAATGAGGTGAGCATAACCGGCTTTCACCTTATAATTTCTTGAATTGTCGCGAGCCAAATCAGATTGTCCTCACCTATGTTGAAATGAACATGCCTGGCCCAAAGGGCTTCAGAAAGAGTATAAGATTCTTGAAGGGAAGCCCCGATGGTCGAAAGATTTTTCCATTCCCATGATGGAGAGCCATTCGGATGTTGATGACCAAAATCAGCTACTTTAGTGCCCCAAGTGACACTGGTAACATTCATGACTCTGTTGAGATTGGAAATAAGGTTAAGTGGGTGAGACCCATTCCAGCTGTCCTCCCAAAAGGTGACTAATTGACCATTGTTGATTTGCTAGGAGACTGAGTCTGCGATCACGGATTTGCACTTGCATAAAAAGTTCCAAATATGAGAGCCTTTGGGAAGCTCAATGCTGGAGAGTAGGAGCTTAGGATGACCCGCCTCAGATATTTATGTGAAAGAACCTAAAAAGCCAACCATTTAGAATCGGTGATAAAATTCCAAACAAGTTTGGCACCGAGGGCCTGATTCTGAAGAGCCAAATCAAGAATGCCCAGGCCACCAAGAGATTTGGGGAGCTTGACAGTCTCCCACTTCACCAAATGAAATTTTCTCTCTTCATTATTCCCTTGCCAAAGGAAGGTTCTTGACTAATTTCTCAATTTTGTGCAAAACAATCTTGGGAATCAACAATACTGACAACATATAAATCGGAAGGGCCAGGAGGACAGAGTTGATCAGGAGTGCATGACCAACCAGGACAACCATTTTCCTTTCCACGAAAGCAATCTAGCCGACAAAGAGTTGAGAAGCCCGTCCCAAAGATTCACTTTACCATTACCAGAAAAAAGAGGGATCCCCAAATATTTATGGGGGAGGGAACCCACCGCAAAGCCTAAAATTGCCTTAATCCTACCCTGCAGCCTGGGAGTGACATTGAAGAAAAAAATAACAGATTTGTGATAGTTTATTACCTGACCAGAGGCCATCGAATAGGAGTCCAGTAAGAGGGAAGGCAACGTGCTTCCGGAATGGATGCTTGACCGAAAAGGAAGGTATCGTCGGTGAACTGTTGGTGTGAAAGGGGGGGAAGGTTGGTGGTCAGCCTAAAACCCTTGAGCTCTCCGACCTGAGAGAGTACTTTAATACTTCGACTAAGAGCCTCAGTGACCAGGATGAAAAGGAAGGAGGACAAGGATCACCTTGCCTAATACCTCTGCTACTCATTGAAGAAGCCTTCAGTAGAAACCATTAACTAGAACTAAAAACCATGGAGAAGAAATACAATTGAAAATCCAATTACAAAAGTGATTGCCAAAGCCCATAGCTTGAAGGGATTTACAAAGGAATCTCCAATTAATACGATCATAGGCTTTGCTGAAATCCAATTTGATCATCATACTAGAGCGGTTGGAGGAGTGAAGAGTGTGAATCATTTCATGGGAAATGATTATACCATCAGCAATAGATCTTCTTGGAATGAAACCGCTTTGTTCTATGCTACGAGCTTATGTAGAAGAACACTCAACCTAGATGCTATAGCCTTTGAAATAATTTTATAGGAAGTATTGCAAAGGGAGATCGGCCTGAAATCATCGAGAGAGACAACTTGCACCTTTTTTAGGGAACATGCAAATAAAGGTGTGATTGAGAGCACCAAGGAGCTTGCCTGAACATCTGGATTCCTCCATGGATTGCCACATGGTGTCCCCAATGACGTCCCAAAAGTCTTGGAAAAATGAGGTTGGAAAACCATCCGGACCGGGCGCTTTATCCCTTTGCATAGAGAAAACGATCCTGCGAACTTCATCCATTGAAAAAGGGGAGAGAAGTTTGATGTTATCATTGTCATCAACTAAGCTCGAATCTGATCAAGGAAAGAACGTTGTTCTACCAAAGGAGAGGCCTCATCACCATTCAGAAGCTTTTGAAAAAATGTGATCGTCTCTGATTTAATCAAAGATTGAGAGGACAACACCGAATCATCAACTAACTTTAGAGAGGAAATGTAATTGAAATTTCTTCTAGCTTTGACAGAAGCGTGGAAGAATTTGGTGTTCTTGTCTCCATCGGCCACCAGATTTCACGTGATTTCTGTCTCCAATGAATTTCTTCTTTAAGCAGAAGATCACCAAGCTCACTGAGAAGAGATTTTTGTTGATGAAATCTTCCTGAAACATACCTCTAGAGAAGACCGATTCATTAAGAAGGCATGCAAAGCTTTCTCAACCCTCTATTTTTCATGAAAAATGTTTTTGAAACAGAAAATTCCATTCCTGCAATTTTCTTTTAATAGAGCAAAGCTTCTTAGAGAGTTTGAACATCCACGTCCCTTCCACCTCAAGGAATCCCACCAGGAGTGAATAAGAGGCCTAAGAGAAGGGTCCTGCAACCACATGGACTCAAATTTGAAAGGGGAGCGACGCGATGGGATGTCAAAAGAAATGTTTAGGGAGACCGGAAAGTGATCAGATCCAGAGAGAGGAAGAACAGAGCATTTGATGAGAAAGTTTTGTTGAAGCCAATCTTCGGAGACCAGAAAACGATCCAAACGAACCGCCATAGAGCTAAACCCAATACGCCGATTGTTCCAAGTAAACCACCCTGAGCTGGGTTCCAAATCGATTAACTTGGCGGCGAGAAACAAAGGAGGTGAAGTCCAATTGAGAACGAGGCTGCCAGTTAATGCCACCTCTTTTATCTTTGTCGGAGAGGGTAGCATTGAAATCCCCAGCCACATAGTCTTGAAATTCTGAACAGGATCAAGAATTGTCTGAATCTTCGACCAAAGCTCCCTTTTTTTTAATGGAGTGTTAGGACCATAGATATTACAAAGAAAGAAGGACACATCAGAATGTTTGATGAAAAATTTACACCAAATGAAATTGGGGTCAACCAATAAAGGCTCAAGACGACAAAAATTGGAATTCCAGAGAACTCCCAGGCCGCCAGAGGCACCAAGAGAGTCCGAGAAGCAACCTTCCCAACCTTTCCACTTACGAAACCAGCCGGACTTACAATCCTTGGAGGACATCTTAGTTTCTTGAATAAGACATAAGAAAGCTTTAGTATCAAGAGCATAACGTCTCAGCAGATGTTGTTTGTTAGGGGCGTTCAGACCCCTAACATTCCAAGAGAAAAGGATCATTGGATCTTCAGAGAGGACCCGCCTCTCCTACTTGAGGATGGAAAAAAGGAACGAAGCTTGGAGCTTCTTACCTGCTGCAATGTCTTTGAGAGAAAGGGTATTTCTGAGGGTCGACCAGGATGAGCTTTCGGCCCCCTGTCCATGTTTAGAATGGTTGAGTCGTAGGATAGAACTTTCTTTTGCAGTTTGCCGAGAGAGGGATCAATGAGAGCATTGTCCGGGCTAGAAGAGAGATCCTCAGAAGAACCATTGAGTGAAAGAAGCACTTTGTCCTTCTCATTTACCCATTTTTCTAGGGAGGTAGCATCAACACCGAGGCCCAGCGATACCTTCCTAGAAAAGAGACAATATTCTAGTAGAATCTTGAACTACCGACGCTTTGTTTCTTTGACCAAGGAGATAGTGCTCGGATCGAGCACGAGAGGCTCAGACACAGGAGCGGGACCGGGGGGTCAGCTACCTTGGAAGGATCAGGCCCGAAGAAGGAGGACCAGCAGAGAGGGAGGCCGAAGATGGAGAAATCTTTTTCCTCCAGGCAACAATGCTGGAAATGGAGGATTTTTACAGAATTTATGCAAATGCCTAGGCTGTTTGCATTTGAAACAACTATCAGAAATGGCCTCATAGTCCACTTTCTGGACCCAACGACCCATGGGGGTGGATATGACTATGAATTCCTTTAATTTAATGGAGGGATCAATAGAGATGCATATCCTGGCAAAGGAAGAGAGAGTACCTTCCAAAGTAACAGGGTCAATGCGCACAACACGACCTAAGCTGGAGCATAATTTAGTGAGAATGGAGGAGGACCAAAATTCACAAGGTAGAGAATATAGTCTGATCCAAACGTGAAGGCCATCCATTTCCGCTTGAGCCGGATTGAAGTGAGTAGACCACTCACGAATATGCAAACCCAATTCGGAGAAAAGAGAGCCTTTCCTCTCCGGGTGTTGTCCCTCAGTAGAAAAGAGAGCCTTTTTGAGGAAATGAATGCCCACTCGTTATGTGCCATTGTCTGCCGCTTTCCCTTCATCGCTCCTTTTCAAGTGATTTTTAAACTTTCAAACATTGGCAAATATCTCAATCATACCTCTTTTACATTCTTTTCACATATTCAAATTATATAATCCTTATCATCATTTCCATTCATGAGACAAATTTTGACATTGGTGTTATAAGGACTTGCATGTTTAATCTTCTTCATGTTTTCTTCCAATTCAGTGTTTCTTTCTTATAGTTTTCTCTAGAAGCTTCTTGATGATAGATCTTCCCTAAAGATCTCTCTTCATGAAAAAAATTCTAAGCATTTCACCTTGATTTTTGTTCGCTTATCTCAACTTTCAATGATGATCTCGCGCATCCTACTAGTTACGTGGGGTTGAGATTAGGGGCAAATGTTCCCTCCTAAAAGCACAATCCAAAGCCAAACAAACAAACAAACAAACACACACACACATGTGTGTGTGTATATATATATATATATATATATATATATATATATATAACAAACAATAAATACAAACATTCTTATTGTAAATAATTACACTTTTTGTCCCTCCCAATCTTTGGTGATGAGCCCATGCTTCTTACTAGTAACATACGATTAGGAAAGGAGGAAATTTCCCTTCTTTCCTACATTTTTTCCTCGGTGATGAGCCCATGCTTCTTACTAGTAACATGGGGCAAGACATAGGGGTCATATCAAAAATAAAAATTCTAAATAAACGAGAAATAAAAGTGCTTGAAAGTCTAAAATTCCCAAGAAAATGAATTAGATGCATATGTTAGGAGAGACAATCATTCCTTAAACCAGATCTTATCAATCAGTAGGCCATCCATGGATCTAAGTCTAGTCAAAACTTGTAAGCAGAATTCATCTTGAATCTGGTTAGTTAATCTTGATTGGGGTTGGGTTGTAAGTTTCTAAATAAATCTTTGTCAAAGTTCTTGTCTCTTGGTCATCATTCTTGTTCACACTCTTCAAATCACATATCTCACATCCTTCTTAGCTCTTGGTGATGAGCCCTCACATCTTACTAGTTACGTGGAGTCAAGAATGGAGTGAGGTTATCTTATCATCATACCATATTCAACACATTTTGCCAATGTAATAGAAATGTTAAACATTACTTGAAAAATAAAGTCTCCTAATTACAATTTTTTACCATATGCATAGTCATATATATCATTTTGTTTATCACATTGCATCATCATCCATAACATATATTCAAAATTAAAAAAACATCAAAAATTCCTAACCATCTAGGAGTACATATATGAGATGAACGGAAATGAATTTAATTCTTGCCAAGGAATGTCTAACCAAAAAAATATTTCAATAAATAAATATATATATATATATATATGTCAAAGTGTCTCGATATAATGTCATCACACCGAAGGACAAGTGTAGTCAAAACACTCAACTATGAGATGAAAATACAAAAATTTGATATATACACAAAATGGTCCCAAAGAAATAAAGGCCCTAGCCTATCCCTCTCTCCTAGATCCATGTGAAGGACCAGGGTGAGGACTCCCGGCACAGATTTGATGTCAAGATCAGCTAGGTATAACGTGGGAGCCTCCATGCATCGATCGATGATAATTTACGTGAGTGACCGATGGTAGTAGCCTCACCGCATTAGGGTCCTCGTCATCTCTCTTTATCTTGAAGTATCGCAATCTCACTCTTGAACCAAGTGATATCTCTTGTGCATGTCGACTAGTGTAAAAACATCAGTGTGGTGGTCAGCGTGTGTTAGGGTTCATGGGTCTAGTAGTAAGGCCTCTTGATTCATGCCGCAGCCATCATAAATAAATCTAGGTTAGTGCACTAATAAGGTCCCGCCATCCATAAACCATGGCTGCAAAAAGTAAACACACAATGCCGAGTTTGAAAATGTAAAAAAAAAGAGATTTTACTAACATCTAATCTAGGAAGTAGAAGGAAAGAGAAGTATGTACATACTCACTTGGGTCTCTGCTAACCCAACTCGGGTTTGCGGTGGTGCTATACCTCCAACATGAGTTGTTACATCCTCCTCCTCCTCAGCCTCCTTCTCTTATGGATGCATGGACTCCCCCTCCATTTCCTCGGGATGGAATGTCTCCTCCTCCACCTCTGCCTCAACTTTGGTAGCCGTCAATGTCTCTCCAACTTTTATGAAGTTTTGGGTGGAAGAAAACATATTATATCAAATAATTTACTCCATAAGATCATGAAAAAAGGCACATATTGAAGAAAAAATCAAATGAAAGGGGAAAAAGTTGATGACTTGATTAAGGAATACCTCATATCATCTTACACCCGAGACTGGGAGATGAAAAATGCTCAAAGAGGAGTGAGAAATGACAATATGCCTATTCTAGAATAAAGGCGCGGTGGAGACAAAAAGAACAAATATCTTCATGTGCAACCTATAATCAAATCCATATCAAGTATGAAGACACCACGAGAGTATATAAACTAACCAATTTATTCAAAGTGGTAAGGCTAGATAAAACGAATTTTTTTAATCAAGATGAACAACAAAAGATCCAATATCGAAAAGGGATTGGAAATTTTGTAAGACTAACATAACAAATCTTGTGTAAAGTGATTGTATTTACACAAAATACTTATATTTCAGCACTTGGTCCCATGAAATATTTAGTCTTGTAAATGTTATTAAAATCTTTCCTTCATTCATTTATTACACTTTGAATGTGTGTTTCAAATGAGAATGTATATAGACCGAGCCTTGCTAACTCTGACAGTCCATACGTCAACGACATAATAATATAAAATGGTTGCGTGCACAGTTTGAGATTGGTAAAGTAAAATATATATGAAACAAAACAAGGCTACGAGGAGTGGGAGTAACAGGTATAAAACTCAAATGGTTGGAGAATTCGATTAAGAAATGAAAAATTATAAGCAGAGTCCACGTGGAGTGATTGTGTGCACAATTAATGTCAATGTTGTATGGTCAACCCAATGTGGCATCACAATCACAATCATTATCATTGTCGACCCCTTAATCATGAGTTGTCAATGCCATGGCCAACTCTAAGTCCCTATGATGAGCATTTCATTTTTATTCCACAGTGGAAACTATTTTCCAAAAGGCGTTAAATTTGATGGTTGTTTAGATTTTTTTGTGATTTTAGACGTAAAATACTTGCAAATATTTTATAAAACTGTCACATGCGACTTGCATATTTAAAATGTGACCGTCAATTTTTATATACATTCATATATAAATTATATTAGTATATATTAAACATAGTTAAATAAATATGGAATAGTCATTTATAAATTTTATAAATAATATATAAATAACATTGTTTTGTATTTTTGGACAACATTAAAAATTTACCATCACCTAAAAATTGTTTGACAGGCATAGGTGCCCGTCAAATTTAACCCCTAGTTTCTAGTCAAAATATATATCGACCGAGCCTTGATAACTCGGCGATCACCTCAGCATCAATGGTATAATAATATAAAATGGTTGCATAATAGTTTAAGAGATTGACAGTTGTTGAAGAATGGTATGGGAATAACCTACCATATTAGTAGAGATAATAATGACGTGGCCACCATATTCACCCCATGATAGTGCCACAACAATGCACGACCACTGATATTTACTACATACATGATGTATGGGTTTATTTTTCCATAAAATCCTTACATAGCCTCTAGAGATGAAGGGTTATTCTAGTTCCACTTTTGTTGGCCTCGCCCATTGGTGGTTGTCGTCTACCCAAGTTAAATAATCAATATTTTTTAAAGTTTTTTTCTTTCAGTATTTTAGCCTTGAGAAAGTGACTATAAAATTAAGTCCATGAAATGAGTATTATTGGGCCAATATTTAGTTGTAATTAGGAGGATTTAGCACAATTCTTGGTAGGCGAGGAAAATAAGTTGGATAATTATAATGTGGAAATGTGAGCCCTCTATTGAATCCTACCGAGAGATCCATTTGTATGAAGTTGGATGAGGGATGCACTAACAACCACATGGAGTTCATTTCCATGGAAAACAACACATCCATGAATTTCCATCAGGGGATCAAACATCACTATAGATATTTGATATTCGTGAGGAGTATCCTCAACATCGGTATAGATATTCAAGAAGTAAGGAAGATGGAACTAAGGGTGTGACAAACGAAGTAGAGATAAAAATTCGTAGCTTCGAGGCTTAGTACTAGAATTTAAACTGATAACCATATTTTGTCAACTCGACGAAAGCAAGGTTAAAATAGGACATATGCATGGATTGTATTCAAGTATAGAGAATAATTTTGATTTAGATCTCCACTTATTTCTCGATCATGAATGATGGAAGGGTTCCTATTGCTAAATTTGTTACCAGAGTTTTAGCTTTTAATAGGCAAACCTTTAAAAATGAATTCTAAAGATTGAAAGATTTTATTCTTTAGAATCAGTAGCCTCCAAATATTGTAATATGTTTAATTCATACCATGTGTCATCATCTCTATCACCTCATTTATACATCTTAATTTGGGGAAGACATTGTGTTCGTCATATTGTTTCTCTTCCACGACGATTAACTAAAAATATAATATAGGTACTAGTTAGTCTAAGCTATGAACAACTGTAAATAAAGTAAATAGATGTTGTCAACAAATGTAAAGATGACCCAAGAAACTATGAAAAAGAAATGATAACCCTAATGTGCAAGAGAGAAGAGGAAAGAACTCAGTTGAATAGAAGATGCTTGTGGGACTGTGTCGCAGAGGTGATTGGAGAATGCAGAAGCGAACAGACTAATGCGAGGAGCCCCGAAAAGGATGGATCTGGGTTGATTCTCTAGACTAGGGTGCCTAGAGAAGGACTGGGGCACCTACGGGTGCTCGGTTTGCAAAATGGACACCATAGTCTATGTAAAATCTCTGGAACTGATCTTCACGGGTTCAACAGGTGGTTTGAAACCCTTGATGTGTGTCGCATCAAATCCTCTGTACGACACCAGGTGTCAATGTTAATCTAAGATGAAAGGAAAACCTGTAAAACCCTAAACAAACATCAATCCCTAAAAAGGAAAAATGCATATGATATGGTCGACCGACGTCGGATGCCAAAATGGTGGTCTTACTAATTGAGCGCTACACTACATTCCAAACCTAAATGTAGTTCTGTGTGTGTGTGAAACATGCCCTAGATTGTTCTTGTGTCAGTCGCACTTTGTAATGTAGCGAGATAATTATGTGTAGAAAAATGCAATAGATTTTGCATGGAATAGAATAGAATCCTCCCCTATGTTGTGTGTGATGTAGATGTCCTAGCCTTGTGCCTTGTGATGGAGCTATGTGGATGCAAATGATCTCCAATGCAATAGATGGATGTAACTCTAGGTGGATGATAGTAGTGACTAGTGTTTGGTCCCTCATTATGGTATCATAACTTTATATTTATAGGGTTATCTTAATCTAATTTTGTAATTAACCCCAAAATGGCTAACCACCAAAAAGATAAAGACCTCAAACAACTAGAAAGAGCCCAAAAAGTGGCGGGAAAGTTCAAGAAGGATCGGGGCACCCATGGTGGGACCAGGGCACCCATCGGGGCTAAAAAATGACAAAAGATGATGAAAATTGACTGGGCATGTGTGTGGTGGAGGTCGGGAATGATGATAGAAATCAAATAAAAATGGCCAAGAGACGGGGTTAATTAGTACTTTCTTCACTCAAAACCCTCTAAATAGTAGTATGAGATCGAGACTAAATAATGTCTAAAGTGCATGATTTTATGTCTACATTTGCCCCCACTTTATGTTGGTGAGTGGAAAGCTCGGTAACATAAAGTAGATAGATATGTGTACCTAATGTCAATGTAGAGTAACAAAGAAGGTGTGTCGAAGGACTAGACAAAGCGTGGAATGACAAAAAGATGATGGAGCATGGAAACTAAAGATGAAAATGCACAAAAAAGTGATGAGAGTGAACCTAGGGCGGAATGTGTGTGCTGATGCTGATGTGTGTAGTGTACCTGCATGGTTAGTATGTAAAGTGCGTTGCCATGAAGTGTTGTTGTTAACGTCGTAATTGTTGTTGCCCCCATTTGACTACTTTTTTCTCATACGGCTGGACTTGCAAGGAGAAAATGATCAAGTAGTCAAATATATATGTATATGTGTGTAAAAATGCATGTAAAAGACACATGTAAAGTATGCAAAATGAAAGTGTAAATGGAACATGTGCACTTGATCCATGTTGAGAAAAGAGAGTGTAGAAGGATATCCTATACTTTCGGGGTTTTTTGGCCTATCCGACACCATAGGCCGAAGAAGTATAGGGAGGAATTTCTATGTCTCCTCTAACCTTTAACTGCTTCCCTAAATTGTGTGTGAAGAGATCTCTATACTATCCTAGTTTTTGGGTGATCCAAGCCGACTGATGGTAGAAGAATTATTGGGAGGAATTCCATTGTATCCTCCAACCATTAACTACTTCCCCAAATGCTAAGGACACCATGTCTTGTAAAAGCCATTGTGTATGGAGTTCATAGACTGGTCTAAACCCACTCATTGTATGTAAAACCACAATGCTAAGGGTGGAAAGTGCATTGAATTGAACTAGTGTAAACGCGTTGTGTAGACTATAAAACCCCAAATGATGCCCCCTCTTTAGGGGGCATGCGACATCGTTGATAGGAGAATGCAGCCCCAAAAGAGGACCAACCACATGAACTCTATCACTCTCCTAGAGGGGAAGGGAATGCGTTTGGTAGAAACCAAGGTGCACACAAACAAGGATGACTATCCAAATACAAGTGTTAGTACGAACAAACATGCATATAAAAAGACAATGTGTAATCTATGCAAACAATGTAAAAGCTACCAAGCAAAGTAGTGTAAACACGCAAGAAGACAAGTAAGCCACACAAAGCGGGTTGCAAACATGGGACATCACTCACAATGTCATAAGACATGCAAGGCCATCATGGATGCAACAAGCAAGTGTGTGCACACTAAATATAGGGCAAAGCCCACATACAATATCAAACAAACAAACACGTATGGAATTTAATATCCCTACATAAAAAATGTTGCACATGAAGCACTGTTAGCATGTTAGGAAGATAAAAAGTATGTAAAATGTGTGTATAACGAGGTAATGAAAATTTCTAAGTACAAAATGAATTGATAACACACCGTATGAGATGAATGTGGATGCCCCAATGACCAATATAAGATCCGTATTTGTGATCACAACTAGAAAAAGACATGAATGCACATGTGTAGATGATATAGATAAATGACATACAAGTAATCTAACTAGCATGTGTAATAAAGTGACCATGAACAAACACAAGTAAGCAAGAGTAAAAGCAACCATAATATGTAGTATGTTGTGGATGGATGACATGAAATGCAAGATGAATGGTAGGATCCACATGCCCCTCAAGTGAATGGAAATGTATGCAATGAAGTTCATTTGGTTTGCCCCCTTAGCAATCAAGAATGAACCATAAATGAGAGTGCGTCATCGGGAAATGGTTGAAGTGTGTGTTGTTTCTATATTGATGAGATACGACCCCAGAAATGATGTTTGTGTGAACCCTATAGCCAAAGAGTATATCATGACCAGATTGAACATATAAGTGATGATTTATCCTGAGTGTATATCACTATAAGATGAATAATAGGGAGTGGTGATGTAACCTAAAGTGTATACCACTACTAGATGAGAGAATAGGTGACAATTTAGCCTAAAGTGTATGTCACTAGCCTAGGAATGTCGCATGATGAAAGGTCAAATAGTAAATGTGTGATGAGTGTAAGGTCCATTTGATTTGTAAACCCTTGGTAGTCGAGTATGGACCGAGGAACTAAAGTGCGTCATAGGGTAGTGAGTGTAGTGCGTAGAAGATGATGTATGATGTGTGATGATTAAACGACCATGTGATGAGTAAAATATGTAAATATGCGATGTGTAGAATGTAATGTAAGATGTGTAGAATATGTAAAGTGTAACATATAGAGTGACATGTAATGTATGTAGATAGACTAGTAATGTAGTATGTAGGATGAGGAGTGTATGATGTTAGACATGCAGATAATATAAGTATGATATATGCATAATGACGACTAGTATGATGTATGATGTATGACACACGATATGTGAATAGATGTGGTGTGTAAGACCTATAGTGTAGTGTGTGGGGTTCATGTGTAGTAATCCCTCAATAGTCAAGTGTGAACCGAAGCACAAGAGTGTTTCATCGAGTAATGGTCGATGTTAGAACGTGTGATGAAGATGCCTATATGAAAATGCAAAGATGATAGATGCTTAAGGTGAGTGGGGGTGTATTAGATGTGATGCCCCCAAGTATGTGGTAGAGAAGGTGACTATGTGCCGCTATCAAGGAGATCATTGTTGTCATGATTGAAACCTACTAGAGCAACATTAGAAACTTGATAAGCTATAGAATGAGGAGGGTCATATAAGGACCCATTGTAGTGGAGTGTGTACACATTCATTGCATATTCTTCATCAATAAAAGTGATCGGTGGACAACCGTGAGCATGCCAACGAGAGATGTTTGGAATGTAAGTGGGAGAAGAATCATTATGAATAGAGATATTTCCAAAAGGCATAGGAAATGTAAGCAAAGAGTGATGAGCATCTATTGTACCTTGATATAGTCAAGCCAAGACTGTCCAAGTGTGAGTGGAGATTCACGATGGGTACACACAACAAAGACCGTCAAATGAAAGACACGTAAGCCATAAGCTACCGTAATGTGAAAATAGCCATGATAGAGGTGTGGTGAATGAAGAGGTGGTAAAATATCATTGAATGTCATGTCGAACCTAGCCAAACTGTCACATGTACAAATAGTTTCTAAGCACATGGAATCGATGGGGATGTGTTGCCAAAAGGTCATATTGATAAATAGTGTGCATGTAAAAGGAGGAAGTGGAGCTGCAACTTGTGGAGGAGAAGATGAAATAGTGGTAGAGGGAGGGGTCTTGAACCTATATTCGCATGGGTTATTGGTTACAAAGGTTTTTTGAAATAAGAACCATCTACACCAAGAGGAGTAAAATAAGGTTGTCCTAATGCCTCATCTATAAGTTCGATAGTGTTGACTTTGTCATCGAATCCTCACAATTATTAGTGTGAACAACATCATGTTGGATATCTTGATCAAGGATGTTGGTAGGTGGCACTATACATGGAGAAGTAGAGGGTGACGTAACTGGTAGAGAAGGAATGGTAGGAGGAACTGATATTATAGGTGAAATAATAGCCATAGTGCAAGTATAAATAGTTGGATTACTGAAAGTGGTAAAATGAGATTGTGAAGCACTAGACTTACCAATTTCAGATGTGTCAAGAATATTATATGGAATACGTTGCGAAGGTGGTATGGACATGGCAATAACATGATCTATATGACAATATTTGAATGGATCTGGATCTGCGGTGATAGTATGTTCATAGCCATCATGCAAAAAATTGACACATTGGTGAATAGTAGATGGAACTACTTGCATTGTGTGAATCCAAGGCCTACCTAACAAGAGATTGAATTGAAAGGAGGCATCGATGACATAAAACTCAGTGAGAACAGTCTTAGGCCCAACCCAAATGTGTAATGAGATAGTTCCTAAGCATGTGCGAGTGGTAGAATCATAACCACAGATGAGAGTGGAATTCTTAGAAATGAGATTATCGCTAATACCCAATTTCTTTAAGAGAGAATGAGAAAAAATTAACAACTGATCCATTATCAATGAGGACATGTTTGATGCAAGTAGTACTAACAATGATAGTAATGAGAAAAGGAGCACATGGATTGTTTTTAGCAAAAGGTGACATATCCTCATCAGTGAAATATATAATGTGTGGTAAATTACGAAGGGATTGTATAAGATGTGTAAAGGCCACCGCAAAATTATCACTTTCAATATGAATGGCCCGAATGGAGGCTTCTAGCGTGTCACGACAATCCGATGCATTACACAATAAGTCATATAGGGGGATCTTAGTGGGTGTATTTTTAAGTTGTTCAATGATATCACAGGAAAAAGTAGATGCCATAGGAGCCTCGGTGGGACCGGAAAAGGGTATAGGGCCAAGCATCATTATAGCATGTAAAAACCTAAAAGAGATCTACATTCACCAAAAAGACCAAGTGAACACAAATGCACGGATGTATGTATATATGTGTGTGTGTGTGTATATATATATATAGAAAGATGATGACACACTAAGAATCTATCTAGTATGGAAAACAAAGTGTAACATGTAGATATAATAAGCTAGCAAGAGTAAATGAAGCCAAGATATTTAAAATATTTGTATGAGTGTGACAGTGTTATGCAAAATATGAAGACGATAGAGCAACGTGACCCTCAATAGTCAAGAATGAACCATAGAACAAGAGTGTGTCATCAGGTAATGTGTTGTGTGAAAATAGATCATAGAAATATGTATCATGAAGCACTTGAACATAAAATGTGTAGTGGATTCGAGGTTCATTTCAGAATTATACCTCAATGATCGAGAATGAACCGTGGTACTAGAGTGCGTCATAGGGTAATGTTGATACAATGTGTGTAAAAGGGTGCGAGAGTGCATAGGGAGATTAGACATGATTCTCGAGCATGAAGTGTGATACTAGACACTAGAGACAACTGATAATTATGGAGGGGGAGAAATTGTGGTACCCCCAAGTGTGTAATTGGAGAATTATCAAGTAAATTCATATAGGAGATCATTAGTGTTGGGATCGTAACTGATTGGATTTAGACTAGAGACTTGGTAAGAAATGGTGTGGGGTTGATCATATAAAGATCTGTGTGGCATAAATTGTACATGCCCATAACATATTCTTCATTAGTAAAATGAGGTTGAGGAAAATTGTGTGCATACGAGCGAGTTAGATTTTGATTAGAGCCAAGAAATGAATCATTGCATATAGAAACACAAATAAAAGACATCAAAAATTAGATATCAGTGTGATTGGGATCTAGAATTCCACCAATGTAGCCAAGCTAAGACTATCCAAGTATGATTGGAGAGGAGGGGGGAGTGCGTGAAAGGAATCTTGATAAATGGAAGACGTAGACGCATAGGCCATATGTGATGTAAGGGATATACAACACTCTTATATGATATATAACACTCTTCTATGTTCTTGGTCATGTACACTTACCTTTACCATGCATTATTTAAGCTTGAAAACTACCATTATTAGTGCTTCACCACATCCCTTACTCGAGGATATCCATCTCCTTAAAGGAGTTAAACATGCAACAAATACTCAAAACACAATTAGCTCTATGCATTCCTTATAAATCTTGTCCTCAACATGTACTATAGAGATGAAAACATGAAACATATTACCCTCACCTCTTTACACCTATGGATCCACTATTCTTTGGCATGTCATCACACTATAATATGTTTCCTTAACCCTCTTAAGTATCAATCCTTCAACCAAATATCCCCTGTCTTAACTCTTTCATGAAGTACCCTACTTCCCTAGTTATGTCCAATCAAACTAGGTCACAATGGTCAATATGCCCAAAAATTTATATAGACCCCTAAATCATCTCTAATACCCTTAGAACCCTTTGTCTAGATTGTCCCAAGGTGATTTGACCCTACATTTGATCATCATGCAGTTGTTATTCACACTAGTTCCTCTATTAGGCCTTATTGTCCTACTAGTCCTTCCAACATAAAAATTGAGTTGGATCTAAAAATTTTCTGCTACAATGTCAAACTTGATGGATGATATAGATACCATTTTAGGAGTTCTTGCTTATATGTCAAAATATCTATTGAATCCTTTGTATGGAATCACACTTCCTTTGGATTATACTATGCAAATTAGGCCTCTATTAGCCCTTAAACATGACAGTAGACACTTACCTTTATGATCTCACCTTAATGCTTATGGATCCACCTCTGTAATGATAATAAGATGATGTCTACCAAGTTTGGTAGTTTGACTCTTCCATTAGGTTATGTATGCATTAAATTTCTCCTCTTTTAGACCCTCTGTGATAGTCTTCAACCAAGAACCATATGAATATCCTTCACACATGTGAATTTAGGCTTGAAACTTGACACACTTTTTCCGACGCCCTAGACAGATATTTCCACAAAATCTTACAAATTTTTTTGCTAGATGCAATTTTAGATATACAATGCCCTAGTTTGGGCTTGAGAGTAAAGAAAACAAGCCATAGAAAATTAGGGTTAATTTCATGAACTGAGAAAATTTTGTAGGCCTCCTTGGATCTCTGTCCACCTATCTACACCTTCACATATTTAAAGAATATCTTGTTTGATGACTGTCTTAATTCTACCTCTCGGCACGGGACAAAGGTGTTATACACAATTTTTAATTTACAACTATAAAATATACAAAAATACATTCTATTACCTATACCATGAAGCCTACATCCTCATTCATAAGTCTAGACCTCTGTTACATCATGTATATTCTTTCTCCTTGACTGATTCTCTCTAACACTCCCTTCACTCTACTAATTTTTTTGCCTTCTAAACTAGGATTCCTAGTTCCTAAGAGAGCTCAACTACATGACTAAAATTAGAATAGGATAAAACTTATCCATAAAACTATCTCAAGCTCGTTTTCAACCACATCCACCTCATGACACACCTAAAAATGGCCTTAATAGGCTTTGAAATAACTAATTTCCCTTTTTATCCTTGCTTACACACTCATTTTTCACTTTTTACAACATATTCAATTTTACACACCCAAACAAGTCACTCATCTACATGATATAAACTTATTCAAATATTCTCTCATGACCCTAGAACTCTAGGTCCTTGATTCTCCTGCATCGATTACCCAGCTTGAAAATTTTCCATGGGATCCTGCTCACGGGTCTTCATCATTTCTTGTTCCTTGATCTTGTTGCTACTCATGACTCCTCCATCTTTGTCACTTGTATATTAAAAAATTCTTGATCTCAATGTTGGTGTAAGCTTCCATGGTCTCATTGAATGATAGAAATTTTCTTGATCTGTTAAGCTCTTCAAGTGAGCAACATTCTTTCTCCTTGCTTTCCAGTTTCTTCTTGTCTCCTTTGATTGTACACCTTGACTTGCTTGTGTTTCTTGCCTCCCTACCACCACTCTGAACCTTGATTTTTTTTTCTCTTCATGGATTTTTTCCTCACAATTTCTTCTTGTAGTTCTTCTATCCTCTTCTTCATGAGTCTTATTAGAGACTTTGCCTTGATTTCTTCATGGTGATATGTAATCGGGGCATCCAAATCATGGTTAAATATGAAAGCATAAGGCTTGATTGTCTTTCCAACTGTTCCATCACCATCTTCTGCCCATGTTCACATTTATTCTCTTCATAATCTTATCTCACTTGGCCAATGAAGTGGAAATCTTCAATGTTTAAAACCAACGCCTTTGTACTCCTCAAAACCCATTTGATTCTGATTTGTCATATTTGGCCACTATAGATCCTTTTCTCATTCATTATATGGAGCATCTTCATGTGTGTATCCTCCTTGTGTTTTATTTTCTACTAACACTTCTTGCACCTTAACAACTTTTCTTCTTCCTTGCATTTGATCTACTCCTTGTGCTATGTCTCTCATGTCTTGTTCTTTTTCTGATTTAGCTTCCACCTAATTTCTCATATATACTAGACTTGTCATCATTTCATAACCTTGGATGACCATCCTTCTACCTTCATGGTTGTTGATGGACATCTTTTCATTTCTAGGATGGTTTGTATAACTTTTCTTGCCTTGATTTGTTTTACATTATAAGATTCCCTCATACCTTACCATCTTCACACTTGTCTCTTCCTAACTTGCATATATGGTTCTATCATGCAGACTAGTTTTCCATTTAAGGCATCATTCATCTTTCACATGTACACCCTACTGTACATATCCTGTCATCACATTCATCAAAATGAAAACTACATAGTCCTCCACTTTTGTTCTTTTTGTCACTCGTACAAGGAGTTATTTTTGTTCAACCAAGCTACACAAGACATGTATAAGTTTTCTAAACATCCAAACAAGATAATAATGAATACATCATTCCTCAAATATATGGTTTTTTTCACTTCAACTTAGTTTCTTGAATTACTATATCAGTTTCCAAACTTGATTTGGTCTCTCTTTCCTACATATCTATTCTTCTTTCATATACAATAATCCTAAGCAATTTAGACTTCATCAAGAAATATTGTAAAGTACTCACCTTCATTATTTAATGTTTTCCAATCTCCAAGTTTGTCTTGATCCTGTTATGTTATCCTTACATTCTTGTCCTTTTCCATTTACTTGATTTCCATTCTCCCATGTATTAACCTATTTTTTTCTCAAGATTTCTTTACTTCCACTCACACCTCTCTTATAAAAGAATTTAGTGCAAAACAAAATTTTAACATCATCAAGCTCCTTTTCATATGCAAATATACTTTGGTCATGTACACGCATACCTGATTTACAACTTAGACATCTAAGCTTCAACTTGGTGTTCTTCGACACTTTTTGGTTGCTCATATGGTTAACCTATTCCTCATTCAACTTCAAACTTTCTCCACCCAAATATTCATGTCCTTGGACTTATATCATAGTGCTCTCCTTGTTATGACCTATTTTCTCTCCAATCATCATGCATACTTGAAGTGAAATCTTGATCCTTGGACCTCATTCTCTGCTTGTTAAAAATGATTGCTTGAGTTATGACCTGCATATGTCTTTATTTTGACTGTCTTGACCGAGTTTTCCTCATTTTGACCTACTTTACCTTGTTTTCCTCTTGTATTGTTACCTTCAAGTCTTCCTTATTATCATCCCAAGCTTTCACTTTTTGGTTTGTTCTTGTTCTTATCTCTTCCTTTGGCTGCATTATCTTTTTCTTCTTTGATTTAAGATGTCTTTGATCAACAATTGACTTCTCTTTAAGTTGTTTCTCATATTTTTGAAGGGTTTGAAGGTAACCAAATGCTTGATTAGGCATGATTTTGCTCTTCTCTTTGTCTTCTTCACTTGCATTTTCTTTGTTCATGATCTCATTTGGAGCCTTTTCCTTCATACGTATAATTACACACTTACAAAACTAATTAGTCTCAAAAACCATAGATCCCTTGTCCTCCTTAGATTCCCATAACATCCTTTGATCTTGGTCAAACCCTACATTTTTCTTATGAACTGCTTCTTCACTCCTTAGTCCATACTCCGGTTTTTGGTACTTCCCCATGCTTCTTCTCCTCTCGATCCTACTTATCATGACCTTCCATGAGGTCTTCTAGGATCCAACTCCATGTTTCCTCTTTCTCCATACAACTCGTTGTTTGTTGTTGTCACACTCACCTTGGTGAACCAAATGATCTTCTTGGTCATCTTTCTCACTCCTCAATAACCTCATGTTCTTTCTCAAGCTCACTTGGGCTTGTTTCTCCTCCATTTGAATTTCATGATCCTTTTCAGTGGATCTTGACTACTGATATTCCTTGAAAACATTTGTCTCACATCTTCTTTCCAAGGACTCATTCACTCCTTCATGAATGCTAAGACCTGATTCTTGGCCTTCTTAACACATTATTTGATTCCAAATACCATACTCATCTTTTCCTTACCTATATGTTGATCCATCAAAGGAAATAAAACATGTTCTTTTCCATATTTCATTAGAAAACACTTGTTTACTCTACCATTGCAGATCAATCTCCTATCATACTTTGCCAGGGTCTACCTAGTAGTAGATGACACACATCCATAGGCATCACATCACACAATACTTCATCTCTTAGACTACCAATTTGAAATGGAACCATGCATTGTTGATTGACAAGAATTTGATGATATTTCTGAACCCATGCTACTCTATAAGGTGTAGGATGAACTAACCTTCTTAAGCCCAATTTACTGACCATTTCCTCTGAAACAATGTTATCTGTGCTACCATTATCAATAATGACATTGTAACACTTACCTTTTGTTTTTGCTTCTAGTCCTAAATAGGCTTCCTCTGCAAACTGGTTCTTGAACTTTGGCTTGTTGTTGTAGAAGGACTCTTCTTACCAAGAGTGACTCTCCATGCTTCGATTATCATCTAATTTTTCTGTCCTTTCTATGTCTAGTACATACTACTTCTAATTTTGTCATTCTTGACCATAGGCTTCGATTTCATGCTTCATATCCCTATGACCATTCATCAAGTCATTCATCTTGTTAATCACTTCTCCCTTGATCAAATCCATAATCCTTTGCAGGGATGGTTCCTCCTCTTTCACCATGTTGTCAACTATCACTTTCACACGCCTTCAACCAGCTTTAAATGCTTAAAAATTCTGTAATATATCCTACTATAACGGAGCTAACTAGCTCTGATACCACAATTGATGCAAGGGATAGACAACACTCTTATATGAAATACAACACTCTTATATATTCTTAGTCATGTAAACTCACCTTTACCATGCATTATTTAAGCTTGAAAACTACCATTATTAGTGCTTCACCGCATCCCTTACTCAAATATCTCCATCTCCTTAAAGGAGTTAAACATGCAACAAATACTCAAAACACAATTAGCTCTATGCATTCCTTATAAATCTTGTCATCAACATGTCTTGTAGAGATGAAAACATGAAACATATTACCCTCACCTCTTCACCTATGGATCCACTATTCTTTGGCATATCATCACACTATAATATGTTTCCTTAACCCACTTAAGTATCAATCCTTCAACCAAATATCCCTGTTTAAACTCTCTTTCATGAAGTACCCCTACTTCCCTAGTTATGTCCAAACTAGGTCACAATGGTCTATATGCCCAAAAATTTATATAGACCCCTAAATCATCTCTAATACCCTTATAACCCTTTGTCTAGATTGTCCCAAGGTGAATTGAACCTACATTTGATCATCATGCACTTATTATTCACACTAGTTCCTCTATTAGGCCTTATTGTCCTACTAGTCCTTCTAACATACAAATTGAGTTGGATCTAAAATTTTTCTTCTACAATGTCAAACTTGATGGATGATACAGATACCATTTTAGGAGTTCTTGCTTATACGTCAAAATATCTATTGAATCCTTTATGCGGAATCACACTTCCTTTGGATTATACTATGCAAATTAGGCCTCTACTAGCCCTTAAACATGACACTAGACACTTACCTTTATGATCTCACCTTAATGCTTATAGATCCACCTCTATATTGATAATAAGATGATGTCTACCAAGTTTGGTAGTTTGACTTTTCCATTAGGTTATGTATGCATTTAATTTCTGCTCTTTTAGACCATCTGTGATGCAGTCTTCAACTAAGAACCATATGAATATCCTTCACACGTGTAAATCTAGTATTGAAACTTGGCACACATTTTATGATGCCCTAGACAGAGATTACCACAAAATATTACAAATTTTTGATGGATAGAATTTTAGATATACGATGCCCTAGTTTGGCCCAGAGAGAAAAGAAAACGAGCTACATATAATTAGGGTTAATTTCATGAATTGAGATTTTTTAAGGCCTCCTTGGATATTTTCCCACCTATCCACACCTTCATAGATTTAAAGAATCTCTTGTTTAATGACTGTCTTAATTATACCTCTTAGCTAGAACAGGTGTTATACACGGTTTACAATTTATAAGTATAAAACATACAAAAATATATTCTATTACTGTACCATGAATCATAAATCCTCCTTCATAAGTCTAGATATCTGTTACATCATGTAGATTCTTTCTCCTTGATTGATTATCTCTAATAATCCCTTCACTCTACTATTATTTTTACCTACTAAAATAAGATTCCTAGCTCTAAGAGAGGTCAACTACATGACTAAACTTAGAATACGATAAAAATTATCCCTAAAACTCTCTCGGTCTTGTTTTCAACCACATCCACCTCATGAAACACCTAAAAATGGCCTTAATTGGCTTTGAAACAACTAATTTCCTTTTTTAATCCTTGTTTACACACTCAATTTTCACTTTTACAACATATTCAAGTTTACACACCCTAACAAGTCACTCACCTACATGATATAAAATTATTCAAATATTCTCTCATGACCCTAGAACTATAAGTCCTTGATTCTCTTGCATAATAGGTAGCGGTAACAAATACATATCCGTGATATAGGTGAGGAGAGTGAGGCAGGGGGAGGAGATCGGTAAGTGTTAATTGTAGTCACTTTTGCACCCACTAAGAACAAGGGAACCTCATGCGCACCGGCCTATCACCCAGTGAGGGGGCGCTCACCCGAGGCACGTGAGAGGGAGCTGAGTCTCTCCTTTATGTGAGTCTAGTGGAAGGCATAGCCCATGATTATGACTTAGTGATTTAACAGACATGAAGGGCTATAGAGCTCAGGACGGCTTCTACACCCCTTCAGTCATAATAGAACCAAAGCACGCAACAGAAATAATAGAACTAAGAGTTATACATCTACTACTATACTTAACCATTTAAGCAAGATTTACAATTATATAAGAACTGAAGTGCAATAGTAATATGCAGATAATACAGAGAAAGAGTCTTGATACATTTGTCACGGCAACCTTATCACATTCATTCATAGTGTTTACTTATAAAAGATTATAGAAGGTAGACCATAGTCATGCACCATATGTGGATCCATACATGTATTCTCACAAGACAAAAATTTCATTCCCCATTTCCCCATTACATCCTTACTTGAATTTTGTACCCATTTTCATCCCATAGTTCTCGCAGTAATTTTACAGAGCTCCGCTACCTTATTTCTGTCTCTCCTTCTTTGTCAAGGGCATGCGTATAAATAGGCCTTTGAGCTCTAACAAACTCCTCTGCAGCCTCGATTTTTCCCCGGGTTTCAGGTGTGGGTTGCCCTGGTACATGCCTCTCCATGTAATAATTAACTTTTTGGATCTTTTTATCGCAAGGTATATTCCCTCTAGGACACCCTGTCACCAGTGTAACCTTATCTAAACGAAACACGTTCTTCATGTGTTTTGTCCCAAAGGCTAAAAATGGCTAAGTATCGAATTGTTCTTCACTCAGTGCGTGCATCACAGGTTCTTCAAGAAGCCTTTTAATTCTGCCTTGCGCACCTACACTTGCGCGCTTCCCCCGACCATGCGCACCTATGCGCCCTTAAGATTTGGAAGCTAAAATAGGGCCCCAACATTACCCCACACTTCACTGTTCTCCACCCTTGAGAACCTTCTCAAATAATGCAGTACAAAATAATTCAAGGCCTTGCCTTGGAAAAGAATGGGGGGGAAAGAATAAAGAAAGGGGAAGAGAAAGAATAGGGGAAAATTTCCTAAAGAAGGAGGAGGAAAGTTTTGTTGGAGGTCGGCCTCCAGTGTACTCCAAGCACTGACTTCCTTCTATGCTTTAGTGTAGATGTCACCAACCAAGGTGCTCACCTCATCATAAGTTAGCCCTTCCCCTATGTGGTAATGGTCTCCACCACAGTCTCTAGTTCTTTAGCGTGGTCTTCCAGGGCATCCATCTTCCTTGTGATGACCTTGTAGAGCTCTTTTAGCCGGGTTTTGATTGAGACTCGCCGGTTCTCAATGGCTTGATTTCTTTTCTACCTCAGCTATGATCCTTTCCCGCTCGACTCTATTGCCCTTATTATTCTCTTTGAATTCCTTCAACTCGGCCTCGTTCTTTGTGCAAAGCGATATGCTTGTCACTTTTTCTTGATTTACGTAGTGGTCATAAGCGACCCCATGGTTTGTGTAGCTGATCTTACGTTGGCGAGCACCTTGTTGTATTCAGCCACAAGCGTGATGACCTTCAACTTGTCTTCTTTCTCCAAGTGTGCTGCTACCTCTTCTACTAACTCTAATGCCAAGGGCTGCCTCTCCATGGTGAGGATCCGAGTCAAGTCCTCTAGGCACTCCAGGGAGGATCTATAATTTTACACAGGAGGGTTAAGGTCTGGGTGCTTCATGATAATTGATTGGGAGATGAGCTCCACCTTCTTGGAAACTTTGCGTACCCTGGCCTTTTCCTCCTGAAGCTCCCTCTGTAGTTGAGCACTGATTAATTTCTCAAGGCTGAGATCCTTCATTAGCTTCACCACTTCTTCCTTCCTCTTCTCCAATTGGTCCTCCAAGACTCTAACCCTGTCATTTCTACCAAAGAGCCTAGCCTCAATTTCCACTGAGACTTTGTTCAGCGTGTTGCACACTTGCTCATCCGATAGTTGCTACATGTTTACAATGGGGTTGTCCCCTTTCCTTTGGACAGCTTCAATATTGCTCCTTGGTTAATCTCGAATTCAGGCTCATCGAGGTGGGAGTCAAATGCCCAAGATAGCATTTTCCTCGTTCGCGGGTATCCACCCTCAGGGTCAAAGGACTCCATGGCGGTGAGCTCCTTGGTGGGCATGATACTTTGGAAACATGCACGTAAAACTTTGTTGGGGTCATCAATGTAACTCATCATTGTTCTTCCCCCTTCCGCGTGTTTACTTCTGTGTGCATGCCCTTGGGAACAATTACCAAGAGAGTTGGTCCTTTCATGCTACTTCCACTCTTCTCCCTCTGCTCCTTCTTGAACTCACCGAGCATGAGCTCCACGTTGCACCCCAACTCTTCATTGACCAAGGCATCAATTATCTTCTCTTGCCTCCCTTGTTGCCTTTTCATCCACCTCCTCTTGAGTGAGCTTGGGCATATCTGGTTCCTTGGTACTAGCCCCTTCACTCCCCTCTTCACGCACGTGCCTTCCTCCCTTCGGGTGCCTTTCCTTCTTACAAAGATGAAGGCATCATTTGCATTCTTAGCCTCCTCTCCTTTCGAGTCATGGATATCAATTGGCTCTTGGTCCACCTCTAGCTCCTCCCCTTCATCATCATCCCTTTCACCTACATAGGTGTTTAGGTCATTTATATCTTCAGACCCTTGTTCCTCCGTTCCTTGTTCTTCTTCTCTTGCAGAAAATTTTGGAGTGGGGGATGCTATCTTTTCTTCATCTGAAGGTTCTTCAGGGGATGGTGGCTTTACGAGGCTCCGGGGTATTTTCCTTGACCACCATTCTTCTCTTCTTCTAGACATAGGTACTCAACCCCGTGGTACCTACATCTTGCCTTTCCACCACCCCTTGTTCTTCCTCTTCTTCTTCCTTCTCCTTGCGCTTTAGCGCTGGCTTCTTCCTTCCCATGGGGTCGTCTAGGATGGATATTTCATTTTCTACATATGCACCCTTTTCAAACTTTGGTCTTATGTGTAGGTAAATTCTGCGGCGGCGCTCTCGTGAATCAGGTAAGGTCACCAGCCTTACGATGTGCACGTCCTACGACATGTACCTTTCAACGTATGCACGCTTTCCTGGATAGACTAGTTTCTTCCTCATCTCTCTATGTTCACTTTTGAGGGTGGACAAGTCGAGTCTTAACTTCTTCGACTCCTTATATCTGTTTACCCCTGTTTGGAAGAATTGGGCAGTAAAAGAGAAGGGGAGTTTGCAATAGGGGCTCCAACTGCCATCCACCAAGATAAATTTGCCAATGCAGAAGTGTTGGTACACCGTGAACTCTGCGTCTCCTCCAGTTGCCATGGGGAGTTGCTCAGGATCCACCATTCTACCCTGAATGCATTCCTAAGGCACGTATACCATTTATCCAAGCGTGCCTTGTGCACCCCGTCATTGACTCACAAGTATACTTTTAGAACTTATCTCATGGGGCGAAGGGTATTCATCGGGGTACTCCCATACGAACTTATCAAATGCATCTGACACCCCAATTTCTGAGAACACAATGGTCAATAGAATGTTCCCAAACAATATCTTTCCTCCATCCTCTGCGCTGCTTATAATCTCATCTGCTATGTACTAGGAGATATTATACATGGTGCCTTACGTGACCTTTCTGCAGACATTCAACCAGGGCTTGCTCACTTGGGTCCACCTCTCTTGTCCATTTATCTTGGAAACGAGGTGCACGACCATTTTCATCACCGGATCACTAATATCTGTGACGTCGTAGTACTTTGATCACTAATTTTTGACTTTCCTCCTTTGATCACGCCTCCTTCAATGTTCCTCACACACAGAATCGATTACCTTTGCTCTAGTTTGTAGATCAACTGGACCGATTGCGTGTGAGTTTCGAGATTCTCCTTTGCATGAATTAGCTCTCAAACCCTAGCTTTTGAAAGAAAATTATTATTCTTGTTTTCGCAAAGTAAAATAATGAACTTTCCATCCTTGTATTTATAGCTTTTCCCGCTTTTACGCATTAAAGGCTAGGCTACCTACCACCGTACGACAATATTTAATGTGGCATTTTCAAACAAACCCATCTTTAGTGCTTTTCCTCACGTGCCCAATCCTTGTGCGAAATGTTTTCACCCGCGCCCAATCCTTGCGCGAAACGTTTTCAACCTTCTGGCGTGCAAACAATCAATCTTGAGAGAAGACCTTTGCGCATGTGTTACCAGTGCCAAAGGCACCTCTTCCATCCTCATGATTCTTGCTTTTACCTACCTCATGTTTTTGTGCTTTTTCCTCCTTTGTACGTGGATTTCCAATGGAACTCTATTTTGTCATCCATATGCCTTCTTAATGCATCTTTTCAATGGGCCAATTCGAATGGTATTACCAACTCAGTCTTCCTGCAGAATAATTTCATGCCTCTCTTAATCACCTCACCCCACACTAAATTGATGCGCGGTCCTCTGCGTAATCATAAGTTTAAAAAGTAATAAGGTTTCCGGTGCCCAAGGCGCAAAACAAGACAACAACGTGAAAGGGAAAAACAAGAAAGGAAAAGCATAAAAGGAAACTCTAAACTAACTGGCAGAACTACCTTATTTACAAACACCAAGAAGCATTATTTATAGTAGGGCTTCAACCTACTCCCATTGAAGTGTCCAGGTAATTTTGTTCCATCCAGTGCTTGTAGCTGGCACGCGCCCGAATCAAGGATGTATGAAATTACATAAGGACCCAACCAATGCACCTTCAACTTTCCAGGATGTCGTAGAAATTTAGAATCATATAGCAATACCATCTGGCCAACCTCAAACTATTTGTTTTTAATGTGGCGGTCGTGCCATGCCTTTTGTTTAGCTTTTCGGTGAGCGCCTTTCATCCAACTTTATTAATTCATCAATTCTTCCTTCCAGTGCTTGTTCATCGTCCAACCCTCCTGTGTGCGCTATACGCAGTGATGGTAGCATAAATTCAACTGGAAAAATAGCCTCTATGCCAAACACTAGTTGAAATGGTGTGGCCTTGTTTAACCTTTTATACGTTGTTCTGTATGCCCAAAGGATTGCTGACACCTTGTCATCCCAATCCTTCCTACCCACGTCACATATCTTAGTCAATGTGTGACTAAGGATTTTGTTGAATGCCTCTATAGTCCCATTTTCCTGAGGGTGATAAGGGGTAGTCTTGTGATGGGCTACCATGAATTCTACTAATAGAATCCTGATTGTTTCATTTAAGAAGTGAGTGCCCCTATCACTTGTTAAACTTAATGGGAACCCATACTTGCTGATAATGTTTTCCCATAAAAATCTAGCAGTCGTGGCTACGGTGTAATTCCTAGTGGGTGTGGCCTCTGCCCACCTTGTCAGATAATTAGTACAGGTAATAATATACCACGAGTTAGTCCTTCGTGCAACTAGTGAGATTGGTCCAAAAAAATCTATTGCCCACTTTTCAAAAGGTTACTGCGGCGCGATGGGGCATAAGGGTAACTCGTCCCTTTTTCCGGGTTTTCCCAAGGCACTTTGGTAGTGGTCACGAGCCTCACAAAACTCAATACAATCATGGTGAATCGTCTCCCACCACATTCCAGTGACTAGGATCTTGCACGCAGTTACATTCCCTGCATAGTGTCCTTTGACAATCCCACCATGGGCCTCTTCTATTATAGCTACGCGTTCATGTTCTAGTACACACCGATGCAAAACCTCATCATGACCCATTTTATAGAAATCCCCATTGATCAACATGAAGGGTGTTGCACATATGGCTAACCTTTTCCTTTCCAGAGCATTCATCCTTTGGGTGCCACACCTTCTTTGAGAAAGATAACAATGTCTTCTAGTTCTGAGGCGCGTGCCGCAACCTGAACAATTGTGCATCCGACATGGTTTCCTCAATACTCTGTGCATCCTCTCCCGAATCAATCCTTGATAAATGATCTGGCCCACAATTGTTCTTTCTTGGTTTTACCACCACTTTGAATTCAAACTCCTGAAATAGAAGAACCCAACGACATATGCACCCTTGCAACACTGCTTTGTTTACCAGATACTTCAAGGCCATATGGTCAGTGTAGAATATGAAAGGAGTTACCAATAGATATTTCCTAAATTTGTGGAGCACGTAGATCATTGAAATGCCTCGTGCTTGGTCGTTGTATAATTCTGTTCTACTGGTGTCAACTTTCTACTTGCAAAACACAAAGGATGATCGACAATCACCTCTCCTGGTTGAGCAAGAAACGGCTCCTATTCTTTGCACTGAGGCATCAACATGGACATGGAAAGGTTTATCCCATGATGGGAATTGTAGAATAGGTGCGGTGATAAGCCTTTCTTTTAGAGTGTCAAATGCCCTTTGCTGCGCCTCTCCCCACTGAAAGGCACTCTTATGTCTGAGCAATATTTCCAAAGGCGTGGCGATCTTGGCATATCCCTTAATGAACTTTCTGTAGTACCTAGTGTGTCCAAGAAATCCGTGCACGACGCTTTGGCTAGTAGGCTCCCCTAACCCCCCAATAACTGTAACCTTCGCGAGATCCACCGATGGCGCTCTTTACATATGATATGCCCTAACAACATCCCAAAAGGAGTTGCAAAGATACATTTCTTGATGTTGAGGGAGATCCTTAACTGCCACATCTTTCAAACATCAACCTTATGTTGTCACAATGGTCCTTTACTAACCCATACATTGTCCAATCATCCAAATATACTTGAAGGAACTTGTGGATGAAGTCCTTAAATGCTTGTACCACTATGCGCAAAAATACAGTGGGTGCATTCTTCAGCCCAAAGGGCATGACTGTATATGCAAAGCTTCCCCACTCGGTGGCGAAAGTTGTCTTATCTTGGTCATCCTTGGCAATCCTTACCTGGTGATATCCCGAGAATCCATCCGTAAAGGAATAGACCTTGCGCCCAACAACTCCTTCCGAATCTCTTCAGTAAAGGGGGTGGGAAAAGGATCTATTATACAAACAACGTTTAATTCCCTGTAATCCACACATATCCTAATCCGCCCATCCTTCTTTATACTGATCACCATTGGACTTATCCACTCTGATTCCTCCACAGCCTCAATGATACTGGATGCTATCATCTTGTCTAGTTCTTCTTTAACCCTTAGACACATGTTGGGATTCATCTTGTAAGGCCTTTTTCTGACCGGGTGTGCACCATCTTTCAACCTTATCCTCATTTCCCCCAATGAATGGTGGACACCTTTCAACTCATGGTATCCACACAGAATAAATCCTCAAATTCACGTAAGAGATCAATGATCTTTGATACTTCCTTGTCTGACCAATAGTCCCCAATGATAGCCTCCTTGGGCTCCTCTTCCGAGCCGATGTTAACTTTCTTGGTTTTGAGTGGTTCATGATATGCATGCGCACATGCATCCACACTGTCAACTACTTTGCGCACCCAACCGAATGGTCGACATTCAGGCTCTCTATCTCCTCTCCATCAACAAGGTATACCATCTTTCCTTTCTCCTTTTCAGCACACGTGTGCTTGAATTGTATGTCTTCTGGTTCCTCCTCTTCAAACCGCGCTTCTAAACTAGGTCCACCGAGTAAGTTTACTAACCTATCTTCCGCCATGGTGCAATCCCCCAGAGTGAGGCACTTGATAGTCTACAACACCTCATCAACTGGTTGCTTGGTACTTCGGTACTTGAATGTGTGGACCAAGTCAGCCATTAATTCCTGCCAACTTCCCATTTGGTGGCGTGTTTTAGAATGGATATACCACGCATGCGCACAACCTTGGAGTGTTGAATATAACTTATGCACCCAAAGAGAGGGCGGTAGAGCTTGCGCGCCTTCTCCCTAAACCCTTACATGCTTGGATGTCGAAGAGGTGGGTCCATTTCCATTGTAATCCTTAATAATGGTGGGTATGTTGCTTTTAGAGAATTGGACAGGTGAGAGTAATGAAAATTCACACCATTCCAACAAGTTCTCACTATCGTGGCCCACTACCTTGCTTCTGCTTTGTACCTATCGAAACATAACCTAGCATACTTCGTCATTTGTCCTCCCTCCAAAGAGCTTCCATTTCTCTCAAAAATACCTCGGGGTATGCATCCCTAAAATAATTTTTTATTGTCTTCCCTCCTAGGCACCGAACTGTATGCACTATTGTTACCTTGGTTACTGATCCTTTCAGATGTCACCCAATCAATTCATAAGTCCCACGCGCCCAATTATCACATGCTATACTGGTAGTATCACTGACAAATTGAGCATCATCAAACTAGATGACTCCTTCATAGGGTGGATGGTCTCTGGATCTCTTATGGAGCGCACATATATTCTGTCCAGGACTTCCTCCCCAAGGGGTTCAGTATAGGGGGTGGACTTCCCATCAACCAATGGTATAACTACCCACTCTTCCTTGTTTTCAAAGCTTATGTACCCCTTGTTAAACCAGAGATCTGCATTATTCTTATAACACCACGGGCACCCAAGTAGAGAGGGAAATTATCTGCCTTGGCAAGCGCCAAGACTTCAAAATCCCCAGTGAACCTAGTCCCCTGAATTGTAATGGTTGCATCCTTCAAGACACCTATGGGCATTGCCTTTGTTTTATTTGCCATATACAACACATTCGAAGATGGTTGTAATGCAGGTCTTCCCATTTGATGCCAGGCATCCAGAGTGAGAACATTAACCTCCGTGCCTGTCAATGAGGATGTTGCTAAGAAACCATCCATCCACTACTGTGTTCAGGGTAATCTCTTTGTCATAATCAAGGCTATGAGGTGGGAGGTTTGCATGTAGGATCTGCCTTTCGTGTTCTTCCCCAGTGCGTGGCACCTTTTCTCTCAACCATGCCCCTAGTAGGGGAATAATATTCTCCTACCTCAGTAGTTTACACACCTCCTTAACCTCATCCAAGTCATCCCTTGGTGCTTCTACTGGTCTCCTTTGCTCATCTTTTCTAGTCTGCTCTTTTAAGCATTGGATCTCCCCTTGTAAACTTTGAATTACGTCCATGGTTTCTTGGTAAACTTCTTTCTGGTGAGTTGGGTTTGGATACTTCCCATGTACTACTTCTTCTCTCAAAACCAAAGGTCTCTGCCTAGGCACTTCCCTTGCACGTGTGGATTCCGCCCTCGTTGTTACCATAACAGGCTCTAGTTTTGATTCTCGTATTACTCGCGGAAGCCATTGCACGTCAGCCTTCTTAATACTCACCATGACAGTGCCCTTATCCTTTCGGTGTTCTTTGACTCATATGTTCATACAACTCTGGGCATTCTTCGTACTTATGTTTTTTCCACACTAGGAGCATTGTAGAAGATCTGGACATTCGTGCTTATAATGGTTTGTGGCTCCACAATTAAAACACGTCCCACGTAGGAACTCACTTCTTCCTCCACGGTTACCACGACCACGAAATCCTCTGCAAAACCCTCTTCCATGCACATCTCCATCTCTGCACTCCTCATACCGATGTTCATCCCCTTTGGAACTACTGGTAATGCCAGTTTGGTGCACACCAAGATCAATTGCCTCATGAATCTGGTCAATCAATCTACAATCCTTGGTGTCATGTGTGGTTGAGGTACATATTTTGCAATAACAAGATATGTTTTTGTGGATTGCACGTAACATAGGGGGCACCTACTTGCATCATGGTCCTTGTGACATATTTCATAGTTTACTGCCATGACACATACCACCTTCCGAGTACATATCCCACCATTATCCTTTGTGTGTCCTTCCACGTTACAATCCATGCACCACATTCCTCTGTGAATCTTTGGAACTGTGTTGGCAGACAATTTCTCCAATTGCTTAGCCATGATAGCAATCTAAGCCTCCAGAAATGGGCTAACACCAGTGTCAACACTACCAACTGCTTCAGTGTGTAAAGTAGCTTCCAATGTATTGTGCGGGTTCTGTGAACGTTTTATGAGATAAGGCCCTCCTAAAGGGTGTGATCAACCCTCCGACAAACCACTGAGCATGTTGTGAAGGGTGGATATCATAAGATAGTTTAGAAAAAGAGTTTTAAAGCACGCATCATATTCCCGCAAACTCTTTGCCATTCCCTGCTGGATCTCTTTGCGAGAGCTAATGCTCTTCTGTTCAAACTTAGGTATGTGGAATTCCGCTAAGAATGCATTTCTCAGCGTGATATAATCCACAACAGTCTGATGAGGGTCATACTTTCTATACCAATTATACGTGCATCCTTGCAAGGTCGTCACAAATTGACTGGCCTTTCAATCTTGGGTCGTGATTCCCTTCACGCGCCATAGTAGCTCACACTTATGCACATGCTCCACGACATCTTCTATTCCACTATAATCTGACAAGTGTAGAGACATCTTGAAAAAGACTTGAGGAGGTGGCTGAGGCCCTTGCCCTCCCGATCCAGTCCCTTGGTTTCCCCCGGTGTTTCCTCCTCCGCCGGATCCACTAGATCCTGAGCCACCAGCTCCACCACTTCCACCTCTGGATCCTCATGTATTAGGTACAGGGCCTATGTTTGTCGTCTGAGCGCTCCCGTCGTCCCACTGAAATGTGCATTGACAACTTGTGAACTAGTACCACTCCCAGTCGTAGTTCCTCCACCACCTCCTAATGCACTTCCAAAACTAGCCATATACGTGCCTTGCCCAAACATTCCACTGAATACCTGAATAGTGTGTGAAGACATATAAGTCCCAAACAAGAAATTATATGTTCTAGGCACCGATCGGTTGCTTCCATTGATATCAAATGGATCAACTGTACTCTTCCCTCGTTTGAACAAGCCAAGTGCCAAGGTCCGGTCACTAGGTGGGGTCAGATGCACGCCAACGACTCTTCTCTCTCTCGCTACGGACTCTCATCAAAAGCCGCAAGGTTTTCTCTTCCAGATTTACCAAGATGGTGTACCACAGACTATTCGGGTTTGACATCCTCCATGCAAACCTCAACTACTTTCCACCATGTCTGGCTCCATAACCCACTTGTGATCCTACGTTGTCTATTGATCTCCTTTTCACGTGCTTTGTTATACTTGAGTCACCTCTCCTCCCTTTCCTGTTCAATCGTCAGATCAGCCATCCTTCCCCAACCTGGCTTCCTCGCCTAACACTCAGGGTGGTTTAGTCGGTCATAGGGAATGCCTCTAAACACATGGTTACCATCAAGATTTTGATCGCAAGGGGAATAACATGCAAAAATGATCCCCTGGGCTCTCGCAAGAACTCAAACTCAGTAACTTCTGGACATGAATACGTGGAAATAGCGTATTCCAAAGTGTAGCTAGCCAATACTCCCTTCCACCAATGATCTATAGCATGGGTCCACGTTAGATCAACATCTTGCGAGGTTCGATATGTTTTAGGTCCAAGGGTATGATCATGTAACGCCAATCTGATCTAGATGTATAAGCTGAGAGCCATTCAAATAACTCTACTGGGAAACAACAGAAGAAGGTTTCATATAACTCATGATAAAGAGTGTCTTCCACCCATCTTCACATATCAAACCCAGATCTGGTACTAAATCTCTGAGAAAATTCATCCTCCGTGCTCTTAAACCAATCTTCAACACCTTCAAGTGTTAAGCGTTCCACCATCACTTTTTACAGAGATCATGATATATGCCATGCTTCCCTACTAACTTCGAAAAGAGGTCTCGGTAATGGAACCAAGATGTAGTCACTTTTGCACCCACTAAGAACAAGGGAACCTCATGTGTGCTGGCCTATCACCCAATGGCACTTAGGCGCTCACCCGAGGTGCGCAAGAGGGAGCCGAGTCTCTCTTTTATGTGAGTCTAGTGGAAGACATAGCCCGTGATTCGACTTATTGATTTAACTGAGACATGAAGGGCTATAGAGCTCAGGATGCTTCTACACCCCTTCAGTCATAATAGAACCAAAGCGCGCAATAGAAATAATAGAACTAAGAGTTGTACATCTACTACTATACTTAACCATTTAAGCAAGATTCATGATTATATAAGAACTGAAGTGCAATAGTAATATGCAGATAATACAGAGAAAGAGTCTTGATACATTTGTCATGGAAACCTTATCACATTCATTCATAGTGTTTACTTATAAAATATTACAGAAGGTAGACCATAGTCATGCGCCATATGTGGATCCATACATGTATTCTCACAAGACAAAAATTTCATTCCCCATTTCCCATTACATCCTTACTTGAATTCTATACCCATTTTCATCCCATAGTTCTCGCAGTAATTTCTGAGCTCATACCTTATTTCTTCTCTCCCTTCTTTGTCAAGGGCGTGTGTATAAATAGGCCTCTGAGCTCTAACAAACTCCTCTGTAGCCTCAAATCTAGCCCCAAGTGTCAAGGTGTGGGTTTCCCTGGGCGCATGCCTCTCCATGTCATGATTAACTTTTTGGATCTTTCTATTGCAAGGTATATTCCCTCCAGGACACCTTGTCGCTAGGCTGGAACCTTATCCAAACGGAACACGTTCTTCATGTGTTCTGTCCCAAAGGCCAAAAATGGCTAAGTCCCGAATTGTTCTTCGCGTGGCACGCACATCCTGGGTTCTTCAAGAAGCCTTTTGAATTCTACCTTGCGCGCCTACACTTGCGCGCTTCCCGGCCATGTGTGCCTACGCGCCCTTAAGATTTGGAAGCTAAAATAGGGGCCCAACATTAATCCTAGGTGTGCTAAGTCATCATGCGTGTAAAAGTTTCATAGAAAGTGGGGTTGAATGGAATATGAGGCCAATAAGAGTCATGTATGAAGAGAGTGCATGTGAAAGGATCAAGGTGCAATGCATAATGAGTTTGGGGAGATGCAATGTAGGTGGTAAGATGTCCAATGTATGGACGGTCCCTTGGAAAGGTATCATCAAATTAGTGGAAGGAGGAGGTTTTTGAATTGATATTCACTAGGGCCAATAGTAAAAATGTATCTTGGAAATAGGATTCATCTATTTCAAGAGGAGTAAAGTTGAGATTGCGTAATGTATCATCGTTAAGCTCTACAACATTGACCTCGTCATCAAAATCATCAGTGCTAACATTATCTTGTTGGATAACATTGTCAAGGATATTAGAAGGGGTGGATCCAGATGTAGGATTGAGAGGAGCCATGACAAGTGTGGTAGTGGTGGATAGAGAGGTAGACATGGCGGGTATAGGAGATCGAGTAATATGTGTAGTAATAGATGGAATGGATGTGAAGGTATAAGATGGACGTGAAGCACTAGATTGAACCACATCATATGTATTGATAATATGATATGGAATAGGTTGCAATAGAGGTATGTGCATATAAGTGATTGGGTCTATGTAGCAAAATTTGAACGGATCGAGGTCAACATAAATGGTATGCTCATAGCCATCACGTAGGAATTTAATGCACCTATGAACAGTAGAGGGGACAACATGCATGACATGAATCCATGGTCTATTGAGTAATCAATTGAACTGAAATGATGCATCAATTAAAAATAATAGAGTAGGAATGATTTTAGGCCCAACTTGTAGAGGTAAGGTGATAGTGCCCATGCATGTGCGAGTAGTGGAATCATAGCCCGAATGAGAGTAGAGGATTTATTGATTAAGCTATCGAAATTTGTAGTTTCCTAAGGAGAGATAGAGCACATAAATTTATAGTGGATCCATTGTCAATGAGTACACATTTGATACAAATGGAGCCAATAATAGTGGTGATAAGAAAAGGGGAAAAAGGATTGCTAGCAGCAGAAGGAGGGATATCCTCATCACTGAAAGATATGACATGTGGTAGATTTTTTAGGGATTGAATGAGATGAGTAAAGGAAATAGGAAAATTATTACTTTCAATGTGGATGGAGCAAAGGGAGGCCTCTAATGTATGACGACAATTGGGTGCATTGCGTAAGAGATCATAGAGATATATTTTGGTGGTGTATTCTTAAGCTGCTCAATAATGTCATAACATTTAGAGGTGATGGGACAGAGATGAGTGGAGTTGTAGGAGGATGAGTGTGGTGAGTGGTGACTACATTGATGTTAGATCAGACATTGGAGTAATAAAGCGGGGAGGGTGTTGGGTATGGGCGCATAAAATCGGTGGCGGTGGTAGCCATGCTAGAAACCTTGGTTGGAGTATAAGAGGAATAATAAGATTGATCCATGAATTTAGAAGAAGGGGATAGATTTCGATGCATTCTCAGAAGGTAGGGTTGGAGCAAGCGGGTTCACCAAATGATTTAATTTAATTTGAATTAAATCTATATTGCAAAGTAACTATTGTAACAAGTAATATATAAATGATAAAATACAATAATGACATAAGAAAACTAGCATGTATAATATAAAACCCTAAGAAAGAGAGGGAGGTAAGAAGACTTAGCTGATATCCACGTAATTTGGGGGTGATCCAGGTTGTTTAAGTCTTGAACAAAATGTGAACAACATCATAAACACTCACCGTAAATTCTAGAACCTAGGAACAAAGATGGATAGGTGCGCTCGCAATAGACAAGGGCGAATGGATGATGATGACTAGATCTAGGTGTCTTTGGTGACCATGCAAGAGATTAGAATCTGATTTCTTCTATGTCGTAAGGGCTTTCTTTGTTAACTCCTATTGGTTTCTGATATTCACTCCTTGATCACTAAAGGTACTTGTAACCTGTAAGAAAGAAGTTCACTTGCACATACCCACAAACCACATCAAACCTAAAAAGGAAAATGTAGAATGGGGAGTTAGAATGACCTCGACGGTCACTCGAAGAGTGAACTTATGATTGAGTGCTACACTACATCTCATAATCCATGTAGTTCTTATGTGTGTGTGTAGAAATGATGCCCTAGGATTCCCTTGTGCAAGTTACACAAATGATAGTGGGCTAGATCTAGAATGTAGCAATGTAATAGTATGTGTGGATGGAATAGAATAGACTTCTCATTCCTATGATGTGTATGTAGAAGTATGCAAACCCTTTGTCCCTTAAATGGATGCTATATGGATGCCTTTGAAGTGCTTTAGTGCCTTTGGAATGCAATATTAGGTGATGATAGTAATGCTTAGTGTTTGGTCCTTATTTTTGAGAAGTAACTAAGTATATATATGATTCCCTTGTTTGAATTTCATAATTGACAAACTGGAAGGCCAACCCATAAGTGAAAAAGATGCCCAAAAGATAAAAGAGACCCAAAAAGAGTGAGTAGGTAAGAAAGTCAGGAGCACCTAGTATGGATAGAAGTACTTGGGCGTTGATGTCCTAACTAGGTTCCAGTGTACTGTGGCCATAAAATATAAAATTTTCAAGTTTTGTCAGTTTGTAGGGTGTGTAAGACCAAAGAAAAACAAGAAACAAAAAAAAAAGGCCAAATATAGTTGTCAACCACTAACTTTCTTGCTTAGGAATCATGTATACGTTAGTATGCTTTTGGACCTAGAAATGTACCGAAGTGCATGATTTTGTGTCTACACATACAACATAAATATTATAAAATAAACATGGAATCATATAAGAGAAATACATATAAAAGCACATAAAATGCATGTGGGATAAATCAATATGGCATAGAACATTTCTAATCAATAATTTAGAAACTACTAAGAAAGGATCAAATAATTTTATTATATATAAGCAAACATAATCATAATCAAGCAAAGCATAATAAATATCTATAGATAACCACATGTCATACAATATAAGATAATAAAGGGAATTTTATAAGTAGCTCTATATCACCAATAGACAAATTAAAACTAAAGATATAACTTATAAATGTATGTCCCCAATATGGAAAATATTTCTCCATGGTATAAGACTAAAGAATCATGGAGCATGTGTGTGTGTGTATGGTAATGTCTAGTATGTATGTCCTATAACTAATTTTTTTATATCGTAAAAGGATAGTGTGTATAGAAGTAGGTATGTAAAGTGATAAGAACGAAAAAAATGTATGAGTCTCATGTAGTAATAAAACAAGTCAAAAAAACATTCTACTTTTGGATTTTTGCAATATTTGAATGTTTTTAATTTTTAAATAACTAGATGTAGATATAAATCTTGAATTAGACATGAAATATTTCAATACAAAGTAAGCTATATGAATAGAAGAATGGAGGATGGTTCTTGGTAGCTACAATTCCCTCAACTATCGCATGTATGTGTTACATCATTAGGAAATGTGTACTGTCAACTTAGAACTAGGTGTTAGAAGAATAAGTCATGTAAAAAAAAATACTATAAATAAGAAAGTGGGTGATAAAGGAACCATGATTCTCTCCCTACCTCTCAACTTTATATTTCCAAGTTTCACTATGTAAAATGAAACATTAATGGTATTGAAAGAAGAAATCGATGCCAAATCCAACAAAAAGTGCAATGATTATCAAGGTGGAGCCCAAAATTGAATGGTGAAATATAATTACCAAAATAATTTCAAACCTTACTGCTTAGGAATATGGTATGCCATGGTTACTTTAATGACTTTAAACAATTCTCTTTGTAAAAGTCACTTAATATCAAGTGCTTCTAAGATACCATTCCAAGAGGTATACAATACCACATTACTTCTATACCACACAATTTTCATACTAATGTGCCATTATCATTTTTGAAACCTCATTTCCTTTCCAATTTCTCTTTCTAAGAGTTTATCTCCTAGAAACAACTACTTAACTCCAATGGACTTACATAAAAATCCAACAATATGCAACCAACAACCAACACTATAAATGAAATGTGTATACTAATGGACACATCATAATAGCCATAATATGATGCAATGGTATCAACGTAAATCATAACAATATGCAAGAGAGAAGGATGGCCAAGATCTAACTCTATGTGTTAGTGTATATTTGGTGTTACCCTACATCTTTTCCTAGCTCTCGGTACCATCCTCCTTAAGTACCCAAAATTTAAAATGGCTATCACTAATACTAAAACATGATAATAAACCACGTAACATATGTAGAACTGAAAACCAAATGGAATAAATAAGTAAATATTATTTCCCTATCATGTACCGTAAGTGAACTCATGAAATACCACCACTAAAACACTTGTCATCAAATTATGAAAAGATATACCCATATACATATAGCTAGATTATTTCATCTCATAATCAAAACCATGGAATCATATAATGTCCAAGGTCCATGAGAAACCAGAAAATAATAACACACATAATAGTTTGTGCCTTCTAAGCTCACATCACAATCATTTTTAAAATTAAAAAAATGGGGAATCAAAACTATTACAAGACACAAAATGATTACAAGTGACTTATGTTGAAGTTGTAATATTAGGGAACCTATTATATATTTGAAGCATACCCATGCCATGAAAAATAGTTCCACTCATTTAGAGAAAAATATTTTTTTACCTATATTGCATCCATTAAAAAGATAAGGGTTATTCTGATTGAGTATTTTTGGCTTTCATCATGTGTTAATTTCAATACTTTCTGCTCAAAGGGGTTTGATTGAAGTAGCCCTTGAATTCAAAACCTATTTTTTAGAATTTTAAAAATGGTGATGCTAGATTAGAGTTGTAATGAAGAAATACAATTTTCTAGTGACTCACAAAGAACTTTGAAAATATGTGTGAGATTTATAGAGATCACAAGAAAAAGTTTAGATTTGCATAGTCATATTTTCATTCACATAAAAGTAATGAGACCCATATTATGGTTTTAGCCATAAATTTTTTGTACTTGTATTTTTTGGATCCCTATAAAAATTTATTTGTTAGTTCTAAGACTTTTGGGTTCTGTTCACCTTCCTTCCTAGACATGTTATTCACTAGTCATTGTTGATAATTATCTTGAGATTCATGAAAAATTGAATAATATCCTAAAAATCCTAATTATACTCGTATTTTATTTATTCCAATTTCATTATGTTCAAGGTAGTTAATATTAATGTAATTAGACATGTTACTAATTTATATCTGAATTAAACCTAGTATCAATGTAATGTGTTTAGTGTAGTGCATATTAGGAAAAACCATTTTCCACATCTACAACATTGAACAATCACTTGAAGACAATTTTTTTGTATATACAATTAACATGTTTTCCCAATATATCCTCTTAAGACCTACATTTCACAAAAGTATACATAAAACCTCTAAATATATTAAAGATACATAGTTTAAAATATTGAGTTAAGCATTCATTGTTCTATGTTGATAGATTTGAAATTTGAAAATACTTTCTCAACTTTGTTATATCAACAAATTTATTTATTTATTTATTTAAACCCAATTAGAATATATAATAGTGGGTAAATATCCTAATTAGGTTAGAAATATGGAAACCATGATCAATCGATAATTACATTAAGATATGACATGTGAGAACATGTAAATGCAATAAATAAAGATGATTTGATTAAACGCATGCCAAAGTACAATAATACCCAAGAAGATATAATGACTTAGCTTTCAAGATGTCTTACATATGTTTTGGATTTGGAATTAGGGAAAACAAATTGTAAATGGTCTAAAATCATTTTTCTTGGATTATGGACCCTTAAACCTTGTAGGAAACTAGTTCTAGGCTTAAAAACATGTTTCAGGCGCTCCTTTCATTTGACGCTAATATCTAGAACTACTTTTCAACTTCTAGTCAAACTAGGCTGCTTTCTCGGTCATTGTAGATCCTTCCCACACTTTTTGTATAACCAAAATATTTGTGAATGAACATCTAACAATTAAAACACTAATTCTCCTACACTATCACTTTATACCCACAATTAGATATCAAAAATGGTTTTGTATGTGGTAGAGTTGGACTTCCCTTCATGGCTTGCCCCTTGTTTATCTTGACTAAGTGCTACAATACACTTCCCAAATGAGGCACTCAAAACCCATGTAGTTCTTGTCGTGTTCATGCAAATGTGAATGTAATATAGAAAGCCATCCCTATTGTTTTCTTATGCCTCAAAGTAAATAACTGACATAACTATAATTATAATGTACCCTTCAAGATAGATAAAGTGTTATAATAAAGTGCTAAAGTATTGTAATTAAGTAGAGTGCTTGTAAATACAAACCCTTAAAGTTTCCTTTGGTGTATAAGTTCTTGATAACACTTGATAATAATTTGGAATGATTTTGAATTAGCTTAAGATGGTCTTAGAAGAGTGTGGAGTTTTTCAAACATGTTTAAATCTTGTTTGTTGATGCATGCTATTGATTTAGGGAAATTTAAGGTAGCGTTGCTAGAGATTTGGGGATGAAGATCAAATGTGACTTGATATTTCCAAGTAGGAACTATATGATTCTCAAGGTTTCCAAGTGAGTAAATGAGAGTATTTGATTTGTCTTTATACCTTTACAAAAGATACAATTTTACATTAAGGTCAACCCGAGAAAGTGGAATTAGTATACACTTAATATATAGATAGGGCCTACCACCGTGAATGACATGGGAAACATGGAGGAAACTAGTTCTGATATCTATACACATCTCTGTCACTAGTGTCTAGAAGACATAAGTTGTAATATGAGTCTTGGAAGAGACTTAACAAGAGGGAAGAGATGTTTCTAAGCATTTAGATAAGTCCCATAGTTTTATTATTAGTTTATTGAGGGAATTAGGAGTATTTGCAAGCCTTAAGAAAGGGAATACTAATGCATTTACATTTTATTTGTGCACACATGTCATGAATAAGGTATTTCAAAAAACCAATAATTATCAAACACTTAATTACTATATTTACATGTCTACATTTTCCCATTTTTAATATAATAAATTAAATTTTATAGATTAAAGTAAATGAGTACTTGAGTGTGTAAACACACTTTATCCCTTCTATATTACCTTGATTTCTCAAGTGTTTTAGATGATACAAGATTCCTATGAGATTGAAATTTATAACACAAGAGTGTATTCAATGTCCACATAATGTAAATGAAATATTTAACTTTTGAAAATATTTTAATCTATATTTGTAAAAGCATAGAGGAGCAATGAAGGAATAAACCTATATGTGTGAATCCATATTTTCTATGTAGATAGAGAAAACCATTCCCTTGGAAATGGTGTATGGATATGGATATTTTTACATCAACCATGGAGAATGGGAGGTGATCAAGCCCCATTTGAAAATATAAAATTATATATAAAATATGAAGGTTTTTTTGGTGTAGATGAAGTTAAAATAAGATACATGAAATACCTTTTAAATGAGGCTAGTGATCATCCAATCTTGCACATGATAAATATCTATTAAACTAATATTATTGTAAGTGAGATTGATGAAAAAATATGCACTAAATAACTTCAAATAAAAATTCCAAAGATTTCTATTTTTATTTATAAATACCTGAAAATAAAATTAGAGGTAAGATAAATTCAAAAGTGATTACCACTTGGAAAAATTTCTCCCACTATTGCTTATACAATTGATCAATTAACAAGGCTAATATAGCCATTACAACAAGCCTTGGCTTAATTTGCATGGCAAGAAAAAAACTAATAATAGGAAATACATCTCATAAATGAACTAAATTAAATCAAATAGGGCTAAAAATAGACTCAATATGAAAAGTATCATCCACTAATAATATATGGTCAACATGCAAGAATCCATTATTAGTTTAAGTGACACATGCACACCCATCATGCACACTAGTCAAAATAGGTGCCCCAAAGTATCCTAAAAATAGAAATGGGTTAAACTAAGACTAAATTAATTGATGTCTACATAAAAATGGTGCCTAAAATCTTGGGGATGAATGGATAATTATTTGAACTCAGTTAAGTGCACATCCAATGAACTACAACCTATTTGACACTTCTAGTGTAAAAATAGAATTCTAAAGACATAATTTTAAACCTAACCAAAAATATCCTAAAACTTAAAAAAACTTATCTAATAGTAACTAATCAAGTTCCCATATTGGTATCACACTAAACAAAATAAACTAGGAGGTTAGTGCATTCAATATCCAATACTTGAAGAGTGGAACCATATAAGACCACACATTATAATTCCCTATAATGTTGGGTGTCACAACCCTAATGCACATGATCTAATAAATCACACCACTATAGATAGGTATTCATTTGGAAATTCTTAACGTCATGAACTTGAAAATTATTGAAATATAAATAACAATATGTAAGATAATTATGCCCCTACATATATAATAAATGTAACAAATCTCTAACATGTATCTTCCATTATAATCATGCCCCTAATATTTGTAATAAATGTAGTAAACCTATAATGTAACCTATAACATGTGATTTGTCCTTGTAATTTTATCCTTGTATAGTCCATTTATATTTTTGAAATAACCTCACAGAATGCCCCCTCTTTTGAGGCAAGTGAGATGTCATATAAATTTCTCAACTCAAAAGAATAGAAGTTTATTTAATAATCATCATATAGAAGGTGGTTGTAGGTGGCCATAATGTAGTAGTACTAGTATAGATAGAGAGTGCATGATATGGATATTCTCATATAAAAGATAGAAAAACCAACCAACATACAAACACACAAGCTCACACACAAATTCATGCACAATATCACACATATAACATAGATAAAAGCCACATGGCCACACATAAGGGACAAAAAGTGTATTATGCACATAATAAGCCAAGAGATGTACAATAAAAGTACACTAAGTCTATAAAAAGGGAAAGAAAATGGCACACAAACAATATGACAAAGGTCCACATACACAAGATAAGTAATGAGAAATCCAATGTGTAAATAAACAATTTATAGTGGATAAAAGGCACATAGATCAAGATATACTAGTCCTGTACTATCCACATGTGTTATTCCAAATAGTCATGATAAATATCACATATAACAATATAATATGAAAATAACCATCGACGTGAAGTAGAAGTTGTGAAATATAATAATTGCAATTGATATTGTAGAAGATGTCCCCTATTAGCAAGGTGATTATGTGAAAGACATGTACACAATCTATAATCATGTAGAGTTGTGTGTATCCACATAGCTCATGAAACACGTGTGTATATAATATATAATATGCTATATATGAAACCACGTGACAAACAACATATATAAAGTAGAAATTAGTAAGTCAAATCATGTTCAAGTCTTGATTTTATATATTTGGAATGTTTTGAATTATTTTTTGTTTTTGAAATATTTTGGTTTTTTAATTGTCTTAATTTTTCTCTCTAATGAGCAAGTAAAATGGATTAGGAGGGTCAAAATAATTCCAAAGTAAGAAAATATTAGTCAGAATCATTCTCACTAACACGATATGATAGATGTATGCATATGATAGCCTTGAATATGATCATGTACTATAGTAGAAGGATGTTGATATATAAGAAAGTGCATACAATAAACCATTAGAGAAGGCTTGTTCCTTGATTGAGTACCACATATAGAAGAGGATTGTATCACTTTAATCTTATGCTATATGACATATTTATTTTTATTGAATTATTAAGGATATGCCATTGAATTAATTTTTCCTTATGTTGATTATGTATTATGTTGAAAGGACAATAGTGTAGGAGTGATAGCCATTGGATCTGGATAAATTTGAGTAGATAAAGAGAGTATATGTGGTTTGACCATTTATGTGTAAGGAGTAAAATCAACAATAGCATTCAAAAGTGGAAAAGGATAATCATCATGGATGCCATGGACCTTGAACACTTCATTGTAATAAATTTACTTAACACACTTATGCACATTATATATGATTTTGATTGAAAGATGTGTGTTATTGTATTTATATGAGGTGCTTGAAGATTAACACCGTAATTTGAGTGATTGATTCATATTCTCATGAGGCATGTTTATCTGATTGTTTGAGCTAATTAAATAATTTTTGAACAATAACTTTAGGTATTAACATTGTATCATTGATATGATTTTGTTAGATAGTTGGTTGTGCAATCAGTAGGATATGTCTCATATGGATACTTAATAAAAATATATACCATAGTTATGCTCTTGTCTATCTTATGTTATGTAACCTTTGGTATCCATTTATAATTTATTGATAAATTAGGTTGTGTAAGTGATGCTATAAATGAAGAAAATACTTTTGATTAACATCACCTATAAAAGGCCAATATCTCAATCATTCCCACGAGGGAATTTCATGGGATGTCTCAACCACTAAAATGTGATGTGGCATGGAAGGAGAAATATGTCTAGATTATCAAGAATATAATGCAATAACCCCTTTGTCTTTGAACATATCCTATGCTTTTTGTAAGGCATATAAATAATTGTCACGATGTCCATTAGTGTCATGGTAGTCATTTTTTCCTTTTACCTTCTAAAACATATGAGGATGATTTGGCGGTATATTAATTAAATTATCATCTAATAATACATGTAATATGTCATGCGGTCGATCATGACTCTTGTAAAACATAATTTGTTATCAGTGGTATGTCCTACTTGGCTCCTTTGTAATCTTGAGATGTGAGTTGACATAAGGACATGAGTTTTTGTGATGTATAAAATTTTCTTGGTTAGTATTTTATGATGCATATTGTATGTAGTTTTTTATTTTTTTCTCATTTGAAACATACTAAACATCTCCCATAGGTTGATATAATTTATCTTATGGAGGGGTGAATTTTTTCCTAAAGAAACAACTTGAATGTACAAATAATGAAATGTATCACATGTTTCATATGATAGTTTTTCCTTTTAGGAAGGAGAAGGCCTTAGGAAAATATATTTTTCATTTACAAATCAATTGGTTGATATAATAATTACTTCATGCAAGCCTTAATTTGTAGAATAAAGGCACTGATTGATTTCTCCTAGTCTTGATGTAATTATTTCAAACAATCACATGTAATTTTTGGGTCCTTATTCTGAATGTTTTGAAATAGAAATGCTTCCTTAAGTTCTAAAAAAGTGCTTGAGGATACATTAGTAATACTATGAAAATAAGCTAATGAATTTCCTTTAGACTATGTGAGAAGAATTTTTAAAAATTCCTATCACTATCTTAATGTGCCATGAAAATTCTAAACCTCTAGATATGTATATGAGGATCATTAGTTTTGTCAAATAAATTGAAATGCATGCATGATAAAGTGCTTAGGGAAATAGGAATGGAAAATGGTATGCACTATGATATTCCCATGTATAACATTATAGTTAATCGATGCATGATAGGCCTTACTCTTGAGTGATGGGGTATGCACTTGGTTTTACAAATTACCTAAGACATGAATTATTGCTATGATATCATGTGAAGGTATGGTAGGAGTATGAATAGGATCATTAATAGGTGGAAATTAACTATTATTTGTGATCTTGTGAGTAATAGAACACTTAGGGGAAAGAGGTATAGGAATTATAGTTCTAGTAGGCCTAGGATGTGCGTCAATTGTATGGGAATTAATATTGGAATCATAACAAAAATATATAGTATTAACAATAGGATGTAAAGAAAAATCATCACGTATATCATATATATCACTTAAATTTGTAATAATTTCAAGAGAAATATGTGAATTATTTTCAAAACATGTATCATAGCCATTTGCATCATTTTCTACTTCCATAGGGGAGTGAAAGACATCGAGTCACTAGCATAATTTATAATAAGAGGAAAATGAAAAACACTTATTACATTGAATGGATGAATACATAAATTACAATTAATATGTTCATTTTATAATTCAACAAGGGAGGAATAAATATCATAATCATTTGTTTCCTTTTTCATTTCAAGAGAATAAAAAAGAATATGTCAACTCAAACCCAACACCTAAATAATATTTCACCTGGAACTCCTTATACTATGATTGTTTTAGTAGTGCACAACTTTTGGTTTGGTGGTATGAATATGGAAACAAACAACAAACACAATACACAAGCAACACATAATATACTATAAATGACCAATACAAAATTTGAATACAACTAACAATTATATAACTATCAAGGTAATGTTACAATATCACCCAAAAATAACATCGAGTGTTACTAACCCCACAAGGACTCCACTCTCTTGCATTTCCAACAATATTTTTGTGAGAAAATTCTCAAACACAGCTTCTTGATAGCTTCCACGATACTCTTACACAATGATATGGAATCTTTCTACTTACATATAATAATCCTCACTACCTTCTTATGTTCCAAATGATAGTCCGCCTCTCTATGGATAGGACTTTAAGGCTTATCCACCCTATCTCTAAGATAAGATAAGAAATATCTTCTAGTTAATCATATTACATATCTCAACTATCATATTTACATGTAGGCTTATCCCTTATGATAGGATAGACCTTATCCTTTACACATGGAATTCCACCTTTTCTAGAATTTATCTCTAAATATAAATAAAATATTCAAAATATATATGACATCACTCCTTTGTAATTATTACAAATATAACAGGATCGGGAGTGATGGAGTGTCACATTAGTGAAAACTACGAATTATGTGAAATTCGTGAAAATAACGAAAATTGTGATATTTGCGAAAAGGCAAAAAGCTTGTTTTTTCAAAAAATGAAAAGGTTATGGCGGGAGATGGGTTTTCCACGCCGGGTCCGGGGTCCTCACTGGTGTGAACAAGATCCCAGTGGGAAGTGGTAGGAGAGAAGGCACCCATGGATTAGCTCGTGAACTTGAAGCGGAAAAGGCAGTGTTTGAATTGGTTGGACAATTCAGCGCTTGCTTGGTTGTTAAATCCCTAGTTTCCTTGTTCGGGGAGTTGGTGATGGAGAACCTGGAGGCGAAGAAAAGTATGGTGCGTAGGTTGTCTTTGCTGAAGGGGCGATACAGGAGGTCCCTTTCAATCTAATTCCAGATTGTATTGATTGATTGAAGAAGATATCGAAGACTTTAAAGTCGGCGAGAATCGATTTCAAAATTGCTGCAGAGAGCTTACAACTCTCGATGCCTCCTCCCCCCAAAGCTGACTTTTCTAATTTGCGGGTGAAAAGGGAAATTTTCTGCAAGTTTTTCAGAGCTCGTTTCTCTTAGAGGAGGATTTCAAGATGGGTTACGCACTTTTGGGGTAGAAAAGCTAAATCGAAATTTAGTTTTCTTGCCAATGGATTTTTCCAGGTTAGTTTTCCTCCCCTGATTTGCTGAATTTGGTGCTTAAAGATGGACCTTGGTTCATGAACTCCTCTAGCCTGTACTTTCACCCTTGGTCACCAAATTTCGACCCCTAGAAGGAAAAAATATCTAAGGCCCCGCTTTGGTTAAGCATTCATGATTTGCCTTTGGATTTCCGCAAATGGTTTGTTCTAAAGCCAATTGCAAACTCCTTGGGGTCTTCGTGCCCATCCGTAATCCTTCCCTAAATTTCTGGAGAAAAATCTTGGTGTGTCTTTGTGTGGCAATGGACTTGACTACCCCTTTGCCACCGTCTTTGACTCTCCAAACTAAATCTGGCCCTAAGTGCTTTGCCATTGAGTATGAGGGTCTAAATGCAAAGTGTTTTTATGCAGGTAGTTGGGTCATCTGAGTAAGGCCTGCTCTTTGAAACTGGCTAAGGATTCCAAGGAGTTGGACTCCCAGAGGTTGATTTTATGGTGAAGGGATGGAGGAGAGCGATATGGCTCCACCCTTGGTGGGTGATCTATCACCTCTTTCTTTGTTAAAAGAAACTGAAGAAGTGCATAAAAACTCTGGGGAATTAATTTCCCTTATTAAAGAAGGGTTTGATCAAGGGAAAGCACTTCTTTGAATTCGCTACAATCTTGGATTTTGGATAAAGTTGAGGAAAATAAGCTTCAATCCCTTTTAGGTGATGGCATTTTGGAGGAAGGGGAATTTGAGCTAGATTTGCTGGTACAGCTTTAGCCCCCTCAAAATTGGCTTATGTTTAAGCAGGGTTGAACTTTTCCATCTGTGGTTCAACCGGTAAGAAAGGTAGAAAATCTAAACAAGAATTGGCACTATTGGAAGTGGATGCGGGAAAACAAAGTATCCTAAACTTTTCCAAAGTCTGTGTCTGTGAAGGGAACTGCCTTCCCTCTCCTAAATGAAAATTCTCTCTTAGAATATCAGGGGTCTCAACACCCTTGATAAACAATGCTTGTTTAAGTGTTATCTCTTCTCCTCGGAGGTGAGTGTGGTGTTGCTTCAAGAAACCAAGATGGTGCTGCAGAGGCAGCTACGCTTTGGAGGAATTTAGTTAAGGGCTAGAAGTACTTCTTCTCTGATGCTTCCAGGGCCTCTAGGGGCTTGGGCTTCTGGTGGAAGGAGTGTCAGGTACAGGTCGATCTTATCTTCCAGAATCATAGTTGGCAGTTGGGTCGGGTCTACCCTAAACATTCTCAATCGGTCTTCTACCTCCTTAATGTGTATGGTCCGAATAACATAATTGGCAAAAGAGAGGTTTGGCAAGACATCTCTAGGTCCTTTCTCCCCCTCGAAGATCAACTATTCCTTCTTGGAGGTGACTTCAATGCTATTACCTCTGAGAAAGATAAAAAGGTGGTATTACTAGGAATCGGAAATCCCAGGTTGATTTTTGTTCCTTTATCTTTGACAACTCTCTTTTTGATATTGAGCCCAAGCATGGTTGGTTCACCTGGAGCAATCGTAGGAAGGGCTTCAGTAATATTGCTGAAAGGCTTGATAGGTTCTTAGCTGGACCCAAGTGGTCTCTGAATAATGTTGTTTTAGAATGCTCGATTTTGCCCTAGTCTAGCTCAGACCACTTCCCGGTTTCCCTTTCAGTTAATATCGACTTTTCCCCTCGCAAATCCCCATTTAAGTTTGAGCTTATGTGGTGAGGGATGCCTCTCTGGAAAACAACATTTTGCAATGGTGGAATTCCTATCAGGTTGAAGGTTCAAAGATGTTGGTGCTTGCACAAAAACTTAAATTCTCAAAGGGGACCTGAGGATTTGGAACAAATCTTGTTTTAAAAATATCTTCTAGGAAAAGGCTAGAGTGGAAGCAGAGTTGAAAGCTCTGAATGAGATAATTTTTACTTCCAGCATGGGGGAGGCAGAATTTCTTCTAGAGAAGTCCTTACTAGCCAAACTTGGTGAGCTACTTCTGAGAGAGGAGGTCTACTGGAAACAAAAATTGAGGGAATAATGGCTCAAGGATGGGGACAGAACACAAAGTTCTTTCATTCATCTGTAAAATCTATGTGAAGCTTGTATTTCATCTCCAAGATAAAGAGTTGCGATGGTATTGTCCTCTCTGATAAAAAATAGATTTCTGATGAAGGGGTCTGGTTTTTTACTTCCCTCCTTAAAGGTGATATCACATCCTTTGAATCAGAGCAATCCTCTTTCCTTGACAATATTCCGACGTTGATCACTGATGCTCAAAATGTGGCCCTTCTTAAGCCTTTCTCTATGAGCGAAGTGGAGAAAGTGGTTTTCTCCATGGCCAAGAACAAAGCTTCGGGTCTGGATGGTTTTCAGGCTGATTTCTTTCAGAAATTTTGGAACATCGTTGGCTATGATGTTTGGGAGGTCAGGAAGAATTTCACGATCTCAATCTGTGCTTAAATAACTAAATTATACCTTTATAAGTCTCTTCTTGAAGATACCTCAACCCTCTTCATTTACATGATTTCAAGCCGGTTTCTCTGTAAATACTTCTTACAAAATCATCTCAAAGCCATTGCTTCTAGACTCAAAGGGTTGTTGGATCCTCTTGTTTCTCCAGAGAAATCTGGATTCCACCGAGGAGGTCAATTTTTGATGGTATTTTTATTTCTCATGAACTTATTCATTCTCTCTCCAGCAATAAGTCTCCGGGTATGTTGCTAAAATCTGGATATCAACAAGGCCTTTGATAAGATCAATTGGCATTTTCTAATTAGGGTTCTTAGAAAGTTTGGTTTTTCGGTTCATTTTTGTAATTGGGTGTTTAGCTGCATTGTTGGGCCTTCTTTCTTTGTGTTGATCAATGGTAATGTTGAAGGTTTCTTTGAAGGTAATCGAGGTATAAGACAGGGAGACCCTCTTTCCTCCTTCCTATACATTTTAGTGGTTGATTCTTTAAGTAGGGTTATCTCGCAATAGAGTTTGGGAAGGCAAATTGCAGGGACTAAGAATTATGGAGGGGGTGAATCCTATCTCACACCAACAATTCATGGATGACACTTTCTTGTTTGGAAAATCCAGCATTCAGGAGGTAAAATAATCAAGGGGTTGCTTGATGCTTATGTGGTCGCTACTTAGATAAGAGGTTAGCCTTGTTAAATCCTTCATCTTCTTTTTTAATGTCCCCCCTCCTCTGGAAGCTAGAATTTTAAGAATTTTTGGTTTCAAAAAGGCTCCCTTCTCGGTCAAATATCTTGGTGTGCCCTTGTTTGGTGGCTCAGGTAGGACCTCGATGTGGAATGATCTCCTCTCTTTGGTTAATTCAAAACTCAATTCCTGGAAAGGAAAATGGCTATCACTGGGAGGCTGGTTCTCATCAAATTTGTTCTCAGTGCCTCCCCTTTATACATGCTTTCCATTCGAAAATCCCCAAAAGTGTTCTAGCAAAGCTTATTGGGATCATGAGAAAGTTCCTCTGGCAAGGTCCCTCTATGGAAAGGAAAATCCCTTTGATTAGCTAGGAAACTTTGTCCAAACCCAAAGATTTAGGCGGGGCTAGAATCCTCAACTTGGGTCTTCAAAACTTGGCCCTGGGCGCCAAGCTTGTCTGGAATCTCCTCACAAAACCACTGAGTCTTTGTAGTCAAGTGGTGGAAAAAAATATTTGGGGGCTCATCTTCCAGAATCGATTCTTCGCATAGCTAACCCTCCACGTGGTTCTCATATATGGAATTTATTATTTGAATGCAAGAGTTCTTCTTATTCAATATGGCCTAAAAAATTGAAAAAGGTGACAGGTGTTATTCTGGGATGATCCTTGGAATGGTTTTCCGTGCTTGGGGAAAACCCTGAGTTTGGGGAAATCAAGAGGCTTTTGGTTGAAGAATGGGGACCATATGTTTCCAACTATGGGCTAATTCTAGAAAATACCCCCGCATTATTGGAATGGAAAAGTATTGATCACCTAAATCTCTCTTTGGAAACTAAGGATAGCTTTCGTTTGGCCCTGTAGGAACGATAAATTATGCTTTCCGGGGTAATGATGAAATTTTTGATCGCGGCCTCTTTCTTCTGGGAAATACTCCCACGCTATCGTTACAAATTATTACATGCTGAGTAGTATGTAGAGACTCTGATCTGGAAGGCATGATGGTCCTCCTCATGCCCCCCTAAAGCTGGCCTTTTCACTTGGATGGATTTCAAAGGCAAAATTATTACATAGAAAGAAGGAAAAGGTTTAGTTTTCATGGTCCCTCAATGTGCTTTCTATGTGTGAAGCATGAGGAAGATCGTGACCATCTATTTCTTCATTTCCCATTCACAACAAAGTGCTAGATTTGGTTGTGCATCGTGCTCAATCTTCTATGGGTCCAACCCTCTACTCTCCCTGAAGCCATTTTGGCTTGGCCTGTTAACCTTCATACTGGCGCTCTCTCCTCGATTTGGTTGTGTGGTATCATGCTACTTCTCTCTGAAGCACATCTGGTGGGAGCGCAAAAAAGAATTTTTAGGGAGGAGAAGAACTCAATGGAAAGGGTCATTCTCAGGTTGGAATGGGCTATTTCTGAGGTGGTTTCTACGCTAATTGGTCCCACTTTCATCACTTCTCCAATATTGATAGGGAAATTGAGTAGCGTTGGCCTAGAATCATCAAGCCCGGGTGGGTGCTCAACGCCCTACAATATCTTCTGCCACGCTCCGTAGGTTGGCCCATTGGTACCCTCCCACCCCGGGTTTCCTCAAGCTAAATTTTGATGGAGCGGCGAGGTATCCCGGGTGCCTCTGTATTGGGTGCATTATAAGAAATGAAATGGGATTATTGGTGGGTGTCGCCTCCTACAAGCTCAAGGATGGTACATGTAATTCAACTGAACTACAAGCTCTGAGAAAAGGTCTAGAACTAGCGGCCTCCTTAAAGGTGGAAAATCTAGAAATCGAAGGGGATTCGCTAGTAATTGTGAATGCCATAATTAAAAAGAAAGCTCTGTCTTGGAAACTAGACCTAGGAATCAAAAAGGTCCTTTAAACTCGAGAAATTCAGTGCTGGAACATTAAGCACATGTTTCGGAAAGTAATCATTACATAGAAAAGTTGGCGAACACGGGGATCGAGCAAACACAACAGGAGAAAGTGGCATTCAATTCCAAAGCGTGGGAAGGATTGGAGATATTGGTCTCGCGCGAGGTGGAATTAAATTCTCATGCCATCTAATGATGTGCTTGTGTGAAGCAATCGGTCTATTTAAAGCTTTGGACAAGGGTCTCTCCTCGTATCTATTTCCTCCCTCATTTTGTTGGTTATGGATGTCCCATGCCTTTCGCGAATTGCCTTGAGTTGTGATCTACGTGAGATGGCGTTTCGATCTCGGATAACATATAACCGGCTGAAAAGAATTTTTCATCTCTCCTGTGTAGAAGAGTTGGAAGCCATCAAAGATATATTGGGTGGTGCCTACCTATTTGCGGAAGGCTAGCCACGTGTTACTAGTGGTGTTTCCTCTATGTTCGTGGAGAATCTACTGATAATATGTCCTTCGAAGGTACATGCGGTGAATCTAGCTCTACACTAGCTTTGACTAGCGTTATGTGGTAACCTAGCCTCTGAAGTGGAGAATTGCTGTTTGGCATTCTGGGATGTGGATGAATCGATGCTTTGGGTGTGTCAGGGGTGGATGTGGGTGTCTTCAAAGAACTTGAAAAATGGTTCGACATTCTTCTGGCCTTCACTGAGCGGTTGGTGGTGTATGCCCGGACCATGCTGCCAACCATGCTTGCCTTGTGCTCCCTAATGTGAAGACCCTCAGTGCTCCGTTGGAACCTATCCCGCCTAGGTAGGCCGAGCCGTGTGATGCTGTGGCGGGGGCCTATGACTTTCTCTGGCTGGGTTGGGTGAATGCTGAAGTGAAAGTTGAATTGGAGGAAGATGACAGCTCTGGTCGGGTGTCTCAGGTTGCTAGTGTTGTTGTCTCCTTGGAGACTGGGAGTAACTCCTCTCATACCTAGTACTATAGCTATAGTATAACTCAGATAATGTTGGTCTATGTTCATGTATATCTAGCTATTTTTTTTTCTCGATTTTGTTGTTTTTTCTTTGAACTCTTGAGGCCTGGCCTCTATTTATGTAAATAGGGAACGGGTCCCTTCAACCCATTTTAACTATAATTTTTTTATTACAAATATAATATTAATTATTTATTAGCACATAAACCCTATTTATATACATATCATGAATTTTGATACTTTACATTACCATGACCACTTATGAATAATATTTACTTTTTCCCATTGACTATCACTTTTACAACATTACCCTAATGTACTTTGACTATTGCCATATAATATTTACTAGTTACATTCTACCGTGCATGTTGTAATTTATAAATGGGCACTTTGTTAACTTCTCTTGGATGATAAAATAGATACTTTGTAAGAAAATTCTATTGTTTTACATCTTCCCCTCTTTAGTTTCTACTCCATCCTCAAAGTAGATTATCCTGAACAATTTGGATCTCGGTGCCTAGAAAATATTTAAATTGTTTTGGTTTATCTATTTTTCAATTAGACTACCATATGATTCTTCCAAAGGATATGTTATATTTTTATGTGATGCTATTATCATGTAGGTATTATCTATTTAGGAATGAGTTTATTGTGTTTTCTCTTATGGTGTCAAGAATCATATACTAGAACCGAGTCAATCACACGAAGTGGAGACCATTGAATCTTCTAATCATAATAGGACTTCTTCATTTTCTTCTTGTAATTAATATCCTTTGTTGTTTTCCACATTTCATCTAACAAATGAAGATGTACCATCTTCTCTTTATTGAATTAATCTCATCAATCCTTGCATTTCCCATAACTCTTAAGGTTGGAGTATCAAACTCAATAGGAAGAATTAGATCAATTCCATAAGAAAAATGAAAGGGAGAGTATATTATTTTAGAATTTGGTATATCCCTATATGCACACAATGTTGCATGAATCCTCTTACCCCATTTATACACCCACAAAGCTACATGCTTTTCCAAAATTTGACACAATACATGGTTCATGCATTCCACTTGTCCATTCATGTTTGGCTTGTAGGTTGTTTCTTGCCTATGATTAATGGAAAATTTATCCGCCAAATATTCTACTACCTTATTAATGAAGTGGATTGCTTGATCTATTATAATCTCCACCGGGTAGCCAAATCTAGTGATGATGCATTCATATAATAACCTTTCCACCTCCTTCTATTGAGAATTGAGTCCACTACACATCTTATACCTCTTCTCACAAGAGATAACATGAATTTATCCATATGCTTGGAGAGATCTTCGAGGATGGAGTATGATGTTTACCCTTGTGAAATTAAAAATCCTACACATCCAACTTTCTTCTATTATGTTTCTTGCTAGTATCTCCTTTCATTTTTTATGATCATTACCATCTTGGTTATCTCTTTCTTTATTTATTTTAGGGACATAGAACATCTTCATTATTATTTTTTCCACTACATTAAATGAATTTACATGGGTTTTACCCTTATCATTATATTTTGTTCTAGATATAGATTCTCTATTTAGATAATTATAATTATAATGGTTTTTTTATAACATCCATTCCAAACAAATTTATAATTTTTTTGGACCTCTATTTCCTCCTTGGGAGTTTTGGGAACCAAAATCTTTCTCTTGAAGAATATTAATAGTTAACTAACCTTCAAGATATCCTCATACTTATTAGATGAACTATATGGAATATATGTTCTCACCATTAGTGGTTGTGGTGCTTGGACCACATGTGTTGGTGTAAAATTAACTTTAGTAAAAATGCCTCGGGATATTCTTCCATACTTTCCACTCTCCTTCTAATAATCTATTTTTATTTATCAAATGTTATTGGATGGTAATACTTTACTTATTGTATGATCTTTGGATTCATTCCAAGGATGAAGTTTTTATAGAGAAGGTTGTCCACACATTCGTTAATGCATTCAATAATCCTTCCTTCCGATCCGGGTATTGAGTTTCCTTCTTAGCTTTGAAAATTTTGCAAGGTAGTATTTGATATTCTCTCTCTTCTTGGGATAAATTTTTGATCTCTATCATGAGGTTTGCATACTTATGTTGTGCACCAAATTATTCAAGAAAAATTTCGTTCAACAAATCCCATGATTATTTAACATTATCATTCAATGTTTTAAACAACCTAAGTGTTGAACCATCTAAAAATGTAGGAAGTGATTCAACCCGTGCTCCTTCCTAAAGAGTCCATTACAAATACAAGATATTTTGAAATCTTATATGAAAGAGAGATCATACTCATTAGATTAGGATGAGGAAATAATAATTTTACCCTTTCTTATTTATAAAATACATGTAACCACATTAAAATACCAACCCACAAGACAAAGCAAGATGACTTATTTACGAGATATAATTGGAATGACTTTAGTAGAAAGTGAATTTGCTAAGAAAAATACTCTTCATAGTAAAAAAACAATGACCATAGTGAAAATTGAATTGAATTTGGTAAACAATATTCATGGTAAAAGTGGATTTACTATGGTAAAAAGAAATGACCATGGTAAAAATGACTTTAGTGCAGTAAATGTTATTCATGGAAAAAGTGACATTATTACAAAAAATACTATTCAATATAAATACAAAGTTACCACTCCATAATATCCACCAATGAGGAATGGTTCTAAAAAAAAGAACCAAAAAGCAACCCAAATCTAACACTTAAATAATCTTTCACTAGAACTCCTTGTCTATGATTCTTTTAGAAATGCAATTTTTTTGGTTTAGTGGTATGAATATGGAAACAAAACAACAAACAAAATACATAAGTAATTAAAAATATAATATAAAGGCTCAATACATAAATGGAATATAACTAGCAATTATATTATTATCAAGGTAATGTTACAATCTCACCCAAAAATTACACTTTGATATTCTATGATTGTTTCGCTCGGAATGTTTCAAGCTTCGGGAATAGAGTTGTTATCCTTTCATTCCTTTTAGAAGCAGGAGGTTAGGAGGAATACATTGAATGTCGAGATGGTGTGCGCGTCTGTAGAGAAAGATCGGTGGCTATTGCGGAGAACTCCTTTTTGTCTTGGAAGGACTACCTGCGAAATAAGAACACAAGACCACAAGATTTTGATTAAACAATAAATGAGGAAACTGCCTTGGGCCCGGAAATATAAAACTTCCTTGAAGGTGGTCGAGTCCCCTATAATATGAATTAACACAAAAAGACGCAAAATATCAATTAAATTATTTTGTTAAAGCTGGTAGGGGAAAGGTGGTTTTACGGTTTTGATCAGAGGAACCGATGGCGGTTATTGATGACCGACGCCGGTTACTGATAACCGATACCGGTGGGTTATAGGATCTTCTTGGTACAGATGGTGTTTGTAATAGGCTGGCTTTTTTGGATGGTATTAGGAAATGGGATGATTAGGAGTGAAAGAATGACAGATTAGATCAATGATAGCACGTTGGGTAGTGGATTGAAAAGCGGATTTAGGAGGAGGCGAGATTCAAGAAACATAAGAAATGTTATGACAAAAGGACATGTAAGATCGACTTACTGGTTTTGGCCGAGATGCAAGTTGATCTCCTTGGTTGCAAACACTTGGTTTCTTTACTCGTCTGCTTTCTGTCAGTGAAGATCTGGACTCTGTTCCTCGCTCATGATGCTCTCTGTTGATCCAAAATCCTTTGGTGATCTCCCAAAATGAAATTCCGATCCGTTGTTTTGGTTTGGGAGCCCATTTACGAGAACCGATGGCGGTTGCGTAACAAGCGGCGGTCGAGTAGGAACCGGCATCGGTAAGGAAAAAGTAGGCTATTTTTAGTAAAATAGCCCACCTTCCCTACTTTTCTCCCGAGAGATCAGTTGCGGGCTTGGTCAAGTGGCTAGAAGGTCGGCTTTTGGTGCGAGTAAGGAGGCATTAGTTATGGATGTGAGTCTAGACCAAGTCATGGGTCTTAATTAGGTTAGTTTAGGGTTAGGGCTAGGTCATGATGAGGTGGCAAAGTGAGGTGGCGGGTAAGGTGATGTGGATTTATCAATTACTGAGGTAATTAATAAATAATTGTGTAAAGTTTAGGTAATGAGGTTAGGTTGCGAAATGGGATGCGGGTCACAAGGGGTCGTGAGACACGAATTTGGTGTCTACATTAGCCCCTTATTGTCGTGTAGCTTGTTTTGTAAAGCTGCGCGGACAATAATATGAAGTGGTTTCTCATGTTAAGGATATAGGTAATCCCCCTCAAATCTATCACAGATTGAGTGAACGGGAAATCAGGGATAGGGTTGATAAAGGGTATATGTGGTAGAGAGGATGGTAAGGTGGTGGGGTAGGTCCAAGGAAGCAGACGCATGTTGAAATGCAATAGTACGACTAGGGTACATGATTTGACTAGCAAACCAGCAATGTATAGGCAAAGGTCGATAGTTTATCCAAACAAGGGTGATATAATCCGGTATCGAGGCATAGGAAGTAGCTCCGGGGTATATAACGGGTGAGGTACCGGAGCGTTTAGGCATGTTCGGCGATGCACGAAAGGTTGGTTTGGTTGAGATAAGCGTCACGGTCTGAGTGCAGGCAAAGTTGTCAGTCGACGGATCAAGTCGAGGACCCTAATCATGCTAAAACACGAACAGGTGAGCTCGATTGAACACAAGGTACATGATGGATGTATAAAATAAAACGTTGATTGTGGGTATGGTATGGAAGTGATACGGCCTTGGTCGAGCCAAGTGGTTGGGCGGTGGCCACAGGTCGGAGTTAGGTGGGTAGGTTGAGGCCTTGGGTCGGGTCAAATTGTCAGGCCTTGGGTAGGGCGAGGCCTTGGGTCGGGCCAAATAGGTAGGTTGAGGCCTTGGGTCGGGCCAAATAGGTAGGGCGAGGCCTTGGGTCGGGCAATTGGTAGGTTGAGGCCTTGGAGTCGGGCCTTAGGTTGAGGCCTTGGGTCGGGCCAATAGGTAGGGCGAGTTGAGGCCTTGGGTCGGGCGAATAGGTAGGTTGAGGCCTTGGTCGGGCCAATAGGTAGGTTGAGGCCTTGGGTCGGGCCAAATAGTAGGTGAGGCCTTGGGTCGGGCCTTGTAGGTTGAGGCCTTGGGTCGGGCCGAATGGTAGGTTGAGGCCTTGGGTCGGGCCGAATGGTAGGTTGAGGGCCTTGGGTCGGGCCAATGGTAGGTTGAGGCCTTGGGTCGGGCCAATAGGAATGGTAGGTTGAGGCCCTTAGGTCGGGCCAAATGGTAGGTTGAGGCCTTGGGTCGGGCCAAATAGGTGGTAGGTTGAGGCCTTGGGTCGGGCCGAATGGTAGGTTGAGGCCTTGGGTCGGGCCAATTAGGTAGGTTGAGGCCTTGGGTCGGGCCGAATGGTAGGTTGAGGCCGTAGGTCAGGCTGGACAAGTGAACAAATGTTGTGCAGCAAAGGTGGACAGAGGCGATATTGGTGAAAAAGAGGCAAGGAGTAAATAAGGGCAAAGAATGGGGTGAAAGTTGGGTATCGAACCGATGTCGATTCTGCATGACCGATATCGGTTAAGGGACCGATACCGGTTTCTTAGGGCAAAAATGAAACCGACATCGGTTAAGGTCGAAAAACCTATAAAAAGAAAAATACGGCCTGTCATTGTCACTTTTGTTATTTGCAATCCAAATTGACTTGTCTGACGTGGAGAGTTGATTTGGAGGGTTATTGAGTGAGGTGGAGCTATTTGATTGGCGGAGAGAGTTGATAGTGGGCCCGATTGAGGAGGAGGCGGCGGTGATTGGCGGGGACCCAATAGATCGGGATTGGAGCCATGGCACGGCGGAGGAGGGAGGGGCTGACCCAGGTGGACCGCCACCACCCATCCCACCACGGCGGACGTGTCGTCGTCTGCCGTGGGTTCTAAACTCGTGATTTATGCATTGAAATGGTTATTAGGCTAAATGGGGGGTTTGGGTAGGAATTTGTATTTTGTAGGAAATAAGGAGTAAATGGAGGTAATTTGAAAAACGGAGAGGGTAGAGAGGTAAAATAGGGTAATGCGGCTAGGTGAGTAAAATTGGAGGGTTTTTGGGCGGGTAAATGGGTAGAAATAGGAAAAAATGGGTTTTGGGGGCCGCGCGGGGGTTCGGCTCCGAGAGAGGACAGTGACCGATGTCGGTCACTAAGCGACCGGCATCGGTCGCGCAATTTTAGGGAAGGAGGGTTGGTGACCGGCGTCGGTCATGTATCGGCCGGCGTCGGTTGGGGGTTGGGTTGATTGTTTTTTGGGGTGTTGGGTTGGGTTGGGTGGGTGGGAGTGGTTGATTGTTTTTTTTTTTTTTTTTTTTTTTTTTTGGGGGTTTTGTGGGGTGTTTGGGGGTTGGGGGTTGGGTTGGTTTAGGGGTGGAGAAGGGTTAGGTGTGGGAGTGGTGGTTGGGTTAGGGGTTTTTTTAGGTTTGGGTTGGTTTGGGTTTTTTGGGTTTTTGGGTTGGGTTGGGGTTTTGGGTTTGGGTTGGGTTGGTGTGGGGGTTGGTTTAGGGGTGGGGGTTGGGTTTTTTGGGTTGGGTTGGGGTTGGGTTGGGTTGTTGGTTTAGGGGTGGGGGTTAGGGGTGGAGAAGGGTTAGGTGTGGGTTAGGTTTTGGGTGTTACAAAAGGGGTTTAGATGGTAAAGTAGATGTTATAATAAAGAGTAGGTCTAAGAATGTGGGTTGGTTTTGCGAGGCACGTCGGCGATTGACGATGCGTGATAGGATGCCTCCACTATTGAGTCGGATGAGGCCACACGTATCTGCGGCGCATTGGGCCATCATGCGCGAGTGGGACTCGGCGGGGTCCCGAGTACGGAAGCGATAGAGAGGATCACGGCTGATGGTCGCCCTCATCGAGATGGGATCCGGCGGCAATGTGTTCCATCTGCCCGCCGGGAGAGATGACCGTCACATTAGAGGATGTGTATCGCATCCTGCGGCTACCGATCGAGGAGAGCGCGTCTTCGGTAGATTCGAAGAGCTGCGATGGACAGCATCTGCGAGTTTTGGGGATGCGGCCGCGCTGCGGCTTACCATACTGCCATGCGCGAGTATCGGGTGCGTGTGACATGTACCGTGCGCATCGTCACGAGACACGGCCCAGCGGTGTTGATGATGGTTGGGATCACTGCTTCGCCCTCCCGGACTCGAGAGGAGCCGCTTCCCACGAGCATTGATGGGGTACTGCTTTGGAGAGATGGTGGAGGAGCACACATTATGCACAGGCACCGGTATATACAGTGCAATTATACGAGGAGTTATGGGGCTATCGCGGAGGAGGCGATTTGGTATTTGTTCTACATTTTTTTGCCTTTGTTGGGCATACGAGCACATCGTATGCATCGAGCCGATAGGGCTACCTCGGCGAGCGAGGGGCCACAGTCGTATCTGATATGGCTTTGAGAGGTGGTTGGGGGTCGTGGGCCACCACGGCGGTTGTTGCGAGTCGGGATGTGGTCTATTATAGACACTTGCTTTAGAGGGCCTTACGAGTAGACATTGTATGGAGACCCTACGAGGTCACCGGCTGGCGAGGAGCCCGCGTCACAGTGCTGCGCTTTGATCCAGTATACATTACGGATAGCGGGACGGAGGCCGGGAGAGACGGCGGATACCCCTAGAGAGTGCAGCGCAGCGAGATGGGGCTACGACAGGGCGAGCCACCTCCCCTCCCTCGATACGGGAGGGATGATGTAGAGGCCCCCACTGCCGGCGCCCACGGCCTTTTGATCCAGGCCCAGGTAGCGGAGAGACCAGGCGGTGAGGTGTGGATGATGCGGGTGCACGGGAGCATACGAGGTGTGGTGGGGCTGGGCGAGAAGCAGCGAGATAGTACACTGCGCGCCGGACTTAGGCTGCGATTATAGGAGAGAGGATCAGCTCGGAGGTCGGTGCGGCTCTTACGAGGGCGGCTAGGCTGCTGCGCGAGCACGAATAGGGGCCTTACGAGGCGGCTAGCCGAGCTCGAGCACGAGCAGCACGAGTAGCACCACCACCACCACCACGCCACGCAGTGCGAGTACGAGCACGAGCACCACCACCACGCACCACCCACGAGTGCAGTGCGAGCAGTGCGACCACCACCAAGCACCACACGCGAGTGCGTACGCGGCACCGAGCACACCACCGCGGCCACGAGTGCGAGTACGAGCTCGAGGGTATTGGTGTTGGGTGCGAGGGACCAGCCCAGCTCCTTGATGGCGCGAGATCGCTATATGGAGGTTAGAGCGAGAGGCCGATATTATCGGGATATTCTTGATAATCACGGAGTCGAGTATCGGGCGTATGCGGCGCATAGAGGCGAGAGACCTCGCACGGCCCGAGAGATCTCGGGGAGGGCAGCCACAGTGGCGTGTCCGTGACGGGCGAGGAGGCGAGAGGCACCACGAGGGACCGGCGGGGAGAGGTGCCGAGGGCGGTGGGGAAGGCGATAGATCCCGACATGGTTTTGTATAGGGACACGGGCACCGGTCTGCGAACCGGTTGTATTGATAGAGGCCTGCGTGCCGACACTTATTCATTGCATTGATTCATTTATTTATTATATACCGGCCTGCGAGCCGAGTACAGGTTGTACATTTGATACGGCTGCGCGCGAGTATATTTTGATATGAGAGACCGGCTGCGAGCCGAGTCGAGATTTTTAGTAGGTATTGCGGCTGCGTGCGGCTTTGGTATATTATGAGATCACGAGGCCCGATGTAGGGCACATTGTATTTTTGAAAACTGGTATATATATATAGAGACGATGTTTTGATCCTCGTGCAGTATTCAAAATGTGTTTAAATATTTTGTTAATGGTTGGTAATATGTAATGTATGATAAGTTTTAGTTGATATGTTGATAGATGGATGATGTTGATGTTTTTGTTTTTGTTGTACGTATGTATGAATGATATGTGATGTGATGAATTGTTGGTTTTGTGACATTGTGATATATGTAACTGATGAGTTGGATCCAAATGATGTAGAGATTGATAGTTTCCTGATATTCGTAGTTGATGGTTGTGTATTTGTATAAAATAAATGATGTTTAATGAAATTATAATGCTATGTGTGGTGGATGAACAAATGTGGTAAATTGTGTTGTTTATGCAGGCAAAGAGGCGGGCGCGACAAAAATTTAGATGAGAAATGAAGAAAAGAACCCTGTTTCAAAAAGGCAGGTGTGTAACCGGTATCGGTTAGGTAACCGATGTCGGTAGTTATATGACCGATATCGGTTATATGACCGATACCGGTTATTTAGGTATGAGCTTTTCTAAAAATAGAAAAGCTAGGGTGGCAACTTCAGTTTTAATTTTAGAGCCATGCAAGAGGTTAAATACGCGAACACGGCGCTTTTTGGCAGGAGACAGGTATTTGCATGAGAGATTTGGGTGAGAAGGAGAAAAGAGACAAGGAAAGTGAATGTGATCCAGATTTAGAAGCGAGAAAGACAAAGTTAAAAAGGGTGGTGATCATGGCGAGAGCGAGGAGAAGCATCCGGCGAGCGAGGACATGAGGGGACAAGGGCCACCTCAGTGCTGCATGACCCAAGAGGTATCATTTTGTTTGTGATTTAACTACTGCATGTTTTGTGAATAAGATGGGGGAGAGTAGGTGGGTAGATATGAGAAAGAAAACATGATAACAAGGGTTGCAGGTGAGGTAAGTGTTACAGGGTAGGCAATCAGGGGTTTCAGGTATGTTTGTATGTATAAAAAGGAATAAACGAGAAAATTATTGTCGTAGGTGGTTGTTTTTAGGGAAGGTGTATATAATTGACAGTGACCGGTAGCGGTTAGGGAGAACCGGTATCGGTTATTCAACCGATATCGGTTATGTATAACCGGTACCGGTTACTGGAGGAATTTCCAGAATGTTTGAAAAAAAACTGACGGATTGAATGGTTGTTTGTTGTTTTGGTGTATGCAGGCAGAGGCAGGATTGAGGATGAATGATAGTGTGCCGGCACTGTTGTCACGAATCCGAGCGGATGTAACACCAGCGGAATGGACATTGATAAATCGTTTGGGGTTAAGTGGAATCCGTTATTATTCACGAATCGCACGTAACCATGGTATGTTACAGGCGTTGATTGAAAGATGGAATCCCGAGACAAATACCTTCTATCTCGCCAGCGGTGAAATAGCGGTAACATTGGAAGATGTGTTTGGATTTTGAGACTCCTATTACGGAGAAACTAGTATATCGAGCACTACCTAGCGCGCACGGGGAGCGATAACTTGCGATATTTGGTCCATACGCACGAGATTTGACACAGCGAGTTTATCGTTTACATATGGGGTAATGTATACGGCACACCACGAGGAGACAAGGTTAGCGGTGATATTAATGATAGCGGTAGGGTATTATGCATTCTAGGCGGAAGGGGAAGATTTCCAAAGGCATTGATGTGTGTTATTTGGGAGATGGTAGAAAGGAGGCGTTACGTTTGCATGGGCACTGCATATTTGGCGGAGCTATACGAGGGTTTATGGGCTTGTAGGCGAAATCACGGGGCGACAACTTTGGATAGTTCATACTTATTACACTGTTGGGCCTATGAGCACATTGTTTGTGTGCGACCAATAGGCCGATCCATCCAGGCAGGAGAGACCGGAGTACAGAGGTTGGGATTCAGACGATGGGTCCAAACAGAACAAGAGGCCAGATCCCAGGCTGTGATGGGTGATATTGAGTATTACAGGCAGGTATGGGAGAGAGTGACGGTTGCGGATATCTGTTGGAGGCCATACGGAAACTATATGGTAACAGAGAACATAGCTGAGGAGTTGAGGGGTGTAGAGCGATTGAGGTGGATCGCAGGGCACAAGCCGGGTGAGTATGAGAGGATTCCTATAGATCGCGTGCGGCGACAATTTGGATTTGTGCAGGATATACCCCTGGCTTATAGACCATATATGAGGATCGACACCAAGGCGGCATTCTCACCTCCCGGCCAACACCTCCGAAGGGCACTGAAGAGGTAGCGGCCGATCGCGGGGTAATGGATGCGGGAGCAGCGAGAGGCCTATAGATTATGGTGGGTAGCGAAGCTGCGAGGTGTACGTGAGCGCCACGACATAGCGGTGATTACAGGAGAGAGGGATCGTCTGCGGCGTTTGGTTCAACAGCTCAAACGCGAGTGAATGAGACAAGAGGATTGTTAGTGGTTGCGGAGTCACGGGCGGGAGACTAGAGGCTGAAGTCCTCCATGCGAGAGGGCGTATTCATATGTTACGGAGAGATTGGCGGATCGGTGGGCGGTACCAATAGCCGTGGTACCTTTGAGGACGAGAGGCCGGCGAGAGGGTCGACGATCACGATCATCACCTAGTTCGGGATGAGGCGTGAGGTGCAGTAAATGTTAGCAAGGTATAAGAATAAATAAGAGTACCGACCTGCGTGTCGATGATAGAGAAGATGTATTTGTTTAACATCTAAATAAAACTGAATATGTATGTTGATTTGAGTTATGATAATAATAAGAATGTTTGTGTTTTGATTTTCGGTGTTTTGAAAAAGGATAAAGAGGAATGTGATTAAATAGAAATACACAAAAATATTTATATTCACCACACAGGATAGGTTATGGTAGGGGATGGTCGAGCTAACCTTGGGAGACCCCATGTCTCCAAAGTCTTTGCCTACATAGCCCATTGCTCAAAGCAAGGAGGGGCCTCAGACCGATGTAGTTCTCCCTTAGGACCAGGGAAAGGTGAATTCAGGCAATTTGGGTATGGTTAGGCAATTTGTTGGTTGATAAGAATTTGATGTTGATAGGGTAATGTTGTTGGTGTTGGTAAGGTATGGGCGATGTTGATGTAGGTATAGGTAAAGCGAAAGTTAGCTTACCCAAATAGAAGGGAACCATGTCCTGATTAAGATCAACACACAATCCTAGATGCGAGGCAAAGAGGAAAGAGTGTCCCGTAGTTGAGAAGAGCTAAACAAACCACATATTAACATAGGATGAGCTTGAATCCCTAGGTACCTTGCATAGGCGAGAAGTCGATAGGTGAAAAGAGTTGTATAATCACAATATATCGGATATACGTCACATCCCTTGAGTTGAAACAAGTGGTGAGGTGAGGTGGATGATATAACTGAGGTACGCAGAACTTATTACAAAGTGAGTGCTCTGACGAAAGAGAACCTACCCTAAATAGACAAGTCCATGACTCAAAAGTCCTTTTGAATGAGGCTTTTCTTTTATTGAATGTAGACTGATCGATGCGGGAAGTCTACAAGGGATATTGATTTTATTATTCTTGAGGTCCTTCACGAAGCTGATCAATGCGAGAAGCTTGATAAAGGCTGGCCCATGTATAGCTGTCCTTCGAGGAGATCTATTTATAGTATGCGAATATGATTGTAATGCATAAATTTGTCCTTGAGAGCGATCTATATATAATAGCAGCAATAGTTCGGCATATAATATTTGTCCTTGAGGAGCGATCTATATTTAATTTAAATGACTAGATGTTCATTTGGCGTGAAGCATCTAGTTAGTAGGAAGTTTGACTCAAGAAAATCCCATAAGAATACGGCTTATTTTAATACTTTGAAGTCATGGACTAGACTAAAAAGGGAAGGCATCATCGAGGGAGGTGAGGATCAAACTATGTGAGCTTGATTGTTATTATGAAGTGTAGGAAGCAGTGTATGTAGTGGTAAGTGAGCTCGGGACGAGCGGCGGTAGATAAGTGATATAATACTAATTTCAACGATAGAATGGTCGAAGATGCGAGGCATTAAGGGTTCGAGCTCGGGTTTACCATTAAGCGAAGCTAAGCGATAAGTACCGAGATCCATAGGTATGAGTGATTATATAAGGCCCAATCGAATTGGGAGCAAATTTTCCACGTTTGCTCTTTTCTAGTTTGGTTACATGTTGATTCTCTTTGAGAACAAGATCACCAACCTTAAAATGTACGCTCATGAAGTCGCTTATCATAAGCACGTTTAATGCGTTTTTGATAGATTTGAAGGTGATCAAGAGTGTAAGACGGCGTTCGTCAAAAGCTCCAATTGGGCTAACCGCTCTTGGCGGAAATCATCGTTGGTGAGAATATCTGAAGAGATATTCTAAGGGAGGTATTTGTATTTCGAGAGGCAAAACAGCCTCGGTACCGTATACGAAAAAAAAGGTGTGGCATTAGTAGAGTGCGAATGCTTTAGTACGATAAGCCCAAAGGGCAAAGGGAATGTGATCGTGCCAATTTCTTCCGGATTCATTGACAACTTTCATGAGGATTTTGGTTAGTGTTTTATTAGAGGACTCGGCTTGCCCATTGGCTTGTGGATAGTAAGGTGATGAGAAACTAAGTTTGATACCAAAGTTGTCACAAAGGTCTTGCAACAACTTGTTTTTGAAAGATTTTCCATTATCATTATCGGGCGATGAGGAACACCAAAGCGACAGAGATAATGTGGTGGTTAATGAACTCGACAATTTTTCTTTTTGATTGAAATGAGTGGAATAGCCTCCACCCATTTTGTGTAATATTCGGTCATTGTGAGTATCCAACGGTGACGTTGTGAAGAGGTTGGGTGAATCTCACCAATAAGGTCTAAACCCCATTGTGAGAAGGGCGAAGATCTCGAGCGATGGAGCGGGTGGCTAGGAGTATGTTGAAGGTTGGCATGTTCTTGACACATAACACAACGCTTAACATATTCGTAGCGATCGTTATTGAGTAGGCCAATAATAACCAAGGCGAAGGATTCGTTTGGCCACGCAAGCGCATAAAATGTCCACCACAAATACCGTCATGGACCTGTTGGATGGTATGAGTGGCCTCCGCGCCAGTTAGACAGCGAAGGAGGATACCATCAAAGCCACGTTTATAGAGGAGTCCCCCCATGACAACATAACGCGAAACACTTTTAAGAAAAGCACGTTTGCCGTTACTAGTAAGGTCAGGTGGGAGGACAGAGATTGTAAGGTAGTCGTGGAATTGGTGGTACCAGGTATCCTGTGAATTAGTGGACACAGTATTTATCATACAAACTACCGGGGTTGAATAGGATGGGGCAAAAAGTTGTTGGACCACGACGAATAATTCAGAGTCAGTTGGCGCGGCGGGAATTTGCGAGGCTAAGCAAGCCATAGTATCCGCAAATTTGTTAGTGGAGCGGGGAATGGTTTGTATAGAATAGTGGGTAAATAAAGCTAGAAGTGAATCCACGTAGTGTTTGTATTTTTGAAGTTCCTCGTTTTTGCATTGGTAGACGCCCATAACTTGATTGACTACGGTTGAAGTCGCCAAAAATGTTGATAGATTTGATACCTAAGTGTAACGCAACTTGGAGACCTAGAACAAGGGCCTCGTATTCCATTGTATTATTAGTGCAAGGGAAATCAAGTCGGAATGAAAGAGGCATAGGTTCAGCGTTGAGAGGAATGAGAACAACGCCGGCTCCTCCGCCGTGGCAGCATTTAGATCCATCGAAGAAGAGGGTCATTGGAGTACGACTCCTCTGTGAGGAAAGAGTAGCGATGAGTTCGTCGGGAAATGTGAAATTGGTAAATTGTTCCCCGGTAAAGGGCGTCCATGAAGTTGGTGCGATGGTTTGTCCTTTGATTGATTTACGGTGGATAAACTCAAGGTCGAGGTCGGCGAAGCATGAGCCATCTAGCAATGATGCGTTGGTTCGAGATGAGGTTTGGCATACATGTAATGGATGGGGTCTGTATTGGTGATGACGAAAGTCTTGTGATTTAGAAGGTAGTGTCGGAGTTTGGTGGCCACGAATGATAGGGCAAGGCACAATTTTTCTACATGTGTGTACCTAGTCTCATAGTCCACCAAAGTACGACTTATATAATAAACGGCTTGTTCGTGATTCTCAGAGTCACGATGTGCAAGCATGGCTCCTACAGCGTGGTCGGTGGCGGAAAGGTAAAGGTAGAAAGGGCGGTTGTCTTGGGGTGGGATAAGCACGGGTGGCTGCAAGAGATAAGATTTGAGAGCTTCGAAGGCTTGGTGACATTCTTCGCTCCATTGGAATGCAATATCCTTTTTAAGGAGGTGATGGAAAGGTTGACACGATCAGAGAGTTGGGAGATGAAACGTCGGATAGATTGGAGCTTACCTTGTAAACTACGCAATTGTTTGAGATTTTGGGTGGGGGCATTTCTAGGATAGCTTTGACTTTAGATGGATCGACCTCGATGCCACGCAAAGAGGCGATAAAGCCAAGAAGTTTTCCCGAAAGAACACGAAAGACACATTTCTTCGGTTGAAGGCGGACGAGAATATTGTAGCAGAGCGATCAAAAATAATGGTTAAAACATCGAGATGTTCACTACGATGTTTAGACTTGCCGAGAAGATCGTCGACATAGTCTTGAGGATAGTGTGCATAATGTCATGAAAAATGTAGGTCATAGCCAGCGATAGGTAGCACCCGCATTCTTAAGGCCAAATGGCATGACACGATAACGAAGGTTCCCAGGAGTTATGAAGGCGATTTTGTGTTGATCGGCGAGGGCAGCAAAATTTGGTTGTATCTGAAAAGCCATCCATGAGAAAAGCATTTCATGGCCCTTGATGAGATCAACAAGTTGATCAATACTTGGGAGGAAGTCATCCTTGGGGCAAGCGAGGTTAAGATCCGAAATCATGCATATCAAAGTCCCCACTGTCGCTTTAGTGACGGTGTGCGATGTTAGAAATCCATTGAGGATAGTCGATAGGCAAGATGAAGGAAGCGAGAAAGGAGTCGTTGGAGCTCCTCTTTGACCAAGAGAGCAATGCGTGGATGCATTTTCTCAATTTACTGTTTGGTGGTTTGGAATCGGGGTTTAGGGTGATGTTATGGACGGCGATAGTAGGATCAATTCCTGGCATGTCAGCGTAAGACCATGCGAAAGCTTGGTTGCGAGCACGGAGAAAGGTAGTAAAGGCGGCTTGTTCTGATGTGTTAAGGGATTGTCCAATCTTCACATGTGAGATCCTCCTCCGTGTGGATATTGATTTCTATGGTAGATTCGTTCAGCATAGTTTGGGTTTCAGATGGTAAGGCTCGTTGAATATAAGAATCATCCGCGCGAGGTAAGTGAGGATGGAGTCGTCATCTGGCATTCAACAACATTAATCAAAGGCGAATCCTCTTGATCATGTGCGGATACGAGAAGGGAAGAGAAGATGGGTCCTCATTATCGCGTTGATAAGTGAGAGGACCTATGAAGATAGCATTTATGAAAAAAAAAAAAAAGTTAGGGGGATGGATTCGAGTCTATAGATTACGCGGGTGATGATGGCAAAGTGGGTGATGATGGTTTGGTAGGGCGGCGTCTTCTTCTTCCGGATCTACGGTGACGGAGAGGTGTCTCTGTGTAGGTGTTTCAGGAAAACCGAGACCACTGCGATCATTATGTTTACGGGTAGTCACGGGAATGAGTGTATGTCGGCCTTGTTCGTAAAGGCCAAAACCAAAGCCTTTCCACGCACAGCGAGTCAAGAAGGTGAGGGCGAAACGACGATTTGTCAAGTATTGAAAATCGGATTGGAAAGGAACCACACCAGAGGAGGTTCGGGGGTAATGGAGGATGCGTCAACACCCCATACGTTAGGTTAGTGCGGCGATAGGGTGGTCGTAAGAGATTATCTCCCCACGCGGTAGTCGTAGGTGGGATGTGCATGTAATTGTCCGTACTCCTGCGGGGTAGGGAAAGAACTAACGTTATATAGGCGGTACTCCCCCAGCGTAAGGCGCTGAAAAACATCTACTAAGGGGTCGGAGGTTGGAATGTTAGGCTGCGGGAAGGAAGTGGTTTTGCGATGGTGGTTTCATCAATTGAAGGCGTAGGCGCGGTTGGGGTGGATGGTTGAGGTACATTTGAGGAGGACGGTTGAGTTGAATGTATGGGTGTCTTGATTGGTATAAGCACATCGTTAGGGCGGTATAACATATTGCGAGGTTTTAAAGGGGAGGGTCGGCTTTTACGTGTAAGACTTCCCTCGTACTCAAATTTTATGCATCATGTAATGTTGAGGAACGCATCCCATGGCTCGGATCGAGGGCGACCCAGCAATATATTATATTGGAACTCTCCCTCGAGGACATAGAAGAGTTCGGGTAAAGTACGTGGTCCTACGCGAATGTTGAGGATCACGGTGCCTAAGGTAGAAGTAATAGCGTCATTGAATGACCGACATGATGGGGTTGGCACACATGCAACTAGAAGGGATGTTCATCATTGGAAGGCTTTTGAAGAGATGATGTTTAGGCTAGCGCCCCGTCAATCATAACCCGGCGTACTCGAATGTCCCGGACGTAGCGGAGATGAAAAGGGCGAGAGTCGGGATCTTACATGCAAAGTCGACAATTTCATCTTGAGCCATTGCGCGAGCTTGTTGTGCGAGAGGCGAAGTGGTTGGGGCGGTGGGTTGTTTGGTGAGAGAAGCAACGTGATTGGGTGTTAGAATGGAGGTAGCAGGCGGGGTTTCATTAGGTAAAACCTCTATCCCTTGAAGGATCTCAACGAGAGCTTGTCGATGAGATTGAAAGTCGAATGAGATCATACGATGTCATTTTACGGGCGATTGGTGAAGGCTGTTTAATCATATTTCGGTGGGCAATGCCATTAGAGGCGGGATAGGCGGGTCGCGAATGACCACTTTAGGTGGTGGTGCAATCGGGATGTTTGACGGAGAAAGAGATGCCGCAGTGTGTTTTCTTTTGCTTTCCCATTGTTTTTACGCCTCGAGTAGCGACACTAATCATATTAATCTCGTAGACTGAGATGAGGAAGATGGTGGGGATAACTCATGGTCTTGAAGGTGGGGTTGTAATAATGATAGATCTTGGTGAGGCGGGGACGGATGGTATAGGAGAGGGAATGGAAACTAAAGGTCTCTCCCTTCGTAAGTTGTCTTTCTTAATCTTTCTATCCGGGAGAGGTGACTGGCGAAGGATGGTTTTTAGAGCTTTGCATCCCTCCACATCATGTCCTGGTGTGCGGTGATAAGCGCAGATTTTAGACTCATCGTAATCCATAGGTCGGGGCTTAGACGGGTCATAAGGTCTAAGTGGAGGTAGGGAAATGGTCGCATTCTCCACCAACATAGCAAGGATTTTGGCGTAAGATCCTTTGAGTGGGTCAAAATCGGAAGAGGATGAGGGTATTGATTGTGTGGGTTTTGGTAATGTTTGGGCGTGGTTAGTTCGTATGGGTGGCGGTTTAGCCGAGGGGTGTTGATACATGGTTTTTACTAAACGTGATTTCTTTGGCGCAGAAGCTATGTTGGATGATGAGGCCGCAGATGACGTGGTATCAGAAAACAACCACGGGGAAATAGGAGTAACTGAAAACAAATCTTTTGATGATGGTATTTGTTTAGGGTTGATAGGTGGACAGGATACGCGGAGTGCGGTGTTCTTATACCACAGGAATTTACGTATATAGGTGCGGAAGGCGTAAGTTGTTACGAAAAGAAAACGCGGGAGGTATGATATATTGATGTAAGGTAGAGGATGGGGTCCCAATATGGAAGGTAGGTATGATGATGATGGTTTTGATTGTGATAGGGGTAGGGATTGAGTTTGTCTCTAGGTGGCGGAGCGGATTTATTTTGGATAGATCGAGTCGCTTAGGCGGGTGCGTTAGGCCCAGGGCATTGGTGAGGTCCCAGCGTATGGGAAGATCTGGTTAAGTTGATAGAAGTGGACGGGGCATTTGGTAGAGGTGAGGGGGTGAAGGTGAGAACGCAGGGGCATTTTAAGCTTTGCAAGCACTTGGGTATATGGTGGAGACATCGGGATCGAGTCATTTGCATTTGAGTAGAAAAGGGGTACTCAAGCGTTCCCATAGGGCTGTCATCTTACGTGGAATGGCACGGTCTCAGTGTGATTTGTAATTTTGGTACGGAAGAAAGGTGGGTTGTAATTCCGAGTCCATTGCGGGTGTGACACGGGAGGTAGATGAGGCCTTTGTATCAATAGATGTTAAGAGAGGTCAACCGGTCGTTGAAAAGATTTAGGCGATGAGGGACTAATAGGTAGGAGGCGTGTTCGAGGGGATCTGTCACGTTTAAAGAATGTGGTGATGTTAGTGTAAGAGATTTCTCGTCTAAGGATGTCAAAAGGAGTGGCGAGCCTTCCTCTTGTGTAGCAAGAGTGGTAGAAGGGGACGTTTGGGAAATAGATAAATTAGATAGCATCCGCTCACAGTCTTGTAGGGATGTGGTGTAAGAAGACTCGTTGATGAGAAGAGAAGTCCGGGCAGTTAACTCTTCTATGGGTAAAGGAATGATTTCACTTTGGCTTGATGGTGGTGAAGGAGGTTCAAACTCCTGTGTTGGTGGAGAGGCTTGATTTAAAATTTTTTCAATAGAGGCTTTTGGCTGAGAATCGAAGACTGCATGGATCTCATGAACACTCTCCTCGGCTAAGATATCTTGGTTCACGTTCTTGTTGGGCCAGTGATTCGGGAATGGCTTGTTGAAAATTTTCAGATTTCGGTTAGCGGGCGTTAGGATTATCGAGGTTATATCCCTGCGTCGACCATTTCTGCACTATGTTTTTCAACATCTTGCGGTTTTCATGACTATGTCCTTTTACGCGGTGAAAGTTACAAAAGTCATTTTCTTTGTACCGGGAAGGTATTGCGCGGGTGGAGTCAAACCCAGTGAGGTTTAACGAGGGGCAAGGTGATAGCCCGACTTTGAGCAATTTCTCGAGGATGACGCCATAAGTTTCTCCCAGGAGTGTAATTGGTGGGCTCGGCTTTGTACTTATAAGTGGTTTTCGGCGGAGTATTGGACGGTGTTTGAGATTTGACCATTACCGCGTGGACAGCTCCTTTTGATTTAGAAGAAGTGGACGCGTGAGGAGTGGTGGTGTTTGGCTTGTTGGTAGAATCAGGAGTTCGGAAATTGGGGTTTTGTTCTGTGACCGCAATTTCTCTTCTTCTAAGGCTCGAATTTCTAGCTTAGAGCCATGGTAAAGGCCTCGTCGAATGTGCGGAAAGTTTGAATTTGGAGGGTAGGGGAGATGTGCTTAGCGCAAGGCCGCGTAAATAGTTCGATGAGTTCGGTTTGAGGCAAGGCATACGTAAGTTGGTTGATAAGGCCCCGCCATCGTCAGCGAAATCTGCGATAGATTCGTCTTCAAATTGTCGGATGGCATAGAGGTCGATGATAGATACTTTCTTGCAATGTTAATGGAGAAATGATCCAAAAAGATTGGGCTAGTTGGTTAAAAGAGAAGATTGAGTCTTTGGGTTAAAGCAACTTTGTACCACTCAGCGCGAGTCTGATAAGGACATGGGAAAGGTGCGAGTAACAGGCATCATCATGGGCGATCAAATAACAAGCATGTCTAAATGATCGCAAGTGTTGTTGAGGATCCTCTTTCTTTTTAAAACGAGTAAACTTTGGCAACTCCCATTGAGGAGGATATGAATGAAGGGGAGACGAGAAGGGTGAATGGGCTCCCGAAACAAACTTGCTCGTATGTCAGGCGCTACGACTTCTGAAGCGGAAGCCTCCGGGTTTTGCATTTTGTCCATCATTTGTTTGATGAAATCGTGGTTGGATGAGGTGATGGTGCCACGAGAATAGGGATGTCCCATATAAGGTGTTGAGGTTCTTTGGATACGTGTATGGGAATGAAAAGGTAGGCGGAGCTTGAGAAAGAAAGCTCGTGTGAATAGGTGGCGGAGAGTAAGTCATGAATGGAGTGGTGCGAAGAGAGATGAGATAGGGGCGGTTGGTGGTAACGATACGTGGGGTCAGGGTTAACGAAAGGAAAGCTAATCGGGGTCGTATGAACCTCACGAAGGCTGTCGGATTGGGAGACGGGGCTAGTGATGCGGGAAGTAAGGTATTGTTATCGGGAGGAGTGGGAGCTAAATGAGCAGCTATACTAATAGGCATGCCATAAGGAGGCTGACCATCGGGCGTACGGTCGGGGTATGAGACAAATAGTATTATGCAGTGCCTGGGATTAGCATCCGAGAAATTTGGCAAAGTCCTTGTCTCCTACGAGAATTTGGGGATCTCACTTTGGTGTCCGTAGGGTTCCACATAGAATGTGAAGGGGGTGATTCGAGGCAAAGACACGGAGCGAGGCATGTGAAACCATGGCGGCTTGCTTCTTCAGTGATGACAACCATAGACGAGAACACACGGGAAAGTTTCAATCTATCAAGAACAAAAACAACCTCGAGAATGATGAATTTGGCAAGTTCTTTGGTTTGTCGGGGGGCTGATGAGAGCGATGCGATATCGGTTTAGTAACGGTGTCGGTCCACGGAAAAACGGCGTCGGTCCCTTAACCGATGCGGTGTCAAAAGTCTAGGATAAGAAGATATAAAAAGGCTGCTAATTTGATTTTAGCAACGTTGAGTATGTTTATCAACTTATTGATCACGAGAAGACAAAGTATGACGCGAGAAAACGAGGATTTGAAAACAAGCGAGAGCACACGCAAATCTAGAGACTAACCCTAGGGTTAATTTTAGTTATCATGGGCTTATGCCTTTAGACGTAAGATGATGTCAGAATCCTAAACAACAAGACCTAGGGGAAATGTCAAGTTTGTTTTGGCTTATAAGGTTACCTCAATCGGGCGGAGGAATACCGCGGAAAAGGGGGGATGTTTGAGCTGTTGTGTTAATTGTGAAGTGATTCGGTATGTGTTGTGCAGTGAAACTAAGGTTAATTTCCTGTCAATACCGTGGATATCACCCCCACGTGTACGACCTGTTACTTAATCTATGTTCACTAGAATTGGAGAACAACAAGCAGGAATGCAATGCACGTGTTTTAAACCCAAATCGAAAATTATATTCGATGAAGCAAGAGAGATGACTTTCACTAATGCGAAACCAGGAAAGCAAGACAAATTCTTTACTAAATATATAACAAAAACAGCAACAGCAAATATGCTTCCTAAAATGAAAATAAGCAAGAGAAAGAAACCCAAAATGGGTCCCACCGGGCGTGCCAAAATGTTTCGCTCGGAATGTTTGGCTACGGGAATAGAGTTGCTTCTATCCTTTCATTCCTTTTAGAAACAGATGAGGTTAGGGTTAGGAGGAATACCTGTTGAATGTCGAGATGGTGTGCGCGTACCGTAGAGAAAGATCAGGCTGACTGCGGAGAACTCCTTTTTGTCTTGGAAGGACTACTGCAAATAAGAACACAAGACCACAAGATTTTGATTAAACAATAAATGAGAAAGCTGCCTTGGGCCCAGAAATATAAAACTTCCCTTGAAGGTGGTCGAGTTCCCTGCTAATATGAATTAACACAAAAGACGCAAAATATCAATTAAATTATTTTGTTAAAGCTGGTAGGGGAAAAATTTGGTTTTCTAGTTTTGATCGAGAGAACCGATGGCGGTTATTGATGGCCGATGCGATTCTTGATAACCGATACTGGTGGGTTATAGGATCTTCTTGGTACATATGGTGTTTGTAATAGGCTGGTTTTTTGGATGGTATTAGGAAATGGGATGATTAGGAGTGAAAGAATGACAGTTAGATCTGATAGCACGTTGGGTAGTGGATTGAAAGCGGATTTAGGAGGATGAGATTCAAGAAACATAAGAAATGTTATGACAAAAGGACATGTAAGATCGACTTCTTGGTTTTGGCCAGAGATGCAAGTTGATCTCCTTGGTTGCAAACACTTGGTTTCTTTACTCGTCTCTGCTCTGTCAGTGAAGATCTGGACTCTGTTCCTCACTCATGATGCTCTCTGTTGATCAAAATCCTTTGGTGATCTCCCAAAATGAAATTCCGATCCGTTGTTTTGGTTTGGGAGCCCATTTACGAGGCCGATGGCGGTTGCGTAGCAGCGGCGGTCGAGTAGGAACCGGCATCGGTAAGGAAAAAGTAGGCTATTTTTAGTAAAATAGCCCACCTTCCTACTTTTCTCCCAGAGAGATCGATTGCGGGCTTGGTCAAGTGGCTAGAAGGTCGGCTTTTGGTGCGAGTAAGGAGGCATTAGTTATGGATGTGAGTCTAGACCAAGTCATGGGTCTTAATTAGGTTAGTTTAGGGTTAGGGCTAGGTCATGATGAGGTGGCAAAGTGAGGTGGCGGGTAAGGTGATGTGGATTTATCAATTCTGAGGTAATTAATAAATAATTGTGTAAAGTTTAGGTATGAAGACCTCGACGCCTTTGTTGCATGGTGCTAAGTCTTCTTCAAAGAACCTCCACGCTTCCACTATACAATGCTAAGTCTCCAGATGTCAATAGACATTAATTATCGCCAATGAGCTCAAAAATGAATAATGACCCTCCTCCGAAGCTAACGATTTGACGATTCATCCAACGTACTGAGGTTCTGAGCTCTAGTGCTTCTCTGATGCTCTATCATGTCCCTCGGCTCCATGGCATCTCCGGGATCTATCTTGAGAAGACTCTCGGTGAGTTAAAATAATACTAACTCTTGAATGATATGAAGATTCCTATTAGGTAAAAAGTCTCATCCGTCGATAACAAATAATATCAATCCTCAATATACCTATAAAAATAAATAGGACTTAAAATCATTTTGCCGATAATAATAATATCGGTCTTCAAATGATGACAATGCCTATATAAATATGATATAGGTCTTACATCTCTCCATAACACCTATAATAAAATAAGACTTATGTCTCCCTAAAATGGCCACAAACACGCCTTCGAACTTCATCATTCGTCCTCCTCGGCTCGGTCTTGGAGCACTTTGCTTCTCTGAGAGAACTTGGAGCTTCTTATTTATACTAATGCCTATATAAATAGGACTTATATAATTACATGTCTATGTAGGCCTTAGCTCCAAAAATACCTATAATAAAATATATGGCTTTATATTCCTCTAAAATGTGGGCCTTCACATTTTATTATGTCCACACATTATACCACTTCAATGGCCTCGGGATTGCTTATATAAGACTCTATCATAGCTCGGAAGGAGCTCATTGTATAGTTCGAATGAGCTTTACCACCAAAGAACTCACAATGAACTTGGAGCTCAAAATGAGGCTTGTTGAAGGCTAAGCCCGAACAATAAACATGAGGAAATAAGCTCCCAATGAGCTTATATAGAATGGAGGATTCAGGCCCCTTTATATACTGTAATGCGGCCCACATTTTCTGTATATAAGGCCTATTGGCTAATGTTCTACCAACCCATTTTTGGGTCAGTCAGTTAGTCACTGCGCGTTGGAGGGAGTCGAGTGCCCCTGCCTCGCCTTACATTTTTCACTGGCCCATTGCTGAGCTCGTACCACGCACTCCTCCTGACTGCCATGTCTGCTGTGCCCCCCAGCTACTTCCACGTGCCCTGTGGGTGCTACCTCACCTTGCCACGTGGGCTCTAACCTATGCACCTGCCCACTGAGTCCTCCGGCCCTTTGCTTCTGCCAACGAGCTCACCATGATTTTATTGTAGCGAGGTAATATGGATGAGTAGTTATCCCACATTGATAGGCGATGAGATAAGGCAAGCCTTAAAAATGACTTCAACAACCTCAATTGACATGTGGCTTGGGAGGCGTAGGTGATTTTCCTCGCTGATGTAATCTAACCAGCGTGCGTCCATGCTTGACTCGCCAAGTCGCTTACATCAATGTAATAATGTTTTAAATAACCATGAACCGTGGTCATTGAAATCAAAATAGTTCGACCATTGGCTCGATGAGATGATGTTCCAACTCACTCTCACTCTTACTCTTACATCCCTCCTTTGATAGCTCACCAAGCTATTCTAATCAAATCGCTCGGTGTGAAGTATAATGCAAGGTATAACTCGAACTTGCCAATGTATATAGCTCGTCGAGATAAATATAACTCACCCGAGTTGACTTGGGGAAAAGTGGTGGCAAGCCACTTGGTGATATGAGGACCCACCATGTGTCATATTTTTTTCGATCGGTTGACGATGACGACTATCCCACATAATTATCACCTATGCCCGATCTTGATTTTTCCACATGTCCTTCGGATCGGAATATCACTTTTACAACATTCTCCTAATGTTCTTTGAATGTTATTATATAATATTTACTAGTTGTATTATATTATGCATGATGTGATTTATCAACGGATGTCGTTAACTTCTAGTGGATGCTACCATTAACTACATTTAGCAACATAATATTAATATATACATTAATAAAATATAAAATTTGGATGAAAATTCTAGTGTTGACAGACATCACAATCATTTGCTTGCACTTTCATTGCAAGAGAAGAGTAATAAAGAAACTCATCAAGTGGGTGTAAAGTATCCTTAGCCTTATGAGGATGGGAAAATAAAGCGGTAGAGTCTTTGTTGTTACTTCACTCACCATGATCATAGATAAAGGGTTCTTCATAGTCCTCATTTATATCATTACGACTAGGTATATGCACATGGTAAACAAAACTAAAGGGATCCATGTGATCGAGTTTGGATAAGCTAAAAAGAGTCATCACTATGAGGCGGGCTTGGTTGATTCTCACCATTTGGTAACCATAACTATAAGGTATGAAACAAGTAGGGAGAAATTTATTTTCATCTTGGTAACTACATATGTCCTCATAATAATGAAAGTTATAGTCATTTCCATCACATTTCTCTTCATACATATAGATACTATTATCATTAATTTCATATGATTACTCACTTATGTTACTATAATTGGAAGAGAAAGGCACATCATAATTGGAATATAGTGTATTATAAGGCACACTTGAAGTATTAAAAATAAAATCAACTGGTGCTTAGATGTAGAGGTGTATATGGAAGCCACAATATCCCCAAAAATATGAAATAACGTAACTAGTAGAAGCAATACCAATATGGAAAACATATAGGACCAAACCCTAGAGATAGATGTCGAAATAATAATCTTAAATCAATAAACCCTAGTATATGAGAATTAAAACCTTAAAGGGGTTACATAAGTTAGATTCAATCAATAAATGAGTATATCAAATTATTTAAACAAAAGCATAATATATAATAGTGGGTAAATATCATAATTAGGTTTGAAATCTAGAGACTAAAGCTCAATATAATTTTATGAATAAATAAAATGACATTTTGATATGATAGAACGTGTAAATACAATAAACAAATATTATTTTATTAAACACATGCCAAAATATAATAATACAAAATAAGATAGTTTGACTTAACTTTTGGATGTCTCACATATGTTATGGATATGGAATGAGGGAAACAAACTATAAGTGGGCTAAACTCACATCTTATTGGATTTTGAACCCCGAAACCTTGTTGGAAACGAGTGTCAATTTTTACTATCCTAGTGTCTGGTGATACTTTTCAATTTCTTGTAAAACTAGTTTGCTTCATCACTAAATGTAGATTATTCCTTAACTTTCACTATTTCCGAGAATCTTTGTGCATGCACCTATAATGATCAAAATCATATTTACCTTGCACTAGAAATTAAATCCCACAATTAGATTAAAAATGGTTTTATGTGTGGTGAAATTGGACTTACCTTGGTGCTAACACCCTTGTTGATTTTTACTACGCGATCAACTCTATTTCCCAAATGAGGGGCTTAAACTCCATGTAGTTCTCCTAATGCTCATGCAAGTGTGAATGCAACATATAAATCCACCCCTATGTGTTCTCTTACGACTAAACATAAATAACTGTGTAGCTATATATATAATGTACCTTTCATGATATATATAGTTCTTTAATAAAGTGTTGAAGTAAAGTGCCTAAGTAGAGTGCCTATAAATAAAAACCCTTGAAGTTCCCTTTAGTGTATATTTTTTTGATAACACTTAATAATTTTTAATTTCCTAAGTATTCTCTTAGAATAACATTGAGTACTTCAAACCTACTTATGGCTTGATTTTTATGTCTACTCTTGATTTAGGAAAGTTTAGGGCAAGTTGCTTTAGAGATTTGGAGATGAAGATCAAATGTGCCTTGCTATTTCCAAGTAGGATCTATATGATTTCCAATGTTCCCATGTGAGTAAATGAGAGTGTTTGATTCATTTTTATACCATTTCATGAGATATAATTTTGTATCAAGAAAAACATAGAAAAGGGAATTAGGTTGACCATTGAAACATAAAGGACACTAAGCACCTAGATCTAGACACTAGCATAAGATGCTAGTGTCCAGAAGACAAAAGCTATAATGAGAGTCCTTAGAGAGACACAATAGGAGGTAATATATGTTTATAAAAATTTAGATCAGTTCTTTAGGTTTTTAGCGATTGAGTGAGATAATGAAGAGTACTTGCAATCCTTGGGAGATGGAATGATAATGCATTTACGCTTTGTTTGTACACACAAATCTTGATTAAGGGATATAAGCCAAATCAATAATTATCAATCACCTAATTACAAGTTGTAGAGGTGTCTACACTATTCTATTTTCAACATTTTACCTTTCATGAATGACATATATAGTCATAATAATATGAGTATATACACAATCAAGGAAAACTTCTAAATAATAACTAAGATATGTAAGGTATGGTGTAGTGGTAAACTACCCGGTACTATACCGATTCCTATAGATATTTTCAAGAGTAGTTAAAGTATGAAAAAATTGGTCGAGTTGTAAACCACGTAGTGGTTAATAAATGTCTATATATGGTTGATTCACCCACACGAATCCCCAATAGTATCCTATCCCATTTTACTATTAAAAAAAAACAACAAAAATAATAAGGTCTAGTGGTAAACTACCATATATTATATCTAACCCTTTAATAAAGAAAATGTATGTAACAAATATGAGATACACGTGATTTAAAATTTATACATCTCAAATATTTTAGATAACATTTTATTTAAATGCATGCAATTACAAAAATACAATTAAATTTCACAAAAATCACACTATAATGCAATAAATATAGTAAATACATATTTGAAATGTGTAAAAATTGAGATTAAGACACTTGAAACTTGATAAAGGGGTTTCTTCAAATAAAACCTAAATTTTGACTTAATTTTTAACTATTAGAGGCTTAATATGGATGAGAATATATCTATTTATGAAGTTCTTTAATTTTTTTGTTTGTCTATTTGAGATGATAAAAACCTCTCTCAATTTCTCAAAATTCGACATGAATTTATTAGAATTATTTTTCTTTCTCCACTTCATAATCAACATAAAAAGGAGAAGGAAAAATCTACTTCCAAAAAAATTTCATTGTCTATTTCATTTTCTTAAGATGGTCAAAATCCTTTATTTAGTTTCATGAACTTCATTGATATTTCATGAAATCTTTATTTTTCTCTCAACCATGTGAAATCTACCCGAATTTTTTTCGTGCATGCTTTTTTACATCTTAAGATCATAAGCCTCTCTTAGATTATTAAATTTATGTGTGAAAATTACACAAGTTCTTATCCTTGATCTAAACCCTAACATCTCATCCAAGAAGAAAAAAATATGAATAGTAGTTGGGCCTCTCTACCTTGAATTAGACGCATTGTGTTGCGCATAAGAGTGTACAATTAATGCTCCTATAGTTTTATGTAGCATAATATCCCCATAATGTGAGAGATAACTCAAGCCTCTATATATCCTAGATTAATGAAATAATCTACATGAATTTCATCTATGTATTCTTTTGGCACAAGCTTTTAACTAGATAGATCCTTAGAAAATAACATAATAAAATAGATAATCATATTGAGTATAATTGTTCCTTTGACGCTTTCTTGCGATTTTTTGAATAAAATTTCTTAGAGTAATTCATATACAAATACTTCTCAAATTCAAATTAATATCTTTTGGAACACAAACTAACCATAAAAATAGTGAGAGACATCTAAAAAGACACAGGGAACCCTAAAATATCTTGTTTTGGATGTTTTGGAGTGTCAAGAGTCACATAAGGAAAACTATCTAGTCATTTTTATAGGTTTTCAAGAATTAAAATCAAGTGAAAGTATTATTATTACCTAAAATTTAAAGAAAAATTGGGTTATAAGGAAAACCTAAGGAAAGGGAAGACAATAAGGGACTCAACACAAGAGATAATGTGCGATTGATAACCTATTCTAAACCAATGATCCATATGCACAAAATCATAGTATGAAATTTCAATGACAAGGATTGTACAAAAATCATGTGTCTACATCATTACCCAATTTAATGTGCACATTTGTATGCATATTAAAGTAAAATAAGTAAACACGTATATATACTTACCCGAGGCAGGTGTTGAGGAAAGTGTACTCTCATGAACTATTTATTATCTTGCGTTTACACGAAGGAAAACTAAAATGCATACTAGTAGATTAACGTATTAATAGTGATAATTTAACCAAATGATTTTTTCAAAGAATGAATGCACATACTAGTATTCAAACTAAGTTACCACCTCCGAAAAATATCATTTTCAAGTAGAGAAAAATTGATTCCATGGGTTCCATTTGACCTTATCAAGTAGAGAAATATCAATGCCATAATGTTTATTTATTAGACATAAAAGTAAGAAAAATTATCCAATTTTCTTCATGGGTCCCAAAGTAACCCTTTTCATGAGGGATAAGAAGGTGCTTCCTAGTTGAATTAATAACCCAAATTTGATCTTATATATTTATTTTTAACACAAAAAAAAGTTAACTATATCCCCCATTTTTAGGGTGATTGATATTATTACATGACACTCATCTCAAATTAAAGTCATTATGTGTACCATGCGTAACATAGATAAAATAAAGGAATATTGTAATATTCACAAAAATATATATCTAAACACGTGTATAAGATAATAAATATAATTCATCATCAAGGAACAATTATAACACATATATAGGCAATATGATATGTAAACACTCAAAAATATAATATTATGGAAACATCGTAGTATCATGTAGTTCAACATGTATCATTAAAATATATATCATCATGAATAAAATACTCTCACATAAGTGATAAGATTAAAGGCAACAAGTGTTATACCTTCATCAGTAGTTAGGATCTTCAACAAGATACAACAATACATAATTGATATTCACGTGTAGTATTCCCTAATATGTGTAAACTATGGAAATACATGTATCGAGTCTACTAAATCCAAATGTAATCCATATGTATGAAGGGAATAAACCAAGAGCTTGTCCTATTATAATACATGCAAGATCTATATGCACATAAAGTATTATACCCCTAATGGATAATGTACGAATTATAAGGACTATAGTAGCATTTCAAGAGGGTGCAAGTAATATTCCCAAATGTATAAGTATGCCTCCAAAGTGTGTAAGATGTCATAGTGTAAGATTGAATGTAGAATGATCACACCCATGGCCATAAGTGGGAAAACACATAAATATAGGGATCATAGTGAAGTGATTCCCAATAGTGGTGAATTCACATCATGTAATTTCTCATAAGGAAGTGACCATAAGGTGCGAAAGATATAATAGTGTAATCTTAATAATAGGAAAATTCCCCAAGACAAGGTAAACTAATGTAAGCTTAACATGGTAAGAAAATAATGTAGCCCATGGTGGGACATGTGCAATCATTATAACATTGAGAAATAGTATGTGCATATGCTGGGAATACTATAGTAATATAAGCCCAAGGATGAACTATGCATAAATTATGAAAAATATGATAAATAAAGCACCAATGAGTATAATATGTACTCCGTATGGGTGATATATGATCAAGATATGGTAATACATAAGGATAATTTACCAAAATAGATGTATGATATATATCTTGGAAACATAGGAAAAGACATATGCCATTTGCATGATATGATTCATGATGAAAAATGGATTATAGGATGTGGTTGCTAAACCAAAAAATAGAAAGTAAAATCAATTACATGTGAAGTAAATAAAATATCAAGAAAGTAAACTCTTGGGAGAAATAATCAATTAGTAACAACCAAAGTCAAGTGGCAATATGAAAACTATGAAAATATAACAAATCAAATAAAATTACTAGTCAAGTTAAAGTAGAAAATTAAATGCCACCACAATTTCCCCAAATCCGAAAATTAACCAATTTGACCATATGTATATAGTGTAAATTCCATGTATAACTACTAACGAACTTTTATCTTAGGTATCTATTTGATTTTATATTAAAATTCATCTTTTGACATCCCATGGGTATTATATGCAAATAAATAATGACCTAATAAAATATCCTCTTTCTCTCTCTATAATTGGTGATGTAGACTAGTATATTGAGAGGGGCCATACTAAAGATTCACACATTGAGGTTGTAAGTTTTGAGAGATATGGAAATAGGAAGGCAATAATCTACACTCTATTGGATATGTAGGGTTCCAAAGCCTAGATATAGGATAATGTAGAGGAACATAACTACCTTACAATAATAGATTAATGATAATAAGGTTATAATTAGGTCATAAGATGATAAGGCTTATTACGCTAGGATTTTGTTAACCAAAATGAGCCCTTACACATTTCAATTAACCTTATGCTCTCAAGGACTCAAGAATATTGATAAATTATCCCATTTTGTGAAAATGGATGCATTTCTTTTAGTTCATGAGACAAACTACTACATATTCCCACACATAACTCTCCCACTATGCCAAACCCCATTTATAATACACTTTACGGTTCGATCCATGAACCATTATGCCAACCCAAATAACCTTGAGCAAGTTGTAAATCAACTTACTTTACCAAATTATATATCCCTTATGCTTTGTAGCCCAAACATTTTGTTGTGATGAATTAACTCATCTCTCCATGTTGATTATAAAACCACACATGCCATGAACCTTTTCTTCCGAGCATAGAGAGATAATTGATCATATGTGCATGCTTCTCCATCTCTTCCACATCCATTCAATTCATTTATTCTTATCCCCTTTAAAATGTACCTGCCGCACCATGTTGATAACTCATGGGAATATGTGAATGATTTCTTAAAGATACATAGTACTATTCAAAGCCATGGTACTTTAAATTTGTCTGTGGAGAGATTCTCAATCCACATGAAACATTTTAGGACTGCACCACCATGTCAAAACCCAAACTCCTCTCTACATTTTTTGGTATATTATGTCTTATTGTGGAACCTTTATATAATGACCCAATAATTTTAAAACTAGAATTTGATTGTTTAGGTTGTAATTTGGTATACAATCCCTTTTCCACCTCCTTTTACCTATCTAATGGTTTGCATAGAATCATATCTAGTTCACAACATCTTATTCTTTCCACCATAGGATTAGGTCAATTATTCCTTTTATTCTAACCTGTAGATCATTTCCATGAATCACAATTAGCTCACATATATATCCGAGCTACCCCTTACATCACAGTATCCTTGATGATAAAAACGTTGGCCATGTCACTTGGATTAGTTGTATAGAATAATGATCAACCTAATACAATACAAGTGGGGTGACAACATGGACCCTCAAGGCACATGATATTTTAGAATGATATCTACTTCAAATGATTGTTATCGACTTTAAATGCATTGTATACTTTAGAATCTAGATTTTATACAATGAAGAATGATCCGCCTTTCTTATTCCATCACATACCCTTTTTTTTTTCCTCCATTTCTATACTATAGAGAACAAATCATGTTCTACTATAAAAAAAATTGACCATTTGGATTTCAACACTTTGTCTTTTGGTTGTTTCTTCCCTCATACCTAGAATCAAAATTAAATCTCACCTTCTTTTGTGATTTCTTACCCTCTATGTTGATAAATTTGATGCGTCTAGGGCATCTTTTGCATTCTAATACATTTGTATATATTTGAGTAATAGTTGATTTTTTATGGCTTATATCTTTCCTACTCTAATCTCTTGTCTCTTTAATCTCTTATAGATTATCATACCTATTGTTAAGTTGTAATAAATGTGGTGTGGAATATACTTACATGTTTTTAACATGGTAAATTTTAGTGGTGAATATTTGTTAATTCATGAATATTTTAGTTTTTAAAATTAACATTTGATGAATTTTTAGGGAAGGAATTATGATTGGGTTTCCTAAATTTTATAGGTACAAGTTAATTTTAGGGGTTGATTCACCTAGAGTTTACACCAATAGCCGACTATTTTAATTCAAATCGCCTTTAGTGCGAAATTTAAATTTGCCATATTCTCCTTCATATATACAATAATTACATATTTATAATTCCATATCTAAATTATGACTATCAAATAATCCTCACAATTCCTTTATACTTTAAAGATCGAGATTGAATGGATATTACAACACCACATTAAGGTATTTTTTTATTGTTATGACATTGTATTGCATTGTTTCAAAAAGGCACTGAATGGTATCACTCTATATGCTATTGGATGATAGAATTGTTTATGCTACCAAATGGTAACATTAAAAGGTTATCATGGTAGCATACACAATGCTATTGGCTGGTAGCATTGTGCATAATCTACCAGTCACATTGTTGTTGGCGATATACATGCACAATGCTACTGAATAGCATTGTGTATGCTATAGCCGATAACATATAGCATATGCTAGGTCAACCAATAACATACACTATTCTATTGGCTGATAACATTATGCATGTTACCGTCTATCATAGTAACACTATGTAATTTGTCGAAAAGTGGTGTAGTGTTAAGATTCAAACACTTATGTTTCACCTATCATTTGTAATTTTTAAATATTCTGCTTTAAAAAATGATCTATTTGAAAATTACACTTGGATAGGTATAATGGACTCTGTGAATAATGAAAACAAGGTAGATCAATTCAAAAGAAAAAGTAGCATATTAAATTATTTCAACCAACCAAAAAAATGAGGACCCAACTTGCATCCACTACAAACATTAACACAAGTAATATATTATCATTAAAATTTTCTTTATTTTTTTGTCATTTTAGTTTAAATTTTTAATATATTTTCATATCAAACCCTTTTCATGTTTGAATACAAAACCCTACTATTAATTGTATTCCACATGAAACAATTAACCAAAACATATCCCCTAAAGAAATAATTAACATTTCAGTAGATGAAGATATAATTGATGATGACATGCCAGAGCTGGAAGACAATCCTCACTACCAAATGCCTCCAATAGATGAATGTTCTAATGAAAATATTCAATTAGAAGATGATATTCATAATACTCTTCAAATAAAGAAATATGTGTGAAGGAAGAAAACTACTTGGATAATTGGAAGGTATTTTAAGGTAGAATGGCAAAAAATATCCATTCATTGAACTTATAGAGATCTAGAAAATGGTAATGATACTCCAAAATAATGTAGATGTACAATTTGTGGTTGGAAATTAGGAAAAGAACATAAAATGCAACTAAAATTAGACACAATTGAGAAACATTGTGGCAAAGTATATGTGACAGTTAAGGAAAATGATGGAAAAATAACAAAGACACATAGATGGAAAACTACTGAAAGAGTGCATGCATGTAAGATATGTGAGAGTATGAAAATGAGCAGAAACATTGTCAAAAATTATGGAGAAAGGAGGAACAATTAATGTAAAATTTGGAAAATATCTAAATGACAATCTTAAGGAAAAAAACACACATTTTCAACTGTATTCTTCATTCTTAAAATGGGTAAACCTATTTCATATTTTTTTAAATTTAAGAAATTTTTAATTTTAATGGGTTTCCTAACCTTCCACAATCACATTGGTTAGATAAAAGTGCTTGGGAAATGGAAAATGTCTTATAATGATTGAAAAGGAGGATTTGAAAGAGAAATTCAAGAATGCAAGTTTTATCTCCCTTTCCATTGATGAGGTTATAACAAGTGGACAACACATCTTGGGTTTGCATGCATGTTTATACTTTTGAGAACCACACAAGGAAACCTCATCTTCTAGTTGTTCATAAAATGAAGAAAACTACAATGCTGAAAATATTTGCAAATTGGTTATATCTAATTTGAAGGATATAGCTGGGATGGATGATTATTCAATAACTACAAAGCTTGTATGTGTTGGTGCTGATGGTGCATCAATAATGTAGGGTCATAGAATTGGTCTATGTGTTCACCTACAAACATCATTTCCCCTTATATGATTCCAATTCATTGCATGGCTCATAAGATGAATCTTACATACAAGATAGTTAGCACATTTGAAAATGTCACAAAAGTTGAAGAGCTTATCCGTGAATTACACGTATATATGTCAAGCAAGTCCAAAAATATTTCTAGAGTTTTAGAAATTTGTAATTGGAGTGATAGATGGTAAAAAAATTTTAAAGACATTGATACAAGATGGATTTCCATGTATGAGCCTACACATAAATTTTTGATGAATATCCATCATTAGTTGGTTTCATGTTTAAGTATTGTATGCATGTTGACAAGGAAAAAGATATACTTTACCACTTAACAAATTTGAAAATTGTTTACACTTTGTGGGATTCTACCCATGTTGAATGAAATCAATTCCTTAACAAAACATGCTCAAGAAAGATCCATCTATATAGTCGACTTCATTAGATTGAGAAAAGGTATGTCAAACACTAGATGTGTTATACAACTCTGATGAATGTTTTCAAGGACATGTATTCAATAGTTGGAAAAATTTAAAAAATTTAAAGGATCCTAAAATATATTTTAGATTCAATATAAGTGGTCATATTTGTATCCTTATAAATGGGAATGAGATTCAAATGCACACTTTCCAAAAAAGAGTGGATATTGTTGGAACATACATTGAATAAGAAGTACATAACACACAATTTATACAAAGGTCTTATATATATCAAACAAGGATCAAATTGAAGAAAAATTTCACAATGCTTATCTAATGAGATCAAAGAACACTTTAAAAGGGATGAGATTCTTGAGGCCATGGGAGTGGTCAATCCTATATTTTGGAATCTGTAACAAGTAAGAAAGCTATAAGTGATTCATATAAAAGACACATGGGTACTCTCATTAAGCATTTTGGAAAATCAATAGAATGTAACAAGTTCAAATTAAGGGTCTTCTTCAAAAGGAATTACTTTCATGTCAATCAACTCATTTCGGCATCACAATGGTCAAACAATATGACTTACTAAGTGAACCAATAGATAATGGTGCAATTACATGGCTATGGAAAAATTTGTATCCTAGTAGCATCCTACATGAAAACATTAGTGAATATTTTTGATTGTATGAATTGTGTCAAACAATGATATTGGGATCAGTTGAAGATGAAAGGGTTTTTAGTGCATTAACATTTGTTAAATCAAAATATCAAAACAATTGGATAAAAATCTTGAGACTTGTTTGAGATTGTATGTTTCACGATATGATGTGGACACATTTCCTTATGAAAGAGTAATGAAATATGGAATTCTCTTGTAGAAAGGAGAGGGGTTTAATTCTAATATAAGGGCTAACAAAGAAGACATAAACATTGAAACTATGATTGAAAATAACAATGAAAGATTAGATAACAATTTGAGTTTTGAAGAGCTAAATAGTCAAGAATTGTTTGAGCTACCTGATATTGACTAAAGATGTATGTATGAACATAGTATTTCTAGAAGTCAAATTTCATATCATATTATAAGTATGTAACTTTTTATTTGTTATATATGCATGTTCTTTATTGAATAATATTTTTAGTGTTGTAACTTGTTTTTAGAGTTTTAATCGAGAAATGTGATACTTATTTTTTTTTTTCTTTTAAATTAGAATAATATCCTAGCATATTATTGCATTTAAAAAAAAAACAACTTTAGTTGATAGAAAGTGTTTGAAATTGATAATAATGTATTATGTAATATCAAACATAATTGAATATTCTAATCACATTATGATTTTATATGGAGAACTTACACATGAATATAATACAAGTACAACACAACATAGATTGAAACTCTCAATATTTTCATATAATAAAGAAGATTAAAATTACCAAAAAGTATATATATATATATATATATATATATATAAATATTTACAATAAAATTTTTTGAAATGTCAAATTTTACAATTTTTACATTTATATAGCTTCATCCTTAAGAAGTAGAGTCTTTTTTTACGTTATTGTCTCCTTTACACTATAACCTTCCTTTAAAACACATGACAAAAGATCCTTTTGATATTGTATTGATATTCAAAAGTATTTCACATTCTGGATTTGTTGCATCACCGACAGACAATAATGTTGGATCCTCTTTTGTTTTCTTCTTCAACAATATTTCAAGATCCATTCCATTCTCCTTTATGATCCTTCTTAAGGTATTATTATTCTTGTTTAAAATAACAAGATTTTTCTTCAAATCAACAATTGCAATTAAAATTTTCCTTACACTTTTTAAATGCACATCAAACATTGTTGCCTCATTCTTCAAATTTTGATACTTTTACTGCATTTAAAAAATAGAAAATAATTAATAAAATTTTAAAAATTGTAAATCATATTTGAAAATTTATTAAAACTTACCAATGCCTTATCCCTTTCCACATTCACAATAACTACAAGGCCTTATCTCTTGACCACATATTATGGTAGGCTTGTGCTTTTGCATTTAAATTCTCAATTTTGTTCAACATTATATCTAACACATCATCATTGTAAGCATTTGAAAAAGACATAATACTAGATACAACCCTTGATTTAACAAAATATCAAGCTTTTGGTTCATTTTGAACCAAAGAATACAATAAATGTCTCTAGAGTGGTTGTTAAATCAAGAATTTATTTCTTTTATAAAAAAACTTTAGCCCTAAACTCCCACAATTTTAATTGTTCAATATCCTTTGTTAAAATATCATTAACAATGGCTAGACAATTGTTATCCAAAAGAATTTCAAGTGAAAAACTTGTTTTTTCATCATTTGTTAAGGCATTTTCTCTTGGAGAAGGTGTGTTTGATCTTTGTTCTCTTACTAGAGAAGGCTGCCTTAACCCATGAATCATATCTTGTGGATTGAAAGTTCCATGGGCCTAAACCCACTTTCAATCCCAATATATTCCTCATCCAAATCAATTTCATTTAATATTGAAACACCTCGTGCACTTGGAACATTTCCCAATGAAAAAGTTGGAAACTTAGTTACAAAATTTAGGGTACCCCTACTTGAAGTTGGAGCATGAAATGAAATATGTTTCCCATTGCCCCTGGTCCTCACATTTTTGTGGTGTGGTGGCGGTGGCATTTTTCTCCTCAAAGTAGAAGATGTATTTGGAGGAGAGGAGGCACTGCAATAATCAATTATAAATTACATGAGAAAATTGAAATGAAAAACATAATAAGAATGGAATAATAAAAATTATAAATCATTTATGATAAAAAAACATTACCTATTTGCATGTAGTTTGCAAGCTGAGATGTAGATGGGCATGTTGTTGTTGTGGTTATTTTTGAGGAGTAGAGTGAAGAGATTGGAGTGGTACTAGTAGTTGTGATCTAAACCTAATTAACCATTAACAATTTAAATTTATCAGTTTCTTCATTTAAAAAAATATAAAAACTAAAAATAAATTAAAATTACAACTTAAATGGGATACATACCTTGAGGTGATGAAAGATATTTCTTGATACTATGTTTCTTCAAATTCATACATATTTTTGTTGGACTAGCACGAGCCCGATGATATAAACCTGTGCTATTGGAGGTTGTTGTAGAAAAATATGTAAACAAGTTATAAATGTTTAATGTATATTTCTATGAAATTATATATACTTTAAAACATATTGAAATATATAAATAATAAATACATATGATCAATGGCATGCATGGTCGACATGTCAATTGGATGAGGAGTTAAGGAACTCCTCATCCATTTCACTTGAGAAGTTCTTAATTGTGGAGTGGTTTCCTCGGTCTCCTGATCCTCCAAAAATTAACTAAATCTCCAGAATCTGTGGGAAATGTCCTCTTATAGTAGCCTCTCTTTGGGATGTAGCTGCAACAACTATCCCATGTTATAATTCAATTGAACAAACTATTAATATCTAATATAATATATAAAATATGAAGAAAATTAATGATAATTATTAAGAAACAAATAATCATAAATTTTGGACTCACCTCATGTTGTTCAATTGTTAAGACATAGATGTTAGCTTTATGTGGAGTGTGGTAGGAGAAGGGGTGTTGCATAAATTGTATAGAGATTCATAATATAATGCAAGAATAAAATTTGTGGAACTAATAGAAATAGTTTCATTCACAATAATGTTACTCAGTCATTTCTTATCCTAGAGGATAAGAAAGTGCACCAATCATATTTCTATCCACTAAGGGTGCACACGATATAAGCCAAGGCCTAGTATGGAATATCCATATATCGACCTGCAAAATAATTTTGGCCTAGAAAAATTAAACCATAGCTTATAGAAATGGGTGACTAAAATCCTTGAGGGGAATTCCCTTTTTGAAGGATTTGGGAAACTGTAAATGTAAGGAGACACAAAATTGATAAATATTTAATAAAACACAAAATAAAAATTCAGTAAAATAAAAAATGATGTAAATAATAATATGATTATTAAAAACTTACCAATAGTAGTTGCATCAATAGATAATTGGTAGTGAGACTCCAAATACTTGACATATTCATCTATCAAAATAGCCTTTATTGTGACATGATCCACATATTTGTGCGATAGTATCTTTCAAATGCTCAATGTCTTTAGGGGCACTAAAAGGATAATGTGTGTGATGGGAGTTGAATGTGAAAAGTACAAGAGGAACTGTTATAGTTGGTTAGAATTTAGTTGAGTGTTTTTATATTTGTTGGAAATAAGGGCATATAAATTAGCCCTACAAAACTTGCGGCTTCAATCCATTGTGAAAATAAATTGGGATCTGATAGAAGAGTGTAGAGTTGCGGAAAGACAAGGATCTTATATGAAAACTTACAGATTTTAATTGGTGGGCTCACGCGGTGATTTGGTGATGACATTACTTCATGGAATTTTCACAACAAATAAAATATATGCCCACTCCAGAATCAATGGATGGTTTGGCTAGTTTTCACTTGATGCCTGAGGTTATTTTTATTATTTGTTGTAGGCTTTGATAGTTTGGATAAGAAATTATGTAAAGTGAAAATAACTTTACTAGAGGTCTATATATAGGAAGATTTGGAGGCATGCCACTGACTGGTAGCATGTTTGGTGCTATCAGTTAGTAGTATGTTGGGCGCTACTACATGGTAGCATGTTAGGTGCTACTGACCAGTAGTATGTATTATGATCCTGACCAGTAACATCCTTGGTGCCATGGATGATAGCAAGTAGAATGTTACCGACCGACAACACCAAACATGCTACTGACCAATAAAATCTTGTGTGCTTTACCAGCTTATAGCATTATGTATGCTACTAGGCTGGTAGCATGAAAAAAATCTACCGACCGATAGCATTCTACATGCTAGTGACTGGACGTATAGCATACTAAATTCTACCGGCCAGGTGGTATTCGTATGCTCTTTGGTAAGTAGCATGTAGAATTTTCTTTGGCCGGTGACATGTAGTATTTTTTTGTTGTGGCCCTAACAACCTCCTCCCTTAATGTTGCAAAAATTCACCAACCCCATGAAACAAATTTTCCTGTGATTTTCATACTTTCGAAAGTGGTTTTTGAAAATTTGCCAAATAGCGTCTACATTTTTAGGGACCCTTATAACTTACCCCGCTTTTGAATGTAGTGTGTTATCTTTGAACATTGAGTGGACATAAGATTCCTATTTCTCTTTTGGAAAATCACCTTTCCCTTTATGTTATTTTTCACTTCCCTTTTCTCATGCGGTTAAATTAGGTAGATTGGTGATAACAATAGGAATAGAAGTAGATGATATTTCTCTATTTTTGAAGGCTTATTTTAAGGTGTAAGAGTCAAACTTGTGACTAAGTCCCATGTTGTGTTGTTGGCTAAACATATTTTACATACAAACACTTTCACCTCTAACAATTTTGTCATACCTGTAGGACTACATTGCATTATTTTTGTAAAACTTGTAGTATTTTTGATACAAGAATAATATAAATATATAGATAACCTTTAGTGTGTTCTTAGCTCGTTTGGTTTTTTTTTAACAATGCTCAAGATCTTAGAGACTTCAATCTAATATATTTCAAAGACCTAGTGGTTGTAAAACATGAGATAAATAATGATGATAAGTAGTGTTAGAAGAGAATGATGTTTTTAGTTATTGAATATTTCTTCTAGAAGAATAATTATACCTATCTAAAGTCCAAATCATCCCATAACTATAACACGTGTACCATTTTAATCAAAGTATTAATTTGTAGTTAATTCAAATCTACATTCACAAAAGTTTTTGATATTCGAGGAATTAAGAGTATGACAACCCATAATAACACATTATAGGGTAAAACCTACCATCCCCGACTCTAAACCATAGGAAAGCCTCCTATAACCTTGGTTAATGCATGAAGGCTCCACGTCATACACCATAATTTAATCAGGAATTGAACTTGATACCATAGTAAACTAACTTAATCCCATTCACTTGAGCCAACCTTGGAGGATTATTAAAGTCATAGATGCTATCTAACTTTACATTGGGATGTTAGGGTGCCTTTATTAATTTAAAACATTAGGGTGACATCTGTAGAGACATTGGGGTGTCTTAAATCATGTCTTAATTGTCATCTTTGAGTGGTGACATCAAGGGAAAGTTATGAGAGATGTTAGGGTGACTTAAATAGTGTCTTTTTATCATATTTTATGATCATCTTAAAAGGGTGACTTTATGGTGTTTAAAATACATATGTATTCCCACCTTTACCCTACCTTATTTTATGAATTAAGGGCATATTTATTAAAGTCACAAATTAAGTCATATATAATGCAAGAATTGTGTATTTGGATGTAAAAGTATCATTTGGAATAAATTTTCATGTTTATGGAAGAGAGAAAACATATTATGTTGGATTTAGAAAACTAGGTAACAAATCTTGTATTAGATTGAGAAAAGTAGGGAGAAAATATTGTGTTGGATAGAGAAAACTAGGGCACATATATTGTGTTGAATTTAGAATACTAGGGCCTTCATGTTATGCATCATTCATAAATTAAATATATATAAAATGGCTCAATTTGATAATTTGGAATCTTGTTGTAATACATAAAGGCTTAATTCAATTCTTTCGATATTATGTGCATTGTATACACCATTTCTAGGTACATTATTTTTATATATTTAATAATTATTGATTGTTGGATTAGATTAAAAAAATGTATTTCAAATAAAATGAAACATAAATGTATGATTATGCACATTGGATATATGTTCATAACGTTTTAAAAACAAATATGGTAAGTGATTTATATGAAATTATGATTCGTTATAATGATTCAAATTTTCTTCTAGATCCTCATTCAAGTTCTTATGTAGATAACCCTCTTACAAATCTTGATAGTGGAGGCTTTGTACCCCTTTATATATGTTTTAGTTCTAAAAATAGTGCAATACATTTTATTTTATTCAATTATATATACTTGTTTTTTTTTTTATATTCTTAAGTGGAAATTAATTTTCATATTTCAAGGAAATGAAGTTATATCACTATGGGGAGAGGAAGAGGTGTAAGAGGAAGAATGGGAAGGGGACACATTTTTATGAGAGTAGTTCAAAATTTAAGGTAAATCCCAATAGGGATATTACTTTTAACTCTTAATATCTCGCCATCTATTGCAAGATATAATTATTCATAGATGCACTAAAAAATCACCATGTCCTTCTGATTATGAGGTATATGATGAAGAAAATGAGGCATAAAGTGGCCAAGTACGAAAAATTTGATATTGAAATACATTTCAATAAACTAATCAAAGACAAAGTGAAGGTGTCATATAGATTTTATGAGGAGGAGTCTCAAGGTGATATGGAACTTACAAGAAAATACATGAAATTGTATGATGTAGAGTTAATTTTTAAAGCATTTGGTGCATGGGAAATGAGTAAATATATTCCTATTGTGTATGAAAATTTTATATTTTGGGGAAATAATATATGATATGACCATCTACTATATGTGATGTAGGTTTAGGTCTCTTTATTTTTACCCCCATCATTATTGGATCAAAAACCAAGCAAGATCACACATTCTCGCTTTTTTATCATTATATAGACTGAATACTCATTCAAATATTAGAAAAGGTTTGTGAAGTATAAGTTTAGTATGTCATATTATGGATTATGTTAAAATGTAGAAACACTCAGAGAAAATATTGAGAAGGGACAAAAAGTGAATATAATGTATGATTACACACACACACACACAGATCGGTGTACATATGTATATAAGAACATTGTTGGTTTCATAAATAATTATAAAGGATATAGGTCAAATAAAGTAATTTTTTAATTTATGGAGTGTGGGAATGACAAAGAGGAGGAACACATGCCTAAGAAATTGTCTCATTATATAATGGTTGAGGAAATTAGGGATATTAGAGTAGGGAAAAATTTCTTATTCATTATAACTATAAGTGTCCCACTCCTGCAAAGTTAAGAAAATTCCATAGAAAGAGGTCTGAAATAGATAGTCTTTCATGAATGATTCAGTTATGATGTTTAGTATATGAATTTGTAGACAAAAAAAAAATGTAATGAATATTTACAAATATATAATGTTATTTTTCATTTGCAATGTTGGAAATTTATTGAAGTATTTGTGTGGTTTGTGTTGAATGTAATGAAAATTTATCTTGAGTATTTATTTACCCTAATTTTTAAATTTCAAATCTTGTAGATGGAAAATCACTCCCCTCTATTGAAATACCATTTGCATTTATGAAAAATCACTCCTATTAGTGAAAACATATAAATGGCCCATTTTACACCTTAATCATCCCATGCACCCTAAGAATATGAGTCACCGAGAAAGGTAAAATTTAAAAGATAGTTTAGATATTGAAATCTATACACAATAAAGAAGACAACAAGCTCCATAAGATAACACAATACATGAACATCAAATTAGTGTGATATAGGAATTAATAGGACACCATCAAGAAGTGGGTATGGATAATATGATAGCTCATTTGTGTTCTCATATTTCTTGTCATATCTATAACCATGATCATATTGTTGAAGATAGAGAAAGTGACAATGAAAATGATGGTGTTAATGTAATGAATGAATATGATGAAATTCCTAACCATGAAGATCCATTTGGAGGTGGTGAAAAGATAAATTTAGAATATGAAGGCATTAAATATATAAGGAAACTAACATAAACTCTATTGATCAAAGTCGGGAGGCTAAAACAACAATGTTGAATTTCACACTAACATTTATCGACTTGAAGGTATGATTTGGATGGTCAAACATTATTGTAACAACAATATTATAATAAGTAAAAACATTATGTTTGTAAAATAATGATTTTATTATGAAATCTATTCTTAAAATTTCTAGTGATTATTAAAAAAGTGTAAGTTGTTAAAAATATTATACACATACATGTTACTTAAAAATGTCAATTTTATAAGAAAAACACAATTTCATCATCTTATAGGGAAGCACAAAAATAATCATCATCCTTGGGCATTTCATATGAAAAATATGATGCTTGTGTCAATGAATATGTACTATTCAAGAAAGAGTATACAAACGATACACTTTTTCCAAATCCTAAATGCAAGGAACACCATTTCAATGTTGGCGTTAGTGGGTATAAAATTTTAATGAAGTTTTTGTGGTATTTCCCCTTGATTAGTGCATTGCATCATATTTATCACTATAAGTCATTTGTAGAGATAATGACATTGAATTACAATAAAATAAATAGTGACGAGATGATGTGTGTACCAAGTGATTGCTAGGATATGAAACACATTGAGTATAATTATCCTAAAAATATAAATTCAATGCAAGGAGTGTCAATATAGGTATTGAAATGGATGGGGTTAATCCATATTCCAAATTTTCAACAACATATTTAGTTTGGCCTATTGTACTGATAAATTATAACATTCCCCATGGCTTATGTTAGGAAAGAACATATATTTTTGTCACTACTAGTCCTTGGAAATAATCAAGTGAAAAACATGGATGTTTACCTTAAACCTCTTATAGATGAGTTGTATACTTTGTGGAATGGGGTGCATATGTATGATGTTTCAAAACCACTTGACAATAGAGAATTCAAATGTTATGAAATTCTGTGTTGGAAAATCCATGATTATCCAAGACTATCGGTTTGTTTAGGTTTGACTACAAAGGGAGAGCACGTATGCCCAAGGTGTGGTGACCAAATATGTTTAAGGTACTCTCATGATTTGAGAAAACATGTTTATGAAGGACACATAAGATTTTTAAGGATGGACCATGAATATCGTAGTGTAAAAAAAAAAATTTCAATGGTCATGTGGAAATGAGAGAACCAATAAATTCAATGTCTCTTGGATATTGGTTGCAACATTATAATGGCACTTGTGATTAATCAAATATTATTGGATAAAAAATATGGTGGAGATATGAGTGGTGAAATGAATCTATTGTAGCTAATTAGGCAAATATAGATGTAATTCCTAAGGAAATAAAAAGATAATCTATATTGTACAACATTTCATACTTGAAAAGAGTTGCTAGTAGGCCATCTTCTTGACCCAATGCATATATTCAAGAATTTTATTGTATCAATGTGGCTGCATATTTCAACAAAAGATAAAGATAAATTAGAATCATGAAAATACCTCAAATTTTGTAAAATGAAGAAAAAATTGTGGCCCAAGAATAATGGAACATATGAAAAGGCTATGTGGATTCTAAATAAACCCCATGTTGCAAAAGTCACAAAGGTCATGCACGAAATGCACCCACCTCAATTATATTATTCATACCTCAAGAGATTGTTCACTGTTGATAGAAATATCACGGTGTTGAAAACACATGATTTGGAACATCATTTTAAAGGTATGTTGAAAATAATTGTAATTAATGTAAATTACTTTTATATATATATTTTTATCTTTTTATATATGAAATTATCTAGTAATTGTGTTTGACACCATAACATATATTTCCTCTTGGTTTAAGAGGATAGGATGTGATTCCATATGATATCAAAAAAATCCATTTTGGGGCTTTTGAAATTCCTTAGATGGTTGTCAACAAGGAGATATACATGTCTAAGATAGAGGAGATGAGAAATGAGATTGTTTGTATTTTTGAAAAGGAATTGCCAACTTCATTTTTTGATTCCTAGATTCATCTACTAGTCCACTTAGTCTATGATACTAAGATAAAATTTGTTGTCAACACTTGATGTATATTCTAGCCTAAGAGGTACATGAATACACTAAAGATTTTTGTCAAGCAATTATCCTTTCTAAAGGGTTCCATTGTAGAAGATTATAATAGTTAACAAATTTTATTCTATGTAATTGAATATTTACAAAAGGAATTCCCTAACATACCTCACATATGGATTATGATCATGATGGTGCATAGTTGGAGGAACCATTACAATGGAAAGGAAAAGGAAGAAGATTGAGTGAGTACAATAATATATTAATTTTTTATTTTTAAACATGAATGATGTAATTCTTGTACTTATATGAATTTGTATTGATGTGTGTAGGTAAAGTCAAATAAGATTCCATAAATAAGACTATATTGTTTAATGTAGATGAAACGATCAAGTGGCATGATGGAGCATGACGAGGGGTAAACATGTTTATAGAAGACAATATTCTCACAAAACAATTTTGTGAGACTTATGCACCGAATGGACATATAATTTTAGTGTGAATTGGATGCATGAACATTTATAATTTATTCATGAGAAAATAATTGAAAGAGTGTCTACGTATGCTTTAAACATTATGTGAGGATGTTTTTATTAGATAGGGTAAAAAGCAGGGATGGGCTCCCAGAGGCCAAATACAAAAATATTACATCGTGACAGTACCAAAGAGAGACAAAAAGAGGAATAGGACCCTAGGAGTTAAACATGCTTAACTCTAAAATAAAGAAGGAGGTCCAAGAAACAACTAATAGAAGAGACCTAAACCATTAAACAAAAAGAAATAGAGAAATTTCCCCGAAAGTCCGCAGAGACAGTTTAGGAGAAGTTCCTTTAGTTATCTTTACTATTGTTGGAGGGTTTAACCTCCCTGATCTCATATTTCTGCTTGGGTTTAATATTCAACTTATTTTGGGGGGGCTTCTTGATGGAATATTCCTCAGAATCCTCCTTAGTCTCATCCTCCTCCTCTTCCTCTTCATCGAAATGGCCCACCTCCTTTTCCGCTTCTCTTTTCCACAACTTCCAGAGACGAGCACCCAAATCCCAAACCAGAGTGTCCAACTACTTGATATCCCCTCTAATGTTATTTTGGGCCAAGAATATTTGTTTGGTGGCTTCAATGCTATCAATCATGCCCTTCCTCACCACCGAGTTAGTCTCTTCCAATGACCTGAACCACCGTCTCCAAATACTGCACTTTGTTCTTCCACATCTCGAGACAATGCTCTCCTTCCAGAGGCACTTTATCCTTACCCTTCAACGGACGACTTCCTGATTTTCCATCCCTTCCACATTCTTCCCCTCTCCCATCTACTTAGTACCCATATTACCCTCCCTCATCTTGGAAAGACACTCAACTAGGGTAATATCCTCCTCATCCTCAATTTGGGGCATAGGTTTATCTCGGGCCGGTTCCCATTTCAAAACAAGAGAAGAATGAGTCCCTCGTGGATGGGGGACTCCACCTTACTCTGTTGGAAATCCTTCACTAAGGTGGTCAGAGACATAAATAAAAAGAAGGGAATACTAAGCATTTTCTTGTGTCTGAACATATTCAGAAAGGACAAGTGGTGAGTATATATCTTGTGATATTTACCTTCTAGGGTAAGATACTTCATAATGTGCAGACAAACCTCCCTCCACACCCCAGGAATGCAGGAACGAGCAATGCCATCAGTGAAGTAATGGATGGTTTCCTTACCCACAAAGAAAGTTTGATTTCGTACTCCCTCTAATTCCTATCCTTAAAGATTTTCAGACCTTCCATGTCCATGCCAGTTATACGGGAAATGGCCTCCTCTAACGTCTCAATTTCCATGCCCTGAATCACCACCTTCCCCTCTTTCCACGCCAGCCCGAACTCCATAGTTAGCGAGGGATCATGCCCTGGATTCTGGTAATAAAGTTCTGAAACCCCAATCCTAAACAGGTTCCACATAGACTTATCATCCACAATACTCCCATGACTAGGATGACTCAAATCTGGTTCTATCTCCACCCATGATGGCTGAAATTTTACCCCAATGCTCAGCTCATTGAAACTTGCAAATTTTGATATTAGACTTGCCTTTCCAAGAATAGATTAAAACTGAGATCACTTTTGTAATTTTGGAAAATGAGCCCTTTATTCTCCCTCGCGCGGCTTAAGGTGAAGTCCTTACGATTTTTCATGATTAATAATATCATTAATAGGCACAGGTATGACATCACCTTTTTGCCACACTTTGAAATCATTAATTTGAACTCCCTCATTCACAAATATGTCCACACAAGTATTGCCATGCAAGGGATATGAGTGATGATATAGGTATCAAAGCTTTTAATATGCTCTTTAATATCATGAATAATATTACCCAAAGCCCAATTATGGGAACTAGTCTTGTTGATGGAATTTAAAATGAGAAGAGAGTCCCCCTCAATAAGAATGTGTTTAATTCCTTTTTCCTTAGCAAGAATAACACCCTAGAGAAGAGCATGGGCTTCAGCCACATTGTTACTCTGAGTCCCCAAAGGTCCAACATAGGTAAGGATCTAATCCCCATTATGGTCCCTGATTATGCCTCCTCCACCTGCCAGACTAGGGTTGCCTTTTGAAGCCCCATCAAAATTAAGTTTGAATTTTCCCCTTTCCGGTTTAGACCACTTAATGATAGTGGACGGGAATCTGACTTGAGGTGGATTGAAGGTGAACTATTTGAGAACTTCCTCTTCTTTTCTAGAACAAACCTTTTTAGTCTTCACCTTAATGAGATTGGAGTTCTCTTTAATAGAGGAAATCAAACAAGCACTGACCTTTCTGATGTTAGATTTCTGATTTCAGATTTCTGATTTCTGAAGATGAGAGCATTCCTTTCCTTCCATAAACTCCAGATGAAGTGGGAAGGGCCATTTTCCAGGTAGCCATAAGAAAGGGGTACCTGAAAGGACAATCCCATTGTAACCAACATTCCTCAATGGAGTTAGGGTAGACCCATTGCACTTTGAAAATCTCCAACACCTTGGAAAACACCGCTTGAGTAAAGGGGCAAGAGATGAGGAGGTGGTTGACACTTTCCTCCTCTTTTTACAAAGCACACACCTGTTGGGGAGGAACATCCCACATTTCCTCAAATTATCCACAGTGAGGATTTTTTCTGAGTGGCCAACCAAAAGAAAATGTTAACTTTAGGTAAAAGGTCCTTCACCCAAAGTTTTCCCCAGTAATATTTTTGGCTAGAATTCTTGAAATTTAGGAGGTATGCTTGATTTGATAGAGAAATTTCTAGAATCCTCTTCCTTCCATATAATAGAGTCCTCATTCTGTTGGAAGAATGGAATATATAAACTCTTTAAATTAGAGTTGAGATTATCAAAAAATTGATTGTCCCTAATGAAATTGGGAGGGGGATGCACATTCTCCCAAAAAACATGATTATTGGAGAAGTTCCAATAATCTCTAACCCAAAATTTTCCATTGTCTTCATAGAACTGCGCCACAATTCTCCCAGGTTCTTCCTCCACTAACGGTTTATCAAAAAGCCAACAATCCCTCCAAAAGTGAATTCTATCACCTTTCCCAATATTCCATTTAATACCCCTTGCTTAGGATCTCCCTAGAAGAGAGAAATAATTCCAAAAGAAGGATCCCTAGGGATATTGTCCTGAAGAAAGTCTCTATTCTACTAGTATTCCTTAAATATTTCCTTTTGATGATATCAATCCAAATACCTTCTTCCTTTATCACTCTCCAACCAGATTTAGCCACAAGTGCTTCATTCATGAGTCTCATATTCTTTAATCCCATCCCACCACAATCCTTAGGCTTGGTCACTTTTTCCTAGGCCACAAGAGGAAATTTGAACTTCTCCTCAGTACCAGCCCATAAGAACCTTTTTGAATTTTTTCTAGAGCCTCCAAAATCTTGACCGGTATCAAAAAGGGACATGACATAGATTGGGACACCTTGAAGAGAGCTTTGGAGAAGTTGAATTTTTCTTGCTTGAGATAGGAGAATCCCCTTCCAAGTAGACAACTTATTGGTAACTCTCTCGAGAAGAGTGTTCCAGATTGAAGTGTTTGGTTTTTTGTGAATGAGGGGCATTCCCAAATAGGAATCCAGAAAATTATTAATCTTACAACCAAAAATGTGGGCCAGTCTCACTTGGAATTGCTCTTCCACATTAATGAAGAAAATAACACTTTTGAGGAAGTTGACCAACTTGACCAGAGACCTCCTCATACTCATTCAAAACATCTTTGAAGATAAAGGATTCTTGCATATAAGCCTTCCCCATCAAGAAATTGTCATCAAAAATTGGTTAAGGAAAGTAGGCTGAAGACCATTAGAAATTTTGAGACCTTGCAAGAGATTAAGGGAAACCACCTGGTTGTAAAGTCTACTTAAAGTTTCCGCCACAATCATATAGAGGAAGGGGGAGAGGGGATATCCCTGTCTGAGTCCTCTACCGGCTTGAAAGAAACCTTCTGGTTTACCATTGATCATAACAAAGAAGGCATGCGGAAAAGAAATGCAGACCATAACCATGTTGATAAAAAGGCATCAAAACCCACCTTGGTCAGAATGGCTTGGAGAAGGGCCCACGAAACTCTGTCATATGCTTTATGCATATCAACTTGAAAAACATAACAAATCTTCCCAAAATTTTGACAAAATGAATGGCCTCTTGGATGACCACAATGTTATCTAGAATTTGTCTCCTAGGAACAAAATCCCCTTGATTAGGAGAGATGAAATTGGCCGAACTTTCTTGAGCCTGAAAGCGATAATTTTGGTAATCAATTTGTAGCTAGTGTTGCACAGACTAATGGGTCTAAAATATTTCACATCCTTGGCCCCTATCATCTTGGGAATAAGGACTAGGAAGGTGTTGTTAATTTGTTTGAGGATTTGGTTATTACTGAAGAAAGTCTGGATCATCTCAATGACATCATTCTTAACCACTTCCCAGAACTGTTGGAAAAAGAAGGTTGGGAACCCATCTGGCCCAGGGGATTTATCCGGTTCCATATCAAAAACAACATATCTGATTTCTTCCTCACCTGGAATGAGAAGAATATCTCTATTATCATGTTACAAGATGACATTCTGGAAGAGTCCTAAAGCCTTCTCCCAAGAATTTCTATTCAGATCTAACCCGGGAGAAAGAGGTCCTTGAAATATTTGATAATAGCTTCATTGATTTCTTTTTCATCTTCTGTAAGTGTACCATAATTTTTCCTGATTTCCTTGATCTTGAGATGATTGGTCCTGGAGGTAGCAGAGAAGTGGAAGAATTTTGTATTTCTATCACCCTCCTTTAGCCATTTAACTCTAGATTTTTGCTTCCAGTAGACTTCCTCCTTGGCCAAGATATCATGATATTCAATGAGGAGATCTTGCTCTTGACTTTTAAGTGCTTGGTTGAGCCCATCTTCTTCCATCAACTCCTCAATAGTCCTTAAGTCTTCCTCTATTATGCTCTTAGTCTGAAAGATGTTCCCAAAAATTTCCTTATTCTAGATTTTCAGGTTTTGTTTAACATGTTTCAACTTGAAACTTAATTTAAACATCGGGACACCATGGACCATGATCCCCCACCATTCCTGAATTCTCTTGAGGATGTCAGGGTGTTGGAGCCACATTTTTCAAATCTAAATGGTTTGGATTTTTGGTAATAGCCATACCCAACTTAAGGATGATCGGATTATGGTCAGATCCAATTCTGGGCAAGGTGGATAGAGAGTAGAGTTGATTAAGCATGCAAGTATGACTCACCACAAATCTGTCCAATTTGATCTGTATGAGGTCCTATCTAGTTCTTCTGTTAGCCCAAGTGAATTTGGACCCTCCAAGCTTGAGGTCAAAAAGATCATTATTCACTAAAAAATTAGCCAACTCATCCATACTATCAGTATAGGATTGTGTGAGGATGTGAATCTTGAGTAAGAATCCTAATTGTTGTATCTGATAGTAACATTTAATTTTTGAACTTTTAGTTCAAGTTTACTAATAATAATCATGTTATTTTAGATGTGAAATCATAATGTAATGTGGATATATGGTAAATTTTTTTGGATCATGAGAATTGAGAAAAAAGTACTTGTAATTGTAATGTAACAACTCCATTTAACCAAGCTAGTTGAGAAAGTGCAAGTGGCAAAACTTGGTTGAAGGGTGATTGGATTTTGTTGGAGCGATTCAAGAAATAAATAATGTGGACTATAAAACTTCTAAAATTATAATTTTCAATACAAATAGTACTCATCCATTGAAAAATTATATATTAGGATTTCTATACTTTATGCAATTCACTTGTCAAATGAGTTGGTAGATTGTAATGATCCTTAATGTTGTCAAAACACTATGATCAGGTATAATGTGTTGTGTTTGTAATTCATTCCTATATTTTATAATTCAATTATTAACAATTTCCAAATGTTTTATATTTACATAGGTTTTCTTTAAATCGTGATTTTGAGATGCATGGATGGGAATTTATAATACATCTTGAGCCAAGGTCAAGACATATCTTCCAAGAAGGTTCTAGGTAGAACATAAAGAAGAATATGAAGATGTTCAGGCTGAAGAACAAGATGTTCATGAATATGAATAAGTATCACAAGATGAATATGTTACATAAGTTAAAGGTAATTAAGAGGATGAAGATGTTGATACAAAATATGAGGATATTATAGAAGATGGAAATGAAGAATTTGAAGCACAAGTTATCTTAGAAATAGAAGGCAATGATCAATAAATGGGTGAATTAACACAAAGGAAATTTAGGGCTACTCAAAGATTAATTTAAAATAATGTAAATGTGTCATATGATACATTATATGACATTAAAAATTATAAAATGAATAATCATAATTTTTGGAATGCCTAATTTTGATGTGTATTGTAATTTTGGTGTTTATGAATGTGTAATGCATATGCCCTAATTTTTATGTGTATTGTAATTTTGGTGTTTATGAATGTGTAATGGTTACACCCTAATTTTTATGTGTATTGTAATTTTGGTGTTTATGAATGTGTAATGCATATGCCCTAATTTTGATGTGTATTATAATTTTGGTGTTTATGAATGTGTAATGGTTATACCCTAATTTTGATGTGTATTATAGTTTTGGTGTATTATGAATGTCTAATGGATACACCCTAATTCAAAATTGTAAAGCGACACCTAAACACAAACACACATAAAAGTTAAACCCTAATTATGTGACACCCTTTCCCTAATTTGACATAATTTACCTTGATTTAACACCCTACTATGACATATTAATGTGAAACAATAATGTGATTCCCTAACATGAAACCTTAAAATATAACCCTAATGTGACACCTTGATTTAATACCCTAATGTGACAGACTAATGTGACACAATAACATGAAAACCTAACATGACACCCTAATGTAACATATTGACACAACGCCCTAACATAAAACCATAATGTGGCACACTGACATGACACCCCTAACAAAACACTATAATATTACAAATTGACATGCCACCCTAATGTAACACCCTAATATGACACTCTAACACGACACCCTAACATGAAACTCTAATGTGAATCCATAACATGACACCCTAATGTGATATACTAACATGTCACCCTAATATAACATCAAAATGTGACACCCTAATGTGATACCCTAACACAAAACCCTAATGTGACAACCTAACACGACACCTTAACACAACTCCATAATTCAACACACCGATGAAAACTCCTTTTCACTAACTTGACCTAATTCAACATAATTTACTCTAATTTCCACTAATTTGACTAAGTTTTCCCCTATTTTGACCTAATTTAACAAAATTTACCCTAATTTAATGACATTATTTCCCTTAATTTATCCTAATTAGACATAATTGACTCAAATTTCCCCTAATTTGAGATATTTAACCCTAATGTATGCTTATTTAACCAAATAAAACCTGATTCGACACCCTAACATAACACAATAATGCCACACGCTAATGTGATACCCTTACATGAAATCCTAATGCAACACCCTAATATGACACCCTAATGTGACACCATGACACAACCTTGTAACTCAACACTCTAATGTCACACCATAATGCAACACCTTAACATGACACCCTAATGCAACACCCTAACATGATACCATAATGAAAGATGTGATTTGAAATGATTTCCCATGATTCGACCCAATTTATCGTAATTGGACATACTAACATGAAATCCTAATATGAAACCCTAACATGACACCCTAATGCAACACCCTAACCTAACACTCTAATGTGACATGTTAATGTAACAACCTAACATGATACCCTAATGGGACACCATAATTTGACGTAGTTTCCCTAATTTGAGCCAATTTATCTTAATTGGAAATAATCAAAACCTAAATGTGACACTCTCTTTGAAACCCTAACAAACCACCATATTATTGTGACACATTAACATAACACCATAATGCGACATGCTAACATGACACCCTAATGCAAAACAATGACACGAAACCCTACATGAGACACTAACATGACACCCTTTCCCCTAATTTGACCTATTTCCCCTATTTGACTTATTTCCCATGTTTTGACATAGTTTACCCTAACTTAATGACATAGTTTGACACAATTTCCCCTAATTTGACCTAATTTCCTTTAAAATGAAGTAATTTATCTTAATTAAACATAATATACCCAAATATACCCAAATTTGACACAAGTTACCCTAATGTCCACTAATATGACATAATGAAACTTGATTCGACACCCTAATTTGACAACTTAACACAACACCCTAATTGATACCCTAATGTGACACCCTATATAACACACTCACACGACACCCTAACATGAAAAGTTTTCCAATTATTTCCCTAATTCCACATAATTCACCCTAATTTCTCCTAATTTGACATATTTCCTCTAATTTGACCTTGTTTTCCCCTATTTTGACTCATTTCCCCTAATTTGACATAATTTACCCTAATTTAATAACACAATTTGACACAATTTCCCTAATTTGATCCAATTTCCCCAATTTCCCCTAAATTGACCTAATTACTCTTAATTAGACACAATTTACCCAAATTTCTCCTAATTTGATATAAGTTACCCTAATGTCCACTCTATGACCTAGTGAAACCTAATTTGAAATCTTAATTTGACACCTAATGCGGTACCCTAACATGAAACACTAACACGAAACCACGATGTGACACACTCACATGGCACCCTAATGTGAAACACTAACATGACATCCTAACACAATGACCTAATATAACACCCTAATACAAAACCCTAATGCGACATTCCCATGACACCCTCACATGACAGACTAACATACACCCTAACACGACACCCCTAAGAAAATGCCCTATTAATGTGACACACGACATGATGCCCTATTGTGACACCCTAATGTGACACACTGACACAACACCCTAATATGACACCCTAATATGACATATCAACACTACACCCTTTCCATTACTTTAGCCTAATTTCACACACTTCACCCTATTTCATCCTAATTTGACATAATTCCCCTAATTTGACCTAGTTTCCCCTATTTTGATTCATTTCCCCTAATTTGACATAATTTACCCTAATTTAATGACATAATTTAACTAAATTTCCCTTAATTTGACCTAATTTCACCTAAATTGATATAATTTCTCTTAATTAGGCACAATTTCTTGAATTTCCCTAATTTAACATAAGTTACCTTGATGTCCCCTAATATGACTTAATGAAACTTGATTCGATACCCTAATTTGACAACTTAACATGACACCCTAATTCTACACCCTTGTTTAACATCCTAATGTGATACCCTAACATGAAACACTCACATGACACCCTATTAATGCAAAACCCTAATATTACACCATAACACAACACCCTTATGTGACACACTTACTTGACACCATTTCCTCTAACTTCACCTAATTACTAATAATTCATCACATTTTCTCCTAAGTTAACCTAGTTTTCCCCTATTTTGGCTCATTTCCCTTAGTTTGACATAATTTCTTGTAGTTTCCCCTTATTTGACCTAATTTCCCCTAAATTCACCTAATTTATCTTAATTGGACATAATTTAACCAATTCCCCCTTAATTTAACAACCTTGTGACACCCTAATACGATAACATAACATGATACCCTAATGTGACACATTGAATCAACACCCTATTGTGACACACTAATGAAACATCATTCCCCTAATTTCACCTAACTCCACACAATTCAAGTATTTTCTCCTAGTTTGACCTAATTTCCCTATTTTATTTAATTTTCCCTAATTTGACATAATTTAATGACCAATTTTCTTGTAATTTGACCTATTTTTCCCTATTATTGACCCAACTTCTCTTAATTGGACATAATTTACCCTAATGTTGCTCAATATGACCTAATGAAATTTGATTCAACACCCTAATTTAATATCTTAGCATGACACCCTAATTTGAAACCCTCGTTTTACACCTTAATATAATGAAACACTAACATGACACTTAATATGATATACTTGACATGAAACCCTCATCGACATATTGAGATGACACCCTACAAGACACCATTTCCCTATTTTTCCTAATTCCACATAATTTACCCTATTTTCTCCTAATTTGACCTAGTTTTCCCTTATTTTGACTAATTTCCACTAATTTGAAACAATTTACCCTAATTTCATGTATTTTCCCCTATTCAAACCTAATTTCTCTTAATTAGACATAATTTACCCAATTTTCCCATTATTTGACTTAAGTTACCTTAATGTCCGCTAGTATGACCTAATGAAACCTCATTCAACACCCTAATACAACATACTAATAAAACAACCTAACACAACACCCTAGCATGACACCCTAATGTGACACATTAACATAATACCTTAATATGACACATTAAAGTGATACCTTTCCCCCTAATTTTACCAAACTCTATATAATTCACCCTATTTTCTCCTAATTTGAATTAGTTTTCCCTATTTTGTTTTATTTCCCTCAATTTGAAATATATTACCATAATTTAATGACATAATTTGATATAATTTCCCTAAATTAACCCAATTTCCCCTAAATTGACCTAATTTCCCCAAAATTGACCTAATTTGCCCTAACTTGAACCATTTTCTCTTAATTGGATATAATTTACCCAAAATTATTTGAAATAAGTTAATGTAATGTCCCACCCCTAATTTGTGACTTAGCATGACATCCTAATTTGACACCCTTGTTCAACACCCTATGTTAGACCCTAATTTTGTCTAAACAAAATAATGATTTTAGCTAAGTTGTGCATATAGTACTTGCTCTATGTATACACGTACCATTTTTCTACTACCTAGTTTTAAGTTCCCGTGATTGTATAAGAATAATGGATTTTAGATAATCACACACAAAAATCTTGAGTAGGGTGGATGTAAATATTTTCATCAATGACTATAAAATTCATGCATGTGAATTAATTGGGGTATATTCACAAAGGATTCATGTGTAAGAACAAGATGAATATTCTAGTTAAGTGGAATTTAAGAAAAATGTTACTATTAAGTTAGGCCACATAAGTGTTAAAGTGTAGAACATTGACACACTATAATAAGGAAGATACAATTTAGTTATAAGGAAAAATTGACACACTACAAAGAGACAAAGGCATTGCATCAAAATATTATAATTTTCAAAGAGTTAGAGCCTCCATGTAATGGAAAAAGACCAGAGTGGTGAAATTTGTCGATGTGTGCAACACTCTTAATTTAGAGGAAGAATTTGTAAACACATTTAAAGGGCCAATACAATTAATGATGAATTAACAAAGGACAAGATGCCATCAATATAAATACCCCTTAGAGTATTTTTGTAAAAGGGATCATCAATTGAGGTAGTAGTGGTTGTCAATGGATATTGTATTATGTTATTTTATGTATGGAATTGATAATCTCCCAAATTTTAGGATTAACATGATTTGAGTTATGAGTAAAAGGATACTACTGTAACGTTATCCATTATAATGAAATAATTTTGATCAATATATCATTAAATTAAAAGTTTCTTACAATCATTCAAGTATATGTGTAGTGTGAACGTCATCATTGAGATAATAATAATACTATTATTTGTTTCTACGCATTGATTTAACTACTCTTACCAATCTAATCGTTTCTTGAATGAGTGAACTCCCAAAAGAACGTATAGTAGAATTTGGTAGCAACTCTTCATTCATGCAAAACCCAAAAGGGAACAATTTATTCCTTGTGCGTTGAGTGAGAATGCCAAAAGCATGCTTGTCATGATAGGCTATTATGTGGGTGTTACAAGACCTTGTAAAGTAAAGTAGTAGGAAAGGTTCATGTGTGCAAACCTAGTGTAGGGGAAAAAATTAGGAACACAACATTTTGGTTCCATTACTTTGAGACCTACCAAATTATGTTCATATGATGGGAGAATGATTTTTCATTTCACTTTTAAGAATATTGAGACTTATATAGATAGAGTAGAAGAAAGTTTTGTGGAGAAACACACTAATCATTTGTACTACTTACTAAGGACTTGGGTAACGAGGCACTTGTATGATGCACTTTCTAAAATTTTCTCTAGCAAAAAAAAATATTCTAATCTATATGATTTTTTTGATGCTTATTTCTTGAATAAAAGTATGAATTTGGGGAAGAGTTATAGGTGGACTCTAGAGCACACTTGAAGACTCATGCAACAAAATGTAATATGGACATGCATGGTAGATTTTTGGTGAAGAGGAGTGCTTCAAAAATATGTTATAAAATACATCATTTCCTCTTTATCTTGAAAGGATGAGGTGGAATAGAACTTCTTCCATGATCCATGTATATCCTACATAAGAAAAATTTCCTTAGAGATCAAGAAGCTAATGACCGATTGGGAATTGAAACTTTCCACATGGAGAGATAATATCCTACACGCATGAGCAACACAAGAAGTTGAGGGAGGGAATGAAATTTTATTCTAAAACATAAATAGTTTAGATGAGAAAATGTTGAGTTAGAAGTGGTATGAATAATCTTGACATAAGGTAATAGCCAAGAAGGTGCTGCGTTTGAGAGGATTTATCAACCTCAAAAATTCTGCGAAGACCCAAGGTGAATGGGAATAGAAGGAGGAAGATCAGAGTGAAGAGGGAGACATAAGGATATATGTGACACACATTGTAATAGAATGAGATATATAGGATGATGAAATGAAATATAATACCTATGGAATCCTTTCCCAACATGTTGTGCAAGCTCATGTGCTGAATTTATTAAAATTGACAATCTAGTGATAATAAAAGCGACAATTAGGAAGAGTCGGAGGAGAAAAGGGAAATATGTTCTAGATGGAAAATTTCCGTACATGCTATTTTTTTTTCTCAATTCAAGAAACTAAGCAATATACCATTCATGCGCCTTTATAATAAATGTATTGTGCAACATTTTGGAATGATGAATATTAGACAAACAAGTCATTCGGTGGAAGTGTGTAAGAAGGAATTGGGAACGTGGTGCCAAACCAATAAGTAGTGGTAACACATATAATTTGGATGTTCATGCACACTATCAATATAAATATTACACCAAGGTAACTTTAGGAAGTTACGATTGTACGAAAACATTAGGAGCTTAAGTAGTGGACACTTTAGCACAAGGCGAGTTGTGAATCCCACATAATTTGTTCTTATACCCCATATTTTCTATGAGGTGTCCCTACATCTCCCATAGTGCTATGGAGTGGAGAAAACTATGGAACATGTGCATAAGTGTGAGATCGTTTGGTGAGCTAAACACATCACTAACCCTAGACACAAGGAAATTCTATTTTTCTAATACCTTGTTGGATCATCTGCACACATGGTACTACAAGAATGATCCTTGAAAATTAGTAAATGATTATAAACCTTTTAAGTCAACCTCCTTAAGGAATTTGATATGCCAAAGTTTTAACGATAAATTATCTCCGCATTGAAGGATATAAGTCAAGAGATTACAAAGAGTGCATGTGCATATGATGCACATTTCAAAACTTTAATATCTAAGTTGTTATATGAGATCCATGTAAAACCTCACACATAATGGTTTTAGGTGGGTTTCTCAAGCCATTTATGAATTACCTATCCCATAAATATTTCATTGATCCACGAGAGGTGCTAAAGGAAGCATTACATGTCAAAGTAGTAGGTAGCAACGATTTGGGATAAGACCACTTATGGAAGCGTAAATAGAATTAATAATAACCCAATTAGAATGAATGACTCGCAAATAATGCTAGGAAACAAAAAGTGACATTTGGTTTTTTTGGTGAAATAATTTATCGCAGTGCAAACTATTTATTTTCACTAATGGTCACGGGGCTAAAACACTCCTTCTTCGGTATGGGGAGGTTACCATTATTGAATGTAAACTAACTAAAGCTATGGGGTGGCCATTAGGTTGGGGATCACATGAGAAAAATCCACTAAAACTATGGAAAACTACTTGTATAATGTACAAAGGAGGAATTATCTTAAAGATAGGTGAAGTTGACTAGGAGAAATAGGGAGAAAGGGTTAATGTTATGAGTAGGAACTAGCAAATTCTCATCAACAGTAACTGAAGTAGGTCCACATTCAGTTAAAATAATTCAATCATGCAATCAATAGTAAGACTAACAAATTGGAGACACAAAGTTCTTTCTTGGTTATACAAGATTATAGTTTCTTGCAAATTTGGAAAGTAGGGAGTAGGGAAGAACATAAGGAAGGAAAGGAGATAGAAGAATGTAGCTTTTTTGCTTGTAGTAGAAGTGAAATCCAACAACTAGTAACAATTACCAAATCCTAACCCTTTGGAATGGAGAATCCATTACAATTTATAGCTTACAAAAAGGTATCTTCCTTTCCCCCATGTGACTTTTCATCTCACCACCATGTGAATTTTCAAATTCCCTAGGAATGAAACTAAGTCCTTTTATTATTTTTGAAAAGGGAATTTTACAATGCAAATTTAAGTCACTTAAGTGAATAAGATGAAAGAGTGAAAAATTACATTCCCAATGAAGAAATAGAATGTTAGAGAGAGAGGAAAGGGGAGAGAGAAGAAAAGAGAAGTGAAAATATGAGATGGAGAATCTTTTGTTGATGAAGAAATGGTTTTTAATGGACCATGAATGAAGTTCCTTTCCTTGACCACATGTTGAGTTGGAATACTAAGATTGCAAATTCATCCTCTCGTGATATTTGGATACACTCCAAGGAATTAAATGAGTGTTTAGAAACACTACTGTGATACTTGCACTGATATGGAAACATGATTATCCTTTTTGAACACAATGTTGGAGTTAGAACATGGAGATCATCACCTTTCTCTTCTTGGCTTCAAAATTCACCTCCATGACACAAATGTTTCCTTTTTAAATGGAATCAACCCTAGGATTCTCAAAAACTTTCTTTCTCATCTGTTACTCATTGGAAAAGGTCTTCTCCTCCAAACAAAAGAATTGCTCCTTCATTCAACTGAAAGTGCATAGTGTGAAATCATGAATTTGTCAAGTCATTATGATGTTCTACATTATTTCAAACATATCTAGGTGCTCTTTCTTCAACATGAGAGGCTCAACATCCTTGTTTTCTTGACCAATATCCTAACACTTACTATTTTTAGTAATCCTTATTTTGAGAAGTCCATTTTAGTTACCAGTTGCTTAATTTGGCACTTTTGAGTTTTATTGATGTGCACAGAACAATGTCAACTCTAAAAATGAATATTTGTAGAACACTTACTATTTATAGATAGTGAGGCTTAGGAAGGATTACTATTTTTAGAAATGGTTTTCTCAACATTGAATGGAACGAAGTGGTTTATAAAGTTTTGTTATTTCATAAGGAGGATTTACTCCAATGTTTAGAGGATTTCAATCGCTAAACTCCTTTGATATGAAAAATGAGTTTTTATTTCAAAAAAATTTTCTAGACATTAAAAATAATGTAGAACACTATTGGATGCAAGGTTGGATTCATTTGAAAGGATTTTTGAGGAGTTGATATTAAAATCTCATGGGGATTAGACAAGGGGTTTGAGAGATATGAGCAACTTTCCATTTTTAGCATATGAGGCCTCTAGCATATTTTTAGCAACATAACAACAAGGAGAGTGATATTTTGGAGGAAAAATTAATCTTTAAAACATAAAAATGGCTAAGTGTTTGAATATGAAGTTTTTTATTCTCACTTGCACATCTTAACTCAAGTTTGACTCAAGCAGGATTAACCAGGGTTGGACGAGGGTTGATGTGGAGTTATGCCCTAAAAAATAGGGGAAAAAGGGAAAAAGGAAACAACGGAAAAAAAATTGTGACTTACACCATATATAAAAGTGTCACCTTGTGTTTCATGTGAGTGAGATGCGGGGGCTAGAAATTAGCACACAAGAGCTAAAATTGGGTTTTACATGTGTTTGGGGGCTAGCTGAGAGAGGGGAATAGAATTTTGTGTCCCCATTTGACCTTAGGGACAATGTGAGGGGATATAAAGGGTGAAAAGTGTGACCAAGGGGTCCTAGGAACATGAGGAAAGGGTCGGGGAACTTGAAACACTGCATGCATTTTCTAACACTTGCAACACTTGAAGTTGATGGTTTTAAGTGATGAATGATTGAAAATTGAAGGGGGGTCACAATTTTTTGTTTCTTATGCCTTGTTTCATGTTGGGGACAATAAAAGAGAATATAAATAGTATAAACGTGTGACCAAGGGGTCCATCATCATGAAAAGTGGTTTATTTTTGCATTATGCTCACCTAACCACTCAAGTCACAAGTTTTAAGTGACGAAAACATAACATCCATAGGGGGTCACAATTTTATGTCCCCTTTTCCCTTTTCACCTTAGAGAAAATAAAGGGGACACTGAAAAGTGACCAATCCATTTTGAAATGTTGATGATGTCACCCATCGAGTGCATTTTAGGACATCAAGAGTGCTTTTATGCCTCGAAAGCATGAAGAGTGTTTTAGGGTCAAAAATTATATTATTTTGACTCCAAATAACTTATTGAGATCATCCAAACCATTATTAGGAGCCAATTCTTCCTAAAATTTTAATTTTGGCACCATTCACCCTTTCAGCATGAAGGAGCAACAACAATGACTTGAGCTATCACAAAAAATATTGAAGACTTAGGAAAAAAATTATTTCCATAATGTGGATAATTCTAAGAAATTTTCATTGAGTATTTTATGAGCTTCCAAATTCTCTTAGAACTCCCAAATATTCTGAACAAGTTGACTCTCTTCATTAGAGCCTTCATTCCCTATGCTCAAAATGACCCATTTTTGCTTAACTTGTTCCCAACACTAATTTATTCCAAAATTTTTCCTTAAAATACCTTAGATATATTTACTTATTTCCTTCACAACTATAGAATGGTTTTAATCTTCCTTATAAGATTCTAGAGGGTGTTCACCAATTGCAAAATGGCAAAAATGGCCCTTTATAGGCCTTCGAAGATAGTTGTTTCTCCTTGAAACTTAGTGACTTATTCAATCACCTTAGGAATACATACCTACACATTAAAAAAACTTGAAAATATTGTTAGCACATTCCTCTGAGCTAGAATGAGGGTGAAATTAAGTGTAAGATTACATGATAGGCTATCTAAAGGAAGGATTTATAGTGATTGACTTTGAGAGGAAATTTTCAAGTGGGGGCTTAGTTATCATGGCAAATTTTTCAATTTTGCATGCTAGAAATTTAGCATGAAAACAAATGGCTCTATCTCAAGGACATTAGACCATAAGGGGTAATGAAGAACCTTAGGTATCTCATGGAGTAACAATACCGGTGTTGTCTATTGGGCCATAGAGTCACCATACTAAAAACTAGAAAATCTACAAAACATAACTAAGAAAAAAAACAAATACACAACATAAAAAAAAAGAAACAACACAAGGGAAACAAACATAAAAGGGAAACAAAATTCCTAAATCACATATGGTACATGTGGGGAGACAACCTAATTTCATTGTATTAGTGATTCTTCATTGAATGTTTACCCATGCAAGAGTATCACCAAGTGCCTTTGTTCCAAACTCATTGACATGAGCTCCATGAATGTATGACCCGTTTCTCAACTTCTTGAATTTTTTTATGATTGTTATTGCAAGTGAGGGTCCACTTAGACAACTTATTTTTATTTATTTGATATCCTATTTCCATTCTTATCCATTTACAAATTCATCCCAATTTCTGATATTTATTATTTATATACAAAATGAGTCTTGATCATACAAAGCTTACTATTTTCATATTGAGGCTTATGATATTTGATGGGAATTTGAAATTTACTTGTTACCTACTTCATGACCATTTTCTCTATGATATGGTTCTTCAATGGGTACTTTTGAGATTTTTAACGATGTCACAAACCTCTTGATGTTCCATTTCTCAATTGCTCAAACAATTATATTTTCCACAAATTGGATAATGTTTTATCCACTTGTCACTATGATGTGATGTGCACATTGCTTCATATTATTGAAAATAATGAGCATAGGGTTGATATGAAAATGAAATTATCATCTTCTATCTCTTGACCATCTTGAGATTTGAAATTCATTTCCATGATGAAAACATCCTTTCCTTGAGTAGAGTCAAATTTAAAGATTTAAGCATATTATTATTCATATATTCCTCATTGAGAAGGTTTCATATTGAATGGAATCAACCTTGGGAGAATCAAGAACCATTCCATCTATTTGTTCTTCACTAAGAAGGTCTTCATCTTCTCCCAATGGGAAAAATAAGGTTTCAAATTCACAATCATTTTCATACTCACCAAACAAGTCTTCATGTTGGACCTTGAGAACTTGATTGGAAATTTATGGGACTCATATGTCAAGAGGTCACTTGATATCACTTTATTCATTTTGTACCACTTTTCATCACCTCGGGATTAATTTTGTTGTAAGTCAATATTTCCATTACCTTCATCACTACCAAGTAGAGGATATCCATTCATGCTCAATGGAAAGTATACACTATCAAATTTTGGCTCCATCAAATCATCATGATGATTTTCAACTGGATCCATCACACCAGGTACTCCTCCATCAACATGGGCATGCTTAAAATCTTCCTTTGAAGCTATGAAAAAGTTTCCATACCTTGAATCTCAAAATAGTATGTCCTCTTTGGGTCATCTGGTTTTGAACCAGTGTATTTCATTTTCCTTATAGGAAGGAGATTCTTTATCTTACCATTGAATAGTATGGTGGTATATGAAAATTCCATCTGTATATATCTTCCAACATCACAAAAAAACTTTGGCTCAACAACATATCATACGAGGTAACATGTCTACTACCAATATTTTCATCATGATCTTCTTATCAAGAAAATTTAAAAATGATACTTGAGCATCCTTCACTTGGCCAATAAGAGGTATTTATTTGGTTATGTGGAATAAAAATGGCCAATAGCGGGAGTAAGAGTAAGATCAAGAGATTTAAAAACTTTTGTGGGCATGACATTATCGAGAGAAAAGAGTTAATAATGTAATTATTCAATTTATATCCATTGAATATCAAAGCAAGATAAAAAGGCTTTACTTTCCCAGAAGAGGAGGTTTTGAAGCAAAAAGGTTATGAGAAGGAGTGGTATGAGGGAAGGGAGTGGTTATTTGGTAATGGCATTTTTGGAACATGAATTTGAAATAATTCCTTTGATAAACTAGACAAGCATATCAATTTTCTTGGGATGAGTTCTTAAGTACTAGACTTAGAAATATGAATTTTAGATTTTTAACATGGTCAATGATGTCAAAAGGTGAAGAAGTGGTAGGCACATCAAGAACTATGAACAGCCTTGACATGATTAAGAATTTTCATTGTTAGGATCAATAGAAGTAAAAACTGATTTGTCAAGAGGAGATGAAGGAAACTTATTCAAAGAGGTAAATGGATTCTTGAATGAGGTGGTATCACATTCTTCTTGGATGAACCCATGGAAGTGGGAAACGATGATCCTCCTATTTGTTTTTATTTTTATAGAGTCACCATTTGAGGATTCAAGTTCTTTTCTTGGGTAGTGAAATACAAGGCTTCTCTCCTGTTTTGAGTGATTGAACACTTTGTAAAAGAGTGGCTATGATTCTTAAAAATCCTTGTTATGTGAGTATTCACAATACCCAATGTTTGCATATCCATCTTCTTATTCTCTTTCAAATCTGATTTTTCTCCTTCATCTTCACACATTGCATTAACTAGTGGAGCTTCCAAGGAAAGCCTTCGAGGAGCTCCAATAATTTGATTTTTGTTCCTATTTTGATGCAAGGAATGTTGAGAAATTTCCTTCTTTAATGTAGTCAAGTCATTGACCATTTTTTGCAGAAATGGATCAACCCTTTCATCTTTGAAAATCTAGACCTTATTCTTTTCCAAATAGTTCTTGATCTTTCTTGACATGATAAGGTCATCTTCCACTTCAATGGAAATTTCTTGAGCATTATCCAAAGTGTTTGGTTGAGCTCTCCACAATATGAAACCAACTTCAAGAAATTGAGCATTAATGAAGAACATTTTTGATTATCTATAGTAGGATGAGAACTAGTAGGAATCTTGTTGATCAACTTATTGAATTTTTCTACAAATTATCTCATGGGCTCTTGTAGTTATTTCTTCATTTGAGCCAATTGAGTAAGGAGGGCATGTGAATCTTCCACAATCTTGAATATTTCTTCAAACTTGGTTTTCATGTCATCCCAATCAATAATGCAATAAGGTGGTAAGTAGTAAAACCATTCCAAAATAATATCTTAGAGTGATTCCATGAATAGTCAAATGAAACATCTTCATGTCCTCTCCAAAATGCCATAGCTGTGATAAAAGTTGTAATATGATCATCTGGATGTTTCTTTCCATCTCCATAGAATTTTGGAAAGTTATTTCTTTATCCTTTTGGTAATTCATGAAGTGGAGGAAGCCAATGCTAGGAAACCAATGTTTTACCCCCATGGCACATGTGTAACCATTTCTTCTTTTTATTCTTCTTAATTCTTGTGAGATGATATATAATGGTTTTGCAACTAGTTCTCTAATGAGATCTTCAAGTATATTTTCAAGAACTTGTCTTGGGATTTATATGGGAGCAAGTATGAAATATTCTTATTCTTATGGCTCAAACATAATATTATGAAAGACTAAAATTCCATCTGCTTGATTTATTTATTGAATCTTCTTCTTGCCAATTTTTCTAAGCTCATTAGAAAGGAATGAAACTAGAAAAATGCATATTTTTCAATAGGATTAGAACAAGGCTCTTGAGCATTCAAATAGTATTTTTTTACATTTTTAGTTGTTTGAATTTTATGGATTTTTAGAATATGTATTTTTTTGGATTTTTAGATATCTTTTAAGGGTGGAAAAATAACAAATCATCCCCAGTAGAGTTTCTAAAAACAGTTGGTGAAATAATTTTTCACAATCTAGATTATTGGTTTTCACCAATGGTCATGGGGCTAATCCCCTCCTCCTTGAGTATGGGAGGATCTCATTATTGAATGTAAACTAACTAAATATGTGGGTGGTCTGTTCAGGCTAGGATCACACATGAATACTCCACTAAACCTATGGAAAACTACTTGTATAATGTATAAGGGAGGAATTAGCTTAGAGAGAGGTAAAGGGTAGGAGAAAAAGGGAGAGTAGGTTAATGTATGACTTGTAGAGTAACTAGTAGATTCTCACTAAAAATAACCAGAGTAGGTCCACATTCAATTAAATAATTAAACCATATTATCAATAGTAAAAATAATAAATTTGAGACACAAATTTCTATGAATTATTAATCAAAGACACAAAGATTTTATTGGTTATATAAGATTACAATTGCTTGAAAAGTTGGAAAGTAGGGAGTATGGAATAACATAAGGAAGAAAATGATATAGAAGAATGTATCTTATTTCTTGTAGTAGAAGTGAAATCAACAACTAGTAGCAATAATCACAATTGCTAACCATTTATAATGGATAAGCCATTCTAATTTATAGCTTACAAAATGTATCTTCCTCTCCCCCCATGTGAATTTTCATCTCACCACCATGTGAATTTTGATCTCACCACCATATGAATTTTCAATTTTCACATGAATGAAACTAAGTCCTTTTCTTATTTTTGAAAAGGGACTTTTACAATGCAAATTTAACATCACATGAGAATAAGATGAAAGAGTGAAAAAGTACATTCTTAATGAAAAAATAGAATGTTAGAGAGAGAGAGAGGGAGGGGGAGAGAAAATAAGAGAGAGAAGTGAAAATCCGGAGATGGGGAAGCTTCTGTTGATGAAGAACTTATTTCTCGATGGACCATGAAATGGAAGTTCCTTTCCTTGACCACATGTTGATTTGGAATAATGAGATTACAAATTCCTCCTCATATGATATGAAAACACACCCCAAGGCATTGAATGAGTGTTTAGAAACACTGTGCGAGACTTGCACTGATATGGAATATTGATGATTGTTTTTAACACAATGTTGGAATTAGAACATGGAAATCATCACCTTACTCTTCTTAGCTTTAAAATTTACCTTCATGCCACAAATGTTTCCTTTTTGAATGGAATCAACCCTAGGATGCATAAACTTTCTTTCATCTGTTACTCATTGGAAAAGGTATTAACCTCTAAATAAATAATTTCTCCTTCAGAATTAATGTGAAATCATGAATATTTAGGTCACTATGATGGTATGCACTATTTTAAACATATGCAAGTTCTCTTCCTACATCATGAGAGGCTCAAAATCCTTATTTCTTAACCACTATCTGGACACTTAATTTTTAGTAATTCCTATTTTGAGAAGTCCATTTTTGACTAGATGCTTGATATGCACTTTTGAGTTTTCTTGATGCGCACAAAACAAAGACGACTTTGAAAATAAATTGTTTACAACACTTAATATTTATATACATTGAGGCTTAAGAAGGATTACTATTTTTATCATTGGGTCTACCTAGTTTTGGAATAGAACGAGAGTGATCTCAAAAGATTTTTTATTTCATAAGGAGGAATTTTTCTATTTTTTAGAGGATTTCAATCACCAGAACTCCGTAGATATAAAAAATAAGGTTTAATTCAGGAAAAATTGTTATTCCATTAAAAATAATGTAGAACACCATTGGATGCAAGGTTAGTTTCATTTTAAAGGAATTTTTGAGAACGTGATGTTGTTAAAATCTTGTTGGGATCAGATAAGGGGTTTGGGAGATATGAACAACTTTCCATTTTTAGCATATGATGCCTCGATATATTTTCAGTAGCATAAAAAAATGAGAGTTATATTTTGGAGGAAAAATGAATATTTGAAACATAAAAATGGCTAATTGTTTGAATATGAATCTTTTTGTTCTCACTTGCACACCTTAACTCAAATTTGACTCAAGTAGGATTAACTAGAGTTGAATGAGGGTTGATGTGGATTTACACCCTAAAAAATAGGGGACAAGAGGGAAAAAGGGGACAAAAGGGACACCAAAGTGTGACTTGCACCATATTTGGACAAGTGTCACCTTGTGGTTTCATGTGAGTGAGATGCAGAGGCTAGAAATTAACACACAGGAGCTAAAATTGGGTTTTGCATGTGTTCGGGGGCTAGCTGAGAGAGGGGATCACATTTTTGTGTCCCATTTTCATCTTAGGGAAAATATGAGGGGATATAAATGGTGAAAAATTGTGACCAAGGGGTCTTGAGAACACGAGGAAAGAGCTAGGAACTTGAAACACTGTATGCATCTTCTAAAACTTGCAACACTTGAAGTTGATGATTTTAAGTGACGAAGGCTTGAAAATGGAAGGGGATCAAAATTTTGTGTCCCCCATGTCCATTTTCACACTAGGGACAAGACATGGTGACATCAAGGGTGAAAAAGTGTGACCAAGGGGTCCATCTATCATGAAAAGTGTTATATTTTTGCATTATACTCACCTAACCATTCAAGTTGCAAGTTTTAAGTGACGAAAACATAAAATCCATAGGGGTCAAAATTTTGTGTCCCCTTTGTCCCATTTTACCTTAGGGATAATCCAAGGGAAAACAAGTGTGAAAAAGTGCAACCAATTCATTTTGAAATGATAATGTCACCTGTCGAGTGCATTTTGGGACATCAAGAGTGCTTATTCTGCCCCGGGAGCATGACAAAGTGTTTTGGGGTAAAACCTTATATGATTTTGACTCAAAATAACTAATTGAGATCATCCTAGGCATTATTGAGAACCATTTTTTCCTAAAATTTTAATTTTGACACCATTCACCCTTTTGACATGAAGGAGAATCAACAATGACTTGAGCTATCACTCAAACTCTTGAAGATTTAGGAAAAACTTTATGTTTCCATCATGTGTATATTTATAAGACATTTTCATTGAGTATTTTATAAAATTCCAAATCCTCTCTGAAATCCAAAAATATTCCAAACAAGTTTCCTTTCTCCGTTAGAGCCTCCATTCCCTATGCCCAAAATGACCTATTTTTACTTAACTTGTTCCCAAAACCAATTTATTCCAAATATTTTCCTTAAAATACATTAGGCATGATTTATTGATTTCGTATACAACTTCCGAATGGTTTAAATCTTCTCCATAAGATTCTGGAGGGTGTTCACAAGTTGCAACATGGATAAAAATGTCCCTTTCTAGGCCATTTAAGATAGTTGTTTCTCCTTGAAACACAAAGTGAGTTATTAAAACACATTATGAATACATCCTGCACATTAAACATACTTGAAAATCATGTTAGCTTATTCCTCTGAGCTAGAATTAGGGTGAAATTGAGGATAGGATGACCAAAGGAAGTATTTACAATTACTTGTTGTTAGAAACACACACACTGAGAGGGGAGGGGTGAATTAGTTCTTATTCAATTTTTGAAACCAATTTGAAAATTCTTAAACCATTCAATCATGACCAATCTTCACCATGAGGAAATAAGGACATTCAGACATAAACAAATAACATGCAAACACACATGAACACAATGTTTAATGTAGAAAACCCTTTAAGGGATAAAAACCCACTGAAATCAATGCACTATGAGGACAATTGTCCCATAAAAGGTTACAAGGATTTAAAATTTGTTGAGCACCCACTCAACTTGAAGCACCCACTCCAAAATTTAGCCAAGCACCCACTTAACCTTTAACAAGATCCTACTTGCATGGAAGCAACAACTCCCAAGAATTTAGTCAAGCACCCACTTAACCTTTTACAAGATCCAACTTGCAAGGAAGCTCTAACTCCTATTTTCTAAGAAACAACTTATACTTATAAGAGATTTGATCACTTTCATCTAGTTGTATGATACAACAAATTATGATCTCTTATTCAACTTCTATTCTCTCTCTTTCACACCTCTTTCATCACCTATCTTCTCATCACTTCATACTACTACAAGAATAATTTGCAAGGTGTATTTCACATACACACATTTTGTATCTCATTGAAACATGAATGGTATCACCTTCATCCACTCTTCATCAACTCATTCTTCTACCCATACAATCTTTAAGACATGTACATATGCATTTTTCCTCTCACACACAAGAATGAGTCTCTAACTATACTGATCCACCAAAAGCTATTTTTCATGTATAATTAAGCATACAAATACATGAGGATGTATTCCTCTTACATCTCTTACACTTCATCTTCTGACATTTCATCTTCTTGTCTCTTTCAACTCAAATTCAAGAGTCTATATGACATCACTTAAACTACCATAATATAATCATTACATCTGCAACATGTAAGTTACACTTTTAGAAATTTCTTTAGTTTTTCATGGCACCTATGACACCTATGAAGACCAGGAAAACCTCCTTAAGCTTTATTTATCTTTGAAAAACTGAAAACATATTATTTTTCAGCTCGACATGTTGACATTATAACTATAATATTCCTATTTTTTCTTCTTCCTCACGTTGGAATCTTTTTCTTATTGCTAATGTAACTCATGCTAAGTGTTGTCAAGGTTTGTGCACATTACAATATACATATAATTTCTCTCTAAAGAATTTAAGAGATTCAAAATTTTCCATTTCCTCTTCAATACTCCATTAGAGCTCGTATGCTCAACTAGGTGCATGATCTTTAAAAACTAGTCTTCAACTTGTATGTATGTACTCACTTAAAGCTTTAAACCATGTAACGAAAATAGGAATGATGGCTCTCCAGAATGTCCAAAATCATAAAATTCTTGGGATAATGCAGGTCAAGGCACAAGACTCCATTTTCACTCTTCTTCTCGGTGGATTCTCACACAGTCATGGAAGCTCAAGAACCAGTCACAAGATTGCTTCACCAACACCAATGTATGAAAATTCAAAACTTCTTAATGCTCAAAGAAATTTTTATATGATCTCTAGATCACCTTCAAGGAATTGGATCAGCTAAAAGTCTTCATTCTCTCCATACAACAGTGATTAGAACCAAGTCTCAAAGGGATTGTACACATAGAGAATCAATATTCACGTAAATGAGTTGGTTCACCCAAAAATTATCTGATAATGGCTCATATGTTACCTTTCTAGAAATATATTTTCCTTGTGCATATCATCAGGTCAATATATTTCATCATTTCAAGGCATACAACTTGAATAACCTTGCTTTTATGAGACAACTCAAACTAAGTTTCAAGACACCAAAAACCAGTCTTATAGAATAGGCTTCTAATACATAAAGTATAACTTTCATGAAAAACCAAGGATTGGAACACTTCAAATGATACCTATAATTCATCTTCAAACACTCACTTTCATTGATTATGCGGAGAAAATGACATCTTCAACCTTGTTTATTGATCAGTCCTACAAGGGAAAATTTGATCATTAGAACTTAGGCATAAAATCACTTCACCATATCAGTTCATGAGCTCAAAAATGTCATATAGTACTTGTATCAACTATCCATGACCACCTTGCACCTCCAAAACATGCCTTAAGTTCAAAATTATCTCAAATAAAAATGACTAGGATTTGCCTTTTCTAGCCTTAAGTAGTAGGCCATCTTGGTTGCCTCATTTCATCAAAATTATAAAAATATCCCACCTAAATATATTCATGAGAATCAAGGAAATTTATCATACTTGCTTCTACATTAGTATTTTCAGTATGAAGCCTTGATCACATGACTACACAAGTAAATCTCTAGAAAATATTGATTTATTTTTACTTTCTCACCACACCCGAGCATCAAAATACCACCAAAATGAGATACAAGGAGTCATATACATGTCCAAGTCACTAAATCAGCCTACCCAAATGATTTTATGACCAATAACTTGATTTATTCTCCATCACTTTAGAGGGAGGGTTTAGACCCACTTCACTTCTTAAGGATCGTTCATAAACCATAGGACATTATTTTAACTCATTCCACTTACAAAATTATCTACACTCTATGCCCAAAAAATGGTGAAAATATTAGACCACCATGAAGATGTTTAACATGTTAATGATCACATGAAAGTCAACCCTTGAGCTAGAAGTGGCCATTCTATGAACTCGATAGGACTCAAACTCACATTTCTTGCATCTCTTTTGGAAAATTTTCCTAAAAATTTGAACAAAACACTAGGACAAAATCCTACACTATATCCAATCATCATTTGTCCTAGAACATTATGCAACTCTTCAACCCATCTCATTTGGGTGACTAGACCTTAGGGTTTTTCTTTGTTTAGGTCATGACCAAGCAAACCAACACTATAACAACTCATGAAATCACTGAAAACCATATCTACATGTTGAAAATAATGTGTCTTACCTATCCTCATGATTCTAAGAGATCAATCACTTAAAGAATGATCATCATGCCTTATTAAGCCTTTAAGACCCAAGAGTTAGGTCTGGGTCTAAACCCTCAACCATGTTTAATCCCCGAACTAGCACTCTGAATTTATTTCTTGATGCCTCTATAACATGAAAAAATATTAATTACCTTCCTGAAGCCTCCATGAGCTCACCCACTTCATACAATTGAACTTCATGCACTATTAGGTCATCACTTACTAAGACTAGGTCAAGGTATATGCCTAGAACACATGACCAAACCATGTGTCTGCATACTGAGACCCATGTGAGTGTCTCCACACTCTATGAACATGCTCCAACACTTACAAAAACATCCTCATGCCCCTACATAATCCTCTTGGCTACATCATGCTTCATTTTGTCACCAAGGACCAAGAACAAGGTCTAGGAGAGACCTATCACTCATGCTCAATCACCGAGCCTTCCTCTTGATACCTCCAAGATAATATCTACATCATGTACATATCCTATTATGCACCTCACGAAGCCTTTCCATCACCTTGATCTCATCCAATGATACACTTTTTCATTAATGACTCTCTATCAATGACTCCTTTGACATCAATGATAACATATGCCAACAATCTCCCCATTTGTGATTGATGGAAACACATGTAATTTATCTCTCCCATTTCGACATTAATGAAAAATGGCTTATACATGATCACATTCTTGAGAAACTATGAATTCAAGCAGAGCTTCAAATAACCATGATGAGATACATACCTTCTTTGACTCTATATTTATCTTCATCATGCATTGAGCTCACTTTGTAGCTCTCCCCTGACAGGTGCACATTCACATGCCAACAATGTTTCTAAGCATGAATCATGAAAAACATCATATCTAGATTATTTTCCATCTATATCATCTTGAAGAATATCTCACATACCTAATTTTTGTCATACAAGGACTTTTATAACTTCACCACCTAGATCCATGAATCATCCTTTTAGACCATTTTTTTAAAAATTTGTCATGCTATAAGAGGTCAATTATCACATTAAACTCGACTTATGACCCCCCAGGGAACATACTTTTCTCCTCTATCTACATAAACAACAATAAGCCTTCATACCTAGCATGTGTCCACGGAGAAGGTTCAAAAATAACACCTTTGTTATGAGATAACTTCTCGAGTGTTTATAACCTTCTTTGAGAGATATAATGACTTAAATTATCATAATATTTTCTTCCTCTCACAATGAGCTTGCAATCAGCACTTACTTTGCATACATAGTCTCATTAACACAAACACCTGATAGAGAGACAATATTAGCTCCCCTTGCTTCAAATATTCCTCTCAAACCTATATCTCACTGTTGTTTAGCTTCAACCACCTACAACACCTTGATATAATGCACACTATTCAATCTTATCCTTCCTTGCAATATTCTAGTGTTACATTCTCAGTATAAAGGGAATTATATCTTCTTCTCAACCTCATTAATCAACATCACACATTTTGAACCTTCCACACACAGGTTGTGACCATATATTCTTACACATACATTACTGATTTGTATTCAAGAGAAATAATTCAATATGCAAACCTCAGAGAATGATATCTTTGCACAACCTTGTAGCCCTCCATTAAGTCTTAAGTATTCATCCTAGACATGTAAATCTTAACTAATAACATTGACTACTAATATACCAATTAGATACATCACTACAGGCCCATAATAACGATCTACAATCCTACAAACATGTTCACAACTCGAAACCCTCATCTTTTTTTTTCTTTCATAGATTTGATATAGCTTCATGCCACTCTATACCTTTTCAATATGAATAGACACTCTAGAGGCATCTCATACTTGAATCAAAGACTATTATCTCAACATACATACCCATTCAACTACCTTCACAACTTAAGCAACACCGAATAACTACTAAGAGACTCAGTTTTTGTCTTTAAAATCTTGATAGTGCTTTATTCTTACACTTCCAACTTTAGTCCTTGCACTTCTTAATATGTTGGAAGAGTGGATCATTTCTTGTCTTCATAGAACTGGAAACTAACATTTCCCTACTTATGATGATCATAAAAATTAGACATACATGAGCCCAACACGTTTAACTATACTATCTCTTAAATTAAATTTAGATTTCCCTTGTAATGAAGAACACTTCTTATCAATTTGAGACACTTTCATTTCATGAAAAATAATCATTTTACATCCTTGGTTAATATATTTTAGAACTATGTAACCCACTTATCCAAAATATGATGACTTGATAGAGAACATAAGATTTCCAATTTTCTCAGTTAATGATAAGCTTCTACACCCATAACCATTTTTGCAACACTTTTTTCAAGACCACGGACTTAATGGATATTCAAACAATACTAACATCATGATTTCACTTTGCAATATTGTTATCACATTTGAATTACTTTTGTAAACATTTAGTTCTTACTCGCCGCATATTATGATGGGAGAAGCTTGAGGTTTTACACTTAGACTAGACTTGATGAATTGAATTCAAGACTTGACCAAGAAAACCTAAAACTAACATAGATAAACTCTTTAACCACCTTATAGACTTGAATCAACTTGAAAAATAATTGTTTTCAGAATTTCTTCATGCTCAAACCGAGGGGATGCTTGATTTATTCATAAACGATGTGATGCAATAGATAACTAAACCATACCTCATGATGAATTGACTTCTCATGTACAAAATTAAATGATCCAAGACCACTTTTATTGACATCATAACTTCATTAAGCAATGTAGATAGAATTTTCTTGAAGTATATTCTTATGTCTTGCACTGAGGAGCTTTGACTTTATACTTCTCTCTTCATAATAATTGATAGCTTTGATGGAATTTGATGAGTTGTCATATGAACCTTTTTGAGTAGATTCAAAATTCTTCACTGATCTCCTAGTAGCCTTTACCCTTATCCTTTATTGATGGAATGTACCTTCAACATCTTACAAAGCATATAACACTCTCATACATATGTGACTTGACACTAGTTTCTTGAATTTTTAACCAAACTAGGTCTTCTTAAAGACTACTACAATCCTTGTACCATCATAACAAGTCCTTAAATTCAATTCTCTAGGCTAGGACATTCAGTTAAGACTCAAATATACCTTACATTACAGACCCTAAAAGACCTTGATAACCCTGTTTAACATTCATTTCCTTCATGAATCAATACTTGAAGACTAGGATGGATATCATAGATCATTATGACATACTTGAACTGATATATATGGAATAATTGAGAGCATACCTTACATAACATAAAAGGCATTGATTGAAGAAAATTTTCACAACTTTACACTCTCTTGAAGGATTCTCATAACACTTATGAAGATTAGACATGCACACAAACCTTATGAGAGGAGCTAAACAAACATACCTTGGACTGCTCACTCAATTCCAAAATGGTGAAGACTTTGATCAACAACTACAAGTGAAAAGACACCTCCAAGAACCTATCATGCTTCCTTCCAATGGTACATGTCTCCTAGAAGCCTAGAGAAGACACACAATGCTTGTTTGATCACTAAAATAATATATAGTCATTAGAAGAGCTCAATGACATGATCTTCTCTTTTTTTTTCCTTTAAAACCTTCTCTATCTTGTTGGATACACTTTTAGGTGTGATTAATTCATCTCATATATCTTTATATTATTATTTTCTACCTGATAAACATACATGATACACCTCATTCACTTGCTCTATCATAGTTTGGGGTAAAAGTTCTTTATGACTAGTACTTAGGCTTGCTTTCATCCTTATTGCTTGATCAACACTTTTTGATGCCTTACCCATAATATGATCTCCTGTGAGTTTATTTGATAGATTCTCATTTTTATCATCCTCACATGATGTCTTCTTGTCATGATTTTCCTCTTCATTTCTAGATTCAATTTCTTTGACCTTGTACTTGTTCTCAACCACCTTCTTTCCTGTGGATGTCTCAGTTTGTACTAACCTAGATTCACATTTAGGATTGGTTTTAATTCTAAACACCTTACTAATTTTACCTTGTATTGTTTGAAACTTGTTTTTGTACTAATGAGATTAATTTTTAAGGAAATGGCTTGCAATATTTCTTTGTCTATGACAATTATAACATATAACACCACTCTTTCTTCTAGATTGATGTGGACTGATATTCCAACCATAATTAGCAGCCTTATGATCATGACACTTCCTAGAAAAGTGTCCAACCTTGTTGCAATTGTATCATACTATATTTTTCATACCTCTTGAGTCTTCTTCTCTCCAAAATTGACTAGATGGTTCATATAGACAATACTTAATAATGTGTCCCTTTTCTTGACAATTGAAACAAATGATATTCATTGATTTATCATATTTTCAATCCCTCCATGGATGATCATTTGTGGCAAACTTCCTACACTTCTTATATATATTACTAAAATAATTATAAGTATAATAATAGCCATTAAAAGATATTTCATACCTTGATGTATTAGGTTGTCTCGATTGATTTAGACCTTATCGGATTTGTCTCCTTCATGTTTGCTTGCTTGCTTGGACCAACCTTGTCATGTTCACACTTCTCCATATGCTCTCCCGTGAATCCTATACCTATATATTGTCACTTGTTTCTCTTTGAATCTCTAAAATTTCATCAAGAACTTCAGATCTCTTCTCCAACTTTCCATACATCCTTAATTTGTTGTTTGCTTCTTCTAGTTCAAATTTCAAGGTTCTAAATTCTTATTCATGTTTGAGGCAAGCATATTATTTTTCTTTTAGATATTTTGACACATTCTCAACTAGAGATTCCATCTCCTTGAGGGATTGACCATGCTCAACTTCCATATACTTGATTTCATTTTTCAATCCATCAATCAGGGACTCAACAATCTCAAACTTCCTTTTAAGAACTACTTTATCTAATTTACCCATGCTTGTGCTTTAAGGATCTCCTTTAAGATGTTAAGCTTGCTCTAGAAGGACCTTTCTTTGATACCAATTGTTGGAAACAAAAGAAATGAGAGGGGAGGGTGAAACAATACTTCTCAACTTTTGAAACCAATTAAAAAATTCACAAACCATTCAATCTTGACCAATCTTCACCATGAGGAAACAAGGACATTTAGACATAATAAAATAACATGCAAGCACACATGAACACAATGTTTAATATGGGAAATCATAAAAGGGAGAAAAAACACTAAAATCAATGAACTATGAGGACAATTTTCCCATAAAATGTTACAAGGATTTAAAACGTGTTTAGCACCCACTCAATTTGAAGCACCCACTTAAAATTTAACAAGCTCCTATTGCATGGAAGCAAAACTCCCAAGAATTCATTCAAGCACCCAATTAACCTTTTGCAAGCTCAAACTTGAAAGGAATATCTAACTCCCTATTTTTAAAAGAAACAACTTAGAATTAGAATTATCACATTTTTGATCACTTTCATATATTTGTCTTATAAAACAAATTGTTATCTCTTTTTCAGCTCTTATTCTCTCTCTTTCACACCTCTTTCATCACTTATCTTCTCATCACTTCATAATGTTACAAGAACAGGTTTCAAGGCCTGTTTCACACACACACACACACACACACACATTTTGTCTCTCATTCACACATGAATGGTCTCACCTTCCTCTACTCTTCATCATGTCATTCTTCTACTCATACAATATTCAAGACATGTGCATATGCATTTTGCCTCACACACACAACAATGGGTCTCTAACTATATAGTCCACCAAAAGCTATTTTTCGTGCACACTTAAGCATACAAATACATGAGTATGTCTTCCTATTACATATATTACACTCCATATTATGACATTTTATGTTCTTGTCTCTTTCAGCTCGAATTCAAGAGTTTATATGACATCACTTAAACTACCATAATGTAATCATTGCATCCGCAACATGTCAGTTACACTTTTATACCATTATTTAGTTTTTCATGGCACCTATGAAACATATGAAGGCCTTAAAAATACATACCTCAACTTTCTCAATTTCTGAAACAAATGAAAACATATTATTTTTTAGTTTGACACGCTTACATTGTAACTATCATATTCATTTTTTTGTCTTATTCCTCATGTTGGAATCTTTGTATTCTTGCTAATGTAACTCATGCCAAGTTTTTTAAAGGTGTGTGAAATTTAAAAGAGACCTATCCTTTCTCTCTAAATCCTTGATGAGCTTCAAAACTCACCATTTCCTCTTCAAGACTCCATTAGAGCTCATATGCTCAACTAGGTGCATGATCTTCAAAAACTAGTCTTCAAATTGCATGCATGTACTCACTCAAAGATTCAAATCATGCAATGGAAACATGAAGGAGGGATTTTTAGGATGTAAAAACATAATAAAATGATAGATGATAATGCAGGTCATGGCACAAGACTCCCTTTTCACTCTTCTTCTTAGTTGGATTCTCACAAAATCATGGTAACTCAAGAACCTATCACAAGGTTGCTTCACCAACACCAATGCATGAACATTAAAAAATTATTGATTCTTAGAGAAAGTTTTATGTTATATATAGATAAAATTTAAGGTCTTGGATTGGGTAAAACATATTCATTATCTCCATGCAACACCTTTGGTTAGATTTAGGTCTCAAAGGGCTTGTACACACATAAAATCAGTATTCACAGAATGAGTTGGTTCACCCACAAAATCAATTGATCATAGATCATATGGTACCTTTATGGAAATATATTGTCCTTTTTCATCTCATTATGTCCATATATTACATCATTTCAAGGTATACAACTTGAATAACATTGCTCTTCTGAGATAGCTCAAACAACATTTCAGGACACCAAAAACCAGTCTTGTACAATATGCTTCTAACATAGAAAGCCTCACTTTCATGATAAAATAATTATTTAAAAAATTCACATGAGACCTATAATTCATTTTTAAACACTCACTTGTATTGATTATGTGGAGAAAATAACATATTTAACCTTGTTTTTTAAACATTCTTGATTGTCCTAATGGGGCACATTTGATCATTAGAACTTAAGCATAAAATCACTTCACTATATAAATTCATGAGCTCAAACATGTCATATAGGACTTGTATCAACTATCCGTGACCACATTTAACCTCCAAAACATGCCTTCACTTCAAAATTCTCTAAAAGTAACATGTCTGGATTTTCCTTTTCTAGCCTTAAGCGGTAGGCCATCTTGGTTTCCTTGTTTCATTGAAATTATACAAATATCATACCTTAATATTTTCATGAGCATCAAGGAAAATTCTCATACTTTCTTCCACATCCGGATTTTCATCATGAAGCCTTCATCACATTACTTGCACAAGTAAATCTTCAGAGAAGAATGGTTTTGATATACTTTCTTACCACACTTGGAGCATCAAACTATAACCAAACAGAGCTACAAATATTCCTCTACATGCCCAAGTCACTAATTCATCTTTTCCAATTTATTTTATGACAAAAATTTATTTATTCTCCATCACTCTAGAGGTATGGTTTTGGGAGGGTTTGTGCCCAATTCACTTCTTAAGGATCGTTCATAAACCATAGGCCATCTTTTAACTCATTCCACTTAAAAATTATCTAAACTCTATGCACCAGTAGTGGTGAAAATATTAGGTCACCATGCATATGTTTAACATGTCAATGAGCACATCAAAGTCAACCCTTGAGCTAGAAATGACCATTCTAAGAACTCGATAGGAATCAAACTCACATTTCTTACTTCTCCTTTGGAATTTTGTCCTAAAAATTTGACCACAACACTAGGAAAACCTCCTACACCATCTCCAATCATCATCATGTCCTAGAAAATTCTGCAACTCTTCAACCCATATCATTTGGGTGACTAGAACTTAGATTTTTCCCTGGTTTAGGTCATTACTAAACAAACCAATACTATTAAAACTATTGAAACCACTGAAAAAACATATGTACATATTGAAAATAATGTGTCTTACCTATCCTCATGATTCTAAGAGATCACTCACTCAACATATGATCATCATGCATTATTAAGATTTTAAGACCCAAGAGTTAGGTCTAGGTCTAAACCCTTAACCATGATTAATCCCTGAACTAAAACTCCAAATTTCTTTCCTAAGGCCTCTAAAACATGAATAACCTTCATGAAGCCTCCATGAGCTCACTTGCTTCATAAAACTGATATTCATGAACTATTAGGTCATCATTTACCAAGACTAGGTCAATGTATATGCCTAGAAAACATGACCAAATCATGTGTCTGCATATTGAGACCCATGTGAGTGTCTCCACACTCTATGAACATTCTCCAAAAATTACCAAACATCCTCTTTCCCTTGCATACTCCTCTTGGATACAAAATTCTTCATTTGGTCACCAAGGACCAAGAACAAGGTCTAGGAGAGACCTATCAATCATGCTCAATCACTGAGCCTGCCTCCTGAGACCTCCAAGATAGTCTCTACATCATGTCCATATCCTCTTATGCACCTCAAGAATCCTTTCCATCACTTGGTGATCTCATTCTTTACACTTTTTCATTAATGGCTCTCTATCAATGACTCCTTTGAAATCAATGACAACAGAGGGGAAATTTTCAAGGGGGTCTTAGTTATCATGGCCAAAATTTTTAATTTTTCATGCTAGACATTTAACATGAAAACAAGTGTACTAAATATGAAGTTTAAGGTCATACCAAATGAATTGTCCCTATCAAAGTGTGTGCACCATGATAAAGACATGTGAAATATGTGGAGAAGGCCACATGTGTGGAAGTGTCCCTCACTATAGAATGCAACCCAAATAAATGTATCACTCTATTTTAAAATGTGTGATGCACATATGTATGAGATAGATGATTTCTATGTGATGGAACAAATACATGAGGCTCACCCTTGGGCTAAGGAAAAAAAGGGGGGAATAATTAAGAGGACCGAAAGGGAAATACATGTAGATATGGTTGACAAGGATATGGTGGGGAAATATTTCCACTAGGGACTTGCTATAGGTGTGACTCTTTAGACCACTACCAAAGAGATTTTCTACATTTTTGTTTGCACGTATTATAGAGAGGAATGTAAGGTAGAAGGCTACCCAGAACTATATGTCACAATGAAGGAAAAAAGTGAGAAGGTAACATGCATGATAAGGATTATATATTCCTCACCAAATGAGTATAGAGCTCAGCCAAGCATACTAAAAACCAATCATTTCCCCAAGATCAATATTACTATGAAAGGATATACCATGCATGCACAAGCTTCCGAGTCTCCCTTAGAAGAAATTAGGAACAAAAAAATCAATTAATAAAGGGTTATCCTGATAAAATATATTAGAAATACATTTTTTAGGATTCAAATGTGCTAGTTAGAGAGATTCAAGGAGAAATTAAATTATTTGGGGAATACGGACACTCTAGAAATGAAGTAAAAGGTATCATAGAGTTTGAATAATAAGAGAGGAATGAGTTTATAAAATTATTATGACCCCTCCACATGGAAGGTTTCATCCAACTACTTGGCCAATAACTCTCCTAATCGATCAAGGACTTGGCCTAGGAAAAACCTTGGTCAAGCACAACGTAAAGATATTAAATCCACAAAGGCCAAAGAATATGATTTAGAGATCTTGGTTAATGCATGTATATAATCTTGTAATATCAACAAAATATAGGTAGACATAAGAACATAAGTTAACATAATCATAGTTGATGTGTGGAAAAGATGGGGCATCCTATGCTTCATCTTTCACGTCATGTCCTATTCATGGATAATAAGACCCACACGCTACCAATAGGGGTCTTGAACAATTCCGTTATCAACATCATGGGATTCTTCTTTAGAGGAGAATTTGAAGTGATTGGGATGGTTAAGGAATATAAATTTCTAGAAATCCTTAGCTGACCTTTGTGTTATTTCAATAATGTAGACTTGTGCTTCAAAAAGTGATATATTATCTTTGAGAATGACACCCAACATGTGATTATTCCAATGGAAACTATCCATGGGGATAGATACATAGAAAATTTTGAGGGGAAAAAGTGGATCATATATAAAATATCATAGCTGAGAGTGTGGGCCATTTTGAGCCAAGTAAGGAAGGCATACTCTAATGGGATGATGCACATTCAACCTCAAACATAACAAAAACTCATGAAAATTTGGCACATGGGTACTTTGAACTGATTGGATGTGATTATGGCATGGTTAAATCAAATAGTAATGTATGATAATTGTGTGAAAAACCAAAGGTAAAATATGTATAGTAAATTGGCAAGGAAAATAATGCACCTATGCCTCAATGCCATTGTGGGAATACATCCAATATTCCCTATAGAATATGAAATAATATATGCTTGCATGAGAAGGTTCACATTTAAATAAAACGGTTTACTAATGGGAACTATAAAAATATAGTGGGAAAAGTATCACCCTTATTTTGAATCATGGGACCAGGTACATGAAGCCATGCATGAAAGGTTTGACTAAATAAACCACACACACAAAATACCAAGTTACAGTGGAGTAACAAATATTGAGTAACATTTGGCCAAATATGAAGTAGTATGGAAAAGGGGTGACATGGTACTTAAACCTTCCTTATAGAATTATGGATTCTACCATACCTTATACATATGGGTGCAAAATTGACATGTGGACAGTAAGGTGAGAAGAGAGATAACAAAATGGGAAGAAGTTAGATTTCACTTTATCCACACTTTTTCCTTCACATCTCACAACTAACTTGCATCAATCGATATAGTGGATTCAACGTGCAATATTTGGAGATAACTCCATTGGTGAGGAGTGAATAATAATATTATATAAAGATAAGGGAATGTATATGCAAAAACCTTTGAATATCATAACACCAATAGTGACTTAAGTGAGGAGGATGAGATTGTATGGGTAGAGTGCAATTGGAAGAGAAAATGAAAGGAAAACATGGTCCACCGGATATACGAAGGGACAAGTTCTAATCACCTCAATATTGATAAATATATTGGCCTATGCATGGTCATGGATAGGAAAGGAAAATGAAATGAACCATATAACGAGACCTTAAAATTAATCAAGGTCAACATTGGCCGAGAGGAGGTGCCAAAGATATTAAAAATTAGTGACTATTGGTATGAGGGGAGGAAAAAGATAGTATAACTTTTACATGACTATAAATACCTCTTCATATGTAGCTATTAAGATATTAAGGGTATACATCCTTCTCTTGAGAAGATGCACATAAAATTGGTAGAGGGAGCTAGGTCAATGTGTAAAATGCCGCACAAAATGAATCCCAACTTATGCTTGAAATTCAAATAAGAGATTAAAAAAATGTTAACAATAAGGGTGATAATCTAAATGGAGGATTATGAGTGGGTTATTCCCATGGTGATCAATATCAACAAGGTTGGTTATATCTAAATATGCATGTATCATAGGGAATTGAATGTAATATGTGTTGTAGAGCCATTTCTGCTCCCTTCACAAAAGAGATATTGGAATGTGTCATCGGGCGGAAATACACACCATAGCATATGGGTTTTTAGGTTATCATCAAGTGTAAATCTCTTAAGATGAATGCTAGAAGACAAAATTTATAACTAAGTGGGGATACTTAGGCTACACAATCATGACCTTTAGATTCAAGAATGTTCTTGTGGTGTTTTTCTCTTATCATCACAGATGCTTTTAAATATTTCATCATGCATTTTTTGCAAGTATACTTGGATGACTAGATGGTATATGGTCTAGTCAAGGATAATTGTGAAATATTGTGCTTGATGTTTGGGATATTAAAACCAACTCCAAATATAATTTTGAACCTCAAGAAATGTGTCTTTGTAACTCCTTTTGGGATGTTTCCTAGGAATATTATATGTAAGTACAAAACATTGCTAGACCCATTGAAAATAGTGGTTATTTTCCAACTTGAGGTACAAAAAACACAATAATATGTGTACACATTCCCAGGAAATGTGGTTACTATACAAATTTCATTAAGGGTTATGCTAAGATATCCACGCCTTTGTAAAAATGTTAAATAAATAAGGGGAGTTTGAGTGGAAGGAGCACAAAAAAAAAGCATTTTAGGAGTTAGGAAAAACTCTCCAACATGCCTATTTTATAATTTCTAGAATGGACAACCCCTTTCCACGTACATATCAATGCATCTAGAATAAGGGTCGATGCAATTCTCATGCAACATGGGAAAAATAATATTGATCATATGATTTTCTTTGCAAGTATAAATCTCAACCCTATGAAAGAAAACTATACCACTTTGCAAAGTGTGAATGGATCTCCATGGATTGAAAATTTTAGGAAGGAATTGTTAGAAACACCCTTTATTTTCTATGCATACTATATGGCACTTGAGTATCTAGTAAATAAGGTGGTTATACATGGAATAATATCTCAATGGATAATATTGCTCCAATAGTTCCAATTCTCTGTAGTAGTGAAACCTAGAAAGAGTAATGTAGGGTTTTATCATCTTTTACACATCACCACTAGTGAAGAGGAAAATAATATTTAAAAGGGAATGTAAGGTTACCACGTTCTATGAATCAAGAGCATTTCGATGAACTAAACAACATCACGCCTTCCTCTCTAATTTGGTTTTTCTGTAGAAAATTTGAGCACACAACAAAATAAGTAGTTGGATTTGAAAATTACGCCATATCACCTCATCTAGGAAGATGCGTGATGGACCTTGATCAATAAGGAATCCTAAGGAGGTGTATGAAGGGATTACATGTGGTCACTCTGTTGGTGATGCCACTACACAAAAAATATCGACAATGGGTCTTTGGTGGAAAACATTGTTCCATGATACCAATGAAAATGTAAGTAAATGTGACCACTATCTATGGGTTGGTAAACCTCGCAAGAATGATGAGATTATATTGTGCTTAGTCATCACAAAATATCCATATGAAAAGTGGGCTATTGATTTTATCATACTCATCAATCCAATTCCATGATGAACCAATACACAATACATAATCATGGTTAAATATTACCTTACCCATTGGTCCAAGGCCACGCCAATGAAAGATTACACTGCCACAACAACCATTGGGTTCATATGGGAGAATATAACAAGTATATATAGATTCCCATTGAGTCTCATAAGTGATAGTGGGACTCATTTTCTAAATGAAATGGTGTGCGTATTGTTATCCAAATTTATGATTGTGCATAATTAAACAACACATTTCCACTAACAAGCAAATGGAATGATGAAATATTTCAACAATATTTTGAGTAATAACCTCACATAAATTTTTATGGTTGGAAGAAAAGAATGGGATGTCAAGGTTAAGATAGTTTATAGGCATACAAAATCGTGTACAAAGGTTGAAAAAACCAACACCATTTTAGTTGGTATTTGGCATGAAAGTAATACAACCTATTAAGTTTATGGTACCCTCACTTAGAATCATGCACATTGTTAATTTTGATGATGAGGATATGATATTAAAGAACTCTTGTCGCCAAATCACTGCACCCTCTGAATGGCCATAATGTGAACAGGAAGTTCGGTGTAATTGAGACACATGGGATCACCTCTCAAGCCGTGGGACTTGGGCTCAAGGTGAAGCTATGGAGAAGGCTGGATTCTTCTTCCTAAACTAAGTGTTGTACTACTCCTAGTGTAATAAAATGGTTATTTAGACCTATGCTAACATTTTCATGGGTTTTAGGGAAAGAGATTTGCAAGAAATGAAACTATACTAGGGGTGGTGATGCACCAAATAAAGGGTGTTGCCATAATTAGGAAGGGTTAATTTGAAGAGGGTGTGTGCACCACAAGTCAAATTCACCTATTGCAACTTAGAGAGGGTAAAAATACCACAAAATAGGAAGCACACGTTCCCTTTGTTAAAATCGATCAGAAAAACAAGTTATCAGTCTTCCAGTGAAGAAGGATGAACTTGAGAAGGGTGAATAAGCACCAAAACTCAACTACATGCAATAATCCACCACTTGATAAGCACAAAACTCTAAGAACCTACAATAGAAACATGAACTTGCACAGTGTACCTGTAAGCATGAGAAAAGGCACAAAGAAGTATAGAAGGATGAAAGGACCGAGATTAGTCACAAAAACACACTTTTATTACTTCAACAACGTGCACAATACATCATACATTAAGAAGAGGCAATGATTGTCATTAAAATCTTGGAAAGAGGATTGAAAGTTCCCTCAACATACAAGGATAACTTGTAGAAGAGAGAGGACTCTTGAAAAATTTGCACTTGTCTTAGATATCTAACTTGTCCAACCTATCTGACCTATTGAACCCCTTGGAATGAGCTTCCAACTTACATTTATAGAAGAAGTTGAGAGAGAGGAGAGAAGGAGTCATAAATTCCCTTCCTAAATTGAAGGTACATGATGGTTCATTTATTACAGTTTGTTGAACCACTTGAGAAGGTTCCATCATGTATCATTAATGCCCAGTTTGACTTAATCCTTTTATTTAATTAAAGTAATATTTAAATAAAATATTTTAATAATAATAATAAATATTATTAATAAAATATTTAAATAAAAATATTAATTTAATTACATTATGGTGGGACCCCCGTTGACTGGTTTGCATTGAAGAGGGAGGAGTCCATGTGAATGGGTCAAAAAGGAACCAACTCGGTGGTTGGCTCGCCAAGCCAACTCACCGAGTTGGTCATCAAATTCCTCCACTGTCATTGCATTGACCGAGGTGCTTAGTTTCCCAAACGAGATCACCTCAGATGAGCTCCTCTACCACTCAACATAACCGAGCTCACTTTGAAATGAGATCACCACCAACTCTGCATGAGCTCACTTGTTATTGGCCTTAACTCACTATGTGCATGGTTCAACTCGGTGAGTTGATATTATGTACACTCTATTATTACTGAGCTCCTGTCCTTCATCACATTGACCGAGCTTATCAACTCTGCTATCTACTTGGTCTCGGCACCTCTGTTCTTAGCTCGATGCATTGAGTGATTTCTCCATCCACGATAGCTTGGTGATTCCATTTCATGAACTCATTATTTCTTTTGACTCGATGTCCATGTCACAAGCTCTCATGATTGACCGATGCTCTAATTATGAACCGTACTACTTAGCCATATGCTTCCATGACATGAGATCTGGATCCTTACCACAACCAATCTCTTTTGCACTGATCGAGATCCTCTTGTAACCACATAGAGATCGGTATGTTATCTAAGTGCTAATACCACATGCATGAGTTTTTTCATGAGCTCCATACATACCTTCACCACCTTGGAAATATCTTTGTCAGCTCGGCTTAATGTGTGGCCATGCGTTTATAATGAGATTCCACCCATGCGTTTATGAACCCAATGTCAATGAACCGAGCTCCTTAACCTTCTCATGAGCTCTGTGTTGCATTAAATGTTTCTTGCCCAATGTAACAACTAAGTTAATGAAGAGTTAGCTCTAGCCACATGAGCTCAACTCTAGGCAACTCAGACTTAGCTTCAATTCCTTTACCTGAGTGAGCACTACTGAACAAAGATCCATCTATCGAATTTTCCATTGGCTGAGCTATGCATAAATGTTGACTTAGCTTATCTCTGCAACATCGTGCCAAGGTTGACATGGCTTGTAGTCTTACACTCGAATGCTTTAAACTAGACATTTACTTGCATGGGCTCATCGAGCCATCTTCCAACGGGATCGAGCCATGGCATCACTAGGAATTCAGGGGATCCTTGTCATATATAGAGCTCATTTTTCTCCTCGCCATGTTGAGCTCCGCCATGTCGATCCACCGAGCAAAACTACCCTATGACTCACCATCTCAGATCCTCCTCTTCTACTATCAAGCTCATTCATAGCTCGGTAAATGCACTATGACTTCTAAGTCACCCATGACTCCTTCAGTTACATTGTATCTCTTCTATGTGATCATTGTGGGATTGAACCAATCGATCAAATCCATGTTTGTGTCACCGGGGCCTTTATGTCGAGCTCCTATATTCTAGCCACCAAAATTCACATCTTGCATTATATCGAGAGCTCAATGCTTAGACCCAGTCTCCCGATTCCTTAGCCAATAGACTTGGGATCTTCCCCTTAACTCGGTGCACAACCAACCACCCATGTTGTGACTCAGCCAACATCTCGCCTAACGATTCGGTAACAGACTCATACTCCCCATGTCAAGGCTCCGAGCATGGGGTTACCAACTTGGCTTGCCATCCTAACATTCCCACTTGGCATTAGGCTTCCCAGATTCCCATGTTAAGAAAATTACTCATGAATACTTTTAGTGCGGGGTTGAGGCACCATTTTTCCCACCCGACTAGGCAAAGAGCCAAAAATCTCCCACGAGTAGAATTTTCATGTTGGCACTCCATCATAGCACTTCCACCGGCCATTGATCCCTGAAATTCCCATAGCTTGATGAGCTATGTTCGTCTCACCACAAACCTTAGAGACTCGAGCAATTCATTAATCTTTGACACCGAGCCAACTCACGACTTGCTCTTGATTCAAGCTATTCCATTGCTTGAGCAAACCCAAGCAACTCATCCTCCTATGATTGATCTCACTAGATGAAAACTTGAGCCTCTCTATTTTTGACTAGCTTGTCCTGTGAGTTTGAGCTCATCACAAACCCTCCCGAGCTCACTCTTTCTATGAGCTCGATTAAATCTAAACCTGGATTGACCTAAACACAACTTGAACTATCTCCTACATGATGCATTGTTTCTACCGACTTTGACCAAGCAATTTATGCTTGCTTCAACATCTTTGCCTAAAATGGCTCGGTGAGCCCATTGGTTTGATCTCCATGCCAAACCTTGCAACCATCTCCGCGAGTTTGTGTATGGCCTCAAACGACTTCCAAGCTCATTGATATGGTGAGCTAACTCACCTTTTGAACGATTTTCTTGACGATCCATTGATCTGAGTCCCACCTGTTTAGGTAAGTTACTCACTCCATGCATTAATCGATAGAGCTCCGAGTGAGCCAAACTTGTCCATTCAATTGTGACCACTGAGCTTGTTCTTATTTGAGTCATTCCATTCATTCACACTAGAGAGCTAGTTCTTCATGCTCACATTCATAAGGAATCCCATGTCACTTGACCTCACTCGAGTTTCCTATCTGCTCCTATAATGATGACTACCAATGTTCTTGACTTGAAGTTAGAACTCCTACTTAATCTCACCCGAGATAATTGAGTTATTCCCTATTTAGCACCTGTGAGCTCCAATGAATCATTTTTGAACTCACCATGGTATCAATGTCTGAGACAATCTTAAGCTATGCATTCGTCACTCATCTCACAAACCAAAGCCTTCACATGAGCATTAGCTTGGCTCGAATTGAGTTTGTCTGCCAAGTCGACCTTGAATCCTTCTTCTGAATCCATTCTATGCTTTCTATGGATTCACCCTAAATGATCACCCACGGTTTAGTGTCTTGAAATTGACTCAAATAACCCTCTATGCTACGCTAACCTTACAACTCGAGTCCTACTTCCGCCGAGTGGTCACCATCTATCCCATCCTCGAGCTTGACTTAAAAACATTGATTTGACTATTGTAGCCAACCAAGTTTAGTTTACTTCACCATGATTTTTTGTTTATGGGCTCGATCAATGAGCTATACCATTAGGTGCGAACTCGATCATGTGTTGAATGCATGAGCTCCTTAAATCATGATTTTTTCCCTTAGATGTGACCCTCATGGATTTTCATCAACCACTGGAGGAAAATGGCAATACAATAAGGCCTTTAAACATATTTTATCAATTTTGGTTAATTTATACCTATGATGACCACTTTCCTTTCTCTAAGCAAACATTGATCATTCAAGATTAGAAAACAAGAGTAAATAGCCCGAAATGATCCCGAGAACCTCTCAAAATACCATAAACACTCTTGAAGCATAAAAATTTCCTATAGGCCCCAAGTTCTATGAAAGGCTTTATCGGTCCTGGGGTTCGGTGTACTCTTGTTGTCTATTTTTGCCTCAAGCGTGCAAAAATGGATAACAAGAACCTAATGAATCTCATCAAGATAAATGATTTTTTTTTTTCACATGCCTTGAATTCATGGTATAGATAAAACGTGACAAATGGAATGACATATTAGGAATATAAAGAACAAAAAATTCACAAGAGGTGCCTTAGTTCTTATCTATGACTCCAAGTTTGCATGCCACCAAGGAAATTTTCACACTCATTGGTTGGGACCTTATGAAGTCTCTGAGATCTTTCCCATAGGGATATGAAAACTAAAATTTTTAGTGGATATTTATTTTTAGGTCACTTGAATGGAAGTAAGCTAAAACACTAATACCCATAAAGGTCATTTCTGTAACTTTAATAAGGTGTATGCCAGTAGGGTAGATAAGTTTGTAATTTTTAGGTAATTTGAATTTCCACATTATATTTTGTTGAATAAACATACTTGTGTTCTACACTTGTGATATATGTCTTCCGCAAAACTTTGGTTCCATTGACATTGTGGTTGTCAAGGTTTCAATAATTATACACTCTCTTATAAAGTGATTAACATACATGTCTTTCACTTATGTTGTAAATATTTACCCATAGATGATTTTTTTGCATGGAGGACCACAAACATGATTAGTTTGGGATAAGATAAAGTAAAATTAGGATACGGTAAAATTCGACACATAGGAAGATAATGTTTTCTAGGTGTCGGGGAAGAACAAAATGTTTGTAAGTTATAAGGTTGAAATGAATTGGTTATAAATATGATTAGGATAAAGGTGGGACAATTGAAAAGGAATATCATAAGGTTTAAACCATGAGAAATAAAAAATTGGAAGGACATAAGTATTTTAAAGATAGGATATGAGGTTAGAAAGTGCACATAAGAAAGGGATGCGCTAGACACATAAGAAACATGATATGGCTCAAGAATGTAATAAATGAATGTGACTAGAAGCACATGGATAAAGAAACAAAAGTCCATAAGAATCAAAACACACACATGAAAATTAATTATTTCATCAACCATTAAAGTTTGAGTAAAAAATCATAAAATGATCCAAAATTGAAAGTGGGAAAAATGGTAACCACTTAACATTGAATGCAAAAGGTGATGAAGTGAGAGTTTACACTTGTGAAAAAATTAATTGTGATGGGACATACAATTTAAAGGAGATATATAAGGAACATATAAACTCATTTACATAACACTTGCATTCATAAACATTTTATAGCTCCCAAAAACATAATTTCTAGTTACATAGAAAGTCATAGAACACAAACTAGATGCCTTATATAATTATTTGAATGCCATAAGCTCAAAGACACATTGTGAAAGAAAGTAAGAAATAATTAAGTCAAGAAGAGTGTAGGTTGCAATTTACAAAGTTTATAATTACCTATTTCAAATTCCATTAGCATGTGGGGAAATATCTTCCAAAACACAAAGGGTTTTGGGCCCTTAAACTCCCTAGGGTAAATCAACAAGGGTCTAAAAAAGATGAAAGGTGAACATAGTGTGAATTGTGGAGGCGAGTGATTTAAGTTATGTGTAGGGATGAATATCCTCTAGTATTTCAAAATTTTCAAGAGATTCAAGAGACTCAATTTTTTATGAAGAAGAGAAAATATTCATAATATAAGAGATTGAATGCATAAAAGAGGAGAAACCCACTACTTTCACCACAAGAACGAGAAAAAGGGCATATGTCATGATACAAAGTAGAAAAGTAAAGAGTAAGGATAGGAATCCCATGCCCATCACAAAATATTATCTAAAATGTAGTATACATACTATGTGGTATGTCGAGAGAATGGAAATCCATGATGATGACGTGTTAAATAACCGACTTCAATCATTGTGCACGAGGATTAGAGGAAAAAATTGTTGAAGAATACATAAAAATACTAAACAAAATACCATTAATGGTAGGATTTCATATGATGATATCTTTAAGCATATACTGGATCAAGTGGGGGCACTACAACTATTTGAGTTTCCATACTTTGGAAATCCCACAAATTTGATCAAATTTCTTGTTTTCTGCATCCATGAGGGATGTTTTTACTTCGTTTGGTGAAGGATGAAGATAATGGCCTCTTTCATAAGCATGACCACTATGTTGGTGAATATTGGGGATGATATTTGGTTATACCTATGCAATGAGAAATAAATATAAAAGACAAGTGATTTGTTGAAGTATAAGCGAGGAGGGTGCACCTTCCCCATTTCCAACATCGCACCTAGGCACTATAGTTTGATTGCACCTCATCAATTACAAATTGGTAGGATTAGAAAGATGGGTGGATATGAATAAAAAGTTATTAAACTTAGCATATAAGATGTCCAAGTGAATGCAATACAACTATTCACAATACATTATAGACAAAATATAAGCAAATGTGGAAACAAAACTTGCCATTGGGGAAATTTTACATGTGGCATAGTCTTACTCTTAGCAGTTTTTAATTACATCAACATACCTAAAGGAGATAGGGATGTGACTTGGAACTTTCCCATTGAGGATAAATCATTGGTCATGCGCTATAAGGAATACATTGGCCCTACCACACTAAAAAAGGAATATAAGGCCAAATAATACAACTAGTTCATACACCTCAAGGTATCCTTTGGGGATGAGTGGTGTGTACTTAAACTTATTCTAGAGTTTGTGAAGGATCAATCCTAGTTAGTAGTGATGCAATATTAATATCTATAGTGCTTGACTTTGAATTCCAACAATGTGGCATCTTAGGCCAATATTCCTTTCGGTTTCAACTGCCAAGTAATTTGTGTATGCCTTAAGTATAGCTTAGGTGGTAAAAACATAAAGTGGGTCCTAGAAATAATCCCGACGAGGTATCCAAGTATAATAAATCTCTCATAAAGTGGAGAAAAAGGAGAAAACCCAGTGGGAAAAAACTCCCCCCAAAAGAGAGATTAAAAAAGTGAGGACTAAGAAGCCTCACTAGAAGATACAACTTCCTGTAGCCACCCTGTATCCTATAAAATAGGTCTTATGTGTGCCTCCAAAAATAAGGTAGAGTGAAGATAAACATGGAATGTTGTGTGATGAATGTTGTAGTAGGTCCCTTTGCAACAAATAATGTCTCTTCCTTTTGGAAGAAAGAAACCCATAGAAATCAAATTGCTAAATTACCACTCAAGTGGAATGTAGGTAGGAATCAGAATGTAGAAGTATGGAAAATTCTCAAATGTCTCCAAATGAGTGCTCAAATGTGCTAAAGTCAAATCAGGAAATCCATGCCTAATTGTAGAAGATGGCAATGTAGAAGCATGAAATGAAGGAGGGAGAGTAGGAGGGTTTATAAGTACCCTCATTACATCCAGAGAAGAAGGTGCAACTCCATAAGAGCTATCAAAGAGAATAAAAATGTCCTCAATGGTGTCATCTAGATCCGAAATGTGGGACTCTACAAACAAGGAAGCAATATCTAGTAGAAATGTGTCCCAGTGAGGTGAATCTAGAAGACATGTGATCCTACTACAAAGGATCAAAGGAGGGTCTCAAATGCATAGGAGTAGGTGGAGGTGTCTCATCTATAATCTCCATAAGTGATGGTGGAGGTGCCACATCCTCTAGAATCATGTCCTCTCGATCAATGAAATGAATATGAGTACAAACTATAAGATGAGTAATAGGTTCCTCAAACAAACCATCTGCAAGTGTGTCCTCACTAGGAGGAGAAATAACTACAATAGGAGAAGAATTAGGAGAAGAGGAAACCAACAAATCCTCATGCAAATCACCAAAAATATCATCACAAAGAAGGGAATGAGAAGGAAGAGGAACTGCAGGAACAATAGGAGGTGGAGCAATAGTGGGCTCCCCAAACAACTCTGTAAGTATGTCCCAAGATTCCTTTGGTGACATGACATGTGCAATGTGAGACTATAGGTAGTATGATATGTTGAGGTGAATACAACAAAGGGCCCCAACATGTTTTTCCTCAAACCAGGAAATGTCTTTCTCCTTAGTGAAACTATGAGCATGCATAACACCAATAGTGACTCTCCAGAAACCATTCATCATCAAATATAACCTCATTATCTCCTTCCATGTTTCAAAGGTAGAGGTGATGAAGGGTTTAATAGACCATGAATCCATGGCATAAGAATAATTTCAAGGAAGAGGATGAATTCCCCCACATATAGAAATCCCTCTATCTCAAGTCACCAAAAACGACAAAATGGAAAAATGTGGATGTTGCGTAAAAGTAAGAATACATATGAGAACATGTAAAAATAAAATAAAAGATGATGTTTTCAAAATGAGGAGAAACAACACATGCATGAATTCCAAAAAAGAAATATCACCATACAAGACCCTTCCGAAAATCAGCTTCGATCAAAACCCCATTTTGGCACTTTATAATTTTAGTGCATTTTACAATATAAATGGTACTAATGGAAAGAGGACAAACAATTAAATTTTTGAAGAAGACTACACTCAATTCCGAGTTACCAATCAAAATATATTAAGGAAACAATTTTCCATCATTAATGGCCCATTTAATTAAATTGCACTAAAACATTAAAAAATACACTAAGGGATGAAGCAAGGTGGCCTTGTAACTAGAAATTGGGATCAAAAAGAAAAGAGGAGAAAGTTTTTTTTCTTGTGATAGGTTTTTGGCCCCAACCAAACTAGACCTTCACCCTTCATCTTTGATAAATGAAAATACAAGGGATTTAAACAAGCAATAGAAAGATTTCTTTTTAACTCTCTTCACAATATTCCAATTGTGATGTTATTTTTATACAAAAATAATAAAATATATCCTTGTACCATATAAAAAATAAACAACTATTGCTAAGAACGTTTTATTTTGGAAAACTTAGCTCATTACCTTAATCTGTTTGATTGTCATTGAAGAGTTGACCACATGTTTTAATAGGATTTTCTATAAAATTTGTTCACGATCTATAAAATATAACAAATACCCGAAAGTTTTGTGGGTGCTATGAAAAATACCCATAAACTATTTCTCTTTCTATTGTACATAAGTTGTGAATATGATGTAAATAAAAAATGAATCTACAAAAATACCTTGTAGTTATCGGTGGTACGACTGATTTTCCGCTTTAAAGATCTAACATTAATATTTAATAAACTTGCAAATCAACAAAATATAAAAAATTCCGTAAATGGAGTTCCAAGTGCAACCACTATAAAAGAAAAATCAAACAAAAATATACAAAAACAGCTTGCTCATACCAAAAACCGAAAGAAAACCACTAATTTTTTTACGAAACCCGGAAAAACCTATATCTTGGATTTTTCGAAAAATAGGTTTAATACAAATTGACTAGTTTGACCAAAAAAATAGTGTCTCAAATTATGACCGAGTTTACTATCAATCCTATGGATTTTCCACCTTCCTTATCTAATGGCGAATCCGATTTGCACAAAAAGTACCTAAGTAAAAATACTTACAAATAGCTTTGTTAGTTTTCTAGACAAAGAATTTGAATCTACAACTATACTAAAAGTGAACATACATTTTCTCCAGCTAGCTTTGATACCATATCGAAGTATCCTTAATGATCTATGGTAAGAAAAAAATTCACAGGTAGTTGTAGAAAAATGAAATAACTAACAAAAGCATGAAAGTGTAAAAATAACTCACTATGCAACAAAGCCAAGATTTCTCCAATACATTGCATTTTAATTGCTCACAATGAATATGTACATATAGGAGAGTGAATGTGTAACTCCTCCATGATTAGTGGACAAAGAGCCCAAAAATAGAACTATAACTCACACACTTGACATAGTCAAACAAAGAGTAACTCCCACTTAGCTAACAATGATGGCCAAGTGTAACTCCTATGACTAAGTACACCTAAGCAAGCTAACTCCTAAAGTGTAGGAATAATCCACATAAATAAATAAATGGAATAAATAATATCCTACACTAATAGTGTATAGTGATGTAATATTTATCTCTAGTGTGCATCGTTTGAATGCCAATAGTGTGGCATCTTGTACTGCTTCTTTTCGATTTCACTGCTAAGTACTTTGTGTAATCTGTGAAATAGATTAAGAATGTAAAGAAAATATATCTAGTTGTGAAGCACATTGATTCCAATATTCATTTTTGAGCATTACACATGGGCATTTACGAAAAACACATATATAGAAATGCTGGAAGCTAAGCTCTATGCAATTGATCCACAAGTAAAAATTGTGGTAAACATCCGTGTGTGATGAATGTATTACTTCTTTAAACCAAAAAGGAAGGAGGAAAGAGAAACACAATAAGAGGATGAATAAGATGAAGAATTGTGCACGCCAAAGAAGAGAAAATTGGTAAAAAAGGAAATAAGACACAAGAAGCTAAAGGAAACACCAAGAATCCTTGGGATAACCGGTGAAGAATAATTAGAGGAAGAAGAAGACCTAGTTGATGTAACAATCAACAAATAGTGGAGAATAATTCTCCAAACTAATGAGAATGAAGGATCTTCTACACACACGAATGTACAACCCATATGGGAAATAGAAGAAACCATCCCCAAGACGACTTTCGGATAAAGTGCAATCAAATCCCTCTCAAATGCATGCACCTAAATAACTTGCACATGATCAAGAAGAAAAACATAAGTGGAGATGTAGGCCACATGACACATGAAAATAAATATGGGGAGAGGGAGAAAATGTAACAACTACGCCAAGGTAACCACACCATCTAAGTGATCAAGTGCATAAAAATCCATAGGAAATAATGGAAAAAACATCGAATATTATGGATAAAGGCCAAACTCTCATCATAAGGACCCCCATATGGTAATCAATGTGGAGATGAGAAAGTGGAAGAGGAGAAGAAGAAAACTGCAAATTCACAAGAAGACATCTAAACCATTGTGGGTATAATGGGAAATAAAATTAGTAGAATTTGGGGAGGAGAAAATTGAATCATCATACAAGAAATAACCTATAAAGACACTTCATTATAGATTTCATAAGGGGCAGGAATATTCAAACTTGTTATACTAGGATTACATGGATGATATAAGTACCATGACCAAAATGAGGGGATTGGTATCCTTCACAATGGATATGTGTACACATGAACCCTATTTTGAATTCCCAAATTCTAGTATACATTCCCATTGGAAATGTTTTTAGAAGGCATGAAGATAACCTTTGTGGATACGTGGAAGATGATAAAGACATAGAGTATTGACTTGCTATTAAAGATAACTGAGAGGTTGTTTGGTAAAACATTACAAACAATGAAGACCTCCACACTCACCAAAACCACATGTAAGATGTATATAAAGATTTAAATGTGATGAATAAAAATATTATAATTGAGAAAAGGAACATAAGGAGTTGCTATAAAAGCATATGGTCACAGACCTAAAATATTTGTAACTAAGAAAAAGGATATTGTATAATGTGTCAAATATCTCGGATGGCGTGCTACTCGATACAAGATATGGAATTAATAAAAGTGAGACATTATTCAACCTGCTTCTAAAGGAAAGGGAAATCCATAGAGGAGCTCACACATTAAGTGTGCACCAAAGCTCGAAGAGTGTGGGGATTTAACAACCAAGCTAAGTCAGGTGGTTGTGTTTTTTGGAAGGTGTGAAAGAGATTTCGCAATTAAAAAATAATAGAATAATGTTCCTTCCCCAAAAAAATTAGAAAAACCTAGGAATGTAAGTTTGTACCATTCAAAAGGTCGGGGAGAAAAATTTCCCGAAGACATTGAAGATTTGGAGGGGAAATAATAGAAAAAAAGATAAGATCAAGAAATGCCTCAAAAATTACAAAATTAAACATTTAAAGAGGAAGAAAGGATCAAAAATTCCAATCCTAAGGTGGGGAAGGCCATTCAATTGATGCAAATCCAAAGTTTTGGATCAAAGAAAAATGATAAGGCCTTGAACTGTTTGAGTGCCGAATAAATAATTGGAAGGGGCGTGAGGACTTGTTTCAAAAAGAAGTCCTATAAAAGTTTGAAGATATTCACAAAGGGTTACTTGAGGGTGGGAAACCAAGATAATATGAATTAAATTAGGGCCCCAATTTCATCTAAACAACAAGAATTTTTGTTAAGTTATGCATATAGAACTTACTCTATACACGTGCACACCATTTTTCTACTATCTAGTTTTAGTTGGCACATACTTGTATAAGAGCAACATACTCTACAAATGTACATATGGAAATATTAAGTAGGGTGGGATATAAAGGTTTTCATTAATTAATATAAAATTTACACACAAAAATAATCTAGGTAGATTCATAAGGCTCCACACGTAGGAACATGATGAATAACTCTAGTTAAGAATAATTTAAGGAAAAGGTAACTACCAAGTTGAGCCACTTTTATTTTAAAGTGTAGATCATTGGCATGCTATAACAAAGAAGATATAGTTCAATTATAAGGCATAATTGACACAATACAATGAGAAAAAAATAATGCATCAAAGGAGCATAATTCCCAGGGAGTTAAAAACTCCACGTAATGTAGAAAAATTGGAAGTGGTGTCATCTATCGATGCACACCACTCTCTTGATTTAGGGGAGGAATATGTAAACATGGCCAAAGGGCTAGTGTGATTATTGTTGTATTGATGAATGGAAATACCCCTAAGAATATTTTTCTAAAAGGGATCATCAGTTGAGGTAGTAGTGGTCATGAGTAGATATTTTATTATGTTATTTTGTGTATAGAATTGATAATGTCTCAACTTCTAGGATACACATGATTTGAGTTATGAGTACAAGGATATTATTGTAATGTTATTAAGTGTAATGAAAGACATTTGATCAATATATCATTACATTGCAAGTTTCTTATGATCATTTAGTCTACATGAAGTGTGTAAGTCATTGATTTAATAACACTATTGTTATATGTTTCTATGCATTGATTTTACTACTCTTACCTATTTAGTGATTTCTTGAGTGATTGAAATCCTAAAATCACAACACGCATAATTTGGAAGAAAATATTTATTCATGTCAAACTCAACGAGGATTGGTTCCTTCCTCACACCTCAAGTTATCATGCCAAGGACGTGCTTAGCATGATAAGACAATGTGTGGGTGTTGCAAGACTTTTCAACATGTAGTAGCAAGAAATATTCATGTGTGTAAGCCTAGTGTAGGGGACATAGCTTATGTGTGCAACACACTAATAAGACACCATAACATGACACCTTTTCCTTTAATTTCACATAATTAACCCTATTTTCTCATGATTTGACCTAGTTTTCCCTATTTTGACTCATTTCCAATAATTTGACATACTTTAATGACACAATTTCTCGTAATTTCCTCTAAATTGACCTAATTTTTCTTAATTAGACATGATTTACCCATATTTCCCCAATTTGACACAAGTTACCCCAATGGCCCCTAATATGACCTAATGAAACTTGATTCAACACCTTAATTTGAAAACTTAACACAACACCCTAATTCGACACCTTCGTTTGACACCCTAATACAACACCATAATGTAACACACTAACATGACACCCTAATGTAACACACTAGCACAACACACAAATGTGACTCTATTTCCCCTAAGTCTACCTATTTCCACACAATTCACCCTAGTTCCTCCCGATTTGACCTAGTTTTCCCTATTTTGGACTAATTTCCCCTAATTCGACATTATTCACCCTATTTTAATGACATAATTGCTTATAGTCTCCCTAATTCGACATAATTTCTACTAAATTGACCTAATTTATCTTAATTTTCACCTAATGAAATGTGATTCGACACTCAAATTTGACAAACTAGCATGACACCCCAATTTGAAAACCTAATATGATATATTGACACATCACCCTAATGTGACACACTGACACGCCACCCTAATGTGACACACTTGACATAACACGTTAATGTAACACACTAATGCAACACCCTTTCCCCTAATTTCACCAAATTCCACATAATTCACCCTATTTTATCCTAATTTAACTTAGTTTTCTCTATTTTGACTTATTCCCATAATTTAACATAATTTACCCTAATTTAATGACATAATTTCCCGTAATTTCCCTATTTTGACCTAATTTCTCTTAATTGGACATAATTTACCCAAATTTTCCCTAATGTGACATAAGTTACCCTAATGTTCCCTAATAGAACCCAATAAAATATTATTCCACACCCTAATTTGAAAACTTAACATGACACCCTAATCGAGACCCTCATTTGACACCCTAATGCGACACCTTAATACAAAATTGTAGTACAACACCCTAACATGACACCCTAATGTGAGTGAATGATATGGTAAACTAACATGACACATTAATGTGACACCCTAACATAACACCTTAATGTGACACCCTAATACGACACCGTAACATGACACCCTAACACGACACCTTATCAATGTGACATCATAATAAGAAACACTAACACACCACCCTAACATGACACCATATCCCCTAATTTAACACAATTGACCCTTGTTTCTCCTAATTTGACATAATTTTCCCCATGCTCATTTGGCCCATGCTCTTCCCATATAAAAAGAGCATGATTGACCCCATGCTCTTCTCGTGTTTCATATTACTAAGTAAGAGTGTGTAGTATGTTGAAATATCAATATATAATGATACCCTAGCCCCAAAACCAACTATATTTTGTAATTGAAATTGAGTATTGAAGTGGAGAAGGAATGAAACATTCATGACTCCTGTAAACTGATTCAAACGGTGTCAACTAACTCTAAGATTATGCCAAAAACTTTTATCCATGATAATAAACCTAAAACTGTATAAAAATATGGTGTAAAATTCCCCCATTGTAGAAATGTATGGTATGGATAGGAATGTCCATAGGGTCGTAACATTTCTCTACAATCCTAAAATTGTGCATTTTTTTTTCCAAATTTCGATATCTAGAGCTATTTCGAGTACTTTTTCCTTGTGAAAACTTGTGTCTAAACCTAGAATTCTTCTTATAAGTGTAGAATATATATTGGTGAAATAACCCTCTTTTGAGGTGTGTATGATAAATCATTTGAGTGTGTGGACCAAAATAATAGATGTGTGTCCACACCTTATGTGTCTAATAATCTATAGGAGAATGTGTAATGTTAAAGTGGTGGTCACCTTTGAGAACATGTACTTGAAAAAGGGGTTGCGGATGGTGGAAATCATGACATGTAAAGATATAAACCATAGAAAAAGACAAACGATAGTAGTAATAATAATAAAAATGGTGCTAGTAACAACAATGTATATGTAATATAACTAGTATAGAGACAAAACAACAATCAAGTGAGTAAACAAAAGTAATAACATGTAGAGAAAAGTCACATCAAAACTGTTTACTAAGTAAGTTTTTGTTTGTAATCAAAGTAATGCACTAGCTACTAAAGAAACTAGAAAACTTCGAAATGGAGGGTTTAAGTTCCCTCGGATGTGTGGTGTGATACAGGGCACAAAGTAGAAGATGGATTCCTTCTACAAATTTTATGAAACCTATAAATAAGACCCAATGAAATAAAAAGGATTAGATTATTTGGTACGGGGTTGCATGCCAAAGAGGACCTGAGAAGTGTTAACTTACTTGGTGGATGTCAACCCCATTTGTTAAACAAAATTTATATAATACGAGATGATAAACCGATAATGTGCACGTAAACTCAAAGGAATTATAGAATCTAAAAGTAATTACGATTGATTTAAATATTGTTTTGATTGAAATAAAATGTAATGTGAATTATACCTAGTCTGGGTTGATTTGACCTAGACTATACAGAGAAGCAGTCTACGATGACTTGGGATGGTAGATTTGGAAAATGAGAGGAATATGCAGACCCCAAGATCTGAATGTAATTCGAGATGTAGAAGAGGCTGATGTATGTTGGAGTCAACCTACGAAGGAATCTAAGGAATTAGAAACTAGGAAAGTGACAGAGAAAAAATATTGAAAGAGAGATATTGGGAATCAAGATCCCGGTCGAAGGTGACTAGGGTGCAAATATACTGATTTTAAATTAGTAGAGAGGCTAGATGGTGATTTTAGAAGATTGGAGAAAACACATAATACATGTAGATGATGGGGATGGATATGGAAATAGAAAACACAATTACGAGGGTTGATTTGACGGAGGCTTGGCACAGGTGATGATGACTTTGGCCGAGTGGAACAACACCAAAGGTAAAAAGAATGAAAAGGTAACTCAAGTACATAAAATTGAAGAACAACCCGATAATAGAATCACGACCACCGGTAAACCTATAGAGTGTTAGATTGAACAAGATAGCAATAGAAATGATATAGATAACATAAAAAATGATGCAAAACCTCTCGTAGTTGTGTAAATGATAAAAAAAGCTCCCAAGGGCTGTGATTGGATTGTTGAGATGTTCTAGTTTGAAGGTTGATTTCTTGGAGTGCAATAAGATCAAAGATGATTCGTGCTTGTGTGTTTTATTTGTGTTTTTGGAAAGGAATGAATCCTGTCTTATAGTGTCGATGATGACTGGGGGTCACCACCGACTATGGGGAAACTTTCCCCAATGGGGGTGATTTTTGTGGATTTTGACGTGATTTCAGGATTTAAAGGGTTGGGAAAATGCTTTATAGAATTAGGCGGGAAGAGGATGTTTAGGGATGAGGTGTGAGTGAGTTGGAAGTAGAGATAGGCTAGAAAACATATAAGGATGTGATTTAGAAAGTTCATTAGGGCTAGGGATAGGGCATTAATTAATTAATAATAATTAATCAATTAAATTCAATAAAGATTAATAAGGATGGGATAAAAGGTAATTTTAAATTAAATATAATATGATGGGTTAAATTAAAAGTAATTATGCACACACGGGTGATTAAGGGTATAGATACCAATTTTAGGTGTCTACATTTTGCCCCTTTTTGTTGAGTGGTTTGAGCTAGAACATCATGAGACAAAAATGACAAGAGCCGAATGAAGGATAAAAAGGATTAATGATGAGCTCCCCCTCAAATAGGGGATCAATGATGTCAAGGGAATTTGATTGACGCATTTGAAAAAGGTAGATGATAAAATGCGGGTGGGTGAAGAAAATATTGGTAGAATCATAACCAAGGCAAGATGCCCTAGGCAAAAAGGATCACAATAACAATAAAAACTATGGTGGTGACTCTGATATCACATCGGTAGATGACAATTTTGGTCTCAATGGAGATGAATGAAAATGTTCTATGGACTTGTGAGTGGGTGGAAACCACTTTGCAGTATGGATGCAAGATGGGGTAACCAATGGGTCATAGGCGAGACATCAAATTATGTGCAATTATATGTGAAATCCTTCCTACATGAGGAATCGAGTGAATAGGTATGTGTCTATAAGAGATGAGGATGAAAAGTATGGTGCCCAATGGGACACAAAAAAAAGGTCAAGAAGGAAAAATGAAAAAACAAGTGATGAAATAGTATGCCCCAAAGGGGAAAGTATGGCCATGAAGGAAAAAAGTTAAAAGTATACCCCAAGAGGGAAAAAGTATGGTTGTGAGGTGGACTTAGAGAGATGCAAAATGAAATAATACGCCCCAAAGGGGAATGAGTATGACCATGGGGTAGACTTTGTGTGTAGGTTGGATAAGATTGTAAAGTAAAATGCCCAAAGGAAGAGTAAAAATGGCCACATAAGTGGACTTTGAAATGAGAAGGAAAGGATTTGGACTACGAAATAAAATGCCCTAAAAGGAGAATATGAATGGCCACAAAGGTGGAATTTGAAAAAAAGTATTCCCAAAAGAGGGATAATTTGAATATCATATTAAAATGTGTGAAAGGAGAAAAATAAATATGGCCACCAATAGGTATGGTTAAGGGAAATGCCTAAAGAGGGAAATAGGTATGGCTCGATGGGACTTAAGATGAGAAAGATAAGACAAGATCATATGAGGAGCAGGATAAGACACAACCTTAATGATAACAACCTATAGGTATGAATGACACTACATCATATCAAGGAACATATAAGGAAAATATGCCTCCAACCACATTGGAGGTAAACAAGAGGGGATCTAGGTAACACAAGGCACATGCGACCAAAGCAGATGTTAGCAAGTAACCAACAATAGTTAGTTATATCAAAGATCATAAAGGAATGTGGACGAGATGATATCATAAACCTAATGTCAACATGAAAAATGGGTTTGAGATGTAACTTGTATGCGGGAAAAGGGTTCTCCAAAAGTGGTGTTCCCTAAAACTATGCCCCACTCTAGAAAGGGAAAGAGCAAACTGATCAAAGTGGGAAGTATGTTAGAAGAAAGATGATCAATACGGGAAGCTTTCTTAGGATGCTAATAAAATGGAAGGATGATCAATGTGGGAAGCCTTCAATGTCATAAAGAGTAGCCATCCTTTGAGGGTATGGTATAATTTATACATAATATAGATGGCAGAAATAATATATGATAGCCATCCTTTGAGGGATCGGTCTATTCTTTTTCTTTATTTTTTTACTTTGAATTTGCATGCTTTTGATTTTTTTTTTGCATGAACAAATGTCCTTTGAGGGATTAGTCTATTTTTAATAACTTTGATATTTATAAGCGCATCCTTGAATTTTGAATTTTACATGGGGAGAGTGGGAATAGTGAGTAAACCACCTCGGAGAGGATAATGAATGTACAAGAAACACCCTTGGACCCTTTGCATGGTTCTAATAGGTGAACACGAGGGTGATGGATGTAATGATCATGAAGTTCTCACAAAGAAGGGAGAACCCGTTGGGGTGTGGATCCTATTTTTGGTCTTCTTGAATCGGTGTTGAAGTAATCGGAGCTTGAACGGTTAAGTTTGGAGACTTTAGGAGCATTCTACAGTCATTTGCTTTGTGATGTTACTGTGTAGTCGCTGTGCCATTCTGCGACATTGCTGTTAACATGCTATTAATTGGCTGTCAATCGTCGGGACTATTTTTCCAGCCATGGAAAGTTGAAAGATCGTGACTTTCAAACTTCTAGGGTCAGCTTTAGGACTTCTTAAGAGGATAGTAATCATATAAATAGAGGTGTTAGGGTATCTTGAAAATATCTTAAGTGTTCAAGAGGTCTTGAGTCTTAATGATCAAGAGGTGATCAAGGTTATGCAATTGGGTGTCAATTTTGGTTTAGATGTGGTTTAGCATCTTTGGAATTCTATTGTGAGTTCATAACTGAGAGAAGACTGTGAGAGTTGTTTTACTCTTGTTGATAATAAAATCTGAGCAAGTTCTTGGTGGACGTAGCCCACATTGGGTGAACCACATTAAATCTTGTCTTGTCTTCTTTTGTGCATTATTCATTTATGTTGTTATATTTCTGCAAGTATAATTATGCTATATAGTTTCCTACTGTTGTGGTTTGAGGAATTGTTTCCACATATTTGTTCTCTAATTCCTAACAATTGGTATCAGAGCTTTGGTGGTTTTTTGCTGAAGTTGTAAATCACAGGAAAGTTTAGCTTGAGTGGGAGCTATGGTAGATGAGGGTAGATCGAGGGTTGAGAAGTTCAATGGGAAGAAATTTGGTTTGTGGAAGATGAAAATGGAGGATTACTTATATCAAAAGGACCTCCATGTTCCTTTGGTTGGAAAAGCAAAGAAACCTACAACCATGTCGGATGAGGATTGGGAGTTGCTGGATAGAAAGGCACTCGGGAAATTCGCTTTATGCCTCAGATCTTCTGGTTGCTTTCAACATATCGTAGGAGAAGACCACGAAGGTCTCATGAGTGCATTGGGAAGTTATATGAAAAACCCTCTGCCTCTAATAAAATATTTTTGATGAAAAAGTTATTTAATATGAAGATGTCTGAGAATGGTTTTGTTGTTGATCATTTGAATGAATTTAATACGGTTGTGAGTATGTTAAACTCGGTAAAAATTGAATTTGATGATGAGGTTAGGGATTTGTTGATTTTGTGCTCCTTACCAGATAGCTGGGACAACTTGGTTATGGCTGTAAGTAATTTAGTCTCTAATAACTCAAATCTGAAGTTTGAGGATGTAATAGGTGTGATCCTAAGTGAGGAAATGCGAAGGAAGAGCACTAGAGATTCTTCTACTTCTGGAAACGCTTTGATGGTGGAGAGCAGAGGGAGACAAAAGAATAGAGGGAAAGGTAACCGTGGGAAGTCGAATGATCATGGAAGGTCAAAGTCCAAGAGTAAGTTAGAATGTTGGCACTGTGGGAAGGTTGGTCATGCTAAGAAAGATTGCTGGGCTCTTTGGGATAAGAAGAACAAGGAGGAAACTAAAGAGGTAAATTTTACGGAGGTGATGTTTGTCAAGATGCCTTAATTATTTCTTTAGATAATATTGCTGAATCTTGGGTGTTAGATTCAAGGGCTTCTTTCCATGCCACCCCACATAGACATTACTTTACTGATTTTGTTCAAGGTGATTTTGGACATGTATATCTTGGTGATGATGAACCATGCAAATAGTAGGGAAAGGTTGTGTTCGGGTGAAAATGTAGAATGGGAACACATGGCTACTTAAGGATGTCAGGCATGTGCCTAAGTTGAGGTGGAACTTGATATCAGCGGGACAACTGGGTAGTGATGGTTGTACGGTCATTTTTATAATGGATTCTTGGAAGGTTACCAAGGAGCTCTTATGGTTGTAAGAGGTAAGAAAACTGGTACTTTGTATTTAATCACTGGTGTTGATTATTGCAATTTAGTTACTACAGATGGAGATGCAATTTTGTGGCACCAGAGACTCGGTCATATGATTCATAAGGGCATGTAGATTATAAAGGACAGTTGCCTGAATTAAAGGAGTTAGATTTGGACTTCTGTGAGGACTATGTTTATGGGAAACAAAAGTGGGTGAGATTCCTCAAGGTTGGACCTACCAGAAGGAGGGTAAGTTGGAGTTAATGCATACATATGTATGGGGCCAACTAAGGTAAAATATATTAGTGGTTCATGTTATTACGTCACTTTCATTGATGATGCAACTAGAAAAGTTTGGGTATATTGCATTAGAAAGAAATTTGATGTGTTTGAAACTTTCAAAAGATGGAAAGCCTTGGTTGAGAATGAAACAGTATCAAGTTGAAATGTCTCAGGTTAGATAATGGAGGGGAATATTGCAGCAATGAATTTCTTGATTAATTACTTTTGGTAAATGGGATCCGTAGGCAAACAACGGTTCCAAATACTCCATAGGAAAATGGAGTGTCAGAGAAAATGAACAGGAAAATCATGGAACGTGCTAGGTGCATGAGGTTACATGCAGGGGCTGCCACTCATGTTTTGGGTAGAAGTGGTAGGCACAACTATTTATTTGATTAACAAAGGACCCTTTATGGCCTTGGATGGTGGTATACCTGAGGAGGCTTGGTCTGGTAAGAAAATTGATTACTCATTTCTTAGAGTATTTGGATGTGAGGTATTTGTTCACATTGATAAAGATGATAGGACCAAGTTAGAGGCTAAGTATGAGAAATGCACCTTTGTTGGATATGGTGAAGATGATTTTGGTTTCCGTGTTTGGAGTCTTAAAGACAAGAAAATATTTCGGTCTAGAGATATTGTCTTTAATGAAAAAATCATGTATAAAGATCAGTTACAGGAATAGAAAGAGGAATCAAAGAAAGAATACACAGTGTTAGAGGACATTGTTTATAACAAGGTGTCCAAGGGGCTGTTTCAGGTACAACATGTTCCTAGACACGCTGCCCGTTCAGTACCTACTTATCAGGAACCCCAAACTCCTGAGGTGAGAAGGTCTTCTAGGGAAAGAAGGGAACCTGAATGATTTGCTCCATCTTTGAATTATTTATTGCTCACTGACAGTGGAGAGCTAGAGTGCTTTGAGGAAGTAGTGCAAGTGGATGCTAGGAGGAAGTGGCAAGTAGGCTATGGATGAAGAGCATAGATCTCTTATGGAAAACTAGATTGGGATCTCGTGGAGCTACTCGAGGGCAAGAGAGAATTGCGTAGAACAAGTGGGTGTATAGAATCAAAGAGGAAGATGGAGGTAGGAAACAATACAAGGCTCGGTTGGTGGTTAAAGGATTTGCATAAAAAAAAGGTATAGACTTTGATGAAATTTTTTTCTCCGTTGTTAAAATGACTTCTATTAGGACTGTTCTTGGTTTAGTTGCAGTAGAAGACATGCACTTAGAGTAGTTGGATGTGAAGACTGCATTCCTTCATGGTGAGTTAGAGGAGGAATTGTATATGTAGTAGCCACAGGGTTATGAGGTCAAAGGGAAGGAGAGGTTAGTCTGCAAATTGAAAAAGAGCTTGTATGGCTCAAACAAGCTCCATGACAAGTGGGTACATGAAGTTTGACAGTTTTATGCAGGAGCAGGGTTACTCCAGTGTCACTCAAACCATTGCATGTACATCAAGAAGTTTCTTGATGGTAGTTATATTATTTTGTGCCTGTATGTAGATGATATGCTTGTTGTAGGGAAGAACATGCAGGAAATAAAGGTACTCAAGAAAAATTAGGTGGCTCCTTCACATATGAAGGATTTGGGGGTAGCAAAACAAATCCTTGGTATGAGAATAACTCAAAACAGAAGGAGAGGAAGCTGGTATTATCTCAAGAAGAGTACATAAAGAAGGTCTTGGAGAGGTTTAGTATGCAGGATGCTAAATTGGTTGGTACTCCTTTGGTAGGTCACTTTAAATTATCAAAGGAGTAGAGTCCCAAGATTGAGGAGGATAGAATCCAGATGTCTAGGGTACCATACTCATCAGTGGTTAGTAGCTTGATGTATGCTATGGTATGCACTAGGCCTGACATTTCCCATGTAGTGGGAGCAAGTGAGTAGGTTTATGAGTGATCCAGGTAGAGAGCACTGATAGGTAGTAAAGTGGATCCTTCGGTATTTGAGAGGGACCATGGGAGTAACATTGTGTTTTGGTGGATCAGACACTACATTATGTGGATATGTAGATTCGGACATGGCAGGAGATTTTGACAGCAGGAGGAGCATGACAGGTTATGTATTTACGGTTGGTGATATAAGCGGTGAGTTGGATTTCATGGTTACAAAAGGTTGTGGCTTTGTCAACCATAGAGGCTGAGTATGTTGCTGCCACAAAGGCAAGCAAGGAGATGATTTGGCTACAATAGTTACTTGATGAGTTGGATCATAGCAGAAATTAGGATACTTCACAAAGATAGTCGAGTGCTATTCATTTAGCAAAGAACTACGCTTTCCACTCTAGGATGAAGCACATTCAGCTGAGATATCATTTCATCAAGAAAACTTTGGAAGAAGATAAGTTGAAGTGGGAAAAGATTCATACTAGTCAGAATCCTGTGGATATGATGACCAAGGAAGTCACAAGGGAGAAGTTGAAGTTGTGTTCAACTTTGATTGGGCTTCATGGTTGATAATGAAGGGTTAAGAACTTTGCTCAAGGGGGAGACAATCTCCAAGTGGGAGATTGTTGGGGTGTGGAGCCTTTTTTTGGTCTTTTGAATCAGTGTTGAAGTGTTGGAGCTCGAATGGTTAACTTTGGAGACTTTAGGAGCATTCTACAGTCGTTTGATGTGATGTTATTGTGCAATCACTATGTTGTTGCTGCGACATTGCTATTAACATGTCTTTGTTAATTGGTCAAACGTCGGGACTATTTTTCAGCCGTGGGAAGTTGAAAGATCACGACTTTCAAACTTCTAGGGCCGGCTTTAGGAATTCTTAAGAGGATAGTAATCCTATAAATAAAGGTGTTAGGGTATCTTGAAGATATCTTGAGTGTTCAAGAGGTCTTGAGTCTTAATGATCAAGAGGTGATCAAGAGTGATCAAGGTTATGCAATTGGGTGTCAATTGTGGTTTAGCATCTTTGGAATTCTGTTGTGAGTTCATAACTGAGAGAATACTGTGAGAGTTGTTTTACTCTTGTTGATAATAAAATCTGAGCAAGTTCTTGGTGGATGTAGCCCACATTGGGTGAACCACGTTAAATCTTGTCTTGTCATCTTTTGTGCATTATTCATTTATGTTATATTTCTCGCAAGTATAATTCTGCTATATAGTTTCCTACTTCTGTGGTTTGAGGAATTGTTTCCACATATTTATTCTCTAATTCCTAACAGAACCTATCCATAAGAAATATGCCATGGGCGAGCCGTGGTGCCCATATTCAAGGTTACATCTATGAAGTGATGGTAGACCACATAATTCCAAATCATCACAATGGAAGATGGAAGAGGTCGAGATAGAGGAATGATCTAAGGATATGACTAAGGGAACAATGGTAAAAGTTCTAATAGTAGAATGGTCACAAGTGCAATATGATAAGTGGTTCCAATTTCAGTTTACCATCAAGGGAGGTCAAATGACAAGCTCCTAACCCATAATTATGTGTAATAATGTATGGTCCAATCCAGTTAGGGGAAAACTTTCGCATTGGATCCTTTCTAGAGTAGTGACGTTCTAATTTTATTTGAGGACCAGGTCACTGACATTAGATTCATGTTCCTTATGGTACATATTATAATCACATTTAATGTGCTCTAGATAAACATGATGGTGTTCAAGAGTGAGAAAGTGACGTTCATCTAGCAAATCAAACCGTAATAGATGAGCTTATGATAGTCTTCATCGAGAGATGAAGTTGGGAAGAGACACACACAAAAATGGAATTTAAACTTCATGAGGGATGATGAATTTAGAACTACACACAAGAGAAAAATACGTAGCCCCCATGGAGGTATGAATACTAGTGCGATAGGCATAAAGGGCGAAAGGAAGCTGGAGATGTTAGTTCTGACCTGCTTGATCAATAGTGTTAGTGAGGATATTAGGCAAAGTCTTGATGGTGGTTTTGACTTGGCCATTAGTTTAAGGATAATATGGAGAAGAGAAGATGAGTTGGATGTTGAATACATTACATATTTTCTTAAGATATTTGTTTTTAAAGGACTTTCCATTGTCCATAACAAGTTTGTGGGGAACACCGAAGCGAAAAAAATGATGTGCTAATAAATGAAATTAATGATTGGACCATATTTGATTGAGGTGAGTGGGATTAATTCCACCCATTTTGTGAAATATGCAGTTGTAGTGATGATAAAATGATGTTGTTGTGAAGAGTGAGGATTTATAAGACCAATGAGGTCAAGACCCCATTATGAAAAAGGCTAAAGGTCCCGAGCTTGGGTTCAGTAAAGTTTGACTAGGAATGTGAATAAGATTGGAATGGTACTAATATTTTTCACATTTATTAATGTACTCAAAGTAGTTATGATTGAGGAAGGCCAATAATAGCTGAGATAAAGAATGTGCTTAATGTAACGGCTAAGCCATTAAAATGTCCACCACAAATACTGTCGTGGACTTCTTGGATGGACCAAGAGGCTTCATGCGATTTAAGACATCGAAGAAGAACACTGTCAAATCCACACTTATAAATAATGTCACCAAGGATCACATAGTAGGTAGCATGCTAAAGAAAAGACCGCCTAGCATTCTTGGATAGGTAAGTGAGAAAATGGGTTGGGATAAATAATCAAAGATTTGAGAATACCAAAGCTCTAATGAACTAGATTCAACAAGATTGTCTTGGGGTAAGTCATGAAATGGTTTATCAAAATGATGAATAATGAAAAAATCTTGGAATCCTATGTTGTCCAAGGAACAAGAGTGGAAAGAGATGTCATCATATCGTGAAATGATTGGATGATCTGGGAAAAACTTGGATGGTGTAGGAATCGAAGGCTTCAAGGAAAAGATGAACAATGTTGTGATATTTTTGAAGGGTATAATTTTTACATTGATACTCACCTATGACTTGTTTAATCATAAGCTTTGAATCTCCATAGATGTCAATAATTTGAACACCTAAAAAGGTAGTGGTTTCAAGACCTAAGATAAGGGCCTCATACTCTACCATATTGTTTGTACACTCAAAATTGAGTTTGTTTGCAAGGGGAATGGGAGTTTCTGAGGAATGAGAATGACACCGACGCGTCCCCCTTATGAAACTTAGAACCATCAAAGAAGAGGGTGAATTTAAGAGTGTCATATTCATGATGAAATTGATTAATGGATTCATTTAGAAAATGCTCATGAGGAATATGCATACTAAGAAGAGGGCTTCCGCTAATTTGTCTGGAATAGCTTGTCCCTTGATAGATTTTTGAGAAATGAACTCAAGGTCAAACTCAATCATGAGCATGATCCAATGAGTGATACGATCATTGTGATATGGCTTGGAATGCATTGTCTTAATAAAATGAAAGCTAGTAACGACATACATCTTATGATTGAGGAGACAATGTCGAGTTTCAAAGTGGCAAAGAATAGAGCGTAACACAACTTTTTAGATTAAATGTAGCAAGTCTCATAGTCATGAATGATGCGACTAATGTAATAAATGGGTTGTTCATGACCTTGGTCATCACCATGTGTGTGCTAACATGGCTCCTAGCATGATGATTGGTAGCGAGATATATAAATAAAAAGGATCCCCCTTATGTGGAGGTGTGAGCACTAGTGGAGATAAGAGATATTGTTTAAGATTGTCAAAATCCTTTTGACAATTATAATCCCAATTAAAGTCTATGTCCTTGCAAAGGAGGTAATGAAAAGGTTGGCAACGATCAAATATGCAAAATGAAATAATGAATAGATTGAAGGTGACCTTGAAGGCTGCGAAGCTGATTAAGATTGGAAGGATGAAGCATTTTTAGGATTTCCTTAATTTTTTGGGTTAGATTCAATGGCCCTAATATAAATGATAAAGCCAAGGAGTTTTCAATTTAAGACTCCAAATACACACTTGTTGGATTAATTCAAAGATAGAAATGGATAAGGCACTCAAAAAGGGTTTCGAGAACAAGAAGATGGTCACGTCGATGTTTAGATTTTCCTAAAAGATCATCAACATAGTATTCTATGGTTTTATGGATGAGATCATGAAAAATATAAGTCATGGCCCGCTAGTAAGTAGCACTAGAGTTCTTAAGACGGAAGGGCATGACGTAATAGCAAAAAGGTACCCTAAGGGGTGATGAAAGAAGTCTTGTGTTGATCTTTTGGTGTGATGAGAATTTGATTGTATCTAGAAAAATTATCCATGAGAAAAATCATCTCATGGCTTTGTGGTAAGAAGATCCACAAGTTGATCGATTTTTGAAGAGGAAAGTATTCTTTAGTGAGAGATTGAGATCTCAAAAATATATGCAATTACAAAGCTTTCCTGATGCTTTGGAGATGGGGAAAATATTAGAAACCCATTGAGGATAGTCAATGGGAATGATGAAATTGGCAGAAAGAAGGTGTTGCATCTCTTCTTTAAAAAGGAGGGCAACACAAGGATGCATGCGGTGAAGCTTTTGCTTTACCTATTTAACATTGGGAAAGGTAACATATTATGTATGACAAAAATAGAAGGGTTAAGACCTGACATATCTGAATATGACCATGTGAATACCTGGATATGATGAGAGAGAAATGTAGTGAAAGATTCAAGCTCATGTGGATTAAGAGATTGGCCCACTTTGAGAATGTGAGGCTCCTTAGGAGTCTCAATATTGAAATCAATGGTGGCTTCATTGAGAAGAGTGGATGTGTGTGATGGTAAGGTTTTATGAAGATAATAATCCTCAATCCCCATGTGGGAAAGAGTGATGTCATCTTCAACACACTGAAGGATGTCAATGGTAGAAGAATTTTCTTCTATCATTTTGGGATGGAAAAGGGGAAGGGACCTAGTCTCATTCTCACACTGATAAATAACCAATCCCAAAGTTATGGTGGATACTAAAAAAAATTAAAAGCGATGGAGAAGGTATCATTCGTTTCCATTACTTCAAGATTTAGAGAAGATAGAGAAGGTGGAGAAGGCATGTCCATGAGTATGTCAGATGGTGGGATGGGATCGGGGATGGCTCCTAGTAGCCTAACCTGAAATTTTCATGAGGTTTAAATTTTTATTGATAATAAGGCCATATGGCCCATGCTCATAACGTCCCATGCCAAATCCCTTCCATGCACAACAATAGAGATAGGTGTGGGAAAGGAGGGTTTATTGAGAAATCCAAAATAGTCAATATAGGGTTTGGCATTTGAAATGTCATTTATGTGAGAAGAGGGGGTATTGAAATAATGAAATGAGGAGTGGAAAATATCTCTAACATTTTGTGTATAAGTGTTCTTAGAGATAAGAGTGGAAAATGTGTTAAGTGTGAGGAGATAACATAATAATTTTGTCAATTACTTTATCTAGGAAGGATCGTTAGGAAGTTTGGATGTAGGAAGGGATGAGCTGGTGGATGGTGTAGATGGGTCATTCTTGGGAACGAGTATGTCATTTGGTCTATATGTCATGTTACACATTTTCAAAGGGATGGGCATCCCCATGAAGTTTCAAAACCTTCCCTTCATGCTCATACTTAAGGAAAGATGAAGTGTAGAGGGGACACGATACATGGCATGAATTCATGGTCATCTAAGGAGAACATTATACTAAATTCTCCTCATGATATAAATACCTCATGGATGAGCTTCTTCCTGACATAGATAAGAAGAATGAATGTTCCCACGGAGGAAGAAATGACTTTTTTGAAAGTGGGGAGGACCACGGGAATTTTGGCGATAGATTCCTTTCGAATCTTAAGCGATCAAAATATGCGATGGAAGGATATTAATGCTTTTTCCCACTTTCGATCATGGATCGTCAAATGAATGTATCATTGATCTTGACTGATAAAGAGGGAAGATCATTCTCTTATGGTTGATATTTGGAATCTCTATAGATCGAATGAAATAGCTGCAGAAGCAATAAGTAATCCTACAAGAGATGTGAAGGGATGAGCCTCATCACTGGATGTAGAAATATGCTTTAAGGATTCAGTTAGATCCTGTCGATGGTTTGGTGAGATTTGAATGAGCTCGTAAAGTGACATTTTGACTGTGGCCTAATGAAGGTACCTGAAAATGCTTTGTTCAATGGGCCTGGGGGTGCTAGGACAAAAACCTTAGATTTCAACGATGTGGTTAACTCCACGGGAGGAGGAAAATCGATGAAGGTATTTTCCTTCGGTTGAGATGTTGATTTTGAATCATGTGGGCCAATTGAGTGGTTACCCTAATGACATTAATAAACAAAGGGGAACCATCCTTAAAAGAGTTAGTGGAATGGTCTAGTTCAAGAAGAGGTCCTTTTTCCTTAATGAGGTTATGGACAATCACCGGTTTGTAATGCTCATTATCGTGCGTATCATGCACCTTTGGGTATGATGGTAGGAGAAAATAATTTGGGATTGAACCATGATGGCTTCATTTCATTTGGGTCAAAGGGCTTAATAGGTGGAAGTGTGATGGAAGAGGTTTATAGGAAGTGCAAGAAAACCTATATGTATGACTCAACTAAATTACTAGAAGATGCCCTCTAAGATATCTTGGTATTTGAGGAGGAAGGGGATGTTTGGGAAAAATTATTAGTATATTGATGTTTTGGCAACTTGAATTTGATTTAGGTGTTGATTGGTGCCTTAGCATTGAATGGTTTCGATTTTCGGGGCTGAAACATGTTCGGGTCCTAAAAAATACGATGTTGCATTAGATTGTTTATCTTTAGGAGTGATTATAGATTTCATTTGTGAAGATGCACCCTTAATAGGGGTAATAACAATTTTTATTAGAAGGTTGGATGGTGGTGTCAAGGTTGGTGTAGGTGTAGGAAACAACATTTTTTTGATGTAATCTAAGGAGGGTGGATACTGTCTTGATTGTGTTGATGAGGTAGAAGGAACATTTGAGGTCATTTCAAGTTGAAGTACTTTTAGGAATTCCTCAAATGAATAAGGTGGTGTGATGTGGTTAACTCTATTGATGTAGGTAAAGGAACAAAAGGAGGAACTGTTGAGGCTCTAAATATAGTATTATAGATAAAGGTAGAAGGGATATAGGTGAGGTGTTCAAATATAATGAAGCAGGTGTAATAAGTAAGGGATTTGATGGAGAACTAGTGTTGGATGTGGAAATAAGTTGGAATGGTTGTTTCATAAATGTCTCGAGAGGCATGAATGATATATTTTCAAATGGGGTTATAGTGGTTGTAGATGTAGGAGTGGATGTTGAGGTAGATGTAGGCATGATTGGTGCAATGGTAGGAATAACTGTTAGTGAGCTTGTAGATATAGGAATAATATCAAAGGGGTTAGATGTGATCAAGAAGGAGGGATAGGCTCTAATTAATGGGCGTGAAGAGTATTTATAGTATGAGAATTTGGTGCTTGAGTCGTAGTAGAAGTGGTAGTCCTTGGATTTTTGGTGTATGATTTGGAAAATTTGTTTAAAGATATCTAGCGTTGATTGGGTGAGGAATTTGTATTATTTACTTAAGATCATCACCCTTGATCAATGAGTCTTTGGAACAAATACTTGAAATTTCAACATTTTCTATGCCATGTCCTCGAACTTGGTGATATTTGTAGTAATGGTCTTCATGATACTACATGCGGTTCGGTCTTGACTCATCAACTTTTCGGATAAGAGGAAGTGTGATAAGGTTGATTACCATCAACTTTGTCAAAGAAGATTGTATCGCATGAATCCCCAAGGGAGTGTAATTGGGTTTTAGTCAATGGGATTGTTTTGAGTCCACGTGCTAGATGTAGATGTAGAAGAGGATTTAACAACCACAACATTGGCCGCTACCTTATATTTTCATTTTGTGTGGATGATTTATTAAATTCATGTTTAGGTTTGTTTGATTTTAACTTTAAATGACCTTGCTTGATGGCACATGTTTCAAGTTTGTAAGCCATGGTGAAGGCTTCATCAAAGGTTTAGAATGATTAGATCTGCAAGGTAGATGATATATGATTCACACACGAATGTGAGAAGAGTTCAATGAGGTCAATTTGAGGGAGAGGGAAGAATATTTGATTTATAATACCATGCCACCATGTGAAAAATTCTGCAATGGACTCATCTTTATATTTCGAATGACATATAGATCATTGATAGTTATTTTACATGTAATGTTAATTAAGAAGTTCTCTAAGAACAATTGTGCAAGTTGGGAGAAGGAGAATATCAAATATTAAGGTATATTATTGTACCAGTCTAAGGAAGGACTAACCAAGGACATGGGGAAAGTACAAAGCATTAAATATTGATCGTGTGCAATAAGGTAGCATGCATGTTTTAATGCACAAATATAATGTTATATATCCTCTTTGTTGTTAAACTTAGTGAATTTTTGAAATTCCCAATGTAGAGGATATGGTTTAATTGGTGCATATGGGTGAATAGGCTCATTACAATTTTTCTCATATGATAATGAAACTTTGGTTCCTAAAGTAGTAGCTTCAAAGTTGGATAACCTATTCACTAAATCTTGGATAGGATCATTGGAAAGTGTTTGCATGTAATAAGTGGGGGACGAGAGGTGGTGGTTGCATGTAATAAGTGGTCGCATGAATCTATTGGTGGTTTTGTGAGTGTGTGGGTGTTTGAGGAATTTTTTGAGGGTGAGTGTAGATCATGGGTTTTGATTGAAAGGGTGGTTGTTAAATAGGAACATGGTATGATTATTGGGACTTGGTTGGTAGTATGCTTGCTATGAAAGTGTTGAGTGGAGATGTGGTCGTGAAGTGTTATATTGTTGATGAAACAAATTTGATGTTGAATAATGCAAAGCACCCATAAAAGGGGTTGGGAAGATGACATGAGATGTGAGAGGATTATGTTTCTCAGGTAGAGGATATGATGTTTGGGCATGTTGATTGGGGATACTAGTAGAATAATGGATGAAGAAGTGAGAGGGAGAGTAGTGTTGATTTTGGTGTTAATTGGAGGGAGATTGTGAGGAATGGGTGTAACTATCTGAGTAGTCTGGTGAGATGAGAGATTAGTAGAAGATGAGGCAAATCACATTGAGATGTGGAAATTTCATTTTACCATAAAATTGAGTGGTCTCGAGATTGGTCTGATAAGAATAAATTTGCTAAAGTGGTGGACCATATAGGGAAGTTGAGTTGACTTCCTAAGGAGATAGTCTTGGAGATCCATTGGGTTGGCATCGATGAGTTCTCTATAAATGCACATCATTGCAGGGATGGGGTTCAAAAATCTAAATCTAACAGATGGTGGGGTAGCTGGCCTAGACAAGATAGATTGGTGAAATATGAATGGGTTATTTTATAAGGGGGTCCAAGGGTCCTGAGAGACATCAATGAGAGGTTGAGTTTCCATAAGAGAAGGAATCAAAGGTAAGGATGATGTAACTCAGTAGATGTTTTCTGGAATGAGGAACTATTAGAAGAAATGTTTTGTTCCATTCTCTTGGCTACTTAAGAGAGTAATTATGGGCATGAAACAATTTTACCCAAGAAAGTCAAGAAAATGATTCTTTTTATGTTTGATTATTAAGAAAGTGTGAAAAATAAAATGGGATGGATAACAAGGTACCTATGAGAAGGAAAACTATGTTTGGTTTCAAGTAAGTTATGGCTAGGGAATGCCCGAGGTGGTTTCTGTTGGGTGATGAAATCTCAATCACCTCTGGGTAAGGAAATGTCTTTATGTGTTAATTAATTTCTGAGTTTTAGGTTGTGTGTGATATGATGTGATATGTAGCAATTTAACACCTACTTAAACTAAGTGAGTAAGAAAGATGCAGAAAGTTTCATTTTTAAACCAAAACAAAGTGTTATTTTCATGAGGACACACACATGAAAGGGAAAGTACTATGCAAAAAGGAGAAAATAGGGGAAAAAATGAGGAATACCTTGATAGTAATTTTCCTATTTATCTACACTCTTGAGTGATGAGTGAGGTAAGTAATGAACCCAACATGAAGAGGAAATAAAGTAGATCCTCAAGCTGCAGTGTTAGTAGAAGACACAAAAATAAGAATATAGAAAGAATATAAAGATATCACCTAAAGGGTGGTTCCATCGGGTGTGCCAGAATATTTACCAAGTTTCTTGTTCCTAATCAAACTAATGGACTAACTACTAAAGAAAATAGCAAACTCAAAATGATGGAGGGTTTAAGTTACCTCGGATGCATGATGTGATATGAATGCAAAGTAGAAGATGGATTCCTGTTGTAAATCTCATGAAACCTGCAAATAAAACCCACTGAAAGAAAAAATGATTAGATAATTTGGTGGGGTTTTCGTCAAAGTGGACCTGAGAAGTGTTAACTTCCTTGGTGGATGTCAACCCCCATTTGTTACAAAAATGATATAAATGCAGATGATAAATCAATAATATGCGAAACTGAAGGAATTACAGAATAATCTGAAAGTAATTATGATTGATTTAAATATTGATATGATTGAAATAAAATGCAAATTGAATTATACCTGGTTTTGGTTGATGGTGACCAAAACTGTACAGAGGTAGGTCGATGATGACATGGGAGGGTAGATCTAGAAAATGAGAGGAATATCTAAACTCTACAAGATCCGAATGTAATCCAAATGTAGTAAAGGCTGATGTATGATGGAGTCAACCTTCAGAAGGAATTTGAGGAAGCATAAACTAGGAAAGTGACATAGAACAAATATTGAAAGGGAGAGATTGGGAATCAATATCCTGGTTGATGGTGACCAGGGTGTAGATAGGTTGATTTTAATGTAGCATAAAGACTAGATGGTGGTTTTAGTAGAGTGGAGAAAACACAAAATAGATGCAGAGGCTGGGGATGGATCTGGAAGTAGAAAACACAATTACAGGATGGCTGAGTTGATGGCGACTCAATTAAGGGTGATGACAACTGTTCTTTGAGTGAAACAACCCCAAAGGTAAAAAGACCGAAAAGGTAACTCATGAAGTACATAAACTTGAATAACAACCCGATAATAGAGTCACGATTGCTTGGTAAACCTGCCAATTATTAGATTGAACAAGATATCAATAGAAATGGTATAGATAGCATAGAAAATGATACAAAACCTCCCATAGTTTTGTAAATGATCAAAACAAGATCTCAAGGATTGTGAGTGGATTACGAGGATGTTCTTGTTTGAAGGTTGATTTTGTACAAAGTGCAGAAAATCGAGAGATGATTTGCTCTTGTGTGTTTTTGGAAAGGAATTCCTCCCATCTTATAAGGTCGATGATGACAAGGTTGGGTCACACTTGACTACGGGAATCTTTCCCCAATGCAGGTGATTTTTCTAATTTTGAAGTGATTTCGGGATTTTAAGCGTTGGGAAGATGTTTTAAAGCATTAGGCGGGAAGAGGATGTTTAGGGATGAGGTGTGAGTGAGTTGGAAGTAGAGATAGGTTAGAAAAAGTATAGGGATGTAATTTAGAAAGTTCATTAGGGCTAAGGATAGGGCATTAATTAATTAATAATATTTAATCAATTAAATTCAATAAAGATTAATAGGGATGGGATAAAAGGGAATTTTAAATTAAATATAAAAGGATGGGTTAAATTTAATTTAAATATACGCATACGGGCAATTAAGGGTATAGATATTGATTTTAGGTGTCTACAAAGACATAGAGATGCAAATATGGGACACCCATGGTGTCACAAGATAATCTATTGGAAGCACAATGGACTGAGGGGGTTGAATTAGTCCTTCAAAACCTTAAACAATTCAACTTAACTTGTATGAATCATTAACCATTCAACCATACATTAATTATGAGCTTAACAACATGAAACAACCATCCACATGAACATGAATAAGAGAGAGTACAAAAGACAAAATATGTAAGTGGGAAACCCTCAAGGGGAAGAAAAACCACTAAATTTTTGATTATATTACTCAAACCAAAATACTTGCATGAATATGACTCATCACACAATATTTTTTTAGTGAGGCACCAACCCCACAAGGAGCACCAACCCCTAGAAACCCTTGTTGATATTACTCACAACAAAGGAATCATGTGAATATGACTCATCACACAATTTTTGAATAATAATACCACTGAATAAATGATACCAACACACACAATTGATAGTGATCAAAGATTCAACTCATACACCTTCAAACCCTCTTCAAATGCACCTTCACCTAACTCGCTCAAACTTGGACTTTAATGAACCAATTTGAACTAAAACCCCGTACAAAAATTCTTCAAATTTATTTATACTTTCACACACTTTCTCAGCTATGTATTTATGCCCTTAGCTCACTTGCACTCTCTCACCTATCTCGCATTTTCCCCTCTCTTTCCAACTAGTTAAAAAATGAAACAAAATATTCACTTTCTATGAGACTCAAATAAAAACATAACACATGTTGGTTCTAACCCAAGTGTTAAACCATACCAACATAAAAAAATAACACCACACTTATAAAAACTTATAACAATGACCCATGTAGGTCGTCCATGCACCAAGACACAAGACAAGCCTAAAAGGCCTAAAACCCCATCACCAAGCTCATCAAAGACCTCCAAAGTCCTCATACATTTAAAAACCATTATAACAACATCATCCATGCTTACACAATGCTCTGCACTAATAATTTTCTTCATAAATCTCTCAAGTAGGATTGTTTCTTACTCAAAACAAGTACTTCTAGGAACCAATATTTAACAATGATACTCAAGATCACCCAAGAACACCACAACTATGCCATGTAACAACTCATTGGAAATCCATTGACATGTAGAAAACATAAATTATTGTTAAACCTTATGAAACACCGAAAATGAAAACCAAACCTCTTTTCCTCTTCAAAAAATGAACGCCCAAAAAGTAGTTTTGAAACTCAACCGATTTTCACACTTTCTCGACGCTTTCAAGACTTATAAATTCCTTAAATAGGAAAAAATGCATCCCCCTTCACTCTCAAATGGATATAAATCATCATCTAAGAAAAATCATGTGCCTTCTACATCCATCTTCTAGCCAAAATAGTCTTGTACTGAACCAGTCAATGACTAGGCCAACTTGTGACCTCAACCACGAAAACTCAAGTACAATTTCGAGCTTCACCAAAACATTAAACATGTCACATTGTATGTTTAAAACACCCCCAATTTAGAACATGTCACATACTATCACAAGCTCTAACATACCTATTTAGAAATATGGAGGATTCCTCTATAACCTCCAATCATAACATTTTCACAAACAATTCATTTTTTCCCATACCAAGAAGTTTTCCTCCATCGCTCTCAACCTAGGGTTTCAAAGCCATAAAAAGTTGCTTACCTTCTTAACAATCATTTATAAATTTTTGGGCCTCATTTTACCTCATTCTAACTCTGATATATTCTTAAATCCATGACCCAACATCCTTGAAAGGATCATCTCCCCATGCAAACCTTACACATGCCAACCATGAGCATTTCTCTCACTTCGAGCTAGAAAATGCACTCTTAAGAACCCTGTTTTGGTCTAAACCTCATAACTTGCAAAATTATCATCATGGAAACCTGAATTTTTCCCACAACACCCTTTGATAACATCTCCAATCATCATATTTTCTCAAATAGTTTTGCATATTTTCATCCACCTTGACTTACATTACTAGGTCTTAGGGTTTTACATATTTTAGGCCATAACAAAGTGAATTAACACTACAACCAAGAATGAAACCTCTTATAAGTGTATATAAATGATGCAAAAATGTGACATACCTCCATGAGTGATCTCAAGAGCTCATACACACTTGCAAGTTACTATCATGCCTAATTAGGTCTCCAAACAATACTATTAGGTCTAGTTTCGACCTAGACCAAGTATACCAACCTCATGAATCTACTTCTAATATTTACAAAAGGTCATAACACACTTGATACAACATGTATCACACCCCTGCATGCCTCCATGATCTCACATGGCTCTCAAAGTTATGACCATGCCTCATTAGACCTCCAAGCACTTAGACTAAGTCTAGATGAGCACCTGCAATTGATTCTTCAACATGTACCTACACTCTGAAACTCATTTGAGTGTCTCAAAACTCTATAATCATGATATTTATACCTCTACTATGCTCCTCAAGCCATCATGAAAATCAAACCATCATGGTCCATCACCTAGGCTAGCTAGGTCACCCGATTATGCCTACCAAGCCAAACCATTCTTATTGTGTCCACTCATACAACCATGAATGAACCTAAATGTCCATGCCATCACCATGATAAACATCCTCTAGCACTTATACATCATCCTGTTTGTAATTAATTATCTTTTACATAAATGACAACCTTCGAGACTCACTCATGCCAAAAATCTCCCCCTTTATCATTGATGGAAAAACCACCTAATTCTTCTCCCCCTTTTTTCATTAATGATAAATCATACCTGAACATAATTTCTTCATCTTCCTTCAAATATTTTGGATCCCTTATCGAATGGAACCATCACTAAAATCATCATGCAATCATACATACATATCTTACCTTCTTTGACCCTATTTTTGGCTTCATTAAAGCATTTGAGCACTTTGTAGATCCCCATGAACAGGAGCATACACTCATGCCAACAATCATTCTGATAAGGAATTAACATAGAAACCCATTATTACCTTATTCTTGATCCATTTATACTAATAAAGAACACAAAATTACTTTACTTTACCATATACTGATTGTAAAACAACCTTTAGGAATGATATCCGTAAAACATACCTTTAGTGCATTTTAGACCAACTTCTCCATTATCTAGAGGCCCATACACAACATGATTTACTTCCTTATAGCTCCCCTTGGGTTTATACCATCCCCCTCTAATTGTAAATGTAAAAACTATCTCACATACCTTGTTTATTTTCCATGAAGATGGATTGGAGCATTCATCACATTCTTGAAGCAATATGTTAGTGTTTTCCATATCCTTTGCATGATCTTACACATGTTTGAGTAAAAATCACTTACCCTTGAAATATTGCTATAAACCATCATCTAATTTTCCATTTCACCTTATATTCACTATATACACTTGATTTATCATTAAAACAAGATCCTCTTGCCTCAAGAAGCCTCATTTGTCCTGTAACACACAATTTCTACATCCACAAATCTACTCGAGCTATGTCATAGTATTTTTGTCTTTTCATAAGCTTTGTCACTATACCTGCACTCATTAAGTTCAATTTTCGCTGCGAATCCTCTTCAACACTGAAAAACACCTTTAAAAATCATGTTGCCATGCTTCAAAGTGATCCACCATAGAACTCACATCTAATCTCAAGGGTAAGAATCACTTCAAGTTCCCCCTCAACTTATGTTTCCATACCAAAACAACATGAAACCTCATGTATAACATGTGTCGATAATTGCAATCCACTGTAACAATGTTACTATTACTTCAAGAAAGATAAATCAGATTCATACCTACAATCATGACCAACTTCTTCCATATAAGATTTGTTGACATCTCACATACCTTATATACCTAATTCAAGATCAAAACTATCTCCCTTTTCCTCAAGAAGATTTTACTAACATGTAGTATGTTTTTCCACAACTTCTCAGTCCTTATAAACTCATCATCATATAATAGGTTTACCATACTTATTCCTACAACTCACTTGTATTCTCATCTCAAGTGTGACAGTTACTTAAACTCCTTCTCAACACTTACCGTCATGAGATACATCATGAATCATCATGCACTCAATCAATGACATGCCATTCTTCACCTTGAAACTATGTAACCTTTGAATGGACTTAAGAAACATACCTCATGATTTGGATTACACAACACAAAATCACGCACTTGGGTACATTTCTAGGTCCTAATCACATACTACTATTCATATGATTCCTAAGTGAGAAAACTAGCAATTGACAACTATATTTGGCCTTTTGTCTATGTTTCTTATTTTCTATTTGGCCTTCTACACCCTACAACAGGGGAAAATTTTAAGACCCCACCCAAGAAAACTTGGTATAAATTCATTGCGAATATGTGAAAATTGACTTTCGTGCTAATGGAAAATATGAAGAAAATGTAAATATGTTGTATCTTTGGTACCATTTTTATGTTGCGCTTGAACATATATTATGTTGTCGATGATAGCATATGATGTCGGCCAAAAATATATGTAATTTTTCAAAAATTATTTTTTGACAATAGCAGTTAAAATTACCGACTCAATGAGAAATTTGTCCTCACAAAATATGGCGCAAACAAAAAAATCAAAAATGCAATTTTTGTGAAAAATACAAATTTCACTAATTTTGTATGGGATTTTTTTGAATTTTTTTATGTTAGCAGTTAAAATGATCATCTCAATGAGAAATATGTCCTCCCAAAATATGGCACAAGTAAAAAAATAACATACTTTTTAAAAGTCTAATGTCATCGTGATATAAAATGCTACTAGATGGTAGCTCTTTTGTATGCTACCAACCAACAACATTGAGGAGAATTTTGAAAATTTCTATTTCACAGGAATGGAGAGTTGACCCCTAAAATTAAAATGTACCTAGAAAATTTTGACGACCCGGTCCTCATTCCTACCCTAAAAATTCACCAATTTCAAATTTCAAAACCACAATATTCTTGAATTAACAAAGATTCACCACTAAAATTTTCCATGCCCTACAAAGACACAGATTGATACTCTATTACTTTATCTTTATTGACTCGAACATCAACACCCAACCAGATGCCAATGCCCAGTGCCCTTGTCCCCTCCAGGTGCCCCCAACCTCTCTGTTTCTTACTCACCCATTTTAGGCCTCTTTTATCTTTTGGGCATCTTGTTTTCTTATGGGTTTGCCTTTTAGTTGTTAATTACGAAATTAAAGCATAGAAATAAAAAACTATGTGACCAAAATAAAGGACCAATCTCTAAGCATATATTATCATCACCTAAGGTTGCATCCAAATGCATTTAATAGCATCAAATACATCCATCTAGCTTTCATTCAAGGGACAAGGGACTAGATTTTTATGCATATACATATAGGATGGGAAGTTCATTTTACCATCTACACATCTATCTACATTGCTACATCTAGCTATCGCTAGTTACCAAGTGTATCTTGCATAAGATCTTCCTAGGGCACGATTTCTTCACACACGCACAAGAACTACATGGAGTCTAAGATGTAATGCAACACTTGGTTGTAAGTTCACTCTAATGGGTGACTCATTAGGGTCAATTTGATTCCCCATTTGCATATTTTTAAAGGATTTGATGTAGTTTGGGGTTTTGCAGGATATCATCTATTTTGCAGGTTATAGGAGAATTATGTGATCATCCTGTGACATATAGGTAACCAAAGGTGAAGGTTAGCGACCACCTTGTGAAAAATGAAAAACCAGCTTTTGAGCTCTTGTACAATCACAGTGTCCAACAGAGGTCTTTGGCATCTAGGTTCCCTAGCCCCATTCTAGGAACCCTAGTCTAGCCTATTCTCGATAGTTACAAAAATTTCGAGTGCGGTTGTGAGAGTCTCCTCCTCATGTTCATCGGTTTTCTAGGCCATAACACTTCAGATTTATTGTGAAATTAGTCGAGTCTTCTATTCCCTCTCTTGCCCTAGGGGTTTAAATTTTCATCAGCTTATTACATACATCAAATCTATTCTTTAGCATTTATTTATCATATATGACTCTACAATATCTAGGGTTTAACATTAATTCAATATTTATTAAATCATTTGGTGAACCCATCGCTCGACTCCAACCTTATTTCTAGGGTTTTTTCTTATGCTCGTCACATGTAGTGGTCATTTTGGGTCTTTTTTAGTATATATAGCTCCCTCCATCTACCCATAGGGTTTCTAAATCAATGGCTGAATCTGATAACCCCTTTTTTAACTCTAAAATGTTCCTCTTAAAAAAATTGAAACATCTAACAAAGTGAGAAATCATATGATGAGGACACCAATATTGATCAAGAGTAATTAGACAAGCTTACTAATTTTTGACAAGCTTTGTGTGATAATCCTACAAATCTTCTACATATTCTCCATGCTTTGATGGCTATTAAAAACTCTTGAGATAATGCTTCGCACCCTTTTCTCGGTTCTTCCTCGATGTCATGGACTCCACTCAACCCCTTCATATTCCTACTTCCATTCCCACTACTACCACTCCCATCATTCAACCTTATGCTTCAGTTAGTGTGAAATCACAACACCCCCAAATGAGATCTAAAAATTTACTTTTCTAAGGCAGAATCATCTGGTGTGATTGCATAACATTGAAATTTCCCCAAGGTGTGGGACCTTGAAAAAGTGGGAAAGCTCTCCAGAGAAGGTTGGTTCCTCTTCCTAAACTACCTACCATGAGCTACTCTAGTGCAGGAAAACTAAATCTAACCTAATCTAACCATTCTAAGGAACCAAGGAGAGAGAAAGAGGGAAAAACAGAGCCTACACTAAAGTGGTGATACACCAACAAAGGAAGCGAGATATTTTGTTGAGGGAGAAAGAAACAGAAAAATGGAGATGAGGGAGGTCAAACAGAAGTAACACGGCCTAGATCTTCAAATTTGCCATTAAACTCCATGAAACACAACATCCTACACCTACAAATGTGAAATACATGCATAGAAAAAAATCTGGAAGGGAGAGGCATGAAGAAACAACAAAACGATGTAAAGGGTTGAAAAACACCAAAAACTGTTTTTATTGCTCTAGAAGGTGCACAGACCATTACATTTTTGGAATAGAGGCAAAAATACATTTTCCAGGTGTAGGAGAAGGTTCACTGCTCAAAAATGGCATCGAGAAACAAATTTGACAGAGTTTCTCTATGCCTAGAATATCTTTCCTTCTCAAACAAGAAGTGTTATAGTATATATAATGTTTCACCTATTTCTTAGATCATTTCTTTGAAGCGTTGACGAAACAAATAGGGTAACAGGCGTAGGAGGAATACTTATTCAAATGTTGGTTGATGGGTTATTGCACGTGTATGACTTCCGAATCCACAGCTAATTGTGAGAACTTCCTTTTGGCTAGGAGGAACTACTTGTAATGCAAAGCAAGACCACCAGAAGGAATTAAAAAATATGGGTAGTGAACTGCCTAGCGTATGCTAGATTTGAGAAGTGTGATACTTCCTAGATGGCTGTCAATCCACTATTTTAAACAATTTAATGTTGTAAACAAAGTAAATCCTATTGTAATTTAAAATGATTTAGGTATCTCACTTAAAACACAATAAGAAATAGATCTAATCTAACATGCTAAGCTAGAATAGAATCCAAAGGTCAAATGATTGGTTCTGGGTTCTGTAGGTTTGACAGAGGTCTCGGGTAGATCATAGGTGGATGAGGGTGAGATGAAATTTGGTGGGTAGGTCTCTGTTCTGGGCTGTATGGGAAAATACAGAGACCGATTTTGGTTAAGGTAACCGACGGTGGTTAGTCGTATAATCGGTGCCATAGATCGTGGAAATCTAGAAATGCCACAAAATAAGCTTTGGGTCCCCTTTGTGATTGCACAAAGGACTTTGGTTGGTTGGGATGAGGTATTGGGTGATTGGGGTAGGATTTGGCAAGGTTTTAATGGGTATATGGAGGTGGAAATGTTGGAGAAGGTCAATAGGTGGCTAGGTAAACAATAGATGATAAAATGATGATGAAATGAAATAAACCAGAAAAGTATGACGTTATACTTACTTGGATTCTGGTCCTGAATGCCTGTGAGTGAGGGATGGAGGTGCTGATGAGAGGTTTGAAGGTTACAAGTGATCACCAACTGAAGGAAAGATTCTGCATGGGCTGCATGTACATTCCTCTTTGCTTGGTTAGATTAGATCATGGTTGGGATGGTTGTGCAGGAAAAGATGTTTGATCTCCTTCCTTGCATGTGTGGATTCTCACTGGAATTCACTCTCTAAAGATGTGTTATCTCTCTGAGATGTGTTTTGCTCACCAACCTTCTACTTTTTTCTTCCAACTTCCAACCTTGAGAATAAGGTTTTTTTGGGGTTAAAAGGGTAACCGACGGTGGTTCTAGCTTAACCGGTGATGGTTAGGGGTAACCGATGCGTCGGTCAAGGTGGGATTTCCTAGGTTTACTAAACTAGGGAGATCCTCTTGATTTCTTGGATCTCATGTCATTAACCCATGATTAGACTGGGAGATTCTTGTGAGCATGTGAGAATGTGGTTAGAGGGAATGTAGGCATTGATTTTTAGGGTTTGGTAAGTCTTAGTTAGTTATGGCAACTTACTAAGAATAGGTCTTAGGTTGAGTTGGCTTGGTGAGGTGTCTAAGTGAATCAGTATGTGTGGATATTATTTAAAATAAGATATTTAAATAATAAATATAGTGAGGATAATGAATTAATTTAATTAAATTAATTAAATTAATATTAGTGGGGTGAAGGGGGCCATGGCTAGGTGAATGTGATGAAGGGTGCTTATTCATCGAGGGACCAAAGGGGAGTGTGACCTAATTTTAGTGTCTACATTTTGCCCCTTTTTGTTGTGTAGCTTGTATTGGTAAGTGATGCTAACAAAAATAAGATGTGGTTGCCCCATGTGTGGGTGAAGGTGATCCCCTCAAACTAGGAATTGACGAGGCCGAAGGTAGAATCGGTGAGTGGTTTGATAAAAGGTGAATGTGAGGAAAAGGTAGGTGGGCATAGGGAAAAAAGGGTAAAGGTCTACTCGGGCCATTCTAGGTAATGGGTCTAGGTCAAAGGTAGCAATAGTCAAATACACACACACGTGTATAAACTATAGCATGCTACTAGGGTTGAAGAGCAGGAAAAAACTCTACATTATCTAAGGTCGATAGGTTTATCCAAACAAGGTTGAAGTGATTTTGGTATCCAAGGTATAGGATATGGTTAGGAAACACAATGTAGGTTAGGTGCAGAACATTTAGGTATGTTCCGGTACACCAAAGGTAGGGTTAGGATAAATGGTCATGATAATAGGCTAGGTAAGGTCATTAGGTCAACAACATAGGTAATAGTGCCACAAGGTATAGCGAACACATGAGGTCAAAGGTCACTAGTGATGGTCTAGGTCCAAATATCTAGGTCACGGCATGGGTAAGGCCAAGGTAGGGGTAAAATAATGAGTCCCCAAAGGAGGACAAAGGGAGGTAGTAAATGATGAGGTCAAGAAAGGTAAGGTAAATGGGTTGGGTAAAGGTGGGGTGGGGTAAAGGATTAGGGTGAAGGGTGGGGTAAAAGGGAAAAAGGGAAGGCAATGTGCAAGTGAGGGTGACCGATGCGGTCATGATAACCAATGCTAGTATAGGTAACCGAAGGGTAGGTAGGGCATGTGACCGATGTTTGGTCAAGGGTAACCAATCGTTGGTTAGGTTTTAAAAAAAAAAATCCATGTTTTTGTTATTCATTTGTTATTTTCAAAGTGAGAAAATGACAAAAAAGAGAGAAAAGAGAGAAAAGTGTTTAGAGGAAAAATGGGACAGTGAGCTGGTAGTGTGATTGACGAGGGTTTGGTTGGTGAGTAGTGGGTCCATGGGATCAGGGTGAGAGATTTGATTGATCGGAGGTTACGAGGTAGCTATTCGGTGATGGCAGAGGCCGGAGAGGGATCGGGTGGGCCACCGGTATAGTGGCCAGACGTGCCACCGAGATGGTGGCAACAATGCGGAGGTAAGTGCCCTACTCTACATTGTTGATTTGATAGATTAGAGGAGTAGATTATTGTTATTTGTAGGTTTTTGTTTTTTTGGTTTTTGTGGGTGGGTAAAAATTAAATTTGGGTATGGGGGAATAATGGGAAAAAGAGGAAGGGGAGGGTAGTAAATGGTATAGGTGGGGTGGGTAGAGGTCTAGGGGTAGTTTAGGTCATTGTAGGTGGGGTAAAAGGGGTAGGGAGGGTTTTAGAAAAGGGGGTTTTGGAAGTCACGGGTTTTTTCATGATAGTGACCGGCGTTGGTCAAGTGTGGTTGGCGTCGGTTGGGTGGAACCAGTATCGGTCACCAAACAGGTGACCGATGCCGGTTAAGGGGTAACCATGGTCGGTAAGGGTGAACCGGTATCAGTCACCAAGCAGGTGACCAATGCCGAGTTTAAGGGTGACCGAGTCGGTTAGGATGAACTCGGTACCGGTCAGATTTTAGGCACAAGGGTGCAAAAGTGATGTGGGCTAGGTAGTTGAGATGGGTAGGGTGAAAATAGGGTGGAGGGTAATGATAATTGGTGAATATGGTCATGGTAAAGGTAAATTAATGTTGTGTTTGTATTAGATGCAGGGGAGAGCATAGTTACATATGTGAGACAGGGTTCCACCTCTACTAGTGACATTGCACGGTGTAACGACCCGTTGGAGCTGCAACATGTGGAGGCAGTGGGCTTGAGTGGGGTTTGTCACTACAGACATGTTGTTCGGTAGCCCAACTTGATGGTCATGCTCATCGATAGATGGGATCTCGTGACCAACACATTCCACCTGCCGATGGGTGAGATGACTATCACCCTGGAGGACGTGTTCCAGATTTTACGATTACCCATATTGGGTGCCCAGTGTACTCTATCTCCTCTGAGGCCTCAAAGGAGCTGATTGGGACTATTTTTGGTGAGGGGGCATGACTGATCTGAGATTCCATAGTGCCAGTTTGAGCTATGGAGAGATGTACCTAGCCCATCCGGATGAGATGAGACGAGGCTAGTGGTTCTGTTGATGGAGGTAGTGTGTTGCTATGCACTACCAGATGCAGAGGGTGGACACTTTCCCCGATCACTGATGGGGGTACTCCACGATATGATGGTTCATGAGACATGCTTTTCTTGGGCACCAACATTCTTAGTGCAGCTATATGAGAGTTTTTGGCATATGGGTGGTTGCACAGGTTTAGCCTATGTTGTACATTTATACTACACTACTGGGCATACGAGCACATAGTGTGTGTGACCTATAGGGATGCCCCGAGTAGATGCATTCCCACCTAGATTTGTGTGGGTGGGATATAGGAGATGGGTGCCGGTGATAGGAGAGCGGAGATCGAGATAGGCCACACATGATGTGGCCCATTTTTGGTAGTTACTGGAGGGATTGTCTGAGTGGACATTATATGGAGGCCATATGTGGGATTCCCCTCATATAGGCATATGCATGAGGAGCTAGCTGAGCTCCAGCTAGAGAGGTGGATACAGGGTCATCGTGCTGGGGAGGATGAGATGATCTTGGTAGACAGAGTCCGATGGTAGTTCGGGATCTTACAGACATTCCTCCACCCTTCCCACAATATCGAGAGATGACGTGGAGAGGCCCTTACCTCTACCATAGCCTACAGTGCCCACAGGGGAGGAGGAGCAGCCAATGGATCGGTGGATAGATGATGTCGATGTATAGATAGGTATAAGGTAGTGGTGGGTGGCTCAGTTATGAGCCATACCACCCAGACCGGGGCAGCCAGACCTAGCTACCATTACAGTGTAGAGACGCCCTACAGGGGCTAGGTAGCTATGCTAATTACCCAGTTGGGTATACTACAGACACAACTGGAGGGTTCGAGGTAGAGGTAGTAGAGCTACACGTACAGGTGCCAGCCTTTGCAGCCCGATGGTGGATGGAGGAGATGATGGAGATGGTCAGGGGGGTGGTGGTAGCCTTTATAGGCTTAGGTGGTAGGTTTACAGGGCTATTTGGCCATAGCCTAGGCATAGATTGGGGCCTTACAGGCCCAGATACAGGCATAGGGGTAGGGGGCACCACCACAGGCACCGAGAGCAGGTCCCAGTTCATAGGAAGGTGCATGGAAGGTTGCTGTAGGGGGTATAGGGGCCGAGACCTATGGGACCACCACAGACTCATGCTTGTATCTAGGTTACAGGATGCCCTAGGTGAGGCGAGATATTATCAGGACCAGCTTATGGTGGCGGGATAGATTTCATATCCTATGCTAAGTACAAGGCACAAAGTGTCCAGTGAGAGGATGAGATCCCACACTCATAGTGTGGAGAGCACAGAGGTCAGCGAGCTCCGAGGCCCGATCAGGGAGAGGCCACCAACACACGGTGACCAGCTCTAGGTGAGGTGCTAGCAGGGACACAGGAGGCCGAGGGTACAGTGACACAGAGATGGAGGACATCCGGCGAGATGCCTGATATGTGGTCACCTAGTTTTTGATGTATACTAGTTATTTTTTTTGATACATATACCGCCTGCGTGCCAAAGACAGTGAGGATGTACGAGTGATTTGTATATTTTGAGCATATACCGCCTACATGCCAAAGATATTTTGTATTGATTCATTCTTTTTTTGTATATATGAGACCAACATGCGTGTTGATGACATTTTGTATTATATATCAGCCTGTGTGCCGACATTTTGAGATGATGGACATGATGAGATAGGCATGTATATTGAGATACACATTTATTGATTTATATGATGAGATACATGGTATTTTGTGATTTGTTGATGTGTTTATGAGATATTGATGTGTTTATGGCTTAGATGAGATATGGGTTTGTTGTTTTGATATGGATGGAAATTAGGTGAGTTAGGCATGATGGAGTCAGGTCAGTTTAGGCATGGATCGAGTCAGTTGGTTAGGCATGGTTGAGTTAGGTTTGGCATGGATTGAGTCAGGTTGGTTAGGCATGGATTGAGTTAGGTTTGGTTAGGCATGGATTGAGTTAGGTTTGGTTAGGCATGGTTGAGTCAGGTTATTTAGGCATGGTTGAGTCAGTTTAGGCATGGATGGTTAAGTGCATGGTCGTGTTGAAAGTAGGTGAAGTTGTGATTCATTATTTTTTGCAATGAATGATACTATGGGTCATATGTGAGATGTGGTATAATCTATGCATAGTGATGATAGAGAAATGGTAGGTGTAATAAATGTATAAAATATGAAGCAACTTGTTATGTATGTGGCTTAATTTCCAATTTTGTATATAAAAGGGAAACTAAGTGAGATATGGTGTAAATGGTGGGGAACATGGAAGATGAATTGTTTAGGGTAGAGAATGGCCGAGCTAACCTCCAAGGGCCCCATGCCCTCAAGTGTTGCCTACCTATATAGTCCCAACAAAAAGGGACCTCAGGCCGATGTAGTTCTCCCATAAGCTAGGGAAGAAAATGAGGAGGTGTGAAAATGAGTTGGTAGGTTTTGGGCATGTTGTGGGTTTAGATCTGCTAGGTGTGGGTAGATTATAGGTAAAATGATGTAGGTGGGGGCGATTTTGGTGAAAGAAGGATATTACCCCAAAATTAAGTGTCGAGGACCAAGTCCTATAAGGTAATCAAAACGTAAACAAAGATGGTTAAAAGATAAAAGGGGGCAATAAAGCCACCTGATTGGGTAGGATCATACCAAGTAGATCATACCTTGGAGGAGGTGATGAACATAAGACCCTAAAGACATTACACGATGGACTATGTTCTATGGTGAAAAGTAGTCACATGATCACCAAATGTCTAAGTTCCAAGAAGTCCCTTGAGGCAGTAGGAAATGAGAGTGGGCATGGTTCAAAGGGTGAAGAGTAGGTAATTTTTATATGGTATGAGGTAGCATGCACTTCGGGCAAGAGATCCGAGGTCACAATGGGCAAGTCCATGACAAAAAGGTTGAGTGTTTTGACTTATAGTTGAGATAGACTGATCGATGTGGGAAGTCTATATGGGAAAAATTGAACTCCTTGAGGTCTTCGTGAAGCTGATCGATGCGGGAAGCTTTGGTTGCTCATTTTTTTTTTTTTTTTAAGAGCTTTACATAGCTTGTCCTTCATGGGAGCAGTCTATTTATAGCAACAATTGGTCAAGAGGAAGATGTCCTTTTGAGGGAGTCATCTTTTTATTAGAAGTTTGACTCAAGGAGTTTGGTCCCATTGTGAGGTCTTTGCAGTCATGGACAAGACCAAGGTGAAAGATAGGACTCTTGTTCAAAGGGCAAGGTGAAATGACCATGGGATCTCATCTAAAGGTAGATGAAAAGTATCCATGAGAATCATGCTATGTGCAGTGTCGTGGTACACATATTTAAGAGAAGATAACTAGTGATGGGTACTCACATGATTCTTGTTTAATCATTAGGGAGGTGTATGGAGTGAATGGTGCTCAAGGGATGAGCATGGGAAGAGACAAAGGGTGAGGTAGGACAATGAGTCAACAATAGAATGGTCAAAGATGCAAGGCATTAAGGGGCTTAGGTTCAGGGTTTACCATCAAGAGAAGATAAACGATAAGCACCTGATCCATAGGTATGAGTCACGATGTATGGTCCAAGCCAATTAGGAGAAAATTTTCCCCGTTTACTTTTTTCTACTTTGGTTACATGTTGATTTTCTTTCAGGACAAGGTCACCGACTTGGAAGGTTCATTCATGAACACATTTTCATAGGCACATTTGATACATTGTTGGTAAACTTGAAGGTGATCCAGAGCATTAAGATGACGTTCATCTAATAACTCTAGCTGTGTTAAATGGTCCTGATGAAAGTCATCATCAGTGAGCATGTCATGGAGAGAAATATGAGTGAGGGGATCTGGACTTTGAGAGGCAGAACAACCTCTATACGTAGACCAGAGAAAATGGTGTGGCCACAGTGGAAGTGTGAATACTAGTGCGGTATGCCCACAGGGAAAAAGGAATGTGCATATGCCAATCCTTCCCAGTATCATCAACCACTTTCATGAGAATTTTGTTGAGGGTTTTGTTAGTGGATTTGGCTTGGCCATTGGTTTGTGGGTAATAAGGTGATGAGAAACTAAGTTGAATGCCAAAGGTGTTACAAAGTTTTTGTAATGTTTTGTTTTTGAATTGTTTTCCATTTTCAATGATGAGGCGATGAGGAACACCAAAGTGACAAATGATGTGGTGGTTAATGAACTCACATATTTTCTCTTACTTTCATGGAGATGAGTGGTATGGCTTCCACCCATTTTGTGTAGTATTCGGTAGCAGTGATGATCCATTGATGGCATTGGGAAGAATGAGGATTGATTTCTCCGACAAGATCCAAACCCCATTGAGAGAAGGGCCAAAGGTCACGAGTGACCTATAAGGCATGACTGGGTGTATGATGAAGATTGGAATGTTGTTGGCATTTTACACAACGTTTGATGTAGTCACAACAATCATGGTTAAGGGTCAGCTAGTAATAGCCTAGGTGAAGAATACGCTTAGCAACAAAGGCCACTAAAGTGACCTCCACATATGCCATCATGAACCTCCTTAATGGTATAAGGAATTTCAGAACTTGTGAGGCATCGTAAGAATACCATCAAAGCTATGTTTATAGAGGAGTCCCCCAGGATAACATAATGAGAGACCTTTTTAAGGAAGGTGCGCTGTCCATTACGGGTGAGATCAGGAGGTAAGATGGAGAGAGAAAGGTAGTCGAGTATTGTTTATACCAAAGGTCACTCAGGTCAGGGGTAGTGGTTCCGATCGAGTAAACATCGTGAGGTAAATAAGAAGGTGATTGGAGTCATTATATGGTGACAAATATTTTAGAATCGGCGGGTGAAGTGGTATTTGGGAAGCTAAGTAGGCCATGGTATCTACAAATTTGTTGGTTGAATGTGGGATGGTTTGAAGGGTGTAACGATCAAAGGTGGTCAAAAGTATGTCTACATGATGTTTATACTTTTGAAGTATCTCATTATGACATTGGTACATACCATTGACTTGGTTTACGACCAATTGAGAATCACCAAAGATGTTGATTGATTTGACATCTAGGAATAGGTGGCTTGGAGACCTAGTACGAGTGCTTCATTTGGCAATATTGTTGGTGCATTCAAAATCTAGTTTGAAAGACAAAGGCATGGGTTCTCCATCAAGAGGAATGAGGATAATACCAGCCCCACCCCCATGCTAACACTTGGAACCGTAAAAAAGAGTGTCATTTGATAAGGAGGTTCGTCCAGGGAAAGGGTAGCAATCGACTCATCTAGAAAGTCAAAATTAGAGGGTTGATCCCCAGAAATAGGTGCATCAGCCAATTGGTCGGTGATAGCTTGGCCCTTGATGGACTTTTGATGAATGAATTCAAGGTCAAGATCAGCTAAAAGCATAAGCCATCATGTGACACATGCTGATTTTGATAAGGTTTGGCATACATGAAGTGTAAGGGGTCGGTGTTGGTCACAACATAGGTTTTGTGGTTGAGTAGGTAATGACGGAGTTTGGTGGTAATGAAAAAATAAGGCTAAGAAAAAAATTTTTGGGATGGGTGTATCGTTTTCATAGTCCAAAAGAGTATGGCTTATGTAATAAACCGCCTGCTCCCTATGTTGTTCATCGTGATGAGCGAGCATGGCTCCCAAGGAGTGATCGATAGCGGATATGTATAGGTAAAAAGGTTGATCATCTTTAGGTGGGATGAGTACGGGTGGTTGGAGAAGGTATTGTTTTAAGGCCTCAAAAGCTTTGTGATAATCATCATCCCATTTAAAGGAGACATCCTTCTTGAGTAGATGATGAAATGGTTGACACCGATCAGATAATTGTGAAATGAAATGGTGAATGGACTACAACTTACCTTGTAGGCTATGGAGTTTTTTAAGGTTAGTAGGTGGAGGCATTTCAAGAATGGCCTTGACTTTAGCAGGGTCAACTTCTATACCATGGAGGGAAATGATAAATCCCAGGAGCTTTCCTAAAGAACCATGAAGATGCACTTCTTAGGCTGAAGGTGGATGTCGTAATATTTAATGAGGCGGTCAAAGATGGTTTTGAGGATGGCAAGGTGCTCGGAGCGATGTTTAGATTTGGCCAAGAGATCATCCACATAATCTTCCAATATGTGATGCATGATATCATGGAAGATGTAAGTCATAGCCCACTGATATGTGGCACCAACGATTTTTAAGGCCAAAAGGCATGACTTGATAGTAAAAGGTCCCCAAGGGGTGATGAATGAGGTCTTGTGTTGATCTTCTGGGGAAGAAAAATTTTGGTTATAACCCGAGAAGCCATCCATGAGTGATAGCATCTCGTGACCAGTGGTGAGGTCAACTAGTTGATCAATACTAGGTAAGGGAAAGTCATCTTTTGGGTAAGGCTAGGTTGAGGTCACGGAAGTCCATGCAAATGCGTGGAGTCCCCTATTGCTTTAGTGATAGGGGACAATGTTAGAAATCCAATGAGGATAATCAATGGGTAAGATGAAGGAAATGAAAAGAAGGCACTAAGTTCTTCTTTGACGAGAAGAGCAATGCGAGGGTGCATTTTCCTCAGTTTTTGTTTGATGGGTTTGGCATCGGGAATGGTTACGATATTGTGGACCACTATGGTGGGGTCAATACTAGGCATGTCTATGTAAGACCAAGTGAAAGCATGGTTATGATCTCTAAGAAAAGAAGTGATGGCTTCCTGTTCAACAACATCTAAAGATTTTCTCGATCTTTAGGATGTGCGGGTCATCCTGAGTATGAATGTTGATCTCGATAGTTGATTCATTCAACATGGTTTGCATCTTAGAGGGTAATGACCGATGAATATATGAGTCTTCTGCACTAAGGTAGGTGAGTATGGATTCATCATCCTGACATTGAATGATGTTAATTATAGGTGTGTCATCATCGATCATTTCAAGATACAGAAGGGAAGAGTGGAAGGGGCCTCACCCTCGCATTGATAAGTCAGAGGCCCCAAGGAAATGGTGTTTATGAAAAAAAAAGTTAGGAGGGATAGATTCGAGATCCATCGACTCATTAGTGAGGATGGTGATGAAGGTGGAGTGGGTGAAGAAGGTGGAGAAGAGCTAGTGTCCTTAATGAGTTCAATGCGGGCCTGTTTGGTAGGTGGTTCGGGAAAGCCGATACCACTATAGTCATTATGTTTGTGGGTGGTACATGGAATAATGGTATGGTGGCCTTTCTCATAAAATCCAAAACCAAAACCCTTCCATGCACATCGGTGCAGAAGGTGTGGGAAAAATGATGATTGGTAAGTGATTGGAAGTCAGTGAAAATGGGTGGGTTTGTGATGGTGGTTCGGTGTGTAAGTGGTAGTATCAAGTCCCCCATAGGTGAGACTAGTACGAAGGTGAGGAGGACCATAAAGGAGATGTTCTCCTATACGGTGATCATAATGAGGGTGTTGGTGAAGGCTTCCATACTCTTGGAGTAAGAAATGTGTTGACACTATATAGGTACTACTCCCCAGTGAGTCATTGAAAACACCTTCCAAGGGATCGGTGGTTGGTATGTAGGTAGCTGGTATGGATAATGTGTCGAGGTCGATGCGGAGGTGAGTTAATGGATTGGGAAGTTGATGGGTCAACCATGGAGGTTATGGTAGTGGTAGGAATGGAGGAGGTATGTGTGGTAGAAGCAGTGGCTGTACTGGTAGGTGGAGGTGTAGGTGAAGCGGTAGTGGTCGTAGGAGGTAGATGACTTGATAGGTATGAGCACATCATTGGGTCGGTAAAGCATGTTACATGTTTTAAAAGGTGATGGGTTAGTTGGAATGGTATAAGTGTGTCCTTCATGTTCAAACTTTACACAATGATGCAAAGTGGAAGGAACACAACCCATGACATGGATCCAAGGTCTACCAAGCAACAAGTTATATTGGAATTCCCCTCCAAAACATAAAACAATTCTGGAATAGTGTGGGGGCCCATGTGAATGTGGAGGATGATAGTGCCTAGTGTAGAGGTGATAACATCATTGAATGAACACAACATGACCGGATGTTTATGCATGTAATTTTTAGGTATGCACATTTGAGTGAATGCATGGGATGAAATGATGTTAATGCTATCACCCCATCAATCATCACATGGCGTACCCATATGTCATCGATGTGGATAGAGATGAAGAGGGCTGGGTCCGGGTCATCATTTTGGTGTGGCACGATCTCTTCCTCTGAGAAGCTAAGGGAGGCTACTTGGTGAATAGGGTGGGGTGAAGATGAAGGTGGTAATTTGGTGAGAGAGGCTACATGATGGGGTGTGATAATGGAGGCTACGAGTGTAGGGTCATTGGGTAAAACCTCAATAGATTGAAGAACCTCCATGAGAGCTTGATGATGGGATTCCGAGGTTTGAATGAGGTCATATAGGGACATTTTGAGGGGATTGGTGTAATTGTTTGAGCATGGTGCGATGTGTGATGCCATTAGAAATGGGGTACGTGGGGCCATGGATAGTTATTTTAGGTATGGGTGCAGATGGTATGTTGGGTATAGGATTGGTTGGTGGGTCAGTTGCCTTTTCTTTACCCTTACTGCACATGTAGTGATGTGTATCATGTTGATTTGAGGGAAGTTGGAAAATGGAGAAGGTGTAGGGTGAGTGGTATAATGACACGATGGGAAAAAACCTACCGGAGGAGAAAAACCTTGTGAGGTGAGTTGGGTGCAATGACATTTGGGTGGTGGTGTGGCAAGTTCTCTGATGCAAACCATGTTAATTTCAAATCTTGGGTGTCACTCTCTAGGAGTTTTGAGGGTGGAGGTTGTGGTTGTTGAGTGGGTAGTATGGGAATGTGTATTGGTGTAGCAGGATCCTCATTGAGAAGGTCGTCATCGAAAGTTGGTTTCTGGTTTACGGTGGACACAATTGATAAGGATGGTTTTTAAGGCCTTACAGCCTCTCCACATCGTGTCCTTGCATATGATGGTATGTGTAAATTTTAGTATCGTCAAACCCTTTTGGCTTGGGTTTGAGGGGGTCATAAGGTCTGAGTGGCGTTAATGTGATGACAAAGTTTTAAGGAGGTTGGTTAAAATTTTGGCATAAGACCACGCTTGTGTAGTAGTGGATCATAATGGGAAGTGAATGTGGGTTTGGGTGTAGGTGTAGGTGATTGTTGAGGAATGATTTTTAGAAGATGAGGGGGTCGAGCCATGGGGGTTGGGTGCTTGGTGTGGTTTTAGGTGTCGGTCATGTTTTTTTAGGTATGGGTATAGTAGATAGATGGGTAGGAGGGTGAGTGGTCATTTTGACTACCTTATTGTGGGGTAGTGGAGTTTTGTTTTGGGTTGCACCTTATTGGGTAAAGGTGATGTGGGTGTACGAGGTCTAGAAGGAAAAGCGAGGAGGAAGAGGGTGAGTTACCCACGGGGATAAAATTTAGGGTGTTATGAAGGTAGATGATGCGTCATGCCCTTAAGGTGTTCGAGACAATGATTGAAGTGTAGTGGGTATGAAGCAATAGGTAGGGTATTAGAGGTATGGGTGGTAAAGAGGTTGCAGGTGTAGGTGTAAAAGTTGGGTTGGACGTGGTAGGGTAGGTCAGGTGGTCAGGAGGTGTTTGTGAGGAAGGAATGGGCTATTGTGTGTTTGGTTTATTGATGGGTGGAGGTTTCACGACCATGTGGTGAAGCGAGATCCTAAGATAATTTTACATAGGTGTAGGTGCGATTGGTGCCCTCGGGTATGAGTTCTATGGGTTTGGTGATTCTGTTTTAGTTTGGGTGTTTATAGGTATGGTGTTGACTTTGGAGGATTGAGCTAAATTGCAAAATTTGATAGGTGGATGAGTAAGGATGGTGGTCATATGACCCCATTTCAGTGGTAATGGGTTTATGTGAAATTTTCATTTGTTGATATAATACAAAGAATCCATGAAAGCATTAATCTTCTTGATATTGATAATTGAAATAAAAAACTCTATATTATATTTTAATTTTAATTTATTGCACTATTTCAATACACTCCATTATATAGAGATGTATAATAACAATCCTCATAACAACCTTTGTCTTCATATACAAATATACACCCATATGGTTTCAACCTTTCACTATATAATAATAAAAAACATAAAAAAATTGTTTTATTATTCTAACTTACTAACTTACCACATACTAACCACATTTTACATTCACTATTTACATTTATATAGTAAATGTACTTTCACTAATTTACCATAATAATAATTACACATGTTATTAAATTATTCACCCATACAAATTCTAGAGCACTAAGATATATTTCCTAATATTCCCCCTTTCGAGTGCGAACATGGGGAAAACTTGCCTTTGTACTTGCATTTACTTTCATGATCCTCGATAATTTTATAGGATGATCATAAACCTAATAGATAGTTTTTCACGGTTTTTGACCATAAACTCGAAAATGATGGTTTTGCTGCAATAGTTTACCACAAACGAAAAAGGGTGATTTTTGCTTAGTTGGGTTTACCAACAATTAAAAATGGTGGTTTTAAAGTGGTGTACCACAAACCAAAAAATAGTGATGGTTTTGCATAGGGTTTACCATGCAACCAAGAAAATGGTGGTTTTACAATCTTGGTGTACCACAAACCAAAAATGAAGGTTTTCAAGTGGCTTACTTACCCGTAACCACATCATGATATGCAAAGTTCTATTATTAGCCCTCATCACATCTCACTGGCAGGGTAATAACATAAGAAATTCTGAATTTGAAATTTGTTGCAACATATATAGAAAATACTCGGAAATGTAGAAAAATAGAAATGGAACATTGAGATCATGTTCCCCCTCGAGTTTAATGAAATTTCCTTTATTTTTCAAATCACAATGAAAGGACTTTAACCAAAAATTAAAAAAAAACAACAGAACACATTTATAAAACAATAATCACCATAACTGATACGGCCCCTCATTGGTGATTAACGAGAGGTCGTTAATGTCCTCCAACCTCCTATGCCTCCTTTCTCCAAGAAATTCACTCAAGTTAGAAATTCTTCATAATTATAGTCAATTTCATATTTTATTTGTTCATCTCTAGTTTCCCATTCTACATTTTTCTTACATCTATAGGTGCTTTTTCGTTTCCATCTACTTTCCTCCAATTCCACCAATCATTTTTATTCATTAACCGCATCTCGATTTTTACTCTCCATGTATAGAATTTTAGCCCATTAAATTTATCTAATTGTGTATCCATTTTTTGAATGTGTATATCCAAAAAAATTGAATGTAGATTTGAATTACATTTGATTCTCTTCGATTTTCTTCAAAAACAACATGGAGGATGAGTTTTAATGTGCTATATAGTAAATCACTTTATCCATAAAACAACAAACCGGGTTCGTGTGTTTTCTTTTGTACCTTATTGTGGGGTACATACAATATCATTTTTGGGGTTGTAAAATTGTGGAGAAACCTGATCGTGGGTGTATGAGGTCTAAAAAAAAGTAATGTAGTTAGAGGGAGTTATCTTATTCGATACATATTTAACTGGGGTAGATGACCAAATGTAGAAATTGTTGGAGACACTAATGAAAAGTGGGTAGTCCATGAAATAGCTAACAGTATTAAATAATGGAAATCAGGTTAACTCTATATTATATTTTAATTTTTATTTATTCACTATTTAATACACTCCATTATATAGGAGATGTATAATAAGGAATGGGTTGTTGTGTTTGTCTTTATTGGTGGGTGGAGGTTTCTTGACCATGTTGGGTAATTAAGGTCCTAAGGAAGGAACACTAATTGTTTTATTATTCTAACTTACTAACTGTGATTGGTAACCACATTTTAAGGTATGATTTCTATGGGTTTGACATTTGGGTGTCGGAAATGTGGTGGTGTTGAATTTGGAGGATGTAGCTAAATCCATTTAATAGGTGGATGAGTAAGGGCCATACATGGTCGGAGTGACCCCTAAAATGGTAATAACAGTTTAGTCGAGGAAAATGTTGTAGGTATGGGTTTGGGTTTAGGTGTAGGTTGAGTTATGGGTAAGGGTGTGGTTTGAGCTATAACAGGTGTCGTGGAAGGGGTTGTGATAGAGGTGGTTGTGTTTGGTTTGATTGGTTGAAATATTTTTGGGTAGATAGTGGAGGTATCAGCAAGGGATCTCTACATCTGTGTTGAGATGGGAAGTAAAAGGTGCCCCCATAGTAGAGCCCTATCCACATAATCTAAGTGATCAGCCAAACATGAGAATGGAACATTTGTAGGTGGAGTTGGTGAGGACCTAATGGAAATTCCCGTAAAATGTGTCTTAGAGATGGGGAATTGGCTAGCTTTAGCTTCCGTGGGTAAGAGAGCCAAAGTAGGTCTTGTAGGATTTTGGGTAGCTGATGGAGAATGCTCATGAGGCAATGTATCTCAACCAGGTCTATGATGGGTGGAGGAGATGATGGGAGCTCCTATAAGTGGAGGAATAATGGGTGGAGGAGGTAATGGGTGCTCATGATGGAGGAGGTAATGGGTGCTCCTCTATGGGTGGAGGAGGTACTGTGGGTAAAGGTTCTCTAAGTGGTGAAGCTAGGGGTGAGATGGTCTCAATGTTAGTGAAAAGACTCCTCCGTAGGTGATGAAGGAGATGAAAGGTGTTCCTTTGTTGGTGAAGGAATAGGGGAGGTTGGTTCCGATGGAAGGAGGATTTTGGGCTAGGATCTCCTCTATGGAAGGAATATGGGGTAATTGGGAGGTGATAGGTACATCATTAAAGATAGCATGAACCTCATGGGTATGGGTATCATGAGTTGAGGTCTCACCGGTTTGATCAGACGAAGGGGCATGGTTGGGAAATGGTTTCTTGAAGATGTGTAGGTTTTGGTTGGTAGGTGCATTAGGATTATCCATGGTTAACTCACCTTTCTCAAGAGCATTTCTTGGACAATATTTTTGAAAGTGATGCATTTTCCATCACTATGACCCTTTACTCGATGATAATTATAGAAATCATGTTCTTTATACCATGCGGGCATGGGGCAAGCAGGGTAAAAACCAGTGTGTGGTTTTATGGGTGGAAGAGTGATGGCTTCGGCTTTGATAAGATTTTCTAAGACAGAAGAGTAAGGTTCCCCAATTGGGGTATATTTCCATTGCTCTCTGTCTGAATTGAAAATTTTGGATAGTGAGAGATTAGATGAAGGGGTAGCCTGATTTGATGGATGTGCTAGGCTGGCCTTGAGTACCACTTGCATTAGTGGTGCCCTTAGCTTTTGAATAATTGGTTTTGGTTTGGAAGAAGAAGAGGTATCATTCAACTTGAATGCTAAATTATTATTGCATAATTGGATTTTCTTCTCTTCGATGGCCCGAATCTCTAACTTTCGTGCCATAGTGAATGCTTCATCGAATGTTTAGAAGGTTTGGACCTGTAAGGTCGGTGAGATATGTCTAGCACAAGCCCATGTGAAGAGCTCAATGAGTTCTATTTGTGGTAGTTGGAAGGTAAGTTGGTTGATCAGGCTATGCCAACGAGTGACAAAATCTATGATAGATTCGTCCTCATACTAACGTGTGGAGTATAGATCGGTCATGGTAACCTTCTTGATGATATTGATAGAGAAATGATCCAAGAAGGCTTGGGCTACCTAATTGAATGAGAATATAGAGTGTTTAGGTAACCCACTATACCAATCTAATGCAGGTCCAGTGAGGGACATGGGAAAGGTTCTCAAGAGCAAGGCATCATCATGAGCGATCAGATAACACCCATGTTTGAATGACCACAAATGTTGTTGTGGGTCTTCTTTTTTATTGAAATGATTGAATTTAGGCATTTCCCAATGCACGGGTATGAGTGGATAGGAATGGATGGGTGAATGGGCTCGTTGCAAATCTCATCATAGGTGAGAGTGTTGCGGGAGCCGAAAACAATGCCTCCAATGTCTACATCTTGTCCAACATCAATTTAATTAGGTCATTGGTGGGTTGTGATGATTGGGTGCTTCCTATAGCGTGAGAGGTTGGTTTTGGGCATATAACAATAGGGGTGGCACTCTAGTGTATGGGGCTGCCATGTAGGTTGATTGAGAAGAAGGTAGTGAAATAGGGGTACATATCCGGTGTGTATAATGGATGAAACAGAGGTTGTTGGTAGTATGTATATGGGGGTGGAAGGGTCATGGTAACCCTAGTGGCAATAAGGGCTAATGATTGGAATGGAAAGGACCACGTTCTGAAATGGGGTAGGGGTCACCGACACTGGAGGTGGTAATGTAGCTATGGGTATGTGTGAGACATTAGGGGTAGATGAGGTTGTGTTTGGGGTAGTTGTCACGTGGGTATGGTGGATGTAGCGGGTGCCACGGAGGTAGTAGATGTGGCAGTTATAGTGGGTATAGGACCTAGATGTGAAAAATGATTGGGGGTAAAGTAGATGCGAGAAGCACGGAGCTAGATGGGGCTGATGCGGGAGTGGGAGTGAGAGTCGGGGGGATAGATATGGGCATGCCAGTATATCAACTGACCCGAGGCATCTCGAGTGGATGAGTGGGAAAGGTAAAACTATAAGGCGGTAGGTTTTGGTCAAGGAGTCATGCAAACTCCTCATCTCTGGTAGTGATAGTAATAGGTTGGATGGGATCCATGGCTGGTGATAAAATGGAAGGTGGTGAAGGACTAGGTGGGAGTGGTTGACAAATGGCGTGAAATATGAGTGCGCTTGCTTGTCTTCGGTCAACACCATGTGAACAATACTGATCAGGTAGGGTTGCTTCTCTGTAAATGACATAGAGAAAACAGAATAGGTGAATCTGGTGGCAAAAAGTGGATTAGGTACCAAATGGTGGTTGGAATGTGAAATAGGAAAATGGATGCGGTTAGGAAAACCGATGCGGTTAGGGGTAACCACTGCTGGTCACTATGTAGAAAATGGATAATGAGTGAAAAACAAGGCAGAAGGTAAAATCTAATAGTATGCCAAATTTGATGATGTTTACAACGTCAATGGGTATGATGGTAGTGACAAGGACTGTGAAAAGTGGAAGAAAATGAATAAAAATTTCCTTTTGAGTAGGTTAGAAAAAGGACTTGGAACCGATGTTGGTTGGGTATAACCGATGGCGGTCAGAGGTAACCGATGATGGTTACTGTGAAATTGAAATAGTGATGAAAGAAAAGTGGTTGTGAATTAAAATATGGTGTGGAATCAGACCCAAAATTTTGAGAATGATGATGATATGGCCCAAGAACACTCAGGTGAAGCCGAATACACCAGCTATGATGAGGAGCATGCAAGGATGAACAAAAAAGTGAAGAATGTGATCTCTCACCTCAAAACGCAAGCCAAGTAGAAACACTAAGAAAAATGTGATCCTAGGAGTGCCTTTTCTATTATGTTTGTTTAGCTTATGCTATTTAGGACTGACACATGAATTGTGAAATAGATTTTTTGGTGAGGATGGCTTCCTACAAAGAAGGAGATCTAAAAGGTGAGGTTTCAGGTATGTTATGGTGGGGGTAGGCTTCGCTCTAAATTATGACTCGACAGAGCAGCAAGAGTCAGGGCCCACTGTGTCCGTGATCATGTGATCACCTACAAATTCTTCCAGGTAAGATGTTGTTTAAGAATGTATGTATTTTGAATTTTGTGAGGTTTGGTAAGACTCATAGAGAAAGAGAAAAGGAAAGAAGTGCTTTTCTACGATTCATTTGTCAACCATCAGCTGGGCATGACTTCCAGCGTATAGGTTGCCCTCAATTAATGTGAGCTAATGTGATAAATCAGAATGCAATGCACTTATTTTTAAGCCCAAATCAAGATGTGAAATTGGATGACACAATAAGATGAAGAGGAAGAGGGATGCTCTTTCACTACAATGCAAAAAACATGAAGAAATGGTTCTTTTTAATTACACCAAAAGAAAAGTTTCCTTTAGAGAAAATAGAAAGAAGAGGTGGGTTACCAAGGAAGAAAATTAGTGTGTATGCTTTTTAGAAGGGAAACAAACACACAATTTTTCCTAGGAATGAATGAAATGCAAGGAACCCCGGATGGGTCCCACCGGCATGCCAAAATGTTTCACCTGATTCTTAGATCGTTTCTTTGAAGTGTTGACAAAACAAATAGGGTAACAGGCATAGGAGGAATACCTATTCAAATGTTGGTTGATGGGTTGTTGCACATGTATGACTTCCAAATCCACAACTGATCATGAGAACTTCCTTTTGGCTAGGAGGAACTACCTGTAATGCAAAGCAAGACCACCAAAAGGAATTAAACAATATGGGTAGTGAACTTGCCTAGCGTATGCTAGATCCGGAAGTGTGATACTTCCTAGATGGTTGTCAATCCATTGTTTTAAACAATTTAATGTTGTAAACAAAGTAAATCCTATTGTAATTTGAAATGATTTAGGTATCTCACTTAAAACACAATAAGAAATAGATCTAATCTAACATGCTAAGCTAGAATAGAATCCAAAGGTCAAATGATTGGTTCTGGTTCTGCAGGTTTGACAGAGGTCTCAAGTAGATCACAGGTGGATGAGGGTGAGATGAAATTTGGTGGGTAGGTCTCTATTCTAGGATGTATGGGAAAATACAGAGACCGATGTCGGTTAAGGGTAACCGACGACGGTTAGGTGTAATCGTGCCGGTTACTGTGGAAATCTAGAAATGCCACAGAACAAGCTTTGGGTCTCCTTTGTGATTGCACAAAGGACTTTGGTTGGTCGGGATGAGGTATTAGGTGATTGGGGTAGGCTTTGGTGAGGGTTTTAATGGGTATATGGAGGTGGAAATGTTGGAGAAGGTCAATAGGTGGCTAGGTAAACAATAGATGATAAAATGATGATGAAATGAAATAAACCAGAAAAGTATGACGTTATACTTACTTGGATTCCGGTCCTGAATGCCTGTGAGTGAGGGATGGAGGTGTTGATGAGAGGTTTGAAGGTTACAAGTGATCACCAACTAAAGGAAAGATTCTACATGGATTGCATGTACATTCCTCTTTGCTTGGTTAGATCAGATCATGGTTGGGATGGTTGTGCAGAAAAGATGTTTGATCTCCTTCCTTGCATGTGGATTCTCACTAGAATTCACTCTCTGAAGATGTGTTATCTCTCTGAGATGTGTTAATGCTCACCAACCTTCTGCTTCTTGCTTCCAACTTCCAACCTTGAGAATAAGGTTGTTTTGGGGTTAAAAGGGTAACCAACGGTGGTTCCGCTTAACCGTGGTGGTTAGGGGTAACCGGTGTTGGTCAAGGCAGGATTTCCTAGGTTTACTAAACTAGGGAGATCCTCTTGATTTCCTGGATCTCGTGTTGTTAACCCATGGATTAGACTAAGATCTTCTTGTGAGCATGTGGCAATGTGGTTAGAGGGAATGTAGGCATTGATCTTTAGGGTTTGGGCAAGTCTTAGTTAATTATGATAACTTACTAAGAATAGGTCTTAGGTTGAGTTGGCTTGGTGAGGTGTCTAAGTGAATCAGATGTGTGGATATTATTTACAATAAAATATTTAAATAATAAATATAGTGAGGATAATGCATTAATTTAATTTAATTAATTAAATTAATATTAGTGGGGTGAAGGGGGTATGGCTAGGTGAATGTGATGAAGGGTGCTTATTCGTCAAGGGACCAAAGGGGAGTGTGACCTAATTTTAGTGTCTACATAGAAAGAAAAGAGAGAAGAGGGAAAAATCAAATCCTACTCCAACCACCATGAGATATGCATTGAATCCCACTTTGAAAGTTCAACCACTGAATATCAATGCCTTCTACAAATCTGCCCATAATATGTCGCTTTTGTTCCCAAATGATCGAATCGAATCGGATCCGTAGTTGAAGAGAAAGAAGATCCTACATTAAATATCCATAGATGATTTCTCAAATTTTCACCTACCAGGGCATGAAAAATAATTTTTTATTTTTCCATGGTGTAGAGGATGTCAAGACGCTTCTAATGGTGTAAGATTTGCAATATTTCGAGCCCCGAGTCGAAAGATATGCCCTTCGAAGTTTGTATCGGGTTTGCACAGAGGGCAAGAAAACAACTTGAAAAATGGGTCCCCTTTTTTATATGAGACATGTGGCAGCCAGATTAGAGAAAAAATCAGGCTTGCTGGTCTGTAATTTACCTTTTCACATTTTCATGAAATGCAAAGCTCAGAAACCCCCGCGGCCTTGAAGCTCCACCTTTTGACTCTGTTTGACCATTTGCCCCTGCCTCTGTTTCATCCTGAGACACGTGGAGATGTGGCGCTTGTTTGAGATTCTCTTTTTTGGATTCACCTTTAGAGGAGTTCCGTTAGGACACGTGGTTCCCTCTGCTGGCTCTTCCATACTTAGTCGATTCTAGATTCTTTCTTGAACAATTTTGAGCCCAAAGACCTTGAAACTTCACCACTTCTTTTCCTTCTTGCTCCTGGCTTCTCTGCGACACTGCTCCTTCATTTCTCGACCCTACTATTTCATTTCCAAGCCCATATGTAACCTGTTTGATGAATTTAAGGCACGGGTTCACTTGACAGATCTATTTTTCTCTTTCTTCTTACATAGGGTCATTTAAACTTTCGTAGGCCCCGCCATTCCATTGTAGAGTCTCCCTGCAACCTTGTTTATCATCCTGGAATGTGAGCTCATGGGTCTGAGTTGTTTCCTTCATAATTTCCTTATGTGCAGGAGTTGTCTTGACTAATTTTGCTAGGGGTGAATTTGGGATAACAATTTGGCAACTCACGGGGACATCTGCCTGCTAGATGAAGAGACCAGTGGCCTTGGAGCATCCATTGGGCATGGAGTCTACCTGATAAACATGAAACTGATCTGAACTTTTGAAGATCTGATCCTTGAGCCACTGTGAGCCTGACTGTATGCCTTTTCTATGTTTTGTCTGACCCTGAGTCTGCACTCTCAATTTTCATAAGGAAATCTTGGAAATGGAATTTCTGAGAGTAGAAAATTGTTTTAACTCTAGGGATTTCATCTGTCCCTAAAATGGACTATTTTGAAACAAATTTAGTTGCTCTACATTTTTTTTCTTTGAAGATGGAAACTATTATGGGTAACTATGAGTTTCCCTACTATGAATACTGAAGATCCTGGATTTATGCACCTTTGGAGCAATGCGAACAAAACTTATATACAGAGACCAAATCATACATGCCTCAAATGAGACATGCAGAGTGTGCATAAGAACTTCTTCTGCTGGAAACAAAGTCTACTCCTACTCCTAAACTAACCAAAGAGAAATAATGCTAAACAAATATTGCTACAGAATGGAGAAGTAGCTTCCCTTTGCAAGAGGGGCGGCCATGCAAATGATTTGACACTAAATATAGTTGCTTGTATGAGTGAAAAACTAACAATAAGCCGGTCTGCCACCCAAATCATCAAGGTATCAACATTAATGGAAAATACCTCCTCAAGTTGACTTGCATTCGAATCCTGGAGGTAATGATGATGACCCTTGGTGCTTTGGTATTTATCTGCATTCCCGAAGTAGGCACGACTAGTTCTGTTTCTCCTTTGGCTCCAATGAAGCCAAGTCCCTGATTGGGCACAGTCTGATCCTTTGGATGTGCCCATTTCTCTAAACTTCAACTCCAAAAATGGAGTCTTCTTGTGGACCTTCTTGGATGAATGGCATGGGAGAAATGGTGATATCTTTTTACCCTTTCCTTTCTTCCTCCTGTGAAGAGCATGGAAGGTTTAAGTCTCCCAAACTTGATTCTAGAGGGCTGCTATAAAATGTAGGCTACAATTGAATGCTCTCCTCCATGACAGCAGGTTCATATGCTTGGAAGGTGGATGAAGGAGGAAAAAATGATGTTATCTCCTTAGTCTCCTCTTCATTAAAGTAATCTTCCAATTCTGACAGGAAGTATGCCTCCTTGTTGTCCTGTTGCATGTGCTCTACCTCCTCCATGGTGTTTTCCTGATCTACAACTTGATCACCATGGCTCCCTTCACTCTTAAATATGAATTTTTAAAGATCAAACTCTTCTTCAACATCAGAGCTTGAAGGGGATAAAGTCAGAGGAAGAACTGAAGGTTCTTCTGTAGCTTGCTCTACTCTTGGGGCCTCTTAAACTGTATGGTCCTCCTCCTCTATTGAAAATTCAAACTTAGCCATCACTGGCTCTTCAACTTTGACCTCCTCTATTGGCTTGACCATCAAGGGGATCTTTGTAAACCCAAATTTAGTAGCCCAACTCATCAGATTGTTTGTTATTTCTTTTTTGTTGGGCTCCTCTTCTTGCTTTGTCCTTGACTGGATTCTTGAGTATCTTCCCAACATGGACTTGGGAAAGTAAGAGGAGTGGTAGGTTGGGGTTCAACCAGCTTTGTAATTGTTTGTGGTGGGGAGGGAGGTGGAACTTCTTGTTTGTTTAGAGGGGATGACTGTTTGGAAGGGAAAAAGGGAGAAGAACTGAGATGAGGTGAAAGATCAGGGGATGGAGAAGAGAAACTAATACTTGGGGCAGTAAACTGAGGGGCTTGACTCTTGATCATGTTGAAATGATAAAGACCGAGGAAGAGAAAATGAAGAGCTAAGAGGTGGTGGACTTACCCATCGACAAGGTTGTCTTGACTCCAACTCATAAGCCCCGATCTCCTCAGTCCATTGTGCAAGTTGGGGAAACATTTCAACCATGAAGTCTAGCTTCTCCTGAGGGCTATAATGTCTTGGAAAAGGGCCTTCCCATGGACAAGGTGCCTTGCAACCAATCTTGAATGCCTTCATTTGTGCTATGGCCCTTGACTAAACCATGCCAACCTCCATTTTTTGAATTTTCTCCAATAAACCAGCATTCTCCACATAGTTGTCACCATTGTATATGCCCCCTTATTCTTGATAAGCTCCATGGCCAAACTAAATTTGACTTTGCTCATATGGGTAAGCATAATGGTCCTGGATCTGATCATAATGTTGATTTATAGGAGTTGGGAAATGCATTGGAGATGTATTGCATTGTTGTAAGTGTGAGTTCTATGAAGGGAATGAAGTCATGATGGCACAACCGCATGGAATAGGAGAAAATGAAAGAGATGGAAGAAGAAATTGGATGAAATGAGTGGAAATGGATGGAAAAGGTTTGCAACTCAGAGAATGAGTTTTTGACCAAATGGAGTCGCCAGATGTGCTTTGAATGTGCCTCTAAAGGAGGAATCTCACCAAGAACACATCAACTTGATGAAATGAAATGAAGACCTCTTGGTCCCATCGGCATGCCAAAACTGTTAGTGTGAAATCACAGCACCCCCAAATGATTTATGGATTTGATTTTCTAAGGTAGGGTCATTTGGTGTGATTTACATAACATTGGATCATTCCCCAAGCTGTGGGACTTGCAAATGGGAATGATCCTCTAGAGAAGGTTGGTTCCTCTTCCTAAACTACCTGCCACGAGCTACTCCAGTGCAGAAAACTAAATCTAACCTAATCTAACCATTCCAAGGAACCAAGGAGAGAGAAAGAGGGAAAAATAGAGCCTACACTAAAGTAGTGATACACCAAAGCAAAGGAAGCAAGATATTCTATTGAGGGAGAAAGAAACAAAAAAAATGGAGATGAGGGAGGTCAGATAGAAGTAACATGGCCTAGATCTTCAAATTCTCCATTAAAATCCATGAAACACAACATCCTACACCTGCAAATGTGAAATACATGCACAAAAAAACAAATCGGAAGGGAGAGGCACAAAGAAACAACAAAACGATGCAAAGGGTTGAAGAACACCACAAAAACACATTTTTTATTGCTCTAGAAGGTGCACAAACCATTACATTTCTGGAATAGAGGCACAAATACATTTTCCAAGCATAGGAGAAGGTTCACTACTCAAAAATGGTGTCGAGAAACAAATTTGACAGAGTTTCTCTATGCCTAGAATGTCTCTCCTTCTCAAACGAGAAGTGTTACAGTATATATAGAAAGAAAAGAGAGAGAAGAGGGAAAAGTCGAATCTTGCTCCAACCACCATGAGATATGCATTGAATCCCACTTTGAAAGTTCAACCATTGAATATCAATGCCTTCTACAAATCTGCCCACAATATGTCGCTTCTAGTTCCCCAATGGATCGAATTGAATTGGATCTGGTAGTTGAAGAGCAAGAAGATCTTACATTAAAGGCCTAAAGATTCTTTCTCAAATTTTCACCTACCAGGGCCTAAAAATGATTTTTTATCTTTCCATTGCATAGAGGACATCGAGACGCTTCCAACAGTGTAAGATTTGTAATATTTCGAGCCCCGAGTCGAAAGATATGCCCCTTCAAAGTATGTATCGGTCCGCGTATGGGCGGGAAAACAACTTGAAAAATGGGTCCCCTTTTTTATATGAGACACGTGGCAACCAGATTAGAGACAAAATTGGACTCGCTGTCTCGTAATTTACCTTTTCCCCTTTTTGTGAAACGTAAAACTCATAAAACCCCGCGGCCCCAAAGCTCCACCTTTTGACTCTGTCGCCCATTTTCCCCGCTCCATTTTTTCCCGAGACACGTGGAGATGCGGTGTTTTTTTGAGATTCTCTTTTTGGATTCACCATTGGAGGAGAGCCGTTAGGACACATGGTTCCCTCTCGGCTCTTTCATACTTAGTCTATTCTGGATTCTTTCCTGAATGGTTTTGAGCCCGAAGACCTCGAAACTTCACCTCTTCTTTTCCTTCTTTCTCCTGGCTTCTCTGCGACACTGCTCCTTCATTTCCAACCCTGCTATTTCATTTCCAAGCCCATCTAGTAACTTGTTTGATGAATTTAAGGCATGAGTTCACTTGACAGAGTTGTTTCTTATCTTTCTTCTGCATAGGGTCATTTAAAATTTCTCGTCTCACCATTCCATTGTAGATTCTCCCTGCAACCTTGTTTATCATCCTGGAATGTGAGTTCGCAGGTCTGAGTCGTTTCCTTCATAATGTCCTTATGTGGAGGAGTTTTCTTGACCAATTTTTCTAGGGGGAAAATTTGGGATAACAACTTCTACCGCACAACCTAACTCTTCTTCAAATACTTCTTATTTAACTTCTTTATATCAATATTTGCAGACTCAAATTCATCAAATTCAAATGGCCACTTCTTGTGCATCTCCATCTCTTGATTCCATTTTACTCCTTCACACTCTTTTCACATCTACTATTTCATCCAATCCACTTCCTCCAAATTTCGTCACCCTTAAGTTGTCCACCTTCAAAGGCTATGGTGACCCTCAAGAGCATCTTCAAGCATTTCATGTGGCATGTCTAGATTATGTGAATGATCATACTTTACTAGCAAAGATCGTTCCTAGAAGCCTCCACGATTATGCTATGAGTTGGTTCTATGATATACATGTTCATTTAGTAACATCATTTACTCATTTAGTTGATGATTTTCTCACTCAATTTTCAATCAATATTGGATCTAATATATCCTATGGTAAACTTGCATAAATTAAACAAGGATCTAATGAGCACCTAGCGAACTATGTTTTACGATATAATAACAACCCAGCTAGGATGACTAATGTGCTCACTGACTTGAAACTTCAATATGTATTTTTCCAAAGTCTCTTACCACTTCTAAAAGAGAGTGTAATATTTGATAAATTTCCTTCATTTGATCAATTATTTCATACTCTTAAATTATGTGAAGGAAAACTTATCTCTATGGGAAAAATCAAGTATCATGATCAATCTTCATCGTCTTCTAATCGGTTTCAAATAAAATCAACTTTCAAGCCATCTACTAAACCTACTAAAGAAAAATCTACTATCAACGTTGTCTCTACTCCTGAAAATCTTCAATGGAAACCTCCAAAGTGTACATTCAAAAAATTGCCTTATGTTCCACATATTCTATTGCCACAACTTATTGAGAGAAATCTTATTACACTTCCCCCTCCACTTAATCTAGATCCATCTCACCCTAAAGGCTGCAATTATATCAAAAATTTAGATGTGACTATCATCAATGCATTGGGAATTCTACCAATCGATGTTTCAAACTTAGGCATCTCATTCAAGATCTTATAGACAACAATGTAATCGAGCTCCTTGAGCCTTCAACATCTATGTCATTCAATGAAAACAAAAAGATAAAAATCTTTAATGATCCTTTCCCTAAGCATGACAAAAAAGTTCTTGACTCTTTAGCTAATCATACATATCATGTAGAACCTCCTCCTTCATCTTTGGCTAGTGATTTATCTCCACCATTCATTACATTCTTTGATCATGATTATCATACTACCTTTTCTTCTAACACATTACATATTAACTCTTCTATCATGACCATGCTATTAATAATACAATGATTGATCCATTGATTCATATGGGTGTGTTCTCTATTGTACTTCTTGTCATTATCAACTATCCATTCTCTCATATTGTATATCAAATTCCCAAATATTATGGTTACGTCAAGCTTCTAGTTATAGCTAGGAATATTACCATGCTTGTGTCATTCATTGTGGCACCTTCAATAAAAGGGTGTGACATGATCTTAGGTATTCCTTGGCTTTGTACCACCGAATATATCATTTCCATAAATCACTTATGTCTAAAGTTCATTCACAACAAGAAATTTATCACCATCAAAGGTGTTCCGCCATGCACACCGTGGTCGCAACCTCCTCTTGAGGTTTCTATTGCACTCACTAGAGCATCTAGGTCCCCTGGACCTCTCAAATATAAGGCAAAATATTCTCCTAGCTATCCTATTCACACACGACCTACTCACCTCATCATCGCTGCACTAGTCCATCTCATTAGCCTAGATCCACCACTCAAATGAATCCTTCACATAGGTGTACATCACCTCTTTAGTCTCCTTCACATATTTTCACATCACCTCATCAGGTCCTCCCTCACATAGGTGTATATCACCTCCTCATTCTCCTTCATATATGTGTTCATCACCTCCTAGGTCTCATGCACATAGGTCTCATTCACCGATACATCATCTATCTCATACATCACCGATCTCATAGCATGGTCACATATATTTATCTCCACAAGAATCGGGTGGAGGAAACTTTCCCTTCACTCTTGTTAGATAGATTAATCATCATCGTACACTTGGGGGACATCATGCTTACTTCTCCCCCTCTTAGCATTATCAGGTTCCTGGCATTTCTATTATTACACTTCGTGCTTTGGATCTAGTCTTTCTCATGCATCTTACATAACTCGATACTAAACTTGTATCATCACTACCCTATGAACCACTCTAGTTCCGTGTTTCATACTTGAGTGTTGAGGGTCTAAATCTGAAATGAACCTCACTACAGTCACACTCTTTACACTTTATGCTTCATGATCTATCTTTCTAGCACACATTTTGAAACCATTTCCCGATGATGCAATCTTGTTCTATGGTTCATTGTTGACTGTCATGGGGTATCTTATAAATGAGCCTCATCTCATACATATTCATCCACATACAATTAGGGAGCATGTTGTTCTTATCATACTCACGTTACATATCATTCAATCTCACTAATTCACATCATAATGCATATCTTGGTTGCACATATTCTTATTTGCCTATACTAGTTACATTTACACTTTGTTTCACATGTTAGACAGATACTTCGTATGTCATTATCTTTCCATATATACACATGCACGTTCAATTTTTCTCTAGTTGTGAATGCAAACTTTATACAAATATTTACACACAACATGGATGCTTGGCATCAGTACCTTTTACTAGTCCCACCGAGGCTTCTTGGGACATCTACTTTCTTACACACTACATGTGTTATTGTTTCATTTTGTACTACTTCCTATTATTACTAGCACACTACTCTATATCGAGACCATACATGATTTGACATACTTTTTATCTTTCTAACATGCTAATGGGTGCTTCATGTGCAACATTTTCTTTAGTAATTATTTTCTACCAAATTTGTTTGATACTTTGCTTGATATTGTTTTCCATTGTTTGTCATTGTATGTTATTATTTGCGGCTATGACCTATGTCTTGTATGTTCATTGTTTGTATGATTTTGTACTCTTTGTCCCTGATTGTCTTGCGACATTGTGAGTGATGTCCCATGTTTTCAACCCAATTTTTGCGGTCTACATTGTCTTCTTGCTTTCTAGATTACACTTTATCTTCTATATGCATACTTATATTGTTTGCACTAACACATGTTACTAGCCACTTTGTTTATATGTGCCTTGGTTTATACCATGCACATTCCCTCACCCTACATCCGATCCTCTACTTTGGGATGCATCCTCTTAGAAATGTCACATGCACCCTAAACGAGGGGGCATACATTAGGTGAATCATTCACCCCATATAGCATCTCTCGAAGTTTAGTATAGTCCTACACAGTACATGAAAATAATAGAGTTACAGATTACATAATGACCTGCAGATTCGACTTGGGTCATCGGGCCAACACAAAACCCACACCCAGATACAAACACTAGTTTGTGCATGCTCCGACATTTCTTGGGCTCCTATGAACTTGGGGTAGTTACAATCACTTTCTCATATCAACACAATTTTTCAGTAGTTCACATAGTAGTTATCATGATACATGCATAGTCCTTTAGCAATAGAATGTATTTTATCTCCTTTTCTATTTCCTTGGATCAAACTATAACAAGCACAAAAAAAGAAGGATCACACCATCTGTAGTGGTGTATAAATTTAGGAATCAGTCATGGATGGAGAATGACACTAGACCTTTCTCCCCAAAACTCTCATTCCATGTCATGAGATTACCCAAAACTTGTTCTTGGCATGAGATCGCCAAAAAACACACTCTTATACAACAAATCAAGACACTTTCTATCATTTTCACTCATCACGGATCATGTGCAAATGTTCCTTTTACTAATTTTTTGCATTTTTACATTTTTCTACATAATTTTAAAAAGTTTTTAGAACACATAACTTTTACTACTATTTCACTCTTATTTTTCATGTTCGTCCTTAATACGCTTGAAGAAGCAACCCCACATTGAGCACAAGAGAAAAAAAGGAACAACATGACACAACACATACGCTTCACCCATAAGATCACTTCCTTTTTCTTATCTTCCATGCTTCATTGTTATCACTTCATGCTTTTTATTGTCTCTTTGGCACACTTTTGCCATTGATCTACATGGTTATTAGGTATACATCTCTTATCTACTTTATGTTATCAAGTATTCACTCAACAACATAAATTAGGGGCAAATGTAGACACAAAATCATGTACTTGGGTACATTTCTAGGTCATAATCACATACTACTATTCATATGATTCCTAAGTGAAAAAAACTAACAATTGACAACTATATTTGCCTTTTGTCTGTGTTTCTTATTTTCTATTTGGCCTTCTACACCCTACAACCCAGTTGGTACTTTATTTATTTTCCTTATTGACTTGGGACACTAACACCCAACTAGGAGGCTAGCGCCTAGGTGCCCTCATCCCCTCTAGGCGCCCTAACCTCTCTATTTCTTACATGCCCCTTTTGGGCCTCTTTTATCTTTTGGGCATCTTATTTTCTTATGGGTTGGCATTTTAGTTGTCATTATGATGAAATTCAAACAAGGGAATAATATAAATGCAAAGGTATGTGAGTAAAATAAAAGACCAATCCCTAAGCATTTATTATCATCTCCTAAGGTTGCATCCAAAGGCATCCATATAGATTTCATTCAAGGGACAAGGGATTGCATTTTTATGCATACACGCATAAGAGGGGAAGTTTATTTTTCCATCCACACATCTATCTACATTGATACATCTAGCTATCACTCACTATCAAGTGTATCTTGCACAAGATCTTCCTAGGGCACAATTTCTACACACACAACAAGAACTACATGGAGTCTGAGATGTAGTGCAATGCTCGGTTGTAAGTTCACTCTATCGGTGGTGATGGGGCCGGTATGAATCTAAATTTACATATTTATTATTTAGGATTTGATGTAGTTGGGGGTTTTATAGGATATCATTTGTTTTGCAGGTAATAGGAAAATTCTATGATCATCCAGTTATATACATGCGACCAAATGCGAAGTTTAGCGACTACCTCATGACATAAGAAAAACTAGTTTCGAGCTCCCGCGCAATCACATGTGTCCAACAGAGGTCTCGGTGCCTGTGCACCCTAGCCCCATTCCGTATGCCCTAGTCTAGCCTATTATGGAAGTTACCAAATTTTATGAGTGTGTTTACGACAATATCCTTCTCATATTCCTTAGTTTTCTATACCATAACACTTCAGGATTTATTACGAAATCAGTTGAGTCTTTTATTCCCTCTCTTACACTTAGGTTTTCAATTTTCATCATCTTATTTCTTGTGTCAAATTTTTTTCTTTAGAATTTATTTACCATACGTGACTTTGAAATATATAAGGTTTAGCATAATTCCAAATTTGTTAAATCACACTCCTATAACTACTCTATCTCATCTTTGAAGTGCATACACATGTTCCAAATTCCATTATTAAGAAAAAAAAACTCCATGTTAGACTTCTATAGCCTTTTCCAACTACATTAACTCTTCAAGCCTCTATCTCGAGGCCACCTTGAGGCTTCAAAAATCATACATAGGATTATAATTATGATTATTCTATGAGAAATTGATCTTTCTCTCTCACAGTCATGACAAGTTGTTTTGTACTCCTTACCACTATATTCATGGTGCATAAAAATATATAGACACCTCAAACATGTCTCATATCCTAAAAAATCATCATAAATCATGAAAACTTGGCTCACATACTTGGAAAAATCAAATTTATTTACATTTGATGGTCCGATTAAGCCATCATGAATGACTTGCCACATGACTCTTCTTGACTTTCACCGTATACATCATGCCTCAAGATTCATCATGTTACCTTCATGATGCCTAAGCGTGCTTAATTAATAACAAACATGATTCATATGCCAAAGGTTCACCATTAAAATCTTTAATAATCACACTCGGCCCTCGTAATCACACTTTTTCTACTTCACGTAGATCTAGATATGCACTAAATTTTCATTCTAGGCATAAATGGCCTCCTAAGACCTCTTGATAATTTTCACCCCTTGCTTGATGAGGTACAACAATCCTCATACAACAATATACTATCTTGACACAAGCCTAATCAACTAAAAGACTCATTTCTTACACTTCATAGTCTTGATAGTATTATGACCTTCCTCTATAAAACCTCCATGGAGTATGAACATACTTTTACATCTCAATCATGAGTCATGAGTCAAAGAAGCAACCTACAAAATCAAACAACACCTGAACTTACCTGATAAACATCAAATCACCTTGATTCTAAATGTCTAATCATGTCATTATACAAATAATTGACTTGCATCATGCATCACTACCTAAATCAATTTCTTAAAGCCCATAGAGATCATCTTTTTCTACTGTGATAATATATATTCCTATTTAAAACAAGTTGAAGACCTTTACTCTCATGAGGAACAACTCTTGATTTCATGATCTCACTATTACAATGTCATTCCTCAAACTACATATCCCGTAAAATAATGTTTAGGTCTCAAAACCATATTCAACATCCAAAAGACTTATATATTTGATTCTCACATATCTAGTTAGACTTCATACTTATTCATATTGTCACCCTTGGAAGCATGATAAAACTCCTGCAACAACATACCTTAGACTAATCATCTCCCCTTTTTACAATGCTTCATACATGTGATTATGCCTAGTAGAGACATATACCACCATGATGAATCTAGAAGAGTGACTTGAAGACGTCTGAAGAGATCTTAGATACCTGAAACTCAATTTTTCCATATTGTTTCTAACCTATACCATGATTAACTCCTTATTTTGCATTCATATCAGCTCTTGGTGGAGCATTGTTGTTCACTTTAGGCTCCCATGTCTTATTTTTCCTTCTAACATGCATATTAGGACCACTGAAAACATTTGATTTTCCTTGTCGACTAATAACATTATCTTACACCATGACTAAATTCATTTAAGTTAAATCATAAAACACTTCTCTTACCTTTGAAGTATTCATCTCTCCAAAACTGACTAGGTGAATCATATAGGCAGAATCTAGCAATATGTCCTCTCTCATGACAATTATAGCACAACACATTATTTAATTTCTCACTCCTACTATCTCTCTAGGGATTCTCATCCTTGGCTGACCTTCTACTCTTATTTACCCTATGAACAAAGTCATTACAAGTGAAATAATAACCATTGAAATATATTTCATACCTTGAAGCATTTGGTTGCCTAATTGACTTTATCTTCACATTGTATTTGACACTTCTCTCCTTTTTATCCTCTTTGATGCTTGGTTCTCCATAATCGCTTTCTTGGAATACAATCCCCTACATTATTTATTTACCTTTGATGTCTTCTTTATGTCCCAAACATGTCTTTTCACTTGTAGTCCTTTGAATAACAAGAAGATTGTCAAGATCCTTGATGCTTTTCTCAAATTTCTGAAAGGTCTTGGCCTTATTGATAGCCTCGTATAAATCTACCCTTAGAAACTCTATATCTTCTTTAAGTTTTGTGCACCTACTCTCTTTGTATTGTAGGGTTGTGATTAATAATTTTACCTTTTCTTCTAGCATCATGACTGTCTCATTTAGTTTGCTTGTTTCTGAGCAATGCTTATTTTAAAGGTCATGGATCTTTTCTTCATATTATTTGATTAATGCATTCATATTCTTGTTTTTATTTTCATCATGCTTCAACTTAGTATGAACACACATAAATTTAGTCTCATAGTCATTGATTTCTTCTTCATCTTCAGATTGTATGGAGTCACCAAAAAGTATAGGACCATTACTCATAGATCTAGCAGTATCCTTGGTCATGAACAAGACCTCATATCCAACATCTTCATGCTCTGATTCAGATTCAGAATCTGAAACACCATCACAACTACTTGCTTCAGATGAGCAAGCCTCTTCCTTTGTGTAAAAACTCTTCTTTCCCTTCTTCTTGTATTCAAACTTCTTGAAATCCTTCTTGCCTTTTCCATACTTTTGATCTTCCTTGTCATTATCATATTTATGATATAAATCACCTTATTTTTCATTCCTATGAGGAAACTTAGAAACAAAATGACCTACTTCACCACAATTAAAACATTTAAAAGGAAGCTTACCTTTATATTTTCCAGAGCCAACCTTCAATCTCCTAGCAACCATTACAAAGAGTTCTTCATCATCAATCTCGGAGCATCATCATCATTCTTCACTTTCTTTCCCTTGGTATTCATCTCAAATTTGAAGTCAATATCCTTCTTGGCTGGTTTAGAATTAGTAACCCTCATCTCATAAGAATTCAAAACTCCATGTAATTCCTCCTCTATCAAGAGATTCAAATAATTGGATTCTTCAATGGTAAGCACTTTGGATTCAAATCTAGGATTAAGATACATCAATACATTTTATACCACAACCTCTTCCTTCACTTATTCACCTAGTCCTTTCATGGTGTTGAAAACCTTGTCAACTCTAAGTGCATATGTAGAAATAGACTCATCATCACTCATTTTTATCCCTTCAAACTGATTTCTGAAAGTTTGTAGCTTATCTATTCTTACCTTGGATTCTCCTTCACAAAGGACCTTAAGTTTCTCCCACATTTATTTTATTGATGTGCAATGCATCACCTTCACAAGTTTAGGTTCAGCTAATCCACACATGATTGCATTCATGGCCCATGAGTTGTCATTACTTAGCTTCTTGTCTATAACAGCTTGTTGGGGTGTTGCAGGAGTCGTATAACCATCCAACATAGATTGCCAAATATAAAATCATAAGGACATGATATGAGTCCTCATCCTTAGACTCTAAAAATCATATTTAACTCCATAAAATAATGGTGCTTTGATATAAGAAGTGCCACTCTACTGACTCACCACTTTTTTGCTTCAAAGGATCTCTTTTTAAGTGATTAAACTTTTCAAAAAGGACATGTTCTGATACCAATTTTTGGAATCAAAGTGGACTAAGGGGGGTGAATCATTACATCAAAACCCTTAAACAATTCAACTTAACTTGTATGAATCTGTAGACACAAAATCACACAATTGGGTACATTTCTATGTCCTAAACACATACTTGCATTCATATGATTCCTAAGTGAGAAAAATAGTAATTAATGGCTATCTTTGGCCTATTTACTTTGTTTATTCTCTTATTTTTGGTCTTACACACCCTACAATATAGTTTGAACTTTATTTCTTTATCTTTCATGACTCTCGACACCAGCGCTCAGGTGCCCTCATCCTTCTGGGTGCCCCCGATCTCTTTCTATATTACTCACTCTTTTTGGGCTTCTTTTATCTTTTAGGCATCTTATTTTCTTATGGTTTGACCTTCGAGTTGTCAATTATGAAATTAAAACAAGGGAATCATATAAATAAAAAGTTGTGTGACTAAAATAAAGGATCAATCTCTAAGCACCTACTATCATCACCTAAGGTTGCATCCAATGACATCTAAGAGAATTAAAGGCATCTATCTAGATTTTATTCAAGGGACAAGAGACTGGATTTTCTAAATACACTTCATATGAAGGGGAAGTTCATTTTTCCATCCACACATCTATTTAAATTGGTACATCTAGTTATCACCCTATATCACATGCACTTGTACAAGGGTTTCCTAGGGTACAATTCTATCACACACACACACACACAAGAACTACATGGATTCTCGATGTAGTTTAGCGTTCGGTCGTAAGTTCACTCACCGGGGTGACCGTTGGGGTTAATCTAACTCCTCATAATTTCTTTGTAGGTTACGGTAAATTTTGTGATCATAGTGCAACATATATGTGACAAATAATGACCATAATCGACAATTTAGTGACACTAGAAAAATTAGGTTTTGAGCTCCTATATAGATATAGGTGCCCATAAGCATACTCTAGCACCCAGTGCCCCGAACCATTCTAGGTGCCCTAGTCTAGCCTCATATGATAGCTCCAAAATTTACAAAGCACATTTATGATGGTCTCGACCTTCATGTTCATCAATTTTCCACCCGTATCGGTTCAAGGAAAAGTGAAAAATCAACTAAGTCCTTTACTCTCTCTCTTGCACTTAGGGTTTCATATTTATTAGCTTATTTATTTATGTCAAATATGTAATTTAGCATTTATTTATCATACATGACTTTGCAATTAGGATTTATACAAAAATTATATTTTTGTTAAATCATTTGGTGAACCCATCACTTGAACTCCACCTTCTTTCTATGGTTTTCTTCTTATGCTCGTTACCCGTAGTGGTCATTTTAGGTCTTTTGAGAAAATTGAGATCCCTCCATATTCCCGTAGGGTTTCTAAATTAATGGCTGAATCTGATAACACCTTTTCCAACTCTCAAAATGTGCCTCTTGAAAACATTAAACATTTAATAGTGAGAAATATTATGATGAAGACACCAACGTTGATCAAGAACAACTAGAAAAGGTTAACAATATTTTTCAAGATTTGCATGAAAATCCTACGCATCTTCTGTGTATTCTCCGTGCTTGATGGTTGCTAAAAAATATTGATATGTTGTTTTTGCACCCCTTCTAGGTTCCTCCTCGATGTCATGGCCTCCACTCAGCCTCTTCATATTCCTACTTCCATTTCCACTATCACCGCTCCGATAATTCAAACTAATACTTATATTGCACAACTTGGATATTTTTAAAAACCCCTTATTTAACTTTTTTATATCAATATTTGTAAACTCAAATTCATCAACTTCAAATAGCTACTTCTCGTGCTTCTTCGTCTCTTGATTCCACCTTACTCCATACTTCTTTTGCACCGCCATTTTCACTTATGCACCTCCTCCAAATTTTGTCCCTCCTTAGCTTCCCAACTTCAATGACCATGGTGATCCTCGAGCACATTCTAGCTTTTCATGTGGCATGTCTACATTATGCAAATGATCATACATTATTAGCTAATCTATTTCCATGGAGTCTTCACGAATATGCTATACATTGGTTCTACAATCTAACTATCCATTCGGTAACATCATTTATGCATTTAGTGATACTTTTCTTGCACATTTTTCAATCAATATCGGTTCTAAAATATCCTATGCTCAACTTGCACAAATTAAATAAGGATCTAATGAGCATCTAGCAGACTATGTCTTACGATATAAGAACAACTTAGCTAAGATGTCTAATGTACTCGCGATTCTGAATCGCCATATATTTTTGTCCAAAGTATTTTATCTCTATTACAAGAGAGCGTCATCTTTGAGACATCTCCATCATTTGATCAACTATTCCATACTCTTAAGTTACAAAAATAAAATTCTTATCTATGCACAAGCTCAAGTATCATGACCATGTTTCATCTTCTAATTGGTTTCAAAGAAAAGCTATTTTCCAACCATATACTAAGCACATTGAAGCCAAAGATATTGTTAATGTTGTTTCTAGTTATGAAAATATTCAATTGTATCCTCCAAAGTGTACATTTACAAAATTTCCTTGTGTTCCTCGACTTCTATTGCCACAACTCATTGAAAACAATCTTATCACACTTCCACCAACGTGCTGAATTTTGATCCATCTTGCCCTAAGGGCCACAACTATAATGAAAATGATAGATGTGACTATCATCAATGTGTTGGGAATTCTACTGATCAATGTTTCAAACTTAGGCATCTTATTCAATATCATATTGACAATAATGTAATTGATATCCCCGAGCCTTTGGCATCTAAGTTGGTCAATAAAAACAAAAATCTCAAAATATTCAATGATCCATTTCCCAAGCATGGAAAGAAAGTTGTTTATTCTTCAAATAATACATATCATGTGGTTCCCCCTCCTTCATCGGGGGATTGATTCTCTGATCAAGGTTGCTAACACTTGATGCATCTCCACCAATCATCACTTTATCTCGACTATGATTATCATGTTGAATTTTCTTCTAATACACTACACATCAATGCTTCTATTAGATCTTATGATGTCAATAACATAATGATCAATTCATCAGATCCTATTGGTGCATGATCTATTTCAATCCTTATTGCTATCAACTATCCACTATCTAAAATTTCATATCCAATTCCTAAATCATATGGCTTCATCAAGCTTCCAGCTTATACTTGGGCCTCTCACAATGTTTGTGTCATTTGTTATGGCACCTTTAGTCGAAGGTTGTAATATGATCTTAGGTCTTCCTTAGCTCGTGTGCCGCTAAGGCTATCTTTTCACCATACACTTAGTTTCCTTTTCCTCCTCTTGAGGATGTACTCTCACTAGCTACAACATTTAGGCCTCATGTGCCTCTCAAATCTAAGGTATCTTCGCACCTAGTTCACCTATTCGCATATGACCTACTCATCCTCATTGGTCTACTAGTCCATCTTCTCATCCTAATTCCCCTACTAGGGTAGCCCTTTTACATAGGATTTCACCACCTCCTTCACCTCCTAGGTCTACTTCACATAGGTGCTCCTCACCTCCTCGGTCTCCTTCACATAGGTGTTCATCACCTCCTAGGTCTACTTAACATAGGTGCTCATTGCCTCCTCAGTTTCCCTCACATAGGTTTTCATCACCTCCTAGGTCTACTATCCATAGGTATTCACCACCTAGGTCTCCTTAATATATGTAGCGTCAATATCATATTCCACTGATCTTAGAGCATGATCACACACCTTTATCTCCTCACACATCGGATAGAGGACCCTTGCCCTTCACTTTCATTGGCTAGTTTACTCATCATCAGACACTTGGGGGCATCATGCTTACTTCTCTCCCTCCTCCTAACATCATCAAGTGTCTACTATTTCTATTATTATGCTCTGTGCTTCATATTTCATCTTCCTAAGCATCGATGCAATCGGGTAAACTTTGTATCATCACTACCCCATGACACACTCTAGTTCCATAGTTCATACTTGAATGTCGATGGTCTAAATCTGAAATGAAGCTCACCTCTTCTACTCTTTATGCTCTATGCTTCATGATTTATCTTTCTAGCGCATATTATCAAACCATTTCCTAATAACACACTCTTGTTCTATGGTTTATTCTTGATTGTTGGGGGTATTTTATAAATGAACCTCATCTCATACTCATCCACATCCACTGGGGAACGCTGATCCTTTCACATTCACATTGCATACCATTTCATCAATATCATAGCATATTTCATATCTTGGTTGCATCTATTCTTTCTTGTTTATACTTACATGTATAATTTTCTTATCTTGTATTAGACATATATCCAAAGTATGTCATTATATTTTCTATATACATGTGTGCATTCACTTCGTATTTAGTTGTGAATGTAGAATTCCTACAGATATTTACACACAAAAATGATTTTTGACACTATACCTATTACCGGTCCCACTTTGAGGCTCTTGGGGCATGTACATTTCTACTTTTATACATCATAGGTGCTATTGTTTCATTTTATACTATTTCATATTCTTACTAGTAAACTACTTATTCCATTGGTACATACATGTATTGACATACTTATTATATTTATAACATGCTAATAGGTTCTTCATGTGCAACATTTGATTTGTAGGAACTATTTGCCACCATGATTGGTCGACACTTTTCTTGAGACTATTTCCCATTGTAAATTATTGTTTTCAACCTATGCCCTTTGTCTTGTATGCACATTGTATGCTTTTGGCCACTTTGGCCCTGATTTTCTTGTGACATTGTGAGTGATGTCCCATTTTTAAAACCCAATTTTCATAGTCTCTTTTATATGTACATTTTATTGTTTCACTACTTTTCTATGACATGCTTGCTTCCTTTTCTACTAACACACGTATCTATCAATTTTGTTTTCACGTCCCTTGGTTTCTACCATGCACATCCACCCCCATGTAGGGTATTTAGTTCATATCAACATTCAATCCTCTCTTTGGGACACATTATCCTAGCAATGTCATATGCACCCTAAATGAGGGGGCATACATTGGGTGAATCAATCACCCCATACACAAGCAGCTCAAAGCTACAAGACAATACAAAATCAACACAAGCTATAGTTACAAGCATGGCCCATAATCCGACTTGGGTCATTAATTCAACACAAAATCCAACACCCAGATACAAACACTAGTGCATGGACCCTCCTAGCCTCTCCCGGGTGCCTATGTCCTTGTGGAAGATACAAAAAGTTTCTTAGATCAACATAGTTTTAAGTAGTTCACGCATCAATTTTCACATAACAAGCACAATCCTCCAACAAACAAAATGCATTCTTTCTCCATTTTCTACACAGAATAATAAATAACTAAACATGGGATATACCATCTACAATGGTGCTTATTTAGAAAGAATTCATGGAATGAGAGTAACACTAGACCTCTCTCCCCAACACTCATCTCGCCATGGCGTAGATCACACTTGGCGTGAGATCTCCCGAAAAACTCATTCTTGGCATGAGATCACCCTAAAACTTTATCTTCTACATAATTTCACAACATTTTCTATCCTTTTACAATCATGATCATCATGTGCACACTTTCCTTTTACTACCTTTTCACATTTGCATACTTTTACATGCTTTTACTAGTTTTCATAATACATGACTTTTTTATTGTTTTGCTCTTCTTTTACAGTGTCCTGTCCTTAATACACAACAAGAAGCAACCCTACATCAAGCACAATAATAGGTAAAACATTGTACAACATAGTACACTTCACCCCTAGGGTCACTCCCTCTTTCTTAGTTTCCACGCTTCATTTCTATCACTTCACACTTTCACTTGTCTCTTCAGCATGCTATAACCATCACACTATACATGGTTATCATGTATGCATCTCTTATATACTTTATGTTATTGAGTATTCACTCAAAAAAATAAAGTGGGGGAAAATGTAGACACAAAATCATGCATTTGGGTACATTTCTAGGTCCCAAACACATACATGCATTCATATGATTCCTAAGTGAGAAAACTAGTAATTAACAGTTATCTTTGTCCTATTTACTTTGTTTCTTGTCTTCTTTTTGTTTTTACACACCCTACAACCCATTATGAACTTTATTACTTTATCTTTCATGAATCTTGACACCACCTCTTAGGCACCCTCGTCCTTCTAGGTGCCCCTGACCTCTTTCTATCTTACTCGCTCTTTTTGGGATTCTTTTATCTTTTGGGCATATTATTTTCTTATGGGTCAACCTTCTAGTTGTCAATTACGAAATTCAACCAAGGGAATCATATAAATACAAAGCTATGTGACCAAAATAAAGGACCAAGCTCTAAGCATCTATTATCATCACCTAAGGTTGCATCCAAAGGCATCTAAGAGCATCAAAGGCATCCATCTAGCTTTCATTCAAGGGATAAGGGATTGCATTTTATACATACACTTCATAGGAAGGGGAAGTTCATTTTTCCATCCACACATCTATTTACATTGGTACATCTAGCTATCGCTTGCTATCATGTGCACTTACACAAGGGCACAATTCTATCACACATGTAAAATAACTACATGGATTTTGAGATGTAGTGCGACACTAGATCGTAAGTTCACTCACCTCTGTGACTATTGAGGTCAATATGACTCCTCATATTGCATCTTTATTTTTTGGGATTTGATGTAGTTTTAGGTTTTTACAGTCATCATTTGTTTGCAAATTACATGTGAATTTTGTGATCATAGTGTGACATACAAAGACCAACAATGACCATAAGAAACAATCTAGTGACACCATTTAAAAAATCATATTTTGATATCCTTCATGTACACGGCACCCATAAGCATACTCCGGTGCCCAAGAACCCTTGACCCATTTTAGGCGTCCTATTCCAAACTCATCCAACATTACTAGAATTTACAAAGTGCATGTTTGCGATGGTTTGAACTTCATGTTCATCAATTTCTAAGTACGATATCAATTCCAAGAATTTGCTTGTTTCAAACATGTAATTTAGCATTTATTTATCATACGTGACTCTACATTCATGGTTTATACAAAATTATTTTTTTGTTAAATCAAAATCAATTAACCATCCAACCATACATTAATTGTGAGCTTAACAACATAAAACAAACATCCACATGTACACGAATAAGAGAGAGTACACAAGACATAATATGTAAGTGGTAAACCCTCGAGGGGAAGAAAATCCACTGAAAATTTTCATTATATTACTCAAAACAAAATACTTTCATGAATATGAATCATCACACAAGATTTTTTTAGTGAGGAACCAACCCCACAAGGAGCACCAACCCCTAAAATGTTTTTTTATATTACTCACAACAAAGGAATCATGTGAATATGACTCATCACACAAGTTTTGAGTAAGAAGATCACTGAAGAAATGTTACCAACACACATAGTTCATAGTGATCAAAGATTTATCTCATACACCTTCAAACCCTCCTCAAATTCACCTTCATCTAACTCACTCAAACTTTGAATTTCATGAACTTATTTGAACTCAAACCCTTACACGAAAGATCTTTAACCTTCTTCGACTTTCACGTGCTTTATCAGCCTATCTTGATGCCATTAACTCACTTGCAATCTCTCACCTAGATTTCATTTTTCCTCTCTTTCCATATAGTTAAAAATGAACCAAAACATTCACTTTATATGAGACTCAACTCAAAAACATAACATAGGTCGGTATTGACCCAAGATTTCAACCATACCAACATAAAAACATAACACCAAACTTATAACAATGACCTTCTACTAGATATTTTTTTCTTTCCTATTTTAAATTAATAAAATGAAATAACAAAACCAACTGACCTCATAATACGATAGGGTTTATTGATACCTACGATGATTGATGTTGATACTTGATGGATGGATGATGTCGAATAAGCGCTCCTTCTTCTTTTGCCAATGAAGAAACATGCAAATCAAAGATAGCTAAACAAAATATATTATATAACATGGGTATACAAGATGCTTTGCATAAAGGTTGATTCCAGGAATCCAAAGGGACTTCCTTGAGGATGTCATCTCGCTTTAATATAATTAAGTAGATTTACGATAATGATAAAGATAGATAAATGGTAGACATGAAGCTAGAACTCAAGATCAAAAGGTAAATCCTTCTCAACTTCAAATTTGTCCCGTGCTAATGTGGAGGCTTTTGGATGGCCACGAAGTATTCATACTAATAATCCTTTGTTTTTTGTCAGATATTGTGGAGGAACTACAACTGATCCTCGATGTCCTCAATGTTGGTCGTGAATCATATAGCACAATGTAAGTTCTGCAGGATGTCAAATTGTTCCCAAAAGAAGGGTTGTTGAACAATCAGAAGGTCATAGATGCTTGTAATAGGATGAGACTATCATACAACCTGTCATCTAGAACAAAGCTATGCTTGCACAAGACAAGTTAAATCAAGAAATGATAAAAAATGATTTAAAAAAAGGCTATGATTAATTGAAAATATTCAAAACAGGAATTGTGGGTGATTCAAAGGAATCGCAAGTGATTTTTTATAATCATGGGCAATTCAAAGGAATCATAGGTGATTCAAGTAATCATTAACAATTACTGTGAAAATGATTATTATTTCTAAAAAATGATAATTTGATTTAAAAAGAGAGCTAAGTTGATTGTTTTTTGTTAGTTTTTTTGAATGGATAAATTTGTGCCTAAGTATTAGAGGGACATAAGGATGGGGTGCACATAAATGGGGCATGTAGGTGCACACATAAGTTTGGCAAGAAAGGGAACACCCGAGAAAGTCAAAGTTCGACTTATTTGTTTTGCATGTTACGAATAAGAATAAGATTGAGTACAGAGCACACATTGGATAAGAACAAGAAGACTTGTGGATGTACCAATGGCTATTTTTGGAGAAAATGGAAGATCAAGCATCATGTGAAGTTAGAGATAATAAAAGGATTGGATCTAGAGTTAATTATAGGTAATCTATTATTAGGCAAATTTTACATGATTCTTGATTACCTTTGTAAGTGGCACATGGCTATTTTGAGCATGTAACCTATTTTGAGAGTGCATAGGTGGTGAAGGGAAATTTCCCACCCCTATATGTATGTATTGATTTGCATGGGTTTATATATAAGACAAAGAAATGAAGTTATGCTGCTGGTATGATGTTGCATGCATGAATTTGTATTATTACTTTTGGGTGTATTCAATTACTATGTTTTATGGTGGATTAATATAATGGATCATTTTGGATGGTTATTTATTATTGATGTCTCTGTTACTGGTTATTGTATGGTAAATATGATCTTGATCCTTGTTTGATTCATTATGCACTATGGTTGTGAGTTGATTCTTGTTATTATTTACCTTTGATTACTTGCTATGGATATGGACTATATGAATGATCATGATAACATCTTGACAAAGCCGGTATAAAAATAGGGACTGGTACCTTTGTGCACATTGGGTGAGTGCTCGATATGTCTAGGTAATGTGCTAGCGTGATTAGGGTTTTAAGTAAGAAATAGAGACTACATTTTGGTTTTATTGTTGGGACCTCTTTTCAAGTTGTTGCAAGGATGTTGCATGATGAAGACGTATCGAGTTGACTTTGGAAAACATTGAGAGTTGGGTTGTGGACTTAGAAGACCAGTTTTCTCATAGATATAATACTAGACCTGATTTCAATGCTCATGTGTGGGTTGAAGAACATTTGTATCATGAACTCTATGAGACATTATTTTGTTATTTTCCTATAGAGTTATATGAGTGGTTGGTAACATATACATCAAAGTGAAATTGGAGGTATAAAACAATTTTTTGGACACAAGAAGATTACCAGACTCTGTATGATGTTGATGTGACTTGGACATGCACTATAGATCATTGGTGGAGTGGTGTTTTGCACAGTTACATGTTAGAGTACATTGTTTCTACTTATTCTTGTCTAGAGGTTGTTGAGTTTTAATTCTTGTGCAAACCCAAAGGATCTTATTTGCACACTATACCTTTAGCAATTAATATATTATTGGTGACTATGGATTTGGAAGAACAACCTATGGCTAGCTAAAACCCTAGGGCACACAACGGCGGGAGAGCAGTGTGGTGAAATATGGCATACCTTACAAGTTAAAAAAGGATAAAGAGGGAAAATGGCTTAAGTATAATGAATCAAGGGAAAGGGAATTAGCAAAGAAGCGTGGCATTGAGGAGTTTATGGAGTTATCGAGACAGGTGATGCATAAAGTATTTGAGGTTCACACGGAGGACGTGGAACCTGAGCATTCGCACTCCCCATCTAGGCAAGTGCAAAAGAGAAACCCCTTTAACTTCATATGAGAGTGCATTTGAAGAGGAAAGAATAAGGACATTAGAACTCATTTGATCCCACCTGGCAACCTTGCACTTGCATTTGGTGTTCTAGTTCCTAAAATAGTTATTGAGAAACAAGCTAGTGTTGGTGATAGAGTAATGACAGGTAGATTTCATTTTTGTTGAGTACATAAGTTCATCGATTTAAAAAATCATCTATGGCTACACAGACATATTCTTTATTTGGTGGTATGATTGGTGGTATATTTTTTGGCGCGTCATTAGGACAAAGTGTGGGTGTGCAAAACGTTGGTAATACATCTGGAAATAACACAATTTCATAGACTGTGGGAGTTTAATTTAGTACAATAGTAGGCACACATAGTAGTTCATCCTATGGTTTGGTTCCTAAGCATACGGAGGTGGATCTCGGAGGCTCAGGATCTAGTTGATCTTGTGGCTCTAGAAGTGGAGGAAATAATGGGGGTAATACAGTTTCGGGTCTAGTGGGCATGGTCTCGCACTAGCTACATAAAGTTTATTATGAGATGTCTCTTCACCTCCCTGATTACATAGACATTGAGGATGCATCGGATCATGTGCATATGTGTGAGATATTATGGTACGCTAAGGGAATCATATCTCTTGAGTGTAATGCAAGTCAATTTTCTACTTCTTTATAAGGGTGCATGCATAGTTGGCATAAGAAGTATGACTTGAACTGGACTATTGTAGATTACAATGCGTTGTTTGATGCTTTCTTGGATAAGTTTCATATACCTGAGTTTGAGAAAAAATCATCCATGTGTGGAAAGAGATTAAGCAGGCATGACTTAGAGCGTAAGGGAGTATGATGCATGCTTTAAAAAATTTCTATCAAAGTTTTCTTATGATATTCACCCTAGGCAACATGCATAGTGGTTTGTTGGTAGTTTGATAACACCTTTCGTAAAGGGTGCTCTCTCATAAGACGCTTACATATCCACGTGAGGCTTTGGATGTAGCTCGCACACCGAGGTAGTTGGAAGCTTAGACATTGTATTTATCCCACTCTCGGAGGAACAATTACATCTATGGAGAAAGATTTGGAGAGACTATCAGCCAATTTGGCACATGAGATGCGCATTAGAATATGGTGTACATATTGTGAGGTTGAAGGACACACTAAGGATAGTTACCCTTGTAAATCGGTGCACTCCATGTTGTTGGATTGTGAGATCTATCATTTGGATCATGATATGAGTAGGTTCCCGTTGTTGTAGCATGTGATTTGGAAGAACGATTGTGTCATTATAAGATTTGTAAATCTCATACTCATGATACGAAAAATATAGATTGATTGATCGATTCATGAGGATATTGAGACAGTGTATGTCGACCAACGTTGAAAATAATTCTAAAGAGCAAGAAGGATAATATCATGAAGGTTGCTTTGATGGAGGTGGTAGAGGTAGAGGTTAGTGAGGTGGATATAGAGGATGTGGTCGCAAAGAAAGGTAGAGGTGATTTCCCTTGAGGAACCTGTTACACATGTGGATCCCCTGATCATTATAGGCATGAATACCAGCATAACGTAGTCTACTCATGGTGTGGGAAGAAACACAAGTTTGAAGAATGTCCTAAGTTATATGATAACATGAGTAAGAAAATATAAGAATAATGATAAGGGTGCGGGGATGATTAAATTGCATTATATTATAGAATACCAGTGGATGCCTAAGATTACACTTGATCTTGAGATGTTACATGTGTTAGTGACTACACACATTGAGGTTGCACATGCTCGTGAGATCCTGAAGTAGAAACCTGTTATTACAAAGCAAGAGGTGATAAATGTGAAATATCTAGATCCTTCCCACTAGAAAGAGGTATACCAAGAGACTATGGAGGTTATTAGAAACTTGCAGGGTGAGATATAATGCTTAAAGGAGTAGTCACGGAAGATGGAGTAGGAGAAGATAGTTAAGCTTCCTCATAAATATGTTGATGACTTGAAGGAGGTTTGTAAGATGTTGCGCCAGAGAATATCATTCCATTGTTAGGGGAATGGCTGAGGGAGAAGATATCACATGTTGGATCTGAGTGCAAGAGACAAATATTGCATGCAAAATTACCCCCTCACAATCTTGAGTATGATAAAGAGATCACTTTGAATGCAGTTGTTGATGGGTGGTTGTTGAGTAACATACTTGATTGATACAGTGTAGAAGTAAATGTACTCACTTTGGATGCGTGGAATTAGATGGGGAGACCACCATTACAACCCTCTTCGAATGTGTTGTATATGGCGAACAAGACTAGATCCATGCCCATTGGAGTATTGAAGGATGCCACTATTACTATACAAGGGTTCAACTTTACTGAGGACTTTGAGGTCTTGGCGTTTGCAAAATAAAATAGTTTTCCAGCATTTCTTGGGCACCCTTGGTGTTACACAAATAATGTTGATCTGCACTTTAATAAAGGTTATATCAGTTTTGAGAACAAGTGGAGAAGTGGCCGAGGGGCAGAGGAAGGAAAACGAGAAGAGGTAGCAGATTCTAGATTTTTTGGTAGAGTAGGGAAAGGAGGTTATTGACACATATCCAGACATAAATAAACAAAAAAAGCATACATATCAGTCCTATTTGCACTTCATGCAGGATTGTGTCCATCTCTTGATCAAGAAGTAGTTGGGAACGCCACGAGAGACCACAAAGACAATTGCATAGAAAGAGAAAGAAGCTGTAACAGAGAAGGAAAAGATAAAGAATCACATCACGTGGAAGATAGTTGAATATGATGGCCTATTGCAAACCATTAAGGAAGAATTGAAAAAGGAAGATTTGATGCTAAACATGTGTGCAATCCCAGAGCCAATCATTAAGACAAATAATTTGGTTAAGGAGAATGAATTCCTTGCTAGTAAAGAAGAATGAAACTCTTGGACAAGAGGAGAGGATGACATTGTTAGTAGAGAAGCGTGATGCACTCACAATAGCCCAGGATCCTCAAAAGAAGCAAATAAAGAAATTTGGAAAGATGATAGCATGAATAATGGATGTAATGGACTATATGATTTCATCCTTGGAAAATTTTCTCATATTTTTAAAGAACAAGGGGGAAGACATGACATTCATGTAACACTCTGAACTCTTGTTACTTCCTCCTGAGCATTCAAGTGTTGATATATGATTTCTTCTGTAAAAAGGGACGTGTTCCTTTGATTGTGAAGTCATGCTTGATAGGGATTGTATCTTCTTTGCTCTTGAAGATTTTTGACTGAGCCAGGATATGCTTGGACTCTTTTATATCTTTCATTTTTGCACCTGAGTTTAATCTGATTTCGGAATAAATTGTGGATTTACCCGTCTATATGACTCAGCCTTGGATCAGTGGCATTGACCCAAGAGATGTTTTAAGTTTATTCTGGATTAACAAAAATTATAGACCTTACAAGGTTGCAAGGTCCGAATGTGTGGAATAAGCAATTCCGGAGTTAACTCAGGCTGATCTTGTTAAATGAATTGGTTCCCGATATCGTAAAATCAGGAAGGTCTTGATCTTGAGCCAGGTAATAAATTCAGATACATTTATTCAACTAGCTTATTAGCAGTGCTGGAATGAATCCTTTTCGTGAATGTATATTTGTTGGTTCTTATACTGAACGATTTTAATTGTTAAGACCTAAGCTGGATTTATTAAGGTTAATAACCTAAACCTAAACTATAACCTATGGGTTAGATTAGTGCTAATCTAACCTAGGCCTAAACTATAAACTAAATGTTCTAAGGTTAGTGACCTAGCGCTAAGGAGGTTAGACTAAGTATCACCTTAAATTCTAACCTATGTTTCTAACCTAACTAATGAACATGGAGGAAAGGGACCTATGAAGGGGTGCGAGCCATGGGCGTAGTTTCTATGGCATTAAATGGGATGGATAAGTATGAAGGACAAGGGATTTGGTGGAAGTTTCAAACGGCTAGTGAAATCTGACGTGGCAGAGTCGCCAAATCTAGAAATGGTCTTTGATTTGTTTTTATCCATCGCCAACTATGGCGGTCGGTGGCAATGGAGATTGAGCGGGAATTTTGGAGTTAATGCAATTAATGAACTTGGTCTCCGAGCTCGGATTTCTCGGGAAGACATGCAAAATGGAAAACTGGTAGTTTGTTTGGTTTTTCATGCGCTCCGGTTTTCTCTGATCATCGGTTCTTCGAACCACCCACTTGGTGTTGCATGTCAACTATGAGAATAACTAGCTCTTTTCTCTGTCGAGGAAAGTTTATAAGGCATGGAAATAACAAATTATTTTTGTTGAATCTAACGTGGAAAAAGAGGAGAAGGCTCGAGCTCTTTCAGTGGTCTTCTTCGGATTTTTAAGCAACATTACCAGGCATGTTAGGCCCTAACTTTTAAAAATCTTGCTTTCCTTCAAATGATTTCATTAGAACAACTCTGTTCAGATGATTTTTGGGTTCAGTTGGTTTTTATGGTAGCTTTGTATGAATTAGTTTGTTGTATCTTCTTACTGGCTCGATTTTGCAAGTGAACCCTTGATGGGTGTGCATTGTGTTTCGAACGGTTGTACTATCTTGCTGTGTTTTGCATTTCGGTTAGATTTTGTAGAAATGCTTGCAAGGGTAATGTTTGAAACAGACACTGTTGGAGTCCATGAAAAGTTTTCTTGGTAGATATCGACTTCTGTAGAAGCCTTGCTGTTTATACTTCTTGAAATGATAGTATGTTTTGGCTTCTGTAGAAGCTTTGTCGTGAATACTGTATGTTATTGGATATTGTGGGAATCCTTGAATAGATAGTATTTTTAACTGTTGTAGAAGTTTAATCGAGAATACTATATGGGTTCGATTCCTTTTTGAGTCCTGGAAAGGTAACATACGTTTCTACTTCTGTAGGAGTTCAGTCGTGAATACTGTATGTTATTGGTATAGTTGGAATTCTTGAATTTAATATTTATCTTGTATCTTTCTACTTCTGTAGAAGTTTATTTGTGAATACTGCATGTGTTCGACTCCTTTTGAATCCTTGAATCGTATATTAGGATTTTCCCTTCGGTATTAAGCTCAGTTGTGAATACTGTGCTTATTGACTCAGTTGGAGATCTGGATATGTAACCGGTGTTTTGACTTCTGTATAAGCTTGGTTGTGAATACCTATTGATATTGGCTCTGTTGGAGTCCTTAATATGTATCTTGTATTTAGACTTCTGTAGAAATTTAGTTGTGAAGACTGCTGGTGTTGAATTAGTTGAAAACCTTGAATGTTTTCGTAGGAATTCGGCTACTGATCTTGTCCACACTGTGTTTTCTTTTTAAACTCGACTCTGTATGAGTCCTTGCTATATTCGCACTATCTCGGCTTGGATGAAACTTTGTTGAAAATAATGATTTGATGATGACCTTATGAAGATCTTGTTGAGGTTATTATTTCCTGAAAGTGACTTCTAATTTACACCCATGTTGTATAACGTAGGGATTTGTTTCAGTTGAATGAAGCTGTGCAGGTTTGTGTTAGATTCAGTGTGAATGTCACTAGGTATGCATATGGAAACGTCATTTGTTTTAATGCTATCTAGCCTCTTGTTTGACTGTGATAAAGAGGTTATTCATTTGATTTCGGCTTTTGATTTAAGTCCTTGCTGTGTTTTAGTAGGGATTAGATTGAGCTGTATGTTGATGAGTGTTTCGACTCAGTGGGATTGTTCTTGTGTTTGAGCATGATTACGTCTTCTGTTATCATGAATATCTAGTCGTGTGCTTGACTGAAGTAAAGAGCTATTAACTGTACCTTGACAAGCGATGGCGTTGGATATTTTCTCATTTGTTGAATATATGGAAGGTTATGTGGAGTCTATTTGATGGATTATTCATCACTGCCTTGTCATGAGAGCTACTGTGTTGTTCAATAAGTTACAGGTAATTTTTATATTTGTATTTTGACGGACTGTATTTCTTCCTGTGGTCTCGACTGGCTTAGTCACAGGCGTATAATGTGAATGCATTACTCTTGAGTGGACGGTACAGTCATGAGCATGATTGGAAGGGACATCTGAATGTCTCGGTTTCTTTCTCTTCTGCTGTAAAGTATATGTTGATATATTTATATTTAATTGTTGGAATTGTTAATACATACTGATGGATTCATGAATTGTTAGGATATTCATTTTTGTTGAATGTAATGGTCTGTCGGATGTTTGCTTGTCCTTGGGATTCAGATGGATAGTTGTTTTGGATACATTTGTTCTTCTTGGTCACTAATATTTATGAAGAAATATCTGAAAAGTATCTAGGACTATTTAGTAACTATAATATGAGTTACGCGTTTATAGTCATGTTTGTATTACAAAAGAGCATAGTCTGAAATATGTTTACATGTTTGGTGAAATGATTTCATTTAAATAGGTTGTTTAATGAAAACAATTGGTGGATTGCAATTGTTTTAAGAATTAGTGCTTATCATGCTCAGTTCACCGAACTGACCCATGTTGACAATTTTTGCAGATGATTGCCATAAGTGGTAAAGGCACGCAGATCTGATAGGATGTTCAGATTGTTTAATTTGGTTTTATGATGAATTACAGCTTGATTCTCTAAATGTACTACTTGAAGAAAGATGTTCTTTTTCTGTTGAGTATTGTATCAAATATGTTGAATGCATAAAATGTATTTGATTAGCTTTGAAAGGAATGAAAAGAGGTATTTGTTACTTATGTGTTTGCATTCGTATCTTGATGGTTTGATCTTCTTCGGTTTGAATGATCTTAAGAGCATTGTTATTATTGTATAACTTGGAGACTTTTGTGATTATCTAAGTAAGCTTGCAAGGTTATGTGACTGAATACTAATGATTGTTTAGTAGTTCTATTATGTTCTATCTAAAGCTAAATTGGAATTCTAGATCACTGTCTTTTGGAAAGCTAAGGTTAAAATAAATCTGAGCAGGAGCTAAACGAGCTGAATAAATCATTACTTCCTAAGTCTTGATCTAAGTCAATACAACGTTTAATTGGATTCTTAATCACTATATCTCGATACTAACAAGTAAGATATAAATTCAGTTATGAGAACTGATATAAACAAAAAAAAGGGGGTTTGGTTAGCAATCTCATGTGAAGATTGAGGGTTAGTGTCCAGCTTCGTTGATTTAGAATTATGTATATTCTATGAACTCCTTGATGGGACCTCTAGTCTTAATAACTTCTCTTGTGTAATGGGTTTTACTAAGAAAGGTAATTCTAAGGTGAGGAACCCAGGGATTGGGAAAGACTACCCTTAAGGGAGCATCTTATAGTATAATTTTAACTCAATGTATGTAACACTTATTAATAAGTAGATCTTTTCGAGGCGGATTTAAAGGTTGATGGCACAAGTCAACTGCAAGGTTGTACCTTCGAGAATATTAGGATCTTCTCGAAGATACAACAATGCAGTGACTTATGACGACACCCTTTGCATTGATCGTTAAGATTTACACCTTAAACTCGAACAAGTTACTCTGGGACTAATTAGGAATGTGGTCACGTTATAAGGCTACCCTAGGAGACTCGGGGTATCTTGACACACTGGATTAACTAGGGTTGACCTAGTATGTCAGCGTATCCATAGTCCTCGGGAGCATCCCTATAACGTTGTTATCTTACTAATCTGTTCCTAAGTGAATAACTTGGGACAGGAGAGTCTGACAGAAGTCAGTATAAGACATTCTGCATAACATAGGAATGTGGTGAAGGACGTATTCCAGATTGACGAGTATGCCGTCAAGGAATACGAGACATAAGAAATATGTTTCAAATCTTTGGCCAAAGTATCGCAAGTCACTGATTGCGTTGTCCTAAGTCACCTAGTCTAAGGGATGAGATGCTTTGATGAATAATGGTAACAATTATTCGATAGGTTCCTTGACAAATCATTCTCGAATCCCGATTAGGAAGAGAACCGCAAGAGTGATGTGTTAAATAAAAACGCCAACTCTTAATACTCATGAATAGATCGGTAGATTACCGAGTCATGGAATGAATAGATCGGAGGTACTCCAAATCATTACAACTGCATATGGTTATCTGTTATGAGAATGGTTGTTTTGATTTGTGAGTTCTAAATTATGTATTTAGAACCAGGAAGCATTTACAAAAAAAAAAAAAAAAAAAATTTACTTGTTCTAATGTATAAAAATGAGGATGTTACAACATTGGATGAGATGCAAGTTGTGGTTGGAGAGATACTTGAAAAGGTAAAGAAGGGACTCAAAGACTGGAGTGAGTGCAAGGATACATTAAGAAAGTTTACTCCGTAGCTTTTGTTTCCTATAGTATAATAGTGCACTAACAAGTAAAGTGTTATACATTCTTTCAGTTATTGTATAAATTCATTATTTACTTCTTTATTCTTTGGAGAGACAAGGCATGATTACCCATTCCCGGGGTGGAAATGAAAATAGTGTGGGGTAATGTTGACTGGAAAAATTTGTGCCTAAGTATTAAAGGAACATAAGGATGGAGGCACATAAATGGGGTGTGTAGGTGCATGCATAAGTTTGGCAAGAAAGGGCCCGCCAGAAAGTCAGAGTTCGAGACTTAGTCGTTTTGTATGTTACGGGATAAGAATAGGATTGAGTGCAGAGAACATATTGGATAAGAACAAGAAGACTTGTGGACATAAGCAAAGGCTATTTTTGGAGCAAGTGGAAGATCAAACTTCATGCAAAGTTAGAGATAATGATAAGATTTGATCTATAGTTAATTATAGGTAATCTATTGTTAGGAAAATTTTACATGCTTCTTGATTACCTTTGTAAGTGGTGCATGGCTATTTTGAGCATGCAACCTATTTTGAGAGTGCATAGGTGGTGAAGGAAAGTTCCCACCCCTATATATATGTATTGATTTGCATGGGTTTATAGATTAGATGGAGAAACAAAGTTATGTTGCTGGTATGATTTTACATGCATGAATTTGTATTATTACTTTTGGGTGTATTCAACTACTATGTTTTATGGTGCACTCATATAGTAGATCATTATGGATGGTTACTGATTATTGATGTCTCTATTAATGGTTATTATATGGTAAATATGATCTTGATCCTTGTTTGATTCATTATGCACTATGGTTGTGAGCTGATTTTTGTTATTCTTTACCTTTAATTACTTGTTATGGATATGGAATATATGAATGATCATGTTAACATCTTGACAAAGATAGTATAAAAAGAGGGACCGTAGCTTTGTGTGCTTCGGGTTAGCACTCGATCTATCTGGGTGATGTGTCAAAGCATGCCTAGGGTTTTGAGCAAGATATAGAGACTATATTTTTGATGTTTTATAGAATAAAATCAACAAAATTCCTTGTGATTTTGGGATAGGATGAATAATATTTGTAGATGTTAAATGAAGTTGGTGGCACTGATTATTGAACTCAGCCCACAAAATTTGATATGTGAGGACTTCTTGAAGAAATTTTTGGTGTTGTGGATGTTCCTACTTGTCTTGAGGATCTATGGAGTGATAGGGATTCGATACTTGACAAAAAAACAAGATGCAAGAATGTGTAAATGAATTATGAATATCTCCAAAAGAAGAGTGAAAATTGCTTTCTATAATCACCGGTAATTTGTTAGAATCGTCGGTGATCTGAATATTAAGGGGAAAATGTTTATGAGTGGTTAAAACTACTTCCTAACCGGGGTTTTCAAGTAAATTTGTAAGGGAATATTATTAGGAAGAGGTTATATGAGTTTGGGAGGTTAGGAGGTTGGGGTAAAATGGGCTAGGGATGATTTGAAAATGGTTGGGTAGTTTTAGAGGGGGTTAAGGTAATTTTCGTGAGTAAATAGTAATTTATGAGGGTGTAAAAAGTTAATTTTACGATATGAGGGAGATGACTTAGGATAGTGATATAATGATAGGTTTACTAGTTTAATGTGTGTATGTAATAGGTATGAGGGAAGTAGGCATGTGATAAAAACTAGGTGTCAACATTTTCCCCTTTTATCGAGTATTTTTTACGGTCAAATTGCTTGGATAAATATAGTTTGAGATATCTTAGTTTTTGTTTGGATAGGTGACCTCCAAAACTGGGGTGATTGTGACAAAGTGTAAGAATCACCATTTTTATTGATTTGATTGGATAGTTTGACATGTGTGTTTCATTTTAAGTTTCCCCAAGATGAGGTATCGAAACAAGATGGAATCAAGTGATAGGGGAACCAAAGGGTTCGTGTCCTATAGACATATGATTCGTAGGGAGAAAAGATATGTTGCAAAGACTAGGGAGCCAAGTGATAGGGTAACTAAAGGGTTTGTGTCCTATAGATGTATGAATTACCAAAGGTGCTATAGTTATAAAACAAATCCGTGAAGGATTTGTTGGTTGCAAGGATTTTGGGGTCCTCAAAATGAGACACACTGGATAAATGTGTTATGCAAGTGTGATAAATTTTTTAAAGTATCTTTTTATGTTAATTTTTTTGTGTGTTTTTGATAGTTAAGAGGAATCGTGGCGATTATTAAAAACCGTAGCTGATTTGACACAATCTTTGGAGATTATGGGAATCGTTGTCAATCATAGGAATTACAAGCAATTCCAAGGTGGATAATCAGTGCCCTATAAATAGTCGGTTTGATCACAAAAATTTCATTTGTATCATGTGATTTTTGAGATTTAGAGTCCTCATTGAGTGATTTGTGATTGATAATTGAGTGATGGAGGTTGCAGGAGCATTTGGAAGGTAGAGGAGGCCCATCCAGGGGAGGTAGGTACCTTTTTTGGATTTTTTATATGTTTTTTATTAGTTTTAAATTTGTTTTGTTTATGAGGCCCGTATAGCAAAGATGTTTATTGAGTCACTGAATCACTGGTGATTTCATCAAATCACGTATGATTTGGATGAAACATCGGTGATTAGGGGGAATCGATGGCAATTAGTGTTTTTATGCAAATTTGATTGAAATCTTGTGCCGATGAATGTTTTATATTTTATGGATGCATGTGAGGAATAAATTGACTATCGTAGAGATAAGATTCCCGTGATCTGAAGGATGTGAGGGTTGATTAACTAAAATTTGGGTTTTAGTAATAATTTAATATAGAACAACAATGTAATAACTAAAACATACTAAAATATAAGAGCTAGATAATTTATTAGATATTTTAAATGAAATGAAATAAATGAGATAAAATAAGCACCCTTCATCACATTCACCTAGCCATGACCCCCTTCACCCCACTAATATTAATTTAATTAAATTAATGCATTATCCTCACTATATTTATTATTTAAATATCTTATTTTAAATAATATCCACACATACAGTTCACTTAGACACCTCACCAAGCCAACTCAACCTAAGACCTATTCTTAGTAAGTTGCCATAACTAACTAAGACATACCCAAACCCTAAAAATCAATGCCTACATTCCCTCTAACCACATTCCCGCATGCTCACAAGAAGCTCCCAGTCTAATCCATGGGTTAATGACACGATATCCAAGGAAATCAAGAGGATCTCCCTAGTTTAGTAAACCTAGGAAATCCCACCTTGACCGACACCGGTTACCCCTAACCATCGCCGTAAGCCGAACCAACCGCCATCGCTACCCTTTTTAAACCCCAAAAAACCTTATTCTCAAGGTTAGAAGTTGAAGTTGGAAGCAAAAAGGTTTGGTGAGCATTATCACATCTCAAAGAGATAACACATCTTCAGAGAGTGAATTCCAACTGAGACCACACATGCAAGGAAGGAGACCAAACATCTTTTCCTACATAGTCATCCCAGCCATGATCTAATCTAACCAAGAAAGAGGAATGCACATGCAGCCCATGCAGAAAGCTTTCCTTCAGTTGGTGATCACTTGCAACCTTCAAACCTCTCATCAACACCTCCATCCCTCACTCACAGCATTCAAGACTGAATCCAAGTAAGTATAACGTCATACTTCTCTGGTTTATTTCATTTCATCATTATTTTATCATCTATTGTTTACCTAGCCACCTATTGACCTTCTCCAACATTTCCACCTCCATATACCCATTAAAGCCTCACCAAGCCTACCCTAGTCACCCAATACCTTGTCCCGACCAACCAAATTCCTTTGTGTAATCACAAAGGAGACCTAAAGCTTGTTCTGTGACATTTCCAGATTTCACAGTAATCGCACCGGTCACACTTACCTGCCATCGTTGTTACCCTTGACCGACATCGGTCTCTGTATTTTCCCACACATCCTAGAATAGAGACCTACCCACTTAATTTCATCTCACCCTCATCCACCTGTGATCTACCCGAGACCTCTGTCAAACCTACAGAACCCAAAACCAATCATTTGACCTTTGGATTCTATTCTAGCTTAGCTTGTTAGATTAGATCTATTTCTTATTGTGTTTTAAGTGAGATACCTAAATCATTTCAAATTACAATAGGATTTACTTTGTTTACAACATTAAATTGTTTAAAATAGTGGACTGACAACCATCTAGGAAGTATCACACTTCCCGGATCTAGCATACGCTAGGCAGTTCACTGCCCATATTGTTTAATTCCTTCTTGTGGTCTTGCTTTGCATTACAGGTAGTTCCTCCTAGCCAAAAGGAAGCTCTCATGATCAATTGTGGATTCGGAAGTCATACGCATGCAACAACCCATCAACCAACATTTGAATAAGTATTCCTCCTACGCCCATTACCCTATCTGTTTCATCAACACTTCAAAGAAACAATCTAAGAAAAAGGTGAAACATTTTGGCATGCTCTGGTGGGACCCATCCGGGGTTCCTTGCATTTCATTCATTCCTAGGAAAAGTTGTGTGTTTTTTCCCTTCTGAAAAGCATACACACTAATTTTCTTCCTTGGTAACCCACCTCTTCTTTCTATTTTCTCTAAAGGAAACTTTTCTTTTGGTGTAATTAAAAAGAATCATTTCTTCATGTTTTCTGCATTGTAGTGAAAGAGCATCCCTCTTCCTCTTCATTTTATTGTGTCATCCAATTTCACATTTCAATTTGGGCTTAAAAATAAGTGCATTCCATTCTGATTTATTGCATTAGCTCACATTAATTGAGGGTAACCTATACGCTAGAAGTCATGCCTAACTGATGGTTGACAAATGAATCGTAGAAAAGCACTTCTTTCCTTTTCTCTTTCTCTGAGTCTTACCAAACCTCACAAAAATTCAAAATACATACATTCTTAAACAACATCCTACCTAGAAGAAGTTGTAGGTGATCACATGATCACGGCACAATGGGCACCTAGCTGCTCTGTCGAGTCATACTTCAGAGCGAAGCCCACCCCCACCATAACATACCTGAAACCTCACCTTTTAGATCTCCTTCTTTGTAGGAAGCCATCCTCACCAAAAAAATATTTCACAATTCATGTGTCAGTCCCTAAATAGCATAAGCTAAACAAACATAATAGAAAAGGCACTCCTAGGATCACATTTTCTTAGTGTTTCTACTTGGCTTGCATTTTGAGGTGAGAGATCACGTTCTTCACTTTTTTGTTCATCCTTGCATGCTCCTCATCACAACTGGTGTATTCCAGCTTCACCTGAGTGTGCTTGGGCCATATCATCATCATTCTCAAATTTGGGTCTGATTCTACATCATATTTTAATTCACAACCACTTTTCTTTCATCATTATTTCAATTTCACAGTAACCATCGTCAGTTACCTCTGACCATCGTCGGTTATACCCAACCGACGTCGGTTCCAGGTCCTTTTTCTAACCTACTCAAAAGGACATTTTCATTCATTTTTTCTACTTTTCATAGTCCCTGTCACTGTCATCATTCCCATTGATGTTGTAAACATCATCAGATTTGGCATACCTATCAAATTTTACCTTCTACCTTGTTGTTCACTCACTATCCATTTTCTACAGTAACCGGCAATGCAGTTACCCCTGACCGGTGTTGGTTTTCCCTAACCGCATCGGTTAGCCTGTTTCACATTCCAGCCACCATTTGGTACTTAATCTACTTTTTTCACTAGATTCACCTATTCTTGTTGTTCTCTGTGTCATTTACAGAGAAGTAGCCCTACTTGATCAGTACTGGTTCACATGGTGTTGACCCAAAGACAAGCAAGCACACTCATATTTCACGCCAGTTGTCAACCACTCCCACCTAGTCCTTCACCACCTTCCATTTTATCACCAGCCATGGATCCCATCCAACCTATTACTATCACTACCAGAGATGAGGAGTTTGCATGACTCCTTGACCAAAACCCTGCCACCTTATAGTTTTACCTTTCCCACTCATCCACTCGAGATGCCTCAGGTCAGTTGATATACAACATGCCCGTATCTATCCCCCCGACTCTCGCACCCACTCCCGCATCAGCCCCATCTAGCTCCGTGCTACCCGCATCTACCTTACCCCCAGTCATTTCAGTTAGGTCCTATACCCACTATGACTGCCACATCTGTTACCTCCGTGGCACCCATTACATCCACCGTACCCTCGACAACTACCCCAAACACAATCTCATCCACCCCTAATGTCTCACACATACCCATAGCTACATTACCACCTCCAATGTCGGTGACCCCTACCCCATTTCAGAATGTGGTCCTTTCCATTCCACAATCATTAGCCCCTATTGCCACTAGGGTTACCACAACCCTTCCACCCCCATATACATACTATCAACAACCTCCCGTTTCATCCATTATACACACTAGGTACATACCCCTATTTCACTACCTTCTTCTCCACCAACCTACATGGCAGCCCCATACACTGGAGTGCCACCCCTATTATATGCCCAAAACCAACCTCTCATGCTATAGAGGCATCCAATCATCACAACCCACCAACGACCTAATTAAATTGATGTTGACAAGATGCAGACATTGGAGGCATCGGTTTCGCTCCTCCATAACACTCTCACCTATGATGAGATTTGCAACGAGCCCATTCACCCATCCATTCCTATCCATTCATACCTCATGCATTGGGAAATGCCTAAATTCAATCATTTCAATAGCAAAGAAGACCCACAAAGAATTTGCGGTCATTCAAACACGGGTGTTATCTGATCACTCATGATGATGCCTTGCTCTTGAGAACCTTTCCCATGTCCCTCACTGACCTGCATTAGATTGGTATAGTGGGTTACCTAAACACTCTATATTCTCATTCAATCAGGTAGCCCAAGCCTTCTTGGATCATTTCTCTATCAATATCATCAAGAAGGTTACCATGACCGATCTATATTCCACACGTCAGTATGAGGACAAATCTATCACAGATTTTGTCACTCACTGGCGTAACCTGATCAACCAACTTACCTTCCAATTGCCACAAATAGAACTCATCGAGCTCTTCACATGGGCTTGTGCTAGACATATCTCACCGACCTTGCAGGTCCAAACCTTCCGAACATTCGATGAAGCATTCACTATGGCACGAAAGTTAGAGATTCGGGCCATCGAAGAGAAGAAAATCCAATTACGCAATAAGAATTCGCATTCAAGTCAATGATACCTCTTCTTCTTCCAAACCACAAACCAATTATTCAAAAGCTAAGGGCACCACTAATGCAAAGGGTACTTAAGGCCGCCCAAAGACATCCATCAAATCAAAGCTACCCCTCATCTAATCTCTCACCTGTCCAGACTTTTCAATTCAGATGAGAGCAAAAAATATACCCCAATCGGGAGCCTTACTCTTCTATCTTAGAAAAGCTTATCAAAGCCGAGCCATCACTCTTCCACCTATAAAACCACACACTGGTTTTGACCCTGCTCACCCCATGCCCGCATGGTATAAAGAACATGATTTCTATAATTATCATCGAGTAAAGGGTCATAGTGATGGCAACTACATCACTTTCAAAAATATTGTCCAAGAAATGCTCGAGAAAGGTGAGTTAACCATGGATAATCCTAATGCACCTACCAACCAAAACCTACATATCTTCAAGAAACCATTTCCTAACCATGCCCCTTCATCTGATCAAACCGGTGAGACCTCCACTCATGATACCCATACCCGCGAGGTTCACGCTATCTTTAATGACACACCTGTCACCTCCCAATTACCCCATATTCCTTCCATAGAGGAGATCCTAGCCCGAAATCCTCCTTCCGCATCGAACCAACCTCCCCTATTCCTTCACCAACAGAGGAACACCTTTCATCTCCTTCATCACCTACGGAGGAATCTTTCACTAACATTGAGACCATCTCACCCCTGGCTTCACCACTTAGAGAGCCTTTAGCTATAATACCTCCTCCACCCATAGAGGAGCACCCATTACCTCCTCCACCCATAGAGGAGCACCCATCATCTCCACCACCTATCATAGACCCAGTTGAGATACCTTTTCCTCTTGGCGAGCATTCTCCATCAGCCACCCAAAATCCTACAGACCTACTTTCAGCTCTCTTACCCACTGAAGCTGAAGCTAGCCAATTCCCCATCTCTAAGACACATTTTATGGGAATTTCCATTAGGTCCTCACCAACTCCACCTATAGACATTCCATTCTCACATTTGGCTGATCACTTAGATTATGTGGATAGGGCTCTACTATGGGGGCACCTTTTACTCCCCATCTCAACACAGATGCAGAGATCCCTTGCTGATACCTCCACTATCTACCCAAAAACATTTCACCAATCAACCAAACACAACCACCTCTATCACAACCCCTTCCATGACACCTGTTATAGCTCACACCGCACCCTTACCCATAACTCAACCTACACCTAAACCCAAACCCATACCTACAACATTTGCTTCAACTAAACCCATTACCACTTTAGGGGTCACCCCACCACCAGCCTTACTCATCCACCTATCAAACTGGATTTAGCTACATCCTCCAAAGTCAACACCATACCTACTCTGACACCCAAACAGAAGCACCAAACCCATAGAACTCATACCCACTGCGCCAATCACACCTACACCTGTCCCATCCATCTTAGGATCTCAGCTTCCCCACATGGTCAAGAAACCTCCACCCATCAATAAACCAAAAACACAACAAGCCCATTCCTTCCTCACAAACCTCTAACCTACCTAGATGCCCAACCCAACTTACACCTACACCTGTAGCCTCTTTACCACCCATACCTCCGATACCCTCAGCTATTGCTTCACTACCCACTACACTTCAGTCATTGTCTCACGCACCTCAAGCATGACCCGTGTCATCTACCTTCACAACACCCCCGTTATCCCCGTGGGTAACTCACCCTCTTCCTCCATCATTATTTTCCTTCTAGACCTCATACACCCACATCACCTTTACCCAAGAAGGTGCAACCCAAAAACAAAACTCCACTACCCCACAATAAGGTAGTCAAAATGACCACACACCCTCCTACCCATCCATCTACTATACCCATACCTAAACAAACACGACCGACCTAAAACCCATGGCACCCAAAACCACCACCAAACACCCCAAACCCATGGCTCCCAAACCCATGGCTCAACCCCTCCTCTTCTAAAGATCATTCCTCAACAATCACCTACACCTACACCCAAACCCACATTCACTTCCCATTGTGATCCACTAGCAGGTCTTATGCCAAAATTTTAACCAACCTCCTGAGACCTCTGTATCATCACATTACCGCCACTCAGACCTTATGACCCCCTCAAACCCAAGCCAAAAGGGTTTGACGATACTAAAATTTACACATACCATCATGTGCCAGACACGATGTGGAGAACTAGCAAGGCCTTGAAAACCATCCTTATCCAATTGTGTCCACCAAAACCAACTTTGATGATGACAACCTTCTCGACGAGGATCCTACTTCACCAACACCCATTCCCACACTACCCACTCAACGACCACAACCTCCACCCTCACCTCTCCTAGAGCCACCCCAAGATTTGAAATTAACATGGTTCACATCAGAGAACTTGCCACGCCACCACCCAAATGTCATTGCACCCAACTGACCTCACAGGGTTTTTCTCCTCCGGTAGGTTTTTTCCCCATCGTGTCATTATACCACTCACCCTACACCTTCTCCATTTTCCAACTCCCTCAAATCAACATGATACACGTCACTACACATGCTCAGAAGGACAAGGGAAAAGAAAAGGCAACTGACCCACCAACCAATCCTATACCCAACATACCATCTGCACCCATACCTAAAATAACTATCCACGGCCCCACGTACCCCATTTCTAATGGCATCACACATCACACCATGCTCAAACAATTACACCAATCACCCCTCAAAATTTCCTTATATGACCTCATCCAAACCTCAAAATCCCATCATCAAGCTCTCATGGAGGTTCTTCAATCAATTGAGGTTTTACCTAATGACCCTACACCCGTAGCCTCCATTATCACACCCCATCATGTAGCCTCTCTCACCAAATTACCACCTTCATCTTCACCCCACCTTGTTCACCAAGTGGCCTCCCTTAGCTTCTCAGAGGAAGAGATCGCACCACACCAAAATGATGACCCAGACCCAACCCTCTTCATCTCTATCCACATCGATGACATATGGGTACGCCATGTGATGATTGATGGGGGCTAGCATTAACATCATTTCATCCCATGCATTCACTCAAATGCATACCTGAAAATTACATGCATAAACACCTTGGTCATGTTGCATTCATTCAATGATGCTATCACCTCTACACTAGGCACCATCATCCTCCACATTCGCATGGGCCCCCGCACTATTCCCGAATTGTTTTACATTTTGGAGGGGGAATTCCAATATAACTTGTTGCTTGGTAGACCCTAGATCCATGTCATGGGTTGTTCCTTCCACTTTGCATCATTGTGTAAAGTTTGAACACGAAGGACACACCTATACCATTCTAGCTGACCCATCACCTTTTAAAACATGCAACATGCTTTATCGACCCAATGATGTGCTCATACCTATCAAGCCATCTACCTCCACGACCACTACCACTTCACCTACACCTCCACCTACCAATACAACCGCTGCTCTACCACACATACCTCCTCCATTCCTACCACTGCCATAACCTCCATGGCTACCCCATCAGCTTCCCAATCCATTAACTCCACCTCCGCATCGACCTCCGACACATTATCCATACCAGCTACCTACATACCAACCACTGATCCCTTGGAAGGTGTTTTTCAATGCCTCACTTTGGGGAGTACCGCCTATATAGTGTCAACACATTTCTTACTCCACAAGAGTATGGAAGCCTTCACCAACACCCTCACTATGATCACCATATAGAGAAACGTCCTTTATGGTCCTCCCCACCTTCATACTAGTCTCACCTATGGGGGACTTGATACAACCACTTACACACCTGAACCACCATCACAAACCCACCCATTTTCCACTGACTTCCAATCACTTACCAATCACCATTTCACCCACACCTTCCTACGCACCACTGTGCATGGAAGGGTTTTGGTTTTGGATTTTACGAGCAAGGCCACCATACCATTATTCCATGTACCACCCACAAACATAATGACCATAGTGGTATCGGCTTCCCAAACCACCTACCAAATAGGCCCGCATTGAACTCATTAAGGACACTAGCCCTTCTCCACCTTCTTCACCCACTCCACCTTCATCACCACCTTCACCGACGGAGTCGATGGATCCTGAATCTATCCCTCCTAACTTTTTTTTTCATAAACACCATTTCCTTGGGGCCTCTGACTTATCAACGTGAGGGCAAGGCCCCTTCCACTCTTCCCTTCCTATCTCGAAATGATCGATGATGACACACCTACAATTAACGTCATTCAATGTCAGGATGATGAATCCATACTCACCTACCTTGGTGCAGAAGACTCATATATTCATCGGTCATTACCCTCTGAGATGCAAACCATGTTGAATGAATCGACTATCGAGATCAACATTCATACTCAGATGACCCACACATCCTAAAGATCGAAAATCTTTAGATGCTGCTGAAAAGAAGCCATCACTTCTTTTCTCAGAGATCATAACCACACTTTCACTTGGTCTTACGCAGACATGCCCGTATTGACCCCACCATAGTGGTCCACAATATCGTAACCATTCCCGATGCCAAACCCATCAAACAAAAGCTGAGGAAAATGCACCTCATATTGCTCTTCTCATCAAAGAAGAACTTCAAGTGCCTTCTTTTCGGTTTCCTTCATCTTACCCATTGATTATCCTCATTGGATTTCTAACATTGTCCCTATTACTAAAGCAATAGGGGGACTCCACATTTACATGGACTTCCATGACCTCAACCTAGCCTACCCAAAGATGACTTTCCCTTACCTGGTATTGATCAGTTGGTTGACCTCACCGCTGGTCATGAGATGCTATCACTCATGGATGGCTTCTCGGTTATAACCAAATTTTTCTTTCCCTAAGATCAACACAAAACCTCATTCATCACCCCATGGGGGACCTTCTACTATCGAGTCATGCCTTTTGGCCTTAAAAACACTAGTGCCACATATCAACGGGCTATGACTTACATCTTCCATGACATCATGCATCGTATATTGGAAGATTACGTGGATGATCTCTTGGCCAAATCTAAACATCACTCCGAGCACCTTACCATCCTCAAAACCATCTTTGACCGCCTCATTAAATATTACATCCACCTTCAGCCTAAGAAGTGCATCTTCATGCGGTTCTCTCAGAAAGCTCCTAGGATTTATCATTTCCCTCCATGGTATAGAAGTTGACCCTACTAAAGTCAAGGCCATTCTAGAAATGCCTCCACCCACTAACCTTAAACAACTCCATAGCCTGCAAGGTAAGTTGTAGTCTATTCACCATTTCATTTCACAATTATCTGATCGGTGCAACCATTTCATCATCTGCTCAAGAAGGATGTCTCCTTTAAATGGGATGATGACTGTCACAAAGCTTTTGAGGCCTTAAAACAATACCTTCTCCAACCACCCATACTTATCCCACCTAAAGATGATCAACCTTTTTATCTATACATATCCACTACCGATCACTCCTTGGGAGCCATGCTCGCTCATCGCGATGAACAACACAGGGAGCAGGTGGTTTATTATATCAGCCGTACTCTTTTGGACTATGAAACCCGATACACCCATCCCAAAAACTTTCTTAGCCTTAGTTTTCATTGCCACCAAACTCCGTCATTACCTACTCAACCACAAAACCTATGTTGTGACCAACACCAACCCCTTACACTTCATGTATGCCAAACCTTATCAAAATCAGCATGCCGCACGATGGCTTATGCTTTTAGCTGATCTTGACCTTGAATTCATTCATCAAAATTCCATCAAGGGCCAAGCTATCACCAACCAATTGGTCGACGCACCTATTTCTGGGGATCAACCCTCTAATTTTGACTTTCCAGATGAGTCGATTGCTACCCTTTCCCTGGATGAACCTCCTTATCAAATGACACTCTTTTTTGATGGTTCCAAGTGTCAGCGTGGGGTGGGGCTGGTATTATCCTCATTCCTCTTGATGGAGAACCCATGCCTTTGTCTTTCAAACTAGATTTTGAATGCACCAACAATATTTCCAATACAAGCACTCATACTAGGTCTCCAAGCCGCCTATTCCCTAGATGTCAAATCAATCAACATCTTTGGTGATTCTCAATTGGTCATAAACCAAGTCAATGGTATGTACCAATGTCATAACGAGATACTTCAAAAGTATAAACATCATGTAGACATACTTTTGACCACCTTTGATCATTACACCCTTCAAACCATCCCACGTTCCACCAACAAATTTGCAGATACCATGGCCTGCTTAGCTTCCCAAATACCCGCTTCACCCACCGATTCCAAAATCTTTGTCACCGTACAATGCCTCCATTCACCTTCTTATTTACCTCATGATGTTTACTCAATCGGAACCAATACCCCTAACTTGAGTGACCTTTGGTATAAACAATACTCCACTACCTTTCTCTCTCCATCTTACCTCCTGATCTCACCCATAATCAGACAACGTGCCTTCCTTAAAAAGGTCTCTCATTACATTATCCTGGGAGGACTCCTCTATAAGCATGGCATTTGATGGTATTCTCTTACGATGCCTCACAAGTTCTGAAATTCCTTATACCATTAAGGAGGTTCATGATGGCATATGTGGAGGTCACTTTAGTGGCCTTGCTATTGCTAAGCGTATTCTTCACCTAGGCTATTATTGGCCGACCCTTAACCATGATTGTTGTGACTACATCAAACATTGTGTAAAATGCCAACAACATTCCAATCTTCATCATACACCTAGTCATGCCTTACAAATCACTCGTGACCTTTGGCCCTTCTCTCAATGGGGTTTGGATCTTGTCGAGAAATCAATCCTCATTCTTCCCAACGCCATCAATGGATCATCACTACTACCAAATACTACACAAAATGGGTAGAATCCATCCCACTCATTTCCATGAAATTTGAGAAAATATGTGAGTTCATTAACCACCACATCATTTGTCACTTTGGTGTTCCTCATCACCTCATCACTGACAATGGAAAACAATTCAAAAACAAAACATTGCAAAAAATTTGTGATGCCTTCGGCATTCAACTTAGTTTCTCATCACCCTACTACCCACAAACCAATGGCCAAGCTGAATCCACTAACAAAACCCTCAAAAAAATTCTCATGAAAGTGGTTGATGATACTGGGAAGGATTGGCATATGCACATTCCTTTTGCCCTCATGGGCATACCGCACTAGTATTCACTTCCACTGGCCACACCCTTTTCTCTGGTCTATGGTACAGAGGTTTTTCTACCTCTCAAGTCTAGATCCCCTCACTCCATATTTCTCTCCATGACATGCTCACTGATGATGAATTTCGTCGAGACCATTTAGCACAACTAGAGTTATTAGACGAACATCGTCTTAATGCTCTGATCACCTTCAAGTTTACTAACAATGTATCAAACATGCCTATGAAAAATGTGTTCACGAACAAACCTTCCAAGTTAGTGACCTTGTCCTGAAAGAAAATCAACACGTAACCAAAGCAAAAAAAGTAAATGGGGAAAATTTTCTCCTAATTGGCTTGGACCATACATCGTGACTCATACCTATGGATCAGGTGCTTATCATTTATCTTCTCTCGATGGTAAACCCGAGCCTAAGCCCCTAAATGCCTTGCATCTTCGACCATTCTATTGTTGACTCATTGTCCTACCTCACCCTTTGTCTCTCTCCAGGCTCATCCCTTGAGCGCTACCCACTCCATACACCTCCCTAACAATTAAACCAAAATCATGTGAGTACCCATCACTTGTTATCTTCCCTTGAATATGTGTACCATGGCACTGCACATAACATGATTCTCATGGATACTTTTCATCTACCTTAGATGAGATCCCATGGTCGTTTCACCTTTCCTTTTGAACAAGAGTCCTATCTTTCACCTTGGTCTTGTCCATGACTGCAAAGACCTCACAATGGGACCAAACTCCTTGAGTCAAACTTCTAATAAAAAGATGACTCCCTCAAAAGGACATCTTCCTCTCGACCAATTGTTGCTATAAATAGACTACTCCCATGAAGGACAACTATGTAAAGCTCTTCAAAAAAAAATGAGAGCAACCGAAGCTTCCCATCGATCAACTTCACAAAGACCTCAAGGAGTTCAATTTTTCCCATATAGACTTCCCGCATCGATCATTCTATCTCAACTATAAGTCAAAACAAAAAAAAATTTAGTCATGGACTTTCCCATTGTGACCTAGGACCTCTTGCCCAAAGGGCCTACTACCTCATACCATATAAAAATTAAAATTACCTACTCTTCACCCTATGAACCATGCCCACTCTCATTTCCTACTACCTCAAGGGACTTCTTGGAACTTAGACATTTGGTGATCATGTGACTACTTTTCATCATAGAACATGTCAATCATGTAATGTCTTTAGGGTCTTATGTTCATCACCTCCTCCAAGGTATGATCTACTCGGTATGATCCTACCCAATCAGGTGGCTTTATTTCCCCCTTTTATCTTTTAACCATCTTTGTTTACATTTTGATTACCTTATATAGGACTTGGTCCTCGACGCTTACTTTTGGGGTAATCTCCTTCTTTCACCTATAATCCACCCACACCTAACAAACCTAAACCCACAACATGCCCAAACACCTACCGACTCATTTTCACACCTTCTCATTTTCTTCCCTAGCTTATGGGAGAACTACATCGGCCTGAGGTCCCTTTTCACCGGGACTATGTAGGTAGCACTCCAGGGCATGGGGCCCTTGGAGGTTAGCTCAGCCATTCTCTACCCTAAAAAATTCATCAACCATGCCTAACTCACCATTTACATCACATTTCACTTAGTTCCCCTTTTATATACAAAATTGGAAATTAAGTCACATACATAACAATTTGCTACATATCTTATACATTTATTATGCCTACCAATTCTCTATCATCACTATGTATGGATTATACCACATCTCACATATGACCCATAGTATCATTCATTACAAAAAAAATGAATCACAACTTCACCTACTTTCAATATATCCATGCCTAACTCAACATAACTCATCCATGCCTATAACTTGACTCAACCATGCCTACCAACTAACCAAACCTAACTCAACCTCCATGCCTATAACCTGACTCAACCATGCCTATAACCTGACTCGATCCATGCCTAAACCAACCTGACTCCATCATGCCTAACTCACCTAATTTCCATCCACATCAAAGTAACAAATCCATATCTCATCTAACACAAGCCATAAACCAATATCTCATAAACACATCAACAAATCACAAAATACCATGTATCTCATCATATAAATCAATCAATATGTATCTCAATATACATGCCCATCTCATCATGTCCATCATCTCAAAAATATCGGCCCGCATGACGATATACAATACAAAATGGCATTGTACACGCAACTATTCTCATATATACAAAAAAAGAATGAATGAATCATTACATCAAATATCTCTTTTCTCTTTTCCTTTTGTCGTTTTCTCACTTCATAATAACAAATGAATAATAAAAATGTGGATTTTTTTTTAAACTAACCCGACTCTAACAACCGGTTACCTACCTTGACCGCATCGATCGCGTGCCCTACCTCACTGTCATCGGTTTCCTATACCGACATCGGTTTTCCATGACCACCATCGGTCATCCACACCTACACATTGCCCTCAATTAAGCCCCTTTTACCCCACCCCTCACCTTGATCCTTTACCCTACCCATTTACCTTACCTTTCCTAACCTCCTCATTTACTACCTCCATTTGTCCTCCTTTGGGGACTCATTATTTTACCCCTACCTTGGCCTTACCCATGCCGTGACCTCGATATTTGGACCTGGACCATCACTAGTGACCTTTGACCTCATGTGTTCACTATACCTTGTGGCATTGTTACCTGTGTTGATTGACCTAATGACCTTACCTAGCCTATTGTTGTGACCGTTTATCCTGACCCTACCTTTGGTGTACTAGAACATACCTAAACATTCCTGCACCTAACCTATGTTGTGTTTCCTGACCATATCCTATACCTTGGATACCGAAATCACTTCAACCTTGTTTGGATAAACCTATCGACCTTAGACGATGTAGAGTTTGCCTACTCTTCAACCCGGTAGCGTGTTGTAGTTTATATGTGTGTGTGCATTTGATTGTTGCTACCTTTGACCTTGACCCATTACCTAGATTACCCAAGTAGACCTTTAACCCTTTCTCCCCAAGCCCACCTACCTCTTCCTCCCATTTACCTTTTATCAAACCACTCACCAATTCTCCCTTCGCCTCATCAGTTCCTAGTTTGAGGGGGATCACCTTCACCCACACATGGGGCAACCACATCTTATTTTTGTTAGCGTCGCTTACCAATACAAGCTACGCAACAAAAAGGGCAAAATGTAGACACTAAAATTAGGTCACACTCCCTTTAGTCCCTCGACAAATAAGCACCCTTCATCACATTCACCTAGCCATGACCCCTTTCACCCCACTAATATTAATTTAATTAATTTAATTAATTATCCTCACTATATTTATTATTTAAATATCTTATTTTAAATAATATCCACACATACAATTCACTTAGACACCTCACCAAGCCAACTCAACCTAAGACCTGTTCTTAGTAAGTTGCCATAACTAACTAAGACATACCCAAACCCTAAAAAATGCCTACATTCCCTCTAACCACATTCCCGCATGCTCACAAGAAGCTCCCAGTCTAATCCATGGGTTAATAACATGAGATCTAAGGAAATCAAGAGGATCTCCCTAGTTTAGTAAACCTAGGAAATCCCACCTTGACCGACGCTCGGTTACCCCTAACCATCGCCGGTTAAGCCAAAACCATTGTTGGTTACCCTTTTAACCCCAAAACAACCTTATTCTCAAGGTTGGAAGTTGGAAGTTGGAAGAAAAAAAGGTTGGTGAGCATTATCACATCTCAGAGAGATAACACATCTTCAGAGAGTGAATTCTAGCGAGACCACACATGCAAGGAAGGAGACCAAACATCTTTTCTACACCCATCCCAGCCATGATTTGATCTAACCAAGCAAAGAGGAATGCACATGTAGCCCATGCAGAAGATTTTCTTCAGTTGGTGATCACTTGCAACCTTCAAACCTCTCATCAACACCTCCATCCTCACTCACAGGCATTCAGACCAGAATCCAAGTAAGTATAATGTCATACTTCTCTAGTTTATTTCATTTCATCATTATTTTATCATCTATTGCTTACCTAGCCACCTATTGACCTTCTCCAACACTTCCACCTCCATATTCCCATTAAAACCTCACCGAAGCCTACCCCAGTCACCCAATACCTCGTCCTGACCAAACAAAGTCCTTTTGCAATCACAAAGGAGACCTAAACCTTGTTCTCGTAACATTTCTAGATTTCACAAGAATCGGCACTGGTCACACTGATCGTTATCGGTTACCCCCGACCAACATCGGTCTATATTTTCCCACATAGCCTAGAACATAGACCTACCCACTTAATTTCATCTCACCCTCAACCACCTGTGATCTACCCGAGACCTCTGTCAAACCTGCAAAACCCAAAACCAATCATTTGACCTTTGGATTCTATTCTAGCTTATCCTTTAGATTATATCTATTTCTTATTGTGTTTTAAGTAAGATACCAAAATCATTTCAAATTACAATAGGATTTACTTTGTTTACAACATTACATTGTTTAAAATAGTGGACTGATAACCATCTAGGAAGTATCACACTTCTTGGATCTAGCATATGCTAGGCAGTTCACTGCCCATATTATTTAATTCCTTCTTATGGTCTTGCTTTTCATTACAGGTAGTCCCTCCTAGCCAAAAGGAAGCTCTCACGATCAGTGTGGATTCAAAAGTCATACGCACGCAACAACCCATCAACCAACATTTGAACAGGTATTCCTCCTGCGCCCATTACCCTATCTGTTTCATCAACACTTCAAAGAAACAATCTAAGAAAAAGGTGAAACACCTACAAAAACCCACACAAAAGCATCAAACCCTAAAAAATAAATATGCAAATGAATGGGTTAGATTTTCCCAACAAATGGATGGACTTATGATTGAGTACCGCAATACATCTGACCCTATGTAGTTTTATGTGTGTAATGGTGAGCCTAGGTTTCCTAATGCCAACTACGCCAATGTAGCGGAAATAACTAGATAAAAATGTAGAATGGTGGATGAAATAGAATAGAATCCCCTTCCTATGTAGTGTGTGATGCAAAATAGTGCCCAAATGTAGTCCCTTGCCTTATGTAGATAGCTAGCCCTTAGTAGAAATAGTCCACCCATAAGGTAGTATGTATGTTGTGTTTATATAGGGATATCTTGCTCAAATTTTGACACTAATGACCCGAAATGCCAACTAGTACCTAGGGGAATGGGAGGAAAAATCATAAAGACTGGCCACGAACATCTAAATGATAATAACCAAGTATGACTGGGACTAGGGTATCTATAAATGAGGGCCATGAAACTCAATGTGCCCTAATCCCTTCTTAGGAACCCTAGTCAGATACCAAAGATGACAACAAAGTGAATAATGGCATCTAAGACTCCCTAAGTGATGACCAAACTGTGCAAGTAGGTGACGACTGTGTAAGAAAAACAATGACGATAATAAATTGAGCTGATTATAGGACTAGGGGATGGGTCATTAGTGAATACTTTTCTTACGCAATATCCATATATAAAACAACATACTTGGCGATATAATTATAGTAGTAAGTGCATGATTTTGTGACTACATTTTCCCCCGTTTATGTTGGTGAGAGAAAGACTGGTAACATAAAGTCGATAGAGATACGTGCACTGGAGAAATACGGAGAAGCCCATGTTGTAGTAGAAAGTGAAGATGTGTAGAAAATCGTGTCGAATGAACCATATAGCATGTCAAACCATGGATCAATGTGTTAATCCATGTAACATAGAGAGAAATGTAATTTCGTGATAAATTATACTAAATGAAAGTGATGATTATGATATTAAATGATTGATAATTTTGCATGTTGTATGATGATGATGAGATGGGGTGGGGAGTGATCAATTCCCAACCCGAATGCGTGAATACGAATAACCAACCGGAGGATTTGGGCATCATGCCGCTAGAGGAAGAGTGTAGGGATAAAAGTGTGTTATTATCCAACCTTTAACTATGTTCTAAAGATCTAGCCACTATAGGCAGGACTCGATAAAACATTTTGTGGTTTTTGGATCCAAATAATTTTGATCAAACAGTTCACGCATATATGAGTGGTATAGGAAATGCACTCTTGCCCCGTTCCATGGGTGTCACCAAAATGTGTGAAGGCTTCCAAGTTATGTCATCTAGAAGCAAACATGAAATGTATGATGGCTTCTAAGTTAGGTCATCTGGAGAAAGTAACGAATGTAACTCCCAAGTTAGGTCATCTAGGAGGCTGCATGTGTTGTATTATATTGATTGAGTGGTATGATTTTGATTGTTAGAGACTTGAACGTGTTGATGAATTAATTGATTTATTCCTTACTACTAGATTTATTTTACACTAGTTTCTCTCAAGTTAGGTCATTGATGAACGATCACATTGAAATATTTTAACGCTTGTTGCCCTAGGTTAGGTCATTAGGGGAATCGATGAAATGTCGCATGGTGCATTAGTAAATGTTTGAAAATTATGGATTAATAGTATTGAATGATCAATTAATGATGCAAGGGGAATTATAGGATGACCCCAATTATATGCCCCCTTTCGGTGAAAGGGGAAGTGATGAAAAGTAAAAGCAAAGTGAGCCAAAAGTAAGCATGAAATAGATAGTGTATGATGAATATCGCCAAAATGTGTATAGATTGAGTAAAATATAACGTTAAGGATAAATAACATGTGTTTCATTTTCATGATACAATGGTAGGAGGAAATCTGAAAGAACACCGCAAACAGGGTGTAAATCGGAGTAGAAACACTCAAGATATGGAAAAAATCATGTAGTGTGTATTAATCAAGGAAATGATCATGAAATAATGACTATAGTAAAATGGGTAGGTAAAAGTAACTATAAATAAGGAGGTGAAAAATTGATTAGTCACTTCATTTTTCTTTTTGCATGAGTGAGATTGAGCTCTGAGTGTGGAAAGATGCCGCAAGTGAGAGCAACATGTCCTAGCCGATTTGAGATGGTAGTGACCATCGTAGTATCGTGTGTCTGAAGGAGGAGTTGGTAAGTGTGTTTTTTTCAAAAAATGTGTGTGGTAGTCATTTTTTTGAATTTTTGCAAAATTTTCATTATGAAATTTTTAAGATTTTAGACCTGGACAAGAGCGGTGAAGGCACTAATGGTCTTGAGGATAGGAGTGCCTAGATCTAAGCACTAGTGTCCTACTTTCAGGTGCCCCAATACTACTTTTAGGTGCCCCAATCCATAGAGGGTGTATCATTATAGAATGGTGTAAATGTGATTTTGGATGTGTAGTAATGTCATAAATGAGTGATTTTGATTTCGTATAGTGTTCTAACACTGCATTTGGTGTCATTTTGTGTTGTGCAGAGGGATATTCACTTGAGGAAGTTTTTTTGGGGGTTGTCATTTGAGTAATTTTCTTGGGCTAGGTTTTTTAGACAATGATTGGGAGGTTATGGACTGTGTCATCTTGTGAAACATAGTGTGAATGGGGGATGTGCCCCATAATATGCCTATGTTGACACTTTATGTGAGAGGTGGTGTGTAGATACTTGTACATTTTGGTTGCCTCACTTGGTGAGATGACAGTCACATTGGAGGATGTGTATTGCATACTATAATTACCAGTTGTTGGGGAGAGAGTACATGTCATGCCTTTGGAGGATATGGAGAGACAGATGTGAGCTATTAGATGGTATTTTGTGGGGACTCGAGTACCTACCGAGGCCCATATTATTTTGGATGTTATTTTGAGGTCAGGGGTTTCATGCTTGTGGAATTTTATAGTTGTGGTCATTTCTTCATCTATTGCAGTAGAGGGGGGAGGTGTGGGCATCTTGTATAAGATGCATGACATATGCCACTGGATAGAGGAGGAGAGTACCAGATATGTGTGGGTGTGGTGTGTCATGGCCCACCAATATCTAGACCTATATAGATTCACACGGGAAGAGCATGGAGTGGGAGAGGTGATATTATTCCATTGCATGTAGGAGCCTATGAGCACATAATAGTTTTGAGGCCATTTGGAGGTCCATGAGTAGAGTGGGCTAGACCAGATATATATGTGAGGAGATGGGTTGGTGTGTGTGGGCGTAAGATGGACATTGATACCTATAGAGCACTGATAGATATGATGGGGCTTGAGCCAATGATATGGAGGCCATACCGAGACTATGGAGGATGGCTAGAGGATGTTATAGAGCTATGGTGCATACAGAGGACTATGTGGTTAGAGGATTGATTCCCGGGCATGGAAAATTTATTCCGGTAGAGAGGATATCACAATAGTTTGGTATGGCTCAAGATGTGACCCCATATATTTATATATGGTTGAGAGCTATTAGAGAACCTAGGAGGACTTGAGCAAGAATAGGGCCCATAGGAGAGTAGTTAGTACCTCTTGGGCCAGATGAGGTAGACACGGAAATAGAGCCAATAGACTCAAATGATGTAGGGTGTATAGAGGAGTACCATGCATGGTGGGAAGCACATCGATGGGTATTCTTATTTCCATTGTTTGTAGATGCAACAGGATTGCCACAGGGAGGAAAGGGGAGGGGGAAGCACATTCCCCTAACAATGTGGCAGCAGATAGTGGAGTGTGAATCTCTATATATAGTTGCATTATGTGATTTATTACTTTCTTATGTAACACCGATGGTTATCTCTATGTTTTGATGGTGACACATATTGGTCCTTGATAGTAGAAACCTCCATTCACACATTGACACGAGAATGTGCCAAGTGATGTATTTGTGGGTGACGGGATACTAGAGCATGTGGATGACATTGCAAGTGAGAATGCCCATTTTTTGAGCTAGTTTTTATAGTAGTAGAAACATGTATAGTGTTACTTGAGAGATAGGAACAAGGAACACAAGGAGACACAACAAGTGAGAGAGGTGGTGGGTGGTTATCCATTAGCATAGAATGTGTTTGTGTAATTTATTACACTACAGAGTTGCTTCGCTTTGAGTAGTCTACAAAGAATACCCTATTACGTAGGCAGGTGGAGATATATTGAGGTCGCAACCAATGACATAGAGTTAGTGGTGAGGCATCGAGTTCTAGGGCTCTCGCAGTACTCGAGAGTGATAGTGATGATGAGATTTGATTTGTATTATTTTATATGATGTAGGGGAGTTACCCCAGATGATGAGATGTTTTATAATGATGATTGTACTCGATATATAAACATATTTTATTGGTATATGATGAGTTTATTTCATTGTGTATTGATGTCATAATGTGATTGATGATATATGATTCAGTGATTATTTTCGTAATGTATGTAACATGTTGGATATCATTCATGTTTATTGATGTAGACTTGTACTATGATGTTGATAATGATAGAAAAAATGTGTAGTGTGAATGATGATAGATAACATATGTAATTTGATTTGCTAGATATGATGCTTGATGAGGTGAATGATGTGCATATTTGTTTCATGGAATTTTTTATGAATATTTAGTGTAATAAGTACATTGGAATGTATGTAAATATAGATAATGTATGATTGTCAAACTAACGTGTTGTGATGAACACATGTTGACATGATAATGTAATGTGATCGTAACATGTTAGTGTGATGAATGGGGGAAGATTAGTGATGCCCCCCAGCATATGGATGATTAGGTTCATTTAGTTAAGACCCCTCAGTAATCAATAATGAACTGTGTAAAACAAGAGTGTGTCATTGGGAAATGATTGAGTGTGCTAGATGAATCGACAAAGCACGTGATGAAAGGTTATTATAGAAAAACCCTCAACAGTCATGTAAGAACCATAAGAACACAAGTGCATCATCAGGGGGTAAGGTGATAGTAATCACCTACCAAATACCAAGGCAGCATGAAGCAATGGAAGCATGTGGCATGGAAGCAGTGTGAGCATATGAACCAAACTGAATATCATGTGGAGGATCGGTGGGATGGGAGAATGTGGAGGATTGTGGTATTTGATGAATAACATGATGTGGTGGATGAGATGGATGAATTGGATGTGGTAGATGTGATGGTGCAATGATGGATGTACATGATGGAGAGTGCGCACGAGTGACAACTGTGGCGTGGTCGAATAATAACCTTAGCATTAGATGGAGGAGACAACTCAACCCGAGTAGAAACATGCCAATGAGGTACATGAGAGATGGGTCACTCACATGAGTGAGAGACAAAGGAAATTATGCCCTTATGCTCTAATTGTTACAATCTATCATGAATGGGAAACCAATCATTGTCCCTATGGCCATTGATGTGATGATAATTACAATAGGTTTGATCACGTTGACGTTGTAGATGATTTTTTGGATGATGATTATTAGAGGGAAAGTGAATTAGACACTCATTACGTAAAATACATAACACATCATGTGGTCTAGTTTGATGAGATAAGTGTAATGGTTCACGTGAAACATATGGAGTAGATGGCAAAGTAGTCTATTGCAAAGGAGGAGGAGAAGGATTCTTTTTTGATGTAGTAGGTTTGGATGAGCCCTAGCGTAAAGTAGGTATATGATCATAAGTAACTCTAGGGCCATTTTTGATGATAAAACATCGGAGGAAAGCATCCTCCATATCATAGTAAGTACTAATAGACCCAAATGGAAGATGAGTGTACCATTGTAATGCATCATCAGTAAGACTATGTTGAAATTCCTTAAGCAATAATCTATCATTAGAATAGGGAGCCATAACCATGTAGTAATGTTGAAGGAGTAAGTGAAATTCATCAAGTACCATCAAAGAATGTGAATGTAGACATGATAAAGTCTTAAGGAAATGCAAAGTTGTGAATTTTATTAGGAATAGGGTTGCCATGTAATTAATTGTTATCAATTGAAGCATAATAGGCCCTACTTTCTAAGGTGAGTGACTGAACCTGAGATTGTAATTGACCTATGGCATGCATGAGAGACAAAATTTCCTATGAAGGAATAGTAGGAGATGGCAATAATGTATTAAGCGGTTGTAACTTGCCATTATGAGTAATCATAGGTACCTCAAGAGAAGATAAAGGAGATTTTGATGATAAAGGCACACTAGGGGTAGGTGCTAGAGAAGCAATAGTAGACGAAGAAGATGGAACATCCATAGCAGTGGTAGGACTAGCATCGGAAACATCCCTAGGAGGTAAAGCAATCGATGGAGATACCTCGATAGGAGAAGATGAACTAACAAATGTAGGTGAAGTGTTAAGAGGAGATGAAATGGTAAGATAATAAGAACTAATAGATGGAGGTGACTTGTGCATGATGTTAGATATAACCTCAAGAGAAAGTGGAGTAGGAGATTCAGACTCAATAGTATGAAAAGTAGTAGAATCATGACTATCAATTGTATCATCGACATCGATAAAGACTCAAATATGAAAATGTCATTAAGTGTACTATCAATAGGATCATCAACATAATATGAGAGAGTATGTGAACTAGTATGTGATGGATTAGGAGAAGTAGTATAAAAATAGGAGAGTCATGATATGTAGCCATAATAGTGGTATGACTAGGAGGAAAATCAATATGAGAGCTATTTTCAAGACCTAACATGTAATCAATAAGAGAATCATCTAGAATTTCCTTAGAAATATCGCAAGAGGATCACTAGTAGCCGTATAGCATGGTGTACAACAAGTGAAGGCTATCGGATCTGAAATGATACTAATGCCAATGGGGGAATTTTCAAAACTAGTAGGTACATATTGTTGACCATCTAAGAGTTGTTGTTGAATATGGTCTAGTATAATAACATTACTATAGAGAGTCATGAGTTCAGCGATAACAACCTCATCATAGATTGGATTGACACTAAAGTGTGACATGATGGGCCGAGAAGGAGAAGAGCTATCCTTAGCCATTAGGGTTTGAAGTGGATCCTAGGGAAAAAGAAGTACGGGTTCACCAAAATGATTAACTAAAATCTATGTTTTAGTAATAATATAAGAAAGTACAATAATGTAATAATTGAAATATAAGAGCTAGATAATTTATTTAATATTTTAAATGAAATGAAATAAATGAGATAGGAGGGAAAAAGTACTAACTTGAATTATACTTTCCTTGCAATAATTTGGGACTAGACAAGGTGATGGGTTGGTAGAATTGTGCTTCATAATGAACTTAAAAAATTATAGAAGTGGCAGATCTGGCTAGACTAGGGTGCCTAGGGAAGAATAGGGGTGTCTGTGGGCATCCTGGTCTATGGAGTGACTTGGAAATTGGATCTGATATATTCATTAAACCTTCACAATACTTCACCTTTGATCAAGTTGGTGTTACACTTAGTTTTCTTGTCGTTATAAATCTCCAATGAATAATCTCTTACAAAACCCCACAAAAAGCATCAAACCCTAAAAAGAAAGATGCAAATGAATGGATCAGGATCTGTCCTCAACTACCAAATGGATGGACTTATGACTGAGCATTGCACTACATCTTAGACCCGATGTAGTTCTATGTGTTTTTTGTGTGCAATGGTGTGCCTAGGGTGCCCTAACGCCAATGATGCTAAAGTAGTGGGCAATAGCTAGATAAAAATGTAGAATGGTGGATGGAATAGAATAGACTCCCCTTCCTATGCAGTGTGTGATGCAAAATAGTGCCCAAATGTAGTCCCTTGCCTTATGTAGATAACTAGCCCTTAGTAGAAGTAGTCCGCCCATAAGGTAGTATGTATGTTGTGTTTATATAGGGATCTCTTGCTCAAATTTTGACACTAATGACTGACATGCCGACTAGTACCTAGGGAATGGGAGGGAAAATCATAAAGACTCGACCTTAAACATCTAAATGAGAACCAAGTGTGACCGGGACCAGGGCACCTAGAAATGAGGGCTAGGATGCCCGGGGTGCCCTAATCCCTTCCTAGGCGCCCTAGTCAGAGACTAGAGATGACAACTGAGTGAATAATGATAGCTAAGACTCCTTGAGAGACAGACTAAAAATGTGCAAGTAAGTGAAGATTGTGTGAGACAAATAATGATGAAAACTAACTAAATTGATGATAGGACTAGGGGATGGGTCATTAGTGAATACTTTTCTTACACAGGATCCATATATAAAACAACATACTGCATTGTATAATAATAGTAGTAAGTGCATGATTTTGTGACTACAAGGACTTGGTTTTCATATGAGGATTGGTTGCATTTGGAGGATGTAGGGTTACGGGATTTGCATTATTATAGACTTATTCACGGAAATGGGGATTAGTAATTGCATTGTTGGAGAGATGCAATCCCACTACTTGTAATTTTTGGTTGTTGACGAGTGAGATGAAGATCACCTTAGAGGATGGACACAGGATTATGAAATTTCTTATACATGGAGAGGGGATCTATTTGATTGATGAGACAAAAAGGGATGGGGTGATGAGGAGATTATTCAGTGATGATGTTGATGGTGTATAGTTTTTGTTGGATGGATTCTCATACGAGGTCTTATACACTCTTGAGATAGAGGTTTGGGAATTGATGACCCTTGCGATGATAGGGATCATATGTTATTCTATTCCTGACTCTGTTGGGGGTCATTTTCCTTGGATAATGACTGGTTTTTTGGCTTATATGATGGATCAAAGGGTTGCATTTTCATGGGCCCCTGCATTGCTAGCCTAGACCTATAGAGATATTTTTTCATGGAGTATCAAGAATAGGTTTAGGATTGATGTTGGTTTTACTACGGTTTTGGGCATATGAGAAATTGTAGTGGCTTGTCCTTGAGGTTTTTGTGGGGAGACCTTTAGTTTTTAGAGAAATTAGCTAGATTTTTCTGGTAGCACTCTGACAAGGGAGATGGAGGGCCAATACAGAGTGAGTAATATTACAGACATCTCCTATCAAGGTTACAGGCAGGTGATATCAGGTGGAGACCATACATTGGTTTTCCAATGTGGGAGGGAGAGGAGGGTGAGCTTAGGGCCACCCAACAGGATCTATGGGTATAATTCTGATGGCCAACAGAGTGGGAGTTGATATGATTGAGTCATGTCAGGTAATAGTTTGGATTTATCTAGGATGTTTCAGAGTAGAAATGGTGTATAGGCACAAGGATAGAGATGTAGAGACACCATTTCTAGTGGTTACGATGCCTCATTTTATGTCCGAAGAGGAGGGAGATATGGGTGTGGATGATCGGTGGCATCGGTGGATGTAGATGATGTTGGGGTCATGGAGGTATTTGATGCATGGTGGTGAGCTTCACCTTCTTGAGGAGATAGATGGGTGCAAGCTCATGTGGAAGGGGCACACCGGGGAGGTGATGTAAATGGTGTTGGTGCTTGACAAACAAGCTCTTGATGCTAATATTGCATGTTTTGAGGTCGAGAAGGCTGATTTATAGGTGAGTGGACTACTTTGACTATGGAGAGGGATGGCTTGAGGGTGGAGTGTGATGGTCTAAGATTTGAGAGGGATGGTCGAGAAGTGAGAGAGATGGTTTGAGTCAACATCTAGTAGGTGTATATGTAGATTTAGTGCAAGTCGTAATCGACCGAGATAGATATAGACAACGGTGAGAGACCTTAAGAAGGGATCTCGGGATTATAGGTACATCTATGTTAGGGGATGAGCTTCGAGGTTGCGAGCTTAGGCTCATGGATAGATGAGTCCACCTAGTAGTGTTAGCATTGATAAATACTAGTCATTGTGTGAGGATCTTGGTTATTATGAGGGTATTTTTCGACAAAGGCTACTTGAGGAGCCTCGTTTCACTATTTATCAAGCTTGGACATGAGCAAGACCTAGTGTTAGTTCTACGAGTGTCACCTCGGGGTCCGGATGAAGGTGGTCTGAATAGAGGGCCTAATGGAGGTAGACCAAGTAGAGAAACTAATGGTGGTGATGGTGGCACTCAAGGGAGGAGAATTCGAGGGTGTGCCTTATTTACAGTGTTCATCTCACCTAGTATCACCTCGGGGTCCGATGAAGGTGGTCTCGAATAAAGGGCCTAATGGAGGTAGACCAAGTAGAGGAACTAATGGTGGTGATGGTGGCACTCAAGGGAGGAGCATTTGAGGGTGTGCCTTATTTGCGGTGTTCATCTCACCCAATAGATGTTATATTTTTGATGTACACGACTCTTTGTTAAGCCTATTTTTTATGTATATTTTTTTATATATGGAGATTTTTAGACTCCAGATGATGTATAGAGACATTTTGATATGATTATAGATGATTTTGATTCATGATTGGTTTTTTATTTTACTTTAATGTGATCTAATATGAGATGTGTTTATGATAGATGTTTAATTTTTTATAGATGTTTTGATAAATTTTATATGGATGTTTTGATAGATGATGGTGTTATATTGATGTGATGCATTATGGATATTTTGAATTTTATTGTGATCAAAATGTAAATCAAAATGTATCTTAAATCTTAAATAATAAAAAACATGAAATGATTGCTTCATACAGGATTTGATACATATGCAATGGGAATCAATATAGTGAAGGCTCTTACACTTTTTGGCCTTACAACAAATGTTAACATATGACAAACAATGGGTAGTCACACGTAGGATCTTTAGATAAAGATGGAGATGAACATTGTACCTTCCTAGGACATGGGAAGGGTTGAAACGTGCATGCTATGCAAGAGATTAGGCTCTTTTTTAATGGTTTCAGGGAGAGATGCCCCATTTATACATTTTATTTTTGAAAAAAATGATTGATGCGGAAAGTTTGTAGTAAAGGGAAATATGATCGATGAAGGAAAATTTCTGAGGATGCTTTTTGATATTTTAACTTTTTGAATCTTGATCGATGCGGGAAGCCTTTTTGTATAGGTAGCCATCCTTTAAGGGAGTGGTCTACAATTTTGACTTTTGATTTTTTTATAACCGTCATTCGAGGGATCGTTATATGATTTTGATAGGTAGTTGTCCTTGAAGAGATCAATCTACTTTTATTTTTGATACTATGATTTTGATATTTGATAGATTTCCTTCAAGGGATCAATCTATTTAGTTTGATAAGATCCATCCATAGATATTTTTGAATTTATTTTATGATGAGGGTAGGCCCTAATAGACCATTTCGAGGAGGGGAAGAGATGTGTGCACATACTACACATGTGGGCCCCGTGACATGTCTTTAATTGGTAAGAAAGGTAGGTGGGTGTCATGATTACGGGTTCCATCTATGGAGAAACTTTTCCATGTGAAATATGTGATGAATAGAGTTGTGGTACTCATCTTTAAGGTTTTGAGGATAATGAAGGAAAAAAACACATACTTTCAAATCATTATGATGATAAGATGGTTGGTTGGTAGTGAAATAAGATCTTTAATGTGACTACTATCATGATGATCGATATGTTAATAGTGTAAAGGCTGTAAGTGCAAGGCATTTAGAGGTTACTTTTTAGGCGTACCATCAAGGTAGGCTAGACGATAAGATATTAACCCATACTTGTGAGTGATGACATATGGACCGATCTAGTTAAGGGAAAACTTTCCTTATTTACTCCTTTCCAAAGTAGTGACATTTTGATTTTCCTTGAGAAAAAGATCACCTATGTTAAAGTCATGTTCTTTTACATGTTTTTTATATGCATGCTTAATGTTCTCTTGATAGATATGATGATGTTTAAGAGTTGTTAAGCATTTTTCATCTAATAATTCTAATTGTGCTAGATAGTCTTGTCGATAGTCCTCGTCGGGATGAAATATTTGAGGGATACACATAGTGATGGAATTTGAACTTCAAGGGGTAAGAATTCCTCAGAGCCATAGACTAGAGAGGAGGTAGCACTCATAGGAGTATGGATGCTAGTTCGATAAGCCCAAGAGAGTAAATGAGATTTAGAGATGTCAATTCCTACCTACTTTGTCGACAATTTTCATGAGGATTTTGTTAAGTGTTTTGTTAGAAGCCTCAGCTTGTCCATTTTATTATGGATAGTATGGTGATGAGAAGCTTAGTTTTATGTTGAATGTGTCACATAATTTCTTAATGTCTTTGTTTTTAAAGGATTTTCCATTATCAATGACTAGTTTGTGAGGGATACCAAAGTGACATATGATATGCTAATAGATAAAGTCAATGATTTTATTAGTTTTATTATATGTTAAAGGAATGTCTTCTACCCATTTAGTGAAGTATTAAGTGGTCTGTGATGATAGAGGGATGTTGTTGTGATGAAAAATGGTTGATAGTTCCAAAGAGGTATAACCCCCATTGTGAGAATTGCCATATGTCTCAAGTGGGTTGTAAGGCTTGATTAGGGATGTGAGTGAGATTCGAATTTTTTAACATTTGATACACTTATTAACATACATGCAACAATCTTGGTTGATAGTAGGCTAGTAATATCCCATTCAATGGAAATGATTAATGATAGCTATACCGTTGAAATCTCCACCACATATACCATCGTGGAATTCCTGAATGGATTTATTAGACTCGTGAGATTTAAGGAATCATAATAAGATACCATTGAATCCATGTTTATATAGGACACCACCTACGATGACATATTGGGTAGTGCGTTGAAGAAAATATTGTTTAGCATTTCTAGATAGGTTGGGAGGAATTTTGGATTATGAAAGATAGTCAAATGTATGAGCACGTCGGATTATTTTAAATGGTGTTAATGGAAGGGAGTTTAGTGTTATGGTATGGTTAATCAAGTCTGTGCACAACAATGAACAATTTAGAGTCATAAGTTAATAAAGGGATGAGGGATGCTAGAGAGACCATGGTGTTTACAAATTTTTAGAGGATCATGTAAGCTGTTTAGATGGTGTAATGGTCAAAATATTCCAGGAGGAATTCAACAATGGCTTTATATTTTTGTAAAATTTCATTTTTGCATTGATAAATTCCTTTAATTTGGTTGATGAAATTTTTGAGTCTCCATAGATGTCCAAGATTTGAACACCAAACATGAAGGCGGTTTGGAGACCCATGATAAGATTTTTGTATTCAGCCATGTTGTTAGTACATTTTAAATTTAGTTTGAATGATAGAGGGATAGGATTCCCCTAGGGAGGTGTGATAACAATATCGGCACCTCCCCCTTTCTAGAATTTAGATCACTCAAAGAAGAGGGTATTTTTGAGAGGGGCATATTCGTGATCCATAGTGTTTATAGATTTATTGGTGAATTGTTCATGAGGTGGTTGATTGTCTGTAAGAGGGGCCTCGATGAGCTGATCGGTAATAAATTGTCCTTTGATAGATTTTTACAGGACAAATTCAAGATCAAACTTGGTCATAAGCATAAGCCACCGAGTGATGTGGTCAATTTGACATGGTTCAGAGTGTATGGTTTTAAGAGGATTAAAACTAGTAAAGACATAAGTTTTGTGGTTAATTAGATAATGACAGAGCTTGGAAGTTGTGAAGTGTAAGGCACAACACAACTTTACATCTTTTTTTATAATAGGTTTTGTATTTATGGAGGGTGCGACTTCTTAATAATAAATGGCTTGCTCATGACCTTGATCATCCCTATGAGTGAACATAACACATAAGACATGATTAGTAGTGGATATATAAAGGTATAATGGCTCCCCCTTGCATGGATGTGTGAGTACAGGTGGCGATAGGAGGTATTTTTTGAGGTCGTCGAAGGCTTTTTGACAATAGTGGTCTCATCTAAAGTTTACGTCTTTTCAAAGAAGGTGATGAAAAGGATGAAAATGATATGAAAGTTGTGATATAAGGCAATGGATTGACTTAAATTACCCTGGAGGTTGCAAATTTTTTTAGGTTATAAGGAGGATGCATCTTGATGATAGTTTTGATCTTGGTGGGGTCCACTTGATGCCCCGAATAGTCACAATGAGCCCTAAATTTTCTTGGTGAGAACACCAAAAATGCACTTAGCGGGGTTGAGATGAAGAAAGTATTGGATAAGACAAGTGAAGATTGCATCAAGGACAATGAGGTGATCTCTACATTTCTTTGAATTCCCGAAAGATCATCAACGTAGTCTTCTACATTTTTTTGGATAAGATCATGGAAGATGTATGTCATAGCGTGTTGATAAGTGGCCCCCACATTTTTGAGTCCGAATGGCATTACACATTAACAAAAATTCCCCAAGAAGTGATGAAGGAGTTTTTATTTTTCTCATTGGTGGCAATGAGGATTTAGTTATAGCTAGATAAGCCTTCCATACAGAGAGATCATTTCATGGCCAATGGCTAGGTTGACGAGTTGGTCGTCGATGTTTGGGAGAGGAAGTTTTCTTTAGGACAAGCAAGATTGAGATCTCGAAATTCGGTACATATGAGTAACTTTCATGAGGCTTTGGTTACATGTATGATGTTATAGACCAATTTTGGATAGTCAATGGGTATAAAAAAATTAGTAGATAGAAAACATTATAACTCTTATTTGATGAGGAGATCTATGCAAGGGTGCATCCTACGTAGCTTTTTATTGACATGTTTGGCATTATGATAGGTGATGATATTATGGATGAAGATGTTGGGGTCAATACCTAACATATAACTATATGACCAAGCAAAGGCTTGACTATATTTATATAGGAAGGTGGTGAAGTCTTTTAACTCATGTGGATCTAAAGATTGACCGACTTTAACTATATGAGGTTCTATGGAGTCCCTATATTAATGTCGATAGTGGATTCATTAATAAGTGTTGATGTGTCGGTGGTAAGGTTTTTCTGAAGGAAATGATCCTTTTACCCCATGTGAGAGAAGATGGCTTGGTCATCTTGGCATTGAAGAATTTAAACAATGGATGAATCATCTTCTATCATTTTAGGCCAAATGAGAGGAAGGTTTTCAGTACCGTGATTAGTTTGATAATTCAGTGGTCCTAATGTAATAGTATTGACTAAAAACATTAGGTGGGATGGAAATAGTGTCATTATTATCCATAGGATATTTGTGTGTAAATGAGGAGGATGGTTCATGTTCTATGATGGATTTATATGTGATACATGTGGAGGATTCAAAAATTGGTTTCTCATAACCTAGTCCTTATTTTTAATGTGGTTTGAGGAATGTTTGATAATCAAATCATGGACACCTTGTTCATAATGTCTAAATCCAAATCCTTTCCAAGCACAACAATGGAGATACATTTGTGTGAATACTTGGTTGTATAAGAATTTCAAATTTGATATGAATGGTTTGGCATGCCGTTGATATGTAGGTTGTGTAGAGGTACGGTCGATCCCTTTGTAGGCAAGATTTATTTTTAGGTGTGGTGGGAAATAGGATATGACATATTTGACGTTGGGTTCATACATGGGATATTTTTTAGGCCTTTTATATTCCTTTGGTGTACTAATTTAATTAACCATGAGGAGACGATACTCCCCGAGTGAAAGACATTGCACAACGTCATCAAAGGAAGTATCATCTGATAATTTTGATGATGGAATGGAAGAACTTGTGGAGTATTTTTTAGAGGAGCTCAAGCTTGATTCAGGAATGAGCACAACATTTGGATGATACATCATGTGACAAGATTTGAAATTATTTGGATCCATGGGAACTATAAATGTCTTATCTTCATGCTCATATTTGACACATCGATGGAGTTTTGATGGGATACAGTGCATAACACATATCTAAGTTTGGCCTAATAGCAGGTTATACTCAAACTCTTCTTATACTAGTTATAAGAGTTCATGGAGATTTTTAACGCCAAATTTGAGTGGTAAGATGATTGTACCCAATGTGGGGTGATGGTGTCATTGAAATATCGCAGCACAACTAGTGTCTAGGTGACGATGGTGTTAGGTAATTGAATTTGATTAAAGGAATGTGATGAGATGATATTAATATTGGCGTCGTTATTGATCATGAACCTTTTTACAAGGGTGCCATTGACTTGGGTGGTGATAAAGAGTGGAAGGTCATGGTCTTTTGGTTGTAATGACGTTATTTCAAAACTGTCAAAAGAGATATCATTAGGCGTTTTGAAGGTGCCTACTAGATTTGTGAAAGGTTGTGGATCATATGAGGGAACTGATATGGATTGGAGTGCTTCGATCATGGCTTGTTAATGTGAAGGTGAGGTTTTCACCAGCTCATAAAGGGACATCTTTACTAGAGCTTGGTTAAATTATTTGATGGCAACATTTTTTTGTGGTGGTGGCTTTTGTATGAGGAGTGAAAAGGATGGAAACATTAGCCTTTGCAGGAGATTTTAGAGGAGATGACTCAAGAGCCAGTGGAACGGAGACTTTGGACTTGTTTTGATTAGTAGTTTTGGGTTTTGGGTATGTGCTCTAGTGGTGATACGTATTGCATCAATTTCATGAGGAGGAACTTTCATAGAAGAAACCCCTCTTTCGAGTAGTTGTGAGTGTAGATGATGGTTTATATGTAGTGGTTGTAGATATTTTGTGAGGTGTTTTTGATGTTGCTAGGTTTGGAGGGAGAAGGCCTTTATTTGCAAGTATTTCGATAGTGACATGGAGGGATTTGAAATCTTCGTATAATGTCATGTGTGCGATGATAATCACAAAAGGCTTCAAAGTTATACCGGAAGGATTCCAACCTCGAGAGCCAGATGGCTTAAGAGGGGTTAATGTTATGATGGATTGTAGGATGATACTTTCAAGGATTAGAGCATAATGTCCTTTATAGGTAGAAGTTAAAGGAATTGATGATTCTTTTGTTTGTGAAAGTTTCGAAGGGGTCACTTTTGGTGTAGTTTATTTGGATGTGTGATAAGGGATGGTTTTTGATTGTGTGATAGTAATGGGTAATTTGGATGAGGGATGTGGCCCTAGAATGGAAGGAAAGGGTTTTTTTTTGCATTGAAGAGGTGATATGGTGATATGTTATGATTGTTGCCTTCATATATGAAGGTGTATGTGTTCATGTGATAGGTTTCTGAAGGGAACCTAGATAATCTTGAGTGACATGATCATCATACGAGATTTTAAAATTTGCAAGATGGGTTCCTTTTATGGGGTTTGTAAGGAAATTTTAGATGAATTTGAAGAGGATGGAGCAGATATGGATAGGAGTACTATCTTTTCAATTGTAGGATCTAGAGATGTGATTGATTCAAATTTTTTATTTATGTGGTAGAACTATTGATGGATGGTTTGGATGTGGATTCTATGATGGGGGTATCAGATGTTATTGGTGACTGGTCCTTAACTATATTGATAGTGTGGTGTGAATGAATAACATTAGATTACGGATGACTAGAGGATGGGGAGTCATTTAGGAAGGGTTGTTTGAAAATGTCCAAAATTTGATTTTGAGGTCTATTCGGGTTATCTATTTGCAATTCACCTTTATCAATGAGATATTGAAGGACATTATGAAATTAACAGCACCTTTTGATGTCATGGATTTTAAACCTATTGTATTTGCAATAATTAGTATCTCTATACCAGGAGGGATTTAAGACAAATATATCAATGGGACAGATGAGAAGAAGAGTGATCATATTGGTAGCCAAGATTTTGTCAAAGAATGCACCATAAGATTCACCGATAAGAGTGTAGTTTCATCTAGGATAAGAGTGTTGGAAGTCGAATGTTCTTTAGAAGCGGTCTTCACAATGAATTCATTTGCTGATGTTTCATATTTGTCATGGCTAGAGGACGGTTTGAACAAATATTTGGGTTTAAGTTTCTTTGATCTAATTTTAACCCTACCATATTTGAGAGCGCAAAGCTCAATTTTAGAAGCCATAGTGAAGGCTTTGTCAAACGTCTGAAGAATTGGATTTGTAATGTATATGAAATGTGCTTAACATAGGAGTGAGAGAATAGCTCGATTAATTCGGTCTATGGTAGGGAAAATGATATTTGATTTATGACTCCCCTTCAACAAGTGAAAATTTTTACGATGGATTTTTCTTCAAAATTCTTGATGGCATGTAAGTCAAAGATGGTGATCTTATGCGTAATGTTGATTGAAAAGTGTTCTAGAAACATTTGTGCCGGTTGTGCGAATGAGAAAAGTGAATACTAAGGAATGTTGTTGTACCAATCTAAGGCATGGCTGACTAAGGACATAGGGAATGTCCTCAACATAAGGTCATGGTCATGTGTTATGAGGTAACAAGCATGTCGGAAGGCCCAGATGTATTGTTGAGGGTCTTTTTGTAATAAAATTTGAGTAACTTAGGAAGTTCCCAGTGAGGAGGATAGGCTTTGTATGGTACAGATGGATGAATGGGTTTGTTTCATGTGTGTTCATAGGATAGCGTGTTCTTAGGACCTATATAAGTGGATTCAAGGCTAGATATTTTGTTCATTAACACTTGTAAAGGGTAATTTTATCTTTGGGGCTAGACAAAATATACAGGTTGATTGTATGCGAGAGAGGTTTGACTCGTGGTATGGTTGATATTGTGAAGGAATATTATGTTGGAGGGGGTGTTCATGGGAATATTATATGTAGGTTGTGAAGCTATGGGTTGTGAAGGCTGAATATATTGATATTGAATGGGCATGGAAGTGTTCAAGAGAGGTTGTGATTATTGTGGTATATGTTGAAAGGGAATTGACATGTGAATGAAAGGTTGAGATTGTTGTGGTATATGTTGGAAAGGAATAAAGGAGTGGATGAGTGGTTGATATTTTTGAGGTATGTTATGAATGAGAGGTTGGGATGGTTGAGGTATGTGTTGGAAAGGAATGGAGGTATGAATGAGAGGTTGAGATTATTGAGGTATGGATTGAGAGGAAGTAGGGATGGTGGATGATTGTTATGAGGAGGGATGAACAATAGAAATAGAACTTGTGTTAATGGGTGGTGTTGATGTCGGGATAGACATAACTACATTTTGGATGGTTGACATAGGTTGTTGAGAGGAGATAGTCTGAGATATGTTTAATGGGATGGATGTTGAACTTACATGAGGAGTTTGGATGGTAGAAGAGACTAAAGGGTTTGATGTGGACGATGATATGTTGTTGTTTATTTGGAATGAAGTGGAACCGGATGAAGGTTACTGATGAAGATGATGATTTTTTATTATTAGTATCCTAGGAGGACACCACATTGAGGTTAAAAAGTGATGACAGGAGGAAAATACGTGATATTAGATGTTTGATTCATTGGTTTTCATATAAGGATACACTGTTGGATGAATGGCTCATCGTTAAGATCCACAAGCTAGGAGAATTCATATGAGGTGTTGGATATAGGGGTTTTGGTTTAGGTGTGAGTTATTAAATATGGACAACCCAAGCAGCAAGATATGTGTTGATAGAAATGGGATTTGACTCTAAAATTTTAGAAAAGACTAGATCCCCACTATTAAATAAATGAGGACTAGGTGGATTAGGTATTTTGGATGTGGAAGATTGACTGTAAGGGTAATGTGGAGGTTCTTGATCATGTGGTTGAGGTGATAGAGATGCTCAATGTTGATCAATTAAATGTGTGGCATTTTCAATGCCGGATTGAATGTTTTATATAGTTTGTTGAAAATTTTCTGCCATGTTTTCAGAGTTTTGGAGATGGGATTGTTGTCTAGTAAGAACCATGAAAAAAAACAATCACCTAAAATGAAAAATGAATCTAGATTGTTGATTACAAACAACAAAAAAATCATACAAAATAATTTTAATTATCTTGATTAATTAAAAGAAATATGAAATGTGAAAAACAAATTATAGGGTCCTAGGAAATGGAAATCTATGGATGGTTTCAAGTGATGTTAAAGTTCGAATCCTCAATATACCCAAGGGTACGTGAGGCCCAAATCTATGTTGGTGTCAGTACCAAGATTGGTATTGGGGTCTACCCCCTCACTTCACGGTCCCACATCGATAAGGGAGTCGGGTTCTTAGCCAATATACCACCCACCAAATTATTTATATTTGGTAAGAACATAGAGTTGACTTATCCTCTTGGTGATAAAATCCAAGTAGGTCCATCTGGGAAGGAATTTTTTTGATGTAAATTGTATTTGATGCGGTTTGTTTATGTATGGGGAATTTAAGTGAATATAATCTGTTAACCTCCTAATTAGACTATGTGATCAAACAGAAATGAGAGGTTCATATTAAACCCAAAAAAATGTTAGCTCGATGAGGATAGCAAAAAAATGCAATGCTTTGAAGGAAAAATAAAAGAAGAAGATGTACCTTGTAAACACTTCATTTTTAATTTTTTAGATTTTTTTTAGCACGGCTATAATGCAACAAGTAGATGTTCCCAAGACGAAACATACCGGGGTTAGATGAAGAAATAAAACAGATGGAAAATAGATGTTAAAGGCTGAATGACTGAGTAATTAGAAACAATCTACAGATATCGTTGATGATTTATTGGAATCGTGTTTGATTCACCAAAATTGTTGGTGATTTGATTGGATCGCTAATGGTTACAAAGTAGAAAACCTAAAAGTGAATATTAATCGATTTAAAATGAAAAAAGGGGGACAAGGGTCCTATTAGGTGTGCGAGAATATACCAGGTAGTTTTTGTTTTCCTATTTTAAATTTTTAAAATGAAATAAAAAATTGTATTCACAAAATCATGCACTTTAGACATTTATTTATCCCAATTTCATACTACTATTAAGAAGGTTCTTGAGTGAAGAAAGTATTAATTAACCCCCACCTTTTGGCCATCTTCTTTTATTTTATTTTTTCATTACTGCCCCTTTTCAGCCACATGCCAAGTCTTTTTGGCCGTTTCTCGTCATTTTAGCCTTGACTGGGGCGCCCATGGGTGCCCTGGTCCCACCAGGGGCGCCCCGGCCCTTTTGCACTTTCCCACCACTTTTTGGTCCTCTTATAGACATTTTACATCTTTATCTTTCTTGTGGTTAGCCTTTTCAGGGTTAATTACAAAATTAGAGCAAGAAAACCCTATAAATATAAAGTTATGAAACCAAAATGAGGGACCTGACATCACTAACTACTATCACTCCACCTAGATTTGCATTCATCTATTACATTGGAGATCACTTGCATCAACATGGCTCTATCATCAACGTTAGGAAATTTGCATCACACTTCATAGGGGGGGATTCTATTCTACTCCATGCACACATTTTATTACATTTTCTACACATAGTTATTACTCGCTACTTCACAAAGTGTGACTGGAACAAGAGTAACCTAGGGCATATTCACACACACTTACACATATAACTACATTGGGTCATGCAATACTTAGTAAGTCCACCATTGTGGCCGTTGAGGACAGTCTGACCCCTTCATATGCATTATTCATTTTTAGGGTTTGATGCTTGTTTTGGGGTCTTACAGGTCTTTTATTCATCTTAGAGTATTGGCGACATTCAATGTAGGACAACGAAGTTGATGTGACACATAGTGAGGGTTTTAGACCACCTTCCAACCCTGTAAAAACTAGTTTTAGAGCTTTCACACAAACCAGGGCACCTAGATTTCATATTAGAATGCTTGTAGGTTCCCTAGTCCTCTTCCAGTGCCTCGATCAAGAGAAATAGTCAATATCCACTCTTTTTGATACTTTTGTACAATCGTTCTTGCTCCTAATTTTTCGATAGTCACTGTTATCGAGATGATTTCTTTCCTCACTCTCTTTAGCATATCCTTTTACATATTTGTTTAGCTTGTTTATACACTTCTTTACTACATTTATTTACTTTATTTACGGTCTTCGTAGCTTAGATTAACTATTTATATATTACTTAGTCCATTTTTAGCTAATCAAAAACTAATTGACCTCATAAAACAGTGGGGTTTACTGATACCCACAATGACCGATGTTGATACTTGATAGATGGATGATGTCAAATAAGTGCTCCTTCTTCTTTCACCGATGAAGAAAAATGCGAGATCAAAGACAGTTGAACAAAATATATTAGATAAGATGGGTAGAAAAGATGCTCGTGCAAAGGCTGATTCCAAGAATCCAAAGGGACTTATTTGGAGGATGTCAACTCATTTTAATACAATTAAGTAGATTGATTATAATGATAAAGATAGATAGGAAGCTAGAGTTCAATATCGAAAGGTAAATCCTGCTCAGCTTTGAATGTGGCCCAGGCTAATGTGGAGGCTATTTGGATGGCTTAGAAGTAGTTGTACCAATAATTCTCTATTTCTTATTGGATCTTGTGGAGGAACTTGAACTGGTCCTCGATTTCCTTCTTGTCGGTCTTGAATCGGATAGCGAGTAACTTAAGTTTATGTAGGATGTTAAATTGTTCCTAAAATAAGGGTAGTTGAAAAATAAGATGTTAGTAGATTCTTATAATAGGATGATATTGGCCTAAAATTTTCATCTAAAATAGAGCCATGCTTGCATAAGACAAGTTAAATCCATAATATTGATAAAAGGCTATTATTAATTGAAAATATGCTGAAAAAATAGGGATTGTAGGCGATTCAAAGGAATCACAGAGGTGATTTGGAAGAATCGTGGGTGATTCAAAGGAATCGTGGGTGATTCAAGTAATCACTGACAATTACTGTGAAAATGATTAATTCTTCTAAAAATGATAATTTGATTAAAACAGAGAGTTAAGTTGATTATTTTTGTTCTTTTTGATGTTTTATAGAATAAGAACAATAAAATGATGACAAAGGAATAACTTGTGATGTTGGGATATGTTGAATGAAGTGGTGATGTTGATTATTGACCTCAAGCCATAAGATTTTATTTGTGAGGACTTCTTGAAGAGATTTTTGGTGTTATGGATATTGCTACTTGTCTTGAGGATCTCTGGAGTGATATGGATCCACTACTTGACAGAAAAAAGATGTAAGAATGTGTAAAATAATTCCAAATATCCCAAAAATAAGAGTTAAAATTATTATTTATAATCACTAGTGATTTGTTAGAATCGTCGGTGATCCAAAAATTAAGGGGAAAACATTTAGAAGTCATTGAAATGACTTCCTAAATGTAATTTTTAGGTAAATTGGTGAGGCAATATTGTTGGGAAGAGGTTATATGAGTTGGGTAGGTTAGGAGGTTTGGGTAAAGTGTTCTAGGGATAATTTGAAAATGGTTGGGTAGTTTTAGAGGGGGTTAAGGTAAGTTATGTGAGTAAATAGTAATTTGTGAGGGCGTAAAAATTTGTTTTTATGGGATGAGGGAGATGACTTAGGATAGTGATATAATGATAGGTTTAATAGTTTAATGTTTGTATGTGAAAGGTATGAAGGAAGTAGGTAGGTGAAAAAAACCTAGTGTCTACAGGACCCATGTAGGTCTACCATGCACCAAGACATAATACAATCCAAAAAGGCATAAACCCCCATCACCAAGCTCATCAAAGACCTCAAAACACATCACCCTAATTACTTAATCCTCAAAATGCATTACACATGTCAAAAAATTTATAAAAACATCATCCATGCTCACACAATGCTCTTCTCCAATCATTTTCTTCATAACTCTCTCAAGTAGGATTGTTCCCTACTAAAAACAAGCACTTCCAGGAACCACCTTCAACAATGATACTCAAGATCACCAAAGAACACAAAAAATATGCCATGTATCCCATAATTTTAAATTTTATGATCTATAGAACACATCCATGCTTTCTAGACCTCATGAAACATCTAAAAAATTAAACCACAACTCCTTTCCTCTTCAGCAAAATGAACTGCCCAAAAAGTAGTTTTGGAAACTCAACTGGTTCACACCGTTTCTAAAACTTTGAAGACTTATATATGTATTCAATAGGAAAAAAATTAATCCCTCTTCACTCTCCAATGGATAGCAAGCATCAGATAAGCCAAATCATGGGTCTTCTACATCCATCTTCTAGCCAAAACAATGATGTCTTGAACTAGTCAAACTAGGTCAACTTGTGACTTCAACCATGGAAACTAAATAAAATTTCAAAGATTCACCAAAACATGAAACATGTCGAATTTTATTTTTAAAACACCCCCATGGCCATTACACTCATTCACCATGCTCATAAGCTCTCAAGATTTTCCATTTTCCAACACTGTTAAACTACCTTTTAGGCCTAAAAACCAGTATTCAAAGATAGGGAACACTTTCCACTATAGGAAATAAACCAAGACATTAAACTATCATGGAAATGTATTTAATATCACATTCTTCCATAAATGGTCATTTATTCAATAAGCTTGATGGATAACATTTGCACAAACTAAAATTATTCAAAAACTAACCTTTTTGAGTGGGGTCCACATATTATCACAAGCTCTATAATACATATTTGGAAATATGGAGGATTAATAATCAACTTAAAATCATAAAATTTGAAAAAAAAAAATCATTTTTTTCCCATACCAATAACTTTTCCTCCATCACTCTCATCCTACGATTTTATAGCCATAAAAATCTACTTACTTTCTTAACGATCATTCATAAATGTTTGGGCCTAATTTGACCTCATTATAACTCTATCATCTTTTAAAATCCATGACCCAATATCCATAAAAGGATAATATCCCAATGTAAACCTTACATGTATCAACCATAAGCATTTCTCCCACTTCAAGCTAGAAAATGCACTCTTAATAACCTTGTTTTGGTCCAAACCTCATAACTTGAAAAATTATCATCATGGTAACCTGAAATTTATCCCACATCACAAAAAAAACCTCTTATAACATCTCTAATAATCATGTTTTTCCCAAATAGGTCTGCATAATTTCAACCAACATGACTTGCATGACTAGGTCTTAGGGTTTTACATGTTTTTGTCATAACAAAGTGAACTAACACTGCAACCAAATATGAAACCTCTTATAAGTACATATACATGATGAAAACAACCTAAAATACCTCCATGAGTGATCTCAAGATCTCATACACACTTTCAAGTGATTATCATGCCTAATTAGGCCTCCAAACACTAGGATTAGGTCTAGTTTAGACCTAGACCAAGTAGAAAAACCTCATGAATCTACTTCCAAGCTCTCCAAAAGGACCTAACACACTTAATACAACATGTATCACACCCATGCATGCCTCCATGATCTCACATGGCTCTCAAACTAATGATCATGCCTCATTAGGCCTCCAAGCACCTAGACTAGGTCTAGATGAGCACCTGTAACCGAGTCTTCAACATGTACCTACACTTTGAAACTCATGTGAGTGTCTCAAAATTATCTAATCATGCTCTCTATGCATCTACAATGCTCCTAAATCTACCACACAACTAAAACCATCATGGTCCATCACCTAGGCTAGTGTAGACACTAAATCATGCACTTTGGGTATATTTCTAGGTCCTGATCACATACCACTATTCATATGATTCCTAAAAAGAAAAGTACTAATTGACCACTGTCTTTGGCCTCTTTACTTTCTTTCTAGTTTCCTTCTTGGTCTTACATACCTTCTTTCCTAGTATGACTTTCGGCACTTTACTTTTTCTGAGTCTGGACATCAGCGCCCAACCAAGACACCAATGCCCAGTGACCTTGTCCCCTCCTGGGAACACCCGACCTCTTTGTATCTTTCTTGCATATTTTGGGTCTTTTCTAGTTGTTGGGAATATTATTTTCTTGGTGTTCAGTGTTTTAGTGGTAAATTACAAAATTCAAACAAGGGAATCATATAAATACAAAGCTATGTGACCAAAATAAAGAACCAATCACCAAACATCTACTATTTTCACCTCGGCTTGCATCTAATGGCATTAAAAGAGCATTAAAGCATCCATCTAGCATCCATTCAAGGGACAAGGGACTGTATTCTTCTGTATACACTTCATAGGAGGGGAAGTTCATTTTTCCATGCATGCATCTATTTACATCTTCTACATCTATTTATTGCTCGTTATTCAAGTGTGTTTGGCACAAGAGCCACCTAGGGAACGATTCTACACACACACACACACACACACACAAAACTACATGGAGTCTAAAATGTAGTGTAATGTCTATTAATGTGAAATCATAGCACCCCCAAATGAGTTATGGATCTACTTTTCTAAGGTAGGGTCATTTGGTGTGATTTTCATAACATTGGACCATCTCTCAAGTGTGGAATTGCGGACTTGAGATAGCCCTCCGAAGAAAGTCGGATTCTTCTTCCCCGATCCTAATGCTAAACTACTTCTAAGGAAGGAAATGTGATTATCTACTCCTAATCTAACAATTCCAGGGACCAAGGAGAGAGAGCATGAAAATAAAGAAATCCTACACTACGAGAGGTGATAGCACCAAGAAAAGGGAAGTGCTGGTCACAATCTTAGCTAATTGAAGTGGAGAGAGGTGAGCGAGAGGAGAGGGTGAACAAGATGCACCACATACCGAGAGATAGATTTGACACATAATGACACTTCAAAACCCATTAAACATAACTCTCGGGACTGTAACAAACATCGAATATGCATAGTATATCCTGCAATGATGAGAGTCAAGGAGAGGCAATAAAATAAGCAAAGGATGGAAAGATGCATCACAAAACATAATTTATTGATCCAAAAGTTCACACAGTACATCGTTAGTGGGAAAGAGGCAAGAGAATGTCATTACAGATCCGTGAAAGGAGGTTCATACTCCATTTTTGACCCTGGGGAAGAAAAGAGAGAGGGGGTAGGGGAGAAGAATGAACAACAACCTTTTACAATGAATCCTACCCCTATATTTATAGATTTGATCAGAGAGAAGAAAGAGAGAGGGAAGCAGGAAAAGTAGGTCGAACTCAACCACTATTGTTAATGCTTCTGATAAAATATGCCCCAAATTTGTCTTTACTACATCAATCCTTGGTTCGGTGCCTTGAAAGAAGAGGAAACAATGAAAATAGATTGAATCCGATCTAATTGTTGAGACACATGGATCCTGCATTGAAGGCACGAAGACATTTCCTCCGTTTTTCTTCACCTAAGCTCCTCAAAATTAAAATTTTAGACCTCCGTGGCATGGGTGAGGCCGAGATCTTTTCAACAACATCAAATTTGCAATATTTCAAGCCTTAAGTTGAAAGATATGCCCCTTCGAATTTTGTATTGGGTCTATACATGAGGTAGGAAAACAACTTGAAAAATGGGTCCCCTTTTGATATGGGACACGTGGTAGCCAGATTGGAACAAAATCGGCCTACAGTCCATAATTTATCTTTTTCCCTTTTTCCGCGAGAATCAAAAAATCCAAAAACTCCCGTGGCCCCACTGCTCCGCTTGGATACGTGGCACCCTTTGGTTGGCCAGGGGATGTGCTTCACCTTTTGTCTTCGACTCCCAATTTTCATTTGACTCGGGTTAAAACTTTAAATTTTTCCTTTGCCTCATTCTGGAATGTGAGCTCGTAGGTTTGAAACATTTTTACTTCATATTTTCTCTATGTGCGGGGTTATCTTGACTAAATTTTCCGGGGTGAATTTGGGATAACAATTTGGTGAATCACGGGGACATATGCCTACTAGATGAAGAGATCAGTGGCCTTGAATCATCCATTGGGCATAGAGTCTTCCTGATAAACAAAAAAATGATCTAAACTTTTGAATATTTGACCTCTCGAGCCTCTTGGAAACCCGCTGAAACTTGAATTTAGACTTCACCAAAATCCAACTAAATGCACTGTGTAAGAGCAATAGCACCAAAAACTATGTACAAACTGAAAATCATACATGCTCCAAATGGAACATGCGAGTGTGTGCAAAAGCACTTCTTCCTGCTAAAAACAAACCTACCTACACTACTCTAACCAAGATAAAAGGGAGCTCAAACAAAGCTGCAATGGTAGGGAGAAATAGCTTCCGTTTCTCAAAATGGCAGCCATGCAACTGATTTGCACCGAACATGGCTGGTTGTATGAGTGAAAAAGCGTGACAATAAGTCGGTCCTCCACCCAAATCACCAAAGTATCAATCGGAGAAAAATCAAATACCTCTTTTATTTGTTTTGCATTTGGATTGAAGAGGTATGGCAGGTGATACTTGGTGCTTTGCATATCATCCTCATGCCACGAAATGGACATGACTGGTCAGTTGTGGCTGCTCCTTTGGCTAAAATGAAGCCAAGTACACGATTGGGCATAGTATGATCTTTTGGATGTTCCCATTTCTATGAAATTCAACTCCAAAAATGGATTTTTCTTGTGGACCTTCTTGGGTGGATGGTGTGAGAGAGACGATGACATCCTCCTGCCTTTTCTCTTCCTCCTCCTTTGAAGAACATGGAAGATCAAGATCTTCCAACCTTGGTTCCAGAGGGTTGTTATGAAGTGTAGGCTGCTATTCCTGAATGTTCTCCTCCATGGCAGTAGGCTCGTGTGCTTGGAAGGTTGAAGATGGAGCCAAAAATGATGTTATCTCCTCAGGCTCCTCTTCATTAAAGCAATCTTCCAAGTCATACAGTAATCTGCCTCCTTGTTGTCCTGTTGCAGGTGCTCAACCTCCTTCATGGTGTCCTCCTGATCTACAATTGACTCACCATGGTTCCCTTCATCCTCAAACATGAATTTTGAAAGCTCAAACTCTTCTTCAACATCGAGCTTGAAGGGGATGAAGTGGGAGGAAGAACTAAAGGTTCTTCTTGTGGCCTACTCCGCACTTGGAGCCTCTAAAATTATATGGTCCTCCTCCACAGCTGGAATGTACTCCTCTTCTTTTGGATTAGGAGTAGCTCCTTCTTCCCCTACTTTTGTTGTAGCTGGAGCTTCCACCACTTGTGGCTTGACCTCAGCCTCCTCCATAGGCTTAACCAACAAGGGAACCTTTGAAAACTCAAATTTAGCAGCCCAACTCTTCAGATTTTCTATCATTTCTTCTCTGTTGGGTTCCTCTATTTGATGTTCTCCTTGGCTGGTTTTTTTATTGTTTTCTTCCCAACATGGGTTTGGGAAAGTAGGAGGAAGGATGGGTTGATTTACAACAGACTTTGCAATTGTTTGTGGTGTAGGGGAAGGTGTTGCTTTTGGCTCTTGTAGAGGGGAATTGGATTTGGGAGGGAAAAGGGTAGAGAAACTGAGGTGGGATGGAAGACTAGGAGATGGAGAAATGAAATCAACACTTGGGGCAGCAAGTGAGGGGCTTGACTCTTGCCTCTCTTTGAAATGATAAATATTGAGGGAGAGAAAATGAAAGGTAGGGAGTTGGTGATTGACTTACCCATTGACAAGGTTGTCCCGCACTTTTCTCATAAGCCCCGATCTCCATTATCCATTATGTAAGTTGGGGTAGCATTTCAATCATGAAGTCTAGCTTCTCCTGAGGGTCTGTAGTGTCTTGGAAAAGGGCCTTCCCATGGACAAGGTTCCCTACAACCAATGTTGAAATCCCTCATTTGAACTGTTTCCCTTAATTGAACCATGCCAACCTCCATTTTTTGAATCTTCTCTAGTAGATCAACATCCTCTGCATAACTATCACCATTATATGTGTCCCCTTGTTCTTGATAAGCTCCATGGCCAAACTAATTTTGACTCTGCTCATATGGGTAAGCATAGTGGTCCTAGATTTGATTATAATGTTGATCTAGAGGAGTTGGTAAATACATTGGAGGTGGACTGTATTATTATAAGTGTGAGTTCCATGAAGGGAATGAAGTCATGATTGTACAACCTCATGGAATGGGAGAAAATGGAAGAGATGGAAGAATAAAATGGATGAAAATGAGTGGAAATGGATGGAAAAGGTCTGTAACTCAGAGAATGGGTTTTGACTAGATGGAGTCACCAGATGTGCTTGAAAGTGCCTCCAAAGGCTGAAATATTCACCAAGATCACATCGAACCTGATGAAGTGAAGTGGTAAGGTGCTTTAGACCTGTCCCACCAAGCATGTCAAAACTGTTAATGTGAAATCACAACACCCCCAAATGAGTTATGGATATACTTTTCTAAGGTAGGGTCATTTGGTGCCATTTGCATAACATTGGACCATCTCTCAAGTTGTGGGACTTGCGAACTTGAGATGGCCCTCCGAAGAAAGTCAGCTTCTTCTTCTTCTTGATCATAATGCTAAAATACTTCTAAGGAAGGAAATGTGATTATCTACTCCTAATCTAAAAATTCCAAGGGACCAAGGAGAGAGAGAGCATGAAAATAAAGAAATCCTACACTATAGAGGTGATAGCACCAAGAAAAGGGAAGTGCTGGTCACAATCTTAGCTGCCTAAAGTGGAGAGAGGTGAGCAGAGGAGAGGGTGGACAAGATGCACCACAGACCAGAGATAAATTTCACATAGAACACCACTTCAAAACCCATTAAACACAATTCCCGATACACTGTAATAAACATCGAATATGCACAGTATACCCTGCAACAATGAGAGGTGAGGAGAGACAATAAAATAAGCAAATTATGGAAAGATGCATCACAAAACATAATTTATTGCTCCAAAAGTTCACACAGTACATTATTAGTGGGAAAGAGGCAAGATAATGTCATTACTGATTCGTGAAAGGAGGTTCGAGACTCCATTTTCGACCACAGGGAAGAAAAGAGAGAGGGGACATGGGAGAAGAATGAACAACCTTTTATAATGAATCCTGCCCCTATATTTATAGATTTGATCAAAGAGAAGAAAGAGAGAGAGGAAGCAAGAAAAGTAGGTCGGAACTCAACCACTGTTATTAATGCTTCTGATAAAATATGCCCCAAATCCATCTTTACTACATCGATCCTTGGTTTGGTGCCTTGAAAGAAGAGGAAATGGTGAAAACAGATTGAATCTGATCTGGTTTGTTGAGACACATGGATCCTGCATTGAAGGCCCGAAGACATTTTCTCCATTTTTCTTCACCTAACCTCCTCAAAATTAATTTTTCGGACCAGCGCATGGGTGAGGCCGAGATCTTTTCAACGGCATCAAATTTGCAATACTTTGAGCCCTGAGCCAAAAGATATGCCCCTTTGAAGTTTATATCGAGGTCCGTACAGGAGGGTAGGAAAACAGCTTGAAAAATAGGTCCCCTTTTGATATGGGACATGCGGCATCCAGATTGGAACAAAATCGGGCCTACGGGTCCAGAATTTATCTTTTTCCCTTTTTTCGCAAGAATCACAAAATCCAGAAAACTCCCGCGCCCCGCTGCTCCGCTTGGATACATGGCACCCTTTGGTTGGCAGGGGATGCGCTTCACCTTTTGTCTTCGACTCCCCACTTTGGTTTGACTCGGGTTCAAACTTTGACTTTTCCCTTGCCTCATTCTGGAATGCAAGTTCGTAGGTCTGAAAATTTTTCCCTTCATATTTTCTCTATGTGCGGGGTTGTCTTGACCAAATTTTCCAAGGGGTGAATTTGGGATAACAATGCCCAAATCATAAGTTTACTTAATCAATTGACTGTTAGGGTCATCTGAATCCTGTTGCATCTTTTTTTTAGGATTTGACATGTTTTTGGGTTTTGTAGGTGCTCTTTTTATTTACATATTACAGGCAAATCTTGCGTACTTAGTGCAACATACAGGTTATCAACAATGAAGGGAAGTGACATAAAAGTGACATAGAATAAATTACTTTCCATCAATTTTCATAGACTCGGGTGCCCAATAATGGTCTACAATGCTCAGGTGCTCTTGACCTGATCCAGGCACCCTAGTCCTAGCATTTCTGACGATCTCACAATTTTCTAGGCTCCTTTATAACAATTTTCCTTCCTGTTTCATCTATTTTCCAGCTTGACACAACTTCGGGATTATTGTGAATCAGCTAAGTACTTTATCCCTCCTCTCACACTTATGGTTTCAAATTTATTAGCTTACTTGCTTGTGTCAAATCTGTATTTTATTGTTATATCGTTGTGTTGTAACTTAATTAGGATTTTAGCATTTATTTTCCAATATTTACTAAATCATTTGGTGAACACGTCTCATTCGAACACACTTGGATCCTCATTTTTCTTTTCTCATGGCTCATAAGGTCTCTCAATTCTCTTTGCTTCAATTGCTTTAAATGCACCCATCTTGTAAAGATTCTCTCCACAAAACCCTAACCACTATGTATCTCCCTATCAACATGTTGCCTTCACAAGTCAGTGCCATCTTTGATCGTCTCTCGATGACTCTATTAGTTCTAATTCCAATCAATCAATTTGCAATTCAATTCAAGCTTTACATTCTTTATTTCAAGATAAATTTTAGGCTATGGAATCCACGATTACATCTCTCAAATCTGAAATTCAACATCTCAAGGATGCTTCTCAAGCTCACACTAGTTCTTCTTCACATCCTCATTCTATGTCTTCTACATGTGCTCATATCATTGAACCCCAAGTATTACTACTCCCCACGCCTCTAAAGTTTGCTTTAAATTATAAGTAACAAGATATCCTGCCACATCTCATAACTCATCAATTAATCACTTGCCATCTACTCATACCTATCCTCATTATCAACTTGCTAGATATCATGGCCATCCGTATTGTAATTATCATTGCATCAATGGACATAATGACAATGATTTCAATGCTTTACAATGAAAAATTGGACACCTTAAGCACTATGGTATCATTTTATTTTCTACACAAAAGGCTCCTACATGTTCATCTCCAAATGTTGCATCTAAATGGGTTCCTAAATTAGATTCATCTATGTCTAATGAGCATCATGTTATCACTTATAATGTCCCTTCTTCGGTCACTCAAGCGTCACCTATGTAATTCACTCAAACTAAGAAACTACCTCTCAAAATTAGTCTCACTCTACCTCCTCTCAAGTCATCTATGGCACTATCAAGTCAACCTAAGAAACCTCCTCTAAAAATTAATTCAACACCTCCTCCTACTGAGTCTTCTATAGCTTTACACAATAATCCACCAATTCACCAACTGATTGTTCTTCTCAAAGAATCTATTCCTTATTTTGATCCTCAAGACCCATTTTAAACTCCACCAATATGCGATGGTCCTATTGTTGCTTTTACATACTATTGTGTTGGTCATATCTCTTATCATAACACAGATGATGATCTCCCATAATGGCATGGTACCTCTCACATCACCACATAGATATCCATCATTGGCACACTTGGGGGCATCACACTTATTATCCCCCTTCTAGCACTATCAATTATTTCTAACATGTCCTATCACACTTAACACTCTGCACTTCATGATTCATCTTTCTTTGCACTTTCAAACCCTTTGATACACACATTGTATCATAATTACCCGATGACACACTCTTGTAGTATGATTCACTCTTAATTGTTGAGGGCATACTACATTCATGAACCTCACATCATACCCACAACACATTTCACACTTGGCACATTCATGACACATCTTTCTCGCGCACATTCAACACGACACACTTCCCTATGATGCACTATAGTTCCACAATTCATACTCAATTGTTGAGGGTCTCAATCTAAAATGAACCTCACCACACTCAACCACTCTCTATGTTATATGCTTCATTGATCTATCTTTCTAGCACACAATTCAAACCATTGCCCAATGGCACACTCTTGTTCTATGGTTCATTATCTACTGCTAAGGGGTATTTTATAAATGAACCTCATTTCATGCATACTCATTCACATTCACCCAAGGGTACGCTGCTTCCATCACACTCACATTACATTTCATTCCATTTCACACTGACAACATACTGCATATCTTGGTTGCACATTGTTCTTGCTTACTTATAATAGCATGTAAACTTTATTTACTATGTTAGACAAATATTTTATTTGTCATTATATTTATCATATACATATGTGCGTTCACTTTCCTTCTAGTTGTGAATGTATAATTTACACATATTGTTACATGTAGCATGGATGTTTGGCACTTTACCTCTTACCAATCACACATCGAGATCTTGGGGCATATACTTTTGTACACATTATAGGTGTTATTGTTTCGTTTTATACTACTTCCTATTTTTACTAGCACACTACTATATCATATCATACACGCTTTGACATAATTTTTATCTTTCTAACATGCTAATGGGTAAGTAGTTATAACAGCTAAGTAAATGAAATAAATGACCCAAGAACCTAAGTAATTAGAAATATGAAACCCTAATGTGTAAAGAGGGTTAGGAAGATCTTAAGCGATTCGACAATTATTAGGTACTATGTTTCAAGAAAAACCCGGATGAGCGAGAATCTAGCAACAACCACATAGGGGCTCGGAAAAGAACAAACCCAATCTTTCGAGTAGACTAGAGTCTTGGAAAGGTATGGGGGTTCTGGAGTACCCTAGTATGAGATTTGGGTGCCTGTGCAGTGCAAGAGGTCTAGAAACCAAATTTGTAGGGTCACTAAGTGATGTGAAACCTTCATTTCCTATCACGTAAATATCTTTACACTTTGTGTTAGATGTTGTTGTTGATAAATGATGAAGAAGAGACCTGTAAAACCCCAAACCAAACATAAAAACCCTAAAAAATAAAGATCCATATGAAGGGGTCAGATTATCCTTATTGGAAACAATGGTGGACTTACTAATTGATCATTACACTACATTTCAAACCCAAATTTAGTTCTAGATGTGTGTGTGCAAATTGTGCCCTAGGCATTTTTGTGTCGATTATACTTTGTGAAGTAGTGAGAAATAACTAAATGTATAAATGAGATATATGGTTTATGAAATAGAATAAACTTCCCTCCTATGTAGTGTAATGAAGATGAACCATCCTTGTCCCTTGTGATGGAGTTGTATGGATTCAAATCGAGCTCTAGATGCCTAGGATGGAATGCAACCTTAGGTGATGATAGTAGTGCCTAGTGCTTTCTCCCTTATTATGGGCTCATAAGTTTATATTTATATGGTTCTCTTGTTCTAATTTGATAATTAACCCCAAAAAGATTGACTGCTAAAAATATGGAAAGTTCAAACGGTTCGAAAGTGCCCCAAAAATGAGTGCAACGTGGGAAAATGATCGGGGTGCCACTGGCGGACCGGGGCACTTGGGGACCCCAATCGGGGATAAGAACAATGTAAAGTGATAAAACTGATTGGGTGAGTACATGTGGGATGTTGGCGGTGATGACAGAAAAGAAAAATAAAATGGCCAAAGGACATGAGTTAATTAGTACTTTCTTCACTCAAAAACCATATGAATAGTAGTATGATACCAGGACTAAATAATACCCAAAGTGTGTGATTTTGTGTCTACATTTTCCCCCACTTTATGTTGGTGAGCAAAAATATCGGTAACATAAAGTAGATAGAGATGCGTACTGATGTCCATGTAGAGTGATGTAGAAAACATGTCAATGGACTAGACAAAGAATGGAGAGAAAAAGATGGAGCGTGGAAACTAAAGATGCAAAAGAGCAAAAAGTGATGAGAGTGAACCTAGGGCGGAAATGCGTGTGTAATTTCCAATGTGTGTGAGTACCTGCATGTTAGTATGAGGTATAAAATGTCGAATAATAAATTTTTTTACGGTTTGCTTCTCATATGGTTGGACTGCAAAGGAGAAGATGATCAAGTAGTCAAATATGCATGTATATGTGTAAAAACTACATGTATATAGTAAAAATATTATAAATGGAAGTATGAAAAAAATCAAAAGGAACATGTGCACCTAATCCGTGATGAGAAAAAGGGTGTAGAGAGGATATCCTGTAACTGTGATTTTTTCGAGAGATCTCATGCCATTGTGGCCAAAGAAGTGTAGGGATAAAGTTACGTTATTCTCCAACTTGTAAGTTCTTCCCTGAGAATGTATGATGAGATATCTGTACTTCATAGTTTTTATGCGATCCAACGCACTGGCCAAAGTAATGTAGGGAGGAAATCCGTTGTATCCTCCAACCTGTAATTTCTCCCCAAAATGCTAAGGACAACATGTCTGTAAAAGCCTATTTTTACGGAGTTTGTAGACTAGTCTGAACCCACTCGCTATATAAACCATAATTTTAAGGATGGAAAATTGAACTGAATTATACTAGTAGAGATCGTTGTGTAGTGTTTAATTCCTAAATAATGCCCCCATCTTTGGGGCACATACAACGCCATCATGCAATGGGAGGATGCGGCCCTAAAGAGGACCGACCATGTAAATTGTGTCTGTAGGGGGAAGAGAATACACTTAGTAGAGACCAAGGCACACATAAACAAGTGTCTAGTAAAACAAGTGTTAGTACAAAAAAGCACTCATGTACAAATCAAGTGTAAGCTACGTAGACAATATATAAGCCTTAAAGCAAGTAAACACAAAAGAAGCCAATCATAGACCATGTAAATCTGGTTGCAAACATGGGACACCACTCACAATGGTGCAAGAAAATCAATCTACGCAATGGCCGCATGTAGGAAAACAAGTGTACACACCAAACAAAGGGAAATTCCCCATATAATAGCAAACAAGAGACAAACACTAGAAGAAAAACAAACAAATAGCCATGGAAGCGAGTAATCCTACAAAAATGTTGCACATGAAGCACCCATTAGCATGTTAGAAAGATAACCAGTATGTCAAAAGTGTGTATAAGAAAGTAATGTAAAGTGCTAAGTACAAAATGAAATAATAACACTTGTAAGAGATGAATTTGGATGCCCCAAAACCATTGTAGGACAGGTAGGAGGAAATAATCCATGTTTTGTGTAAAATATCGATATCTGTAATCACAAGTAGAGAAAGACGTGAATGTGCATGTGTGGATGGTTAATATAAATGACATACAAGAGATATATCTAACATAAGTAATAAAGTGAACATATACAAACAAATGTAAGCGAGTAAAAGCAATCAAGATATGCAATATGTTGTGGATGGATGGAATGGAATGCAATATGGATGATAGGAGTTGCGTGCCCCCTCGAGTGAATGGAATTGTATGCAATGAGGTTCATTTGGTTTTCCCCCTCAGCATTCAAGAATGAACTGTAAATGAGAGTGTGTCATTGGGAAATGGTTAAATCATGTGTTGTGTGTAGTGCATTGTGGTGAGTGTGTAAGTGTAGTGGTGATGATATGTGACCTAGAGATGATGTGTGTGACCCTATATCCAGAGCATATATCATGACTAGATGATTAAAGGAGTGATGATTTATCCTAACACGCATATCACTACAAGATGAATATAGGGAGTGGTGATGTATCCTAAAGCGTATACCACTACAAGATGAAGGAATAGTAGACCATTTAGCCTATAATGTATGTCATTAACCTAGTATTTTCGCATGATAAGAGGTAGAATGATGAACGTGTGAGTATGATGAGGTCCATTTGATTTTTAAACCCACGGTAGTCGAGTATGGACCAAGGAACTAGAGTGTGTCATAGGGTAGTGAGTGCAATGCGTAGAAGAAGATGTAGGATGTGTGAGGATGATAGAAGACCATGTGATGTGTAAAATGTGTAATATGTGATGTATGCAATACAAGATTTGTAGATAGACAAATAGTGGAGTATGTAGGATGAGTAGTATATGATGTTAGAATTATAGACAAAAGGAGTATGACACAAATGTGATGAATAATAGTAAGGTTTGTAGATTATGCATAATGTGTAAATGTGTTAATGGTAAAAATGATGTAAATTAAATGTAGAATATAGTATGTAAGACGTGGGACATATGATGTGAGATGTGTGAAGAGACACAATGTGTGGGGTTCATGTGTAGTATTCCCTAAATAATTAAGTGTGAACCGAAGCACAAGAGTGTGTCATCGGGTAATGATGATTCTACAATGTATATGACAATACCTATGCTAAGGGGTGGATGTATGATCATGTAAAAATGAAATATGTGTTTGTGCTAAGGTGGGGATTGAATTTTATGCCCCCAAGTGTGTGGTAGTGAATACAATCATGTAGCAATGTCTAAAAGATCATCATTGTCATGATCGAATCCTCTTTGGAGCAGCATTAGAGACATGATAAGTGATAAAAATGAGGTGGATCATATAAATAACCATTGTGACACAATGTGTAGACACTCATAGCATATTCTTCATCAGTGAAGGTTACAGGTGGACAGTCATGTGTATACCAATGAGAAATATTCAAACAATAATTCAAAGATGATTCATTACCTATGGAGACACTACCAGAATGGCATAGGAAACGTGAGAGAAGTGTGGTTTACGTCTAAATTACTGTCATTATATTCAAGCTAAGATTTCCCAAGTGTTAGTGGAGAAGTGTGAGGAGAGTGTGCAACAAAGATCGTGAAATGAAACACACAAAGGCCATAAGTGGTCGTAATGTGACAATAGCCATGATAAAGATGAGGTGAGTGGCTTGGCAATGTAAGATATCATTAAGTGTTAAACCAAGTCGAGTTAAACCCTCAAGTGTGAACATAGTATCTAAGAAAGTGCAATCAATTGGAATGTTATGCCAAAAAGATTTTTAACGAGTAGTGTGCATGTGAAAGGAGGTGCCCAAGGTGTAGATTATGTGGTAGAAGATGAAATAGTCTCGATGCAGTGTTAATTGATCCCTGATAAAGTATCATAGAATTGGTAGAACGAAGGGTCTTGAAATTTTATTCACCCGGGCCATCGGCCATAAAGGTGTCCTTGAAATAAGAGTCATCAAAATCTATAGGAGTGAAGTTAAGTTGGCCTAATTCTTCGTTAGTAAGCTTGATTGCATCAAATTCATCATCGAATCCTTAGAATTATTGGTGTTAATATCATCATATTGTGTGGAATTATTGAGCATGTTGGTAGGTGGCACACCAAGAAGAGGAATGGAAGGTTCCTCGATAGGTGGAGAAGAAACATTGATAGGAGATGATATTGTAGGTGAAATAATATTTTTCACTTGAATAAAAATAGTTGGATTATTTGTTGTGATAGAAGAAGGATACAAAGTGCTAGACTGGAAAATTTCATATGTGTCAAGGCTAATATATGGAATATGTTGCGAAGGTGGGATGGGCATAGCAATAATAAGGTCTATGTAATAATATTTAAATGGCTCTAGATCTACGGTGATAGTATGTTCATAGCCATCATGCAAAAATTTGACACATTGATGAATAGTAGATGGAACTACTTACATTGTGTGAATCCAAGGTCTACCTAACAAGAGATTGAATTGAAATGAGGCATCTATAACATAAAATTTGGTGAGAATAGTTTTAGGCCCAACCCAAATGTGTAATGAAATAGTCCCTAAACATGTATGAGTGGTAGAGTCATAACCTCGGATGATAGTAGAATTCCTAGAAATGAGATTATCACTAATACCCAGTTGCTTTAAAAGAGAATAAGCACATAAGTTGATGGCTGATCCATTATCAATAAGCACTCATTTAATGCAAGTGGTGCTAACAACAATAGTAATGAGTAAAGGCACACATGAATTGCTTTTAGCAAAAGGTGACAGATCCTCATCAATGAAAGATATGGCATGTGGAAAATTGTAAAGAGACTATATGAGGTGTGTAAAGGCTACCACCGAGTTGTCACTTTCTATGTGAATGACACAAAGGGATGCTTCTAGTGTTTGGTGACAGTTAGGCACATTACGTAATAAGTCATAAAGAGAAATCTTAGCGAGACATATTTTTAAGTTGTTCAATAATGTCATAGCCCTTAGAAGCGGTAGGAGGAGCCGCCAAGTAATGGGTGGAGGAATAGAAGCAGGTGGAGCCATAGGAGGATTAGGATGAGTATAAAGATTAGTAACTACATTGATATATGGGTCAGCCCTAGGCATAACAAAGAAATGAGGGTGTTGAGTACGCATTCGCATGAAATCTACAAAAGCAGTAGAAACCGAACTAGAGACTTTATTTGGTGTAAAATAAGGATAAGATGATTGAGTCATGACTTGAGAAGGAGATGACATTGTTAAAAGGAAGGGTTGGATCGGTCAGGGTTCACCAAAATGATTAAACTAAAATGGGAAATGGGGTCCTAATTTAGTATAATCTAAATGTTATGCAAAGCTATAAAATAACAGCTAAATAAATTAAATAAATGACCCAAGCATCCAAGTAAGTAGAAATATGAAACCCTAATGTGTAAAGAGGGTTAGGAAGAACTTAGTTGATTTGACGATTGTTTGGGACTCGTGTCATTGTAAAACCCGATGAGAAAAATGCAGCAGAACGACCACACGAGGGGATCAAATAGGAGTAGACCCAAGTTGACCGAGTAGACCGTGGCACTTGGAAATGGACGGAGCACCTAGGGCACCATGGTCCGAGATCCGAGTGCCCCGGTCTGCGTGAAGGAGGTCCAAAAAAAAAACTTGCATGGTCACTAAGTGATGTGAAACCTTTGTTGTCTATCACGTGAATATATCTGCATTGCATTGGATGTCGTTGAAGATCAATGATGAAGAAGAGACTTGTAGAACCCCAAACCAATAAACAAAACCCTAAAAAAGAAAGATGCATATAAATGGGTCGAGACTATCCTCGGCATCCTGTTGGTTAGATATTTTGTCGACTAAAATATGAGGTTCAACCACAAGACACGGATTAAATCCCTCCTCAAAGACAGGAGAGGTAGCCTATTTATTACTAATCTAAAACACAGTATAAATAATATATACAATATCCACATTATTCTAACCATTGGGGTTGGGATACAATCCCAAAATCCATATCAACACGAGATGGAGATGTTACAGCTTTAGAAATAGAATGGGTTAGAAAGGAAACTATTATAGACGAAATAGAGCGGGAAGGGAATGAGAGGAACATATTTTCTTTCAAGCAAACACAGATCAAGAAATACTTATACGAGTTTTAGATAATGAGTGTAATATTTGAAATGATTAAAATAATCAAGAACACTAAAAAAAGAATAGCTTAAGATCTTGGACGTAAGAACAATCTCTTAAGATAGATGAATCCCACAACACAAAGTTTGCAAAATAACACCTGTTTCTATTCCTCAATGATTAAAAATAAAATACAAAGTTTTTCTTCTTCTTCACAATAGCTCTTAATATTCTAAAAATCTTTCACTTTGGAATGCACAAGCATCCCTTATTTATAATAGAAAGAGCAGAGAGAAAATAGGATAAATCCTAGAAAATAGTCATTTAACAAGAATCCTATTTTGCTTGACTCTCACATAGGAGAGCAAGTCAAAATTTGCTTCCTGTGTGACAAACCAAAAATGAAAAAGACATGTCAATCTCTGGATGAAAATGACATGAAACATTATGCTTATTTTGTTTCATCGTCCTTGTCTTCCTCCAATGAAGCCTGTTTGTCACGAAATTCTTAGAACTTTCGGATTATGTCCTACATTTCAGCTTCATCTGGTGCACTAGAATAATCACTTAGAACCTTGCAAGTTTCTTGAGTTTCATTTGCGTTTCCAAGAAGCTTCTTCAATATCTTGTTGAGTTTCCTCGGTGATTCCAAAAGATTATCAATCCTTATGAACTTATCAATGGTTGTTAGATCGAAGATGGAAGCTGGTTCGTGCTTGAATTATTTCTTGAATTTGTTTATAGAGATTGTCATCAATGACCTCTCTTCCTTGTAGGAGTAGCCTATGAATTCATACATCAACCATTCTTCCCTTCTCGTTGATCTTTTCAATCATAGGTACGGATGAGAAATCGAACCTGATAGGAGTAGGGGTAGAAGATGATGGTGTTGACTAAGAGGCCTTTGAGATCTTGAGCAATACTTTTGTTAACTGTTCAACTTTCTCCTTTAGCTCATCTATCCTCACCTTCGTTTCCCTCAGCTTCTGGCATAGCACGTTCATGGCATCTTGTGCATCTTGTTGTGCTCCTTCATTGTTACCTTTCCTAGATTAACCCTTGTAATCTAATAATCGAATGCTATATCCTCCTTGGTTTTGTTGGCTGCATGGGAGTGGAAATATCTGCAAACTTATTCCCTAAGGCATCCACTAAAACCCTTGAAACCATTTTGGTTTTCTTCGTAGATTTGACAGGAGAGGCCTTGAGTGAACTGAATTTGAAGATTGGTAGGGGAAGTACCACCTTCCACTTCCTTGGAGTCTAATCAACTAACCATTGAGGTACAATGGAAGAAGTTTCTCCTATCATAGGTGTTATGGTTGTATCTATAAGTGGAGGAAGGTTTACTTATGGAGTAGTGATGACTGCAAGTGTGGTGACTATGGGGATAGATTCAGGGAATGAAGGTGTGGAAGGAGGAGGCATATCTATGGCCATCTTAGGTCCAAAAGAGAGAGGTGAGAGGTCAAAGAAGATGTTGGCCATGGCTGATGAAAGTGGCATAGAAATATGAGGTGAGGAAGATTGGGAGAGAGGAGGTAAATATTCTAGAGTCAAAGCTTGAGAAGCAAGAGAGAGACTTACTTCTAATGAGCAATCATCGAAAGGAGAAACGAGAGGTTGACCAACCTCATCTTCTCGAAGGAATTTTTCCTTGTTCTGGTGGAGGAGGTGAATCTAGTACCTCAACTATTTGTGAAGGAGTGGCAGATGATTCGGCTCCTTGATTTTCTCCCCTTCTAACAAACTTAAATTTAATCTACCTCTTGGTAGGGCTTTTATCCTCTTCCCTCTCTCCCTTGGAGGGTCCCACTTCTAAAGTAGATATTTTTGAAAATATATTTTCCTTATAGCTCATTCCCCAAGAAATGATCTATGCCTTGAGTATGCACAAGAGTCGAGCAGGCTATTTCAAGATAGAAGCTTTTTTCAGCAATAGACCAATCAATGGCTAGGAATCCATGTTGGTCTCCATTCAACTATTCGTACCTAGTGTCCAAGACACTTTCATTGTCCACGGTTCCTTCGGGGATATCAGTAAGATTTAACATCTAAATTTCTTCTAGCGTCGGTATGCTGTTATCTTTTCTTCGGATGACAACTTCATCTCGAAGATCAACCCATATATATTCCACATTGGGCACATATAGGTACAAGGTTCCATATGACTTGAGGACTCCTATAATGTCAAATCCCTCCCTAAGATTCATATGTTTATTAAATTTGTCTTTGAAGCTCATGCACCACGTTCTTGGCCTTAACTATGGTAGAGCATGTTTATCTTCTAATGTAAATAGGGAAGGAGACAACGGTTTTGTGCTTGCTTTGTTGGAATTTGTGAAAATCCAACAATTGTTTGGCTAACCCCATGAGGATCAATTTTTCACTCAGGGAACCCAGGAAAATGGAAAGGGTTACCATGGAACCTCACCACCCGAAGATAAGTAAACTTCTTGAATTGCAAGAAAATGCAACCCCATTTTGACACTTCAGCCCATGCTTCATCAGAAACCCTTCTCTTCCTCAGATCAGGATCCAACCTGCAAATGTTTTCATAGAAGAAGGTGTCATTCACTCTTCTATATTGGTCTTCAGACCCTTTTATTATCAATGAGGGAAGTACCGATATATGTGTTCCATTGCTTAATTTCCCTTTGCATCTAGCCCTGGGTAGTTCCTCATTCCTATTACTACATAGGTGACATATGAAATCATATAGAACTTTTTGGTAGACAAGACTGTTTTCATTTAGGAGTCTATTTCGTCACTTATTAGGCTACCCCAATCAATCCCTTGGTCATTCTTATTTATGATGACCATGAACTGGTACATCCATCCTTGGAATTCTTTTGACTCTGGGAGTCCAAATAATCGACTCAGCAGGGTGATGATATCACTGATCTCAAGAATAAAATCACTTCTAGGAACTGACTTGGGAAACCTAGAAACAACTGGCTTAGCCTTGATCAAGAACTTCTTGTTTACATGCTTGATGCAGTCTTCCGTATCTTTGTCTCAGGCCTTTTATGCCAATTTGAGGTCTAAATCAACATACTCCACAAAGTCAGGCAACTTTAGGAGTTGATCAAAGTAACCTCCATTCAATTTTACTATAGACTCTCTTGCTTGATTTCTTCGAGCGGGAGGCTAAGTCATAGTATGAAGCGCGAGCCGGGATGAATTCAAGGCATTGAGCTGATGTTAGAAATCTTGTTGTGAGAGGGACACCACTTCCTGCTATCGACTTCATCCAAGAATTCTAAGAAGAATTCTCAATTCTCTTCCAAAAGTCCTCCATATCTATATTACCAAGCTCTGTGTCCCGAATGTCATAATTATAGCTTATGTAGGAGGAAGACTCCATCTTCTGATACTTATACTTCATATTTTCTGACTTATCCTTAGATTTTATGGGGTCTAACATGAGGAGTCTAGAAGAAGAAATTCCTTGATGATTTCTGGAAGAGCAATCAAGCTTGAAAGATTTTTGAACAGGTGTACAGACCTACCACACTGTTTGGATTTTGAAACTTGCAAAACACCTTCAGAAACCTGTGACAGACACAATGAAGTGTATGTTGGAAGTCAGGACATGTTGAGCATCAATGAAAACTTCGACACACTGATATTGCGAAAGTGAGGAAATGTCGACAAGTAGGAATCCTAGACAAAAAATGGCGAAATCTTGAGGATTTCGAGCACCTAAAAACCTCCGACACAAGGTGGAAAGAGTGAAATGTTAAACACCCTGCAAAACCCAAACAAGTATATTGGGTTTCTGACATGTCAGAACATGAAAAATTCCCACCCCATGATCACTTAGGAATTTTAGAATCTTGAAATCCACAAGTTACAACCTAGGGGTGAATTTCAAACAAGAGCCCTCATGAAAAAGACAAGAAATAAGAAAAACAACCCAAAACCCTAAAATAGTAATGAAGAAGGAAAAGAAATGGAAACCCCAAGAAAACACTTCACAAATAACCCAAAAATATTCTAAAAATAAAGAAGAGAAGAATACCTTCAACTAGCTTGAAAATGATCAAAAATGGCTGGCGAAATCAAACGGGAAGCTCGAACGGGTTTGGAGGTAGAGGGAGAATCAACGAAAATACAACGCAAAAAAATGAATGGTAACAAATGACGTGAAAAACTTGACTATTTATAATAACCTAGCATTAATTACACCTCACTTGACACGTGTGCCAACTACCAAACAACTAGACATTAATGACATGTCATCATGCTTGAAGCATCTAAAACCCGATACAAAGGTTTTGATTCAATTTGGGTTTCGGGTTTTGGGAAACAAGTGACATAAAACATACATTGGATAAAGCATGTTCTAAAAACCCGACACACTGCTAAGGCAATTGGGTTTCGGGTTTCGGGGAACATGAGGCATAAAACATGCTTTGGGCAAAGCATGTTCCGATGCTTAGAAGTTCCAAAACTTGACATAAAGGACTTAGATAATCGGGTTTCGGGTTTCGAGAAACATGAGACATATAACATGCAAGAAACATGTTTTCATGTAATGAAAACTGAAAACCCGAAAATATCTTTCAAAGGGAATTTTTAAGAGATTTGTCCAAAATTTTCCTATGGTTATCTCATTTTTAGCTGGAATCACTAAAACGAGATAACAATTGGCTCCAGTTGGGGACTTTCTTTGAGACATCAAAGGAAGAGAACTCATGTATCAAAAATATTTATCCATTGGGATACTGAGTCGAGAGAAGAAAAAAACCAAAAACAAATAAAGAAATAAATAAAGAAATAAAGTAAACAAACAACAGAAGATAAATTATAATACAGTGCAAGAGAGCATCTTGCATTACGGATGGAACAACTTCAGATGTTGACCACTGAAAGTTAGAGGGAGAAACTCTCCATCAAGATATGATAGATAGAAGCTATTTTCACCATTCATCTGATGGATTTTGAAAGGACCTTTCCATAAAGAATCAAATTTTCCATGCATCCCTTTATATTCCCTTCTCTTATCCCAAAGAAGTACTAGATTTCCAATCTGGAAATCACGTTGCTTTGATTTTTTGTCAAATATCTTTTTGACTTTTCTCTGATGATCTATAATGTGATCCACCACCTTGCTTTGTTCTTCTTCTAGCTTGGCTAGGTACATTGTCCTTTTCTCAATGGAACTTTGAAAAGTTTCATCCTCAATTTCTTTAGCCAATCATAAGGCTCACAATTCTACAGAGATAGGAATCTTAGCATCAATTCCATACAAAAACTAGAATGGGGAAATTCCAATAGCTCATTTAGGAGTAATCTGATCTTCCCATAATGCATCATATAACACTTTGTGCCATGTCCTCTGATTCTCATCGACCAACTTTCTGATTATGGTCACCAGGTTTTTGTTGCTCGATTCAGCCTGACCATTGCCTTGGGGGTAATAATAAGATGAATGAGCCAATGTGATCCCAAATCCATAGAAAATTTCTATCAACTCATGTGATGAGAAATTGGAATCATTGTTAGTAACAATCTTTTGAGGTATGCTGAATCTAACAATTATATTCTCCTTGAGAAAGTTGCACACAGCTTGGAGGTTACCTGCTTGATTGCACAGACTTCCACCCACTTGGTGAAATAGTCTATGGTAGTGAGCACATAATTATGACTAGCACTAGAGGTAGGATTTAGTACTCCAATGAAATCAATTCCCCATTGGAAAAAAGGTTCTTCAATTATCACAGGCTTCAAGGGAAGAGCTGCCAGCTTAGGATGGCCAACAAAATGTTGACAAGCTTCACACTTAGCCACCCATTCTATTGAATCTCGAAAGAGAGTAGGCCAATAGTACCTGGCCTATAAGATCTTGTAAGCCATCATGGAGGAAGAGAAATTTCCTCCGCATGCTAGATTGTGGAAGGATTCTAGCAACCTTATCTATTGAGACTTATCAACACAATGCAGAAATACACCATCAATGCCCTTCTTGTATATACCATTATCCCATAGAATGTATCTTGTGGACCTTAATTTAACTATCCTCTTTTCTTTTTGGCTCAAATGTGGGGGACATTCACCATAAGTTAAAAAGAAAGTGATATCTGCATACCATTCATCGATTGTGCTTACAAAAAGCACCATGGGCAATTATGAAGAAGTACCTTTAGTTTCTTCGCATTCTGTCTCAGAATTATTTTCTATGATTAATTGGCACAAGCCTCTTCCTCGTACCAACTTAGTAGGTCTGATTTCCAAGTCATATTCTTGGAATTTGGCTATCTAGTTACCCCGTTGACTACCCAACTCTTGTTGAATCAAAATGGACTTAAGCTATGCAGATCGTGGAAAAGAACAAGAGTGTGAAAACTCAACACATAATACCTGAAATGTTTCACTTCTCTCACCACTGCATAAGCATGTTTTTCAATTTGCGACATATTCAATCCATGTCCCTTTAGGGGGGGAGCTCATGAAATCAATGGGATCTTGATTCCTTCTTCATTCTCCTACATCAGGATGGCTGATACTGTATGTGTGAAGTGTAGTTGTACATGATGAAATCCTTCTTGAAGTCTGGGCATACTAGAATAGGAGCATGAGAAATTGCTCTTTTGACTTCTTCAAAATAAAGCTTCCCTTCAGTGCTCCATCGAAATGGATTCTTACCTTTCATCATCCCAAGGATATCCTTGGTTTTATCAAAAAGTCAGGTACAAATATTCTTAGGAAATTGACCTTTCCGAAAAAGGAATGCACCCCAGTTTTTCTTGTAGGTAGGGTAAGGCTTTGGATGGCCTTCACCCGCTCAGGTCGATCTTGGTTCCTTATTTAGTCACGATATGACCCAACAACTTTCCTTCTATTACTCCGAACATGGAATTTTTAGGATTTAATGAAATCCCATGACACTGCACTTAAGAGTACCTACTCCAGGTGATCATAATGATCACTTCACTTCTTAGAGAAGACCATCAAGTCATCCAAATATACAACTATGAATTTTCCCATCAAATCTCTGAAAGCTAAGTCTATAGCTCTTTGAAACGTGGCTCTAGCATTAATCAAACCAAAAGGCATCCTCTTGTAAGCAAAGGTGGCCCATGGGGTGGTGAATGTTTTTTTATGTTGATCTTCAATGGCTACCTCGACCTAATTATACCCAGAAAATCATCAAGCATGGATAACATTTCTGATCCAGTGACAATCTGCAATACTTGATCCATGATAGGCAATGGGTAATTGTCTTTCAATGAAGACTGATTAAAATTTTGGAAATAAACATAAATCAATATCACCATTCTTCTTTCTGATGGGGACGATGTTAGCAACCCAGGTAGAATGATGGATTGGGAAGATAATCCTTGCATCTAACATCTTTTGAATTTCTGCAAGGATAGTTCCTGAGATCTTTGGGTTGTAATGCCTTTGCTTCTTCCTGTAGGGTTTGACATTAGATTTCAAAGGGATGCTATGTTGCACATCCTTGGGCTTGAAAGACTTTAGATCCACATAGGACCATGCCAAGACGTCCATATATCTCTTTAGGAGTGAAGTGAATCTTCCTTTCTCCTTAGGAGAACAACATTTTTTGATGTTTACCATCCGTGGTTGGTCAGAAGAGCCTAGATTAACTTGATCTACCTCTGACGAGGAAGCACCTTCATCTTTCCTTTTATCCTGAATAAAACAGTCATGTTTGTCAAACAGACCTTCGAGAGAAACCAATCCCTTTAGAATCTTATTGCCTTTGAGTTGGATGAATTCACCATCAATCTCTTGATATGAATTCAAGATGGACTCATGGAAATCTGATTCTGATCCTTCAAAATAGAGCTCGCTAAAATTATCAGCTTTCTCAAGAAAAGACAATACCTGTTGATCATCATTGAACACTTTCCAATGTGTTGAATTATCTGGAACACTTGGACGATATACAATCTCAATGGTATATGTGTCATGTTTGAACTTTGGGTGAGGAAGGAGAAGAGATGCGACACATGGCTAAAGAATTAGCTTTATCATTGTAATCTCTCAAAACTACCTTAATGGAAAAAGCATCAAAGCATTCTATGTTGTCCCACACCTTGTTCCTGTAATGCCTTAGGTGATCATTTTTTACCTGATAGATCCCCCTTACTTGATTTACAATCAACTCGGCATCTCCATACTTTAAGATTTCAGATTCCCTTTTTCCTTCCATTTCTAATCCTAATAACAAGGTTTTGTATTCGTTCATTTTATTAGTATTATCAAACTATAGCTTAAAGGTGAAGGGAAAGAGCTCAAAATCTAGAGATATAAGAACCACACCAACGCCTGATCCAATAGTTGAACAGCTCTGTCGAACTCAAGGGTCCAAATAGCATTAGGATCTTCTTCCTTGATTTCTACAGAAGGCACCTCCGATGTCATGAAATAATTTCCCAAGCCTGCATCTTCGAAGAGAATTTGAGCTTTGGGATCATCTGATTTAGTGACTAGGTACTTTGCTTGTGCTTCAGGGTGGAGGACATGAGGAAATCCATTCACTGGAATTTTAGCTTTGGTCCAGTCCATATTGATTTCTCCTTCGACATCTTTGCAAAAACCTCTTCCTAAGAGAATACCATAAGCAACTAGGATATCAACAACCAAGATAGTCATTTTTACTCTCTTTTCTGGGAATGTGACAAATGCAAATTGTGCATCCTTGATTTGACCAATCAAAGGGACTTGTTTGGTTTCCATGGAGTAACACCATCCATAAGATTTAGTCAAGGTAAGTCCAAGGGTATGGGATACTTTTTGGGCATCATGTTATCAGAGGCTCCTAAGTCAATTATGCAATTGTTGAGTTTAAACCCGTTTATAAGTAAGGACAAATAAAACGGTTCAATCTTTCCTAAAGAAGTAACAGAGGTCATATTATTCTAAGGTAAAGGCTGAGTGGGATTAGGCAACATGCCTTTTGAAGATGAAGGGATAACAGCCTTTCTTCTAATGAATTTGGCAAGTTTCTCAAATTGCTCGGGATTTGACTAGAGGTACTTGGCTTCCAACATTTGGATTTTAGTTTTCTTTGCATGATCGATAATGTCGAAAGTGGTATATGAAGGAATGATGGTGGGCTTAGTTATGGTTATATTGGTCTGAGTGAGGCACTGGTCTTGGGGGTAGGAGAAAGAGAGTTAGAAAAAGAAGTTACCTTTTTAGTTGTCTCCTTTTTAGTTTGCGCTGAGATAGGAGAGCCTCTTTTAGCCATAACCATGGGAGCTTCTTTACCCTTCTCCTTAGAGCCTTCAACCAAATTTCTGGGGTTCTGAGATTGAGCTCAAGTGAAGACTACAAATGACTGACCATCATGTTCACACTGGTCTTCCTCGTATTCCAAGTACCCAATGTTGGAGTCACCAGCTGAATCATCAAAAGACTCATCAGCATATCCTAAAGCTTCAAAAGCTTTGTGAGAATCTTGATCTTTTGGTTCTTCATCTTCCTCAACTATTTCCATTGTGTTGTGACAGGAGGAGCTTTGATGGCTAGCCTTGTTGGAGCAGCAATCAACCGATTCCTATCTCTTATGGAGCGCCATTGGTATTGTTGAAATTCCGTCTAGGAATATCCCGATAAGGAATGTTGGTCACCTGTTGAGACATTTTCTTCTTCAAAGTGATCAAGTCATTGGCCATCTTCTGAATCATAAGGTCAATAGTACTTTGAGAAGAACTCTAATTTTTAGGCTTAGATGACTCTCTTCTGATCTTCCCAATCGCTAGAATGAGATCATCTTCTATTTCAATGGCTATAGCTTGAGCAGTAGCCAAATCAGGGATAACAGACCTTCTTAATAAGAATCTCACATCAGGGGGTTGAGCGTTGATGAAGAAACACTTTTGATTTTCAAGAGTGGGAATGGCTAGCACCGGAATCTTCCAAATCAGCTTGTTGAATTTTTCCACGAAGTCCCGCATAGGCTCATGAGACTCCTTCTTCATATGTGTAAGTTGTGCTAACAAATCATGAGAATATTTAGCTGGTTTGAACCTTGCTTCAAATATAGATCTCATGGTAGCCTAGTTGGTAATGCATGCATTTGGAAGATGGTAGAACCATTCTGTACCCACCATGCAATGTTTCAATGAAAATTCAAATAGAGACATCTTCATGAGCCACCCCAAGGATGTCACATGCGATAAAGAATGAAGCAATGTGTTCATCAGGGTGCTTGCTTCCCATCGTTGTTGAACTTAGGAATATTCTTACGAGATCCATGTGGTAGATCATGCAATGGTGGAGTTAGGGAAAGAGGACCAATAGCTACACCCCAAGGCACAGGTTGTGTTGCCATTCTTCTGAATGAAGTGCATACAATCTAAGTATCAGACAAGAATAATGCATGCAGGTTGCAGAAGCTTCTTGTTCTTGAGGAACCCGAGTTCTTTGGATAGGCAAAGAACTTCTTGCTCAGCTAGATGTAACACTTTGTTGGGGAAAGTATGAAATTGTGTTGTTGAAGCAGATCAAAGAACGGATTAGTTTCACCCCTGGCTTGGCTTGACCGAGTGAAGATTTTTCTAGCCAGCTTGAACTGGAAAATGGATCTACTAAAAATAAGGCAAATACGGAGTCGCCAGACACCAATAGGATAAGATTTAGTCTTATCAATCTATATTCCCCAGTGGAGTCACCAAAAATTTTGGTTGGATATTTTGTCAGGACCAAAATATGAGGTTCAACCATAGTACATGGGATTAAATCCCTCCTCAAAGACAGGTGAGGCATCTTGTTTATTACTAATCTAAAACACAACAGAAATAATATATACAATATCCACACTATTCTAACCATTGGGGTTGGGATACAATCCCGAAATCCATATCAACACGAGATGGAGATGTTACAACTTTAGAAATAGAATGGGTTAGAAAGGAAACTATTACAGATGAAACAGTGGGAAGGGAATGAGAGGAACGTATTTTCTTTCAAGCAAAACACAGATCAAGAAATACTTATACAAGTTTTAGATAATGAGTGTAATATTTGAAATGATTAAAATAATCAAGAACACTAAACAAATAATAGCTTAAGATCTTGGATGTAAGAACAATCTCTCAAGATAGATGAATCCCATAACACAAAGTTTGCAAAATAACACCTATTTCTATTCCTCAATGATTAAAAATAAAATACAAAGTTTTCTTCTTCTTCACAATAGCTCTTAATATTCTAAAAATCTCTCCCTTTGGAATGCACAAGCATCCCTTATTTATAATAGAAAGAGCAGAGAGAAAATAGGATAAATCCTAGAAAATAGTCATTTAACAAGAATCCTATTTTTCTTGACTCTCACGTAGGAGAACAAGTCAAAATTTACTTCCTATGTGATAAAAAAAATGAAAAATACATGTCAATCTCTTGATGAAATGACATGAAACATTATGCTTATTCTGTTTCGTCATCCTTGTCTTCCTCCAAATGAAGCTTTGCTTGTCTCAAAATTCTTGGAACTTCCGGATTATGTCCTACATCTCAGCTTCATCTAGTGCACTAGAATAATCACTTAGAACCTCACAAGTTTCCTGAGTGTCACTTGCGTTTCCAAGAAGTTTCTTCAATCTCTTGTTGAGTTTCCTTAGTGATTCCAAAACATTCTCAATCCTTATGAACTTATCAATGGTTGTCGATCAAGATGAAAGCTAGTTCATGTTGAATTGATTCTTGAATTTTTTTATAGAGATTTTCAGCAGGTAAAATATTCGAGATTTCATCCAACACCTTGGCGAAGATCCTGACAACTCCTCTTCTATGTCATTGGTGGCATCAACCAACTGATCTCTAGATTCCCTCAACTTGCTGCAAGCTTCATTGAGAATCTTTATCCTGAATCTAATGGCTTTGGTTAGCTGAAATGCTTATCCCCATGCGGAATGATTCCTTCTTCCATCAAGATATGGGATGGAACCTATTTTAGTGCATTGAGAGCCTCAAAAGTTAACTCAAGGTTCCCGATTTCCTGTGAAAATTCATCATCCATTTTATCACCATCTTTCTTTACTTCCTCCATAGATTTATAAACCTCCACTATGTCATCAATGACCTCTCTTCCTTGTAGGAGTAGCCTCTGAATCCATTCATCAACCATTCTCCCCTTCTCATTGATCTTTTCAATCATAGGTACCGATGAGAAATCAAACCTGATAGGAGTAGGGGTAGAAGATGATGGTGTTGACTGAGAGGGCTTTGAGAGCTTGAGCAATACTTCATTAATTGTTCAACTTTCTCCTTTAGCTCATCTCTACTCACCTTTGTTTCCCTCAACTTCTAGCATAACACGTTCATGGCATCATGTGCATCTTGTTGTGCTCCTTTGTTGTTTACCTTTCCTAGATCAACCCTTGTAATCTGATAATCAATAACCGTTATATCCTCCTTGGTTTTTTGTTGCCGCATGGGAGTGGAAATCTCTGTAAACTTATGCCCTGAGGCATCCATTGAAACCCTTGAAACCATTTTGGGTTTCTTGGCAGATTTTACAAGAGAGGCCTTGAGTGAACTAAAGTCAAAGGCTGGTAGGGGAACTACCACCTTCCTCTTCCTCAGATTCTAATCAACCAACCATTGAGGTATAGTGGAAGAAGTTTCTCCAATCGGAGGTGTTATGGTTGTATCTACAGTGGAGGAAGGTTTACTTGTGGAGTAGTGATGAGTGCAAGTGTGGTGACTATGGGGATAGATTTAGGGAATGAAGGTGTGGAAGGAGGAGGCATATCTATGGCCATCTTAGGTCCAATAGAGAGAGGTGAGAGGTTGGAGAAGATGCTGGCCATGGTTGATGAAAGTGGTGTAGAAATATGAGGTGAGGAAGATTGGGAGAGAGGAGGTAAAGATTCTAGATTCAAAGCTTGAGAAGCAAGAGAGAGACTTACTTCTGATGAGCAATCATCAAAAGGAGAAATGAGAGGTTGACCAACCTCATCTTCTAAAGGAATTTTCCTTGTTTTGGTGGAGGAGGTGAATCTAGTACCTCAACTATTTTGAAGGAGTGGAAAATGATTTGGCTCCTTGTTTTTCTCCCCTTCTGACAAACTTAAATTTAATCTTCCTCTTGGTAGGGATTTTATCTCTTCCCTCTCTCCCTTGGAGGGTCCTGCTTCTAAAGTAGCTATTTTTGAAAATACTCTTTTCCTTATAGCTCATTCCCCAAGAAATGAGCCATGCCTTGGTATGAACAAGAGTTTGAGTAGCTCTTTCAGCGATAGAATCTTTTTCAGCAATAGACCAATCAATGGTTGGGAATCCATGTTGGTCTCCATCTGACTATTCATACCTAGTGTCCAGAAACTTTCATTGTCCACGGTGCCTTCGGGGATATCAACAAGATCTAACATCTGAATTTCTTCAAGCATCAGTCTGTTGTTGTCTTTTCTTCGGATGGAAACTTCATCCTGAAGATCAACCCAAATATCTTCCACATTGGGCACATGTAGGTACAAGGTTCCATATGACTTGAGGACTCCTCGGATGTCGAATCCCTCCCTGAGCTTCATATGTTTCTTCAATTTTCCTGAAGCTCATGCACCACATTCTTGGCCTTAACCATGGTAGAGCATGTATATCTTCTAATGGAAATAGGGAAGGAGACAACGGCTTTGTGCTGCTTTGTTAGAATTTGTGAAAATCCAACAATTGTCTGGTTAACTCCATGAGGATCAATTTGTCACCCTAGGAACCTAGGAAAATGGAAAGGGTTACCATGGAACCTCACCACCCAAAGATAAGTAAACTTCTTGAATTGCAAGAAAATGTAACCCCATTTTGACACTTCAGCCCATGCTTCATCAGAAACCCTTCTCTTCCTCGATCAGATCTAACCTATAAATGTTTTCATAGAAGAAGGCATCATTCAATTTTCTATATTACTCTTGAACCCTTTTATTGTCAGCTTGAGGGAAGTATTGATATATGTGTTCCATTGCTCAGTTTCCCTTTGCATCTAGCCCTGGGTAGTTCCTCATTCATGTTGCTACATAGGTGACATATGACATCATATAGAACTTGCCGGTAGACAAGATTGTTTTCATTTGGGAGTCTATCTCATCACTTATTAGGCTACCCCAATCAATCCCTTGGTCATTCTTCTTTATGATGACCATGAACTGGTACATCCATCCTTGGAATTCTTTTGACTCTGGGAGTCCAAATAATCGACTCAAGGGGTGATGATATCACTGATTCAAGAATAAAATCACTTCTAGGGACCGACTTGGGAAACCTAGAAATAGTTGGCTTAGCCTTGATCAAGAACTTCTTGTTTACATGCTTGATGCAGTCTTCTTGATCTTTGTCCTAGGCCTTTTGTGCTGATTTAAGGTCTAAATCAACATACTCCACAAATTCGGGAAACTTTAGGAGTTGATCAAAGTAACCTCCATCCAATTTCACTATAGACTCTCCTGCTTGATTTCTTCACCGAGGGGGGAGGTCGAGTCATAGTTGGAAGCACAAACCAGGATGAATTCAGGGCATTGAGCTGATATTGGAAATCCTGCTATGAGAGGGAGACCACTTCTTGTTATCGACTTCATCTAAGAATTCTGAGAAGAATCCTCAATTCTCTTCCAGAAGTCCTCCATATCTATATTACCGAGCTCTGTGTCCCGAATTTCATAATTGTAGCTTATGTAGGAGGAATACTCCATCTTTTGATACTTATACTTCATCTTTCCTGACTTATCCTTAGATTGGTCGGGGTCCGACATGAGGAGTCTCAAAGAAGAAATTCCTTGATGATTTCTGAAGAGCAATCGGGCTTGAAAGCTTATTGAATAAGTGCACAGACCCGCCACACTAGTTCAGATTTTGAAACTTGCAAAACACCTTCAAAACCCGATAAAATGAAGTGTATGTCGGAAGTCAGGACATGTTGAGCATCAATGAAAACCCAACACACACAAGAAATGAGGAAGTGTCGACAAGTATGAAACCACACATGTGGCGAAACTAGAGGATGTGAGACAAGTAGTAAATCCCGACACAATGGATCTATAGGATGTCAAGCACCCAGAAAAACCTGACACAAGGTGGAAAGATTAAAATATTAAACACCCTGCAAAACCCGAAACAAGTATATCGGGTTTTGATGTGTCAGAACATGAAAAATTCCCACCCCATGATTACTTAGGAATTTTTAGAATCTTAAAATCCACAAGTTACAACCTATGAAAAACAAGTAAATAACCTAAGGGTAAATTTCAAACAAGAGCCCTCATAAAAAAGACAAGAAACAAGAAAAACAACCCAAAACCCTAAAACAGTAATGAAGAAGGAAAAGAAATGGAAACCCCAAGAAAACACTTCACAAATAACCAAAAAGCTTCTAAAAAGAAAGAAGAGAAGAATACCTTCAACTAGATTGAAAAATGATCAAAAATGGTGGCCGAAATCAATCGGGAAGATCGATCGGGTTTGGAGGTAGAGGAAGCATCAACGAAAATCCAACACAACAAAAATGAATGGTAACAAATGACGTGGAAAAACACAACTATTTATAATAACCTAGCATTAATTACACCTCACTTGACACATGTGCCAACTACCAGACAATTGACATTAATGACATGTCATCATGCTTGGAGCATCCAAAACTCGATACAAAGGTTTTGATTCAATTCGGGTTTTGGGTTTCAAAAAAAGTGACATAAAACATGCATTGGATAAAGCATGTTCCGATGCTTGAAAGTTCTGAAAACCCGACACACTGCTAAGGCAATCGGGTTTCGGTTTGGGAACATGAGGCATAAAACATGCTTTGGGCAAAGCATGTTCCGATGCTTAGAAGTTTGAAAACCCGACATAAAGGACTTAGATAATCGGGTTTCGAGTTTCGGGAAACATGAGACATATAACATGCAAGAAACATGTTTTCATGTAATGAAAACCCGAAAATCTCTTTCAAAGGGAAATTTTAAGAGATTTGTCCAAATTTTTCCTATGGTTGTCTCATTTCTAGAATCACTAAAATGAGACATAACCACAATGGTGAACTTACTAACTTAGTGTTGTAAACATTTTTACCCAAATGTAGTTTTAGATGTGTGTGTGCAAATTGTGCCTTAGTTGCTCTTGTGTCAGTCACACTTTGTGAAGTAGAATTAACTAGATGTAGAAATGTAATAGATGGTGGATGGAATAGAATAAACTTCCCTCCTGTGCATTGTGATGTAGATGAACCAGCTTTGTCCCTTGTGATAGAGCTAGATGGATGCAAATGGAGCTTTAGATACCTTGGATGGAATTTAAAGCTCAAATGGCTAGAAAATGCCCAAAAGATGAGTGCAAAGTGGGAAATGGATCATGGCACCTGGATGGGACCAAGGCACCTAGGGTGCCTCGAAATCGATGATAAGAATGACGTAAAGTGATAAAACGATCGGTGAGTACATTCAAGATGTCGGTAGTGATGACAAAAAGTAAAATAAAATGGCCAAAGGACATGGGTTAATTAGTACTTTCTTCACTCAAAAACCATATGAATAATAGTATGAGACTCGAGACTAAATATTACCCAAAGTGCGTGATTTTGTGTCTACAGAGCGACTCCCCATGATAAGAATGTAAGGAACCAAATTTGATCCTATTAGCATGTAATGATATGTATGTCCTTCATTAAGCTCAATATACATCATGAATAAATGTGTGTAAATAGTAGAAAAGATACACTAGCAATAAAACCATAGTGATAAAAAAACATATTTATTGTAAAGTGCTAACAATGCAATTTATGTATATATGTATCTCTTTTGGATTTTTACAAATATATGAATATTTTTGTATTATTAAATATATTTATTTACAAGGAGAGGGGTAGTAAAATATCTACCTAATGATATCCTTGTGAGAAGGTGAAGTCTTTCCAGAAGAAATGGTAGTTGTGGGCCTCGGTTGTGTCAAAGAAGGATGTTCATATACGGGTGGTACATAAGTAGCAACATGTGTCATGGAAGGCTTAGAAGGAGAATAATGTGGACTAGATCCATGAGAGGAATTTTCTGATATATTAGACCTATGAGGATCACTTGAAGATCAATATACACTAAAAATAAGGTGTGTACTAGAAGACTTATGAGAAATCCAAGGAGGGCCGAGCCACAAGATATAACATGTGTAGTATAAAGTATGTCAAGAGGCCTAGGAGGGTGATAGCCTCTAGAGAAAATATGTGTGTGAAAATACTTATGGATAATCTGAGGATGGCATGGATATAATTTGTGTGCTAGATTACATGCCTTTCTAAATAAATGGGACACATTGATGTAAGAGAGACCAACAATTTTTCATGGTGTGAATTATTGGTTTCCACCAATGGTCACGGGGCTAAGCCCCTCCTTCTTTGGTATGTGGAGGCTTCCATTATTAAATATAAATTACCTAAATATGTGGGGTGGCTAGTAGGTCGGGTTCACTCAGAACACTCCATTGAACTGTGGTAAAGTGTTTTTATGAAGTACAAGGAGGAAATTTTAGTGAAGGGAGGTAAAGGGGGTTTGAGAAATAAGGAGAGATAAGGTTACTTTTGTGAGTAGGATTAAAGAATAAACATACAGTAATCAAAGTAGGTCCACATTTAATTAGAAGAACAAAACAATGAAAACAAAAATAAGACCAAAAAATTATAGACATAGAATTCGACTCATTTATCAAAGGCGTAGACACCCTTTTTGGTGTTACAAGATTATCATTTATGCAAAGTTGGGAAGTAGAAAGAGATAGAGAGACAAAGTAGAGGAACATAAGTAAGGAATAGAAGAATTGCATATTTTACTACTTGATGTAGTGGTAAATCTCAACAACATACATTCAATCAATAATTGCCAACCCCTTGGAATGGAGAAGCCATTCCAATTTATAATGTTACAAATTTTCCTTTCATCTCCCCCACATGACTTTTCACTTCCCTTCATCACTTGTGACCTTCCATATTCCTAGGAAACAAAAATGAGTCTTTTTTCTTATTGATGAAAAAGGACTCTTACAATGTTGCATTGAAGATCACTTAAGTGAATAAAGCAAAATAGGGAAAAGGTGAATTTTCAATGAGGAATTAGAATGTAGAGAGAGAAGAAGGAAGAGAGATAAAGAGAGATAAGGTTGACCAATCCGATGAAGATGAAGCTTTTTCTGATGGATAATTTACTGATTTGAAGCATGGTGCTCACAAATTCCTCCTACATAAGATGTATGAACACTCCAGACTATTGAATGAGTGTTTAGGAACACTATTGTGAGGCATTACAATGTGAGCTTGGGATGACTATGGGCATCACTCATGATGGTTTTTTCTTGATCTCACAATGAGAGTGAGGATCACTTTCTTGCTCCTTAGGTTTTCTGGCTGACCGACCGTAGTGACCAAAAAGCAACTCAATGATGTTTGAATCAGTTGATGCTTATCTTTCATTTACTAAAATATATCCTCACTTTGTAGATAGAGGATTTTTTCTGAATGATATTCTTATTATATTGTCATCCACTAAACTGAGATGAGGTGATTGTAATGTACTTCTTTTTTGAGGTGTGATGACACTACAAGGTGTGGAATGAGTGCTTAAGCATACTACCAAGTGAATTACACCAAGTGGAATTGAGATGGTTTCTCATTCTTACATACATTGTGCTCCATATGAAGATCATCACCTTATTTCCCCTCATAGATGTAGAATCCTCCTTGAATGGAATCAGCTCATACATCTCCTGCTCACATGTTTCTCATGGGAATAGATGATTTCTTGATTCTTCACACACAATGGTCTTGGATGCCTTGGACTATCTCTTCTGGCTTGGTCATTGAACAAGAATTGAACATAGTGGCAGATTTCGGGTATGAAGATCATCAAATCACTCCTTGAGTCTCATATTTCATCTTTGAACATGATGACTCCTTCACAACTCACTTTCCAGACCAAGATGCCACATGGGTGAAAACATGTTGATGGTACTTAAACATTCTTCTGCTTAATTTCTCCTAATGGAGATAAGCTTCATCTTCCTTATAGTAATAATAATCCCTGAATGGTACTTGAAGGAATGAATGATAATGAGTTCCATGTTCTTCTCCTCCACACTACATTGAAACACTGCAAATTCTACCTCCTCTGACTTGCAATATGTGAGATTTTTATCAAGAAACAATCAACTATTCGAAACACTTCTCGAGGTATGCATTTCTCGATATCAATTCCATCCTCATTCACATGTGATCATTTCTCATAATTCTCATGATTTTCATCCTCTCGGTGACTTCATCTTGAATGAAGCTCTTGATGTTTCAGATCATTAACAGACCCCACGATGTTCCTGATTTCTCCCATTGCTCAAGTGATTATCTTTCACACATACGGTGACTTACGTCGATCCATTCATCAAAGATAGTGTGATTCATATGGTGTTATTTTCATGGATGAATTCAAATAGATTGAATTCTTTCTTCCATAATTGGAATGAGTTAGATCATCTAGCTCCTTTTGTCAAATTGTGTCATGTAGAAACCACCTCAAAATGATGCTTTAGGAGCCTGCAGAGTGTTTCTGACCTTGTTCAAACCACGAGACAACTTTCCAAATTTATCATTATGGAAAAAATCAATGAGATAACAAAAATTGGGATTCCACAACTTTTTGGGCTTAATTTTAGGACTTACTATTTCTAGCAAGTCCTACCCAAGTTTCCTATTTTTATCAATTCTTCATTTTTTTCACTTCCTAATGTTTCTTTCCTATTCGGGGACCGTGGATGATAATAATTCACCTCTTTTCATAATATTTTTAGACATGCCTCACCATGAACACATGTTATTTTTATTAAGCACACTGCATGTGTCGCATTGCAACGAAAACAGTCTTAAAATTTTGGGTTTTATTCCAAGATTCTTTGTTCTTATTTTCAGATGATACCTTCATCTAGATGACTGAGAAAATGATTTTTTCATTAAAATGGGAAGAATACTGAGAAAAAATAGTCCTCCATATCTTGAAAAACCACCATCCCCATTGTGAAAGAAATGTCTTAGATGAAACAAGACTTTTCGAGGATCCTTCACTCTAAGTTTCAGATATTTTCACCTGCCAGATCTCTGGGAAAGTGAAAACTTATTTGAGGATGGAAGAATGATGAAAAGAAACACATTCCTAAATATCCCTAAAAATCATATACTTCATTTTACTAGATATGGTTCCAATGAAAGTAGTTTTTCTGAGGATCGTTTGCTCCAATTTTCAGGTGATTTCACCCACCGGATATTTGGGAAATGAAGGAGGATATTGTTTTCCTTTATCTTCTATGAAACGTGTAGACACCTAAAATATGATTACACTTAGCATTTCATCTAATTCAGCTAATTAACGACACTTCATTAATTCCCCATTCTTCACTCCATTCTCGGATGCCCATTCACAACACTCTTTCGGTCACATTCCTCCTATAATCAGCTTGTTTGACTAATATCTCTCTTATTAGCTAAACATTCCTCCTTTCGACCATTTGGAACCTCCCTAGTTCTCTCTAGACCACTTCTATTGTCTTCATAGACTATCTATCAGTCCACAATTGGTTATCCAGGACCTCTCCTAGCTCTCAATGAGTCTCTAATCACTTCCTAAACCCTAGTTAACTAGCCTAAACCCTAGTTGACTAGCCTAAACCAAGCTTAACTAAGCCTAAAGCATGTTTATCCTAATCTAATCCTAAAGTGATTTTTAGAATTTAGTCCCACATGCACCCAAAGTTCAAACTCTTCCATTTGGAAAACTATAAATAGAAGGGTCACCCCTCCCTCTCAACCTTACACCTTGTTTTCATAACAAAAATCTCTCATATTTGGAGATCTTGGCATTAGAAATCATTTGTGATAGCTTTAAGCTATAAAACATTTGGATCTTGGCCATACTCCATTGTTGAGAACTCCTTCATCTTGCATTCATCCATTCCAAATATAGTTAGTAGGGGAAGATCTAAAGTTTGGCCATGTAGCCAACTTGGAGAGATCTCTTCACTATTTTTGGGAGTAAACAACACACAATTTGATTGCTTAGAATCTAACTAGGTTCACTTTCATTAAGCATTCATGGAGTAGAGAGTAGTATATATGCTAGGGTTTGAATATTTGTTTCAAATTTATATATACATAGATAGTTTCTTGTTTATCTCTTATCTCATGGTGCATGGATGAGTAAAGCAAAGCTTTGAGGTTCTTTAGCTTCATTCCATAGCTTTTGTAACTTTCCATTGCATACATTTGGCACGCCCGGTGGGACACTTATGTCCACCCTCCATTAATGGAGGTCTTTTAGGTTTTTCAAAGTTCATTTTCAAGTTTTTGCTTAAATCACTTGTTATTTCCTCATTTTTATTTCTAACCCTAGATAAATGACCTTCATTTATATACATTTTGTGGGTTTGATATAGAAATAGGACACTTTGACTAACAACTAACCTATTTTCTCTTGAAAATTTGAAAATCCATGTTTTTTGTAGGTTTTTCACAGGGTGCGCATAGGTGTCAAACAAAGGGCACGTACACGTTGAAACCCCAGTGTACCCATTAGATCAGGCATGTACCTATCAAGAGGTCCTCATCAATTGAAATTTTTCTCTCTACAGATATGTGCACACATCTCCCTCATCTGGGGCGCGTATCTACCTCTCTGGCCGTGTAAGTGTAAATGGTATGACTGTGTAAAAAAAATTACAATTTCTTATTTCAAGCTTGAGTGCATACACGTCAGAACATGAGCGTTCATGTCAATATAGGCACGTCTCTATCATATTGTGAGCATCTATGTTTAGAGCATTATGCTTCATTAATTTTTGACTACGGTGTGTATTTTTAAGTGGGCCACGTACACGTGAACACAGTGTCCATGTCAATATAGGCACGCCTCTCTTCATATTGTCGGCATTCGTGTTTACGACATTAGGCTTCATTAATTTTTACTACAGGCATATTTGTTAAGTGGGGCATGTACACGTCAGAACCTGAGCGTCCATGTCAATATAGGCATGTCTCTATCATATTGTGAGCATTTGTGTTTATAGCATTAGGTTTCATTAATTTTTGATTGTAGGCGTATTTGTTAAGTGGGGTGTGTATCCATCGGTTGGAGCAACGGTGTCATATAGGCACGCAGGTGTTTGTATTAAAATTGAAATTTTTACAGTTTGTAAAATCTTTTTCTCTAATCCATTACTGTAGGTTCTAGGACTAACAAGTTGAAAAACAGATTCTTTCTTAAACATTTCAGTTTGCATAGATTAAAAAGTGTTTTGTTCTTGGCTTAGAATTAGCTTTGTAGAAGTGTGTATGCTCTCTCCTCACATCTTCCAAGGTGATCTTGGAGATCAAAAACACCTATACAAAACTCATATAAATTGTTCAAAAAAACTTGTTTTATAAAGGTTGAAGTAAAACTTTCATGTGATTTCAGTAGAATTTTTCACGTTGCGTATGCTCTTCCTTCACGCCTTTTGGCGATCTTAGGAATCAAAAGCAAAGTGAAAAACTCTCTTTCTTAAACATCAACCTATGAATTGGAAAATTACTAAACACTTGTTATCTACAAGACCTATCACTTGTCAAAGAAAGGTGTTAAAAAACAAAACACAAACCTTCTAATACACATGTTTTTTGCAAGTTGCCAAATGGTGTGCCACTTAAAACCACATTAAGTTAAGCAAGATAAAAACACACCATATTCAAAACATTGTATTGTAGGTTTTGAAAAAGAGTGTGTCCCTATCCACTCAACTAGAACATAACCCCTTTGGCATAACTCCTTAAGCTATAACAATGGGGGTGGTACTAGAACCTTAAAGTAGTCCACCGTTGTGTAACCTCGTGGATGAAACAGGAAGCGCCTCGCTTTCCCACTTGACTAGTTTTCCTTATGAGTTAGCATTAAAAAATTTTCTATATTGCAACACTGGCAAGAGTACACGATGTATGCGATTAGTGCCCACTGTACTTGAAGGGGGCAAAGCCGAGATACTCCCAAATTAGTCAATGTGACTTTTTAGGTAAATCGTGCCCACTCTTAGATGACTTTGTAACACCTAGTTGAGAGATCTTATTAAGGAGACCATTTTGTCTTGAGGCCCACTTTACTAGTCCTTTGTCATGTCTTGGGCATCATGAAGTGATAACTTGTTTGGATTCAAAACCTTGTTTTTGAACAAGGAAAAGAATCCACTTAAGTTGGATCTAAGTGCCTTTCATCACGAAATTAGATGATGTTTCACTTAGATTAGCTTCTTTCTCGCCTTAGGATGAGGTGAAACTCTTCCCAAGTAATGCTTAGTTCATTTCCATCTTTTGATCTACACCTTTGCATTCTTGTTTCCCATTTGGGACAAGAGAAGGCATCTTTTGGGAGTGTTGTCATAGATAGTGTTCACCACTTTTTTGTCTGTTTACGCTCATCCATGTTTGCGGCTAAGTTTTTAAACGTCTAAAGTGTGTGGATGTTCCCTCATATCTTTGATGGCCACTTGATCTTGATTTCAAGATCATCATCATAGTTCGGATTGATTCATCATTTGATCTCCCTTTTACTTGTTACCTTGTTTGCATTGTCATGACATAATTAAGATACTTATGTCATGTTTTTCATAAACGTGATCTAAGTATCCACATTGTGGTGTTACGCTGCACACATTTTAACACATCCTCAGTATACCTTGACTTGGTTTTACTTCAAACATTATCCCGAATCTTGAAAGGTGTAAACTTACTTTATGTTTGTCATTTGATACCATTTGGCACTAATATCTCGCTTCTCCACGAAGCTTGATAGACATGTCCAATTGGTTTGGTTACGTGGCTTACATTTGTAATCCTCACCCTTTAACATTTAGACCTTGTTGGTTGTTGAACTTATCATGGTGTCCTTTGATTGGGAGTCACATCTACCCTTCTTTAAAATTTACGCTTTGTTCATTTCGAGCTTGATGTAAATATTGACATTATTTTGATAATTTTTGCATCTCACTTTGCACACACATTTGCATAGGGTGTATTTCCTTGTTTATTGGCTTTGTGTTTCACACTTGCATGATTGTTCCTTGTGATTATTCATCTGGAAAAATTGTTTTTTAAGATAATCATTTTTATCTCATCGAGATTGCGTCATCACAATGTCTATTTTCCTTAGACCTTCTTTGAAAAATCACACACGCATCTCCATACTTACCAAATGTCTATTTGGTTTCCCTTATGCTACCCAAATCGACATGTCACTTCCTTCCCTTTGAAGGAGTTCCATCACACTATCTAGATCTAGACATTTGTGCTTAAAACAATGCCAAAAATGATGACTATCATGTGGTTTCTCACACTTACTACAATATGGAACCTAGGTTTAGCAATTCAAATCAAAATATTCCTATTACGACTAAGCCTCATTTGGTTCTTCGTGCTAGAGAACCCATTCGGTACCCTGTTCCCCACCTTTAGCTCATATTCGGTGGTATGGTTTGGATGCTTCTGATCCAAATTATTATTCAAGTTCCCCCCACTCTTCTTCTTCTGATTCAGATCCAAATTACCATTCAAATTACCACTATTGTTTTGAAGACTTGGATACCAACTATTGTTTGGATACCCCTAGATCAAATCTTGAGTCATGGTCCTCCCTTCCTTTGCAGGGCCTTTATTCCAACTCACCTCAATGATGTCTTCCTCCTTTGAAGACTCATGTGACTTCAAGTTCCATCGATCAAACATATAATTTGGGTCTTGAGTCATAGTCCTCCCTTTCTTCGCAGGACCTCCTTCATCAGTCATCTCAATGACCTCTTCCTCCATTAAAGAGTTCCACAACTCAGATTCCCTCTAGTCAATCATCCAATTTGACTCCTACATCGTAACTTAATGAATGGCTATGTGATCCTACTTTCTAACCTACATTATGTCGTCTTCTAGAAAAATGACATAGGTCCAAATCCAAATCATCCATTCATGAGACGCTTGCCTCTAATCCTACTTCCTCTCTTGAGTCATCTTCTTCTTTCAATCAATCTTCCCTCCTTATCAGACATGTTTCTTCTATTCAACCTTCTATGACTAAAGAAAAACAACCTCTACTGATTGATTTCTCTCAAAATGAAGAAACAATTAGAGTACATGAAGATATCCCTCTAGAGGATTACAAACAAGGATTCTTTCTAGAACTTGATACGCTCATGTATTGGAAAAGAAGTTGATTCCTTTTATCAGAACATAGGGAAAATCCTAAAGTCATGGAACTTGATTCTTCTTCTTTTATTCCATATTCACCTTCTTCTAAGCATGATGAGATGTCGGGGTCTAGCATTGAGCCATGGCCTATCTTCTCATTACCAAATCATTCCTTATCTATCACCATTCCTCAATCAAAATCTCACCTTGGGTCACCGTTGAGTAGCCCATCATCTTCTTCTATCCTTGGACCACCCCCAGGTAGTCCTCCATTTTCTACTTGTGGGTCACCTCCTGGTAGCCCATTACCTTCTATTCTTGGGCCACGTCCTAGTATCCCTTCATCCTCTTCTATCTATGGGATGCCTTGAGTAGTCCCTCCTCATCTATACTTGGGCCACACCCTAGTAGCCCTTCATCATATTCTTCTATTCTCAGGCCATGTCCTCATAGCCCAACTTCTTCCATCTTAGGGCCATATCCTGGTAGCCCTTCGTCATCTTCTATTAGTGGCTCACCTCCTGGTAGCCCATCCTCTTCAATTCTTGGAGCGTATCCTTTTCATCCATCACATATTTCTTCTATCAATGGTTGTGGCAAGCCCGCATTCATTTCTCACATCAGTTCTAAACGTCAACGTTCTCTTTCTTCTCCTACTCGGACAAGTCAAGTCAAAACTTCCAAGAACTTGAAATCCCCAAAAACTCGAACAATCTCAAAATTGTAAATCAATCGCGATTCAAAATCGTACATCAACGCAACCATCAAGTTTGGTGTAAAGTGCAGAAACCTATGGATAGGGAACTCAAGCTCCCGCATGAACAATCCTTGTTTAAGGATAAATCACAGTCATTTGTTGAGTACGAGCTCACCATGATCATCAAGATCGGGGATAATATTACGCTTGATAAACAAACACACCTAGTCTCCCTTATCAAGGAAGTCACAAACATCGTTGTTGGATCCTACCACGCAAAGTGACTTTGTTGGTCCCAACCTCTTAAAACTATCAAAAAGCTAAAAATTCAAAAATAATTCAAAAATACAAAAACATGAGAAAACACAAGAAAAATCAAAGGTACAAAGATCAAACATTGCAATCAAGTATTACGTATACATGGATGTTTATTTCTTCCCTTTCTTGCTCTTACTTCTGCAAGTCTTCCTACCATTTTCATCCCTTTGGTGATATTGTGGTTAGCCTATTCACACGCATTTTGTGACATTTATCTCTATGGTATTTGTTTTACCTTGGTCTTTTATCACCTTGGTAAATTAAAGAACAATTGACCTCTTAGAGATCCTATCACATTCAACATCTAATAAACTTGTTACAAAGAACTTTTGGACATATTTGTTGACACTAGCCAATGTCGTTGTCATAATAACTTCCACCTCCTTCCATCAAGCCTTCAGTGGTTCTTAACCCCTTATCAAACAAGAGAGCTGAAATAAGTTTTCAAAAGAAAAAGAATCAAAATCAATCAAAAGCTAAAATCTAAGAGCAAAAGTAAATTGATATATAACTCTCTCTTGGGGTATTTCCAATAATCTCTATCGGGGCTATGGACACTGATTGGCAGTAGAGAAATGTTGTGATTAGAATCAAATACATCTCCGTCGGGGCTATGGATGCCTAGGCTGTAGCGGAGCAATGTACGGCTATCCTTCCACCCTTCATTCACAAATCACCTATCACCTATCAAAATAAATCATTCCTACACATTGGCTAGGTGTCTTCACTTGTTTTCCATTAAATATTCCCTTAAAGAGGTAATAAATTCCACGTGCACACACTGGATCTCTATGAGTAAACAGATTAGTATGTTACCAAGGGTCATTTTTGGACCTTGTTCAGACTCTTACTTTAGTCCTTATCTCGTCTCACAATTTGTGCCTTTGGCTAATCACTTCTTCATCGTGAGGATCCTAAGCTACATTCACATCATTATTCTACTTCATTCAGAACATCCATGTGTATAAGATTACTTTTTGCCATGTTTTCGAACACCTTTGTCCCCTTTCACAAAAATGATCTCCTCCTTCCTTTCTATCATGTGATTTTTAGGCCAACTTACATTGGGGCATCCTTGCTTCTTCCCAAAGACTTCATTGGTTTATGTTCACCATCATGTTGAATCTATCCATAATGGCCTTGGGTCCTGCTTCTACTGTGAAGAGTTTTCCTTTGAATACTCCCACCTAATTGTTGGGGCATTTTTGCATCTTTCTCACACGCACGTGGCTTTATGCCCTTGTACATCCCATCTACCGCTAGGGGCATCCACGATTCCTCAACTTCCTATACATAGTTTCATAAAATTTCAAAATCAAAAACATTCAAATATGTTAGAAAAATAAAAAAACATTCAAATATGTTTCAAAAAACTTCTAAATTTGGAAAAACATCCTACAAAAAGTCACTCTTTGGTTCTCACCTATTCATGTGCGTGACTCACGGATCATCTTGATCTACCTCCATCAACAAAAGCTAAGTTGCTTACTTCATCATACTCTGGGGCACAATGAGTTGCCTAAGTCTTGTTTTTGTAGTGCACATTGCTTTTTCATCGACTCGAATCTGTCCTCCGTTATTCCCCTTGCATGTATCCTTGCTTGGGGAACCATCATTAACCCTTGTCATTAATTCAAATAGGTTGTAACTAAAGCTTGATAACAAAAACATTACATTTTGTTTCTTTGTTAGGTTAGCTCTTTTACTTTCTCGTATTGCATTGCATTGTGTATGTTTCATGGAGTTAGGAATCTTTTACTTTCTCGTATTGCATTGCATTTTGTATGTTGCATGGAGTTGGTGTTTTTAGCAAATGGACATTTGTTCATATCTGGATTTTCATGTCATACTACACTTTGTTCATTCTTTTTAATAAGGACCGATTATGAAGATATGTAGCAATATGATGAAAAATAAAGTTTTTAAAAAGGCATTGGATGGATGTTAGCTCATTCCCCTTCCTCACACTCCTTTTCTTCTATATCCCCTTTCTTCTTCTTCACATTATTCTTTCTTTTGTTATCTTTTTATCATCTTTTAGATCGTCAATCGAGTTCTTATCACCCCATCGACAATCGAGGGGCTTTCTTCTTTCTACTCTTTTTTATTCTATCCCTTCAAAACTTTCTACTTGTTTATGCTTGTCTACTTTCTTTTTGAAATGACGTCGCTTACACCATCTCAAAGAGGTTCAAATGTAGACACCTAAAATATGCTTACACTTAGCATTTTATCTAATTCATTGATTAATGACACTTTGTTAATTCCCCATTCTTCACTCCATTCTCGGATGCCCATTCACAACACTCTTTCAGTCACATTCCTCCTATAATCAGCTTGTTTGGCTAATATCTCTCTTATTAGCTAAACATTCCTCCTTTTGACCATTTAGAACCTCCCTAGTTCTCTCTAGACCACTTCTATTGGCTTCATAGGCTATCTATCAGTCATAATTGGTTATCCAGACCCCTCCCAACTCTCAATGAGTCTCTAATCACTTGCTAATCAAGTTTAACTAGCCTAAACCCTAGTTAACTAGCCTAAACCAAGCTTAACTAAGCCTAAAGCATGTTTATCCTAATCTAATCCTAAATTGATTTTTAAACTTTAGTCCCACATGCACCTAAAGTTCAAACTCTTCCATTTGGAAAACTATAAATAGAAGGGTCACCCCTCCCTCTCAACCTTACACCTTGTTTTCATAACAAAAATCTCTCATATTTGGAGATCTTGGCATTAGAAATCATTTGTGATAGCTTTAAGCTATAAAACATTTGTATCTTGGCCATACTCCATTGTTGAGAACTCCTTCATCTTGCATTCATCCATTCCAAATATAGTTAGTAGGGGAATATCTAAAGTTTGGCCATGTAGCCAACTTGGAGAGATCTCTTCACTATTTTTGGGAGTAAACAACACACAATTTGATTGCTTAGAATCTAACTAGGTTCACTTTCATTAAGCATTCATGGAGTAGAGAGTAGTATATATGCTAGGGTTTGAATATTTGTTTCAAATTTATATATGCATAGATAGTTTCTTGTTTAGCTCTTATCTCATGGTGCATGGATGAGTAAAGCAAAGCTTTGAGGTTCTTTAGCTTCATTCCATAGCTTTTGCAACTTTCCATTGGATACAAAATGGAAGAAATTAATGGATTTTGGAAGGTTTCTCATCATAAATTTCACCAAAGTGACCAACTATGTGGAAGAAATGAGCCAAAATAGTGTTTAAATGCACTCTATATCACCATACCAATTCTAGTTTAAATTTGAGTTACAACGAAGTTACTATGTGGACAAGAGCTGGTGAAAATGGTAAAATAGGGATAAAAGTGACACTAGGGACACAAAATTTCACCTTGGAGAAAGTTTTGACATGTGTTATGGTGAAAATTTGGCTAAGTATGGATTTCATACATTTTCCCTCACTCTCACACACCTAGACTCAACCTAGGTTAACTTAACTGCATGTGGAGGATTTGAGAGATACAAAAGGGAATGGGGTGATTTTTATTGTAAATATTGTCCCCTTGGACATATGGGACAATGGGGACAAAAACTTACGCCCATGGTGAGGGATTGAGGGTGCACTTTTGTGTCCCTCATGTCCCCCTTGTCTCGTGGGGAAAATTGAGACACATGGGACACTTGGGACACCAAGTGCTCCAAAGTGCGCCTATAGGAGGAGGATGAGGGAAAAAAATTGTACTACATGTAACCCATGTCCCCAATGGAACAATAGGGACACAAGGTGGTCAAAATGTGCCTTATCTATGAGAGGAAATCCAATTTTGCATCAAATGACCAAAAATAGCGTGAAAACTCACTTTCTTCACCCTAGGATGATGTTTTGGGGTAAAATGGTATATTATTTTGACTCCAAAACACATTATAAGATAAATTTAATAGTTTTGATAAATTTAATATTCCTAAAACTCAAAAATAGTCCCCTTTTTGTTCGGATCAATGAGAGACATCTACATTGTTTGGAATTATTCATGAAACCTTCAAGACTTGGAGAAAAATAGATGTTAAAAAATTTTAGATAATTCTCATTCCTTAAAAATTCCTAATTTTTTTTCTTCTAACTCTTTAAGTAGCTCCCAGAACCATCTAGTGAAGTCAGGTTTTACCATTAGACTGTTTGTTCCATGTATCTAGAAGAACCCGTTGTTGAGCAAAATGTCCTCGAATGATAAAAAGTATCCTAAATATTTCTAAATTTCTCCCAACACTTTTAAGATTGCCTAAAACCACCTCTAGATACTTAATACATTTTTGAACTCTCTTGGAGGATCCAAAAATATCCAAAATGCCCAAAAATGGCCTTTCTAGGCTTCCACTAAGACTAGTCTTCCACTAAGCTTCACGGAATCAATTGATGAACCTTATTACATTAATTTTCACATTCATACATGTTCACCCTATGCATTAGTACTACCTCCAAGGCCAAGATGATCATAAAGCAGGAGGTAGGTTGGTCAGGGGAGAGATGCATGAGGGTTAGAAGGAAAAATTTTGCATTATGGCTTAGTTGTCATGGTTTGAGTTTTGCATTTTTGGGCTAGTCAATTCACATGACAACAGTTGGCTCTAACTCAAGTAAATTAGAACACAAGGGGAAATATATAAATCTATATATCTCATGGGTAGCAGATCATTATTTTAGTCCATTGGGAAACAGAGTCAATTCACTAAACAATAAGAAAAGCTACAAACACAATGAACAAGAACAAAGAACATGGAAAGGAAACACAAAACAGGAAGGGAAATGCACAACAAAAGGGAAATAAGATGAATTATCCTAAATCACCTATGTTACATGTTGGAGATAACCCAATTTCACTGAAGCACCAATTCAAACTGAATGCTTACCCATATATGGCTATCAATGAACACCTTTCTTCCACAAATCCATTGATAGGATCACTGAAATATGAACCCTTTCTCAATTTCTTGAGAAATATCACATGATTTTTCTTGTAATTGATGATCCACTTAGTTAGTTCATTTCCTTTGTTACTTTGACACCTTCTTTCCATCTTTTCATTGATTCCAAAGTTCATTCCAATTGTCGATTCTCCTTCACTATTATGCAAAGATGAGTCTTGATCATGCTTGGCTTATTGTTTTCATATTGAGGCCTATGACATTTGATAGGGGTTTATTCTTCATTTTTTTCTACTTCATGATCATTGTTTTCATGAGTTTATTCTTGACAAATGTTTTGAAAGCTTCAACACTATCACAATCCTCTTGACATTCCATGTTTCTCAACTGATCCAAGTAATCTTCTTTCACACACTCTAGCTCTTTCTTGACTTGTTACTCTGTATAGTGTGGTATGTATATTACTTCATTATCTTGGAAAGATAATGAGCACAAGGTTGGGAATGCAACATGGAAATTATCATCTTCTCCATCTTGTTCATTTTGAGCTTCAAAATCCATATTCATGGTGAAAAAACTTTTCCTTGAGTGGAGTTGACCTTGAAAGATGCAAGCATGTTCTTATCCATACATTCCTTGTTGAGAAGGTTTTCATTTGAAAAAAATCAGCCTTGGGATCAAACACCATTCCATCTATCCATTCTTCATTGAGAATGTATCCATATTCATGAAAGGGGAATGAGCATGAAATTGGGGCTGAAATATTTAGATCGTCATTTTCCCAATCTTGACCACCAAGAACTAGGGAGTCCATTTCTGTGATGAATTCATCCTCTTCTTGAGTAGATTCAACTTCAAGAGGTCTAAGCACCTTTTCATTCATGCATTCATTCTTTGAAGAGTCACCCAATCCCAATGGGAAAGAGAAAGCCTTGTATTCGCAATCATACTTATTGAACGGATCTTCATGATGAACTTTGAGAACATGATTGGAAAATTTTGACTCACCTACCAAGAATTTTTGCCATCATTTTTCATTTATGACCCGCACTACTCATCACCTCGGGATTTCTTTGTTGTAATTCAAGACCTTCATGACCATCATCACCACTTAGTAGAGAAACGCATTTATGTTCACATCCAATGAGAAGTACATGATTTCAAATTATGATTTCATCAAGTCACCATGATGCTTTCTAAGTAGCTATGTGACACTTGGATACTCTTCCATCAACATGGATAGATCAACATCTTCTTCCAATGTTATGAATTTTTTTAAGACCTTGAACCTTGAAAAATAATATCTCGACCTTGGTTCATCGGCCTTTAAATGATGTACTTCATTTTCCTGATGGGAAGAAGTTTATTCATCTTATCATTAAATGGAATGGTAGCATGCAACCAATCCATTTGTATATCTCCACCAATATCTCAATGGAAGCTTCCGCTTGGTAACATACCATATGAGGTTGGCATGTCCATTATAATAATTCTCATTATGATATTTTTATCTAAAAATCTGCAAATACTACTTGAGCATCCCGACTGGCCAAAAATAAGAACTTCTTTCTTTTCCATGGAGTAATAATGACCAGGTGGCATAACAGAGAGAGACCGAGAGCTTTAGCAAATTTTACAGGCATGACGTTGTTGGAGGAACTTGAGTCAATAGTATAATTATTCAGTTTGTACCCATTGACCAATAAGGCTAAATAGAAGGGATATACTTTCCCAATGGTGGAGGGTGTGGAAGCAAGGATATTTTGAGGATCGGTATGAGAAGCGGGAGGTAGTTCTTTGGTAGTGGCATTTTTAGAACACAAACTTGAACTATTTCCTTTGATAAACTAAACAAGCCTATCAAGTTTCTTGGAATGGATTTTCAAGTACTTCGACTCAAAATTTGAATTTTTGATTTCTTGCAAAGGTCAATGATGTCAAAAGGTGAAGAAATAATAGGCACATCAGGGATTATGTAATACTTGACATGAGTAGGATTTGCATACTTAGGGTCAACATAAATAGAAATTGATTTTTGAAGAGGAGATGAATGAGACTTACCCAAAGAGGTAGAAGGATTCTTGATTGAGGTGGTCTCGGGATTCTTCTTGGTTGATCCCATGGAAGTAGACATCGATGATCCTCCTTTCATTATTGTTTTTCATAAAGTCACCTTGAGGATCCATTTTCTTAGCTTGGGAAGTGGAAGAAGAGGATTATTTCTTTGTTTATGATTGATTGAATACTATGCAGGTGTATCTATCCATGGATTCTTCAAAATATTTTTTTGGTGAGTATTAAAAATATCCAATCCTGACACATTCATCTTCATCTTCTTCTTCAACTTTTGATTCATCAATTTTTTCTCTTTCATCTTCACTGGCTCTACATATTGCATTAACTAGTGGAGATTCCAAGGCAATCCTTTGGGGTGCTCCTTAATCTAATTCTTGTTTCGGTTTTGGTGTGATGCTTGTTGAGAAACTTCCTTCTTCAATCTTGTCATATCATTGGTTTTCTTTTGCAACAATGGATCGGATCTTTAAGATTTGGAACCGTGAGACATGTCTTACATTGAATGATTCTTGATCTTCCCTGATATGATAAGATCATCTTCCACTCCAATGGAAAGTTCTTGAGCATTTTCCGGTGTTTGGTTGATCTCTTCATATAAATAAATTAACTTCGGGCAACTGGGAATTCATGAAGAACCTTTTTTGATTATCTGTAGTAGGACGAGAAATGGTGGGAATATTCTTTATCAAACTATTGAATTTAGCCACAAAATATCTCATGGAATCTTGTGGTTCTTTCTTCATCTCGGTTCGATTAAGCAAGGATGGCATGAGTGTCTTATGAGGTCTTGAATATTTCTTCAAATTTATTTTTCATATCATCCCAATCAGTAATTGAGTGTGATGGAAAGTAGTAAAACCAGCCTCTGAAGACATCTTGTAATGCTTCTACAAATAACCGCATGAAAACATATTTGTGTTGCACTCCAAGGATGCCACATGTTGTGATGAAAGTTGTGATATGATCATCAAGACGTTATTTTTCATCTCCATAGAACTTGGGAAATTTATTTCTTGACCACTGTTATAAGTTCATGAAGTGGTGGAGCCAAAGCCAACAAACCAATATTTTGTCCTGTTGATGCGAAAACACAGCACCCCTGGGACTCTGCAACACGATGGGTTGAGATTCTCAGTATGATTGCACAACATGGAGCTTTTCCCAAGTGTGGGACCTTGCGAAAATGGAAAAGCTCTCCGGATGAAGGTCGGTTCCTATTCCTCTGTTCAGATGCACCAATAAAATGCAGAGGTTTACCCAAAAACCTAAATCTAACTACCAAGGAGACAGGGAGAGAAAAATGCATAAAAATAAACCTAAGCTAAGGAGGTGATGCACCGAGGAATGAAGAACAACTGTCTTGCCAATAAACACAAACTATTAAAATGTGATGCAAGATCATGCACAGATAACAGATTTGCAGTGAAAGATCAGGAAGATGCAAATAAACACAGAGAGGGTTGATAATCATCCACAGACATGCATTATTTTCTCCAAAGATTGATACAATACACCACAAAATGCCAAGAGACAAGGTTGCATTACAGTTTTAGATAGGAGGTTTGAACTCCACAGATTCACCTGCCAAAGAGAAGAAGGGAGGGGCAAAACAAGAATGTCCAACCTTTAGAAAGAAGCCCCTCCTTACAATTTATAGGAAGAATGAGAGAGAAAAGAGAGAGGAATTCGAAATCTGCCCCAACCACCTCCAGAATGCACTTAACTCATCTCATTATGATGGTAGGTGAGAACCCCAGCGAACCCAAAAGTGGCGAACTGTATTTTGAATTTTTAAGAATTTTTTCTCACCCAATTAAAGATATCCAGTCGTAGTTGGATAGAGGACCTTGTAAGCTTTCCAAAAGTCCAACCTTGCATGAATCCGAGCTCCCAGTCAAAAGTTATGGCCATTTGAATATCTGCGCCAGGGTCTGCTTCCTGTCAGCGCTCAAAATGTTGCGCCTCCTGAAGGTGCACCATAGGCGCATCCATGTGTGTGTCGACATCCTCTTACGTGCACCAAGGGTGCACCATTTCCTCTGTCGACACTCATTGTCGTGCGCCACTTCTGTGCACCTTGGGCGCACCATTTCCTCTGTCGACACTCATTGTCGTGCGCCACTTCTGTGCGCCTTGGGCGCACCATTTCCTCTGTCGACACTCATTGTCGTGTGCCACTTCTGTGTGCCTTGGGCGCATGTCAGGGATTTGAGCTTCTTTGATTTCTCCATTCTCCTACTTGTCTATATCTACACGGGAAAAGATATATACAATGGTCCCACACAAAAAGAGTGCGACCATTTATTCTTCTTCTTTCTCTTCATGTTCTTCTACTTTTTCTTCTTCTATAGGAATGAGGACTAGTGATTATACAAGTAGTTCTTCAAGATGACCTTCAAGAGGAAATTTAGGGTCGAATTCAAGAAAGTACTTTTGATTGGTTTGCCTTGCTTTATTTAAATAATGGGAAGCTTCGAACTCACTTGTTGTTACTCTTGAAATGTTAGGTCAATTATGCCAAATGCATTATCAACTCGAGTGTATCTCTTTTCTACCAGTTTTCTCAAAGTTTTAAATATCAATATAACTTGGAAAATTACAAATTTTTCAATAGGATTACGACAAGGCTTTCGAACAATCAGATGGTATTTTTGGTAGTTTTAAATTTTTATGGAATTTTGAATATGTTTTTTTTCGATATCTTTTAAAGGTGCTTTGAAAGGTCGATCTTCCCAATGGAGTCACCAAAAACTATTGGTGGAAACTAATAATTTTCCTCCCCACGACAAATTATTTCACCAATAGAGAGATAGGGCATCATGAAGTGTATGTAACCAAATAGGATTGGAAGGCATGGGATCTAAGTGAAGAATGGATGGTAGTGGAAATGGGACCAACGTAGAAATGATTGAGTCGATAAATGTATTTTATGGATGGTCCAAATAATGTGAGATTGATACAACATGAGGGGTATGGTGTACTTCCAAAATGATGTATCGATCCTATGATGAGGAATGTATCATTGCAGATTGGGAGTGTGGTATGATCACTCTTGGAGGAATAAGAGAATGTTCTTGAATATATTAGTATAGGGGGTGAAACAACATGAGGTGTGACCATGGGATTGGAGACATTCACTATTGAGGTACCTAAGGAGAAACTAGTATGATTGATTGGAGAAGATACACCCAATTAGGACTAAACAATAGGATAAAGAAAAGGAGCAATAGAATTATATGTATCAATATGTGTAATATCATTCAAAGTGTATCTATATTTACTTGAAGTAACATATTTGAAATCCATGGACATTGTAATATTTTGAAGGGGAATATGAGTTACCCCCATACTCATAGGTATAGTAAAAGTAACAATGAGAGGAATAAAATTGGAGGAAAGGCCATAATGAGTTGGTGGTGGTATTATATAATAATAAAGATGCACTATCAAAATATGTTTAAAACTATTGTGAGGAGGAATCATTGAATAATTTTAAATTAGTATGATCATTAGTATTCTTAGAGGAATTTGTGGCTCATCCCATTCGATTGTATTTGCATCAATAATATCTTGTAAAACATGTCTAAGCTTGATATATCAATTAGTGAGGTGTCTAATGCATTTATGATAATCTCAATAAGCATTAGCATCAAAACTCTCACTATGAGGCTTGCTCACATCAACATCAAGTGGTGGATAGAAAGACACCAGATTACACGCAAGTAATTTCCTTAGCATAAGGTAGACATGTGAATTTTAGAGAAAACATAAATGAAACCTTGATGAAAAATCATAAACCAATAGGTACAGGGTGATATACATAGCATATAGCCAAGGTGGCCTTATGAGAATATTGTAATGAGGTTTATCGGGAGAATATAACATAAAGTATCGAGAGTCTTAAGATTGAGAGAAATGGGTCAGTTCACCAAAGTGTTTACATGTTTTCTAACCTTAATATATTAATGTTATGGATATAAAAATCACTAAAAAGGAATGTAAAATTTGGAAAATATGAGTTATTCGATTAATTAACTTCCACATCAATTACACAATATCATAATAATGTATTAGTTCTTGCGAATTAATGATTATAATATACTACAAGTAAGATAACATAAGAGGGAAGATATACTTAGCTACACAAGACTATATATAAGGGATCTAGATGCACACACTAGAGAATCAGGGAATGCAAAGGCTAGAGATGTTTCATTTAAATCTTGTGACTTGAAATCCACCTTGTGCAGGACCATACAACTCAGTCGAGATGTAGAATCTGGTCCTGCCCCTATGATATGGTCTTGGACCATCTTGGAATGAGACTTTGTAAATTTTTGGGTCCTTCAGTTGTTTAGAAATGTTTATTCTTGTCAAAACCTAGTTATCGTATAATCTCCAAACCATCTCGTAATCAATTTCATCACGCCAAAACCTTAATCGGGTGGAAGACCTTGACATAAGGTTAGTGTTTGGGCTAAAGTGCAATTCGTGCACCACCTACATAGGCACTACTCTAAAGAGGCCTCAAAGCACATGTATTTCTTCACCTAACAAGTAACATCTATATGAATGCAACTAGTTGGAAAACTAAACCACTTTGAACATGATTGATAGGATAGTTCTCTTATTAAGACTTTAAAGTAGGGATCTTGGTGTCCTTGGAAATGAGGGAAGCTAGACTCCTTGACCTGGTTGAGTGCTTCAAAATTATAGTAGTGGATTCCCCAATAGATTTGAATCATATTTTGGTAGATTTAGGGAGCCTTGAGTGCCTTTTACATTTATTTGAAATGAAGGTATCAATATATTTCCAAGTAAGTAAATGACGTGATGTTAACTTGTTTATATAGGGCTCCAAAGGTAAATTGTCATCATAGTCAACCCGGAAAAATAAAAATACCCAACAAATGTTATTGCATCGAAAGTAGAGTTAGAAAATGTGTTTGTATCGGGCCATACAGGTCCGTCAAGACTAGAATACATCTCCTAACCAATTTGTATCATTTTGAATAGGGATGTATTGAATAAAATCTATAAGTCATGCAATGAAAAGTAGAGTTTAAGCATTAATCTTATGTATTTATATTCAAAATTTGTCGTCATATTAGTGTGTGGGAATAAACAAGTCGGAAAGAGACTACAAGATGTAATGAGTTGGGATAGGGCATGTGGGTGTTTTTGTAGTTTTGTCGTGTGTTTTTGTAAGGGTAAAATTTAACTTGAAAATATGACAACTCTACCCTAGTGTCAAAACATTTCATTATAAACCTTCCCGGACACCCTTCTAGATCATTTCATCCCTTGTGTCAGGCCTATCCCCATCCATGTAATGCTCATGTTTGTGGTCTTAACCTTGCCCATGTGTTGAAGAGATGAAAACAAGCTCACAAGTTTCTTTTGAGACAATGTTTTTCAAGGCGAGATCTTTCAACAAGCTTAGGAATGGCTATTTTTAGCCTTTCTAAGGTTGGTACATACTCTTGAGTGGATTTGAAGTCCTAAATTCATCAAGGGGTGTATTAATGAGCCAAGATCATTTTTCAAGTGATTTAGTAATATTTAGGAAATATTTGGACATTAAGGAGCAAGTTCATCAAAAGCGTGTTTTAAGGCCAAAGGAGCTTGCAATGTGAAAAAGTACCCAAGATTCAAAAGATTATACCAAGAGCATCAAAATGATTTTGAGGTCAAAAAAATATCAATGTAAATCTAATTCAATTCTCTACATGGTGGTAATTTCATATTTTTCTCAAGACCCGTGCATTTTTCTCCACAACTCACTCTGGGTAGGCAAGCAATGTGGCGATCTTGATTTTAAAAAGGCCATTTTTTAGGATGTTTCAAGATGAATCAGACCTTGAGATCCATTCCATTATTCTCAAAATGTATTTTTCAATCACATTCATAAAATTAAGTGCCCGAAAATACCTCTGGGAGCTCCAACAATGACATTTTCAAGCTCCTCTCTAACGTCATGCTTCGTCCTTAGCCAAATTTTCTAATGCCACGTGACATCAAGAGGTTGAGGCACACTTTTGTGTCCCCTTCGTCCCTTTCCAAGGGGACAAAGGGGGACATAAAAACTCCCCCACCTTAGACCTTATAGACCACCACATGACACTTTGGGAGACTCCTAGTAAGAACTTTTGGCATTTTTCTAGCCCGCGCCCCCATGTCATGCATTCCCATCACTTGTCACTCTAGGGTTGAGGCACACTTTTATGTCCCCTTAATTCCTTTCCAAGGGGAAAAGGGGAAAGAAAAATGTTCCCCCACCTTGCTCCCATTGATTCCTCACATGATCTCATCGGCTTCCAGTCTAAAATTGAGCCCTTTCCTCTCTCTCCTCCGCCACCGCATGATTTCCACTTGTCCTCATGGGGAAAGATCACACTTTTGTCCCCTCATCCCTTTCTAAGGGGAAAAGGGGGACAGAAAATGTGCCCCCTCAAAACATAAAAGCCAAGAGTTAGCCATTTTTTCATTCTCCCCCATTTTGCTCCAAATCTACCTTGAACTCTGGTGAAATTTTTCCAGAATCCTTCACCTCCATTTTTATCTTGAATTTATCCCTCCATGTTCTCGTGATAAAAAAATCATAAAAATGCAAATTTTTAAAGGCTCAAGTACATTTTTTCCCAGAATGACTCTGTAGCCCGCGAAGGAAAAATTCTCATATCTTGCAAACCAATGCACGGATCGAGGTGGAGTTTTTACATTCTTCATCATTTCAAGTGCCTTCATAACACAAGTGATAGAAATGACATGCATGTACCATTTTTTATAGCGAAAAAACCTAGACTTCATGCCCTAGTTTTGTAAATTTTTATTTCCCATCGTTCTGGTGATCGGATTGAGTTGAAAATTTGTATGTGAGATCGAGAGAAGAAACCTATCCCATTAGAGGTGGTTTTGTAAAAATCTGAGGTGTAGAAGGAAACTTTCCAAAAATAGTAATTCACTATTCGAACACTTACTAAAAATAGTAAACTCACACAAAGGGCATATTTCTTCAAAGTTTTCACAGGAATAACCAAGGAAAAAAATAAGGGGGTTGAAGGTGAAAACAAGAAAAGGAAATTTACTAAAAATAGTAAATTCTCATTCAAGGTATAGAAGAGGTTTCATTATCAACCATGAAATTCAAATTTGCAAGCCTTGAGTCGGTCTCGACTCTCTCATCTAAGTACTCGGTTGTGGAGGGCGGTGATGTCACCCACATGAATCTCAAAGATTTTAAATATTGCATGCTTGGAGGACCTAAAGAGCTAGTGGAAGATAAGGTTTTCATGATCGGATTGTATGCGGCGGTGGAAATCCAATGTTAGTGTTGAGTACGGGGTTGTTATTAGCATGCTCTCATCACTATGAGCCAGACACCCAAACCATTCAAGCAAATGATAACTCAATCGACATTTCTCACTCCTAAATCCATCTCTCACTCACCCAACCTAGAACAATATGGCCATCATCTCGAAAATATGTTGGAGCAAGTGAATGGTCAAAAACAAACTCCTACCTTCAGGGCCTCACACTGGGTTCAAGGTTAAAGTAAGGAAGAAATCCTTCCCGCGTGCCAAAGTCTTTCTCGTGGAGTGAATTTCATAAAGGCTATTCAGATGAGATCATCCTTCTCAGTTGGGTGATGGGAGAAGAAACCACAAAATAATTTCGATATTGGATGGCCCTATTCGTGCTCACTATCATCGAAGGCAAGTAGAGAATTGACTAGGGAAAATCATCGGTGACAACATGCACCATCGGTTACTCAAGGTACTAGTCACCAAGAAGTTCATGATGAATTCATATTTGGAATATGCCCTTATGAGCTCGAGGCTCATTCTCAGGTGTAAGTAATCCAGAAAATGTTTAATTCTCCATCTGAGGATTTGTCATGTGTTTGGGCAAGGACTCTTGTCTCTCCATATGAAATGTTGAATCGGGGTATCGATGAGTTGGATTCAAATGAGGAGTGTGCCTCCAAAATGTAAGAAGATGTCAACGTCATGATACAAAAGCTTAGAGTTCATGCCATTGATGAGAAAACCTTAGCATATGAGTTATTGAAGCCATTTGAGGAGTATGTTCAAAAGAAGTCGGGGACCCATTTTCTTTCAATGAAGATACATTGGAGTCTCTCTCCGAGATTAGAGCCACAATTTCAAACATTGCAAACAAACATCATTCATGGTTTGCTAAAATCAAGAACATCAATGACATCTCGGATGGTTGGCTCGAGTCCTTGAGTTGTGTCTACATTCCTCAAGCCAATAAATTTGTACTTGAAGTGGCCCGGTGTAATAGAGAGTTCAAGGGAGTGGATATTTTCCAGTTGGTCTTGGTAAGGATCAATCGGGCGGTGAAACAGAATCAGCGAGGGTGGTGTCTTCATCGGCCTAGTTATCTCTCTTCTTCTTTCTCTCTCTTTCTCCCCCCTTTCCCCCTCCTTCATGTTCTATTTATTCGTTGGGGTTACACTTTTCATTGTCTTTTTCCTATTTTGTCATATTCATTTAAATGTGACTATGGTTAACATTGTAATAAGTCACCCTTAATTAATAAAAGGGGACTTCTGAATGTGAAAAATCACATGTTACGAAGGACAAATGAAAATTCATGTGGAGGGTGGGTGAAGAGTCTTTCCAAACTCTATAAATTGTAATGACTTCCCCATTCTTAAGGGTTGTCAATTTTGTATGCTTAGGAGTAGATAACTACTTGTGAAAAGTAAAAGAGAGCTAATTTCCTATATTCTCATTCTCATATGTTCTTCCATTCCTCTAAAAGTAAAACTTTGCCAAAATATCAATAAAGAAGAAAGGAGTTTCACATAATTAATGAGACTTTGTGTTCATAATTCCATATTTTCTTGGTGTTAGTAACAAATTTGTTTTCTTTCTAATTATGTGTGATGATATGCTCGATTAATCTTTGCATGACATCTAATTTTCTACTTGCAATATTAATCCCCCTCCTATTTTCCCACTCCCTTTTCCCACTTCCTCAGCAAATTCCTCCCTTACAAGCATCATCGGAGATTCAGGTGGAGTGTTCCCGTTGGATCCCTAACCTCCAAGCTAACCACAAATTTTCATTTTCATTCACACACATAAAATGGAGCTGCCCCATTCAAGCGAGAGGGATCTAGTCTGAGAGCATTGGTGGAAATCCACTAATTTGTATAACAAATTTTCTTGCCAACACGTAGCTAAAAATCACAACCACAATTAACAATGTGAAAGGATAAATTGTCAAATTTGGTTGTCTACAATACCTAGTTCGATTATGACTCAACTTGATCTCAAATCGGGGCATTTTGGGGAATATGCATGAAAAAAGAGACCTAGTTTTAAATATGTATTACATAGCAGACACATGTCAAACACCCCTACCCTTATATGTGCTTAGCCTTTACTCTACGCCCCATGATACCTATCCCTTCTAATATTGTTTAAAAATCCCCAACCCCTAAATACTCTTGTGTGTGTGTGTGTGTGTGACAATTTTAGATTATTAAATAAACCTAGATGGTTTGCACGTCAATAAGGTCCTTTTTGAATTTATTAACTCTATAAATACATAGGTGCATTAGTGCATATAGGAAATTGATTAATGAGCAAGTGATAGAAGAGAGTCCCTATGCCAAAAGAAATTGTTATGTTAAAGCATTTATAGTAGATATTGAATTATTTAATTTGATGAGCATTTAGTATTTATTTTGTGTGCATAAGTGTTCATTGAATTGTATTGAAGGCGATCTAAGGGTGGGGTACTTGCATGGCATTGAACTACCTCTTTCGAATATTATGTTCTACTTATTGCATTGGTTTCAAGGAATTGTACAACTCTAGGGGCTTGATTAAAATGCGGAGATAATGCATGGCTCAAAAAACATAGCTCATTTTTACTATGATCTTGCAAGGTGTTGAGATGCTCTATTAGGGTTCTAAAAAAGGACATCAATTTCCCAAAGATCCGCACTACTTTTAGAAAAGTGAGTATTGACAAATAAGATCATGAAATCAAAATTTTCCTAGTTCACATTCTTGCTAAAATAATGTACTAATAGTCCCAAGGATAATACACTAACAATTTTGTAAAAGGTTCTCTATTCATTGATTTTTCTAGGTCTTCTTTTTTATTGTTATTTAGACTTTTCATAGTATATTTTTTATTATCATCTCCAAATTTGCAATAAATCAAATATTCCTCTTAAGTCCCTTCTTGTCATTATGCCAAGAGACATCCTACAATGGCATTCGGTGGTAGATGAATGTAATGTCTATGAATTTCTAATAATTAATGGTTAACCTTAAATTTAACATCTATTTATATGTCATTTAGAAAATTTTCTTTTTGGATGGCCATATGGTGAAATTTGGACCTTTTTTGTAATACATTGTCCATATGAAGGAGTTTAGAGTTTTTTTTTTAATATCTTTGTGATATAATGGTTTAGTTAGCTTAAAGCCATTTGCCACTAATAAATGAAAAAATTAGGAAAAGGATAATAAGTTATTAAAGAGTTTGATATGTGGAAAATCTATTATAAGCACCCTAAAATTAATATCCGTTGACATTTTTAAAATATTTATATAATTAATTTATTATTACGTCGAAGGCATTCCCCTATGGGAAAGGCTCTTCCGGATGTTTCTATGACTGTGTTAAATTTGACGTCCTGGACGTTTTCATTTTTTGTTGTGTTTTGACAGTTTGGACATGGGTTGTGACGTTTTTACTTTTTTAATGTTGTTTTTACTATTTTTATCAGGGTGAACTCCAGTTGCATGCCCACTTTTGAGGAGCAGGGCGAGAATAAGAATGATGCTTGAGAGCAAGGAATCAGTCTGGCAATCTAAAAAGAAGAAGATCCTTGTAAAGTGCAGTGGGCAGACGAGAGATAGAGATGGTGGGCGTAATGCAACAGAAATTGACATGGATTGCAGGAAATTTAATGGGTGATTTTCCTGACAATCAGCGATGGGTTGTTGTGGGGACGTTGTTTGGTGGATGGATTTATGGGACGGCTCCACCTGGCATCCTCATCGGTGCGTTGGACGCCTATATCTTTGCTCCCCTGCAATTCCTCTTCGATCATCTTCTTCTCAAGCGTAGAAATTTCAAGAGGACAAATTTTGCTCTCGGGAGCGACTGGGAGAAGGGTCCTTTGGAATTGTGTACGCAGGCACTATGCTTCCTTCCAATGTGGAAAAAGAGAGGGAACAACTGGTGGGCTCACGGACCAAGCGCATTCAGGAGTACCGTGGCTTTCAGAATTTAAACAAGGTCATTTTGAAGAAGGTATCCCCATCCCTCTTCAATTTCTTACACTCATTTCTTTCGCTCAATTTTCGACCTTGCTTTTCTCTTTTCACACTTCAGCGCTATGGTTACACATGCCCTCCACCAAATTTAAGGGCTCTCCTTAATGCTAGTGGAAACTCTAGAATTAGGCAATGCTCAACGTAGATTAGAGTTGGGATGTGTTAGCTCCCAGGAATGCCTTGGTACAACAAAATTTTGATCTGTGAACTTTAGAACAAATGTTGCATATGGTAAAGATGGAACCCAAGACGCTACATCAAAAAATATAGGTCTAACCAAAAACCCTTTAATACTACTTAACAAAAACCATGAATGAGAATGAGGGATTTTTGGTATCATTGAAGTCCCTTTACATTTTATGCCTTAATTTGCATGCGATCTTTGATCCTCTTAAACTCCCTTAATCTCCTAAGTGGAGAATTCCCTTGCCGTTCCCACTCCTTCGACATTCCATCTCTTTGGTGCCATGCAACACATTAGGGAGAGAGCAATGTCCTCAACAACATTTCCAGAATTCCATTACAAACATACAAACATCAGTCCAATACCAAACAGTTCTATATCGCCTCCTCTTTTTATGGGGGTCACCGGTCTTCGAGTCTTTTGGGTGTCAACACTATAGCTCATCATCTGGAACCTCAGCAGAGCATCCTATGCTTTATGGTATGACAGGGTGTCAGGCCTTTTGTGCTTATATTTCCCAAGTGTGTCCATGCCCCCTTCAATTTTAAAATCATTGCAACCTCTTCCCACACCCAATGTTCAAAATAATACTCCTACCTCTATACTGTCACACACGTATCTACACAATTTCCCAACACAGCTTTCAAGCTCCTTTAGCATGAACTGGGTCTTCACACATCATGATGCATTGCACATAAACCTTTCATCTCCAATAATATGGTAGAACTAACTATAGTCCAAAATAACCCCCTTGGAGCTATTCTAACAACCCACATCTTCATTTTGGACTTAGCCCCCCCTTTTGGGCCTTAGCGGCCTTTTTGAGAAATTGCAGTGTTGCAGGTGCAAATTACAACCGGAGGTCGAGCCCCGAAAGCAGCTCCATCGGACTCAGGGAAGCAGTTTGCACCCTTGCAGTCTTGCAAGAACTACAAAATGCGTTCGGAGGTCCGAGGCCCGATCGCAACATGGACACGTGGTGCATTCTGGGAGCTCGGGAAGGAAAAACTAGACTCGCAGTTTGCATTTGATCGAGGACCTGACTTCCTTGTCCAATCCTTTAACGCCACATGGCATCTCTACGGAGGTTCAAACCAAAATTGCAGCTCATAGTACCATAGCAAAACCCGCTCTAGGGCCCGAGCTGCGTTTTGCATTTTTGATCGTATCTTTCTCTCCAGGCCTCCAAATCTTATGAAATTGGTCTCGTTGGAAAGGTCTTGTCATGCACTTCAATTTGGCATCATTCATTTCAGAAGCTGGTGGAGTTAGGTGGGAGAAATAGGTGAAAAATAGTTCAGTATTGAAAACACAATTACAAGTAGCTCAACCATTCAAATTGATGAAGGATGGGCTCTTACCTTCCCTTACAAGCAAAATGACATGGGAGATTGTCTTGCAGAGGTGCCCATCATGTTTTTTAAAGATTTAATGCGTCTTATTGGTGGTTGCAACCAAGAATAAAGTTTCCCTCCCTTTTCCCCATCTCTCTCTCTTCCTTTTTCTATATATAGTAAAATGGTGCCCATTTATAAAGGTTGGACCCTTTTGAAATGCAAGGGCATCATTCAAGGTGGGAGAAATAGGTGAAAAATAGTCCAACATTGAAAACACAGTTACAAGTAGCTCAACCATTCAAATTGATGAAGGATGGGCTCTTACCTTCCCCTGCAAGGAAAACGACATGGGAGATTGTCTTTTAGAGGTGCCATCATGTTTTTTAGAGTTTTAATGCATCTTATTGGTGGTTGCAACCAGGAATTCAAGTTTACATCCCTTTTCCCCATCTCTCTCTCTTCCTTTTTCTATATATTGTAAAATGGTGCCCATTTATAAAGGTTGCACCCTCTTGAAATGTAAGGGCATCATTCAAAGTGTTGTGCCAATGTTTTTTGAGCTGCAGCAGCCTTAGATTTGGACTTCTTGCAATGTTTTTGTGCCTTCTTCCTTCGTTGTAATGAACTGTGCATCCTTATAAGGCCATAAAATTCATGTTTTGTGGTTATTCTCTATCCTAGCTTGTGTTCTATTGCATTTTCTTGCATCTTCATTCATTGCAGGTGTGTGTTGTGTTTTTCACTTTGCAGGGTTTATTTTTGTTGTGTTTTGTGTGAAAATGGAAGTTTAAAAGTTGTTTAGATCTGTGGCAATCAAGTCTACCCTCTTCATCATCATTTATTTCCACCTTTCCCTCATTGAGAGTGTCTTTCCCCCTTTTTCTTGGTGATATCACCTCTGTTAGCTTAGGATTTCATTTTCATGCATCTCCTTCTAACCCTGGTCCCTTTGTGTGTTAGATTTGGATTAGATATGTTGTCACCTACTAAAAATGTGCAATTTTTGATTTTTTTGAATTTTTGGCTAAGTGACCCCATGCCTTGATGTATTTGCCTTTGTTGGAGTCTAACGAGTGAAAAAAGTTCAGGAGTTAGTGAATTTTGGGTCATTTTGAGTGTTATGCGGCTATTGCGGACTTTGATGGAACATGAGGAACAATTCTTCCATTCCTCCCATTCTCCGCTTCCCCATTTTACCTGTAGTTCATTCGCTAACAGTGTTGTTTTGTTGAGTATTATCCGCAAAATCGGTAGGCCCATACACGGCGACTCTCCAAGCTTACCAACATCACGTCATTAGATTTATCCCACAACAATTTCATGCGGACAATTTTCCTGGCGGCCGTCCTGAATTTGGAAGACCTGATGGCACTCAATTTGGCAGCAAACCACTTCACAGGGCCTCTTCCTCGTTCGATTAAAAATCTCACTAGACTACCACACTACCTTTGTCTTCAGAACAACAACACTACCACACTACCTTTGTCTTCAGAACAACAACTAGCTCTTGATGTTAGGAAATAAGTGATAAAATATGAGGAATAATCCCTCATAGAATCGTAACAATAGAAACTAATATGCGTAAATTATTACGGATCTCAAATAAAATTGCGAGAATAAAATAACACAACACAAAGAGACAAGATTTTAACGTGGTTCACCCAATTTGGGCTACATTCACCAAGAATCACTTGCTCAGATTTTATTACAAGCCACCACTCTCTCAATACAATACCTAGATCCGTTTGGAGCTATGCTCAACAAACTCTACAGAATTCACAACCGAATTCAAAGCACATCTGCAATGTTTTTCATTATATCCTACCATATGCATAAAACCATATAAGTAGGCAACTACTTAAGCAATTTTACAATACTGTGGATATCAAAACCATGGGCCAAAACCAGCCCAAAAACCTATGGGTCAAAAATCTCGCCCATATGAGAAGAGCATGTTTCCCGATATGTCAGGTGCGTTTTTTCGAGGCACAAAAAAAACGCCAAAAAAAAAAATTGTGGGATGCCGCCCCCGAACCCCGGCGAGGATACATGAAAAGTGTACAGTACTCTTAGTGTATATTCTTCAACACTTTCACACATGAAAGCAGAGCTCCACAACCTAACACTTGATACCATATTGTACCATTCATCAAACAAAACACTTCTACCTCCACTAAGATTGATAATTCAAGGAACAAATACACAAGAAAATCATTTCGATAAATAAAATCTAGAATTTATTTACAGCAACATCAACCACATCTCCTTCACCTCTCCTTCGCTCGCCCCTACGATATTTCAACATTCAAGATCTCGCACCCACAATCCATGTAGCCCTACGTATTCCAATCAAAGAATTAAAACCCCTTGAAGGCCATGCATTATCATCTTTTCAAGAGTCGCTAAAACATATAGAATATGTTCTTATTGATGAAATGAGTTTCATCACCCAAAGTTTCTAGGAAAAATTGACGAGTGAGGTTACGCGAGGCTTTTCCACCTCAAAAACATTTGAATTTGGAAACAGATCAGTCATCCTCCTCGGCAACCTCGAGCAATTACCACCGGTTATGGATAGTCCTCTTTATGCAAGTAAATCCTATGGAGCCACCCTTTGGAAGGGATTTCATTCTTCCATTACATTGCAAACAATATTTCAAAGAACAAGGAACAACCGATGCACAAGTTTCATTCGAATTTACTGCTCAACATGCAAGATTCAACCCCTCTTATTGAGGACCGGGAACTCCTAATGTCTTGCACAGACACACACCTAACTTAGCAAGAGCTCAAAAATTTTAAGGACGCACCACATTTTTTTGCAAAAACAACCTCGTGGACTCCCACAACCTTCAAATGCTGAAGGAATTGAACGTTCTGATCACCCAATCCATTGTTGAAAGTAATAGGTGGGATGGACCAAGAAATCCTGATGATGATCAATTGGAGCACAAAGTTCTACTATGCAAACAACAAAAAATCAAGCTTATTGCAAATTTATGGGTTGACGCAGGCCTCATAAATGGTGTTATAGGAACAATCACCAACATTGTCTACGATGCATCAATTCCACCACCAACGCATTACCTTTATTTTTTGTTGTCAAATTTGATAGATACAATGACCCATGTTGGGATCCCTCCAACCCGTTACATATTCTGATACCCCCTATTTCGAGAGGGAATCGAAGACAATTACCACTCAAAACAGCCTGGGCATTAACCATCCACAAGTCCCATGGCCTTACTATACATAGAGCAATCTGTCGAGATTGGAACCAATGAAAGGCGGTGGTGCGACATTCACAACTTTCTCTAGAGTTTCCTCGCTTGCAAATATGCTCATTTCACCTCTTTTTTCAGTCAAAAGGTACTCAAAAATGGCGCACGTAAGAACACTTGGAGCAAGAAGAAAGGAGGAAGCAAGACTACTATCACTCAACCCTTTGTAAATACTATACTCTACTTTGATAACACCTTCGCTACTACTTTACTCAACACTTCTTCTATCCTAGACACCATTTTCGTTCAAGGGGTATCAAATGTACTCATGTTTACCGAAAATAAAATTACCCTCAAAAGGCTACCATTCATGATATAATTCTTCTCATGCTAAGTTCCAATAAAATAGTCCGCAAAATGATACCGCTCGTGATATGAGATTTGTAAATGTATATGTATGAATTTGTAACAACTTTGAAATGAAGAGATGAAACCTTTAAATGAAGTGGTTCGTCTATATATCTACAATTACAAAATTACATGTTTCAACATACATGTTCGATTTTTCCTTTTTATTGTTTCATGTTTTTTTATGTTAACCAACAAAAACACATTTTTAATGTCTTCATTTGCACACAAATACCTATAAATTTAAAATGTCGAGAAAGGACCATGCAAATTATAGTTGTTTCCATCCAAAGCTTTGTACATTATATCACTTTTTGGCATTTTGAATAGTTTTAAGGGTAAGACTTCATGTTTGCGCATTTTAAATGAAGTGACTCATCTATATTTCTACACATACAAAATCAATCACCCATAGTTTAAACAAACACAACTACAAAAAAAAAAAAACTATCCCTATAACACAAATAACATATACCGTTTTTTGTTTGCAAAATGCCTCAAAGAAATGTGGTCTCATGAAATGTTATGATCGTTGAGGTAATAAAGAAATTTGGAATGTACCATAACCATTTCAAATTTGTTTATATATAATTGCATATTCTGTCTCATTTTAGTTTCATGAAGAGATAATATGTTAAAGCACTTAGTCATTCTTTCAATCTACTTTGACAACAACACTTCACATTCACTACATTCTTGAGAGTGAGTATTAGCAAACTTACATGTCTCACTTGCATTTGTATTCAATTATTACACAACTAACTATTATCTAACATCCCTTCTAATGTATTTCACAACATTTGTTCGGACTTTAATAGAAAATCAGTATTGTCAATCACACCCCTTATCAACATCAACTACAAAAGTAATAATTGTCTTTCTAAATCTAATAACATATACCATTCGATGTTCACATTGCATTGTACACATACGATTGCTAGTTTTAAAAAAATCATTTATACAATTAAATTTGATTTTAATGTATGTTAATCCTCCCTTGCATCATAACTGCTTTAAGGTATCATGGGGTTTACACCTTTTGTCTACGTGGTTTTAGTTTTTCTAGAAACTAATTTAACAGTTTATTATTTAATAATAGACATTTCATTTAAAGACAGAACACGGTCACCGAACCTCATCTGTCATGATTAAATAATTTAACCAGAAGTTGACAAGGAAGTGAATAAAATAATTTCAGGCATGCAAGTCCACTACCGGTGGTGACGCCCGTGCATTAGATGAAAGCGACAGTTGGTGTTTAAAATAATCCATGTTCCATGTCTGGACGGGTGATATCCTGAGGAAAAACAAAGGGCGAATTTGTAGGAATTTAACATGGTCATCCCACGTTCAATTCTCGCGTCGGCTTATATTTTGAAAATTCCTAAGAAAAAGAAAGACATCCAGTGAAATAACCTTCGGAAATGTATCCATTGCGGTTGCACTTGGTGTAACACAAACCCTGACGAGAAGTCGAAGAGAATGAGGCCGAGGAGGAGTCCTGTAAATAACGCGGCCATTAATGGCGGCGGAGAGGAATCGGTGAAGAAAAAGGGAGTAGGGATCAAGGCATGGCTGCTCCTCAACGCCTACGGCAATGCACAAGTCATCGACGCCGGAAAACATGCGATCATGCGTCGGACTGGGATTCCAGCTCGTGACCTGCGTATTTTGGATCCTCTGCTTTCTTATCCCTCTACTATACTTGGCCGAGAGCGAGCCATTGTAATAAATTTGGAGCATATTAAGGCCATTATTACTGCGCAGGAGCTTCTTTTGCTTAACTCCAGAGATCCCGCCGTGGCACCATTCGTTGTAGATCTTCAGCGCCGGTTGACGCGTCCGTCTGATATCTTTGTGCAGCAGGTATGGTGCTTATTTTTGTTTCTTTATTTTGTAATTCTCAAGTTTTTGAATTTACTGCAACTTTTAAAACATTGACGAAAAAATCACGACAAATATCTGGTCTTTTTAATTTCTAAACCTAAAAATAAAAAGCATTATTGTTGAAAATTACATCATGAAGATCCGGGTTCGAAACCCCGTGGTCTTACACGGGAGAAATATTTGAAACTGAAACTCTGGTCCAGAATATATGACAGCTTACACGAGTAAATAAGCGGAAAAACACATGAAAACATGTCATTAATCATTTCATTGATTGAAAGAAAAAACATTGTTTTACATTAACCAGAAAATCATGTAATTGTTTTGTTGAAAAAAATTCATACGTACTGGTCAACTAAACAAAAGAATAATGGCTCGAACATCATGAAAGACTATTTCATTAAAAAAATATTACTAAAATTAAAAAAATTATGTTAAAATTGCCGAAAAATTACATAGAAATTGCTGTCAGCCGCATCGGTTCGAAACACGTGGAAGAAAGTTCAAAATACATTATATTATTAATGCGGACATTTCGGATAGAGATTGGTTCGGGCAGATCATGGCTCAAAACCCTGCCTTTAACATATAAAAGTTTTAAAACCTTCCTCTATTTTTTATTGATTCATTATTTAATATGAAAGGTTTCAGAATTTATGTCAAATGCCATAAAAAGTCTAAGTCAACTATGAATGAATGAATTTTATTTTATTTATTTTTGAGTATGAAGTCACTAAATATACGCATGAGGTAAACAATCAATAATTATGTTAGTAAGAGGACTATTTTCATTGTAGTGTCGTTCCTATTAACATAAGGATTATGATATATTAGGTCTATACCTAACTAAATGTGTTACAATTATTAGTTGTGATAATCACATAAAAAGGAAATAAGCCAAAAGTTGGTCATGTAAATCAACATATATATATATATATATGAAGTCAATGAAGAGGAGAGAGAATGTTGAGCAAGTAAACATACTGCTTCCAAAACCAATCAACCATTATGTTTGTAAGAGTACTACTTCCATTGTGGTATTGTCCCTCTTAACATAAAAACCATAATGTATTAGAGTTTAAACTTTATACCTAACTAAACATGTTACAATTACCAAGGGAAACCCAACCACATAGACTAAAGCCAATTGTTGTTGTTGCCCTCGTAGCACTTATTTCCACATATATTTTAAAACATACAAGTTGCATAAGCATAACTAAAAATATGTGTATGAATTATAAACACGCCTAATTTTCAACCCTGTTTAATATAGAAATACAATTCATTATAAAACACACATAACATATATAATATGTATTAAAAGACATAACATGATTTTTTTACACGAATACAAGTTGTAAAAAGGATAGTTTCAATAAAGAGAAACATTCTAAAATGTTTGTAAATATAATTTCATTATCAAAACAAATATATTGATAAAACATGTTTAAAAAAAAACATTCTCATCATCAAGATTCTCTAGAGAGTTATGATAGTTAGATTGGGTACAACGGCCAACTACACTCCTAAAGTTGAATAAAGATGTGCCAAAGGTACCTCTTTTTGTGTTAGGATCGTCAATATTTGGATTGAGATGTTACAATGTATTTATCCAGATACATAAATGTTACTTATCTCAAAGTACGCACCCCAAAGTCTACTAGCTCCCAAGCTATTGTAATTTGGAAAGGAATATTTGACACAAGCAAAGATTGGAATGGATATATATAATTTCCTCCACCTCATTAGCTCCCAATTTGATTTTCACACAAACATATGTGCTCCAAATTCCTTTCATTGAGGTAGAACTAGAAATATATTGAAAAAATGATGTCACAAAAATATAAAAAGACAAAAATAGAAAAAATAAATGAAAATAAATATACATTTACGCCAAGAGGCAATCCTACAATGGCAAATGAAAGTTGTAATGGAGTGAGTTGTTCACTTTTATTCTTGACATTAAATTTGACGTCCATTTGCCCATCATGTGATGTGCATCCATAAATTTGACTTCATTGGATTGTCGCTAAATATTTTTCTTTTTCTTTTTCTTTTGTTCTTGCAAAGTCAATCAAAAAATAATAATAATTTGACCATATAATAATGTTTGGGCCCATTTTTCTTGAATAAGTTATTGATTAAAGTGTATGTGAAAATCTCAACTAATAACCTTGAAATTAATATCTATGGATGCATTTCATATGGATACATTTTTATACATAAATGGGGGTTGACAGGTCCCTCTCTTGTTTATATTGATAATCCAAAAATATTTACATTGAAGCTTATACATTTCAAGGAACTGACCAATCATCCCAGAATAGTTCATGGCATTCAAAATTTTAACTAGAGTACTTACCCTATTGGCAGGACTGATATTTAGTCGCTCATGCAAACACAAGCTATATACAGTAAGATCTCCAAAAGAAGGATATGCCACAGAAAAACCAGTTGTCTTAGATTATCCTGAGGCCGCCTCATCCGCCTCCAGATCCACTATCTCCACGCTTGTCGAGATTCATAGGGTAGTAGGGGGCTTCATTTGCCCTTCCCCTGAAGCGTCAATGTGAATCAGACCAGCCATGCAGGCTAGGAGGTTGTAAGCCGAAATCACTTTCATCCTCAAATCTTCAAACCTGGGGGCTATAGGAAGACTGGAAGCCCGCATAGAGGCCATATCCAGGTTGGGAAACACACACCCTATGCAATTCTTGTCTCGGCAAAAATTAATCCCCTGCTCCACAAAATTGGCTACCACGTTAAAGTGTCACTCAAGCTCCGTATATGTTTCACTGGCCACGACACCCTCCATCGAAAAACCCGAACCAGAGAGGAGAACGGACGACTGGAGATCCAATTCTTTCATCGTAAAACTTAAACCAATATGATGCGAGGGACGAATGAAATGGGAGGCAATGTCGATCATCGCTTGTTTATCAGGGTTAATCCAAAACAAATAATACACGAAGATCGAGGTAACTTCTAAATTTACCTGTGGACGACCAACGAGTCCCAAATACCCAATAGTGAGAAGCTTTTTAATGGTGATTAGGGCCTACTCATACTGGATGAAGAAAATCAAGGGCATGCATTTATCGGACGATGTCGTGAATAAATCCATCTCTCGCTTAATGCCAATAAGGTGAAAGCAAGGAATTTGGGGATCCTCCATTGCAAGCCGCTGTCAGAGAAAATAAAGGGAATGGAAAGTCAAAAAAGGAAAAGCTTATGGAGAGACTGAGGTGACGAAAATTCTATATATAACTTAGGCGACTCGTGTGAGATTTGAATGCATCCCCCTTAACGCGAGTGAAGATTATTGCTTGGATATAAGAAAGCCAAGCCTTCCCAAAGAATGATGGGAATTAGACGATCATCATTGTCCACTTAGAGGCTTGCATGTGTGGATGGAAAATCATGTAATAATATGTCCCATAAACCATGCCAAGGTTCAACCTGATTGTCAATCACTTCCTACGAGGTTTGTGAGGCCCTAAAATTTGCAAGGAAGTCTGCCACCCTATTAGCCTCCCGATAGTAATGTTGAATATTCCATTCTTTGAAATTGAGTAGGTGTCAAGATTGGCTAAGAATGTGTCAATTCTTTAAGCCTTGGATTTTCCAGATTTGATTGCATTGGTGATGACTAATGAGTCTCCCTCTACATAGATATGATCAGTGCCACAATTTTGGTCCATCTACAGCCCTTGAACTAATGTTGAAGCTTATGTTGCATTACGAGAATTAATCCTAGAGATGGAAATAATTGGCCTTGATCGGAGCCAACACAATCTCTTAAGAGACAACCAACTCTTGAGATTTTCGGATTGCCTTTTGAGGCCACATCATAATTTAGTTTGAATAAGCTCGAATTCGGGATGATTCATTTGAGCTTGCTCGTTGAATACACCTTGTGAATGAATTATTATGTTTGGCCCATTAATGGGAGATGGAAGGAGGAGAGGACATTTATTCATGAGCCAAATATCCCATGTTGATATGGGGCGAATGAGTTTCGTTGAAGACTTCATTGTTTCTTAAATCACAATTTCCATTTGGTTGATGACCAAATGAATCAACATTTTTCAATTCTAAAGATCCACTCATTACCTTCCCACCAAAAGTGCCATATGAGAAGCGATGAGCTACAAATCCAAATTGATGTGAAGTGACTTTCTAAGTGGTATGTTGGCCAAGAATGCAACGCAAAGGTAACATTTGTTGGTTGCATCCAATTGAGGTGTAAGCATTGACAAATCCAATCCCCCTCCTTAAATTCAAGATCTCCTCAATCAAAAAATTCAAAATTCGCTCGTAGAAAAGTTCTCATTAACTATAACAGAAAAGTGGGCCCCGAAATACAACTAAAGATCCACTCACAAAAATCAAAAGAAAATCCAAACTTCATGAAGATAACCATTCGAATCTCCAATCAACCCCATCATATGCTTTGCTAATGTCTAACTTTATTAACATACTTGGGAATGATTTGCCGATAATTAATGCATTATCTCATATGTAATGATGATTCATTCATAGATTACTCTTCTAGGTATGAAGCCTCCATGTTCAAGAGAAATCAGGAGTCCATAATGGATTTGAGTTGTATGGCAATTGGTTATAATTTTGTAAATTGTATTGCATAAGGAGACTAGGCGTAAATCATTAAATGTTTCCACCTTTTCTTTTTGGAATTAGTCAAATGAAGGTGCAATTGAATTCCTTCAATATGGATTTGGATCTTCTTAACTCCTTGACTAATGTCATTACATCATTTCCTACATTGTTCTAAAAGTCTTGGGAAACCTGCAGCGGAAGCCATTCAAACTTGGAGCCTTATCTCTTTCCATTGAGAATAGGGTGCATTTCACATCCTCCTAGGAAAATGGAGCCATAAGTGACTCGTTTTTCTCTTGGCTAATGAGAGGGGGGTGAGGTAGGACAACTCGGTTTGGGAGGTAAGATTAGATGCCTCAGTGCATCCAAACAGTTTTCAAAGAAAAGCATTGCTTCATATTTAATATATTCCTCTTTATGAATAATTTCTCAACTACTTTTTTTTATGAGGAGGTCTTGTTTCAATTTGTATGAGATTTGAATAAGATCTCGAGGACTAATCTTCTCAAATTTAGGCGTCCCACCAATGATAACCACTTCCCACCCTAGGAAATGAGTCTTGATTAGAATGTTGATGGCAATTTTTGTTAGTGGGATGTTTTTCTAAGTCCGACAAATAGAGGGATACCCGAGTATTTATAGGGGATGGTACTAATGTTGAAGCCTAGAATTTCCTTTATTCGGTTTTGAAGACCATTTGAAGTTTTGAGGAAGAAAAAGTTTGATTTATTCTCATTAATTACCCGTCTGACTGCCTCAACATAATTGTCCAAGATGGTTTTGAAAGCTCGAGCTTCTCTTTTATGGGTAATGTCATACAAAAAGGTATTATCATCAAGTTTCTGATGTGAGAAAGGATCCAAATGCTTAGTGGCACGAATGCCCTAAATTATCCCATTTTAACAAGCAATCTTAATGGACCGACCAAGGGATTTGGCCATTAGAATAAAGAGGAGGGAGGAAAGAGGGTCCCTTTGATGAATCTCACGGGTGAGAGGAAAGAATCTGTAGGGATCCCATTAACTAGAACATAAAACCGATCCCTTAAAATACAACTAAAGATCCACTTACGAAAATTGAGGGAAAAGCCAAACTTCATCAAGATAACCATTAGGAATCTCCAATTAACCTTATCATATGCTTTGCTAATTTGTAACTTTATTAACGTATACCTAGGGAATGATTTACCGATAATGAATGCATTATCTCATGTGTAATGATGATTATTTCGGAGATTAATCTTATAGGAACGAAGCCTCCTTGTTCAAGAGAAATTAGGGAGTCTAGAATGGATTTGAGTCCTATGGCAATAGCCTTGGTTATAATTTTGTAAATCATATTGCATAGGAGACTAGACAAAAATCATCGAATATTTCCACTGTTCCTTTTTTGGAATTAGGTAGATGAAGGTGCAATATAAGTCCTTCAATATTGATTTGCCTCTTTTTGACTCATTGATTGTTGTTACATCGTTTCCTAAAATGTTCTTAAAGTCTTGGGAAAAATCCATAGGAAGCCACCGAACTTGGATCCTTATCTCTTTCCATTTATAATAGGCGCATTTCACCTCCTCCCGGGAAAATGGATCCATGATTCACTCCTTTTTCTCCTATCTGGTGGGGGGATGAGGTAGGACAACTTGATTTGGGAGGTAAGATCAAATGCCTTGGTATATCCAAGCGAGTTTTAAAGAAAAACATTGCTTTAGATCCGATATCTTCCTCTTTATGAATAATGTCTCTCCTACTTTTTTTGATAGAGAAGATCTTATTTTGATTTCTATGAGCTATGACCAAATTTTAATTTTTGTGTTTTGATATCCTTCTTTTAACCATCCCTCCCTAGACTTTTGCTTCCAATAAATCTCCTCTTTGAGTAAGATCTCCCAAGATCCACCAAGAGGTATTTTTCAAGTGAAAATGTGTCTTAGTTCATTCCTTCCTGAAATATCCTTTCATTGAGGACCTTGAGTTCAGTTTCCACCCTTTTTTTTCACTAAAGATGTTCTTAAAATGGATTTTAATACAAGCTCTTATCTTTTTTTTGTCTCCAAACAAGTTTTTGCAATAATAAAAATTTTAGAACGTCTAATTTGGAAGGAATCTCACCATGATTCCATTAGGGTGGGGATATCTTTGTTTTTGAGCCACATTAATTTGAATTTGAAAGGGTTGTTCCAAGGAGCCTAATGAGGCCATAAATTACCATTATTTTGTCCTTCCAGGCTACCTTTGGAAGTGGATTTAAATGTAATCTAGGAACTTATAGTTTGCTTAAGATAGAGTATAGGATATATATCTTGTCCATTCTTTAGAAATTTTTGTTATCTATCTTGTTGACTAATCCTATTGATTATTTGGAAAAATATGCAAAGTCTTGTGTATGCATGTCATAAAGGAAAGATAATGTTAATATTGGGAAAAGTGGAATTGATCATGAATGGTAAATTTAAAATCAAATCTGATTTCATATTCAGACTCCTCTCAAAAAATTATGCAAGTTCAAAAAAATAATCATCTTAATCTGTGGTCGCATGCAAAATTTATAATTGTTTTAAGTTAGTCATGCAGAACTCGTAAATTAGTTCCTAACTCACGAGTTAGTTTGAACTTGCGGTTTAGTTTCGAACTCGCAGGTTTAGTTCTAGAACTCACAGATTTAGTTCTAGAACTTGTATCAATTGAATGACAGCTTATTTCGAACTTTCAATTCGTGGACAAATCGATTTAGTTCGGAACTTGCATAAAAGGAATGATGCACTTTAGTTTGAACTTGCATCAACTAATGACAGCTTTGAGGGATTGTGAAAACTTAGAGATTCGAATGGGAAATTTGAGAGATTTTTTTCATAGCAATGTGTTTAACAAAAACCTCATTCAGATTTGCTACAGTATTACCAATAAAGAGAGATCTAACTTTTAGTGAGTTGCATCGAGGAAAAGTGTATCAGACGAGCACTAAAAGTTCTATAAATAGAAACAGAAAAAATTCAAATAGAAAATATGAGAGAGGTTTTTGTTCATAGAAATGTGTTTAACAAAAATCTCATTCATATTTGCAACAGGTTTTACCAATGAAGAGATATCTAACTTTTAGTGAGCTGCAGTCTGAAAAAAGTGTATCAGACGAGCGCTAAAAGTTCCATAAACAAAAGAAAAATCAAACAGAAAATATGAGAGAGGTTTTTGTTCATAGAAATGTGTTTAACAAAAACCTCATTCAGATTTGTAATAGGTTTTACCAATGAAGATAAATATAACTTTTAGTGAACTGCAATGAGGAAAAAGTGTATTAAACAAGCATCAAAAGTTCCACAGTCAAAAACAACAAAGTCAAATGGAAAATCCGAGAAAGGTATTTAGTCAAAATCATATTTTGAGAAAAATCCTCCTTCCAATAATGTAGAAGAATAAAATCATTATGATTCTTGTTACCGAAAAGCAAGGAGAAGATTTGGGAGCAAATCTTCCTAAAATAAGCAAGATAAGATTTGACTTCAATAATATATCTCTCTCCATATTTTGTGGAGATGGAGATCTTAGTTGTTAGGATTGGAATAAAAATAAGATCAGATTTTATTTCCTAAAATAAGGAGTTAGTTGGATGCATGAATTATAAATGAAACCTTTCACACTAAGATATGTAATTATTTTCCCAAAGTAACCAAGATCTGCTCTTTCTTTCCAATCTTTGGAAGTAAAGTTTTTCTGCAAGTTTTGGATTAAAAGTATGAATTAAATCATCTTTCAAGGAATGAGTTGGCCACTCATTCCAAGGAAGATGAATCAATGTGTTAATGTTTATTTCTTTATTTCTGCAGTTTTCCTTTTGTTGTAAATTTCTATTTTTTGTATGTTATGTAATTTCTTTTGTGAAACCTGCAGTGTCTTTTCCTCTATCCTTTATTTTCAATTCAACAATTTCAATTTATACAAGTGTGTTTTATTCCTACAAGTGTGATTTCAATTTATGCAAGTGTGTTTTATTCCTGTAAGTGTGATTTTATTTATGCAAGTGTGTTTCATTTCTGTAAGTGTGCATTCAATTTATTCAAGTTTGGATTGTGTTTAAGGGAGCTGCTTTCCAAGATCTTCTTCTCTTAATGCATACAACCTTCAGACACCAACCTGGATTGACATTATCAATGGCGAGGATTGACGACCCTCATCAAAGTCGAGTCCTCTCGCAAATGCAAGAGCAATTCGATAATGATCAAATCCTAAGAGAGGAAGAAGCTGAACATTCATAACCAATCCAATTGGAGCCATTCAACATTAACCAAAAATCTATTCAAATACTATGAAATGTTGTTGAATCCTAGGCATATGTTCATCCATGTGAACAAGTCATGCTTAGGTTCAATATCAACCAACTAGGTGGAATGACATAAAGTCGAAAAATCTTTTTGGGATTGATTTCCCATGTTCATGCTTAGGTTCAATATCAACCAACTAGGTGGAATGCTAGACTCATTTGCCTCTTTGAGTGCTATTGCTTCGTCCATTTGGTGAAGTAGTCTGTGGTCACAAAATCCATTTGTGCCCTTGGCTTGAATTGGGATTAATGACTCCAATGAAGTCTAAACCCCATTGCATGAATGGCTGGTCAACCGAGATTGGATGCGATGGAAGGGCAGAAGTCTTTCTTTTCTTGTGAAGAATGCACAATTCTTACACCTCTTGATCCATGCATAGCAATCACCAAGATTTTAGGCCAATAATAACCAGCCTTCATGATTTTCAGAGTCATTACTCTTAGTGCAAAATGGCCACCACCTGGTCCACCATGAAACTCTTCCAACACCCTTTGAATCTGATGCATGCTAATGCATCTCAAAGAAAGACTCCATTCACATCTTTCTTGAACAAAACTCCATCAACAATGGCGTACGAGAACAACCTGCAACCTGAAGTGTCTCCTTTGGGTCTTGTTCATCTCCTGGAGGGCATAGGCTCGTGCTTAGGAAGTGCATAATACCTTGGGTCCAGCAGGGAGTCGGGCAAGCATTGTCTTCTTCTTGATTGCCACTTGGCTCATGGCTGTCTTGGGTCAAAACAAAGATCTTCTTCATTGCATACTTCCTTTTGCTTCCCAAAACCAGCTGCTCACACAGGTCCTTTCCCTCTTACCACTTGGTGATCTTGATTTCAATGTCATACTCCATGACACACGGGTGATCCAACTTTGCCCTTTTCTCATTCAAATCTTTGTTGAGGAGGAAGTCCTTAACTCCAGCATGTGAGACCAGCAATTGGACCTTGTTGTTTGAGACTAAATGCTTGAATTTCTTCAAGCTTCGATTACTACAAGTACATGTTTTTCAATAAAAGAGTACCTCACCTAGCAGTCCACCTAAGCTCAAGCTAAAAAAAGGCAATCACGTTTGCTCATCATTATCTTTGTTCTCGCTGTACTGTACGAGAATGGCGAGATAGTGTCATTGCCTCCAAATGCATAGAGGATGAAATCCTTGGAGAAGCCGGGTTGATGAGGGTTGGTGCACAGGAGATAGCTTCTTTGATTGCTTCAAGCTCTCCTTGCCTTCTCTGTCCACTTAAAAGCCATGCTCTTCTTTAACATTTTGGTGATTGGCTTGACAAGGGCTGCAAATCTGGATAAACTCTGCGAACAAAGTTGATCCTTCCCAAGAAACTTTGAAGAGCCTTCTTGTGACTTGGCAATGGTAGTGCTCTTATGGCTTCAACTCTCTCTGGATCAATTGCCAGTCCCTCTTTCGAGACAATATGGCCAAGGAGATTTCCTTCATGTGCAAGAAAGATGCACTTCTTGGGGTTCAAAGACACTCCAAACTTTCTACACCTCTGAAACACTTTCCTGAGGTGAAAGAGATGGTCTCAACGCATTCTTTGAGAAGACAAAGGTGATATCATCTAGATATATTAACACTATCTTGTTGATCAAGCCTTTAAATGCCATGTCCATTGCCCTTTGGAAGGTAGCACTGCATTGGACAACCCGAATGGCATCTTCTTGTAAGCATATGTGCCCCATTTATTTGTGAAGGTTGTCTTGAATTGATCTTCTTCTTTCACCATCACCTGATTATACCCTGAGTAGCCATCTAGGAGAGAGAATCTCTCTGAACCGGATACTACTTGCAATATTTTCTCCATGGAAGGGAGTGGATAATGATCCTTGAGAGAGGCCCTATTGAGGTCTCGGAAGTCCACACACAACCTGATTTCTCCGCTCTTCTTCCTGACCGGAACCAAGTTAGCAACCCAGCTTGAGTGCTTGATCGGGAATATAATGCTTGCCTCTATTAGCTTATTTAGCTCTTTCTTCATCAGAGGCTCAATGTGAGGGTTGACTGGTCTCTGCTTCTGCCTGATGGGCTTAGCATCTGGATCCAATTCTATGGTATGTTGTGCCAAATTCGGATTGAATCCTCTCAAGTCTTCATAGCTCCAAGTGAAGACATCTGGAAATTCTTGGCAAAGCTGAACAAAATCAGATTTCTCTTGTGAGGTACTTACTTTGCCAATGCTAATGTTTTGCCTTCTTCCACTAAAATAGGCTCAAATCCTCACCCTTTACTTGAATGTTTGCCTTCTCCTTCCGGGCCCGATCGTTCGGGTTGAAGATTGACTCCAGGTTATGAGGCCTTTTGGTAACTTGTTAGTTCTCAACCGCACCACTTGGTCACCATACTGCCGATGCAACTTGTCTTGATTCTGGCGGAGAACTCGACTTCTTGTAGGAAATTGACGATTTGTTGGTCATTCTCAAACACTTGCCAACTGACATTGTTATCTGGCACTGAAGGCCTCACAATCACGTAGATGTTTGGTTGTACCTTGTCTTGTTGAATGTTTTTCGTAATGTCAAAGGCTGCCCCTACTGCTGCAAGCCTGTCAGAACTTGATTCTCTTTCTTGGGAATGGATTCGATGCCAAAACCTTCAAAATCTTCCATGAGGTCCCACACCCTGTTCTTGTAGCACCTGAGTAGATCATTCTTGGTAGCATGTCGTCCCTTGACCTGATTTACAATCAATTCACTGTCCCCAAAGACTTGCAGATTCTTTATTTTTCTCTTGATTGCCCAATGCATCCCTTACACCAAGGCTTCATATTCAGCAGTGTTATTGGAGCATGCAAATTGAAATCTAAAAGCTGAATAGTACTTTATTCCTTGAGGTGAAACAAGCATGGCTCCACCTCCTGCACCTTGCCTACTCCTTGATCCATCAAAAACAAATTTGCCATACCTCGTTGTCATCATTATGGCTTGGCTTGGTGATGCTAGGAATAGGTCGATTTTCTTCGTGTATCAATAGACTCCCACTCGATTCTTCTACTTCTTGATAGGGATCAAAAGCATGTATCTTGTTTGCCCATTCATCAAGAGTTAGGTCCGGATACTTCCAACTTTGGTGTCACCTCATCAATACTAGGGTGATCTTCTTGATCAAATCTTTGAGCAATTGGCATTAATCTGACTTGGGGTGTAAGGCTCAATATGGAAGTTTGCAAGGGTTCGGACCTAATTGTAGCCTTAGTTCCATACCTTGTTCTAAACAACATGTGAGACCAATCAGCAGACAAATACCCTCCAATCTTGGCTTCAAAGTCCCTTGACAAGCAAAGGGCAAAGAGTGGTGGAAGGTCTATGATTGATACATCTTGTAAGACAACAACATTTGGACATACATGCAAGGTAAGACTCAATTTTTAATCACTCCAATCTGTTGCTATTGTTGTCTCATCCAATTGCACTACTCCTTTAGATATCACTTCATATTCGAGACCAAATGATCAGCTATTTGCTTGGGCATCATGGAGCTACTTGCCCTGGAATCAATCATGCAATTGTGTACTAGTTTATCCCCAATGATTAATGAAACATAGAAAGGAGGGGCTTCAACATTTTACCTTGTTGTCCTCCATGACTTCCTTCAGTGCAGGCAGCATTTGTAAAGCACTTTGTCTTGCATCCGAACCCGCCGATTCGAAATTGTCCAATCCTTCATGGCGACTTAGCAGATCTCTTTGGCTCGGGATAGATAGGGATTCCCACATTGATATGTTAACGCTTTTTCTTCTTCATATGATCAATGATACTTGAATGGTGATGAAGAATCTCTCTGTTGTCCTTTGGCTTGCACGTTTACTCCCTGCGCACGTGGGCAGCAATACCGGCATTTGAGTTGGCCTAGGGGTGTTCTTGCTGCCCTTGTGTATTTGAAATCGGACTCTGCTGGCCAATCATTTGTGGAGCCGTGGAAGGTTGTGGATTGGGTCACTAATGGCTTTCTTCACCCATTCCTCCTTTTTGACCTTGTGTTGGCTGCAACACCTTGAGAAACTACTCCGATTCATGCCACAGAAATCTTCTGCTTGCCAGTTCACCAATGTAGTGTCATTTGGGGCTGATTGCTGTTGGAATGTTTCTGGTTGTTGGCTATTTCCTTGACTGCCCTCGCCCTCCACACCGGTAGTTGTCACCATTAATGCTTGATTGAGAGCACCATTGAAGCACATGGATTGGTTATGAGGCTCGTTGCATGGAAAGCACCAATCATATTCCTGGGCAATGTTATTCTGTGTTGGCACTAATGCCTTGGAGGCAGATATGGCATTTGGATTATAGGGCTAGAATGGTCTATTGGTAGGAGGCCTTACTTGGCTTTGATTTTGATTCATATTTGCAGCTGGATTAGGTGGTCTTTGTGGTTGGTATGGCTGCCTATTAGGCTGAGCTTGGGGTTGATAGGAAGGTCTGAAACCTTGGGCTTGCTACCTCTTGAGAGTAACTAGCTCATTGCCTAGGTTTTGTAACTGTTTCATGACCTCTTGAAGCTCATTTGGGGCACTAGGAGATGAAGTGGAAGCTTCATTTGAACTCTAATTTCTAGGAGTGGTAACAGGAGCCAAAGTGGGTGCTTGACTAGTGCTTGGATTTTCTAAGTTTGGATACAAGGGCATGGGAGGCCTAGGAGCCAGTTTACCAGCTTGAATAAGACAGTTTTCAGCCCTAATGGCAATGCTATAAGCCATAGGGATTGTTGTGCCTCCCATGGACTGAATTAACATAGAAATATCAGAATTCAAAGCTTTAAGGTAATATAGAAAAGCACCTCCTGTTGTTGGTCTGACTGCCACTGGAATCCTATCCCAAGACCTTTGAAATCTGAAGTTGAAATCAATCACCGCTCGTTGGGGGCTCTCATGATAGTTGTCAATCGCTCCAAAAGAGACAAGTTGTCTCCCTTCTCTCCAAATTTCTCATGAAGTGCAATGCACACCGATTCCAGGTTGTGATAGAACCACCCCAAGGCTCCTAAACCATTGTAATGCTTTATCCTTAAATGAAGATGCCGAATTTGTGACTACTTGCATTTCATCGATTTCATGGATTGCGTATAGAGGTTAGCAATATCTTTAACATGATCACACAGAGTAGTCTGATTTTCTCCGGTGAAGTAGGGAATGTTCTTCAAGGCCGCAATAGAACTGGATGTTGTGCATTGAGAGCAAGTGGGCTGCTCACGCCGTGAAGTTGACGTAGGGATTGTTCTCGAGCCATTTTAATCGGTCTTAAAGCCCTCAGTATCTTGAATGAAAGGCATGTCGGTGGAGGAGTTGAGAGAGTTCTTTTGGTGGAGATGGAGACCTTTGAATCCTTCTTCCTCTTTGCCTTCTTCTTGGAGATAGTTGCAGGTATTCAAACGGCACTTCTTCTTCTCCAGCTCTTGACCTTGTGGTGATTCTTCTCATGAGTTTTCAGGCCTGCACTCACGAAACCAGCTTGATTCTTCCCCTTGGAGTCACCAGATATGCAAATAATAGCTCTTATAAGCAAGAAAACTGCGCAGCAGATGCATATCAACCTTGCTACAATAAAAATGAGACCTCTAGTCCCACCGGGCGTGCCAAAACTGTTGTTGCAGACTCACAGCACCCCGGATGTGGATCAGGCTTCTAGGTTGATATTCGGGCATCTAGTGTGATTGCACAACATGGAATCCTTTCTCCAAGTGTGGGACTTGTAAGGATGAGAAGGATTCTCCGAGAGAAGGTTGGTTCTTATTCCTCTATTTAGATGCATACAAAAATGTAGAGGGTTTACTAAAACCTAATCTAACTTGTCAAGGAGACAACGTGAGAAAATGCATAGAATAAAACCTAAACTACAGAGGTGATGCACCAAGGAATGTTAGACACTCGTTTTGCAAATCTAACACATACCACATAGATGCAATACAAACACTATGCACAGGTAACCAAACTGCAATAAGAGATCAAAATAACAGCAATGAATACATGAGAGGGTTGAGAATCAATCACAAACATATATATATTGCTCAAGAGTCGATACAGTACATTGCAGTGGCCAAGAGGCAAAAACTGGCATTACAATCCATATGGGAGGTTTGAAAGGCTCCACAAATTCTCTTGCAAGCAGGGAAGAAGGGAGGATGCAAAACAAGAATGTCCGACCTCTTCAGAGAGTTCCTCTTTACAATATATACGAAGAAATGAGAGGGGAGAGAGAGGAAATCCAGAATCTACCCCAACCACTTCTTGGTAGCATTTAAATCATCTCATTATGATCCAAGCGGCGGATCCTGGCAAAACGGCGGGCTGTCTAACAGGAGCGGCGAGCTGTCTGCTGCATTAAAGTTGGTAGTTGAAGCATTACACGCGTCAGAGACATTTTCTTAATTTTCTCCCTCCAAACTACACCAAAATGCAAGATTGACCCCAGAATCATGTAGAGAATTTCAACAGCTTTCCGTTGATATAAAGAACGTGCAAATCCGAGCTCTGGATCGAAAGATATGATGATCTGAAGATTTAGGGCACAAAACAGGTGAAAACGGATTTTTAAATTTCTTTTCCCGCGCTCTGCCATCTGGACGACACGTGGCAGGCTATGGTTCGCTGAGCAATTCCCTCTCTCCACCTTTTTATGGGTTTTCCTTGTGGGCCCCTTAAACTTGGACACGTGGCACTATTTCATTGGTTCGGATCAGTGCTCGAAAACTCACCCCTTTGACCTTTTGGACCTTTTTCCTTGGCGACACATGTCATGCTGCGATTCATCCACGGGCCTGCCATCTTTTCACGCCCTTCGCGTCCTTTTTCCCAAATGTCCCTTTACTTTGCGGGACAAAAACTTCCGATCCGCCCGAAATGGGCTTCCATGTCCCTTTCTGCCGATGACACGTGTCATGTTGTGATTGGCTTTCAGCTTCTTCGGCTATCCGCGTCCCGCGCGTCCCTTTGTCCCATTTTTCCTTGTGCTGAAATTTCCTATTTCGGCCGAACCGGCCGGTTCGCGCCCTCCGCGCACTCTTGTCCCGCTTGCTCCCGGTAAAGGACTTGGACAAATTTTTCTTTCTTTCAGCCGATTCGGGCATTTCGCGTCCATTTGTCCCAGATGTCCCTTTTCTGTTTGGGCCGCCTGGAGGCTTTTCGGCCGATCCGCGCCTTGGTGTCCCGAATGTCCCAACTGTTCCTAGAACAAGGACTTAGCCGATTTTCACAATTTTTTCCTGAATCAATCTACTTGCTTGGAACTGAAAACTCTGATGCATGTTATCAAATTAACTCTGGGGGGTGAAATTTGGATAACAATTACCACTCAAAATTTGCAACCTTTTTAAATTTGTTTTTGGTTTCAACAACCTCTGCTATCTTTACATGAATTTTTCTAGGATTTTATTACACTTTATTTTAATTATTTTTTTGTCATATCTATATATTTGGATATAATCATGGAAAACCTAGTGTCGTATCCAATCACAATAAATTATTTTTGTATGAATGAATACATTATTTGGGCTATATTCTATGTGTATTCATATCAAACACGGGGATAAGCATTCTCGGTAATGGGGTGACATATCATGTAAATATACATGCAATTAATTTTGAGCATTCTTGTAGAACCAAAATCATAAAATAAACCTTCCTCCAACACCCGCCCACCACAATGGGCCACCACTATAAACAATAGCAAGAATACAAGAAACACACAATGAAAATAAAGAAATAAAGTGTAGAAACCTACTTTTGGCATAAGGCATGTGCAAACAAAAATTTTAATACCTTTTTATACACTTGGACCACTAGTGCACACTGGGCTCATTTTGGCATTGTATCCCCTTTCATTCAATCCCATGTCATTTTTTCCACCGCCAAATTCCTTTAGAAACTCTCAAGACCATTTTATAGTTTTCTAGACATCTAATACACCTCTAAACTTGCATCAAGAGCATATTTAGAGGCATCGGTCTATATTTTAGAGGGTTCATTAATGTCAATATTTTCCAAAATATGTGTTACACATGTATGTATTGTTTTAACTCCTTAAAAGCATGTTGTTTTGGAGGAGAACACCTATAGGTTTTTTTGGTATTGGTGATCTAGTTGAGAGGCCATGATATGTGCACGAACCTAAGGATGAACTTGTGGTAGAAGCTAAAAAGTTAGATAAAATTCCTTAAATTTATGAGATTTGAAGAAGTAGACCAACCTTGGATTACCTAGATCTTATAGATGTATCTACATGGTAACCTACATAGTTAATGATAGTGCGGTGATGTATTTTGGATACTTTTGGATCTCCATAATTTTAAATGTGCAATTGGCTAAGTTGGATTGAAACTTATGTTTGCACATTGTTTCAAGGACATGTGATATGTGTTCTAGATGTCCCCTCAAGTCTTTTCATAGCATGAGGGCTTCAAATAGTAAAAAATGTGCTATCACGTCCATTCATAAAAGGGGTTTTAATATTGCCTAAATTTCATCCAATATAATGGCATGTAATAAGGGGTTGAGGGGGTTTAAATATAATGTGTTTTATAAAAATAAAGGGGGCAAAGTGCGTGTGAGGGAGAGAAGGTAGGAGGAGGATTGATCATGTGACGTGGAGGTGACTTTGATATAACTTTAATACTCCATGCATGTGTTTTTCTTGACCTTGAATTTGCTCCTTGAAACTTTCACCTCTCTTGATCTACGCCATGTGGCCTTTATTGACTTACTTGTTTGTCACATAGTTTGATTTTTTTGAAAATTTGACTTCTATGTCGTACTCTTGGGCCACCAATCAATGAAATTTTTCATTGATCGGGGAACTCATGCAACGTTGACCTTCCAAACTCTTTTATGTTTGTATCTTATTTCAACCGATCTCCAATGTACATGGAGATAGTCGGTGAGTCATTCACCGTTGACCTTTCCAAATACGGACTCCTTGGGCCACCGATGTCTAATACATGGAATGAATGAGTGTTATTATGAATGGTAAGGTTTTAAGACCTTGGGATCTGTAACTCTCTTCTCCACCGATTTTGAACACACATCTCGTATCGGTGAAACCACTATCTCGCGTTGTTTTAGATTTTGATTTATGTAACTCTTTGGGCCATTGATCATGGACACTTGTCACCCATCGGTGTCATCACATGTTGCAAACCTTAATAATTTGGTCTCCATAACTCTTGCTTCATCGATTTGTGACATGTGGCATAAATTGACCTTTACTCGATAACTACAAGGTTTTAAACTTTGGGTCTCAACCTCTCCATAAAGTTTCGATGGAATACGTGTGGCTTTCATAGTACTTTGGACTCTTTCACACTAATGGTTGACACTTGTCTTGAATTGGTGAAACATCAATCCACCACATAGTTTGATTGTTATGTTAAATTTTATATCTTTGATTCAAATAGAAAATGAAGAGTTGGCTATCAAGTGGGAATTTTAAAGTCATTTCTCCTCCAAAACCAACAATATTTTAGGTTTTCATCGTGTTTCACCCTCGCACACATGTTTAACACATTCAACATAAAATATATATATATATATATAATAAGGGGTATTAAAATGTCATAGAAAAACAACTATATGTAATATCTGGTAATACAATGAGGATTTTATAATAGGAGTGGTGTATTGGGAAGGGGTATTAATAATATAATATTGAGAATTGGAACTTGAAATAGGGTTATTATTTAGTATCCTACAAACAAACTTGATATGCCACAAGTTTACTTAGTGAATTCTCTATGATTCATAGATGAGGATGTCATAAAAATAGATGGTGATGGAGTTAGTAAAGAATGAATTATATAATTAATCAAACACATGAATTTGGTTGATGTATTAGTCAAACCAAATGGTATAACCAACCACTCATACAATCATTCCTTTGGCTTGATTTTTTTAATGTCTTCGAGGTGGACTAGTACTTGATGATAACCTAACTTTAGTTTGACCTTAGTGAACTATTGTGCACCTTGAGCTATTCCAAGAGGTCGTCAATGCATAATAGTGGGTACTAATTCTTCACTCTTATCTTGTTTAATGCATGTTAATCAATGTACAAATGCAAAGTTCCATATTTATTAATCACATGCCCAAATGAGAGAATAAAATATTTAGATCATTGTGGCATGTGACTGGGTCCAATTAAGCACTAATTCAAATTGTGTTATCACACTTGATCAAATTGGGATCGATTGGCTCCAATTGCACACCTAATTGAATGAGTAGAGCATCTCGATTATATTGGCATGTAATTAGGACCAATCAAGAACCATTTAGTGTTGCATTGTTTCTCTTGATCTAATTGGGATTTATTAGCCAAAATTTCATGTCACACTTAACAAATAGAACATCTTGATCATCCTAAAGCATATGATTGGTCCCAATTGAGAAAAATTCAAATTATGGTGTGGGAATTGATATGATTACACTTGATTAGAACTGATTGAGCACTTTATCAAACCATTTAAGCATCTAGATATCCTTAATACATGGTTCAATCATTCCCATTATATTCACATATTTTCTTTGAGTGGGGCTTGATTGGCATCAATAATGTACCTGATCAAGTAATTCGATCATTGAGATCATCTTAGCATTTGATTATGTAAAATCAATGGTCGATTCACATTGTGTTTTCCCATTTGATCCAATTGGGATTGATTGGGCCCAACCACATTCCTAATTGAATGAAAAAATCATCTTGGAACGATATTGGGGTGAATCACGCATCAATTTGTATTGTGTTGTTGCACTTTATCGAAGTGTGAAAAACTGGCCCCAATCAAGTTCCCAATTGAATGAATAGAGAGCATTTAGATCATCCTAACATGTTGTATGACTCAATCATGTACTCGTTTTCATTGTGTTATCACACTTGGTTTGATTCGGATTGATTGACCTCGATTGCATACATGATTCAAGAATATAGCATTTGCATCATCTCGACATGTGATTGATGTTAATTATACATCAATCCACATTACATTGTAAATTTTGATCCAATTAATCCTAATCACATGCATGAATTAACTAATATATTATATATATCATCATGGTATGTGATTGAGGCCAATTAGATATAAATTCACATTGCATTATCACACTTGATATGATTGGGCTCTATCAGCCCCAATCATGTTCATGAATGAATGAATGAATGAAGCATTTGGATCATCTTAACATATGGTTAGGGTCATACCAATTTTCATTGCATTTTTCCATTCATTCCAATTGTGTTTACTTGTCCCAATTCACATGCCAACTAAATGAATAAAATTTTGCATCATCTTGGCATATGATTGGGGCTAATCACATGCAAATTCACATTGTGTTGATACACTTGATGTGATAAGGATCAATTAGCCTTAATTGTATGTTTGAATAAATGAATAGAAAATATAGACCATATTATGATTTAGGAATCTAAGTTCACTTGTAATCCCACATCAACCAAAAATATTCTAAATTAGTAAAATAATCTAAGTCTAACATCAGATAAGGTATTGTTTGTATCCAAAGTGTCTTGTTGGTATATTTTTCACAAGTTTTGTTTCATGGAAAGTATACTTGTAATGTTTGATGCCACTTACATACATGTAAAACTTTACATTATGGTTTTCACATGGTTTTTATAGAACAAGAGTTGGAGACTTCAAGATAGTGTATTGAAGACTCGCATTATCAATATATGTTCTACTTAATTACACACACCTAACCTTAAATCTATAAGGTCTTATGAGTTGTAATGCGCAAATTTGAAAAGATTCAATGAAGAGGGTATGTACACAATATTATGTTAAGTTACAAATTAAGTTGTGCTATGGTCACTTTGTCCCTATCTTACATAGAGGATTGGGATGGATTCAACATTAGATGGGTGGCTTAGTGCTTCTAGAGATTATGAAAATAAATATAATCACATCCACTCATTTGTATTCCAAGTATGCAATTATAATTAGTATTGCATTGGTGATATGTGTGCATATCGGGGGAAGGCTATGGGGATTGAGTCCTTATGGAAACATTGTGGTTTTGAGTATTGTAAGCATGTGGGCATAATTTTTTAATTGTATGTGTGTGTAATATGATTCATTGGTGATCAATATCTAGTTGATATAATCCTATTGTTGAATAAATACATGTCATTCTAATTATTAAAAAGTTTGGTTGTTGAGATTATGTTCTATAATTATATAAGAGGTTGTCTTATAAAGGCATCCATGATGAACCTAACGACAACCGCATCATCTTGGCAAATAATTGGGGCCATTCGAGCATCAATTTGCATTGTATTATTGTACTTGGTCTTAATGAGATTAATTGGCCGTAAGTTCATGCTTGACTAAATGAAGAAATTGAATCTTCATTACATGTGATTAGGATAAATTGGGCACTAATTCACATTGTGTTATCATACTTGATTCGATTTAGATTGATTGGCCCTAATTGTGCACCTAACTAAAATAATAGAGCATTTATATTATTTTGGCAAGTGATTGGGTCCAATCAAGAATCAAATTACATTTTGTTGTTGTACTTGATCTATTTGGTCTTCATCATCTCTAATTGTGTGCTCGATCAAACCATTTAAACATCTAGATCACCCGACAAGTGATTGGGGCCAATTGAGCACTAATTCACTTTGTATTGTCTCATTTGATCTGATTGGCTTGATTGGCCCCAATCACATTCCCAATAGAAAAAATAGAGTATATGGATCATATTATCATGTAATTGGATCCAATCATACACTAATTCTCATTGTGTTATAACACTTGATTTGATTAGCCCCAATCTTGTACCTAATCTAAGCACATGACTAGGACTTTAATCGAACACCAATTCACGTTTTGTTCTCACACTTGATTTAATTAGGATTGATTGGCACAATCACATGGATAAATGAACAAATAGAGAATTTAAATAATCATGGCACACAATTGGGGCCAATGGAGCACCAATTCACATTAAGTTGTAACACTCAATCTTATTTGGCTCGTTTGACCCCAATCACATGCCCAATTGAATGAATAAATCGTGTGGATCATCTTGAATTGTGAATGGGGGAAATTAAGAACCAATTAACATTGCATTATCATATTAGATTTGATCAAACTCAATTGCCCCAATATTGTGCCATATTAGAGGAATATAGCATATTTGGGTCATCCCAACACACATTTGGGGAAAATCAAACAAAAATGCACATTGTGTTGTTACACTTGATCCACTTGGGCACAATTGGCCCAATCATGCATTTAATTGAATAAATATACCATTTGAATCACCACCACATGAGGGGCTAATCCAAACCAATTCACATTGCACTATCACACTTGATTTGATTGGGATTGATTGGCCCCAATTATACACATGATGAAACTATTCGAGTATATGGATCATGTTGGCACATGATTGGGACTAACCAAACACTAATTCATTTTTTTCACATTTCCTTCAATTGGGGTCAATTGGAAGTAATCGTGTATCCAATCATACCATTCAAGCATTTAGATCATCCTTGCATGATTGGGGAAAATCCAACACCAATTTGCAATGTGTTGTTACACTTAATATAATTGGGATTGATTGGCTCGAATCACGTACCTAACTAAATGAAAAGATTGTCTAGATCATCCCAAAGATACAATTGATGTGAATCAAGCACCCATTTACATTAGGGTGATGCACTTACTTAATTTGGACTTGATTTACCCCAATCACGCACTCAATAAAACCATTTGAACATCTAGATCATCCTCGCATGTGATTGGGGAATATTGAGCACCAAGTCACATTGTGTTGTCACATTTGATCCGATTGGTATTAAATTGCTCCAATTTCATGCACTAACCGAATAAATACAACATTTGGATCATCTTAACATGTAATTATGGCAATCAAGCACCAATTCCTATTGCATTTTTGTACTTGATTCAATGTGGATCAATTGGCCCCAATTGTGTGTCGATTGAACCGATCAAGCATTTGAATCAACTTCACATGTGATTGGGGCCAATTGAGTGCCAATTCTCATTATGTTGTCATACTTTCTTCGATCGGGATTGATTAACCCTAATCATGTGCCTAAGATTGGAACCATTCAAGGATATAAATAAAAAGGTACATGATTTGGGCCAATTAAGCACCATTCACATTGCCTTGTTACACTTTATCCGATGAGGCTCGGTTGGACCCAACTCCATGCCTAATTAAACCATTTGAGCATTTAGCTTGACTTAGAACATAGTTGGTGCCAATTAAGCACCATTCACATGGCCTTGTTGCGCTTTATCCGATGAGGCTCAATTGGACCTAATTCCATGCCTAATTAAACCATTTGAGCATTTGACTCAACTTGAAACATAATTGGTGCTAATTGAGCACTAATGCACCATTTTATAACATTATCAAGTAAAATTTTGTCAACATTAACATAGGTGGTACGTAAACATGAAATTTACGAGTGCACATATAAACCTAAACATCATATAACTGAAAACAAAAAATACCCTTTAATAGATCATGCTCTCCCCATTATAAATATTTCGTTTAAAAAAAATTAATTATGTGGAAGGGACTTTTTTTAATATTTAAATTTGGTAATTTGAAATACAAAGAAATTTTAAGGTGCACCATTACTTGAGAGTTAAGTCATACATTTTCTTTTACCTATTTGTCATTATTTGATTGGTTAATTGGTTTGATATGACTTGATGTGACATATTTTATAGGGTGCATTTTTTTCAAAATTTAAGTAGGAAAGTAACATGTACTAGCTCCTTTATTTTCATCTACCCTCATAACCCTCATATGTATTGGTCCATGCTCAAGGATTGGCTTCTCTCCTTTAATAGTGTGGATATAGGAAGTAATACTTAACAAGGCCATGATATGGCAAATCCCGCCTAAGGTCATGTTTTTCTAATGCTTTGTTGGATATAATCAAAGACAACAGCCAACATGAATGCAAAAATGACATTGCAATGACCTAAATATTCAAATAACACCCTTTTGATTGGGCACATGACTACCTTGTCATTTAGCAATGCGAACCTCAGTGGAAAACCCAATAAGATAGAGGGTTTCTATAATATGTGAATTCGCAAATAAACATAAAACAATCACTAGCTCGACAATTTAGAGTGGCCTTCCCAAAATAGTAAACCATAAACAAAAAAACGATGTCAGATGGCAGCATGTAAAAAATGCTACCCATATTAAAAAGATATCGTGCCTTTTTGTGCTACCAGATTTGGTGTTGGAAAACAACATCATGACCTATTCGAGACGGCCGTTTCGCCTTTCAGATGCTAGCAATTCACCTGTTTGCATAAATTTTGACTTTCAAAAAAATATACCAAAATATTAACTCACATTCCAGCGACGTAAATCGAGACTTTAACAACAATTGTTATTTTTAAAATCACTGTAAACACAATTTTTAATCAGTATAACACAATTAAAATTTAAAATCCATTTAACTATTTGACTACAACCAACAGGTGTCCGGTGTAGCTAGGTCAGTCGAGGGCAATGGAAACTCAGGCGTGGTCAGCCAAAAGAAATAGCGCCATCGAATTAACCGACTGATTTTATGCCATTCAGACAATAAAGGGAATCTGGATCTAAACATTTTTTTGTGAGTTAGATTGTGAATGGCATAAGAGGGAGGACGCCCAAAAAAATTACCACACATACCATACGAAATTAAAAGCATATGCTTAGATCTAAAATGCAGCAGCACTTGGAGAAGCTTCCCGTTCCATGTGCAGTGTCACATTGTTGTTTGTGCTCTCAGATTGGAGACCCGTGTCTTCCCTCCCATCTGCACCAAAATGAGAGCTTAGAACAAGGTATGGACACCTGTCAAAGCATGCTGAAAAGTAGTTTTTTCAAAGACCTGCACCTACACTCCCCCAACCGCACCATGAAACAGGGCATGAACATACACCAACGCATAATGCAGAAGGAAATTTCTTCAGATTATGTACTTCATGACCTGTTCGAGACAACGGTTTCACCTTGCAGACGCTAACAATTCCCCTGTTTGCATAAAATTTTACTTTTAAAAAAATACCATATCTAAATAGTTTACCTAACCAAAATAAAAACTCACATACCAGCACATAAATTGCGACCGTAGTAACAATTGTTAGGTGTAGAAATGTGGTGGAGCAATTGTAAAGCATTAACACACCTATAATTAACTTGCAGAGGGGTATTGCGATCACAAGAGTTTAGCTTTGGCATGTATCCTGAACCACTTTAAACATGAACCATTAGGGTTTTAGAACACGAAATCACTCAAATTCACAACAAAAAATAAAGAGAGGGAAAGAAAGAAATGGTAAACCTTTATATAAATTCTGGACCTGAAATTGCAATAGTTTAACCACTAATTGTTTGAAATACAACGTGGAAGAAAAGTAAAAATAGGAACCACTCATATACACAGAAAGAAGAAGACGAGAAAAAAAGACTAAATAAGTCGAAAGAAAAAGCTTTGAGTAGGAGCAAAGTTGAAATGGCCTCTGTTTTCCCAACACCATCGCAAGAAAAGACATTTTAACCTTGACACAACACCGACAGACTGCCGCCAGTATCTGACACAACCATCATTTTTAATGTCTTGATTGTCTTTGCAAATAAATATTAAATGATACACAAATTTATTTTCTTTGTTTTGGTTTTCACGTGAAATAAAGGGAAATGTTGACCATCCAATAGGATGAAACATAAATGACATTTAAAAATTATAAAAATATAGCTTTTATACAAAAACTATAGTCTGTAAATTAAATATTCCACATGGCAAAAGTTGATTGAATATAAGGAAAAAATTAATAGATGCGCTGAAGCCAATATCCCAAGATAAGGTGACTCCCGTGGTTAGGATGAGTTGCAAATTACGCCGAGAGAGGGTTTACATTTCAGTGTATAATATGGTTTGGATGTAAAATAGAAGTGACTTTTATTGGAGTAGCATTACAATTGGGTGGTGTATATGTATTTCTGGAACACTTTGCCTATATATGTGGTTTGGAAGCAAGATCTGGACATATTACTATGGGTATGATGTAGGTAGTTGGGTGCACATGTGTTGTACGTCAAGTGGAAGTTGTGTGTTACATAGTCTTTTCTCCTCTTCCTTGCGTGTTTTTACATTCTTTGTATATCTCATTCTTGCATAGCGTTCAAACGTAAAGGCTGGTGAGACCTGCAGATCATTGAGGGTGCGCACTCTTGACATTGTTGTGAATGTCAGTCCTTGATGGTCAACATTCCCGATGTCTATGGGCCTTGTCAAGAGTTAGGCCTTGTGATTTATGGATGGTGAGGCCCCAAGACATTTTAAGTGGAATTTGGCGATGATTCCGCACGGGTGACAGGAGGTAGGGGCAAGTGGGTTGGGTGGAGTTTGTCCCATGGGGGCCCTTGGTAGTGTCTGAAGTTTACAACAACAAAGGATGGTAAGTCTAGTGGGAGTGATTCTGGATTGTACACCACATCGATCACTTGCCCGAGAGCACCATTAACCAATCCTGAGCTAACCCACAAGTTAGATGTCAACATGACCTCCTGTCCGGTGCATAGGAACACTATTTCCTCTAGTTGAGTGTCATTTATGTCTGAGTCAGAGTTATGTTTGCTTTGTTCTGCGACGCTCCTTGCAACTAGAACATGTAAGGATTTTAGCATTTGTTTATTGTGTTTGTGTGCTAGCTCCTTAGTTGCGAATAGGTGCTTCTCAGTTGTGAAGCTGGATTGCTCTAAGGTAGACATGCACGCCTTTGTACGTGACATGAGAAGAGACCAATCCTTAATTGTTGCTTATGCATTTCTGATGTTGGTCAACATTTCTCTGAATTGAAGTTGCTCCGGGTTCAAGCCTTGTTGCCTGAAGTTTGTGTCCAAGGTGATTACTGTATCGAAAGCACGCCAAAGGGAGCTTCCAATTTTGTTGCCTATATATAATGGTACATCATTACCGAGGGGAGTTGGCCTAGGTCACCCACCAAAATCATTGAACAATTTCCAAATGTTTGGTTATTTTGTCGGGGGTATGCCTCACATAGTCTATAGTTGATGTTGTTTAGCATTGTAGGACCTATAAATCTCATTTCATCTATGAGTATGTATTGTATGGCACTCATACGCTCTTGGAATATTGCTAGGGCTTGGCCTTCAAGAGGTTTCATGTCCCCAATGGGTATTCGGAGGGCAGAATGTATAGTAGGTGATTTTATGTTGAATGCAACAATACATGTTGGTGCTAGTATAAGAATAGAAGATTTTAATTTGCCTGATATTTTGAAGCCCATTTCTAATGCATTGTATGAGGTATGATTTTCCTGTTCCAGCGGTTCCTTGAATAATCATCTTCAATGGTGGGTGTTTCCCTTATTGAGTTGCATGGGAAAGTACAATTGAGTATGCAAGGTGTTGTTTTGATGAGAGTGGGAGAGTGTTTAATTGGCTAGGCAGAGGAACAAGTGGTAGTGCATCCTCTTTGCGGGTCGAGGTCTATGAATTTAGGTGCACTATTTGCTAAGGTTGTTGGGATGGTATGCAACATCCAATTGTGGTTGATGTCAAAGTCACGGTGGCCTATCATGTCTACATCATCGATTGTTGTATTGATCATTGGGTGCATCCGTGATATATGCTCCCATTCAAAAGGGTCTTCTTGCAGTTGATTGGATCCATGTGACCTATTGTCATCACTGCTTGTTTCATCAATAGTTTCTTGTAGAGGAGTGGCTCTGTGTAGGTGTAAAGGGATGTAGGAGTTTTTCATTTGTTCCCATTGGTTAGTTATTTCAGATGTAGTGATGCCAATGTTTGTCTGGATATGTCGAAAAGGTTTATAAAGCAGCAGCTCTGACCAACAAAAATCCTCGTAGTGAACTCGCATCTGGGGTAGGGACATCACAATAACGGGGAATACATGAACAATTGCATGGGTACTCCTTTATAGCCAATGAGTAACTTTCCTTTGGTTGTTGAAGGACCAGAATGGGTGGCCTCAAAGAGGGAGGTGTTCTCCAGTTGTTGAGGGCATTTTATGTATGCATCTATGAATGAAGGGAATTTTGTTGTGTTTCCTACATCTAGGAGGACACATTTGAATACCTATTTACTGACAGAGAGGCTAATGAATGTATGGATACAAATGGAGAGGGGGAGTTTTAGTAACATGTGGCATGTCTCCTGTGTACCAATGTCCCGATCAACAATAGTTTCTGAGAGGAACTTGTTGTAGGCTTCCTTTGCAGGGTTGTCGATGCTAACTGAATTAGATATCCGTGTCAACATGTGATGGTAGCTTTCGACTTACTTTCTGCCTTGGCTGCATATTTTGCAATGTATCGTAGGACTTCATGTCGTGACACAACAGTTGGCAAGTCAACATTGGCGCGCCACAACGCTAACATGTCTGAGTTGTGTATGTTGACCCGTGCATCATTGCGTGCGGGGGTGTACATTTTTTTACCTGTTTCATCTAAGCCCAAACTTGAATACTCTTGGAGTGGCCAAGGGGCTTTATATCTACACTGAAGTGTCCCACGTTTTTTTGCAAGTAAGTTGCCTCACTACATTTTGTGTGCCATTGCACGTGGTTCACCAGGTTTTCATAGTCTGTTGCAGCATTGTCTGTAAGTATGTCATATGTGTCTAACAAGCATGGATCATCTTCACGGGAGCGATGAATCCCAGATGCTACACTCTCAGGGCCCCTTGGATTCCATGCAGTTACTAATTGGTCAAAGAAAGACTTTGTTGCATTAAGTTCAAAGGGGTCATCCCAGTCTAGCACTTCCATGTTTGGTGCATTTGGGAGCCATATAAACCCGTGGATATGAGCCGAGCCTCTATGTTGCCATTCGTACCTATATTTGCACAAAGAGGAATCTTGTTGGAAAATGCGGGAGGGTGGTATTAAAATAAAAGCTAAGTGCTAGCGAGCTCACCTGTACTAGTAGTCTGTGCAATGCATTTTTTTTGAAGCACCTCCTTGCAAAATATAGTAAATCTTCTTTCCATGTATGCAGACATGATATGGGGGTGCATGTTCAAGTTCTTGTTTCTCCTTTTTTGGCCAGTTGGTGTTGGTGACATAGGGGATCCTGGCATTGTGTTGTGTAGATCAGGCCACTTAGTATCTGCTGCACTTAAAGTGAAGAAAAGCGTAGGGCTTTCAAGTTGGGTTATCATATCCGTGAGTTCATGCCTTCGCTTGCACCAAAATGATTTTGTGCCTCACAAGTTAGACCCAAATCGCATTAGTTGCTCTGCAATGTGGGTGTTTGGAAAGTGTTGAAGTTGTTGGCGTAACATAGAAACTGTGGTAGGCAAGTTGTCCCCTATGTTTTTTTTAGTGAAAACAACAGATGTTGCTTGGCTTCTGTGGCGCAACATAACATTGAGAATGAAGTAGCAAAAGCGTGGATGGCTGCCAAATCTGTTGTCATGGTAACACAGTAGGTGTAATGCATATTCATGCATGTGAACCCTTTTTATACGTGGTTGATGCAACAATGCTATCCCTGTAGGGAATAATGTAGGGAAAGCCATAGAGAGCAAACCCTCGGTGTTGTATTCATTGACTGGGATGAACCAATGTGTGGCCATTCAATTGACTGAAGTGGAGTTTGGTGCTTGCCTTTAATGAAATTTGTTATTTGGTCAACTTCTGTAGTGTTTTGAGGGAGAGAGGACACAAAAGATGATGTTTTTCACTCATTTGTATTTGGTGGGAAACATGGGAGAAGGTCTAGTTCTGATTCCTCTTCAGCATTATTTGGGATAGTTGAATTGAAGTGTGGTAGGGATGTAGATATATCAGTATTGTGAGGTGGTAGGGAATGCAATGCATTGTTGTCTAGGACAACATCCTTGTAGTAAGGGTCATGAACTATTTTGAATTGTAGTGCAGCTAAAACACGAGATCTACTTACGAAGCATTCATATGCACTATGTGTTGCTCCAATTCTTCTGATAATTAAGATGTCCAAGTCTGAGATGCACCGAGGCAGGTGTTTAGCTATTGATGAAACATCTTGGGGGAAGCATATGGTGTGGCCCCTATATTTTTATTGACCACCTCTAGCATGAGTCACCTGCAATATTGGGTTGACATGGGCTATCAACATTTCCTCAACTTGTGTAAGTGAGGATAGAACTTTAGGTTGCGGTCCTGGGTCCATGTTATTCCAATTTGAGAAGTCGTGGCCATTTTTTTCAGAAATGCATCTACGACAAGTATGCTCACCTTTGTAAACCCTTGTCTGCAGCCCAACATACAATTCATTACAACATGAACACATGTTTGGAGGCGGGAGATGATCTAATCTATGATGGAATTGACGTTGCACAATTTGAAGCGGATGGCGAGCTTGAGTATGTTCTTTGTCACGGTTAACATGATGGGTTACATAAGTTGGTGATTTGTTGGTGGAGCTTTTGTCGTTTGATGCAAGCTATATTGCGACGATGTTCGTTTAGGTTGTTTTTGTTCTTTGCGTACTTCAATTGAGCCTTTGCATTTTTTTCTGTTCGCGCTAGGTCTGCATAAAATGAAGAAAAGTGGTAACAATAATTAGGTATAGAAGAAAGTGAATGTATGAAAAAATAAGCAATTTAAGTTATTTCACATGACGTGCAACGTTGTATATCAATATTGCTTAGTAATGTTTAATAATTTCAATAGAGATTGGAAGCCTTTAATAAAGTGTCTTTTTTTTGGCGATCGAGACATGTTAGAACAAAAAAAAGTGTGGGCAACAAGTGTAACCAACTTTTCAAATACAAGCACTTATATGTGGAGTAGCAGACAATAGAGATACTATAGTGGTGTGAATTTATTGTGAAGTGGTGTGGGTTTATTTTCACAATTACATAGTTACGGGGATGTAAGGAATTCATCTAATGGGGAAGCATGCATGTCAAAGGTCACATCCTTAACTGCAGTGACAATAGTGCACTGGGATTTTTCTTGTGAGTTGTAGACCTCTAGTCTCGTGGATATTTTGAACTTGTAGCGGTGGAATAGAATTGGCTTAACAACAAGCCAAAACATGTTCGGTGTTGGTGCAAGAATTTGAAGTTCCTGTGCCGATATGCCCATTATTGATGTTGCAACTTCATCAAAAGCAGTTACCCATGTTGTTGTTGTGGCGTCCTCTATGATGAAGTGTAATGCATATTTGTAGTCGCAATTAGAGACACCATGCTTGCATTTGTGGCAATACCAAGAGGAGTCTGCAGTTAGTTCAAGTTTTTTCTTACAATGGTTGTCGTTAACAATTGATGTGCAAGCTGGATAGCTAAATGAGGACATATTGATGTGTATAATTGTTGTCGTAGTAGAGAAGATGATTTCTTTACTTGTTTTGTGGAGGATTTTATGCCGGCTATATCTTTCTCTTCAATTGTGTCAATACTCACTGATGGGTATGCTTGTGTTGAGCCCAGTGAGGTAAACCATGCACGCAGTGTGTGAGCCTCGGCTATATCAGGGTCAATGAAGATTTGAGTATTAGGTCCCATGGCTAATGTTGTTCCTTTGAAAGATGTAATTTTTGCTCTCTTAATCTGCAAGGACTGGTCTTACTGGTGTATGTGAAGCACACAGTTCACTTAGAAGTTTTCCCTCATTGTCACTGAAAGCACCCCATAGGTTGCCTCAATGCATAGCATTGAGTTATCACTAAGTAGGACTGTGCATTTGTGGATGAAAGTACTATCACTTTTCCTTATAGTGGAGGGGGTAGTAATGGATAGTGCAATAGCAAGGAGGTCAATGGTGGATTTGGTAGGATAGGAGTTGATTTCTACTATTGTTTTGAAATGGAAAACATATTGAGGAATGTCCACGAATTGATTTGTACTAAGTTTTATAGAGGATTCCAAGTCTAGGATGATGTCCCAAGGAGTTGTGGAATCATTGTAATCTTTTTTTGCAGTCCGCAAGGTGCCTCCTTTGATTGTGTATGTTTTGCCTAGTTGTATTTGGTTGTAGTAAGAAATTGCAACTTGGTCAAAAGAAGTCACCACTATATCTGAACTATTTTTGTCGATGATGTCGAAGTTAAACACTTTCCCTGTGCGTTTGTCCATGCTATAGTTGTTTAGGTAGCCCTTTTTGATGACCCTGCCTTCAATAGACCAAAGGCTTTGGTAAGGATTTAGCGACTTTATTGGCGTGACTTGCATGTATTGTGCAGGGTGTCCTTCATGAGCAATGGGTGCCAAAGTAGTGGTGTCGGATGTTGGCATGTTTATGCCCAGTTGGGGAGGCACGACATCATATGCAATAGAGCCTGTGATGGTGTTCGTTCCTAAACAATAAAATACATCATAAATGAATTAGCAAACGAGTTAACGTAAAGGTAATGGGCTTTCCGATGGTGTGAGCTTTGTATTCTAAGCATACAAGGCATTACAAACTAATCAAAAAAGTGTGATGCATGACGGTGATAAGGTTAATTTACAATTTAGTGAGTTGCGACTGTTTATTATGCCTTGACATATGTACATACATTGTTGCAAAGTTCTTATTTCCACAAGTATGTGCACAAAAGTGATCTGATCATGTACTTCAGCATATAGTGGTTTTTTTAGGACATAAGCACGTAAACAAATGTACAAAGTGGAAGTTGTTTGTATAACACATAATTTTTCATGCGCATTCAAAGTAAAGTAGGAAACATATGTATGGAAAATGAAATGGATATCTCATGAAAGGTGTTGTACAAAACTTCTATAGGGGGTTATAAAATGGAATGACAAGTACAACATATTTATGTAACCATAGGCTATCCGAGTCAGTCCCTTAAAAAGAGGTATCTGGGGTTTAGCAAAAAAAAGGTTGGCATATGTATGAAAGTTGCAAACTTGGAGTAGGGGTGAGGTAGGCGCTAAAATTATAGGGACACAAGGTAAGCATTGAATGCATCTCTAATGTATTGCTCCTCACCACCAGAGTAGTATTGGTCATAGCCTAACGCTCTGAGGAAAGTATGCAATGCTTCAAGGCGAAGGTACGTTGCATCTACCTTGTGCATCATGTCTAACACAATGGTTAAATCACTATCAATAACCATTGCTGATGGGATTAGAGACTCTGATATCCTACCAAAAATGGTTGAGCATGTATTTGCAACAGAAGTAGCCAAAGAATGCATAGAAGTTGAAAGCGGTGGTTGGACACTATGTATTGCGCTCTAGTCGGTGGCTACCTGGGTTGCGTACAAATGAGGGGACCCATTTAAAGCTACCAGATCAATAGGAGGGCTCCCGACAACGGCACCAGAGGTATCATCGGATATCGTGATGATGGTTGGACTTCCATTTGGAGCAGCCATAGTACCTGAAAATAGTAACCAAATTTGTTAAATATAAAGCATGTTTCTACTGACAAGTTTGGTGGAACAAAAAATAATAATTTCTTAGAAAACAGTAATAGCGTATTAAAAAAAAGAGTATGATGCAACGAAATCCATTTAGGCGTCAATATGATCTATCTACAAAACCATTATTATCTTTAGATTTATAATCAGATGTCAAGTTTCAACCCTTAACAAACTTAGCTAATGTCATATTATCACATAACTCTAGCCAATAATTTCTAAAATATTTCCAAGTTAGCCAAAATATACTCTCATGAAATAGTTTAGGTCTCATTGATTCCTCAAGAAATTTCTTTGTGCACTCCGCTTGTTAGTGGTTTGACAATATAGATGTGTTTTGTTTACAATAAAGTAAGGTTTCAATTTTCTTCTTTCCTCAAAAAGATGAATGCGGTGGTGCCAGTATCTTATTTCCTCAAAATTTGTTACATTGATTCCTAACTCAATAAAATACGCATCACACCGAGCTATTTGGGAAATTTCGATTACTAATGGGGAGAATCAAGCAATGGGCCGAAAGAGAGGGTAAAAGAGCAAAAGGGCAAGCGGGTTTTCGACCTAAACACTCAACAATTGATCATTGTATCACTCTTAGGCATTTGATTGAGAAGGTTTGGGACACCCAAGGAGAAGAAGCTTTTTGTTGTTTTGTTGATTTCAAGAAGGCTTTTGACACAGTGCCCAGAAAGAAACTTTGGGATAGGATGGAGGAGCTTGGGATTCCAGATGAGTTTAGAGCAGCAGTTCATAAATTGTATGAGCAGGTCAGAGCTAAAATTAGAACCAGAGAAGGTATGTCCGAATGTTTCGGCAGCAACATCGGTGTCAAGCAAGGATGCCCTCTTTCTCCCACATTATTTGGGTTATACATTGACAAGCTTGAAGATTGGTTAAACAAAACTGAGGGAGGAGGTATTCAGTTAGCAAGTTACGTGGTGAAGTTACTTCTATATGCTGACGACCTTATCCTAATTTCAAAAACAGCCCAAGGTTTGAGGGAACAGTTAAAAGCGCTAGAGCTCTTTTGTCAAGAAGTCGGGATGCAAGTGAACACCAGCAAAACAAAAATCATGATTTTCACCTTGAAAAGGAAAGAGAGACAAAACATCTTCCTTTTTGAGGGGAGCCCTTTAGAAATAGTCACTGAATACAAATATCTTGGGATTGACTTTCACCACAAACTTAGCTGGGAGACTTGTAAAGCAAAAAGGATACAGGGAGGTTGGAAAGCATCTTTCCTACTTCAAAACAGGTGCAGGAAAGCTGAACTTTGGGACTGGAAAACTAAAAACCCTTTTTGGATTGTTGGTCACTCCGGTTGTTCTATATGGTTGTGAAGTTTGGGGAAGTAGCATGTCAAATCACGGGTGGAGACAGATAGAAAGAATCCAGAAACATCTAATCACAAGCTCCCTTAAAGTCAAATCAACTGTTCCTTATGAGATCTTGTTGGCTGAAGCGGGTTCTTTCTCGTTGGAAGCTTCAATATCTCGGATGATAAGCTATCTGAAAAAAGTTGAAAACATGGACAATCTTCGCTAGCCCAAAATAGTTGTAGACGACACTTTGGAACGCAGAAAGAAAACCTGGATGAATCAAAATACTAAATGGATGAACAAATGGGGCATCAACATGCAGGAGTGTCCTAACAGCAATAGGGAAATAAAAAATTATGTGATAGAAAAGTTCAGGACTGCCATGTGGACGGGTCAGATTGGTCGAAAGAAAGCACATTATATTAGAGAATTCAATCCCACTGGGGAACATGATGAAAAAGCTTATCTAGGGGCAACTATCAAGGGTAAAGCAAAGATTCTAGTGGCGCAGTTAAGAACTGGATCGCATCATCTTCGATGTGAAACTGGTAGATGGACTATTCCAAAGGAAGATTGGGAAAGGAGAATTTGTCTCTTCTGCAGCAAAGGGGTCGTCGAGACAGAATGGCATTTTGTCATGGAGTGTTCAGCATATGATGATATCCGTATTCAGTACAAAAACAACCTAAAGGTGGACAGACTAGAGGAACTCTTCGAAGGAACAAAGCTTCAAGCGACAACGGGCTTCATCCTCAAGATTCACAGCCGAAGAGCGGATATTGAAAGGAGTCTGAAATCTGATTAAAATAATTGTTTCTGTGGTCCCATAGACTCTTTAGTCTCGTGGACGTCATTAAAATCTTTCATTTCATTTCAATGTCCATTCCATAGATATTTGTAATATCTGTGCGTTTACCTTTTGCAGGTGCATTAGAGAACATAAGGTTTGGTATTATTTTTTTAAATCTAGCCCAACCAACCCTCTTTTCTAGTGAAATGATTTAACTCGCAACCTATGGTTTAAATGGTATAACATTTAGTTAAATGATTATCTAGTTCTCAAATGCCTCAAGTGTGTCATGTCATCTGAGACATGTGTTCTCTTTACACCATTCCAACTGGAAACCGGTTTCCATTGACCCAGAGATTTTCCTATCCACACACAGTCCAATCACTTTAAATTTGGAGTGGGGAGGTGGCCTTCATATCATTTCCCTCAATCAATTCTTTTTAAATATGTCATCTCTTATCTAGAAAAGCACAAAGCACAATCACACACAACATTAAACAAAGGAATAATTTATATCAGCATGGAGAGGAGTCAACAAAATTTGATGAGGTGGGTGGTGTTGAAAAACAACGATTAAAATTCTCTGTCCCGCTGCAATATTGGTGTCCCTGTATTGAACCACAGGGTTTTCAAACATAAATTGAAATTAGTAAGTTGAGATTCATACAAAACTGCAGAATTTTTTGAAGACTAGAGAAAGATATAATTTACAATATAAGATGGGAGACAAGAAGGTTCTTGGTTTGCAACCAAGAGCAGAAGGAGAAACATTGTGGACTAAAATTCACAATTATGCAGAACAAAATGATCACATTAAGGGCACAGCTGAAGGTAGAGAACACAAAACTGTGGATGAGGAGAACGTGACACAGAAATAAATTTACAATTTGCACTAAATAAATTGCAAACATTCTGTGCAATTTATAGACGATTTTGTGAGCAAACAGACCTAAAAATAACCAACAATCAGAGTTTAAATCTGGTAGAAGCACGGAAGTTCAATGGTTACAATTATAATGTTTGGAGTCACAAGACTTTAAAGATTGCGATGCATCAAAATCCGATCAAATCATTGTCAAAAAAGAGCTGGGACACGATAGAAATCTTGTTGACTGTAAAAAGTATCATAAGGAAGCTAATACAGGGAGGGCAACAACAACAACATCACCAGAGGGAGCAGTGTTCAAAGCTGCAATAAAAATTTGCACAATATTTCTACAGACCAGGGAAATACTCGAATATTAGTTGTAAAAGAATGCATTTGTTTATAATATAAATGTGGGCAGACATAAAACAATAAAATACAGTACTGAAAGCAAGTAAACATGCCAAATTTTCTGCATACCGTAGAAGTAGATGATCTGGGATGAGTAACAAAGAGGAGCAAGCTTACTGAGATGATGGTGTATGATAGAATGCAGATGGGTGGGGTATTTATAGGGAATGTAGATATTTAACATAGTTAATGTGAGAACTGTTGCAGTGGCTGAGAATTAATGCAGGTTCCTATTCAGAGTTGGTAAAGGAAAATCAAATAAAAGTTTACCACTGCTTCTAATGAGACGAGACAACCATTAATAAGTAATGGACAGATGGTTGCTACAAACAGTATTTCAGTTCAAAGCAAATAGTATCCTGTCTAATTCATGCACTCTAAATACCACTGACATTTATCAGGAGAAAATAGCTGGGGAAAACCTGCCGGAAAAAAATGCCTGGAAAACTACCACCGGAATTTGACAGTTTCCAGCAAGGGGAACACCAAAGGTGTCTTCCGGCGAAATATAGGTAAACGTTTTAACGGATTTTTCGCTGAACATTGTTGCCAGTTCTAAGAATACAGTAAAATGTTGTACCTGGACGCAAACATCAAGAACAACAATTTGTTCAACATGACAGACGGTTATTTCTACACATTAATGGATTGCTTTTGCGAAAAAACGTGGTATCACACTCCTCAGTACGAGATCGGCTACTGCCAACAGTGCCATGGCCGCATTCATAGCTGGGTAACCCTCCCACGCTCTACTTCAACGCTGGAATGTTCGTGTTCGAGCTGAGCAAGCTCGCCATCGAAAACCTCATGCTCACCCCTCCCACTCGCTTCGTAGAGCAGGATTTGCAAAACATCCCAAAAACATGTTCAGAATTTATGGCAGGTTAATAACGCACTAACTGAGAAGTCAGTTAAAAATATCGCATATATGTTTTTGCCTATGGTACTGTTTTTGAAAATTTAGATTAACACTGGTCCTGGCAGAGCACGGTTTTAGACCTCTCCCGCATTTCCAAACTAACATAGCAGTTGTATATTTCATACACAACATATAGATTCAAATCTCTGCTTGAGAGAGGTGACAATAAGTTCAATTATAAGGAAGTGCCTTATCGAAATCCCTGGTTCGGTCTTTTGTTGTGGATCTATATCTAAAAATAAACAATTACCATGACTATTAAAATTATGGTTGCTTCTATCCATAGGGAGTATCCACATTACCAGCGCCATAAATAGGATACGCACAATATTAAACAGCCTTAGTCCAAATTGGCTGTTTAAACTTGGTCGTCAAAACCTCCATCAAAAAGCCCATTAAACTCACATATATATCATCTGTTACTAGGGTTCCCCTAAAAAATATTGCATGTGAAGTTAATTAAAATTTGAAAATTAAAACCAAGATATTAAAACTTTACTTTGTAGATGCTACAATTACCCACACAGATGGTGATAGATCAATGAGACCGTTTTACTCTTTATCTGCGAGAACTGGTCAACTTTAGATGTCAGGATTTACAAAGGATTCCAAAGACTACCAGATTAATGATATCCTTCTTCTAGCACATTCCAATAGCCGGAGGTATAAATTTGCTTTGGATTCTACAGATACACACAGTCATGTTGATAGATCAATGAGATCACACCTCCTCAGTACCTTAATCCTCTTCTTACACTAGATGAGGTGGATTTGTTCATCTTCGGCATAGAGGGTTAGATGCTCCTCGTCCACATTCCTAGCATGCATTACTGGCTTCCTCTCTATTTTGAGGATCATCGAGGATCTTAGGAGAGTTTTCTAAAAACATTCATTCTGCCTCCCATGATTGCCCAGCCAGGCCTGCTTGGTCTAGTACATTCCTCTTTGCTTTCAAATAGATATAATGCCCACTTCTGCCTGCGGCCATTGTCTCCCCTTATTTGGTGGTGGATTTGATGGCGGGGCTTCCTGTCACATGGAATTGTCTAATGTTTGTATTACATGATTTTGTCTTCTCTGAAATGTCAAGGGTTTTACATTTCAGGGCACAGTCCCTAGTTCTTTATAATTTTTGTTCTTGCACTTCTAGCTCTTACCTTGAATTTTCTTCTTTCTTTTAGAAAATGGAACTCATTTATGGATCCTTCTTAAGGAATCTTTTTCTTCCATGCAGTGGCTGTGTCTCTCAGGGTTTTATTTTCCCACCATGTTCAGAAATTCAAGTAGGGATTTTCAATAAACGCACGTGGCTAGAGCATGAACTGTTTTTCTTTGCAGTTTTTTTTTTCCTAGTGGTCAACGAATGACTTTGCAACTGCAGCATTGATGGTCTATGGGTCCTAAATCAGTTCCCTGTTTTCTTCTGAATGGCTTTCACACAGTCTTGCAGCAGGAGAACACTTGGGTGAGAAAAAGACAGTCTTGCAGCAGGAGAACACTTGGGTGAGAAAAAGAACGTGATGTTTTTTATGCAGCAAAATGGATATTTTGGAAGCTGTTTTGCTGCAAAAACAATGTTACAGGATCATTGATCTTTGTAATTACTGGATACAGACAAATAGAGAGACTATATTTTATATTTCCACTGGGTAATAAATAGATGAGTACAATACGGCAGGCCTGCGGGACATCTACCATATATAGATGCTATGGGGTGTCTCATCCAATAGAAATGTCCTTCAGAATAATTAAGTATGGCCAATAGTCCCATAACAGAAGGGTTTTACTCATTTTCAGTCTATTCCCTTAGTTATTTTCAATCTTTTTTTGTTGCTCATCTAACTCTTAGCTCGTAGTTTCTTCTGTCATATAGACGATTAGCTCATTTTTGGCTTCTTGTCACAGTTTACTTTATTCAGTCATTAGTGAACATTGATATAATATATTTCTTTTCTTTCTTCAATCTTCACTGCATACGGGTACATGCCACTGTAGTAGTTAAGGACACTCTTGCTTAAAGGCTGCATATGAAAGATCCCCAAATGGATCTCTTTACGCTCCAATGAGTTTTAAATCAAACAGAACAACAAATACAGATTTTTCGTATGTTATGGCACTTTCCCTAATGCAGATCTGAAAAAATGCGGCTAGTTTGGTATATAAAATTCCCACAACAGCAATCAAACCAAATAAAATCTGACCTGTGCGTATTGGCAGCGTAAAATACATATAAAATCTGACTTTTCTGAGTTGTCATTAATCTGAAATTTATATCAGAAATCTGCAGATCTAAAGAGGCTGAAACAGTAATATAAATCCATCCACAGTATTGAAAATACCTTCTCCTGAGTTGTAAAAATAAATACAACAGATAGCAGCAAGGATCAGACCTTAGAATGACTTCAAAACATCACATAACAGCCACATTTGAGTCGCTCCATTAGAGAAAATCAGTACAGCACTGCTGCAACTCTGGTAATCAACTTTTTATTGCAAAAACTCCATAATTACCGCTGAAAAACACTGAAATTCTGTGTAAGCTCTATGGAAAATCCAATACAGAAATTCCTCCTAAACTCTAAGAGGGTTTTCGTCCTCTAGAGGCAATATACTAAGGGTTTTCGTCCTTAGAATATTTTTGGTGAAAGCTTCAGGCTTCAACACAATTCAGAATATATCAAATGAATATGGAATGCCTCTCAAGCAAGTCTACTTCTCCTTTTAAAGGAAGAAGAGACCCAAAACAACCTTCAAGACCACCAATCAGCTTGTATGATTCTTTCGATGCATTTTCCACCCTCCATTTCTCTTAGGGAGAATACAAAAGGTATTTAATAATTATTTTCTTCTCTCCCAAGGTGGGTCGCTTTTCCCTAGAGGGAATACACAATAGAAATGTTTTATCCTTTCTAAGTTCCCATTTTCCCCTTAAGGCAAGTCGCCATTTTCCCTAGAAAATACAAATTAAATAAGTGCTTTTCTTTTGATGTACTTTTCTAGGTTCTATTTTAATGTTAAGTTTATTAATTTATTATATGTGCTATTATATTGTAATTTTTTGCACAATACAATAAAATTAATAAAACTTAAGTCACCCTTATATTTTTCCTTTGGCCGTCGGGTTGACAAAATAGGCCAAAGGTCTTCGATTGGAAAAGGGGACATTACAGTCCTCCCTTCCCGAGATTGCTTGCCCTCAAGCAATTCTGATCTTGTTTTGTCCAAGTGTCATGCACAAGAGACAAAACATGCTGAAATGTTCTACCAGCCTGGCCCCTGTTCCTGTCAAGTGAGCTATAACTTGCCACCATATTCCCTCAACAAGTTGCTCATATATTTGGACCAATGGTTCAACAAACTCCAAAATGAAGACTTCATCTTCTACCATATCATGCATCCTATGATGAAAATAGATTGGACTAGGCAGCAATAAATAAGAACCATTATTATGTTTATCATACCTTGGAGTATCGCCAACATCCACGTCAATCTTGGACTTCACAATGGCTTGACTTTGTTGCACCAATTCCCCTTCATTCTTGTCTGGAATGGGATGAATATTGTTGTGAACCAGCTGCTGCGATAAATGAGACGGCATATCTTCTTCCACGCATTCATCAATCCTTTTGTCCCTTGCTATGTTGATGAGATTGATCTTTTCTTTGACTCCTTGAAGATGTTGTCTTGCATTGGCAGCCACTAATCTAGCCTCTTTGGCTTTTTGTGACCACATATCACACAAAAGTTGTGTCTTTGTCACATCCTCCCAAGTCTGATATAAAAAATCAGAGTTCTTATGACTTGAATTCATCACACAAAACCCATTTTTAACACCCAATTCTTGGATGCCACCTATGGAAGACCCCATGGCATTGTCATCCTCATGTAAAATGAGCATCCTCTCATGATGGGGTAAAGAAACATGACTGCTGTCATAAAAATCAGAATACCTATCATACTCTTTTGCCATGTCTTCAAGCTTCACAAGTGCATCTTCCGTGGAATTTTCATATCCAGCACATGTACTTTGAATGCCAACACTTGTAGATTCTTCTTCATTCTTTTCTCCATGTGTAAGGGCTGCCATCTCATGAGAGTAGGGAGATAAATTAATGCTGTCCCAAATCAGACTCTTGGGATTCCCCTCCACGCTTTCATTGCAAGCATCAACCTCTTCCCAAATCATAGGCCTTTGTTCAGAACATCCATGGCTGTTATAATCAGATTTTTCTCCATGTGTAGATGATATGACCAAATTCAAATCAGCACTATCAAATTCATCATATAAATTTTTGCATACCTCTTTGGAATTTGAAGACACCAAAGCCCTCTTGTGAAGAGTTGTATCATCCATATGTGAAGTCTTTCTATTCCTTCCACGTATCAACCATTTAGAAGCTATGGTGTGATATTCCTTCCTTGCCTGCTCAGTCTTGTAGCCAATACTTGGGTGCATGTCCATGTAGTTCATGAAAGGAAAATTCTCCTTAACATCTTGAGGAAGAATGTTATACTCCTCAAATATGCTAATCACTTCTGCTTCCTTGTCTTGAGGTGTTAGAACTTTGTGAATAGAAAATGATGATGATGATCTAGGCCTCCGATCTTGTCTGACCCTCAAACTGTCTCTTCTACCTCTTGACCTATCCACATTCATTCTCTGCATAATCTGTTGCATGGTCCGTATCATCTGCTGATGGGTAGTAATCATAGTCCTAAGAAGATCGCTATCCATATTCCATGGAAAGCTTTTCTGTCTAACTTCCATGATTCAGCTCTATCACCAACTCTCGTGGCTACATCAAATCAAAAAACCCTCCAGGTGGGAGGAACATTGCTCTGATACCACTGAAAGATCCCCAAATGGATCTCTTTACGCTCCAATGAGTTTTAAATCAAACAGAACAACAAATACAGTTTTTCGTATGTTATGGCACTTTCCCTAATGCAGATCTGAAAAATGCGGCTAGTTTGGTATATAAAATTCCCACAACAACAATCAAATCGAATAAAATCGACTGTGCGTATTGGCGCGTAAAATACATATAAAATCGACTTTTACGAGTTGTCATTAATCTGAAATTTATATAAGAAATCTACAGAGCTAAAGAGGTGAAACAATAATATAAATCCATCTGCAGATTGAAAATACCTTCTCCGAGTTGTAAAAATAAATACAACAGATAGCGCAAGGATCGGACCTTAGAATGACTTCAAAACATCACATAACAAACACATTTGAGTCGCTTCATTAGAGAAAATCGATGCACAACTGCAACTCGTAATCAACTTTTTATTGCAAAAACTCCATAATTACCACTGAAAAACACTAAAATTTTGTGTAAGCTCTATGGAAAATCCAGTGCAGAAATTCCTCCTAAACTCTAAGAGGGTTTTCGTCCTCTAGAGGCAATATACTAAGGGTTTTCGTCCTTAGAATATTTTTGGTGAAAGCTTCAGGCTTCAACACAATTCAGAATATATCAAATGAATATGGAATGCCTCTCAAGCAAGTCTACTTCTCCTTTTAAAGGAAGAAGAGACCCAAAACAACCTTCAAGACCACCAATCAGCTTGTATGATTCTTTCGATGCATTTTCCACCCTCCATTTCTCTTAGGGAGAATACAAAAGGTATTTAATAATTATTTTCTTCTCTCCCAAGGCTGGTCGCTTTTCCCTAGAGGGAATACACAATAGAAATGTTTTATCCTTTCTAAGTTCCCATTTTCCCCTTAAGGCAAGTCGCCATTTTCCCTAGAAAATACAAATTAAATAAGTGCTTTTCTTTTGATGTACTTTTCTAGGTTCTATTTTAATGTTAAGTTTATTAATTTATTATATGTGCTATTATATTGTAATTTTTTGCACAATACAATAAAATTAATAAAACTTAAGTCACCCTTATATTTTTCCTTTGGCCGTCGGGTTGACAAAATAGGCCAAAGGTCTTCGATTGGAAAAGGGGACATTACAACATATGCCAAGTTTTGCAAACGAGGTATGTGAAATGTGCCTATGTAGCCTTACACCGACTAGTCTCATCCCTGACACAGTTGTTGCCATTTATGTATCGATCCACATAAGAGTTAACAAAGAAGTATTCATTCTTGAGTGCATCCAAAAAGTGCAGCCTAGTATGCATTGACTCATAGTCTTCTTGATTTTGTTGAATACAAGATGATCACCACCATAGTTTAATAGGCGAGGCAAGCTTCAAGAGCGGTTTGTCATTATTAGGGAAATTGTTCACAAAAATACATGATTCTTTTTAGTTAAAGTCAATTGTCCTTTGTTGATTCTCTTCCCGACAAGGAGTATTTATGTATCGATCCACATAAGAGTTAACAAAGAAGTATTCATTCTTGAGTGCATCCAAAAGTGCGGCCTAGATGCATTTGTCTTCTTGATTTTGTTGAATACAAGATGATCACCACCATAGTTTAATAAAGTCTTCAAGAGCGGTTTTGTCATTATTAGGGAAATTGTTCACAAAAATACATGATTCTTTTTAGTTAAAGTCAATTGTCTTTTGCATCATCATCAATTTTCTTAAAAATAAAGGTATCTCTAAATTGATTCGAATGTTGATAGGTATTTGGCCTCTCTTCACAAGAGGATTATTTGTAGAAGAATTTGAGCAAACCGATTGGTCATTTTGTCTCTCTGCCTTGTTTGTGCATCTTCTATAATTTCTCAAACAGGGTCTTGTGTTTTTGCATTGTCTTTCATATGAGATTGTATAATGCCCCAAAGAAGCTAATTTACAGGATCACATGGTCGGACACTTTACTGTAGCTTTAATTTTGTTTAACGGGAACATACAAAAGAAAAGAAGCGACGTTGATATCTTCTGATTTAGTCTCCGAAGCATTCCGAAGGAGAGTGAATCAAAATCACGATATGTGGTGTGTTAATTTCAACGAGAACCTCATATATTCGAAATTAATTGTTATGGTCGGAATACCTTTGGTCAACCTCATATTGAAACCCTCATGTCAACAACTTCTTTGATGTTGAAAGTTAACATTCTGGTAAATGCAAAATTTGTTTTATATTCTTTGGAGAAGATCAACACAGTAGTAGCTCTATGGTTAATAATTATTACTTGGTGAACACGGTCCAAAGGCAACAATCATAATGGTCAAGACATTGAATAATTAATGATTTTGTAAAAGTGAGTGATAGTGTGGATCTACTTAATGCTTGCTGCTGATGCCACTCACAAGTACTGATCCTTGTTTCTGCCTTTTCGCCTTTCGCAGTGTCATCGTGGTCTCGAGGAAGATAAATTGATTGAGGTACGAGTCAATTCTGCCTCTAAAAATACCGAAATTACATGCATTTTATTCCATTCAAAACAAATAGGAGGGACAAAAATTCGCGAAACTTGAAAGAGGGGCTGCCATGAGGATTTGAGCAACAGTGCAGAGGGCAAGCGAAGTGAAAAACTCCATCGATGGCCCGAGAGAACAGTTGCCAAGATAGCTTTTGCGTTTTGGGGAGCTTCTATGCGTTGTGTAATGTTGTAGGAGACGGTGCTTGGCTGAAATGGCGGTGGCGAGGGGAGGATGAGTTGGTGTTGGGTTGCGAGCCGTCATGCCACGTCTAACGTGCCAACTCACCTCTCAACGACAAGACGTCTCCGGCGAAGGATTTCCAGCAGATTCCGGCAGGTGATGTTTTGTGTCTAACAGTTTTGTGCCACGGTGGCAGGCAATGTTTTAGTTTTGTGCCACAGGGGCGGCAGTGGGTCATGCAATGTCATGGTGCATCTTATGGGGGTCATGACAACTCACAAGTACAGTCCTTGTTTCCTGCCTTTCTACCTTTCACAGTGTTGTCAGGGCATGAGGAAGATAAATTGATTGAGGTATAGGTCAAATGTATCTCTGGTTGACATTTATGTATGACTTAAATGCAGCTCAACTGGGCTGATGTCATGGATGTCCACGTAGTCTCCTTAATTCAATTAAATAGCTGGAAAACTATTACACATTGGCCAATAAATTTCAGCAGGTAGGATAGACAACATAAGCGGGTTGGCGGGAGCGAGAGAGGTGTGTCATCATGATTTATCATTATGCAGATTTTCTATTTGGTGGGCATGAGGTCCACCAACCGTATCTTTGCCTAAACTTAAATATGAGTTTTAACCTAAATGTTTTTGCAAAGGGTCACCATCAAATATAAAATATCTTTCCTATGGTAAAAGCTATGTTTGTAGATGCTACTGAGCAAAATTTCTTCAACAAACTATTCATGACATTATTGTGAATTTCATGTACCTTAAATTTTCCCGCCACTTTCTTTTAAAATTAGAGCGGTTTACATGATTCTCGTTCCAATAAATTTGGGGTGTTATTTTTCCATAGTCCTCTTACCTTTTTTAACATCAAAGCATCTGCAAAACCCCGCACTTTGTTAGTGCGGTTCACTATAATACAAGTTAACATGCTTTTCTATAGAGGTAACATCAATATAGAAATAATATATTTACACATGTTTTTGACAGATCCTTGTCCCCCGAAATTTGGGGTACTCTCAGCCATCTCTAAACCACTTTCCCCTCTCCCTTTAAATTCCATGTACTTGGAACTCGAAATATTGAATCAAATTGATCAAGAAGAACACTTGAAAAGACAAGATCAAGGCTATTTAATATGGTATTAGATGCTTTATAGTAGTAGAGGGGTTGTAAAAACAAAGATAAGAATTGATTGAAAACACTCTAGCCAAAGCCTAAAACCTAGGATACTGATATGACAGGGGGGGCCTGAAACCGGTATGAAACGCACCGGATACGGGTACGGTGGGGATACCTGGCTGGGAGTAGGCAAGTATGTCCGGTACCTTGCGGATACGATCGGGTACGATTGTAGACGTGCCAGTGCATTCTGGGGTACTTGGACGTACCTTGGCCGCTCCCAGCCATGTATCCCCACCAAAAACGACTTTTTTTTTTTTTTTTTTAAACATATTTTTAAAGACATTTAATAATAAAAAGTATAAGTTTCATTAATTTAAAACCCTAAAAGTTAACTAGAAACAATAAAACAAAAGTAAAACACAAAAACAAAACATAAAGCAAAGAAACTTACCTCTCCTTCCTCATTTTATCTTTGCCTCTCTAAATTTTCATTTTGCTTGTCTAGGGTTTGATACTTCAACAACAAGCATTGCAAGTATTTTCCTAAGCTGGTAGGAGTGTGTATTCGCGGTCAAGGCCATTGAGGAGCTGCAAAGGAGGAGGATTTGTGGTTTATTAAGTGAAGGTAAGGTTTTAAGTTTTATTATTTAACTTCTAAGTTTGTTTCTCATTTTTTTGTTTTGTTATTTAATCTTTCACACACTTCATGTTTTTGCTTATGTTCATTATTTTATTTTTTCCCAATTGAAATTTTTATTTTTAAACCGTTTTTTCTTTTTAATTTTTGAAATTTTCAATACATGCTATCATGTTATGCCCTAGGGCAAAGAGTTTAACTTTTAAGTTTTATTTTTAAATTTTAGCCATTATTTTCTTTGCTTATGTTGTTGGTTTTGAACCTTGTAGGTACTTCTACAATGACAACAACTACCACCTCTTCTAGGCAATCTTTGTTCAAGGAATTTGACCCAAATTCACCATTATGGAGGCATGTAACAATACTTGAACAACTTCCAGGTGGTGGGTGTTTTGTTTGGAAATGCAACGAGTGTGAATCAATATTCAAAGGCTCTTATAGTCGGGTGAAAAGCCACTTGTGTGCAATACTGTCATGGTATAAGAACATGCAAGGGGAAAAATAATGTTGGGGTGCCAAAAGCACAAGTTTTGGCATATATCAAAGAGCAAGAAGATGCAGAGGCAACTTTGGCTTTGAAAGTGGGTCATCCATTGGCCAAAAGAGGAAGTTCATCTCGATCGTGAGGCCTCCTGTTGCCCCATCAAGTAGTGGATCCCCAATTGTGACCATGCCACATCCATTTATGGCATCTACCTCCATGGATGATGAGGATTCACCCCTTTCACGAAAGAGAAGTAAGACAAAAGGACCATTGGAAAAGGCCTTTCAAAATGAGAGCAGGGATATTGCAAATGAGCACATTGCAAGATGTGTGTATGCAAATGGACTTTCATTTAATGTTGTGAGGTCACCTTATTGGCAAGAGATGGTGAAAGCCATCAATGAGGCCCCAAAAGGGTACAAATCACCAGGCTATGAGAAGATCCGCACCACCCTATTGGATAAACAAAAAATATGTGGAAACCTCCTTGCAACCAATTAGAGACTCATGGGCCAAAACAGGTGTGTCCATCGTTTCTGATGGATGGAAAGATGCAAGAAACCGCCCTTTGATCAATGTGGTTGCAGTATGCCCTAAAGGGGCAATGTTTTTGAAAGCAGTTGATTGTGAGGGGCAAGTGAAGGATGCCCAATTCATTGCCAACATCCTCTTCGAATCCATTGAGGTAGTGGGGCCTCAAAATGTTGTCCAAGTCATAATGGACAACGCCAAGAATTGCAAAGCCGCGGGATGTTAGTTGAGGCAAGGTATGGGCATATTTTTTGGACACCATGTGTTGTGCATTCACTCAATTTAATGCTAAAAAAGATGGCCAACAAAATAGAGTGGATTCAACAAGTGTATGCAGAGGGTGAAGAGATCCAAATGTTTGTGACCAACCATCACCAGTCACAAGGCATCTTTAGATCATTCTCGCATTTGGAGTCAAAGCTAAGGTAAGGTTTTCTTTTTCTTTAATTTAAATATAAGTTTTTATTTTTAAAATATAGTATAATTAGTATTCAAAAGTTTTCAATTTTCTTTTTAATTTTTGTTTCTCATTCTTATTAGGTTGTTGAGACTCGGTTCGCATCACACACAATCGTCTTGAGACGACTTGTGAAGGTGCGACAGTACTCGAGGGATGGTAACTTCCAACCTATGGGTCTGTATGGAGGCAATCAAACACTGAATGGGCTCAAAAAGTGAAGACCATGATCTTAGATGACACTTGGTGGGATCGAGTAGAATATTTGTTGAGTTTTACTTGAGCCCATTATGAGCATGATCTACTTTATTGACATGGATCAACCATGTCTAGGAGAGATATATGATGGTATCGACTCAATGATTGAGAAGATAAAAGCCATCATAAATGCAAAAGAACAAGATCTCGAGGATTTTTTTTTCAAAGAAGTGCAATCAATCCTCATTGAGCGGTGGAACAAAATGACCACCCCACTACATCTACTTGTTTTTGCATTGACTCCTAGATTCTACAACACAGAGATCCTTTCCTTGTCGGGGAGGATAGCACCATACCGGAGTGGAAGTCAGTGAGGGATATATGGCGGCATTGTCTAGGCTCTTCCCTGATCCTGAGGCCCAAGACATGGTTATGATAGAGTTTGGCAATTTCATAGCAGAAACAAGTCATAGCCTTCTCACTCTTCGAGAAAATACAAGATGGATGCTCATATGTGGTGGTACCTCCATGGTCATGCATCAGTTTACTTGCAACCTCTTGCAATCAAGGTCTTGGCACAGGTAAGTTTTTTTATTCTCTTTCCTTTTTTGTTGTAACTTTTAGTTTTTTAAAATTTAAGTTTGAACTTTGCATTGACTTTGCGTTGCCTCAATAGGTTGCAAGTTCATCTTCCTCTGAGCACAACTAGAGTACATATAGCTTCATCCACTCATAGAAGCGCAACAAGTTGGGGGCTAAAAAGGTTGAAGATTTGGTATACATACATTCCAACTTGTGCCTTTTATCCCACAAGCAATCGGAGTACAAGGAAGGGTCAACAAAACATTGGGATATTGATCCAGAGATAGTTGACTTGGATGCTTCCATTTCCCACCTGCCATTAGATGATGAGGGATTGGAGACTTCTTTGGCACCGCAAGACCTACATGCACAAGGGGGTGCAACTGGCAGTGGCCCTAGTGGGAGTGGTTCGAGTCCATGTGGTTCTAATGAACCACATAATGATGATGATGTTGATGTTGATCCTCTTGATGAAGAGGAATATGATGAATATTGAAAGATAGTTTGAACTTTGATCATTGGAATTTGGTGTAATAAATTGAATTTAATATATCATGACATTCACATTGTGTTTGATTTAAGTATTTAACTTTTAAGCTTTTAAGTTTCTAAGTTTTAACAAATTATGACTTGTTTGTTGTGGTTATTCACTTATTTAGCTTATAACTTATAAGTTATCTACTTATCTTGTCTTTCATATGCATAATATGTGGTTAATAACTTAATTCCTATTTAGAAGGCTGAAATTTATATATTTTTAATTAATATATATATTTTTGTACTGCCGTATCCAACGTCGTATCCGGGGCCAATTTTTTTTTTTTCCGTATCTGCCTATTGGATACTTCGTATCCAAAACGTATCGGCTACTTTGCTTAAAACCAAAGACTTAAGAAGAACTGCAATCCTTTAAAAAGAAGACCGAATGAAAAGTTAAGTTATACATGCTCAAAAATATAATTATAGGAACCCTAAAATATAAATTCTAGAAAAAGAATACAATTTTTCAACCCAAAGCAAGAAGGGAAGGTAACCAGTCAAAGAATGCACATTATTCAACAAAGCTAAAAAGGAGGACCAAGATGATAACACAATCTTCCTGGACTTGGTTATCAAAATATCTTCAACTCCCTAAAAGAATTGTATAAATTCATAGCTAGCAGCCTAGCAGTACACAAAATTTACTTGGCAGACAAGGTTGTTTGTAGACCGAATATCATGAGAATCAAAGCAAAATGCTATCAGATTATGGGCTTTGATAAGAAACCTCAAACGAATATAATTTCTTAGAAATATTTTTTGATCAAATTCTAAGTAAGCTTAAATAGGACCAAAAGAAAAGAAAAGAAAATTGGTATACGTGGAGATGCATCCCCGGGGTCCAGAAGATATCCTGGACATCTTGGGGATAGGAGGAGAGACATCCTCCCATTTTCCCCAAAACACAAATTGGGATTGTCCCCTTAAAAGGGGGATATTTTGGGGACATCCCCTAGGTCTTTTGCTTTTTCCTTTCTTAAATTTATTCGTATTTTAAAGATTTAAATATGAATTTTAATCAATATTTTAATAACCTTTCCCCTGTTGTCTCTAAAATCTGGGAATTTTTTTGCCGTCCAAGCGACACAGGTAACCATGGTATTTTTAGATATACATTGTATTTAAAATAATCTTAAATTTAAATAGCTTTGGATATTGAGATGAGAAAACTTAATTTTGGATTTTATCACATCAAGTTGCTTAAAGCAGGGAACAGCTTCTGAAAGTATGTTGTAGGGGTTCATATGTGTTATTATTTGAAATTTGAATCACAAAAGCTTTTTGGCTTCAGCCTCATCACCAGCAGAGGATACTATATGAGGAAAGACAGCAGCGGATGAAAATTTAAAAATATAGCTGATGGTTATTCAAATGCCAAAAATACTAGTATTCGAGTTCAACTCTCTCACTCTCTCTGTTTTGTTTAGCTTCTGTCTGACCTTTCTACATGTAAGGTAACATGTTTTGTCCAAACGGAAAGTAATGATTTAAAGTAATTACATTAGAACCTTCTGACAAATGCATTCACAGACAAAATATCATTTATATTTGAAGGTATCTATGAGTTGAAAATATAGCATAAAGACTTAATCTAAAAGCTTTTATTTGTGAAATAGACTGCAATAACCAGTTCACTTCTGTTTCCAGCATTCTTAATTTAACTTTGTCTGGATTCATTTTACTGTATAAAGGAAGGTGGAAATAGCGATATGGATGCGGATCTTTCAAAATCTGAGGGGAACCCCTTGTCATCAAGGCCTGCTAATAATGTAGTTACACAACTTGTAGATGAAAGCTCCTTTCCAGATAGACCTGATACATTGGAAGATGGCTCAAAGTTGGAGATGAATGAAAATGGTCCAAAAATTTTGCCATTTGAATTTAGAGCATTGGAAGCTTGCCTCGAAGCTGCATGTAACTGCCTGGAATCTGAGGTATGTTATGTTTCATCCTACCAAATTATAAAGCATTATGAGTTGTTCTTTTAAAGTTTTTTGTCCTTGGTAGCAAAAGCTCATGTCAATGCAACCAAGTTTCACATGCGCTTTTCTTTATTTTATGTAAATTACAACTCTGCCGAACATCCAAAGACATAGATTTAGACCACAGTCACTAGGAGAATCCAGTATAGGGATGAGGAACCCACCCCCATCTCCATACCCACAGCTTATCATGACTATATTTATTAATTTATTTCCATATCCTGATTTGAAATGGCATCCCTGTCTCCATACTCCTGCGTCTGCAGGTCACCATGATTTTGACTAAATCATTCTTGTATGGTATACATTCAGGTTTTGCAATGGAAGTAGAGAGTATATGTAACATAAAGTACATGGTCAGGACACAGAAACATAATATAACTAGCACTAGCACAGTATAAAAGAATTTAGATGGAGATTGTTGATCAAAATATATGGCTGCTCCAAATATTTCAACCCAAACTAACTTGTTTGTATTTCTTTTTCGCATCTGTTGCTTTGTTACCCTTGTCAGGAATTCTACTATTAGTCTGGTCAGAGAGGGGACACTATTTATAGAGTGATTGGGTGAAAATGGATAGAAGAACAGATTGGAAGATTAGGATAAGTAAGTTTTGACATGGGTTGAGCGTCCATAGAAGATTCAAATCTCTGAAACAGATTTCTTCAATTATCCATCTGAACACACACTCTGGCATTTGGATGGATTGAGTGTGTACCTTTCTCGTTACTAAGTAGTTAAGCACAGTGCTGAACTATTTTCACCTTTTGAAATGGGTTAAGCCTTCTTTAAAGGGTCACATCTCTGGGAGAAATTATCTTCAATGTTTTATCCTAACACACACTCTGGCATTTGGATCGATCGATTGTGTACCTCTGTTGTCACTACTTAGTCGAGCAAAGGGCTGAACTATTTTTCCAATACAGCCCCTAAAATGCTTTGGCAATATGCAAAACTCCATTGAGAGAGGATACTTGTTCCTGGGAGGCATATTCTCTGTTGAAGTTTTCATTCCAAAGTTGCGCATAGGGATGTGCACCTCCTATCATATATATAATGTTAAGAAACACAACTTGCGTCTTCCTCATGAAGGACAACAGAGATCAAACCCTCACCAAATCCCCTTAAAAGCTCCACCTATAAAGGTTCCCTTACGATTTCTTTCTTCAAAAGTTAAGAACTTTTGGCCCTTTTTTAAAGTCTCTTTGTAATAGCTTGATCTCATCATTGTGTGCATAATCTGTGTGAAGGTTCCCCAGATGAAGTTTTGCCTCTTTGGTCAACTGTGCAGGATCAACCTCTTCATCTATATCAAAATATTAAACGTCTGTTCCTTTTTACAAGAGTTACCATGAAGCATTGGGGTTCATTTACAGCTATAAGTTATGCTGTCCTTGGTTGGATAGTCTTCTTCTTACACTTGATAGTGAATTGTTTAAAATAGTATACTTTTTCAGCCTGGCAGTTTCTTGTTATTTTTTCCATTTGAAGGCCATACCTGTCAGTTCTTTTTTGAACAGTCCTTGAGTTCCCAATTTTTGGAAAACTTCGGTAATAACTTCTTACATGCCAGTGTTCCTAACAATAAACCATTGATCCCCCTTTGAATCTCAAACTCCAAAAGAAGAAAGCAGGATTTGTAGAAATTCAACCGCATGAGATGTCAATCTTGAAATTCTCCTCAAGATTCGAGATTGCAAACTTAAATTTTCCTGCAGATTCGAAACACCCTTGATGATTACCCATGTGAAGGTGATCTGGTGATGCCCTATAGACTCTAACAGACAAGAGAATCACATGCAGGATAAATAAACAACTTGACACAAAGTGGAATCCTTCAAGTCTATCAGCAAAGCCACAGTAATACAGCAACAATGCTATAAATTGTTATTGCTGCGGCAATCCACTCTGCCATAAAGAAATAGGCTAGGGGTTGAATATCTTCATAGTCCTATAGAAACAGAAATCAGGAGGGAAGCTGTTCTGCAGTCTAAAAAGTATTATTTGAAGTTTGAACAAAAGAATTTGAGGAGAAACATTTGCTAAGAGCCTTCAGAAACTGAGCTTGAATTCTTTTCTTCTTCATGCCCTTGTACAAAAACCTTTAAATGATGAGAAGATATAGAAGTTTAGAACTGTTTTGAACTTGTGTAAATGTATTTTGCAGAAGCATCCACAAAATTCACCTTTGTGCAAAAGTAGGCACAATATGCTCAAGCTTGTTTTCACCATGTGTGTACGACAATGATGACAGTCCCTAACAATGCTATTTGAGTTTGAGATAACCCTTCCATAATCAACTTAGGAACATGAATCAGTTTGAGGGAAAATTATGCAAGTAAGATCTATGATTCTTGGGCATGTAAAAATTAATATCCTTTAAAACCATCCAATTTTTTTCAAACTTAAACAGACAATCACATCTTTCCTATAGATGGATGCTAAAATGGTTTCAAGGGTCAACAGGTTAATGAAAGAACAAGGGAAATTTTTATAACTCAGCGAATCGACATGTTCCTGCCTACTTAGTTGGACTAAGTAGATGTCATGAACAGAATCAAACCAACTTCTTCTCATCTATTAAAATATAGTTGATGAGAGGTTAAATCAATTCCAAGTTTTTCTATATTTCATGCAACTTTCTATCTTCCACAAAGTTAGAGTTCTATTTGCCCGCATGCCCCTCTTTCAAATAACAAGGTCTAACAAACTAAATTTCTTGAGTTAGGATTGGGTCCCAACCGAGTACTTAAATGAATTACCCATGTACTCACTTTCACCCTTTTTTAAATAACAAGGTCTAACATACTAATTTCCTTGAGTTGGGATTGGGTCCCAATCAAGTACACAAGTGAATTACCAGTTTACTCACTTTCACAAAATTTCAATTGACCGAAGGATTTCCCCAATTTCCTTATGATTTTGATATTTATTAGTCCAACAAGAGTGAAAGAGAGAAACTTGCCGCGAATAACATTATCATGAATTTTGTGGTTGATGAATCGGACTTATCAAGACTTAATCAACAATTTACAGGATTGGGTCCATTTCATTGCAACCAAAGGAATCCTCAAAGGGTCTAAGTCTCATTGTTTACTTTTCCTTTTTTAATTGAAATCCAACCAATCTTTAGTTTTATATTAACTAAATAAAGATTGACATACAAGAAGCATAGTTTCCATGTTTGGAAAGTTCGGGTTGTTTAGACAGGGAAAAAAGTTTGGAAGTTCAGAATTTTGCAAATTGGTCGATTCGGTTCAATTTAGTTCAATATTTTACAAATTTAAAAAATATATAAAAAATAATAATCATCATATTTATGATATAATATATGCTATAAATTTAGATTTAAAATAGAACCTGACAATTATCCATATTTATATAAATAATATATTTTATATATTATAAATTTATAATATAGATTTAAAATAGAACTTAACTATAAATTTATAACTTATAAAAAATAAATAATACAAACTTCGCAATTGTAATGAAAAAAAATCTAACCTATTTTTTTTTTTTTGAACTAACCTAAAATAAACTAAATATAATCTTGGTACCGGCTATGGTCATGTAGGGTTTGGTATAGGTAAGAGGCGTACCCAAGGCGGGTACATGCGTTGGTATGTTGGGGAAATATCTCGGGTATGTGGTACATTACTTGCCATTAAAAATGTATTTTTTCCTTTTTCTCTTTTTTAAAATTCTAAGTACTTATTCTAAGTTCAACCAATGAATATCACAATGAAATATCTCAGGCTATTCTAATTTCTAAATACAGCTTGTTTTAATTTTAAACTTGACTTAAGAGCTCTCCAACCCAGCCGACCTGCCTTAGAGGGAAAAATACAAAAGAAAAACATTAATGTTAATGAAAGAAAGCTGAAATGCAACCCAAGGACTTCCCTTGTTCATCTTCTTCTTGCCCACGGAAGAAGAATGGGCAAGAAGCCTTCAATTTGGATTAATTTGAAAAAGGGGACATTACAGTCCTCCCTTCCCGAAATTGCTTGCCCTCAAGCAATTGCAAGCACCCGGATCCCAAATAGATCTCAGCTGCTCCTTCTTTGATGTACCTGCACATGAAGCAAACTCATTAAAGAAAAAATGTGTTCCCTTCTTCATCCCCTCATGCTTGGCGGATATGATGGCCAACTCTTCTTCTTTGCTTGCCAAGGCCTTACAATTACCATCCAAGCATTGGTTGTCCACAATTTCCCTCATGTTGTCCCAAACACCAATGTAATCTTGCTTTTCTCTTTCAAAAATCAGAATGAAGGTGACTGGAATTCCACTTTTACTTGCACAAAATATCACAAGATGGTCTAGATGTAGGAAACACAACTTCCAATTGCCTAGATGTCCTTTTATGACCCAAAAAGTGAAAAGAACAAGCTGGAAATGCACAAAGCAGCAATTCACCATCTGCAAACAACCTTTAAATTGACCCTTGGGTCAAGGTGTTTGTCATCCCACATTACTTCTTTGATTATGCAGGCTATCCCTTTAGGGAAAGGCACCAAACTGATTGTATGGGGCTTTATAGTGACTGTAACAGTCATGAAATGCTCGGAATTCCTTCCCAAACAACAATTCCTTTGTACCTAGTGACCTTCTATGATGAAGCTCTTCATACCCCACTCTAATGCAAATGTTTTCACCCATGTCGTGGCTGTTAAAAGGTGTTTTCTTGCTTAGAAATGATTGGTAATGACTGGAAATAATCTTGTAATGGTTGTACATACCTCATCTTTGAACCGGTTGCTTAGGAACACCATTGAGCATGTCATGACAGCTGGTAAAATATTGAGACAATTGTGATCAGCTACATAACCAACGTAGCCCAAAATATTTTCTTTTGAATCAATAGCTGAAAGTACCTTAATGACATGGTAATTCTTTTCAATACCTTGGGCAGCTGTCCATACAATTGCATCCATGGGATACAAAAATTTTCCCATTCTGTCAACCCAAGACAACTCCCCTAACTGTTGTACTTTAGAGATGTGGCCTTTTTGTAGCAACTCATCCTTCACTATGGTGCTAGAAGGTACAATAAAATTCATATGCCTCCACATAAGTTTCCTTATAAACAAAATGCAAGAATCGTAAAAATCAGTAGAAGCTTTTACCTTGTTTTTCATAAGGTCATCTGGAATCTCCATGCCATAGTCAACTTGGACTTGACTCAAACCAACTCTATATTTATGGCTGAAAGTGGTGTTTTTCACCCCAATATGCTCTTTGGAATTCACTTTATAGTAATAAATATTCTTACCAAGTGTGAGCAACCTTCGTTGTGGAGAATTTTCTGATTGCAAGTGCCTTACTTGCTGCCCCAAAACAACTGTCCTATGTTGTTCCTTCTTGCAAACTCCTTCCATGATGTCATTAGCAAACTGATTTTTGACATATTCAGCCATGATAATATTTTTCCAGTCAATTGTTATGCAAGAGAGCAACCCACAATGTGATTCCCAAAGATTTGCTTCAGCATTCACTTCTTTCCTCATGCCATGAATTTTGATTTCTTCAAATTTGTTACATAATTTCAGTTCTTTATCATGATAGTTGAGGGTGAACTCCCCAATGTTTACAACCATTGAACCCCAAGAACAATTTCATCATTAGCTAGTTCAATCACAAAAAATCATCACATACCTCATGATCTCCCAAGAGAATTGACAGCTGTACTATTTTCTTTGTGCAAGGTATGATGGTGCCACTCTCTACAAGCATAGTGACTGTTTGGTTATGAAGAAGACCCTTCAACCGGAATGGATGATGAGTATGTGTGCCACACATTAGAATTTACAACTACTGTTATTTTAATAATAATATTATTAAGTTGTCCCAAAATGAAGAATTACAGGTGGCCCAACTTAAAATATTATTAATTATTTTTAATTTAGAAAAGGGGACATTACAATCCTCCTTCCCAAATTTGCTTGCCTTCAAGCAAATGCAAGCTCTCATACCAAAGCCAAAGTGAAAGAACATGATGTAGTACTCCCATAATCTAGCTCCCATGCCTGTCAAGTGAGAGAACTTGTGCAAAAATAAACTTATGCAATGGATGCCCCTATCTTCATTGAATTCCTTTGGCAGCCCATGAAGTTTTATAGCTGCCTAGAAGAAAAAACCAGTTATTGTCCCAATTTTGTCTTTAAAAACAACAGTAGCAATTTCTTCCCTTGTACACTTAGGTGTACAAAACACTTTCCAATCAACTGTAAGCTCAAACAAAGAGCAAAAATTGAAAAATGCTCAACAACTTGACCAACAAAAACATTTTCCAATGGGGCATCTTCACCTTCCATCTCTCCCTTGTCAACTATGGTGGAAGAACACCCTCTAATCACATGCATGAATTCGGCTGAAAAAGAATGAGAGCTGCCAAAAATGATGTTAACAATGCTATTGAGTATAAATGGGCTCATAGCTATCATAATGTTGGCTAGATTTTCTCGCATAGCACAAAACCTAGGCAACATGAGATAAATCTCCTCATTTAACCGGTGAGGCTCCCGTGTCGATTTGTCAATAAAAATGTGTTATTATCTATCGTGGGTTTACTTTAACCACTTAGTTCATGAACCATAACTAAGAAGTTCTGCAGCAGCAAGTAGTAGCAAATTGCTTAAGAAAGGAAAGTTATAGAAGAAGGAAGTAAAGGAATTATAGAAAAGAAATGGGGAAGATGTGCATCCCAATTAGTAGATAGCAGAGCTAATTGCATGCACATAGAAGAAACTTAATAGATATGAACACACAGAATTATAAAACAAAGGCAGCTCTAGATCTAGATCTATAATAACACAAAGTTTACTTAAGAGATCTAAGATTTAAAAGCAAGAAACACAGTACACCGTGACACAAAGTTCTCCGGAAACCTAGCTCCTTTGTATTCCTTTGCTCCAAGTTACTCTCGGGGTTCAACACAAAGTCTACAACACACGATTGCACGCTTACAAAATTCTGATCCTCTTTAACCTCGAGGTTCTTCTCCTACTTATAGAATGTAGGAGGGAAAGTACAAATGGAAAACTCAAACTGAACTAAAGCATGAACAAGTAAAGATGACATTTGGCAATCATCCTCAACTAACTTCTTCTTAAGTGACACTTGTATCACTTAACTAATAGAATGGTTCCACATGACTTCAAGTAATGGTTGTAAAACCAATAACTTAGAAGTTTTACAATTTCATCCGGGAACATAGAAAATAGAAGAAGAAAGAATAGAAGAAGTCATGCCAGCTGTAATGTCTACATCTTCTTGTTCTGATATCTGATATACTTGTCGAACATATAATTCAGCATCCTTCCATCTGTTTTAGCCACTGCTTCTTTCTCTGTCCTGAATTGCAGCAACCCTTCATTCAACACTTTGATGCACGCTTCCACATCTTCCAAACTCAGCCCAAACCTCGCAATGTCTGCCTGCAGCGCCACCAGTCTACTGATAGAATTCATCGTGAAAGGCTTGGTAGCTTTATCAATTCTCTTTTGTACCATCAGAAGAGAACCTTCCAGGGAATTAGGCACCTCGTTAGAAACAATCCGCACGTAAGAAGTAACGCCTCCGACCACATCCTCTTCCGTGAAAGAAATGATACTGTCGGGTAAGGATGACGTCCTACTTTCAAGTGCCTGCATCCTTTTCAGCAAAACTCTGCAGATTTCCAAACGGAAAGATACTGCAAATTCTAACTGCTTCCCCTTCTCGACTGATCCGTCTGGTACAATTTGTTCCGCAATCAATACATCTCCCGGCAGCTTGTTGATCTCGGCCAAAATACTCAGGTTACTCTCTGCAACTGTATTCATGCCTTCTATGTTTGCCATCAGTTGCTTTAGTTGATTTGCTGCATCGTTCATAACCTTTAGGCGGGCTGGCACTTCCCCAAGTTGTACAGAAGCTTGACGAATAATCAAATCCTTCCATTCGTCAATGGCCTTTACTTGATTGCTTGCATCTTCCATTTCCTGCATAAGATGATCACTCACCTGCTCTGAAATGGGCTGAATGGAAGGTTTAGCAACCTTGGCTATGATCTCACATAATTGAGATACTTGCTTCTGCAACTCTTCTTTCTCCACCTTCTCACCGCTGCCTAAGGAATAAAGCATCTATCAATGTCTGCGTGTCCTGCTTCAATCCTTCAGTGGTGGCTTGACCGAGTGGTACTTTGGTCACTGTCACATCTTCTGCCGTGAGCTCCTCTTCTATCTTTCCTTCTGCCGGAATTGATATCTCAGCAAACTTCTCTCCCGAATCCTCGATGATCAACCTAGAAGTTGCTTTAGCAACTTTAGGCCTTCTGTCTCTTCTGCTCAGATCTTGGAGTAGCTGCAAGTCGTGCTCCTCTAAGTTCATCTCCATTCTTGCTTCTGGAACAAACTGCAAAGCTAACCATTCCGAGAAATTACTTCTCGGAGAGTGAGAAGTCGCTGAGTGCACTACCATCTCCCGCTCTGCATCCTCTCCGTCAAAAAGTGCCACAGTGTTATGGCTGCCATCTTCTGAATCATCCAAGGACAAAGCCCTTTCGAATTCCGCCATCTGCAGCTTCAACGTATCCTCTGGAACGGGCGCTGAACGAAGTGGCTGAGGGGAGAAGATGAATGTCGCTGGATTCAGTGGAGGCATGGAAGCATCCTGCTGCTGCGGTGCAATAGTTGGTGAAGCATTGGGTACTGGAGAAATTGGAGTTAAAGTCATGGTCGCAGAAGTGATCCTCTCCTTGATTGAGATCTTCTATGCACTTTCAACTTCTCGACTTTCTTGCTGCTTTCTCCTCCGTGCTTTCGCTTGAGGGAATCTCTTGTGCCGAAGTTTCCCGTGACTTGATTCATCAATGCTTCATCAAGGCAATATCCCTTCGTCAGCAACCGGTTTGAAGTATTCACCAACACAGCTCTTGACCTTTCTTCAATTGTGTTGTAGCCTCCTATGTTATTCTGCAGTATGGCTTTATCTCCTCCCATTTGATGGTAAGTGTCAAGTACCACATTCCCATCATCTTTAAGATCCGCAGGTATCCGCTCTAGTCCAAAGTCGAACACTTGCTTTGCTGATAGCTTGCTGAAATCTTTCTTTCTAACCTCGTACTCACTTTTGCACTTCATCCAAAATCTTCTAATGAAGGCACATGTGCGTATCTGCCGGGAGATTGTCTTCCTGGCTACTCCAAATGGATCGAAGTTCACCGCAGGCAGGGGAAGAACTCTTGCTCATACTGGATAACATTTCAAGCGCTTCCATCCCTCGAGCTCTATGAATGCTAATGCAGCTGTAATATCCCACAGTGATTGGGAAGAAGCCCGTAGACTTGTGCCACTTTGACTGAAGGTCGTGTAACTCCACAAGTTGCTTGCTCAGCTCCATGGCGATCAATCTATCATTCGGATACCGGGGCATCTTTGTTGGTTCTCCGTAAAATCCCGTAGCCCCGAGGTATGTGAAATCAGAATTGAATGAATAGATTGCCAATCTTGGACACAGCTTCCCACGCTTCCTTGCTTACCCTGTTGGCCTTCAAGTCTTTGTCTAGCCTGCAGATGAAATTGTAGAAGAAGTCATCGTTGATCACTTTGAAGTCTTTTTCGCCTATAGGTGCAAGTAAGTCGGGTAGCACTCGAAAATGGGATCCTCGGAAAGAACACCACATCTATCCAAATTTGGAAAAGACGCCTTGTGAAGTCGCAACATACACCAAGTATGAAGTCATCTTGAAGTTTCAAAGTACACTTCACGCCCGGAGTTGCTCACCGATGTCATTGCTAATAATTTTCACCAATTGATTATAGAATCAACCTTGTTGATTTCAATGGTCCCGATGAAAGCATTCATCCATGTACGAAAAGTGTAGGCATTCGCTTCGCCATTCATCCCGCATAGTAATTTGACGACATCATCTCGCCTCCCGCACCAAATTGGATTGTCAAGAGTTTTCGGGAACTTTGAAGGAGATCTAGGCTTCTTCATGTATTGACTATTCATGATGCTAATGCAATCACTCTATGCTTCTCCCATCTACCGTTAGCATCCCGAATGCTAATAGAAGTCACCACCTTTCAGACCGGAATCTTCAAACAATAATTGATGAACTCAAGGCCAAACGAATTATTGTCTTTCCCAAGCATCACGCATTGATCTGGATGAAGGATGATAAGATCTAGCACACTCCATCACGAACTTTGGCAATTGGGCTGTACATGGAAAAGTTGCAGCTCGGATAATTTCACTGCTTTTGACCGCATGCATGAGTGAAGTCTTTCCCGCTCCGGATCTATCAATCAAATCGCAAGAGGTTCCGGCCTAGATCTGTGTCTCCTATGTCTCGCAAGTTCGGAAGCAATGTAAGACTCCATCGTGCTTTCTTTTCATCTCTTTTGCCATAGCTTTGTCTATCTTTGTCTCAATAATTCTTTTTCTTCTTACTTGGCCGGATTTCTTCAATACCGTGCAGATCCGACAATTCTTCGATTCGAGGATATTTGCAATGTGTTGACATTGATAAAAACTCCTTTTCTTTTAGAAGCACTGTAATAAATTCCTGCAATTTATTCAGAGAAAAATGGCCACCGGAGCATGAATAGTGAATTTAAATTGTAAAAATCTGCACTTTTCAAGCCTGCTGCCCCAAAAATGGTGTTTAATTTGCACATAAAGAGAGCATGAATCCTTTCAATCAACACCTGAGCTCCTGTAACACCTGTGGAAACAATTATGCAGACAAAGATCAACCTCCTTCAAAGCATGCGCCAAATCTGGAAGCTTTTAGCCTTGTTGTCACCTTGTCTGAGCAAAATCCTTCCTCTAATGGGGGCGCACTTTTCCACTTGGCTGCAATTCTTTACCTGTGATTTGAATAATTCACCCATATGGCTGCCCATGCTTATATAACCTTCACAATTCTATAATTAATAATTGCCCTAACAATTAAAGGCAATTAATTAATTAAAAATCATGTTTTTCTCTTTTAAAAATAGCATGTTTAAGGACAGCCATCCAATAAATTAAATTAATCCAATTTAATCCTTCACACATCACTTCACTTAAGCTTCACAATGTGCTTTAACCATAGCCACTGAAAATAGAAATTAATTTAATGTTTTAATGCCTTAAAAAACATTAAATAATACCCAAATGGGGTGCACTTTTTGAGAGGAAGAGGGCAACCATTAAATAAATTAAATTTAATGTTTTTAAATCCTTTCTTTTATTTCAACTTTGACTTGTTGACTTCCTCCAAGCTTGGGCGCACTTTTTGAGAGAATAGATTAATTAAAATAATCAATTTAAGGCTGCCATTCTCTCACCAAAGGGGGCGCACTTTTTTGCACATGTAATTCTATTTTTAAGAATTTTTTCACAATGGGATTCTTTACCCTGCAAGGCAGGCACCAAAATCCCATGATCCACTTAAGTGATTTGACTTTGACAATGGGATTATTTGTCCTGCAAGGCAGGCACTAAAATCCCATGATTTCACTTAAGTCACTTTCCTTTTATTTTATCATGGGAATTTTTACCTTGCAAGGTAGGCAATAAATTCCCGCCTACCTGCGGCCTCTAACTTTTCCACTGCAATTTAAGTGACTTTTATAACACGGGTAAAAGTACCCTGCTAGGCAGGTATAAAATTCCCACCCTGCTTGCGGCTTATATTTTTTCCATCGTAGCTTAAATCCTTTGTTTTCCAAAAAGTGCCCATCCCCACAGGGGCTTTTCTGTGCACGACTTCGCTTTTTCCCAGTGATCCGGATCTCACTGATGGCGACTTCCTCCGGCATAATGTGCGTATATGTTTTCCAAATGCTCCAGCCAAAATCGGGCTTACCCGCAAAGGAATTGCTCCAGAGAAATTTCACGAAAAACGAAACGGACACCACAAAAACACGAAAAATTGCCAAAAGTTACAAATAAAGCCCAAAACTTAAAACAAGTTAAAACCCTTCTGGCACATAGGAATAATAACATATTCGCTCGTAATAAAACAATTTTGGGCATCCGGGTATTTGGCAAAAAAAAACAAATTTCCCGCACAAATCCTCGCAAATATGGCTCTTTGGGATTATCTTGACGCAATATAAGAACTTTCAGGCAATAAAAACACAAAACGACCCATTATTTTAAAAGTACGAAATTTTTTCGAATAGGGTAGTCGCAAATTTCAGGGTGAAATCTGAGTAACACCACATGAGGATGCTTCTTCTAACACTTGAGAGTAACCAAACATCACCCCTTATTTCTCTTATGCTTGGCTAGAGCCTTTTTGCAAAATTAACCAAATTATGAGTCATCATACCTTGCCTTTGCTGTGCTGCTCTGATTTTCAAGTGGATTTCCCTTTGAAATTTATCATTCACCTTTCTTCAATGGTGCTCTACTCTCCAAGATGAACTAGGAAGCATTGTGCAAGGTTTTCCCAATGTGTACCACACAAGAAAGTCACCTTGCTGTAGAGAACTCTTTTGTTGTCCAAAAATGATGATTTGTGGCTGCCAATAAGGAATTTCGGGCTGCATACTTGCTGCTGCCCTTTGCCTCTTCAATGTCTCCAATCTTTTCCGCTTCAACCCAAGTATGGAAGAGGCTTCATCTCCTTGCAAAGGGTGATCACATGTGACCATAAATTTGACATTCTTCATGATGTCATCTTCTGCTACAGCTGCAATCTTATTTGCTCCTTCATTTGTATGGGAAAAGAGCAAACTCAGTTGCTCTTCCTTCATCACACCTGTACTTGCACATGGAACAAACTTATTAGAGAAAACAAGAGTTCTCTTCTTCTTCATTTCATGCCTTGTAGATATGATGGCCAGCTCCTTTTTGCTTGCAAACTTCTCACAAACTTCATACAAGTGATGGCTGTCCAAAAACTTAGTCATGCTGCCCCAAACATAGCTGTAATCATGCATTTTTCCTCAAAAATCAAAATGACAGTAGATGGAAATAATTGTAAGCATGTTAATATTTTCAGCACCCTTCACCCAAATGGTTGGAAATTCTTCTACAGTTGCTAACAGTGGAAAGGGGCTGAAAATTGCATGGGCAGTAAGTGAAAAACAAGTACAACTACTGTCATACTGAATATCCCTCATGAAATCTAGTAAACACAAGATAGTGGGGGTTGGAAACACTTTGTTGATGATTGAAAATACCTCAAAAGTGTGGAAACTATCCCCTCTCATGGCTTTCCTCTTTTGTATGACAACAAATAAGATTATAGACAAGTTGGAAATGTCTATGACAACAGTACAAAATCTTATGACAACATGCTCAGAAATCTAAAATCAACATGTTTACAACTCACAACCATACTTTCCATGTCCGGATGGGCGACGATGCTTTGGGCAACAAGATAGCATCCATCTTGCTTGTCTTTATAAACAGCAATCACTAATTCAACATTTACTCGAGCATGCTTATCACTTGGGAACTCAAAACCCTAATGTCTTGACTGTTGTTTTGAAAATAAAATTGTAGATTTTACCTCATCATGTATTGCCCATATACCTTGCCTTCTTTTGTAAGTTCCCCCTTCTTCTTGGCTGTAGCAACTTTGATTATCTTGATATCCTTGCCTTGGAGTGTAGAACTTGGCTTCAAGGAACACTCTAGGAGTAAATCCTTCACAACTATAACAAGTTCAAAACAATCCTTCATAAAATTTCTTTCTAACCATATGCATGGAGTAGCAATATTGAATTCAACAAGGACTTCCTCTTTCTTATAATTCAAAGGATCAACCGAACCCAAACTTTTATGTTCACATAATCTTGAACTTGCAAGAAAAGATCTATGTGCCCTATGTTACTCAATGAGTTCTTCACATTATTACCAATTATATTATGAGGCATCAAACATGACATATGATCATTCTTTTCAACAAGCTGCCCATAATGGCACAAGTATGACAACAACATAGGAGGAGATAAAATGTGATCATTTCTATCATACCTTGGGCTGCCAACAAGGAGCTCACCCTTATTTTGTTGGTACTTGTCTGGAACATCTTCAAAACTCTCTTCAAGGTTATAAACTCCCTCAATCTGCCCCTCATTGACTGTTGTTTGGGAAATTCCAGCAAATTGAAAGTAATTATGAAGAACCGGAAGTGCCCTTCCTTCATGGACATACCCTTCCATAATGTCATCCTCATATACTTCATGCAAATCTGATTTTTCTTCTCCATTTTTCTGCAACATGCCATCATTAGAAATCAATGAATCATCATTAAATATCAAAGGATTTTTACCTTCCAACTCGTGCTTCATGGCTTCCTTCTCTTCCCTAGGCTTGTGCTTCGAGATTTCATCAAACCCTTGGCCCTCCATACTGCTGTTTTGAAAATCAGTCAAGGGCTCATCCTTAGGGAAAATGATAGGTACTTTTGCCTCTTTCTTTGGAGATATTGCTGCATCAAAACCCTTTTTGGTTCTTCATTTAGCAACACCTCTCCATGTCCTTCAACATGGTCTTCTTGGGACTCCACCTCAAAGCCCTCTTGCAGATCTGATTTTTCTTTTTCTTCTTGTGTAGCTCGTGACCTAGGCTTGGGCCTTGATCTTCCCTTGCTTACTCCCATGAACTCAAAAATGACATGGCATCACGAATCTTCTCCGGAAGAGCCCTATACTCCTCATACCATGTAGCAATGTTGTCCACTTTGGATGGCTGAGTATTATTGACTTCCTTTGAAGAGCTCCTTCCACCATTTGGATCTTGAAGGGTATGGATTAGTTGAGCCATTTTATTGGCCAATATTTCTTGCCCTAGGGCAAGCCTTTCAAATCTAACATCACCAAAAAATTTATCCGCCATTTTATCTTCTTGCATGAAAACCCTTAGGCTGGGAAGATTGAAGCTCTGATACCACTGTAATGTCCCTTTCCGGCTGAAATTGAAAAACCAGAAATAGAAAAAACCCCAATTGATAGTAAACTGAATTTTATGCAAAAACTAGGGCAGCGACCTGTTTTAGGTCCACCAAACCCCAAGCGACCTAGGGTAAATTCAGATTTTTGCCTTCTCCACACACAAATTTTTAGAAATACATCAACAACATAAAACCCTTGATGAAATCATGCAAAATAATTGCTTCAACCATAAAGTATAGACTGCTGGAATTAATTAATGCTCAAAAACAATCAAACTTCAAAATTCCGTAACTTCATAAATACTTGGAGAAAATACAAATGATAGCTCAAATTGACCACAAAATATCAGCTATCCAATAAAATTAGAATCAGATTTTTCCAACTATGAAAACCCATTGAAAAGTGATCCCGAAATCTCCAAATGGGTAGATCAAGTTGAAAATGAATGTGAAGCCCCAAAAACGTGCCCTAGCTGGAATGTGTGCCCTAAGCACCGATAGAAACCCTTGCTTGTTTTGAAATTCTGAAGTTTAAGCTCCAACGTGATTCCTAAATGAAGTTTTCAATGCAACAAATGAAGGTTTCCGTCCCCAAGTGTTGTGACAATTGAGGGTTTTCATCCCCAATAAAATCCAATGAGGGTTTTCGTCCTCAAAGGGTGAAAATGAGATCTCAATGCTACAATTTCCCAAAAGAGAAGTATATAATTTAGAAGATGATGATTACAATGAGACCCAATATTTTCTTTTATAGCCTTTTCTTTCCTTTCTTTTTGGAGCACTCCATGTAGGCCTCTTTATTTCTTTTTTAACATTTGCTTTTTCCTCTTAAAGAGGGACGACCTCTCCCTTTTAGCCGACTGAAAATAATGAAAATAGGCTAAGGGTCTTTTTCTACTTTAGTATTTAAAAATACCTTTTATTTTAATAATAATATTATTAAATTGTCCCAAAAATGAAGAATTGGTTGGGCCCAACTTAAAATATTATTAATTTAGAAAATGGGACATTGCATTCGGTCATGGAAATTATTATTTAAATCTGTAGTGGATGGGTTGCATGATAAATTAAAAATAACACTTGTGGGTTTCTAAAAATTAGTGTTCTTGCATGATATAATTGTTGGTGATATATAATAATTTTAGAGACTTAAGGGAAGCTGATTTGAAGGGTTTTGAAGGCACAAAAGTGGGTTTGAAATCCCAAAAGGGGTTGCTTCCTAGAAGAGTTTGTTGGTAGCTTAAGGGTTTTTACATATTTGTTATAGTCACTAAGAACTTACCAAAAATCTGAAAAGTGTTGTTTATCTTCAGCTTTGCATAGTTTCTTGTGAGTCCCGAAAAGGCACATTACATGTGCCCAACTCCTTTTCACTTTGGGAGAGCATGAGGTATGTGATGATCTTTATATGATTGGCATAGCTAGTACAAATCTTGTGTTTGGGGTCCAATGGTTACATTCATTGGGAGAGCTCACTCTCAACTACCAAAGTATGGAGTTAAGCTTCATGGATAAAGGTAAGAAGGTGATACTTCAAGGTATGATTCCGGAAACCACTCAAATCAAGTATTTGGTAGAAGATGTTTTGTCCAAAGAATCATATCTTTGCTCTTTATCTAAGATAACAACAGATTGGAAGTCTTTAATTACAACTGAGTATAACAAGAATAAGTTTGCTAATGTTGTTTTTGAGGAAGAAATTGTGGATGAAAGGTACAAAATAATGGATGGGCTCATTCTCTCAAAGAGTGAAGAACAAGATATTGAGGGTTGTTCATGATGCCCCATTGGTTTGTCATCCGGGCTATCTCAAGAAACACGAAAAGGTGAGAGGAATGTTCTTTTGGAAAGGTCTTAAAGAGGAGGTGTTTCAATACATATGGGAATGTTTGGTTTGCCAATAAAACAAGGCGGAGCATGAATTTCCAGCTGGACTATTGCAGCCCCTTCCTATTCCCACTCAAAAATGGGAAAGTATTTTCATAGTCTTCATCACCGGGCTACCCATGGTTCAAGGTAAGGATTGTTTATATGTTGTGGTTGATAGACTCACAAAATATTCCCAATTTTGTCCACTTCCAACCAAGTATAATGTCGAGTGACACAACATAAGCATGGTGGAGCTACCTCATGGTTGAATATTCATGCAAGAGATCACCAACAAGGTATGTGGGTGGTTAGTAGTGATAAAAGGAATGTACCTTGGAGAACTATAGCTCAGAATTTCAGACTTGGTGTTGTTGTCATTATTCATATCAGCCACCACATGATTTCATTTGCATACATACAAGTGGGTAGAAAATATTTTCAGTCAAGAGATGGAGCATTTTTCGATTGATGAATGTTGGGAGAAATTTTTCAGCCTTTAGAGAGGTGTTTTTAGTCATTGCCATGCTCACAATTCCTAATTTTGCAAGGAGGTTTTAGTTTTGCAATTGTTCCATTTTTAAGTTGCTGATTTTGATAAAATCAGATTATGAGTTGTTTTCAGACTTGAACAGCTGCAAGAGTGATCATTTTGAGGTCATTAAATCATTGGAAAATAGTGGTAGTGTAATGTCCCTTTTGGGGGAACTCAAGAAATGGCAAAAACTCTCAAATCAGATTTAAGACACTGTTGTTATAACCCTGCAAAAAATGAACTCAAACCCTTCCTAGGGCAGCGACCTTCCTAGGAGAGAACAACCCTTCGAAATGGGGTTAAACCTTGCAAAAATACTTCCAAACTTGTGCCAAAATTAATAGAAAACCCTTATCAATCAATTGCAGCTGTTAGAAATCAGATTTGCATGTGAAATTAATTAATTACGGAACCCTAACCAACGAACATTCCCAAGCTTGCTAAAAACATGAGTAGAACATCACCAAAAATCACCAAACTTGAGATATTGGCTTAATAAAATATAGAGAATAAGATGATAATTTTAGATTTGCCAAAATGTCATCGCACATACCAAAACACCACTTCAATATAGGTCGCTCCACTTGAAATAAAATATAATTTGCACCAAAGAGACAACACATGCAAGAGAAAGATACTTTATTTCCTTTCAAACCAACTTGCACACCAAAAACCTCATGAAGGGTTTTTGTCCTTCATAAGTTTCCCAACCAAGGGTTTTCGTCCTTGGAAGAGATCCTCAACCCAAGGGGTTTCGTCCTTGAGAGAGTAAAAGGGCTACACTAGCCAACTTTCACCAAAATAAGAATAATCTCCAAAACATGTTTCATTAATGCCCAAGTGACCTCCTTAAATAGCCATAAGGAGTGCTTTAAACAATCATTACATCATGGCCGACCCCTTAAGTAGGTGCTTTTAAATATTATAAAGGGTATTTGGAGCCTACATGCCCAAAATACCTTTATTACTAAACTACTTAAGATTCACTATTGGAGCATGGTGCTTCCAATAGGATAAATGATAATAAATGAAAACACTATCTAAGCAATAATAAAATAGAATTCCAAATTTCCCCTTGCTTTTCTCCTTAGACCCACGGGGAAAGAATGGGTTAAGGCCTTCAGAATTTAGCCTCCAAAAAGGGACATGACAGTAGATGGTTCTAGTTGAAGAAGACAATTACTTCAACCAACATAGCTCAAAATTGGGGGAAAATTAGGTGCTTTATGATTGTCATAATTTGTTTCAACCACCTACATTTTGAATTTTGAGTACAAGTATTTTTGGGACAACATTACTAAAGTGTTGGGAATCCATCATTTGAATGGAAATTATGAGATGGTGGAAAGCAAAGGAAGGGAGCTAGCTATCATGTCCATAAGGCATGATGAAGAGATTGTAAAAGTGTTGTTAAACACTCTTGTTTTCCTTGATACACTTGCTTCATGTGTAGGAACATCAAAGAAGAAGCAACTGAGATTCATTTGGGATCCGGGTACGTGCATTTGCTTGAGGACAAGCAAATTTGGGAAGGGAGGACTGTAATGTCCCCTTTTCCACGCTAGTCACTTTTAAGGCCTTGGGCCCATTCCACCTTCTCGTGGGCCTCGAGGAAGGAAGCAAGGGAGGTGAACATTGCCATTATTGCAAGTAATTTCCTTATTCATTTAATTACTAATTATGGCTTGGAGTGATTCGATTAGGTGAATGGAAAAGTGAAAAGGAACTTCTATCTTCACCTTCATTAAGGTCGGTCTTCTTGAGAGCTACAAGGAGAAAGAAATATTCTTTTATGAGGTCGGTTTTCTTAAGTGAAGTGAAGATTAAAAAGTGCATTTCCCCCTTCATTAAGAGGTCGGCCATGAAGATTGGGCTCCTAATTCATCCTTGGTGCCAAGAAGGGGTACTTAAGGAGGTTCAAATGGAGGAGGACATCATCATCATTCATCTAATTTGACATTTACTTGGATTTGGAGCTAGTGTAGCTTCTCTTCTTGCCATTGAAGGACGAAAACCCTTCCTTGGTCACCTATTGAGGACGAAACCCTTCAATAGGATCACACTTGGGGACAAAAACCCTCATTTGTGCATTGGTGGCTTCATATGGAGGTCACAAGTGAGCTTTAAGGAGGATTTCATATTTATTTATTTCCTTCCAACCCTGCATTTACTTGCATGGGTGAAGGGTTTGATATCATTTAGGGCACTTTTGGACAATTTGAGTTGATATTATTGTTCTTCATATTTTATAAGGCTAAAATCTACAATTTGGTGATTTTTGGAGAGGTTTATGAGCTACTTTTAGCCCTTGTTTGTGGCTTCCATGCTGCTGTCATAAAATTAATTGCAGCTGGGTGTAATCTCTTATTTTCTCCATTATTTTGATGTAATTTGGATGGATAAATGTTGTTGTGCTTGAAATAATTATTTAGAAGCATTTTCCGCTGTTATTGCATGGTTGTATGATGAATTGAAGTGCCTATACAGTTCGCTGCCCTAAAGGACTGTTTATTGATTATTTTAATAAGGTTGAAGCATATTTTCAGTCATTTTCAAATTGATGCTTGTTGGTTGATGGTGTATTTTTAGAGTTGATTTAGTTGGGGTTGTGACCAAACCCTTATTTTCAGTTTCTGCCCTAGAAAGGGACATTACAAATTCACTTAAAAATGACAATTCTGAAAGTATTAGAGTGATGGAATGTGCATTACAGAGAATCCATTACTTGCTTATCCATAAAACAATAAGAAAAGGAAAAGAGAGAACACACAACCCACAAGATTTTATCTTGAAAACCCTAATGTGGGGAAAACTAGCTAGAAGTTGCAATCACACATCTTCCTAATCTTCCTTCAATTAAATAGTTCAATACAAAGAACTCATAGAGCATATGACTTACACTTCCTATTAACTCCTATCTTCATAATGCTGCAATGAAAGAATTACAAGCAACATAAAGTAGATGCATGCAAGACAATTGACTAATGTGTTACTCTTTTCCATTTATTCACCAATTCATTCCTTAGTCCTGTAGATCATGTTTCAATGATCACAGGTTTTAATTCACCTGTCCACGGCCCTTCTTATGCATTTTTGGAGTTGTCCTTTCAAAAATTTAAGCTTCAGAAATGCTCAAAATGAGAATATCAATCAGGTCATGTCCTTGAAGTGTCTCTTTAGTTGGCGTGGGTGAAACCGCAAGTTTAATCAGACCCATGGTTGCATAAGCCCGCAATTGTTTGCAAGCTGCCGTTTTGCAACAATGTAAAGTCTTGGAATTAGGTGCCATTTTTGGAAAGTACATAACTTTTCAAGAGGAATCCAAATATGTAATCACATTTAGATCTTGATGACGAATTTCATCTATTTCACATGGATGAAGTAGACAACGCCATTGTTAGGTGCCACAATGTACAACCTTGCCTACCAACATTCCCCTGTTTAATTGACTTTGACATGTCTTTGGGTTCTTGTAGAGTTATAATGAATCTTATGGATCATTACACAAGGTGATAATGACAAGATTGATTGGTTTCATGTGAAAACAATCACAAAAATTTCATATAATTGTACTTTTAAATACCATTGAACAATCAATTCACTATTACAAACTGGACCCGTACATACCAATACTATAAACTATAATGAAACCCGATAGAATGTGCCTTGCTACTATCGTACCAAACTAAGTAATCATAACATACAACACCGAAACTAGATTCTTAGATCTCAAGCAAACATGAAGGTCGTACAATAGGTTTGCAATAGAAGTTATATTCACAAAGTGATCAAACAAGTCACATTTCCCTTTTAAACTCGGTTCTCTTCTTACATAATATTCCAAAATGTCTTTTGAAGGTAAACAAGATTGAATCAAATTACCCCCTCTATTTCTTGTTATCTACCATTCTCAATCTGATCTTTTTCAGAGATTCCCATTCCTCGTGAAATTATTGTCTCACTTCTAGTTCAAGAAAAGAAAGTAACAATTATCCATCATTCGAATATGAAATCTAGGGTAATAGGAAATGGTTTCAATAAGGAGTAACAAACAATAGTTCATAATGCAATGACCTCAAACATACTCAGCTCATTAGAGATTTCTTTCTACAAAGAAAAATAAGTAAGAATACCGGAAGAAAGCTTTCAATGCAAGACAGTCAAGACCCATCACAATCCATGAAGCACAAGGTTGAGCCAAAACAATTTCCACTATGACAAATAATACAAATGTGCTCCCAAAAATATCTGTTCCACAACAGCAAGCAATGAATTCAAAAACAGGTCCCTTTCTTCATATCTTTCTTCACCATTTAGCCCAACAACTTCAAGTGCCACGCCTATTTCTCTCAATGATAATCCACTGATTATGGATTCAAAATTAGTAATGCAAACCCTTAAATTTCTCTAAAGCATTGACAAATGTAATATCCCTTTCAAGGGCTGAAACTGAAAAAGAAGGAAACCACACAAACCCAAGTGAAGTAAATTCTGATTTTTATAACAGCAGCTGTAATATTCCTTAAAACCCTAGCAACGAACTGTATAGGGACTTAAATGCACCATAAAACCATGCACAATAGCTTGAAATTACTTCTAAATAATTATTTCAACTATAACAACCAATATCCATCCAATTTGCAACAAAGAAATGGAGAAAACCAGCAATGATACACTGCTGTAATTAAATTTGTGACAGCAGCAGGGCAGCCACAAACAAGGGCTGAAAACAATAGATAAACTCCTCCAAAAATAGCCAAATTATGGATTCTAGCCTTATAAATTATGGAGAATCAAAATATCAAAGAATATATGAATTATGTGCCCTAGAAGGCACCAAACCACCACCAAACCCTAGTCGCTCCCCTAGGGAAGAGCTCCAAAAATCATGCAAAGCTTTTGTAATCCTTCTTCTTAATGTCCTTGATCCAAATCAACAAGCAAGTCTTCAAGAGATGTCTTCAATGCACCACATGGAGAGTTTTCGTTCTCCACCAAGCCACAAGGAAGGTTTCCATCCTCCTTGGATGCCACACAAGAGGGTTTTCATCCTCAAGTGGAATGGTATTGAGCAACCAACCCAACAAACCAAGTGTAAGTGTAAAATGCGCCAAAGATGATCTTCAAATGAAGTCATACAACCTCTTTTATACTCCTTGCTTGGCGCCAAAGGCCAAATAAAAGAGGACTGACTTCTAAAGCTTCACTTTGGCTTTTAATTCCCCAACACAACCGACTTGCCTCTTAAAGGAAAACACTAAAAGAAAACATTAAAAATAATAAAAGAAAACTAAAATGAAGTGCAATTCCTTCCCTTGTTCACTTATTCTTCTTCGCCACGGGAAGAGAATGGCAAGAAGTCTTCATTTGATATTAATTCGAAAAAGGGGACATTACAACATGTTTCATTACAGATCCAAAGATGTGTTCCACCACCAAACCGGTGTAAAAGAAATCTACAAATGGCAGAACAAAACTGAATTCCCAGCACCAAATTACCTCCACACTAATGGCAGCAATGAAAACCCATACTAATCCATCATAGTTCGAATGGAATACAAAAACCCAAGCAAACACCAACAATGAATCCCAAACACGTTTCTAAAGAAGCAAAGTCAAATAAACTAAATTGATTAAAGTGGTTTCGTAACTCAATGAAACTTGGCGAGTACTCAAGCAGATCGCAAAACCATAACATGACTCAAACCTTGCGAACCGAGTTACAGACTGAAACTCACAAGTTTTAGCCCATCAAAACTTGCCGAATCTCGAAATTACTTGGCGAGTCCAAGAAAAAACTTAGAGCCAATGCATAACTATATTCCGCAGGAAAAACATCATTTTGGATGCAAAATCTCAAATTTTTTTCTTTCCTCTTTGCAAATCAAGTTGTGCATTTCAACAAATTTACTACGAAGTGATCGAGAGTGGTTTCCATCAATTCCAAAGGATTTTCGTGAGGGATTTGATTATGTAAGTGTGTTTATTTAGTATTTTGTTTAAATTGTTTTCAATTTATTTTTTCCATTTTAGATGCCCTAGGACTGGTTTTTTTGGGTTTGTTTTCCCTTTTAATCTTCTTTTTGCTTTAATACACACTAGCAGTAGGGTTCTAGTCTTTTTTTTTCTTTTTTGGGTTTTATGGGGTTTGTACTTGCTATTTCAGTTTTTATTCAATTTGTAATTGTATACATCAAACTTTCCAAGAATGGCATTGACATTTGTTTTGGTTCAACTATCCTTAGTAAGCCTAACTTTGAGGACCCTTCTTAGAAGTATTGTCAACAACGTGCACGACCAATCATGCCATCTACAATTAGTGGATTTGAGATGAATGGAGGTGTCAATCGTCTCATATGGCACCTCTCACACATCAAGGGTAATGATGTGAAACCTGCAAGCATGTGCTCCTTGATGATAAAGAAAGATGGCTACTTACCTTGCAAATTATGTGGAGAAAAAGAGGAAAAAAGAGGAACTCAAGCAATCTCAATCTTAGTGAATAGGAGGGCCATGAGGGATGATTACGATGACTATGAGTATGAAATGAGAGCCTCTTCTATTGCCCCAATTCCAAGGGGACGAGGACAAGGATGGGCACATGGTTGATCTACTTTAGATACTTTTTTGTTCCTCAAGTAAGCCTAGGTCACAACTTTCACTCAAAGTTACCCGTTGAATTGGGAATTGCACAATGAAACAAGGGTAGTTGTAGTAAAATTTTGGTATTACAACATTCCATTCAATGTGGAAAAATTCCATATTGAGATGATTTGTTAAATGCATTATTTGTTGTTAGGAAGGGGTTCAAGGCTTCGCTCATGATTTGAGTGGCCCATTGTTGGAGGATGCTTTCTAAATTATGCATTATATAGTTGATGAGCCAACAAAATGTCATAAAAACGTTTACACCATTTTGTTTGATGGGTGGATGGATAAGAGAAACTCACTTTGATTAACTTTCTAGTGGCTTCAAATGGAAAACTAGTTTTCTTGAAGTCAATCAAGCTTCCCAACAAGTGAAAATGCAAACACATTGTGTGATATGTTGGAGAAGGTGGTGATGGAATTGGACGCGAGAATGTTTTCCAAGTTGTGATAGACTGAAATATCCCTTGTGGGATACCACTTGAAAATGCACAAAATATATGAAAATTGCAGCAAAGTAAAATTTCTGATTTTTACAAAAAATGACCAGCTAGGGCAGCGAATGGTATTTAATTGATATCTCACAAAATACTTGCCCAAAGTGCATGAAATTTTGAGGGAAGCTTGCAATAATAATAATAAACACTAGAAAAATATTTTTGGAATTTTTGGAATAATATATTGCTGCCAGAAAATTACAGAATGCCCTAGGCGGCTAGGAAACTTCAAAAATTCATATCTCCTCAAATATGCATGGAAAAATTATGAAACTTGGGAAATAACATCTATTAATATTGAGAATGAAAACCCAACCTCTAGATTTGAAAAATGACACTTGGAAGCCCTTAAAAACACTGCTGCAAATTTGGAACTGAGTAGATAAAACCCTAGAAAATAGATAAAAATATAAATTTCTAGAAATAACATCTACCAATGATATAAAAGAGATCCCAACCTCCAGATTTGGAAATGGCACACTGAAACCCTCCCAAAAATTGTTGCAAAATCCCAAGGTGGGTCACTCCCCTTGGGAAGAGGCCCAAAACCCTCAAAAGTGTCTCCAAATATGGCGGCAAAATCTGCTCTAATCACTACCACAAATCAGATCTGAAAAACCCTTGATTTTTCTCCACAAAAGCCCCAAAAATATTCCAAAACCCTTCTTTGAAAATTCTAAAATTAATCTATGAAAATCAGCCCTGAATCAGCTCCAAAATGACAAGCTAGGGTGGATCTTTCACCACCGAAGAATGCCCTACTAGCTAGGAATGAATCTCTCACCACCGAAGCTAGGGATCTTGTGGGATCTTACTCCACAAGCTAGATGATAGCAATCAATAGTTGCTCAATGAAAATCATAAGTGTGCATGCAAGAATCAGCTCTATCACTCCCCCAAACCTCCTTTTATAACTTTTCATTACCTTTTTCCAAGTTGGGAGCTCCATGTGGTATTAAAAGTGACTTAAGTGACCCCAACGAAGAAATAGAATAATAAAGTACCGTAAGTCACCCCAACGAAGAAATAGAATAATAAAGTACCATAAGTCACCCTAACGAAGAAATAGAATAATAAAATACTATGAGTCCCCCTCAACGACAAAATATAACAATTATTACCACCAAGTCGCCCAACTTAATGTTAATGATCATTGGCTAGATTTTCTCGCATAGCATCAAACCTAGGCGCATCATGAGATAAATCTCCCTCATTTAACCGGTGAGGCTCCCGTGTCGATTTGTCAATAAAAATGTGTTATTATCTATCGGGGTTTTACTTTTAACCACTTAGTTCATGAACCATAACTAAGAAGTTCTCAGTAGTAAGTAAGTAGCTGTTTAAGAAAGGAAAGTTATAGAAGAAAGAAGTAAAGGAAATACAGAGAAGAAATGGGAAAGATGTGCATCCCAATTAGTAGATAGCAGAGCTAATTACATGCACATAGAAGAAACTTAATAGATATGAACACACAAAATTATAAAACAAAGGCAGCTCTAGATCCAGATCAGAAATAACACAAAGTTTATTAAGAGATCTAAGATTCAAAGCGAGAAACAAAGTACACCGTGACACAAAGTTCTTCAGAAACCTGCTCCTTTGTATTCCTTTGCTCCAAGTTGCTCTCAGGGGTTCAGCACAAAGTCTAGAACACAAGATTGCTGCTTACAAATTCTGATCTTCCTTAACCCGAAGGTTCTTCCTCTACTTATAGAATGTAGAGGGGCAATTACAAGTTGGAAGCTTTTAGTTGAACTGGCACATGTGGAAGTCGGAAAAGGAACAATTGACAATCTTCCTCCTGGAATTCCTCTTTGCATGACATGTATGATTTGCAACTGAAAATAGAACCTTCTACTCTTTGCATGTGCCACCTATCTCCAAGTAGTTGACTTCTTCAAGTAATGGCTTTTAAACCAATCACTTAAGTTGTATAATTTAATTGATCGCTCAATTACTTTGTCGAAGGAAAGAAGAAGGAAGAGGAAAGCTGACTTTGTCCTTTTTCATGTTTGCATGCAGCTGATTCAAACTGGATCTGGAAACAAGCTGGAATTAGTTGGATCTTGAAGCGGCTGGATCTGGAAACAAGCTGGAATTGCAAGCAGTTGGAATTGGAAGCAAGCTGGAATTTTGCCTTCGCATTGTCTTCTCTTTTATCCTTGAAGCTTTTGCAGTTCTTCATTGTACATGCATCAGTGCAAGGTTGGCCGTAGATAACTCATCATCCTTATTTTTAATTGCATATGAGCAATTAAAAATTCTGGAAAGCACTCAGGGTGAATGAAAATTCAATGAAGGCTTCAACTGGAAGATGAGAGCACATGCACAAGGTCTTGGAAGGAATTTTCCACGCACTGTCTTCTTCATGGGCTGCATTCGAAACAAGAGGATGAAGCCTTTGTGCCAGAAGCTTTTGCAACTATGAGATCTGGATCTGGATCTGCATATGGATTTGCATCAGCATCAGCATCTGCATCTGGATATGGATCTGCACCTGTATAACAAATTTTGGCAACTGGGCTGTGGATGGAAAATCTACAGCTCGAATAATTCCACTGCTTTTAATCTGCACGCATGAGTGAAGTTTCTCCTGCACGCATGAGTGAAGTCTTTCCTACTCTGGATCTGTCTATCAATTTAGCAAGAGGTTCCGAGCCTAGATCCGTGTTTCCAATATTTGCAAATTTAGAAGTGATGCATGACTCCGTTGTGCTTTCTTTTTCATCTTTCTTTGCCATAGCTTTGTCTATCTTTGTCTGAATATGTCTTTTTCTTCTTATTTGACTGGAATTCTTCAATACTGGTGCAGATCTGGACAATTCTTCAGATTCGGAGGATATATGCAATGTATTGGACATTGATAAAAGCTCCTTTTCCTTTGTAAAGCACCTGTAATGAATTCCTGCAATTTATTCAAACAAAATGGCCACCGGAGCATGAATAGTGAATTTTAATTGTAAAAATCTGCACTTTTCAAGCCTGCTGCCCCAAAAAATGGTGTTTAATTTGCACATAAAGAGAGCATGAATCCTTTCAACAACACCTGAGCTCCTGTAACACCTGTGCAAACAATTATGCAGACAAAGATCAACCTCCTTCAAAGCATGCGCCAAATTTGGAAGCTTTTAGCCTTGTTTCCACCTTGCCTGAGCAAAATCCTTCTTCAAATGGGGGCACACTTTTCCTCTTGGCTGCAATTCTTTACCTGTGAATTAAATAATTCACCCATATGGCTGCCCATGCTTATATAACCCTCACAATTCTATAATTAATAATTGCCCTAACAATTAAAGGCAATTAATTAATTAAAAATCAAGCTCTTCTCTTTTAAATATAACATGTTTAAGGACAACCATCCAATCAATTAAATTAATTCAATTTAATCATCCACACTTCACTTCACTTAAGCTTCACAGTGTGCTTTGACCATAGCCACTGAAAATAGGAATTAATATAATCATTTAATACTTTAAAAAGTATTAATTCCTTCTCAAAAGGGGCTGCATTAAATAAATTAAATTTATTTAATTTTGGAATTCTATTTCCAATTGATTTATTCCCCTTTGCTTTTGTTGACTTTTCCACAAGCCTGGGTGCCAAAATTGGGTGAATAAATATTAACAAATATTTATTTAATGCATTATTATTCACCCAAGGTGGGTCGCACTTTTTTGCATAATAGAATTCTATTTTTAAGAATTTCTGACAATGGGATTTTTACCCTGCAAGGCAGCCCCGGAAATCCCATGATCCACTTAAGTGATTTGACTTTGACAATGGGATTATTTACCCTGCAAGGCAGGCAATAAAATCCCATGATTTCACTTAAGTCACTTTTCTTTTATTTCACCATGGGAATTTTTACCCTGCAAGGCAGGCAATAAATTCCCGCCTGCCTGCAGCCTCTAACTTTCCCACTGCAGCTTAAGTGAATTTTATATCACGGGAAAAAGTACCCTGCTAAGCAGGTATAAAATTCCCACCTGCCTGTTGCTTCTATTTTTCCCACTGCAGCTTAAGTGAATTTTCTATCACGGGAAAAAGTACCCTGCAAGGCAGGCAATAAAATCCCACCTGCCTGCTGCTTCTATTTTTCCCACTGCAGCTTAAGTGAATTTTATAACACGGGAAAAAGTACCCTGCTAGGCAGGTATAAAATTCCCATCATGCCTGCGGCTTCTATTTTTCCCATTGCAGCTTAAATCCTTTGTTTTCCAAAAATGCACCCATCCCCGCAGGGGCTTTTCTGTGCACGACTTCGCTTTTTCCCAGTGATCCAGACCTCCGATGGCGACTTCCTCCGGGCATAATGTGCGTATATGTTTTCCAGCTGCTCCAGGCCAAAAATCGGGCTTACCGGTAAAGGAATTGTTCTAGAGAAATTTCACAGAAAACAAAACAGGACACCACAAAAACACGAAAAATTGCCAAAAGTTACAAATAAAGCCCAAAACTTATTCCAAGTTAAAACCCTTCTGGCACATAGGAATAATGACATATTCGCTCATAATAGAGTTAAAACGAGCGCAAATAGCCTCATACGGGGCTCAAAATAATTAAATACAAATTTCCCGCAGACAAATCCTGACGACAATGAATATATCAACTTTGGGCATCTGGGTATTTGGCGAAAAAGGCTAATATGGCTCTTTTGGATTATCTTGACGTAATACAAGAACTTTCAGGCAATAAAAATACAAAACGACCCATTATTTTAAAAGTACGAAATTTTTTCGGATAGGGTAGTCACAGATTTCAGGATGAAATCTGGGTGACAACAATGACAAAATATAACAAAAACAACGTGGTAATAAGTCACCTATACCTAATAGCCTCTAGAGTCTTTAGCCCCTTGGGTATGACCAAGGCTAAGACTAAAATTTGGCCCTTAGGCTCTCGGCGAAGGAAAGGGGACATTACAATCCTCCCTTCCCGAGAAATGCTTGACCCCAAGCATTATCTTGTCATGCTACAGAAGTTGAATACCACAAAGTAAGTTTCTCCACCTCACCCTGCAGTCAACCAAAGATCGGTGTAATCCGAAGTAACCAAGAAACCCCATGTAGTCATCATGACCTCCATGTTGTATAGAGAACAATGTTGTCCGTGAAGTAGAATGATACCCAAACCGACTCTCCACTGGTACCCACATCGGGATTGCCAATTTGTCCAATCCCTGCCAATCTGATGCCATCATCATGGGACCCGTCACTATCTCTCCAATCAACTCTTGGGTACGAAAGTCCACTCTGAATCCTGTAGAATCCTCGGATCAACCTGTGAAATAACTTGTATACACACAAAGCGTGCTAACTCTCCCACATGACCCACATTAGTGTGAGAGTACAACTCATAATGTATCTCAATGTGTCCCGTGGGGGAAAAATCCCAAGACTCCAGTAAATGGTCAACCGACAATGTCAACTCTACATAGTTCACCTCTTGTGATGAGTGTGAACCTACTGAATAACCAGGTAACTGAGTCAACTCCATCCCTCCACTGACTAGCACATGGGTGAAATGCCCACCGTGCCTAGAAGCAGTAAAATACATAGGAGTGCTATCCCATGTCGACTCAGAACATGATGAACTTGTAAGCTCCGATTTGTTATAACGACAAACCGTACATCCCTGTATGAAGTTGAGGATATCCTCCCTCAACCCATGCCATCTGAACCTCTCTGATATGAGCCTGTAGGTCTCATCGAAGCTCAAGTGTCCAGTCACGAAAGAACAATGCACATGTCGCAATATCTCCATCCTCAACCATGAATTTGACACAAGGTATAATCTGCCCTGATAGAATATCATCTCATCCTCCAATCTGTAGGTGTCATCATGTATGTGACCATCCAGAATCTCACAAGTGTGTCGGTTCTTGGAGTACTCAACAAGCAAATGAGATCTCCAGTCTTGAAACCTCAGATAACCAACATAATGATAAACTTAGATGATCTGAACCTGTAACCCCAATCTCTGTGACTGTCTCATGTGCAACACTACTGGTCACACCCACATCCATCATACTCCACATCGATCCGCAATAATAAAACCCCTCATCATGCCGGAAAGTCCTCTCCATCCCCTCAGCTACAACCACCCTAGGTGCTCCTGTAGATAATCCCCTCAAAATCACATTCCTGCCTCGGACTTAAACTTCAGCTCCATCGTCTGAAAGTTAGTCCGAAACTCACCAAGAGAGTGAAGCCACTGCACTCCTAGCACTATGTTGGTCACTCCCATACCAACAATGTGGAAATCATCGATAATTGTGTAGTTACCCATGGTGATGCTCAATTGTGGAACTCTCCGTGTGCATCTCATATACTCCCCATTGGCTACAACAATGTTGAAGCCCTCAAAGTCCTTCGTCTGCAAACCTCGTCTCTCAACCAATGATGCATCAATAAAGTTGTGGGTAGCCCCACTATCAATGAGTACCACAACTTGTTGACCCTGCATAACTCCTCTAATCCTAAATGCCTTGTACATCAGAGTACTAGACAATGTGGCTATAATCTCCCGAGGAAAAGTCTCCTCCTGCTCCGCATCAGCACTATCCAACGCAACTCCATCTCCATCATCCATCTCGCGAGTCTCTAACTCCTCACCTCTGTCACCCTCACTCTCCTCAAAGACCTCAATGAATTGGGCCTTCCTCTACCTCTGCAATCATGTCCTGGAACCCAAGGTGTGCGGCAATCGAAACATAGTTTCTTTCGCCTCAACTCATCTTTGTCCTCTCAGGAAATGATTGGCTTCTTAGCCACCTCTTGCCTCGGTGGAGGCTCCTCTCGCAAGTTCGTCTGATCCAGATGGAGGTTCCCTTTGCTGAACGCGAGGTGGAACCCTCGACTTTGGAGTGGATAACTCCAAGTCTTGAGCTCTCCTAATAGCCTCATGCAAAGAAGAAGGCTCAAATGCCTTCACAAACCCAACGAGAGCATCTGTCAAACCTGCTATGAACAGTGAAATCAACCTCATCTCCGTAACATCAGGTACCATGACTGATAATCTTTGAAAATCTGTGATATATTGATCCAGGGAACCGGTCTGTCTCAAATGAGTCAACTCCCTAAAATACCTGTCAGGGTCCCTCCTATCAAATCTGCTCACTAGCCTCTACGTGAACTCTGCATAAGTAGTAATGTGTATGTGTCCTTGTGTAATCAATCCATGATGCCACCAATCATGAGTGTCTCCCTCAAGATGTAAGATTGCAAATTTAATTGCATCTTCCTCATGCATAGGATTCAAGTCAAGTATGTCTTCAACTTCTGAACCCAAGATTGTGCAGTACACTTCTTAGAACCATCGAAGTGTGAAATGGAAATTTGTCCCAATCTCTCTCGTAACTCTCGTACTGTATCTCGATGATCTCTCTTGGGCTATATGCAATCTTCATTTTGCAATATTCTTGAAATGGCATGTTGTCATGAAAGCCCTCACTCAAGGTCTGGTAGCTCTCCCAACAAGACTCATCCAAAATATCTACTGGTTGCCGTACCTATGAAACTTCCGGATCCTTCAAGAAAGAAGGTTCGTGAAGCCCCAAATGCTTGGTAGAAGAATGGGGAGACCGCTGCCTTGAATGTCCACTCTCACCTCTTTGACCCTGTTGTCCCATATTGTTATTTTCCCCTCTCTCCATATGAGTATCAATCCTGCCCTGTGCTAATCTCTCAGTGAGTTGGCTCAAATAGAGATTGGTAGTTTCTTGTTGCTTTACCATGTTGGTGAACAATTGTTTCATCAGATCCACACTCATGTCCTCACTGTCTTTGTCTCCCATCTTTCAACCCCAACAGACTAGAGAAACAATTGCTTTGATACCACTAAAATATCCCTTATGGGATACCACTTGAAAATGCACAAAATATATGAAAATTGCAGCAAAGTAAAATTTCTGATTTTTACAGAAAATGACCAGCTAGGGCAGCGAATGGTATTTAATTGATATCTCACAAAATATTTGCCCAAAGTGCATGAAATTTTGAGGGAAGCTTACAATAATAATAATAATAAACACGAGAAAAATATTTTTGGAATAATATATTACTGCTTTATGGTTACAGTAATGCCCTAGGCGGCTAGGAAACTTCAAAAATTCATATCTCCTCAAATATGCATGGAAAAATTATGAAACTTGGGAAATAACATCTATTAATATTGAGAATGAAAACCCAACCTCTAGATCTGAAAAATGACACCTGGAAGCCCTTAAAAACACTGCTGCAAATTTGGAATTGAGTAGATAAAACCCTAGAAAATAGATAAAAATATGAATTTCTAGAAATAACATCTACCAATGATATAGAAGAGATCCCAACCTCCGATTTGGAAACGGCACACTGAAACCCTCCCAAAAATTACTGCAAAATCCCAAAGTGGGTCACTCCCCTTGGGAAGAGGCCCAAAACCCTCAAAAGTGTCTCCAAATATGGCGCCAAAATCTGCTCTAATCGCTACCACAAATCAGATCTGAAAACCCTTGATTTTTCTCCACAAAAGCCCCAAAAATCTTCCAAAACCCTTCTCTGAAAATTCTAAAATTAATCTCTAGAAATCAGTCCTGAATCAACTCCAAAATGACAAGTTAGGGTGGATCTTTCACCACCGAAGAATGCCCTACTAGTTAGGAATGGATCTCTCACCACCGAAGCTAGGATCTTGTAAGATCTTACTCCACAAGCTAGATGATAGCAATCAACAGTTGCTCAATGAAAATCATAAGTGTGCATGCAAGAATCAACTCTATCACTCCCCAAACCTCCTTTTATAACTTTTCATTACCTTTTTCCAAGTTGGGAGCTCCATGTGGGACTAAAAGTGACTTAAGTGACCCCAACGAAGAAATAGAATAATAAAGTACCATAAGTCACCCCAACGAAGAAATAGAATAATAAAGTACTATGAGTCCCCCTCAACGACAAAATATAACAATTATTACCACCAAGTCGCCCAACTTAATGTCAACGACAAAATATAACAAAAAAACAACGTGGTAATAAGTCATCTATACCCAATAGCCTCTAGAGTCTTTAGCCCCTTGGGTATGACCAAGGCTAAGACTAAAATTTGGCCCTTAGGCTCTCGGCGAAGGAAAGGGGACATTATACGAGACAATGCAATGACATATGTAGTAGGAAGAATTCTTGAGGAGAGACACCCTACATTGTTTTGGACTCCTTGTGTAACCCATTGCATTGATCTCCTACTTGAGGGCATAAAAAAATGACATGGGTGAAAAATGTGGTTGAAGAGGCAAGAAATATCACCAAGTTCATCTACAATCACTTTTGGGTGTTAAACTTGATGAGAGAGCACACCAATGGAAAGGAGTTTGTGCAAGCGGAGTCACACAATTCTTTACAAATTTCATCACATCATAGAGTATCAGAGCCTCACTAACATCTCTTAAGAAGATGTTTGTGAGTACATGGTGGTTGGAGTCTCCCTATGCTAGGAAGGCCAAGGGGAAAGGGTTGTGAAGACCATTTTTATTATATGTTTGTGAAGAACGCAAATGAAATCCATAAGGTAACCTTAAATTTAACTATGCTATATTTATCATTTATTTTTAAAAACTTTTTTGGTTCAAATTTCACTTAATTTTTATTTATAATTGTGCATTATTTTGTTTTAGGTTTCAAAGCCTTTGGTTAGAGTCCTTTGCTTGGTGGAAAGTGGAAAATGCCAAATGGGTATTTGTATGAGGCCATAGCAAATTATTATGGACAAAATGAAAAATGAACCCAACGACGCATAATTGATTGGAGATGGAACAAAAAACTCCATTGGCATATGCATGCAATAGCCTATTCCTTGAGCCCCAAGTTTTTTATTTTGATTCGATTAAAAATGCATACAAGAAGATTATGGATGGCCTCAACACATGCATAGAAAGGTTGATTCTGACGTAGATACCAAGGATGCAATTTTGACGAGCTTCACATTCATAAGAGTGTAAAGGGGAGGCTCTTTTCTTTGTAGGGATGCATTTGAAGAAGAAACACACAACTAGGTAAAAACAAATTGAGTCATTTGTTTTTAGCCTAGTTACTTGTAGGCTTCTTTCATTTATTCATGCCTAGTTGACTTACAACATTATAAATGTTTTAATGTTCTAGTCACAGATTTGTGGTGAGAAGATTTTGGTGCAAGCAAACAAAATCTTGAATGACTAGCCATATGCATTTTGTGCCAGCCATGTAGCTCTTCTAGGTGTGAATGAAATTGGAGCACGTTTGAAGTTGTTCACACAAAGAAACACAATATGATGAGAACAAAATGCGTTAATGACCACTTTTTTGTGCAATACAATCTGTCTTTGCATGAGACAAGTGGAGGCACAAGAGAGTAATGATATAATTGATTTGGATGATATAGATCTATATGCCGACTAGATTGCTAAGCCCGAGAGTCCGATTGAGAAACCCATGTTTACCAAGGAGAACATCACACAATTGGAAAGGAAAGTAGAGGAAGCATAGAGTCAAGAGCAAGAGAGGCATCAAGAACTTGAGGGATTCACGAGGATGCAAATGATGTTGTAGGGAATCTTTACCTTTCACTTCCAGGGGCAGCCGACTTATACTAGGCGCTAGAGATGATTGATATTTTATATTAGTAAATTTTGTTGCATTGATGACTGTCACTATAGTCCATGATTGTACGAGGCTATGAGCATTGTAGTTTGTATTTGTACTATTTTATGGTCGAAAATTAATGGAAAATATACTTGTGTTCTCTACATTCATTTCTCATGTCATTTAAGAGTGTTCTATATGTTATTTAGGCTTATTTTATGAGTTTATATATATTTTAAAGTAGTGATAAAGTTGCCGAGTAACATGCAATTGCTGAATCCCGAGTCTAAGTCAAAATTTTGGGCTGCTGAGTAATTACCGAGTATGAGTATTTAAACTATGGATTAAACAATCGATTACTCAATCTATGGAAAGGTAAAATTTACCTTTTTAGAAATGATTATGTACATTTAGGTCAAGAACCCAAATGCAACATTGTCACATCAACCATGACCCTCCTTCCTTTTGCAAACAATGTTAATAATATTGACCACCCACTGGACTTTCAATAGTGTAAGGAAAAGAGCAACATATTAACCACCAAGTGTCTCTAAACCAAAAATAGGTAATGACCCTTATAGCAAGACTACATTTTTAACATTATTAACTCTTGTGGATAAAAGACAAAAATGGTAAAGTATTACAATAGGCTCAGCCAGTTAATTCTGTCCACAAAATGAATACCCCATGCCTGAACAATGTAATTCCGTAATGTCATTAGAACAAGCATATGTCAGAAAGGTATTATCTCGCATAAAAAGAGTTAGTCAAGACTCGAGGATTAAATTCATCCGCAATCACAACACGATAAGAATATCAATGCAGTTATTGCTTCGATAGAAGCAATCAATATTGAATAGTCGCATCAATATTCCCAACACATCATGCAACAACTGCAAACAGCATGCAAGCATACAAAGACTAGACCACTTGACATGATTACCTATACTAGTTTCAACACTTGCTTTTTGAATTACATACCTGCTTACCTATCTGAACACATGTTGGTGGTTTGAATCTAGCTCTGGTTTGGATGACCCCAGTTCCCCTCCTTCTGTAACCTGAAACCACGAAAGGCATTAGCAGTAACGAAAGTAATAATATATAAACAAAATAATTGCAATAGTGAAAGTAACTGCGTATCATAATCATGCTGTAATTGAGCTGCAATAATCAACGAGAATCAGCTGAAACTGAAACAATAACACTTAAAGATTAAAAATCCAATTGTATCATATCATCATTGAAATTGATAATAACACCTGAAATGCTACCAGCACATGCAGATAGTATGTGATCATTGAAATTATAAATGCCAAAACATAATGCTGCAGTAAGTATCAACCTACTGATAAGGTTCATGGAAATGTAACTTGCTAAGTATTGCCAAGTACTTTTCCTGCAGATGGTATATTTGAAATATTGTGAAAATTATATTATTTTGATCTCCTTTTTCATGTGGCACAGAACTTCTATAGCCACTAAATTAGTATATAAAGAGCATGCTCCTGCTCTTCATAGTTTGCATTAATGTCATCTTTCAAAACATCTTTCTAAAGTGTGTCTAACTAGGATTCTAACAAAACTTGTCCTAATATGTTTGCAAATAATTTTATTTCATTATTTTAAGTTTATCCGTAAGGGTTCTAATCTTAGTCAATTGATACATTGTATAACTTTCAATATCTTTGCACTCATTACCTTTGTTTATAAATTTATGGCGTTAAATTGTGGGGGTCATAGCCACACTTTTTACAAATTGGAATGGCAAATAAGGAAGAGGGCCATCACAATTAGCATCAGTGCTTATGCGATAATAATAATAAAAACAACTGTTGACCATAACTCTAATCAAGTGTTCGATAAATACATCATAGAGATAATTGCGCGAGTTATGTGAAGCAAATTACATAACAATTTCAAAGTAATAGAAATGTGCAGGGTCCAGAGACTTATAGAATTTTCTTCTCTCCAATCTAGAAGTAAAGCAAGTGATCCATCCTATTAAGAACTCTCTTTGCTAGAGTAATTGATTATTTGATATATGATTTTGTCTATAAGAGAGTAGTAATAATTTCCTTGGAAGAGGTAGAAAGAATGAGAAAGGATTTTTTTCATCCCTTCAAATGTAATAATTTTCCTGAAACACGTGGATGCATCCAATGAGTAACCATCCTTTTTAAAATGGAGGTGTTGTAAGAATGGATGAATAACATCCTATTTTGTAATTTATGTGTTACTATGTGGTACGTTAAACACTCAGTCCCATGGTACTTGTTCACAATTTTAGGTTATAGAATTTCCATTTATCTTTTCTTCTATGGTTATGTTCTTATACTTTGATGTTACTTTGAATTATTTTCTCCTTATTCTCTTATTTCTGTTTATGTGTCTTAGAGAAAGAGGTTCTCTTGTACATGATCAAACTAAAGTTACTTGTTTGGGATTGGAAGTCTATTTTAGCAATGAATATGATGCCAACCTCTGATCAAAAGGCTGTTCGATAGATTTTGTTAGTTATCATACATAAACCTCACTATATAGTATGGTGTAATTTATTTATTTCTTTGGTGATCAATTATTTTTGGTGTCATATGTAACTTTTTTAATATTTAGCATATAAGTGCCAGATCATTGTTTATAAAAATTTTAATTTATTTTTGGATACATATTTTTATGCCCATGGTGTTATCTTTTATCTTCCAGACTGGAAATCTGGAACAAGAAGCATATCCGGCATTGGATGAGTTAACATCTAAAATCAGTACTCTCAATCTTGAAAGAGTCAGGCAGATCAAAAGCCGTTTGGTTGCAATATCTGGTCGTGTTCAAAAGGTTTGTTTATTCTATTGCTACATTTTGATGCTTGAAAATATTAAGTACAACTAGAATCAAGGAAAAAGATAATTGTGTAGTAAATTTCTCTAACCAAACTAACAAATAATGCAGGATCTGGTCCAGATCCTTTGGGATTTAGGTTTATCAGACATACCAAATCGGTCAGATTCAATCTGGACATTATCCCATTCAACTAGCAATGCCAAGCACAACAATTGAATTTTTACATATGTTTAAGATATAATTATAAATATTTACACATGCGCGCAGACACACACACGTGCAATTGCATGCACCGCTCCAATTTTTTCTGGATTCGAGAGTTTTGAAAATATTTCCCCCTCCCTCACAAATTCAGATTTCTGAAGTTGGTAATCATCAAAACCATCCCGATACATCAAAACCATCCCGATAAGTTACAAGGCACAATTGGCTGGAATTGTTTTAGCTTTTTGCAAGATATGTCCAGTTCTATCCAGCTTCCACATCCAGTTCTGCTGTGTAAATCTTGCTTCCATCTAATGAAATAAATATTTCCCTGCATTTATATACATATAAGAGATCATAGTTGCCAGCAATATAAATGCAGAAGCAGAAATATCATTTTACATGTAATTAACTTTGTTGTATTATATTAAATATTTAATGAATTTGTGATTTTAAAATTAAAATTGTCATATTATTTTTCTGGTCTCTGATTGGTGGGAAATTGATTAAAAAATCCCCAAATGTCATCTTTTTAGGGACGTTAGTGTTAGAAGATGTGAACATAGAAAAATGTAGACAAATCAGAATGCGTGTATTGTAGATTATGTGTCCGTCATTTTATTATGCAAGAGATAGTTACAAAATGGTTGAGGTGGTAATAACAGAACATTAGTTAACACATACCTAATAAATACTTAATAAAACGTAAGCCCTATATTCTAATACCCCTTTTTAAGGCTTATTGTACAAATAGCAAAAACAAACACGCTGAAATAACAAAACCAAATAGAGCCATGCATTCTTTAGAAGCTTTCTCTTTGAAAATAGTTTTTGACCATTGAGAACCCCATCAAGTTGTTGTTGGAGTTCAAAATTACACCCTCGCCCGAGTCACAGAGACAACTTGGGATTTTGAGGCAACATGGGATTGTCTCCAAGTTGTGGGACCTTGCGTGCTCGAAACAGACCTCCGGAAAAGGTTGGTTCCTCTACCTATTCCTAATGCTAAAACCACTCCTACAAACAAAAGAAAATCTAACTAATCCTAATCTATCATTCCAAGGGACCAGGAGAGAGAGAGAGAGGGTTAAAAAGATGCAAAAAAGGAAATCCTAAGCTAAAAGGGGCAGTGATAAGCACCGAAAAGGGGTTGAGAGCTCTCCACAAGGGGAAGGGAAGAGAAGAACACAGAAAGAGGGCGACAAACATGCCACAAATCAAGAATTATGTAGCTTCACTCGCCATGCATTGACAACACAACAAAAACGGAACCCGCAATCAAGAGATGCACACAATCTGCCAAAACAAACGAAGGCAAGATTGCAAAATAAAACTAGCTAGGAAGTGACACAAAACAAATCTTATATTGCTTAAAAATGCACAATTTTATTACGGCCATGACAAAAGGCGCAAGTACATTGTAGAGACCAAATTCGAGGTCTGGAACTCATGGGAAGTCGACCACCATTTTGGCATGGTGTCGTTACATTCTGACAAAGAGCGCTCTCTACAAATGAGCGAGTTTTACATTATATAGAAAACGAGCTGCCACCCACCGACAATATGCATTAATTTCCTGATAGGTAGTTGAGCTACCAATACCGCAACCATTAATGCTCAAAGGCCCGCAATTGATGTTCATGTAGTTTTATCGGTTGCATAATCCATTTGGTGTCATCCGGGAGCATTTTTCCCCTCTTGGTGGTAGCAATTCTTCTTGTGTCACCGGTAACACTGTCATCGCTTTTGACTCGTCGGTTGGGCTGGTTGCTTGCTCGTTCCTTGGTTCCACCGCTTTGTTGACCAGTCGCATTTGTTCCATGCTACCGTCCGGTAGCATCTCGTATCGCCGACCACTCACCAACTCGCCGTCTCTACTGCATTCGAGTCGCGCATCCATTCCTCAAGCACGGCGCAATATCCGTTACTGCTTCTGCACCGGTAGCATCACTCGATGCTACCGGCGGGTCCGAATCACCGTGCTTGGGGCAACTCGCCTCGCTCGCCCAGCTCGCCGCAACTCGTTGAACTCACACCGATTTTGGTGTTCAATCTGACGGTTTGTGTGCACGCCTCGGACATGTGCAAAAATGACTAAGTCCATTTCAAACGAATTATCCAAATTTGTAGGGGGTGAAAATTTGTGATAACAGTTTTGGCGACCTCTGGGGACATTTGCTGCTAGATGAAGAGACCAAGTAGCCTCAAGCGTCTATTGGGCATGGAGTCAAGCCTAACCTCAAGAAAAAGCCGATATTTTCCTTTGAAGAATTATCTCCGAATCTGATGTACTTAGCATCAAACCGAAATTGCACAGTGACCGCCACTGAAATTGATCTATGGAGCTTTGAATAAATCTTTGAAATTGCTCCAACTATTTGATTATGCCAAGGAAGAGGCAATGAGGGCTCTGAACTGCAACTGATCTCTTGGGGCCGAAAAGATGCACTTTGAAAATCGCCCAAAATCTGATTTTGCCATGAAACCGAACTGCACAACAACAAGAACCTGCAAAACTATGTACAAAAATGAAAACATACATGTCCCAAAAGGAACATGCAGAGTGTGCACAAACACTTGTTCTACCAAAAGCAAACCTACCTACTCTACTCTAACCAAAGAAATGAGAAGCTAAACAAAGCCTGCAATAGGCAGGAGAAATAACTTCCCTTTTTGACAAAATGCGGCCATGTAATTAATTTGAAATGAACATAGCCTTTAAGAAGAGTGAAAAACTGCTCAGAAGTTGGTCCTCCACCCTTCTCTTCAAAGTATCAACAAACAAGATGAATACCTCCTTTAGTTGTTATGCATTTGGATGGAGGTGTTGTTGCTGATCTTTGGTGCGCGAAAGCTCTTCTTCATGCTCTAAAATGAGCATGATTGGCTAGAACTCTGATTTTGGCCTTAAATTAGCCAAATACTTGATTGGGCAAGGGGATTTTGAAACCAATGGGCTGATCCTTGTGTTTTGCCCATTTCTTTGAAGCTCAACCCCACAAATGGGGTCATTCTCGAGACTTTCTTGAAGGTGGCTGCTTGCGCAAGTTGATCTCGCACCATGTTCCGCTCCTACAAACAGTTCTTGCCAAAGACTTTGCCTTCTCCATGATGACTTTTGATTTTGCAATTGATTCATTATGGCTTTCCTCTTCCTTAACCATGAAGTCCGAAAGATCAAACTCCTCCATTTTTCTTCATGAGGACTATCTTGGCAGAGTTCTTCCTTTATGTTTTCCTCCAAAACTGCATCCCTTGAGTCTAACTGACCTCCTTTAGAAGAAGATGCCCTCTTTTGTTCACTTTCTGCAATCTCATCTTCCCAATCAGAGTCATACCATTCTTCAATAGTTCTACAGTCATCATACATGGTAAGATTGGTTGGGGATGATTCACAAGTGAGTGACTCGCTGATTCCTCGCATTGTTAGACACGAGAGGATGTGGCGGGAGAGGGAAGAATGTGAGAGATGATGGAAGAGAAACGAAGGTGAGATGGAAGGGAAGAAGGTGAAGAAGTGGGATCCTTAGTGGGGGCAGCGAGTAGGAAGCTAGGCACATGGAAAGTAGGTTGAGAGTGTGTAGGTTGGAGAGGAGGAATGGGAGGGCTGTAGGATGGTAGTTTAAGGTTGCCCCATTGACAGGGTTGCCTAACACTAGATTCATAATCTATGCCACTGTATTCCTTGAAGGAAAAACCTAACCTTTGAAACCCTAGAAATTGAAAACCCTAGTAGGCTTGAAATTTTAGCAGATAATCACCAAATTCGTAGAGACAAATCGTGGAGGTGAAAAATTCGGAAAAAATTAGAATATGATTTTTTATCCATTTTGGATGTTTAATACATTTACATGGCGATTTTTGGCAATTTTTAATGATTTAGTCAGTGATTTATGGCGAAATTAATCACCATAACAAAAATCGTGATTTTTCAAAAGATAATTTGATTTAGGGCTGAATTGCGATTTTTGGCCATTTTTTAAACAAAGGTTTCACCCATTGAAGGTTCTACATCAATTAACAATTCTGTCACCTTCTTCGCAAATTTCCCACTATGTAATGATGAATGGCCTCAATCTAGCTACATCACTATGTTGGGCTTGAAAAAATATTTGAAGGAAAAAAAAGGGCCTTAAATTCCACCATATGCCCAAGATACCGTTTATTTTTTTCTATTGCCTTATCCAAGCAAGAAGTTACAATCGGCCCGATGCTCAAGTGGACAACAATATATCTAGTACATTTTAGTACAAATATCTTAACTATATATTTGAAAAACACCAATATGTATCAATCTTGAGGTGCTTATCATGGGTTTCTCACATAGCTTCATGCAATGAATGGTTCCACATTGATTAACGACTCTGTCACCTTCTTTCTACACAAATTTCCCATTGTCTCATTGATGAATGATCTCAATCTACTTGCACCATTATGTTGGGATCGATAAAATATTTTTGGGTTTAAAAATGGACCCGAAACTACATTGTATTCCCAAGATATCATGTTTTTTTATTTCCTTATCCAAGCAAGAGGGGAAAGATACAACTGTCCCGATGCTGAAATGGACATCAAATTTAAGGTCAACCATTTTAATTGACATCTAACACTACTACACTCGCTACTTCCACCCCTCTTGGTTTCCATTGTAGGTTAATGCCCATTAGCATGGCTATCACTATAATTAATTGTTTACTTTTTCATATTATTAAATATTTTTATAGCCATCCCGCAGCTGTCCCCAAAATCTGGGTATTGTTTTCCATCCTAGAAATCCATCCCCTCGTCCCCGAGTCTTAGGTAACTATGGTTCATAGCTTAGGGTCTTCTTACCCTATTTCTTCTCCATTGTAACCGTTAATGTTATTGAATCCCATTGACATACTCCAGTCATTTGTGGACATCAATATAATTTCTTTCTTTCTTGTTGTTTTCTAGCATACCAAATCTACCTCGGTTTGTGTAATGTCCCTTTTTCCCACCTAAGAGCTGATATTTGGTCTTCTTGCCATTCCTTCTCCATGGCAAAGAAGCAAAAATGAAGGAGAAGAACCTTGAGCACCTTTATAATATGTTTTTACTAATATTTTATAGTTTTCTTTAGTGTTTTCCTTCTTATACAGGTCGGCCTTTCCTTTTGTACTTTGACGCGAAAGGAGGATATAAAAGAAGATTAGAGGCACCATTTGCTATTTGGAGTTGGCATAATTTATCTTATTGGAGCAAAGTAAGCTTGGAGCTGCTTGTTCTAGCATTTGGGGACGAAAACCTCCTTATGCAACTTGCCTAGAAGGACGAAAACCCTTTTAGAGGTTAAGGGAAGGACAAAAACCCTTCTCCTTGGCTTGGGATTGATTTTAGGAGCTGATTTGGAGAGTTACTTGCCATTTCTAGCTTGTATTTGATTTATTAAGGGTGGAGTGACCTACCTTGGGTAGGGTTTGGAGCATTTGGTGAAGTATTTGAGAAATCTGGTTTGATAATCTGATTTGTAATATTTTATAAGGCCAAAATCTGAAGTTTGGTGAATTTTGAGGGTTTCTATGCCCTAGTTTCATAATTTTCTTGTGGCTGCAATTTCCAGTTCATAATTAATTTCCAACAGTGAGATCTTCAGCATTTCTTTGTGTTTTTGGCTCTTAATATTCCATAAAATATATACATAATTGTGGCGAGTTGATTTATGGTGTTTTGTGTGTAATGTCCCCTTTTCCTGCGCCAAAGGCCTAAGGGCCAAGTCGAGTCCAAGCCATGGTCAGACCCAAGGAGCTGTGGATGCTTTGGGAGCTATGGGGAGGGGGCCACGTGGTTCTAATAGTCTAATTTTGCGTTGAGGGTCACTTTTGGACCATGGCGACTTAAAGGGGAAAAGTAACTTAAGTCACTTTATTTTATTGGCCCCTCCATAGAATGAAATGTGTATAGGGTCTGTTGGGGCTCTTTTGCCTTGGGGAAGTATATAAGGAGCCGGGGAAAAAGAAAAAGGGAACTTTTTGCATACATTTGTATTGACCCCTTCATGTATGCATTTCTGCTTGCATCGCGCATCTACAACTTATGGACTCAAATCCCGAGAGGACCCTAGCTTCGATGGTGAGAGACCCATCCCTAACTAGCGGAGCGTTCTTTGGTAGTGAGAGATCTACTCTACTATGTCATTTTGGAGCCGTTTTGCTGGTTTGTGTTACGAGATGTTTCGAGAGGGTACAAAGGAAGGGTTTTGAAGATTTTTGGCGGCATTTGGAGAGGACAATCGGTGGGCTTCCAGATCAGATTCACGGCAGCAGTCGACTCATGGCAGCCATTTGGGCTGGGCGTGGTAGCACGTTGAAGGCGCCTCCATCATTTTTCGACCCCTATCCAAGCGTGGCGACTTGTAGTCTGTACTTGGAAGTTTTCCAGCTGTCTAGACCCGCTGTGATTTTCTGGCAGCATTTTAATCTCTGTAATATTCCAAAACAATTTCCTTATGTCATTTATAATAATATCAAGCCCTCTTTATATTTTCAAGTAATTTGGGTGGTCATTTTGGGAAATATTAAGTTTCTTTAGTTCGTTGTCCTTATTGTATAAATCTGGTAAAATCAGTATTTTATGTGGTTGCATATTTTCAATATTTTTGTGCATTTTTAAGTGGTATCCCATTGGGGATATTACAGTGGTATCAGAGCTGTTGTTCCTCCAGCCTGTGTGGGTTAAATATGGCAGTTTGGAAAGATCTCAATGTCGGTTTTATGAAGGAAATGTTCACCAACATGGTGAAACAACAGGAAGCCACTAACCTGTATTTAAGTCAGCTCACTCAGAATTTGAATCAAAGCAGATCTAGGGACAATAAGGAACATGGTGAGAACAGTGATAAAGGGCGGCCAATAGAGGTGATTGATGAGGATTCTTGTTGGAGGAAATACCAATCTTTGAGTAAGGGTTTTAGAGATAATATGTCATTTCCAGATTATTGCATGATGAAGATTGGTAGCAAGCCCAAGTGAGATCATCATATGCCAGTACCTGAATTACAAAAGAACTCGTTTGTAGAAGAAGCTTCTAGACAAAAGGATATGATTTCCATTGAGCAAAATAATTGCATTAGTGAAACTTTGCTTGTTAGAGAAATTATTCCAGCTCAGGAGAAGAAATTTTTTTATGCAAGCAAGGAGGATGTAATGGAAAATCTTAAAAAGTGAGGAATGGAATAGCAGAGCTAAAGCTACTAGGTTGATAGCGACTCAAGCAAGACAACACTCACAAGAGTTTAAGGAAACGATGAGGGCAATTGATACAAGGAAGTCCACACCCACGAAAGAAGACTCTATGGAGCAGATGGCACATGAGGAGGAGCCTCACATGGACACTTGTGTGGAATTGCACGCTGTTGCAATTTCCAAACTAACAACTCCTAATAAGCTTATTTATGAAGAATTTCAGCCCATTGTAGACCAAAATGCTCAGGATTTGTGGCAGAAAAGTCAAGTCATTTTGGAGACCAAGCTTGACGAGGATACTCCAAGGGATGGTGTTTTGGAGGTTTCTAAATCAGCAATAGAAGGTGAACCTTTTGATGATATTCTTTATAAGGAGGTTAGTAGTAGCACGAATTTATTTCATCATCTTCATCCTATATCATTACAACAGTTTTATCATGATGGTATTCAACCTATTATCGGTAAGAATGCTAAGAATTTGGTGCATCAAAGTCAAGTCATCATGAAGACAAAGAGTGATAATCTTCTTTATGAGGAGATACAAGAGAAGCAAAGATGGCAGACCTTACATGATACAAGGGTTCATGGGCATTATAAGGTATGGGATCCTGGTAATATGTTGTAATTGTCCAAAACTATCAATTCTGATTTTGAAAACTCTATGCCTGATTTCATAAGCAAAAGAAGGAATTCAAATGTGTCTTGTGTTGGCAAGCATGATTTCTTCATTGGAGACTCCAGTGCAAGAAGGGAGAGTACCTCTCAAGGTACTAGCATTGGTTCTATGATTGCTAAAAAGGGTAAGAGAATATTTTTAATCATCTTCAGCTTGCTTGGACTGTGTATAACAACAGTCATAAGGAGAAGAGAAAATAGCAATATGGGACAATAGGGTCAAAGAGGCGAGAGTGGACATTCAGGGCAGCGGCCTCCCCATTCTTCTGCTAAGCCTTTGGGGCTTCACGAACCTTCTTTCTTGAAGGATCCGGAAGTTTCACAGGTACAACAGCCTATAGATATTTTGGGTGAGGAGTCTTTTTGGGAGAGGAACCAGATCTGGAGTGAGGGCTTTCGTAACAACATGCCATTCCAAGAATATTGCAAAATGAAGATTGGCAGTCGACCCAAGAGAGATCATCAGAAACAAGTACCAGAGTTATAGAGGAGATTGGGACAAATCTCCATTCCACACTTCGATGGTTCTAAGAAGTGTACTACACCGTCTTGGGTCCAGAAGTTGAAGACATACTCCGACTTGAATCCTATGCGCGAGGAAGATGCAATTAAGTTTGCAAGCTTGCATCTTGAGGGAGACGCTCATGATTGGTGGCATCATGGGTTGATTACACAGGGACACATACACATTACTACTTATGCAGAGTTCGTGCAGAGGCTGGTGAGCAGATTTGATAGGAGGGACCTTGATAGGTATTTCAGGGAGTGGACTCATTTGAGACAAACCGGTCCCCTGGATCAGTACATCGCATATTTTCAGAGATTATCAGACATGGTACCTGATGTCACGGAGATGAGGTTGATTTTACTATTCGCAGCAGTTTGTGCTGATGCTCTCACTGGCTCAGAAAGGCATTTGAGCCTTCTTCTTTGCCTGGCTAGTAGGAAAGCTCGGGACTTGGAGTTATCCACTCCAAAGCCGAGGGCTCCACCTCGCGCTTAGCAAAGGGAACCTCCATCTGGATCGACGAACTTCAGCAGAGGGAGCCTCCATCGAGGCAGGGGGGCTAAGAAGCCAATCATTTCCTGAGAGGACAGAGATGAGTGGAGGCGAAGGAGACTATGTTTCGATTGCCACACACCTTGGGTTCCAGGGCATGATTGCAGAGGTAGAGGGAAGGCCCAAGTCATTGAGGTCTTCGAGGAGAGTGAGGGTGACAGAGGTGAGGAGTTCGAGACTCACGAGATGGAGGATGGAGATGGGGTTACGTTGGATAGTGCTGATGCGGGGCAGGAGGAGGAGACTTTTCCTCGGGAGATTATAGCCACATTGTCTAGTACTCTGATGTACAAGGCATTTAGGAGTAGAGGAGTTATGCAGGGTCAACGAGTGAGGGTACTCAGTGATAGTGGGGCAACCCACAACTATATTGATGCCTCATTGGTTGAGAGGCGAGGATCACAGACAGAGGATTTTGAGGGCTTCAACGGGGTTGTAGCCAATGGAGAGTCTTCGAGGTGCACACGGTGGGTTCCCCAAGTGAGCATCACGATGGGTAACTATACAGTTACCAATGTTTTCCACATGGTTGGTATGGGAGTGACCAACATAGTGCTAAGAGTGTAGTGGCTCCACTCTCTTGGTGAGTTTCGGACTAACTTTCAGACGATAGAGCTGAAGTTTAAGTTCGAGGGCAGGAATGTGATTTTGAGGGGAGTATCTGTAGGAGCACCAAGGGTGGTTACAACTGAGGATGGAGAGGACGATCCGGCATGGGGAGGAGTTTTATTATTGCGGATCGATGTGGAGAATGATGGATGTGGGTGTGACCAGCAATGTTGCACATAAGACAGATTCTTACAGGGATTGGGACTACAGGTTCAGATCATTCGAGTTTATCATTATGTTGGTCATCTGAAGTTTCAGTAGACTGGAGATCTCATTTGCTTGTTGAGTACTCCAAGAACCGACACTCTTGTGAGATTTTGGATGGCCACATACAGGATGACAACTACAGATTGGAGGATGAGATGATCTTCTCTTAGGGAAGATGGAGCCTTGTGTCAGATTCATGGCAGAGGATGGAGATATTGCGACATGTGCATTGTTCTTCCATGACTGGGCGCTTGAGCTTCGATGAGACCTACGGGCTCATGTCTGAGAGGTTCATATGGCAGAGGTTGAGGGAGGATTTCCTCAACTTTATACTGTATATACGGTTTGTCACTATGACAAGTCTGAGCTTACGGGATCATCTTTTTTTGAATCGACATGGGACAACAGTCCTATGCTTTTTGCTGCTTCTATGCCCGGTGAGCACCTCACCCACGTGTTAGTCAGTGGAGAGACGAAAGTGACCCATGGTTATTCAGTAGGTTCACATTCAGCGCAGGAGGTGGACTATGTGGAGCTGATATTGCCGGTTGACTGTCTACTGGAGTCTTGGGACTTTTCCTCCACGGACACATCGAGATATAGTATGAGGAGCCTGGCTCTCACACGAGTGCAGGTCAGGTAGGAGAGTTAGCACCATTTGTGCGTAAATAGGTTGTTTCACAGGCTGATACGGGGGATTCTATAGGATTCAGAGTGGACTTTCATACCCAGGAGTTGGTTGGAGAGGCCGTGAGTGATCCGTGATGATAGCCTTGCATTGGCAGGGATTGGACCGATTGGAAATTTCGGTGTAGGTACCAGTGGAGAGTTGGTTTGGGTATCATTCTACTTCACGGACAACATTGCTCTCGGTACAATGGAGGTCATGATGACAGCATGGGGTTTCGTGGTTACTTCGGATTACACGGATCCTTGGTGGACGGCAGGGTGAGGTGGAGAAACTTACGGCGCGGTATTCAGCTGCTGCAGCAGGACATGATAATGCTTGGGGTCAAGCATTTCTCGGGAAGGGAGGACTGTAATGTCCCCTTTTCCTATGCCAAACGCTTAAGTGCTAGGTCGAGTCCAAGCCGTGGTCGACCCGAGGAGCTGTGGACGCTGGGAGCTATGGGAAGGGGGCCATGTGGTTCTAATAGTCTGATTTTGCGTTGAGGGTCAGTTTTGGACCATAGCGGCTTAAAGGGGAAAAGTAACTTAAGTCACTTTATTTTATTGGCCCTGGTGTCCCTAGATTTCACCTTGAAATCTGGGACTACCCTATGTAAAAAAATTCGTACTTTTAAAATAATGGGTCGTTTTGTGTTTTTATTGCTAGAAAGTTTATGTATTGTGTCTTCCCAGGAGCCATATAAGCCAATTTCGACAAATACCCGGATATGCCCGAAAATTGTTATATTTCTTTTTTGCTGTTTGTATTTAATTTTTTTCGAGCCCCGTTTGAGGTAAATTGTGCTCCGGTTTAACCTGTTGTGGTCGTAATGTCAATATTCCCATATATCGGTCCAGAATGAATCATGGGCTTTATCTGTGACTTCCGCAATGTTTTTCGTTTTGGTGTTTTCTCGTTTTGTTTTCTCTTTCTCTGGGTCAATTCCTTTGCCGGTTTAAACTAATTCCTTTCTGGAGTATCTGGAGATCACCTATGGACATTATGCCAGAAGGAATTTGTCACAAGAGGTTTGGTTCTCTCTGAAAAGACGAAGTCGTGCACGAAAAAGCTTCTTCTGGTAGGCCGCATTTTTGGAAAAAGAAGACTTTAAAGCTACAATGGGATTTTTGTTAGCAGCAGGCAGGTGGGATTTTTGTACCTACCTAGCAGGGTACTTTTTCCCATGGAAGCAATGCCACTTAAGTCACAATGGAAAATTAGAGGCAACAGGCAGGCGGGAATTTCTTACCTGCCTTGCAGGGTGAAAATTCCCATTGTGAAATAAAAGAAAAATCACTTAAGGCATTGATGGGATTTTCTTACCTACCTTGCAGGGTAAATAATCCCATTATGAAAGTCAAACAACTTAAGTGGATCATGGGATTTTTGGAGCTGCGGTGCAGGGTGAATAATCCCATTGAAAATTGGCTTTTAAAAATAGAAATTGCCTATGTCAAAAAGTGCGACCCCTTTTGGGAAAGAAGGGCAGCTTTAAATGCATTAAATTAATTAATTCCTTCTCCAAATTTGGCGCCCAAGCATGTGGAAAAGTCAACAAAGGGAAAGTGGATAAAGGAAATTAGAATTAGAAATTCTAAAATTAAATAAATATTATTTATTTAATGCAGCCCCTTCATGTCAAAAAGTGCGCCCCATTTGGAAGAAGAATAATACTTTTTAAAGTATTAATTGATATAATTAATTCCTATTTTCAGTGGATGAGGTCAAAGCATACTGTGAAGCTTAAGTGAACTGGAAGTAGAGAGCTAAAATTAAATAAATTTAATTTATTTAATGGCAGCCATGAACATGCACAAAATAGGCGCCCAATTTGAAGAGAAAAGCTTATTAATTAATTAATTAATTGCCAGGAATAGGAGGGGCAATAATTAATTATAGAATGATGAGGGTTATATAAGCAAGGGTTGCCATAAGGATGAATTAATTAATTCTATAGCAAAGAAGTGCAGCCCAGACAAAAAGTGTGCCCCATTTGAAGAGGAATTTTGCTCAGAAGGTGTATTTACTGCTGGAAGCTTCAAAATTTGGCGCCTAGGTTTGAAGGAGCTTGATTTGTGTCTGAATAATTGTCTGCATAGTGGTACAGGTGCTCAGTGAAGTTGGTAAAATTCATGCTTGCTTTGCATGCAAATAAAACATCAAATTTTGGGGCAGCAGGCTTGATATATGCAGATTTTTATAATTAAAATCCAAAGTGTTCATGTTCCGGTTGCCATCTTTGTTTGAATTAATTGCAGGAATTCATTACAAGTGTTTTTATAAGAGAAAGGGAGCTTAAATCAATGTCCAATACATTGAACATATCCTCCGAATCTGAAGAAATATCCAGATCTACACCGGTTGTGAAGAATTTCGCCGAATAAAGAGAAAAAGAATTGCTCAGACAAAGACAGATACGGCCATGGCAAAGAGGGATGAAAAAGAAAGCACAACAGAGTCATGCATCACTTCTAAGTTTGCTGACATTGGAGATACAAATCTAGGTCCAGAACCTCTTTCCGAATTGATTGATAGATCTAGAGCTGGAAAGACTTCCTCATGTGCGGTGCAAAAAAAAAGCAAAGTGGAATCATTCGAGCCGCAAAGCATTTCATTCACAAAACCAGCTTGCAAGAGTTCGTCATGGAGTGTGCTAGGTCTTACCATCCATTATCTAGATCAGTCCGAGATGTTGTGGGGAAGACAATAATCCGGTTGGACGCACAGTTCATCAATTATTGTTTGAAGATTCCAGCACAAAGGTGGTGACTACTATTAGCATACAGGATGCCGGCAATAGATGGGAAAAGCATAAAGTTGACTGTGTGGGCATAATGAACAATGAGATACATGAAGAAGCCTAGATCTCCTTCCAAGTTCCCGAGAACTCTTCCACGATCCAATCTGGTACAAGAGGTGGATGATATTGCCAAATTGTTATGCAGGGTAAATGGCGAAGCGAATGCTCACAACTTCCGCAGCATGGATGTATGCTTTCATCAGACCATTGAAATCAACAAAGCAGATTCAATAATCAATTGGTCGGAAATCATTAGTGACAACATTGGTGAGCAGCTCTGGAATGTGAGGCGTACTTACAACTTCAAAATGACTTCCTATTTGGTATATGCAGCAGCTTCACAGGGGATCTTCTCCAAGCTAGATAGATGTGGTGTTCTTTCCAAGGACCCTATTTTCGAGTGCTACCCACAACTTACTGTTACTGACTGCAAGAAAGATTACAAGGTGGTCAATGATGGATTCTTCTACAAATTCATTTGCAGCTGACTGATGACAATCTAAAGGCCAACAGGGTGAGCAAGGAAGCATGGGAAGTTGTGTCCAGATTGGTAGTATCTTCATTCAGTTTGTGGATTTTACATACCTCAGGGTCACCGGCTTTTCTGGAGAACTAGTTAAGTTGCCCAGATATCCGAATGATAGATTGGTCACCATGGAGCTGAGCAGACAACTCGTGGAGATGCATGACCTACAGTCGAAACGACACAAGTCTACAGGCTTCTTCCCGATCACTGTGGGCCATTATAGCTGCCAGAGCATTCATAAGGCCCGAGGAATTGAAGCGATGTTCTCTGAGTACGAGCAAGAGTTCTTCCCAACACGGCTGAACTTCGATCCATTTGGAGTGGCAAGGAAGACAATCTCCCAGGAGTACGCGCACGTGCCTTCATTGGAAGATTTCTGGATGAAGTGCAAAAGTGAGTACGAGGTTAGAAAGAAAGATTTCAGCAGGTTATCAACGCGGCAAGTGTTTGACTTTGGATTAGCATGGATACCTGTGGATCTTAAAGATGATGGGCCTGTGTTACTTGACACATACCATCGGATGGGAGGAGATAGAGTCAGTACTTTAGGAGAACGTAGGGGGCTGCCATACGATCGAGGAAAGGTCTGCCGCTGTTCTGTCAATACTTCAAACTGGTTGCTGACGAAGGGATATTGCCTTGATGAAGCATTGATGAATCAAATCACGGGAAACTTCGGCACAGAGATTCCCTCAAGAGGAAGCACGAAGGAGAAAGCAGCAGAAGGCCTGAGAAGATTAAAGTGCACAGAAGGTCTCATTCAAAGGAGAAGATCACTTCTACGGCTATGATGTTAGTTTCGGCTTCTCCAGCATCAAGTACTTCACCGACTATTGCACCTCAACAGATACTGCCATTCCTCCGTTGAATCCGGCAACATTCATCTTCTCTCCTCAGCCACTCCATTCAACGCCACCTCTTCCTGAAGAAACGTTGAAGTTACAGATGGCAAAATTTGAAAGAGCTTTGTCTTTGGATGACTCAGAGGATGGCAGCCACAACACTGTAGCGGTTTTAGATGGAGAGGAATCAGAGCGCGAGATAGTGGTACACTCAGCAACTTCTCATTCTCCGAGAAGTAATTTCTTAGAATGGTTGACTTCGCAGTTGGTTCCAGAGGCTAGAGAGGAAATCAACTTGGAGGAACACGACTTGCAACTGCTCCTGAATCTAGGCGGAAAAGACAAAAACCTAAAGTTGCTAAGGTAACTTCAAGGTTGATCATTGAGGAACCAGGACAAAAGTTCACTAGATGTCGGGCCCGGGTAGAAGGGAAGGAGGATGAGCTCACGACAGAAGATATAACAATAACTAGAGTACCCATAGGTCAAGCCACCACAGAAGGATTTAAGTAGGACACGCAGACATTGATAGATGCTCTATTCCTTAGGCTTGACAAAGAAAAGGCGAGAAAGTTGAACTTCAGAAGCAGGTATCTCAGTTGTGTGAGATCATTGCCAAGGTTGCTAAATCTTCCACTCAACCAATTTCAGCACAAAAGTAGGTGAGTGATCATCTGATGTAGAAATGGAAGATGCAAGTAACCAGGTTAAAGCTATCGATGAATGGAAAAGTCTGATCATTCGTCAAGCTTCTGTACAACTCGGAGAGGTGCCAACCCGCCTAAAGGTTATGAAAGATGCATCAGATCAGCTGAAGCAACTGGTGACAAGCACGATAGATATGAACACAGTTGCTGAGAGTAACCTGAGTACTTTGGCCGAAATAAATAAGCTGACCGAGAGAAGTGTTGATTCATGGAACAAATTGTGCTTGACGGATCAGTTGAGAAGGGGAAGCAACTTGAGTTTGCAGTATCTTTCCGTTTGGAGATCTGCAGAATTATGCTGAAAAGGATGCAGGCACTTGAGAGTATGGCATCATCTTTACCAGACAATGTCATCGCTTTCACTAATGAGGAAGTGGTCGGGAACGTTACTTCATACACACGATCATTCCTAGCAAAGTGCCTAATTCCCTGGAAGGATCTCTTCTGATGGTGCAAGGGAGAATTGATGGAGCTATTAAGCCTTTCACGATGAATTCCATCAGCAAACTGGTGGCACTGCAGTCAGATATTGAGAAGTTCGGGCCTAGCTTGGAGGATGTGGAAGCATGTATCAGGGTATTGAACAAAGGCTTGCTGCAATTCAGACAAAAAGGAAGTGGTGGCTAAGATAGATGGGAAGATGCTGAATTACATGTTCGACAAGTATATTCAATATCAAACAAAAAGAAGATGTAAATGTTACAACTGGCGTGTCTTTCTTCTTCTACTTTTTCTTCTTCTATTTTCCGCTCCCGATGTAATTGTAAAACTTTAAAGTTATTGGTTTTGAAACCATTACTTTAAGTTATGTGGAACGATTCTATTAGTTAAGTGACAGATGTGTATAAGTTTGAATATGGACCCGGATGCATGTCACTTGAAGAGGAATTAGAGGGGATGATTGCCAGATGTTATCTTTACTTTTTGTTTATGTTCCAGTTCAGTTGAGTTTCCCATTTGTATTTTCCCTTCTACATTCTATAAGTAGAAGAAGAACCTTCGGGTTAATGATCAGAATTTGTAAGCAACATTCTTGTGTTCCAGACTTTGTGCTGAAACCCCTGATAGCTATTTGAAGCAAAGGAATACAAAGGAGCAGATTTCCGGAGAACTTTGTGTCACGGTGCATTTTGTTTCTAGCTTTTTATCTTAGATCTACTTATAAACTTTGTGTTATTTTAGATCTAGATCTGAAGTTGCCTTTGCTTATAATTCTGTGTGTTGATATCTATTGTTTCTTCTATGTGCATGCAATCAACTCTGTTATCTATTGATTGGGTTGCACATCTTCCCTATTTCTTCCCTGTGTTTTATTATTTCCTTCTTCTTTAAATATTTCCTTTCTTTAACAACTGCTTACTTGCTTGCAAAACTATACAACTATGGTTCATGAGCTGCATGGTTAAAGTAAAACCCCATATAGATACTAGCATATTTTATCGACAAATCTGACACGGAGCCTCACCGGTAAATGAGGGAGATTTATCTCATGATTGCCTAGGTTTTCAGCTATGCAGAAAATCTAGCCAACAGTTTTTGCGACTCCACTGGGGAACAACTATCTTTGCAGATCAAAGCTTATCTTTTGAAGATCAGAGTGTTTTCCATACAACTCTCAACCTGGCTGAACGTCCATTCACTCGATCTGTGAAGGCACAAGGAAGGACGGATCATTTCTTCAGATTGTAGGAGCAATTCAATTTCAATCATCCTCCTCAAGTTAGAAGCCGCAGATCTAGTCTCTCACCAGGAAGGAGAGTGCACACTCATCCAGATCCGGATCGTCTTCAGCATAATCCGGCGGCTAGAATTATTCACCAAGTCTACACAAGGAGAAGACGTGCCCCACTCATCATGCAGAACCAAAATCAAAATCAGAACCAGATAGTACCTGTCCCATGGGGAGCAACTTTTGGGCCACTGAACTTGACTCCACCTATGCACGATCTGCCTAAAGGATCCAAAAAGAATTTTCCAAATTCTTTGGAGATGGAAAGCAAAACCGGATGATCATTTGGCAGCCTTCTTCATATCTTGTGGTGTGCTTATAGTGGAGCATTAAGATGTCTCGGTCAGACTCTTCATTGATACTCTACATGACTTGGCTGGCATATGGTTCTATCGGCTAGCTCCTGGCACCATAACCAATGGGCTACTATGCGTGAGCAATTTTTGAAAAGATTCAAGCCTACGTAGAAGACGCTAACATGTTGATTACTCAACTGACGCAGTTGAAGAAAGAGCCAAGTGAGAACATGTGGGACTTTATTGCAAGGTTCCAAAGGATTTTATATAAAATCCCCACTTCTGCACCGCATTGAGCGATGAAAATCAAAAGACGTTTTTATAAACTCTCTGTTGCTCGAAGTTGGATATTAGCTGAGAAGGGAAAGACTTGTGAATCTACTTGAAGCACAAAATGCTGCCGTGGAGGTTGAAGATGACTTGATCATGGCTGGAAAAATCAAACAATCATCCCACAAAGGCGATGGAGCTTCTTCAAGTACTTTAGATCCTTTGCTAATCAAGAAGCAGATATTGGCTAAATGACCTTCAAGAATAGCTCCTACTCGGACCTTTAACGGTCAAAATCAAAATCGAAATAGACTTGTTGCTACACCACAACGGTTGGCAATTGAAGCTGCTCCAAGGAATAACTTGGAAACTAATGAAGAAGATCTAGGCATTGATGAATCATTTGATGATGAAGACTTTGTAGATCCCACTGGTGACTCCAATATTGGTTACCTGACTACGAATCTGATGAGGGCTATTATGAATCTTTTGAGATTCTGATGGTCACACATTTGCGATATTCACAAGGTCCTAGACACGCCAAAATGCCGAAGCATCCACAAGCGGCCAAAGAAGAGAAAGAGAAGATCTTGGGCCGGATGTTACTATCCTAAAAAGAGGTAGTACACTACCTTCTTCATTAGCTCCCAAAGATAAATATGCAAATTCTTTCAATTCGCAGCAGAGGGCCAACACGCATCCGGCAGAAGCAAGTCAAGCTTTCGACATTATTGATCACATTAAAAAGACCAAGGTCCAAATGTCGGAAGCTGAGTATTTGAGGGCATTTCCTGATCAGCTAAATAGATTGGTCAAGTATGTGCAAAGTAATGGTCCCAACCCTCCAACAAATAATACTTCACTGGGGTATCTTGTCAAGTCCAAAGATTACTCCTTCAAATAATGCGGCTGCAAGTTCTTCTCCCTCTACTTCTTCTCCTGCTACATCGGAAAGGATCGAGCCATTCTATGTATCATTGCTTATTAATGGATACAAATTGAGCAATTGCATTTTGGACTTTGGAGCTTCTGACAACGTCATGCCTGCCAAAGTTGTTGATGCCTTGGGTCTCACATTGACAAAAACCATCGGAAGATGCTATTCAATGGAAAGGCAAGTGCCTCTTGTTGGGCAAATCAAAGATGCACAGAAGTACTTGCTTCTTTCCCAGACAAAAGATTGAAAATGACTATCCTTGTAGTAGACATCCCAGTGTCTTATGGCATGTTGTTGAGTAGAAATTTCTGTAAAGAGTTGGGCGGAGAAGTCAAGATGGATTGGTCTTGTGCGCACATACCAATCAAAGGAGTTAATCAAAAGTTAGAACTTGAGAAGAAATCCAAGTACACAGTATCGAAGTTTGAAGATCCTAGATCTTAGATCTTGTTTTAGGAATCTGATCACGGAGTCTATTATCTAGAAATGGATAAAGAAGAAGTTCAACCTGTGATCCAAGAACCACATCAACTTGATAATAAGGTTTGGTCTCTGGAATTTGATGGCAGTTGCTGTTCATTTGGATCCGGTGCAGTCATTGTTCTTATCTCTCCTGAGGGAAAGATGCATGCTCATTCCTTCAAATTGATGTTTGAAAATACTAACAACACGGCAGTATGAAGCATTGTTGTTAGGTATGGAGCAGGCAAGGACAATGGGAATCAAGCTCTTACATGCAAAGGGAGATGCTGAGTTGATTGTTAAGCAGATAAGAGGTCTCTATCAAGTAAAAAAGGACAAACTTCAGCATTATAGAGATCAAGTCTATTTTGCTATCTTGGATTTTTCAGCTTTCTTGGTATCTTACATTCCGAGAGAACAAAATTCTAGAGTTGATTCACTTGCAGTGACTGTAGCTTTGTTAAATCTAGATCAGCCTCCCACATTTTTCAGATAGGGGATTACAAAGTTGAGATGGTCTTCCGCCCGAAGGTTCCTGATAACGTCCAAAAATGGCAAGTTTTTAATGATGACAAGTAGATTGTTGCATTTCTCCAACAAAAGGACAACTTCGAAGAGATCTACTATGAGGGAAGCAATTCACCTCCGAGACAAACTACTGGGAGAAATGGATGCAGATCGTCTCAGGAAGTCAGGAGATTATCCAACTAAAGGGAAATAAAATTCCTAAAGGCTTGGTATCTCTTGAGGAAATGTTCGACAAGCATGATTAGATGCTTAAAAAGAATGAAGAAAGTGGGGAAGGTTCTTCCTCCGATACACAGTTACTAAATTTGGGAGCAAGCAATGACCCCAAATTAGTAAATCTGGGAAAGTGTTGTTTAGAGGTAGAAAGAGAAGCTTTTATAGAGCTTCTTAAGAAATACATGGATGTTTTTGCTGGTCTTACCAGGATCTAAAAACATATCAGCCTGCAGAAGTTCAACACTACATCCCATTAAAACCGAACAAAAGCGTTTCAAGTAGAAGGCTGCGCGGCATAATCCTACTATTTCCGAGACCATCTTCGCAGAGATCCGTAAGTCATTAAATGCAAAGATAATTTATCCCATACATCACTCTGAATGGTTAGCCAACATAGTTCATGTGAGAAAGAAGAGTGGCGAAATTAGGTTGTGCGTAGATTTTCGCAACCTCAATCAAGCCTCGTTGAAAGATAACTACCCCATCCCCATCATGGATCACACTCTGCAGGTGGTCACTGGATCTGAGATGCTTTCCATGCTTGATGGTTTCTCAGGCTACAATCAGTCAAGGTGGCTGAAGAAGATCAATATAAAACGGCATTCATTACACCTTGGGGAACTTTTGCTTACCAGAAAATGCCTTTTGGTTTGATCAACGCTGGAGCTACATTTCAAAGAGCTATGGATTTAGCTTTTGCTCATCTCAAGGATATAAGCATAGTGGTGTACCTTGATGATCTGATAGTCTTTTCCAAGAACAGAAGCACACACATTTCAAATCTGGAAGAGGTTTTCATACAATGCCGCAAACATGGTATTTCTCTGAACCCTAAGAAATCTATCTTTGTTGTAACAGAAGGAAAGCTACTAGGACACATTGTCTCCAAGGAAGGAACCAAGATAGATCCGGAACGTGTCAAATCTATTCAGACTTTGCCATTGCCAACATCCAAAAAGGGGTTCACTCTTTCTTTGGTAAAGTTAATTTTCTCAGGAGATTCATCCCTGACTTTGCTGAGCTGACTCATCATATCTCAAATATGATGAAGAAGACACAAGATTTCAAATGGAGCAGCGAAGGGAAGGAAGCTTTTGAGAAGATTAAGGAGGCCTTGTCAAAAGCCCCAGTCTTGGTTTCACCTGAATTTAGTAAAGAATTTATTCTTTACTGTTATTCCTCCGAACACACCATGTCAACAATCTTGATGCAGAAGAATCAAGAGGATGTAGAAGCTCCGATTGCTTTCATGAGCATGCCTCTCAAAGCTTATGAGTTGAAATATACTCCAATGGAAAAACATGCATATGCAGTGGTAAAGGCATGTAAAGCATTCAGGTACTATATTCTTTCCTCACATACTGTGGTCCTGGTTCCAGATACTGCAGTGAAATCTATTCTCACCCAACAAGAGTTAGGGTTGTTAAGAGGCACATGGGTGATGAAAGTTCAAGAATATGACTTGGATATCAAACCTACAAAGCTGGTTCGAGGAAGAGGTTTGTGTGAATTGATGACAGAGATGAAAGCAACAACGCCAAAGGTAGATCAAGAAGAGGTCGATGAAGATTTGCCTATGGTCCTTTTTATAGATCTGGTGGAAGAGTGGTACAGTAACATTGCCTATTTTCTGACTTATGGAGAATGCCCGGATCAACTTTCTCGAAAAGAGAAACGTACTATTAAACTAAAATCCAAAGACTTTGTTCTTTGGGATAATGGTTTATACAAAAGAGGGATTGATGGCGTATTTCTCCGATGCGTAGATAAAGCTCAGCAGGATCAGCTCTTGAAACAGTTTCACAACATGGCTTGCGGTGGTCATTTCTCACCCGAGTCACTACTCACAAGATCCTCCGAGCAAGGTATTACTGGCCCACACTTTTTCAGGATACTGCAGAGTGGGTATCTAAGTGCCAAGCGTGCCAACACTTTGTTGGGCATGTAAAATTGCCCGCATTACCTTTAAAACCAGTTGTAATTGAAGAACCCTTCTAGCAATGGGGAATGGATTTTATTGGTATGCTCAACTTGGCCTCCAGTGTCGGCCATCACTATATTCGACAAATTCACCGATTATTTCAAGTAAGTGGGCGTAAGCCATTCCTGTTAAGAACGCCACTTCCGCGGAGGTATGTAATTTTATAAAGGAAAATATTGTTGTTAGGTTTGGCGTGCCCAATAAAATAGTAGCAGACAATGCTCCAAATTTGTCTTCTGAGGAGTTGGTTGATTTCTGCTACACTCATGGGATCCAGCTGGTACATTCCTCCAACTACTATCCACAAGGGAATGGCCAAGCTGAATCAAGTAACAAAAATTTGGTGACTATCGTGCGAAAGCTAGTAACTGAGAATCAAAGAACTTGGCATAAGAAGTTATTTGATGCATTATGGGCCGATAGGATTACACCAAAGAGGGCTATAGAGCTACTTATATGGAAGAGACACAGAGCGCCTCTTACCTTGAAGCTGCCCTACCTTTGACTTTAGAGCCCTAGAGGATTCTACATTCAATGATGCTATTGAAAAAAGGATAATGTATCTGACTGAATTGCGGGAGGTACAAACTCAAGTTGTAGATAAATTATCAAAGCATCAAAATAAGGTGAAAGTTATCTTCGACAAAAAGGCCAGGGAAAGAAAGTTTGAAATGATTGGGTCCTTTTATGGGACAAAAGAGAGAAACAAAAGGCATGCACGAGAAATAAATGAAGGTCTCTTTTTATAATTTTTTTGATATTCTATTTTTTTGCAAATTTCTGAATAAACAATGCTGAAACAAACCCTAGATAATAACAAATAACTGAAATATGCAAAATTGATAATACCCAACTGTAAATTTTATTCAAATAAGTTGATTACAAATTTATTGCAACAAACCCTAACTGTAAAGTCCACAAATGATGAATTCAACAATAAATACCAATTATGAATCAATGGGATAAGGTACAATAGTCTATAATGGTCCCAAAAGATGGTACAACAAGCTGGAATTGCTGAATATGTTTGTTACGGAAGGTACAACCAATGCTTGAGTATGACCCCACCCCCCAGTATAGCATTGGATTCACTTTGCGGCGATCGACACACCCTTGAATGATGACGCTAACAACAAAGGATGACATAAACCCAAATGCCAAGCACTCGAGGTACACCAAAGCCCGAAAGTGACACCAAGGTACAAAAGGTACATCAAGGTCTGCACACAACCCTAGATGGGTGATGCCAAGATTGGAAATGGCCACAAACCCTGAATTTTGATCTTGAAAACAACAATAATTCCTCCTCAAACCCCAATGCACCAATTTGGCAAATATTTCAAACCCTATATAGGGTCACACACGCTGAAACTACAATGCGGATCCTAATATGAAGCATAATAATGATTCCTGGATGGAATCACCTCATTGAGTATAAGGGTTTTCTTCCTCGAGCCCGTTCATCGGAGAGTTTTCGTCCTCGATGTTGAAAGCTTAAACGCCCTTTCAAACTCACACGATAAAAGATGAATGATCGAATGGAATGCTTTTCAAAAGCCTAACACCCTCTTTTATAATTTCTTTTCACCCTTTTGATTAAACTCCAAAAAGGAGTGCCCACCTTATAATTAGACATTGTCATTCTCTTTTTAATAAAGTCACTTTTAAAATTGCTTTTGGCCTATTTAATAATAATTACACTTAAGTGCCCTTTTTCACATTATAAAATTAAATTACTTTTAAGATGCTTAAAATAATATTATTAATTTATTTCCCTTGTTTTATTCCCTGCCTACGAGAAATAATGAATAGGCTAAGTAAGACCACTTTATTAAACCGCCACTCAAATCACACGATAAAAGATGAATGATTGAATGGAATGCTTTTCAAAAGCCCAACACCCTCTTTTATAATTTCTTTTCACGCTTTTTGATAAAACCCCAAAAAGGAGTGCCCACCTTATAATTAGACATTGTCATTATCTTTTTTAATAAAGTCACTTTTACAATTGCTTTTTGGCTGATTTAATAATAATTACACTTAAGTGTCCTTTTCACGTTATAAAATTAAATTACTTTTAAGAGCACTTAAAGTAATATTATTAATTTATTTCCCTTGCTTTTATTCCCTTAGCCTACGAGAAATAATGAATAGGCTATGGTTTTTTTCCGCTTTTTAATTTTGAAAAAGGGGACATGACAGTCGCCCTTCCTAGAATTGCTTGCCCTCAGCGATTGCGAATTAGGATGTTTTAAAATTTCAGCTCCTTCCCATGTCACATCCTCTATTGGAAGATCTTTCCAACGTATCAAATATTCTGTTAGACTTCAGTTTCTCAACTTCTTCTCTCTGATATCAATGATAGCTTTTGGAACCAAAACCAAGTTGCCCTCATCATCCAACGGAGGCAACTCAACTGAAGGAATGATGTGCTGGCCTAATGCCCTTTTGAGGCATGAAACATTGTGGATCTTGATATATTCTAGCAATTCCCAACTCATAAGCAACCTCCCCAATCCTTCGCTTGATCCTGTGAGGCCCATAAAAGTGAAGCTTGAGCTTCTCATTACCACCCTTCTTGAGAGAATATTGTCGATAGGGATGTAATCTCAAGGAAACCATGTCCCCAACCTCAAAAGATCTCTCAGTACAGTGCTGGTCTTCTTATAACTTCTGGTGATTTTGTGCATGTTGGAGGTTTTCCTCAAGTATTTTCAATATATCTTGACTCCTTGTGACTAAGTCTCTTTCCCCTGGCACTCTACTATCTGTAATGACCAAGTCCACAAAAGAAAGAGCATCATAACCATACAAAACATTAAAAGGAGTCATACCAATAGACATATGATATGTGGTGTTGTAGCAATACTACCCCATGTAGAGCCATCTGATCCAAGTTGTTTGATGCCCTGCTCCTCAATCCATTTATTCACAGTCTCTGTTTGTCCATCTATTTGAGGATGGTAACCAGTATTGGGAGTCAACTCAACTCTGTCAAACAAAACAACTCTTGCCAAAACAAACTGAGGAACTTGTTATCCCTGTCACTCACAATATTCTTAGGCAATCCATGTAGTCTAAACACTTCTTTGAAAAATAAATCAGCCACTTGTGGTGCCTTGAATTCAGCTGCAATAGCAAATAAGTGTGCATATTCGGTAAGTCTATCAACTACCACAAAAATACTACTCTTACCTTGAACCTTTGGGAGTCCAGTGATGAAATCCATAGAAATACTCTCCCATTTATGATTTGGTATGGGTAAGGGTTGCAACAAACCAGCTGGAAATGCCTGTTTTGTTGATAGGTCATACACTCCCTAATGTATTGAAGGACCTCTCCCTTGAGTCCTTTCCAAAAAAATCTCTCTAATATGCTCGTAGGTCTTGAAATACCTTGGATGACCGGCTAATCGCGTATCCTATACTGCCCATTAAAATCTTATGTTTTATCTTCGATTCTAGTACAAGAAAAAATATGTTATTATAGAGGATAATATCCTCAACCACCTGTATTTGTCATCTTGTATCTTATCCTCAAGGATATTAACTGTGAAGGCATTCTTGGCATACTCTGCTATAATAGTAGCCTTCCAATCAGCAGTGATTTCTGACATAGAACATAAAGTGGGTTTCTGGATAAAGCATCAACTACAATATTGTTCTTTCCCTTAACATACTCTATGTCAAAATCATAAGCTTGAAGCTTACTTACCCATTTTTGTTGCCTATCATTCAAATCTCTTTGGGTGAGGAAGAATTTCAAACTGTTATGATCAGTCTTGACCACAAACTTTCCACACACCAAGTATTGCCTGAATTTTGCCAAAGCATGCATGATGGCCAACATCTCTTTGTCATATATGGAAAATCCTCTTTCCGTATCCTTGAGTTTCCTGCTCTCAAAAGCTATGGGATGCCCCTTTTGCATCAATACTGCTCCAATCCCTCTTCCGATGCATCACACTCGAGCACAAATGGAATTGAAAAATCAGGAACAACTAAAACTGGGCATGAACTCATTACCTCCTTGAGCTTGTTAAAAGCTCTCTATGCTGATTCTGACCAACTAAAGGCTCGTTTCTTTGTCAAGTCAATGAAAGGGACAACCAACTGTGAAAACCCTTTGACAAACTTTTGTAATAGCTGCAAAGACCAAAGAATCCTCTCAACTGTGTCAATGTAGTCGGTGGAGGTCAATCCATAATAGCTTGAATCTATGTATCTACTTGTATTCCTTGGGTACTAATGATATGGCCTAGATACAAAATCTCAGTCATCCCAAACTCACACTTAGACTCCTTGGCAAAGAGAGTCTGCTGCTCCAAAATACTGAACACTGTATCTAGATGTCTCAAATAGTCTTCCCATGTCTTACTATAAACCAAGATGTCATCAAAATTAGTTGGTGCATTAGTCAAACCAAAAGGCATGACCAAGAACTCAAAATGCCCAAAATGACACCTGAAGTTTATTATCTGTACATCTGCATCCGTCACACGGATTTGATCGTAGCTTTATCTCAAATCTAACTTTGAAAAGTACACAATTCCATGAGCCTCATCAATAAGCTCATCGATCTTGGGAATGGGATACTTGTTTTTGATGGTTTTCTTATTCAATGCCCTGTAATCAATGCACATCCTCATGGTTCCATCCTTCTTCACAAGTACAACTGATGAAGTGAAAGGACTAGAACTAGGCTTGATGTGTCCCATCTCCAAAAGCTCTTTGATAGCTTTCTCTATCTCCTCCTTGAACCCTCTAGGATGGTGGTAAGGAGTAGTCATCACTGGTTTGGAACCCGGTTCCAACTCTATCACATGCTGGAACTCTCTATCGTGGCAATCCTGGAGGTAAACCACCAAACACTGCGTTATGCTTGTCCATGATGGACTGAATGTCTATGTGATAGGGTCTTTGATATGTGGGTGTATCTGTAGTGCTCACCAAACAATGAGCTGCCCAAGCTATCTAGTCTCTACGAAATGACCTCTCCATCCTCTTAGAAGTGACAACTCTAGGACCTCCATTGGAAACACCTTGAAGCACTACCTCTTTCCCATCTGATTGGAATTTCAGCTCCATGGTCCTATAATTTTGTGTAAATTCCTTAAGGGAATGTAAGCACTGCACAACTAGTACCATGCCGGTCTCTCCTATTCCCACCCCATAGAAGTCATCATACACCTTGGTCCGCAAGTGTCACATCCAACTGCTGAATCCTCCTAGTGCAATGAATAGTAAAGCCATTTGCTACAATAACATTGTACCCATCAAATTCCTCTATTTTTCAATCCTTTTCTCGCTACTAATCCCTCATCTATGAGATTGTGGGTTGCACCACTATCAATCGGCAATATAATCTTGTGCCCTTGTAATAGTCCACGAACTTTGAAAGGATGATATCTGGGAACACTAGATAGTGTAGCAAGTGTGCCTCCCGAAATGTCATCTTCTTCCCTCATCTCATGATCAAGTTTTTTTCTGCAATCTTTGTCTCTGGTTCCTCTATTTCAGAATCTCCCTTAGAAACTACCTCTATATAGTGTACATGTCCTTTCCCAAGGCACCTATGACCAGGTTCCCATGGATTCTTGCAAGTGAAACAAAGTTTCTTCCTTCTAAGCTCATTTCTAGTCTCTATATCCTTTCTTGATCTCTGGGGATAGTTCTTCCTGTGGATTCATTGCTTGCTGAAATGGCTTTCTCTTCTGCCTATATGGTGGTGTTCTTTGCTGCCCTACAGGTGGAGTACGTGAAAAACATAGTTTTAGGTGCAGAAGACTCTAAGTTCAAAGCCCTCTTAATGGCTTCCTGTAAAGAAAGAGGATCAAAGGCTTTTACCAAACCCTTAAGTGGTTCAGTTAGCCCCTCAACAAATAATACAATCAGTCTCCTCTCAGTCACATCAAGAAACATAACAGATAATCTCTGAAACATTGCAATATAATTGTCCATAGTCCCGTTTTGCCAGGCTAACTCCCTTAAATGCACCTTAGGATCTTTCTTGTCAAACCTCTTTGTCAACCTCTGGTTGAATTCCTCCAAGGTATTGATAGATCCATGTCCTTGGGTGACATACCATGTGTAATGTCCCCTTTTTCATTCTAGCACCAATTGAAGACTTCATACCATTCTCTTCCCATGGCCAAGAAGGATAAGTGAACAAGGGAAGTAATTGAGCTTCATTTCAGTTTTCTTTTATTATTTTTAATGTTTTTGTCATATCTCTTTCAAGGGCTGAAACTGAAAAAAGGAAACCACACAAACCCAAGTGAAGTAAATTTTGATTTTTATAACAACTGTAATATTTCTTAAAACCCTAGCAGCAAACTGTATAGGGACTTAAATGCACCATAAAACCATGCACAATAGCTTGAAATTACTTCTAAATAATTATTTCAATCATGGCAACCAATACCCATCCAATTTGCAACAAGAAATGGAGAAAACCAACAATGATACACTGCTGTAATTAAATTTGTGACAACAACAGGGCAGCCACAAACAAGGGCTAAAAACAATAGATAAACTCCTCCAAAAATAGCCAAATTATGGATTCCAACCTTATAAATTATGGAGAATCAGAATATCAAAGAATATATGAATTATGTGCCATAGAAGGCACTAAACCACCACCAAACCCTAGTCACTCTCCTAGGGAAGAGCTCTAAAAATCATGCAAAACTTTCGTAATCTTTCTTCTTAATGTCTTTGGTCCAAATCAACAAGAAAGTCTCTAAGAGATGTCTTCAATTCACCAACATGGAGAATTTTTGTTTTCCACCAAGCCACAAGGAAGGTTTCCGTCCTCCTTGGATGCCACACAAGAGGGTTTTCATCCTCAAGTGGAATGGTATTGAGCAATCAGCCCAACAAACCAAGTGTAAGTGTAAAATGTGCCAAAGATGATCTCCAAATGAGGCCATACAACCTCATTTATACTCCTTGCTTGGCGCCAAAGGCCAAATAGATGAGGACTAACCTCTTAAGCTTCACTTTATCTTTTAATTTGCCTTTTTAATTCCTCCAACCCAGCCGACCTACCTCATAAAGGAAAAACACTAAAAGAAAACATTAAAACTAATAAAAGAAAACTGAAATGAAGTGCAATTCCTTCCCTTGTTCACTTATTCTTCTTCACCACAGGAAGGGAGTGGCAAGAAGTCTTCATTTGGCCTCAATTCGAAAAAGGGGACATTATAGTTTTTCTTTGGTGTTTTACTCCCTAAGGTAGGTCGATCAAGGTTATGAGATTCCCAACAAGGAATTAAAATATAAAGTGAAGCTTGGAGGTCGGTTTTCACCTATTTGGCCTTGGTGCAACCAAGGGATATAAAAGGAGGTCGCTTGGCCTCATTTGGATCATCTTTGGCACATATACACTTACTATTTGGTTTTTGGGCTGATTGCTCAATACCCTTCCACTTGAGGACGAAAACCCTCTTGTGTGGCATCCAAGGAGGACGAAACCCTTCCTTGTGGCATAGTGGAGAATGAAAACTTTATATTGCGAATTGAAGGCATTTATTGAAGACTCTCTTGCTGATTTGGATCTAGGGCATCAAAAAGAAGACCTACAAGAGATTTGACATATTTTTGGAGCCCCTCTCCTAGGGAACAACTAGGGTTTGAGTGTGATTTGGTGTCTTCTAGGGCACATAACTCATTTATTCTTTGATATTCAGACTTGGCATAATTTATAGGGCTGGAATCTATCATCTTTTGTAATTATTGGGGTTTGGAGACCTTCGTTTTGATCATTTCTATTGGTTGTACTTCTATTGTTTATAATTAATTTTCCAGCTGAGTATTTGATCAAGTTTCATGGTGAAAAGTGGCTTAAAATCTTCTTAAAGTGTTTTCCTATGTTGTTGAGTTCTTTGATGATCTTTGGGTGATTTCTCACTAATTGCAAGCTGCTGTTATAAAAATCAGATTGCTGATTTACAACTGTCATAAAAACCAGTTGGCTGATATAAAATCCGAGTTTAATCATTTGGGGTTTGTGTGATTTCCTCCTTTTTCAGTTTCAGCCCTAAAAGGGATATTAAGTTGGTATCGAGCATTGATCCTCGCAACTTGGAGGGGTTTCATTCAGAAGGAATAGATAAATGGTAAACATACATTTTGATGATGCTAGGCTTGAGAGGGTTGCCCAAGGGCAAGAGAGGTTGGCGGATATAATGGCACGGCTGATCCATAATATGCATCCAAGAAGTGCTTCAAACAACAATCTTCAACCACTGAGATCCGTGATGGATCCTACAACTAGGGCTTTTCAGCCTACCTTCCTCCCAAGGGAAGGAATCATTCCGAAGGATGATACATGGCATTCAGTAGGGCACAATATTGCGGCCATCTATGAGGAGTATAGGGCCCTTCTCGGATGAGATTCGTGATGCCCTATCACTTGCAAAGTTCATAGGAGTGAACAAAGGAAGAGCAAGGCATGGACCTAGATCTCAGACACCACAAAAGGATCTTCAACATGCTTGGAGAAAGGAAGAGGAGAAGAGCTTCCAAATTGCAATGGTGGAGCAAGAAGAAGAAATAAAAAAACAAGAACAAGAGAAGACCAATATGCAATGTGAAGGTAAAGATTCTTCAACAATAAATGATGTTTTATTAATTTCCAATGATTGCATGTGGCGGCAAGATAGTGAAGGAAAATCAAATCTACAAGAGATTCATGAGGTTGAGATTCGGGATGACCCTTTTGAGAGGCATGCCCTTCAAAAGGAGGCCTCACCTAATACTCATGTTGGTTTTCAGTCTACTGGAATTTACATATCAGCAACAAATGGTAAGCAATTTAATTTATTGCATCACCCTCACACTATGTATTTGCAAGGGTTTGATCATCATGAGAATTATTCTAACAAAGATGAGAGGATGAAGGGTACTAAAGGGAAAAATAATCTTTTCCAAGAAGCCCCTATCCATCTTCCGAGCATTCCAAAGATTGGATCAAGGAAAGAAGAATTCGATTTGCATAGTTATGATAATGAACAACTTGCTGGAATTTTCAGAACAATAGTCAATAAGAGGCAAGTTGATGGTGTACATGACTTTGGCAAGAACCATGAAGATGTTCCATGCGAGTGTCAACAAAATATTGTTGAAGCCAAGTGGAAAGAGCTTCACTTGTTGAATCTAAGGTGAAGGAGAAGGTTGATCCTAATTCAGAAATTTTGAGTCACAAGGTTGGAAGTGTAGAAGATATCTCAATCATTCCTCATCCGACAAGGGAAGGTGAACATGTTGAGGACAGCCTAAGGTATGATAGTAATGATCGTATTTCATATTTGTTAATTTCTCCTATGTCGCTGCAATATATTTCTTATCTTGAGCAACGTGTTGAAATTGATGGGAAGATGAATGGTAAGCAAGCTAGGTGTTATTTTTATAATCAAGATTGTATGAATCAACTTGCTATGGTTTTATGGGACTCAAGTTACTTTCAAGATTGCCACTTTTGGATGTATGTGAAGGTTATGGATAATTCATCCACTGAAAATACAAATTCAGCTTGCTACAAGGTATGCAATAATTCAATTTTCATAAACCAAGGTGAATTAATGTATCATGCCATTATTTGGGATTGGTTCTTTAAAACATGCCTAGCAAGAATGCCTGATGAGACATGGATTCAATGGGAGTTTTGTGGCGCAAGTCATCCTTGTCACACGATTGAGAGGAGCTTGGAAATTTGAATCATGAACCCCAAATCATTGTGGAAGTTGTCTCAAATGTTGTGGCTGTTATGACCAACATGTTCAGCTGGTTCCACATTCTATTTGCAGCCACCAAGTGGATTTCGATCATAAGGGGTGCTCTTCTTATAGTGACATTGACAAGGTAAGGGTAACTCTCACAAGTTGTTTGTTGGCTACTACAATTCTGAATTTGAGTAATGAAATGCAATACTACAACTAAGATGAAATGTTTTTCCCAATCTCATTTGTTGGGTTGTGCATATCTTCTTGGGACAACAATAGAGGGGCAGATTTAAAGACATTCTTTTTATTTGAAATGGTGTGTAAGAGGGTTCACTCATTGAGAACAATTAAGGCCAATGTTCCAACATATTTGGTATTGTTTGGGATGAAATTCCGGGCAAAGTATGGTTGTTATACTTACATACCAACACTCATAAGTTCTGATCCGAACCAAATTTTGAAGAGATTAGTTTGGGGCAGCTTGGAAGCATCTTTTGGAGGCCAAGGTAATCATTATGACAACTGTTGTATTTTTGTTTCATTCGCTGTCTGCAACAATTTCAGCTCCCTATCCATTCTTTTGACAACTAGAGATGAGTATCCAGCCATGAGGTTAAAGGGTTTGCAATCTAATATCATTATTGATGTGTTTTCAGCTGTTATAAGAAGGATTCTGACCACTATCCTTCTGATTTTGGGGAACAAAATACATGGTTACAACTGTGTTTGGGACAGCCTGAATGAACTTTTGAACATCCATCACTTGAGGGGAGAATATGAGATGATTGCAAGCATTGAAAGAGAACTTGCCATCATATCCATGAGGCATGAAGAAGCAACGATGAGGGTAACTCTTGTTTTCATTAATAAGTTTGTTCCATGTGCAGGTACAGGTATTAAAAGAGAAGAGCAGCTGAGTTTGTTTCTCACCCAATCACATGGGGGAGCATATGGGATTGCAGTTGAAGACAGAGAGTTTACAATCCTTGTATGGGTGCCTAACACCTCTACATCAATCATATTACTGAAGCTTACATGGGTTTGTCATATTTGTATCATTTCTATACTGCTGGTCACAATATTTTCAGTCATGAACAGCTGTATCCATGTGCAATTTAAGAAGGTTTCCTTGCATGGTAATGATAGTGGTGAAGCTCCACTAGTGAAGACACTCCTAGCCATCCTAGTGTTGAATTGGATGGAATCCCAAGTGATTTATGGCTGTTATGACTTATTTTCAGCCTACATGCAAGTTGTGTTGAAAGATGTCCTCATGTTTTGGATAGAAGGCTTCATTGAGGGAGAGCATATAGATATGGGTGATGGAAGGAGTAGACACCGTGATCATTGTGGGCGGAAGTTGTTTCCCTTGACAGCTATGGGATTCAGTTGTTTTGGTATGATGGTATTTGGGCATATAAGCTTGTGTTGGCAAGAGCTCTTTCATTTGACAAGTACATGATCTAGATTATTAGAGCAACCGAGTTTGCAATTGCTTTAGGGCAAACAATTTTGGGAAGGGAGGATTGCAATGTGCCCTTTTTCATTCTAGCACCAATTGAAGACTTCTTGCCATTCTCTTCCCATGGCCAAGAAGGATAAGTGAACAGGGGAAGTAATTGAGCTTCGTTTCAGTTTTCTTTTATTATTTTTAATGTTTTTCTTTGGTGTTTTACTCCCTAAGGTAGGTCGGCTAGGATTATGAGATTCCCAACAAGGAATTAAAAGATAAAGTGAAGCTTGGAGGTCGGTTTTCACCTATTTGGCCTTGGTGCCAACCAAGGGATATAAAAGGAGGTCACTTGGCCTCATTTGGATCATCTTTGGCACATATACACTTACTATTTTGGTTTTTGGGCTGATTGCTCAATACCTTTCCACTTGAGGATGAAAAACCCTCTTGTGTGGCATCCAAGGAGGACGAAACCTTTCTTGTGGCATAGTGGAAAACGAAAACTCTCCATATTGGCGAATTGAATGCATTTATTGAAGACTCTCAATGATTTGGATCTAGGGCGTTAAAAGAAGACCTACAAGAGCTTTGACATATTTTTGGAGCCCTTGTTGAACCACAGTCAATAGTGGTGTCATTGATGTCAAATGACATTGATGGAAAAAGGTGAGATTGGTGAAGTGAAGCTCAATCTGAGTCCTCTCAAGCAAGCAAGGTGTGTGGTGAGTCCTCCCAAGGTAGTATGCGAGACGGGGGTCAAGCATATGTGAATCGTATATGAGGTGTTCCAGGTCTAAAAGTCATTTATATATGTTCTAAGTTCTCATAAGATCCGTACGGAGAAAGCAAAAATTTCAGGTACTTTGAAAATTTTGAGTATATTGTCTTTTCAGTGTATTGCAGAGATATGATGTGCCAAGACTGCGAAGAAATGGAGTAAAGTAGTCCCACAAACCCGTAAAGAAGGATTGAAGAGTATATTGTGGATATACGATGTGGCAAGACTACAAGAAGAGCAGTCTCGAAAGGAGATACGAAGTGCTAAGACTGTGAAGTGATGAAATAGAGCAGTCTTGAAATCCCGAGTAGAGTCATCCCGAAACCCGCAAAAGAGTGTGTATTGCGGAAATTCGATGTGCCCAACCGCAAGTAATGGGGTCCCAAAACTCAAGTAAAGAAACTCCGAAACTTGCAAATCGAAGAGAAGGTGAGGTGTAATGCGGGATGCGATGAGGGACAACCGCAAAGCAATGGAGCTCAAAAAACCCGCAAGCTAGGTCACTCCAAAACCCGAAAGACGAAAGGGTGGTATGCGGAAATGCGATAGGGCACAACTTTGAAGTAATGACCATTCGTAAATCTAAGTAAAGTAACTCCATGGTGTCCCAGTTTCACCCCTGAAATCTGAGACTACCCCATGTAAAAATTTCGTACTTTTAAAATAATGGGTCGTTTTGTGTTTTTATTGCCAGAAAATGTCTGTATTGCATCAAGATATTCCCAGAGAGTCATATGAGCCAATTTCGACAAATACCCAGATGCCCAAACGCGTTTTATCCCTTCGCCAGGGTTTGTCTGCGGGAAATTTTTATTTAATTATTTTAAGCCCCGTTTGAGGAAAATTGTGCTCCGGTTTAACCCTGTTGTGGTCTTACATGTCGATATTCCCATATACCAGTAGGGTTTCCACCAGTAATGAATCCTGGGCTTTATCTGTGACTTCTGGCAACATTTTGCATTTTTGGTGTTTTCTCGTTTTGTTTTCTGTGAAATTTCTCTAGGTCAATTCCTTTGCCGGTTTAGTCTGTTTTCTTGCCTAGAGTATCTGGAGATCATCTATGGACATCATGCCAGAAGGAATTTTCCACAAGAGGTCTGGTTCTCTCTAGAAAGACGAAGTCGTGCACAAAAAAGGCCTCTTCTGGGTAGGTCACATTTTTGGGAAAAGAAGGTTTTAAGCTACAATGGGATTTTTGGTGGCAGCAGGCAGGTGGGAATTTTGTACCTGCCTAGCAGGTACTTTTTCCCATGAAAGCAAAGTCACTTAAGTCATAATGGGAAAATTAGAGGCAACAGGCAGGCGGGAATTTCTTACCTGCCTTGCAGGGTGAAAATTCCCATTGTGAAATAAAAGAAAATCACTTAAGGCATTGATGGGAATTTCTTACTTGCCTTGCAGGTAAAAATCCCATTATAAAAGTCAAACAACTTAAGTGGATCATGGGATTTTTGGAGCTGCGGTGCAGGGTAAATAATCCCATTGGAAATTGACTTTTAAAAATAGAATTCACCCTTGCCAAAAAGTGCGACCCACCTTGGGTGAATAAGAATGCATTTAATAATATTTATTAATGTTTATTCACCCAATTTTGGTGCCCAAGCATGAGGAAAAGTCAACGCAGGATGAGAGGATAAAGGAAATTGGAAATAGAATTCTAAAATTAAATAAATTTAATTTATTTAATGCAGCCCTCTATCATGCAAAAAAGTGCGACCCGCCTAGAGGAGAAATAATACTTTTTAAAGTATTTATTGATGGAATTAATTCCTATTTTTAGTGCATGAGGTCAAAGCACACTGTGAAGTCAAAGTGGACTGGAAGTAGAAAGATAAAATTAAATAAATTTAATTTATTTAATGGCAGCCATGAGCATGCACAAAATAGGCGCCCAAATTAAAGAGAAAAGCATGATTTTTAATTAATTAATTGCGGAAATAGGAAGGGCAATTATTAATTATAGAATGATGAAGGTTATATAAGCATGGGCTGCCATATTAATGGAGTTATTAATTCTTTAGCAAAGGAGTGCAGCCTGGCAATTTTGGCGCCCAAAGGAGGAATTTTGCTCGAAGGTGTTTTCACTGCCGGAAAGCTTCAAAGTTTGGTGCCTAGGTTTGAAGGAGCTTGATTTAAGTCTGATTAATTGTCTGCATAGTAGTACAGGTGCTCAGGTGAAGTTGACAATATTCATGCATGCTTTGCATGCAAACAAAACCTCAAATTTTGGGGCAGCAGGCTTGATATATGCAGATTTTTATAATTAAAATCAAGTGTTCATGTTCCGGTTGTCGTCTTTGTCTGAATTAATTGCAGGTATTCATTATAGGTGCTTATATAAGAGAAAGGGAGCTTAAATCAATGTCCAATACATTGAATATATCCTCGAACTCAAGAAATCCCCATTTGCAGATTGTAAGGAATCCGCCGAATAAAAAGAAAAAGAGTTGCTCAGACAAAGATTGCTCTGGCCATGGCGAAGCATGATGAAAGAAAAAGATCAAGAGATCATGCATAGCTTCCAGATCCAGATCCATAATTGCAAAGGCTTCATCCTCTTGTTTCGAATGCAGCTCGTGAAGAAGTCAATGCATGGAGAATTCCTTCCAGGACCTTGTGCATGTTCTCCCAATCTTCTAGTTGAAGCCTTCATTGAATTTGCATTCACTCGGAGTGCTTTCTAGAATTTTTAATTGCTCATATGCAATTAAAAATAAAAATGATGAGTTATTTACGTCAAACATTGCACTGATGCATGTACTGGAGAAGAACTACAAAAGTTTCAAGGATAAGAGGGAAGATAAGGCAAAGGCAACACCCTTAAGAAAAATTCCAGATCCAGATAGCTTCCATCCAATGCTTCCCGATTCAGTTTGGTGAGAATCAAAGGCAAAAGAATCAATGCATGCAGAATATGAAACAGGATAAGACTGTAGCTTTCCTCTTTCTTCTTCTTTCTCTTATTTCCTCCGACAAAGTAATTGAGCCATCAATTAAATTATAAAACCTAAGTGATTGGTTTAAAAGCCATTACTTGAAGAAGTCAACTACTTGGAAATAGGTGGCAGACATGCAAAATAAAAGGTTTTATCTTTAGTTGCAAATCATGCATGTCATGCGAAAGAGGAATTGTTGTTGCGAGACTCACAAAGCACCCCGGATGCGATCGGGCTTCTAGGTTGATGTTCGAGCATCCAGGTGTGATTGCACAACATGGAATCCTTTCTCCAAGCGTGGGACTTGTAAAGATGAGAAAAGATTCTCCGAGAGAAGGCTGGTTCTATTCCTCTGTTCGAGATGCACACGAAAAAAATGCAAAGGGTTTGCTAAAACCTAATCTAACTTGCCAGGAGACGGGGTAAGAAAATGCATAGAATAAAACCTAAACTACAAAGGTGATGCACCGAGGAATGTTAAACATTCGTTTTGCAAATTTAACACGAGACCACATAGATGCAATACAACCACCATGCACAGGTAACCAAACCGCAATAAGAGATCAAAATGACAATGAATGAATACATGAGAGGGTTGAGAGTCAATCACAACACATATATTATTACTCAAGAGTCGATACTGATGCGTTGCGGTGGCCAAGAGGCAAAAGGCGGCATTACTGACCCATATGGGAGGTTTGAAAGCTCCACAAATTCTCTGCAAGCGAGGGAATAAGGGAGGATGCAAAACAAAAATGTCCGACCCCTTAAAGGAGCTCTCTTTACAATATATATCAAGAAATGAGAGAGGAAGAGAGAGGAAATCCAGAATCTGCCCCACTTCTTGGTAGCATTTAAAATCATCTCATTATGACGAAGCGGCGGATCTGGCAAAACGGCGGGTGTCTAATAGGAGCGGCGAGCTGTCTGCTGCATTAAAGTTGGTTGTTGAAGCATTACTTCATCCTATCACCATGGGTCGAGACGTTTTCTTAATTTTCTCCTCAAACTGCACCAAAATGTGAGATTGATCCCAGAATCATGTAGAGAATTTCAACACTTTCGTTGATATAAAGAACGTCTGAATCCGAGCTCTGGATCGAAAGATACGAAGGTCGAAGATTTAGGGCACAAAGCAGCAAGAACAGGTTTTAAAATCTTTTCCCGTGCTCGCCATCTGGGCGACACGTGGCGGCCCCTCTCTCACATTCACCGAGTAATTCTCTCTCTCCACCTTTCATTGCGGGCTTTCCTTTGAAATTTCCTTGTGGGCCCTTAAACTTGGACACGTGGCCTTGCGTTCATTGGTTCGGGCTTTTCCTCGAAAACTCGCCCCTTTGACTTTTTGGACCTTTTTCCTTGGCGACACATGTCATGCTGTGATTTGTCTACGGCTGCCAGCGGATTTTCGCATCCACCGCGTCCTTTTGTCCCGGATGTCCCAGTCTTCTGATTCTCTTTTTCAGGCGAACCGGCCGGTTCGCGTCCTCCGCGCACTCTTGTCCCGCTTGCTCCCGGTAAAGGACTTGGACAAATTTTCTTTCTTTCGGCCGATTCGGGCATTTCGCGTCCATTTGTCCCAGATGTCCCTTTTCTGTTTGGGCCGCCTGGAGGCTTTTCGGCCGATCCGCGCCTTCCGCGTATAATTGTTCCAACTGTCCCAAAGGCGGTCTTGAGCAGGACTTAGCCAATTTTACGATTTTCTCCTGAATCAATCTACTTGCTTGGAACTAAAAACTCTGATGCATGTTATCAAATTAACTCTGGGGGGTGAAATTTGGATAACAATTTGGCGACTTTTCGGGGTCACCTGCCTGCTAGGTAGAAGATCAGTGGCCTTTTAGCGATCCATTGGGCATGGAGTCATAAGCAATAACTGAAATGAGCACGATCTTGCCGCAACTCCCTCTACGAGAGCACGCCGAATTGTAAAAACTCAATCTAGGAGCGACAAACTGCGCCCAAAGCACTTAGGGAAACCGAAACCTAACTACAACAAGACAATGTGCATACGCACTTAGAGGAATTGAAATCTAGGCTAATATTTACAAGGGTGAACCTCTTATTTTCGATGTTGAATGTTTGAGATAGATTCCATTTACTTTGGAATCTGCGAGTTCTTCACCGTCCAATGAGGCCAATTGGAAAGCATTGCTGCTCTTGCACTTCGTGACCATGTATGGGCCACTCCAAATGGCATCAAATTTTGAATGTCTTCCCGGTTTTGCTCTGTCCACATCCCATTTCAACACTAGATCTCCAACTTGAAAAGATCTATCTTTGGCCTTCTATCAAAGGTTTTCTTGATCAAAGCTTGATCCTTTTCCATTGCTTGGGATGCCCGATTTCGATCTCTTGCAGCTCCATCAACTCTGCATACCTCACCTCCATGGGCTCAAATTCAAGTAACTCCAGTGCTTCATGAGTTCCATGTTGGCAACTCAAGTGACATGGGCAAGATTGCCTCTCTTCCATAGACAAGCTTTGAATGGAGAGTTACTGTGGATCTTTTGGGAGTGATCCTATCACCCATAAGGCTGATTTCACTTGGTATGCCAAGACCTCGATTCTCATCAAGAGTTCTCCTAATGATTCTTAGCAAATTTTTGTTCGTGGACTTTGCTGTCCATTACCACATGGGTAATAATTGGAAGAGGTGCTCAAGTAGATTCCGTTCTTGACAGCCCATTCTCGTAATCTTGGAACCTACGAATGCCAATGCATTGTGCGATATGATAGTGGCGGCACACCACACCGAACACGGTCACTATTCCTTCATAAAATTCTAGTATATTAGACTCGTTTGCCTCTTTCGGCGCTCTTTGCTTGATCCACTTGGTGAAGTAGTCCATTGCCGTGAGAATCCACTTGTGGCCTTGGCTTGAGTTTGGGTTGATGACCCCGATGAAGTCCAATCCCCATTGCGAGAAATGGTTGGTCAACCAAGATTGGGTGTAATGGAAGCGCCATGCTAGTCTTTTTTGCACTGTGAAGAGTGCACATTTCTTACATTTTCTTATCCATGTATAGCGGTCATTGAACACGTGGGCCAATAATACCACTGCCTTTATTATCTTGAGAGTCACTACTCGTGAGGCAAAATGTCCTCCGAGAATCTCCATCGTGAAAATCTCGTAACACCCTCTCAATTTGACCGGTCCCAATGCACCTCAATAGAACCCCATTGATGTCTTTCTTAAACAAAACACCATCAACAAGCACATATGGAATGGCTTGTAATCTGAAGTATCTCCTCTTTGCTTTGCTCATTTCCTGGAGGGCATAGTCCTGTCTGTAGGAAGTGTATCATATTCTGAGTCCAACAAGGGGTAGGCACATCATCATTTTCATGTTCTTGGCCATCTGTAGTACGAGCAGTCTCTTTTTCATCACCTGCTTCAACCTGTTGACTCAAGGCTAGCTGTTCACATAGTCCCTTTCCACGTACTAGTTTGGTGACCTTGATCTCGATGTCATATTCCATGACATGAGTTATCCACCTACTGCGCTTCTCATTCAGATCCTTGTTTAGAAGGAAGTCCTTGACTCCCGCATGAGAGACCAATAATTGGATCTTGTTGTTTGAGACTAGGTGCTTGAATTTCTTTAAACTCCTGATCACTGCAAGTACATGCTTTTCAATGAAAGAGTATCTAGTTTCGTATTCCTCCAAGCCTTGACTGAAGAAAGCAACTGGTTGTTCTAATCCTTCTTTGTTTTGTTGTGCCAGGATTGCAAAAATTGTGTCTCCACCACCGAAGGCATATAGCACGAAGTCCTTGGAGAAGTCTGGATTGACGAGAGTTGGGGCTTGAGATATAGCCTCTTTTATTGCCTCAAAACTTGCCTTGCCTTCAGATGTCCACTTAAATGCCATGCTCTTCTTTAACATCAACGTTATTGGCTTTACGAGAGCTGCAAAGTTTGGAACAAACCTGCGGACAAAATTGATCCTTCCCAAGAAGCTTTGAAGAGCCTTCTTGTGACTTGGCAATGGCAATGCTTGAATTGCTTCAACCCGTTCTGGGTCAATCGTCAACCCTTCCTTTGAAACAATATGGCCTAGAAGTTTTCCCTCATGAGCCAAGAATATGCACTTTTTGGGATTCAATGATACCCCAAATCTTCTACATCTCTGAAATACTTGCCTCAAATGACAGAGGTGATCCGCTGCATTTTTTGAGAATACAGTGATGTCGTCAAGATATATCAGAACTATTTTGTTGATCAACCCCTTAAATGCCATATCCATTGCCCTTTGGAAGGTGGCTCCAGCATTTGATAGTCCAAATGGCATCTTCTTGTAGGCATAGGTCCCCATTTGGTGGTGAAAGCCGTCTTGAATTGGTCATCTTCTTTCACCATCACTGATTATACCACTGATTAGCCATCTAGGAGAGAGAATCTCTCGAACCGGATCTACTTGCAATATTTGTTCCATTGAAGGAAGTGGGTAATGGTCTTTGAGAGATGCCCTATTGAGGTCCCGAAATCTACACACAACCTGATTTCTCCGCTCTTCTTCCTGACCGGAACCAAGTTTGCAACCCAACTTGAGTGCTTGATCGGGAATATAATGCTTGCCTCTATTAGCTTGTTAAGCTCTCTCTTCATTAGAGGCTCAATGTGAGGGTTGTGAGTCTCTGCTTACCTTTGATGGGTTTAGCATCTGGATCCAATTCTATGGTATGTTGTGCCAACTTCGGATTGAATCCTCTCAAGTCTTCATAGCTCCAAGCGAAGACATCTGGAAATTCTTGGCAAAGTGTATGAAATCTGATTTCTCTTGCTCAGTGGCCACTTTACCAATTTGAAGTATTTTGCCTTCCCAACCGGAATTGGCTCTGAATCTTCTCTCTTGACCTGTATGTTAGCCTTTTCCTTACGGAACTGGTCGTTAGGGTTGAAGATAGACTCCAATGTTACTAAACCCTTAGGAAGCTTGTTTGTCTGCAACTGCACTACTTGATCCCCATACTGCTGCTCTAATCTGTCCTGATTTCTAGCTGAGAATTCAGCCTCTTCCTGTAGAAAATTGACGATCTGTTGATCGTTCTCAAACACCTGCCAGCTTGTGTTATTATCTGGAACTGCTGGCCTCACAATCACATGGATATGTGGCTGTGTTTTTTCCCTTTTGATGTTGTCAACCACATCAAACGTTGCTCCAATTCTTTGCGAGCCTATCTCGGCTTCATTTTTCTTCACAGGTATGGACACAATGTTGAAAGCTTCGAAATCCTCAATGAGGTCCCATACCCTATTCTTGTAGCTCCTCAGCAAGTCGTTCTTCGTAGCATGTTGTCCTCTAACTTGGTTGACGATTAGCTCACTATCCCCGAACACCTGCAAGTTATTTATCCCCTTTTTCCTAGCCCAATGAAGTCCATGAATCAAGGCCTCATATTCAGTTGTGTTGTTTGAACAAGAAAACTGGAAACGAAAAGCTGAATAATATTTGATGCCTTGAGGTGAAACAAGCATGGCTCCACCTCCTGCACCTTGCCTACTCCTTGATCCATCAAAAAACAGCCGCCATACCTCATTGTCATCATTATGGCTTGGCTTGGTGATCTTTAGGCAGGTTGATTTTCTTCGTGTATACAATAGACTCCCAACTCGAGATTCTTCTACTTCTTGATAGGGATCAAAAGCATGTATCTTGTTTGCCCATTCATCGAGAGTTAGGTCCGGATACTTCCACCTTGGTGTCGGCCTCACCAAGACTAGGGTGATCTTCTTGATCAAATCTTTGAGCAATTGACATTAATCGACTAGGAGTGTAAGGCTCAATATGGAAGTTTGCAATAGGTTCGAGACCTAATTGTAGCCTTAGTTCTATACCTTGTTCTAAACAAAGCATGTGAGACCAATCAGCGAGACAAATACCCCCAATCTTGGTGTGTGAAGTCCCTTGACAAGCAAAGGGCAAAGAGTGGTGGAAGGTCTATGATTGATATATCTTGTAAAGACAACAACATTTGGACATGCATGCGAGGTAAGACTCAAGTTTTTAATCACTCCAACTATTGCTTATTGCTGTGTCCCATCCAATTGCACTACCCCTTTAGATATTACTTTATATTGGAGACCAGTGATCAACTATTTGCTTGGGCATCATTGAGCTACTTGCCCCGGAATCAATCATGCAATTGTGTACTAGTTTATCCCCATGATTAATGAAACATAGAAAGGAGGGGGCTTGACATTTTACCTTGTTGCCCTCCATGGCTTCCTTCAGGCTGGGCAGCATTTGTAAGCACTTTGTCTTGCATCTGAACCTGCTGATTCGAAGTTGTCCAATCCTTCATGGCAGCTTGCAGCAGATCTCTTTGTCCTAGGATGGATAGGGATTCCCACATTGATATATTGACGTTAGTCTTCTTCATATGTTCAATGATATTGAATGGGGATGAAGTATCCTTTTGTTGTCCCTTGGTTTGTACACTTACTCCTTGTACGTGGGCAGCAACAGCTGGCATTTGAGTTGGCCTAGGGGCTGTTCTTGGCTGCCCTTGTGTATTTGAAACTGGACTCTGCTTGCCAATCATTTGTGGAGCCGTGGAAGGTGGTGGATTGGCTGGGGCTAATGGCTATTCTTCACCCAAATTTCTCCTCTTTGACCTTGTGTTGGCTGCGACACCTTGAGAAACTGCTTGATTCATGCCACAGAAATCTTCTGCTTGCCAGTTCACCAACGTGGTGTCATTTGGGGCTGATTGCTGTTGGAATGTTTCTTGTTGTTGACTGTTTCCTTGACTGCCCTCGCCCTCCACACCAGTAGTTGTCACCATCAGTGCTTGATTGAGAGCACCATTGAAACACATGGATTGGTTATGAGGCTCGTTGCATGGAAAGCACCAGTCATATTCCTGAGCAATGTTGTTCTGTGTTGGCACTAATGCCTTAGAGGCAGATATAGCATTTGGATTATAGGGCTGGAATGGTCTATTAGAGGGAGGCCTTGTTTGATTCACATTTGCAACTGGATTAGGTGGTCTTTGTGGTTGGTATGGCTGCTATTAGGTGAGCTTGAGGTTGATAGGAAGGTCTGAAACCTTGGGCTTGTTGCCTCTTAATAGTAACCAGCTCATTTCCCAAATTTTGCAACTGTTTCATGACCTCTTGGAGTTCATTCGAAGCACTTGGAGATGAAGTGGAAGCTTCACTTGAACTCTGATTTCTAGGAGTGGGAACAGGAGCCAAAGTGGGTGCTTGACTAGTGCTTGGATTTTCTAAGTTTGGATACAGGGCATGGGAGGCCTAAGAGCCGGTTACCACTTGAATAAGACAGTTTTCGGCTCTAATGGCAATGTTATAAGCCATAGGGATTGTTGTGCCTCCCATGGACTGAATTAACATAGAAATATCAGAATTCAAAGCTTTAAGGTAATATAGAAAAGCACCTTCTGCTTGTGGCTTTTTTGCCACTAGAATCCTATCCCAAGACCTTTGAAATTTGAAGTTGAAGTCGGTCACCTCGTTGGGGGCTCTCTTGATAGTTGTCACTGCTCCAAAAAAGAGACAAGTTGTCTCCCTTCTCTCCAAATTGCTCGTGAAGTGCAATACACACGGTGATTCCAGGTTTGTGATAGAACCACTCCAAGGCTCCTAAACCATTGTAATGCTTTACCCTTGAAGGAAGATGCCGATAACTTGTGACCACTTGCATTTCGTTGATTTCATGGATTGCACAAAGGTTAGCAATATCTTTAACATGATCACCTGGAGTAGTCTGATTTTCTCCGGTGAAGTAGGGAATGTTCTTCAAGGCTGCAATAGGAACTGGATGTTGTGCATTGAGAGCAAGTGGGCTGCTGCCTGTGAAGTTGACGTAGGGATTGTTCTGAGCCATTCTAATCGGTCTTAAAACCCTTGTATACTGAATGAAAGGCCTATCAGGTGGAGGAGTTGAGAGAGTTCTGTTTGGTGGAGATGGAGACCTTTGAATCCTTCTTCCTCTTTGCCTTCTTCTTGGAGATAACTGCAGGTATTCAAACAACACTTCTTCTTCTCCGACTCTTGACCTTGTGGTGATTCTTCTCATGAGTTTTCAGGCCTGCACTGCTGAAACCAGTTGATTCTTCCCCTTGGAGTTGCCAGATATGCAAATAATAGCTCTTATAAGCAAGAAAACTGCAGCAGATGCATATCAACTTTGCTGCAATAAAAATGAGACCTCTAAGTCCCACCGGGCGTGCCAAAACTGTTGTTGCAGACTCACAGCACCCCTGGATGCAAGATCAGGCTTCTAGGTTGATGTTCAGGCATCCAGTGTGATTGCACAACATGGAATCCTTTCTCCAAGCGTGGGACTTGTAAAGATGAGAAAAGATTCTCCAGAGAAGGCTGGTTCCTATTCCTCTGTTCAGATGCACACAAAAAAATGCAGAGGGTTTGCTAAAACCTAATCTAACTTGCGAGAGAGACGGGGTAAGAAAATGCATAGAATAAAACCTAGACTACAAAGGTGATGCACCAGGAATGTTAGACATTCGTTTTGCAAATTTAACACGAGACCACATAGATGCAATCAACCACCATGCACGAGTAACCAAACTGCATAAGAGATCAAAATGACAAATGAATACATGAGAGGGTTGAGAGTCAATCACAACACATATATTATTGCTCAAGAGTCGATACAAGATGCATTGCGGTGGCAAGAGGCAAAAAGATCGGCATTCTGAACCCATATGGGAGGTTTGAAAGCTCCACAAATTCTCTCGCAGCGGGAATAAGGGAGGATGCAAAACAAAATGTCCGACCCCTTAAAGGAGCTCTCTTTACAATATATATCAAGAAATGAGAGAGGAAAGAGAGAGAAATCCAGAATCTGCTGACCACTTCTTGGTAGCATTTAAAATCATCTCATTATGACGAAGCGGCGGATCTGGCAAAACGCGGCGGGTACATTGTCTAATAGGAGCGGCGAGTATGTCTGCTGCATTAAAGTTGGTTGTTGAAGCATTACTTCATCTATCACCACCATGGTCGAGAGACGTTTTCTTAATTTTCTCCCTTCAAACTACACCAAAATGCGAGATTGATCCCAGAATCATGTAGAGAATTTCAACAGCTTTCCGTTGATATAAAGAACGTGCAAATCCGAGCTCTGGATCGAAAGATACGAAGGTCTGAAGATTTAGGGCACAAAACAGGCAAGAACAGGTTTTAAAATCTTTTCCCGCGCTCTGCCATCTGGACGACACGTGGCAGGCCCTGATTCACTGAGTAATTCTCTCTCTCCACCTTTCCGCGGGCTTTCCTTTGAAATTTCCTTGTGGGCCCTTAAACTTGGACACGTGGCACTGTTTCATTGGTTCGGGCTTTTCCTTGAAAACTCGCCCCTTTGACTTTTTGGACCTTTTTCCTTGGCGACACATGTCATGCTGTGATTTGTGTACGGGCCTGCCAGATTTTCGCATCCACCGCGTCCTTTTGTCCCGATGTCCCAGTGCTACAGTTCTCTTTTTCGGGCGAACCAGCCGGTTCACATCCTCCGCGCACTCTTGTCCCGCTTGCTCCCGGTAAAGGACTTGGACAAATTTTCTTTCTTTCGGCCGATTCGGGCATTTCGCGTCCATTTGTCCCAGATGTCCCTTTTCTGTTTGGGCCGCCTGGAGGCTTTTCGGCCGATCCGCCTTCCGCGTATAATTGTTCCAACTGTCCCAAAGGCGGTCTTGAGCAGGACTTAGCCAATTTTACGATTTTCTCCTGAATCAATCTACTTGCTTGGAACTAAAAACTCTGATGCATGTTATCAAATTAACTCTGGGGTGAAATTTGGATAACAGGGAATTCTAGGAGGGAGATCGCAGATTGTTTCTTTTTCGACTTCCACATGTGTCGACCACTGAAGCTTCCTATTTGTAATTTCCCTCTATATGCTATAAGTAGAGGAAGAACCTACGAGTTAAAGCATCGAAATTTGTAAGCAACATTCTTGTGTTCCGGACTTTGTCTTTGAAACCATAGCTATTTGAAGCAAAGGAATAGAAAGGAGCAGATTTTCGGAGAACTTTGTGTCATAGTGCATTTTGTTTCTAGCTTTTGTCTTAGATCTACTTATAAACTTTGTGTTATTCTAGATCTAAATATCGAAAACCCTTTGCTTATAATTCTATGTTAATATCTATTGGTTTTGTCTATGTGCATGCAATCAACTCTGTGATCTATTGATTGGGTTGCACATCTTCCCTCTTTCTTTCCTGTTTTTATTATTTTCCTTTTTCATTAGATATTTCCTTTCTTTAACAGTGCTTACTTTAACTGCCGAAAACTATACAGCTATGGTTCATGAGCTGCATGGTTAAAGTAAAACCCCTAAATAGATACTAGCATACTTTATTGACAAATCTTACACAGGAGCCTCACCGGTAAATGAGGGAGATTTATCTCATGACTGCCTAGGTTTTCAGCTATGCAAAAAATCTAGCCAACACTCCAAAACCCGCAGAGAAAAGAAATTAAGCGAGCTACTTGGTAAACCCCGATTTGCAATAACTTTCGCTCATGGTGTCGAATTTCAAGCTTTTGGACTTTTTGGAAATGGCATTTCATCCTCTTTAGCAATGAAATAAGAAAATTCAAGATTGAAGGAATAATAGAATGTCATAAAAGGAATCTTGAAAACGTCCTCATTATAATGATTGAGAAAATCATGGAAGAATGTCAGATAATTTTGGGAAACTATTTTGTAACGTGTCTTGCATTCACTGTGCATGCGAAGAGGAATAAATGCAATTAAAACAAAAAAATCAAGAGTCGAGAGAAAGGGAGGAATACTTGTCTATTTAAGCAAAAATTAGATGTATGATTAGTCTTGTTAAAAAAGAGAGCAAGGGTGCAGCTGTTTTCAAATGAAGATCTGATGATTGAGTGTGAGGTTCAAAAACAACAAATCAGATAAATGAATGCTTGAAGAGTTGAGAGAGAGGCAAGGAGACTGCTGAATATTTGATCTTGAAGAGTGAGCTATGAGAGCAAGAGAAGAGTGATCATAATCTATCAGATAAGCGATATAGGATCTATATGATCAATTTGTTTGTAATATCTCTCTAAGTGGGTGCTTGATTATAGGGGGTGGGTGCTCCTTGCAAGTTGTAGCTTGCCAAACTAGCCTGAGTGGGTGCTTAGCTTTCTTGAGTGGGTGCTCAACAAAACCAAGATTATTGTAAACTTTGGAATTGGTGTTCCTAATAAAGCCTTGGTTTCAACATGGGTTTTCTCCTTTATGGGTTTTCCATTATAAATCTTTTGTTGAGTTATTGTTTTCTTGCATGTGGTTAATCATATGTTCATGTTACAACTCTCGCTCCCTAATCAAGTAACTTTATTTTGAAGTGCTTTAAAGTTTTGATATGCGTGATTCACCCCCTCTCAATGCTTGTGATTTCCAACAATTGGTATCAAAGCAAGTCCTTCTGGTGGAAGATTAACATCTTCAAGGAGATCCTCTCTTCACAAACATGGCAACCAATCAAGCACAAAGTGGATTATCAATGTCAAGATCACCTCTCTTCAATGGAACAAACTATGCCTTCTGAGTATAAGAATGAAGACCTATCTCATGTCACTTGGTTTTGACATATGGGAAATTGTGGAAAAAGGATACACTCCTCTAACCACTCCAATTACTTCTACAACAGACAAGGCAGCTTATGAAAGCAATTCAAGGGCCATGAATGTCATCTTATGTGGACTAACTGAAACTGAATTTGTGAAGGTAATGCACTGTACCTCAGCCAAAGAAACTTGGACTAAGCTTCAAAGCATTTATGAAGGAGATGACAAGGTCAAGCTAGCCAAATTGCAGACCTACAAAGCTCAATTTGAGAGCCTAAAGATGAAAGAGGATGAGAGTATTGCATCCTACATGCAGAGGGTGGATGAAGTAATTAATATGATCAAAGGCCTAGGTGAGAAGAAAGAAGAGTCTATCATAGTACAAAAGGTCCTAAGATCCCTAACTCCTAAGTATGATGCAAAGGTCTCAGTTGTTGAGGAAGCAAAAGACATGAAAACCTTGACATTGGATGAACTACAAGGTATCCTATCAACATATGAGATGAGGACAATTGGAGCTAAATCTACTAAGAAAGAAGTTGCATTCAAAGCCAACAAAGAATCTCAATCCAAGCAAGAAAAAGAAGAATCAGATTTGGAGGATGAAGAAGATGATGAGAAGATTGAAGCAATGTTCGTGAGAAGGCTAAGCAAAGGCTTAGGTAAGTACAAAGGTAAACTTCCATTCAAGTGCTTTGATTGTGGACAAGTAGGTCATTTTGTTGCTAAATGTCCAAACAAGAACAAGGAAACTCAGTCTGAAGAAGGCCACAAACATAACAAGAAAAAGTTGAATTACAAGAAGAAAGATGGTAAGAAGAAGTTTTTCAAGAACAAGAGAAACTTCTACACAAAGGAGAAGTCAAGTGAATCTGGATCAAGTAACTCAAGCAACTCGGAAAATGAGGATGATGAAACTCATTCTAAATCCTTGTTTATGGCCATGGATATCCCTGAGGAATGCAACACCAAAGGAAAGAATGCAGTTGATTATGAAGATTCTGATGAAGAAGAGGCAAATGTGAATCTAGAAGTTGAACTTGTATGTTCTCTTGAAGAGTTAAAATTGTGTAGAAGAAAGAACCAAAATTTGAGATGCACTTTGAAATATTATGAAGAACAAATTCACATTTTTGAAAGGAGACAAAGTCTAAAGGAAGAGGAAGAAACAAATGAGCTCAAAGAACTTGAATCTCATCTTGAAAAGATCTCTCAATCCTACAAGGAAAAGGAGGATGAATGCTTGAACCTGAAATCTGACCATGCTGAAGACTGAATTTGAACAAATGACTAGAAAACTCAAGATGTATGAGAAGCTAGAAAAGAGCTCAAATGTCTTGACTGATATATTGAGTACTCAAAGGGATACAAATGACAAATCTGGAATAGGTTTCAAGGAAGAAAGAAAAGAAGCTGAACCAAAAAGGACAAGTCTACACCAAGCATCTCTCATGCTACAAAAAAAGAAGCCACCAAAACTGTCAAGAAGAAGAAAAATGCTCCCAGAATCACCTATGCTATGAGGTACTCACACTCTTTCTATGGTTATTGCTTTTCATGTAACATGTTTGGACACAAAGCTGCTAAATGTAGAAGATATGCTAGGGGATATGGAAGAAACTACAATTCACAAAACACTAGAATGAATCATAACGTTGTTTGCTACAAATGCCACAAGGATGGTCACATAGCTATGATGTGTAATCAAGAACCTCCTAAACAAAACAAATGGATGTACGTTGTGAAGGAAGAATCCAACAAAGGGAAAGAATCGGTTTGATTGTACAAACTACTTTTCACATACAAGATGAAGAAAAGATCTGGTATTTAGATAGTGGCTGCTCTAGTCATATGACAGTGACAAAAACAAGTTTATCTCTTTATCAAACAATGCATCAGGAGCTGTTAGGTTTGGTGACAATAATTCAACAAACATTGTGGGAAAAGGAACTCTAAGTCTTGATAATGGCAAAACAATCACTGAAAATGTCCTATATGTTGAAGGTCTCAAGCACAATCTTTTAAGTGTAAGTCAAATGTGTAAGAAAGGTTACAATATGATATTTCATGACAAAGGGTGTGAAATTATTGATGGTAAATCAGGAAAGAAAGTAGCAAAAGCCAAAAGGACCAAGAATAACATGTATGTACTCAAGGAAATAAACAAAGAGAAATGCTTTACAAGTAAACTTGATGACAACTGGTTGTGGCACAGGAGATTGGGACATATAAGCTTTGAAAATCTTGTGAAATTAAGTGCTAAAGATGGTGTTAGACATATGCCAAAAATTGTAAAACCAGCAAATACTCTTTGCAAAGCTTGTTTACATGGTAAACAAACAAGAAGATCATTCAAGTCCAAGGAGTATTCCACAACTAGACCTTTGGAGCTGATCCATACAGATCTTTGTGGGCCTACAAGAACTGAAAGTATACAAGGAGATGTGTATTTCATGCTTCTAATAGATGACTTCACTAGGATGACATGGGTAGCTTGTTTGAAGCACAAATCAGAAGCTTTGGATAGATTCAAATCCTTCAAAGCACTTGTGGAGAATGAGAAGAACACCAAAATCAAATGTTTGAGATTAGATAGAGGTGGAGAATTTTGGTCCAATGAATTTGATGAATATTGTGAAGAACATGGAATTAGAAGACAATTCTCAGCCATTAGGACACCTCAACAAAATGGGGTTGTTGAAAGAAAGAATAGGATTGTGCAAGAAATGGCTAGAACTATGTTGAATGAATCTAGACTTCCTGATGGCTATTGGAGTGAGGCAGTTTGTACAACTGTCTACATTCTAAATAGAGCTCAATTAAGAGTGAACAACAAAACACCTTATGAACTTTGGAAAGGAAGGCCAACAAATGTGAAACACATAAGAGTCTTTGGAAGCAAATGTTATATCAAGAGAGATGAAGACAACTTAGGAAAATTTGACTCTAGGTGTGATGAGGGCATATTTCTTGGATATTCAACAATTAGTGCTGCCTATAGATGCTACAATAAGAGGCTACAAAAGGTGGTTGAGAGCACAAATGTAAAGGTTGATGAGTCTTATCCTTCAAAGTCTAGCACTCAGCCTAAGGACAGCCATGAAGATCAAGAAGATGATGAAGAAGTGGAATGTACACGTGAAGAAGTGGAAGAAAGACAAGACACCAAGACACCTTCAAGACAAGTTAAGAGGGATCATCCAACAAATCAGATCATTGGAAGCAAAGAAGGAGGTATTCTCACAAGAAGGAAGTTAAGAGATCAACAAAACAATGAAGACATAGCACTCTTATCCATGATAGAACCCAAGAATGTGGCAAAAGCTAGCAAGGATCAACATTGGGTGGATGCCATGAATGAGGAGCTTGACCAAATTGAAAAGAATGAAACCTGGGAGCTTGTACCAAGGCCAAAAGACAAGAATGTGATAGGAACAAAATGGGTATTTAGAAACAAATTGAATGAGAAAGGTGAAGTGACAAGAAACAAGGCAAGACTTGTATGTAAAGGTTATGCACAAATGGAGGGAATTGATTTTGATGAAACATTTGCACCAATGGTAAGGATGGAAGCAATCAGATTGTTCTTGGCATATGCACTTACAAGAAAATTAGAGTTTTCCAAATGGATGTCAAGTCTGCTTTCCTAAATGGCCATCTAAGTGAGGAAGTATATATTGAGCAACCTGATGGATTCTCTCTAATTAAGATAAAGATCTGTGTGTAGGTTGAAAAAAGCTTTTTGTATGGACTCAAACAAGCCCCTACAATGTGGTATAGTAGGTCAAACACATATCTCATTGAAAAAAGCTTTAGAAAAGGTGTTGCTTGATAATAATCTCTACCATAGTTCGCATACTCGTACTTGGCAAATACTTGCACCCCCAAAAAAACTCGGCAATATTCGGTCAATACTCAGGAATACTCAGCAACTTAAAAAATACTCAAATTTCAATAAAAAACATAAATTTTAAGCAACACATAGCTACTAAATGTATCAAATGAGCCCATAAAATGTTGGAGAAGTGTTTTCTATTAGATTTGAATACAAATACAATACAAAATCGCATCATCATGCGAATACAACAGCCGACTGATAAGTAATATGAATTTATGATGATTGACATTGAAAAATATCATCATAAATTTCATATCTATGCAAGTTACAATATACAATAAATTACATTTTCCTCTTCCCCAATCTAGAGAAATATTGGGGAGAGGGTTTAGTGCCTCTACTAGTCCCCACACTTGGCTGCGTCTCCTCGCTCCTCCTGTAGAGGTCAGTGACTTTGGCTCGATCCTGGAACTAGATGGTGGTGCTGGTGGCTCCTCTGCTGCATGTTGGAGATCACCTCCAAAGATGTCATCCAATCCAATATCTCCTCGAGTCCTGCTTTAGTGCTTCTCATGCCGTAGCTACTAAATGTATCAAATGAGCCCATAAAATGTTGGAGAAGTGTTTTCTATTAGATTTGAATACAAATACAATACAAAATTGCATCATCATGCGAATACAACAGCAATGATAAGTAATATGAATTTATGATGATTGACATTGAAAAATATCATCATAAATTTCATATCTATCAAGTTACAATATCTGATAAATTACATTTTCCTCTTCCCCAATCTAGAGAAATATTGGGGAGAGGGTTTAGTGCCTCTCTAGTCCCCACACTCAGCTGCGTCTCCTCGCTCCTCCTAGAAGGTTGTGACTTTGGCTCGATCCTGGAACTAGATGGTGGTGCCGGTGGCTCCTCTTTGCATGTTGGAGATCACCTCCAAAGATGTCATCCAATCCAATATCTCCTCGGAGTCCTGCTAGTGCTTCTCATGCCGTAGCCTCCCTCTCAAAAGAAACAATCTCGTCCTTTGTGAACGTGGGGTTTTCCTCTTCTTGCCCAGTCCACTCATTGTATGGATCTATCTCATCCAAATCAATGAGCTCCTCTGATGTGGCTTCCACTTTTCTTGTGCGAAGTTGGAGATTGTATTGCACAAAAACCAAGTCGTTGAGTGTTTTTGACTCAACTTGTTGCGCTTCTTCGTGTGAATGGCCTCAAACAAACTCCAGTTGTGTTCACATCCAAAAGCGCTACAAGGTTGAGATAGAATTATAAGGTCTAGCTTTTGAAGATGCGGGGTATTCCCTCTCGAATTCTCCCACCAAGAACCTACAAACAAGATAGTAAAATTATAAGTAATTAATAAAATCAAATCATAACTAATATGTAACTTGGTAAACATTCTAATTGTTATTACCTACAGTGAATGCGTGGCTCTCCCTCAAATAGATAGCACCGAAGAAAAGAGCCTCCCCCTAGCATGTTTGTAACTCTGCAGCTCGAAAATGACGAGGTCTCTTGTCTCAACATCTGGTATCATCCTCTCAATACATGTTGAAAGGCCCTCCATAACCTCTCCGTTCACATCTGTGAAGCTGTTAGAGTAGAAATACTTGGGGTTGAGGTAGTACCCGCTACATGAATAGATTGGTGGAGTTGATTGTTCCACCTTCGATCAATAATGTCCCAAAAGGGACCATATCTGACGATATCCCCCCTGTAATAGTTTTGGATAGACTCTTTGGCCCTATCCATGGCCTCATATATAAACCCCATGGGGTTTTGCTCCCCATCAACCAAACGCAAAACCCTCACCAATGGCTTTGACACCTACACACAAATTAAAATGTAAGGTTGCAAACTTACAATACATATTACAAATAAAGTAAAAAAGTGAAAAGTAAAACAATATATTTATAATTTAACAAATTAAAATAAAGGAATGAAATATAAATCGAAGTTTGAAATTACCTTGATGATCTCTATAGCTCTCTTTGCAAAGATATCATCAAAAACTATCTTTGCAACCCTCTCTCCGTCAGCTTTCTTTGAATATTGTGAGTCTAGCCATGCTTGACTCACAAACATTTGTTTCAAAGGTGTCAACAAACTAGAAATACTTTGCAACTGTCAAGAAGTTAGTTGCAAACCTTGTGACTCCGACTCAACAAGCTCTTTCCCCTTTGTGTGTTCTCTCATCAAGCTCAGAACCCAAGGGTGATTGTATATGTACTTCGTTATGGTTCTTGCATCTTCTATAATCGGCCTCACCCAATCAATTTTGCCTATGTCCTCCAAAAGAAGGTCAAGGCAATGAGCTGCACAAGGAGTCCAAAAGAGTGATGGATGTCTCTCCTGCAGTAGTCTCCCAGCCGCCACATATGCTGCTGCATTGTCTGTGACAACTTGCACAACATTTTGTACACCAACCTCTAATACAACCGTCTCTAACATAACACTCAAATTCTCTACATTTTTATCATGTTAGAGGCATCAATAGACTTCAAAAACACCATCTCACCATTTGAAGCCGCTAAAAAATTAACGAGGGTGTGGTTCCATCCGTCCACCCATCTGAAAGAATGGTGCATCCGAATTTTTGCCATTGTTTATTTTGCTCTTCTAGAATGGTAGTGGCATCTGCAACTGCACCCTCAAGCAATTTCCCACTCAAATCTTTTGGAGAGGGTGCCTTGTACCCTTTCCCCGCAATCACAACGCTGTTGTCACTAAATACTCCCAAGATGGGCTCTTTGCCACATCAACGACATGTTGTAGTTACGAAATTTGCACAGGCTTTATCCACTTCCTCGTGCATATCTTTGTTCCATGTTGTACCTTCCAATGAAGGTTGTGCTCTAGGTGTGTTCCTTGCCACAAAAAAGCTCTGTATACCTTTGCTTGAACTTGATGGAGATGCACCTCTTCCGCTCGTGACGCGTGGACCACAAGTAGAGCCACAATTGTTGCCGCATCATCCTCTAAATCCTCTGTCATAGCAGCCCCAGGTCTAATAGCTTGTGCTATGGCTGCCTGCACCCTTGCCCTCTCTAGTTTCTTCTCCTCTAGCTCTGCCAACTCTGCTCTCATCTCTCGCTTTGCCTCTTCCGACACGTTGGGGCAAACCGTAACATCTCGGCAAACAATACATGAAAGGTGATATTTCAAATGATTGATGCCTCCAGACATTTTTCTACCACGAAATTGCAAATAACTTCATTTTCAGTAGCTCCACGTACACCATACTTCCATGCTTTGGAACGGGCATTCACAGGAACAGTCCTTGCTAGTGATGTTGACCCAGATGCCGAACTCTGATGCCGAGCTTGATGCCATAGTGAAGCTCTAATTTGCAACACAATGCACATTTAAAAAATTAGAAAAACGTAAGCTTAATTAAATTTAAAAAAAAACGTGCTTGAATAACAAATTTGCGTAAAAAAACATACCTCTGCAAATGAGTATAAAAAAATTACAAGCATTCAATTTTACATTACATGTATTTAGAATTACAAAACGAATCGATTACAATACACATACATAAAATTTAACTAGTTTACAATGAATTTGCGTTAAAAAAAAATACATACCTCTGGCTGCAAATGAGTATAAAAAATTACAAGCATTCGATTTTACATTACATGTATTTAGAATCACAATATGAATCTATAAAACCTAAATAATATACACAAAATTTGAAAAAACTTCAAAGAATAAAAAAAAACCTACCTCCAAATGCAATTCTCTTCGAATTCGCTCCAAAATCCACTCAACACAAGCAATGCAAGCTCAAATGGTTGTGTGAGTGAAAATGAGGGAGTGGAGGGCCTTAAAAAGAGAGAAAACCGTGTAAATGCAACGTGTTTTTAGCGTAAAAGCCGTGTAAACGCGTTTTACCAGCGTGGGCGAGTTTTGGCACTAAGTACTCGCCACAACTCGGCAAGTTTATTTTTACGAGTTTTTGGCGATTTATTCGCTTTCTACAAATGCTCGGCGAGTATTTGACAACTCAAATGAAGTTTTCCAACTATGATCTCTACATCAAAAATGAGATCATCTGCTCATTGTCATTGTATATGTGGATGATATCATATTTGGAGGAGATTGTGATAAGATGTCTCATGAATTTGCTTTGATGTGATGAGAGAAGAGTTTGAAATGTCTATGCTTGGGGATCTTTCATTCTTCTTGGGCTTATAAATCAGTCAATCAGATCAAGGCATCTTCATATCACAAACCAAATACATCAAGGAAATGCTAAAAAGTTCAGGATGGAAGAGTGCAGACCTATAGGTACACCAATGGAGGTGGGATGCAAGTTGAGCAAAGAGGACAACTCACCAAAGGTAGACAAAACCTTGTATAGATCTATGATAGGCAGTCTTCTCTACTCTACTGCATCAAGACCTGATATCATGCAAGTTGTGGGTCTTGTTGGGAGATTTCAAGAAGATCCAAGGGAAACACACTTCAAGGAAGTCAAAAGAATATTGAGATACCTCATGGGAACACTTGAATATGGACTTTGGTACCCTAAAAGCAATGATTTCAACATAAAATCATACACTGATGCTGATTGGGCAGGAGATAATGATGATAGGAAGAGTACAAGTGGTGGTGCATTCTTCGTTGGCAATTGTTTGGTATCTTGGTTGAGCAAGAAACAATATTCAGTAGCACTTTCAACATGTGAGGCAGAGTATATAACAGCTGCCATGTGTTGTACTCAAGTTCTTTGGATGAGACAGACATTAGAGGACTACAAGGTAAAATTTGATGGCCCAATTCTTTTACTTTGTGACATAGAAGATTATTAGTGTCTCCAGGAGGAACCTTGTGTTCCACGCAAAGACCAAACATATCCCAATAAGGTTTCACTTTTGAGGGAACAAGTGAATGATAAGAAGATCCACCTAGAATATGTAAGTACAAAAGAAGAGATTGCTGATATAATGACTAAGCCACTGCTTAAAGCAACATTTGAGCACTTGAGAAATGAATTGGGGGTCATTCTTGATCCCATCAATAACTAGGAGTGATGAGACAACTCAAGGGAGCATCTTCATGCTATATCAGCTCCTACAAATTGCAAAGAGATCATGTGAGGGGGAGTTAGTCTACTAGTTCATGCTCCTATTTTTGTTTGGCATCTTGATGTTATGTGCATGGATTTGACATTAAAAAAGTTGTATGACAAGATTGATCATCATGGAGTGTATCAGCTCAGGGGGAGCTTTGTTGAAGCTCTAATCAATCAAATGGATCAGATTTGTTGATGATTTGAGTCAGAGAAGATGGAATAAAGTTCTAGGGGGAGCTTGTGGACAAAGAGTGCTAAGTTGCTAGTCCTAGGCAAAATTGCGGTGTTGAATGTCCGGCTCTTTATCATAGATGTCAAAGGGGAGAGTGCAGTCAGAAACTAGTTTGAAAGTATTTTTGCCATCAAAGTTTATGTGGTTTTGAGTATGTTGCCATCAATGACAAAGGGGGAGTTTTTTGAACCCTGGTCAATGGTGTTATCATTGATGTCAAATGACATTGATGGCAAAAGGTGAGATTGGTGAAGTGAAGCTCAGTCAGAGTCCTCTCAAGAAAACAAGGTGTGTGGTGAGTCCTCCCAAGGTAGTATGCAGACATAGGTTCAAACATATGTGAATCAGGTATATGAGGTGTTACAGTGGTGTTATAGGTCTAAAATTCATTTACATATGTTCTAAGTGCTCATAAGATTTGTATGGAGAAAGCAAAAATATCAAGTACTTAGGAAAAATTTGAAAAATTTCAGTATATTTACTTTTTAGTGTATTACGGAGATATGATGTGCCAAGACTGCTAAGAAATGGAGTAAAGTAGTCCCACAAACTCACAAAGAAGGATTGAAGAGTGTATTGCATGGATATACGATGTGCCAAGACTACAAGTAGAGCAGTCCCAAAAGCCCGAGTAGAGGCATCCCACAAACCCGCAAAGGGGTGTGTATTGCGGAGATACGAAGTGCTAAGATTACTGAAGTGATGAAGTAGAGCAGTCCCGAAATCCCGAGTAAAGTCATCCCACAAACTTGCAAAGGAGTGTGTATTGCGGAAATTTGATGTGCCACAACTGCAAGTAATGGGGTCCCCAAAACCCGAAGTAAAGAAACTTGAAACCCGCAAATCAAAGAGAAGGCAAGGTGTAATGCAAGGATGCGATGAGGGACAATCAAGCAAGCAATGGAGCTTGAAAACCCGCATGCTAGGTCACTCCAAAACCCACAAAGAAGAAAGGGTGTTATGCGAAATGTGATAGGCACAACTTCAAGTAATGACCAATCGTAAATCTGAGTAAAGTAACTCCAAAAACCCGCATTGAAGAAAAATTAAACAGAGCTACTTGGTAAATCTGATTTGCAATAACTTTTGCTCATGGTGTCGAATTTCAAGCTTTTAGACTTTCTCGGAAAGGGTATTTCATCCTCTTTGCAATGGAATAAGAAAAGTCAAGATTGAAGGAATAATGAAACACCATAAAAGGAATCTTGTAACATCCTCATAATGATTGAGAAGATCATGGAAGGATGTCAAATAATTTTGGGAAATCAAGCTGTAAACGTGTCTTGCATTCACCTGTGCATGCGAAGAGCAACAAATGCAATTAAAATAGAAAAATCAAGAGTCAAAAAAAGGGAGGAATACTTGTCTATTTAAGCAAAAATTAGATGTATGATTAGTCTTGTTAAAAAAGAGAGCAAGGGCGCAGCAGAGTAGAGGGTTTTTGCAGAGAGAGGAGATAGTGTTTTCAAATGAAGATTTGATGATTGAGTGAGAGGTTCAGAAATAGAAAATCACATAAATGAATGCTTGAAGAGCTGAGAGAGAGGCAAGGAGAGTGCTGAATATCTGATCTTGAAGAGTGAGTTATGAGAGCAAGAGAAGAGTGATCATAATCTATTGTATAAGCAATATAGGATCTATATGATCAATTTGTTTGTAATATCTTTCTAAGTGGGTGCTTAGATTATAGGGGGTGGGTGCTCCTTGCAAGTTGTAGCTTGCTAAACTAGCTGAGTGGGTGCTTAGCTTTCTTCAAGTGGGTGCTTGGAGATTCTGAAGTGGGTGCTTCATAAGTTGAGTGGGTGCTCAACAAAACCAAGATTATTGTAAGCTTTGGAATTGGTGTTCCTAATAAAGCCTTGGTTTCAACATGGGTTTTCTCCCTTTATGGTTTCCCACTATAAATCTTGTGTTGTGAGTTATTGTTTTCTTGCATGTGGTTGATCATATGTTCATGTTACAAATCTTGCTCCTAATCAAGTAACTTTATTTTGAAGTGCTTTAAAGTTTTGATCTACATTGATTCAACCCCCTCTCTCAGTGCTTGTGATTTCCAACAGCCTCTCTCCTAGGGAGCGACTAGGGTTTGAGTGTGATTTGGTGCCTTCTAGGGCACATAACTCATTTATTCTTTGATATTCAGATTTGACATAATTTATAAGGCTGGAATCTATCATCTTTTGTAATTATTGGGGTTTGGAGACCTCCGTTTTGATCATTTCTCTTGGCTGTACTTCTGCTGTTTATAATTAATTTTCCAGCTGAGTATTTGATCAAGTTTCATGGTGAAAAGTGGCTTAAAATCTTCTTAAAGTGTTTTCCTATGTTGTTGATGAGTTCTTTGATGATCTTTGGGTGATTTCTCACTAATTGCAAGCTGCTGTTATAAAAATCAGACTGCTGATTTACAGCTGTCATAAAAACCAGTTGGCTGATATAAAATCTGAGTTTAATCATTTGGGGTTTGTGTGATTTCCTCCTTTTTCAGTTTCAGCCCTAGAAAGGGACATTACACCATGGTACCACCACTCATGTGCAACTCCCTCTAAATGCCGAAATGTCCTCTTTCTGGAATAATATTATCGAAGACCTTTGGCCTATTTTGTCAACCCGACGGCCAAAGGGGGAACACAAGGGTGACTTAAGTCACAATAAATTATTATAAAGTGCCTAGTAGAAAAGAAGAAAAATAATAGAGCACTTATATTAATTTATTTGACTTAATTATAAAGTGAAAATAGAAAGATAAAATAAAAGCACTTATTAAAATTGTATTTTAAAGGGGAAAGTGTGACTAGCCTTGGGGGCAAATATTAGTGTTAAAAGAGGTCTAAATATATTTTTGGTATTCATCCTAGGGAGAATGGCGACTTGCCTTAAGGAGGGATAATGGAAACTTAGAAAGAAAAAAGGCCATATTATTTTTGTATCCTCCCTATGAAAAAATGCGACTAGGCCTAGAGAGGGATTTTGCATAGAGAAAATCATTGCAAGCTGATTGGATTAGAAAAGGTCTCCTTTGGGTCTCTTCTTCCATTAAAAGGAGAAGTCGACTTGCTTGAGGGGCATTCTATGATCATTTGATATTTTCTGAATTTGCATCTAAGCCTTGAGCTTTTGCAGAAATATTCTAAGGACGAAAACCCTTAGAATCTACTCTGGGGACACAAACCCTTTTGAGTATTTAGGCATTTCCTATTCAGGGTCATCCATGGTATTTACACAGATTTTTGTTATTCCGCAGTTGTGTGAAGGGTGTTTTGTAGCAGGGTTTTGAGGAATAAAATTGCAGCAGTTGCTTCTTGTTTATCTGGGGCTGAGCTACCCACTCTACAGTCATTCTAAGTTGTTTTTTCAAAGAAATCCAGGTTTGATCTGAAGTGTCATGTTTCTCTCTGATTTTATAAATCAAATGTAATCGGTTTTCAGTAATTTTGAAGGGTTATAAGGGCTGTTTCAGTCATCTTTTATCTGCAGATTTCTGATGAATATTCCAGTTAATTTTTGCTTCTAAAAATTCAGTATTTGGTCCACATTTTATTGGTAAAAATCAGAGAACAGTTTGAGGTGGGAAAATTCATCAAATTCATTGAAAGATTGTTGGGCTTTATTATGAACCCAGTCGCATTTTATAAGGATATATTTCAGAATTATTTTGGCAACTTAAATCTGCATATTTCTTCAGATTTTGGCCTTGAAAAATCTGCATTTCAGTTTGGAGTGAAAAGGGTTTAGTTTACTGACTAATTTATGTGGGTTTACCATACAACCCTAGTCGCATTTCTTATAAATAATTTTTATCTGCATGACATTTAATTGCTTTCACCTGGTTAAATCTGTATTTGGAATTGGGATTGGTTGAAAAACCAACTTGTGGTCAAAGTGTCCCATTTGGGGACATTACAAATGCATTGTAGCAAATTTAATTTCTTCCTCATACATGGGATTCAATGAAAAGTACGTGTCTAATTTTTGAATCCAAGACTTGTCAGAACTCTTACTGGAGCCATCATAAGTAGGGATAGTGATCTTATCCAACCTTTGTTGAATGTCTCTCTTGGGTTGATCCCATTGTGTTTTCCTTCCTTTCCTCGGGTTATTCTTCATCTGAAGGTCACAAAACTCTCGGAAAGTTACAACTTCATGTACTACAACACTAAGTTCTCGCATACTCCTCATGAAACACTACAACATCATTACCTAGATGAGGTCTTTGAGGCTCTACCTCATTTGGATGTTCTTCTTCTCTTTGTAGGAATTTAGCTCTGAAAGTCTTAGGAGGGTTGATGGAGGCCCCATGATTCCCAGAAGAGCTTGCTCCACCTTGGTTTGCCTTGTTCACATTGACACCTTGTATAGCTCGTACTAGCTCAGTCATAGATTACCTCAAGGTTCTCTAAATGGTTCTCTCCATATCTCTTTGAATAGCTCATTTCATTTGTAGGAGGAGCTCTTTATTCCCTGTCCCCCATGGCATCTATTTCCTTTTCAGTGACTAAGCCCTTCTCTTTTCCCACTGATAATACATGATTTCTCTTTGATTAGATTGCATGAGAAATTAAAATCTGATTTTTCCCCAACAAGTCGGCACAATCACGCTCCGATACCACTGAAATGTCCCTTTATATAATTTTTCTGGATATTTTGATTTTTTTTGCAATTTTGTGAATAAACAATGCTGAAACAAACCCTAGATAATAACAAATAACTAAAATATGCAAAACTGATAATACCCATCTCAAATTTTATTCAAATAAGTTGTTAACAAATTTATCAGCAACAAACCCTAATCAGTAAAGTCCACAAATGATGAATTCAACAATAAATACCAATTATGAATCAAAGTGGGATAAGGTGCAATAGTCTATAATGGTCCCAAAAGATGGCATGACAAGTTGGAATTGTTGAATATGCTTGTTCTAAGGTACTACCGATGCTTTGAGTATGACGCCACTCCTAGTATTGCATTGAATTCACCTTGCAGCAAGATCGACACCCCCTAAATGATGACGCCAACAACAAAGGATGACATAAACCCTACCAAGCCCTAGATGTATGACGTCAACCCTATGGGTGTTGAAATAACAACATAAATAACTCAAAATAGATGACGCCAAATCCTCGAAAGTGACGCTAAGGTAAAGTAGGTACGATAGGTCAGTCGACGACAATCAGAGATGGGTGACGCCAAGACGAAATGGCTACAAACCCCGAATTCGATATTTGAAAACAACAATAATTCCTCCTCAAACCCCAACGCACCAATGTGGCAAATATTTCAAATCTTATACAAGATCACACCTACCGAAACTGCAATTTGGATCCCGAGATGAAGCACAATAATGATTCTTGGATGGAATCACCTCACTAGGTACGAGGGTTTTCATCCTCATGCCCGTTCACCAGAGGGTTTTTGTTCTTTAATCCGGAAAGTTGAAGCTGCTGCTCAAAACTCACACGATAAAAGATGAATGATCGAATAGAATGCTTTCCAAAAGCCCAACACCCTCTTTTATAATTTCTTTTCACCCTTTTTTGATAAAATGCCAAAAAGTAGTGCCTACCTTATAATTAGACATTGTCATGCTCTTTTTAATAAAGTCACTTTTATAATTGTTTTTGGCCCAATTAATAATAATTACACTTAAGTGTCCTTTTTCATGTTATAAAATTAAATTACTTTTAGGACCACTTAAAGTAATATTATTAATTTATTTCCCTTGCTTTATTCCCTTAGCCTAAAAGAAATAATGAATAGGCTATTGGTTTTTGCCCGCTTTTTAATTCTGAAAAGGGGACGATGTAGAAGTACGGTAGTTAGAAGATCTCTGTAGTTAGCTGCTCTTGTATTCATCTATTTGCAGTTATCACACCATATACACAAAAACAAGAAAATAAAGGTTGAGGACTGGGTCCTCATTTTCGCTTAAGCAACCACTGTTGTAGATCACTGCTATCTGATCACAAACAGTATAAGACTGTCACTGCTGCCACTTGGATACTGATCCCGACTTTAGTCATTTTGGTGCTGATTGGTTTGCCACTACTTCACTTTTACGGCCCTATCACTAGCAATTGGCGAGGTCGCTTAATTCACTCCAACCTCCGAAGCCTCTAACCTCCTAGCTCAAATAGCTAGATGAGTGACAAGAGTTCCCCCTATCATGGTGTTGGATTCCATTGAAAATGCGTCCAATGAGGCAATATTTGTTTTTTAAATTATATATTTTTATCTTGACACTAAACGATAACTTTTGATGATAACACTATTTGATGACATGCAACTCTTTTACAAATAATGACTTTAGAGATTCTAGACTTTTGACTAGAGTCTTATAGACTTTATTTGATCGAAAAAATAAATGTTGACCTTAACAATGATACTGACTTTGACTAGATGCAATAACACAACTTTGTTAATAGACTCTATTAATATATAAAATAGACAATTTTAGCATTAGTTATAGTCAATATAAGATAGATAACATTGACTTAAAACATTATTTTGATCATTTTAATTTTCAGACTAAATTTATTTTGATATTAGAACTATTTACATGGCACTTTATAAGTAATGGACTAAAATTCATAAGATCCTATTACAAAAACATAATTATATAAACTTTATTACACCGAAAGGTGTTTGCTCTATGAGAAAGAGACCCCCTATGGATAACATCCAACAACGGTTCAAATGTAATGTCCCCATTTCTGAAGACCCTTAGCCTATACTTCCTCGTGGGCTTCGGATGTTGCAAGGGGAACATTTTTATTAAATAATTAAATATTATTGCCTGGAGCAATAATTATTTAATTATAAAGATTATTTAATTTAATTCCCAAAATATAAAAATTAAATGGGGAATTAATTAAATAAATATTTAGGTGGCTTTTATTGATAAAATCACCCTTTGAAAAGGGGACGCCACACCTAGGGAAAACAAACTGCTTTTATTTAATAATTTCCCTCTCCTAGGGATTTCGAATTTTGTGCCTCCTTGCTTATAAAAGGAGTGCTAGGATCATTATTATTATTATGTTATGATGATATTTATTTTATGCTCCATGCTTGGAGTTGGGATGTATGCCCATTGATGTTCTCTCTCTCTCTCTCTCTCTCTCTCTCTCTCTCTCTTTCTCGTGGCAGACGCGCTGCGCGTGGGAGGTTGAATTGAGCTGGTTTTGAGATTTGATTGAAGTATTTATTTGTGAGATCCATATTTCTGGCTTTGGCAAATATTTGGTCAAACTTGCAAGTGAAAATCTGTATTTTCTACTGTAGCGACGTCACTGTAGCAGCTGGTTTTTGGTTATCAAGTTGAAGTGTTTTGTGAGTGCTTTGCAAATCGGTTTGGTGTATGATCTCTCTAAACCCTAGGCGACTTCTTCTATGATGTTTGTGGACTGTTTTTAGAGCATTATTTGATGTGAATCGATCAGCTGGTTACATCTTCTTTTTGGCAGCGATTCCTTTGTAAGGTGATTTATGCATGTTTTGCCCTAGCTCGGAGTGCCTCAATTGAACGATCTAACTGATATCTAGTTGCTGCTATTAAGATTTAATTACAGCGATTTCTTTTGTATTGAGTCTCCCATGCTTGGCGTATTCTCTTGTGTTCATATGACTGGCTGTAGCTAAGCGTTTTTGTGGAGTATTTTAATGTGCAAGCTATCTTTCCCTAAACCAGTGTATGCCTACATGGTTTGTGATCATTTCAGCGACTAAAATTGAAGGGAAGTCTGCAATATTGATGATATTTCTGCCTTGTGAATTAACTAGATTCCAAGTAAAATCTGGGTGTTAATATACTATGGCAGCTACCAGCTTCAGTGAGTATGATCCGAGTCTGTGCATTTATTAATCTTCTTTAGCAGTGATCTGTATGGAGGGGTTTGAATATAATTTTTAATGCTTCATAACACCAGGTTTGAATGAGTTTAGAGTGTGAGAAAGTCTCTCTATAACAGCGAACTGTGGTAGTAAAAGTAATTTGAGTTTGAAGGATGTTTTCACCTTCATTATAGCAGAGGTTTGTAGCTTGATTGCATATCTCTTATGACTCAGATATTTTAACATTGGCAGCTAGTAATTGCATGTCTTTGTGATGTTTTAAGGACTGATTTGAGAGTATGTTTGGAGTATTTAATAAGCTTCAGGGGCAGCAATCAGAATAGTAGCAGTTTTGATAACAGTGGATTGCATTGATTGCAAAAGAAGCCTAGATCTGATTTGTATGTTCAGCTGAGAATTAATTGCTAGCTAATTAGTAGAGGCCATTAAACCCTTGTCTTCGGGTTTATTGAGTCATCTATTTGATTGGTCCAAGTAAATTTTGACTGAGTTTAGCTATTTACAGTTGATTAGTGTATTGAAGGGTTGTTGGTTTGCATATTTTCCATTGATCCCAGAAGTGGAAAATTACATCAAACCAGATATATGTGGGATCATCTAACATGTACCACATAACAAGAAAATGACACCACAACCTTTACATAAATTCCCAGACAAACCCAAAGCGAGAGCAAAATTGGGTTGCATGTAAGTTTTTCATGATCAATTACCAAGGCCGACTGTTGATGGGAAATGGAAGCTGAGTTTGAGTAGGTGGGAGTATTGAGTACCGTTGTAGAGCTGGTGAGAGATAACAACACGAGAGAAACGCCGTCTCCCAACATGTGATGCAAATTCAGAATCATGGTGGCTTCCGCATTGATGGTTTTGTAATTAAGGAAATGGAATTCCCGGGGAGGGTGAGAGGGAGGAAGCTCTGTGAGATGCATGTCTGAAACATATTCCTCTACATGTTCGTCGACGATGTGAGATTAGGAGGAAAGTCTGCAACAAATACATGCTCCTCCACATTCACTTTCCTCTTATCCCATCGCAATACCCCTTTGAATCTTTAGTCTGCAATGCAAACAAATTCTCATTCACATTTTACATACAATAATGTTAATACATATATAAAAGAGAGAGAGAGAGAGAGAGAGAGAGAGAGAGAGAGAGAGAGAGAGAGAGAGAGAGAGAGATTACCACGATACACGAGAATCGTGGTTTTTGGAGAGAAGAACTTCATGGATGGCCTTTTTAGCGTAAGAGACGTCCACTTGTTTATCCAACTGAAAAACGACATGGACGCAGAGAGAAAATGAACGAGTGTTGACAATTTTCCCACATGGGCTCATGACAAATTGCTCATCATTCTCGTTTTGCATGCTCATTAGTTTGAATGCCATTCAAGCGGATCTATGACTGATATGGATTATTACTATTGGCGGGGAAGATGAATAATTAGCCTAAAGTTTATAATCAGGGTATGGTGGATGAAATAACTACTCAAAAACCCGAAAATATCTCTGTGAATCAGCCTCACTGAAAACAGCTCCAAATGACAAGCTAGGGTAGATCTCTCACTACCGAAGAATGTCCTGCTAGCTAGGGATGGATCTCTCACCACCGAAGCTAGGGTTCCCGTGGGATCTTACTCTACAAGCTAAATAGTTGCAAACAACAGTTGCACATGAAAAGAAATATAAGTGTATGCATGAATGATTTCCAACTCCACCCTCCACCTCCTTATATAGCTTTTTATGAGCCCCAACGAAGAAATATAACATTTAATGCAATACATATCCCCCCAAGTCGCCAAAAAGGGACTTTAAGTGGCCCCAACGAAGAAACATAACATTAAATGCCAAAAGTGTCCACTTAAGTGATCCCAACGACAAAATAGAACACAAAGGGCCCATTAGACCCTCCCAATGCCCAAAATATAACAAAAACATAGTAGGAAATCAGACAACCATCCCCAATAACCTCCAAAGTCGTTAGCCCCTTGGGAATGACCAAGGCTAAGACCAAAATATGGCCGTTAGGCCAACTGCTCGGAATTGGGGACATTACAATCCTCCCCTCCCGAAAAATGCTTGACCCCAAGCATTATCCTCCTGTGCTGTAGAAACTAATACCACAAAGTAAGTGCCTCCATCTCACCCTGCAGTCAACCAAAGATCGGTGTGATCCGAAGTAACCAAAACACCTCATATAGTCATCATGCTCTCCATGCAGTGTAGATAACAATGCTGCCCCTGAAGTAGAATAATGCCCACATCGACTCTCTATGGTACCCATACTGAAATTGTCAATCTGTCCAATCCCTGCCACTGCAAAACTGTCATCATGTGATCACTCACTGCATCTCCTATCGACTCCGTCCCTCGGCTAGCTAGCACATGGGTGAAGTGCTCGTCATCCACATAAGCAGTAAAACATATAGGAGTGTTATCCCTATCAACTCCAGAAATAAGGAACATGCATACTCGATTTGTCACCATGACAAACTACACATCCCTGCACAAAGTTGAGGATATCCTCCCTCAACCCATGCCATCTGACCCTTTCCCATATGAAGTTGAAGGTCTCATCAAAGCTCAAGTGTCCAGACATGGAAGAATAATGCACATGTCGCAGTATCTCCATCCTCAACCATGAATCGCACAAGGTATAATCATCCGATAAGATCATATCATCCTCCAATCTGTAGAAGTTGTCATCCCGTATGTGACCATCCTAAGCATCTCACAAGTGTGTTGGTTCTTGAGTACTCAACAAGCAAATAAGATCTCTAGTCTACCGAAACCTCAGACAACCAACATAATGATAAACTCGGATGATCTGAACCTGTAATCCCAATCTCTATAATTGTCTCATGTGCAACACTACTGGTCACATCCACATCCATCATACTCCGCATCGATCCACAATAATAAAACCCCTCATCATGCCGGAAAGTCCTCTCCATCCCCTCAGTTGTAACCACCCTAGGTGCTCCTGTAGATAATCCCCTCAAAATCACATTCCTGCCCTCGGACTTAAACTTTAGCTCCATCGTCTGAAAGTTAGTCCGAAACTCACCAAGAGAGTGAAGCCACTGCACTCCCAGCACTATGTTGGTCACTCCCATACCAACAATGTGGAAATCATCGGTAACTGTATAGTTACCCATCATGATGCTCAATTGGGGTACCCGCCGTGTACACCTCATAGACTCTCCATTAGCTACAACCACGTTGAAGCCCTCAAAGTCCTCTGTCTGTAATCCTCGCCTCTCAACCAATGAGGCATCAATAAAGTTGTGGGTGGCCCCACTATCAATGAGGACCACTACTCGCTGACCCTGCATAATTCCTCTAATCCTAAATGCCTTGTACATCAGTGTACTAGACAATGTGGCTATAATCTCCTGAGGAAAAGTCTCCTCCTGCACCGCATCAGCACTATCCAACGTAACTCCATCTCCATCATCCATCTCGCGAGTCTCTATCTCCTCACCTCCGTCACTCTCACTCTCCTCGAAGACCTCAATGAATTGAGCCTTCCCTCTACCTCTGCAATCATGTCCTGGAACCCAAGGTGTGCGGCAATCGAAACATAGTTTCTTTCGCCTCAACTCATCTTTGTCCTCTCGGGAAATGAATGGCTTCTTAGCCACCTCCTGCCTCGGTGGAGGCTCCCTCTGCTGAAGTTCATCTGATCCAGATGGAGGTTCTCTTTGCTGAACGCGAGGTGGAACCCTCGACTTTGGAGTGGATAACTCCAAGTCTCGAGATCTCCTAATAGCCTCATGCAAAGAAGAAGGCTCAAATGCCTTCACAAATCCTGTTAAAGCGTCAATCAACTCTGCCATGAAGAGTGAAGTCAACCTCATCTCTGAAACATCAGATACCATAACTGATAACCTCTGAAAATCTGCAATGTACTGATCTAGAGAACCTGTCTGCCTCAAGTGAGTCAACTCCTGAAGTGCCTATCTGGGTCCCTCCTGTCGAACCTGCTCATCAACCTCTGTGTAAAATCTGCATAAGTAGTGATATGCATGTGCCCCTGTGTGATCAATCCATGATGCCACCAGTCATGAGCATCTCCCTCGAGGTGTAGGATAGCAAACTTAATTGCATCCTCTTCACGCATGGGATTCAAGTTGAAGTAAGTCTTCAACTTCTGAATCCAAGATTGTGCGGTACACTTCTTAGAGCCATCGAAGTGTGGAATAGAGATTTGTCCCAATCTCCTCTGAAACTTAGGTACCTGTGTCTGGTAATCTCTCTTGGGCCTGCTGCCAATCTTCATTTTACAATACTCCTGAAATGGCATGTTGTCCCGGAAACCCTCACTCAATGTCCGGTACTTCTCCCAACAAGATTCCTCATCCACACGTCTGCGGGGTCGTGTCTCACGAAACTTCCGATCCTTCAAGAAAGAAGGCTCATGGAGTCCCAAGGGCCTGGTAGAAGCATGAGGGGACCCTTGTCTTGAATGTGCACTCTCACCTCTATTACCATGCTTTGTCCCATATTGCTAGCTTCTCCTTTCTCCGCATGAGCCTCAATCCTGCCCTGTGCTAACCTCTTAGTGAGCTGGCTCAAATAGAGGTTGGTAGTCTCCCGTTGTTCACCATATTGGTGAACAGGTTGTTTTATCGATCTACTCCCATCTCTTCATTGTCTCTGTCTCCCATCTTTCAACCCCAACAGTGGAGAAACAACTCGATACCACGGAAATATCCCTTATAGGATACCACTGTAAAATATGCAAAAGATAGACAAAACGCAGCCAAACAAAAATCTGGTTTTTTGCAGAAAATTACAGCTAGGGCAGCGAACAGTAAAATATGAATAACTCCCAAAATATCCGCTCAAATCACTTGAAAATTTAAAGAGAGCTAGATAATAATATAAAAAACACAAGAAAAATATTTTTGGAATTTTTCAATCAATATAACGCTGCCAAAAAATTACAGCGTGTCCTAAACAGCTGGAAAACTTCTAAAATTCATATCTTCCCGAATACAAATGCAAAAATTATGAAACTTGGGAAATAACATATGCAAATATAGAAGATGATTTTCCAACCTTCAGATCTGAAACCGGCCAGCTGGAAACCCTCCAAAATAGGGCTGCAATCTCCCAAACAAGTCTCCCTTTTTGGTAGATGGCCAAAACCCTTGTGAAATCCTCTGAAAATGATGCCAAATCCTTCCTTTATTGCTGCTGTAGATCTGATCCGAAAACCAACTGATTATCTCCACAAAAACTCACAAAACCCCTCAAAACCCTATCTCTAAAAACCCTGAAAATATCTCTGTGAATCATCCCTGAAAACAGCTCCAAATGACAAGCTAGGGTAGATCTCTCACTACCGAAGAATGTCTTGTTAGCTAGGGATGGATCTCTCACCACCGAAGCTAGGGTTCCCGTGGGATCTTACTCCACAAGCTAAATAGTTGCAAACAACAGTTGCACATGAAAAGAAATATAAGCGTATGCATGAATGATTTCCAACTCCACCCTCCACCTCCTTATATAGCTTTTTATGAGCCCCAACGAAGAAATATAACATTTAATGCAATACATATCCCCCAAGTTGCCAAAAAGGGACTTTAAGTGGCCCCAACGAAGAAACATAACATTAAATGCTAAAAGTGTCCACTTAAGTGATCCCAACGACAAAATAGAACACAAAGGGCCCATTAGACCCTCCCAATGCCCAAAATATAACAAAAACATAGTAGGAAATCAGACAACCATCCCCAATAACCTTCAAAGTCGTTAGCCCTTGGGAATGACCAAGGCTAAGACCAAAATATGGCCGTTAGGCCAACCGCTTTCAATTGGGGACATTACAGATTTGATTTAATACTAAGTGAAATGTTTAGTGCATCTTTTACATCATCGCTTTGTTCAAATGCCAACAATTCACGGAATCCAACACAATACACACATTTCTTAAATATTAAATATAGAGAAGTTAGTGAGATAAGGGTGGCACTAAAAGTAGTCATATTAAATATTTAGAAGATAGGGATATGCTAATTAAAATGTTGTAAATGAATCGTTTATTACACATTAGTTACGTCAAAAGGCTAAAACTATAAACAAAATTTCATGTCGGCAATATTTTTCTACCACTCCTTACATTCAAATAATATCTCTGAGAGAGAGATCCGCATCGTCTTAAACAACAGCCGTCGTCTCCTTCAAACGATTGACATAAATATCATTTGGTTGTTGGACAGTTGAGTTTCACATTGTTTCCCCTTTCCATTTTTGCCACCCTCACACTTTTCCACCCTCTAACCCCTTCCTCACCCCTCTTCCTCCCATTGTTTCTCTTCCTCCAATTTGACTCCTTCAAAAGATCTCCTTCAACGTTTCCATCGTACATTTCACGTACGATTGCTAGTATAATGAATGCCTCTAAACCATTGACTCGTAATCGACTCCAAAAACAAATCAACTTCAACCATTAAATTAAAAACTAAAACAATAAAAATTGATTGACAATTTGCTTACGGTGGCGGATGCACAGAGATGGTAGATCGGTGTTGTAATAGTGGAGACACGAAGCACTAGACAATGTAATTTAGAGAGTTGGTAGACGTACATATTGCATCATTTGAGCTGTTTGGAGAGTCTGCATATTTGAATAGAGATATCCATTGTTTAGTTGCAAAGCCAAGAGACGTGATCATATCCACATGGCTAGATATCAACGATATTTAGAACTGTAAGAAAAGAATCCATATGGAAACACTTCTTAACAGTGAAATAGACACAGTTGATGTGATATCCACGCAAGATCAAATACTAATAGGCATGAAGCGTGGATCTGTAGCAATGATTTCCCGAAGAGAACATCTCAAAAACATCAAATTTTGGCAGGCTTTATGGTGGACTGTATCCATCCTTTAAACTGCTCATGCAAACCTTTCTTTTTCCCTGGTAAACTTCCATTGAGAGGAGTAATAGCTTATGTAGTCACACTGGAACCAATAGCACACGACTAACTGATCTAATTGTAAAAATATATGGAGCAGACCGTAACACGCAGGGTTGAAAGAATGAAACAACAGTGCACTGCTTTGCAGAGACAGAAATAATTTCTCACATCACAAGAGCAATACAATAGACATCTGCCCCTACATGATTTAGCATTCTATATCGAACTTGCTTTGATACCAAATGAAATTGAGGTTCAGATTTTAATGAATTTAACATAATAAAGCTTCACTAATTCATCATGTATTCCATAAAATACATTACATATATATAGTAAGATGATCTCCTATGAATAAGGAGTTATATTCCATCTCTTATCATCTCTCCCGCTAATGTTAGTGAGTTGTTTCATCAACTCACACAACTATAAACTAATATTATCTCACTCATATTATTATGAGTCATTTCTCAACAACTCATACAACAATAAACCAACACTTATATAAATTCTAATGTATGCACTATTATTTCCTAACATATTTACATGACCGAGTTACTTTTTATGCAATATTAATATTCCATTAAAACCAGGCACGCAGAGTTCAAACATGTATACTCTAAAGAGTAGTCATGGTGAACAAATGTGGCAAAACGAATTTTTGCATGTTCATAGTTGGAGCTATGCTACTGCAGTTTGTGTCTCCCGAATCTTAATTTTTTCATCTTGCAAAATGTTCTCAAGATACCAACATCCTTTACTATATCCCTCAAGTAACTTTTCCACACAATAGGATACATTCCACATTTGAAAGGAAAAAAAAACATTATACATGATGTTTGCGGTATATGTAACTTGTTTTCTCATTTTATACATGACATTTGCTTGTTCTCCAGTGTGAGGGTGTTTTATGCTCTTTAAAGGGCACACATGTAAGTTTCTGAAAGTTAGAATTCCAAGATGACTACTAAAACACTGCATAATAATTTAGAAGTACAAATTGTGTTAAAGCCACACCATGAAAAGGTTGACACAAATATGGAAAAAGGAGAAAACTCTTCACAGGTCCAAAAAAATCCGTGTGAATTGATGAACGATAACGAAGTTTACAAAATTATCACACAAATAGTATTAGGAAAGTAGTGAAGAAAAGTCCTGAGATTTTTCAAAAGCATAAGAGTTTGCATTAAGAAATGAGAAAAAGAGGAAGACTTTCAAAGAGAGTTAAGAATGGTTACCTTTCAAAAGTGTGGGGACATGGATCTTTGGGGGTTACCAAAGTAATTATTCCCAATCACTCAAGTAGAATGTTGGGAGTTACAAATTCGTAACTCATATATTCCATAAATGAGAAATCTACATCTGGAGGGAGTTGGATGTAACCCCTATATTCCGTTATAAGTAATTTTCCATGTGGGGACAAAGTGTTGGAGATGACTCATTGCTAATTCCCTTTAATATGGAATAAGAGAAATTACATCCACATGGTTTAGTGAAGAAAGAGGCAGGAAATATTATAAACAGAATACCCAAGTCCCACTCTTAAACCAAATCAAGGGTAACTTCCTTACAGGGTCTAATGCCATCCGGAAGTTAAAGGCCTTTCCTTACACTGTATACCTTGTTATTTGGGGCCAGGTTCTAGTTGTTACAACTTGAGCTGTGCTACAATTCACCCATGCATAGACGTTAGAATTCTTCATAGCTAAAATGCTCAGTAGTGTCTCTGTGGTTGATTAAACTATCTATTAGGGGTCAAGCTCATGTAATCACAGTGCTTGGCTATATAATGAATGTGGAGTTCAGTGTTTGTTCCTGCTTTCTTGTTTACTGTTCCAGTCTTGTTTCCTATGCAGCTTTGTATATGACATAAATTTCTTGAGTTCTCTTTTCTTCATCAATATAGTTTTACTATATTTCAGAAGTAGAATATTTGTGCATGTATACGTTTACGATTTATCTTAAACATTTGCAAGTGCTGTTTGGTTTTACAGGTCAGAGATGAACTTGAGCACTTGCTTGATGATGACGAGGATATGGCTGAGATGTATTTAACAGAAAAGCTGATGCAGCAATATCCGGATGGGGCTTCTTCTCCCTCTTCCATTCATGTGGCAAGAGGTCGAATGGAGCATAAGCCGACTCATTCTGATGCAGAGCAGCAAAGGTGATATATTTACATTTTTGTGGAAGTTTATGACTTTTTTGTAAGATATGATGGAAACATAAGTAAATTATGTTCTGAAGAAATTCAGATCTTTTAATGTATGTCCATTTACTATAAACCTTCTATTACAAACTGCTTCTTAAGAGGGATACTGAACCACAAAATCTGTTGAACTTTTCTGTCAGTGGTTTTGAAGCCTTGAGTGGCACATTAAATACATTAGGTGGAGATGAGAACAGCAGCACAAGTAGTAGCACCCACAGTGGTACTAAGGGTCTTGATGTGGAAGAGCTGGAGATGCTTTTGGAGGCTTACTTCATTCAGATTGATGGAGCACTTAATAAGCTATCAGCAGTATGTTCTACAAAATTATTGTCAAATTTATGGATTTCAATCATCTGATTACTTATTTCTTTACATCTTAATATGCTGTGTAAGTAGAATGGCCCAAAAACCCAAGGGACTCAGAAGAGGGTAAGAAGGGCCCATCCAACAAAAGCTGACAAAACCGTACAGTCACGTTTTTGAAGAATGTTAGGAAATCACAGACTATGCAACAATGAATACATAGAAATGTGAATAACAAAATAACAGTTTACAGAGATAGAGATAAATGAAATATACGAAATACCAAACATGCAAGAGACGAACACCAGATTTACATGGTAAAACCCCAGCTGAGTGCTTAGGGAAACATCCACGGTGCAAGATATCAAACTTTATTAACTCAAGATGAACAAATTACATGCGAACTCGTTATGAGAAACTTTAGATCTCCACAAAAATATATACACCTAATTGGCGAAGTACAGTTAGGATTCCTCCTAAAAATAGAGTGGAAAAATGCCATTAGGATTTTCCTTTCTAAAAATAGAATTTAGTTGAATTTGTCTTTCTAGAAACAAGGGATTGACTCCTTAATTTTTGCTTCGGGGTTCCGCCCGAACCCCATGGGGGCTCCATAACATGTCGCACCCCTGTGGACCCCCTTGCGACAAGAGTGGGGGCAAGCCCCCCCACACCCCCTTTAAGAAGTGAGGTACAAACCACGCCGCAAAGGGATCCAAAATTTAACTTTGTTGGCACATATGTAACGAGGAAAACACCAAAACACAAGGAAGAATAGGGGAAGAGATAAACAAAAGAGAGGAAAACATGGCAGGGAATAACTAGAAACAAAAAACTGCGCCTAGCTTAGAGCCTCATTTTGACCAATGATTCGAAGCACATAAGAACCCTAGAATAATGCAATTTTACAATTAATAAATGCGTCGTACCAAATTTAGGTGTCTACCCAATGCCTCACTTTGATGTGTGTGCATATTGTAATGTCCCCTTTCTAGGGCTGAATTGAAAAGCAATGAAATAACACAAACCCAAGCTGAAAATATTCTGATTTGTATATTAGCCAACTGAAAAATAGAACATCAGTGAACAACAATCAAATTTTTAGAACAAGGAAAAACAATAATTCATCAAAATATCACCATTCACAACATTTGAAGTATGTAGAAGCACTTAAATTTTTTTAGAAAATTATCAACCAAGAAATCAGCCTCTAAACACAACTAGAAATTAAAGAAATGACAACAGATTATGTCCTTACAAAATGGCTGGAAATGAATGTTTCCAAGCCCTAAAAATGAAGTACAAAGTAGATTCCGGCTGCCAAAAATACGGAGAATGCAATGATGGCTGAGTTGAGCAATGTTGTGCCCTAGAAACCACCAATCTCTTCTCCAAGGTGGGTAGCTCTCCCTAGGAGAGGGACTGAATTTCACCTTAGAACCAAACCCTCGCTGAAAATAGGCCTTATCCACCTCTTTGAATGACTTGGAACAATTAATTGAAGAGTTTTCATTCTCCAATTATCAAGGTTTTTGTCTTCCTTGTGAAGCCACACTAAAGGATTTTCGCCCTTTAGTGGAAGGAAATTGAGCACATAGCCCAAAACCAAGTAAAGTATAAATTTTATGCCAAAGATGATGCCCAAATGAGGCCAAGCGACCTCCTTTTATATCCCTTTGGTGGCGCCAAACCCAATGAGGGAGTTTCCCCCATGACCGACTTCATAATGATGTTACTTTTCTTTTTTGTCTTTGGCTTTTTACTCCTTCAACCCAGCTGACCTAGCTTAAGTGAGAAAAACCATGAAAGAAAATGCAAATGCTTATGAAAAAGACTGAAAAACATGACAAACACTTCCCTTGTTCACCTCCTTCTTGCCCACGGAAAGTGGAATGGGCAAGAAGTCTCAAAAATGAATTAATTCGAAAAAGGGGACATTACAATCCTCCCTTCCCAAAATTGCTTGCCCTCAAGCAATTGCAAACTTGGATGCTCCAATAATCTGGATCCCGAACTTGTCAAATGAAGGAGCTTCAACCTAAACAAACTCATACCTCTGTTGCCTCTCTCTTCATTGAAGTCCTCTTCATCCTTCACTTCAAAAACAACAGTAACAACTTCTTCCTTTGCACACTCAGCTGTATAAAAATCCTTCCAGATTGTTGTAACCTCAATCATAAAGCAAAAAAATGGTGAATAACCAGTAGCTTGACAAGGTAATCCATGTCCCAATGTGGCAACCTCATTCTTTGTTCCATCCTTGTCAACTAAGGTGGAAGAACACTCCATATTCCCAAATACAAATGCAACTAAAATTAGGTGGGGCTGCTAGAAATGATGACAGCAACATCAATGATGGTAGTTTGGCTCATGGCTGCCATAAAAACACTTCCCTTCACATTTATTGGGTGATAATTGTCTTAAAATATTCCTAAAGTGTCTCTACATGTTTTAGATGATGTGAATGGTAATATTTTGATGAATTATTGTTTTTTCCTTGTTGTTGCCTAAAAATCAAACTGCTGTTATTTTTTTCAGTTGGCTGGTATAAAAACCAGAATACTTCAGTTTGGGGTTTGTGTTATTTCATTGTTTTTCAGTTCAGCCCTAGAAAGGGACACTACAATCCATATGCTAAATGGATTGTTGATGATGTGGAGCCCATGTTTATGGCGGAGGGGAGGAGATTGCAGATTTGGAGAGGGAGGCAAAACAAACAATAGCAGGAGGGCTTGGTGAGGATCCAAATGATATCTTTGTGGATGATGTTGTTGTAGAGGAGGAATCTTTACCTTCCACTTCCACTAGGCAGCCGCAACAGACTTATAGTAGGACTAGGCACTAGAGATGAAATGTAATATGTATATTTGATATTTCATATGACTTAATGAGCATTGTAGTTTGTAACATTGTATTTTGTATTCTATTTTGGTCCAAAATCGATATAAAATATAGTTATGCATTCTATACATTCATTTCTCATATCATTTAAAAATGTTTTATATATTATTTAAGTTTATTTTATGAATTTCTATGTTTTTAAAGTAGCGATGAAGTTGCTAAGTAATTGCCGAGAAACTCCCGAGTCCCAAATGTGGCTCAAAATTCTGGGCTTCCGAGTAATCGTTGACTATGAGTTTTTGAATTATGATCAAGGCACTCACTGAGGTTCTTTGTTTTTCCTCCATAAATGTGTTTCATTTGAATGCCTCCACGTTTTGCATACATGTCAATTAGGGCAAAGACCACAAAAATATTGAACAAAAATTCTTTAAAATTATTGTTTACTAGAATTCAATGCTCTGCTCCAATGCTCCCAGATCAGTATACATTGGGAGGATGATTTCAGAATACATTGAGTTTGGCATGACACCTACTAAGAGTCCCAATCTCATTTTGCAATAACGAGGGATTTGCAATGTTTTTCCCTTGTCCAAATGATACATAGACAATTGAATTACCAAGCTAACATGGAGAATTCTTAATTTCAATATAAATGTGTAATGTCCCTTTTTGGGGGACTCAGGAAATGACAAAAATCTCCCAAATTAGATTTAGGGCAATTGCTATTATAACCCCACAAAATTGAACTTTAAACCCTTCCTAGGGCAGCAACTTCCCTAGGTGAAAACAACCCTTCGAAATGGGGTTAAACCTTGCAAAATCCCTTCCAAACTTATGTCAAAATAATTAGAAAACCCTTAGCAATCATTTGCAGCTGTTAAAAATCAGATTTGCATGTGAAATTAATTAATTATGGAACCCTAACCAGCGAACATTCCCGAGCTTGCTAAAAATAGTAGAACATCACCAAAATTCACCAAACTTGAAATCTTGGCTTAATAAAATATAGAGAATAAGATGATAATTTCAGATTTGCCAAAATGTCACCACACATACCAAATTACCACCTCAATATAGGTCACTCCACTTGAAATAAAATATAATTTGCACCAAAGAGACAACACATGCAAGAGAAAGATACTTTGTTTCCTTTCAAACTAGCTTGCACACCAAAAACCTCATGAAGGGTTTTTGTCCTTCACAAGTTCCCCAACCAAGGGTTTTTGTCTTTGGATGAGATCCTCAACCCAAGGGGTTTCGTCCTTGAGAGAGAGAGTAAAAGGGCTACACTAGCCAACTTTCACCAAAATAAGAATAATCTCCAAAACATAATGCAAGTGACCTCCTTAAATAGCCATAAGGAGTGCTTATTAACATGAGAAATGATGGCCAACCCTTAAGTAAGTGATTTTTAAATATTCAAAAGGGTATTTGGAGCCTACATGCTCTTAATATCTTTCTTACTAAACTACTTAAGTTTTTCTATTGGAGCACAAGGCTTCCAATAGGATAAATGATAATAAATGAAAACAACTATCTAAGCAATAATAAAAATATAATTCAGATTTCCCTTGCTTTTCTCCTTAGACCCATGGGGAAAGAATGGGTTCTTTACAAATGAATTTGCCCGCTTCCTTTGGGTCAGACTCCATTGGTCCTCACCCCACTTCAAAGACTTTTTCTTTGCGGTGTGTTATTTCCCCTTGCTTCCTCCACATATGCTATTCATAATGGTCCTGACGGGGACCCCTTCTTCGACCTCTACACTGGTATCTCTCAGTTTTCTACTTTGGGAGAGGTCATTCTTTTGGGGGATTTCAATGCATGGACCAAAAACATCTAGGTGCCTTCCCATGACAGGTTCGGTGATGTGTTTTGTACTTCCAAGGTTGATCCTGACTCTATTGGTCTCCAGAGGATGTCAGAGGACTTAGTGGGGCCTTTGACCTGCTACGGCCGACATATTTTGTAGTTGGGTGAGTCTCACGGGCTGGTGATTTTGAATGGTATTCTATGCTTCCCGGACTCCCACTTCTTCACCTGTACACCTCACGGTGGAGGGGCTAGCGTTGTGGACTACATTCTTTCTTCCTCTAACCTGATTCCTCTCATTCATCACCTCTCCATTTCCCTCGTCCCCCTTGTTGACCATCTGCCATTTCCTTCTCCCTGCAAGTTAACCCCCGGCTCCTCCTCATCTCCGATGTCCCCCACGTACTATCTTAAAATTTGGGGAAGGTGATCTTGTAACCTTCTCCTTGCGCACCTCCGCGCCTTCTTCCTCCCGAGCCTCGGTCACCTCGCTTCAAACCAGCACGAAATACAACCTCCTTTCCTCCATTATCCATGAGGCTGCCTCTCAGTCCTACCCCCATGTTACCCTCACCCCTTCTCATAGAAAAACTTGTCCTATGAACCAATGGTATGATGAGGAGTGTAGAGCCCTCCACCGTCAGCTTCGCCATGCTTCTATTCATGATCTCCCTTCCTTTCCCTCTCTCAAATCTGCTTATCGCAACCTCCTCCGCCACAAGAAACACACGTTCATTTCCCGGCGGAGACGGAGCTCCATGAGTCCCTCTTACACTCCCCCAAACACTTCTGGCACACCATTCTCCCCCGGCACTCCCCCTTCCGCTTGATTTAGATCCCAACTCCATGTACGCCCACACCTCCACCCTTTACGATGTCCCTTGCTAGCCCCAGATTTAGGTGATCTCCTCTCCCCCCATTTGCTACCTCTTCACCCACACATTTGTCAGAAAGGCCATTTTGGTTATGAATAGTAGTAGGGCAACAAATGAAGAGGGTTTTAAGGTAGAGCTTTTCAAACATGGGATTAGCACTTCGACCAGCGATTTGGTGGATCTCTTCAACCGGTCGCTTTGTACAGGTTTTCCAGGTCACTTGGTCCCACCACATTATTCACCCTATCCACAAATCGGGCCCTACCTCGGATCCCAACAACTATAGAACGATCATGGTTGGTCACACATTCTCCAAGCTTTATGCTATTGTCCTCCACATGCGGCTATCAAAGTTTCTGGACCAGAACCACTGCAGGCCAAGGGACAAGCGGGGTTTCGTCCAACCTACCAGACTACAGACCACATCCTCACTCTTCGGGCCATCATCATGAAGCATGTCACCGTTCTTCCAGGGTGTTCTGTTGCTTCGTTGACCTCCGAGAAAGCCTTCGAATCTGTCCCGCAGGAATCCCTCTTCCTGCGTCTTAGAGAGATTGGGATTTCTAAGACTCTTCTTGTTGCCATCATGCGCCTTTACGAGGAGGTTTTGGGCCGTCTTCGTACTGCTGCTGGGTTCTCTGACTTCATCAGGAGCACCATTGGGGTCAAACAGGCTGCCCTCTATCACCCACTTTGTTCAGTATCTATATGGATGAGTTGGAGGATCTTCTCAGGGATCACATCCAGGATGGTGACAGACGTCTTCTCCACCAGTTTTGATCTACGTTCTTCTCTTTGCCAATGATGTTCTTTTGGCCTCTTCAACAGGGGCCTACAAAGACAACTTGATTCTCTAGCCCTCTTTTGCGACCGTAGGCAGCTGACAGTTAATCTTGCTAAAACCAAAGTCATGATCTTCAATGCCCTGAAGACTTCCGAGTTCCACTTCTTCTACAAAGGGGATGAGCTTGAGATCACTACCTCTTATACCTACTTGGGTATACTATTCTTTGACCTTGCTTCGCCTCCGTCTAGCGCTTGAGCCTCGTGTCGATAAATGTTATGGTTTCCTGGCAATCTTAGAACAGCAAAGTGCTTTTGCCACCATTTCCAGACATTATGTGCAAAATCTCTTTGTCTGACTCTCTTGTCAGACCCACTGTTCTTTATGGCTCGGAGATTTGGGGACCTTCTTTACTTGAGTCCGACTGGGCTGCGATTGAAAGAGTTCAAATCCTTCTTCTCAGGTGCTTCATCAAATGTAAGGAAACTGTTCCTCACAACATTATCTTGGCAGAGTTTGGCGCTCGTCCCTTTAAGTTGGAGACAATCTTTAGCCTTGTTTCCCTCCTACATCACATCCACAGGCTTGGTGACTCCTCTACGGCAGGGACAGATATCCTTATCTTGCGTATTGCTCTTCCACTGCTATTGCTTCAGCGGACCGCTCTGGCCGTTCTCGTTGTTGGTATGCAGTGTTTCTCGACTATTTGAGTCTATTGGCATTTAGATTGACCACCTCCCACCATACAACTTCTCCCTAGATGCTCTTGCCCATCTCCTTCCCAACAAATAGGACCTGAACAAGATCATTAGAGACGATATCTACAGGAAATTTATCCAGTTTACCCGGACCAGCCCTCCTTGCGAACTATGACCGAAGATGGCTTTCTATGCTGCACATTTTCTTGAGATCAACAATGGTCTTATCTCCCGGCCCCAATATATCTCCCGGCATTGGAATCACGCCCTCTGCATTTCACTTGGTCAGTTGAGTTGGCTCTCATAGACTCAGAGTTGAGAGCGATCATCATGTGGATCATTCTGATCAGATTTTCCGACTTTGCCCCCTCCAGGAGATCGAGACGGAATAAAACTTCATTTTCTGTTGCCCCATCTACTATGAGATCAGGGGTAGGTTCCATTGTCTGTTCAGAGAGCACCTGACTTTCACCGACTTCTTCAGATATCATGATCAGAGATGCCTCGCTCTTTATCTTCAGGAGGCCCTCCACTCGAGTGGAGACCCTCTAGCTCCCTAGGCAGGAGTCTACGTAGTTGATCACATCCTTCTTCACAGTCCTTTCCCACGGTAGAGGCACTAAGCGACAGAATGACACCACCCATGGCTACCTCACTAGATCTGTTCGTGGTCGAATGCTCACTAGTTTGGGACTTTCCTCCCACAGAGTGCTTCCAAGGTCCAACAGTGCATGCGGAGAGCTCCCCCTCTTTGAGACATCAACACTCGTGTTCGGGCCCAACTTCGGGTCCCGAATCCAGCACATCACCAACTTCTTCCAGTCAGTTTCGCAGGCTTGCTGAGGGGTCCTCCTCCCCTCCCCCTTTCCCTTCTTTCTCCGTCTGCTTTGACTCCATGGCTCTTAGCAGGCTTCTTCCAGGCCCTTTTCATGCCCGCTTCTCTATTCTCCTCTCCTCTTCTCTTCTTTTCTCTCTTGGTTGTTTTTCGGGACCCTCTTGGTCCTCCGCTGCGTGCTTTGCTCTTTTGTACTGTTTCAGTCCCATTGACCTATTTTGTGGTCACTTGTTGGACATTTAATAAATTTATCTTATCTTATCTTATCTTATCTTCGTGAATCAGCCTCCAAAAAGGGACATGACAATCCCCCTTCCCAAGATTGCTTGTCCCCAAGCAATCGAAAATCTGGATGCTCCAAGATAGCTGCTCCTTCCCATGTGGCATCTTTAAGTGGTAGGCCTTTCCAACGTACCAAGTATTCTGTATGACCCGGTTTCTTAGCTTCCTCTCTCAAACATCAAGGAGGGTTTCCGGAGCAAGAATGATCTTCTATTCCTCATCTAAATGGGGCAGCTTTAGTGAAGGGGTAATATGCTTCCCCAATGCCTTCTTAAGACAAGAGACATGGAAGACATCATGTATCTTGCTCTCCGGAGGTAGCTCAAGACGATATGCAACCTGTCCTATCCTTTCCTTCACCTTGTAGGGTCCATAAAATCTTGGTTTTAACTTCTCAGCTCCACTTTGTTTAAGTGAGGACTGTCTATAGGGCTGCAACCTTAGGAAAACCAAGTCTCCTACCTCAAAAGACCTCTCTATTCGCTGCTGGTCTGCATATTGTTTCTGCTGATTCTGAGCTTGTTGGAGGTTCTCCTTGAGTGCCTTTAAGATGTCTTGACTCTCTTGGATCATATTTTTAGCACCGGAACCCTACTATCTCCAATGAAGGAAAAAGCCTCATATCCATAGAGTGCTCTAAAAGGGGACATTCCAATGGATACATGAAATGTTGTATTGTAACAAAACTCAGCCAAGTGAAGCCATTTTATCCAAGCTGATTGCTGTCTAGAAATGTAGTTTCTCAAATATCCTTCCACCCATTTGTTCACAATTTCAGTTTGCCCATCCGTTTGGGGATGGTAACTAGTGCTTGGAGTGAGTTCGGTACCTGTTAGGCGGAAAAGCTCTTGCCAAAATATACTCATAAAGTAGTGGTCTCTGTCACTAACAATGTTTTGTGGGAGCCCATGAAGTCTAAAAATTTCTTTAAAGAACACATCAACAATCATAGGAGCATCATACTTGGTAGGAAGTGGATAAAAATGAGCATATTTCGTTAATCTATCCACTACAACATATAAGCAACTCTTACCTTGGGTCATGGGCAGCCCCGTAATGAAATCCATGGAGATGCTTTCCCATTTTTGAGAAGGAATGGGAAGAGGTTGTAACAACCCAGCTGGAAAATTATGTTCCCCTTTGTTATGTTGGCAAGTTACACATTCCCAAATGTGTTGCAAGACATCCTCCTTGAGCCCTTTCCAAAAGAACCTTTCACGGATTTGCTTGTATGTCTTAAAGTATCCTTGGTGACCAGCTAGAGGTGAATCATGAGCAACCCTCATTATCCTTAATCTTATCTTGGAATCTGGTATCAAAAAGACTCTATTCTTATAGAGGATCAGCCCATCCATTACCTTGTAATTCTCCGCCACTATATGCCCTTCCATGATGTCATTAGCAAACTGATTTTTGGCATATTCAGCTGTGATAATGTTTTTCCAATCAGCGTCTATGTGTGAAAGCAACCCACAATGTGATCCCCAAGCATTTGCCATTTCATTTCCTTCATCCTCTATTCCTTGAATTCTGATTTCTTTGTCTTTATCATAGAATTTCAGTTCTCTAATATGATAATTGAGGGTGAATTCCCCACAGATTGCAGCCATTGGACTCCAAGAACTACTTCATCATTAGCAAGCTTAATCACAAAGAATTCATCACATACCTCATAATTTCCTAGGAGAAGTGATAGCTGTCCTGTTTTCTTTGTGCAAGGTATGGTGGTCCCATTGGCAATGGTTACTTGGAAGCCTTCAAAATTTCTCACCCTCAAACCCAGCTGGTCTGCAAGTCCTTCATTAATGAAATTATTGGTAGCGCCACTATCAATGAGAACTACCACTTTGTGACTATTGATGTGACCTCTTACCTGGAAGGAATGGTATGCTTGGGCACTCTCTAGAGATGTAAGAATGCTGGTGATAACCGGATCAGACTTTGATGTTCCTTCTTTTTCTAGCTCAGAAATTGTTGTCACCTTTTCCTCTTCGTTGCCCTCTTCTTCACCATCTGACATCACTTCTATGTAATGTATTTGCCCCTTTCCAAGGCATCCATGTCCGGGTGACCACTGATCTCTACACGTGAAGCAAAACTTCTTCCTTCTTAGCTCGCTTTTGGATTCTTGATTCTTTCCTTCTTGCCTCAGTCCTTCTTGGCTATTAGCCCCTTGAAAAGGCTTCATTGGCTGCCCCAAATTAGGTACTTTAGGCTGAGATAGAAGACTCTTTGGCTGCCCTCCTATTGCTGGTCTGATCTGCCCCTTTTCCCCCATAACTTTTGATGGAAAACCAGTCCTAGGGATTGCTCCTTCTAGGTCCAAGGAATTCCTTATGGTTTCTTAAAGGAAGATGGGTCAAAACCCTTACTAAGCTCTTTTAGGTTTCAGTCAACCCTTCTATAAATAATATCATGAGTCTCCCTAAAATATCATCCACTATAACTGATTTTTTTTTAAATCAGCAAAATAATCTTCAACTCGTACCTTTTTTCTTGAGTTGGGAAAGATCATGGAAATATGCTTCCGGATCCATTCGTTCGAACCTTTCCACGAGCCTTGTGCAAAATTCTTCATAAGAATGAATGTTGTGATGCCCTTATGTCAACATGCCATGATGCCACCAATCATGGGCAACTACTTCAAGGTGAAGGGTTGCAAATTTTATTGCTTCTTCTTCCGCCATAGGTCTCAAGGACAAGTATGTATCAAGTTTCTGGATCCATGCCCCAGCTAATCCCTTTGTGGAGCCATCGAAAGTTGGAAGACCCATCTTCCCCAAAACATGTTGCACTTCTCCCTTTGGCGCTAGGGTTCTTTGCCGATAATGTTATCTTATGTCCTCAATTTGATGAAATCCGTGAGAGACATTGCCTCTCGAAACTCATCCGGCATTGCTTGGTATTCTTCAAGCCATATGGTGTAATCATGGGCTTGTCTAGGGCTCCCATGTGGAGCGATTGCCTCCTTGTCCACGAACTGGGGTTTGTAGGGCCTTGCAAAAGGAATTTTCACCTTCTTTGAATCACGGGATTGTAGGAAGCTTCTTCCCCTTGGCCGAACCACCTCCTTGCATATTTTGGATAGCTAGGGAGAGCCTATCCAATACATCCATTATTCCTTCTTGCGTCTTCACAATCATCTCCAACTTTTCTTCCTCGGTCTTTGTTGTCTTCTTCTTTTCCCTTCTCTGGTAGTACTACATACCGCTATCATCTGCCATATTTCACAGGCTGGGAGGAAAGTGCTCTGACACCACTGTAATGTCCCTTTTTGGGGGGAGTTAGGAAATGGCAAAAAGCTCCCAAATCAGATTTAGGGCACTATTGTTATAACTCTGCAAAACTGAACTTTAATCCCTTCCTAGGCGTAATTCCTAGGTGAAAACATCCCTTCGAAATGGGGTTAAACGTTGCAAAATCACTTCCGAACTTAAGTCAAAATAATTAGAAAACTCTTAGCAATCATTTGTAGCTGTTAAAAATCAAATTTGCATGTGAAATTAATTAATTATGGAAGCCTAACCAGCAAACATTCCCAAGCTTGCTAAAAATAGTAGAACATCACCAAAATTCACCAAACTTGAAATCTTGGCTTGATAAAATATAGAATAAGATGATAATTTCAGATTTGCCAAAATGTCACCACACATACCAAATTACCACAAGTCGCACCACTTGAAATAAAATATAATTTGCATCAAAGAGACAACACATGTGTTGGCTAGATTTTCTACACAAATTGAAAGACCTAGCAATATGAGATAAATCTCCCTCATTTACCTAGTGAGGCTCCCGTGTAAGATTTTGTCAAGTATATTTTCTAATATCTATCTATTGGTTTTACTTTAATTACGTAACTCATGAACCATAACTAGACAATTTTGCAACAAGTAAGCATTAAATAAGCAATATATGCAGAAAGGGAAATAATTAAATACGAGAAGAAAGGAAAGGAGATGTGCAACCTAACCAATAGTTGACAGAGTTGATCATATGCACATAGACGAAACAAATAGATCTTAAAATGCAGAATTTGAAGCAAAGGACAGTTTCAGATCTAGATCTAAGACAACACAAAGTTTGTGCAGAGATCTAAAAAGAAATAAGAAACAAATGCACCGTTGACACAAAGTTCTTCGAAAATCTGCCTCTTCTCTATTCCACTTTGCTTGCAAAAAAAGCTATCAAGGGTTTCAGCTCAAAGTCTGGAACACAAGAATGCTGATTACAAATTTTGATTCCTTAACCCGTAGGCTCTTCCTCTATTTATAGTGTATAGAGGGCAATTACAAATAGGAAGCTTTAAATGAATTCCCGCATGCGGAAGCTATGAAAAGAAAGCAATCGCGATCTCCTCTCCCGAATTCCTTTCGCATGACATGCATGATTTATAACTGAAAATAGAACCTTCTATTTTGCATGTCTGCCACCTATTTCCAAGTAATTGACTTCTTCAAGTAATGGCTTTTAAACCAATCACTTAAATTTTATAATTTAATTGATTACTCAATTACTTTGTCGGAGAAAATAAGAGAAAGAAGAAGAAAGAGGAAACTAAATTAGAAGAAAGCTGCAATACTTCCAGCTTTTGTTCTTTTTCATATTCTCGCATGCGGTTGACTCTTTTAGCTTTGATTCTCACCAAATCGAATCTGAAGCAATTGATCGTGATTTGCTTTGGCGGGTGCTACTTCTCCTTTGACGACTTGTCTTCCCTCTTATCCTTGAAGCTTTTGTAGTTCTTCTCCAGTACATGCACCAGTGTAATGTTTGTCGTAAATAATTCAGACAAAACTCATCATTTTTATTTTTAATTGCATATGAGCAATTTTAAATTTTGGAAAGCACTCTGGGTGAATGCAAATACAAGTAAATTCAATGAAGGCTTCAACTGGAAGATTGGGAGCACATGCACAAGATCCTGGAAGGAATTTTCCATGCACTGACTTCTACACGGGTTGCGTTAGAAACAAGAGGATGAATTTTTGTCGGAAGCCTTTGCAATTATGAGATTTGGATCTGTCAATTAAATCGGTGATAGGTTCAGGGCCTATGTTTGTATCATTGACTTCAACAAATCTGGAAGCTATGCATGATTCTCAATTGATCCTTTTCTTTCATCATGCTTCATCATGGCTGGAACAATCTTTGTCTAAGCTCTTTTCTTTTAATTCTGCCGGAATCCCTTACAATTGGATCAATTTGTGCAGATCTGGCAACTTCTTTAAATTCGAAGATATATTCAATGTACCTGACATTGATTTGAGCACCTGTGATGAATACTTGCAATTTATTCAAACAAAGATGGAGTCCATGGCATGAATACTTGATTTTTATCACCAAAATCTGCATATAAATCCTGCTGCCCTAAAATTTGAGGTTTTGCTTGCATGCAAAGCAAGCAAAATATTATTTAATTCACTTGGGCACATATACCAACATGCAGATACTCAGAATGACAAAAATTAGGCTATTCCAACCCTAGGCGCCAAAACTGGAAGCTTCTCGACAATGGAAAATATTTATTAATGCAACATCCTCCTTTTGGCGCCAAAACCTGTCCGGCTGCAATCTTCATAAAAAAGAAATAATTGCTTCTCCTTTGGTGCCAAAACTTCTCTTCCTATCTAGGCCGCATCCCATGCTTATATAACCTCCAACATGCTATTTTTAATAATTGTCTCTTCCTATTTCTGGACAATTTAATTAATTAATAGTCATGTCTATTCATCCAATTTGGGCGCCCAATTATGCATGCTGCTGGTTGCTTTTTAAATAATTTATTTTATTTATTTTTAGCATGCATCCTTGACTTCTCCTTAGCTCTTCCACTTGCATTGACTTTCCTTCTATTTATGGCGCCAAAATTGGGTGAATAAACCATTAATAAATATTATTAAATGCATTGTTATTCACCCAAGGTGGGTCGCACTTTTTGGCAAGAGGAATTGCTAAAAATAAGAAGTCAACTTTGATGGGAATTTCCACCCTGCACTGCAGCTCCAAAAATCCCCTCTTCCACTTAAGTGATTTGGCTTTCATCATGGGAATTTTTACCCTGCAAGGCAGGTAAGAAATTCCTGCCTACCTACCACTGCCGAAATTCCCACTGGCAACTTAAATCATCTCCCAAAAAGTGTGACTTGTATGGAAAATAGCCTTATCTGATAAAGTGCGACTTGCATGGGTGAATAAACCTCTTTGGTGGGAAAAGTTAGCCTACTAGGTAGGCAAGAAATTCCCACCGGTGCTTTAAGTGATTTTTCTTTATTTATAATGAGAATTTTTACCTTACAAGGCCAGTGTAAAAATTCCCGCTTGACTTTGACTTTCAAACTACCAAAAATCCCATCAGTAGCTTAAACCCATTCATTCTAAAAAGTGTGACTTGCCTAGGAGAGGCTTTTTGTGCTTGACTTCATTTTTTTGGTCGAAGTTTACTTTCGAGGCTAATTCCTTTTCCAGCGTGGGTCGTAAATGATCTCCAAATGCTCCAGCAATTAAATGACTATACAGAGACAAAGAATGGACCTAGGGAATTAAACAAAAGACCACGGGAAAACCGGAGAAAAACTCAAAAAAAATAAAAATAAAAACGAAAAACGCTTGCCAAGTCACGACAAAGCTTTGAATTCATTCCTCGTGAAAAAAACTATTGAAATGTGTGATATTGGCATGCAAAACTTCAACAAAATTCAACCGAGCACAATTTACTTCAAATGGAGTTTTATTTATTTAATAAATAATTAAATAAAAATTTCCTACAGACAAAACTTGGCAAAGGGATAAAATGAGTTTCAACATTTGGGCATTTGTCAAATTGGCTACTATGATTCACTCGGGAATATTTTAACATAATAGAGACATCTTCCGGCAATAAAAACACAAAAAGACCTCGTTATTTTAAAAGAACGATTGTTTAAAAATGGTAGTCCCAGATTTTAGGTGAAATCTGGGGACACAAACATGCTAGAAAGATACTTTGTTTCCTTTCAAACCAGTTTACACCAAAAACCTTATGAAGGGTTTTTGTCCTTCACAAGTTTCGCAACCAAAGGTTTTTGTCCTTGGATGAGATCCTCAACTCAAAGGGTTTCGTCCTCGACAGAGAGAGAGTAAAAGGGCTACACTAGCCAAATTTCACCAAAATATGAATAATCTCCAAAACATAATAACATAATGCCCAAGTCGACCTCATTAAATAGCCATAAGGAGTGCTTATCAACATGAGAAATGATGGTCGATCTAACCCTTAAGTGCTTTTTAAATATTCAAAAGGTATTTGGAGCCTCCATGCTCTTAATACCTTTATTACTAAACTAATCAAGTTTCTCTAATGGAGCACAAGGCTTCTAATAGGATAAACGATAATAAATGAAAACAACTATCTAAGCAACAAAATAGTAAAGTATAATTCAGATTTTCCTTTGTATTTTTCCTTTAGACCCACGGGGAAAGAATGGGTCAAGGTTTTTAGGAATCAACCTCCAAAAAGGGACATGACAAAACAACTCATGGATTATGCTTTCATGTCCTCTACCAGAGAAAACATAAAATTTCTAAAACTTTCTACCTTACATTGTCTACCTCCAAAAAGAAATATTTATAGTTAAGCATGTTTAAAGGAATCACAAGACAAAGATGAAGAACATATATAATCAAGTTCTTTTGAAATACTTCCCAATCTTTTTTCACCTATGGGGTTCCTTCAACACTTGTTGGTGTGCCTTCTCTGCACACCTAGGTTATCCGTCTCTTTGTCCACACCCTCCAAAATTCTTCTTAAAGTAGGGACCAAAAGGCTTTCCTTGTCAAACTCAATAGATGATTCCAATCTGGCCCAAAATAGGATAAAATGAAAGACAATTCTATAGATTGGATAACACCTGTGATGTCCATGGGTTCAAAAGGCCTATTATTCTCTTTGAAACAAAATGTTAGAATGAGATGTTCGTGTGAGAAAAAAAGACTGGACCTCACAAATAATCATATTCAGCTTCCAAGAGCTGCCTGATTGAGTGAACCTTTATTTTGAAAAATCCCTTCATTCATGAAAGTGGTTTATGAATTCTTGGTTATTCTTTGAGTTTATTTCTTTTTGGCAATGCATGTAAAGCTTCATGTATTGAGTTTGGCCTAGTTTCGGATGTGTACTTTCCCTTTCTTTTTCTTAGATTTGTCGGCTTAAGATTGTAATTATTTGTTAATCTTCGAGAAACTAACTCATGAGGTTTGCTGAAAATAATTAATAGTATATGTGATTTTATGATAGGATGAAATACTTTCCTTTTGTATTAGATGCCTATAATATTTGATCACCAGTTTACTAAATGGGCAATTGAAAAGTTGTGTATTGAATTTCATTCCCACTTTCATAAAAGCTTACTGGAGGGTACTATTATCCATATTTTGCCCCCGAGTAAAATTGAATCAGCCACGACCCCACACAATAAGAAGCTAGAGGCTCAAAGGAGAAGGAACAGCGAAGGTTCAAATTCGTCGGCTCAAACTCCAAACAGCGCACCTCCAAAGGGTAAATCCAAAAGGAGACTCAAATAAGCGCCAGCCTCCATATCGTGCCCAGAGCCCCAAAAAAATTGACCGGTCGTTGAAAAGTCTTTGACTCAATGGAAGGTGCCAGTGTTTCAACAACACACATTCAAAAGCGGGATCTTGAGCGAAGACTCAAACTTGCGCCAACCCTCCACATAGCTAATGGTCAACAAAGGTCAAAAGGAGAGCGGGCCCAAAATTGGTTAAGTATAGAGAACCAGCGGAAGCCTCCACGTGTCTCATTGGCGTGATTTAAAAGAAAAGTCTGGAGGCAGTTCCCAAACGAGCACGGGCTCACCACGTGTCCCGTGTTCTCCAAAGGGATAGATTCGGGGTTTGAATAGTCAAAACAAAGGCAAGCCGGTGGAAGGAGCCAAGTGTCAACACGACGTGCTGCTCAAGAGTAAAATCATGAGCGGGTTTCCAAACAAGCGCCAAGCCTCCACGTGTCCAGGGTCATACTTTTTGCCCCGCCAAACAAAAAGACTCAAACAAAATACAAAGGACCCCAAGGAGCTCATGGAGGCCGCCACATGTCAATCTGATGTAGTTTTAAGAGCGAAGGCAAGAGCAAAATCTCAAACGAGCGCGAGGCCGCCACGTGGACTCTGTATGGTAGACTCTTTAAATATTGCGCCCGCAACCCTAATATTCAAATGGCCATATCGCTTGATTGGAAACTCGATTTAGGCGGCAAAAGACTTTTTGGAAATGTCTTGACACCCTCTACGCCTGAAACAACATAAAATATCATTTTTAGCAGGCTCTGGTTGGTGAAAAATGGGAAAACGCCTCCCGTGCCATTAACGCAGAATCGAAGTCTCTTGACTTTCAACTACTGATTCGATTTGATCCACCAGGAACCGAACTTTTGGTTGTGGCAGATCCTTGTGAGGCAATGGCATTAAGCGGGTGGTTGAGCTTTCAAAACAAGATTCAATGCATATCTCAGGGTCGTTGGAGTAGGATTTGAATTCTTCCCTCCTCTCTCTCCTATTCTTCCTATATATTGTAAAGGAGGGGCACATTCAAACGATTGGTCGTTGTTTCTCTTCCCCCTCTCTCTTTCTTCCTTAGGGTAGAATGCGGAGTCTAAGCCTCCTCCCATGGCTCAAATGGCGTTTTCTTGCCTCTTGCCCACCGATGATGCAATGTAACATTTTGGAGCAATAAAATATGTTTTGTGATGCATCTGTCCATCTTTGGCTTATTTTGTTAGTCTCGCTTACCTCTCATCGTCCGCAGGTATATTGTGCATACTCGATGTTTGCTGCATTTTTGGGAGTTGTGCTTAACGGGTTTTGAAGTGGTGCTCGTGTGAAATCTATCTCTCGGTCTATGGTGTGTGAACATCCACCCTCTCCTTTGCTCACCTCTCTCAAAGAGGCAATCGGATCTGTGATTGACCACTTCACTTTTCCTGGTGTATCACGACCTTAGTGTATCTCACCTCTCTCTCTCTGTCCCTCGAACATGTATCTCATGACCTCATTCAACCACTTTTCCTTCTCTCTCTCTGGTCCCCTCGAACGGTACTTTTAAAATAATGGGTCGCTTTGGGTCATTTTGTGTTTTTATTGCCCGAAAGTTCTTATATCAAGGCCAAATCCCATAATCCTTTTTCAAAGAGCCATATTAGCCTTTTTCACCAAATACCCGTATGCCCAAAATTGTTTTATTCTCATCATCCGGATTTGTCTCATGGAAAATTTGTATTTAATTATTTTGAGCCCCGTATGAGGCTATTTCATACTGCTTTAACTCTATTATGAGCGAATATGTTATTATTCCTATGTGCCGTAAGGGTTTTAACTTGTTTTAAGTTTTGGGCTTTATTTGTAACTTTTGGCAATTTTTCGTGTTTTTGTGGTGTCCTGCTTTCGCTTTCTCGTGAAATTTCTCTCGAACAATTCCTTCACGGTAAGCCCGATTTTTGGCCTCGAGCACTGGAAAACATATACGCACATTATGCCCGAGGAAGTCGCCATCGAGGTCCGATCACCGGGAAAAAGCGAAGTCGTGCACGAAAAGCTCTCGCGGGATGGGCGCATTTTGGAAAACAAAGGATTTAAGTCGCATGGGAAAAATATAAGCCGCAGTGGTGGTGAATTTTATACCGCCTAAGAGGGTACTTTTTCCCGTGTTATAAAAGTCACTTAAGCCGCAGTGGGAAAGTTAGAGGTCAGCAGCAAAGGGAATTTATCAGTCATTGCCGCCTGCAGGTAAAAATTCCCATGATAAAATAAAAGGAAAGTGACTTAAGTGAAATCATGGGATTTTAGTGCCTCGCCTTGCAGGGTAAATAATCCCATCACAAAGTCAAATCACTTAAGTGGATCACGGGATTTTGGTGCCTGCCTTGCAGGGTAAAGAATCCCATTGTGAAAAAATTCTTAAAAATAGAATTACATGTGCAAAAAAGTGCGCCCCCTTTGGTGAGAGAATGGCAGCCTTAAATTGATTATTTTAATTAATCTATTCTCTCAAAAAGTGCGCCAAGCTTGAGGAAGTCAACAAGTCAAAGTTGAAATAAAAGAAAGGATTTAAAAGCATTAAATTAATTTATTTAATGGCTGCCCTCTTCCTCTCAAAAAGTGCGCCCCATTTGGGTATTATTTAATGTTTTTTAAGGCATTAAAACATTAAATTAATTTCTATTTTCAGTGGCTATGGTCAAAGCACACTGTGAAGCTTAAGTGAAGTGATGTGTGAAGGATTAAATTGGATTAATTTAATTTATTGGATGGCTGTCCTTAAACATGCTATTTTTAAAAGAGAAAAGCATGATTTTTAATTAATTAATTGCCTTTAATTGTTAGGGCAATTATTAATTATAGAATTGTGAAGGTTATATAAGCATGGGCAGCCATATGGGTGAATTATTCAAATCACAGGTAAAGAATTGCAGCCAAGTGGAAAAGTGCGCCCCCATTAGAGGAAGGATTTTGCTCAGACAAGGTGCCAACAAGGCTAAAAGCTTCCGTGATTTGGCGCATGCTTTGAGGAGGTTGATCTTTGTCCGCATAATTGTTTCCACAGTGTTACAGAGCTCAGTGTTGATCAAAGGATTCATGCTCTCTTTATGTGCAAATTAAACACCAATTTTTTGGGGCAGCAGTTTGAAAAGTGCAGATTTTTACAATTTAAATTCACTATTCATGCTCCGTGGCCATTTTTGTCTAAATAAATTGCAGGAATTCATTACAGTGCTTTACAAAAGAAAAGGAGTTTTTATCAATGTCCAACACATTGCAAATATCCTCCGAATCTGAAGAATTGTCCAGATCTGCACCAGTATTGAAGAAATCCGGCCAAGTAAGAAGAAAAAGAATTATTCAGACGAAGATAGACAAAGCTATGGCGAAAAGATGAAAAAGAAAGCACGATGGAGTCATGCATTGCTTCCAAACTTGCAGACATAGGAGACACAGATCTAGGCCCGAACCTCTTGCCGATTTGATTGATAGATCCAGAGCGGGAAAGACTTCACTCATGCGTGCGGTCAAAAGCAGTGGAATTATCCGAGCTGCAGCTTTTCCATGTACATATTGCCCAATTGCCAGAGTTCGTGATGGAGTGTGCTAGATCTTATCATCCTTCATCCAGATCGCTGCGTGATGCTTCGGGAAAGACAATAATTCGCTTTGGACGCAGAGTTCATCAATTATTGTCAAGATTCCAAAGTAAAGAAAGGTGGTGACTTCTATTAGCATTCGTGATGCCGACAGAGATGGGAGAAGCATAGAGCCGATTGCATTAGAGCATCATGAATAGCCGATACATGAAAGAAGCCTAGATCTCCTTCAAAGTTCCCGAGAACTCTTCCACGGTCCAATTTGGTGCAGGAGGCAGATGATGTCGTCAAATTACTATGCAGATGAATGGCGAAGCGAATGCCTACACTTTCCGTATATGGATGTATGCTTTCATCAGACCATCAAATCAACAAGGTTGATTCTATAATCAATCGGTCGGAAATTATTAAGCAAAAACATCGGTGAGCAACTCCGAACGTGAAGCGTACTTTCAGCTTCAAGATGACTTCATACTTGGTGTATGCTGCAGCTTCACAAGGCGTCTTTTCCAAGCTGGATAGATGTGGTGTTCTTTCCAAGGATCCCATTTTCGAGTGCTACCCGCAGCCTTATCGCACCTACAAAGTGAGAAAGACTTCAAAGTGATCAACGATGACTTCTTCTACGATTTCATCCGCAGCTGCAGACAAAGACTCAAGGCCAACAGGTAAGCAAGGAAGCGTGGAAGTCAGTGTCCAAGATCGGCAAGTCTATTCATTCAATTTGCAGATTTCACATACCTCGTGGTTACGAGCTTTTCTCGAGAACCAACAAAGATGCCTGGTATCCGAATGATAGATTGATCGCCACGGGAGCCGAGCAGTAACTTGTGGAGTTACACGACCTTCACCAAAGCGGCACAAGTCTACGGGCTTCTTCCCAATCACCGTGATATTACAATGCATTAGCATTCACAGAGCTCGAGGGATGGAAGCGCAAATGTTATCCGAGTATGAGCAAGAGTTCTTCCTCGCACGGCTGAACTTCGATCCATTCGAGTAGCCAGAAGACAATCTCCCCAAGAAGACGCACATGTGCCTTCATTAGAAGATTTCTGATGAAGTGCAAAAGTGAGTACGAGGTTAGAAAGAAAGATTTCAGCAGTCATCAAGCTAAAGCAAGTGTTCGACTTTGACTAGCGCGGATACTCATGATCTTAAAGATGATGGGAATGTGGTACTTGACACTTACCATCAAATGGGAGGAGATAAAGCCATACCGCAGAATAACATAGGAGGTCGCAACACAATCAAGAAAGGTCGAGAGTCAGTGTTGGTGAATACTTCAAACGGGTCACCGACGAAGGGATATTGCCTTGATGAAGCATCGATGAATCAAGTCACGGCAACTTCGGCGCAGAGATTCCTCAAGCGAAAGCACGAGGAGAAAGCAAAGCAGAAAGTCGAGAAGTCAAAGTGCATAAGAAGATCTCAATCCAAGGAGAGGATCACTTCTACGACCATGACTTTAACTCCGCTTCTCCAAAGACTCCAATGCTTCACCAACTATCTATGCACCGCAGCAGAAGCAGGATGCTTCCATGCCTCCACCGAATCCAAATGACATTCATCTTCTCCCTCACCACTTCGCTCAAAGACCCGCTCCAGAGGATACGTTGAAGCTGCAGATGGCGGAATTCGAAAGGGCTTTGTCCTTGGATGACTCAGAAGATGGCAGCCATAACACTGTGGCACTTTCTGACGGAGAGGATGCAGAGCGGGAGATGGTAGTGCACTCAGCGACTTCTCACTCTCCGAGAAGTAATTTCTCGGAATGGTTAGCTTTGCAGTTTGTTCCAGAAGCGAGAATGGAGATGAACTTAGAGGAGCACGACTTGCAGCTACTCCAGGATCTGAGCAGAAGAGACAAAAGGCCTAAAGTTGCTAAAGCAACTTCTAGGTTGATCATCGAGGATTCGGGAGAGAAGTTTGCTGAGATATCAATTCCGGAAGAAGGAAAGATAGAAGAGGAGCTCACGGCAGAAGATGTGACAAAGACCAAAGTACCACTCTGGCCAAGCCACCACCGAAGGATCAAGCAGACACGCAGACATCGATAGATGCTTTATTCCTTAGGCTTGATAAAGAGAAAGGCGAGAAAGAAGAGTCAGTAAGCAAGTATCTCAATTATGTGAGATCATAGCCAAGGTTGCTAAACCTTCCATTCAGCCCATTTCGTAAAGGTGTGTGATCATCTTATGCAGAAATGGAAGATGCAAGCAAATCAAGTAAAGGCTATCGATTTAATGGAAGGATTTGATTATTCGCAAGCTTCGTACAACTTGGGAAGTGCCACCGCCTAAAGGTTATGAACGATGCAAAAATCAACTAAAGCAATCGATGGCAAACATAAAGGCATGAATACAACAGCAGAGAGTAACCCGAGTATTTTGGCCGAGATCAACAAGTCACGGAGATGTATTGATCATGGAACAAATTGTACTGATGGATCACTTAGAGAAGGGGAAGCAATTAGAATTTGCAGATCTTCCGCTTGGAAATCTGCAGAGTTTTGCAAAAGGATGCAGCACTTGAAGTAGGACGTCATCCTTACCCGACAATCATTTCTTTCACTAAGAGGATGTGGTCGGAGGCGTTACTTCTTACGTGCGGATTGTTTCTAACGAGGTGCCTAATTCCCTGGAAGGTTCTCTTCTGATGGTACAAAAGAGAATTGATAAAGCTACCAAGCCTTTCACGATGAATTCTATCAAGAGACTTGTGGCACCGCAGCAGTGCATATCATGAGGTTTGGGCCGAGCTTGAAGATGTGGAAGCGTGCATCAAAGTGTCAATGAAGGGTCACTGCAATTCAGACAGAGAAAGAAGCAGTGGCTAAAACAGATGGAAGGATGCTGAATTATATGTTCGACAAGTATATCATATATCAGAACAAGAAGATGTAGACATTACAACTGGCATGACTTCTTCTATTCTTTCTTCTTCTATTTTCTATGTTCCCGGATGAAATTGTAAAACTTCTAAGTTATTGGTTTTACAACCATTACTTGAAGTCATGTGGAACCATTCTATTAGTTAAGTGATACATGTGTCACTTAAGAAGAAGTTAGTTGAGGATGATTGCCAAATGTCATCTTTACTTGTTGTTCATGCTTTAGTTCAGTTTGAGTTTTCCATTTGTACTTTCCCTCCTACATTCTATAAGTAGGAGAAGAACCTCCGGTTAATGATCGATCAGAATTTGTAAGAAGCAATCTTGTGTTCTAGACTTTGTGCTGAACCCCTGAGAGCAACTTGGAGCAAAGGAATACAAAGGAGCAGGTTTCCGGAGAACTTTGTGTCATGGTGTACTTGTGTTTCTTGCTTTTAAATCTTAGATCTCTTAAGTAAACTTTGTGTTATTTTAGATCTGGATCTAGAGCTGCCTTTGTTTTATAATTCTGTGTGTTCATGTCTATTAAGTTTCTTCTATGTGCATGCAATTAGCTCGCTATCTACTAATCGGGATGCACATCTTCCCCATTTCTTCTCTATAATTCCTTTACTTCCTCTTTCCTTTCTTAAGCATACTTTCCTTTCTTTAAACTTTAGTTCTATAACTTTTAAAGTAAAACCCCGATTGCTTACTTGCACGTAACTTCTTAGTTATGGTTCATGAACTAAGTGGTTAAAGTAAAACCCGATAATAATAACACATTTTTATTGACAAATCGACACGGGAGCCTCACCGGTTAAATGAGGGAGATTCATCTCATGCTCGCCTAGGTTTTGTGCTATGCGTAAAAATCTAGCCAACAAAACATTTAGATTAGGATAGATTAGGTTCTCGCGCTGCACTGGAGTAGCTTGTGGCAGGTAGATTAGGAAGCAAGAACCGGCTTTCTCCGAGGTCCATCTCAAGTTTTGCAAGTCCCACAGCTTGAGAGATGGTCCCATGTTGTGCAATCACACCAAATGCCCCACTTCACACCTAGGCCATTCGGGGTGCTGTGATTCTGCACTAACAGTACTATTGTAATGTCCCCAAATAGGACCACTCCGGAGACCAACAACACTTCTACCTTTTTTTTTTTTGAACTTTTCGAAAATAGATGCAAGCTGGAATTAAATGACAACAATCTGAAATACTTATGACAACAATGTGAAACTAATTCCAAAATATCATAAAACTGAAAATCTGAATTTATCTTTTCTTCGGAACCCTCTTCCCAATAATGGCGACCAACTTAGGGATTTGTAGCTCCTTTTTCTAAGGCCAATTCCACTCCAAAACCTTGAATAACACACTCTAAAAATCACAATTATTTTTAACTACACAATGAACCTCTTTTTGCAATTTTCGGAGATCAATAACACCATGAACTGAAATTAGAAATCAAACCCTACTGCTGCAATGTAATTTTAATTTACGAGGACAATTGAAACTTCTAAAATTCGTATCTTCCTCAATACTCATCCGATTCATAGAAACGATATATCAAAATGACCATAAAACTATAAGGAATCCAATGAATGCATTTGCATATTTTTCCGACCATGGGTTGGGAGATATAGCCCCAAACCCTAATTTGCTGAAAATTAATGTTAATTTTCAGAGTGCAAACCCTCGCTAAATAAGCCGAGAATAATAGAAAGAATCCTCGATAATTACCAAAAATATTCAATGCCTCCAAAGACCATAAAACATCACTTGAACATCATCCAACACTCAATATCATTCACCCAAGGTATCATAAATTGCAGCAATGAATAACAAATGCAAGAACCCTTGAATCACCTCAATATTCCACACGAATGATCATCCACACAAGTCGCTAGGGCAAGAAGACAATCTCCAACCAATTCGCTAGGGCAAGAAGCATTTAACATCCACAAAGCATCCACAAGCAATTCGCCAATGATAGAGAACAACAATAACCACGATAGATATTTGCAATAAACACGAAGTGGTATTTTCTTTCAATAGGCGGTGTTGATAAACACCTATAAGAACATCACGGGCATGCATCCCATTCTTCAAGCATGAAAATTTAATTCATCAATAATAATATTCAGCATATGCTCCTTGGTTGCTCTTGCTTTGGCTTTATATCCTTTTAATGTGACAACTTGCATTGGGGAAGTGATCTTCCTTTATTTCTTCTTAGCCAACCTAAGAGCATCACTTTATGTTATTTTTAAAATATTAGATGCCTTAGTGTGCAAGAGTAATAATAATTACTCTAAGACAAATAATAAAATAATAATATTAATTAACTAATTAATTCCTCAAATGTGCCATAGTAATAATTATTACTTTTGAGGGATTAATTAATCAATTCCACTAAGCCATATTATTTCACTAATTAAATATCCTTTCCACAATGATAATAACCACTCTACAAGCAAGAACACTTAATTAATAAAATAAACCCCATGCTAAACCTTAAGTCCTTGGGAAAGGGACAAAAAGGCCTTCAACTCCCAAAGTCTTAGAAATTTCCCAAGAAAGGGGACATGCCAGCCCTCCTTCTTGAATTTGCTTGTCCTCAAGAAAAAGGATTCTTGGCCGGTCCAAGTCTTCAATATCCAAGTGTAATGTCTTCCATAAGCGAGCTCTTGTGCCTGTCGGTGAGATAGCTGAAGCAACAAGATCATCTTGCAATGGCTGCGCAAAAATTCAGTCATATGCTTCCAAAGTAGGCTGTACCTTTGCCACAAACATTCCCAAGAAATGTTAGCTATAAAAATAAGCCATGCATAATTCCTTATGAAACTCCATTTGATGTGGAAAACTTATCAATCATAAAAGGATTCGAGTTAGAAACTTCATTACTCTTCCTAATATGTTGTCCATGATCATAAGGAACAACGAATGAAGAAGATAGCAAACTGAAAATGATAAGTACAACAGTCCTATGTTGCATGACAGCTTGTACTAACAACAATAAATCATTCTTCTTCAAGACCCAAGCATCATCTTTTACCTCGAAATCATACAACCTTGTTTGATACTCATATGGGACTTCTTTGGACTTCACTTTCAGCTGAAAGAGATTATTTATTAGCCCTCTAATGACTGTCGTTATGCACAAACCAGCAAGCTCAGAATTCCCATAATTACTGTTTATACCAATAATGATTGGTTTATCCTTATTAGCAATCGCAAAACACCTCATACCTTGATCACTATGCAACATGTGATACCTTACATCAATTTCCTTCTTCCCTTCATCATAAAATGTGCATGCATTAGGATCAACCTGGTGGCTGTTATAAAAAGGGACAGCAGTTGTAATCATGGAAAATATGCTCATGATTGTCCCAAAAAATTCAACAATACATACCACTCCATTCCTTGTCTCATTATCAAACTCAGCCATCATGATCCATGTAAAATATATCATGAAAGTGCACCAAAAGAGAGACAAACTCACAATGTTACCCTGTTGTAATTTTTCATGTATATGGGTTCCAACGGTGTTGTTTGAGAGCACCCCTTGTGTTTTCCCGGTTGCAAGTAAACAACTGCAACTAACTTTATCAAATTGACCAACTCATGCTCACATATGCATTCCAAATTTCTCCTTGCATTGTTAGCAATGAAACCCTTTTCAAATAAGACTGAAATTGATTTACCAAACTGAAGATTACCACTTCTAAGGGTTGTCCTTGTGCTTATGGCAACAAACATGTTATATGGCAAACTAAATTTCATAACCCATAGTAGATGCATATATGTAGACCATAAAATCTGAAAGTATATGTCAAGTAATAACTCATCATAGGCTGAAAATGAAGAATCCTTCTTTCCACCAATAAGTCCCTTTTGATTTTCTTCTTTAGGGGCTGCAAGATATCTTCTCTTTTGATCATTAGTCAACATGTAGTATCCCCCATTGAACACTACCTTTCTTAGGAAGCCCTCTCTAAGATCATACACACAAATGAAGGACTGATAATACTTATGAAATGAAGAATGTGTAGGAGCTGAAAATATAGAATCAATCTTACCATAAGGAAACCTCATACCAACTCCTTCCTTCTCTTTCCAAACCTTTGTGGAAGTCCCCAAGATTATGCTCATATAATCAACAATTGTAAAGTTGTCCCAACAATTGTCCTTCACCCAATTTACACTTGGAATGTTATCAATAAATCCCAACTCAAAATTGATTGTATGTAACTTGCATAACTGAAAATCATTACCTTCCAAAGCTACCTTCTTGTTTATGACAGCAAACAAGATGTAAGAAGAGTTGTCATATGTGTTAGAAGCCCAAAGCAGACTTATAACAACAATCATATAATTCCAAAATTTTACCTTTGTTGTTGGATCACAATTGCCGTTAGACCAAAACCCATAGGTGTTAGTCTTCGCTACAATTGCCAGAGTTAGGATCTACGAGAGGCGGTTAGTCCATGTCATGAAACTCACGGGAGCGCTGGACATACATGCCAACAATCTCCCCCTCAACGTTACCCGAGTGAGTTTCGAACTCGAGACCTGTCGCTCTGATACCATTTGTTGGACCACGATTGCCGTTAGACCAAAACCCATAGGTGTTAGTCTCCGCTACAATCGTCAGAGTTAGGATCTACGAGAGGCGGTTAATCCATGCCACGAAACTTGCGGGGAGTGCTACACACACATGCCAATATTTGCATCATTTCCCACCATACCCTCTTTGTCATGGAGTGTGAGATTGAGCTCAAGTACCCCAAGTGTCAACATTGAATGCACAAACTCAGCCATTAATTGAAGAATGCTTTTCCCCACACCACTTGGAATCATGCACTTGCTCCCCTTTTGTTTGAGTTGAAAACTAAAAGATGTTGGCCTTCTCGCCAAAGTCCCGGGGCTGCCTTGGGATTCCCTTCCATCTTATGTTCATAGTTAGTGCAATACTCATGATGAATAAAATAAGGTAAAGGCAAAGTATGATGATACAACCATTCTTTGTCATCCACATGCTTACCCTTAGTGGCTGCCATAACAAGCTTCTCAAACTGAAAATCACCATTAGTACTCATAAAAATGCCTTTCCCTCTTACTTCCGGATCCCTTAAAGCTAAATCATGATTGTCATTGTTCATGCCCATCACAAAAATTTCTGAATTCTCACTTATTCTCATGAAATCAGTCATTAAGAGCACAAAATCAGAATAGACAACCTTTGTAGAATGTAGAAAATCACCCGGATTCCATACCTTAGAATCGCCCATTGATGTGACTTCGAACCAAGGAATACTTTTGCCCATTTTTGCTGCCCTCATTCTTTGTGTCATCACTGTTTCCCACATGAAAACAAATCTGAAATGGCAAGGTATACAACAACAAATCCACCATACTTACATGCTTCTTATGGGTGGCGGTTCCGGAATGATTGACAAGCTGAAAGTCACTATCCTTCTCTAGGTATTTCACCCACCAAACTTGTTTTTTCAATGTGCAAATCTGAATTTTCTTTTTGCTCTTCTTTCATGATTCCTTTTTCTGTCACTTCATTATGCATGCAAACATTAGAAGACAAAGAAACCTTTTCAACCAACAAAGAATCTTTACCTTGCTCCTTCTCATCCGGTGGCTCTTCTTCCTTCACTTCCTCTTCTTCCCGCCCTAAGGGTTTGGCATGGAAGGTTCTTGTGGGAGGAAATGTAGGTGACTCCATCTTGCCATTAGCTTCTTTGATGAGCTCATCCAAGTACACATCAACTGGAGTTATCCTTCTTCTTGATCCACTTCTTCTTCTCAAGTCACAAAATCCCTTGAGAGATAAGAGAGCTTGGGCCTCTTGACTTAGTGCACTGTACTCTCTGCAATATGAATCAAAGTCACACTTGAGCCATTCTTTCCATTCACCATCACTAGCAAGCTCCATGATCTGCAAACAATACCCACAAGGAGTAGAGAAAAGTGGCTCTGATAACACTATAATGTCCCCAAATAGGAACACTCCGGAAACCAACAACACTAGTACCTTTTTTATTTGGACTTTTCTGAAAATAGATGCAAGCTGGAATTAAATGACAGCAATCTGAAATACTTATGACAACAATGTGAAACTAATTCCAAAATACCATAAAACTGAAAATCTGAATTTATCTTTTACTGGAACCCTCTTCCCAATAATGGCAACCAGCTTGGGGATTTGTAGCTCCTTTTTCTAAGGCCAATTCCACTCCAAAACCTTGAATAACACACTCTAAAAATCACAATTATTTTTAGCAACACAATGAACCTCTTTTTGCAATTTTCGGAGACCAATAACACCATGAACTGAAATTAGAAATCAAACCCTACTGCTGCAATGTAATTTTAATTCGCTAGGACAGCTGAAACTTCTAAAATCAGTATCTTCCTCAATACTCATCCGATTCGTACAAACGATATATCAAAACGATCATAAAATTATAAGGAATCCAATGAATGCATTTGCATATTTTTCCGACCATGGGTTGCGGAGATACAGCCCCAAACCCTAGTCGCCCAAACCCTAATTTGCTGAAAATTAATATTAATTTTCAGAATGCAAACCCTCGCTAAATAAGCCAGAGAATAATAGAAAAAAGCCTGATAATTACCAGCAAATATTCAATACCTCCGAAGACCATAAAACATCACTTGAACATCATCCAACACTCCTCAAGAGTCAATACCATTCGCCCAAGGTATCATAAATTGCAGCAATGAATAACAAATGCAAGAACCCTTGAATCACCTCAATATTCCACACGAATGATCATCCACACAAGTCGCTAGGGCAAGAAGACAATCTCCAACCAATTCGCTAGGGCAAGAAGTATTTAACATCCACAAAGCATCCACAAAACATCCACAAGCAATTCGCCAATGATAGAGAACAACAATAACCACGATAGATATTTGCAATAAACACGAAGTGGCTATTTTCTTTCAATAGGCGGTGTTGATAAACACCTATAAGAACATCACGGGCATGCATCCCATTCTTCAAGCATGAAAAATTAATTCATCAATAATAATATTCAGCATATGCTCCTTGGTTGCTCTTGCTTTGGCTTTATATCCTTCCTTTATTTCTTCTTAGCCAACCTAAGAGCATCACTTTATGTTATTTTTAAAATATTAGATGCCTTAGTGTGCAAGAGTAATAATAATTACTCTAAGACAAATAATAAAATAATAATATTAATTAACTAATTAATTCCTCAAATGTGCCATAGTAATAATTATTACTTTTGAGGGATTAATTAATCAATTCCACTAAGCCATATTATTTCACTAATTAAATATCCTTGCCGCAATGATAATAACCACTCTACAAGCAAGAGCACTTAATTAATAAAATAAACCCCATGCTAAACCTTAAGTCCTTGGGGAAAGGGACAAAAAGGCCTTCAACTCCCAGTGCTAGAAATGTCCCAAGAAAGGGGACATGACAACTACTGCTCCAATTTATATGCCCAGGTAATCCCATGAAGCATGATTAATTCAAGAAATGTGAAGAATAGAAAATTGCTCCAAAAAAATGGAGTGTCCACTTTTTAGGAGTGAGATTTTGAGGGCTGTCTGCATGTAAAAATGTTTTGGACTATATATACATTTATTCCAGATCCTTTTGGGAATTTGGAATGTTTTTCCCTTTGTGAATGAAACTGGATTTCCGAACTTGGTAACTATGCTGTACATAGTCTAAATATTTTCATAGTTTTCTTCCAATATTTCTATTAGTAATTTTTGATGTAGATTCTTAGAAATCTGTAGCAAAGCTGCAAATTCTGTATCCTACAGGCCTATTTAGTGAAAAGGGCTTCTAGATTTGCTCAACAAAACCTGCGGAGAAGATATAGGAATTCCCTTTCCCAGCTCTCTGACTGTTTATTGATACAACCAATTCCTTCTGAAAAATACAATGAATCTGTAGGTTCTGTGCTGTTCTTCCCACTCTAGACCTAAAGAGTATCTTGTTTCTTGGTTTACTCTGTTGTCCACTTTTGGATCGAAATGATCTGCAAGGCTGTGACAATCTTTTTTTAATTTCCAGATAATTCCAGTTTGTCTGTGATGTTATGCTAGAAAGTCTTTCTATTCACATCATTCATTGTTCTTTTTAATCTCCATAGTATGAAATCGACATCATAAATTTCAACTAGTAATATGATGTTAGATGATTTATTAATTTTTTCCCTCCAAAGTCACTTACTAGTGCCCTAAGTTGCCGCATTCGAATTCGTGTTCAAATTCGCCGATGATTAAATTTGTGAAAAATTCGCTGGTAAAAAAATCAGCGATTAAATTCGTGATTAAATTTGACTATGAGAAATATACATTTTTATTAAATATATAAAAACAAAAGATAAATTCACATTTCAAAAGAGAGGTAACATCACATTTCATTGATTTCATAAGTAGCTATTACAATAATGTGATTGAAAGCAAAAACTTCAAAAAACATGTGCTCGCAGGTTGCGACCAAGCTGGTAGGTGGGACGATTAGTCTGAGCACGGGAGAATACTCGCCGAGTTTTGGAAAGCTATCCAATATTTTTAATTACTAATTTTTCTACAGGTGATCAAAGCTCATGATTCTTTCAGAAGATTGCAAGAAGTCGCTTGGTCCAAAAAGGTGCAAAAATGGATTTTATGAAAATAAGAAAAATATTGCCATCAATGCATAGAGCTCGAGAAAATATGCACTTTTAGAGAAAACGACACTTGAAACGGAGCCACAGAATGAAAGTTATGGCACATGCAAGTTTTTGCTGCTACATCTTCCTGGACCCTTTCCAAAAATGGCAATTTTTTTCTTTGCTTGTGTTTTTTTCACCGAAAATCCAAAAATGGAAAAAAATGCCAAAAAAGGAAAGAAAACACGAATTAAATTGCGATTTTCAACGCACTGTTAAAATTCGGCGAATTTCAATTTTTTTCCTTGAAGTTCGCCGAATGCGGCAACTTAGCTAGTGCCTCTTGACATATTAAAGATGAAGTAATGATAGTTTTTTTAATGCTGTTGCTTTTCTTTCTTCACCGTGTGTGTGTCTTGTTGTCCATCATTTCTTTCTTGGCGGCTATGGTCAAGTCTGTCTCTGAATGGTTTACTCATGAAGGACCATATTGATCCTCATCAATGCTTTGGATTCATACTCTGCCGAACAGATTTTCAAAATCAGATTAAGTATCCATCATTTTTCTATTTTTACAGCCAGTTTCTTATGTATCTTTGAATTAATCACTTTCAAAATCTGAATAGGTCGATTTTTATTTTCCTGTTGCAGATTAGGATTCTGTCTGTAACATCCCCATTTTAAGATACTAGAACAAGGGAATTTATTTATTTATTTTTATACAACGTTCCCTGTTATGAATTATATAATTCAAACACACGTTCAAGTTTTAATAATTGTTCTCTGTCCAATTAATGCAGTTTGGATCACACAATTTCCTTTTAAAACTAATGTTCTCTGTTCACATATTTGCAATATGGAACACACATTCAGTGCCATTCAATCATATAACAGATACCATATGTTCTTTGTAAATGACTCGAAGAACTACCGACCTCCCACTTTATGGCTCGGAGTTTCAGTGATCTCTCATTTCATGACTCGGCGACTTACCGATCCTTCATGTTAATTCATGCATAGTATAATGAATATACAGGGTTCTTTTACCGTTTCCGGTTATCGAAGTGATCCATTTAAGAAGCCTATCTGAATATCTGTTACTGATATTCATCTGACATCCTGCATCTTAAACTAGGTGATTAGGACAACGCAACCAGCACTTGCGATACTTTGGCCAAAGATTTTCACATGCTTTGCATGATCATATTCCTAGATGTGATACACACCAATGGAATACGTCCTTCACCTCACTTCATTTATTATCTAGAATGGTCTTTCCTGGTCTCTACCAGTCCTTCCATTTAAGGTCAAACTCTAACCCCAACTAGCAATATGAACGAGTATAGGAAGTTACTCATGGTAACTAAAGATACGCAGACATACGGTGTCGTTCCTAGACGACTCCGTGTGTCTAGTTACCTTTAGTCCTCCGGAGTCACTCCGTATACGTGATCACATTCCTATCCCCAGCCAAGAACTTAGTATCCAGCTTATGTAAACTTGATGATTTAATTCGGGAGGGCATTGTAATATGTCAGCTATAACATTGTGTCTCACGAAGACACCATATCAGAGGTGGCGTATGTCGATGTCCTACGGAATCCTCTCATCGAGGGTACACATCCAACTTCAATTGTGATTGGTTATAATCTTAGTATTTAAGATCAATTTTCGAGTAGTCATGCTTTGATCCTTTATCCTTGTTCTTGTTATAGTTGTATGCAGCTAAGAGGGACTGTTGTTGCAGACTCACAGCACCCCTGGATGCAAATCAGGTTTCTAAGTTGATCTTTAGGCATCCAGTGTGATTGCACAACATTGAAACCTTTCTCCAAGTGTGGGACTTGTAGAAATGAGAAAGGAATCTCCAAAGAAGGTGGTTCCTGCTCTAAACTACTACGCCACAAGCTATTCCAGTGCAGGCAAGCTAATCTAATCCTAATCTAACCACCAAGGGGACAGGGAGAGAGAGAAAAAGGGGAAAAGAACAAAAGCCTACACTAAAACGGTGATACACCAGAGAAGGAGAATGTTGAATATCTATCAAAACTACCATGGAACAAGAAGAGGTGAGCAATGGGAAGGATGGACAGATGCATCACGAACCCAAGGATAGATTTCACACAGAAAATGTCCCAAAACTCCATAAACACAGCTCCAGACCTGTAATGAACATTCAAACTTGCACAAATACCTGCAAATGAAGAGAGGCAAGAAGAAAACAAGCAAAAAACGAGCAAGGATGGACAGATGCATCACAAAACACGTTTTTTGTTGCTTCAGAAGTTGCACAGAACATCATTTCATTAATAAGAGGCAAAAACACCATTACAGAGCAGGGGAGGAGGTTCGAGCTCCATTTTCGACCCTGGAGAAGAAAAGAAGGGAGCAGCAGAGCTGAAAAATGAACAACCTGTAATTAATTTGAAAGAAGCCCCTCTGTACAATATATAGGAAGAAAGAGAGAGGGAAGAGAGAGGAGATTCGAATCTGCCCCAACCACTCCCAGGTCGCATTTAACTCATCTTATTATGATCCAAGCGGCGGATCCTGGCAAAACGGCGGGTTGTCTGCTGTATTAAAGTTGGTTGTTGAAGCATTACACGCGTCAGAGACGTTTTCTTAATTTTCTCCTCAAACTGCACCAAAACTTGAGATTAACCCCAGAATCATGTAGAGAATTTCACAAGCTTTCCGTTGATATAAAGAACGTGCCAATCCGAGCTCTGGATCAAAAGATATGGAGATCTGAAGATCTAGGGCACAAAAAAAAGTAACGGTTTTTAAATTTCTTCCCGTGCTCGCCACTGGATGACACGTGGCACGTCTGATTGGATATGTTATTCTCTCATCTGACTGTCCCGCGGGTTTTCCTTGAAAAATTTGACTTTTTGATGATTCGGAACATTTTTTCTTTTCCTCCGCACCCCCGCCACTTGGGACACGTGGCATGCATTGATTGGTCGACACGGGGCGCGGAGTAGACTTTCGCTTTTAGCTCTTTGGCTGAACTTGGCCAAATTTCCCAAATCTTTCCCTGGCTCCGCACTTCTCTGCTCCATTGGACACGTGTCCTGTACTAATTGGCTCGGGCCAGCGCTTCAAACCTTGCCCCTTTGACTTTTTGGACCTTTTTCCCTGGCGACACGTGTCATGTTGTGATTCGTCCACGGGCCTGCAAGATTTTCGCGTCCACCGCGTCTTTTTGTCCCGGATGTCCCAGTGCTGAAGTTTCCTATTTCGGGTGAACCGGCCGGTTCGCGTCCTTCGCGCACTCACGGCCCAGATGTCCCTGTGCGAAAGTTTCCCGTTCGGCCGAACCGGCCGGTTCGGGTCCTTCGCGTACTCTTGTCCCGCTTGCTCCCGATTAAGGACTTGGACAAATTTTCTTTCTTTCGGCCGATTCGGGCATTTCGCGTCCATTTGTCCCAGATGTCCCTTTGTTGTTTGGGCCGCCTGTAGGCTTTTCGGCCGATCCGCGCCTTTTCGTCCCAAATGTCCCGACTGTCCTGGGACTAGGACTTAGCCGATTTTCACAATTTTTTCTGGCCCAAGCTTATTTTCTGCAACTTTCTTGCATTTTCTCAGAGCTTGTTCTTTTCAACCTGGACAGGAGAGTTAGAAAAAATTTCTGAAGGGACCCTAGAAACATGATTTTTGCCCTGGATCAATCAATTTGCCTGGGACTTGAGAATTCTGATGTATGTTATCAATTCAACCCTAGGGGGTGAAATTGGATAACGAGGGAATTAATCCGTCTTCTAGCTTAATACGCATCTCCTCCTTCATACCGAAGGGTTGCATATTCACTTCTTGGTTCCTTTCTTAATCTTTGGACTAATCAGTCCATTATCGATAAACTTAATAAGTTTAACCTATTAAACTTAACCAAGTTTTCCACAACAAACAAATTCAGAATTCCATCTTATTAGACGTCATTTAAACAAGGTCTAATTCTAAATGAATTTATTCATTTATCCTCCTTAACCTTACTTAGTTAAGGTTTGTTAACAATAGATATGATTTCCCATATCTTTATTTTCTGAATTTAAACATTCGAGGCTATTAACGAGTCCGAATACAAGGTTCGGCTGCCCCTAAGTTATTTGATATCCCTTAGCTTTCAAGCTAATCCCGAATACCTTCCAATTAGGATTTCGTGTTTATCTAAATCTTTTTAATGTCAATTCAAAATTCATCTTAACCCAAGTATGAACTAATTGCACATTTCAACGTAAAAGTTGCATTCAGGTAAAGAATAGATGTTATTTCCTTTTAAATTCATCCATTAACATTTGAATAATTCCAAGTCAAGGAATAATGTTATATTCTCAAACTTATTCAACAATATCAAATTGATACAGTTATTGAAAATATCACACTTTTACTTGTATTCATCCATCAAATTTACAATCTATACATTTGCCAGTCCAAACGACTGGACTTTGTTTATATCAAACAACATTACAACTCATAAAGATAGAAGAATGTAACTTCTTCTTTCTCATTTCCTTGTGGAGTAATAGCTATCAATACAATCCATCTTCAATTAATCAAAGAAGTATCGGAAAACAACCATGTCTTCATTTATACTCAAGTTTCATCTGCAAAATTACTTGCACGGGTCAGTTCATTGAACTGAGCATATTAAGCACTTGTCATTAAAATGAGGTGCTTTTAATTAACTGTCTCAATAAAAGAACCCTGCTTTTATGAAACGTTAATATGAACATCATTCAAGAATTAAATACCAAAAAGGATGAACAGCATATCAACTCAATCATCCAATAACCCTCCTAATCAGACAAAGGATTACTGCCCTCTTTCCCAAATAATTATTACAAGAAGTAATTTCCTTCAACAGTTCCAGATTACAAACATCTGTAAGAACTAAAAACACAATTATGCAACTGCTGTTCTAACATAAATGCTATCAATTCCATTCTCTTACAATAGTTGTGAATTCAAAAGATAGATCTTAACTAAAATCTAAACCGAATTATTGTCCCTTCTTTCATACAACTCATCTGATTTCAAGCAATCAAACGCTGAAGAGAACAAGCAAACAACAATTAAATACAAATGCTTAACCCAAGCAGTACGAAATTTGTTCCATAACAATTATAGATTTCCAACTGTATGAGAGAAAAATGATCATTAATTCAAATTATCCATTCACACTCTCTTTCTTTTCCTCATAGCTGTACTAGAAGTTTTTAATCCAAACGTGATATCAATCAATGATAACAGTCCAAAGAGAAATAAACGAAAATCAATAATCGAATATAAGGGAGCAAGATCATATCACCTCTTCTTACTGTCTATCCAAATACCTCTTATTTAGAGCAGACATACTCCAATAGTATAATTCATTCAGAGTAGTATATTCAGTAATTGAAAACTACTATTACCTTTCCAAAAAGTTGACCAGAGTTCATTGCAACTGGTCTATAAACATTAGTACCAAAAGAACCTATAACGCAATCATTTCCTTTTAAACATTTCACTCTACAGACATTCACGTCTTTATAACATGCAAGAGTGTACAACGACTACAACCAGTCACACTTTCATCCTAATAATGAGAGTTTTCACTTTCCAACAACAAAGAATAATTCCATTCATATTCTGTTCTTAATGAAAACGATGAAAGGTCCACAATCCTTAAATATATATATATATATATATATATATATATCCTTGAGTTCAGCAAGACACAATATAATTTGCATGCTCTACTCAGTCTATTATATAGACTGATTTTCTGTTCCTCGTCAGATTAAAACTTCCTTCCAAACAGTCCTATATGAATACCAAGAACCAGCAGGCAGAATACCATATCAAATTAGTACAGCAAAGTAAGATGCTACAATAACCTTACTGTCCCAGGGAACCCGTGTTTTATGCAATGAAAAACATCAAGGAATTATAACTCGCATAATAGTCTAATTATATCACCACAACTTTGTTTTTCCCAAACGTTTCCACACACTGAACTCAGAAATACAATATTCGCATAACAATGCCTTTATCAATGCAAACCCGCATAGGGTAATAGATGCGCAAGCAAGGTACAGTCAAAACAATCTCAACAGCAAGCCAAATCTCATTTGTTTCATTCATTTACACAGAAACACTAAGCCATGTTCGTTTTCATGATGACAGTTCAGACTAGAAGATCAAACCGCATCCAAAATGCACAATAAAATCCTCTTTCCCATTACCTTCAGATTTCGAAGCAGCAAAGAGAAAACATAATTCATTAATGATTTCAATAAGAAGAACAATCATTTTCTTCAAACACCCGAGAATACCCAAGTCGTGTTCATTCTTTTAAGGACAGTTCAACCAGACATACAAATCATCTCATCTTTTCATTTTCACAAGAATGCTCAGAACTCAGAAGTGATATTCATTTAGCTAATGTATTTATTAGCACAACCCAAAATGGTAATAAAGCGAATACCCAACACTGCCGAAACGAACCACACAGCAAGGACAGTGTATTCAACTTAATCATTATGCAAAGAATGCTCAAGCCGCGTACAGCAAAAGAAAACGACTCAACTCGAAATCATCTCAACGTAACAGCCAAATCAAATAACCAAAACCCCCATCATAAGAGCAGGGTTGTTTTAATGAGACTATTAAGCAAAAGCAAGCGGTTTAAGGAGAAGGGCTTAACATGCTTGTTAATTTTTCTTGTGGCTCGAAGAAAACCGCGCCCACTGGAGTTGTTTCTCTCCATGACATCCTCGGCCAGGCTTTCCAACCAGTCACTAACTTCCACAGGCTCAAGAATAGCCTTTGTTTTTCCAAAGAACAGAGATAATAATCAAAACACGGCTGGGTTCGCGTAACCATGGAGAAACAAAATGTAGAGCAACTAAAATCCAAATGCACACAGCAACAAACAATTTTCCTTTTTCCTCTATCCTCTTTCCAAGGCGAGCTGGTCGCTAAGACCAAGATAATTAATGCATTGAATGCACTACCTTTCCTCATTCCTCACGCCACCGCCGACTCGGGTTGGTGAGTTTCCAAATTTCAAATTTGCATATAAATTCCATTTAGTTTCTAAGCTAGTTGGACGCCTCCAACTTTTCTTTGTTCCCGCCAAACTTGGTGCTGTACATGTAAGGACTTCATTTACTGTCCCATTAAATTTCCTACCTTCCCTCCTTATCCTTTCCATCCACATGGGTCTATGCGTCCCCTTCCTTAGGTTAGGATTAGTTTAGGATTTTAATAGTCCATATCTAGGTCATTCGCCTAGTTCATAGGTTAATGGAATTTATATCTATTTTCTCCCTTATGAAATCTAAAATCCATATAGGATAGTAGTTAGGGTATAAGATAAAACTTAGGGGTAGGTTAGGGTTTAATCCCCTAATATTTAATTAACTAGTTTCCATATCAAGTCTTTCCGCCTGACAGTCATATTCAACATTAAGCAGGACATTTCGTCCTAAGTTCCACATACCTGTGCCACTTGCATCCAGGCCCTTATCGTCTTACGCTGTCTAGCGTTACAACGGTGTGTGGTTCGAGAATCGAACCTTTTTCATTGGCATCTACGTACCAGATATTCATACCTGAAATCAGGTGCTGCAACATTTATATCAACCTTCAGTCTGGTTTAAAAGTAAATCGACAAAGCGATCATAAGAAGGCCACAACATACCTTGGATCAATGGAATTGATTCAAGGTGTGCTGTCAATCAGCGAATAGAGTTCATCAAGCATACGACAAGTCTGTTGTCTCATTAGCAATCACACAAGCAATAATAACTTCTGTCCCAAGTATCAAGTTACAGCAAACAAGGGTCCAGATCAGCAACACATTCCTCTAAGATCAAAAGATGTGTCTTAACATATTTATCTTCATTTCTGCAGTTACAACATCATGAAAGGTAATTACCATGATAACTTACAAAAATCAAGGCGTTACATTGTCTCTGAAATACATGTTTCATGGACTACAATGTTGTTACAAGTATTGAGATAAAGGCTCATAATTGTGAAGTAATTTTAATGAAGTTGGATTTATTTTGCAGTCACATTAGTGTCTCGGAAATAATTTAATTGTGAATTCTTTCTGTATTCTTAGGTTTTCTGTTTATTTGTTTTTTCAGATTCTCTTTAAACAAGCATTTGAAAAGTCTTTACTTTTCTTGATGTTTTGGTGCTTTGACTTGACATTTGAAGCTGAGAGAGTATGTTGATGATACGGAGGATTACATCAACATTATGCTGGATGACAAACAAAATCACCTTCTTCAGATGGGTGTCATGTTGACAACTGCAACTCTTGTTATCAGCATATTTATTGTTATAGCAGGAATATTTGGCATGAACATCAAGATTGCGTTATTCTTTCCGGAGTTTGCTGGCTTGCCTCAATTCCTGTGGACTGTTGGTGGGTGTACAGCAGGTAGTATATTCCTTTACATTGCAGCAATTGCATGGTATAAACATAAACAATTACTCGAATGAGAGGCTGCTTATGTTGTAATGGTTTGTTACTCCAAGGGCCATTATGTAATTACTGTTTTCAACTTGAAGCTCAATTTTCACTACTTTTGTATAACACTACATGGTATTTGTTTGTTAGTGGTTCCTCAAGCTTTGTCTTCCATTTGGGAGAAGTTCAACAGGCAAACCCATTGTTGAAATGTCTGATTTTAGTATTGTATGCTGAGACACTTAAATCTTCACTAATCTTAGATTTGCAGGAAAAATGTTACTTAAAAATGTTGAAGGATATAGTTTTACTGTGACTTGAATGCATTTCCTTGGTCATTATTGTGAACTGAATTTACTTCTATAGTTATTTGGAAGTTGCTAAAATGAGATAATGCATATAATTTTGGGTTATTATGATTGCTTGTTTTATGCACTCAAATTGTTACAGCTATATATTATAGGATTCTATGATTGATTGTTTCATGCATTCAAAGTGTTACAGCTATTTATTATAGGATTCTAGTTATATCATTGCTTAGATACTAAGTTGCCGATGCATTTTGAAGTATCCGATATGTGGATATGGCAAAAAAATTGGTGCTGGATACAACATTGGATATGGCCGTACAATATATATATATATTTCATCCTAATAAATAGGAATTAACCACATATTATGCATATGAAAAACAAAACAAGCTAAATAACCACAACAAACTACTCATAATTTCATTGAACCAGGGCACAAGCATCATCCCTACCACATCTAGTTGAGGTGTTTATTATATTTATCTCATACATGCTATTTTTGTCCTTGTTTTTGATGGCTTCTATTTGGTACCTTCTGTAGAATAATGCTGCTGCAAAAACTGTAATTTCTGCTGTAATGATATATTAAATTTAAAGTATACAAAAAAAAAGGACTGTTTCAGGTGGCCTGAAACGCCCAGGAAACGACCTGGAAACGGATGGGCAAATCTGGGTATGGCTGGTTACATTAGATGTACCCCGATCTGCCCTTCCATTTCCAGGGCGTTTGTGGGTGTGTATCTGGGCCGTACCCCTCTTGGGTATGTTTTGTATACGTACCCAGCCGTACCCAGATCTGCCCAGCCGTTTCCAAGGCATTTCCAGGTGTATCCGGGCCATACCCATACCGGGTACATTTCATACCCATACCAAGTGCCCTAGGAGTGGTGTTTTGGTAACTTAGCTTAGATAGATTGTCTTGTCATAAGGCAGCACAAAGGAGTGTTAATAATGTGGAGCAAATGTATCCTAACTATAGAGGGAAAGGAAAGGATGAGTAGTAGCTTGAATGAGAATATGGGCCCAAGGATGCAACAATGTTTTTTTCCCAAAAGCTTGTTGTATTTTCAGTGCCACTTTGCATAAGCAGCAATGATGAGGAAGCCTATTAGAAGTATACTTGCCTTGTTGTTGCTGTCTTTGAATAATGCTAGTTGATCCCAGGTTTTAAACTGGGATTCAAATTTCTTATTAGCATAACCCATGGATGAACTAAGAGTTAGAAACTAGCAGGGTACATTTACTTTATTGAATCTGTTTGCTTATGTAGATCCTATCTTTCCATACACTAGCACAAGGGAGGGAAAAGATATCATGGAGCAATAATCCCAGCTATTGTGGAAAACGAAAAACTGAGTAGGAGCTTGAATGATAATAGTATAGGCAAAGGGATGCAAGAAAATGATGTACTTCATGTTGGAAGCAACACATTCATACATTTACTTTATTGAATCTGTTTGCTTATGTAGATCCTATCTTTCCATACACTAGCACAAGAGAGGAAAAGATATCATGGAGCAATAATCCCAGCTACCATGGAAAACGAAAAACTGAGTAGGAGCTTGAATGATAATAGTATAGGCGAAGGGATGCAAGAAAATGATGTACTTCATGTTGGAAGCAACACATTCATACTTAACTTGTCATTGAAATATGTAATTTTGTTGCACAAATATCAATTAAATTTTGAAGAATCTTATACGGCAAGCTGCTTTAGTGCAACACAAAGTTATATTAAGGTGTCTTGTCTGCCTTGGGCAGGTATCCAGAGGACAATTTATAGTAAACATTTACAATAAATCCAAAAGAAGATTAAGAATTCACAAGCTTATCAAGCAAAATTGTAATGGTAAAGCATTTGATAGAATGTTGATTATTTGATTTTTATGCCAACAACTATCACAATTGGTGATGATAATCGAATCAATTACACCAATGGATTGAATGTTTGAATGAAATGTGTCATGCCCATAATTTTAAAACTGTAGTTAAAATCAAGTTAATTTTTTTCAAAAGGACATGTTGTGCATAATGATTGTGGTCAAAGAAGCGAGTATGGAGCTTTGAGCTTGTGTAGGAAGATGAAGAGTCATCCTCCATGAGAATACCTTCATGCTTCCTTGGTTCCTTCAGTTCTCTTGATCCATTTTGCTTCCTTATTTATTGGTTTGATTGGTCTCTTCTTGGTCCTATTGTTTGTCTCAAGTGTTGTGCCCATTTATTGGTCTCTTTTTGAGGTATGTTTGTTTGTACTTTGTGCATGTTGGGTAATCTTTTGTGAAATTGAATGCTTATCATACTATGTAATTAGGTAGGTCTGTTTGGTTTTGAAGAATTGTTAAGAGCGGATGGCTCCGCGGTGTGGAAGATTGTAGAGGAGAGGGAGTTGATGGGGAGGTGGGTTTGGAATTAGTTCGGAAAAGACCCTAAATTGGATGCCAAGCCGTGCAATGAAAACAACAATTGATATCCTTGTGAAAACACTAATAATCAGCAAGGTCTGGAAGCAAAGGCACTTCAACTGAAAATTTCGCCCAAAAATCATTCAAAAGTTCTTTGAGAGGAGGTTGTGATGCTCTCTCTGGAGAGCGGAATTTGTCAACATTAGCCATAAGCCTACATAAGCTTGAGATGGACAAGAAGAGGTGTGAGGAGAAGGTAAGGGCCTTAGCTGTCCTTTTACCCTACATGTTAGCCCTAATGAGGATATGTGTAAAGATATACATAGTGAAGAAAATTTGGGAATTGTTTGTCTCCTTGAATGGTAATGAGCTTCCCTTTAGAAGGTTTTTTTATTATTGGACTAATGTGGTCCAGGGAGAAAAATGGGGATGTATGTTTCCTTCTATCAAATGGTGCAAAACGGGGTATTTATTATCCTTTTTAAAATTTCCACAATGTAGAGAAGGGCTATTAACAAACCTTTGTGGAATGTTGATCAATCTCTATTTAAAGCCTTCCCTAGAACCCGACTCTACACTGCTTGCCAAGAACATTCTACCAAAGCGTCCCTAGATGGATTGAGCTTCAAAATGTAGCCATGCAACTTTGGTACATATTACCAAATGCCCTAAAATCGCTTTGTGAAGTACTCAAAATTGAAGAAACCAAAGTGACTCTCGCTAATATGAATGCCAAAATTATATTCTCCCTTAATTTGAGCGACCCTCTCCTTGATAAAATATCTTTTGGCTGTCCCAATGTGGTCCACTCTTGCCGCTTGTTCTGGGTTACCTCAAAAACTTGCCTTCTTTGCAAAAAGAAGGGCATATTAAAAATGATTTCCCATTGATTAATAATAGGAAAAAATGCCCAAGTAGCCCTAACGCTTTTGGGGTGAGGGCAAGGATGTGTTAGCCCTAGTTGATTCTTCCACCGTTGGAATCTGTGACTCATAAAGTGTGAATGAAGCTCGTGGGGTTGGGCTCAACCTCTAGTTGGTTGCAATCTAAAACTAGCTATGTAATCGCCGAATCTGGAGAAAACTAGGACAAGGCAATTGTTGAAACTGCTTTGTAACTATTTTTACTCCCACGACATGAGGACCCATGTGGGTCACTAGCGCTAGGTGTTCCCGTCTTATCTAGGCACTTCTTCCATGTTGAGAATTTTGGCCAAGTCTAAAATTGGCCATGTTTTGTAACTAATTTATGTTCTTTTCTTGTTGTGTGTATCTCTCAGAATCGTTTTTATGACTGTTGGGAGGGTTAAAAGGTTTACCTGATGTTTGCCCACTCATTTGGGGTGCGTGAAATGAAGAAATGTGAATGGAGCCCAAACAAGGAAGATTGACACTGATGTGCACATCTGATATAGGATTCTTGCATAGGGAATGAGGATTACACATGGTAGTTACCATGGTGCAAGCAATACAAGGGAAAAATTAGCATACAAGTGTTAGTGACAAACAAGCAATGCACATTGAAATGACAACTAGTAAAAACATATAGGAAAATAGCAAACAAGGACTCAACAAGTAGTTGGTTGCATACATGGGACACCACTCAGGATGTCACAAGACAATCGGAGCCGTCAAGGCTTGTGCAAACAAGGAAACAAGCAAACATAGGGCATAGCCCGCAAACAATGACAAACAAGGTTCAAGCAAATCAGACAATCATGATTGAAAGGATTCTGCAAGGAAAATGCTACACATGAAGCACCCATTAGCATGTTAGGAAAGATAAATAGTATGCCACAATGTAATATCTGAATATAGGAATGAAAATGTGAAATATTGCAATGATAAAACCTGATAATAAGTGAGGAAAGGTATATGCCCCGAAGCCTCAGTGGACTAGTAATGGATAGGGCCAAGCATCATACATCATGTAACAACTTGTAAGTGACTTGCATTCACCTCAAGATACCATGTGAATGTGCATGTGTGAATGATAAAACATATTATGAATCATAGTAACATGATAAACAAAGGTGCAACATATAGTAGTATAAGCAAGGAAGAATGCATCCAATCAAGATCTAAGCTAATGTTTTTGGATTTTTTATTTGCAAATATGTGAAAGAAAACCAGCTAAGAGGGAGGAATAAGGATGCCTCCTGGTGTAGTGTGCAAAGCGAGGTCTCATGTGAAGAAACCCTCAATAGTCAAGTATGAACCAAGAACAAGAGTGCATCATCGGGTGGTGTGGGGAACTAGGATGTCCCCAAATGTGAATGCCAAAATGGTTTATGCAATGAGTGTATGAGGCAAGGGCCCACGATCAGTTGATGTAAAGGAACTATGCATGTGAACATGATCTAGGATCCGATGGTCATGGGAGAGTGCATGAGGCCAAGTATATGAAATAGGTCTAGATTGAGCATGTGGAGAAATAGAGCACGAAACATGTCTAGATGGAGTATGTGAAGCATGTGACCTATGTGAAGAAGTGTGCCTATGAGGTGGGCTATGGGATCTATAGAAGTGACGAGGCTGATGAGTAGTAGCCATATGTGAAGTAAACTGAGATGGATGTGCAAAAGGTGTTACAAGAGGAGCAAGGGCTCCAGATACCATAGGAGGTGTCAAGGCTAAGGATCCATCATGAATAAGAGAAGATGCACTAGGAGTAGGAGCAACTGAACATGGGATGGCTTTGGAGGAGCCAAGGACATGTGTCCGTGGTGGAATGCCTCGAATAGTGATAAGATGTTGCTCATGGATAAACTTAAGGCTACAACTTTGGCAACCCAGAGCCAAGGGAGTTCTAAGAGCATGTCATAATGTGTAATAATAGATCCAATAGTAAATGACATAGAAATAGTAAGAGGCCCAACAATAATGGGTAGAATAATATGGCCATGAGAAGTGGGAGACGTGTGTTTCCTCAATGATAGAGGGAAGCCAATGGACTACAAGAAAGATAATGAGCATGCATTGGATTTGAATGTAGGATGTACCATAACATTATTAACAACATGGGGCCCAACAAAAACATCGATATGTAATCTATGGGAGGAGAATGAGGCATGAAAATCAGCATCAGTGAAAGTGATAATAGGTGATGGGAAATTAGTAGCACCAACAAGGAATCCAAGGGGATGATCCGAAGAATCAGGAGGAGGAACTGTGTGGTAAGTATGATTAGAAGAGGACTTAGGGGCTGACTTGTCATGCTTAGGTAATGGGTCATTGAAGATTTTTAACTTTCCATTGTCATTGGTAGATTTGGAAGTGGAAGTAGTGGATTCAGGCAACTGGATATCATTATTGTCAATGAGATCTTGAATCAAATGGTGAAGCTTGAAACACTTGTTGGTAGAATGGTCATTGCATCTATGGTAATCACAACGTGCATGCTCATCAAACTTCCTACCATGGGGCCTATTAGGATCATACTCGAGAGGAGGTGGAAGAGAAATCATATTGCTTTCAATGAGTTGGGGCAACAACATATGTGGAGGATAAGGAAATTGAGTAAATACATGTCGAGTGGGTTGAAGTTGAAGCTTAGGAGGTTGAGAAACAACATTAACAGAAGCTTAACATCATTAGACTTGGGTCTAAAGGGAACCTTTCTTGAAAATTTAGGAATGATTAGAAATATTAGAACCATATTTGAGTTTTCCCAAAGAAAGTAACTTAGTCTCACGAGTCTTAATGGTCAAAGGAATGATAGGAATAAAAAAGCACACATTCTTGCAAAGGAGGCAAAAGAATTTGAATAAATAGATCTTGCAATTCAAATTCAACTAATACATTGTTCATTTTAGAAAGATTGTTCTTGTAACACAATACATAATCACTAAGATGTTCATTAGATCCTTGTTTAATTTTAGCCATTTGTGCATAATATATTTTCGTTCCAATATTCATAGAAAAATGAGCTAGAAACAAATCAACAAGAGTAGTAAATGATTTAACAGAATGCAAGGGCAAGTCATAGAACCATCACAAAGCATAATCTTGTAAGCAACATGAAAAGATCTTGGTCAAGAGGGTGTCATCACATGCATAGTCTAGGAAAGCAACATGAAAAGATCTAAGGTGCTCTTGAGGATCTCCATGGCCATCAAATAGAGGAAAATTTGGTGAAGAAAAATTGGGAGGGAGTGGATAAGAAGATACTTTAGGTGCAAGAGGAATATGACAAAGTGAAGAATCAAGGGACGATGATGAAGAAGAAGTGAAGAATCAAGGGATGGTGATGAAGAAGTAGTTTGCTTTTGCAATTGATGGATTTGTGCTTGTAAATCATGATAAAGAGACTCTAAAGCTTGGGTGTTGGAAGAAGAATTAGGCTTGAATGTGGGAAATAAGAGGAGAAGAATAATGAGTAGAAGGGGTAGGAATAGTCATGTGAATGGTGGAGACTCCAAGATTGGAAGGAGAGGAAGAAAGTGGGATAGAAGTAGTAGTAGTAGTAGAGAGTGCTAAGGTACGAGTCATACTATTATGGGTAGTATTATCATGGGCATGTTGGGAAGCCAATAGAGCATCAATGATATGCGGAACATGGGTAAAATTATCACGCATCAGAGCGGAAATTGGTAAGGGCATCCAATTGGGCTTGATCAACATTGGTATCTTCATCATAGGAATGTTCATTGTCGGATGCTTGATGTCCTCGAGAGGGATTTGCTTGGAATTGCTAAGAATGTTGTCATTGATGGGGTTAGCCATGGGAGAAGGATGATGCCGAGTGGATGGGACAAGCTCTATGTAGGTTTGGGATCTAAAGTAGCCACTACGGGTAATGGGCATGAAAGGAGAGATCCACAATGGGCATGTAAGAGATCGGGTTCACCAAATGATTTAATAAAATTAAATCTAAGATAAGGACATTGTTGATAAGATAAATATATATATATATATATATATATATATATATATATATATATATATATATATATATATATATATATATATATATATAATATATATAAGAAGTGATAGATAGAGTTTGGAGAATGACTCAACTTGTATCCGTAGGCGTGAACCGATTCTCGGACTAATGAGTAGGTGGAAAGGTAGATTTTGGACCGTATTAGATTTTTGTTTGATTCTCGATTAATGAATAGGTCGGAAAGGAAAATTCTAGACTATATTAGCGTTGTCTCCGATTTTGGAAAGTGATGATCTCAAGGAAAGGAGCTCCCGAAGGGGACAGGGCCGCCAGGCACTAACGTCTCATTATGGGCATTGGTGTCCATGGAATAGTTTGAAATGGTTCTTTCTGTGTCGCTTAGTGTCGCTCCTTATGTGTTGTGTGTCACATCAAATTTGATGTGTCACACCTATAACATGCAAAATAAACCCTAGATACTTGGATAGTACTCAAGCAAACATTAGATGAATAAAAATACATATATGCTTGAGTCAGATTGACCTTGACGGTCACCCCAATGTGATTATCACTGAGTGTTGCATTACATTTTAGACTCTATGTAGTTCTTGTGTGTGTGATTGGAATAGTGTCCCTTGAGATAGGTTTTCCTAGTGCTAGTCGCACAAAGAATAACGACCTACAACTACTTTGTCCCAAATGCAAATGTGTGGTATGGAATTCAAAATAAACCCTCCTATGTAATGAAGTATGTAGTCCAAAATGCAGTCCTTGATGTAGTAGATATAAAATATTAGCTCTTTGTAAGAGTATGTGTCTCTTAAATGTTTACCCCCTCCCCCCCCCACCCCACCACCAATGAGGTTAAATAAGACATGAATATATATGATTCCTTTCTAAAGTTTCATCATTAACAAGTGAAAGGATGACCAAAGGTGATAAAAGAAGACAATAAAGAAGTAAGACCTGAAAGATAGGAAAAAGAGACAAAGAGGACAAAAGTGTCCAAAGGGGATATTAGCACCTAAATGCTCCTATCCCTAATAGGAGGTCCTGTATAGAGAGTTAGAAGGATAAAACAATGAAATCCAAGCAAAGTAAGATGTCACTAGTATGCAAAACGTAAGTTGTCAATCGAAACACACAATAAAGATAAAAAGGATAAAATCGATGCCAAAGATGATTATGCTAAAGTGTAATATATTAGCCTAATGTAAATACTATGGCATCGTAATTAAATGAGTAATGCAAGAATTAAAATACACCCAAGCAAGTAAGCAATAAAAATGTAAAACGCTAATGTGTAAAATGAGTTTGAAAAGCCTTAGCTGATTTGATGAGGTCACGGACCGTGTCGCATGGGAGACTGGTTGAAAAGGAATAGGAGACCATTGTACGAGAGCCAGAGAAAATGCATATTTGAGTTGTCTAGCTAGACTGGGGCGTCTGGGAAAGGGATTCGTGCACTGGGGTGCCTTAATGTCATGAGGGTCTAGAAGCCAATTTTATAGGGTCACCAGATGATGCGAAGCCTTCATTGTTTGTCACGTGTATGTCACACCTAGTTTGTTGATGTCGTCATAGACCTGCAATGAAGAATCACTTGCAAAACCCTAATCAAAGCATCAAAACTCTAAAAAAGAAAGATGCATATGAAGAGGTCAGACTGTCCTCTGCCGCCACAATGTTGGAATTATCACTGAGCATTACACTACATCTTAGACCCAATGTAGTTTTGTATGTGTGTGTGTGGAATTGTGACATATGTGCTCTTGTGTGTGTCACACTTTGTGAGTAACGAAGCAATAACTAGATGTAGAATGTAAATAATGTGTGCATGGAATAGAATAAACTCCCCTCTTATGAAGTGTGATGCAGATAAACCAGCCTTTGTTTCTTGTGATGTAGTTAGATGGATGTAAATGGAGTAATAGAAGCCTTGATGGATGCAACCTTAGGTGGTGATAGTTAGTGCTTAGTGCGTGCCTCCTTATTATGATCACATAACTCTATATTTATATGATTCCTTCACTTAAATTTCGTAATTAACCCCGAAAAGGTTGACTACCAAAAAGATAAGATGCTCACACGGATAAAAAGGACTCAAAAAGTGTGAGTAAAGTATAAAGAGGATGGCGGCGCCCGAGGGGACGAGGGCGCTGTCGTTGGCGTCTGGTGGGTGCCCCAATCTAGAAAGGGTAAAATTGAATTATGAAAAGACAGATTGGGTGGTAAAGGTGCAAGACAGAAAACAACAACGAGAAAGAAATGGAAGACTACCAAAGACATGGGTTAATCAGTACTTTTCTTACTTAGGAACCATATGAATAATAGTATGTGATCGAGACTAGATAATTACCCAAAGTGCATGATTTTGTGTCTACATTTTCCCCCACTTTATGTTGGTGAGCAGAATGCTCGGTAACATAAAGTAGATAGAGATGTGTACCTGATATCCATGTAGATTGATGTAGAAAACGTGCCAAGAGATTAGATAAAGCGAGTGATAAAAGATGGAGTGTGGAGACTAAAGATGCAAAAGTGTAAAAAGGTGATGAAAGTGAACCTAGGGTAAGAAAACGTGTGTGTAGATACCGATGTGTGTGATGTACTTGTTAGTGTCGATGTGTGTGATGTTGAGTGGTGTTGATGTTGACTACTTGCTTCCCATATAGATGGACTGTAAAAGAGAAGACGATCAAGTAGTCAAATACGCATGTATATGTATATAAAAACATGTAAGGAAGTATGTAAAAGTAAATGTTGAAAATGTGAAAAAGGAACATGTGCACCTGATCCGTGATGAGAAAAAGGGTGTAGAAAGGATCATGTCGATGAAGTGCGAGTTTTTTTGGCGATCTCACGCCATTGGCCGAAGAAGTATAGGGAGGAAAGTTTGATTTATCCTCCAACCTTTAACTCGCTTCCCAAATCAAGAGATCTCTATACAGTCTGGTTTTTTGGACAATCGACGCCATGACAAAAGTAGTATAGAGAGGAAGGTCTGGTGTTATCCTCTAACCTTTAACTACTCCCCAGAATAAAACACCACTGCAGATGATGTGTACTAACGCATGTGCTAAGGACAACCTTTGCCTGTAAAAGCCGCTATGTAGAGTTCTCTAGACTGTGTTGAACCTTGTTGTTGTGTAATTGCCCCTGGTTATAGGCACTCCAGAAAGGTATCGCTATGATAAGGACCCAATTTTGATTCTAAGCCTCGAAATATCAAAATTTTACCGTATCAATATTGTGTTGTCTGCGTATACTATGTATGAGGTGACCGATTCACCCAAATGATGCCCCCTCTTTGGGGCGCATGCGACGTCACTAAAGGAGGATGCGGCCCAAAAGAGGACCGAATGTTGTCTTGGAACTCGCCTGCAGTGGGGGTATGTGCTTGGTAGAAACCAAGGCACATGCAAACAAGTGGTTGGGAGATAAGTGTTAGTACAAGCAAAGACAAACATGCATGTATAAGACGAAGTGTAAGCTAGAAAAACAATGTGTAATCTAAAACACGCAAGAAGACAATGTAGACCATAAAAATAGGTTGCAAATATGGGACACCACTCAAAATGTCACAAGAAAAGCAAGGCCATAGTGGCCACAAACAAACAAGTGTGCACACAAGACAAAGGGAAAATTCTGCATACAAAGGCATACAATGACAAACAAGTACAAACAAAGTAACAAATAACCATGGTGGCAAATAATCTTGCAAAACAAATGTTGCACATGAAGCACTTGTTAGCACATTAGAAAAGATAAAATGTCCGTAAAAAGCGTGTATAATATGATAAAGTAAAGTGTTGAGTAAAAATGAAATAATAGGACATGTAATGTACGAAAGTGGATGCCCCAGGAGCCACGATGGAATTGGTACTAGGTACCGCGCCGGCATCCATGCTGCTTGTAATGACTCTATATAATATGCGATCACAACTAGAAATCAAGTGAACGCACATGTGTGTATGATAAAGATAATGACATATAATATATCTATCTAGCATGTGTAATAAGACGAACATGTACAAGCAAATGTAAGTAAAAGTAAACACAACTAAGATATGCAATGTTGTGGATGGATGGAATGGAATGCAGAGTGAATGATAGGAGCCGTGTGCCCCCAAGTGAATGGAAGTGTATGTAGTGAGGTTCATTTGTTTATGCCCCCTCAACAATCAAGAATGAACCATAAACAAGAGTGCATCATTGGGAAATGATTGAACTATGTGTTGTGTGTAGTGTATTGTAGTGAATGTGTAGTGAAGATATGAGGCCTAAAGATGAATTGTGCGTGATAATGTAGCCTAAGCGTATATCACTACAAGATGAGTAGAAAGAGTGGTGATTTAGCCTAAATTGTATACCACTAAATGATGCAAGTAGAAGTGATGATGTAGCATACGACATATATCACTAATCTAGGAATGTCACATGAGAAAAGGATTGAATAGTTGAGTGTGTGAGTGTGATGTGGTCCATTTGAGATTGTATACCCCCAATAGTCTAGTATGGACCGTGAGATTGGAGTGCGTCATTGGGCATGAGTGCAACACATAAAAGTAGATGTGTAAGATGCGTAATATGTGCACTAGATGCGGTGATGAGAAAACGCCATGTGATGTGTAATTTGTAGTGTGTAATGTAGGATGTAAAATGTAAGATGATGTGTATGTATGAAAGTGTAAAATGTGTGAAGATGTGTGATGTGTATTGTCTATTGTATAGTGTGTGTGGTTCATGTGTATAGGATGCCCTCAATAGTCAAGTGTGAACCGAAGCACACAAGTGTGTCATCGGGCGGGTAGTGTATGCAGCGCATAAGAGTAGATGAGTATGATGTGTAATAGGTGTAGTGATGAGAAATCGTCGACGATGTGCAATATATAGTGTGTAATGCAAGATGTGTAGATGATATATGTGTAGAATGTGTATGAGACATAAAGCATAAAGTGTGAATGAGGCATGATGGATGTAAGATGTAAAATGTAGAATGTATGTGTTGAATGTGCATGACGTAGTAAGCACAAATTATGAATAATTCCTAGTAGATTGAAGATTGTGTATGTATGATGTATGAAGATGTGATGTGTATATGTTGGGGAAGTAGTGCCCTTAGAGTATGTGGTGATGTGTGTATTATTTGATAAATGATGTTTGACAACAAATAGAGAAGTGATGTATGAAGGTGGTGAAGTATCATAGATATTTTAAGATTGATTGAGTGATGGGATAAATAATGAGAGATTGTATGGTATGCATTATGAGTGATAGATGGTTGTAGATGTATGTATGTATGAGTGGTTATGTAATAGATAGATATGTTAATGTAAGATGAAACAAGGTTCTTTATTGTAACATACCCCTCAACAATCATATAAGAACCATAAGAATATGAGTGTGTCATCAGGAGGGTAAGGTGACAAGAGTCACCTACTAGAGAGAGTCACTTACTGTAGAGACCAAGTTTGCGTGAAGTGATGGAAGCATGTGTGACACAAGAAACAACAGGACCATGCACTGGTGGCAGAAATGTGTCTTGGAAATCGGTAGGAGTAGTTGCTTTGACGAAATGAATTGGAAAGCAGTGGAGTGGAATAGGGATAAAGCTTGAATGACGACAACTTTGGTGGTATTGATGAGTTTACAAAAGACTTGATAGAGAAGAAGGTTGATTGATTTTGAGAGGCGGTTATGTACTTTGACTTGGTAATGTTGTAGATGTCTTGAGAGGAGGAGGTGCTATATTGATTTTGAGGCAGATTGCTTAGGCGTTGCTTGACTTTCTCAGTAGAACAACCAATAGAAGTGACATCGTGATGCTCATTAGACATAGATGAATAAGATTTAGGAACCTATTGAGATGTAGTGTTTGTAGATGGGCATGTAACAAAATGTTGTGCAGTGAATGAGATAAAGCCTTGACCAAAGATGCTTGATTCTTCATTGTAAAGCATAGAAATCATTGTCATTATGTCTATTGATTCAATGATAATTGCAATATGGACGACCTTGATATTTTGCTAGCCGATAAGGAGGATAGTAATGAGTAGGTGGTAAAGTGATCAATTGATGACTAAGGAGCTTAGTAAGAATGTCATGTTGCTTAGTATTGCGATCAAAGGTGAGAGGCTTTGGTAATGGTATGACTTGAGGCTCACTGATATGAGCACATGTAGTAGACATAGAATGAAGATGAGATGTAGAAGGAGAACAAACATGAGCCTGAGAAGCGTCCTTAAGATGTTGGATTTCGATTTGAGAGATGTAATTGTGGATTCCATAGCCTTAATTTTTCTTGAAATAAATCATGCAAAGATTGAATTGACTCCAACATGGGTTGATTAGATGGAGGATCAGAAAAACTAGGGTCACAATAAATGATAAAAACTAGCACTCGAATTTATGCAGAGACGTATCTCGGGAACATACATGGTCTCTAGGGCCTTTTTAAGAACAACTTGACAATTATAATGCATTTGAAGTAAATCAAACAAGGAAATTTGAGGAATTTTAGGAGCCATGATAAAGAAGAGGATATGCCAAAGAAGGATCCAAAAGACCGATCACGAGTGGGGTTCACCAAAATGATTATGCTAAAATGTAATATAATAGCCTAATCTAAATGTTATGGCAGTAGTAAATAAATGAGTAATGCAAGAACTAAAATACACCCAAACAACTAAGCAATACAAATGTAAAACCCTAATAAGCGAAGAGAGTTGAAACGCCTTAGCTGATTTGATGAGGTCGCGGGACTATGTCACAGAGGAGACCGATTGAAAAAGAATAGGAGACCATCATACCGGAGTGGAGAAAATCTAAATCTGAGCCGTCTGGCTGGACTGGTGCATCTGGAAAAGGGATTCAGGCACTGGAGCGCCACTGGTTTGCAGTTTGGGTGCCTTGGTTTGTGCGGGAGGTCTACAAGCCAATTTTACAGGGTTGCCAGATGATGTGAAGCCTTCATTGTTTGTCACGTGTATGCCACACCTAGTTTGTTGATGTCACCATAGACCTACAATGAAGAATCACCTACAAAACCCCAAACAAAGCATCAAAACCCTAAAAAGGAAAGATGCATATGAAGGGGTCAGATTGTCCTTAGCCGCCACAATGGTGGACTTATCACTGAGCGCTGCACTACATCTCAGACCCAATGTAGTTCTATGTGTGTGCGTGTGCGGAATTGTGCCCTAGGTGCTCTTGTGCGTGTTGTACTTTGTGAGTAGCGAGCAATAACTAGATGTAGAATGTAAATAATGTGTGCATGGAATATAATAAACTCCCCTCCTATGAAGTGTGATGCAAATGAACCAACCTTTGTCCCTTATGATGGAGCTAGATGGATGCAAATGGAGTAATAGAAATCTTGATGGATGCAACCTTAGGTGGTGATAGCTAGCGCTTAATGCTTGGTCCATTATTATGATCACATAACTTTATATTTATATGATTCCTTCACTTGAATTTCGTAACTAACCCCAAAAAGGCCGACTACCAAAAAGATAAGATGCTTAAACAACTAGAAAGGACCCAAAAAGTGTGAATAAAGTATAAAGAGGACAAGTGGCACTGCAAGGGTGCCCTACCCGAAAGGGTAAACATAAAGTATGAAAAGATAAACCACAGTAAAGGTTCAAGACCGAAAGCAACAACAAAAATCAATGGAAGATGGCCAAAGACATGGGTTAGTTAGTACTTTTCTTACTTAGGAACCATATGAATAGTAGTATGTGATCGAGACTAGATAATTACCCAAAGTGCGTGATTTTGTGTCTACAAAAGCAAAATAATGGGGTGTTAATGATTAATTCTCTTGCTTAGGAATCAAGCATATAAACAAAGTATTTAGACGCCAGATGTACATAATAAGTGTGTGATTTAGTGACTACATGTTGATGTCAAGGTTCCATAAGAAAGGCTATAATGATCACAATTCCCTTACGTCTTCTTAGTACTGAAGAGGTATCTTGAAGCATCCACCGAAAAACAATGTGAATAACAAAGGCCAACTCATAGGGGAATTAGGCAAGACCATGTCACCTTACGAATCCAAGAAAGCAAGGCCATCATCCTGTAAATCAAGGCCATGTCACCTCATAGTCCCAAACACACGAGGCTATGTCACCTTGAAACAACAAGATATCCAACAACTCCCCCACACGTGTACAAGGACCAACACAACCAAGGGTGGACCATAAAAACATCCACACACATCATAACATGTTATAATCAAGCTATTGAAACATTTCAAGAAACCCACACTTACAAATTTGACAACGAATAATCAAGTGGCCTCTAAATGCACTCGCTTCGAGGTAAAGAAACAAGTGAAATAAAAAAACCTTAACATTCAAGAAGGAAGTGGCTAAGTAACCTCATTCAATCCAAGTCAAAAGAAACGTAGTCAAACAAGACCCTTGAAGCTTGAATAAGAAGCAAAATAAAGGTAATGCTAGTTCTAAACACAATTCAATCCACACAAAAATTAAGGGAAAATAATCCAAATCACTCACACTTTGTGGCCTTCCACAACTACCGAAGGGGAGTAATCTTGCAATAAATTCATTGAGTGCCCATTTCAACATCTATATGGGCATGATACCATGTTCGATATCGAGTACGACTTGAAATAAAAGAGAAAATGTTCATTAGACTATGTTTAGAATCGAACCTAGTTTGGAATGAAATAAAAAAAGAACGTTGGATCTTGGTCGACATTGAGAATGGCTCAAATAAAATAGAAAAATACCATCGAGTCCTCCCCATGTGTCATAACCTCCATGCATAACCCAATATAGCAGGAAATTATCACCATAAAAGTCATACCCTAATTGTCAAAATAGCGTATCAGAAAACCTCATTATCATAACTTATTTAGATTGCCCCACACGAGGAATGAAATACCAAAAATGGTCCATCTAATAATGCTAAGTGCTAATTTACTGGGAAGGGAGGCAATAAGGCCAAACATTTGCATTATTTGTGTGAATGGTTCTCAATGTAAAAACATTCATCATAGTAAATAGATTTCACACCAACACAATGTTATCAAGGATTCCACAATATGTTACATAATTCATGTTGTAATTTATAATATATTTCAAAATGTTTTTAGCCTACTTAGGCAAGACCTCATGATGCATTCTTTTCTTTAAGCTACATGCATTCACAATCATTTAATATTGTGATAAAGAAATATCAATCTAGGTTAACACAATTTTCATATAATTATAGAAAGCATGAGAACCACTAAACACTATCCATCGGTTGGATGACATATTTCACTCATAGTTTTCATATATGGATTTTGTTTTCTATCAACCAATAGAGAAGAGAAATCATACGAAACTAAAAGTTTGGTCAAAGAGTTACACACAAAAGTTTGTTATTCCATTTAATAAAACATGTTGAAAATATATAGGTGTTGTACTCCTAAGGATATTAGTTAGTCAACACTCTATTTTATCTCCATCGGAAATATCTTCACTAACTGTTGTGATCAAGAACATCTTATTCTACTTGTGAGTTATTACAACATCTCATCTCATTCTACTAACTATTACATGATAATCACATTTACAATATTTGAGTACAAATGCTAATGTATGCATTAACACATTATTCCTAATATTCCCCCTTAGTGTGAACATGGTAGAAAAACAATAATACACCTCAACTACAACTTTCTACCTTTGCTTGCTCATGATCTTGGTCTACAACTCAAATTGAAGGTAGAGAAAGAACCCATCCACCTCTAACAAATATGCACTACTCTTGGAAATTATCTAACCAAATCAAGGTGTGGGAACCACGAACAAGAATTCTACATATGTTCAACCTTCACAAATGGTTTTCACAAGATGATCACTAACCTAGGTATGAATAGGGACACACACATCTATTCATCCTCTTCAAGTATCATGATGTTGCAATACACTATACTTTTAGCTTTCCTTCTACATTTTTCCATTAGGGGATTACATTAGAATTATACTCACTTATTACATATGTGAACAAGAATGTATCTTTGTTCTTATTTTCAATACCACAAAAAAATCAAAACTAGAAACAAACTAAAAAATAAAAAAATAAGGACTAAGCCCTCATCACTGCTTATAGCCGCTACACATGATTATTGTTAATCAATCTTGCATAAAGCACAATCGGTTTCCACTTCCACCGATTGCAGTCTCGACACTTATCATTTCTACACACTTTACTTACCGTTAGTATGTTGTATGACCACAGTCGCTAACGGCTTCGCAAAAGGATGTTGGTTATCTTTCATCTCTCCATTGCCTCCGTCCCCCAGTAGGATTGGCTCACTTAGTGAGATTAGTCATGATTTTCTCTAATAGCTCTAGTGGGTTCATTATTTGCACTAGTTGTCTCCATAATATAAGAACCCACCCCATACTATTTACCAACTTTGAGATGTTAGTTTTTTTATCGAGCACAAAACCACCGATCACTTTCACTAAAAAACTATGAGTAAGGGGCATCCACGCTGTCAAAAGCACCCAAGGCACGATCCTGGCCTCAACCGTTTGACTCTCAATATCTAGTGTTTCTAGGCCTTGCACTCAACAAGACCTGATCCTTGTGGGCTCATTGAAAGCCATACATCACACCAATAGACCAAGGGCTCTTCGACAACTTTGAGATGTTAGTTTGAATTTGTGGTTTTAGCCTTTGAAAAGAAATAACACACCTTTTATATGTATCCACCAATAAAAGAAATATCACAATTCTAATCAAGGATACATGGCTTGGGGTCGTTAAAGTGGAAAAAGAAGATGCAAATAAGCAATATATATGGCTGAAAATAGCGGATAACAAGACAACTATCAGATTGGCTGCTTGCTACTTTGCTCCGCAAAGATCAAAGACATATAAGAAAAGAAATTTAGATAGTGAGGACCCTTATGCTTCAATAAAAAAAGACATTTCTTTGTTTGGTGCTGACGGAGAAATTATTATGATGGGAGATTTTAATGCAAGAACGGAAAATAATCAATCTCTTCACTGACAACACCAAAGGTGACGATGGAAATCCACTTTGGCTTGATGAGGCAGATGACAAGTTTTGGGAAAGATTATCCCAAGATGGGAATGGAGGGGTGACGCTCTTCGGGGTTGAGCTCCTAGGTCTATGTAGCCTACACGACATGGTTATTTGTAATGGCATGAAGACTTGGCCTAGATCCGGAAATATCACTTGCAAAACGTACAATGGTCAAAGTGTTGTGGACTATGTTATCTGCACTCAAAGTTCTATTTGTAGACTGCTCGAGTTCGAAATTGGGGATTCTCCTATTGAGCTCAAATCTGATCATAAACCTCTCTTAATCAAACTTGCCACCAGTACAAATCAACAACAAGGAAACCAAGGCCATCACTTGCCAGAGTCATATCCAAAACAAGGCAAAATCATTTTGAATAAAGAAAATCAGGAAATCTTTTTGGCTGCCCTTGAGCAACAATTTCAATCGGCAAAAATTGATTTAAAGTGCAATACGATCAAGGGGGCAAGGGGGTGTGTTGGTAGTAATCTAATGATACCTTTAATTCACAAGGCTTTAGGTGCTTGCAAAAGATCTAAGCCCAGAAAGGGAGCTGCAAATACTTTTCCCACTAATCCATGGTATGATGAGGATTGTAAGGCTGCCAAGAGAACTATAAGAGAAAGTGGAGGGAATAAAATAAATAAAAAGAATTATAAGAGACTGGTTCAATACAAAAAAGAAACCTATGTGAATAGAAGGAGGTCGGAATTAATTGCTCTCGGAAAACACAATCCCAAAGGATTTTGGAGAGAGTTGCAACAAAAGAAAACACACATAGAAAACAATATCACAGAAGCACATTGGTTGGAATATGCAAAGCTTTTATATGAGCGGTCTCCTCAACAGGATAGCCCTCCCATCCTCCAGACTTCAGTCAAGCTATTCTCAGAAGACGACATCAAATACGGCATTCAAAAGCTAGCAAATGGAAAAGCACAAGATGTTGATGGGTTACAAGCTGAATTTTTAAAATGGGGGGTCGAGGTGCTTGCTCCACATATCAAAACAATCTTCAATAATGTAAATCAAGTAGGGTTCCCAATAGAATGGACGACCAGTGTGGTTATTCCTCTATTTAAAAGTGGGGATGCCAATAACCCTTCTAACTACCGCACCATTATGATCAATCCTCTGTTTGGTAAGTTGTTTGGGGGCATGATAGAGCGCCGAATCAGCAATTGGGCAGAAAGAGAGGGTAAAAGAGCAAAAGGACAGGCAGGCTTCCGACCTAAACATTCAACCATTGATCATTGCATAACTCTCAGGCATTTGATTGAAAAGGTTTGGGATTCTCAAGGTGAGGAAGCTTTTTGTTGTTTTGTTGACTTTAAAAAAGCGTTTGACACGGTCCCTCGTGACAAACTTTGGAACAGGATGGAAGAACTTGGGATTCCAGACGAGTTTAGAGCTGCAGTGCATAGGCTTTATGAGCAGGTCAGAGCTAAAATCAAAACTAGAGAAGGCATGTCGGAATGTTTTGGTAGTGACATTGGTGTCAAGCAAGGCTGCCCTCTTTCTCCCACTTTGTTTGGTCTATACATCGACAAGCTTGAAGAATGGTTACACAATACCGAGGGAGGGGGTGTTCAGTTGGCTGAATATGTGGTGAAGCTGCTCTTATATGCTGATGACCTTATCTTAATATCAACAACAGCTCAAGGTTTGAGAGAGCATCTAAAAGCTGTAGAACTCTTCTGCCAGGAAGTCGGGATGCAAGTGAACATTGACAAAACAAAAATCATGATTTTTTCTCTAAAAAGGAAAGGGACGCATACTAACTTTCTTTTTGAAGGGAGGCCATTGGAAATTGTTACAGAATATAAATATCTGGGGATTGATTTTCACCACAAATTGAGCTGGGAAACATGCAGAGCAAAAAGAATTCAAGGAGGTTGGAAAGCATCATACTCGCTCCAAAATAGATGTAGGAAAGCTGAGCTTTGGGACTGGAATACTAAGAAAACCCTCTTTGGTCTGTTGGTCACTCCGGTGGCCCTTTATGGGTGTGAAGTCTGGGGAAGTAATATGTCAAAACATGGGTGGAGACAGGTAGAAAGAATCCAAAAACATTTAATCACAAGCACTCTCAAGGTTAAATCAACGGTCCCTTATGAGATTTTACTGGCTGAAGCAGGTATGTTACCAATGGAAGCTTCGGCAATCACTCGGCTAATAAGCTATTTGAAAAAAGTGGAAAGCATGGACAACCATCGTTGGCCCAAAATGGTTATAGAGGATAACCTAGAGCGCAGAAAGAAAACTTGGATGAAGCAGAACACCAAATGGATGGAGAAGTGGGGCATCCACTTCCGTGAGTGCCCTAACAACAATAGGGAAATAAAAACTATGTGGCGGAAAAGTTTAGGAACAAAGCATGTGACAGAAAATATTGGTCGTAAGAAAGCACACCGTATCAAATATTTCAACTCCACTTGGGCTCATGATAACAAAGCTTATTTAAGGGCGGATATCAAAGGTAAGTCTAGGATTATTTTGGCTCAGCTGAGGACCGGGTCACATCATCTTCACTATGAAACGGGCAGATGGACTATTCCCAAAGTAAAGTGGGAAAGGAGAACTTGTCTTTTTGCAATACAGGGTTGTTGAAACAGAATGGCACTTCATCATGGAATTCTTAGCGTATGATGACATCCGCTTCCAAGATGACGAAAATGACTTACAAGTGGACAACCTAGATGAGTTATTTGAGGAAGCAAAGCTTGAAAGGATTGCCGCTTTGTGCTCAAGATTCACAGATGGCGAGAGGATTTGGAAAAGAACTTGGTTTCACTTAATGTTTCGCTTTTTTGGTCCCTTTGACTCTTTAGTCACGTGGACGTCATTAAAATATTTCATTTCATTTCATTTCATTTCCACGTGCTCTTTATGAATATTGAGGTAGTTCGAATGAAACCACGTGGAAATTTGGTGCAAGTTGGAGTTTCAGGCATGCATTGACGGTGTGAAGTGTGAATGCCCAATGTTGATATACACGTGCGAATGTGCCGATCCAACAATAGAAGAGTCACCTATTATCATTAATGATAACTCCAGACGTCAATCTTTGGAAAACCGATCGCAAATAATATACCCAAATATGATTTGTTTCCTTGATGTGGAGAGTCGAAAAATAATGCATGGTCCGGTAAATGACTATGGTGATGGACATGACAAAGCAATGTAGAGATCAGATGTCCAAAACCATGTCATAGACGATTTGAATAAAATGCACACTGAAATGTGCATAACATAGACTTTACTCCAACACTACTGGCATAGGCTACTTGTTCGTCAATAACACATCTTCATTGACAAATGATCAACCCTGGGAATAAAAAATTTTGTCCACAAATTTCTTGTCAATGGGACGCCTTTATTGTAGAGATGTCTACCTGAAGAAATAAACTACAACATGCACTTAGATGGTTGTATTTCTGATCATATGATACACAATGATAAAGTCCACACAAAATTGGCATGCAAGAATTCTCGCTCACAAGATCTATGTGTGACCCGACAAATGTATAACCCAACACAAAAACTATTGATCTAATAATGCCCGAACATAAAAATTGAACTAATCTTACTAAAACCTTTTTATCAATTAATTTAACTCATAATAGTGGGGAAATCATCAAATGGGCAACCAAAAGAAGATTGAAATTGCCCTTTTGATAATTAAAAATGCATCTTACATACACATGCAACTCTGCTCTATATACCAAATGAAAATTTGGTTAGAGATTTACACACATAAAACTTCATTATTTCATTCAATGAAGTATGTTGTAAATATATAGGTTTTGTATCTTATAAATAAGGAGATTAGTTAATCAACATTTTATTTCATCTTTATCAAAAATCTCTTCGCCAACTATTTTGATCTCTAACATCTAATTCTATTTGTGAGTTGTTAAAACAAATCATCTCATTTTAATAACTATTATATGTATAATAATCACATTTATAATATGTGAGTAGAAAATCTAATGTATGCGCTAACACATTATTCCTAACAAATATCATATTAAAAGAAGAAATAATTTCATAGATTGGTAGTCCGAGAAAACTTTCGTGTCACCAAGGTGATCCACAACCACAATGCAAACAAAATTTGATATTGAGCAACCCTAGGGTAGCTCAAGTAGAGGCAAACGAAACAAGGATAGTAATGCCCAACCACTCATTACAACTCCCCAAGTGTGAATAAAACAAGTGTTTCCTAACTATAACACAATTAGTTCCAATCAACCATTACCCAGAGCTCCCGAGTTACAAATGGGCTTTGATACCAAATGTTATGCTAAAAATTAGACCCAAAACTATAGCTAAAACTAGGGTAATGTTGTTTTAAATAAAACTTAATATAAAACACCTAATTTTCTTTGATGAAATTACACAAATACAAATCACATGCAAAACACTAACCACATATGGTACAATTTATCTTATACGCCAAGTGAAAATTTAATTACTTGTTTAATCTTGTGTTTTTAGAACATTTAGAGAGCACCATGATACAAGCTATAATCACTACAAGGTGAGGATTCCATCCCATAAGTCATATGTGCTTCCCTTTAGGAGGCACCACACTTAACTTTTTCCAATCACCCTAAAGGTTATAAAATGGATCTAAAGCGGGAGTGCCTCAAGATCTAGAGTAAAACCTCTCCAAGATTTTACCAAGCACAAACATGTCATTGCAACATTATAAGATTCAACCTAAAAACAACCTCCCGAGGAGATCTTAGGGCTATAATCATCCCACTCTCACTAAGAGAGAATAATCACATTATGGAGACATCACTAGACTTGTACATCAAGGCACAAGGGGTAGAACATTACCTTTGTAGCAAAGCAACATACTGGGAACAATACAAACTTAAGATCACATACCAACCTCCTAAACATCTTTATACACAAATAGGAGGAAGTTACGCAACTAGGGCAATTGGTATGATATACTATTCATATTGAGTTTAAGAATACTTAACAAGAACTTTCAAAGGGATGCCACAAAAGCTAAAGGACCTTGTTGGTCTAGACACTAATGGAGAGTCACATGTGTGAACCACTCCATTGAGTGTTACAAAAAAAAAAGTGACATAGTCTAAAAAGGAGCTAATAAAGTTAATTTAGTCCTGTAAGTCCATCGAGAGATTGGTCTCATTTTTAGTTCCATCTCACACATACATCAAGTTTAACTTTTATTCATGATTTTCCTGTATGAAAAACTTTATCAAGATAAGCTAGTGAACTAGTTCGATTACATTTCAATTCAATGCTCTACACATTACAATATATAGGATATGTATCATCAACATTTAACTAACACAATTGTAAAAATTCTTAGAATATAATAGAGTCACCTAGATATAAAACATTTCTACAAGTACATGATATTACAAATCTCATTCATTTCCCCCAAATAGAAATACAAGGATAAGTATAAAATAAGACAATTATCTAAGTATCTACATTCATTCACATTCTCTCCACAACACATGCAAGTCCAGTAGTGTATCATGGGTCAACATAGGATTGACATGGATTCCACTCTTCCTATTTAGCAATGATACCATACATTTAAAATTTCCAGTGAGGAGAGAGCCAATACTAGAAATTACTTGTTAAGGATTCTAAATCAATCAACACATTTACGCTTTAGAGAGAGAAGGAAATCACATTCTTTACACATAGCTTCATGAATTGATTACATGTCCATGGTTTTCATTTATTCACACAAATTTCCAAGCTCATTTGTAAATCTAAGACAAAGTTCAAAGAAAGAAAGAGAGAACATCATTTATCATGCAATTTACAATTTTCATCTACAATTTCAAGAAAGGTTTATAGAGAGGGAAAACATAAATTGTTTACAATAGTGTTTCATATCCTTTCATTCTATCAAGTTTGAAGAGAGTGACATGATTAATTTGCATAGGCTCTTTCATCCAAGCATAAGAGCTAGGGAGAGGATGACGATGTAATGCCCTCATCCAACCAACTCTCACACCTCCATGGATAGTCCAAAAACTAGCAAGAGTTCCAAACTACTCAAGGTTACATAGAAAACTCATAACAAGTCACCGCGTCTCCACTCTTCATGCTATCACAAACCATCATGATGTGCGGGTCACTTGGTGACTTCTAGAATAACAAAATGCCATTTATCTTAAGGAGGTCTTAAATGTAATCCCAAGGTCAATGTTGTACTATGAACCACTCCCCTAAATCAAGTTATCAAACCCAACAAGGATTGTCTCATTGATTCAAAAATTGGGTCAAAAGGATTAGTAAAGGTATATTTCAAAGTTGAAACTAATACATAATGACTTCCAAAAAGGTCACATTTGCGCATATATAGAATCCATCACTTCTAACTTCTTCTCCTATGTGGTGAGTGTTGGTTACTAAAAATGCATGCCCATGAGCACCAAATGAGAATAAGTGTCTCAACAACAACAATGGGAATTATCTAAAGGTATGGAACCCTGGATCCATTGGGGCAAACCGACAGAGAAAGCCAACTCTTATCCTAATTAGCCCAATACTACAACTACTCTATTTCTATCTACCAATTGCAAGGGGAAAAGGGAGAGGAAAACCACCGAAATTAGAAATGGTGATGTAATAGAGAAATAAGGGGACCACTTTCCCTCTACCTTGATTGACACAATTCATTAAACACTTGCAATTGTAATTCACACACAATATATCACAAGATAAACACTAAGGTAAGAGACAATGACAAAAATGAGAGGATAAATACGAGCCACAATAACGTTGTATTAATTCTTAAAAGATGCACAATCTGATACAAATGGGAAAGATGCATCAATGCATTTACAACCCAAAAAAAGGTCTAAACACTTAACATGCTTAGAAACCCAAAGAAGAATGGTAATTTTCATACAATAGAGATGACCCTTTTATAATATTCACACTTTCTATATATATAAGAAGGGAATAATATGAGTGAGAAGATAAAAATAAATTGCTTGAATATTCTAAATTTCTCATGTTTAGCTTCCTAAAAAAGGTCTTTGAACTCGAAATTAATGATTAACTAAAAATATCCGCTCAAACCACTCCAAGAATATTCTAGAATATTTGCTTGACATATTTATTTATTGGTTACCTTTGAGTAGTAGATGATAACAACTCAAATGCAGATCCCATCCATAAGCATTCCTCAAGTGTTTTCCAACATTTCCATTTTTACTTGATCCGGTGGTCCTAATTGAAATATATGCCCAACAATACAACGCTCTATAACATAGCTTGTGTCATTAAACTTAGAGACAAAAATTGATCTCTAGATTATAGTCCTCCCCATGTGAATAATTGGGTCACTTAGAAATATTTCATTGACATATTTTTGGTTCCATTCTCCTTAGCCATATTGATGCTCGTCTCGTCTTCATGGATTGCACCATGTCACACAACCCTAGTTTTTGAGATCTTGACACATTCCCCACCTTAACTCGATTTATGTTTGAGTTCAAGGCCATGTGTCACCCATTCAGTCTCTGCACTATGTCTTAATCAATTTTAGACTCAACTAAAATATAAGTTAAGAGGAGCCTTTTCTTCAATCAACTATGAAATGCTTTTCCATTTAAACTTGACTGCTCCTCTTGACTTAGAAAATGTGGGACCAATCCCCATAAGAAAATATAAAGGTGAAGGATATTATAACACTTTCAAGCGATTGTGTCGAGCCAAAGGAAAACATAGATTCTTTGAGGCTTCCTACCAATTGTAAAGGAAACATAGATGCTCCAAAAAAATCTCAAGGTCGATTGTGAGTACATGCAAAGCTCACATTTTCCCCAATATTCACTGTAAAGAAAGGGAAAATGGAAAAATAAGATGGAACATTGAATGGATGAAGATAACATTGTTTCGTGCTCAAACCAATTTAAAACTCTATATGTAAGATGTTAAAATATTTTCATACCATAAACATTTGAAAGGGATGTGAAACTTTTTGAAAACGTGAAAAACAAGGGAAATATAGTTCAATTATACATAATAGAGTAGGAGGCTCATTTTGGAAACATTTCGTGATCGACAGGGTCATTCACATATTAAATAAGGAAACTAATAGCCTTAGCATCCATTGGGCATGAATTCTACATAAACACCTAAAATATATGAAAAATAGGAGTTTGGAATCCCTAGACCTTTCACTTTAGATCACCCTTTGATGCTTTGCTAGGATAAACCTCCAAACAATGCATGCTGAAAACTTAATTGCAAAATAAAAAAATCACATACATTCTTCATGTGAAAAACACAAGGTTTGTAACACCATTTATTTTGCAACAATAAAACCTATGATAAACCTAGTGTAAACAATGTAAAGAGAAGGTTTTACACAAATCCAAATACCGATTGGGAGAATAAACTCCATTTCTTGATGAAATGCACCCACTTAATGAGTTTTTCAATGGATGTGGAGAGTGAGAGGAGTGGAAATAGACTTGTATGCTCCTCCAAATAATTAACCCCATTGATTTAAAAATACCTCCTTCCAAAGTGGAATTTTCTCTTGAAGGTGTATGGAATAAATTTTAGTACATTGAATTTCTCCCTCATGCTTTTAAATGAGCATGACCAAAGGAAACTTTGACCGAGGCTCAAATGAATAGATGTTTGACAAGACACCCAATTTTTAGATCCAATGCACTTCATTCTCTAGGAAAATAATGCTTCTTGTTTTCGGCTCTATAAATAAAGATTAAAGGCTCATCTCCATCAATTTTACCCAATTCAAAAAATTTCGTACTTTTAAAATAGTGGGTCATTTGTTGTTTTTATTGCCCGAAAGTTCTCAGATTACACAAGATAATCCCAAAGAGCCATATTAGCCCTTTTCGCCAAATACCCGATGCCCAAAATTGTTTTATTCTCATCCGGATTTGTCTCATGGGAAATTTGTATTTAATTATTTTGAGCCCCGTATGAGGCTATTTGCGCCTTTCAACTCGTTATAAGCGAATATGTTATTATTCCTATATACCGTAAGGATTTTAACTTATTTTAAGTTTTGGGCTTTATTGTAAACTTTTGGCAATTTTTCGTGTTTTTGTGGTGTCCCGCTCGCTTTCTCAAAATTTCTCTCGAACAACTCCTTCGCGGTAAGCCCGATTTTTGGCCCGGAGCACTGGAAAACATACACGCACATTTTTCCCTGAGGAAGTCATCATCGAGGTCCGATCACTGGGAAAAAGCGAAGTCGCACGTAGTGCCCTCGGGATGGGCGCATTTTTGGAAAAAAAAGGATTTAAGCCGCGATGGGAAAATATAAGCCGCAGCAGTGATGGGAATTGTATACCCGCCTCTGGCAGGTACTTTTTCCCGTGTTATAAAAGTCACTTAAGTCAGCAGTGGGAAAATAGAGGTCAGCAGTGTGGGAATTTATTCCCGCCTCACAGGTAAAAATTCCCATGATATAATAAAAGGAAAGTGACTTAAGTGAAATCATGGGATTTTAGTGCCGCCTGCAGGTAAAGAATCCCATCACAAAGTCAAATCACTTAAGTGGATCATGGGATTTTGGTGCCTGCCTGGCAGGGTAAAGAATCCCATTATGAAAAAATTCTTAAAAATAGAATTACATGTGCAAAAAAGTGCGCCCTTTGGTGATGGATTAAAGTGATTAAATTGATTATTTTTAATAATCTTTCTCCTTGGAAAAAGTGCGCCAAGCTTGAGGAGGTCAAAAAGTCAAAGGAAGAATAAAAGAAAGGAATTAAATTAATTAAATTTAATTTATTTAGTGGCTGCCCTCTCCTCGGAAAAAGTGCGCCTATTTAGGAGTTATTTAATGATTTTAAATGCATTAAATCATTAAATTAATTTCTATTTTCAAAGTGGCTATGGTCAAAGCACACCGTGAGGCTAAAGTTAAGTGTCAGTGAAGGATTAAATTGGATTAATTTAATTTATTGATGGCTGTCCTTAAACATGCAATTTTTAAAAGAGAAAAGCATGATTTTTAATTAATTAATTGCCTTTAATTGTTAGGGCAATTATTAATTATAGAATTGTGAAGGTTATATAAGCATGGGCAGCCATATGGATGAATTATTCAACACACAGTAAAGAATCGCAGCTAGGAGAAAAAGTGCGCCCCATTAGAGGAAGGATTTTGCATGCACAAAGTGCTAACAAAGGCTAAAAGCTTCCGATTTGGCGCATGCTTTGAGAAGGTTGATCTTCGCATAGTTGTTTTCACAGTGTAACAGAGCTCAAAGTGTGTGATCAAAGGATTCATGCTCTCTTTATGTGCAAATTAAACACCAATTTTTGGGGCAGCAGTTTGAAAAGTGCAGATTTTTATAATTTAAATTCACTATTCATGCTCCGGTGGCCATTTTTGTCTCGAATAAATTGCAGAACTCATTACAGTGTGCTTTATAAAAGAAAAGGAGTATTTATCAATGTCCAATACATCGCAAATATCCTCCGAATCAAGAATTGTCCAGATCTCGCACTAAAGATTGAAGAAATCCGCCAAATTAGAAGAAAAGAATTATCAGATAAAGATTGATAAAGCCATGGCAAAAGGAGATGAAAAAGAGAGCACGATGGATTCATGCATTGCTTTCTAAACTTTCGACATAGGAGACACGGATCTAGGCCCGTAACCTCTTTCTCGATTTGATCGATGATCCAGAGCCGGAAAGACTTCACTCATGCGTGCGGTCAAAAGTAGTGGAATTATTCGAGCCGCAGCCTTTCCCATGTATGCCCCAATTGCGAGTTTGTGATGGAGTGTGCTAGATCTTATCATCCTTCATCCAGATCATCGCGTGATGTCATGGGAAAGACAATAATTCGCTTCGATGCGAATTTTTCGATTATTGTTTGAAGATTCCAAGATTTAAAGGTGGTGACTTCTATTAGCATTCGTGATGCCGACGAGGTGGGAAAAGCATAGAGCCGATCGTGAGCATCATGAATAAATGGTTCATGAAGAAGCCTAGATCCCCTTCCAAGTTCCCGAGAACTCTTCCACGATCCAATTTGGTGCAGGAGGCGGATGATATTGTCAAATCATGCATGCAGTGTGAATGGTGAAGCGAATGCCTACACTTTCCTGGACATGGATGTATGCTTTCATCAGACTATCAAATCAACAAGGTTGATTCTATAATCAGTTGGTCAGAAATTATTAGCAGCAACATCGGTGAGCAACTGCGGAACGTAAAGCGTACCTTCAGCTTCAAGATGACTTCATACTTGGTATATGCTGCAGCTTCACAGGGTGTCTTTTCCAAGCTGGATAGATGTGGTATTCTTTCCAAGGATCCCATTTTCGAGTGCTACCCGCAGCTTACTGCACCTGCGTGCGAGAAGGACTTCAAAGTGATCAACGATGGTTTCTTCTACGATTTCATCTGCAGGTTAGACAAAGACTTGAAGACTCACAGGGTAAGCAAGGAAGCATGGGAAGCAGTGTCCAAGATTGGCAGTGTATTCATCCAGTTTGCATTTCACATACATCAGGGTTACGAGCTTTTCAGGTGAACCAACAAAGATGCCAAGGTACCCGAGTGACAGATTGATTGCCATGGAGCTAAGCAGGCAACTTGTGGAGTTACACGACCTTCAGTCGAAGCGGCACAAGTCTACGGGCTTCTTCCCACTCACCGTGGATATTACAATTGATCAAGCATTCACAGAGCTCGAGGATGGAAGCACAAATGTTGTCCGAGTATGAGCAAGAGTTCTTCCTCGCACGGCTTAATTTCGATCCATTTGGAATAGCCAGAAGACAATCTCCCAGAGTACGCACATGTGCCTTCGTTAGAAGATTTCTCGATGAAGTGTATATGAGTACGAGGTCGAAAGAAAGATTTCAGCAGTCAGTTTCAAAAAGCAAGTATTTGACTTTGACTAGTGCGATACTCGCGGATCTTAAAGATGATGGGAACGTGGTACTGACACTTACCATCAAATGGGAGGAGATAAAGCTCTACCGCAGATATAGCATGGCGGCCGCAAAGACAATAGAAGAAAGATCTGAGTCAGTGTTGAGTACTTCGAGCTGGTTGCTAACGAAGGGATACTGCCTTGATGAAGTATTGATGAACCAAATCACAGGCAACTTCGGCACAGGAGATTCCCTCAAGCGAAAGCATGAAGGAGAGAGCAGCAGAAGGTCCGAGAAGTTGAAAGTACGCAGAAGATCTCAAGAGAAAGAGAAGACCACTTCTACGACCATAGCTTTGACTCCGACTTCTCCAGTACCTAGTGGATCACCAACTATCGCACCACAGCAGCAGGATGCTTCCATGCCTTCATTAAAACCAGCAACGTTCATCTTCTCTCCGCAGCCACTTCGTTCAGCACCCGTTCCAGAGGAGATGTTGAAGCTGCAGATGACGGAGTTCGAAAGAGCTTTGTCCTTGGATGTTTCAGAGGATGGCAGCCATGATACTGTGACACTTTCTGATGGAGAGGATGCAGAGCGGGAAATGGTAGTGCACTCAACGAATTCTCACTCTCCGAGAAGTAATTTCTAATGGTTAGCTTTGCAGCTTGGTTCCTAAGCAAGAGTAGAGATGAACTTAGAGGAACATGACTTGCAGCTACTTCAGGATCTGAGCAGAAGAGACAGAAGGCCTAAAGTTGCTAAAGCAACTTCTAGGTTGATCATCGAGGATTCGGGAGAGAAGTTTGCTGAGATATTAATCCCGGCGGAAGGAAAGGTAGAAGAGGAACTCACGGCAGAAGATGTGACGGTGACCAAAATACCACTCGGTCAAGCTACCACTGAAGGATTGAAGCAGGACACGCAGACGTTGTTGGATGCTTTGTTCCTTAGGCTTGACAGTGAAAAGGCGGAGAAAGAAGAGCTGCAGAAGCAAATATCTCAATTATGTGAGATCATAGCCAAGGTTGCTAAAACCTTCCTCAAATTTATTTCAAATACAGGTGAGTGATCATCTTATGCAGGAAATGGAAGATGCAAGCAATCAAGTAAAGGCTATTGACGAATGGAAGGATCTGATTATTCGTCAAGCTTCTGTGCAACTTGGGGAAGTGCCAGCCCGCCTAAAGGTTATGAACGATGCAGCAAATCAACTAAAGCAACTGATAGAAAGCATAGAAGGAATAAATACAGTTGCAGAGAGTAACCTGAGTATTTTGGCCGAGATCAACAAGTCACGGAGATGTATTGTCAGCAGAACAAATTGTGCCGATGGATCACCGAGAAGGGGAAGCAGCTAGAGTTTGCAGATCTTCCGCTTTGAGATCTGCAGAGTTTCACAAGAGGATGCAGCGCTGAGAGTAGAACATCGATTTTCCTGACAAGATTATTTCTTTCACCGAGGAAAGAGTGGATGGAGGTATTACTTCATACGTGCGGATTGTTTCTAACGAGGTGCATGATTCCTCGGAGGGTTCTCTTCGATGGTGCAAAAGAGGATTGACAAAGCCACCAAGCCTTTCACGATGAACTCTATCAAGAGGGTCGGTGACACCGCAGTGCATATCATGAGATTTGGGCCAAGTTTGGAAGAAGTGGAAGCATGCAACAAAGTGTCAATGAAGGATTGCTGCAATTCAGATGTAAAAGGAAGCAAAGAGCTAAAACAGATGGAAAGATGTCAACTATATGTTCGACAAGTATATCAGATATCAGAACAAGAAGAAGATGTAGATGTTACAACTGGCATGACTTCTTCTATTTCTTTCTTCTTCTACTTTCTATGTTCCCGGATGAAATTGTAAACTTCTAAGTTATTGGTTTTGCAACCATTACTTGAAGTCATGTGGAACCTTTCTATTAGTTAAGTGATACATGTGTCACTTAAGAAGAAGTTAGTTGAGGATGATTGCCAAATGTCATCTTTACTTGTTGTTCATACTTTAGTTCAGTTTGAGTCTTCTATTTGTACTTTCCCTCCTACATTCTATAAGTAGGAGAAGAACCTACGGGTTAATCATCGATCAGAATTTGTGAGAAGCAATCTTGTGTTCTAGACTTTGTGCTGAACCCCTGAGAGCCACTTGTTGCAGAGGAATACAAAGAAGCAGGTTTCCGGAGAACTTTGTGTCACGGCGTACTGTGTTTCTTGCTTTTAAATCTTAGATCTTTAAAGTAAACTTTGTGTTATTTTAGATCTGGATCTAGAACTACCTTTGCTTTAGAATTCTGTGTGTTCAAATCTATTAAGTTTCTTCTATGTGCATGCAATTAGCTCTGCTATCTACTAATTGGGATGCACATCTTCCTTATTTCTTCTCTGTAATTCCTCTACTTCCTTCTTCTATAATTTTCCTTTCTTAAACAGCTGCTTACTTGCTGCAACTTCTTAGTTATGGTTCATGAACTAAGTTGTTAAAGTAAAACCCCTGATAGATAAAAACACATTTATATTGACAAATCTGACACGGGAGCCTCACCGGTTAAATGAGGGAGATTTATCTCATGACTGCCTAGGTTTGATGCTATGCAGAAAATCTAGCCAACAGTTTTTGGCGACTCACTGGGGAACAACTATCTTTGCAGATCAAAGCTTTTCTATTGAAGATCAGAGTGTTTTCCATACAAATCTCAACTTGGCTGAATGTCCATTCACCCGATCCGTGAAGGTGCAAGGAAGGACTGATCATTTCTTCCGACTACAGGAGCAATTCAATTTCAATCATCCTCCTCAAGTTAGAAGCCGCAGATCTAGTCTTTCACCAGGAAGGAGAGTACACACCCATCCAGATCCGGATCGTATTCAACATAATCCGGCGGCTGGAATTATCCATCAAGTCTATCAAGTCTACACAAGGAGGAGACGTGCTCAAGCTAACATGGCGCACCAAATTGTACCTGTTCCATGGGGAGCGGTTTTTGGACCTCTCAACTTGGCTCCACCTATGCACGAGCTGCCAAAGGGATCCAGAAAGAATTTTCCAAAATTCTTCGGAGATGGAAAGCAAAACCCGGATGATCATTTGGCAGCATTCTTCATATCTTGTGGTGTGCTTGCAGTGGAGCATGAAGATGTCTCAGTCAGGCTATTCATTGAGACTCTACACGACTTGGCTGGAGAATGGTTCTATCGGCTGGCTCCTGGCACCGTAACCAACTGGACGACTATGCGTGAGCAATTTCTGAAAAGATTCAAGCCTGCAGAGGACGCGAGCACGATGATCACCCAACTGACGCAGTTGAAGAAAGAGCCAAACGAGAACATGCGGGACTTTATTGCAAAGTTCCAAAGGATTTTGTATAAAATCCCCACTTCTGCCGCATTGAGCGACGAAAATCAAAAGACGTTTTTTATAAACGCTCTATTGCCTGAAGTTGGATATCAGCTAAGAAGGGCAAGACCTGCAAATTTGCTGGACGCACAAAATGCTGCCGTGGAGGTTGAGGACGACTTGATCATGGCTGGAAAACTCAAACAACTATCTCACAAAGGTGATGGTGCTTCTTCTAGTACTTCTGATCCTTTGTTGCAGAGATTGGCTAATGACATGCTGCAGATCAAGAAGCAAATCTCTCAAGCAGGGAATGCACCCCCCTCAAGAATAGCTCCTACCCGGACCTTCAATGGTCAAAATCAAAATCAAAATCGAAACAGACTTGCTGCTGCACCACAAATTTGGCAATAGAAGCTGCTCCAAGGAATAACTTGGAAACTAATGAAGAGGATCTCGACATTGATGAATCATTTGATGATGAAGACTTTATAGATCCCGCTGGCGACTCCAATATTGGTTACCTGGACTACGAATCTGATGAGGGCTATTATGAATCTTTTGAAGATTCTGATGGTCACACTTTTGCGGTGTTTACAAGGTCTCAGACACGCCAAAATGCCGAAGCATCCACAAGCGGCCGGAAAGAGAGAGAAGATCCTGGCCCGGATGTTACTATCTTGAAAAGAGGTAGCATTCTTCCTTCTTCATTAGCGCCCAAGGAGAAATATTCAAATTCTTTCAATTCGCAGCAAAGAACCAACGCACATCCTGCTGAAGCAAGTCAAGCTTTTGACATAATTGATCACATCAAGAGAAATAAGGTCCAAATGTCAGAAGCTGAGTATTTGAGGGCATTTCCTGATCAGCTGAATAGATTGGTCAAATATGTGCAAAGTAATGGTCCCAGCCCAACGAACAATAATTCACGGGGTATCTTGTCAAGTCCAAAGATTACTCCACCTTCAAATAATGCTGCTGCAAGTTCTTCTCCTTCCACCCCTTCTCCTGCTACATCAGAAAGGATTGAGCCATTCTATGTGTCTTTGCTCATCAACGGACATAAGCTAAGCAATTGCATCTTGGATTCTGGAGCTTCCGACAACGTCATGCCTGCCAAAGTTGCTGATGCCTTGGGTCTTACATTGACAAAAACCATCGGAAGATGTTATTCCATGGAAAGGCAAGTCCCTCTTGTGGGGCAAATCAAAGATGCGCAGTAGATTGCTTCCTTCCTGCATAAAAGACTCGAAAATGACTATCCTCAGTAGCAGATATTCCACTTCTTATGGCATGCTTTTGAGTAGAAATTTTTGCAAGGAGCTGGGTGGAGAAGTGAAGATGGATTGGTCTTGTGCGCACATACCAATCAAAGGAGTAAATCAAGCTGGAACCTGAGAAGAAATCCAAGTACACAAAGATCAAAATCAAGATCCTAGATCTCGATCTTGTTTCAGAATCGGATCACGAGTCTATTACCTAGAAATGGATAAAGAAGAAATTCAACCGGTGATTCGAGAATCACATCAAATTGATAACAAGATTTGGACTCTGGAATTTGATGGTAGTTGTTGTTCATTTGGATCCGGTGCAGGCGTTGTTCTTATCTCTCCTGAAGGGAAAGTGCATGCACACTCCTTCAAATTGATGTTCGAAAATACTAACAATACGGCTGAGTATGAAGCATTGTTGTTAGGCATGGAGCAAACGAGAACAATGGGAATCAAATTATTACACGCAAGAGGAGATGCTGAGCTGATTGTGAAGCAGATAAGGGGCCTCTACCAAGTCAAAAAAGACAAACTGCGGCACTACAGAGATCGGGTCTACTCTGCTATCCTGGATTTTTCAGCTTTCTCAGTATCTTACATTCCGAGAGAACAAAATTCAAGAGCTGATTCGCTTGCGCATTACTACAGCCTTGTTGAATCCGGATCAGCCCCCTGCATTCTTTAGACAGGGAGATTACAAGGTGGAAATGGTTTTTCGCCCAAAGGTTCCTGACAACGTCCAGCAATGGCAGGTTTTCAACGATGATACACAGATTGCTGCATTTCTCCAACAGAAAGATAACTTTGAAGAAATCTACTATGAGGGAAGCAATTCACCTCCTAGGCAGACTCACTGTCGAGAAATGGATGCTGACGTCTCAGGAGGTCAGGAGATTATCCAACTAAAGGGAAATAAAATTCCCAAAGGCTTGGTATCTCTTGAGGAAATGTTTGATAAGCATGATCAGATGCTTAAGAAAAATGAAGAAAATGAGGAAGGCTCTTCCTCCGACACACAATTACTAAATTTGGGAGCCAGCAATGATCCCAAATTAGTAAATCTGGGTAAGTGTTGTTCAGAAGCTGAAAAGGAAGCTTTCACTAAGCTTCTTAAGAAATACATGGATATTTTTGCCTGTCCTATCAGATCTAAAAACATATCACCGCGGAAGTTCAACACTACATCCCACTTAAATCGTAATGTGCCTTTCAAGCGTAGTAAGCGCGCGCACAATCCTACCATTTCAGGAACCATCTTTGCAGAAATCCAGAAGTTGTTAGATGCAAAGATTATCTATCCCATACACCATTCGGAGTGGTTGGCCAACATAGTCCCTGTAAGAAAGAAAAGTGGTGAAATTAGGTTGTGCGTGGATTTCCGCAACCTTAATCAAGCTTCATCAAGGATAACTACCCTATCCCCATCATGGATCACACTTTCGGTGTGGTCACTGGATCTGAGATGCTTTCCATGCTTGACGGCTTCTCAGGATACAATCAAGTCAAGGTGGCCGAGGAAGATCAATACAAAACGGCGTTCATCACACCTTGGGGAACCTTCGCATACCGTAAGATGCCGCTCGCCCGATCAATGCTGGTGCTACATTTCAAAGAGCTATGGATCTAGCCTTTGCTCATCTCAAAGATATAAGCATAGTTGTGTACCTGGATGATTTGACAGTCTTTTCCAAAGATAGAAGCACACATATTTCAAACTTGGAAGAGGTCTTCATACAATGCCGCAAGCATGGTATTTCTTTGAATCCTAAGAAATCTATCTTTGCTGTAACCGAAGGAAAGCTGCTTGGGCACATTGTTTCCAAAGAAGGAACAAAGATAGATCCAGAGCGTGTCAAATCCATTCAGACATTACCTTTGCCCACATCCAAAAAAGGAGTTCACTCTTTCTTTGGAAAAGTGAATTTTCTCAGAAGATTCATTCCTGACTTTGCTGAGCTAACCCGTCATATTTCAAATATGATGAAGAAGACACAAGATTTTAAATGGAGCAGCGAAGGGAAGGAAGCTTTCGAGAAAATCAAAGAGGCCCTGTCTAAAGCTCCAGTCTTGGTTTCACCTGACTTCAGTAGAGAATTTATTCTTTATTGTTATTCTTCCGAACATACCATGTCAGCAATTCTTATGCAGAAGAATCAAGAGGATGCAGAAGCTCCTATTGCTTTCATGAGCACGCCCCTTAAAGCCTATGAGTTGAAATACACTCCAATGGAAAAGCACGCATATGCAGTAGTGAAGGCATGCAAGGCATTCAGGTATTATATTCTTTCCTCGCACACTGTGGTTTTGGTTCCAGATACTGCAGTTAAATCTATCCTTACTCAGCAAGAGTTAGGATTATTGAGAGGCTCATGGGTGACAAAAGTTCAAGAATATGACCTGGACATTAAACCAACAAAGCTAGTTCGAGGAAGAGGTTTGTGTGAACTAATGACAGAAATAAAAGCATCAGTACCTGAAGCAGATCGAGATGGGGTAGATGAAGATTTACCTGCAGTACTGTTTATAGATCTGGTAGAGGAGTGGTACAGTAACATTGCTTACTTTCTAACGTATGGAGAATGCCCAGATCAACTTTCCAGAAAAGAGAAACGAACAATCAAGCTTAAATCCAAAGATTTTGTTCTTTGGGATAATGGTTTGTACAAAAGGGGAATTGATGGTGTATTTCTCAGATGCGTGGATAAAGCTCAACAGGATCAGCTACTACAACAGTTTCATGACATGGCTTGCGGTGGTCATTTCTCAGCCCGAGTCACTGCACACAAGATCCTTAGAGCAAGGTATTACTGGCCCACCCTTTTTCAAGATACTGCAGAATGGGTAGCTAAGTGTCAAGCATGCCAACATTTTGTTGGGCGTGTGAAATTGCCTGCATTACCCCTAAAACCCATCAGGATCAAGAACCTTTCCAACAAAGGGGGTATGGATTTTATTGAATGCTTAACCCGGCTTCAAATGGCCGGTCATCATTACATTCTAACAAATGCACGATTATTTCAAGAAGTGGGTAGAAGCTATTCCTCAGAAGAATGCCACTTCCGCCGAGTGTGTAATTTTATAAAAGAAAATATTATTGTCAGTTTGGCGTACTCAAAGAAATTGTAGCATAACGCTCCGAATCTTTCTTCTGAGGAGTTGGTGGAATTCTGCTACACTTATGGGATTCAACTTGTTCATTCCTCAAACTACTATCCACAAGGGAATGGTCAAGCTGAATCTAGTAATAAGAACTTGGTAACTATCGTGCGCAAGCTTGTGACAGAAAATCAAAGGACTTGGCATAAAAAGTTGTTTGATGCATTATGGGCCGATAGGATCACACCAAAGAGGGCGATAGGCATGTCCCCATTTCAGCTGCTATATGGTAGAGATACAGAGCTGCCTCTCACCTTGGAATTGCCTGCCCTACGACTTTCTAAAGCCCTGGAGGATTCCACATTCACGGATGCTATAGATAAAAGAATCATGTACCTGACTGAACTGAGGGAAGTACAAACTCAAGTTGCAGATAGGTTGACAGAGCATCAGAGGAAGGTGAAAGTCATCTTCGATAAAAGAGCCAGGGAAAGAAAGTTTGAAGTTAATGACTGGGTCCTTTTATGGGACAAAAGAAGAGAAACAAAAGGCATGCATGGAAAGTTCGATTCACTATGGAAAGGGCCTTTTGTGATCAAAAAGATCGCCGAGCGGATAGCTTCATTCTTTCTCATCGATGGAGTTGAAGTTACCGTTGCCTTTTAATGGGCAACACTTGTCGTTCCTAACATAAAAAGCAGGTAAAACCTCGTATGTACATAAATAAAACCTTTGTTTGTTTTTTTCCTTGTTTTGTCTTGTTTTGGTGTTGTGTTGTGTTGTGTTTGTTTTCCTGACCCCGTGCCCAAAGGACAAGATACGAAACCAGAGATGCTGGGATCTCATCTTTTCCCTTTTTCATTCTGACAAGAGCAAAAGATGTCCACAGACGGAGCTAATCGGTGTCACTCGATTTCACCCCAAATCTGTGATCTACCCAATTCAAAAAAATTTCGTACTTTTAAAATAAGGGTCATTTGTTGTTTTTATTGCCCAAAGTTCTCAGATTAAGGCACAAGATAATCCCAAAGAGCCATATTAGCCCTTTTCGCCAAATACCCGATGCCCAAAATTGTTTTATTCTCATTGTCGTCCGGGATTTGTCTCATGGAAATTTGTATTTAATTATTTTGAGCCCCGTATGAGGCTATTTCGCTCCGTTTCAACTCTATTATAAGCGAATATGTTATTATTCCTATATACCGTAAGGATTTTAACTTATTTTAAGTTTTGGGCTTTATTTGTAACTTTTGGCAATTTTTCGTGTTTTTGTGGTGTCCCGCTCGCTTTCTCGTAAAATTTCTCCTGAACAACTCCTTCACGGTAAGCCCGATTTTTGGCCCTGAGCAAATGGAAAACATACACGCACATTTTTCCCGAGGGAAGTCATCATCGAGGTCCGATCACCGGGAAAAGCGAAGTCGTGCAGACAAATTCCCGCGGGATGGGCGCATTTTTGGAAAACAAAGGATTTAAGCTCGATGGGAAAATATAAGCCGCAGCAGATGGGAATTGTATACCCGCCTCAAGCAGGTACTTTTTCCCGTGTTATAAAAGTCACTTAAGCCAGCAGCAGGGGAAAATAGAGGTCAGCAGCAGTGGAATTTATTGCCCGCCTTGCAGGTAAAAATTCCCATGATATAATAAAAGGAAAGTGACTTAAGTGAAATCATGGGATTTTAGTGCCCGCCTCATGGTAAAGAATCCCATCACAAAAGTCAAATCACTTAAGTGGATCATGGGATTTTGGTGCTCGCCTCAGGCAGGTAAAGAATCCCATTATGAAAAAATTCTTAAAAATAGAATTACATGTGCAAAAAGTGCGCCCTTTGGTGATGATGATTAAAGTGATTAAATTGATTATTTTTAATAATCTTTCTCCTTGGAAAAAGTGCGCCCAAGCTTGAGGAGGTCAAAAAGTCAAAGGAAGAATAAAAGAAAGGAATTAAATTAATTAAATTTAATTTATTTAGTGGCTGCCCTCTCTCTTGGAAAAAGTGCGCCTATTTAGGAGTTATTTAATGATTTTAAATGCATTAAATCATTAAATTAATTTCTATTTTCATGGCTATGGTCAAAGCACACCGTGAGGCTAAAGTTAAGTGTCAGTGTGAAGGATTAAATTGGATTAATTTAATTTATTGATGGCTGTCCTTAAACATGCAATTTTTAAAAGAGAAAAGCATGATTTTTAATTAATTAATTGCCTTTAATTGTTAGGGCAATTATTAATTATAGAATTGTGAAGGTTATATAAGCATGGGCAGCCATATGGATGAATTATTCAACACACAGTAAAGAATCGCAGCTAGAGAAAAAGTGCGCCCCATTAGAGGAAGGATTTTGCACAGATAAAAGTGCTAACAAAGGCTAAAAGCTTCCAGATTTGGCGCATGCTTTGGAGAAGGTTGATCTTCGTCACATAGTTGTTTTCACAGTGTAACAGAGCTCAAAGTTGATCAAAGGATTCATGCTCTCTTTATGTGCAAATTAAACACCAATTTTTGGGCAAGCAGAGACTTGAAAAGTGCAGATTTTTATAATTTAAATTCACTATTCATGCTCCTATGGCCATTTTTGTCTCAATAAATTGCAGAACTCATTACAGTGCTTTATAAAAGAAAAGGAGTATTTATCAATGTCCAATACATCGCAAATATCCTCCGAATCAAGAATTGTCCAGATCTCGCACTCAAAGATTGAAGAAATCCGCCAAATTAGAAGAAAAAGAATTATTCGATAAAGATTGATAAAGCCATGGCAAAAGGAGATGAAAAAGAGAGCACGATGGATTCATGCATTGCTTCTAAACTTTCAGACATAGGAGACACGGATCTAGGCCCAGAACCTCTTTCTGATTTGATTGACAGATCCAGAGCTGGAAAGACTTCACTCATGCGTGCGGTCAAAAGTAGTGGAATTATTCGAGCTGCAGCTTTCCCATGTACAGCCCAATTGCCAGAGTTTGTGATGGAGTGTGCTAGATCTTATCATCCTTCATCCAGATCAGTGCGTGATGTAGCGGGAAAGACAATAATTCGTTTGGATGCAGAATTCTTCGATTATTGTTCAAGATTCCAAGATTTAAAGGTGGTGACTTCTATTAGCATTCAGGATGCTGACAGTAGGTGGGAAAAGCATAGAGCTGATTGTGTGAGCATCATGAATAGCCGGTTCATGAAGAAGCCTAGATCCCCTTCCAAGTTCCCGAGAACTCTTCCACGATCCAATTTGGTGCAGGAGGCGGATGATATTGTCAAATTGCTATGCAGGTTGAATGGTGAAGCGAATGCCTACACTTTCCGGACATGGATGTATGCTTTCATCAGACCATCAAATCAACAAGGTTGATTCTATAATCATTGGTCGAAAATTATTAGCAAAGAACATCGGTGAGCAATCCTGAACGTAAAGCGTACCTTCAGCTTCAAGATGACTTCATACTTGGTATATGCTGCAGCTTCACAGGGTGTCTTTTCCAAGCTGGATAGATGTGGTATTCTTTCCAAGGATCCCATTTTCGAGTGCTACCCGCAGCTTACTGCACCTGCGTGCGAGAAGGACTTCAAAGTGATCAACGATGGTTTCTTCTACGATTTCATCTGCAGGTTAGACAAAGACTTGAAGACTCACAGGGTAAGCAAGGAAGCATGGGAAGCAGTGTCCAAGATTGGCAGTGTATTCATCCAGTTTGCAGATTTCACATACATCAGGGTTACGAGCTTTTCAGGTGAACCAACAAAGATGCCAAGGTACCCGAGTGATGATTGATTGTCATGGAGCTAAGCAGCAACTTGTGGAGTTACACGACCTTCAAATGAAGCGCACAAGTCTACGGGCTTCTTCCCACTCACCGTGGATATTACAACAGCATCAAGATTCACAGAGCTCGAGGATGGAAGCACAAATGTTGTTCGAGTATGAGCAAGAGTTCTTCCCGCACGGCTTAATTTCGATCCATTTGGAATAGCCAGAAGACAATCTCCCGAGTACGCACATGTGCCTTCGTTAGAAGATTTCTCGGATGAAGTGCGAGTGAGTACGAGGTCGAAAGAAAGATTTCAGCAGTCATTTAAGCAAAGCAAGTATTTGACTTTGACTAGCGGATACCTCATGGATCTTAAAGATGATGGGAACGTGGTACTTGACACTTACCATCAAATGGGAGGAGATAAAGCTCTACCGCAGATAGCAATGGCGATCCGCAAAGACAATAAAGAAAGATCTCGAGTCGTGTTGGTGAGTACTTCGAGCTGGTTGCAACGAAGGGATACCGCCTTGATGAAGTATTGATGAACCAAATCACAGCAACTTCGGCATGAGATTCCCTCAAGCGAAAGCATGAAGGAGAGAGCAGCAGAAGGTCCGAGAAGTCAAAGTACGCAGAAGATCTCGAGAGAAAGAGAAGACCACTTCTACGACCATAGCTTTGACTCGACTTCTCCAAAGACTACCAGTGGATCACCAACTATCGCACCACAAAGCAGCAGGATGCTTCCATGCCTTCATTAAAACCAACAACGCTCATCTTCTCTCCGCAGCCACTTCTGCTCAAAGACCCGCTCCAGAGGAGATGTTGAAGCCGCAGATGACGGAGTTCGAAAGAGCTTTGTCCTTGGATGTTTCAGAGGATGGCAGCCATGATACTGTGGCACTTTCTGATGGAGAGGATGCAGAGCGGGAATGGTAGTGCACTCAAGACTTCTCACTCTCCGAGAAGTAATTTCTCGGAATGGTTAGCTTTGCAGCTTGGTTCCTAAGCAAGAGTAGAGATGAACTTAGAGGAACATGACTTGCGCAGCTACTTCAGATCTGAGCAAGAGACAGAGGCCTAAAGTTGCTAAAGCAACTTCTAGGTTGATCATCGAGGATTCGGGAGAGAAGTTTGCTGATGAGATATTAATCCCAATGAAGGAAAGGTAGAAGAGGAACTCACTACAGAAGATGTGACGGTGACCAAAATACCACTCGGTCCAAGCTACCACCGAAGGATCAAGCAGACACGCAGACGTTGCTGGATGCTTTGTTCCTTAGGCTTGATAGTGAAAAGGCGGAGAAAGAAGAGCTGCAGAAGCAAATATCTCAATTATGTGAGATCATAGCCAAGGTTGCTAAACCTTCCGTTCAGCCCATTTCAAATACAGTGAGTGATCATCTTATGCAGAAATGGAAGATGCAAGCAATCAAGTAAAGGCTATTGACGAATGGAAGGATCTCGATTATTCGCCAAGCTTCTGTGCAACTTGGGGAAGTGCCAGCCCGCCTAAAGGTTATGAACGATGCAAAAATCAACTAAAGCAACTGATAGAAAGCATAGAAGGAATAAATACAGTTGCAGAGAGTAACCTGAGTATTTTGGCCGAGATCAACAAGCTGCCGGGAGATGTATTGGTTGTAGAACAAAATTGTGCCGATGGATCACCGAGAAGGGGAAGTAGCTAGAGTTTGCAGATCTTTCCGCTTGGAGATCTCGCAGAGTTTTGTCTTGAAGAGGATGCGCAGCGCTGAGAGTAGAACATCGATTTTCCGTACAATATTATTTCTTTCACTGAGGAAAGAGTGGATGGAGGTATTACTTCATACGTGCGGATTGTTTCTAACGAGGTGCATGATTCCCTGGAGGGTTCTCTTCTGATGGTGCAAAAGAGGATTGACAAAGCCACCAAGCCTTTCACGATGAACTCTATCGCAGGGGTCAGTGACACCGCAGCAGCATATCATGCGAGATTTGGGCCAAGTTTGGAAGAAGTGGAAGCATGCAAAGAAAGTGTCAATGAAGGATTGCTGCAATTCAGGACAGAAAAGGAAGCAGTAGCTAAAACAGATGGAAAGATGCTGAACTATATGTTCGACAAGTATATCAGATATCAAAACAAGAAGAAGATGTAGATGTTACAGCTGGCATGACTTCTTCTATTTCTTTCTTCTTCTACTTTCTATGTTCCCAGATGAAATTGTAAACTTCTAAGTTATTGGTTTTGCAACCATTACTTGAAGTCATGTGGAACCTTTCTATTAGTTAAGTGATACATGTGTCACTTAAGAAGAAGTTAGTTGAGGATGATTGCCAAATGTCATCTTTACTTGTTGTTCATACTTTAGTTCAGTTTGAGTCTTCTATTTGTACTTTCCCTCCTACATTCTATAAGTAGGAGAAGAACCTACGGTTAATCATCGATCAGAATTTGTGAGAAGCAATCTTGTGTTCTAGACTTTGTGCTGAACCCCTGAGAGCCACTTGTTGCAGAGGGATACAAAAAGCAGCAGTTTTCCTGAGAACTTTGTGTCACGGCGACGTGTTTTTTTGCTTTTAAATCTTAGATCTTTAAAGTAAACTTTGTGTTATTTTAGATCCGGATCTAGAACTACCTTTGCTTTAGAATTCTGTGTGTTCAAATCTATTTTTTTCTATGTGCATGCAATTAGCTCTGCTATCTACCGATTGGGATGCACATCTTCCTTATTTCTTCTCTCGTAATTCCTCTACTTCCTTCTTCTATAAAATACTTTCTTTCTTAAACAAATGCTTACTTGCTTTGCAGTAACTTCTTAGTTATGGTTCATGAACTAAGTTGTTAAAGTAAAACCCCGATAGATAATAAAACATTTTTATTGACAAATCGACACGAGAGCCTCACCGGTTAAATGAGGGAGATTTATCTCATGATCGCCTAGGTTTGATGCCCTTCTCACCCTTCATTTTTTATGAAACCTTTGGTTCATTGGCAACGTAGTCTCCAAGGAAAACAACAAACTCTTTCTTTTGTTTTGGCTCCAACTCGATCATACTTATTTTTAGGGACTTATTTCTTCTTTACTTTTAGTTAATTCACCTCATCCTCTATTACGCCCTTAGTCATATAACTTATATTGAATATGTAGTGGGTAAGTGCACGAAGTTGGTGGACAATTCCATGGACATAAAAACCCAAAATTCAGGAACCGTGATCGTGGTTCCTGAATTTTGGGTTTGGCAATAACCGAACCTAAAACCACGATCACGGTTTAGAACCACGAGCACGGTTATAAACCACGATCACGGAACTCTGAGAAAAAAGTAGTCCCACGAGTCCTCATTTTCCCCATTTTTCATTTCAAACCGTGATTTCTCCTAGATGTTTTTCACTGGAGCTTTGAATACCACCTCAAAATTGCTCATCGGACTTCTGGATCATGATAGATTCAACCATGCCGCCAAGACGAGGAGGTAAGCCCCCGATTTTAATCATTTTTTTGCATTTTAGGTTTTTTTGCATTTTAGGTTATTTTTTTACATTTTCATGGGTTTTTTGAAATGTTTGTTTATGTATACAATTTTCTTGTTTTTTCAGTTGGTCGGCAAGCTCGAAATTGTGTAAACCGTCAAAACATTCCTCAAAACCCTCCGAACATTCCTCAAAACCCTCCGAACATTCCTCAAAGCCCTCCTTCAAACATAGATCCGCATCCTCGTGGCTCCTTCGTCCCCACCGAACCAACAGGAACGTAAGATAATATCGTTGGAAGAATCTGAGAAAATAAAATTTTCATTGAGAACCTTATTCAGACTATAAGACAAAATCATGCCACAAATCCGTCTCGCATGACTTTAGCCAACACATTGCAAACATTGATTGGCGAAGTCGACTCCGCAACCAACCAAATACATAGATGGAATACCTTTAGAGGTGATTGTAGGCGGTGGTATGCGGATAAATTATCCCATGTGGCCGTAAAAGACAATTTTTTTGGAAAAGACCTCATTTGTGCATTATTTACTGACCCGAGAACCAATGCCCCCCGCAGCTACTTGCAAAACGGTTCCCAATCCATTGGTGCCACAATGACCGAATCAAAAACAATTTTTGGGACCGATGGTGGATGGTTTTGATTATCCACCATGCAACAACAATGAGGTTCCTCTCTATTTTTTGAAGAAATTATATTGCGAGTTCGTGCTTAATGAGGTCCCGAATTATTTTGACTTTTCTGACTTTTTTGGTCGAGGAGGTGGCTCTGCACAAAGTAGACCTGGTGCACGTGTAGGTCAACCAAGGATCCCCCATGCCCCAAAACCCCCACCTTCAGTTATCCCTCCTATAGTGAAGGAGGTTGTGGAGATTGACACACTACATGCATTGAGGGAGCTCATTGACACTCTGACCCAACATAGTGACCAGATTGCATCTGGTGATGTTGGTGGAGGCACTAGTTCTAGCGCACCACACCACTGTGGATCATGTGGTGCCAGTATGCACTGCGAGCGAGACATCATTTGTTGGTTCACATGATTTCTTTTCTATAGATGAGATGTTGGGGGATGTTTTTGGAACTGGTGCCACTGATATTGGTCTTTCACAGGTAAATTTCAAATAAATATAAATAATATATATATATATATATATATATACACACACACACATAGTTTAATTCATGTTTGAGATTTTAATATATATGTATTTGATTGTACGTCATGTACATACATGTAAAAAACTAATTTTTTATTTTATTTTAAATAGCAAGAGCCGGTGAAGGAAACATCCGGCGTCGACATGCTAGCTACTGCAGCTGGGCGTGTTTCAAACGTAAGTTTCAAGTTGTACAAACTTACATTTTTAATTTCATTTGATTGCACTAGATTATTATTATAATGTTTCACGTGTATGTTGTACATATTAATATGTTTTTCTTTTATACACAGGAGCCTGGCGGGTCATCATCTGCTCTGGGAACTAAGGCTACTGGCACGCCTCACATGAGTTTTACGCAGGTTAGTTTCTCTTTACACTTTGTTTCTAATTGTGGAAGTTCACGTGGATTACATGTTTTGGACCTCTGTTATGTGGTGCAGTCATGTAGATTTTAATATTGATTTGTACATGTTTTTTGTATAGCTTATGACTACCAGAGAGACTCCTCCATATATGCAGACTATGGAGGCTATTGTAGATACTGCCATAACATCTACAGATCCACTAACTGATGTACAATTTTTCAAATTTGTTAAATCTTGGAGGTTCATTATTTCTTATTACTTAAATCTACAATATCAAAATTTGTATGTATGTGAAATATTTAATTTGAAAATTAATTATTTGTATGTAGCTTACCCCTCATGAGTCTATTGTTGTCCCTATGATGCATCAACGACAAATTGATAGGGATCATGACATTGTGGTAATATTTCACATGCATTTTAACTAAATTGTACAAGTTTCTAAATTTTGAATGTATTTTAAAATTTTGGGTGTTAAAAACTTGTTGTTTATGAATGTGCAGGTTAGGTTGCAGACCTACTTAGAGACGCCTAGGACCACATAGATGAAATCCGTAGTGGCATCTCCCTCCACTACATCCCCAAGTCATGGACGTGCTACTTCTAGCAGGGAAAAGAGAGGGAAGATGTTTCATGAGTAGATTCATAGTCCACCTGGATGTACATAGATATATATATGGGCCATCTGGTCCTAGTGAACATGTTTCTTCATATAGTCCATTGTATATATATAGCCTTTTGTGACCGCATGTGGTCCTATATGTATGACACACTTAGTTCGAGATGTACACATGTTATGAACTTACATATTTTCAGAGACGTGCGTCTGGAGCACACTTTGTTTGATTCTTATATATCCATGTGTGTTGGTTTTCATAACGATATTACTTCTATATGTTTGATTCAATTTCATTGCATGTATGATATCCTTCTATGTATGTTTTCATAACCATTTATTAGTTCTAGATATGTATGTTTGATTTAAAATTAAAAAACCATGTCCTGAGCACTACATGGTACAATTGTTAAGAAAACCTATTCCATTAAGCAAAACCATGCTAGGTGAACTACAAAAGGGCAATACGTAATTACTTTTTTTTTTTTAAAGCTAACACTCATCTGTTGCATATCAACTAATGCGAACATTGATAGAAATAAGCGAGGTAGAGTTCATCTTGAACTATATGAATATAACGTTACTTATGGTGCAACATTGCATGGTACAATTGTTAAGAAATTAAGGGAAGCATTTACATTGTTTTAGAGAAATTAAGGGAATCAATAGATGTACACACCTTATCTCTTTATAATTTGGTGCTATATGCCAATCAACTAAGAAGTTAAACATTCAATTTGATTATCGTTTAAAGTAGATTCACTTCTCTCTTTCATTTTCATTGTTTGTCTCTTTCTTCTTGGACTTACCATCCTCTCTTTCCTTTTATTTGCTTGTATGTATTCAAGACTTCTTTCTTTCTCCTTCTTATTTTGCCATTGTTCACTCTTTTTTCTCTTGACTTGTCTCTTGTTGCTTTGAATATCCTGTCATAAATATCTCCTCAAGCCTTTGTATTTCCTCATGTACAACAAGTATTCACTCTCTCCTTCACTTTCTTCATTTATTGATCACAACCATTACATGCTTGCCTCAAACTAAAATTTGACCTTTTCTCGCCACTTTCCTCTTGTTTCCCATTTCATATTGAATGAGTACCTATTTATTCTCTAAGCATTTCATTTTGCACTTCCTTTCTCCTCCATTATTCTTCTTTCATGCTATGTTCTCCATTATGAGAATTCTTTTCTCTTCTTCATGTTTCTCGTGCATGGAAACTATTTTCCTCTTATTCCTTCATAGGCTCTCACTTATTTGTTTCCTTCACTTCTTTTAGCATGCTTCATAAGTGACTTGATTGGCCACTTCACTCTCCTTCTAAAATTCCATCCAAATATGCAAACTTGAAGCTACTTGCCTTAGCATTTTATTGATAATCTTATTCATATGTTCACATTCTCACCATACTATTAGAAACAATGAATAAATGCATTTCATTCCTTTAACATGACTTACCTTTACTCACCACTTTTCACTAGTTCTTGCTTCACTAGCAATTATGGCTCATTTAATTTCAACTCCATTTAGTATTCTTGACCTATATTCAAATACTTAATCCACTATTAGAATAACAAGGGAATGCTTTATTCTTGTGAATCTTCAAAGCATGATAATTAGGGTATTAGATACCCATTAAGGGATGAAAAGTATGTAAAAAGTTTCAAGGTAGCCAAGAGCATGACCATATTACAATGCAAACATAATGAGCATGTAAGCACATAGCTGGGGTAGAAGAGGATGGAGAGAGATCACCACAACAACATAGCTCAAGAGAGCAAAGAAAGGACAGTGATGAAGCACCTAAGAGGACAGAGGCAAGTCCAAAGAGAACAAGAGAGATGGAAGGTAAACAAGTGACATTGAATGTTTTGAGTCCTAGGAAATGAATGGAGGCAAGGAGTGAGAAGTCATGCCTCAGGATGTCATGGCACCAAACCGAATGTGTCGACATGTCTGGGTGGCTAGGTGAACAATAGAGGAGGTGGTGTTTTGGTGCACGATAAGGTTGTTGCTTTCGGGTTACTTCGTTCGAGCGTAGTCCCTTAAGAGCCTTGAGACAAAAATATCATTCAACTTCGACGGTGACTACTCAAACTCCGTGGCACCTAGAGACATCTCGTCCCGATCCGACACCTTAGCTTAGGGACCCTCCACAATAGCCTCTCTTGGTTTTTTCATTCTCAGATCGGTGCTTTCGCTGCCCTATTATTTGCAAATGCGCGAAATAGTGCAATTTGAGCCAGTGTAAGGTTGTCAAATGCTATATTTTGCAAACGGTGGGTCATGGGCACCAAACCGAATGTGCCAAAATGTCTTGGTGGCCAAGTGAACACTAGAGGAGGAGGTGTTTTGTTGTGTGACAAGGTCCTTTGCTTCGGGCTACTTCGTTCGGGCGTAGTCCCTTAAGAGCACTGAGACCAAAATATCGCTCAACTTAGATGTGTGACTACTCGGACTCCATGGCACCTAGAGACATCTCATCAAATCCAAAACCTCAAAGCATAGGGACCCTCTACAATAGCCTCTCTCGGTTTTTTCCTTCTCAAGATCGGTGCTCTCACTGCCCTATTGTTTGCAAACGCGCGAAATAGTGCAGTTTGAGCCAGTGTAAGGTTGTCAAACACTATATTTTACAAACGGTGGGTCGTGGCACCAAACCAAATGTGCTTGACACGTCCGGGTGGCTAGGTGAAAGCTAGAGGAGGTGGTGTTTTGGTGCGTGACAAGGTCGTTGCTTCCGGCTACTTCATTCGAGCGTAGTCCCTTAAGAGCCCTGAGACCAAAATATCGTTCAACTTCGACGGGTGAATACTTGGACTCTGTGGAACCTAGAGATGTCTCATCTAATTTGAAACCTCAACGTAGGGACCCTCTACAATAGCATCTTTGAGTTTTTCCTTCTCAAATCGGTGCTCTCACTACCCTATTGTTTGTAAACGCGCGAAATAGTGCAATTTGAGCTAGTGTAAGGTTATCAAATGCTATATTTTGCAAACGGTGGGTCGTGGCACCAACCGATCACATGCGCTGAAATGTCCATGTGGCTAGGTGAATGCTAGAGAAGGTGGTGTTTTGGTGTGCGACAAGGTCGTTGCTTCCGGCTACTTTGTTCGGCGTAGTCCCTTAAGAGCCTTGAGACCAACATATCGCTCAACTTCGACGGTGACTACTCGGACTCCGTGGCACCTAGAGACATCTCGTCTGATCCAACACCTTAGTATAGAAACCCTCTACAATAGTATCTCTCAAGTTTTTACTTCCCAGATTGGTGCTCTCACTGCCCTATTGTTTGCAAATGTGTGAAATAGTGCAGTTTGAGCCAGTGTAAGGTTGTCAAACGCTATATTTTGCAAATGGTGGGTCAGGCACTTAACCGAAATGTGATGACATATTTGGGTGGCTAAGTGAATGCTAGAGGAGGTGGTGTTTTGGTGTGCGACAAGGTCATTGCTTCCGGCTACTTTGTTCGGGCATAGTCCCTTAAGAGCCTTGAGACCAAAATACCGTTCAACTTTGACGGGTGACTACTTGGACTCCGTGGCACCTAGAGACATCTCATCTAATCCAAAACTTCAGCATATGAACCCTCTACAATATCCTCTATCAGTTTTTTTCCTTCTCAGATTGGTGCTCTCGCTGCCTATTGTTTGCAAACGAGTGAAATAGTGAAGTTTAAGCCGGTGTAAGGTCACAAACGCTATATTTTTCAAACGGTGGGTCGTGGCATCGAACCAAATGTGCCGTCACATCTAGGTGGCTAGGTGAACACTATAGGAGGTAGTGGTTTGGTGCGCGACAAGGTCATTACTTCCGGCTACTTCGCTCAGCGTAGTCCCTTAAGAGCCCCGAGTCCAAAATATCGCTTCAACTTCGACGGGTGACTACTCGGACTCATGGCACCTAGAGATATCTCGTCTGATTTGAAACCTCGCATAGGGACCCTCTACAATATCCTCTCTCAGTTTTTTCCTTCTCGCATCGGTGCTCTCGCTGCCATATTATTTGCAAATGCGGGAAATAGTGCATTTGAGCCAATGTAGGGTTGTCAAACACTATATTTTACAAATGGTGGGTCGTGGCATCAAACCAAATGTGTCAAAATGTTTGGGTGACTAGGTGAATGCTAGAGGAGGTGGTGTTTTGGTGCGCGACAAGGTCGTTGCTTCCGGCTACTTCGTTCGAGCGTAGTCCCTTAAGAGCCTTGAGACCAAAATATCGCTCAACTTCGACGAGTGACTACTCGGACTCGTGGCACCTAGAGACATGTCGCTTGATCCAAAACCTTAGCATAGGGACCCTATAATAGTATCTCTTGGTTTTTTCTTCTCAAATCGGTGCTCTCGCTACCCTATTGTTTGCAAACGCGAAATAGTGCAAATGAGCCAAACAGTAAGGTTGTCAAACACTATATTTTACAAATAGTGGGTCGTGACACCGAACCAAATGCATCAACACGTCCAAGTGGCCAGGTGAACGCTAGATGAGGTGTAATTTTGGTGCGTAACAAGGTCGTTGCTTTCGAGCTACTTCGCTCGGGCGTAGTCCCTTAAGAGCCCCGAGACTAAAATATCGCTCAACTTAGATGGGTGACTACTCGACTCCATGGCACCTAGACACATATCGTCCCGATCCAACACCTTAGCGTAGGGACCCTCTACAATAGCATCTCTCGGTTTTTTCCTTCTCATATTGGTGCTCTTGCTGCCCTATTGTTTACAAACGTGCGAAATAGTGTAGTTTGAGCTAGTGTAAGGTTGTCAAATGCTATATTTTTAAACAAACGGTGGGTCGTGGCATCGAACCGAATGTGCTAACACATCTAGGTGGCCAGGTGAACACTAGAGGAGGAGGTTTTTTGGTGCGCGACAAGGTCATTGCTTCCGGGCTACTTCGTTCGGGCGTAGTCCCTTAAGAGCCCTGAGACCAAAATATCATTCAACTTCGACGGTGACTACTCGGACTCTGTGGCACCTAGAGACATCTTGTCTAATCTGAAACCTTAGCATAGGGACCCTCTACAATAGCCTCTCTTGGTTTTTTACTTCTTAGATCGGTGCTCTCGCTGCCCTATTGTTTGCAAACGTGTGAAATAGTGCAGTTTGAGCCAATATAAGGTTGTCAAACGCTATATTTGCCAAATGGTGGGTTATGGCACCTAACAGAATGCGCTGAAACATCTAGGTGGAAAAATGAATGCTAGAGGAGGTGGTGTTTTGGTGCGCGACAAGGTTGTTGCTTCCGGCTACTTCGTTCGGGAGTAGTCCCTTAAGAGCCTTGAGACCAAAATATCGTTCAACTTCAACAAGTGACTACTCAGACTCCGTGGCACCTAGAGACATCTCGTCCGATTCAAACCTCGACATAGGGACACTCTACAATATCCTCTATCAGTTTTTTTTCTTCTCAATCGGTGCTCTTGCTGCCCTATTGTTTGCAAACGTGCGAAATAGTACAGCTGAGCCAGCCATGTAAGGTTGTCAAACGCTATATTTTTCAAATGGTGGGTCATGGCATCAAACCGAATGCGCCAAATTTTTTGGGTGGCCAGTGAATGCTATAGGAGATAGTGGTTTAGTGCGCGACAAGGTTGTTTCTTCCGAGCTACTTCATTTGGGCATAGTCCCTTAAGAGCCCTGAGACCAAAATATTGTTCAACTTCGACGGTGACTACACGGACTCCGTGGCACTTAGAGATATCTCGTCTGATCCAAAACCTTAGTGTAATGACCCTCTATAATATCCTCTCTTGGTTTTTTCCTTCTCAGATTGGTACTCTCGCTGCCCTATTATTTGTAAACGCGTGAAATAGTGCAGTTTGAGCCAATGTAAGATTGTCAAACGCTATATTTTGCAAATGGTGGGTCATGGCACCAAATCAAATGCACCGAAATGTCTGGGTGGCTAGGTGAATGCTAGAGGAGGTGGTGTTTTGGTGCGCGACAAGGTCGTTGCTTCCGGCTACTTCGTTCGGGCGTAGTCCCTTAAGAGCCCTGAGACCAAAATATCGTTCAACTTCGACGAGTGACTACTCAGACTCTGTGGCACCTAGAGACATCTCATCTAATCCAAAACCTCAGCATAGGGACCATTTAAAATATCCTCTCTTGATTTTTTCCTTCTTAGATCCTTTCTCTCTGCTGCCCTATTGTTTGCAAATGCGCGAAATAGTGCAACTTGAGCCAAACAGAAGGTTGTCAAATGCTATATTTTTCAAACAAGGGTCACGGCACCGAACCGAATGCACCGACACATTCGGGTGGCCAGTGAACACTAGATGGGGCATTCTTTTGGTGCGTAACAAGGTCATTTGCTCGGGCTACTTCATTCGGGCGTAGTCCCTTAAGAGCTCTGAGACCAAAATATCGCTCAACTTAGATGGGTGACTACTCGCACTCGTGGCACTTAGACACATCTCGTCCCGATCAAACACACTCAAAGCATAGGGACCCTATACAATAGCCTCTCTCGGTTTTTTCCTTCCCAGATCGGTGCTCTCGCTGCCCTATTGTTTGCAAACACGCGAAATAGTGCAATTTGAGCCAATGTAAGGTTGTCAAATGCTATATTTTGCAAACGACAGTGTCGTGGCACCGAATCAAATGTGCTGAAATGTCCAGGTGCTGTGAATACTAGAGGAGGCATTTTTTTGGTGCGTGACAAGGTCGTTGCTTCCAGAGCTACTTCGTTCGGGCGTAGTCCCTTAAGAGCCCTGAGACCAAAATATCGCTCAACTTCGACGGTGACTACTCGGACTGTGGCACCTAGAGACATCTCGTCTTATCTCGAAACCTCAAAGATAGGACCCTCTACAATATTCTCTCTCATTTTTTTTTCTCGTATCGGTGCTCTCACCGCCTCTATTGTTTACAAACGCGCGAAATAGTGCAATTTGAGCCAGTGTAAGGTTGTCAAAGGCTATATTTTACAAACAAAGGGTCGTGGCACCAACCGAATGTGATGACACATCTAGGTGGCCAGTGAACACTAGAGGAGGTGTTTTTTTGATGCGCAACAAGGTCATTGCTTCCGGGCTACTTCGCTCGGTGTAGTCCCTTAAGAGCCCTGAGACCAAAATATCGTTCAACTTCAACGGTGACTACTTGGACTCTGTGGCACCTAGAGACATCTTGTCTAATCCGACACCTTAGCATAGGGACTCTCTACAATATCCTCTCTTGGTTTTTTCCTTCCCAGATCGGTGCTCTCGCTGCCCTATTGTTTGCAAATGCGCGAAATAGTGCAATTTGAGCTAGTATAAGGTTGTCAAACGCTATATTTTGCAAACGGTGGGTCGTGGCACCGAAATGAATGCGCTGACACATCCAAGTGGCTAGGTGAACATGAGAGGATGTGTTTTTTTGGTGCGCGACAAGGTTGTTGCTTCCGGGCTACTTCATTTGGGCATAGTCCCTTAAGAGCCATGAGACCAAAATATCGTTCAACTTCGACAGGTGAATACTCGGACTCCGTGGCACCTAGAGACGTCTCGTCTAATCCAACACCTCGGCATAGGGACCCTCTATAATATCCTCTCTCATTTTTTTCCTTCCTAGATCGATGCTCTTGCTGCCCTATTGTTTGCAAACGCGTAAAATAGTGTAGTTTGAGCTAGTGTAAGGCTATCAAATGCTATATTTTGCAAGCGGTGGGTCGTGGCACTCAACCGACCGCGCCAACATGTCCGTGTGGCTAGGTGAATGCTAGAGTAGGTGGTGTTTTGGTGCACAACAAGGTCATTGCTTCCGGCTACTTCGCTTGAGTGTAGTCCCTTAAGAGCCTCGAGACCAACATATTATTCAACTTTGACGGTGACTACTCTGACTCAAGTGACACCTAGAGACGCCTCTCGCTGATCCGACACTTTGGTATAAAAACCCTATATAATAGCCTCTCTAATGTTTTTCCTTCCCGTGATTGGTGGTCTCGCTGCCCTATTGTTTACAAACACGCGAAATAGTGCAGTTTGAGCTAGTGTAAGGTTGTCAAACACTATATTTTGTAAATGGTGGGTCGTGGCACCAAACCGATTGTGCACACACATAGGTATGGTCTTGTAAACACTTGGGGAGGAGTCGTTTTGGTTCTCTAAGCACCAGGTGCTTCTGGGCTACCTCCTCCGGAGCCAAGAACCCCCTCTACAGGTACATAAATCGTTGTTAATTACTTCTCTTTTCTTGTAAAACAATGAAAGCTTCTCTTAGCTTCGAGAATTTAAAATTCTCTACTAACAATGCCAACCACGTGAAGCTGGATACTTTTTTGGCACCACTAACATAAACATAAAAGTGTTAGTTAAAGAAATTTAAGTTTCAAATCAAAACCATACTAGATATATACAAAATACACAAATTTAAAATAAAATATATGAACTTAAATCTATCTAACTAACAAATTTATATATATCAAAGAAATTATATATACCAAACATGAGCATTGTAAATTCATTCCAATGAACCATCAGGATTGGATCTACTCTGAATAGCGGACAAGATTGCTTCATGATCTAACTCTCGAACCTTCCAAAGAATCTTGTTATTAGGCCTTCCTCGATATCTATACAACTGAATATTTGTCGCTAGAACTAGATGCAAATATAAGAGTATTTTCTTGTGTGTCTCAAAGTCTTCAAACACCCAAACAGAGGAGTTTTTTAATGGATACCATTGAAGCCAAGTTCCAGTAACTACCACTAACCCTGTAGGATACTCAATATCTTCGCCATCTATAATAGGAGAAGTCAACTTCTTTCTTTTATTGATGCAACGATGTAAGAAATAGTCTGTTCCTTCTTCATTGTATTCTGTCGCAATAACTGCAAACACATATCCTAAAAAAATAAAGGTTGAACAACTCAAATTTAAATTACATATTAAAATTTCAATGGACATAACTCAATACAAAAATTAAATAAATAACCATAAATACCTTGTCGCACCAAAATCAAAATTTCATCAAAGTCTTTGGATGTTGCAATTTCATATGCGTAAATAAGTCGTAATGCTTATGGAAGTTGATAATTAGGAAGCGGAGTTAGAGGCCTACAAATCCATCCATCCACCCATTCTTGTGAATCACACTCAGCAATGACAAATTCGATACAAGATTCACAAAAATCATGTCAAATTTCTTGTCCATACGGCCCACGAAGTAGCGTCTGAGCTACAAAATGAGTGCATATCATTGACCTAGTGAGTGTCATATAATCCTCGTAGTTAGCAATTTGTTGTTCCTCTATCAACCAAAAATATTTGTAAACTGTGGAATTTTCTTGAGAACCTCGAGCCATGTTGTCAATACACCATTCCACTATGCTCTTTACATCTTTTAATTTAGCACCATCTTTGTACTTCAACTCTTCTCTTGCAAGAGCTCTTTTCACACATGCCCCTGCACCGTCATGCTCTCCTTTTCCATGTCTAGCCTCAATGAAACTCTAAATATGTTACACACCCATCTTGACGTGCATTCTACTCATCCAATAAAACATTCGTGCATTCTTAAACTGAGACATGCAATTATATGACCATATATAATGTTGTTTGAAGTGGATGTCCCTATCAGACATGTTTCCATAAAATAATTGGAAACACACTTGCACAAATTTAGTAGAATGAGTACGATCATCACTGATATAAAAGTGGTACTCTCTTAAAAAAATTTGATCATTCTCTGTACTGTCAGAGAATGTAGAAATGCTATATGCACAAAAATGGCAACTTGTACTGAGTTGTAATATTGCGATTGAACCTCCATTTGTGGTTGCAATGTGTAATTCTCAGTAAATTGACCACTGAAACAATAGTACCAATAGGAAATGTGTCCTTGCATATCTTGAACTATTCATCCAACCATCGAGCTCTATGTGTATGCCTAGCATACTCATAAACAATTTCATCCTTAAATTTTCTCAAAAATTAGAAAACAGCATTTGTTCTGTAACTAGCTCACACCGTTTAGACTCTTTTCCATCTTTCAACTGGTATGCAACTGATTTATATTTATCAAACTCAACTAAATTATGTCTTATTGTACCTTCAATTTACTCATGGATGTAACTTTCCAATTTAGGTAATCCGCCGCATGTACTACAACTTCCATCTAAACAATCTTGACTATAAAAAAATTTCCAACTTCTTTTTCACAAAATATAGTAGGAATGAAATCCCTGAAGATATTGGTGGAACTTGAACACCACATTCCGATAACATAGTTTTAGAATGAAAAATAGAATGAATACGTAAAAATTTAGCATAATGCATCGCAAATTCAACATGTTACCTACAACAACAAGTGGTGCGAGCGTGGTTAATTTTCACATAGAATGGTTTCAACATTTCAAAAAAATGTTGACTAATTTTAATTTCCAGATTCTCTTGTTCAAACTTACGAAAAATTGAGTTTGAGTCATATCTAAGAAATTCTTTGGATGTGGATCACGATTAGTAGAACTAACTCTCCATTTTATAACATCTCTTGTATTAGGTGAAACTCTAGTGTTATCATGCCAAAATTGAATAACAACTTCTCTTATAAAGATCGTAATTATTTTTGTCCTTATGCAAAGGTGCTCTAGCGAAAATTCCCAAAAATTGGCGTTATTAAGTGATTGAAGTATATTATGTCTTTCAATTGCTTTCATTAGAGTTTTTCGATTAACTTGCAACATTAGACTTGTTTGTGTAATCAAACGTTGATTTTTTATTGATTCACTTACAACACTAATAGCAAGTAAGTACATGACGCACAATATTACTATCCCTAGCATGTCTCTTGATACCAACAAAGGTGATATGCATCATGAATGTTTTCAACAATTGTAGAGGTTTGACCATGTATATTAGATGTTGTCAATCCTAAGGTGTTTAATGTAGGTCTCATTTTAATCAATTTCATCAAACTAACCAACAACTGACATCTTTGGAAATCATTTAAAATTTCAAAATGATTATCCCAAATTTTAGTGGCTTTTCTTCTGATTTGTCATTTAGAAAGTTTGTCAGACATTGGTTTCAAAATGTTTTCATCAATTTCAATAAAAAAATTAGGTTTCTTACGTAAAATCCTAGGAGGTGTTTTTGTCAAATTTTACGTGTCTACAGTTTCAACATGAATTTCCTTATTCACATTTTCATTGTCTCCTTCAATTTCAACATTTGCTACATCATGAGTATTTAATTCTTCTTCAACATCGATAAGAAAAACATCTTCATCATGAGTATTTAATTCAACTTCAACATCGACAAGAAAACATTACCCGGTTCTTCATTGCTTACAATAGTTGGGGATTAAGATGAACCTCTTCTTGATTCACGAAGATTCTCGTATTTGCTCATCATTTTGAATTTTGTTGGCCTCTTATTCGCTTGGTGTTTTTTACTTAATGACTTCCTTTTTTGACTTCGTTTCTTGTCTCCCATGATGTTTGCTTCCAAAGTGATAAGAAAAACGTGCAGAAAAAGACAAGATTTTGCAGGAATTGCATTGCGGTAAGGTCAGAGAGTAAAAATCACATGGTAATTCAGACATTGGGATGTGTGTATATATGATTTATGAACCGTGAGCACTCTTTATAAACTACGATCACGGTTTCTAAAGTGCACTCACGGTTTGCGTTAAAAAAACCACGATCGCACTTTATAAACCGTGATTGCGGATCTATCTACCAACCCTAAGCCTTGGGAAATCTTTTTTTTTCCCCAACCAAAGCTATGAAAGGTCATTATGAAGTGTAAAAGGTCAAAAAACCTCAAATTTTCTCTTCTAAAGACTTGAACCATGCTAAAAATTGAAATCATTTCACAAAAATGGCACCATCGTGTAGGGGAGACTGTTAGCTTCATAGAAATATTGATTTTAAAGTGAATAGAATAAGATAAATATCATTTTATAATTTTTTATTAACAATAGGTTTTTAAGACATATTTTCCCGTGAATGTTCATGTCTACGTTTAAGACTGTAACTTTTGTTTCGCTTATCAAAATGTGATAAAACTTATACCATCCCAAGCGTGGACAAATTCTATACACGTTAAAAAAAAATTATTTTGATATTTTTTGATATAGTTATGGCGGGCAAACAAAAAGCGCTCCGTTTTCTAAATATTTTCAGACCACTTTCACAGAAAAAAATCATTAAAAAAATATTGCTTGAAAAAATACAAAATAAAATCCATCCCAAGATAGAAAACTACATCTAACTTTTCACCAAATGAAAAAAAAATAACAAGATTTCGTCATCCAAATCGCGGCAAATGGACTACAATCTTATAAGTTTTTTTCAAAAAAAAAAAACCAAGTCATATAATTTTAAGTGTTTAATATAGCTAAAATTGTCCATTTAAAAAAAAAAGTATTTTAGAAACTAGATTCCGGATGCTATAATTCATATTTATATATTTTTTCTAATTTTGAATGCGCGTATTGCTAATAATCCCTACAAGTTGAGATTTTGCTATTTTTTGCAATATGACGTCCACGAATGACCCCATTTTTGTCCATCAACTTCCTACACTTACCCTAGTGCCAAATTGTGGTGTACATAATCTCTCTTCTTGTCATATGTTATTCATTTATGCTTTCATATGTTTAGTAAGTCAGCCTTGGTGTTGGCCATAACATAGGATTGGTTTATATAAGAGGTATTGAGGAGTAGTTAAGCATCATATTGAGCATTTGAGTCTTATTGTATGGTTTGGAGGTTTCCCCTTTGAAGTGGATAAGTTATCCTAATTGCATATTAAAATCATTTATCTACAATCTTGTGTTCTTTGGTGTTCTATTTCTGTTGATAATCATATTTATACAAGTAATTTCATTACAAGTGGTATCAGAGCTTGATCTTGGCTAACGCCGTCGAAACCCTAATTGTGAAGGTTTGGCTATATCTCAAAATTGGTAGCTATTTTTTCTACAATTTTTTTGGTGGTGTGGTGAAACTAGTTAAGTAATATTCTCTCCAAATTTCAAGAAATTCTTGTTTGTTTTAAAATTTTTATAGTGGTTTTATGTTTTTTCATAATTCGGCTACCTAGGTTGCAATTTTTGGAATTTTTCTAAGTTTCTTATATTTTAGGAAAGATTTCCAAAAATTAGCTAGGGTTTATTCTTTATGATTTCCTCTATTTGGCCAATAAATTTACGAAACCCTAAACCCTAAATTTTTCCCTATTTCATCTACCCCGAGTCCCAAACCCTACATCATGACTGATAGATCAACTTGAGGCCAAGGGAAAGGTCAAGAAACTCCATGAATGACCCAAAATAAGGAAGATATGGATTTATAATCTTCTGGTTTAGGAGTATCTGAGGTAGTCATCCAACTTCAAGAAAGGGTAAATAATATGGTGAGTAAGGATGACCTCAATAATGAGCTTCTTCATTTGAAAGGTAGCCTTAGGGGTGAAATTCAGACATATTTTCAATCAATGAAGCAGGAGCTATTACTCACTCTTTCAAACACATATCCCAATTCTAGTCATACGGGTTCCTCAACAATACTCACACAGTCCAAATCACTCTAATCAAGGAGGATCCTTTACACATTCAGGTGGATCTCCTCACCAATGGCGGGCATTATTCCAAAATTGGAAATGCGTAAATTTGATGGAAAGGATCTGCTCAATTGGATTACCCAAATGGATAATTTATTTTATCTCCATCAGATCTCATCGGGACAAAAGTTGACCATGGCATCCTTATATCTAGAACTTGACCAATTTGTTTGCATCTTTGCATTTCCGAGTACTCAAAAGTAGAAGAATGGTCTAAGTGTCATTTGGAGAATTTTCATTGAAGTGCTTCAATTACACTATAGTTCTAGTGTGTCAGATAATTACTTCATCCAATTAGCAAAGTTGTGAAAATAGGTTTAGTAAAGGAGTATGTCCATCAATTCCAAAATATTTCCTTGCATGTGGAGGATATTACAGAAGAGTATCTGAATGACCTATTTCTTGGGGTCTTAAGGACCACATTGAGAATGAGGTACACATGTTTAATCCACTCAAGGTTTCTGATTCTATTATCATGGCACGTAGGGTAGAGGAAAAATTTATTTCTAGCAAAAGGTAGTCCATTAACATAAAATATCATAGCACCTTACCTCCATCGTACCCTCATCCAGTTTGGATGACACCTCAAAAAATTGAAGAAAAATAGAAAAAGGGTTATGTTTTAACTATGATAATAAATATGGACCAAATCATAAATGTGCTAAGAAAAAATTGTTCTACATTGAAGGGACTGGTGATGAGGAAGAATATGAGGAAACATCAAGCGAGGAAGTGGAAAAACTAGAGGTGAATCTAAAGATCCCCAAACAACTATCTCATGTCATGCTCTATCAGGTATTAGTACTCCACAAAACCTTCAGGTCGTGGGTTATCTTAAGAAGAAGAAGGTGACAATATTGATTGATTCGGGAGCACACATAATTTCATCAATCATAAGTGGAAGCAAGGATAAATTGTTTCATCTACCCAACACCTAAATTTCAAGTAATGATCATAGATGGTGGCATAGTCCAATGTTTAAGAAAATGCCATAAAATCAGACTTATGATGGGTGACTACACATTGGAATCTATGATGTTTTCTATTCCCATGGGCGGAGATGATATTTTCTTAGGTGTTCAGTGGCTCAAAAATTTGGGCACCATAGAGATAAATTTATAGGAATTGTTCATGCACTTTCATTATGAGGGTAAACAGTTTGAACTTCATGGACTACAAGAAAAAAATCCTTAGGTGGTTAGTTCTCACCAAATGCAGAAGATTCTTAAAAAGGGGGCTAAAGGTTTTGTAGCACGATTGTTCTCCATGGAAGTTCAACCACCAACAATGGTAGTGCATCCTGATCTTCAGAAGGTTATTGATCAACATACAATTGTATTCAAGGATCCTAGAGGATTTCCTCCTAAAAGAGATCATGATCATGCCATTTAGTTAATTACAAGAAGCCAACCCCCCAACATCAGGCCTTATAGATACCCATATGTGTAAAAGAGTGAGATCGAGAAGATGGTGGAGGAAATGTTAGAAATGGGTATTATTCGTCACAATCAGTGCTTATTCTACTCCAGTGGTGATGGTGCGCCGCAAGGATGGAAGATGACACATGTGTCTAAACTACAAAGAACTTAAAAAGTACACTATCAAAGATAAGTTTCCTATTCCTTTCATTGATGATTTATTAGATGAATTGCATGGTGCAATTTATTTTAAAAAAATAAATTTGTGTTATGGGTATCACCAAACTAGAGTAAAGAAAGAATATATTCATAAGACATCCTTTAGAACTCATCAAGGAGTTGTGAATTCCTAGTGATTCCTTTTTTGTCTTACTAATGCACCATCTACATTTCAGAGTTTTATGAATTCAATATTTAGACCATTCATACAAAAGTTTGTCTTGGTATTTTTTGATTATATCCTCATCTACAAAAATCCTGGGAGAAACATTTACATCATGTTAATATAGTATTGGAAGCCCTAAAGAAACATCAACTATATGCCAAGGCTTTGAAGTGTTATTTTGGGGTATAAGAAGTGGAATATCTGGGCCATATTGTCTCTCATGAAGGTGTTAAGGTGGACCCTCACAAGATCTAGGCCATGGTGGGATGGGAAGTCCCAAGAAATGTCAATCATTTACGAGATTTCTTAAGTCTCATAGGGTACTATCACAGATTTGTAAAAAACTATGGTAGTATAACAACACCGCTTACAAAATTATTGAATAAAGACTCCTTTCATTGGAATGAGGAAGCTTCTAGGGCATTTAAAAAATTCAAGGTGGCAATGTGCACCACTCCAATATTGACAACTCAGATTTCTCCAAGACCTTCATATTTGAATGTGATGCTTCAAGAAATGGGATCGAGTAGAAGTACTCATGCAAGAAGGACATCCCATAGAATTTGAGATCAGAAAACTAAAAGGAAAGAATTTGTTGAAGCCCACATATTAGAAGGAAATGATGGCAATATTACGTGCATTCAAACAATGGAGACCATACTTGATGCGTACACACTTCAAGGTAAAAATGATCATGATATTTTGAAAAACTTCTTGGAGTAACAACTGTCTTTAAAAGAGAAACAAAAATGGGTCACTAAGATGCTTTGGGGTATGACTTTGAGATCATTTATAAGAAAGGGAAGGAAAATGTGGTCGTTGATGCTCTTTCTAGGAGGGATGAGTCCACAAAAGCATTGTTATGTGCTATCTCTATATTAAAGGTAGATTGGGTAGATAAAACAAGGCAAAAATGGCAGAAAGATGAAACAACCCATGCTCTCATTTAGAATCTCCAGACAAATCCAACCATATCGTAATAATTTCTATGGAAGAGGGATACATTATGGTATAAAGATAGGTTATTTTTGTGTAAGAACTCTACACTTAAACACCATGTTCTTTCAGAGCTCCATCCTTCTCCACTAGGTGGCCATTCTGGGTTCTTAAAAAATGATCATAGAGTTAAGCATGATTTATTTTGTGAGGGATTGAAAGGAGATGTTCAAAAACTTGTGGTCTAATGTTTGGTGTGTCAACATAATAAGAGAGATACTATTAAGAGACCAGTCTCCTCCAACATTTTTTTCTATTCCTAGTGAGCGATGGTAAGAGGTATTTATGGATTTTATCATAGGATTTCCCGAATTAGAGGGGAAAAGCATCATCATGGTTGTCGTGGATAGACTTACCAAGTATGATCATTTTTGTGTCATGGCTCACCCTTTCACAACTATTACAATCGCCATCTCATTTATGGACACAGTTTAAAATCTCCATGACAAGCCCAAAATTATAGTAAGTGATCGTGATTAGATATTTACAAGAAATTTTGGGATTGATTTGTTCTCTTGTTTGGGTACCCAATTGGACCAAAGTTCATCTTATCATCCTCAATTAGATGGGGAAAATGAGGTGGTAAATAAGTGTTTGGAGGGATATATTAGTAGTTTTACTTCAGAAAAATAAGAACATTGAGTGAAATGGTTGCCACTTGAAGAATGGTGGTATAATACTTCATTTCATACCTCCTCTAAAATGTCTCCATTTTTGGCACTTTACGGGTACCATCATCCATCACTCATCTCTAGATTGAAGGTCAAACCGAAGGTGAGATCCATCGAAGATCACATTCAACACCAACACAAGGTACTCTCTAGTCTTAGAGATAATTTGGAAAGGGCACAAAACCACATGAAGCAAAAGACTGATCAACATCGTAGTGAGCTACACTTTGAAGAGGGTGACCTTGTTTTTGTAGGGTTGTAGCCATATAATAATTTATCACTAAAACAAAAAAATAAGGATAATAATCTTGCTCCTAAAAACTATGGTATTTATTGAGTGCTTTGCAAAAAAATTGGTAGTGTGGCACATAATGGAGTTCCCTCAAGGAATAAAAAAATCTAGTCTTCCATGTTTATTTCTTAAAGAAAGTTACTGGGAAACACATTTCCACCCATCAAGGCTTCCCCGAGCCGGATGAGGAAGGAATGATCATATTAGAACCTCGAAGGTAATCTTGAATCACGTACTCAAAAGATTGAGGACCAGATTCATTACTGAGTACCTGATCAAGTGGAATAATATGAATATTGAGGATGCATCATGGTAGGATGAAGCGTTTGTGTAGCATCATCCAGGATTCCAAACATTAGGGAAAATGTTATGTTGAAGGGGAGGGGCATGTTATGCCCTTAGTCCTATAGCTTATATTGGCTATGTAGTGCTTTGACTTGTGGTGTACATAATCTCTCTTATTGTCATATGTGATTCATTTATGCTTTCATATGTTTAGTAGGCTGGCCTTGGTGTTGGCCATAACATAGTATTGGTATATATATGAGGTAGTGAGGAGTATTTAAGAATCATATTGATAATTTGATTCTTATTGTATGGTTTGGAGGTCTCCCCCTCAAAGTGGCTAAGATATCCTGCTTGCATATTGAGATCATTTATCCGAAATCTTGTGTTCTTTGGTGTTCTATTGCTTATGATAATCAAATTTATACAAGTAATTTTATTACATCCTTAACCTTGAGTTGATCAATTTTGACCAAAGGGGTCTCTTGAATGGGCTAGAATACAACTTCATCATCATTTTTTAGATTCATTCCACTCAAAAATAGATACATTGAATGGGATAGAATATGAATTCATCATCATATTTCATATTAATTCCATTCTAAAATAGATATCTCATGTTCTCCATTGATGAAGTTTATCTCAAAAGAATGTGGTGCACTTGTAAGAAGTTGGATGTAATTTATCTCTTGACGAAGAGCATATTTGATCTCAATATCTCCAAGATGCCTCTCCAAATGTATTATATGCTCCTCTTTATGTTATTTCTCTTGAATTTTATGTGAAACTAAGGGATTAGAATAGATATCATCCTACCCTTAGGATTCCTCAAAATTGGATTAATTGCACCATTTGAGGTAATCTGACAGGTATTGGTTGGATGTAAGGGGTGGAGGAGGGATGTAATACTACTACAAATGGATAGGAATAGGGAGTCTACAAGATGGGATTGATATGATATATGGGAGGGATGTATGGATCTGAAAAAATGAAGGGAAAAATGAGCTCTAGGGTGATGTTGTAGGGGTTCAAATGATATTATTGATATATTATCGTGCGGGGGGAATGTGCACTTTAGGATAGATCACTAAAAATTAAAGTAAGACATGCCTTCTTTATTGATATGGTTTTAGGAATTCAAATTCTTGAGTGGGAGGAGCATATGAGTATGGTAAGGGGTCACCCCATGGACAATAATCCTTAGGACAAAACTCCTTAGTCTATTTATTATTCAATAAGTCACACAATCTACAAGTTAACCTCAATTTCTAGCATATTTTTCTGCATCTAAGAGTTAAGTGATGAAGCTACCTTTATCATATGCATATTAATTTGTGAGTAACTACGGCCATAAGGAATAATTGGTAGAGTTTGGGAAGATCCTATTGAGCTCTAATCTATCCGGCTTCATTTCTCGCAATTAACTCTAACATTTGTTGAAACTTAGCCTCTATAGATCTTATACATTATTGTAATATAGGGAAAGGGATATTTTTTCTCATCTTCAACTAGATCATATACAACACTATAATTAGTAGGATATTCGTATACAATATTTTTCCATGGTTCACATTCATATTCTTATTCTTGATATTTAGGGAAATTTTGGGTGAATGCAGGGGATGGAGAATGGAGATAATATTATTGTTGCTCATGAAAATGGGAGGAAAATTCTAAAGGGAAAAAGGATAAGCTATGAAATTGAAAACACATTAGAATAAAAGGAAGGAGATGGAAGGAAATGTTATGCAAATGAGAGAAATGGATTCATTAATCACTGGATTTTTCAAGTGTTTGAAAAATTGTTCAAAAAACCAAATGATATAAGAACACACAAAAAGATAGCTTTAAATTACAAAAATGTATTCTTGCATCTACAAATACTACAAATTATTCAACAAGAGCACACACAAGTCCCAACGGTGTGCTAGAAATGATTAAATGCTAAAAATGCACACCTAAGATCACTAAATGAGGATCGATGTATTAAAAAAATGGAATAACCCTAAGGTGTGGGACCTTGGATACCTTAAGGAACACTTTTGGAGAAATCCTATTATATTATTTACATCATATTGTGTTTGTAATATTGCACCCAAATGTGTCACATATATTTTTATGTAGTTAACAAGCTTTGTTAGGCTCGTCATTTAATTAATCTATTTACTAGCCTATGTTTGGGTTGGTTAGTCATAGGTTTAGCCTTAAGCCATGTTTGAATTTATTTTTGAGAATTTCTTTCTTTCTTTTCCTATTTAATAGGATTGCATATTATTAATGTTTATGGCTTGCATAATAAATCTCTTATGGTATCATAGCTTATGGTTGAGAATTGGGAGAAAAACCTGTGATGTATCTAATATTTTCTTGAAGTAGAATGAGTTAATATTTCTTGGAAAAATAGGTATATGGTTACTACAATAAGTGTAAATTCATTGAAGCAAGAACAAGACTGGAATTTTAAAGAGGAAAAGTGTATTGAGGAGGAGTAATGATGTGGTGAAACAAGACTAAGGAGAGTAGAATCTTGGTTTCTATTTGCAGTTATACAAGTGTGGCACAACCATGGTGAAGAGATGAAACAATGAGAAAGAAGAAACCAAAAGTAAATATTTTTATCTGAGAAGGGGATTCCCAAAAGGAGGAAAGTGCAATAGTAAATAGTTATAATGTGGAATAATGAGAAATAATCTCCACTTGTAAAAAATTTAAAAGTATGATCTAAACAAAAAGAGAAGGGAATCCCATGAGAAAGGAGGATGTGTGGGAATTTGATGAAGCATGATTTTACCTGGAGGAGAATCAAACAACCCCCAAAACACCATACATAACAAGTGTTTGATTGGTGAATAAAAGGTGTATGATTTTAAACCAAAGTTTATCTAAATCATAATTTTTTTAGGGCCAATATTCTATGCATTGAAATATTATTGAATCAGGATTTCATAATTTGTACAATTATTCCATAGAGTGGCATGAAAAGTATGTAAAATCCATACTATAGACACTCAAATGTGATAATTTACCCTTTTACGCTTGCTCGTTGTGAATATGCTCCTTTGCTAAGAGAAATATCCATATTTATCCATGTTTCTTACTTCTTACTATATCTCTCTCAACTTCTTTATTCCCACACACCGATTGTCATCACATTTTGAATATAAATGCATAAAATTAATACTTATCCTCTTCTTATCAATATACAACTTTTAGATTAAACTCACTATCACCCTATCCAAAACGGTATAGTAGGCTTAGGATGTAATTTATGGTCCTAGACAACCTGTACAGTCTTGGACTAACATAGACTCCAAATTTGGTTTCATTTGAATATCATTTTTGGTATTTGTATCCTCCTGGTTGGAATTTACATAAAAAATTACCTTTGGAACCCTATATAAACAAGTTAACATCACCTCATTTACTCACCTGGAAATCACTAAGAACTCTCATGGGATCTCATTATTGCAAATAATAATTCCAAAATAACTCAAGACTCTTTAAATATTTTCAAAGATGATGAACATCCATTAGGGTAGTCACTATTATAGTTTTTCGAACTCAACTAGGTCAAGAAGTTCATCTTCCCTCATTTCTAAACACCTAAGGAACCTAACCCAATGTATTATAAAAAACAATATCATTTCAAACATGGTCAAAGTGGTTCAAGTTAATAACTATATACATTCATATAGATATTACATCCTGGTAGTGAACTACATGTGGTTTTAGGCCTCTTTGGAGTAGCGACCATGCAGAAGTGAATAGATTACACTTGAATCCAAAAACTTAAGATTTTGTAGGGTCTTCCATCCATGCTTAGGTATTGAGTTCTATTTAGATGATTCCAAATGGTTTTGGGATAATGTGACATTTAGGGTTTGATTGACACATATTTTTAGAAAAATGAAGGGCATACAAAGCTATATAACCCCACTCTAAGTAGATCGAAGACCGTGTAATAGGTCTAATGCCATACAACTACTCTTGATACAGTTGTATGGTTTCAAACTCGGGAATTTTCTAGTTACAATCTCATGAATGAATAATATTTAGGTTAATTACTCCCAAATTGTCTAGTTTGTGTACCTAGATCTCTCATGTATCACTTTGTATATATAAGTGCATCTCTTCTCTTGTGTTTATAATATTTTAGCATATTGTCATCACTACTTGCATGTATTAATACATTGTTGCAAAATTATATGATTAATGTTGGAACTTAATTAATTATAATAGCCCCTTGTATGAAACCTTACATCATTTTTATTTGTTTTGCATTTCCATAACATGGTAAAATCAATTAGGGTGTAAAAACATTTGGTGAACCTAACTCTTGAATCGAAAATTTTGGCTCAAACCCTAGTTACATCAAGGTTTCTTCTACTCTCTTGGTTTATGATTCTTTTCATATCTCAATTTACACATGATTCCTTCTTAGTCCCTTTAGGAATAACAATTAACTTCATAATCAATCCATTAAGCATATTGATCTTTCCCCTCCTACTTGAAAGCATTGTATCCCCATGATTTATTCCACATTTCCTATCTCTAATATTCCATCTATACTTGATCTTGCTAATGAGGTACCATTACATGACATGTAAAAAATAGTGAATATTTTTATGATTATGACCATGAAGAGGACCACACTATGGATAAGGAGCATGTTAAAATTGTATCTCACTTTCATGCACAACTTCATGAAAATCCTCATCACGTAGATCCTATTATTAAGATTATTCTTGATACTAGTTTCACTCATGATAAAAAAACTAATGAAAAATCCCTTTGTGGGAAGTCTCCATGTTGAGATCCTAAATTATTATACATTCATTTGGCTAAGTCCCACATTGGGAAATCATTGTTATTATTTATTATTTATACTTCTCTATTCTTTGGATCATGTAGATTTGGGGGAAGAGTTATGGAAATATGTGCATATGTTGTGGGATAAGCAAAGGAAACTCCATGCTCAAATATATATCACAAAGACAAATTTAGGTGTGCATATATAATGGAAAAAGAGACACATGCAAAATCGAGCTTGACAAGAAGTTGCACGGGAAATAATTTTGGTGCACCATAGAATCATATGGGATAACAATATTAAAAAAACTACAATTACTCATGCATGCATGTTAAAGAAGATAAGGAGATGTGTGGAAAATCAGTTGCGCCTATAAATAGAGATTCCAAGAATAGCCCAAGGAACATGTAGAATAAAGGGAATACATCTATAATGGCGGGAATTCCACGTGACAAAGAAAAACTTCCATGAAAGGTAAAAAGATAAGCTATAATAGTGTGTGATATAAACACCACATTTATGTAATAATTATTTGTTCAAAAGAAAACCCAAGAGATAATTATAACTCATATTTGAATAGTGAAGGAAAGTCCCTATTAGTATATATACCCCTTGGGAGATCATTGTAAGGATCATCGCGAGAGAGACCTAATAGAGAATACCTAGAGATAGAGAGATAAATTGTATGAAATATATGATTTAATTATGGATATGGAGTGAAGTATTATGTAGCTATTATTCACATGCGTATGTGTTTATTGCTTATGTTTCTATTGTTATAGTCTGAATGGTTAAAATTTTATTGTATTATCTATGAAAACACTTCATATCGAATGTCAAACATGATGGGGACCATAATTCTCTCATACCTTAGGTGAGAATGCTAAGGTTTATTCTTTAATATAATAGGATGACGCAAGGTGATAATCTGTTTTATGCGCTATAGGGTGATAAAGGTTTACGCACACCTTAGTATGAGATAATGGTGAAACTAGATGTGAAATTATTTGGTTCTATTTCCAAGACCCATCATTATTGTGCTAAGATGGTGAAGTGGGAAATATATGTTCCAACTCATGTAGGATATTATTACTTTTTAGAAAAACATAATTAAATAATCTTTCAAGTAGACACATCCCAATTGTAATAATTTTTCTCCTAATTTCCTTCCAATGACTTGGGTGGAGAAGAAAATGTATGATGAACTCAATAAAATATTATTTAGTGAAATTTTAATGAACTCCGCATGCTTAGTTAGTGGACTACTATTTAGATAAGAATTTGAATATGGGAAATAAGTATACTTGGACTCCATAGAGCACAAGCATACTTCTAAATCATGACACAAATTGTACATGCACTATATATTACTTGTGGAGAGGCACATGTACACCTAAAAATCAACTGTGATTTCAAATTCACATGACCTTCCGAGGTCGTGCCTGACAACCGAAATGAGATGAATGAAATGGTAGTATGATGGGTAAATAGGATGTAGGTGGGATAAATGAGATAAAAAACAAAAATTCAAGGAAAAGGAATTTTTTCTTTGAGAGAAATGAATTCTTCTTTAACTTGTTCAACGGTGATGCTCAAATCAAGGATGATCGTTGTACATAAACCAAGGTCAATATCGGTATAACCGAATTTGAACTGACTTGGTTGGGGGATACGTGAAAAATTCCCTTCTTCCTCTAGGTATTCCTCTATATAGAGGGTCATAAAAGCACCATAAGGAATGTGAAAGAACAACTCAAGGATCATGAAATCTAGTCTCTACCTAGTTGGTTCGCCCATAATTCTTAGGCAGTATCTGCCTCATCATTTAAAGCAAGGAGCTGGTGAACAATATCAGGTGGGATCAGGGTGGTTTTAAAGATAAGATGATGCAAGCCTTGGTAAATGTATGGCATGTGTGTGTCAATGTTTGGTTGTGGCACAACTGGATCAAAACTCTAAGTTGTGGTTGTCATGGACTCTGAATGGTCATATGGGAAAAAACTAAATAACTACGGAAATAAAAAATCAAGTTAGAAACCAAAGGTACTAAAGCTAAGATATGGTAGCCTAGGCTGATATGGAAACAACGGTACTTTGTTCATTCCAAATCTAAATTAATCTAAATTCCTACTTTTAAATAAATAAAGAAAACAAATCTGAATTAAATAAAAGTTGACGGATTTCCCCTTTTAATGTAACTAAATCTGATTGCAAGTATTTTATTAAAGCAACATAAAAACAAACAATCTAATTGTTTTTTGGTATTTTCAGATAAGCTTTAAATGTAATAAAAAAAATCTAATAAATCTTCTAATCTATGTTTTTGTGTTTTTTTGTTTACTAAAAATAAAATAAAACTAAATATACAAACAAAATAAAATTCTTATAAATTAAATAAATCCTACTTCTACACTAAAATAAAACAAACAAGGAATAACAGGATGTGGCTATTCCTCTGTTGCAGATATGGGAATCGAATCTACCTTAAAGAATAATTATGATAATTTGTAATTGTGGATATCTACTTCTTCTAATTGCTTCAACTTAGAATCACGAGAATAAATAAATCTTCTCAGAAGAAATTTCCTCTTTCCCCTGAGATTTACCAAGTGAAATAAATAAATTTCACAGGTAATTAATAATGAAGTAGTGAAATAAAAAACACAGATACAAAAACTTCCTCAAGCTTCTTTCCCTTGCATATCCGCATGAGGATAAGTAGGGAAGAAGTTATCAACAAAAGTTTTCTCATACACACACAAATCTAGTAATGAAGAAATTGAAATCTATAGATACTTTAAAATAAAGAAGTGAAGAAATTTGTGCACAGAACTTCCTCCAAATCCTTTCCTAGGAAAATCCACAGGGATAATCGAGAGAAGAAAATATCAATGGAAGCTTCTTATAGATAAATAAAGAAACTATGAATTCTACCTCTTAAAACAAGTTTATTGCTTCTATTGATTTAATGACAATATTCTAGTATAAAGCTTAAAAGAAATAGGAAGCACACCCCAACCTAGTAATTGTAGAACTGTGATAACTTCTATGTGTGGTGATGGTTATTCTATCTCCTCATATTCCTTTCCAAAGATGAGAGTCCAAGTGATCTAGGGAACAATGCTGGTTGTAGAAGAAATCAAGAATCAAGTAGGCTGACCGGTTATAGGTTGAATGGTCACAAATGCAAGTAGGAAGCAACAAAGGAATGATTTGTGTTGTTTATGTAATTCTTGGTAGGATTTAAGCAGAGTAACGGTGCAATCAAAATAAAAATATCCAACCCATGCTATGGGTAAAATCTTAGATTTTATAGAAAATGGCAGGAAGAAGTCTAGCACACTTGGCAATCCAGAAGTGCCAAATCACCCAAAGAGAGGCATTCAACATTCTAATAATAGTAAGTAGAGAAGAAGAGTACAATGCATATCCAACAAACTTGAAACTAGGCAAAATGATTAAGAAATGTGCGAGAAAGACAATTAGAATCTTGTAACACGCATTCAAAACATGAATTTTGGAGTCTTGGATTAATGCGCACAACAGACAACCGAGTCTAGGCATACCGGTGGTTATGTCACTTCCACTAGCGGTTGCATGACTTAAATTCACATGATAACCAAGGAATAAGCGAGAAAATGGCTCGGAAAGATAGAAAACTTTGAGGCGATAATAAAAAAATTAAAATAAGCATGGTGAAAGACAAAGGTTTGGATCTAGACTTCATCGTTGTTCTGGAAAAGAGATTTATCATCATAGGAGATTTTTACCGTATCCGTAAATGTAGCACCGTGTAATTTTGGGTGCATACATATTGCCCCCTTAGAGAATCATTTTAGCCATGAATGGGCATAAAACGTGAATTCTAAGTATGACACTCCCAAATGGGAAAGTTATAAATTATACCTCATTCGTCTATGTGTTAAAACCATGCCAATCTAACCTTCCCGCCACTCACAAAAATAAAGACGAGACTCAAGTGTAGATATAAAACATGATTAACAAAATACTCTAAATAAAATGAAAATATTACTTACCATATCCATGGGGATAAGAAATATACCTTCTCCAAGACATCGACCCTACATGCACACACTCAACTTGATATGAGAATTTTTTTTACATGATATATATCACTTTTTACTATTTATAGAAATAATTTTCACCCACCCACTTAGTGATTTTTGGAGCTCTGGATTATCTATGACCGTTTCACGTGAGAATATAGCCAAATTGATGAGCATTCAGATATGATGGCAAAGTCAACTAACAATAGTGGAAGAGGGTCACGATTAGGTAAGTTATACACATTTATTCATTTTTTCCCTAAAATGTAGGATTTAGTTGAAACTAGTTGTAGGGGGGTGATTCTTGATAATTTTTAGTCAAAATGATCACAAGGGGGAACCTTTTACTATATGTATTTTGTTTGATCAATTTTGATGCATTTTTGTTATTTTTTTAAGTTTTTGGCTTTAAGGGCATGACCTGAGTTTCCCAGTGGAATCATTGCAATGGTTATGCAACCACCTCTCTGCACATGGTGGAAGTTATAAAAATTCCACAATGGTTATGAAACTACCGCTACTAGGAGTGTAGTGGTTGTCAACCGCCACCTTTCTTAGAGCGGTAGTTTTGTAGTCGTCATGAATTTTGCATTTTAAAGGCTAAGTATTGAATTTTTACACTTTTACTTGCATTTTTTTAATGAGCTTGTTATATGTCTATGAAGTTCTAACTTTCTCTTTCTTTATTTTTCTATGGATGTAGGAGGCTACATCGGTGAAGCAGAGCCCAAGAACAATATTACTTGCCTCGCATCTTGCTATCATTAACCTAGGAAAATAGGGATTTATTGGAGAGGGCTAGAATCGGAGGATTTCTTAGACACAAATTATTTCCGCCATAAGCCACATTCTCTCGTGATTTATTTTTTGACTGGGATGCGGACTATAACACTTTCCAGAGTTTCTTGGAGTTAGGAGGAGTGGTCTATTACATTAGAGGATATTTACACAATCCTTAAGAGTTCCCGTCACCGAGAGGAGGTTAGTGTTGAAGAGTGCTTATTCGATAAATAAGGCAAAGCATGGGATCAAATTGTTATCAATCGACACTTTGCTCCTATCCCCTCTCGCACAAGGCCATTATTGGTATTTTGGCTTCACCTTTGATCAAGGACAAGGGCAGCGATAAGATTTTATTTTGTTGGGTCCCTATTTTTTATAGCATTGAATAGTATGGTAGAGTTTACACTTGAGGAGTGGACATTCTCGGGACTACTTATCATGATTTATCCATGGTTGTTATACTTAGAGGCTAAATCACTTAGCCATCCTACACTAGTGATGTCCTTGGTGTATGAGGGGATGATCCCTTACCGGGGGAGTTGGGATAACAGTCCCGAAAGATTAGAGCAGTGAGGTGGGTGGATATGGCTCCACATAGGGGTCCACCATAGTTGGTTTCTACTTTGATGATAATAGATATGATAGCCTAGCCATATAAGGACATGATGGGCTAGTGGGGTGAGGAGATGATTGCATTATTTGACTTTGTGTCAATACTATTTAGTTATTCAATCGCAACAGAGAGTAGAGACCCACCCGGTGATTCGGTACTCCAATAGTTTGGGTTACCTTACATAGATGCTCTCTCGAAGTGGCTACAATTTATAGGGGCATATGAGAGTCGAGAGCCACCTAGAAGAGGTAGTTACAAAGGGCAATTGTTACACCTAGAGTTCTTATCGAAACTCCACAAAGCTGGCTATGCAGATCCAACTCGATGAGGAAACAAGTAGAGTGAGAAAGATATTATAAATTAGTGTAGGCCCAACATAGAGTGAGGAGGAGGAGGTGGCTGAGATAGACTTAGAAGAGGAGACAGGACTCGAGTGGCGGGACACAGAGAGGCCTCGAGAAGCTGCTAGAGCTGAGATGAAGGTAGAGGAGGATACAATGTTTACTGAGGTTATAGAGGAGGGATACATGCATCCATAGAGGGTGGAGGAGGAGGAGGATTTATCGAATCCTACACCGGCACTGGTTGTTGATCCAAGTTGGATTCCTGGAGACTCGAGTGATCAAACACACCTTTCCTATATTTACTTATGAGATGAGATGTTAGTAAGTTCTTCCTCTTTTTTATTCTTTTGTTTTTGTTTTAATATGCTTTCTAACTCGCCATTATTTTTCACACTTTGCAGCCACTACTTGATAGATGGCGATACCTTATTTAGTGCATAATCATTGACATGTTTGCAATCCTTACTAAGATGACTCGAGAGGAGCTGATTGTGGACACAAGGCACCGACAATGACCGGTCACCATATTGACATATTTGTGCCATCCAAGCATGCCACGAGAGGTGATGAATTAAATGAGGAATGATATCACTCTACATGAGGATCGAGAGAGGAAGCAATGAGAAAACTCACGTAGTGGAGCTAAAACTTCTGGTCACTCACTTGGCGATCACATGGATACTCACACACGATCAACACATGGAGGCCATGCTAAACCGATCGATCTCATCGCAGATTCACAATAGGATCCCTCGTCATCCCCCTTCTCATGGATCTAGGAGGGAGGGATAGGCCTAGGGAATTTATTACTTATATGTCAACTTTTTGGTTCGACATTCTTTTATAAGAGTTGATTTCATTATGGTTCATCTCATTTGTGTACTCTTAGATGATTTAGAATTTCTGATGTTTTTCATGTTTTTGAATGTATGCTATGGATTATGATAATGACACAATGTGATAAAAAAATGATATGCATATGATTATGAGTATGATAACAAATTTTAATTTGGATACTTTTCTTTTCAAGTAACTTTTAGCATTTCTGTTTCATTGGAAAAATGTGTTGAATATGGTATGATGACAAAATAATATCACTTCATTCTTAACTCCACACAACCAGTAAGATGTGAGGGCTCACCACCAAGAGTCAAGAAGAACATGAGATATATATTTTGAAGAATGTGAATGAGAATGACCAAGAGATAAGAACTTTGACAAGGATTTATTGAGAAACCTACAACCCAACCCAAACCAAAATTAACTTAACCAATTTGAAATGAATTTTTCTTGCAAGTTTTGACTAGACTTAGATTCATAGATAGCTTGTTGATTGATAAAATATAGTTTTAAAGAATATTTGTCTCTCTTAACATATGCATTTGATTCATTTTCTTGGGAATTTTTAGAAGCACCTTTATTTGTTTGTTATTTGTGACTTATGATTTATTAATGTGACCCCTATGTCTTGCCCCATGCTACTAGTAAGAAGCACGGGCTCATCACCGAGGAAAAGACATAGGCGAGTAAGGGCACTTCCCTCCTTTTCCAATCTCATGATACTAGTAAGAATTTTGGGCTCACCACCGAAGGTTGGTACGAATAAAAAGTGTAGTTTATTTGCAAATGAAAGAATTTTGTGTTTATTGTTTATTTTTTATTTGTTTTTGAATTGAATTTAAATTGTGCTTTTTGGGAAGAAATACTTGCCCCTAGTCTCAACCCCACATAACTAGTAGGATGCGAGGGCTCAACACCAAAGATTGAGATAGGCGAATAAGAGTTCTAGGTGAAATGTTTAGAATGTTTTTGTTATAGAGAGAGATTTTTAGGGAAAGATTTATCATCAAGAAGCTTCTAGTGAAAACCATGGGAAAGAAGAACCCAAATCGAAAAACCGTGGAGAAAACTATATAAGCCTTTATAAAGTAATGTCAAAATTTGTCTCTTGTATGAAAGTGATGATAAAGATTATGCAGATTTTGAATGTATGAAGAGAATGATGAAGTAGGTATGATTATGATATTTTCCAATGTTTGAAATTCAAAGAATTACTTGAACAATAATTTTCCATTTTACAATTTAGACAACATGATAATGCAAGCGATAAGACAATATGAATGCAATGAAGGACATCATGGAAATGCAAATGATTATACATAGAAATGCTTGAGGTGAAGAGAACTAATGAGATGAATAAATTATTCACCCTCGGAGTACATATATGATACATGTCATTTTTGAAACCTTCCATGACATGATAGGGTCCAAGACATTTTATCCTGAACTTCCTACCTTTTCCGACCTTTTTGTCTATTCGGTTATCCAATCTCAATACAAGGTCTCCTACTTGGATCTCATGCTCATAGAATTTTTTGTTCAAATGATGACATATTATTTCTCCATACACGTATTGAAATTGTTTGGCCCCATTCTACCTTTCATCCATGCTTTCTAAATCACCCATCGCTTTTCTCGATACACATCTTTGTCGAGAATGCCTTGTAAAGACACACAAAGACTTGATAATTATACCTCTAGCAGAAAGAACTCTTAGGCATTGAAAACTAAAGAGAAATGGATTTCCCCCATCGGAGTTCAAACATAAGTCTTTGTTGGGACCCCAAAACATTGGCTAAGTATAAAAGGCGCGTAGGCGCGCAAGGCCTAGTTGAAGAAGGGCGCGCAAGGAAAAGGCATGTAGGATAGGGTTTAGGGAAGGGTTTAAGAAAACCCATGGTGTATGCACAGATAGAGCTAAGGTTTTAGGACTTAGCCATATTCAAAATTTTCAAGTAGGACACGAGAAAAGCATGACCCGAAAGTGAATGAGAAGTGGATAAGGTGCTAGCCTGGCAACGTAGTGCCCACAAAAGGAATATGCTTAGCAATAGAGGATTCTAGAAGACCATCATTACAAGGAGTGGAGAGCTTGATTTGAAGGAGCATGCTTCTATGGAGGACCACTTGGAAACTTGGTGACAGATCTGTAGCCCCAGAAAGCAAGTCGGTGGTTGAAGAAACCTATATATACAAGCACCCACATAGAGATAAGGGAGAGAATAGAGAGAGTGGAGCTCTGCAGAAATACTACAAGGACTCTATTAGCTTGGGTAAATAAGCGTAGGAGAGGATGTATCAAGGGTTTGGGGTTTTAAATTCTCTTTTGAGAGCCTAGCTATATGAATCTGGTTATAATGCATGACTGTGGTATGCCTTTCATGACATTCTGTAATGGGCCTAATGAATGTAATGAGGTTACTAGTTTATGTGAATATGAACATTAATGGTTCTAATGCATACATCCTTCTTCATAGTTCTTTTTCATTTATGTTTATGAACTAAGTATGAATGCTTGTACAACTTCCTTTCTGTTTTGGTGTAATTTCTATAATCTGTTAAGCTCTTTTCTGCCTAGAATGACTACAAGGATCTAGAAGCCGTTCTGAGCTCTATGGTGCTTGTATGTCTTATTTCCTTTCAAATCTCTTAAAATTGGATCATAGATGATGTTTCCCACTAAAATCACATAAAAGGGAGACTCAACACCCGTGCATGCCTCGGGTGAGCGCCCAGCTCACTTGGGTGATAGGCCAATGCACATGGGATTTATTTCCTTTATGATGGGTGTAAAAATGACTACATCTTGGTTTCGTTGTTGGGACCTCTTTTCAAAGTTGTAGTGGGAAATGGAATACATCATGATCTATGTAATGAGTAATGATAGAGCATTTAACTTTGGAAAGTGTTGAATCATGGTTTAAGAGCACAAAGGATGAATTTTCTCAGAGATTTAGCACTGGATCTGAGTTTAATGCATGTAGATGGGTAGAAGAGAACCTTTACCATGATTTATATGAATTTTTTTCTGTTTCTTCCCAGTAGAATTGTATGAATGGCTCTCAACATATGCATCTAGATCAAACTTGTATTATAGATCATGTGCGTAGCCCCAATCAAGAATACTAGGGGCTACGCAGGATGCAAATTTGATGTGGACTCGTGTTGTGGATCATTGGTGGAAGGGAGTGTTGGCTATCTACACTCTAGAATATGTTATTTCCACGTATTCTTGTCTGGAAGTTTCTTAGTTTGAGTTCTTGAGGGAGCCGAGAGGATCATTTCGTGTGTTATTCCTTTGGCAATGAAGATCTTGATTTTTACCTTGAGTTTAGAGGCATTTCCAATGGCCGGATAAACAATTCTAGGTGTTGGGCGAGGAAGCTAGGGTGGAGGAAGATGGCAGATATTATGATGGAGAAAGAAAGGGAGGAGAGATGGCTTAAGTATAGTGAAGCATGTGAAAGGGATATTGCTAGAAAATGTGAGGTTACAAGTGTGATGGATCTATGGAGGCAGACGTTGTGGGAAGGAGTTAAGGTTCACGCAGAGGATGTGGAACTTGAGTAGTCTGTGCTACCCCATCTTGGCAAGTGCGTAAGAGATACCCCTTTGGATTCTAATGAGAGTTCGTTGCATGGAGAAAGAAGAGTTGTTGGCACGTATCTGAACCCACCTAGTGACCAAACCTTGGCACTTGGTTTTCTAGATCAAGGAAGGAGTATCGTTGACCCAGTTGGTATCAGTGGAAGTGACAGATCTACGCCTAGGAGATACAATTTTCATTTCCCACTTCTATGGCTGCACATACTATTCCAGTATTCGAGAGGAATTTTTGGACAAGGAGCAAGTACACAAGCCTTCAGTCACACATTTGGTAGTGGTGTGAGGTACACTAGTGGTAGTGGGGCATTATCACATACCATCTGTGCACGCAGCTTCAATGGAACTTTAAGGACCATCGGCATGACCACTACGGGATCTCGGTGGGTCTGGTGGCTCAGGACGCATAGTACCTAGTGGATCTAGTGGATCCGACGATGGAGAAACACCAAAGGGAACCAAGGCTCTGGCTCAGGAGGACAAGGGCCCTAGCCACCCCCTCAAGTCTTCTTTGAAATGTCTTTACATTTTCTAGATTATAGAGGTATTGAAGATGTTGCGGAACATGTTCACAATTGTGAAATGCTATGGCGTACAAAAATGGATCACAACCTCGGAGAGGAAGGAAAGCTAGTTTGTAATGACATTGCAGGGGTGCGCACATAGCTGGTATAGGAAATATGACCCCCATCAAATGGTGGTGGATTATACTTGCTTTAAAGAATGCCTTCTTGGCATAATTCCACATCCCTGAGTTTGAACAGAAGAGCATTAGTTCCTTAAAGGAGATTCAATAGGGAATGGCAGAGAGTGTGCGGGAGTATGATGTGCACTTTAAAACTCTCTTGTCTAAGTTATCATATGATATTAACCCTTCACAACATGCTCAATGTTTTGTTGGAGGGTTGATCACACCTTTTAGAAGGGCATTATCTCATAAAACTTTCATAGACCCGTGCGAGGCGTTAGAAGCTGCTCTATGCACCGAGGTTGTTGGAAGTGTTAATACTAGTGTTAACCTATTTTTGGAGGCTCAAATTACTGCTATGGATAAACAAACTAGAGAAGTTGTCTATGAAATCAGCCCATTAGACTTGTAGTGGTATATGGTGTATAGATTGTGAAGTAGAGGGCATGTCAAAGATAGTTTTCCTGCAGAGACAAGACATGTTGTGGCAGTAGATTGTGAAATTTGTCATGGGGACCATGATGCAAGTAGATGCCCCTTATTACAACGTGTAATTCAGAAGAATGTATCTTTCTACTGTAAGATATTCACCTCTACAAGCCATGATACTAAGGATTGTAGGCTTATTTACTAGATCCATGAGGCCATTGATCATGGGGTGCACCAGACCAACATTGCCAGTAGTTCTAAAGGTGATGATCACCATTATGAGGAGTGTGTAGAAGGAGGCACGCGGGGAAGGGAGAGGGATTTGCGGAGGTTTTGTGGTTATGGTAACCATGGGGGAGGAAGGAGTGAGTTCCCACATGGGACCTATTTTAATTATGGGTCTATGAGGAGTTCCTAAGTTGTTTGAGCACATGAATCGAAGCATCGAAAAGACAAGGGTGCTGCAATGGTAAGCATTTAGAATGCTTTGACACACAATGGATGCCATGAGTGACATGTGATGCGGGTTTGGAATCTATCATGGTAACAACAAGAGTAGAGGCCACACGCGCAAAGGAAATACCAAGGCAGAAGAACATGGTCTCAAGGGAAGAAGTTGTACATGGGAAGTATCTAGGTGTTTCACATCGAAGGAGGTATATCAAGATACATGAACGTCATTTAGAGCTTACAAGGAGAAATATAGTGTCTAAAGGAGCAGTCCATGAGGGAGGAGCAAAGAAGGAAGGTCAAGGCACCAAAGGATGACTTGGATGAGGTCAAGGAGGTATGTAAAATGCTAAGGCAAGAGAATATTATTCCCTTGCTAGGAGCATGGTTGAGAGAGAAGGTACCATGTGTTAGAGAAGAGCGCAAGAGGAAGGTCTTGCATGCAAACCTTCCCCCTCACAGCCTTGACTATGATAAGGAGATTACATTAGATGTGGTCATAGGTGGATGGCTCCTCGGTGATATCCTCATTGACACAGGTGTGAAAGTCAATGTTCTAACCTTGGATGCATGGAATCATATGGGAAGACCAACATTACAACCATCTTTGAATGTGTTGTATATGGAAAACAAAACAAAGGCAATGCCCATTGGTGTCTTAAAGGATGCAACTATCACCATTCAGGGAGCTAAGTTTACTAGGGACTTTGAAGTCTTGGCACTCACCGAGGAAAACAATTTCCCAACACTACTTGGGTGCCCATGGTGTTATAAGAACAATGCAAATCTTTGGTTCAACAAGGGATACATAAGATTTGAAAATAAGGAGGAACGGGTCATCATACCCCTGGTGGATGGGAAGTCAATGCCCTATATTGAACCCTTGGGAGAGGAGGTCTTGGATAGAATATATGTTCACTCAATCGGGGACCCGTGATAATACATCCTATCGACAGAGTTATCCAATTTGAGGATGCTCAGTCGGTAAGTGACACCACTAGTCTAGCATGTGATAATTGGGTGCATGGAACCTATGAGTTAATCAGACAGGAAGTTAAGGGTGTAAGCTATGAAAAATACCCTACTAACAAGGAAGTAAAATACCAATAATCATACCTCCTCCTTTGCGTTGCCCGTAACAAAAACCTCGAGAATGGGCTAGGAAACTTGGATTGAGCCCTGATTTTGTGATATGTAGGTGCTTTTCTTCAAGACGGAGCAAGACCTTCCTGCAACAATGATCCTCTTACTTTGCACTGGATGGGAAAAAGGATTATGAGGCTATTTTGGCATTAGGACGAGGCAAAAGGATGTTCTTTACTCAAAGGATGCAAGAACTTAGATATGGCATGAAAGCTTATTCTCCATGTCTTTAGAGGGGAGGGATAAGGTTGTATTTATAGCTTGGGGGAGTGATTAACTTAGATTAATTTAAGTAATCATGGTTTGAAAATGTGGGCAAGATTAGGTGGGTGGTTTGAAAATGTGGGCAAGATTAGGTGAGTGGTTTGAAAATGTGGGAAATATTAGGTGAGTGGGGGCCACAAAGAATGGGTGAGGATTTGAATTATATTTTTAATTCATAAGTGGAGGATTTTAGGTGAGTGGGGACCATGAATGGTGGGTGAGGATTTGAATTTGAATTTTTAATTCAATAGTAGAAAAACATGGAGAATAATGACATGTGGTGAGGATTAGGTTATTTTTTAGATTTTGAAATAGATAATTAATCAAATTATATTTGATTAATTCAAAGTGTATTTTTGTGGGAAATGAAGAAGGGGAATTAATTGATTTAGGATAGATGTGAAATTTGGGTGTCTACATTTGCCCCTCTTTGGAAGGGTATTATGAAAGTAGTGTCCTTTCAAAGAAAGTAGATGGTATGGGGGAATAATTCAATCTACTTTTTAAAAGGTAGAGCGAATGTTTGTTGGGGAGAATAGAAAGTGGTGAGTGACGGATGTCATAGTATCCTCCAAGATAAAAATGTCATGAGAAGATGTGATTATGGATAGATGTGGTGATGCCCCCTCGAGAGGACTGATGAGAATGGAATATACGACATAACTCTCGAAAAGAAGGGAAATGGATTTGGTGGGAGAAGAGGACGATAATGGAGTGGAAGAGACTGGAATGACCACACGACACAAATGGAGAAAGGATTCAATCGACCTTGAATGCTAGGTGTGAGGGTATGTGGGAAAGAGAAAAGGGAATGTATAGGATTGGGGTTGATTATGAGAAGAGTAAGGGAGATAGGGGAGGGGAAAAAAGGAATGAAAGAGGTAGAAATAAGAGAGAGGGATGATAGGGGAAGAAGGGAATGATGAAGGACAAACAAGGTAAAAATAGGAAAATGACAGAGTAGAGGGTGAAGGGATGAAATAGAGAGATGTGCAAAATGAAGGAAGCAACAGAGATAGTAAAGAGGGATGCGTGGAAGTGAAATAAATGATAGAGCTGAGAAAAGTAGGAAACGGGAAAGGATAAATAAGAAGGAGAAAATGAGGTGGGAGTAGGGGGTGAAATGGAGGAAAATGGAAAGAGAACGAAAGAAGAAGTAGAATGGAGAAAAAAAAGAAACTTTGAGGGGCGAGGAAAGTGTGAAAAGAGGAGAGAAAGGAAGAGAAACACATACAGAATGAACAAAAAGGTAGGGGTGGTAGAGAAAAGGATAAGTGGTCGGAAGAAACATGAAAATTAGGGAGAGGAAAGGAAGTTAGAACGAATACAAGGAGAAGATTGAAGAAATCGTGTCATTGCGAGGAAGACCAAGGTAAAGAATATGGAAAGACCGTATTGAGATGCATGTGGAGGGTGGTATGATAAAAAGATAGGACAACGCTGAACAACTAGGTTATCGATGGGGAAGTAAGGAGGAAACGTAATGATAAAAGGGGAAGAAGATGATACGGGGAAGGGAAATAAGACGAGGGGTGGGAGAGAGAAGAGGATAACAAAGAAAATGATGTAGAAGGAAGGGAATACAGAAAGGGGGTAATAAGTGGAAAGGGAACGATAGAAGGAATGTTCAAAGAAGAAAGAGGGGAGGAATGACATCGATTGGAAAAGATATGGAGATGCATGAAATGAGGATACTAGGATGACGGGAAAATAGAAAAAGGATGTATGATGAAGATAGTAAAGATATTGAAGAGGGCAAAGAGGAGATGGAGAGATGGGTAAAAAGTGACAAGAAAGGGTGGGAGTGAGGGAAAAGAATAGGAGAGAAAAGAGAATGGGGGATAGAAGAGGTAATGCCAATGAGGGGACGTTAGGGAAATCCCCTTGACAATGAGTGGTGGGGAAGGGTGAGAGAAAAAATGAAGAAAAGGAGGAAGCTAATGAGGACTCGAAAGGGGAACGCCAACAAAGGGATGTTAGGGAAAACCCTTTGACAATGAGTGGTGGGCTTAGAGGAGGGAAGGAATGAAGGAATACTCTAGAAGGTCCAAGGGAGTGAATGAGGTCGTGCGGAATGAGGATTGATAATTTTTAGGGAAAACCCATTGACAATTATTAGCGCGGGAAGAGAAGATGATGATGAAAGAATGATATAGGAGTGTTAACAATAATGGTGAATATGTGTGTGGGTAGAAATGTGGGGGGAATTTGAGAAGATGAAGTGGAAAGAGTGAAGAAGATGGGAGGGAGGAGTTGGGACTAAGTGAAAGCGAGGAGAGGATGTGGGTGATGAGGATGAACGAGGTGAGGATGAAGAACCAAGACATGAAAATAATGGGAAGAAATGGTATGAAGGGTGATGGATCAAGAAGGGGAAAATGGGGGAAAAGAATGTGATTATAGGTGGAAGAGATTAGTTGTATGTTGTAAGAGGATATGTGGAGAAAGGATAATGGTAGGAGGAAAAAGTGGGTAGTAGGAGATACAAGGTGGAAGAACCGATCAAAAAGAGAACGAAGAATGAGGCGGGGGAGAAGTTCATGATGAAAAGTTAAGTGTAGGGAGTACCCTAACATAAGATTGTCATGTGTGAAGTGGTTAAGTAAGATTGCCATGTGAGCAAAACTGGAGATGACAAATGGTCAAGCGAGAAGTGGTGTTTGCGAGAATCGAAAAGGAGGTGAAAGGATGTGATAATGGGGAATGTCGAGAAAAAATGAAGGGTGAAGGGTGGGTAGTGATGGGAAAAGGCAAGGAGACAAATCATCCTTAAGAGGGACTCTTAAGTGAGATCGCCATGCCGGGTGAGTGGTTAAGTAAGATTTCCAAGCAGAGGAGGGTGATAGTGGTGGTAAAAGATGTGATGATGGGGAATGAAGAGGAAATATGGATGGTGAGATTGTAGAGTGATGGGCAAGTGTAAGATGACATGTCATGCTTAAGAGAATCTCTTAAGTAAGATTGTCATGCTGTTGGAGAGGTTTCGTAGGATCACCCAACCGACAAGGATGATATGCAAGGAGAAAGACAAGATGATATTGGGGACAGGGGTGGAATGGTAGGTTGAAGAAGATGATCGTGACGAGAGGCGGGAGAAATAAGATGGGGGAAATATGATGGGATGGGGAAGGCCATAGGGCAGATCAACCTTAAGTGGAAGTCTTAAGTAAGATTTCCATGCAGCCAGAATGGTTAAGTAAGATCGCCAAGCTGAGGAAGAAGATGGATGATGTTAGAGTTGGTGGGAATAGGGTATGACAAAATGGACTGAAGGGGAACCCTCAAGTGAATTTTCCATACTACGAAAGCGTGTAAGTAGGATGACCAGGCATAAGATGGATTTGGGGAAGGATGAGAAAAGAGTGAGTGGGGTATGCCTGAGTGGTATATGATATGAGATGAGGTGATAATAAGAAAAAAAGGAAACAAAGGAGTGTAACATGAATGGATGAAGGAATATATGCAGTGGAGGCGGAGAGTGTGAGGGGAATCCTTAATTGGGATGCCCACGTGGTGAGAGTAATGATGCGAGAATGGGAAGTAGAAGAGGTGGAATGGGAAGATGTGTTTGGTGGTGATGGTTGTTTGATGAGAGGGGAGGTGGTGAAGAAGCTTCTACAGCGGGAAGATCTTAGGGAGAGGGTAAACCTCCACCGAGGATCCCATATAGAAGGGGTTATTAAGTAAGATTATCAAGCGGGAAGTAGAAGGGGAAAGGAAAGAATACAAATGGGTGAGAGGGGACAGGAATGGTGAGAAGGGTAATATGGGTATAAGTGGCGGAGGAGTAAAAATGAGGAGTGAGGATGAATGGATCAAATACATGGTGATCATGGTGGGGGAGAAGGAGCTGCTGGATAGTGAATGCTACTTGAGAAAGATCGTCAAGTAGGATTTGCAAACTGCAATGGTGATCAAGTAGGATTCCCAAACTGGAGAATGCATTAGTATGGGTGAATGGATGGGGTGCAAAGTAAGATGTTGATCATGCAGAAGATACTCATGTGACGAAAAACATCTTAATTTTAATATAGCACATAACAAGATGCATCGTGATATAAAAGATTAGGATGACTAGACTATAATATGCATGATAGCATAGACAAGGGCCATAAAAAAGTTTGATGCCCTAGTACGATATGCAAGTGGAAGAGAGCATAGACAGAGGCCATCAAGAAAGTATGATGCCCTAGTAAGACATGCAATCGATAACAAAGAATATTATAGAGAACACCAAGATACATAAAATCAAGATGCCCCTTGTAATATATCAAGATACAAGAAAGTAATTAATAATTTATAACTAATAATGCAACACAAGAACCAATAAACATGTCCCTAACGTGTTCCACAGTGAGGATTGATTGGATGTGCCCCCAAGCAGGGGTACAAGGACATAGTAAAGTATTGGGTCATTGTCCTCAAATAAGGAAACAATGAGAGCCAGATTTTCCCCAAGTGAGGATTCACGCGAGGAGAAGTGGTTTGAATTTGGTAGTCATAAGGTGATTGGATCATTCATTAGGGATAATAGTTCAAAGGTTAAATTGTGTTGGTTTTTTTTTTTTTAATTTTTATATCTAATGTTTTTGGGATTTTTGACGATTTTCAAATGTTTTTGACTTTTTTGATGATTTTCAAATGTTTTTGGATTTTTGACGTGTTTCTAATGTTTTTGGATTTTTGACGAGTTTTAATTTATTTATTTTTATTGGATTGTGGACGATTGTTTCTAATGTTTTTTGGTTTTTGACAATTTTCAAATGTTTTTGGATTTTTGGATTTTTACACTTTTTTTAGCAATTTATAGACCAGAGTGCAGACTTATTTTGGAGAAGCAATAAACATGGATATTATCCGTATGTACCGTGTTCCGTGTTGTAACTTATGCTCAGAATAACACAAATTCTCTTTCCATTGGTAGGATATGGTGGTGATGATATGATGAAAAGAATTCCAACTCCATTCTTGACTCCACACAACTAGTAAGATGTGTGGGCTCATCACCGAGAATCAAGAAGGACGTAGGAGGTAGATAATGAATATAGAGACAAATGCTAATAACAATCCCTTTGGGAAATTGTGACTCCATTCTTCATAATGGTACTGAACCAGTTTCAAAAATGGCTTTCACTTTATGAGTCACATGCTAGACTTAGACAGTTATGTGGCCTATTGATTGATAAGATATGAGGTTAAGGGATAGTTCTCTCTTCACTTAGGAATCTAAATTACATGTTTGGGGATTCTATAATTTGTAAGCACTTTAAGATTTTGTATTTTTGAAATGACTCCCTATGCCTTTCCCCATGCTACTAGTGAGAAGCAAGGGCTCATCACCGAAGACAAAATATAGGCAAGTGAATTCCTTTTTGTCTTTTTTTGTTTTATTTTTTTTAAAAATATTCTACAATGTTTTATGCATTTATGAGAATGACCCTCTACACTTTTCCCCATGCCACTTGTAAAAGGCAAGGGTTTATCACCGAAGACAAGACATAGATGAGTAAGGGAACCTTCCTCCATTCCCAGTCACACACTACCAGTAAGAAGTTTGGGCTCAACACTAAAGACTATGAAGGACAAAAGATGTGTCAATGAATTATTCATAAGTTATTGAATTGATGGATTTTTTTACAATAGTGCTTTGTATTTGGGAAGAAATGTCTGCCCCCAAATCTCAGCCCCACACGACTAGTAGAGGACGAGGTTCAACACCGAAGACCGAGATGGACGACCAAACGAATCGGGTAATGAAGTTTAGATATTTTTATGAAAGAGAGAATGTATTTGAAGGGAATATATTACCATCAGTAAGCTTCTAGGTATGACCATAGAGGAAAGCGACTGAAAATGGAAGAAGTATGATGCTCACAAACTTAATAGGATTTATACTAGCACTTGTCTCATGATGATAAATATGAAGATGTGATTTTGATAAAGAAAATATCTGCCAATGGAAATGAATAAATTTAAATTATTCGGAAATAAGCAAGACAAAAGGAACAATGTACACGTTGTTGTTTCCCAGAATAGAGAGTGATTTCAAGAATAGAATTTCTTTGAATGGAATGCATTCATGGGTTTTTCAAGGACTTGGCCTATGTGTCAATGGCCAATTTATAAGCTCCAAACCCAAAATTATCTATGATTTCATTGGGCTCAAATTTTTCTTGTTTGTCTCGTTCTTTGGGTGTGTTCTTTCGATTTTCTTTGAGAATGAAATCATTGACCTTAAATTTTCTAGGTTTGAATTTTTTATGGTAGCTATGTCGTAGCCAATTTTGATATACTTGAAGATGATCTAGGGCATTAAGTTGTTTTTCATCAAGAAGCTCGAGTTCATTAAGGCGTGACTGTTGATAATAATCTTTATTGATTACATCTTTGGAGGATATTATGAAGGATGAAAATTCAACCTTGACATGTAAAATAGCTTCCCAACCATAAATAAAGTAGAAGGGAGTGGCTCCAATAGGTGTGTGATAAGATGTGTGGTAAGCCCAAAGAGTGGGATAGATTTGGTTAAGCCAATAACTTCCATGTGTGTTGACAATGATGGTTTGTGTTATTTGATTTTTTGCTTCTATTTGTCCATTAATTGATTGTTTTGAGGATAGATTCACAATTAAAGATGGAAAAGGTTGTGTAAAGATATTCCTGGGTATAAGTACCTCGTAGAATGGATGCACATAGAAGTCTTGACAGGTGAGACTAATTAGTGATGAGATGCCTGCAAGATCGATAGTTGAAAGCATGATGGACACGATGGGTTGCATTGTCGCAAGTGTCCAAACTCGATGTGGTTGTGTTTCGACAAAAAGGCTAGAGATGTTAGGCATAAGAGCCAATATTGGAAGAATAGAATCAAACTTAATGGTACCTGTTGATGGAACCTCGTCTGTAGTGTCTACAGTAATATCAAGGTTTGAAAGGGAGTCTTGAAACGAGATCAAGGTCTCGTTAGATGTTGGAAGAATGTTGTTGTCCAAAACAGGTTCAATGTATGTTTGAACTAATGGAAGGAAATTTGAAGAAGATATGGATTGGTTTGGAATTAGAGAGTCTTGACTGTTGTCGTCATGATCTCGTGGAATTTCAGTATATATAGGAGTTTCAACAGTAGTCAGCTCTTCATGGAAAGTTGTGGTATTGGATGTGTCATTGGTTGCAAGAGCATTGTCATCAAGTTCTACAGAGATGACGTCGTCGTCAATTAAGTCTTGGATGTAATTCTTAAATCACACACATTTTTCTGTGTGATGACCATCAATGCAATGAAAGTCACAGTATGTGTTAGGTTTGTACCAACATGGCTTAGCTTCCCCTTTGACAAAGGGTTTTGTAATTGGATATCTTATCACTTTAGCCTCTTTTAGTTGATGAAAAATACTAGAGAGACTTTCTCCAAGGGGGGTAAACTGACGTTGGAATTTACTTGAAGTGATTTCTTCGTGAGGTTGTATGATCAGATTTTTGGGTGATTGCTCACTAATTTGGGTAGCCATATGAGAGAGTTGTGTTGTCATCTTATTAATTTGTTCTAATAGCTCATTGTGTGATGTTTTTCGTGAATTCATCATGTTTGAAAGAGAGGGAGAACAAAGAAAGGTGTGATGAAGAAATCAACCTATTGATTGTGATCTTTGTTTTGGCTCAATCGAGTTTTAACAAGGGTATAAGGAGAAATCTTAAAAAAAGCTACTCGGGATAAATATGTGATAGCTTAAATAAGCTATAATGAAAATGGTTTAGATTTGGCTTAAACAAGCTCTGAATTGTTGACGTGGAGAGTAACCCAAACAGGTTAATCGTGATATGGTTGTGATATAACTCAAAATGAGTTATGAAAGGATTTGTGTTGGCTATGATTTGGATAAACACGATGGTGGACAGAATAATGAGTGAACTCAAACAAGTCACCCAATATTAGTTTGATATAGCTGGAAATAAGCTATGAAAGATGTTTTGACGATTGACGATTGACGATATGGGGAGTGAATGCTAGTCACTCAATATCAGTTGGATATAGCTGAAGATAAGCTATGGCAGATGTATTGTTAGCTGAAGCAAGCTAATGAAATTGGTGTGATGTTTTGGTCTGTGTGGTTGGATTGTTTGGATGTTTTCACTTGGTATTGAATTGGTCGAGAACTGATTTTTTTGTGGAACACAACTAGGGTCTGAAATTTTACAATGAACACATTGATATCAGCCAAGTTTTATGATAAAACAATGCTAAACTATTTTGTTTTCAAATAGCAAGCAATCATGTGGATTCAATTAGGGATCCCTTGCGTTGAAGTGAAGAGCGTTGCAAAAATCCGCTCAGTGAAAGACTGGTTTCAAAGTGCAAACTTAGTCTTTTTGGTCTTTTTGGTGTAGCTTTGCATGGAATCCACTATGTAACAAAATGAAAAGTTTTGGTGCGCCCCTTTAAAGCCTTTGGCGCATATTTTCTTTGGCGCATATTTTTTGTCAACACACCTTTTGGTGCGCCTTGTATGTTGAGTCTTCTCTGCGTGCGCGGCACACATGCGCCTTCATGTTAGCACTTCCTTTTGTTGCGCCACTTTTGTGCGCAAAGGCGCACATAATCTCATGACAACACAACTTTTGGTGCGCCAAAGGCGCGCTTAGTTTCATGCTGGCAAATGCTTTGGTGCGCCAAAGGGCATACTTTCCTATGTCGACAGTAATTTTCATGTGCCCTTTATAAAGTTGGTGGCGCATTTATGACTAGCTCACCTATATATATGCATTTGCGCGCCCACAAATGTCATTATCACCAGACACAAAGCACGTGATTTCTTTTCTCTGAGCTTGTCAGCCCCTGCCCTGTCGTTTTCAGCACGTTGTGGACCCGTTTGCAAGATTCTCACTATTTATCCGGGTAAGTGTTCTTGTCTCTTCCATGTGATTTGCTTTCTGGTTCTTTGTGCTTGCTGGTTTGGTTTTTGAAATGCATGTGTTGAGCTAGCCCTCCCCCCGTGCTGTCTTTCCTTATTTTCCTCCCCCTCTTTCCAGATCTGCTGGTAGAGGATGTTATCTGAAAAACATGGTTTGTAACCCTTCTAGTTTAAACCATTTCATTACCCAAGTAACCTTTCAAAAGAGGAGAAAGAGGATCTGAACCATGTAAAGACCCCTCTGAGGGTGATTAAGTTCACTTGTTTTCCTTCGGCGCATCTGTCACCCCTGCAACATGACTAAAATCCGCGCCAATGGCGCCCATCTCTTACTGCTTGCATCATAAACTTCTGCGCCTCAGGCGCGCCTCCTCCATATGCTGAAACACTAGTCTTGCGCCCTCTATGGCGCACCAAGCTTCCTTGTTGCATCACATAAATCCGCGCCCTATGGCGCACCCAACATCTGTGCAACATCAGCTTCATTCGCGCTAAGTACAAGGCTTTGAAGGCGCAGGCGCATCCCTCCTTACAGCAACATTCATGTTGTGTAAACCCTCCGTGCGCCGCGCCATGTTCCCTTTGGCGCACGAAAAATTCTTGTTACACAAACCATACATGCGCCAAAGGGCACACCAAATCCCAATGCAACATGAAAAATCTATGCGCCTTTGGCGCATCCTGTCTCCGTGCAACACGATGTTTTCATGCGCCCTTTTGTAAAATGCACCCTGCAGTTTCATGCGCCATGCGCCTTTGGCGCCAGTTTAACCCTTGCAACACCCTTTCCCCATGCGCCTTACCTATTTAGCCCTGTAAGCTGCAGTTTTCATGCGCCATGCGCCCTGAGCCTCAAAATAACTAACTCTTTCTTCTGTTAAACACTTCAATGGAAAATCAAATGACTGATACAACCTTTCTGCGTTGGGTCTCGCTTCTTCTTCATGCAGATCAGCAAATAAACTTGGAAGAACATATGTCAACATCCAGCAAAAGACCTACCAAATCCAAAGGAAAGGCCAAACTTACAGAAGAAGAGATGAAATATAAATATCAAAGGGTCAGAATGCCCAGTCCCGGGCAGTGTAGCACGGACGTCGAGACTTCGGTGGGACATATTGATATGGAGGAATTCTGGGCTAGAACTCAGAAAGTCACAAGGAGTCCATGGATGGACAAACTGATAGGCAGTGCCCTGCACTTCGCCGGTGGAATCCCAGTCAGCGCCGTCAACAATGAATTCTTGATGGTGATTGCCCAATGTTACAACAAAGACACAAGGTGTGTCGTAAACAACAAGGGCGAGGTAGTCATTAACCTCACTTCCCGTCACTTTGAGATAATACTCGGCATACCTCACCACCGGCACTTTGTGGCCGTCAGTCAAGCAGATTGCATTAAGGCCTGGGATGACAATGCAGATCAGTGTATGCAACTAATGAATGAGGTTTACTTGAAAAACAAAAAGGTAGTAACCCGGTGGCCCCAAATCATCCACCGCAGCGACTTCTCAGAGGAGCTCAGTGACACCATTACGTTCCTGAGCAGGGTCTTGGGCTTTTCCGACGCCCATTATTTCCATAAATGGATGTTGCGGTACTTAGAGACCATGAACAAGAATATGCACGATCGCGCTTTTCTTTGGGGAGAAATTATAAGCGGCACAATCTACGGCGGCTACAACAATTTAGCACTGTGGGGACATTCCATATGAACTCCTCGTGGTCTACGCTGCGGCATCGAGAGGGACTATCCGGGCTGACGCGGAGTGGAGTTTGGCCTCGAGTCAAGATATCACAGTACTACCGGAATTGAGGTGGAGAATAGCATCTCCCATTCACAAAAATTAACGATGTGTTTTTCTATCACATCATCTACCTATTGAGGCCGAATATGACTTATGGTCATACGACCAAAAGCATAGTAGCAGACCAGCGAGAAATGGGGGCCTGTTCACCCGATTTCCCACATTCACCTATCTAAGGGCTGCCAACTTTTTAGGAGAGCCAACCGGGCTACCGGGTATCTTTGGACCTAAAGCGATTCTCTTTGGAGGGGCATCATCGAGGCGGCTGATCACATACCACGAAAATGCACTAAAAGAAAGAAGGGTGGAACTCCTTTCCCCCTCACGGTGGGCGATATACATGCTCTACCCACCACAAGGCGAAGGAAATGTTCGCGAGAGTGGAGTTACTCAATTTAAGACATGATTTCCCGGCCGAGCCTACCTTCGACCCAGGAGGCTGTCTGCGAGGCGAAACTTGATCCAATCCATGTCCCTCGGATCGAGGACATTTACATTGACGTCATCCATGAGGTGGAGCTCGGGAGAAAGGATCATTCTCACCTAGCATTGGCGAGAAATCATCAATATGGGATAGCCATTGTCCCCAAAGGCTTCCAAACTACGGAAGATGAAATAGACAAGGTATATCTTGACTAACACAGATGGGGACAATTGGCCCTTTCCGGCCATTGATAGAACTAAGGCCCCTCGACAATTGAGGAGAGGGTCGAGGAGACTCTGCGTAGGGACGAGCATTGGTGCCATATGATGAGCGGACTAATCTACCTTGGGGTTGATTTCACAACCTCCCCATTGGGTAACGCACCTCCACGATCAAAAAGTAGCCTAAAGGAAAGGGCAAAGGCGTAGAAGGTGAATCCGGCACCATTCGGAAGAAGCCCCTGAGAGTCCTCCTTCCACGGCACCGAGCGGTAATAACTCTGGTCACACCGAGAGAAAAGAAGCGAGAGAGGATATTCCCATTGGCCCATCCACTCGGGATGTCGGCATTGCTTCTGACAACAAGCGAGGTCCCTTCTATCCTTTCTTCTTCTCTTCCTTCCCCTCCTCGGCGACTCAGGCGACCATCCCTTTGGTCGTGTCCTCTCCCCTTCTTCTTCTCTTTTTCCCCCGCTCTTCGTCTATCTTCTCTTCCCTCGCTGATCTGTCCTCCTCCATTTCTTCCCTCATCTCCGAGCTCCCTTCCCTTCCTATGTCTTCCGCAGCTGCAGTTTCCCTTCCTTCCGTGGGCACTTCTTCGGCTATTCTCTCAATGCCGCCGCCACGTGTCTCCACGTTTTTCCCCTCTACTACTGCAGCTGCCCCCTCCTCTGTTTCCGGTCCTTCTACCATGGGTCCAGCTTGGATCTCTCAGCAGCTAAGTCAGCAAAAGAGGAAAGTTCCCATCGCTCCGATGGACTTTTCCGTGATCCCATCTAAGGGGGCGAAGAAGCAGAAGCCTATCACGCTTCTCTCAAAGTGTTGTAGGAGAGAGAGTTATGGAAATCGCATACCCCAATCCCCTCAAAGAGAAAAAGGATGTCTCTCAGCAGATTTCTTTGTGACCCAAGTCACAATGGGGACATCTTCCGAAAGTCTTCAGGGGGAGGCTCTTTCTGCAGTTGACGCCCTCTGCAAGAAGCTTAAAGAGATAAAGGAAGAGAAAAGGCAACTGAAGGAGCAAAACAAATATCTACTCCAAGCCTTACAGAAGATGGGTAGTGCGCCTCCCACAACTGCCGCCGAGACTTCTGAGCTTCTCAGCCAGGAGAAAATTAATGAGTATGCCAAGATCGGCGAGCAGGGTATGGCCGTTTCCGCTTGGAGGAGCCAAATCCTCAAAGACAGTGAAAAAGTGATCGCCGAGTTCTCCGACTTGTACCTGAACATCAGTAAGGCAAATAAAGAGCTCCAAGCGTTAGCAGGGCCCATATCAGAAGAGTTGGAACATGCCGGCTGCGGCACGAGACCTTCGACAAATGTTATTTGTTGATCGAAGATCTGGTCAAGTTCGGCGTCTTCGGCCATCCAGGGCCCTCAGCAAAAATCATGTCCACTCTGGACTACGGGTGGATCAGCTAGAATTTATTCTAGAAAAGATTGATAAAGTCAAGGAAGAAGCCTGGATGCGATGCACCAAATGGAGCAGGATTGTTCTTAATATGTCGCCGGGTTACTTACTCCTTCCTTCACTTTAAGGAAAGGCTGATGAAACCACCGGATCTTGAGGAGATCACTTCTCGAGAACGGGGCGGAGGTCACATTTGACACGAGAATCTATCAACAACCTGTCTTTGGCTGTAGGGACTTCATCGGGTTCCTCATTGAGGTGGAAAAGGACTATTCCAAACTCCCAGAGAAGCTCATAGATGAGCGGGAGACTTGTGAGGTGATTAGTGAGCGGCACAAGGATCCTTCCCAGGATCAACTAGGGCCAATAATCAACAAGTTCATGGAATACCACTCTCAGTTCCATATCTCGTCACTGAGCGGAACAAAAAAAGTCCACCCCCTTTCGGCGCGGGATGATGATGATGAGAATAGCTGCTTCTTCTTCTTCTTCTTCTTCTTCTTCTTCTTCTTCTTCTTCTTCTCTTTCTCTTCTTCGTCTTTCTTTTTGGAAATATCTGGAGTATGTTGATACAAATGATGACATCATCCATGTTGCATCATGGGATGATGTCATCCATCAAGTTGTAAAAAGTCAACATGACTTTTAGATATTTTGTAAATATCTTTGTAAATAGTTGTTGGCTCCTTTTTGCCTTCTTTTCTCTTCTTCTTCTATAAATACTCCAATACTTGTTGTATTGTGGGATGGATGAATATCTTTCAGATGAAAAATAGAAGTGAAGAAAAAAGACTTTGAGCTTTCTTGTAACAGAAGAAAACAGTAATACAAATATTGAGACTTTGTCTTTGAATAGGCATGTGTTTATGCATCAGACCTTTCTTATGTTAGATCTGTATGTGTTTATTATGTTAGATTCATATCTACTTTTTTGTCATTTATTCATCATCAGTATTGCTTTGTTTGTTTATGCAAGTAGGTTTGGCTCTGTTTACTACCAATCCCAAAACATAAATCTTCTGACCTTTCTGCTTTGGAATTCATTTCTTTTCTTCCTTCGGACCTGCTCTTTCTTCATCCCCTCTTCCTTTCCTTTCTTTTCACAGTCGGAAACACCCCTCTTTGGGATGAGATCCCAAACCCCGAAGGCGAAATCATGAGACTTGCATAGATTCCTGCTTTAGTAGAATAGCAATAAACCGAGTTTCGCTTTCTTTGACTCAAAGAGGGGCTATGCCACACACTGCTTTGTTGGCTCGTCATCCATAGATCTGTCCAGCGATAGATTTTCGGACCAACGGTTTTGGCGACTCCTTTGGGGATCGAATAGATCTATCAGATCTATGATAGTGATAGGATAGAAAATCAGAAAAAATCAGAAAAATCACTATCTGTTTGTAAATCTGAACTTTTTGTTAAAAATCCAAAAATTTGCAAAAGTGCTCTGAATTGAAAATTTTCTTCTGAGATCCATAGATCTGGCCTAGTTACAAATCTTTAGTTCGCTGAGTTTTTATAAAAATCAGTATTTTGCCGTAGATCTGAATTTTTGACTGTTTGCTAAAAGTTTGAAACCCTCTGAAAAAAGTCAAAATTAGATCCGAAAATCAGCTTGCTATTCTTCTCTGTCATTTTATCCTCGTTGTTATTTGTCATTAACCACAATCGGTTTTCTGAAAAGGATAGTTTTTAAATATTTAGAAAAGTATTTGCTGCTGGTTTTTGACAGAAAAACCAGAAAATCAGCAAGTACAGCCAAAAAGAAATTTCAAATCTGCGCCATAACGTTGCAGATCTGGAAGGTACACTGGCGGGTGAACCTTTTACGCGCAGCAGGAGAGCCCGTGGAGAAGCTGATCCTACTTTCGATCTACTTCAAAGGCATAATTTCAGCATAACACCGGCACGCTTTTCAGTGCTAAGCTCGGCTGACCGGTCATCCAGGAGTGTCTCGCCTTCACGAAGGAAGAATCTTTCGCAAGGGGCATCCACATCCCTTTGTAGTGCCTTGCTACTCAGTGGAACCGTGCTTCCAGCCCGTGTTCTTTTTCCAGCCTTTCAAATGGCGGTACCATGGGGAAATGCTATGGGTCCCTTGGCTTTACCACATCCAGTTCATGCGCTCCCTCACGGAAACCGAAAGAATTTTCCCAAATTCGACGGGAGCGGAAATCAAAGTACGGATTCCCACATATCTGCATTCATCATGTCATGCAGTATTTTGGATGTAACTCATGAAGATGTGTCGGTTCACCTTTTTCTGGAAACCCTACAAGGACCTGCGGCTGAATGGTTTCAGCATTTACCGGCCGGATCTATTACCAGTTGGGCCACCTTGCGGGATGCTTTTGAAGATAGTCTGAAACCTTCAGAAGATGCATTTGCATTATTATCATGGATCACTCACCTAAAGAAGGAGGCCAATGAGACCATGCGCGATTTTATCACCCGGTTCAATGCACTAATCAACCGTGTCCCTGTTGCCATGCTTCCAACACCGGAAAATCAAAAGTGTTTCTTCGTAAATGCTATGAGCTCAAAAGTTAGTTTCTTGCTCCTTCAGGAACGAGTTGCCACCTTGATTCTCACCCAAGCCACTGCCATTCGCATAGAAGATAATTTGATAATATCTGGCGAATTGAAAAAGGAATCAGCCAAGCCTAAATCTTTGGGCCCTTCGCCCACTACTTCATCGATCCGGCCTTTTTCAAAAGATGGCGAAATGACTTGCTTGCATTAAAGCGATTGGCCCAGCCTCCCCGAGTTCCTCATCTTGGGATATTCCGCGGAGAAATTTCATTCCTAACAATGTTTCACAAAGGCCGCGCTTACCCTGACCGCTCCGCGGTTGGCACTTGAGGCTCCTCGGTCATCGCTCTGCGAAATCGAAGAAGAAGAAGCGATATTATGAAGAACCTTCGTCTCGGGGTGAAGATGATCAAGATGTCGGTGAACCGACTGGCGACTCTACTATCGGGTATATGGAATTTGATGAGGAAGAATCTGATGAAGAGGAAGGTACCCAGGGATATGCAAGCGGACAGTCATACGTTGTTTTTACTCGCTCATGAGGAAAAGAAGCGGAGTTGCTGCCCATGTCCGGCGGGAGAAGGCCGTGTCAAACGCGCCTCCGATCATTGCTAAAAGAGGTAATCCTCTTCCTACTCAACTCCCTGGCAAATCTTTTACAAGGAAATCCTTTCCCCCTATCTCTCCTCCAAATCAGTCCTCTCACGTTCCTACCAAGACCAGTAATCCTATTCCATCATCGCGAGTGAGGACTCATTCCTTCACCAACGCAACCCTTGGCGTTTGATATCATAGATCATGCGAAAAAGACCAAGATCCAAATGTCTGAAGCTGAGTACCTTCAGTCAAATCCCAAACAACTTGTAAGATTGACCAAGTATATTCAAAGTCAAGTTGTTATATCTAATCAGGTTTCCCCAAAAGGAATCCTTTCCACTCCCCCTGAATCCCACATAAATGTTGCTTGACATCGGCATCGAGGCAAGATAGAGCCTTTCTATCTCTCCCTCTAATCAATGGACACAAGTTGAGTAAGCTGCATAATTGATTAGGGCTTCGATAACGTCATGCTTTGGCAAAAGTCACCCATGCTTTGGGCCTCACTCTTACCAAGCCTTTTGGCGAGATGTTATTCCTTGGAAACCAAGCAGGTTCGTTGATTGGCCAAATCAAAGATGCGCAATTTGCATTTGCGGCATTCCCGATAAAGAGGGTAAAGATGACCGTCCCTTGTTCTTGACATTCCGGCGACCTATGGAATTTTCTTTGGGAAGAAGTTTTTGCAGCGAAGTTGGTGGGGAAATTCATATGGACTGGTCTAAAGCTAGAATTCCCGTCAAAGGCGTAATGCAGACTTTGGAGCCGGAATCACAAAAAAAGTACTTGGTTACTAGCTCTAAGGACCCCAAAGCTCAAATCCTTTTTGAATCATCGGGGATGGGAACTATTTCTTGTCTACAGAGTCGATAAAATGGTTGTTCTCGTTCGAAGGAGATCTTAACAAGATCTGGACCTTGCGATTCGATGGCAGGTGCGTGCAACCGGCGGATGTGGCGCCGGGCCGTCTTAATATCTCCCAGGAAGAAGTCATTCCTCTCTCTTTCAAGTTGCGAGTTTTTAACACAAATAATATTGCTTTGAGTATGAATCTTTGTTACTTGGCATGCAAGCCGCAAGGGAAAGAGGGATTAAAAATCTAAAAGTACAAGGTGATGCGGAGCTAGTTGTAAACCAAGTCAAAAGGATTTACCAAGTGAAGAATGAAAGGCTCAGGCATTACCGTAATGCGGTATGGGACAGCATTGAAGAGTTTGATGCTTTTTCGATTGAATCCATTCCAAGAGCCCAAAATGACATGGCCGATTCATTGGCTGTTTCAGCATCCCTCATGCTTCCTCACCCAGGTTTGAAAACAAACAAATACACCATTGAGGTGGTTTTCCACCCGAGCGTGCCAGACAATTCTCAGCATTGGCAGGTGTTCAACGATGATAATCAACTCATTGCCTTTCTAGAAAAGCGGAAAATTTTAAAGAATTGCACTTTGAAGGATCTACTTCCACTTGCCGTGAATCAGTCACCAATCAAGGCGATGAATCTGAAGGGAACGATGGCATATGTCAGCTCAAAGGGAATAAAATCCCAAAGGGCCTGGTTTCTCTGGAGCGGTTGTTCGACAGGCATGACCGTTTTGTGAAAAAGAAGAGGCGAGATGACCCTGACTCATCCCGAAAACCGACGGTCAATATAGGTTCGATAGAGCACCCATGATTTGTGAACATTGGAAAATGTTGCACTTTGAGGAAAGCGGAAATTTGTCAAGTTCTTTGAAAAATATATGGACGTGTTGGCATGGTCTATGCTGATCTAAAGTCTTTTAAGCCAAGGGCGTTCGACATGACATCCGTTGAAAGAAGATGTCAAAGCCTTTCACTTGAAGCGAAGGCACTATAATCCTAAGATCTCGGGGACTATCCAGGCCAAATTCGAAAGATCTTTGGATGCGAGAATCATCTTTCCTATCCATCACAGTACTTGGGTAGCAAATATTGTGCCAGTGTGCAAGAAAAACGGTGAGATACGCATATGCGTAGACTTTCGCAATTTGAATCAGGCTTCCTTGAAAGACAACTACCCACTTCCGATAATGGATCAAGTTACTGAGCGATGGCTGGATCGAGAGATCTTTATCCATGCTTGATGGTTTTTCAGGCTATAATCAGATTGAAGTTTCACTGAAGATCAATTTAAAACAGCATTCACTACTCCCTAGGGTACATTTGCCTACAGTGAGGATGCCTTTTGGCCTAACTAATGCTGGCGCCACTTTTCAGCGGGCCATGGATTTCACATTCAAAGGTATGATGGGGAAAGTCATTGTGGTTTATCTAGATGACTTAACCGTGTTCTCTAAACAATGAAATGATCATTGTGATCATTTGGAGCAAGTATTGGCCAGGTGCCGAGAACATGGGATTTCCCTAAATCCAAAAAAGTCTGTTTTTGGAGTCACGGAAGGAAAGTTGCTAGGGCATGTGGTTAGCAAAGAAGGAACAAAGATAGATACCGAAAGAGTTAAGGCTATTCAAAGCCTTACTCTACTCTGAAAGCAAGGCTAGGTGTTCATTCTTTCTTGGAAAGGTGAACTTTCTCGGGCGTTTTGTTCTGACTTTCTTTGAGAAGACTCGTCACATATTGAACATGATGAAGGGTCACCAACTTTCGGATGGAGCGAAGAGGGGAAAGGTCATTTGAAGAAATAAAAGCTTAGTTGCTCATGCACCGATCTGGTATGTCCCGATTTCTCCAGGACTTCATCATGTATAGTTACGCATCTGAGCATCTTGTGTCCTGAATATTGATGCAAAAGAACTTCGGAGGATGTTGAATCTCGATTGCGTTCATGAGTTCTCCCCTCAAGCCTCACGAACTAAAAATGACTCAATTGGAAAAGCATGCCTTTGCCGTTGTCAAAGCAGTGAAGAATTTCAGGTATTACATTCTAAACTCGCATACGGTGGTCTTTGGTCCACGACACGGCGGTGAAATCAATTCTAACTCGGCGGGAGTTAGGAAGCTTGCGAGGAAATTGGATCGCAAAGAGTCCGGGAGTATGACACTGGATATTAAACCAACCAAGGCTGGTGAGGGCGAGGGCACATGTCGTCTTATGGCTGAAAACAAAGATTCAGAAAACCCTGATGAAAGGGGTGACTACACCGATGAAGCACAGAACCGGCTGGAAAAACCCGATTCGCTGCCTCTGGTCCTATTTGTTGCGACTAGTGATGAATGGTATTCCAATATCACTTTCTTCCTCACCTACGGCGAATGCCCAATGCACCTAACTGCAAAGGAGAAGCGCACTATAAAGCTCAGAGCAGCTAAATATGTCATCTGGGATGACGGTTTATATAAACGTGGGATAGATGGCATCTTTTTGCGATGTGTTGACAAACCTCGGCGGGTAAAACTCTTTGGAAAGTTTTCACAATTCAGCTGTGTGGGGGCATTTCTCTTCCTCGTGACGACACACACAAGATCATTCGAGCCGGTACTATTGGCGACGCTCTTCGAAGATCTGACCACAGGGTGGCAAAGTGTGAACCTTGCCAGCAATTCGTCGGCAAGCCCAAGTTGGCTGCTTTTCCCCTTAGGCCTGTCATTATCAATGAACCATTCGGTGATGATGGGGAATTGATTTTATTAGTGCACTCGATCCTCGATCGAGTGCGGACATAGCTATGTCCTTACAGCAACGGATTACTTCACCAAGTGGGTGGAAGCCATACCTATCAAGCATGCCACTTCTGAGGTGGTTTGTAATTTCATTAAAGAAAATATCATTGTCAGGTTTGGCGTTCCAAACAAAATCGTTGCTGATAATGCTTCTAACTTCTCCTCACGGGAAGTTATTAGTTTTTGCTATGAATATGGGATAACTTTGGCTCATGCCTCAGATTATTACCCTCAGGGAAATGGTCGGGCGAAATCCGATGCAAGAGAACTTGGTGACCATCATACGGAAGTTAGTGGATGAGAATCAGCGGATGTGGCACAAGTCTTTGTACGACGCTTTGTGGGCCAATCGTATTACTCCCAAGAGGTCTCTCGGCATGTCACCTTTTCAAGTGTTATATGGCACTGATGCCGAGCTTCCCATTTCTGCGAACTTCCTGCTCTGCGCTTGGCACGAGCCATTGAAGATGAAACTTTCCAAAATTCTCTTGAAAAGAGGATCATGTATCTGGCAGAACTTGAAGAAAAGAGAGTAAGGGTGGTCGACAGGATCACCGAACATCAGAATCAAGTTAAGAGATTATTCGATAAAAAAGCAAAGAAGAGGGATTTTCAAGTGGGAGATCTCGTCCTTTTGTGGGACAAGCGAAGAGAGCCAAAGGGCATGCACGGAAAGTTTGATTCCCTGTGGAGAGGGCCCTTCAAGATCAAGCAGCTCAATGGAGAGAATAGCTTCTATCTCTCATATCTGGATGGAACCGAGCTCCCGCTTCCTTATAGCGGGCAACATCTGAAAATTTTCAAGAAGTAGAGCTTGCTCTCTTCTTTGTACAGTTTTCTTTAGTTGTGTGTTTGTTTTCGTCGTGTGTTTGCTTTCGGTTTGTTGTGTGTTCCTTTTTCTCTCCCTCCGGTCGCCCTTGTTTTTGACTCTGTTACCCAATGGATAGGCACATGAGATCTGGGATTCTCTACCCCCGAGTTTGCTCAGGGATAGTCCCCAGAAAGAGCCAGTTGTTATCCCGTAAAATTGACAAGGGCAATTTTACCGATAACCATACCAAAAATTTTGTTTCGATCCCTCGTTAGGGATCCCTTGCGTTCGAAACGTTGCAAAATCCCTTCCCGGGAAATCTGGTTTTTCGAACTTAGTCTTTTTGGTCTTTTTTGGCTGGGCGCATGGAATGACTATGTAACACCAACTTTTGGTGCGCCCCCTTTAAAGCCTTTGGCGCATATTTTTCAGTGTCAACACACCTTTTGGTGCGCCTTGTATGTTGAGTCTTCTCTGCGTGCGCCAAGGCGCATGCGCCTTCATGTTAGCACAACTTTTGTTGCGCCACTTTTCGGTGCGCCAAAGGGCGCACATAATCTCATGACAACACAACTTTTGGTGCGCCAAAGGCGCTTAGTTTCATGCTGGCAAATGCTTTGGTGCGCCAAAGGGCGCATACTTTCCTATGTCGACAGTAATTTTCATGCGCCCTTTATAAAGTTGGTGGCGCATTTATGACTAGCTCACCTATATATATGCATTTGCGCGCCCACAAATGTCATTATCACCAGACACAAAAGCACGTGATTTCTTTTCTCTGAGCTTTTCATTTGCCCCCCTTTTGCCTGTCGTTTTTCAGCGTTTGTGGACCCGTTTGCAAGATTCTCACTATTTATCCGGGTAAGTGTTCTTGTCTCTTCCATGTGATTTGCTTTCTGGTTCTTTGTGCTTGCTGGTTTGGTTTTTGAAATGCATGTGTTGAGCTAGCCCTCCCCCCGTGCTGTCTTTCCTTATTTTCCTCCCCCTCTTTCCAGATCTGCTGGTAGAGGATGTTATCCTGAAACAATGGTTTGTAACCCTTCTAGTTTAAACCATTTCATTACCCAAGTAACCTTTGAAAAGGAGAGAAAGAGATCGAACCATGTAAAAACCCCTCGAGGGTGATTAAGTTCATTTTTCCTTGGCGCATCATCACCCCTGCTGACATGAACTAAAATCCGCACCATGGCGCACCCATCATGCCTGTTGCATCATAAACTTCTGCGCCCTCAAGGCGCGCCTCCTCCATATGCTGCAAACACTAGCCTTGCGCCCTCTTTGGCGCATCAACCTTCCTTGTTGCATCACATAAATCCGCGCCTTGGCGCACCCCGACATCTCATGCATGCACATCAGGCTTTATTCGCGCTAAGTACAAGGCTTTGAAGGCACAGGCGCATCCCTCCTTACAAACATTCATGTTGTGCAAACCCTCATGTGCCGTGTGCCATGTTCCCTTTGGCGCACGAAAAAATTCTTGTTACACAAACCATACATGCGCCAAAGGCGCACCAAATCCCAATGCAACATGAAAAATCCATGCGCCTATTGGCGCATCCTGTCTCCATGCAACACGATGTTTTCATGCGCCCTTTTGTAAAATGCACCTGCAGTTTTCATGCGCCATGCGCCTTTGGCGCCAGTTTAACCCTTACAACACCCTTTCCCCGTGCGCCTTACCTATTTAGCCACATGTAAGCTGCGGTTTTCATGTGCCATGCGCCACTGAGCCTCAAAATAACTAACTCTTTCTTACATTAACACTTGATGGAAAATCAAATGGCTAATACACCTTTTGGTTGGGTCTCGCTTCTTCTTCATGCGAGATCAACAAATAAACTTGGAAGAACATATGTCAACATCCGTGAAAGACCTACCAAATCAAAGGAAAGGCCAAACTTACGAAGAAGAGATGAAATATAAATATCAAAGGGTTAGAATGCCGATTCCCGGGCCGAGTGTAGCACGGACGTCGAGAGACTCGGAGTGGGACATATTGATATGGAGGAATTACTGGCTAGAACTCGAGAAAGTCACAAGGAGTCCATGGATGGACAAGCGATGGCGGTGCCACTGCACTTCATCGGTGGAATCCCGATCGGCACCGTCAACAATGAATTCTTGATGGTGATTGCCCAATGTTACAACAAAGACACAAGTGTGTAAGTAAATGCAACAAGGCGAGGTAGTCATTAACCTCACTTTGCCCGTCACTTTGAGATAATACTCGGCATACCTCACCACCGGCACTTTGTGGCCGTCGATCAGCAGTTGCATTAAGGCACAGGATGACAATGCGGATCGGTGTATCGACTAATGAATGAGGTTTACTTGAAAAACAAAAAGGTAGTAACCGGTGGCCCCAAATCATCCACCGCGGCGACTTCTCGAGGAGCTCGGTGACACCATTACGTTCTGAGCGGGGTCTTGGGCTTTACGCGCCCATTATTTCCATAAATGGATGTTGCGGTACTTAGAGACCATGAACAAGAATATGCACGATCGGCGCTTTTCTTTGGGGAGAAATTATAAGCGGCCTGATCTACGAGCGGCTACAACAATTTAGCCTGCGGGGACATTCCATATGAACTCCTACGTGGTCTACTTGCGGCATCGAGAGAGGGACTATCCGGGCTGGCGCGGAGTGGAGTTTGGCCTCGGTCAAGATATCTGAGTACTACCGGAATTGAGGTGGAGAATAGCATCTCCCGATTCACAAAAATTAACGATGTGTTTTTCTATCACATCATCTGCCTATTGAGGCCGAATATGACTTATGGTCGCACGACCAAAAGCATAGTAGCAGCCACTGAGAAATGGGGGGCCCTGTTCACCCAGTTTCCCACATTCACCTATCTAAGGGCTGCCAACTTTTTAGGAGAGCCAACCAGGCTACCGAGGTATGCTGGACCTAAACTGATTCTGTTGGAGCTGTCAAGGCAGCTGATCACATACCACGAGAAATGCCTGAAAAGAAAGAAGGGTGGAACTCCTTTCCCCCTCACAGTGGGCCGATATACATGCTCTACCCACCACAAGGCGAAGGAAATGTTCGCAGAGCTGGAGCTACTCAATTTAAGACATGATTTCCCAGCCAGGCCTACCTTCGACCCAAGGAGCTGTCTGCCAAGGGTGAAACTTGATCCAATCCATGTCCCTCAGATCGAGGACATTTACATTGACGTCATCCATGAGGTGGAGCTCAGGAGAAAGGATCATTCTCGCCTAGCATTGGCAGAAATCATCCAATATGGGATAGCCATTGTCCCCAAAGGCTTCCAAACTACGGAAGATGAAATAGACAAGGTATATACTAACACAGATGGGGACAATTGGCCCTTTCCGGCCATTGATAGAACTAAGGCCCCTCGACAATTGAGGAGAGGGTCGAGGAGACTCTGCGTAGGGCCGAGCATTGGTGCCGGATGAACGGACTAATCTACCTTGGGGTTGATTTCACAACCTCCCCATTGGGTAACGCACCTCCACGATCAAAAAGTAGCCTAAAGGCAAGGGCAAAGGCGTAGAAGGTGAATCCAGCACCATTCAGGAAGAAGCCCCTGAGAGTCCTCCTTCCGCGGCACCCGAGCAGGTAATAACTCTGGTCACACCAGAGAAAGAAGCAGAAGAGGATATTCCCATTGGCCCATCCACTCAGGATGTCGGCATTGCTACTACAACTGAGGTCCCTTCTATCCTTTCTTCTTCTCTTCCTTCCCCTCCTCGAGCGACTCAAGCGACCATCCCTTTGGTCGTGTCTTCTGTCCCTTCTTCTACTGTTTCCCCCGCTTCTTCGTCTATCTTCTCTTCCCTCGCTGATCTGTCCTCCTCCATTTCTTCCCTCATCTCCGAGCTCCCTTCCCTTCCTATGTCTTCCGAGCTGCAGTTTCCCTTCCTTCCATGGGCACTTCTTCGGCTATTCTCTCAATGCCGCCGCCACGTGTCTCCACGTTTTCCCCTCTCTCTCTGCAGCTGCCCCCTCCTCTGTTTCCGGTCCTTCTACCATGGGTCCAGCTTGGATCTCTCAGCAGCTAAGTCAGCAAAAGAGGAAAGTTCCCATCGCTCCGATGGACTTTTCCGTGATCCCATCTAAGGGGGCGAAGAAGAAGCGAATCCTATCACGCTTCTCTCGAAGTGCTTGTAGGAGAGAGAGTTATGGAAATCGCATACCCCAATCCCTCAAAGAGAAAAAGGATCTGTCTCTCGCAGATTTCACTTTGTGACCCAAGTCACAATGGGGACATCTTCCGAAAGTCTTCGGGGGAGGCTCTTTACTGCGGTTGACGCCCTCTGCAAGAATCTTAAAGAGATAAAGGAAGAGAAAAGGCAAGCTGAAGGAGCAAAACAAATATATGCTCCAAGCCTTACGAGAAGATGGGTAGTGCGCCTCCCACAGTACCGCCGAGACTTGAGCTTCTCGGCCGGGAGAAAATTAATGAGTATGCCAAGATCGGCGGCGGGGTATGGCCGTTTCCACTTGGAGGAGCCAAATCCTCAAAGACAGCGAAAAAGTGATCGCCGAGTTCTCGACTTGTACACTAAACATCGGTAAGGTGAATAAAGAGCTCAAGCGTTAGCGGGCCCATATCGAAGAGAGTGGAACATGCCGGCTGCAGACAAGACCTTCCAAAAATGTTCGATTGTTCGAGTCGAAGATCTCCAGTCAAGTTCGGCATTTTCGGCCATCCAGGGCCCTCAACAAAATCATGTCCACTCTGGACTACGGGTGGATCAGCTAGAATTTATTCTAGAAAAGATTGATAAAGTCAAGGAAGAAGCCACGGATGCGATGCACCAAATGGAGCAGATTGTTCTTAATATGTCGCCAGTTACTTACTCCTTCCTTCACTTTAAGGAAAGGCTGATGAAACCACCGGATCTTGAGGAGATCACTTCTCGAGAACGGGGCGGAGGTCACATTTGACACGAGAATCTATCAACAACAACTGCTTGCTGTAGGGACTTCATCGGGTTCCTCATTGAGGCGGAAAAGGACTATTCCAAACTCCCGAGAAAGCTCATAGATGAGCGGGAGACTTGTGAGGTGATTAGTGAGCGCACAGGATCCTTCCCGGGATCAACTAGGGCCATAATCAACAAGTTCATGGAATACCGCTCTCGGTTCCATATCTCGTCACTGAGGAGCAACAACAAAAGCCGTCCACCCCCTTTCGGCCGCAGGATGACGATGATGAGTAGCTGCTGCTTCTTCTTCTTCTTCTTCTTCTTCTTCTTCTTCTTTCTCTTCTTCGTCTTTCTTTTTGGAAATATCTGGAGTATGTTGATATAAATGATGACATCATCCATGTTGCATCATGGGATGATGTCATCCATCAAGTTGTAAAAGTCAACATGACTTTTAGATATTTTGTAAATATCTTTGTAAATAGTTGTTGGCTCCTTTTTGCCTTCTTTTCTCTTCTTCTTCTATAAATACTCCAATACTTGTTGTATTGTGGGATGGATGAATATCTTTCAGATGAAAAATAGAAGTGAAGAAAAAAGACTTTGAGCTTTCTTGTAACAGAAGAAAATAGTAATACAAATATTGAGACTTTGTGCTGAATAGCTGTGTTATGCATCAGACCTTTCTTATGTTAGATCTGTATGTGTTTATTCTATTAGATTCATATCTACTTTTTTGTCATTTATTCATCATCAGTATTGCTTTGTTTATTTATGCAAGTAGGTTTGGCTCTGTTTACTACCAATCCCAAAACATAAATCTTCTTCCTTGACCTTTACTTTGGAATTCATTTCTTTTCTTCCTTCGCCCTACAATTCATTTCTTTTCTTCCTTCGGACTAAATCAGCTCTTTCTTATGCCTTCCCCTCTTCCTTTCCTAAAAACGATGAAAGAAGAGGGTGAAAATGTTACCTAGAAGTGTTGTCGTGGAAAATTGAAATGTAAATTAAAAAATTAAAAATTAAAAAAATTGTTGTGCGAGCCGAGTGGCCTCACGTTTCGATTTCCAAGATCACTTTTGAAGTGCGATGAAAGATCATATGTGTGAGGTTGTTACGTGAAATAAAATAAAAATAATAATTTAAAAAGAAACTATAATTTTGTTGTTTTTGTTAAAAAGAAAGGTGTTATAAGAAATGAAACCAATTTTTTTGTAAGTCTAAATCTAAAAATTATTTTTCGTTGCATAAATCTTTTCAATACCTTTACGTTAAAAAAAAATGAAGTCATTCCGAGTTCGGGAACAAAATTTATGGTGTCCGGAAGATGGGCTACTTAGAAGCGCTTTGAATGAAAATTTTAACGTGAGAAAAACGCCTAAGAGCTGTTTTTTTTAATTTTCGACTTCTATACTTCACCCGAGAAGCTAAAATTTAGACAAAGCAAGGTTAAAAATAACAATAAATAGAAAGAAAGAGTTAGATCGCAAAATGATTGACTAAAATAAAAAAATAAAAAATGATTAACTTCTTACAAAGTAGTTATGTTAGCAAAAGTAAATAAATAAATGCATTTTCCGGATTGGTTGTCCCATGACAATAAGATAATAAAATAACTAGTCCATGTGTTTCTACAGATTATGAGTAAATAACAAAATCAAAACTAGGAACTAAACACCAAGCACCGAGGAGATCAAAGACAAGATGAGCTTCAGAGTTTCATTATTGCTATAACCTGCGAATACACCACAAGACACCACACAAAAAAAATACTACCCAAAGTATGAAGATTAACCAAAGAAGACCATAAGGAACATAAAAGGAAATAATAATGAACAATAATAAACAAAGAATAGATAAAACCACTAATTAGGAAATTAATGGTAACAGATCGAAAGTAACCGGGTGTGCCAGAATGTAAGCTAGGAAAAATACACTACTAACAAGGAAGTAAAATACCAATAATCATACCTCCTCCTTTGCGTTCCGTAGCAAACCTCAGAATGGGCTAGGAAACTTGGATTGAGCCCTAATTTTGTGATATGTAGGTGCTTTTCTTCAAGACGAAGCAAGACCTTCCTACAACAACGATCCTCTTACTTTGCACCGGATAGGAAAAAGGATTATGAGGCTATTTTGGCATTAGGATGAGGTAAAAGGATGTTCTTTGCTCAAAGGATGCAAGAACTTAGATATGGCATGAAAGCTTATTCTCCGTGTCTTTAGAGGGGAGGGATAAGGTTGTATTTATATCCTGGGGGAGTGATTAACTTAGATTAATTTAAGTAATCATGGTTTGAAAACGTGGGCAAGATTAAGTGGGTGGTTTGAAAATGTGGGAAAGATTAGGTGGGTGGTTTGAAAATGTGGGCAAGATTAGGTGAGTGGTTTGAAAATGTGGGCAATATTAGGTGAGTGGGGGCCACGAAGAATGGGTGAGGATTTGAATTATATTTTTAATTCATAAGTGGAGGATTTTAGGTGAGTGGGGACCACGAATGGTGGGTGAGGATTTGAATTTGAATTTTTAATTCAATAGTAGAAAAACATGGAGAATAATGACATGTGGTGAGGATTAGGTTATTTTTTGGATTTTGAAATAGATAATTAATCAAATTATATTTGATTAATTCGAAGTGTATTTTTGTGGAAAATGAGGAAGGGGAATTAATTGATTTAGGATAGATGTGAAATTGGGGTGTCTACAAAGGGGATCGGTGACAAAGATGACAAATGCGCATATAGTCGATGTCTAGGAGGAAAAGAGCTACCTAAGTATTCGGGAGGAGCCTTCCTTGAGATATTTTTACAGGATATGGAAGCTCAGTGGAAGAAGGAAAAGGACTGAAGGGGGATGCTAAGTTATGTCCTACTCATAACTACTGTGCGCTAGTGGGAAATGCATCAGGAGAACCTATTGGAGTAGCGCGAGGTGAGAATTTCCTTCTCTGTAAGGTTTTTCGGAGCAACGTGCCCACGGATATAAAGACTACCATGGAAAGGATCCTGCCTCTTTCCATGTCCAAGCCTATGAGAGAGCCTAGAGGGAAGGTGCATAAGCTTTGCCACCATCCCTTTGGGTACACAAACTGTATTCTACATTACAGGGTTGCACGTGCATGGTACATCCACTCTGAGACACACCACCAGATAGGGAATTGGCAAGAGCTAGCAGATGACCTCATTCAAACATTTGAGTATCAAAGTACCAAGCCATCAATTGATAAGGCATTTCAGGTTGTCAAGCACCTTACCATGGGGATAGTGCCATGGTAGAAGATAGGCTACTGGACTTGCTTGGTAAGCCAGGTTTGGAGGCGCACTTTGAAGAAGAGGAAGCAAAAGAGGTTTAGCTTGAGCGTGCATGTGTGAAAAAGGAGAAAGGAAAGTTTGTATATATAATTGATGGGGAGGAAGTAGAAATCTTGGATGTTAACCATTTTGTAGGCATGCGTGAGGTAGTGGAAAGTGTTGATACTCATGTACGTACCTACCATGAACCTATAAAAACTAAAAAGGTTAACATCAGCTTAGGAGAAGAACCTAAGGAAGCTATCATTGGAGATTACTGGTCGAGAGAAGGAAGTCTCTAAGATCATTGATCTCTTGCACGAATTTGAGGATTTATTCCCGCACGGGTACCATGAGCTCAAAGGCGTCCACCATTCCTTGGGAGAGATGAGGATAAAGCTGAAGGACAAGTGCGTGCACAGTCGTGAAGCGACCCTATTGGATGAATCCCAATTTACGCGTGAAGGTAAAGGAAGAGTTAGACAAAATGATAACATCTGGGATCATTAAAGTTGTTGAAGAATCGGAGTGGATAAGTCCAATGGTAATCAACATCAAGAAGGATGGGTGGATTAGGATCTGCGTGGATTATAGGGAGCTGAACGCATTTTGTGTCATTGATCCTTTTCCAACCCCCTTCACTGAAGAAATTTTTGAGGGAGTCATTGGGCATGAAATCTATTCCTTTATGGATGGATTTTTGGGGTACCACCAAGTCTGGATTGCAAAGGAAGACCAAGAGAAGACAACTTTCACCACTGAATGGGGAAGTTTTGCATACACAGTCATGCCCTTTGGGTTGAAGAATTCACCTACTATTTTTTTGCGCATAGTGGTACAGCGTTCTAGGACTTCATCCATAAATTTCTTTAGGTCTATCTAGATGATTGGATGGTGTATGGGCTAGTAAAAGACCATTGTGATAATTTAAGGTTGATGTTTGAAAGGTGTCGGTAGTTGAGGATATCCCTCAACATTAAGAAGTGTGTCTTTACTACCCCTTTGGAACGTTATTAGGGCATATCATATGTAAGGAGGGCTTGCTAGTAGATCCTGCCAAGGTTGCAGTTATTATGGGATTGGGGGAGCCCACTAGCCAAAGCGTAGTGCATGGGTTTCTTGGACACGCGGGCTACTATCGGAAGTTCATCAAGGGGTATGCCAAGATCGCTGTGCCTTTAGAAGAATTGCTCAGACATAAAAGTGCCTTCCATTGGGGAAAGGTGCAACAGAAGGTGTTTGACACATTAAAGGATAGGCTTGTCACTGTGCCTATACTACGTTTCCCCTCTTGGGACAAGCCCTTCCATGTTCATGTAGATGCCTCTAGAATGGCCATTGGGGTAGTGCTTGCACAACCTGGAGAGGGAATTGTTGATCACCCCCTATGCTTTACAAGCAAGAAGTTGACACTAGTGGAGTAGAATTATACTACAACCGAGCGTGAAGCATTGTCAATTATCTACGCGCTTCACAAGTTTAGGTAGTATTTGCTGGAAACTCCCTTTATCTTCTACATTGACCACATGTCATTAAAGTACTTGGTGAATAAGTCCGTTCTACAAGGGAGCATATGTTTGGTGGGTCTTTGTTATTTCAAGAGTTTGAAGTCACGGTAGTTGTGACACCTTGAAAGAGTAATTGTGCACCCGATCATTTGTTAAGAATTGATTTAGGGGAGGACACGCAAAGCATTGAAGAGAATATGCAAGATGCGTGACTATTTAGGTTGCATGCGCATGCCCTTAGATTTGGAGGAAATTGCAGTTTTTCTATAGGAAGGTGTGGCACTAGAAGGGATGAAGACATTAGAGAAAAAGCAACTAGCCATAAGTGTCATGCCCTATATATTGATTAGTGGGGACTTATATAAACTAGGGCATGATGAAGTTTTGCGCAGGTGTTTACTAGAACATGAGTGCTTCGCCATCATAGATAAAGTTACATGCGCACGCCCTTAGATTTGGAGGAAATTGCAGTATTTCTATAGGAAGGTGTGGCACCTAAGGGATGAAGACATTAGAGAAAAAACAACTAGCCATAAGTGTCATGCCCTATATGTTGATTAGTGGGGACTTATATAAACTAGGGCATGATGAAGTTTTGTGTAGGTGCTTACTAGAACATGAGTGCTTCGCCATCATAGATAAAACACACAAAGGAAGTGCAGGTGGACATTATACAGGTGATGCCACCACATGTAAAATATTAATGGTAGGATTGTGGTGGGAAACTCTGTATAAGGATTACAAGGAGTATTGTAAAGTGTGTGACCATTGTCAGTGCGTTGGCAAGCCAAGACAGAGAGATGAAATGCCTTTGTGCCCTATCCCTAGTGCTGAACCTTTTGAGAAATGGGAAATAGAATTTGTAGGCCCTATTGCACCAACAACGCATAGGACTAGATCATGCTATGTAATCACTTGCATGGACTATTTGACAAGGTGGGCAGAGGCAGCCCCAACTAAAGACTGTATAGTAGCTACAATAGCAAGATTTTTGTGGGAGAACATTATCACGAGGTATGGATGCCCTTTAAGTTTAACCAACGATAGGGGTACACATTTCTTGAATGAGACCGTGAGGATCCTATTAGCAGAGTTCATGGTGGCTCATCAAAAAACTACACCCTATCACCCATAAGCAAATGGAACCACAGAAGCATTTAACAAAATATTGAGTCATACCTCGACAAAAATTTGTGACGTCGAAGAAAATATTAGGATGAAAAGGTATCAGCCGTATTATGGGTTTATAGAATAACTTATAAAAGGATGAAAAAGCCACACCATTTCAATTGGTGTTTGGTGCGGAAGATGTTCTTCCGGTTGAGTTCATGTTACCTTTTCTGCGAAGAGTGTACGCAAGAGGGTTGGCTGATGAGCAAGCACTGGAAGAGAGAATTGATGAATTGATGAAGCTGGATGAAAGAATATCACTTGCCAGGTGAACCAAACAACAGAAAAAGAAAATAAAAAAGCATGGCATGATCACCACATTAGGAACAAGAAGTTTGAGGTTGGGTAGATGGTCTTACTATATGATTCTAAGTTTCTGCGCCACCCTGGGAAGTTAAAGGTCCATTGGTTAGGTCCCTATATAATCTCATACATACTTGATTTGAGAGCGCACTGCTAGTTTCAAGCAAAGGATGGAATAAAATTTCTTGGACACTTCAATGGGAGTAGGTTGAAGCTCTACCATAAATAAGGCTTCTTGGTGTTTGTAAATAAGGTAGTTCTCATCGATAGTTTAGATTTTCCTTTATGAGTTTCCTTTCTTGTGTTTCCCTTTCATTTTTTTGTTTTGTTTTGTGCTTTGGGCACCAAGAACCTTGTTATTTTTGAAGGTCAGAATCGCACAGAGGACCGCACATCATTTTTAGTGTGGGGTGGAGTAAGGTGGATGAAAATAAAGTGTGAAGCGCCAGGAAGGAATGCATTGGAAAACCCAATTGAATGGCCCTATGAAGAAACTGCATGCAAGGAAAGGTGAAAAGGATGATTAGTGTCAGGATAAAGCTACATTGGGGATCCACGTATAAGAAAGGAAGAAGCAAAAATCAACACAAGGTAGGTGAGAGAAAAAATCATGACAAAATAAGTGCCTTTAGCGTTAGTTACGCGCGTGCAAGAGTCTCCTATCAAGATGGATTGGTTACGTGCCAGAAGGTTGAAGAATTTTCCGCGCAATGTTGGGTGCGTGAGTTAAATCACTAAAGTCAGACTTTGGTGAAAAAGCCACATTAAATGTTAAATTATGGTGGTAGGTAAGGTAGCATTTAATGTTACAAAGTGGGAAAAACTATAAATAAAGGGTCGAGGCATTTCATTATTTACTTTGCGTATATGAAGAAAGAAGCGCTTTTACATCACTGCAAACTAGGGCTTCTAGGACTAATCTGTGTGAAGAAATTTGAAGAGTTTGGGCGTGAGTAACTAGTTTGGATTTGTGAACTAAAAGGAAGGGATTTCACGGGTATAAGAGAAGTTGTGAGAAGGTGTCATCTTGTGAAGGAATTATCCTAGTCAGGGTTTGAAAAACTAGGGCATATGTTTAAGAAGTTCTCTCGCACAATTTTGAGATCTAAGGTTGGAAGAAGTGGAAAAGAAGAGTTTGAGACCTAGACAATGGCAGCCAAAAACCAACCATGTCACCCAAGAAGTAAAAGGGCAAGGGAAAGAGCAAGAGAAAGAGCGAGAAAGCCAACAATAACCACCACAAGTATGAATGAGGAGTGGTATGCAGAAATGTAGTACCCAGATGGAGTTTTGCTTGGGAAGGAGTGGGAATCCCATTTGAGAAATATGGTGGTGAGCAATTATAACCATCGCACAAGCACAATAGAGAAGGAAATGGCACTGGAGTTAGTGCACCCAACAAACAAAAGGACACCAGAGGGTTTTCCCATCTATAGCGATGAGGTAAAAGTGAAGTTGGAGAAGGCAGGGTTATTATAACTCTATGAGTTTCCCTACTTTGGAAATCCTAAGTGCCTCTATCAGTGGCTAATGTCACACATGCATGAGGATCACTTTTACTTCGTGGGGCATAAGATGCACATAACCCCTCAGCTGATTTTGAAGTTTACAGGCCTCATCTATGAGGGAGAAAGCATAGATGATGACCTGAGAGATAAGGATGCCATCAAAGCAACTATCACTGCATATGATTACAAGAAGGGGTCAAGGTATTTTGATATTGCGGAAATCCTAGATCCTGTCATGAGAATGGCCATGCGCCTAGTCACAAAGTTAAATGATCAAGAAAGGTGGATGCAGGTGAATAAGGCCTAGTTGAATGTGTGTAGAAAAATATCAGAGGGCACAATTTACAATTTATCATATTTCATTGCAGATGAGATAATTAACGGTACAGTAGGAAGGAGACATGATACTCTTTGGAAATATCCTCCTAACGTAGTAGAAAAGTTTGTTTAGGAGTATCTGACTGAAGATCCCTCGTCGGTGAAAATATTTTCAAAGTATACATGTGAAACAATGACAGCCTCCCACAAGGTGTGCCTGGACAAGTGGTATAAGCACTTAATCGATGCATTCGGGGTAGAGTGGAGAATCCCAGAGCAACTACCGGAACTTATAGAGGGAGAAGTTGATTTTGATGTGTACTAGCACTTTTGCATAGGTATATTCATGTTGGTGGATGAAATGATGAGCACATGGTGTAAACTTCCATACTCCTTCACCGCTCAGTACTTCCAAGTGGGGGTTAACAAGTTCAAAGAAGCAAAGAGACTAAGATTTGACCTTAGTGAAGTTGATCAAGACCACATAGAGATGCACAAGACACTGGTCTACCCCAAGAAGCACGTGTACATGGAAAAGTACGTAGTACATGAAGTCAAAATGATGAAACCCCTAACTCTAACAATTGCAAGAAAGTCCATGGCGCGTATATATCTTCGCATCGGAAAAAGTTTGAGAAAGGTGCATACCTAGAGAATGATTTGTCCACACTTGAAGATTCCACGGGTAGAAGAAAGCCCACGCCCAAGAAAAGGGTAAGAGAAGAAGAAAAAGCACCAAGTGTATAGACTACCCAGCTAGTAAGCGTGTCGGTGGCAAGCACCAAACCTAGCACCTATACGCGTAGGAAGAAATCCCTAGTAAAGGAGAAGACCCCAGAAGAAGAGGTTCCAGAGTAACCCCTCGCCAAGGAGAAGTTTCCAGAGGAAGTAGGAAGGCCGGATCCCCTGGAAGAGTCACCTCTCAAAAAGAAGAAGAGGATAGAAGAAGAGACCGACTCGGAAGAAACTGAGAGCTTGGAGAATTAAATAGGTGAAAGGGATGATGACGATGAAGAAGATGATCCTGAAGAAGATCAAGAGCCACTTGTCTTCAGTGTGCATGATTCAGAAGAAGAGGGTGGAAAAGAACATGGGTTCCTTTTCATGTAGTGCAAGGGTAGCCAGGAGAAGGAATGTGCCTAGGACATAGGAAGAAGTAAGGGGGTCGGCGTGCAGAAGCAGAAGACTTCAAACCGTATGCAAGAACAAGTAAACGAGGTGGCATAAAGAGAAACAACAAAAAATAATCGATGTTGTGGTAGAGAAGGAATTGGAGCACAGTGTTGACATAGTGATGGAAGAGGGTAAGGAGGAAAGTGTTGAGATAGAAAAATTTAGTACGGGAGGAGGTCCTAGTCTAGTAGTGAGTTTCCCCAAATGCCGCGCACTCGGAAGGAAGATCCTTGATACAGAATGAGGACAAGTCATGGGATATGTTGATGACCAAAGGAAGGTGCTATGCACGTGCTTCTAGAGAAATACCCATAGAAGAACTTCTAGCTATGGATTCATTTGACGAGGAGGGCACGTACCCTAGGACAAGGAAGATGCTCTCTTGGGTGTTTGAGTCCCATATTGATGAGCCAGAGTTTGAAGTATACCAAGGGGAAATCATGCTAGTACTGAGTCTAAGGGAACCAACCCCTTGGTAAATGCCCAACAACTCTCGGATGAACAATTATGTAATGCACTGAATAAGGTCATGGTTGAGGCTGAGGCTAGGCTCTTTGGAAGAAATGATAGGATAAGATTTCTAGAGGGAAAACTAGAAAAGAAGGAAGAGGAGCTGGCTGAGAAGGCTAAGGGCTTAAAACAAGAAGAATTTATCAACGCACAACTGAGGTGCGAACTAAGGGATGAGAAGGTGAAGGTTCATGGAATATACAAATAGATGGAGTTTATCGAAGTGCCATCATGTTGAAGCATCTAGATCTAACACTGCCCACGCAGAAGTACGGATCCACTCTTGAGTGCTTAGAAGATCTGATGTGCATCCTCACCATGGAGAGACAACCATTGGACCTAGAGTTTTCAGAAGAAGTGGCAGCATGCTTGAAGAGGGAGTAAGAATTTAAAGTGGTATCAATCATTTCTAAGTATAGAAAGGTACTTGTAGATGTAAAGATTGCTACCAAATCTGTGGAGGCCGCGTCATTTACGATAATTGTGCGGACAGGGGATAGAGTGGCGAGCATCTTGGTCGCCACCCATGAAGCAGAGCTGAAGGAGTTTCAAGAGAAGAATAAGGGAAATAGGGTGGAAAGGGACAAAATCCTTTTCGAGGTTGAAAATAAATCTGAGGCCATTAAATCCCTAAGGCGTTCAATCAAGAACCAGTTGAAGGAATTGTACCCAAAGATTACCAAAAGGATGGACGCACTTGAAGACATGAGCAAAGAGTTGGAGAAAAATTTTAACACTATGAACGCTCAAGGAGATGGAATGAGTTTTGGGGAGGTAAGCACCCTAGTTGGTGACCTCTGCAGAGAGTGCAAAATGAAGTCGATGCCTGGAACAAGTTGGAGGCTGACTTGCAAAAATATTTTCCTAGCTTGTTGCATTAATGCCATCACTTCCCCATTCTTTCTTCTTTCCCAAATTCTTCATCCCCTTATTCTTTTCCAATACGAAAGTCTATTGTAATTCTTTATTCATTGGAGAAGTGTTCCCATGGATGGAGAATAGGTGTAGTGTGGGGTGATGTTGGGACCCCAAAATATTGGCTAAGTACAAAAAGGTGCATAGGCACGCAAGGCCTAGTTGAAGAAGGGTGTGCAAGGAAAAGGTGCGACAGGATAGGGTTTAGGAAGGGTTTAAGAAAACCCATGGCACATGTGTGGACAGAGCTAAGGTTTCAGGACTTAGCCATATTGGGAATTTTGGGTAGGACACGAGAAAAGCATGACCCAATAATGAATGAGAAGTGGATAAGGTTCCAGCCTTCCAACATAGTGCCTACAAAAGGAATATGCTTAGCGATAGAGGATTTCAGAAGACCATCATTACAAGGAATGGAGAGCTTGATCTGAAGGAGCATGCTTCTATGGAGGACCACTTGGACACTTGGCGATGGATCTGTAGCCCTAGAAAGAAAGTTGGTGGTTGAAGAAACCTATATATACAAGCACCCACATAGAGATAAGGGAGAGAATAGAGAGGGTAGAGCTCTATAGAAATACTGCAAGGACTCTGTTAGCTTGGGTAAATAAGCATAGGAGAGGATGTATCAAGGGTTTGTGGGTCTTAATTTCTCTTTTGAGAGTATAGCTATATGAATCTAGTTATAATGCATGACTGTGGTTTGCCTTTCATGACATTCTGTAATGGGCCTAATGAATGTAATGAGGTTACCAATTTATGTGAATATGAACATTAATGGTTCTAATGCATACATCCTTCTTCATAGTTCTTTTTCATTTATGTTTATGAACTAATTATGAATGTTTGTACAACTTCCTTTATATTTTGTTATAAGTTCTATAATCTGTTAAGATCTTTTCTACCTGGAATGACTACAAGGATCTAGAAGTTATTCTGAGCTCTATGGTGCTTGTATGTCTTATTTCCTTTCAAATCTCTTAAACTTAGATCATAGATGATGTTTCCCACTAAACTCACATAAAAGAGAGACTCGGAACACGAATGTGCCTCGGTGAATGCCCGCGCCCACCGGGTGATAAGCCGGTGTGCATGGGATTTCTTTCCTATATGATGGGTGTAAAAATGACTACAGCTTTATAGGCCCACAAGGCAGAAAAACACATTAAGTGCTAATAACTATTATCTCCTTAACTATTTTAAGAAGAATGGAATTGAGTCTTATTAGTCCCCTTAGCATGTAAGTTGGATTGAGGGTAATATAAAGAGGATGTGTGATGAGATATTTTAAATTGAGCACAAAACTCACACACCTATTCATTTTTAAAGGGGGTGCCATTATATGAAATAATGACTCGTGTGACACCATACCTACAGATGATCTAGTTCAGGATGAGTTTAGTAACGAATGATCCAGGTACTGTAGTTAGAGGCATGGCCTTAACCCACTTTGTGAAGTATTCTGTGGCTGTGATGATAAAGTTATGGCCATCTAACAATAAGGGAGAGAATTTCCCTATTAAATCAAGACCCCAAGTAGAGAAGGGCCAAGGTGTCACTATTGGCTATAGAGCTTATGTCGAATGTGTATAGCATGTGAGAACTCTTGAAATTTTTGGCACTTGCACATGTACTCTACAACATTGTGTTCTAATGTGGGCCAGAAATAACCCATTTGATGGATTTTACGAGTGATCAAATGCCCTCCAAAATGGACACCACAGATTCCACTGTAGGCTTGAAAGAGAATCTTTTCCACTTCTTGTTCATCAACACACCTTTAAAATATTCCATCGAAATCTCTACGATAAATAATTTCCTCTACAATGACATACTTTATGGATATGATACATATCCATATCCTTTGTTGCAAATTATATCCTTCAGGATATGTCCAATCTATTATGTGGTTTATTATGTATATATACCATGAGCATGAGGAAATGGTAGGTCTTGCCTCTATGTAATAAACACACTCATTGGGGAAGTCCAAGTCAACTATCTACCTACAATATATTGGTTATCAACTAACCAATATGTGATGATTTTTCCTTAATGGATTTCTGATTAATAAAGGTAAGCTCAAATTCACCCATTAACGTGATAAACCTACCGCCTTCTTAGACAAGGTTGCTTGAGTTAGGAATGTCTACAACTATTCCGATTTAATAATTACTCTCATTTCTTGGTTAAGCATGTAATGCCTCAACCTCTTAGTTACAAACATGATGGCCAAACACTCTTTCTCCACTTGGGTGTACCATGTTTCATAGTAAAGCAGTGTATGACTAATGAAATATATGGCATATTCACGGCCAACATCATCCCCTTGTTCCAACATGCACACAATCAAGACATCTGTGGCTTGATAATACGAATTAGAGGACGAATGTATTTAGGTGGCTTGAGTGTTGATGATAAAACACTTGACTAACTCAAACATGCTATGACATTCATTGGTCCATTCCTTAGAACAATATTTCTTTAACAACCCATTGATAGGATAGACAATATACATCAAGTCGAGTAAAAACCTATGGATTTACCCAAGCTTACCCGTAAAAGACCTAATACCGAGAATCATATGACGATAAAGTCATTTCAATAATCACCTGAGTTTTCACATGATCTACATCAATACCTTGAGAGGAAATGGTGTAGCATAATAACTTACTCTCAATGACTCCAAACAAACATTTATATGGATTTAAGGTCACACTATATTCTATTAAGAGCAAAAGAATGGCCCAAAGGACTTCAGGATGGTCGCCTCTCTTATTAGATTTTTCTAAGTGTGTGAGTGTATTTTTTTCTTAAGCTAAGTTAGATGAATGAGAACTACCACCTAAATAGTTCTATAACAAAGCTAAGTCAAAATCTAGGCACCATCAAGATGAGAGCTAAACAAGATCAATACTAAGCATAATGCATTAAATTTGAACTAAGATCAAATTAACATGCTAAAGTATTCAAAACCTCTACTTCTCTAGATTACCAACAAAAGCAAATGGACCTATGTAGACTCCATGACAATCAAATTGATTGTTTTGATCTTCAAGAACCTAGGAATGGGAGCTCATCAAATCTTGGCTACAAGACCCCTTTGACTATTCCCATATGACCCAAGCACTTGGCTAGAAAATGCAAGAAAGGAGGCTTAGCTCTTCAAATGGTGAATTTCTCAAGAATAACAAAAAATCTTATAGTCTATTTGCTATGTGCTTTGCTTTTGTCTTCTCAAGGAATTTAGGTGTAAGTGTAAAGGTAGGAGGAGGGATCTTTATATATCCCAATGGATAAAGCAATCTCTACATCCCTTTGCATGTGGGATAATAGAGATGTTGAGTTAGTTGTGGATAAGGGGGGGTTTAGATAGGGTTGAGTTAACTTTAGGAGAGTTTAGCTTGTCCTTTAGTGACTCATGTGGATAAAGGGGTTTATTAATTGATCAAGATGATTAATTAATAGATGTGCAAGCTTATAAAAGCTTTTAGAGGAATATTAGCATGATTTAGACTATAGAAGGGGATTAAACTAATTAAATATTGATTTATTGGTTTAATGAAAGGGGAAGCTAATTAATTAATAATAATTAATTAGTCTAGATAGAAGGAAGGATTAATTAACGGAAGGTCGTTAATTAGGGTATTCATTGGATAGGTGACTTAATTAATTAGCGTAGTGTAATTAATTAATGATGATAAGAGGTAATATGAACACTTTTAATGATATGTCATCGGTTTGCGGAAAGGAGATAATTAGCACAATTTAAGTATTTAAATTGCTCATGCGTAATTATAGGTGTCTACACTAAGAGATCATCAATTTATGTCTCCATGATCTTTTGAATAAGATCATGGAATATGTAAGTCATATCATGCTAATAAGTAGCGCTAGCATTATTCGAACCAAAAACATAACTACATAGAAAAAGGTTCGCCAAGGAGTAATAAAGGTAGTCTTCATTTGATCTTCCTCGGAGATCCTAATTTGGTTATACCTAGAGAACCCGTCCATAAGTGATAACAACTCATAACAAGCCATTGCATCAATAATGATGTCAATGGATGGTAGTGGGAAGTCATCCTTAGGACAAGCTTTGTTTATATCCCTAAATTCAATGTATCTTCTGATTTTTCCATAATTTTTGAGAATCAAGATGATGTTAGACAAACACATAGAGTAGTCTACTAGATTTATGAACCTTACATGAAGAATCTTCATCACTTCCTCTTTAACCATTAGAGCCACCTTGGGATTCATAGGTCTCAATTTCTACTTTACAGGCTTCACTTCAGGTTTGGTTACCAAGTTGTGAACTACTACATCGGGAGCGACGATATCACGTCCTTATAACTAAATTTAAAGGCTTAAAATTTTTATTTAAGCACCTTTGTATGTTATTCTATTTCTTTAGGTGACAATGAAGAACCAAGCTTTAGAATTCTAGGCTCCTCTTCTATCCCAATGTTAATGTTAATAGTCCCCTCTATTAAATAATAATTCCCTTCTTCAAACTCAAGAGGTGTGGGAGGAAACTCCGGAGGTTCTTCCTCGACTCCATAAATTTCAAAGTCTTTTGACAAGGAAGGATTCATTATTCTATCTCCAAAGTATGAAGAAGGGTGAGGGGTGAGGGAAAATCCCTTCTTATGATGTGTATGATGGAGGTCAATATACGCATGGAGGAATCCTAATATTACCTCATAATTTAGAATAACATTGTTAGGCATCTTGTGAACCAAGGGTTCAACATAGATAGATACCGTGAACTCAGTTTCCTTCAAATAATTTTTAGGAAAAAAATGAGAGGAAGAGGTAGCCATAGAATCAACAAGCTGATTCTATTCCCTAGGAATAACCTTAATAGAAATGAAATGAAAACCTTTACATAACTCACACATGACAGAATTGTAAAGTTGAAGGTGTTCTTATCTAGTCTTATAAACCTTTGAGACCTGGTTTGTAATGAGTTGTGAGTCACCTAAGACTCTAATGTTATGCACTCCCATCCTCTTGGCCATGATGAGTCCAAGAAGTAGAGCTTCATATTTTTCTCTATTATTAGTACACTCAAAATTTAATTTGAAGGAAAAGGGCATGAATCTCCCTTCGGAGAAGTGAGAATCACCCCTTCCCCCACGCCATAGTGGCACTTTTCTCCATCATAGTTTAGGGTCTAACAATTGTTAGGAAAAAAAGATGTTGCATCATATTTTGAATCTTCTTCCTGCACCTCAAAACCTCAACCATGCAAGCCTATTTGAAGCCATCTGCTGGAAGAGATCCTAAACCAAGAAATTTTCTAATACCCTAAGAATTGAATGGGAGAAATATTGGAAAATCATTCTCTAGATGTTTCACTATCTTTTTGTTGTTTTGGTTGAAACAATCTCTACTACAATAGTCTTATTCTCACTAACGTCCACCCCTTCAATCATTTTTGGCACTTCTAACTTGTTTGTTAGAACTAGCTTAGCAGTAGGGATCAATTCCTTAGAGGGGGATGGTTTGTTCAATTGATTAGCTAGGAGTTCAAAATCATAATGGACCCTAGTTTTCTTTTTTAAGGTTTTCTACGTGAATTTCAAATGGCTTTAGGTCATCTTGAGCCACAAACACCTTCCCTAAATGAAGGAATCTTACTTCCTGAAACAAAATAGATGAAATAACCATCATTCAATGAATCCAAGGTCTACTTAGGATCATATTATAGTTGGTTTCCCTATTTATAATATTAAATTATGTTATAATGGCCGTAGGCCCAAGAGTGACGAGAGAATGATAGTAAAAATGGATGTGGTGTTAAGGCTATCGAATTCCTTAGCATGTTTTTTGCGGAGGAATAATTTGTTTCTCCATACTCTAACTTTTGTAAGAATGAAAAGGGAACAATATTAACAACATCTCCATCATCAATTATCACTCTTTTGACATAGTTATTATAGATCCATACTTGTAAATACAACACAGGATCACCTCTCCGTGCTAATTCGGCATCTGTAGGCATCTTATTAATGTCAAACACAAAGCCAATATCTCACTCATGCTAGCCCATAGGATAGACATTGAAATCTATATGATTAATTTGGGCCTCTGGAGGAGGCATGACGTGTACGAGATGACCAAGACCTAGAGATTCTAACAAAGTAGATCAATGTGCTAGAGAATTATTCAACAAATCCAAGAAGGATATGTGAGAAAATATCTTGTGAGATTCGTGATAAAATAGTAGGAACCTAGTGATTTGGGAACTATGGGGGAATCATCATCTGTTAAAGGATACATGGGGAGAGGTTACAATGTGTACTCATGAGTATTGGTAGTTACATGGACTTTGGGATCTGTCTCCAACTCAACTAAACCTAAAATTTTAGTTTGATTCCTTTGATCCAGGTTAGGAGTAACTTGTAGATCAAAAGATGTAGGGGGTTCTTGATTATGGGTTCCTATAAGAATAACTTTATTGGCACCCCGAGGATTATATTTTTGATTCTCGGTATGTTTTGGGAAATGATCCCTATATATTCCAAGGATAGCATTTTATGGAGAGACAAGTCCTTTATGGGTACCTCAGAAGCTCTTGCAGGTTCACTAAGAACATATCAATAAAGAGTTGTCTTTGATCTTTTGAAATAGGTTGTATGAAATTGTTATAATCCCTACAAGTTCGAGTGTCATGACATATCACTCTATGGAATCAACCATTAAAGTTGGGATCATAATCTCTAGGTCTCTAGTTTTGATTTTGTTGTGGTCCATAATTTTTATTGTTATTCTGATATTGATTGTTGTAATTAAATTTTAGAGGCCTTTGGCCTTGATTTTGGTATTGAATCATGTTATCCAATTTTTCATCCCCTACAAATTGGATAAATTGCAAAATCTGGACTTGGGCGGATGATGAAGTCTCAAAAAGAAACCGGAGAAAATGGTGTGTTGCAGAGTTTGGAGCGGGTGGAGGAACCAAATGGTAGGCCGATAACAAGTTTTGGTGCTACTACCCAAGAATGTGCATGATGCAACCATCCGGTAGTAAGGGAAAATGCTCTTGGTTGACATTCTCCCAAACGACACCAAAGCTAAAATAATCCCGGTCAACATCAATCCGACATGATTTTGGCCGACATGCACCCATACGACACTATGATGCCATGCTCATGAACAACACCAGAAAAAATTCAACTGTCGACATGAGGAATGATATGCTACCATTCGGTAGTAAGAATTTTGCAACTAGCTGACACAGTTCATGGTAGCTCAACAACCAATTTTAATGAGGTATGGTGCCCATGTCTTCCTTTGTAAGAAAATTACCATCGGGAAATGGATTTGTAAGGTTTCCCATACCTCTTTCCAGATATTTAATGCATGTTGTCGGTGGGTGGAAGTGGAATTCTCAATATATTGTAAAAACCTCTCATTTGTAAAGGGAATGTTCTAAAATTGTTAAGAAACTCTTCCAAAATTATTTCTAAGCAGTTGTGAGTTGTAAACCTTCATTTGAACTCTGTAATGTGTTTTGTGCCTTCTTCTACAACTGTAATGGTTTATGTACATGCTTCTATTGTAATAAACTTGTTTTGTGGTGTTTTCTCAACCTTAACTTGTGTTATTTGCAACTTTTCCTCTCTTTTATTTGTTGTAGTGTGTTGTGTATGCTTTTCTCATTTGCAAGTTCATTTTGTTGTGTTTCTTGGAAAATAGATGGTAAATGAAGTCTTGAGTCTGTGTCACCTCTATCTGACCTCTCCCTCCTCCATTTTCCTCCTCCCTTTTCCCTCATTAGAGCATCTTCACCCTTTTCTTGGTGCTATCACCTCCCTTTAGTTTAGGATTTTAGTTTTATGCATCTCCCTCTCTCCTTGGTCCCTTAGATTTTTAGTTTTAGAGTATATAGTTTCATTTCCTTCCTAGGAGTAGTTTAGCATTATGAATAGGTAGAGGAACCATCCTTCTCTAGATTTTTGTCTCTAAGTAGCAAGTTCCACAACTTGAGAGATAATCCCATGTTACCCAAAAATATTTATTGCTCATCCACACATACATGAAAAATCAGAGGGTGTTGTTTTTGGTGATAATAGTTCGGCATGACGCCTAATGGGACATAACTGAGATTTTCTTCCTATTTCACTAATTTTTGGTGTGTAACTTGGTAAAATTATATCCTTTCAAGGTTATGCAGCAACACATTTGGATACTCCAAGATTTATATCAACTAGTTTCAACAGTATTAGTTCTGAAATTCATGAGAAGAATTCAGACTAGATTCGGAATAACAGAAGAAAGATCATTTGACTACTTGCAATTATCACCAAGGAGGAGAAGAAAGGGGATATCAATTCATAGATCAACATTACCACCGAATAGAACTCTTTCTACTCCACCTCATAGTAGGCCCTTCTTATAGTGATCTAGATTCTTAAGACCTTTTGTAATCATGGCATGACAGAGAAATCTTCCCTTTTTTAGTTTCAATAATGGTAGTCCTTTAGCTCTCAATGCACAACATGATATACCAATGAATGCACTTAAAAGTATTCCTTTCTTCACTAGAAAAAATCATACTACCTAGCTAATCCCATTCAGGATGTGGCTAATGTTTTTTTGGTTCATGCTATTACTGAAGAAGATGTTACAGTTAGAATTTTTGCCTCATCTTTCAAGGGAAAAGATTTTTCAATGGTACAAAATCTTGAGACCAGATTCTATTACTAACTATGATCATCTTGTGACAACCTTATGCAATCACTTTGGAGGCAAATCTATCACCTGTCCTTGGTAGAGTAGATGACAACAACAAAGAGAGCTCATAACAAGAAGATGACTGAGTTTAACATCATATTTCAAAATATTTGGGATCAAATTCCTTAAGAGGTAAGACCTAAACCCAAAATGAATTTATCTATTATCTAAAGGCTTTAAATAGAGATATTTCAATCATAATTCAGTCTATGGGGGTAGAACATTACTAGGTGCTTATGTCATTACTATTAGGGATGCGAATAGTCTTATCCAGTGCTAGGAAACTTGCTCCTAGGAATCCAATGCCTATTTTCCCAGAGATTGAGAACCCCAATTCTAATCAAACCCATGAGTTATAACCTATTCTAAACCTAAGAAATTAGAGCTCTAATGAAGCATCTACTTCCTCAATTACCTCAACTGAGTTAAGAAGTGATGAAACAATTGTAAATTTTGGGAATGAGTTGATATCCATCAAGAGGAAGCAAGCCCAAAACTTCAGACCTTATCATCCTCCATACCAACCTAACAAGGCCCATTACTATCCAAACAAGCCTACATCCCAAGCTACTACTCAAAATTAGAATCAATTTCCTCATGTAAGGCCATTTCAACCGAACAATCCCAATATATCTAGCTCATCTCAAGCTTTAGTTCCCGCTCAAAAAATCTTTTGTAAGATTATGAGTGGTGTTTCCTTTGTCATCTTCCACACATCCAAGAAACATGTCCCAATGGAATTTTGAACCAAGATTTGATGGTCTAAGTCACATTTTTTCCTCAAGATGTAGCAACAGAAGAAAATCAGGAGAAAATGGTCACTCAAGAGACACCACCAAGTGACACTTCACTTGTGAATTAACAAGCGAAATTTTTTTGTGGAGTAAATAAAATTTTTCCTCAAGGAGTGGCTGCCAAAAATAGATCTAAGAAAAGAGCTATCGAAGAGGGATAATCAAAAAAATTGGGTCCCTCTCAACCTTCTTTGATACTCCAAGGAAATGAAAGCCCAAATGTATCTCAAAATGTTTAAAATCAGCCTAAAGGACCTTCCATATCATCTCAAGTGCAAGAAAAGGTTGTTATAAGAAAATTGCAGCAGAAAGATAATTTAACTCCTTTTAACATCCTTGAGAAGATGAAAAAAACTAACATGAACATATCCATGTGGGAGTCATTAGCAATTTTGGGACGTAAGAATCTCTCTTGCAGTAGCCATTACCAACTTGTCTATTCCAAGTGAATCATCCAAGGAACAAGAAAAGGTCCTTACTAATGTAATGCAACAAAAGGAGGATCAACCAAGTAGAAACATGAAACCTCCACCATTCTATATATCCTTGATCATTAGGAATAATTTAGTGCACAATTGCATGATCAACTCTAGATAAAGAAATTCAAAGATGCCAAAACAAATTATAGACTAGATAGGCCTCAAATATTAATCTCTTGAAAAAGGAGGAGTAGTGTAGTTGGATAGGAAATTAGTAGGCACTATTGGGGTTATCAAATTTTAAACCTCATACTGCATGCATGTCCTAATGTCTCAGTTCCTCAATATGTATTCATAATTGATTTACCTCCACTCTTTTCTCCATGTCCGTCCAAATATTTCACTGCTAAGATTGGATGATATTTATTAGATGATTGGTCCCACATGATCTTTAGGACTAGGTATGGCACTAAGGCCACTATTAAGTCTGAACCAATTGCTACATATCATATAGAACCTTATGTTCCTAGCCCCATCAATGCAAATTGTACTATCTTTGATCTAGAATATTGTCCAAGTACTAAAGAAGCAACTACTTAGATCAAGGGGCATTCTTGACTTACTACTTGATGAATGGGGAAATTCACGCTATGGTTTTGATCCATATAAATAGATTGAAGAGGTTGGCCTAGGTATTTACTATTTACATGAAAAAAATACACCCTTGTCTAGTGTTATCAAGCCAACTGATGAAGAAGAAAACAAAATTTGGTAAATATTCTTTGACGGGTCAAGAAGAAGACAAGGAGCCAGAGGAAGTGTGGTCCTTGTATCTACCATAGGTATCAAATATTACTCCTCTTTCAGATTTTAGTTTAGATTCTCCAATGACACAACATAATATGAGTCCCTCATTCATGGCTTACAATGGGAAAGAAGGGGGAACATAAAAAACAAACCTTCGGAGATAGTGAGATAATAGTAAATCAGATCAGAGGATCCAATGCAACCAAAAATGAATTGATAAAATCTTATAAGCACAGGGTTTGGGATGTTTTGGAGGATTTTGAAGCTTTCAACATCCATGCCATTCCAAGAAAATAAGATGAAAATGTTGTGATAGGTTGCTCAATTGGAGCAAGGTTTGAAGTTGTTGAGAATGTGAAGAGAGAAAAAGTTCAACCCCATATTAGGGTGATAGTGAGACCTGATGTACGAAAAATGACACAAATTGGTAAGTGTTTAAAAATGATCAGTATATTTTCAATTTCATTCAGGAAGAGGCTGAGTTTTCTTCAAGGAATCAAGACAAGTTAGAGAAGCAATATGGGGACCAAGTGGTTCAAATCAAATCAAACAAGATACCCAAGGGTCTAGTGACCTTGGAATCCATCTTCAACCTCAATGACATGTTCAGAAAAGAAAAGGTAAACATAATAGTCAAAGGTGAAGGTTCAGAGCCCATGTTAGTTAGTGAAGGAAAATTTATTCAAATTGGTAAGGTTAACACTTCATAAGAAAAGGATGCTTTTGTAGAACATTTCCATGATTTTTCTGATATCTTTACATGGAGTTATGAAGACCTTAGATTTTTTGATCCTAATTTAGCTCAATGCACCATTGAGTTGGACCCAACTTCCAATCCTATTAGACAAAACAAAGACCTTTAATTCACATATATAGAAACCTATATGAAGAGAGAATTGAACAAGTTGATTGAAGAAAGTATAATCTTTCATATCAAAATTCATCTTAGGTTACTTATCTTGTTCGATGTGGAAAAGGAATGGAGAAATCAGATTTTGTGTTGATTTTAGAGAATTAAACAAATCCTCTCTAAAATACCATTACCCATTGCCTTAACTGGAACAAATCTTAAAAATGGTAGTAGGTCCAAAATATTTTATCTCCTAGATGGTACTTAGGGTACAATTAGATCATGGTAAAGGATGAAGATCAGTTAAAGACATCCTTTACTACAAGTGGGGAACCTATTTCTACAGAGAAAATTCCATTTGGTTTATCTAATGTAGGGACAAACTTCCAATGAGCCATGTACATGACATTCGGGAGATGATCAACAAAAAGTTGTTCTTATGTACCTCAATGACATCACAAAGTTCTCCAAAAATTTAGTTGAGAATCTCCTTCATCTAGATAGGTATTCAAAAGATGTAGGAAGTTCAGAGTTTCTCTCAATCCTAAGAAATGCATCTTCCTAGCTCATGAAGGTAAAATCCTTGGCTATATTGTTTCTAAAAAAGGATTAATCATTGATCCAGAAAGAGTTAGTGTCATCCTTTCATTGCCATTGCCTAGTCATAAAAAATCACTTCAATTTTTTTGGGAAGAATCAACTTTTTCAGAAGGTTTGTTCCAATTTTTTCCAACCTTGTCAAATCATTGACATCGATGCTAAAAAGATAATGGAATTAAAATGGATAATCGAAGGAAAGGATATATTTGAAGCTATAAAGCAAGTAATAACACATGCCCCAACGCTCATTAATCTTGATTTCTTAAAGGAATTCATCTTGTATTCTTTTGGAGGTGTTGATACGATATTTTCCATATTGGTGTAGAAAAATCAAGAAGTTTTGGAACAACCTGTTGCATTCTTCAGATCAAAATATTGAGGATTATGAGGTGATTTATTCATTTATTGAGAAGAACGTCCTTACTACTATAATAAATTTAAAGAAATTTAGACATTTGGTTTTTAAAAAAAAATCCATTTGCTAGTTTCACATGTTGGTGTAAAAGAATTCCTCTTGAACAAGGATCTAAATGAGAAAATAGCTAGTTGGATAACCAAGATGAAGGAGTATGACATTAACATTAAAGTGACCAAGCTAGTTAGAGGAAAGGGACTATGTGAGAAACTAGTTTCAGACAACACATTGATCAAGAATTCATCCTCGTGCTTCAAGATGACCAAGAACAACCAAATGATGCTTTTCCTATTCCTTTTTGGACCCATGATATAATCAAATTTCTCTAAATAGGCCAATGCCCCAAGGATTGAACAAGGTTGGGAGAAGGTATTTCATACTTCATTCCATTCCATATGTGCTTATTAATGGCATTTTATTCAATAAATATTTGAATGGTGTCCTCCTAAGATGCATCAAAATAGATTAGATTGAGAATTTATTACATTAGTTTCATGATGGAGAAGCAAGAGGTCACTTTTCTCCAAGGGTAATAGCTCTCAAGATCATAAAGGTTGGGTATTATTGGCCTAGCCTCTTCAATGACTACTATTCATGGGTCAAGAAATGTAAAAAGTGTGCCTTCTTTACAGGTAAAGAAATATTATAATCTCTTCCACTTCATCTCATCTCTGTAGATCATCCATTAACACAATGGGGATTGGAATTCATTGGAGTGATCAATCCAAATTCAAGCTTGGGCCACAAATGGATCCTAACAGCCACAAAATACTTCACTAAGTGGACAGAGGAAGTTTCACTAAAGGAAGAAAATGAGGCCAACATTTTGGATTTCTACAAAGGTATTGTGGCTAGGTTTGGTGTTCCTTCCATAATCATTTCTGATAATGCTTTGGCTTTCTTAGCACAAATATATTAGATTGGGATGTTAAACATGACATCTACTTGAGAACCTCCTCAAACTATTACCCCCAGGGTAATGGGCATGATGAGTCTACAAACAAAAATATTTTGAGAATCATAAGAAGGAATTTGGATGAGAATCAGAGGAATTGGCACACAAATTTGAAATCAGCCTTGTGGGTTGATAGAATTACACCCAAGAGATCAACTGGTAGCTCTCCTTACAAATTGGTTTATGGAAAAGAAGAAATACTTCCAATATCACTTGAATTTATAGCTTTAGAGCTCATCAAATAGTCAAAGTTATTTGAGTTTGATGCCATGTAATTCACATATGTAGAGCTCATGGAGCTAGAGGAGCTGAGAAACCAAGATATGAAAACAAAAAGGAATAGCAAGCTTAGATTAAAATGAAATTTGATAAGAAGGAAAAGGCCAATAGTTTCAAAGAAGGAGACTTAGTCCTAAAGTGAGATGCAGACATGGCCAAACTAGGTAGACACTCCAAGTTTTATGCAATATGAAGTGGCCCCTACATGATTTTAGGATGCAAGGTGAACAATTCTTTCCATTTTTAAAAATTGGATGGAGAAGAATTATAGATCCTGGTCAATGGGATCTACCTTAAGTGTTGTTATTATGAAGAAGGACACTCTTTTGTACATATTAGAGATTAGTTTATAATTCCTCCAAGTGCTTTCTACAAAAAAATTTGTTGGTAGTATAGGTTTTATTTCCCTAATTGCTTCACGTAGTGTTTTTTTGCTTTGGATGGCATGTTTTTACACAAGTTTCATGGAGGATTCTAGAGAGGTATGAGTTGGAGTAGAATCTCAAGTTCGACTAGTTTTGAATTTTCGTGGCCAACTCCATGCCCAATGGATGCTTCAAGGCCATTGATCTCTTCAATCTAGCAGGAAGATTACCCCATGAGTTGCCAAATTTTTATCCAATTTTTCATCCCCGTGAATTGACTAACTTAAAAATTCAAACTTGGGAAGAATGATGAAGTCTCGGTGAAGAAGAAGCTTGGAGAAAATGATATGTTGTGGAGTTCGAGTGGGCAAAGGAACCAAATGGTAGGTCGTTAATAAGTTTGGATGCTACCAGATAGTAGAAGGTACAAATGTAACTAGATGGTATCAAGGGAAAATGATCTCGGCTAACACTAGGCCAACATGCTCCTTGACAACACCAAGTCAACTTGCTCTGGCTAAAATGGGTTGAAATGCTCCCAACTGACACAAGGATGACATGTTTCTCGGTCGAAAATAGACCGAAATGTTCCCAACCAACACTAGGAGATATACTCTTGACCAACACCAAGAAAAATGTAATTGACCAACACGAGGAATGTAATTCTACTAGATGGTAGCAAGAATGTTGCAACCGGTCGACATAGTTCGGTGTAGCTCAACAACCAATTTTAATGAGGTATGGTACCCATGTCTTCCTCTATAAGTAAGGTACCATTGGGAAATGGATTTGTAAGGTTTCCCATACCTCTTTTCAGAGATTTAATGCATTTTTTTGGTGGGTGGAATCAGAATTCTCAATATATTGTAAAAACATCTCATTTGTAAAGGGGATGTTCTAAAATTGTAAAGAAACTCTGCCAAAATTGTTTCGAGCGCTTGTGAGTTGTAAACCTTCATTTGGACTCTGCAATGCATTTTTTGCCTTCTTCTACAATTGAAATGGTTTGTGCATGCTTCTATTGCAATAAAACCTTTTTTGGTGTTTTATCAACCACAACTCATGTTATTTGCAACCTTGCCACTCTTTTATTTGTTGTAGTGTATTGTGTATGTTTTTCTCATTTGTAGGTTCATTTTGTTGTGTTTCTTGGAAAATAGATGGTAAATGAAGTCTCGGGTCTATGTCACCTCTATCTGACCTCTCCCTCCTCCATTTTCTCCTCCTTTTTCCCTCATTAGAGCGTATTCACCCTTTTCTTGGTGCTATCACCTCCCTTTAGTTTAGGATTTTGGTTTTATGCATCTCCCTCTCTCCTTGGTCCCTTAAATTATTACTTTTGGAGTAGATAGTTGCATTTCCTTCCTAGGAGTAGTTTAGCATTAGGAATAGGTAGAGAAACCAACTTTATCGGAGGTTTGTATCTAAGTACAAGACCCATAACTTAAGAGAAAATCCCATGTTACCCAAAACATTGATTACTCGTCCGCACATACATGAAAAATCGAGAGGTGCTATTTTTTCGGTGATAAAAATTGGGCCTTGGACCTATAGTTGCTGAGTGGGAAGATGGATAAAATCAACCGCATTAATTAAAGGATTGGGATTTTTATTCCTTTCATTACTTACATTTCCATTTTTTTGTTCATATTGCTAGTGTTCACAACATTTGGCTTCTTGGGTTGGTCGGTAATGCCATCTGTTGTGACACCACGGTTCTAATTGAGGACCTTGGGTCCTTGGTTGTTTGAACCATTATGAAATTTTGAGTTTTTTTGGGTGGAGGTGACCAACCTCCTGTTAGGACCATACGTCTTACATTTGCTATAGATTACCACTTGGTAAATGCGAAGCACACCCTCTAAAACCTCCTAATAATTCCAAAGAGGGAAATTTTGGACTTCCTCCTTAGTATCTCTATTAAGGGAGTGGAGGAGTAATTCCTAAAGCTCTGTTTGGTCCATGTTTGGAGTGATTGTAGAAGAATAAAGGAATTTACGCCACATCTGAATGAAGTGGGAAGTGGCCTCGTTTCGCTCTTACTTGATGTGTAAGAATTATCTGATCCCTATCCTCAATATATTTTTCATATCAAAATCCTTAATGAAATTGGATACAAGTTGCTTGAATGAGTGTATAAAGGCTTCTAGGATTCTATAATACTAATCAAGGGAAATCCCTTCGAGGGTCTTTGGGAATATATTTGTGAAAACCACACCCCAAGGGAGTAAATCTTTAATGGAATTGACATATGACTTAATATAAGCATTGGGGTCTCCTTCTCCCTTAAAATTTCAAGATATGGCAATGGCCGTGGGAGCATGAAACCTTGTATTGTAAAGCCTAGAGATTCTTTTAGATATTCAGGGTAAGTACCCACTGCATAAGATTCAACCATTAACGATTCTTGATGGGGAGGAGTGTTGCATCATGTTGCATTGGTGGTTGTTTTCATTGATTTCACATGGAATTGATGGCAAAGGAGAGTGCAATAGTATGCATATTAGGTAGTAGTCAATGGTGCTTAGTGGTTCAAGTGGTTTTAGATAGCTTCAAACATGTTTCGAAAGTTGGTTTCAAGGAGTTACAAGCTCATGTTGGCGGGTGATTGGTTTCTCGAAGAAAAATTACATGTTAGTTTTCTTCATTAAGAGGGTCTATAGGTCAGAAATAGTGTTGCAAGCATAAGCAAGAGGTCTCACAGGGTGTATCGGTCATTTGGAAGAAGTTGCAGTTCAAATTGGGCCATTTAGGCATGTTTCTAGTACCTGATAAGGTGTGAAGAGTTGGTGCAGGTCATGAAATGTTCATAAGAGCATGGGAGTAGTTTTGAAATAGTGTCTACAACATGTGTGAGCAAAAACAAGGCTCAGTTTAGCCCCAGGAGTAAAATTTCAAAATTACACAAAAGTTGGCCTTGATAATTGATAGTGCTAGTAGAGGTAAATGAGATGGAATAGGAGAGTTTAGGAATATATGTGGAAAATGGGATTATTTACCATGGATTAGGGTGAGTTTTGATGCTCCAGGAAAAATTTCATTAGATTTTGAGAAGGTATGTGGAAGTTATGTTAGCTTTTCTAAAACAAGATTTTTGGAAATTGAATAAAAAGTTGCCTAGCTTCTTAACGCTCAAGAAAAAATATAGTGCATCCTTTGGATAAATCATAGAAGTAATTTTTGTAGAGGACTCTAGGCTTGAGATAGTGCAAAAAGTTTCAGGACATTTGGACATGTTTTAAGAAAGTTGTGAGCATTTTTCGAGACAGGTTTCTTTTCCTTCCTGGCATGTGCTCGAGTCTTAAAGGTCAAGTTGAGTTGTGCTTTTCTTTAATCAATATTTTTGGTGTTGAAAATTATTAGGAACCTTTAATAATCCCTTCATTCTCTAATGATGATAAACACAAGGTGTCAAGGTGAGTTTCTTAGGTAAATCCTTTAGTGGTCATGGAATGACAAGTTTTCTCTCTCAAGTTTGACTGGCATAATCTTGTACAACACCCCAACAATATTGAAATGTTTACAATAATTTCCTATACCTTATTTAAAATTAATTTTCAAGGTGCTTGATCAATTGAGGTGGTTGTTTGGTGAAGGTCAAGGTGTGAAATCATCCTCTCTATGTTGTCTTGGAGAGTGAAGTCAAGAAAGCATGCCTCAATCTCCCATGGAGTCACTATCCTGAGGTGTTTAACTTTTTTTCTTTCTCTTGATCATAATTGATCTCATATACAGAGGCTAGAGCAATCTTGTACATCACCAATGTGGAGATTTTGGGAAAAATGATGAAGTAGTTTTTTTCTTGCTTGGTGACAAGGTTCTTGAAGTAAGTTCATGGCACAAGCTTGTAAATCAGTGAAATATGTTTCTTAAGTGTTTTTCATGAGGTATCAAGTGGTTGAGAACACCTATGGAAGGTGTTGAAGTCCTTCAAATCCATCCACAAGTCTCAAAAGGTGAAAAACCAAACTAAATGCTTCCACAACCAAGAACACTTACACTTTACCAGTATGTACCCTACAAAATTTGATTTATGGGAGCATATGGAGATGTTTTAAGATTGAAAATTGATTTAGAGAGATGGAGGTTGATCCCATGGAGTTTCAGAAGAAATAAGTTTTGAATTTCACTCAAAAACGAAGAAGAAATCCATTTTTTCATGTTCTCGGGCCTTTATAGTCTGGTTACCTTGATATAGGGTTTTTGAAATATTGTTTTGATCAAATAAAACCTTTCCACCAACCAAAGCTCAAGAAAATTTATAGGAATATTTGTGGATCCCATACGCATTGTTTAAAAAATGTTTGGAGAGTTTTCATCATGTACAGTGGAGAATTTTGTGATAGTCGATCGATACAATCGTTTTTACCATGAAAATTGTGTATCTTCAAAATCACGTAATTTTATGCAAATTAAGCTTAGTATTTTTTGAATCATGCTATTAAAAGGATGAAAAAACATTGGAGGGAATGTTATGAGTTTAAATAATATCTTTTCCTACATAAGTGTAAGAAATTCATCTACAAGATTCTCAGTATCGTGCATATTCACAAGAAATCTCAAACTAGTGCAAATTTTTGAGAAGACGGTGAGTCATTTTCAGTTTCAAAATATTTCAACTTCCTATCTACTCGAAGAAGAAAGAAAAGAGACATGGTGTTTGTCCTTACATGAGTCTTTTATTTTTGAGCTTCCAAAGTGAAATATGATGAGTTTCATAAGTCTTCAAGTTGAAAAGTAAAATAAGAAGTTAAAAAGATTAGCTTGAATGAAATGGTGAAGAAGTTTGAATGGTGAAGAATTGTAAACGACATTGAGTCTTTTATGTAAGTGTTTGAAAACAGAGTTTGTGGTGTGATTGAGACAAATTCAAGAAGAATATAGTCTTGAAACAAGAATGTAAGAAGCAAAGTGAAAAGAAAGAGAGATACAATCTCAAATTAATACAAGTTAGTATAAGACAATGATAAAAACTTCTAACAATCCCAAAAACCTTTAAATAAGTGTATGATCAGGCTTGAAATGATCTAAGACATTGAAATAAAAAAAGTGAATATATTGAATTAGGAAACAAGTAAGATGAAGGCATGAAAGGAGAATTGAAAAAGAGATATTGTGAACACTCAAACAAAGTAGTAAAAGATATAAGGACAAAACAATGAATAACCAGAGAAGATGTTTTTGTTGAAGTTTGAGGATAAGATTTTATTTCAAACAACAATTTGGGGTGAATAGGAGAAATCAATAATTGGCAAAATAGAAGAGTTGAAATTTTGATGAAATTATAGAAGGCTAGTTTGTATATTCGAGTCACAATCGGGGTGCATGCAGCATATTGAAAGAAAAGGAAACTAGGAGAAAAATAGGAGAAGTTAAGCAAATATAGAGGTCATCATCAGTTGTGAGAGATAACAAGAAGAGTGTGACCAAAATTCAAGAACAAGACTAAGTAATAGCTTAGCACATAGGGGTTGCATCCTCCTTCTAAGTAGAACTTAAAAAGATTAGTTACAATGATTAAACTCAAGGGAGTTGTTGCTTCCTTGAAATTTGTAGCTTGTAGAAGGTCAGTAGTTGCTGACTGAATTATCTTGGGGTTGTTGCCTCAAAATTTGAGTTACATCTCAACTTGAAATCATTATAACATACAAGACAAATTTTCCAAAGCTAGTTCTCTGATTTCAGTGGGTTTTCTCCCTTTTGGGTTTCCCACCTAAATATTGTGTACTATCTCTCCTTCATTTGTTTGTGTATGGTTTTATATTCTTGATCCTAACAAGTTTTTTGAAGTTGAAACATCTAAAAAGTTTAAGAAGACACTAGTTCACACTCCCTCTCGTTGTCTAATTTTCCAACCCTTAAAGAGGTGGAACATGAGTTTGATAAGGTGTAGTGTAAGCATTGGTTGGGCATAAGGAACCCCTTGTTGTTGAGTATAAGGACCAGGGAAAGAGTACATATCCGTATGAGGATAATTTGAATACATGTGTACGTAAGGGGAAAAACTATGATATGGGCTTGTGGGCACAAAACCAGGGAGTGTCACATTGCTTGAAGGATTGAAATTTGAGAATGCACTTTTGGTTGGCCCTTGTGTAGATTACACATAAGAGGGATGAGGGGCCATTCCCAATATTCCTAATCCTGTAAGGAGGTCACAAAGGCTAGGAAAAACCATGTAAACCTGTGATGGTGGTTATTGGTAGGTATTTGTGAAGGGTTATAATTTTGCTTCTAAGCATGATGAGAAGCATCCAAAAATTGTGTAGGCTATGAAGATTGAGAAATTTCTAATTCCTTGATTCTACCCACCAATGTTGAGATTACATCACTAGGTGAAGGTTGTGAATTTTTTTAGGCATATGTTAGACATTGTTGGGTTGCAAAGGTATATGATACCTTGCTATAAATTGGTCATTTGTAGACCTCACCTTTTAGGTGTTTTTTTCTTAGGTGGGGGTGGGGGGTGGTAGAATTGTTCTAAAGAAGGACGTCTTTATATCCTTGCATCCTATCTAAGGATCCTTCTATAACATTAAGATGGTCACCACTTTGGGTGAGACACACTAAAAGTTCATTGTCTAGTGGGAAATAGGAAGAATAGGAATCAGACTGCATATTGATATGAGGTCTAGATAAGACCCATGGATAAAAACCATGTTCTCTTATAAATGTCATGTTATTGGAGTTTGAGCACTCTAGTTGTGCACTATAGTTAGGTTGATCTATCTATTAAATTCTAACTAACGAATTAGTGTTAAATCCCTGTTGAGGGGGCGTATGAGGAGATATTAATTTTTGTGAATAGTTGTGAGTCCACCCAGACAATGAGGGAGACTCTTGCATATTAATCTAGTAGGAATAGGCTTCAAGACCTAAAATAGGCCTTCCATACTCCTAACCCGACATATTCAGGGGGGTGTATAAACATCCACAGAATAATGGGAGAGGGGAAGGGTGGATGAAAGAAAAGAAAAGAAAGAGGATACAAAAAGGAACTAGTCCTTCATATCGGGTTCACCAATTTTGTTCGCTTAAAATCAACATGTGATTTTAGACACATGTGACCTCCTGAGGTTGTCTAGGGATAGGCATAATTAGGTGAATGGAATGGTAGTATGATGGGTAAATAGGATGTAGGTGGGATAGATGGGATAAGTGATAAGAATTCAAGGCAACAAATGTTTTTAATCGACAAGATGGGAATTTTTCATTAAGAGAAATGAATTCTTGTCTAACTTGTTCATGGGTGATGCTACGATCGTAGATGATTGCTATACGTAAAGCGTGGTCAATATTGGTAGAACCGAATCGACCCAAATTGGTATTCCTCTAGGTATTCCTCCCTAAAGAGGGTCATAAAATAACAAGAAGGAATGTGAAATAACAAGTCAAGGATCGTGAAATATAGTCTCTACCTAGTTAGTTCACCTAGAATTCTTTGGCGCAAGTATCTACTTCGTCATTTAAAGTAAGGATTTGGTGAACAATATCATGGGGATTAGGGTAGTTCTAAAGATAAGATGATGTAAGACTTGGTCAATGTCCATGTCATACATGTGTCAATTTTTGTTGCAACACAACTAGATTGCAAACCGTAAGTCATGGTTGTTGTATACACTTTGGATGGTCATATGGGAAAAAACTAAATATTTACGAAATAAACAATTAAGCTAGAAACCAAAGGGATGAAGCTAAGATCTGGTAGCCTAGACCACTATGGAAATGAGGGTACTTCTTTCATTCCAAATCTAAATTAATCTAAATTCCTACTTTTAAATAAACAAAGCAAACAAATCTAAATTAAATAAAAGTTGATGGATTTCCCCTTTTAATTCAATTAAATATGATTGCAAGTATTTAATTAAAGAAACATAAAACAAACTATCTAATTATTTTTGGTATTTTCAGAGAAGATTTTAAATGCAATAAACAAAATAAATCTAATTAATCTTCTAATCTATGTTTTTGTGTTTTTTGTTTACTAGAAATAAAATAAAACTAAATATACAAATAAAAGACAATTCTTAGAAATTAAATAAATCCTTCTTCTAAAATAAACTAAAACAAACATGGAATAGCTAGATGTGGCTATTCCTCTGCATTCATAGGATATGGGAATTGAATCTACCTTAAAGAATAATTATTATAATTTGTAATTGTGGATATCCACTTCTTCTAATTGCTTCAACTCAGAATCACGAGAAGAAATAAATCTTCTCAGAAGAAATTTCCTCTTTCCCTTGAGATTTACCCAGTGAAATAAATAATTTTCATAGGTAATTAGTAATGAAGCAGAAAAATAACAAGAATAGATACAAAAGCTTCCTCAAGCTTCTTTCCCTTGCATATCCACAGGGATAAGAAGGGAAGAAGTTATCAACAAAAGTTTTCTCATACACACACAAATCTAGTAATGAAGAAATTGAAATCTACAAATACTTTAAAACAAAGAAGTGAAGAAATTTGTGAATGGGAACTTCCTCTAAATCATTTCTGGTAAAATCCATAGGGGATAAGACAAGAATCAAATATCGGTGGAAGCTTCTTATAGATAAATAAAGAAACTATGAATTCTACTTGTTAAAAAAGTTTATTGCTTCTTTTGATTTAACAACAATATTCTAGAATAAAGCTTTGAAGAAATTGAAGTAAATCCTCAACTTGGTTACTATAGAAATGTGAAAAATTCCAAGTTTGGTGATGGTTCTGCTATCTACTCATCTTCCTTTATAGGGATGAGAGTCTAGGTGATCCAGGGAACAATGTTGGTTGTAGAATAAATCAAGAATCAAGAAGATTTTGGATTACACCGTCGCAGTAGTCCGTCACAAATGTAAGTAGGAAGTAAAAATAAATGCTCTGTGTTGGTTTTTAATTCTTAGTAAGATTTCAGTAGAGAAGTAACAATGTAATCCAAATAAAAATATCTCACCCATGCTTCCGGTTAAAACATGGATTTTATAGAAAAATGGAAGGGAAGAAGTCTAGCACACTTGGCAATAAAAAATTTCCAAATCACCTAAAGAGAGGTATTCAACATTCTAATAATAGTAAGTAGAGAAGAAGAGTTCAATACATATCCAAAAATCTTGAAATCAAGGGAAATGATTAAGAATCATGTGAGAAAGACACTTAGAAGCTTACAACACGTGTTCGTAACATACGGTTTGGAGTCTTGGATTAATGTGAATAGAACCACCGTCCAGCACAGATCAATGGTTACGCAACCACCATGGCGATTACATAAGTTCTAATCTAGGAAGACTAGTGGTTACATAATTACCATGACGATTGCAGAATAGGCATGGCGGTTATATGACTTAAAGTCACAACAACCAAGGAATAAGTAGAAAATGGATTGAAAAGATAGAAAACTTTGGGGAGGGGATAAACAAAGTAAAATAAAAATGCTAAAAGAAAAAGGAGAGGATCTCGAACTTCATCGTTGTTCTATAAAAGAGATTTATCATCACATGATATTTTTACTATATCCATCAATGTAGCACCATGTAATTTTGGATGCATACAATACCCTTCATAACTACATCATTAAGTATACAGTGTCAAAGTTTTCTTGCGTGGATGAATCCTAGTTTAATTTATTCCATGAACCGTGGGGATATTATTTGAAGAAATTTCCATTGGAGATCAATAATCTTATGGTAGATTTGGTAATTGAAAATTTACCTATAGATGGCTAATTATCCCATGCAAGTGATAAGTACACAAGGGAAGGGAAAGGGAGGAAAAATTTATTACACCATGGATTCCTTTGATGAGTGCACATTGAGAAGGCAGCAATATGAAGAAGCTTGACGAAAGGAAATAACTAAAAGGTAAATACTTTAGAGGGAAGATTTAACCTTAGGAATTGCTACAAAAAACACAAGAATTGGTTATGATATGAGGGAGAAAGGAGAAAAGAATAGTACTAAGATAAAAATAAAATGTGTGTCGAGATAATAAAAACTCAAGAGGATGGGAAAGCATAATAAAATATGGATGGAATCCTTTTCAAACCTCTTGTGTCTAATTATGCGACTAGATCCCTTAGAATAGAAAACCAAGTAATTATTGAGAAAGATAGTGATGAAGTGGTAAATACAAAAAAAGGAAAGGAAGTTTTGGATAGTGGATTTTCATTTAACTTATAAAAGGTTACACTAACACCAAAGAGAATACAATTCAAATTTGACACTTTTGAAGTGTGTAGATTTAGAATGATGAGTGGTAATCAAACAACTCAAGCACCAAGAGGTGGGTAGGGAGGCATGCTAGGAAGTGACGTGCTTGTACAAAAATTTAATATTTTAACTTTTCCAAATGCTAGTTGTGGAGGAAGCGGAGTATTTGGAGCACCTATAGAAAGCACTACAATCCAAGGAAGAATTGCAACTAATGCACCATAGATGTTGGAACCCAACATATTTTATGATATGTTGCTATACTTACTAGAGTATCATGATGTGGAAAATATTCCGGATCATTTACATAAGAGTGAAATAATTTTGCACACAAAAGGAATTAAATCTCATGAATATAAAACATTCCTTTTTCTAAAAATTTCCTAGATCGAGCACATACCTAGTATAAAAAGCATGATCTAAAACAAGTAGTTGTAGAATATAAACAAATGAAGGATGCCTTTTTGAAGGAATTTGATATACCGAATTTTGAGAAGAAAATAATATCGACGATTAAAGAGATCAAACAAGAGCTCATTGAAAGTGTGCACGTGCATGATGCATATTTCACAACATTTATCTCCATGTTCTCCTATGAGATCTATCTGACCTAGCACACATAATGGTTACTGGGGGGTTTCTTTTTCCATTCATATGCATGCTATCACATATTACATTCACAGACCCATGATATGAATTGGAAGGACCATTGCATGAATTCTTTTTGATAGTGTATATACTATAATAATCCCATTTATAGAACCACATATTGCTTCTATGGTGATTGAAGTGGAAAATTTAGCTTTAAATAATGTCAAGGAGATGCACAATGGAATTCAGTGTGCAAATTAAAAATTAGATGGACATACAACGACTAATTTTCCTCCTCGTAGTGTCAAAAAAATTCTTATGGCTTGTGATATTTGTGGGGATGGGCATAATTGTATAAAATTATCATTATTAAAATGCGCGCTTCAAAAAAAAATAATATTACTATTGTAAATTTTATGATGTGTATGCACACAAAACTAAAAATTTATGCATTATTAATTAGATACATGAGGTGAAATAATAAGGGTTAAGACACCCCACCATAGGTAAAAATCATGAAGATTATAATGGAAATGTGTGTGGGTGAAGTCACAAAAGAGGAAAATAAGGGGGGGGAACATTTATGCCAAGGACTTGTTACAAGTGTAGATTACCGATCACCCGAGACTTATCTACTAGGACTTATCAACACAACACATGAATACACCATCAATGCCCTTCTTGTATATACCATTATCCCATAGAACGTATCTTGTATACCTTAATTTAATTGTCCTCTTTTCTTTTTGGCTCAAATGCGGGGAAATTTTCCATAAGTTAAAAAGAAAGTGATGTCTACATACCATTCATCGGTTGTGCTTACAAAAAGCACTATGGGAAATTTTGAAGAAGTATCTTTAGTTTCTTTGCATTCTGTCTCAAACTTTTTTTGTAATTAATTAGCACATGCCTCTTCCTCGTACCAACTTGGTAGGTCTGATGTCCAAGTCATATTCTTGGAATTTGGCTATCCAGTTACCCCATTGACTACCCAACTCTTGTTGAGTCAAAATGGACTTAACTGTAGTATCAGGAATAGAACGAGAGTGTGAGAACTCAACACATAATACCTAAATGCTTCACTGCTCTTACCACTGCATAAGCATGCTTTTCAATTTGTGAAATCTTCAATTCATGTTCCTTTAGTGGGTAGCTCATGAAAGCAATGGGAGCTTTGATTCCTTCTCTATTCTCCTACATCAGGATGGCTGATACTATATGTGTGGAAGCATAGTTGTACATGATGAAATCCTTCTTGAAATCTGGCATACCAAAATAGGAGCATGAGCAATTTCTCTTTTGAATTCTTCAAAATAAATTTTCCCTTCAGTGCTCCATCAAAATGGAGTTTTACCTTTCATCATCCCAAGGATATCCTTGGTTTTATTGGCAAAATTAGGTACAAATCTTCTTAGGAAATTGACCTTTCTGAAAAAGGAATGCACCCCAGTTTTCTTGTAGGTAGAGTAAGACTTTGGATGGCCTTCACCCGCTCTGGGTCGATCTTAGTTCCTTCTTTAGTCATGATATGACCCAAAAAAATTTCTTCATTACTTTGAACATGAAATTTTAGGATTTAATGAAATCCCATGACACCTACACCTTAAGAGTACTCGATCCAGATGATCATAATGATCACTTCACTTTTAGAGAAGACTGTCAAGTCATCCAAATATACAACTATGACCTTGCCCATAAAATATCTAAAAGCTAAGTCCATAGCTCTTTGAAACGTGGCTCTAGTGTTAATCAAACCAAAAGGCATCCTCTATACGTAAAGGACCCCATGGGGTGGTGAATGTTTTATGTTGATCTTCAGTGGCTACCTTGATCTGATTATACCCGAAAATCTATCAAACATGGATAACATTTCTGATCTAGTGACAGTCTACAATACTTGATCCATGATAGGAAATGGGTAATTGTCTTTCAACGAAGACTAATTAAGGTTTTAGAAGTCAACACAAATATGAATCTCACCATTCTTCTTTCTGATAAGGACAATATTAGCAACCCAGGTAGAATGATGAATTGGGAAGATAATCCTTGCATCTAACATCTTTTGAATTTCTACAAGGATAGTCCCTGAGATCTTTAGGTTATAATTCTTTTGCTTCTGCCTATAGGGTTTAACCTCAGGATTCAAAGGGATGCTATGTTGCAAATCATTGGGCTTGAAAGACTTTAGATCCACATACGACCATGCTAGGACGTCCATATATCTCTTCAGAGTGAAGTGAATCTTTCTTTCTCCTCCGGAGAACAACATTTCCGATGTTTACCATCCGTGGTTGGTTAAAAGAGCCCATATTAACTTGATCTACCTCTAATGAGGAAGCACCTTCATCTTTCCTTTTATCCTAAATGAAATGGTCATGCTTGTCAAACAGACCTTCTAGAGAAACTAATCCCTTCGGAATCTTATTGCCTTTAAGCTGGATGAATTCACCATCAATCTCTTGATATGAATTTGAGACGGACTCATGAAAAGCTGATTCTGATCCTTCAAAATAAAGCTCACTAAAATTATCATCTTTCTCAAGAAAAGACAATATCTTATTGATCATCATTGAACACTTGCCAATGTGCTTTGCATTATCGGGAACACTTGGACGATACACAATTTCAATGGTATATGTATCCTGTTTGAACTTTGGGTGAGGAAGGAGAAGAGATGTAGGCATGGCTAAAGAATCATATTTATCGTTGTGATCTCTCAAAACTACCTTAATGGAAAAAGTATTAAAGCATTCTATGTTGTCCCACACCTTGTTCTTGTAATGTCTTAGGCGATCATTTTTCACTTGGTAGATCCCCTTTACTTGATTCACAATCAACTTAGAATCTCCCTGCACTCTAAGAATTTGGATGCCTTTTTTCCTTACCATTTTTAATCATAATAACAGAGCTTCATATTCAGCCATGTTATTAGTATTGTCAAATTGCAGCTTGAAGGCGAAGGGAAAAATATCAAAATATGGAGATATAAGAACCACACCAGTGCCTGACCTAGTAGTTGAACAACTCCTGTTGAACTCAAGGGTCCAAAAAACATTAGGATCTTCTTCCTTAACTTCTAGATAGGGCACCTCAGATGCCATGAAATAATTACCCAAGCCTGCATCTTCGAAGAGAATTTGGGCCTTGGGGTCATCTAATTTAGTAACCAGGTACTTTGCTTGTGCTTCGAGGTGGAGGACATGAGGGACTCAATTTACTGGAATTTTATATTTTTTCCAGTCCATATTGATTTCTCCTCCAACATCTTTGCAAAAACCTCTTCCTAAGAGAATACCATAAGCAGTGGGATATCAGCAACTAGGATAGTCATTTTTACTCTCTTTTCAAGGAATGCAACAAATGCAAACTGTGCATCCTTGATTTGGCCAATCAAGGGGACTTGTTTAGTTTCCATGGAGTAACACCGCCCATAAGATTTAGTCAAGGTAAGTCCAAGGGCATGGGCTACTTTTTTGGGCATTACGTTATCAAAGGCTCTGAGTCAATTATGCAATTGCTGAGTTTAAAACCATTTATAAGTAAGGACAAATAAAATGGTTCAATCTTTCCCAAAGAAGTAGCAGAGGTCATATTACTTTGAGGTAAAGGCTGAGTGGGGCTAGGAAAAATGAATTTTGAAGATGAAGGGATAAGCAGCCTTACTTCTAATGAATTTTGTAAGTTTCTCAAATTGTTTAGGATTTGACCAAGGTACTTTTCGCTTCCGACATTTGGATTTTAGCTTTCTTTGCATGATCAATAATGTCAAAAGTGGTATATGAAGGAATAATGGTGGGCTCAGTTCTAGTTACACTGGTCTGAGCTGAGGTATTGGCCTTGGGGGAAGGAGAAAGAGAGTTAGAAGATGAAGTTACCTTTTTAGTTGTCTCCTTTTCAGTTTGCGCTGAGATAGGAGAGCCTCTTTTAGCCATAACCATGTGAGATTCTTTACTTTTATCCTTAGAGCCTTCAACCAGATTTCTGGGGTTCTGGGATTGAGATCGAGTGAAGAATACAAATGATTGACCATCATGCTCACCTTTGTATTCCTCATATTCTAAGTACCCAATGCTGGAGTCACTAGTTGAATCCTCAAAAGACTCATCAACATATCCTGAAGCTTCAAAAGCTTCATGAGAATCTTGGTCTTTTGGTTCTTCACCATCCTCAACTATTCCACTATTTCATTAATAGGACGAGCTTCAATGGCTAGCCTTTTCGGACCAGCAGTCAACCGATTCCTATCTATTGCAGGGCGCCATTGGTATTGTTGAAATTCCGTCTAGGAATATCCCGATAAGGAACGTTGGTCACTTTTTGAGACATTTGTTTCTTCAAAGTGATCAAGTCATTGGCCATCCTCTGAATCATAGGATTAGTAGTACTCTGAGAAGAACTCTAATTTTTAGGCTTAGATGAATCTCTTATGATCTTTCCAAGTTTAAATGAGATCATCTTCTATTTTAGTGGTCAGTAGCTTGAGCAGTGGCCAAATCGGGGATAACATACCTTCTTAATAAGAAGCTCACATCAGGGGGATGAGCATTGATGAAGAAACACTTTTGATTTTCAAGAGTGGGAATGACTAGATCTGGAATCTTACGAATCAACTTGTTGAATTTGGCTATGAAGTCCCGCATGGGTTCATAAGATTCCTTCTTCATATGTGTAAGTCAGTACTAATAAGGCATGAGAATCTTCAGCTGGTTTGAACCTTGCTTCAAATACGGATCTCATGGTAGCCCAATTGGTAATGCATGCATTCGGAAGATGGTAGAACCATTCTGCTACTACACCATGCAATGTCTCAATGAAGAGTCAAACAAAGACATCTTCATGAGAAACCCCAAGGATGCCACATGTGATAAAGAATGAAGTGATGTGTTCATCAAGGTGTTGCTTCCCATCACCGTTGAACTTAGGAATATTCTTACGAGATCCATGAGGTAGATCATGCAACGGTGGAGTTAGGGAAAGAGGACCAATAACTACACCCCAAGGCATAGGTTGTGCAGCCATCCTTCTAAATGAAGTGCATATAGGAATCTAAGTATTAGATAAGAATAATGCATGATAGGTGGCAGAAGCTTCTTGTTCTTGAGGAACCTGAGTTCTTCGGATAGGTGAATAACTTCTTACTCATATAGATGCAACACTATTGGGGGAAAGTCTGAAATTATGTTGTGAAGCATATCAAAGAATAGATTAGTTTCACCCTTGGCTCGGTTTGACTGAGTGAATATCTTTCTAGCCAGCTTGAATTAGAAAGTGGATCTTCTAAAAATAAGGCAAATACAGAATCACTAGACACCAATAGGATAAGCGTAGTCTTATCAATCCATATTCCCCAGTAGAGTCACCAAAAACTGTTGGTGGATATTTTTTCAGGCCAAAATATGAGGTTCAACCACAGTGCATGGGATCAAATCCCTCCTCAAAGACAAGTGAGGCTGCTTGTTTATTACTAATCTAAAACATAACAGAAATAATATATATAGTATCCACACTATTCTAACCATTGGGGTTGGGATACAATCCCGAAATCCATATCAACACGAAATGGAGATGTTACAACTTTAGATTAGAAATAATTAGAAGGGAAAATATTATAGATGAAACAAAGCAGGAAGGGAATGAGAGGAACGTATTTTCTTTCAAGCAAACACAGATCACGAAATACTTATACGAGTTTTAGATAATGAGTGTAATATTTTGAAACGATTAAAATGATTAAGAATACTAAACAAAGAATAGCTCAATATTTTGGACGTAAGAACAATCTCTCAAGATAGATGAATCCCACAACACAAAGTTTGTAAAATAACACCTATTTCTATTCTTCAATGATTAAAAAGAAAATACAAAGTTTTTCTTCTTCTTCACAATAGCTCTTAATATTAAAAAAATCTCTCATTTTGGAATGCACAAGCATCCCTTATTTATAATAGAGAGAGTAGAGAGAAAATAGGATAAATCCTAGAAAAGTATTTTAACAAGAGTTCTATTTTTCTTGACTCTCACGTAGGAGAACAAGTCAAAATTTGCTTCCTATGTGATGAAACAAAATGAAAAAGACATGACAATTTCTTGATAGAAATGACATGAAACATTATGTTTATTCTCGCTTCATCATCCTTGTCTTCTTCCAACTGAAGCCTACTTGTCTCAAAATTCTTGGAACTTCCGGATTATGCCCTGCATCTCATCTTCATCTAGCACACTAGAATAATCACTTAGGACCTCACAAGTTTCCTGAGTGTCACTTGCATTACCAGGAAGTTTCTTCAATTTCTTGTTGAGTTTCCTTAGTGATTCCAAAACGTTCTCGATCCTTATGAACTTATCAATGATTTCCAGATCAAAGACAAAAGTTGGCTCATGCTAAATTAATTCTTGAATTTTTTTATAGAGATCATCAATAGGTAGAATATTTGAGCTTTCATCCAACACCTTGGCGAAGATCCTGGATAGCTACTCTTCTATGTCATTAGTGGAATCAACCAACTGATCTCTAGATTCCCTCAATTTTCTACAAGCTTCAAAAAGAATCTTTACCTTGAATCTGATAGCTTTGGCTAGCTGGAAATGCTTATCCCCATGTGGAATGATTCCTTCTTCCATTAAGATCCGGGATGGAACTTGTTTCAGTGCATTGAGAGCTTCCAAAGTTAATTCAAGGTTCCTGACTTCCTATGAAAATTCATCATCCATCTTTTCACCATATTTCTTTATTTCCTCCAAGGATTTATAAACCTCCATTGTGTCATCTATGACCTCTCTTCCTTGTAGGAGTAGCCTCTTTATCCATTCTTCAATCGTTCTCCCCTTCTCGTTGATCTTTTCAATCATAGGCACCGATGAGAAATCGAACCTTATAGGAGTAGGGGTAGAAGATGATGGTGTTGACTGAGAAGGATTTGAAAGCTTGAGTAATACTTTCATCAACTGTTCAACTTTCTCCTTAAGCTCATCCCTAGCTTACCTTTGTTTCCTTCAGCTTTTGGCAAAGCATGTTCATGGCATCTTGTGCATCCTGTTGTGCTCCTTCTGTTGTTACTTTTCCCAGATCAACCCTTGTAATTTGATAATCGGTAACCACTATATCCTCCTTGGTTTTGTCACCTTGGGAGTGGAAATCTCTATAAAATTATGCCCTATGACATCCATTGAAACCCTTGAAACCGTTTTGGGTTTCTTAGCAGATTTGGCAGGAGAAGCCTTGAGTGAACTGAAATCAAAGGTTGGTAGGGGAACCACCACCTTCCTCTTCCTTGGGGTCTGATCAATTAACCATTGAGGTACAGTGGAAGAAGTTTCCCCAATCGGAGGTGTTATGGTTGTATCTGCAGGTGGAGGAAGATTTACTTGTGGAGTGGTAATGAGTGCAAGTGTAGTGACTGTGGGAATAGATTTAGGGAATGAAGGTGCGGAAGGAGGAGGCATTTCTATGGCCATCATGTGGGTCCAATAGAGAGAGGTGAGAGGTTAGAGAAAATGCTGGCCATGGATGATGAGAGTGGTGAGATGAGGAAGATTGGGAGAGAGGAGGTAAAGACTCTAAAGTCAAAGCTTGAGAAGCAAGAGAAAGACTTACTTCCGATGAGCAATCAACAAAAGGAGAAACAAGAGGTTGACCAACCTCAATTTCTGAAATAATTTCTCCTTGTTCTGGTGGAGGAGGTGAATCCAATATCTCAACTATTTGTGTAGGAGTAGTAGATGATTCGGCCCCTTTCTTTTCTCCTTTTCTGACAAACTTAAACTTTATTTTCCTCTTGGTAGGGATTTTATCCTTTTCCTTCTCTCCCTTGAGGGTCCCACTTCTAAAGTAGCTATTTTTGAAAAGAATTTTTTCCTCATAACTCATTCCCCAGGAAATGAGCCATGCCTTAGTGTGGACAAGAGTCTAAGAAAATATTTCAATAATAGAAGTTTTTTCAAAGCAACATACCAATCAATGGTTGGGAATCCAAGTTGGTCTCCATCTGACTGTTCATACCTAGGTTCTAGAACACTTTCATTGTCCATGGTGCCTTCAAGGATATCAGCTAGATCTAACATTTGAATTTCTTCAAGTGTCAGTCTACTGTTGTCTTTTCTTCAGATGGCAACTTCATCACGAAGATCAACCCAAATATCTTCCATAATGGGCACATGTAGGTACAAGGTTCCATATGACTTGAGGACTCCTCGGATGTTGAATCCCTCCCTCATCTTCATGTGCTTATTCAATTTTTCTTAAAGCTCGTGCACCACATTCTTGGCCTTAACCATGGTGGAACATGTATACCTTCCAATGGAAATGGGGAAGGAGATGGTGGCTTTGTGCCTACTTTGTTGGAATTTGTGAAAATCCAACAATTGTTTGACCAACTCCATAAGGATCAGTTTGTCACCTGGGAACCAGGAAAATAGAAAGGATTACCATGGAACCTTACCACCTGAAGATAAGTAAACTTATTGAATTACAAGAAGATGTAACCCCATTTTGACACTTTTGTCCATGCTTCATCGGAAACCCTTCTCTTCCTTAGATCAGGATCCAATCTACAAATGTTTTCATAGAAGAAGGCATCATTCACTCTTCTAAATTGGTCTTTAGACCCTTTTATTATCAGTTGTGGGAAGTACCAATATATGTGTTCCATTTCTTGGTTTCCCTTTGCATCCATCCCTGGATAGTTTCTCATGCCTATTGCCACATAGGTGATGTATGACATCATATAGAACTTGTCAGTAGACAAGACCGTTTTCATTTGGGATTCTATCTCATTACTTATTAGGCTACCCCAATCAATCCCTTGGTCATTTTTCTTTATGACAACCATGAATTGGTACATCCACCCTTGAAATTCCTTCAAATCTAGGAGCCCAAATAACCAGCTCAGTAAGGTGATGATATCATTGAATTCAAGGATAAAATCACTTCTAGAGACCGACTTGGGAAACCTAGAAATAACTGGCTTAGCCTTGATCAAGAACTTCTTATTTACATGCTTGATGAAATCTTCTTGATCTTTTTCCTAGGCCTTTTGTGTTGACTTAAGGTCTAAATCAACATATTCCATAAAGTTTGGAAACTTTAGGAGTTGATCAAAGTAATCTCTATCTAATTTCACTATAGATTCCCCTGCTTGATTTCTCACTGAGCGGGAGGCTGAGTCATAGTGGGAAGAAAAAGCTAGGATGAATTTAGGGCATTGAGTTGATATCAGAAATCCTACTGCGAGAGGGAGACTGCTGCTAGCTATTAACTTCATCCATGAATTCTAGAAGAATCTGTAATTCTTTTCCAGAAGTCTTTCATATCTATATTGTTGAGCTCTGTGTCCCGGATGTCATAATTACATCTTACATAAGAAGAAGACTCCATCTTCTGGTACTTATACTTCATCTTTCTTGACTTATCTGACTTATCCTTAGATGGGCTAGGGTCCGACATGAGGAGTCTTGAAAATTCCTTGATGACTTCTGGAAGAGTAGTCGGGTGTGAAATCTTGTTGGACAAGTGCATAGACCCGACACACCATTCGGGTTTTGAAACTTGCAAAACACCTTCAAAACCTAATAGACTGGATTGTATGTCAGAAATTAGGCTATGTCAAACACCAATGGAAACCTAAAAACTGGTGGATTTTGGAGGATGTCGGGCACCTTGAGAAACCCGAAACACTAGCGGGTGTATGTCGAAAGTTAGGGCATGCGACGCATCGATCGAAAAACCTGACACAAGGTGGAAGTGAGATGATGTTGAGCGGGTAGAGATACTCGACACACCACGGAACTTGGAGGATGTTGAACACCTGATAAGAACCTGACACAAGGTAGAAAAAGTGAAATGTCGAGCAACCTACAAAACTCAAACAAGGCAAAAATTGGATGATGTCGAGCACCCTGCAAAACCCGAAACAAGGTATATCGGGTTTCTGATCTGTCAGATCATGAAAAATCCCCATCTCATGATCACTTAGGAATTTTTAGAACCTTGAAATCCACAACTTACAACAAGTAAATAACCTAAGGGGTAAATTCCAAATGAGATCCCTCATGAAAAAGACAAGAAACAAGAAAAACAACCTAAAACCCTAAAACAATAAAGAAGAAGAAAAAGAAAAGAAAACCCCAATCAATCCCTTCACAAATAACCCAAAAATCTTCAAAATATAAAGAAGAGAAGAATACCTTCAATTAGATCAAAAATGATCAAGAATGGATGGTGAAATCGATCGGGAAGCTCAATCAGGTCTGGAGGTGGAAGAAGCATGCACATAAATCCAACACATCAAAAACATACCAGGTAACAAATGACGTGGAAAACCACCTATTTATAAAACCCTAACATTAATTACACCTCACTTGATGCGTGTGCCAACTACCAGACAACTGGACATTAATGACATATCATCATGCGTGGAGCATCCGAAAACCCGACACAAAGGGTTTGGTTTAATTTGGGTTTCGGTTTTGGAAAACATGAAGCATGACACATGAGATGTTGAGATGCTTCTAAGTCCCGAAATCCCGACACAAAGGCTTCATTCGGGTTTCGGGTTTGGGAATCACATGACATGAAACATGCATTGATAAAGCATGTTTTGATGCTTGGGGTTCTAAAAACCCGACACAATGCCAAGACAATCGGGTTTCGGGTTTCGGGGAACATCGGACATGTAACATGCAAGAAACATGCTTTCATGCAATGAAAACCCAAAAACCCAAAAATCTCCTTCAAAGGGGAATTTTAAGAGATATGTCCAAAAATTTTCTATGGTTATCTTATTTTTAGCTGGAATCACTAAAACGAGATAACAATTTGAGACTTAGAAGTGATTAAATTGGATAAGGTAGATAATTTTATAGCATTAGTTGGTAGACCATAGATGCTATGTAAACACATTGACATGCACATTAAAAGGCTTTACATAAACCCCAATCAATCCCTTCTCAAATAACCCAAAAATCCTCAAAATATAAAGAAGAGAAGAATACCTTCAATTAGATCGAAAAATGATCAAGAATGGATGGTGAAATCGACTGGGAAGCTCAATTGGGTCTGGAGGTGGAAGAAGCATGCACAAAAATCCAACGCATCAAAAATGTACCAGGTAACAAATGACGTGGAAAACCACCTATTTATAAAACCCTAACATTAATTACACCTCACTTGACACATGTGCCAACTACTAGACAACTGGACATTAATGACATGTCATCATGTGTGGATCATCCAAAACCCGACACAAAGGGTTTGGTTTAATTTGGGTTTCAAGTTTTGGAAAACATGAAGCATGACGCATGAGATGTTGAGATGCTTCTAAGTCCCAAAATCCTGACACAAAGGCTTCATTCAGGTTTCGGGTTTCGGGAATCAAACGACATGAAACATGCATTGGATAAAGCATGTTCCGATGCTTGGGGTTTTGAAAACCCGACACACTGCCAAGACAATTGGGTTTCGGGTTTCGGGGAACATCAGACATGTAACATGCAAGAAACATGCTTTCATGCAATGAGAACCCGAAAACCCAAAAATCTCCTTCAAAGGGGAATTTTAAGAGATATGTCCAAAAATTTTCTATGGTTATCTTTTTTTAGTGGAATCACTAAAAAAAAGATAGCACTTTGAGACTTAGAAGTGATTAAATTGGACAAGGTAGATAAGTTTATAACATTAGTTTGAGATTGCGGTGCTATGTAAAAACATAGACATGCACATCAAAAGGCTTTACATAAACTTCAAAATGGTACACATTGCATGATAATCCTGATGGATCCAAGATATGGAATACATATACAATATTAAAGCTAAAGGATTGGAAATATTTAAGTTAAATCAAGATGGATTTTTAGAGTGGAATAATCAATCTCGGATATGTAACTAGTGCAACATGTGATAATTGGGCACATGGCTTATATGAATTGATTGGGTGGGATTGTGGTGTGGTAAATTAAAGCCCGAAACCATGTATTAATGGGATATCCATCTCAACATGGATGCATGTGGGGAAATTAAAAAGGAAAACGTATCTACAAGGTTAAGTTATCAATGCGAGTAAATATTCAAGAATATCTTAAACAATAGAGATGTATATTCCCATAGAAAAAGTGTACATAAATTGTATAGTATATATAGTTAGGGCTAAACAAAAAAATGGTGGGCCACTAACCAACCAAACTTAAAGACATGGAATCAAGTAAGCAAGGCTATGCATGTTATATTTGAACAATGGAATCACATGTAAATGATCCCTAGTTACAAGTGGTGTAATAAAACTAGAGGACCACCTAAGATAGTGTCAACAAAGCTTAGAGCTCAGGATCCATAAGTCTCAAACAAGAGTTATTGACTCACGATTTCTATAATACCTTTAAAATTTGGGCATGTGTGTGTTATGTATATTGTGAGTCACACATGGGAATGTCTAGTTATGAGGATTTAAAAGTTAATTTTGTGCAGATGTTATATTTTACATCTAAGATGTCTAGGTTACACCCTTCATTATAGATTATTAATAATGTAGTATTTGGTAATGAAGCTATAATGGAAGAGAAAATGTTAATACTTCACAACAAGAAGGGAATGACACTACCCAAAATGTTTTAAGAATAAATAAATGATATTGATTTTAGTGATGAAGACGAGACTATATGGATGGTGTGCAACTAAAAAGAAACAAAAAAATTGATTTTTCAAATTGATGAATAAAAATGCAAACCATTTAGATTTTAACACTCCATATGGATCCATGGATGTCATTGAAAATAAAAATACAAAAAGTGTGTCGTATAGTGATCCATTGAAATATTAAAAGGTAAATATTGGGATAGAAGAAGAACTAAAAATCACTACTATTGGAGACTATTAGTATGAGGTTGAAATCACTAAGATTTAATAATTTCTATGTGATTATGAAGGATTATTTCCAAAACCTACTAGGAAATGAAAGGATTTTATATGAAATTGGGAAATATGCACATAAAAATGTTCAAAGGTGCAAACCGGTATGCAAAATACCCTATCGCATGAATCCAAACTTACGAAAAATGTCAAGGAAGAGATAGATGGGATGTTGGCCATAGGAGTAATTGTACCCACAGAGGAGCCAAAGTGGATAATTCCAATGGTAATAAGAATTAATAAATATGGGTGCATAAGGATTTTTATATCACCATAAACTAAATTTCATGTGTAGTAAATCCATTCCCAATAGATTTTACAAAGGATATTATAGGAGTAATATGGAGAGAAATATACACATTTACAAATGTGTTTTTTTGGTACCACTAAGTAAATATATCTGAAGAGGACCACATAAAAACAATCTTTGTAACTCAATGTAGGTATTTCACATAAACAATAGTTATATTTGGATAAAGAATGCACCAACAATTTTTTCACGCATTATGGTATTGGTTGCATTTGAAGATTTCATCCTCAAAATTTTGAAGTCTATATAGATGATTGTACTATGGATTCATTAAATACCATTTTGAATTATTTCACCTTATGTTTGAGCACTTTGAATAATTGTAAATTTTTCTAAAACTCAAGAAATGTGTGTTTGCGACCCCTTTTGGATGTTATCGGCCACATAATTTACAAAATTAGGTTTCTTGTGATTCCAATGAAGATAATAGTGATACTAAAACTAAAGACCCAACAAACATAAAAGGATGTGCATTCATTTCTAGCACATTGTGGATATAATCAAAAGATCATTTGAGGGTTTGAAAATATAGTGATGCCTTGGTCCATTTGAGTGGGGCGAGATCAACAAAATGCATTTGATGAGTTAAAATAATGAATTTAAAGGGCACTTATCTTATGTTTCCTTGATTTAAATAAAAATTTTCATGCACACATGGATACATCAGAAAGAAAATTAGGAGTAATACTTGCACAATGAGGATAAGAAAATTTAGATCACCCGACCTTCTTTGCAAGCTAGAAATGAATGTGTGCAAAACATAACTATATAACTCTAGAGAGGGATTTAAATGGTATACGTGCTCCTAAAATTTAGATAATATATTTTGGAAACACCTTTTTTGTTTTGTACATATGATATGGAGCTAAAAATTTGGTAAATAAAGTAGTATTGCATGGGAACATACGTTGGTGGATAATCTTATTTTAAGAATTCCAATTCTTAGTAGTAGTGAATCCATGAAAGAATAATGTATGGATTGACCATCTCTTGTTCATAAATACTAAAGAATATCTAGACATAATTGAATATGTAATGCATGATACATAATTTTTACAAATCAAGAGCATTCCTAAAGAACTTAATGATATAACACTATTCCTTAAAAGGGGGAATTGCATCGGATAACTAGAATACATAGAAAAAGAAACAAAATGTTTTCAAGGCTACACCATATCAAATTATTAGTTGAGTGCTTTACAAAATGAGGTAAGATGAAGTAATAAGGAATTATGTACTAGAAAATGACCAAAAATACATCTTTAAGGAAGCACACGAGGGAATAACAAGTGGGCACTATGCCAATGATGTAATTACCCACAAAATTTTACCATCATGTTTATGATTGTAAAACATATTCCATGATGCAAAGGAATACATGTGCACATATGATGTTTGTCAACACATTGGTAAACCTATTATAAGATATGCATTTCCTTTGCGTCTAGTTGTTTCACAAGAAACTTTCAAAAACGAGCCATATACTATTTAGGGACAATAAATATTATTGCGCGTAGAAGTCACACACACTACATCATCAAAGGAACATATTATTTGACAAGGTGGGAATAAGCTACACCAACAAAACAATGGATAACAATCACAACAAAAAGATTCAGTTGGTAAAATATCATAAGTAGGTATGAATTTCCTTTAAGTATTTCCATTGATAGGGGGACTCATTTCCTTAACAAAATGATGCACATACTTTTAGAAGAATTTATGGTCACACACCATAATACCACTCCAATATAATCCATAAGAAAATGGGGCAGTTGAATCATTCAATAAGATATTAAGAAATACATTGAAAAATATGTACGATGTGGGGAAAAAGGACTAGGATGAAAAGGTATTAGTGTTTCTATGGGTGTATAGAACTACATATAAAAGTTTGAATATGGAAACACCTTTCTAGTTAGTGTTCAGAAAATAAGAATTGTTTCCTATTGAGTTCATGGCTACATCAATTTGGATAATGTGTGTTAAAAACTTGGATGATGAGGTGTCAATAACAAAGTTCCTTACTAAACTATTATAGTTGGATGAAATAAGATAAATGCAAGATGGAGACAAGGAGTGGAGAAAGTGCACTAGAAAACATGACATAGTAGATACATAAGGAACAAAAATTAATTATATGAGTGAAAGTGTTGCTTTATGAATCAAAGTTCACACAAGACCTTAGGAAACTTCAAACACATTGACTAGAGCCTTATTAGATACATGAAATTTTCCTAATGTGGTATGTAAGTTGAAGGACCTTAATGGAGAATTCCTACTAGGCCACTTAAATGGAAGTAGTCTTAAACCCTACTTCCAAATAGGGTACTATTTATAATCAAATAAGGTGTATGCCCTTAGGGTAAGTGTTAGTTCAATTTCTAGGATATTTTTCTTTCACTTAGGATATTTTTTCTTTAAAGTAATCCTTTTTGTTGTAACAAGCACACATGTTTTGTGCAAAAATCAAATCCTTATGATATACTCAAGAATATTGTTCTCAAATTTGAAGCACAACGAGATATGAAATATTCTATTTGTCTTATTCTAAGTCCTTGATATAGACAAACATGAGGAGGACCACCCAAGAAATTTAATTATAGAAGATAAAATATGTTTACCTACTAAGCTTCAAAATATTGTCGAAGAAGAGTACACTGATACACACCATATGAAAGGGATTAGTGCAATGGAGAGTGCGGAGGTCGAAGAAAAATTAAAAAATGTGCATATTATGAAGGAACTAATAAAAGCCACATGTTCTCCATTGGGGCTTTCCACAACTGAAAAATAGAAATATTTTTGAGGATAGAAAACATGATGTTCCCCACGTGTCATTCATCAATATCTTTATACAAGAAGAGACTAAACTTGTATAAGGTTATGGAAAGTGGTGAAACCAATGTTCTCCACATGTCACAAATATAAAAAAGGAAGAAAAATAATGGTCTAAGACTTAGGTTTTTATTCACGTAAAAATAAAGGAGTAAGGGTCTTGGCATATGGTCGTGCACAAGAAAAATGAAGTATCATTTTATGGTGGGTCATACAATGAAATGGAAGAAAGTACATGATATAAATTGAAAAAGTTCTTGGAACTTACAAAAATTTGTGGGAAAGGGATAATAATGTTCTCGCCTCATAGTAATTGATAAGGCACAAAAATAATATGGTTAAATGTGAATAAAGTAAGAATTTAAAACCTTGACAAGGAACAATAAACAAAGACAAAGGGGAAGTGGAGTGTATGAAATTATGGATGTGCAAAGGGTAAATTGTTTGTAAGAAAGCTATAGGGAAAGGAAGTTCCCAAGAAAAGGAAAGTGTATAGGGGAATGTGACATGGCCCAAGAATGTAAGATACCAATCACATCTAGAGGTGTGTAAGAAAAGGTAACATAGGTCCAAAACATTGGTGGTGCAAACATATAAGTGGGTAAATCATTAATTCAAGTATAAATTGAGAAAATGACACAAATACAAGGAGTGGAAAATAAATATCATCCACTTGGTATTGAATGTAGTTGGTGAAGAAGTGAGAGATCATGCATGCAAATGGAGTAAATGCAATCATTATCCAGCTTTGCACCCCCGCAAATTGGTCAAATTGCATATTTGGACTAAGGCGTATGATGGATCCTTAGTGAAGAAATTAGAAAAATAGGAATTTTTGTGATTTAGGGAAGGTTCAATCATTTAGGGCATTTCCTCTTCTCCTTGAAAACCTATACAATCCCGTACTTAGCCAAAAAACTAAGAAAATTGGGTCTTTTGAGTGTATTACGGAAAATACGGGATTTTTCGGGAATAGGAGGAATGTTCCATGGGGTTGATAGTTCCTCTGCAAAAGCATTGTGGCTGCATAAAAGGTAGGAAAATCTATTGTGATTGGATTAGGTTTTTAAAGAACTCGTGGAATGGTTCCGTCAGATTTGAGTTTCCCACATGCTCATTTGGACCGATAAACGAAGGACATAGTGTGTTGTGTAGATAAAACATATCGTGATGGAACTATTGTATATATCTACCCCCCGGGTAAATATAGATAAACACAAAAGGAAAATATGTCGGGAGGTTCAAAAACCCGACACAAAAGGAAAATATGTCGGGGAGGTTCAAAACCCGACACAAAAGGAAAATATGTCGGGGAGGTTCAAAAACCCGACACAAAAGGAAAATATGTCGGGGAGGTTCAAAACCCGACACAAAGGAAATTCGGGTTTCGGGTTTCAGGAAACATGAGACATGAAGCATGCAGATCGCAAAGGATGTCCCGATGCTTGAGAGTTCCACAAACCTAAAAACTTCCTAGGAAAATCGGGTCTTGGAGTCGGAAAACATGTCAGGAAAGCATGGGGTGGAAACATGTCGAGCCACCTTCCAAACCCGATGCACATGCAGGTCCATTTTCCGACCCCGAAACAAAGGAAATCTTGGAAATACTGGATGAAAGTGGGTTTTGGGAAAACATAAGCATCAAACACATGTCGAGGCATCCTCCAAACCCAATGCAAATGCAGAGGAGAACCCCGAACCCGACAGGCAGAAGACCCTGACGTGGGAAATATTCAGATCGCCATAACTTTTCACAGGGAGCTCGGATTCATGCAAGGTCAGACTTTTTGGAAAGCTTGCAAGGTCCTCTAGCCCAACTACGACTAGATATATTTAATTGGGTGGGAACAAGTTCTTAAAAATGTAAAATACAGTTCGCCATATTTTGAGTTTGTTGGGGATCTCACCTACCGCCATAATGAGATGAGTTAGGTGCAGTCTGGAGGTGGTTGGGGCAGATTTCAATTCCTCTCTTCTCCCTCTCTTTTTCCTCCTATAAATTGTAAGGAGGGGCTTCTTTCTAAAGGTTGGACATTCTTGTTTTGCCCCTCCCTTCTTCTCTTTGGCAGGTGAATTTGTGGAGTTCAAACCTCCCATTAAAAACTGTAATGCAACTTTGCCTCTTGGCATTTTGTAGTGTGTTGTATCAATATTTGGAGCAAATAATGCATGTCTGTGGATGATTCTCAACCCTCTCTATGTTCATTTGCATCCTCTTGATCTTTCACTGCAAATCTGGTTATCTGTGCATGATCTTGCATTACATTTTTATGGTTTGTGTTTATTGGCAAGACAGGTGTTCTTCATTCCTCGGTGCATCACCTTTGTAGTTTAGGTTTTATTTTATGCATCTTCTTACCCTGTCTCCTTGGCAAGTTAGTTTAGGTTTTGAGTAAACCCTCTGCATTTTTACGTGTGCATCTGAACAGAGGAATAGGAACTGGCCTTCATCCGGAGAGCTTTTCTGTTTTCGCAAGGTCCCACACTTGGGAAAAGCTCCATGTTATGCAATCGCACTGAGAGTCTCAACCCATCATGTTGCAGACATTCAGGGGTGCTGCGATTTTCCACCAATAGGACAAAGTGGAAGGGTTCCGTTGGGATGATGGTTATCCATATGGGCCATGTAACCAAGTAGTGTATTTTAGGAAACTAAGTGTCGGAAAAAAAAAAACCGATAGAGTTTCAGGATAGAGCAATACGGATGAAGTGGGAGTTGTGTGAACAAAGGGAAGTGTGGAACTATTCCACGGTTCCACCCCAAACCAAAACATCCTCCCAACACAATACATGGACCCTGCGGGAAAAGTGGGTTCGATAGGAAAAAAAGAAATGGTTCCTCTCTTCCCTCCATTCTCCATTCTCTTGATCCATCCACACCAAATATAAAATGCATTATTTTGGATGCTGGAGAAGCATAGAGAACTATGTGTTCCTCTTGAGCCCTAGAAATTTACATGGCCATAAATTTCACCCATTGCTCCAAATTTCATTGAATTAGTACCGTTGGAAAGGTATTATCATGCTCTACACCAAAGAAATTGTATTTTTTAATTTAGGTAAGGGTGAGTAGGTGAAAAGAGGAAATAATATCTAGCATTATGAACAAAGTTTTAGGTAGCTCTAGCACCATATTTCATGAAGTATGGGATCAATCCTTCTCCCACATGCAAGGTACCATGGGCGAATGCTCTTGGAAGGTTTCTCATGCCTATTTTCAGTCATTTAATGCATGTTGTTGGTGGTTGAAGGTGGAAATATGAGTTCCCTCCTCTCTCTTTCCCATCTTCTATATATTGTAAAATGATGCTCATTTGTAATGTTGGATACTCTTAGAATGCAAGGGAATCATTTCAAAGTGTTGCATAAGTGTTCTTGAGTTGTAGGCCTCATATTTGGATTTTGCAATGTGTTTATGCCTTCTTCCTCCATTGTAATGATTTTTGCATCTTCCTAAGGCAATACAATACTTGTTTTGTGGCTATTATTCTACTCTTGCTTTGGTGTTTTATTGTATTTCCTTTCCTTTACAGGTATGTTGTGTGTGCTTATTCACTTTGTAGGATTTATTTACATTGTGCATTGTCCGAAAATGGAAGTGCTCTAGAATGTGGCTCTCAAATCTACCCTCTCCTCTATTTTATTCCATTTTTCCTCACTTGAGAGTGTATTTCCACTTGTAGAAAATTATTCAAGCAATTTGGGTATTATTTAGTCCTGATCTTATAATACTATTCATATGGTTTTGAGTGAGGAAAGTACTAGTTAACCCTCATCTCTTGGTCATTTTTATTTACTCTCTATCATAATTCCCAACCTTTACCGCATACATGCCCAATTAGTTTTCATCACTTTCCATCATTTTATCCTTGACCGGGGAGCTCGGGCTAGTACAAGGGTATCTATCGACTCCTAGTCTCGGTTGGGGTGTCTGATCCTTTTACTTTTTCCCACCACTTTTTGGGCACTTTTTAGCTATTTTATCTTCTTATATTTTTGGTGGTCAGCCTTTTCAAGGTTAATTAAAAATTAGAACAAGAGAACCATATAAATACAAAGTTATGAGACCATAATGAGGGACCAAGCACTAGTCACTACTATCATCCACCTAGATTTGCATCCATCAAAGGCATCTAGAGCTCATTTGCATCCATCTAGCTCCATCACAAGGGAAAAGGCTGGTTCATCTACATCACATAAGCATATGAGGGAAGTTAATTCTATTCCATCCACCATTTATTACATTTTCTACACATAGTTATTGCTCGCTACTTTCACAAAGTGCGAATGGCACAAGAGCAATCTAGGGCATGATTACACACACTCATATAGAACTACATCGGGTCTAAGATGTAGTACAATGCTTAGTTAGTAAGTCCACCATTATGGCCACTGAGGGAAGTCTAACCCCTTCATTTGCATTTTTCTTTTTAGGGTTTGATGCTTATTTTGGGGTCTTACAGATATATCTTATATCAATGATCATTGAAGACATCCAACATAAAGTAGTGAGTTACACGTGATAGGAAGCAAAGGAGTCAGGTCATCATCTGACCCTCAAAATCTGGTTTTTGGACATCCTCCACAAACTAGGGCACCCAAAACTCAGACTAGGGCACCCACAGTGTGCTGATTTTCTCCTACGAACCCCAATCTAACTAAACAACTCATATCTATCATTTTTGGGACCTCTGCATGTTTGTTCCTGCTTCCAGAATATTTAGCTGATTTTACAACACAGTCCGATCAGCCTCCAATCAACTAAGACTCCTTCTAACCCTAATTTCCAATTAGGGTTTCATATTTTCATTAGTTTAGTTTCTTAGGTCACTTTCTATATTTATTCATTGCATTTATTTATTGTTATTTATTATTTCTTCTAGTTATGTTAACTTCATAATAAAATACACATTTTAGTTAATCATTTTTGTGAACCCAACCACTTTCATGCTTAGGATCCTCATCTTTCTTTACAAAGGGTCATAAAGTTTCTCAAATTCCTTTGTCTGATTTACTTAAAATGCATCCTGAATTTCAGGTTATTCTACAAAGAGAATTAGACTCCATAAGTTTTCCTATAAATATGCCATTGAACGAAATAAGTCATATCTTCCATTGTTTATCTGACGATCCTAGTCCTAGTACTCCTCCATCTAATCAAACCCTATTGAAGTCAATTTAAGATTTACATAATTTATTTCAAGATTAATTTATGGCCATGGAATCCATGATTATATCTCTCAAATCTGAAATTCAAAATCTTGAGGATGCTTCTCAATCGCATGTTTGTGCTCCTTTCCTTCGCATCTTGTAGACAATATATGTCCACTACATGGCATCTAGTTGAACCTCACGACATGTCATTACCTGAGCCTCTCATATTTGAGCATAATACTATGCAACATGACATTCTTACTCATCTCCTTAGTCATTATTTGATCACTCTACCACCTACTCATTACTATTCTCCTTATCAATTAGCAAAATATCAAGGTCGTCCATATTGTAATTATCATCGAATCAATGGACATAATGAAAACTATTTCCACACTTTGCAATGAATAATCACACATCTTGATCATTAAGGCTTTATTTCATTTGTTACACAACATCCTATTACCAACACTAAATCCACATGGGCTCCTAAATCTACTCCTTTTCAGTTAGTCATTAGCCACCTAAGAAACCACCTACGGCATCACCAAGTCAACATAATCAACCACCTATAAAAATTAGTTCACAACCTCCTCCTACTAAGTTGTCTATTGTATTACCAAGTCAACCTAAGCAACCTCCTTTAAAACTTAGTGCAACTTGGCCTCCTCTCAATTATAAGCTACAACCAATTACTTTTGTCAAAGAAACTAATCCTCCTACTAGTGGTCATGACACATTACAAATTCCACTACAATCGCATGATCCTACTATGAATTTTTCCAACCATGCTTACACCACCAAATGTAAACTTGGTCTTTGGTAGGTGAATCTTATCACTCTACCCTCCTAGTAAAACACTCACGTTCTTATGCTTCTTATATGGTATTGTTGAGGGGTCCATATGATTAAGAACCTCATTTCATCTTACATTCACATATCTATTCATTACATAACCACTCATACATACATATGTTTGAATTCATCTACCACTCATCAAGCATACTCTACAATTTCTCATTCCCATTGAATCAATCTTACAAAAATTTATGATATCTAACCACCTTTATACATCATTTATCAAACAAGTACATGCATTACCACACACACTTGGGGGCATAACATCTAACACATCCCCCATCATATTAACATTAGCACTTTTCTCATCTTTACATACATAAATCTTCTAGCATATGCATACTCATCACATGTTCTAGCATCATCATTACATGATGACACACTCTTGTGCTTTGGTTCACACTTGACTATTGAGGGCTTACTACACATGAACCCCACACACTATACAATAGGTATTACACACTTCATTTCTTCACACATAGTGTGTCATGTGTTTTTCATCATACAGTCTATCTTTAGTCTACATCATTTTTACATTTACACATCTACACATCATACATCATACTGGTCTTCATCATACATGTGTCACATTTGCAACACACATATTAACACTTTTAGTCTATATACACATCCCGCATTTCATTCTAAACATCGTGTATTTACATAATTTACACATCATATGGTCATATTTTATCTCACACTTACTAAATTATCTTCTACGTGCCACAATCATTACCCTATGACACACTTTAGTTCCTCGACTATACTTGATTTATGAGGGTTTACAAATCAAATGGACCTTATCCTCATCACACGTTCATCATTTGACCTTTATTCATGTGACGTTTCTAGGTTAATGACATACGCTATAGACTAAATGGTCACCTATCCCATCATATTGTAGTGGTATATGATTTAGGATACATCACCACTCCCTTTATTCATTTTGTAGTGATACATGCTTTAGGTTACATCATCACTCTTTCAATCATCTTGTCATGATATACACTTTGGCTATAATTTTCACACACACATCATTTCTAGGTCACATCTCATCAATACACATATACACTCATCACAGTGCATTAGACACACAACACACACTTCAACCATTTCCCGATGATGCACTCTTGTTTATGGTTCATTCTTGACTACTGAGGGGGAAAACTAAATGAACCTAATTTTTGCATTTCCATTCACTCGAGGGGCACGTGGATCCTACCATCCATATTTCATTCCATTCCATCCATCAAAAGCATATTGCATCTCATGGTTGATTTTACTCTTTCTTTTATTTCCTTGTATATGGTCTATTTATTATTACATGTTAGTTAGATATATTGTATGTCATTTATCTATATCATAAACACATGTGCATTCATGCCTTTGTCTAGTCATGGTTGTAGATAAATATCTTTGGTATGCAACATGGATGATTGCCTTTTGCCCTTCCAACAATGGTCATTGGGGGCATCCAAATTCGTCTCTCACATGTGCTATTCTTTCATTTTACTAGCACTTTATATTACTTAGTTATACATGCTTTTTACATACTATTCATCTTTGTAACATGCTAACGGGTGCTTCATGTGAAACATTTATTATGCAGGGATATTTGCATCCATACATGTTTTTACATTGTATGCTATTATTTTTGTTCTTGTATATAGGAATTGCCCTATGCTTGGTGTGCAAACTTATTTTTATGCGGCCATGATGACCTTGCGTGTCTTGCGACATCATGAGTGATGTCCCATGTTTACAACCTACTTTGGACATTTACTTTGTCTTCTTACGTGTTTAAATTACTACAATGCTTGGTATCTTACAAATTTTCTTATACTTGCATGCTTGTTCGTACTAACACTTGTTTTAGCTAACCTTCTTTTTATGCACACCTTGGTTTCTACCAAGTGCATTCCCTTCCCCGTAAAGGGAATATTTAAAAGTTCTTATAGTTGGTTCTCTTTTGGGGCCATTACTCCTGTCAACAACATCGTATACCCCCCCCAAAGAGGGGGGCATCATTTGGGGTTTTTACATTCTACATAGTGCTTCTACACTAGTTCAGTTCAGTGCACTTTCCTCTCTTGGAATTATGGGTTATATATAGTGAGTGGGTTTAGAACCGTCTACAAATCCCATACACAAAGGATTTTACAGGTCATGGTTGTCCTTAGCATTATGGGGAGCAGTTACAAGTTAGAGTATACAACAAAATTCCTCTCTACACTACTTCGACCAATAGCATCGAGATCACCCAAAAACCATTTAGTATAGAGATCTCTTCACACACATTCAAGGAAGTGGTTACAGGTTGGAGGATACAGAGGAATTCCTCCCATACTTCTTTGGCCTATTATGTTAGATCACCCAAAACCCAAGACAAGATATCATTTTTCTACACCCTTTCTCTCATCACATATTAGGTGCACATGTTCCTTTTACACTTTTGATACTTTCATTTCAATATTTTCATTTACATATACATGCATCTTTTACATGTGTTTTTGACATATATACATGCATATTTGACTTCTTGATCATCTTCTCCTTGCAGGTCCAATTGTATGAGAAGCAAGTAGTCAACAACAACAACAATAATAACAACATCTACACCAACAACACTTTTATGGCAGCACACAACATACTAACCATGTAGGTACATCACACATTGGAAACTACACATGTGTTTCCACCCTAGGTTTAGTCTCATCACTATTTTGCACTTTTTCATCTTTATTTTCCACGCTTCATCATCTTTTTGTCACTCCAAGATTATGTCTAGTCCTTCGGTGAGTTTTCTAAATCACTCTACATCAGCATCACATATGTATTTCTATCTACTTTATGTTACTGAGTGTTCCTCTCACCAACATAAAGTGGGGAAAATGTAGACACTAAATCACACACTTTGGGTATTATTTAGTCTCGGTCTCATATTACTATTCATATGGTTTTTGAGTGAAGAAAGTACTAACTTTATGTCGTAATTCCCAACCTTTACCGCATACATGCCCAGTCAATTTTTGTCACTTTCCCTCATTTTAGCCTTGATTGGGGCACCCGAGCTAGTATTGGGGTTCCTGTTAGTGCCCTGGTCCCAGGTTGGGGCACCTTGATCCTTTTTACACTTTCCCACCACCTTTTGGGAACTTTCTAGCCATTTTTGCTTCTTATCTTTATGGTGGTCATCCTTTTTAGGGTTAATTACAAAATTAGAACAAGAGAACCATATAAATACAAAGTTATGAGACCATAGTGAGGGACCAAGCACTATTCACTACTATCATCCACCTAGAGTTACATCTATCAAAGGCTTCTAGAGCTCATTTACATCCATCTAGCTCCATAAAAATGGACAAGGCTAGTTCATATACATCACACAAACATAGGAGGGAATTTAATTATATTTAATCCACCATTTATTACATTTTATACACATAGTTATTACTCTCGAATCTCATAAAGTGAGAATGGAACAAGAGTAATATAGGGCATGACTCACACACTCATATAGAACTACATCGGGTCTAAGATGTACTTTATGTAACGTTCAGTTAGTAAGTCCACCATTATGGCCATTGAGGACAGTTTGACCCCTTCATTTGCATTTTTATTTTTAGAGTTTGATGTTTCTTTTGGGGTCTTGCAGGTCTATCTTCCATCACTGATCATTGGTGACATCCGACACAGAGCAATGAGTTACACATGATAAGAAGAGGAGTTAGGTCATCATCCGACCCTCCAAAGCTAGTTTCTAGACCTCCTACATAGACCAAGGCACCCATAACTCATACTAGGGCGCCCATGGGTGCCTTGATCCTCTCCTAGGTGCCCCAGTCCAACTAAACAACTCAGATATTTCCTTTTTGGGACCTCTACATGTTCATTATTTCTTCTAGAAAATTCATTTTATTTTACAACACAATCCATATCACCCTCCGAATTAGGTAAGCTCTTTCCAACCCTTCTTTCCAATTAGGGTTTTATATTTTCATTAGTTTAGTTTCTTGGGTCACTTTCTATATTTATTCATTGCATTTGTTTTCTATTATTTATTGTTGTTCCTAGTTAGGCTAAAATCATAATAAAATACACACTTTAGTTAATCACCCCTTGTTCTTGGTGCTATCACCTCTCGTTAGCATATGATTTCCACTTTTATGCATCTTCATCTCTCCATGGTCCCTTAGATTGTTAGAATAGGATTAGATAGCTGCATTTCCTTCCTAATGAGTAGTTTAACATTAGAAATAGGTAGAGGAAGCCAACCTTCTCCGGAGGTCTATCTTAGTTCAATTCCCACAACTTTGATACAATCCCATATTGCCTCAAAGGCATATATCATTCTGATTTGGGATGGGTGCAATTTTAAGCTCCAAAACAACCTTAATTACTAGTTTGGAGGGGTATACAAGAGGGAGAAGAACTCATTTCAAAATAATAGTGCATTCGGATGAACACGAGTTCCAAGTTAAAATAACTAAAAAATAGTTTAACAGTGATTCAAAGTGCACAAAATATATTACCTTTCCACCACTGGAGAATATTTTAAGTTGTTACAACAAACAAGGTTGAGAAAAGAGGTAGAAAAGATATTAAAAAGTGGTGGAATTAACTCGTTATGGTGGGTAAAATTGGTCATTCAAGATTTGTAAAATAATATCAACCACTACTAACACAGAGGTTGAAATTTCCCAAGAGAAATGAGGAAATTTGGGGCTTTAAACCACTCTAGGGTGAATCAATGAGGGTTTTAAACTAAGAACATGAGAATGACGAGATGAGAGGAGGCATAAAGATTAGGGGCATTGAACAATTGTGTTTTTCTCGGGTAAAACTAGTTCAAGTAGTTAGGAGGAATCACAGGTTGGAAGAAGGATTAGATAACACTATAATTCAATAACTTGAAGAGGAAGAAGAAGAATGATTGATAATAGAGAGAGTTAGGTGCTTCCAAATCCAAATACGAATCCAAATCTAGTGCTTCCACATAGTCAAATAAGAATGGTATGAAAGATATGGCATTTAGTAGGAGAGTGAAGTCTAAGGATAAAATTCATACACTATTACCACCCCTAAACCTAAAAATGCATATCCAAACTCTAGGTTATAAGGAGAGAGTTGGATGAATAAGGTGATTATGTGCATGATAAATGTTTTGATCATTTCACATCTATTTTAGAATGTAATTTTGTGTAAGATTATCTTTAACAAATATGACAAGAAGACTACTAGAGGAGGCATTTTTTTAATGATAGCATGAAGAAAATGCTAGAAAATGTCAGAGGTCTTACTCTTATTTTAGATTCCCTACTTTAGTAAGACAAATAATTTGGTATAATTTATAATCTTGCACATACATGAAGGAAATTTTTTACTTTGTGGGAAGATGCATGAGAATAATTGCCATAATATTTAGTGAGGTGATCTAACTTGTCAATAGTGGGGATGATGTGGGGATAGAAATTTTGAAAGATGATGAGATAGAAAAATTGGTGATATCTTAAAATATAAGAAAGGAGGAAGACCTTTCCAATTTCCAACACCGAAGACCTAGGGACATTAGCTACGATGTGCATTTCGAATTATAAGTTTGTTGGAATAGAAAGATAGGTTAAAATTAATAAGTTTTTTTGCATATTTCCCATAAAATGGTGAAGGGGATGGACTATAAACTTCCCAATTCTTAGTATAAATCATTGAACAATATTTGGGGTGTGATCCTCCTTTTATTTATATTCATTGAAATTTGTGTGTCGAAGGGAAGTGAGAAACCAAAGTTGGTATATCTTCTGGAAAATAAATAGTGGGATGAGTGATGTAAGGATTTTTTATTCCCCATCAATTTGAATAATGCATATAAAACTAAACTCAATAACTCTCTAAGGAAGCTGAGAGATGCCTTTGAAGAAGAATGTTGAGTACTACGAAAACTACTAGAAGTACTAAGGGGGTAAGAAAAATTTGTGGTAATGCATCATTATTATCTAATGTGATTTGAAATGAATAATGAAGAGCTATCCCTTTAGGCCAAATTTCCTTCATCTACACTCTTGATTAATTTTCATGATCTCGCGATTTGGACCGAGAGATGTGAAGAAGTTGAATACAAATGCATTATGAATTGATTTATACATACATACCCTCCACACAAAGTACAAGTACATGATTAATATCATGTACATGGAGGCACAAGAAAAAAACATCTATGTCATTGAACCTATGGAGACGATAGTAATAGAAAACCAAGAGTAAGGTTGTTTTACTACTTAAATTAAAAGAAAAATAAGATAGGTTAGGTCCAGGAGGGTGAGGAGGAGTATGATGAGATGTACACACCTCTAAATAAGAAGACAAAGATGCCCAAAAAGGGAAGAGAAAACAAACAATTTATTTCCTCTAACAATTCATGAGCTTCATGTAGAAAGTGAGGAAAAACATGATTCCAATACTTTTCCTTTATAAATAAGAACAAGGGGAAGATTGGAAGTTGTAGGAAATTTTACACCCATAACTTCAAAGAGGATGGTAACAAGTGGCCTAAAGACAAAAAATAGTTTAAGGATATATGTAGGTTCAAAGGAAATAATTACTCCCTCACTTATGGAAATTAACATTAAAGTTAGTCACAAAGTATTGCAAACCTATGAAGAAAAGGTGAAAAAATAGGCATGCCGACAATATATACTCATTGAAGGGAACCTTCCCATATTAAAAGTCCCACACACATGAAATTTGATCTAGAATGTGGAAAATATCCTAAGGACTCTAGCACTGAAACATATGTAACTCCAAAGATTTCTCTAGAAATCATCAATGTCAAAGATAAAGGTGATAAAGAAAAATCTAGCAAGGAAGAGTATTGAAGGAATGAAGAGGAGGAAATAAATGACGAAGAGGAAACATGCAAGGAAGAAGGTGGTGGAAACCCATAAGTAATTCACACTAGTGATGAAGAACAAGATGTACACAGTGCTACAAGGAAAAATCAAAGGTTTTGTAAGATGAAGAGGAAGAAGAAATGGAATATCATGAGAAATGACCCTTGAAGACTCTTCACTCAAGATTCCATAAGTGGAAAGTAAATAACTAACTCTTATATTGGAATTATGTAAAATATATAGTTGTAGTGACAAGAGAAAAGAAGGTGCTATCCTTCACTTTGGATGCTTGAACATACGATCCCATGTTTGATATACCATATGATAGATTGCTTAAGGTTACAAATGAGTTTTCAAAATAAGAGAGAGTGGCCCTCACGGAAAAAAATATAATTGTCAAAAACCTAGGTTGGGGATGCACTTTTGAAAATGGTTGGAGAGGTTGTCCAAATAAACCTCACTAATAGAACTAATATCTACTTTCATTGAAGGAAAATGTAGGATATTACCAATGAGATCCAAGAGACAAGGAAAAAGATAGGAAATATTTTCAGAGAGCACAATGATTTACTAGATAAACATACGAGTGACAATTTAAGGGTGTTAAACTTATGCAAATAGATCATCACTAATGATCCCATGATCACCAAAGGAGTCCCATAAAATTAAATCATAGGATGTGTTGAGAAGTTATAAAATCAAGTAAGTCTACTACTCAAGTAGTGGAATGTGATGGGAGACAACCATTCACAGTAGAGTAAGGAAGGATGGGAAATGGCAAGATCTCTCTATGAAGAAAAGTTGAAGATTTGTGTGAAATTGATGTCAAGATTGAAGAAAAGGATGCGTACGTAGATAATATGGTCAAGGGATTATTCAATAAATATAATATTATTGACATGAAAATTATCCTCAAGATCTAAAAAAAAAAATTCTTGGCAATACAGATGGATAAAATTGACACTTTGAAAAGGTAAGCCATGAAAAATACTACAACACATTGAAATCCTAGAAGAGGAGATTATCATGAAAAAGGATAAGATAAAGCAATGGTTGGGATAGATAAGGAAGTTAAATTCCAAGATGAAACAAAAATTGAGGCATGAAAAATCTTTCCAAATTATAACTTGAGGAAAATGAGCTAATAACAATGTTAAATCCTTGAAGTACCTTACCACACATGTTGGAAAGATGGGGCCCCTTATTTAGAGAGCCTTAAATCAATGGAAGGTGTATGGACATATAATAAGGTAGGATGTTCCATAACTATTTTAATAAGTGGATAAAGTATTACCGAAGGGTGGGCAATGGGTTTAGTGTGGGGTGATGTTGAGCCCCTAAATTCTTATACATTCATTTGGCTAAGTCCTATATTGGGAAATCATTGTTATTATTTATTATTTATTTTTTCCTTTTCTTTAGAGCACACACATTTGGGGGAAGAAGAATGGAAGGTTGCACATAGGTTGCATGATAAGTAAAGGAAAATCCACATACAAATATAGAACATGGAGACAAATTTAGATGTATGGACATAATGGAAAAAAATACACATGCTATTAATTAGGATTGAAGAGAAGATGCATGGGAAATAAATTTTGGTCAAACAAAGGGTGAAATCGGGTAGAAATAGAAACTAAACTACAATTATTTATGGGTGAGTGTTAAGGAAGAGAATTCGATGTGTGGAAAATCAGTTGGTCCTATAAATAGAGATTGCAAGAATAGCCCACGGGACATGTAGAACAACGGAGAAAACATTTAGAGCGACATGACTTCTATGTGAAAAATAAAGTCTGTCATGCAAGGTAAGAAGATAAGATATAGTGATGTATGTTGTAAATAACACCTCTATGTAGTAGTTAGTTTTTGAAAATGGAACCTAATAGCTCCTAGTTTTACACCCATAAACTTGGTAGAAATTCATAAACAAATGGCTTTAAGAATGATAGATTGGAGATGTTTCATTTATAACCGTGGATAGATCTAGAATTCTTTAGTCACGAGGTCTTGGAAATTACTAGGAGACATGTAAAAGGAATGGATAGCTCCTTATACTTTTAGCTTTGCTTGAACCAGGGTGAGAGGACCTAAGGGGTAGCTTGAATGAAGGAGGGATATATGATTCAATCTCCTAAAAGTTATTACAATTCAATTTGAGCCAAGTATAGCCATAAATGTAATGTTCACTCAAAGAGTTGTCACACAAACATTGCACATACTTTAAGAATCAAACACAAGCTATTAAAGACATATAAAATGTGATTTATAGATATCATCTTTGTGTAAGCAATAAATTTAATGTAACTTGATGATAATGGAATACTAATCATCAAGAACCATAGCGAGTGCATTCATAATATTCAAGGTAAATTGTAGGAAAATACATGTATGATAATCGGGGCTAACATGTTTACAGGGGGTAGGATAGTATAATACTTTGTTAGAAAGGGGAGAAGGTGGATATAAATAGGGAGAAACAATTGTTCTTCCTAATTAATTCTGTTACACCCATAAATACATGAAGACAAAGATCAAAATAATGTAACTCTTAATGGAGCATTTGCATTCATTGATACCAAATTATTGTAAATACTACCACATAACCTTTGGAATTTTAACCAAAAACACTTGTACATGAAATATTAATAAAACATATGTTTCTTTAAATTAAAGAACACTCAAGATACACTCATGAGCTTAGAGGAAATCATTCGTAAGTAATAATGTAAAAAGTATTTTAAAACTGGATAAATGTAGAAAAATAAAACTACGAAAAAAATTCATTCGGTAACCAATATATTAAACATAACAAGAACAAAACCTTTATAATTAACAAATTCAATAGACATAAGATCATATCAAAAGTTACACGGCTAAACCGTGCTTCCATACAACTAGGAAATGCTTGAAAAAAATGGCATACAACTCAATGTATTTTGATTGGACAAGGGATACATACATCAAATTCTATCAATACATGCTAATGAATGTACATATGCAATCCCCTTATCTTAAACCCAAAATTTATAACCCTTAAAATGAAGTCAAGATTTCATTCTTATACAAAATTTCCCCAAGGGAATATACCCAAATTCCCTCCAAAAACATTTGAAGAAATCAAAATGAGAGGTAGAAGATTCGATTCCACCAAAAAGGATGGAGAGGTTGTCCTAACTAAAAATATTTCATTTTGAAGCATTAAGATGGAGTGGTTTTTCTTCAAGATTGAATATGTGGAGATGTACAAGATATTATTTTATGCTAACAAACCTCCTTTTTTCTACCGCCATGTCTGCACCACCTTAGGGAGTATATTATGCTTAATTAATCATTCTAATCATTTAATTTTATTTACCTTTTTGAAATATTGTACAATAAAAAGTTAATATTTTGACAATCTATTCGACATGACTTCCCAAAAATACCAACTTATAACTAAATTAGGAAAACAATGTTTTTCATAAATGATTTAATCTCCTTTACTCCAGTTTGTGTCAAGTATTTGAATGTGATTTGAAATCGTATGTTGAATAATGGTTCACACGTGCCATCCCGAGAGCCACTCTCCTTTAAATTTCCTCCTTTCCTTCATGAATTCCAGACCTTTATCCTAATTTATAAACATAACTCATGTGAATTTTCTTATAGACTCAACTTTAAACAATGGCATTATCAAGAATGGGAACCAAATTGTCTGAGCTATCCTATGAAGCTTTGCAAGCCATTTTTTCCTTTCAAGCTCAAAAATATTTTTAGGATGTTATTCAAGATTCCCAATCAACAAGAGCCTTCCTCTGATATTTTGACTCATAGTGTAGTGAGATTGGACTTAATGAGTAGACTTTTAAGGATAACCCCTTATTTTCATCTTTCCAAGTCATGTTTGACCATCTCTTTCACCCACAGGATCATATTCAAAGGGAAAATTTGAATCCTTTTTGGCTCCATAGTTGTCCTATCATCCCAAATACCAAATTGTTTATTTCAAAGGCCTACTTCACCGCTGAAATAATGGATTGTGGGCTCCCTTACCATGAACCTATAAGTTGTCCCCAAAACAGTGAAATCCCGAGTCACTCAAATGTTGGATGATTTGGACAAGAGATTTTTCTCCCTTAAGGAGGCTACTGCAAAATCATTTGTTAAGAAATTCATTACAAAGTATCATTCTCCTCCCCAAAAGAGATGTTGGATTACTCCATTCAAGCCAACTGAAAATCCCAAATCAACTTTGGCAACAAAACCATAGCTAGTTATGGGACCAAGACATATCTCATAGGGGAGAAAATCTTTTGGTGTGGGCCATCTCCCATGAAAAGAAATTTGAATTAATCTATATTATGGAGGGATATTAGGTGAGCATATCTGAACTCATGGTAATGGGGATGTCTCATGGATTATTAGGTGAAGTATAGGATGTTTTTAGTTCCACCGAAAACACAGAGTTTGAGTCTCGCAAAAAAAAACTCCTAGCTTGCCTTCCAATATTCACAGGGGAGTTTGTAAAGTTTGACAAATAATACAACAATTATAACATAATTTTTATACTTTTGTTTATAATTCCAAGGGTTGAGGCCCTTATAGAATCCCCATTTGTGATTTTGTGTATATGTAATGAGAATGTCCCAAAATTTTCATGCTCTATTTCTTGGTTAGTTACAAATTTGATTCTTCTCTTTTCAAATGGATAAAAAATGGAAAGAATAAATAATGGTGGAAAGAAAGAGAAAAGGGAAATTAATAAGGATTAATATTTATTAACTTTCTCTCCTTTTTCTTTTAAATTTTATTAACATATGAATCCATTATTTTGATCATTTCCCAAAGGTGGTATTCATTGGACCTAATATGAAAAATAAAGAGGGTAGGAAGGATTACCTATGAAAAAATTAACCAATATGATCTTGTAACCCCATGGACAACATTGCTACAAATGGACCCAGACCCAATTTTTAATATATAGACATAAAGTATAAAAGATAATGGGTTCCTCCATTCCATCCCCGTGTTTCACATAACCGAGTAGGAGTGTATAATATGTAAATATGATGATGGATAAGGAGACAAATTCCACAAAAATCTTGTATCTATAACTAAAACTAAGTATTGAACTAGCTGAATGAAATATTAATTACCCTTATAAACTACTCTAAACTATGTCAATTGAGTATAAAACAATGTCAAAACTTTGTATATATAAGTATAAATATAAAATTGTAGAAAAATCTAGTGTGATTGCCTCTAGGGTAGAAATATGTGAGAGGGTCAGGAATGTCTCGTATAGTCATGAATGTTATGTATGTTTTTGAACTTGTGTTATTTTTCCCAAATTTTGTATTTGGAGATGTTTTGAGGATCTACACCTTGTGAAAACATGTACCTAAACCCAAAAATATAAATGTATGTGTAGAATATTTCTTGATGAATGCCCCATCTTTTGAGGTATGTGTGATAAAGAATTTAAGTGTGTATCTCGAGAATAAAATGTGTATCAATGTATGATAAGATTTATAATCCATATAGGAACACATAGAAGGTTGTATTGGTTTCTATCGATGGGATCACATTCTGTAAAGGGGATGTGCATGGTAGAGACCATGGTGATTAAGCTAAATGTGAATTTGTATGCCTAATTTGAACTATTGTAGCAGTAAATAAATTATAATTAAGTATAAAAATAAAACCCAATAAAGACTAAGTAATAAAGTATGAAACCCTAATTGCAAGGAGGAGAAGAAGGTACTTAGCTGATTCACAATAAAATATGAAGTATATTGCGTTGATGACTAGATGAACAAGAAGTTGGGAGTTTCACATCAAGACCCAAAAATGCACATCTAGAGGGGTAGGTTGGACGGGGTGCCCAAAAAGGGCGGGAGCACCCACAGCACTACCGACTAGAAATAGGTGCATGTGTCTACAAAAATGATCAAAAAGTCAAATTTTCAGTGGTCGCAAGTTATTCTATGTTGTTCACTTTTGGTTACTATAAGGTCACACAATGATTTCCAAGTTCTCTGAAACTTGTAATGAAATATGCACCTGCAAAACCCTCAAATAGACATCAAATCCCAAAAAATAAAGATACATAATGAGGGGTTGGACTATCCTCAGCTGTCACAATGGTGAAATTAGGACTAAGTGTTGTACTACATCTAAGACCCAACGTGTGTGTGGAATCGTGCCCTAGGTATCTCTTGCGTGTGTCACACTTAATAGAAATCAAGTAAGCTAGATGTAAAGAAATGTAGTAGATGTGTGCATGGAATAGAATGAACTCCCCTCCTATGAAGTGTATGCAGAAAACCATCCCTTTTCCCTTGTGATGGATGCTAGAATGGATTCTTTAATGCTCTTAAATATCCTTTAGATGCAACCTTAGGTGGTGATAGCTAATTCTTAGTGCTTGGTTCTTTATTATGATCACAAAAATTTATACTTGTATGACTCCTTTACTTGAATTTCATAATTAACCCCAAAAAATATGACTACCAAAAATATAAGATGCTCAAATGGCTAGAAAGGACCCAAAAAGTGTGAAAAAAATTACAAAAGGGTCAAGGGCACCCGAGGGGAATGAGGGCATTTGGCACCGGCATCTTAGCTAGGCACGGTGTCCAGGTGATAAATGTCACAAGTATAAAAAAGTATATTGAGAAAGTAAGGGTGTAAGAGAAAAGGTGGTAACATAAAGCAAAGAAAGGTGGCCAAAGACATGGGTTAATTATTACTTTTATTACTTATGAATCATATGAATAGTAGTTTGTAATCAGGACTAAACATATACCCAAAGTGTATGATTTTGTGTCTACATTTTACCCCACTTTATGTTGGTGAGTAGAAAACTTGGTAACATACATTAGATAGAGATGTGTACATGATAACCATGCATATCGATGTAGAAAGAGCATGTTGAGGAGAGAGACAAAGCGTGGAGTGATAAAAGTGTGAAGCGTGGATGATAAGGAGGATAAAGTGCAAAAAGTGGTGATGATAATGAATCTAAGGTAGAAACGCATGTGTACATGCCGTGATGTGCCTATTGTTAATGTTGATGTTTTTGTGTGTAATTGTTGAATGATGTTGAGTGATTTTGACTACTACTTCCCATATAGATGGACCTACAAAAGATAAGAGCAAAAATTAGTCAAATACGCATGTATATGTATAAAAAGTATGTAAAAACTCTAAAAATATGAAAAAGGAACATGTGCACCTAATCTATGATGAGGAAAAAAAGGTGTAGAAAGGATCCTAAAGATGTTGTAGACAAATGAGTTTTTCAGGCTATCTCACGCCAATGATATAGAAGAAGTATAGGATAAACGTATGGTGTTATCCTCCAACCTTTAACCACTTCCTAAAATGTAGAACACTATTGCGGTTGGTGTGTATAAATGTAATTGATAAGAAAATTGTGCCTTTGTAAAAGCCGTTGTGTGGAGTTATTTAATTTTTTTAAATTACCAATCACTGTGTAATTACCCCTAGTTATAGGCATCCAAGAAGGGCCACTCTGTTCTAAGGACCCAAATCGATTCCCGATCCCTAAACTAAAAATTATGTTGTATCAGTACTATGTTGTGCTATGTATAACATTGTATGGGGTGAATGATTTACACAAATGACGCCCCTCGTTTAGGGTACATGTGACATCACTGAATGAGTATGTGGCCCAAAAGAGGACCAACTGTTGTGTTGATATTGTGCCCTACAAGGGGAAGGGAATGTGCTTGGTAGAAACCAAGGCACACATAAAAAAAGTGGTTGGGAGACAAGTGTTAGTACAAGTAAATACAAACATGCATGTATAAGATGAAATGTAAGATAAGAAAACAATGTGTGCACTAAGATGAAAGTAAACATTCAATAAGACAATATAGACCGTGAAAGTTAGGTTGTAAACATGGGACACCACTCATGAATTCACAAGACAATCAAGGCCGATGAAGCCAAATGTAGACATAGTGCACACAAGACAAAGGGAAAAGCCCATAAACAATGGCATACAAAAGAACAAGCAATGACAAACAATGTAGTAGACAACCATGGTGGCAAATAGACCTGTAAAAAAATGATGCACATAAAGCACCCATTAGCATGTTATAAAGATAACGAGTATGTCAAATCATGTATAATCTGATAATGTAATGTGTTATGAAACAAAAATGAAACAATAACACCTATAATGTACGAAATTGGATGCCCCGAGAGCCGTTGTGGGATCGATAAAAGGCACTACACCAAGTATCCATCTTATGTGTATATATATGTAGATTTTGCAATCACAATTAGAAAGGAAGTGAACATGCATGTGTGTATGATAAATATAATGACATACAAGATATCTATCTATCATGTGTAATAAAGCATACATATAAAAGTGCAAGTAAGTAAGAGTAAATGTAACTAAGATATGTAGTATGTTATGGATGAGATATAATGGAATACAAAGTGAATGATAGGACCAGCATGCCCCCCAATTGGATGTGTATGTATGAGATGAGGTTCATTTATTTATGCCCACGCAACAGTCAAGAATGAACCGTAAACAAGAGTGCATCATCAGGAAATGGTTTAAATTTTATGTATTGGATAGATGTGATTATCAAAGTAGAAAGCATAGAGTGTAAGTGTGTATATGAATGAGGAAATGATTAAACACGTGAGTGTGGGAGGTCCATTTGAGTTGTAACCCTCAAATTGTCAATTATGGATTGTGGAATTAGAGTGTGTCATAGGGTAGTGTTTCATATTGGTTGTGTAAGAGATATATTGATTGTAGAATATCCACTATTGAATGTATGTGAAAGAGATTGATATGTCAAGTGTGTAATGTGTATCATTGATTATGTAGTATGTCATGTTGATTGTGTGTGAAAAGGATTGAATGTGTGATTTGTATTAATTACACATAGAGAGAAGGATGTTGTAAATGTGTCGATCGATAATAGGTTGTGCAAGAAAAATATGTCGTGAGAGTGCCGAATGTGTAGTGTCTTGTAGACTTGTAGATTTTATAATATTTTTGTGTTGAATGCATGTGAGGAAGATATATGATGTACTTTAAGATAGGTATGTCATGAAAGTGTGGTGCATGTTGCGTTGAATGTGTGTAGTGAGAAGAGTATATCACAAGTGTGTTGATTGTGTTGTGTTTTGATAGATATTCAAGGATATTGAGTATGTTGAGTGTGTGATGTTCATGTGTATAGGATTCCTTCAATAGTAAAGTGTGAACCGAAGCACAAGAGTGTGTCATCGGGGAATGACGATACATTCGTGTATCAAGATGTATGCGGTGTATGTGATAGACTAGATGTGAGGTGGTGAGAATAATACGCTTGTTGATGTTGGGGGAAATAAGCGGTATGCCCCTAAATGTGTGATGGTGAGAGTGATCAAGTAATGTCATTGAAAATTTCATCATTGTCATAATCAAAACCAACTGGTGAAGGATCTGAAACTTGATAAGCAATAGTGTCAATTTTTCACGTAAAGCACCATCTAAGTGTAATTTATATATTCCTCATCAGTGAATGGAGGTAGTAAACAACCATGTGCATGCCAATGAGTGAGGTTTTGTGAATATTCTGGGAATGATTTATTGCAAATAAAGACATGACCAAATGGCATGGGAAATGATATATCAAAGTGTGATCGGGATCCAATGTGCCTCGATGTAGTCAAAGAAGGACTGACCTAGTGTAAGTGGAGAAGTGCAAGGTGCACATACATGCAATACATAATTGAGATAGAAAATGTGAAGACCATAAGCAATGGTAATGGAGATAAACCCATCACAAAGATGAGAATAATGAGATATAGGTAAAATGTCATCAATCAAAATGAAGCTGATTCGGTCAACCCATCATGTGTGCATACAGATTCAAATAAAGTAGATTAAAATGAAAGTTTCTCCCAATAAGATTCATTCATGAAAAGTGTATATATAAATGGCGGGCGTGATAATGGAGGTAGCTCATGTATAGGTACAGGGGATGGATCAACGTCCATGGACTAGATATGCCCCTGATAAAGAATCATAGCAGAGTAGTAGTAGGTAGGTGGAGGTGATAGTGTATATGAGATGATGTATATCATGAAAATATAACCTTCAAGTGGTGGTAAATGAGGCAGAGTATCCATAGGTTGTGGTTCATCAATAATATCAATTTTTGAAGCAAAGTGTAGTATTTGGATCATGGTTGCAATATTTATATGGATGACAGTCACGATGAATTGTATACTTGATGCCCTCATGTATGAATTTAACACAATGGTGTATGGTAGAGGGAACCTCTTGCATGGCATGAATCCATGGCCTACCAAGTAAATAATTAAATGAAACCAAGAATTCAATGACAAAGAAAATCGTGTTAAGAGTTTTTGGTCCAACCGTAATAGGTAGAGTAATGTGACCTAAGCATGGACGAACAAAGCCATCATATGCACGAAGAGAAAGACATGATGGACTAACATTAGCAGCTGAAAGACCAATATTTTCAAGGAATGACATAGGACAAATATTGAGTTCAAATCCATTATCGATTAAAGTACACTTGACACCCACATTATAAATGTGAATCATGATATGCAAGGGTGGATCATTGTCAAAAATAGTAAGATCAACATTAGGATTAGATGGGAAAGCAATATGTTGAGAAAATGCATCGACAAATGTTTGATATACTAAATCTAGATGCATATTAGCAGGAATGTGAGTGGTAGCAAGGAAAGTTTTGACTCTATCTCTTAATTCAGGATTGATAAGCAAGAAGTCATTAATTGAGATAATCATGATGATAATACCCTAGAAAGATAAGCAATTAAAGTTCACCAAAATTATTAGGCTAAATGTGAATTTATATGCCTAATCTAAATTATATTCTAACAGTAAATAAATGATAATTAAGTATAGAAATAAAACCCAAGCAAGACAAAGCATAAAGTATGAAACCCTAATTACAAGGGGAGAAGAAGGTACTTATATCATTCACAATAAAATTTGGAGTGTGTGGGAGTGTTGACCATATGAACATGAAGGTATGATTTTCACAAAGAGACCTAGAAAAATGTAGATTTGGAGGATCAGATTTGAGGGGGGCACCCACAGCGCTACAAATTTGAAATAGAATCCTATGTCTATGAAAATTATCAAAACCTAAACTTTTAAGGGTCACAAGTTATTTGTTGTTGTTCACTTTTGGTTACTATGAGGTCTCACAATGATCGCTGAATTCACTGGAAACCTATAATGAAATATGAACCTGTAAAACCCTCAAATAGACATCAAATCCAAAAAAAAAAAGACGCAAAATGAGGGGCTAGACTATCCACAACTGTCACAATGGTGAACTTATGACTAAGTGTTGTACTACATCTCAAACCCAATGTAGTTCTATGTGTGTGTATGGAATCGTGCCCTAGGTAGCTCTTATGCGTGTCACACTTGATAGCAAGCAAATAAGCTATATGTAAAGAAATGTAATAGATGTGTGCATGGAATAGAATGAACTCCCCTCCTATGAAGTGTATGTAGAAAACCAACCATTTTAGCTTGTGATGGATGCTATAATGGATGATTTTATGCTCTTGAATAGACCTTGGGTGCAACCTTAGTTGGTGATAGCTAATGCTTAGTGTTTATTCCTTTATTATGATCACATAACTTTATACTTATATGATTCCTTTCCTTGAATTTCTTAATCAACCCTGAAAAGGATGAATACCAAAAAGATAAGATGCTCAAAAGGATAGAAAGGACCCAAAAAGTGTGAACAAAGTATAAAATGGTCGGGAGCACTCGGAGGGGATGAGGGTGCCTGAAGGTAGCATCTTGGCTGGGCACTGGTGTCTAGGGTGATAAATGATGAAGTATAAAAAGTAGTCTTAGCAAGTAAGGGTGTAAGACCGAAAGTGAAAACAGAAAGCAAATAAAGGTGGCCAAATACATGGGTTAGTGAGTACTTTTCTTACTTACAAATCATATGAATAGTAGTATATAATTAGGACTAAATAGATACCCAAACTACGTGATTTTGTGTCTACACATGGTGCAAAAAGAAACAAGAAACAATTAATCACATGTAATAAAATAAGCATATATACATAGCAATAGTCAAGTGAGAAAATAAAATAAATGGTATGTATAAAATAGTCACATCAAGGCATAAAGCTACAAACATGGGACACCCATGGTGTCACAAGAAAATCAAGGAATGTAGGCTACATACAAGATAAGTAGAAAACGAGTAACACAAATAATTAATAAACTTGCATAAAAAATAGTGATTAAAAAATCATAACAACTAGTAAATAAACACATAAAACAAGAAATGGTTGTAATTCACAAGACACATGTATTAGTTATATTAGCTGAAAATATAGAATGTACACAATATATGCAATCAAACATAATGAAAACATAGAAAAGAAATATAATGAAACAATAATACCTGTATAGAATGTATAGGAGATGCCCGTAGATGATTCTAGTATCTAAGAATGGATATGCTAACACCTATCATCAAATAATATTTTGTGTGTCTTGCATCAATATCAATATACCTCATGATTGTATGTGTGTAAATATTATATAAAATATATATATTTTCTATCAAACCATTGTGATAATCAACATGTGTAATGAAAAATGCTAAAAACTCAATTTGTGTATGGGTCCCGGTTTTGTATTTTTGTAAAGGGTAACACAAGAGCTACCTAATGAGAGCCTCATAAGGAGGAAAATTTAGATCCTAAATAAAATGGAGGCTTGGAACTAAACTATACCAAATAATGATGCTCATGTGTGAGTGGTGTAGAAGCGATAATATATTTCATAGAAGTCATTTGAGGAGAACTAGGTAAACCATATATAAGAGAAGAAGTGTGTGATGGAAAATAACTATGAGGAATAATAGAAAAGTGAGATCCACTAGAGACAATGCATACACTAGAAGTCCTATGAGAAATCTTAGGAGATAGAGAGCCATTAGAGATAACACGGGAAGAAGAAGGCCTATCTAGAGAACTAGAGGGAAAGAGACACTAGCGATATTATGTGAATTAAAAGGACTATCTAGAGACCAAGGAGGGTGAGAGCTACTAGAGATAGCATGTGAAGTACAATTCTGATCTGGAGACCTAGGAGTTGGACTATTAACTAAAAAATGGTGATGAGGAAACCCAATAAGAGGAGACTCAAAGGTAATACCATGAAGTGTGACAACTTGTTGTTGGTGAATAAACTTGATGCATTATTGTAAGATAGATGGAACAACCCTAAGATCACATAACCAAGGAAGACATAAATACATGTATCCTAATCTAAGAGTAAAGGACACTAGAAATGACACCTATGTATTAAAAAATTTAATATTTTAGGTAGAATAATATGTTCAAACTTGGGATTAGAATCACATGTGATTTTTTTTAAGTATAAGAGAAATAAGAAATTAAAAAGTACATAGATTATGCTTTTATGTGGATCAACTAAAAGATTGTGTATGGGTACTTGATTAATAGATGCATGTGTTGGTGCTTGATTTGGTTCTTACAAATCATGGGATATTTTGTATCCTTCCTTGTTTTTTTATGTGCCTTGGCTGTTCAAATCACTCCTTGAGCCTTCAAAGTGATGTTTAGTGTTCCTTGTTTCCTAAATTAACTAAGTATGTTGTGTTCCCAATCCAATGTTTTTGTTTTATCTAACAAACTGAAAGTTTCTCATGTTTCTTGATTTAATGGAATGATTTACAAGTTTACTTGGTATAGGAAATGATATGGAGGTCTTAAATATATCCTTGATCCATCAAAATAATGCATTATGCCTTTGGAAATATGTTCTCTGCCATTTTTTAGGTTTGCAAATATTATTGTTTTCAAACTACAATTTTATCCCCGATGCTTGACAAGAGAAATATTTGAAGAATATGGGGGTACGCAGGCCTTAGGAAATATTTTGCATTTTATAAAATGTTACAAATTGTAATTACAACATCAAGCCCTGAAGCACAAAAAATAGATAAAGGCACGTGACGGTGTACAAAGGCGGGATGGTCAACGGTGGGACTACCTTGCACCGGAGTAGTTTGAAAGCCTTGAAATTTTTGTGAAGATGAAAACTACATCCCCGACCCCGAACCCCAAAAAGGGTACATGTGGTGGCTTGCAGTGGCATCTCACAATTGGGGAAACTTTGTAGTCTCGCAGTTGGTAGTTTGGAAACTCTTGTCAACTATCAATCGCTTCCCTACCCCCGCTAACCCACGTAGAATAAGATGGGTGGAAAACTTGTCCACGTGTAAGGGCCACTTTTAAACCTAGACATAAGATCAACCACAAATTTAAAGGGAGTGGGAGAAATTTCCACCATTAATGAAATCATGCAGGAACTATATGAATGATAAATTGACTAATTCCTTCAATTTTCTCATTGAGTTTGAAGAGATCAAGCACATTAGAGCCCTAGGAAAAATAATAAAGCCCTAATTCTTGTGAATAAACTATGTGGAAGTTTCAAATAATGTTCTAAAGCTCATGTAAACTCGGGAAGAAGGAATTATAGTTCTTTTGGTGCACGGGTAAGTATTGAACATTATCTCCCTCTAATTGCTATAATAGAAGGTTGTGTTGGGAAATAAAAGGGAGAATTTAGGGTATTATCTTGATTCCCATAAGTCATGTGTTCAAGGAAATATTATTTTCCCTCCCATATCTATTTAAATGAATATTAAAAATGATGGAACTTAAAACAGGTCTTACTTTATATCTAACCTAGATTTCATCAACGATATAAACCTAAAAATGCATATTTGGATGAATTTCTTCAAATGTTGCGTGTCGATGATAAAGTGAGATTATGAAGAAGATAGATGAAACTTCAATTTCCATAGCATCCACCTTTCCCCTTCACTCAATACCCCAAACTAGTGTGGGCATGTACTTGAAAAATACAACCGTGAGAGTAAGGAAGCTAGGGATAGAAGTGGCATTGTGATATTTTCATTAACTTCAAAACCTTTTATAGGATTTTGAGACTCCTTGATGCGAAAAAATTGGTAGACATAAATGTTGAAAAAGTGGAGAAGTTCTGATTGAAAATAATTCTTAATTTTCTAAAGTCCTAAATAATTCATGGTTAGAGAAACTCAAGGGTTTTGCTACCCACCTTCCCAAGAATCTAAATAGGACTAATTTTATTGAGGATATTAGAGACCTTGTTTCATTGTTGAATACAATTGTGGGTGATGAATCTACTTATCATTATCGTGATTAGATGTTTAGATACATCCAAATTATCCTCGCCTCCCAAAGATACATCCACCGGGAGAGTTGAGTAGTAAATCCATCCACCAACATCTTAATAGACTGATATTCAAATTTGAGATGGATCAAAGAAAAGGTGTGAGTTCTATATTACGTCTTACTTGGTTTATAACATGGCCTTTCATACGTCATTCCTTAGATTTGAAAAGAATAAAGAGTTATCTCAAGATAGGGTGTCTAATGTATACCCCTAACTTAATCTTGAGAACAATATGTATAATTATATATTAGTCCACAATGCTTTCTTTGCTCCTCTTATGTTTCTATTAGAACTTGAATGGGAACAATACAAAATTTCATCAAATGCAAGAGATTTGATAATAGGATTTGGATGTTACTTTATCCAATTCAGTTTTTCACATATATTAGAGTGAGTGGATTCCAAGGCACTCCTTACATGTTCTTAGGTATTTTGATGACAAATGGGATATGCAGGAGTTATTAAGGAAGTTGGTGGTAGTGCAAAACTCATTTCTAGCAAACACAAAACCAATGATAAATTCCCAATCACAATTGGGAGATATACTTTCCTACAGTGATTAAGGCCATACTCATTGAGGCAAAGATGAATAGGGAAATTATGCAAAAGCTCCAACCAAGGGAAAACTATGATATCAAGTGGATTGTAAAAGGGGCCTTTGGTAATTCTTATGAACATGAACCTCACCATGAGGATTTCTAGATGGACTATAGAGACGAGGATGAGGTCAAAGTAAGGGATTTCTATAGGATGAATCTTAATTAGATCATTGATTATAAAGTTGCATTCATTCTTGAAGGATTGACAAATGATAAGAATTTAGTGAGAAATTATTACATAGACAATAAAATTGCAGCTCAACTAGTGCCACATTTGGATTGGAAACCAAAGGAAATTGTATATTTACATGAGATAATTGTTAGGGTTATCAAAATAAACCTCACTTGGCTAAAAAATAAATTGATTTGTCCCTCTAAAAATGGCTATTTTGAGGGAGTACATGAATACATGAGTGATTAAGATGTGCTTTCACATTTAAAGAAGGGGTAATCTAGTTTAGACCCACTATAGGGTAAGCCTCCGCAAATATCCATCAAAGGGATAACTTCGGGGTAGTAGAAGATTTAAGTGTGGCTACAAACAAGACTGAGACCTATGTGTCCCAGTTAATACAAAAGATGAGAAAATATTGCAAAAATCAATTAAGGATGCTCTAATAACTCAGAAACCCATATTTAAGCAATACACCATACTTATTTTGTGCCAAAAAGTGGCCATTCCTCATAAAAAAGGAAGTTACATCATCCTCTACTCAAAAGGAAGTAACTTCCATAGGAAAAATAATGAGGGGAAGTGTTTCACCCAAACAGCTTATGGGGAAATATAGTTTTGGCCCTACTTTTGAAGAGGTAGAAGAGGATCCAACAAAAATAATTTTGTAAGGAACAATCGGGAAAAGTTGGATCCACCTATAGTTACTATGGTTACAAGTGCACCCTTATCAAAGGCAGCTCCAAGATAAAAATATATTGGCCCAAGTTTCACAATTATCTAAGGTAGTATACACTACCCCACCCCTATAACTCCATCAAGTGAAATTGTGTAAAAAAATAGTGTAGATGTCATCGAGAGGAGCATGTATTTAGTGACTTATTGCATAATTTAGGGCAGGGATGTAGGAGTTGACCTTCACCCCAAAAGTTGTTCAAGCCATACCAATTGATTTTGCATTAGTTAGGGTGGAGAAAAATACACATTAACTCATGAGGAGCCCACCAAGGAATACACAACAACAACATGGAAGATAGAACAAAAAATTATTAGGAGGTCACAATAATAGAAATTAAAAACTCTATAATGGTGGTTCCTCTCTAAGTATCCCTAGGAATCATTACAACACATTATGTTGTAGAACATACTAAAGAATGGAAGGATCAAGAATTAATTGAAAAACAAGTTGAGGTAAAAAAGCACAGTCTCCATCTAAGGAGCAAGTAATTCAGGTTGAATTAGTACAATTCCCAGATGTGGGCATCACACACCCTTTAACAAAAAAATAAATTAAGGATAAAGGGTTAGAGAAGGAAGAATTCCAAGTACAAGAAGTTGAGAGGATAGAGGAAACACCAATGCAGACTAGTGACTCCAGCCTCACACTTTCTCCATCTCAAAAACTCATGATTTTCCCAAGTGGCCCTCAACAACAACAAGGACATGAAGAGGGAAATGTTCTATATACATGATCGTTGGGAGTTGCACTCCTAAGAAAGAAAAATTAAAAGTGTGGGTGGATGAAACTAACCTAGTAAGTGTCCTATCCTTGAGGCCATCCAAGGTGCCTAAGAAAGAAATAATCTTATCAAGAACAATAATGGGGCCCCAAGGAGATAGAATTTTGGAGATTTCCACTCCACAAGGTGACATAACTAGGGATGAAGCTACTCCATCCCACTATCAAATCACTCAAGTCCCATTGGGGAAACCTACTATTGAGTGTCTCAAACATGAGGTCACATTAGCAATGGGAGGCCTCTTCCAAAAAATGGACAAGGATAAGGAGACCAAAATCATCTCAAAGAAAAAGTTGATATATTATCTAACTATGTGTAAAACTAGATCTAACCTCCCGAGGAAAACTTAGAAATTGTGGCTGTTATTACTCCTAGTGCATTAAAATATGTAGAAGAAATGAAAAGTAGAGGATAAGATACAAAGTGGTGAGAGGAGATACTGGTTGAAATATGCAATCAAGTCCTTAAAGAAGTAATTACATGCTACAACCAGGTTTGAACAACAAATAGAGGTTGGAAGGGTACTGATTGAAAAGTATCAGGATGAGGTAAAGTATTGGTATGGTATGTTACCTAAACTTGAAGCCATAAATTCCATATATGAAAAATAAGTATAAAAGAAAGGGTGGTACCCCAGATTTTAAAGGAAAAAATAGTAGTATGAAAGGGCTATCGGAATGAAGATATAAACATTGGGGAGCTACATCAACAAAATTCAATCTATGAGGGATAAAGCAGGGGAATATGTGGATGATATTGAATCCAATATATAAAAAAATTTACCCCCAAAGGAATATGTGCCTTAGGAGCTACATATATTTGATAAATTCATTTAGGTACTCAAAAAGCATAATGCGGGGAATTTGACACTCATAAGGAGTTTGGTGATTCCTTTATTCACAAGGTTTGTTCACTTGGAAAATTACATTAATAAATTGGCCAAAAGGATAAGATAGAAAAGTGATATTTCTTTTGAATGTATAAGTAATTCTATCCAAGTAGGAAAAAATCTTTATTTATCGTATTGGGCCGATGAAGACCCCCGCCAGAAATGTTCAAAAGATTGGATGCATATGGTGATAAAATTAAAAAGTAAAAGGAGAGCGATTTGATTAATCTTGATCCTTCTTAGTTTCCCTTTTCTCTTTATTTTCCCACATTCTTTATTATTTCAATTTTGTATCCATTTGAAAAGAGAGCAATCAAAGTGGTAACTATAGATAAGAAATAGAGCATGAAAGCATAAGCTTTGTGGGGAATTCTCATTACATGTAAAAAAAAAAAGCACAAATGGGGATTCTATTGGGCCCCAACCCTCGGAAATATTAAAAAAAGTATACATAGGATTCTATAATTATTAAATTATTTTTCAAACTTTGAAAATCCCCTATGAATAGTGGAAGGTGAGCTAGGAATTTGTATTTTAAGATTCAAAATCTTTAAATTCAGTTGCACCAAAAACATATTGGACACCGCTTTCTTAATATATGAGACATCTCCATTACCATGAGTTTAGAGATGCTCACCAAGGTCTCTCCATAATCTAGATTAATTAAGATTTATTTTCAAGGAAGGTGAATCACTCAAGAAGATTCTATCCATTGTGAGATATGTCTTGATCCCACAACGAGCTACAATTTTTATGCCAAAGTTGATTTGGGCTTTTAGTTTTCTTGAATGAAGTAATTTGATGTCTCTTTTGGGGAGGAGAATAAGAATTTAGAGGGAATTTCTTGACAAATGATTTCACAAAATCCTCCTTAAGGGAGGAAAATATCTTCTCAACTCATCTAGCCTTCGAGTGACCGGTATTTCATTAATTTGGGGACCACTATGGGGTCCATGGTAAGAGAGCCCACACTCCATTATTTCATAAATGAAGTAGGCATTTGAAAAAAGTGTATCTTGGATGACAAGATGGTTATGGAGCTAAAAATGTTTCAAAGTTTCCATCTGAATATGATCATGTGGGAAAAAGAGATGGAAAAACATTACTTCGAAAGTTCAAAAGAAGGGGTTATCCTGACAAGTCCGCTCGCAAGAAGGAAAATATCAAGGTATCATTGTGAGTCAAAATATCAAAGGAAAGATCTTATTGATCATGAATATTGAATAACATCCTACAAAAATACTCTTTAGGGTCTGAAAGAAAAAAATGGATTGCAGAGCTTTAAAGGGTAACTTAGACAATTTTGTTCCATTCTTGATGCTGTCATTATTTAAAGTTGAGTCTGCAAGAAAATTCATAGGAGTTACGTTTGTAAAATAGGATAAAGGTATGAAATTCATGAAGGAAACAAGGTAATTTAAAGGAGAATGGATCTCAGATTCCATGTGTGAACCATTATTCCACATAAAATTTCAAATCTCATTCAAATATTTGACATAAACTAGAGGACATGAGATTAAATTATTTACGTAAAAATTTGTTTTACTAGTTCGGTTATAAGATGGTATCTGTGTGAAGTCATGTTGGAATAGATTGTCAAAATATTCACTTTTTTATTGAATGAGATTTCAAAAAGATGAATCCAATAAAATAATTGGAATGATTACATAAGCATAACAAACTCCCTATGGTGGTGCACGCATGGATGGTGACATGGCAGTAGAAAAAAAAGGAGGTTTGTTAGCATAAAGGAGTAACTTGCACATCTACATAGATTCAATGATGAAGTAGAAATGCTCCATATTAGTTCTTTAAAATGGATTATTTTCATTTGGATTAACCTCTCCATCCATAGTTTCAGACTCAAAATATTCTTCCTCTCATTTTTCTTACTACAAATGTTTTTATAGGGAATTTGGGTTTATTCCCTTGGGGAAATTTTATATAAGAATGAAGGTATGTATTCATTCTAAGGGTTCTAAATTTTGAGTTTAGGAAAATGTGATTTCATTTGTATAGTCATTAGTAGGTGTTGTCTCGATAATTTTCATGTGTAAAATCCATCTAAGAATAGGAAAAATTTTCCCATAATGTTGAAAATTTGAAAGTCATACCTTTCCAAGATACCCCCCAGGATCAGTCCTATCCTTAACACCAACCCTACCTAGTCACTACAAAGTGACCCCAAAGTGGATGTTAACTCAATCCCCTAAGTGATTTAGGAAATAAAATATAATCCCCCTAAGTGATTTTGGGCAGTGTTGGGAAGGGCTACCACTGGCCTTCACAGGATTGGTACAGCCCCCTGGAGAAGAATAGAGGAGAAAATCCAACATGGAGATGAATCGAAGGTCTAAAAACATCAAGGAATTGATTTTGGAAGATTTAGGAAATATTTGGAGGAGTTGGGGTAGATTCATCTAAAAACCGGATTCTCAGGCCTAGGTAGTGCACAGGGCTAAAAATATGCTAAGCTTCGAGAAGAAATATCAAGAGCTCTAAATGGAGTTAGGAGATAAATAATACATAGTTAGAAACAAAAATTAGATCTTTACAATATGGTGGAATCATATTTTTCACAACACTTTGTCACAATAGGTTTATATCTGGTTTCTCCCATGCTTAGCTAGGGAGCCGGGACAAAATCCTCTTTTAAAGGCTTAAATGGATAAAATCAATATTTGAGACCCCGCCATTGGATTTCAAAGGACATTTTAAGTCAAATTCATATAAAATGTTTCTAAAACATTCCATCGGGAGCTCAAGTTATTGTCATTTCAAGTTGTCCTCAAGGTAAGCTTCCAACAGTTAGTTAATTTTCGAGGAGGACACGTGTCAGCTCCACAGGAGCCTGACACATTTTGATGTCCCTTTTGTCCCTTAAGAAAAAGGCACATAGGGGATAGTAAAATGCACCCAGCCCTATTTTTCCCCTCGGTCACCCATGGAACCCTCTACATTGTCAGTTCAACCCCAGTGCTTACCAGAGCCTATCTCCTCGGCTTTAGATCATGACAAGTAACACACCCTGACGGCGTGATGTGAAAACTAATGACCCTTTTGTACCTTTATAAAATCTACTTGAGGTACATGAAAATGTTCCTAGCCCCTTGTGGCCCTCAGGTCATCAATGTGACCTTCTACAGTGCAAGTTTCAAGCCCCAGAGCTAGTTGGAGCCAAATGCACAACCATTGGATGCCCACCAAGTGTCAGCTCCAGGTATGATGTGAAAAATGATGACCCTTTCGTCCCTTTAGCTAAAGGGACATCAGGGACACAAAAATTCACCCAACCCCAACTTCAAAATATGAAAAAATTCTAACTCCTTTGTTGCTTCTTGTTATTTCTCCATTATTGCCCATGAAACTCACTGCCGGAAGAAAGTTGCAGAGAACTTACAAACCTCCATTGCTCCCCTCATTTATTCTTCCCTCCATTATTTCTACAAGTCAAGTACTACAATAACATCAAAACTCTATCTTTTTCAGCTGCCACCATGACCGTTCAGTGCCAAAAACCTTCATGAACCAAAATGGTGAAATGCTCATATCTCACAATCTAGAGCACAGATTGAAGTGAGGTTTTTGCAGAATTCCTTATTTTTCAGAGGCCTTCAAGATGAAAAATGAAAGATAAAATTATTCCCTAGCTTATTAACTAGGATAAAAAAAATCCATTCTATGCCTTAGCTTATTCTCCTTCGATTTTCCATTAAGTTGGTAAGTGGGTGAAGCTAAAATTTTGCACACAAAATACCAAAGAAAACCTACCTCGATGGAATTTGTTTGATTATAACCTGATGTGGAAAATAAGACCTGAAATTTTTGAAGATCCATTAATTTCTACCATGAAATAGTAGTGAAAAAACAGCGAGCCACCTCTTCATTTCTCAAGGTTCCAGTTGGCGTAATCATGTGAAAATCGGTGGAAACAATCCTTGAAAAATATAGTTTCGCATGAACTAGTTTTCGCACCATGAAGTCCCTATTTTTTAGGGATATGGAGGGATTTTTTCATCATAATTATGCCCTATCACATGAATAACATCAGTGAAAAAGGAAATGAGCTACTTCTTCACTTCTCAAGGTTCCAACAGGTGAAATCGCGTGAAAATTGAGGGAATGATTGTTGAAAAATCTAGTTTCATGTAAACTAGTTTTCGTGCCATGAAGTCCCTATTTTTAGGGATATGGAGGGATATGTTTTTTATTATTATTTTACCCAAAACAATGAAAATATAATTTTCCAACTGGTCCATATGAAGGAATTACTCAAAATTCAAAGCGTGGAACCTTGAAATAAAACCTAGAATTTCAAGACATGTTTTGTTACAATCTGACACCCGCATTGCACTTACTAAAAATACTAGACTTTCCTACATAGGGGATTTTTACTTTGGTTAAGCTACCATTTTAAGATGGTTCAAATAAAATGGTGAACACAGAGGAGTACCACAGGAAAAGTTGTCAAAAAGGTCATCTCAACCCGCAATTGACACTTACTAAAAATAGTAGGTGGTTCCACAAGCTCCTACTATAAATAGCCAACTGGTCCAAAACATGATAGGAATGTAGTAAGAATAAGGAATTCAAGCTACCATATATATTTGAGATCGGGAAAAGCTAACTTGTACACTTACCAAAAATAGTAAGTTGCCCCATGGGTACTTACTAAAAATAAAAAGTTGTTCTCAAAGGGCAAGTTTGGCACAATGGGACATAGAGGGATAATCATTCAAGTCGATATCACCATTTGGGGTCTAGAGAGGAAAACTCGCACTTACTAAAGATAGTAATTTTTCCCTTCCAAATGTATTAAGTGTTAAGGAAACAAGAATTTCAAGTGCGCATGCTGGTCTAGTTTCTTAGGTGTTATCAATCATGAAGAGATGGCGGTTTTTGTGGTTTGGAATGATTGTCTCATATTACAAAACAAGACATCCATCATGGAAAGTATTTCATCACGATCAATGTTTTCCCTCCGTCCCTTCCCTCTTCCTTTATTTCCCCCTCTTCTTTCTCTCTCCATTATAATTTTTGTAATCCGTCATTATTATAATTTGTCCTATTCACTTAAGTGACCTATTTTAAATTTGTAAAAGTATTTTCTCAAAATTATAAGAGAAATAATTAATTAATGGAAAATGAAAGGTCACAAGTGGAATATGGAAATGAAGATTCATGTGAGGGAGGGGAAAGGTCAATTCAAATTGTATAAATTGGGATGGCTTCCCCATTCCAAGGGATTCCGAATTTTGAAGAACTCCTACTATGTAGCATTGTGAATTGTGATAGCTTGGTTGAAGCTTTGTATTCATCACTACACATGGAATAAAAGCTACACTTATTCTATTTCCCTCTTGTATGCACTTTGTAAGCATGGTGATCAAAGAGATATTTGAATCTTCGATGAATGAGCCTAAAAAAATTTGTGTTTATGTGGGTTTTGTTTGTCTCACTAACCGCTTCATTGTTTCTTTCTTCTATATTGATGTTGAACTACTCCGATTGGGTGTGAAGCTCTGCAATCTACTCATGATAGTAATCTTCCTTAACTAGTTTCCCCCCTTTCTCCTCAATGTTGTAACTTACTCCCTTTTACCCTCGTACAAGAACTTTGCCATAGGTTCAATGGAGTGTCCTCAGTGTGATCCCCGACCAATTTTTCCACCCACAACATTTATATTAGGATTAGGATTAGTTACATTCAATAATGGGAGTTGTACCATTCAATGTAGAGGGGCGTAGCCCCATGAACGTTGGTGGAGACACCTGATTTTTCCACCGACAAATTTTCTCACCAATAGTAGGCATTGAGATCATTTGATGTATGTCTCCATTGTCCAATCAAAATATATTGAGTTGTATGCCATTTTCATGTCAGACATTTTTGAGTTGTATGGAATCATAGTTGAGTAATGAAACTTTTTATATGATCTTATGTCTATTTAATTTATTAAATACAAAGGTGTTGTTATTAGTATGTGCAATACATTGGTTACCAAATGAATTTTGTTTTTAGTGTAAATTTTCTACATTCATCCAATTTTAAAATATTTTCTCGCATTATTACTTAGGATGATTTCTTCCAAGATCATGAGTGTATATTGAGTGTTATTAGATTTAAGAAATAGATATTTTATTGATATTTAAGGAATAAGTGTTTGTGGTTGAAATCCCAAAGGTTAAGTGGTATTATTTACAATAAGTTAGTATCAATGTATGCAAATGCTCCATTAAGAGTTACATTATTTTGATCTCTATCTTCCTACATTTTTGGGTCTAATAGGATGAATAGGAAACACCATTGTTTATCCCCATTTAGATCCACTTTCCTCCCTTTCTAAAAAAATATTCTACCATCCTACCCCTTACAAACACGTTAACCTTGTTTATCATACACATATTTTCCTTAAAAAATGTGTTTACCTCAGATTATGATTTTCTATGATTTATGAAGATTAGCATTACAATATCATAAAACTCCATTCAATTGATTATTTATGCAGAGATGATGTCTTTGAATCACATTTTATCTATATTTAGTGGCTTATGTCTAATGATCTCTTTAAGTGAATATTCCATATATGGCTATACTTGGCCTGTATTAACCCGCCCATAACTTGTAGGATATTTAATCATACATCTCTGCTTCATTCAATCTACCCCTTGGGTCCTCTCACCCCGATTCAAGAAAATCCAAAAGTAGTAGGAGTTAGACATTTTGTTTGTACATGCCACCTAGTCAATTCCAAGACATGGTGATGAAATAATGTTAGATCTATCCCAAACTATAAAATACACATCTCCCATCTATCATTCTTTAAGCATTTATTTATGAATTTTTGCCAAGTTTTTGGGGTGTAAAAATGGGAACCTACATTATTTTAGCACCATTTCTAGGGGCGTTCATGTGTCTCGCTTGTTTATGAGACCATTTCTAGGTTCTAAATATAATTCATGTCAGCTTTCTTCAAGTTTTATTACTTTGTGGTGTTTTTTTAATCTTTTCTTGACCATCAACATCACCAACATTTCTTGTGTCTTTTTTGGGGACTTTCATGTCTTAGTTTTTAGGAGACCTTTGTTAGGGTTATTTACTCATAAATTCAAGGTTTATGCAAGATTTATATAATTGGATGATATTTTTGAGTGAGATTTTTCATGTTTCATAGGTTGTTGACATTCTTACATGTTAGGTTTTCCTATCAACATGATTTTGGCGATGTTGCTTTGAGAAATTTTATGTCTATCACCTATTTATGATACCATTTCGTGGTTCTAAGTATAATTCAAGTTATTTTCTTCAATTTTTATTACTTTGTGGTGTTTTGGTAATCTCTTATTGGACGTCAAAACACCAATACTTATGGCACCATTGCTATGGAACATAAGTGTCTCAATTTTTATGATATCATTGTTGGGGTTATTAGTGAGTTTTAACAAATATTTATCAATTGATTATCCTACAACATGATCTTCTCTCGTAATTTCTCTAATTTATCCAAGTTATTAGTAGTCTTACATGTCCTATTTTCCCATCAACATGCTTCTCGCACCATTTTCAAGGATCATTAAAGAGTACTTAACAAATATTTGTCAAAAGTTATCCAATATATTGTTCATTACAATGTCCTAGATGGTTTGTAAGGGTTTATCAAAAAAATTTATTTGTTGTTCATCGAGTGATTTAATGAAATTTTTAGAGTTATTATAATATTTCTAGAGTGCAAATCTCTAGTGGTGACTCCATCCTTAATTATGGGTCGACGAGTGTTGTATTGATTAATATATTTTATTGATAACTCTGCATCTACAAAGCTGGAAGGATTAAGGTCCTCATTTAATTCAAATCCATCTAAGAAACTTCTTCCGAGTTGAAATCTTTACTAAATAGAATGAAACAAGTTTGAAGCCTATGGAAGGTCAGTGTTTAAGAGGTAAGGGTGTTAAACCTTTTGAGTTTGGTGATTTCCCTTTAATTGAATATTATTCCAGCTCTTCATTAACTTTGAAACATGTATTCCAGATTATCACTTGCATTTATTATTTCAGATCTGCTCTCAAATCTTTATGACTTGTCCCGATCCTACTCATTTGTTCACATGTGTGAATAGGGTTTTGGTTTTGAGTCACTCTAGAAAGTTTCATAACATTGAAAATAATCCTTTTATTCAAAAACCTCTTCTTCGAACTAGGTTGATCACCCTCTAGAAATTCCTTCTTAGAATAACAATATGGACCGACCTCCTCCTCATGACCCCTTTAGAGTTTTTTTTGGTTGGTAAATAGTTTTTGAAAGGACTATACCCTTGTGTACAAAGGAGGCCTAAAAGCCAGAATAAGAGAGAGGAGCAGAGAAGTCAGATCAAAGCACAAAGTTCTGACAAAGAACACCACCGAAGCCTAGAAACAAAGAACACAAACGAGACTTAACAAAGAAAACAACGGCAAAAAAAAAGAATACACCAAGAAGCGAGTAAAACAAGACTACTTCTTGGCAGCTTGATCAATACTCATCTTTACTTTTTTTTTTCCAAGCATGGTACATACCAGGGGTGGTCATATGAAAGATCCGTTCTGCCTTCTTTTACTCTCTTTCTCATTGCCCCAAAGAGTCATCGGGACACCGCTGAGTTGTGAAACACTTCTTGCATGTCCTTCGATGAATTCCTCTATATCCGAATAGTGCCTAGTCTTCGTTTCCCAAGTCGGGAGTCAAGGAGGTCGAATATTTCATCAAGTCAGCTATCGCAATTCTCCCTCAATGCTTTTTTTGCCTTTTTGCTTAGCAAGATTTTTACCTCATCCTTGACCAATTTAAGCTCACCTTTCCAATCTTCTAGAAGGGTTATCCGTTGGTGCCGCCTGGGATACTAATGTTCGGTAGATCACGAGCAATGTCATCCAAAGGTTCATCCCCCTCAGCAAAGTGACTCAAGGTTGAGTCTCCTAAAGCCCCGTGACACGTTTAGAAGTAGAGACAGCAGTGTGGGTGGCAGGGGCGTGCGGCAGGAGGAAAAGAAGGAGAAGCATGAGCAGCCTGCATGGGGCATCGGCACCGAGGCAAAGGCGAGGGACAGCGAGGGAGACAGGATTGAGAGGAAGGGAGACCGGGAATTTAATAAGGCGGCTTGTGAATAAAGGGAACCGCCTGGTATTTCGGAACTCCAAAATGGAGCGCTCAAGAGAGTTTAATGATAGTGGGGAAAGCAAACCAACCTACTCCTACGAAAGTGATTCAAAAAGACAAGGTGTTAGACATTTAAACCCGCCTTCCAAGGATATGTAGCGAATCATCATGCGGGTGACTTCATCATACGGAGAAGGAATCAATTAACAAGCAGACCAGCTTTGGTGTTGAATATAAGCTTCTCCTCCTCCTCCACAAATCTTCTCTCTTGACCTCTTTGATAACCCTCTTGTTGAAGAAGCGGTATCCTTCAAGGCCGCCTTGGCTATGAGTTCGATTAATAAGAATCTTCGCCCTCCATATCGACCATCCTCTCATTCCAATCCTTGGCAAAGAGAACAGAGATGTTTGATCATGCCCTGCACTCTCTCCACAAAGTTGGTGAATCCGCCAATACTAAGAATGTTCCATAGCCTTTCCAATCGGGTCTGCACACGAATCTGGGCGGGAGGCCCTCCCATCTTCACAAGGATGTGCTGGTTACTTTTTCAAAATACCTTTGGGCGTTGAGAGTGATTCTTTCGCCATGTTGTCGCATAAAAATGGGAATCAGCCGTTGGTCCTCCCACGAATATGCCGATCGAGTCAAAAGTCACGCGTGGAAACCCTTATCTGCGGCTTTCACCTTGTAGTTATCTTCTTTTTCGCGAGCTTGGCAACCGAATATCAAATTATTGTACTTCCCGCGTGCGCTGTTTTTAAATTTAGACGGCTCCACTTGAAGTTCCTAAACAAAATCTTGCCATCATTTGGAGTAGATATCATATGCCACGCCAAATAAACTAAAACAGCACCTGTGGAAGAATTTATGGATTTCCTCCAAAGATTAAAGCATATCTTTAGAGATTGTTTGCGTGTGAAGGTCCGCATGTATGCTGTTGTGAAGCTGATTAGGGATACTATCATTATCCCAAATAGTGAAATTTATATTAATGCCATAATTGGCCATTGCATCGGCTACTTACCTTCCCGTAAGTATGTATGTATGATTCTCGATCTTTATTGAAGGTATGACTGATGCTTATGGACTCGAGAGATAAAATTTTGATATTCCAAATAGAGAAGAGGACCGATTAAGCAGTCAATAATATTAAGGAGTCCCCTTCAACAATGAGGTTCTGATATTTTGGGTCCGAGCAACTCTCAAACCCCAGAGAACAGAGATAAAGCTTCGCAAAATGATTGGTTGGATTCCCATTTTTCCAAATATATGCAAAATCAAATTACCTTTATGGTCCCGTATTGCTCCTCCTCCAAATTTCCCCTTAGAGGCACCATCAAAGTTCAAACCAATTGGATTCAGGGGGATGCCTTTAGAGTTAATGCCTTCCAACCTATAAATTTTAATGGCATGGATGGATATCCAAAAAAGTACCAAATGAAATTAGAAATAGATTTCCTAAATTTCAAGTCAAGAATGTTATCGATGGTGATCAACCCCTTAAATTATTTCAGAACATTATATGTGATTATGAGGTTGAATAAAAATATGTTTATGTAAATCTATTTATACACACATTAGAGGAAGATGTTAGGGAATGTCTTAACTCATTTCCTCAAGGATCAATTGATTCTTTGGAAAAAATGAGAAATTTATTTAAGATTTAATGTGATGATAGAACGATCCTATAATTCTATTATCGAAATTTGAAAATATAAAAAAGAACCCTAATGAGAGTGTATAATCCTTTAACACTAGGTTCAAAAAGACATTGACAATATGTCCAAATACTTTAAGACCTAGTGATGAATCTTGTCTTATTAAGTATTCTGATGCATTTGACAAAAAGATTCTTATTACTTATGGGACAAAACCCCCAACTTTGAGACAAGAATTTACCATGGAAATTCAAATTGAAAATAATATTAAAGATGTTGGTAAGCCTCTAAAGAGAGAGTGTGAAAATTTTAAATAGAGAGAAGCCTCAAGCCCATAATTCTACTAATCTGAGAAGGTAGTCAAGACATTAGATGGTACAGCTACACCGAAATTTCATACAAGTGGCTGAGATGAGAAATATTTTTTTCCTAGCCCTCAAATTCAACATTTGAATCAGGGGGCATAATAGATTTGGAAATAATCCCAAAGGGGACCACAGGGATGATGATAGAGGGAAAATAACTATGGGTCATGGTGATAAAAAACACCAATTTAGAGACAAAAAATTAGTTCCTAATCTATTAGTGGCAAGGTTTGCTACTATAGAGGGAAAACACACCATTGACTGGTGTGATAGATAATTGTTACTTCATACCCCTTGTGGGTAGCTAACCCTTAATGATGATGCCACTGAGTTTGAATTTTTTGATGCATGTGTTCCTGAGAATCAATAAAACTTAGAGCAAGGTACATCTTTGATTTATCTCCTTTGTGCTAGAACTCGTTAATGAATTTTGGACATGTGTAAGGTGTCTTCTCTTCCTTTTGAAGTTAATGAATAAATTGATATAGCACAATATTTTGAATTTCCTAATCATGACTTTGAATATTTAAGGTTTTTGATGATAAAAAAGTATGATGGAGAAGTCGCTTATAAGGAAGATAGAGAAATTTTTATAAATATTGTTATTTCCCAAGAGAAGGAATATAATTTGAGGAACATGCAGATCAAGGGATTTGACCCAACCCTTAAGTCTAAAATGCCTATTTTCACTAATTTTACCAAATATATTCCCGAGAAAACTTTTCCATGTAAAAACGCCATTGTTAACCTAGGACCAAGTACCCCTCCCACTAATCCTACAATGAAGGATTTTATCCCACATGGGAAGGAAGCTTCTCTTCCTACAAGGACATCCCTACCCAAATATAATGTCTATGATATGGGCCAAATTCTAATCTAGTTGAAAATTATTGTCCCTTTGGTGGATTTTCTTAGGATCCTTGAGCATAGGGAAAGAGAATTTGAATATATGGGATTCAATAAGGATGTTGTTGCTAAGAAAGGTATTGTTGTTAACAAGGTAATTCCTCCTACCATTGTTGAAAATGAAATTGAATAATTTTGTGAAGTTATAGAACCATCCCTTGAAGTATATTTGGGTACCTCCCTTGTAGAAATTCAATTATATGTGGAGCCTTTCTTCACCACACTTATTGTCAATGGTTAGCTTTTACACAATTATATGTTTTATCATGGTGCTTCATGCAATATCATTCCCCTAGAAGTTATGAACTAGGTATTAAGATAACTACTTATTTTGGGTAATGTTATGCCATGGACTCTAGAGAGGTACACATGGTTGGTTATGTCATGGGTTTTGTTGTACAACTTGTAGCTTACCCTAGTAAGTTCTTGACAATGAATGTTGTTATTATTGATTTCCCTACTAAGTGGGGAATGTTGTTGTCAAGAAAATGGGTAACAAGTGTAGGAGGAAGTGTGCAGATGGACATGTATTTTTCCACTATACCTTTGGAGGGGAAACTCATAAAATTGTGTATGGAGGATAAAATGTTTCACTTAATTGAAGAACCCATGAATGCTTTGTATGATGTGTTATTTGTTGATTTAGACATGGATAAATTTGTGGGCAATGCTGATTTTGATGATCAATGTCTTGATATGAATTCCCAATTGAGAACCCTTTTACTCCATAGACTATGTTCTCTAATGGAGTATTCTCCAACCTTGGAAATGGAGATGGTGTTATGTTAACTTCACTAAACCAGGGCTATTTCATTGTTTCTTTTAAGTTAAGTTTGAGTGCACCAACAACATAGCTGAAAATGAAGCACTCTTATTTGGCTTAAAATTTTCTTGGAAGCATAGAGTTAAGGACCTTATTTTGAAAGGTCACTCTGATTTGGTTATGAAACAAATCGAAAATTATAAGTAACCAAAAATCGAGATTAAAATAGTACAAACATACAATATGGGATTTGATCAAATTATTTGAATATTTCAATATTTGATATCATTAAAGGATTCAAAATGTAACAAATAATCCAATTTAGGAAGGAAGTGATCAATTAAAGAAAAACACAATCCCAAGGGGGTTGATCATCTTTGCATCTACCTTTGATAGTTTTTTCAAATTTATAAATGGGTCACCTCACATATCTAGAAACATTGTTGAATGTAACTTAGGTATTTTCCATGATCCTAGGAATGTTTGGCTGGGAAGCAATTTGAATATAGAATAAAAAAAAGCTTATAAAAAACTACTGAAGAAATATCGATTTCTGGATTGGTCATATTTTAAAATAAAATCTTATAGAGAGGATTTGTTTATACATGAAATACCCATTGATCCTCACAAAAAACCTTTTAGACATAAGAAAAGATGTATTAATCCCATATTTGGAGCTAAAATCGAAGAAGAGTTCAAGAAACTCAAGGATGGGGGAATTATATAACCTACTAGGTATTCATCATGGGTTGCTAACCTATTCTCGCTTATAAATAGGAATGGGGGCATCAATTTGTGTGTGGATTTTATAAATTTAAATAAGGACCCAAAAATATAATTTCCCTTTACCCAATATGGATAATATTTTATGAAAGGTAACATGGTCGAATATATGTCAAATTTGGATTGTTTCTGAGGGTACAATTGGGTAGTGGTTAAAGAATCATAACAATATAAATCCACTTTCACTACTCCCTAGGGAACTTACATTTATGTTAGAATTCCTTTTGGATTAATGAATGCTTGAGCTAATTTTCAGCAAGCTATGGATGTTACATTTGTAGGATTCATTAATAAAAATTTCATTTTAGGAAAATTTGAAAAGGTGAATTATTCGGAGTGGGTCGGTGTCTTGTTCGCCTAAAATATATAGTATATTTTTTTGGGGGTCGGCTTCGCCTTCATTTGAAAACATCAGACCTATAAAAACCTAGGTGATTCACGGGTAGTATACCTCAAGTAGCTTACCAAATTACCAATACTGTGAAATTTGAACTCGCATACCCTTAAGCACCAGAGATTCAGATTACTGTTAGCCTGTGATTGTTCATTGTGGAAATGCGACAGGGACAGTGTTGACACGCGACAAAAGCAGTGTTGACACGCGCGCCAAGGGCATTGTTGACGTGTGACAAGAGTAGTTTTGACGTGCGACAAAGGTAGTGTTGACGCGCGACTTGGGCATAGCAGTTGACGCGCGACAAGGGAAGTGTTGACGCGTGCGACAGTATATTCAGACAGTGGACGCGCGACATTGAATAGGTTGTTGACGCGTGACAAGTGCAGAGTTGACACGTGACAAAGAGTCCAGACAGTGGACAGAGTCGCTACTTGGTTCTTTTGCTGACACAGACTCTCTTCAGAATAATGGAAGGTGCCAGCTCAAAGAATGTGAATAACCTAAAAGTAAGTAAGAAATCTCAGAAATCACTCTTCAAGTATTTTGGAAACTCTGCGGATACAGATATTGAAAATACCAATCATATATCAGGCATCACAAAGAATCATAATACTGACTGTGTGGAAGGTATTATTGAGGTGGACATGCATTCTGCACAGTATCAAAGTCAAACAAATGAAACCTACGATAATATGCCAGATCTTGAAGATATTGTTCCTATTGGGGTGCAACCAGAAGTGCATCTAGATATCACAGATACAAACACTCAACAAAATGGAAGACAAAAATCAAAATCAAACTCCGGTCCAAGAAAGAGGAAACCAGGTGATTGTGATATTGCTCAAAATTCTACTAAAAAAAGTAAAGCATTGAAAACGAACAAGAATATGTGGACCATTGGCAGGACATACAAGTTTGATTGGGTAGCTAAATTTCCATTTATTGAACCTGTAAAATCATCTAATTTTGAAGAGATCCCATCTGAATGTACATGTACAATATGTATGTGGAAATTAGGAAAGCAACAAAAAATGCAACTGAAGCTTGGACACTATAGAAAAACATTGTGGAAAACAATATTTGACTGTAATGGGCGGATGGCCAGAAAATCAAAACACATAGGTGGAAAACTGAAAAAGAATGCATGCATGTTAGATACACAGTGGAATATGAGGCAGAGCAGAAAAAACACAGACATCTATTGGAAAAGGGAGGAACGATCACATCACATATTGGTAAGATGAAAGAAACAAATCTACATGCAAAATTCATACAATTCTCTACTCTTTTTCAAATACTAAAAAAAGGAAGAGTGATTTCAGATTTCCTCGATTTCAAAGTTTTGTATCAATTTAATGGAATGCTGAATGTACCTCAGTCTCATTGGTCTGAAAGTAGTGGATGGGAAATGGAAAAATGCCTCTCGATGATAGAGAAGGAAGATTTGAAAGAGAATGTAAAAAAGAAAACTTTATCTCTCTTTCAATTGATGAAGTGATAGTAGTCGACAACACCGCATGGGTATGTATCCACGTCTATACTTTAGAAAATCATATAAGGACACCTCATCTGTTGGGTGTTATGAAAATGGTTGAAAACTACAATGCCGAAAACCTACATAAAATAGTTGTTTCTCATTTGAAAGATGTTGCTGGAATGACTGATTATGAAATTGCTACGAAGTTGGTATGCGTTGGAGCAGATGGTGCATCTGTCATGCAGGGTCACCAAACAGGGCTATGTGTTAGATTACAAACAACAGTGGCCCCATATATGCTACCAATTCACTGTATGGCTCACAGAATGAATTTAGCGTATAAAATGGTAAGCAACCATGAAAACGTTGCTAAATTAGAAGACCTTATACGAGAACTTCATGCCTATATGTCAAGCAACCCAAAGTGATTTCTCGAGTTCCAAAAATTTGCAATTGGAATTATAGATGGCAAAAAACTTCTGAAGGATGTGGAGACTAGATGGATCTCTTTGTATGAACCTGCATGCAGAGTTCGTGAGGAGTATCCTTCATTGGTTGGTTTCATGCACAAATACCGTCATGAAGTTGATAGGGCAAGGGACTTGTTGTTTCATTTAACTGATTTGGAGACATTGCTTACATTGGTTGGTATTCTTCCAATGTTAAAGGAGATCAATACACTGATGAAGCATGCACAGGGCAGATTAATCTATATTGTGGATTTTATACGGATGAGAAAAATGGTATGCCAAAGTCTTGATATATTGTACTGTTCCCAAGATAGTTTTGATGCACCTATTTTTGAGAATTGGAAAGCTTTATTAGATCTTAAAAATCCTAACACCTTTTTGAGATTTAATATCCACGATCACCTCTGCATCACTGTTAATGGGAGGGAAATACCACTGCACATTTTGCAAAAACGTCAAGATATTACAGGATCGGAACGAGAAGATGTTCCCGTGACATGTAATTTGTTTGAGTCTATTATAGTTGAAACAAGAATAAAGCTTAAAATTTTTTCGAAACCTTGTCATCAGAAATTAGGGAACGTTTCTGTAAAGATAAAATTCTGGAAGCCATGGGTGTGATGAATCCTAATTTTTGGAATACTGAAGGTGGCCGTGCGAGACTTTGTCGAAAAAGCATTTCCATAAATCAATGGGTACAATAATGGAACAATTTACAAAGACTTCAGAGCTCAAGGGTATGGAAATCAAAGGTATACTGAATGCCGATTTATTAAAGTTTCAGTCAACAAATTTTACAACAACAATGAGGAACCAATATAAGAATTTAGATCAACCTTCTGAAAGTGGTGCTATTACAACGTTGTGGCGAGGAATCTATCAAAGTTCTATCTTACAAGAAGATATCAGTGAATATTTCAGATTATATGAGTTATGCCAAACAATGATTTTGGGGTCTGTGGAGGATGAAAGGGTTTTTAGTGCATTGTCATTTATAAAATCAAAACAGAGAAACAGGTTGGATAAAAATCTGGAAAGTTGCATGAGGTGTTATGTTTCTCGATACTCCATCGAAACCTTTCCGTTTGATAGAGCAATTGCGCATTGGAATTCCCTTTGCGAAAGAAGAGGTGTGAATAATACAGCTACAAGTACAAATATTCCCAACCTTGAGAGTGTAATTGGCTCATCGTCACATTCTACAGAAGACAACATCGAGTTTGATGAAGCTATTGATAATGGATTGTTTCAACTTTAAATAGGTATCTTCTTTATCTTTATCTTTATCATTAAAGATGTTACAGGTCTATATATTTAAATTTATTTAACTACAATCTTTTTATAGGTCCTTCTCGGGACTAAAAATGTCAGGCAATTCACCCATCTATCTACTAATCCATTTCTCGTGTTGGGTTTTCTTAAATTTAAAACACAGATCTAGCTCATTACCAGTGGCAGTGATGATTTCAACTTTAAGGAGGTATCTTTTTCCCCTTAATCTTATTGTTTGTTACTATTCATTTTTTTCAGCTCTGGTTATCATTAAAGATGTTACAGGTCTATGTATTTACATTTAGTTAAATACAATCTTTTTATTTTTTGAAAACGTGGGTTGACATCCATCCGAGGAAGTTGTTACTTCTCGGGACTGACAATGTCAGGCAACTCACCCATCTATCTACTAATCCATTTTTTGTGTTGAATTTTTTTAAGACAAAGATCTAGCACATTACCGGTGATGATTTCAATTTTGAATAGGTATCTTCTTGAACATAATCTTATTGTTTGTTACTTTACATTTTTTCAGCTCTTGTTATCATTAAAGATGTTACAGGTCTAATTCTATATATTTACATTTATTTAAAGATGTTGCTGGTCTATATATTTAAAGATGTTGCTGGCACTTCTCATGACTGACAATGTCAGGCAACTCACCCCTCTATCTACAATGTCAGGCAAAACAAAGATCTAGCACGTTACCGTTGATGATTTCACAACAATCTATTACGCAAGAGGTAAGCTAAACCCTATCATATTTGCAATTATGATTAATTTCTTACCAGTGATGATTCTTTCTTGATTTCTTAAAATTATATTTAATTTATTTTTTATATGTGCAAAATCCTTTGATATATTTTTTTCACTGTGGGATAAACAATACATTATAAAATTTTAAATTTAAGTCCACATAAAATTCCTCATCATCCATATATATCATATCATCACCATATCATTATCATAATCCTGAGTCCTGACACTACAATTATTATTAACACAATTATTTATCTAATTTAAATTTATTAAAACAATTCCATTTTCTAAAAACAATTCATAATCATATCATTACAATTATATTCGTTCTAATCTCATATATATCCATTCTAATCATAAATGTCATCTATATCAATTATAACACATTCCATTTATTTATCATCTATATCCACATTAAATTGATCATCGTCCATATATATCATATCATTATCGTCATTCATCATCTTTCATCATCATCTATCATTAATTATCAATTATCATCATTCATCATCTACGTCCACATACAATTCATGACAATGCAAGTAAACAAGAAACATACATATAATTCACGATAATCACCATCTAATGCAATCAAAATTAATGATTGTATATAATTAAATTCAAATACCATACTCAATATTAGAAGTTTTCAAACTCAATATTTAAAGTTTCCCCAATAATAAAAGTTTCTAGTTTTCAACCCTCTTTTTCTTTATCCAATTGTACTCCTCTGCTCCCTTCCCCAATGGCTTCTTCCACTATGGTTGTACCCCTTTCCCCAACAGCAGAAATAACCCCTGAACTTATAAGATCTTCCGCAGCACTGTCCAGATTTTTTAAAATTCTTTCTTCTTGATTTGTCGCATCTCCATGCGACAAAAAATTTGGATCAGCTGCTGCTTTAGCATTGAATAATATGTCAGGGTCAAAACCGTGCTCTTTAATTATCCACTTTAGTGTATTGTTTTGTTTGTTAACCAAAACAATATTTTGCTTCAAATTTTTTGCTGCGGATAAACTGCTCTTTGTTGTTTCCAAGTGAACTTGCAATACCTTCACCTGACTCTTCAAATTTTCATATTTCAACTGCACAAAAAGAGTAATGTCAATTCAAAATATTACTAAAAAATGAAAATTTCAAATTAACAAGAATGATTGTTTGAAAGTAATAGTACTTACAACCGCTCTATCTCTTTCGGCATTTGCAATTACTACCAAATCCTTGTCCTTGGACCATTTGTTAAAATATGCCTGGGCCTCGGCACTAATATTTTCCAATTTGTTTAATGACTTATCTAAAATGTCATCTTTATAGTTGTTGTTATACGTGACAGTCCCACTTCTTACTTGGGTAAGTAAGGAATCCATCTTCGTAGGTTGATTTTGGGTACTGCAGCGTATAAACTATCCCGTTGCCAATAATTTTCATAATGACTAATAATCTCATTGATAAGAACTTTAGCCCTTCTCTCCCATTCTATAAGCTGATTGATATGAGGAAGAATAAACTCACTGACATGGGATTGACAATCATAACCAATTAAGTTCTCCAAAGGAAAAGGTAGCAACTGTTCACTATCTGAATCTGATGAAGATGATCTTGCTGGAGAAGTATGGGGGCTTTCAGCAAGATCAACTGCTACTTGTTTCTACCTTTGGGTGGGCTGATCCTGTTTGTGAAAAAATTAATCAAGATTTAGATAAATAAATTTAAATCGAAATGTAATTCAAAATTGTAAAGCATATTTAAATTGAAATTTGAAGTATACCTGCTGGCCTTGAATCATCTCATGGGTATTGAAAAAACCAGTTGGGTCATTGCTATCAATGCCCAAATAATCTTCATCTAAATTTATATTGTTCAAAACAAATATGCCCATTGCACTGGGCAAGCCACCAAGTGAGAGAGTTGGAATTCGAAAGGAGGAGGCAATGTTTAGTGTCCCACTAGGGGCGGAGCAAGTGGCATGCATTTACCAATGTTCTTTTTCACTGTTCCTCTGGTTGGCATTTTAAAAATTATTGGTTGAGTGGGTGTCGGTGCCGCGGTTTGATCAGGACTGACATGTGCTGAAAAGTACAAGAAAAAAATGAAAAATAGGAAAACAATTCATAAAGTCAAAAACTACGAAATTAAACGTACTATCGAAAAGTTGTACCTTGTTGTCGAGGGGTTGTTTTTCTCGGTGCTAAGGGTGGCCTTGTAGGAGTTGTACTCAGTGTCTGTTCAGAAGATATGAATGCATGCGACTGTATGGAGTGAGTTGGGGAAGAAGGTTGAGTTTGTGAAACAAGTGTATGTTCCAAAGTCCCTGCAATTCATCAATATTAAATGTTGTCAATTCATTTGGTTAAAATTTAAATTGAAAAATAAATATGCAACTTTGGAATTTGTAAATAATATATGAGAAGGTATTACTTCTCTGGCATTTAACGAGTTCAAACTGTTGAGGGTTTGGAGAGGAGTGAGCTTCCATTTCAGATTGGGAGTCCCCCGAAGCCTCAGCGTGTTGTTGGCCTCTTCCTCTCGATAACGCCTTTTTTCGGGAAGGGCTTCAATAAATCTTCTCTGCAAAACATTAAAATTTAAGTGTTAATAACTGTGCACTGTAATGTCAAAAATTGAAATACAATTACAAACTAAATAGTTTATACCTGTTGTTCTTCAAATGGAATTGACAACTTCATCAACTCCTCATCAGTGCAAGTAGGAATTTTTTTATCTTTTAAATTTAAAAGTGCCTCATAATAAAGGCCGAGGAGATAGTTTGTTGAATAAATGACAGGTTTTTCTGAAAGTTTTGAATTTGTTAGGTCAGTTCTTATTTTTTTGGATAGATATGTGCACCAATCAATTTTTGTTTTGAGATAGTGGCAACAATGTATGCAATGGCCCAATTTGGTATATCTATTTGGCGACCCTGCAAAACAATTCTGGATTGAAAAAATGAAATAACTGCAGCAAGAAAGTGGTGTGCAATTGATTGCGTATCCACACCATGCCTGGATTTATTGACATGGGCTGCAAATGTGAAACAGTGAAAATTACTATAAATTTATAACAACAAATTGTATCAGAATAAAAAACAGAATAAAAAATATGAATTAAAACGAATTATACTTACAATCAACATGGAAACCGAACGTTGATTCGAGAAATTTCTTGTCTTCTTCCAGGAGTGTTGCCTTGGTTGTAACAATTGGTAAATTTCTGAATGGAAGGCCCATAAACCGATGGATGTCATTTGCTTCGATACTGAATTGGAACATTCGGCCATCGTTCAGAGTCACATAAAAAAGGCCGTCCTCTGAATTGTAGGATGATAGAAGGTAATTCAAAATATCCGGATCTGTTTCGAAATGGGGCATATTAACGAGCCCTGTAAATTCACACGCATCCATCAAATCTTTATATTCAGAAGACATCTTTAAAACAGTATGGATGTGAGGGCATAAGGGATTCCTGTAGATGATCTTGGCCATCGATTGAATTGGATTCTCTTCTTGATTTTTTTCCTGAACTTGCAGTTGGGAAGCATGTGAAGTCGACATTATAGTTGTACTTGCGTCTTTGACAACGATTGAGACCTGCAAAAATTCAAGAGCGGGAAGGTGAAAATGAGAAAATGACCGGTTGAAGGGTATTTATAGGCTAAATCAGGGCGTCAATGGCTTCAATTGACACACGTCAATGGTCTTAGCTGACGCGCGTCAATAGTCCTAGCTGATGCGCGTCAATGGATCCAATTGTCATACATCAATTTGTTACGTTGACGCGCGCCAACGAGATATCTTTTGTTGATGACATGCATCAATAAATCCTAATTGATGCGCGTCAATAAATCCTATTGACGCGCGCGTCAAGAGAAGCTTTGAGCGATGTGATGTGTGGCGTGGATCCATTGACGCGCGTCAGCTAATACTATTGGCGTGCATCAATGGATCTAGTTGTCGCACGTCAATTTATTTAGTTATCGCGCGTGTGATAGTATCGGTTGACGTGTGTCAATAGATTTTGTTGACACGTGACAACTGGAGCCAGTGATGCGCGCGTCAGCCAAGACCATTGACGTTCCATTGATGCACGTCAGGAGTGATTATTGACGTCTTGTTGTCGCTCATCAATGATGCAGCCATGAAAAACCGGTGAAAATTTTGGTTTTGGAATACTGTCAAATTCACCTTTCACTAAAACTGGTTCCGGGATATTCGCCAGGTATTTTCCACCTACAATTTTATAGAGGTGTCTTAAAATGAACCTGACTTAGATGGAATTCTTGAGTTAAAGGTGTGTATGGGTAAAAATGTATGGGTAAAAAAATTCAAGACTATAACATGTACATCTAAAGTACAAAATTGGTACGATGCCTTGGGTTGGAAAATTTAATGATAGAAGCCAACTTGCAAGTTGTTGAAGTCCACAATGTTGATGTTGCCTTGAGAATCCTCGTGAGAAGCTTAGTACATCTTCTTGGTATAAGAGCATAGTTTATTATTTTTAGAATTTAAATTTTCCTTTAGGATTGGATAAAAATAAAATAAGGACACTAAAATTATCGTCCGTAAAATACATCTTAATTGCCCTTGGTTTGGCTTTGAAAATCCCGGAATTGGTCTTGTTAATATGTATAAGTGAAGATAAAGCCCCTAAGCTATTTGGGGAATTTCATTGGGAATTGTGTGGTGGTCACTTTTCTATAAAGGTTACCACTCATAAAAATTTTAGAGTTGGGTATTGGTGACCCTCTCTTTTCAAGGATGTTGCTTAACTTCGAGAAAATGTGAAAACTACCAACGTTTCTCCGGTAGGATGAAAATTTTTAGATCTTTCCACTTAAAACCTATTTCATTAGAGGATCCTTCCAAATAATGGGGGTTATAATTTATTGGTGAAATTTCATATCCTTCTAGTGTAGTCCACAAGTGGACATTAGTGGCAACTCACTATTTCAATAAATGGGTTGAAGAAATCCCCACCAAGAAGGCCACACATGATCCCGAGGATAATTTGGTACTTTGTAAGTTCCTAAATCTCATTAAACCATAATAGTATGGTAGAGCATTCCGAGATATTTTGATGGTATAAGGAAAACTAAAAATAGAGCTTGTATGCTCAAGTTATTATTGGTCAAAGTTTGGTCAAAGTTAGACGAGGCGCTTTCAATCGCCAATCGTGTCATGACACATGGCAAACGTGAAGTTTGAACAAAAAGGGTAACAATTTGGTTTTGAGACACCAGTCTTCAACACTCATGTTCAAAAAATTGGGCCCAAAGATTTGATGGCTAGGTGCCCTCAACCAAGGTTGACACACTTTTCTCAAGGAGGGGTGTCTTGGTTATTGTAGCTTCATGTTTCTATCATCACAATTTTTATTATTTATGCCTCATAATGCATTGGTATTATAAATGTGGGATACATATTGCAGGGCAATTTAATTATATTATTTATATATTGTAGGGTAGTTTAAGTATCTCACCAAGATATTATTTATATATTTCCACATCATGTACCTATCTCGCATTTATCGAAACCATTCCAACCGGTTAGTAGCCATCCATCTCATTCAAGTCACATTATTTCCACCGCCATCCAAATATATCCCCAACCAACAAACATTGGCAATTCAACATGCACGTGGCCCTCCACACTTAGTCACAACCACTTATGTGGCATTTTAACCATTGGCCCATACACATTGGTGGAAAAAAAAAAGCATAGGCGTGGCAAATCAATGACAAAAATGGGTGGCCACTCTATTTTTAAACCGCTAATAGACCCCTATCACGATAAATTTGGGATATAATCCCAAACATATCAAAGGTGAGTTAATAGGTGGTTGGGGAGGATCAAACCCCCACCACCCGGATACAAAAATTTGTTCCCACCTCCATGTAATTCAAGTCAACTAGTCCTATATAAGGACCACATTATATTTGAATAGTGACAAGTCTCAGTGATCGTGTTATTGCCATAAGAAGGAAATTTTGTAAAAGTGAATTTTAGAGGCATTAAGGAGAAGATTGAGTTTTCAGAGTAAACTAGAAAATTGTCTAGAATTCTGAGACGCCCCTTGTGAGTATATTATTTTCCTATTCTAGATACTTTGTGACATTTTTTTGAGTAGCGGAACTCATTGGAAGGCTAGGAACAATAGGGATATGCTTCTACAAGTGCTTCAGGAAGGTGAAAGATGAACACTGAGCTCCTCCAAGGTATTTCAAAGGATTAAAGGCACAAAATTGTATATTATTGGTCTATTTTTGTGAATTGTGAGTTTGATTGTACTTACGATTCTATCAAATTTAATAGATCGGTTTGTATGAACCTAGTGATGTATGAAATTTCCAAACTCTGTAAACAATTCTAGTGTCGTCTCTCTAATCTGGTATATGTTCATTTTGAATTCTAATTTATTTTTGCATTTAATGAGTTAAGTTACAATTTATGTAAGCATTAAATAGCAGTTTATGATTGGATGAATAGGTAAAAATAGTAATCAATGGTTTGATTGAACAATTGATTTTTGGTGAATTTTGGAATCAGTTCTAGATCAATTATATTTCAATTTATATCAAGATTCTGATCAATTTTGGATTAATTAAAATCCTAAAAATTGATGAATTGATAAGGTCATGGTAAATAGTTAAAAAATTAGAATTTTAATCATTTTTTATGGATCATGTTTTGGTATAAGAGAAGGCTGATTTGATAGTTTGATTTCTTTAGATTGTGTAGTTGGTTTAGTTGTGATTGGATAGGTACATGTGCACTATGGGAAAGTTATCAAAACAAGCAAATCTTGATGACCTAGAGGCATATAATCGCCAAATCCAAGAAGATAAATCTCTCATGAGATCAATGTATTACTCCTTAGAAGAGGATAATGCTTATTTGAAATCAGAATTAAAAACCAAGGATGAGCTATTGGAAAGGTTGCAGTGTGGTGAGATGAAGAAGGAAATACCTTCAATCTCATATGCAAAAACCATGACTGATGAATGCATTGTAAGTTATTCACCATGTGAGTCTTATTCCCATTCAAATTTGGATTCAGGTAATGATGGCTTTAGTTCATTTGAAAAACATACTAAATGCATTGGATCTCGTTTATTGTTAAAAATGAGATTTGATGGAAGAGGCCTTAGTAAAAATGGCCAAGGTATATCTAACACAATATAGGTCTAGGATCTTCCTCATTTTGCAAGTTTGGGTTTTCTTGGTGTGGGAATGGATATTGGAGATTTCTCTAAGCATGCTAACGAGAGACAAGATTCTGACATCAAAGTGAACACCCCACTAGTCCTGCAGGAATATTTTGAGTAAGAAAATGGTGCTTCATCATCATAGGATGGATTTGGTAAGATAACACAGTGAAGAGGTAATGAAATTACACCTCCACGTTCTTATCATAATAATAAGCACAATATAAATTGTAAAACTTCTTATCCACTTTTTCAGTTTAAAAACTTTGGCTATGAAATTCAGAAAATTTGGAATTCTTTTCCCTATACATTTTGTGGATTGCATAACTATTATGTGGCTAGTAGTTGGAGAAGGACATTCTTTAAGAATTTGTTGTCATTCATTAAAGACAAGGTAAATGAAAAAGACATATCTTGTCCCTCGGAGGTGAGAAATTGTTTTCAAATTTCCTCGTCCCGAGAAGAAGGTAACAGGAATTTTGTGCTCATTTTCATGTGAATGGGCATCGGTGGACACTTGTTGGAAACTTCATCCATCACACCATCAGAGTAATGGTAAAATGAATATGGAATACAAACATGTTGCAAGGTTAAGGAAGTTCCTAATCCACCATCTTGACAAGTCAACCCTGGATCAGGTAATACCTGAAAATGAAAGTCCTTTAAAATGGGTTGGTCAACAATTTTTCAATTATATATTACATAAATATTGATTGTTGAATAGTATGCAATATTTTTGGAGTTTAGATTTGTGAGAAAACTAAGGGACATGTTTACCATACTCAGTGAACTTTCTTACATTGAATTTTTGGAAATACTCCATTTATATCTCCTTATTTAGCTTTTGAGTTCTGGTACAGTTTGGGTATGGAATAAAACTCATATTTCAGCTTTGGAGATTTGACAACAGTTTGTATAGGTTGATGGGATTTGACAATGTTCAATTTCATACTTTTTGTAGAATGACTGTTGTTTGGAAATGCATCAATTTTTAGCATATATATGTTAGGTGAATTTTAAGACCTATAATTTGGGCATGTTTTTAATTGTTCTCATAATGTAGATTCTCATTTTTATCAGACTTGAAAATCACATGTGATTTCTAAATATGGTAAAAACATTAGATTGCATTATGATTACACTTAAAAACTGGTATGCAAATTATGTCCGTGATATTTTATAGTGAATGGTAGTTCACCATTTTTGGGTATGAAAACAGCTTTATTTCTATCCTAGTTGTAGTGTACACGAATCTTGGGATAGATATTTCATTGCATATTCACAAGATTAAGTCTTGATACTTAACTATTTTTGGCAGATGGTAGTCTAAACATTCTGGATCGTGATATTTGTAGTGGTTGACAATTTCATAGGGACAGTGGATACTAGCTATTTTGGCATGTATATGTTTATACACGATCTATTTTTGGTGGAATTATGTTTACAAAGGTGATTGGCCTTATCATAGAGTATCAGTTATACACTCGCCTCTTTTGGAAAATAGGAGTTTATTTTTAAAATGATCAATTGTTTATGATGGAATTTACAATTACTAGGATTTTGATAGTTCACACAAGCTGCAGCGAGAGATTGGCAAAATCGAGAGTATTAGGGGACATTTACCTTTTCTAGCGAGAAAATTATCAAAAAAATTACGGATCATTTTTTTATTCGCCGATCAAAAATTTGCATTAATTCAACCCATAATTCTATTTCTTAATCCTATATTTGTTTGTGAAATACAAGAAGATTAGCAACATTTTGGGTGAAAAACAACTTTTGTGGACAAAAAGACTTCCCAAAGGGAAGGAGTGATTGGGAGGATGGTTTTAAACTTTGAAGTTCCCTAAATCTGACTAAATTATGACAAAGATGGTATAGAATTCTAAGATATTTCCTATGGTATAAGGAACATTGAAAACAGCTCATATGCTCAATTTACTGCTGGTCAAAGTTTGGTCAAAATTAGATGAGGTAGGGTCAACTGACCAATTAGGTTGCGACACGTGGAAAAAGTGAAGTTTGAAGAAAAATGGTTAAAATTTGGTCTTGAGATGTTGGTCTTTGACACTCATGTTAGGAAAGGTGGGCGATTTTATAAATGGGGGCCCTCAGCCAAGGTTGACACACTTTTTTGATGAAGGGATGTATTGGCCATCGTAACTTCACATTTCTATCATCGAAATTTTTATTATATATGCCTCACAGTGCATTGACATTATAAATGTGGGATATATATTACAGGGGTAGGTTAATTATATTATGTAGGGTTAAGTAGCTTTTCGATATATTATTTCTAGCTAGCCACATCACGTACATATCTTGCATTGCTCATAAACTATTCCAACTAGTTAGCGAAGATCCAACTTGGCCAAGTCACATTATCTCCACTAGCCATCCAAATATAGCCCCGCCAACAAACATTGGTGAGTCGGCATGCACGTGGTCATCCACAATTCACCATAACCACTTATGTGGAATTTCAACCATATGTTCATACACATGGATGGAAAAAAACAAGCATAGGTGTGGCCCAAACAATGACCAAAATGGGTGGCCACTCTATTTTCAAACCACTAACAGAGCCCTATCGTGATGCATGTGGGATATAATCCCAAACATAGAAAAGGTGAGTTGATAGGTGGTTGGGGAGGATCAAACCCCCACCACCTGGATACCAAAATATGTGCCCACCACCACCCATTCGGGCGGATAGTCCTATATAAGAACCAAATTGTATTTGAATAGCGACAAGTCTGTGACTATGTTATAGTCATAAGAATGAAATTTTATAAAATTGAATTTTAGAGGCATTTAGGAGAAGATTTAGTCTTCAGAGTAAACTAGAAAATTGTCCAAAATTCTGAGATGCCCCTTGTCGTTTATTATTTTCATATTCTAGATACTTCATGACATTTTTTTGAGTAGGGAACTCACCGGAAGGCTAGGAAAAATAGGTATACACTCCTACAAGTGCTTCAGGAAGGTGAAAGATGAACACCGAGCTCCTCTAGGTCTTTCAAAGGTGTGAAGCTGCAAAATTACAGATTATTGGTCTAATGTTGTGAATTGTGAGTTTGATTGTACTTACTATTCTATAAAACTTAATACATTAGTTTGTATGAACTCCGTGATGTATGAAATTTCTAAAATCCATAAACAATTCTGGTGTCATCTCTCTAATGCTCGGTATATGTTCATTTTGAACTTTGATTTATTTTTGCATTTAATGAGTTAAGTTAAAATTCATGTAAGCATTAAATATCAATTTATGACACTATTAGATGAATAGGTAAAAATAGTAATCAAATGGCTTGATTGAAAGATTGATTTTTGGTGAATTTTGGAATCAGTTTTGGATCAATTATATTTCAAATTTATATCAAATTCTGATCTATTTTAGAGATGAATTGATAAGGTCATGGTAAACAGCTGAAAAAGTAGAATTTTAACTAGTGTTTGTGTATCAACACATCGGTAGTTAAAGGAATTTATTTTGAATAATATTATTTACATATTTGGTTATCCTATTAAAATAGTTGCGAGATAATGTTATGAGCTTCATAGATAAACCTATAACAACTATTTTTATAACTATGGAATAACCCTCACATATGCTTCCAGTTACAATCCTTAAGGGAATGGGAAATATGATTCAAACAACAAAAACTTGCTCAAGATACTTAGAAGAACGTTGGATGAAAATAAAAGAAACTCGGGTGAACAGATCCAATTTGCATTGTGTGCTGATAGAGTTATAACAAAGAGATCCACTGGAAAGAGTCATTTTGATTTGGTATATGGTTTGAATCCTTCTTACCTCTTCATTAGAAATTGTGTACTTATAAATTTATGCAATAGTTAAGACATGGAGATGGTGTTGAAGCTTTTCTTCCTAGAATCAACCAAATTATTGATCTGGATGAGATCATAAGAGAATATCATTAGAAACACATAAAATTCAAAGAATAACTTTAAAAACTATTTGACAAGAAGGTCACTCTAGGAAACTTCCATGTAGGTGAATTGGTCTTGTTATGAGATATCGACATGAAGATAATGGGAAATATGGAAAATTTGATACCTTATGGATGGGACCTTACTCCATTGACATTAAAATTATAGAAAACACATTCTTCTTCAGGGGCTTAGATGGATAACTACTTGAGTTACATATTAATGGAAGACATCTCAAACACTTTTTGGATTAAACATGTACTTCTTTGTGCTTTGTTTTACATATGTAAAGTGTATAATCTTTGTTATCATTTTTGTTGGTCCTATGTGATCATTTTGTGTTGGTCTTTTATCATGGTGTTATACAATTTTGAAAGTTAGGTATGTTACTATGTGGCTCCTTTCCCAATCGATAGTAGTATGCTCTATTTTCCATGATTTTTTTGTGGGTTTTCGTGACACCCACTTGGGGGAAACCATCCCCGAGAAAGAGCCATTATTGGTGCGTGATTTGGTTATGTTGTAGATCATAGTATGTTTTTTATCCTTCCCTATGTTTTTGATGTGCCTTAGTTGTTCAAATCACACCTTGATCCTTCAAAGTGATGTTTAGTGTTCCCCTAGTCCCAAATCAACTATGTTGTGTTCCCAATCCAATGTTCATGCTTTCTCTAAAAAAATTAACATTTATTATGTTTCTTGATTGAATGAGATGATTTACGGGTTTGAGGAGAACATGTGATGTTGCTTTGAGATCTTAAATATATCCTTGATCCATCAAAATAAGGCCTTATTCCTTTAGAAAATATGTTCGCTACCATTTTGTTGGTTTGCATCTCTACTTATTTACAAACCGTAATTTTATCCACGAATCCCGAAAGGAGGAATATTCAAATAATCCGGGTGTATGTGGGCCTTAGGTGTAATTTTACATTTTCTAAAAAATTTAAATTGCAAACACGCCCGAGCCCCTAAACACAACAGATAAAGGCATATGGTGGCGTATGAAGGAAGGATGGCCGAAGGGGGGGATATCTTGCATTGGACAAATTTGGTAGTCTTGTAAGTATTTGTAAAGATTAAAATTGCATACCTAGCCCTAATGCCTCAAAAAAGGTACATGTGGCGTATTACGGTGGCATCTCACAATCGAGACAAATTTTCAGTCCTAAAGTAGGGTATCTCTTACACAACTATTGTTTGCTTCCCTACCCCCATCATCCCATGGAAAAATAGGTGGCAAATATGTCCATGTGTAAGGCCCACTTTTAAACCTAGACATAATATAAATGACCAAAAATTTTAAGGAGCAAAGAGAAATACACACCATTAATGAAAGCATGCGGGGAACTATATGAACAAGAAATTAACTAAGTCCTTCACTTTACTTATTGAGTTCAAAGAGATCAAGAACATTGGAGCCCTATGACGAATACAAAAGATCTAATTCTTGTGACTAAACTATGTGAAAGCTTCAACGGTTTTCTCAATCTTGTGTCGATCGGAAGAAGGAATTCTAGTTTCTTTTGTGTTTGGGTAATTCATTTAACATTATATCCCTTTACTACTGTAATACAAGGCCATGTTGGGAAATAAAAGGAGAATTTAGGGTGTTATCTTTATTCCAATCAGTCTTATGTCCAAGGAAAGATTATTTTCCATCCCATATCCATTTAAATGAATATGAAAATGGATGGAACTCAAACCATGTCTCACCTTGTATCTGACCTATTTTCATCACTGATACAAACCTAGAAAATTTGGATTTGGATGAATTTCTTCAAAGGTTTCATACCAATGATAGAAGTGAGATTATGAAGAAGATAGATGAAATATCAATTTCCCTAACATCCACCTTTCCACTTCAGCTCAATACCATGAACTAGTGTGGGAATGTGCTAAAAAATACAACCATCAGAGTAAGGAAGTTAGGGATGGAAGTGGCATTGGGATATTGTCATTAACTCCTAAAACCTTTGATAGGATGTTGGGACTTCTTGATGTGGAAAAATTGGTAGCTATAAATGTAGAAAATGTGGAGTAGTTATAGATTGTAAATAGTGCTCAACTTTCTAAGGTCCTGAATAATTAATGGTTGGAGAAATGTAGGTATTCTATTACCCACCTTCCCAAGAAGCTAAATGGGTCTGATTTTATTGAGGAGGTTGGAGACCATTTTACTATTATCCAAAATTACACCCTTGTAGTTTTGGATAACTTATCAAAATGTAACTATCTATTTTTAGGATCTTGAAAATCCATAGGGAACTCACTTAGTTCATAATGGATTTAGGAACTTTGTGTTTTGCATTCTCCTAACCTAATGATCAAAAAGTGAGAAGGATAAGACTTGTGTGGAATTTGTGAAGAATTCAAATTCCACAAGATTTTTATTCACGAAGGAATCTAGTAATCATTTAATTTTATTGTTCTATTATTTTTCAAAAGTTCTAATGTCCCATGGGTTTTTCTCAACCTACAGAATGTTCAAAATAGAAACCTAAGTGATTAAGGCCTCATGGTTACAAATTACATGATAGATTTGAAGCTCCGTGGTCTCCTTTTTAGGTTTACAATTTCCCTTGCATCACTACATGACCATGTACATATGTAATTTCCACCTCTAGCCCCACACCCCTCTCTTTATGGGTTTTCTTTGTAACTTGATGGGCTCCATACACGTATGTATTTTTCATCCCGAGTCTCACCGCCCTCTTTTCTGATTTGTGGGCCTCCTATACTGACTTCGTATGCTCTTGCATGGACATGCATTCTCCTTTCTCTTCCCCACACTTTAATCGAGGCTCTCTTCCCCATAGCCAATCATGAGGAGACACGCAGTGATGTACACAAGATAGAATTCAATCTCTACAACCAACCGTAAGTGCCCATGTGTCAACTTCCTATTCCTTCACAACCTATAAATTTCAAATGGTCATAACTCTCACTATAGAGCTCCAAATAATGCAACGTTGGTATCATTGGAAATGTATCCTTGGGTTATTCAACATGTAATCAATAAATTCATATTTTATTGGAGGTTTGGTGGGTGAAATAGAGAAAAAAGTCCAATCATTTAATGTTGATGTTACAAATGGATCAAACACCCGATTTGAAGAAGTATGGTGCACCTCCCTTCTTTTACAAGAAATGTAACATGGGAGAATAGTTTTGCAGGGGTGCCATGATTTTTTTTTTTAAAATTAATGCAAAATTTTGGTGGTTAAATGAGGATTTCAAATTTCCGTCTCTCTATTCTTCAACATATTATAGAATGATGCCCATTTGTAAAGGTTAGACCCTCTTAGAATGCAAAGGCATTATTTAGAGTAATGAATTAGTGTTTTGAGTTACATGCCTCGATATGGACCTCTACAGGGTGATTTTTTCTTTCTTCCTTCATTGTAATGGAATTTGCATTTTTCTAATAAATAAAATTCATGTTTTGTAGCCATTCTTTGTCATAGTCCTGCCTATTATTTTATTTTATTACCTCTCTATTACTATCTTGGTATGTTGTGTGTGTTTTATATCTTTACAAGCTTTTATATTTGTTGTGATCCATGAAAATAGAAGCTTGAATTTTATTTTGGATGGTGACACTCTTTTCTACCCTCTCCTTCATTTTTCTCTCATTTTCACTCATATGAGAATATCCTTCCCTGTATTCTTTATGTTATCCCCTCCCCTAGCTTATTATTTCCCATTTATGCATCTTTCTCTTACTTTGTTCCTTGGAGTGTTAGAGTAGGATTAGTTAGTTATTTTTCCTTCTTAGGATTATTTTTAGCATTATGAATAGGTAGAGGAATCAACCTTCTTTATAGGTTGATTACAACTTTGCAACATCCACATTGCAGAGATCATCCCATGTTTCCTCAAATCCTTGGATCATCTTGATTCAGGTGTGGGTGTAAATTTGAGATCTAATAGTTCTGGCATGCCTGGTGGAATAATTTAATGCACTTTACAACACTTTTTCTAAGTTTTGATGTGTAAATGAGTTATTTTTAGCCTTTGGAGGCTTGTTTTAACACATATGGTGACTCCCAAGTTCAAAATACTATTTTGAGCGGTTAAAGGGCACATTTTCATTATAAGAATACAAAAAAAATTCAGCAGTAGTAAATCTTTTGAATATTTGTAGTTGTCACCAAGGAGAAGAAGAAGAGGTAGAGAAATTCAGAGATCACTATCTCCTCCGAAAAAAGCTTTCCACTCCTCCTCCTAGTAGGCCCTTCTTGTTATCTTCTAGATTTTTAAGACCCATCCCAATCATGATGCATCAAATAAATTTACCCTTTATCAGCTTTAATGGTTGTAGACCTTTAACTATCAATGCAAAACATGATATTCCAAGATCTATACTTTAAAATTTCCCTTCTTTTCTCGTGAGAATCATACTACCCGTGTTGATCATATTCAAGACATTGCCAATGTGTGATCAGTGCATCTAGTCATGAAGGATGATGTTCTTGTCATAATTTTTGATTCTTCACTCAAATATAAAACACTTCAATGGTACGTGTTTAAGACCTATTTCTATTCACAATTGGGATGATCTTGGCATAACCATTTGAAATCAATTTGAAGATAAATCTAACAACATTCCCTTGTTAGATAAACCAACAACCATCAAAAGAGCTCCCAATGAACTTGTGGAAGATTTTAATTTCATATTTCAGAAGACATGAGACCGAATTCCAGTTCTCTTAAGACCAACTCCAAAATGTACATTTATTTACTTATTAAGAGCATTGAATTTTGGTATAACAATTATGATACAATCTATGGGTGCTATGTAATTACATGATGCTTTTCTAATAGTTATTAGGGCTGAAAATTATCTAATACAAACTAGAAAAATAGCCCCTAGATTACCTATACCATTGTTCCCTGAATTTACACAAGTTTCACAACCTTCCATTTTTCCCATCCTTGATAAAAATTCCCAATCCATTGCTTCTACATCTTACTCTCCCCAAAAGAAAAAATATGATGATAAAGTGAAAGCCTTGATAAAAAAATTTGTCAAAATTTTTTACATCTTTGGAGAAACAACAAGCTCAATATTACAATAGTTACCTAAATCTTAACCAAGGACAACCTTTTAATAAACAATTCAATCAAGGTTATCAACCCTATAGAAATCAATATCCAAATCAAAGGTATGGGAAAAATCAGCAAAATGATAGATGGCAAGGTCAAAATCCACATCTTCCTCTCCGGACACTTGATCCTACTCATTCACTTCTAATGCTAGCTCAAGAAAATCACTGGTTCCAATTCAAAAAAATGTGATACAAGAATCAAAATGTTGTTTCACATACAATAGCCACATAATCATTATATTTTTGAAAATGCATTACAAGCTTAGGCCCTTATGGTTCAAAATTTTTCCAATCAAAGCAAGAACCATATGTTGAAACAACCATTCCTAATTTGGATTAAGCTCAAAAGGATAATCTAGAGGCTAATGTTATGTTATTTAGGGTTGATGACTTATGTGTGCTTAATCAAGCCATGCATCACTCAAACAAGGTGCAACTCCATGTGGCGGATAACACAAGGTCAAAGAAAAGGTAAATGAATGTTATATCTCCTCCCTCTACTACCCCAATCATGCATCATGACATTCCTAATTAGTCCACGGATATGGGTAAAATTTTATCCTTAATTAGCTTACTATAGATTACTCGTAAGCCATAAAATCAAGAAGTTCTGTGGATACTCAAAATCTACAAAACATTGCAAACCCACGTAACACATAAGTTCTACTGACCAAAGAAATTATGAGGACTGAATAGAAGGAAAAGGAGAACACTATACCTCTAATGAAAAAACCCATTGGCCTCCTTTCAACATCATTGAGAAAATGAAGAAGACAAATGTGAATGTGATGATGTGGGATTCCTTGGCTATTCCATCATAGAGGGATATCTTACATGAATCTCTCAAGAAACTTCCTCATGTCGAACCAACATCCCAAAAGACACATGCTACAATTAGCCTATGTCGAAAGGGAAGAAAAAGTAAGGAAAGTTGTGAAAACCCTTCCATTTTACATGTCTTTAATTATAAGAAAACATCTTATTCATAATTGCATGATTGACTCAGGGGCTAGTACTTTAATGATTCCTAAGAAAATTGTTGATATCCTAGGTCTTAAGTACAACCCTATTTCTAAAGGTATTTTGCAAATTGATGGCTCTGCCATTAGGATATTAGGAGTGATTAGAGATCTTGAGTTAAAAATGCATGCTTTTTCAAGCTTATTATAACCCAAGATGTGTCAATCATTAACTTTCCTCCTTTGTTTTCCATTTGTTTTTCAAGAGACTTTCTACTAAGGTGGGTGGTTCTTTGTCTTCGATTTTTCTCACATGCTTCTAAGAACTAGATATGTTACTAGATTTACCATACAAGATGAGATGATATTTTCTTATCATGTTGAGTCTTATGATCCTATTCCTCTCTAATCTAATTGTCTCATATAAGAATACCAAGAGTATGAGTCATTTTCTATAAAAAAAGTATATTACTCCTTTAATTCCTAATATTTTATTACATGAATGGGCTAAGGAGAATTATGATTATTTTTTAGACTTGGAACCTACGCATTCATGAAGAATAATCTACTTTCCCCACGCCACTAAAGAAATAAAAGGATAATGATTCTAGATTATGGAAGATGTTCTTTGATGGTTCTAGAAGCAGAAATGGAGTTGGGGAAGGTGTTGTATTAATTTTCATTGTGTATGCTCTAACAATGTAGCATACTATGATGCATTGGTGCATGGTATTCTAATTACTGAAAAGAGGAAAATAAAAGTCTTGTAAATATTTGGAGATACCAAAATTTTCATCCATTAAGTTATAGGGAAGTGTGCCACAAATAATAATTTTTTAAAGCTTATAATACATAGTTTGGGACCTCTTGGAGAGATTTGATGTTGTTAATTTGCAAGTGGTTCAAATAAATTTGAATAAGGAAGAAAACCATATGGAAACCCTTGGTTCATAATTATCAACAGCTGAAGATTTCATCCAAGGAAATCAACAACCTGTTAAGTTGTTGATCATAGCATCAATTTGAGATAATGAAGTGACCTAACATGTATTTGAAAATTATGAACATATTGTTTAGTTCATCAAAATGAAGCTGATTTTTCTTCAAAAATGTAGTTTGATTTGTATGAAAACTATGGTGATCAAGTTACCTAGCCGAGGAAAAATTAGTTTCCTAAAGGATTGGTCACCCTTGAACATATTTTCAGCCCTGACAATGAGTTCAAAAGAGAAGAAAAAAACATAACAAAAAGGAAAAAATATTATCAACCAATCATTATTATCCAAGGCTAGGAGCTATTTCTTGAAAATTTATGCAATGAAGATGAGAAATAAGATTTTATCTCCTTGTGTCAAAATTTTAATGATATATTATCATGGGTTATGAGGACCTTAGGGGTTTGATCTAAGAATTTCCCAACATTCCATTGATCTTGATCCTAATGTCAATCTAATTAGACAAAATAAAAGACTTGTCAATCCCAAGATAGATCCCCTCATGAGGAAGGAGTTATCCAAGTTGATTGAGGAAAAAATAATATTTCCTATCAAATACTCTATATGGGTGGTAAATTACCGAAAAATAATGGAGAAATCATACTTTGTGTTTATTTCAAATATTTGAACAAAGCCTCCCTAAAGGATCATTATCCTCTATCTTGTATGGAATATATTTTGCAAATTGTAGTAGGAGATGAAAGGTTTTCTAGCCTAGATGGATATTCAGGTTTTAATAAAATCAAGGTTAGAGAAGAAGATCAATTCAAAACTACATTCACAACTAAATGGGGAACATATGCTTATCAAAAATTCCCTTTGGCTTGTCAAATATGGGTGCCACATTTCAGAGATCAATGGATATTTCTATCAAGGGTACATCAATGAACTTATCCTTGTCTACTTGGATTATATTACCATTTTCTCAAAGAATACTAAAGATCATATCAAACATATTGAGAAATTATTTGAGAGATACCAGGAATTTGGGGTGTCTCTTAATCCTAAATATCTAATTTTATAGTTCCTTAAGGCAAGATCTTGAGGATATTGTTTCAGAATGTGGCATTTCCATTTATCCATAAAGAATCTAAACTATTATTCATATTTCTTTGCCTACTCACAAGAAATAATTGCAATCATTCCTTAGTAAGATAAACTTTTTAAGGAGGTTCATTCCTAATTTTGTAGGATTGGTTAGGCCTATCACTCTAATGCTCAAAAAGGATTCAATTTTTAAATGGATAATAAAAGGAAAAGAGATCTTCGCCAAGATAAAAATAAATTTCTCAAGCTCCTACACTTATCAACCCTGATTATTCCAAGGATTTCATCCTATATGCATATGGAGTTGAATCTAGTATTGCTACTATTTTATCACAACATACCGATATAGGTTTGGAACAGCCAATGGATTTATTCAGGTCAAATATTCAAATATTATAAATATAGGTAAAATAATATTGAAAAACAAGTAATTTCCATCATGATATCTCTAAATAAATTCAAAATTATTATTTCCATTAATCATATTAAAGTTCTAGTCTCGCACTCCAGTGTGAGAGACTTCATTATGGGAGTAGAAATCAGCAAGAAAAGAGCTCGATGGGGTGACCAAAATCATGGAGTATGATGTGACTATTAAATCCACAAAGTTGATAAGGGGAAGGGAAATTTTTGAACAAATTGCCATAGATGTCAAGGAAAATCATGAAGAGGCTTTGCTATTCATGGCAAAATAAAAGAGAAAATAACAAACAACCCGGTGAAACAAAGGAGTTCAACTCACCAAGGCATTTGGATGAATGATATGAAAACATTTATAGTAGCTAGAAATTATCCTCTTGGCTTGAACAAAACAAAAATAAGACATTTAAGGTTGTAATCAATTCTCTATGCACTCATTGATGGGATTCTCTTTAAAATAATCATTGATGGAGTATTCTTGATATGTATCGAAGGAGAACAGTGAGAAAGGTGTTGTAGGAATTCCACAATGATTTCTCTAGTGTACACTTATCTACCAAAGAAATAACAATAAAAATCATAAAGGCGGGTTAATTTTATCCCACACTATTCGTATATGCTCACGAGTGGGTTGAAAAATGTAAGGAATTTACTTTCTTCACAGTAAAAAGAGGTTGGCTTCCCTTCCACTTCATCAAATTCAAGTACATAAACCATTCTTGTAATGGGGCCTTGATTTTTTTCACATGATTAATCCTCCATCAAGTGTTGGTCATAATGGGTTTTGATAGAAACAAATTACTTTACCAGATGGACAGAGTTTGTGGCACTCAAGGAAGCTATCAATCAACTATCCTTGATTTTCTTGAAGATATTGTGAAAAGGTTTGGGGTTCCTCAAACTATCATATCTGATAGTACTAAATCTTTCTAAGCTCTAAAATTTCTAATTGGGCTCTTAAACTTGGAATTTATTTAAATAATTCTTCCAATTACTACCCTTAAGGTAATGGTTTAGTAGAATCTACTAACAAGAACTTGATCATAATCATGAAGAGAAAAATGGATATCAACTAGAGGAAGTGGCATACAAAGGTAAGAAATGCTATTTGGGTTGATAAGAAGGAAATTGGCACTCCTCATTACAAACTGGTCCTTGGTAGGGAGGCTAGACTTCTTTTATCTTTATAATTTCCTTCACTAGATTCGACCCAATAGTTGGAATTTGAGGGTTCCAATGAAAGAGAAAACAGAATGGCGACTTAGTTGAACTTGAAGAATTAATAAAGTTTTCTATGATGAGGTTGGAAGAACATCAAAGATCAACCAAATAGTAGTTTGATAAGAAGGTTAGAGCTCATAATTTCAAATTGGGTGATCTATTCTAGAAATGGGATGCAGATAAAGCTAAACCAGGTGGAATTCAAAGTTTGATGTACCTTGGAGTGGGTTATGCATCATTAGTTCTTGTAAAGAGGACAACTCTTTTGAGTTGTCTGACCTTGATGGAAATGCATTACAAATCCCAATTAATGGGATTTATCTTAAGCATGTCCATTGATCTGTTTCATTAGATCTTGTACATATTAGAGTAGTTTTAATTCCTCCAAGTTCTTTTCAGCACATTGTTTTGTTGATAGTGTAGGCTAACTTTGTAATAAGTGTTGGTGCACACTTTGCATGTTTCCTCTTGGAACATGTATGATTTTCCATTTTATGCATATTGTTAGGGCCTAGTGGTTGTTACACAATCCAGTTTATAATGTTCACAGAGTACTCCATAGAGGTATGTTGTGGGAAGAGTTTCAAATTTTTAAGGATTGAGCTACAACACCTCACAAATCAAATACAAAACAACTAAAATTAGATTTTGAGACAATTTGACAAATCATATCCAAAATACCAAACAAACCAACTTTAGGGAATTTCATAGGTAGGATTCCATGATGGCTCACATTTTTAAATAAAAAGGCATTGCTGCATTTCATTCATGATCTTCAGAGCTATTGGGTGGAAAATAATTTTCTTGAAAAATTTCATCTCTCATTAAATCCAATTCAGAATGACTTTCATGAATAGATTTATCTTTTCAAGAAGAGCATTTTAGTGCTAGGTCCAAGAAGTTCTTCATGTGGATTGAAGGATAAGAATATTCAAAGTACCACATCATTTTCAAGGAGTATCATATTTGAATTTGTGCCTAATGAATGCTCAAAGATATTGATCTTCATATTTTGCATGTAAATATCCCGAGAAGTCACCAAAATGTTATCCAAAATTACACCCCCTATAATTTTGTATAGCTTATTAAAATGTACTTAGTGATTTTTTGGATCTTGAAAATCCACAAGGACCTCACTTGGTTCATAAGGGATTCAAGAACTATGTTTTCTATGTATTCTCCTAATCCATACCGATCAAATAAGTGAGAAAGCTAAGATTTGGGAGTAATTGGTGGATAATTCAAATGCTGTGAGGTTTCTATTCACAGGGAGGATTCTAGGAATTAGTTAAGTTTAGTGTTCCATAGGTTTTAAAAGGTCTAGTGTCCTATGGGTTTTTATCAACCCGAAAAATTCTCAAAATAGCCACCTAAGGGATTAAAGTCCACACGGTTACAAATTACACGATGGATTTGAATTTCTATGGTATCCTTTTCGTGTTTGTGGGTTCCCTTACATCATTTCATGACCATGCACATATGCACTTTCCTCCTAGCCTTGAACCCCTCTCTCTGTAGGTTTTCTTTGCAACTCGGTTGGCTCCATGTGCATATTTATTTTCCATCCCAAGTCCTGCCACCTTTTTCATGGATTTGTGTGCCTCCTATCAGCTTCGCATGATCTCATGAACATACATTCTCATTTCTCTTCTACACACTTAAATCATAGTATCTCTTCCTTATATCCAATCATGAGGAGATACATGGGAGATTGTTGAGTAGCTATAAATATTCTAAGTATTAGGGCGTGAAGATAGGGTGTTGGAAGCACACGAGCTATAATAGTATTGAAGCACCCAAGCTCAGGACTTAGTTGTTTTGTGGTTAAGGGATATTTTTGGAGATAACATGCAGAACACACATAGAGATGAAGAATTTTACTACATGCAATGGTATTTTGGGAACAAGTGGCTGATAAGTGCCATGCATAGTTTAAGCTAATAATAGGATTTCTTCTTAGAGTTAACTATAGGACATCTATTATTAGAACACTTGCATGTTGTGCATGCTATTGTAAAGGTGCATGGCTATTATCAACATGTGACCTATTTTGAGAAGTGCATGGGTGGTGAAGGGAAAGTCCCCACCTCTATAAATATGTAATTGAACTATGTAGTTTAGTGGGTGGTGAATTATTGTAGAGTCATGTTGTTGGTTTTGATGTGCACATGACTCATGAAGATACTTTATAGTGTAATAAGCTTATGTGTTTTATAGTGTTTAATGCAATGGATTATATTGGTTGGATAATGGTGTTAGAAAGAAATGAATCTAGCTCTTATATGGTTAATCTTATTATAGTTATTGTTTAGTTCATGATTCTCTGAGATCTAGATCTGGTTTATGCACTTTGTGGAATGTTTATGTCTACTTATGAATCTGAACATGTTTAAACATCATCACACTAACATCATGTACAAGAAACTCTAAAGAGGGACCTGGTACCTTTGTGTACTTTAAGTGAGCACTCAGCTCAAGTTGAGTGATGTGCCAAAGGCGCTTTGGGTTATTCATAGTAAATTCTAGGTTGCATCATTGGTTTTGTTGTTGGGACCTCTTTTTCAGTTGTTTTTAGGATGTTTTATGATGAAGACATACTGGTTGACCCTATCTCGTTGGTGTAGGATATTTACCATGCACATATTTTATGTACATGGGATTCCTCCACATAGGTGATTCACCATGCTTAGGTGTCCTAGGGTGTCATTATGGCCTTACACGTGTCATAGGAGTTACATTTGACCGACTATTCTAGGAATGTAACTCCCACCTCTTGATGGCTAAATTTGTGGGGGAGTTACACCCCACTACTATATGTACACCCTTTCATATTGAGCATTACATGGTGGAATGGAATAGAGTATGGAATTTTGAGCCTTTTTTCCCTTAATACATGCACATTGCTCCCATGGGTGAGTTCTTTCTTGGATCTTAAAGCTACACCATTCCATGGTTGAGTGCAACGTGTTGATGCTCACGAATTCCCTCTAGATCTTCTTCATTCCTCCGACATGCTATCAGAGCTTAGGGATGGGAATCATGTTGCTCACAATAGTTGCTTACTACTCACTACCTCGTAGTTTCATGTGCAAGATCTCATCCTTGCTTTGTTCTCTACTTGCATTTTTCGAGGGTACATGTACTTGGTTTATGTGCTAGTGTGATTCCTCATTGGCATTTTGTAGTGCTCGTGTTTCAGATATTATAGGTTTGAAGGTGCGGTTTCAAGTTTTTAAACAAGCTCACTTTGCTTATGTTGGCTGCTTGTCAGATCAGTCATTGGTTGCATTAGATAACTCACCTTACAGAGTGATAGGTTTGTGCCTCAATGACTTGGTTTTCTCAACATGGGGTTGCCTTGATCGCAAGCTCATGCATCTTTTTTTAACTTGCCTTCACCACCCATCATCCAAATTTTTACTGCTTCTTGCGTAGACCATCTTGCACGAGCTTGATTCTCTCTACATTGGTGACTCATGCATTGGAGTTTCACCATGCATTTTTTGCCTTGTCTATTTTCTCAGAACTTGATCCTTATTCGAGAGGTGCTCATTGCATTATTAATAGGTTCATCCAATTCACTACCTAGTCATGTATAGCTCCCTTACTTCTTTCCTTGACCTTGCCAGCTCCTGTTCCAGTGTTTAAGGTTGCTCGTGCACATGGAATCATATTGATAGCTCACTCTTCATTTGATCTACTTGTTCTTGGGATCGACGTATTTTATTTCACCTCAATGTGGATGACCGCAACTTAACTCCATGCTCCCACAGATCCCCCGATGGATCACGACCCCATCTCAATCAACACCAATCTACTGCTTCAACATTTTTTTCAGTCTTCTAACAATCTTACAAAGGAATGATTTCACCTGTGTTCTCGGCCATTACTGCGTTGGATTTTACTTCAAACTACCACATGCCATGTTCTAGTGTGAAACATCTAGGCCCTACTTAGGAATCCTTCCTACATAAACCATTTCTTCTCTTGCTCCTTGCCATGTGGTGGTCCATCTCTCTTCGATGGTTACATTGCCTTTTTTGTCAAACATTGGTGATACATGGCATCGGCTACTCTCTGCTTGACTTGTAGCTGATATGTGGAATTTGCCTTGGGACTCTTTTATGCTTTCATTCGTTACATGTCACAGCCAAAGACATAGAGCTTTGCACCGGTGAACCCCTTAGCACGTGGCATCAACTCATTAGCTCGGTCCATTGCCTCTAGCTCTGGTTAATCATGCAATCGATGCATCCATGGCTTGACAACGTGGACACCTCCCTCCCTTTTAGACATTGTTTGGAGGTTAAAACAATCCCTCATTTTTAATTTTTTGAGGCAAAACATTCACTTTTGGCATTGTAATAATTTTAAAGCTCTAATTGTATTTATGTCCTTCATTCGTGTGTCGAAGACGGAGGGTGAGGTCTGGGGTTGGCAGGAGGCTAATCCCCCTCACAAGAAAAACAAACCCTACCTAAAATTTTATTCCATTTCTAACAAGTACCCACACGACACCCTTTGCACCCATTTCAGGAACTTTTTAATCAGTTTGCAAAGTTCATTGGCATTTTCCATCAGTTGTGGGAATTGTATTTTTGCTATAACTTTTGACTCGCTACTCGAGTTTTAAGCACTTCTTTAGTCAAAGTTGCATGATTTTTTGCACATTAAATGATGGGATTATCAGTTTTGTAATCTCACTACTTTATATGTGCTGCATTCTGGGGGGTTCACTATTACTCTTGGGTTTTTACATGCAGATGCATTATCGGTCAAGTCTGACATCTTGCTTTTGTGCACATTGCACTTCTTGCTTCTGCATCATGGAGGGTGTTATTTCCAAACTTGAGTGTCATAGGATCTCTTTATAGCCTCTACCACTTCTTATTGGGAGAGGGAACTATTTAGCTTGGCATGCTTCCATGGAACGTTACTTCGCTCACGAGGGTCTTTCACCCTTCTTACTTGGGCCGCTTCGCACTCCACCGATCATCGTCATCCAAGACTTTCGAACACTTGTGACCATTTTTTTGTCACATGATGATGCATGTCTCTCGATATCTTTGGTTTCATGTGGTAGACTCAGATCCACCCCACCGTGTCTAGAGCATTCTTCAATCCCTCTATGGAGACCCTTCACATACTCTGCCACCATTGTTGATGTTGTTGATCCAGTTGTCTCTTCTTCTTCGTGTGATGGAAATTCCACTTTGCACTAACTACCTTGGTTCTACTTCTGATGATGAGGATTGTGTACCCAATTCTAATGTCGAGAGTACTATAGAGGACTCTTCTCCTCCTTCTCTCACTATTCTAGAGAGTGTTGACACATCCCACATCTCATCATATATTGAGCAGTCTCCTATTCAATCTCATACAATCATCACACCCACCTATTTTCCACCTTCAATGTGTGAGGCCCCTTTCACTCCTCTACCTTCATTGGATGACTCATACCTATCTAACATTGCTCTTCTGTTTGTTGAGCCCCCTCATTGGGATGAGTATCTGCCTGACCTTAGTCATATTTTCGTAGAGTACACTTGTGATGTACTACAGGTTCCTCATCCATCTACAGTATTTCAGAGGAGTTCATCATCTCCATTGTTGGGAGTTCCCTTCTGGGACTCTTACCACTTCCACTTTTCTAGAGACCTTCATTGATCCACCCTTTCTTGTGGATCCATTTTTTGTTATGGGGGATGTTTTGTTACCTTCACATTAGTTGGACATCCTTTCTACAGATGTTCCCCTTCTTCACTCTGATAGTTCTACACATGTTGCATTACCTTTGGTTCCTTTGCACTCACTGTTATACCTATGTCACACTTTTGTGGACCGGACTCGAGTTATTTGTGTTACGCCTTGGTTTCCTTCGCGGAGTGGGCAGGATTTCAGCACATCATTTATGTCCTTCCTAAGGGCAGGCACACAATTCGGTGTGGATGGCTCTTCTTCAATCTAGAGGCAGAGGATCTCATCATCGACATTCTTTTGGGAGACCTCCTAGAGCTACAGAGTTCAGATTCATCAATGGCATCTTCTGCATTCCTCTCATCTCCCTCTTCTTCTCTCTTCTTCTTCTTTCTGAGAGATTTCCTCTTTGTACATGGGTACCTTTATAGGCTTGTCTATGGTCGGGACCCATCTTTGGCATCTTTCTTAGATTAGAGAGTGGGCTTGTCTCTCTTTTGGGGAGTTTTTCCCACTGGGTTTTCTCCTTTTACTCCACTTTTTGAGAGCTTCTTGTTCATGGGTACCTCATCAGGCTTGTTGTCGGGACCCACTTCTCCTTGTTTTCATCTATGTGTCCACCTAAGCTATGCTTTAGGGGGGGTGTTGGTGTAGGATATTTACCATGCACATATTTTATGTACATGGGATTCCTCCACATAGGTGATTCACCATGCTTAGGTGTCCTAGGGTGTCATTATGGCCTTACACGCATCATAGAGCATCATAGGAGTTACATTTGACCAGCTATTCTCGGGAATGTAACTCCCACCTCTTGATGGCTACATTTTTGGGGGAGTTACACACCCCACTACTATATGTACACCCTTTCATCTTGAGCATTACATGGTGGAATGGAATAGAGTATGGAATTTGAGTCTTTTTTCCCTTAATGCATGCACATTGCTCCCATGGGTGAGTTCTTTCTTGGATCTTGAAGCTACACCATTCCATGGTTGAGTGCAACATTTTGATGCTCATGGATTCCCTCCAGATATTTTTCATTCCTCCGACACTATCAAATGTTGAGGAGTGGATAGTAGATCTAAAAGAAATATATGCTTAGAGATTCAAAGACTGGATATGAGTTTGACATGTGTGTGTGGGTGGAGTGGAACTTGTATGATTGTTTATATGAGAGTTTATTTTTATCTTTTCAATGGACCTGTACAAGTGGTTGGTTGCTTATGCATCTAAAAGGAATTGGAGGTTTCATACACTTTTCTAGATGAAGGAATAATTTCAGGCCCTCTAATGTTGATCTTATTTGGACACATGTTGTGGATACTTAGTTCCATGGTGTTTTGAATAGCTATATATGGGAGGACTCAATTTCCACTTATTATTGCCCGGAGGTGGATAATTTCTAGTTTTTACGTTATCCCATGGGAACCTACCTCCAAGGCATTCCACTAGCAATTAAAATCTTGATGGTAACCTTGAATTTAGAAGATAAGTTGATGGCTAGCTAAACCCCACCATGCATGGGGACGGAGCAAGTTTGGTGAAGGATGGTGGACCTAGCAATAGAGAGGAAAAGAGAAGAAAGGTGGCTTAAGTATAATGAGGTGCACAAGAGGGAGTTAGGAAGTAGCATGAGATTACCGAATAGATGGTGTTAAGGAGAGAGATGGCTTGTGAAGGATTTGGAACTCGCATAGAGGACATGAAGCTAGAGCATCTAGAACTCCCCATCTAGGTAAGCATGATAGGGAACCCTCATCGGCCTCTTATGAGAGCATGCCAATAGAGACGACATGGGCCATGGGTACACATCTGAATCTACCTAGCAACCTAGCCCTTCGATTGGTTTTCTAGTTTCTAGTACAACTAGTAGTCAGAAAGCTAGTTTGGGTAGTAGAATAACAAGAGTGAATCAAATAGCAAGTACATTTATGGTTGGGAAGATGTCTTCCTTGTTATTTGGAGGTACCTTTTAGGCATGTCATCAATGCATAACTCATGCATGTATAATTTTGGACTCACTTCTGGGAGTAGTACCACCTCATAGATTGTAGGAGTTCAATTTAGTACCACTATTGGGACACAAGGTAGTACATCCTCTAGTTCACTTCCGGCTATAGGTGGAGGATCAAGGGGCATAGGTGGCTCTAGTTCTAGTGGATCTAGTGGGTCTAGAGGCGAAGTAACACAGGAGGTTCTAGATCTAGTGGGCATGGTCCTCACCAACCCTAGAATATTTACATGGAGATGTTACTTCATCTTCTAGAGTATAGGGGAATAGAGTATGCTACTGATCATGTGCACATGTGTGAGATACTATGGCATGTAAAAGGGATCATAACTTCTGAGCACAAGGAAAGTCATTTTGCAACTACGTTGCAGGGATGTGCACACAATTGGTACAATAATTTTAACCCTGATCAGACTTGCGTAGATTATACAGCGTTACATGATGCTTTCCTTAAGGAATTTTAAATCCCTGAGTTTGAGCAGAAGAGTATAAACACACTCAAGGATAATAAGTAGGGCACTACTGAGAGTGTTCATGAATATGATGCTCATTTCAAAATTCTCTTGTCTAAAATTTTGTATGATATCCATGTAAGCCAGAATGCATAATGGTTTTTCGGGGCTTGATCACACATTTTAGGAGGGTTTTGTCACATAAGACATATGGATACGTGCAAAGTGTTTAAATCAACATTACATGATGAGGAATTAGGAAGTATAGACACTCGAGTGAATCCATTACAGGGAATCTTAGATTGTAGCTATGAAAAAGTAGTTGGAGAAACTATCAGCCAATTTAGCACACAAGATGCGCACTTTAGGATTTGGTGTATATATTGTGAAGTTGAGGGGCACACTAAGGATAGTTGTCCCCACAGGTCAATATGTTCATTATTTTTAGACTATGAGATATGTCATTTATACCATGATGTAATTCATTGCCCATTGTTACAATGCGTGATAAGGAAAAATGTATCTTGTTACTGTAAGATTTTCTAGTCCACAACTCACAATACCAAAGACTGCAGGTTGATTGATCAGATCCATGATGCCATTGATATTGGTGTACAACAGACAAGAGTATTAGATAAATCTAAAGGTAAAAGTGAGCACCATGATCATGATCACACTCGGGGGGAACTACGATTAGAACAAAGGGTGATTCAACAGGGAGGTCATGGAAGAGGTTGAGGATACCATGGTAGATTCACGTGCCAAGGTCATGGTGGTGGATAAGGTGAGTTTCCTTGGGGAACATGTTATACTTCATGCGGATCTCCCCCACCACTACTGGCATGAATTCCCTCGAATATTACTTGTTCTTTTTATGGAAAGAATCATAGCTATGAGGAGTGCCTGGACTTATACAAGCATCTTAGAAAGCAATATAAACAAGAAAACAAGGGCACATGGATGGTTAGAATTCAGTGCACAATGGAAAATCAATGGATTCTAAAGTTGGCACTAGAACTCCGAGGTAGTATATGTGAATATTACTACACATGTTGAAGTCAGTGTGTGCAAAGAAACATTGCAAAAGAATCCTACCATTACTAAGGAGGAGGTTTTACATGCAAGATACCTAGATCCTACACATCAGAAGGAGGTTTATCAAGAGACCATGGAGGTGCTCATAAATCTTCAAGGTGAAATATAGTGTTTAAAGGAACAGTCACAAAAGCTAGAACAAAAGAAGGCAGCAGAGACGGTCTAATCAAATGTTGATGATTTGAAAGAGGTATGCAAGATGTTGCTCCAGGAGAATATTATTCCATTACTAGGGAATTGGTTAAAGGGAAAAGCTCCACATGTAGGCCTTGAGAATGGATGACAGATACTGCATGCTAATCTCCCCCTCATAGCTTGGATTATAACAAGGAGATCACTCAAATGTTGTTGTGGATGGGTAGCTTTTGAGAAATATATTGATTGACACAGGTGGAAGTTAATGTGATTACTTTAGATGCATGGGTGTAGATGGGAAGACTCCCATTACATCCATCCTCTAATGTATTGTTTATGGAAAATCGAACTAAGGCCACCTTGATAGGAGTTTTAAAGGATGCATACATTACTATACAATGGGCCAAGTTCACTGGGGACTTTATGGTTTTAGAACTTGCAAAATTAGATAGCTTCCCAACTCTACTTGGGTTCCCTTGGTGTTATATAAATAATGTTAAGCACTTTACAAAACCCGATGGTCTGTGGAATTTGGAGGATGCTTTGAACACTTTGTGAAACCCGACACAAGCGGAAGTTGGAAGATGTCGGGCACCCTGTGAAACCCGACACAAATGGAAATTGAAGGATGTTAAGCAACTTTTGAAACCCGATACAATGCGGAACTAGAATGGTGTTGAGCAATTCACAAAACCTGATACTATGCGGAACAAGGATGGTGTCGGACACCCTGTAAAACCCGACACACAGGTGTCGGGTTTCTAGGATGTCAAAACAAGTAAAATCTCCACCACACTTGTAAGTTAAGTTTTATATATTTATTCTCAAAAAACACAAGAGTATATCCATGGGTGGAAATAAGAAAACACCTAAGATGAATTTTTAAAAGGGGTTTTCATAGAAATTCAACAAAAATGAAGAATACAACCCTAAAGCCTAAACCCAGAGGTAAGAAAAAGAAAAGAGGAAAAATGCTGAAAGAAAACTTCAAAAACAAACCCAAAGATCACAAAATGATAAGAAGATAAAAATACCTTCAAGAAATTTGAAAAATGATTGAAGATGGATCACGAAATAAATTGAGAAGTTCAGCCATGTTTGGAGGTCGAAGGAGCATGTACAAAAAATCCACGCAACAAAAATATGTCAAGTAGAAATGACATGTAAAATTAGAGTATTTATAAATCCCTAGCATTTATTACACCTCCTCCAACACATGTGCCAACTAACCGACAACTCGACATTAATGCCATGTCATCATGCTTGACACTTCCAAAACCCGAAACAAAGGTTTTCTTAACAAATCAAGGTTTGGAAACTAACTGACATGAAGCATGTAAAAACATGTCTGGATGCTATCAAGTTTTGAAAACCTAATGCAAAGGATCATTTCGGGTTTCGGGTTTCAGCAATCAAATAGCATGTAACATGTTTTTTTGTAAGGTATGTTTCAATGCTCCCGGGTTCCAAAACCCGATACACTAGCATGTAATCGGGTTTCAAGTTTCAGAATACACTTGACATGAAGCATGTAAAAGACATGTTTGCATGCGATGGAAACCCGAAAACCTGAAAATCTCCTTCAAAGGGCATTTTTAGGAGGTTTTGTCAAAAAAATTCTATGGTTATCTCAATTTTAGCTGGAATCACTAAAAATGAGATAACAACTAGCTCCAGTTGGGGACTTTCTTTAAGACATCAAAGGAAGAGAACTCATATCAAAATCTTTATCCATTGGGCTATAGATTCTGAAGAAGAAAAACCAAAAACAAAGAAAGAAAGAAAGAAAGAAAGCAAACACACAACAAAAATAAATTATGATACAATGCAAGAGAGCATCTTGCATTACTGAGTGGAACATCTTCAAATGTTGGCCACTAAAAGGTAGAGGGAGAAAATATCCATCAAGGTATGATAGACAAAAGCTATTTTCATCATTCAGCTAATGTATTTTGAAAGGACCTTTCCATAAGGAGTCAAACTTGCCATGCATCCCTTTCTGTTCTCTTCTCTTGTCCTAGAGAAGTACTAGATCTCGACCTGGAAATCATGTTGCTTTGATTTCTTATCAAATATTATTTTGAATTTGATCTGATGGTCTGTGATGCAATCCACCACCTTTCTCTGATATTCTTCTTCTAGCCTTTGGCTAGGTACATTATCCTTTTCTCAATAGAACTTTGAAAAGTTTCATCCTCAATTGCTTTAGCCAACTGTAAGGCAGAAATTCTATAGAGATAGGTATCTCAACGTCAATCCCATACAACACCTAGAATGGGGACATTCTAATAGCTCGTTTAGGAGTAATCTGATCAGCCCACAATGCATCATACAATGCTTTGTGCCATGTCCTCTGATTCTCATCAACCAACTTTCTGATTATGGTCACCAGGTTTTTGTTGCTCGATTCAGCCTGACCATTGCCTTGAGGGTAGTAATCGGATGAATGAGCCAACATGATCCCAAATCCATAACAAAATTCTATCAACTCATGGGATGAGAAATTGGAGGCATTGTTGGAAACAATCTTGTGAGGCACACCGAATCTAACAATTATATTTTCTTTGAGAAAATTACAAACAACTTCGAGAGGTAGCTTGTTTGATTGGAGCAGCTTCCACCCACTTGGTGAAATAGTCTATGGTGGTGAGGACATAATTATGACCAGCACTAGAGGTAGGGTTCAATACTCCAATGAAATCAATTCCCCATTGGTGAAAAGGTTCTTCAATCACCACGGGCTTCAAGGGAAGAGCTACCAGCTTAGGACGACCAATGAAATGTTGACAAGCTTCACACTTGGCCACCCATTCAACTGAATCTCAAAAGAGAGTAGGCCAATAGTACCTAGCCCATAAAATCTTGTAAGTTGTTACAGAAGAAGAGAAATTTCCTCCGCATGCTAGATTGTGGAAGGACTCTAGCAACCTTATCTGCTGAGACTTGTCAACATAGCGCAGAATACACCATCGATACCTTTCTTGTATATACCATTGTCCCACATAATGTATCTTGCAGATATGAGTTTAACTATCCTCTTTATTTTTGGCTTAAATGTAAGGGATACTCACCATAGGTTAAAAAGAAAGTGATATCTGTGTACCATTCATCATTCGTGCTTACAAAAATTACTTTAGGAAATTCTTAAGAAGTACCTTCAGTTTCTTTGCACTCTGTCTCAAAGATTGTTTTCTCGCATTTAATTGGCACAGCCTCTCGCCTCATACCAACTTGGTAGGTTTGATGTCCAAGTCATACTCCTAGACTTTGGCATCCAGTTACCCCATTGACTACCCAACTCTTGTTGGGTCGAATGGATTTAATCTGCGATATCGTGAACTAGAACGAGAGTGTGGGAACTTAAGACATAATACTTGAAAATTTTCACCATTGTCACCAATACATAAGCATGCTTTTCAATCTATGACATCTTCAATTCATGTTCCTTTAGTTGGAATCTCATGAAAGTAATGGGAGCTTCAATTCCTTCTTCATTTTCTTGAATCAAGATGGTTGATACTTGTATGTGCGGAAGCGTAGCTATACATGATGAAATATTTCTTGAAGTCTTGGCATACCAGAATAAGAGTGTGAGAAATCACTCGTTTGACTTCTTCAAATGTAATATTCCATTCAGTTATCCATCTAAATGGAGTTTTATCCTTCATCATTCCAAGGATATCCTTGGTTTTATTGGTAAAATCAAGTACAAATCTTCGTAGGAAATTAACCTTCCCGAAAAAGGAGTGCACCCCAGTTTTGCTTGTGGGTAGGGTAAGGCTTTGAATGGCCTTCACCCTCTCTGGGTCAATCTTGGTTCCTTCTCTAGTCACAATATGACCCAACAACTTTCCTTCTGTCACTCCAAACATGGATTTTTTAGGATTTAATGAAATCCCATGACACTGCACCTTAAGAGTACCTATTCCAGGTGATCATAATGATCACTTCACTTTTTAGAAAAGACCATCAAGTCATCCAAATACACAACTATGACCTTGCCCATTAAATATCTGAAAGCTAAGTCCATAGCCCTTTGAAATGTGGCTCCGGCGTTGATCAAACCAAAAGGCATCCTTCTATAAGAAAAGGTTCCCCATGGGGTAGTGAACGTTGTTTTATGTTGATCTTCAGTAGCTACCTCAACCTGATTATACCCTAAAAATCCATCAAGCATGGATAACATTTCTACTCCAGTGAAATTCTATAATACCGGTCCATGATGGCCAATGATAATTTTCCTTTAATGAATACTGGTTGAGATTTTAGAATTCAACACAAATATGGATTTCATTGTTCTTCTTTCTCACAGGAAAATGTTCGCAACCTAGGTGGAATAATGGATCGGAAAGATAATCCTTACGTCTAACATTTTTTGAATTTCTGCAAGAATAGTCCATGAGATATTTAGGTTGTAATGCCTCTGCTTCTTCCTGTAGGGTTTAACTTCAGGCTTCAAAAGAATGCTATGTTTCACATCCTTAGGCTTGAAAGACTTTAGATCCACATATGACCATGCTAGGATGTCCATATATCTCTTTAAGAGTGAAGAGAATATTTATTTTTCCTCCGAGAGAACAACATTTACCGATGTTTACCATCTATGGTTGATTAGCAGAGCCCAGGTTAACTTGATCTACCTCTGACAAGGAAGCACCTTCAGCTTGCCTTTTACCTTGAATGAACCAGTCATGCTTGTCAAACAGACCTTCCAGAGAAACTAATCCCTTCAGAATCTTATTGCCTTTAAGCTAGATGAATTCACCATCAATTTCTTGATATGAATTCGAGATGGACTCATGGAAAGCTGATTCTGATCCTTCAAAATAAATCTCACTGAAATTATCAGCTTTCTCTAGAAAAGACAATACCTGTTGGTCATCATTAAACACCTGCCAATGAGCTGAGTTATCTGAACACTTGGATGATACACAATCTCAATGGTATATGTGTCATGTTTGAACTGTGGGTGAGGAAGAAGAAGAGATGCAGAAACAACTAAGGAATCAGCTTTATCATTGTAATCTCTTAAGACTACTTTAATGGAAAAAGCATCGAAGCATTCTATGTTGTCCCAAACCTTGTTTCTGTAATGTTTTAGACAGGAATTTTTACCTGATAAATTCCCCTTACTTGATTCACAATCAACTCGGCATCTCCCTGTACTTTGATATTTTGGATTCCTTTTTGTCTTGCCATTTCTAATCCTAATAACAAAGCTTCATATTCGACTGTGTTATTAGTATTATCAAACTGCAACTTGAAAGCAAAGGGAAAGATCTCAAATTCCAAAGATATAAGAAATACATTGGCACCTGAACAAGTAGTTGAATAGCTCCCGTTGAACTCAAGGGTCCGAAAGCATTAGGATCTTCTTCTTTCACTTCTACAGAGGGCACCTTAGATGTCAGGAAATAATTACCCAAGCCTACATCTTCAAAGAGAATTTGAGCCTTAGGATCATCTGATTTAGTAACTAGGTACTTTGCTTGTGCTTCGGGGTGAAGGACACGAGGAACTCCATTTACTAGAATTTTAGATTTGGTCCAATCCATGTTGATTTCTCCTCCAACATCTTTGTAAAATCCTCTTCCCAAAAGAATCCCATAAGTATTCGGGATATCAACAACTAGGATAGTCATTTTTACTCTCTTTTCCGGAAATGCAACAAATGCAAACTGTGCATCCTTGATTTGGCCAATCAAGGGGACTTGTTTAGTTTCCATGGAGTAACATTACCCATAATATTTATTCAATGTGAGTCTGAGGGCATGAGCTAATTTTGCGGGCATAACGTTATCAGAGGCTCCTGAGTCAATTATGCAATTGCTGAGTTTGAAACCATTTATAAGTAAAGACAAATAAAATGGTTCAATATTTCCTAAAGAAGTGGCAGAGGTCATATTACTCTGAGGTAAAGGCTAAGTGGGGCTAGGAAAAATGTCTTTTGAAGATGGAGGAATAACATCCTTGCTTATAATGAATTTGGCAAGTTTCTCAAATTGCTCAGGGTTGGACCAAGGTATTCGGCTTCGACATTTGGATTTTGGTTTTCTTTGCGTGATCAATGATGTCAAACGTTTATATGAAGGAATGATGGAGGGCTCAATTCTGGTTACAGTAGTTTGAGCTGAGGTAATGGCCTTGAAAGTAGGAGAAAGAGAGTTGGAAGGTGATGTTACCTTTTTTTTATATCTCCTTTTCAGTTTGTGCTGAGATGGGAGATCCTCTTTTCACCGTAACTACGGGAGATTCCTTACTTTTATATTTAGATCTTTCAACCAGATTTCTAGGGTTATGAGATTGGGATCAAGTGAAAACTACAAATGATTTTCCATCATGCTCATCTTCATCTTTCTCGTATTCCAAATAACCAATGCTGGAGTCACCAACTGAATCGTCAAAAGACTCATCAACATATCCTGAAGCTTTGAAGGTTTCATGAGAGTCGTGATCTTCTGGTTCCTCATCCTCCTCAACTATTTCAACTGCTGCATTGATAGGAGGAGCTTTAATGGCTAGCCTAGTGGGAGAAGTGATCAACCAATTCCTATCTCTTGCGAGAGCACCGTTGGCATTGTTTAAATTTCATCTAGGAATATCCCGATAAGGAATGTTGGTTGCTTATTGAGACATTTACTTCTTTAAAGTGATCAAGTCATTGGACATCTTCTCGAATCATTAGATCAGTAGTACTCGAGAATAACTCTAATTTTTAGGCTTAGATGATTCTCTTCTAATATTTCCAGCCAGAAAAAGATCATCTTCTATTTCGGTGGTTGTAGCTTGAGCGGTGGCCAAATCGGGGATAACATATCTTCTCAACAAGAAGCTTACATCAAGGATCTAAGTATTGATGAAGAAACACTTCTGATTTTCAAGAGTAGGAACAGCTAGGTCTGGAATCTTGCGGATCAGCTTGTTGAATTTGGCTATGAAGTCCCGCATGGGTTCGTAAGACTCCTTCATGTGTGTAAGCTATGCTAACAAGGGGTGAGAATCTTCAGTTGGTTTAAAACTTGCTTCAAATACAGATCTCATGGTATCCCAGTTGGTAATGAATGCATTTGGGAGATGGTAAAACCATAATGCTTTCTTTATGCCATGCAATGTTTCAACGAAGAGTCAAACAGAGACATCTTCATGAGCAACCCCAAGAACACCGCATGTAACAAAGAATGAGGCAATGTGTTTGTCAAGATGTTGTTTTCCATCACCATTGAACTTAGGAATATTCTTCTATGATCCATGAGGTAGGTCATGCAATGGTGGAGTAAGGGAAAGAGGACCAATAGTTGTGCCCCAAGGCACAGTTTGTACTTCCATTCTTCTAAATGAAGTACGTACAGAATATGAATATCCGACAAGAATAATGCATGACAAGTTGCAGAAACTTCTTTTTCTTGAGGAATTCGAGTCCTTCGGATGGGTGAATAACTTCTTGCCTGACTAGATGTAACATTGTTGGGTGAAAGCCTGAAATTATGTTGTTGAAGCAGATCAAAGAATGGATCAGTTTCTCCCCTGGCTCGGCTTGACCGAGTGATGATATTCCTAGCCAGCTTGAACTAGAAAATGGATCTTCTTTAAAATAAGGCAAATACGGAGTCGCTAGACACCAAAAGGATAAGCTTAGTCTTATCAATCTGTATTTCCCTAGTGGAGTCACCAAAAAACTATTGGTTGGATATTTTTCAAGCCAAAATATGAGGTTCAACCACAATACATGGGATTAAATCCCTCCTCAAAGACAGGTGAGGTTGCCTATTTATTACTAGTCTAAAACACAGCAAAAATAATATACAATATTCACACTAATCTAACCATTGGGGTTGGGATAGAATCCTAAAATCCATATCCATAATAGGTGAAGATATTGCTCTTTTGAAATGAAATGGATCGGAAAGGAAATTATTATTATGGAAGAAACACAATGGAAAGGAAATGAGGGGAACGTACTTTCTTTCAAGCAAATGCAGATCATGAAATAATCATACAAGTTTTTAGACAAAAATGTAATGTTTGAAATGATTAGAACAATCAAGATGCTAAACAAAGAATAGCTTAATATTATGAACATAAGAACAATATCTTAAGAAATATACATCTCACAACACAAAGTTTACAAAATAGCATTAGCTCTTATTCCTCAAATGATTAAAAGAAAACACAAAGTCTTTCTTCTTCACAATAGATCTCAATATTCCAAAAATCTCAACCCTTTGGAATGCATAAGCATCCCTTATTTATAATAAAAGGAGTTGAGAGAAAATAGGATAAATTCTAGAAAATAGTATTTTTAATGAGAGTCCTATTTTACTTGACTCTCACGTAGAAGACCAAGTCAAAATTTTCTTCCTATGTGACGAAACAAAAATGAAAAAGACATGTCAATTTCAGGATTGAAATGACATGCAACATTGTGCCTATTTTGTTTCATCATCTTTGTCTTCCTCCAACAAAGCCTGCTTGTCCCAAAATTCTTGGAACTTTCAAATTATACCCTGCATCTCATTTTCATCAGGTGTGGTGGAATGATCACTCAAAACTTCACATGTTTCCTGAGTATCGCTAGCGTTGCCAAGAAGCTTTTGCGCCTCTTGTTGAGTTTCCTCAAGTGTTCTAAAGAATGTTCAATTTTCACAAACCTATCAATGATTTCCAATATGAATCCATAAGTTACTTCATGCTGAATTGATTCTTGGATCTACTTGTAAAGATCATCAACAAGCAGAATACCTAAGCTTTCATTCAACACCTTAGTGCAAATCTTGATTAGCTCTTCTTCTATGTCATTCGTGCCATCGACCAATTGATCTCTTGATTCCCTCAATTTTTGCAAGCTTCATTAAGAATATTTATTCTGAATCTAATGGCCTTGGTTAGTTGAAAATTCTTGTCCCCATGTGGAATGATGCTTTCTTCGATCAGGATGTGGGATGGAACCTGTTTCAGCATTTAGAGAGCTTCAAAATTTAACTCTAGGTTCCCGACTTCTGCTGAAAATTCATCATCCATTTTCTCTCCATCCCTCTTTATATCCTCCAAGGATTTGTAGACTTCCACGGTGTCATCAATGACTTCTTTTCCTTGTAGGAGCAGCCTCTGGATTCATTCATCGACTGTTCTCCCCTTCTCATTAATCTTCTCAATCATGGGTACCATAAGAAATCAAACCCGATAGGAGTAGAGGATGATGGTGCTAACTCGGAGGATTTGAGAGCTTGAGTAGTACTTCACATCCGCTGCTCTACTTTCTCTTTAGCTCATCTTTGTTTGCCTTAGTTTCCTTTAGCTTCTTTACAACACATTCATGGCATCTTGTGCATCTTGTTATGCTCCTTTTGTTGTTACTTTTCCTAGATCAACCCTTGTGATTTTATAATCTTTGACCATTATATCATCCTTGGTTTTATCACCATAGGAGTAGTAATTTCTACAAATTTACGCCCTGAGGCATCCACTGAAATCCTTGAAACTATTTTGGGTTTCTTGGCCGACTTGGTAGGAGTTACCTTGAGGGAAATGAAATCAAAGGTTGGTAGGGGAACTACCACCTTCCTCTTCCTTGGGGTCTAATCTATTAACCATTGAGGTGTATTGGAAGAATTTTCTCCCATTGTAGGTGTTATGGTCACATCCTCAGGTGGAGGAAGGTTAGCTTGTGGAGTGGTGACCACTGCAAGTGTAGTGTCCATGGTAATGGACTCAGGGAATGAAGGCACAAAAGGAGGCATGTCCATGGTTAACTGGGTCTAGTGGGGAGAGGTGAGAGGCCAGAGAAGATACTAGCCATGGCTGAGGAACTTGGTGAAGAAATCTGAGGCAAGGAAGGCTGAATGGGAGGAGGCAAATGATTTTGAAATTAGAGCTTGAGAGATAATAGGAAGACTTACCTCTGATGAATTGTCACCAAAAGAGGAATGGAAGGTTAAACAATCTCTTCTCCTGAAGGAGGATTTCCTTGTTCTGGTTGTGGAGGTGAATCAAGAACCTCAACTGTTTGTGGGAGAGTGGCCACTGGTGTAGTTACTTGATCTTCTCCCTTTCTAACAAACTTAACCTTTATTGGCCTCTTAGAAGGGTTCTTATCCTTTTCCTTTTTTCCCTTGGAGGGTCCCACTTCCAAAGTATCTAGCTTTGAAAAACTCCCTTCTTTATAACTCATTCCCCAAGAAATGAGCCACGCCTTAGTACGGGCAAGAATTTGAGTAACTCTCCCCGTAATAGAAGCTTTCTCAGTGATGGACCAATCAATGGCTGGGAATACATATCAGTCTTCATTTAACCCATCATATGAGGCATCAAGGACACTCTCGTTATCTCGTGGTGCCCTCAGGATGTCAGATAAATCTAGCATCTGGATTTCTTCAATTTTCAACCTGCTATTGTCCTTTCTTCGGATGGCAACTTCATCCCGAAGATCAACCCAAATATCTTCTATGTTGGGCACATGTAGATATAAAGTCCCATACGATTTAAGGACTCCTCGGAAATCAAATCCATCTCTATGCTTCATGTGCTTCTTCAACTTGTCCTGAAGCTCGTGCACCACATTCTTAGCTTTAACCACTTTATCAAGCACATGTACCTTCTCGATGGAAATAGGGAAGGATACGACAACCTTGTGTTTACTCTGTTGGAATTTGTGAAAATCTAACAATTGTCTAACCAACTCCATCAAGATTAGCTTATCACCTAGGAATATGGGAAATCGGAAAGGATCACCTGGGTACATGACCACCCAAAGGTATGTGAACTTCTTGAACTACAAGAAGATACAACCCCATTTTGATACTTCAGCCCATGCCTCATCAGAGACTCTTATCTTTCTTAAATTAGGGTTCAGCATGCAGATGTTCTCATAAAAGAATGCATCATTCACTCTTTTGAATTGATCCTCGGACCCCTTCATTTTTATTTGAGGGAAATACCGATATATATGTTCGGTTGACTTACTTCCCTTAGCGTCCAACCCTGGATAATTCCTCATGTCAGCTACTGCATAGGTGACATATGACAACATATACAACTTTCCGGTAGTCAAGACTGTCTTCATCTGGGAATCAATCTCTTTACTTATAAGACTGTTTCTAATCAATCCCTTGTACGTTCTTCTTTATAATGACCATGAATTGATACATCCACCCTTAGAAGTCTCTTGACTCGGGAGTCCAAATACTCGACTCAACAGGGTGATGATGTCACTGATTTCAAGGATGAAATCACTCCTGGGGACAAATTTGTGAAACCTAGAGACGGTTGGCTTGGCCTTGATCAGAAATTTTTATTCACATGCTTGATGTAATCTTCTTGATCTTTGTCCCAAGATTTCTGTGCTGACTTAAGATCTACATCGACATATTCCTCAAATTTGGGTAATCTTAAGAGGTCATCAAAGTAACCTCTATCCAACTTCACTATGGTTTCTCCTGCTTGATTTTTCACTGAGCGGGAATCTAAGTCATAATTGGAAGCACATGCAGAATGAACTCAAGGCATTAAGCATACATTGAGAATCCTACTATGAGAGGGAGGCCACTGTTGGTTATTGACTTCATCCAAGGACTCTGAGAAGAATCCTTGGTTCTATTCCAAAATTCCTCCATGTTTATGTTACCAAGCTCCGTGTCTTGGATGTCATAATTGCAATCTATGTAGGAAGGAGATTCCATTTTCTGGTACTTGTACTTCATCTTTCCTGACCTATTTGACTTATCCTTAGATGATCTAGGATCCGACATGAGAAGTCCTAAGAAAGAATGCCTAGATAACTCTTGTTTGACCAATCGGTTTGGAAGCTTGCTTGAGAAACCCCATAGACCCACCACACCAACCAGACTTTGAGACCTATCGGACAATTCATGAAACCCGACACACTGTAGAGTATAATCAGAAACTAGGTTGTGTTGGACACTTCATAAAACTTGACACACAGGTGGAAATCGAGGGTGTTAAGCACTTTACAAAACCTGATGGTCTCATGGAATTTGGAGGATGCTGAACACTTCATGAAACCCAACACAAGTAGAATTTGGAAGATGTCAAGCACCCTGTGAAACCCGACACAAATGGAAATTGAAGGATGTTAAGTAGCTTTCAAAACCTGATACAATGTGGAACTAGAATGGTGTTGAGAAATTCACAAAACCTAATACTATGCGGAACAAGGATGGTGTCGACACCTTGTAAAACTCGACACACAGGTGTCGGGTTTCTAGGATGTCAGAATAGGTAAAATATACACCATGCTTGTAAGTTAAGTTTTATAGATTTATTCTCAAAAACACAAGAGTATATCCATGGAAGGAAATAAGAAAACACCTAAGATGAATTTTTAAACAAGGTGTTTTCATGGAAATTCAACAAAAATGAAGAATACAACCCTAAACCCTAAACCCAGAGGCAAGAAAAAGCAAAGAGGAAAAACACTAAAAGAACGCTTCAAAAACAAACCCGAAGATCACAAAATGATAAGAAGAGAAAAATACCTTCAAGAAATTTGAAAAATGATTGAAGATGGATCACGAAATCGATCGAGAAGTTCAGTCGGGTTTGGAGGTCGAAGGAGCATGTACGAAAAATCCACGCAGCAAAAATATGTTAGGTAGAAATGACGTGTAAAATCGGAGTATTTATAAATCCCTAGCATTTATTACACCTCCTCCGACACGTGTGCCAACTAACCAACAACTCAGCATTAATGCCATGTCATCATGCTCAACACTTCCGAAAACTTGAAACAAATGTTTTCTTAACAAATTGGGTTTTGGGAACCAACCAACATGAAGCATGTAAAAGACATGTCTAGATGCTTATCGGTGTCGAAAACTGACGCAAAAGGATCATTTCAGTTTTGAGTTTCAGAATCAAGCAATATGTAACATGTATTTTGTAAGGTATGTTCCGATGCTCTGGTTTGAAAACCAGATACACGGCATTTAATCAGGTTTCGGGTTTCAAAAGACACTTGACATGAAGCATACCAAAAACATGTTTACATGTGATGGAAACCCGAAAACCCAAAAATCTCCTTCAAAGGGCATTTTTAGGAGGTTCAGTCAAAAATTTTCTATGGTTTTCTCAATTTTAGTTGGAATCACTAAAAACAAGACAACAGAATACTAAAAAAGTGAACATTGGAACGGATGCTGAACCTAAGGAGGCCATAATTAGAGATTATTGGTCTGATTGTGAAGTGGCTAAGATAATTGAGTTACTACATGATTTCTAGGACTTATTTCCTAGGGGATACCATGAGTTAAAGGGAGTGTATGAGTCTTTGTGTGAGATGAGGATTAAGCTAAAATAAGGTGTGCGCCTGTTAGGAAGAGACCTTACAGTATGAACCCTAACTTGCACATAAAATTTAAAGAAGAAATTGACAAGATGTTGAAATACGACATCATTAAGCCCCTAGAAAAATCATAGTGGGTCATCCCCATGGTAATCAATATAAATAAAGACGGTTGGATTAGGATTTGTGTGGACTATATGGAGCTAAATGTTGCATGTGTGATTGATCCTTTTCCTACACCTTTCACTAAGGAAATATTAGAAGGCATTACAAGGTGTGAAATTTACTCTTTTAGAGATGGATTATCTGGGTATCATTAGGTAGGAATTGCAAATGAGGATTAAGAGAAAACAAATTTCACCACTAAATGGAGAAGTTTTACATACACATTGATGCCCTTTGGACTGAAGAACGCATCGCAGTATTTTCGTGCATATTTATTCAAGAATTCCTAGATTTTATTCACAAATTCTTGCAAGTTTACTTAGATGATTGGACAATATATGGGCTTCTCAAGGATCATTGTGACAACTTGCACTTGATGTTTGAAAGATGTAGACAATTAAGCATCTCTTTAAACATCAAGAAGTTTTTATTTGCTACACCTTTTGGAACTCTACTATGGAATATAATCTATAAGGAGGTTTTGCTAGTAGATTCAACTAAGGTTGCAATTATCATAGGCCCGGATGAGCCTACCACCATAGTGAGGTGTGCATATTCTCTGGCCACACAGGGTATTACAAAAAAATTATAAAAGGATATGCTAAGATTGTCGTGCCCTTGGAGGATTTACTAAAAGGAAAAGGGACATTCTATTGGGGATAATCGTAGCAACACACATTTGAAGTGTTAAAGGAGAGGCTTGCTACAATGCCTAATTTACCTTTCCTTATGGAACCAACCTTTTCATATACATGTGGATGCTTCGGCATGGCCATTGGTGTAGTATTAGCTCAGTTTGGAGAAGGTATTATAGATCGTCCTATTTTTTTGCTAGTAGAAAGTTGACTCGGTAGAATAGAATTATACAACTACAGAGCATGAGGCCTTGTCGATGATCTATGTGTTGCATAAGTTTAGAAAGTACTTTCTAGCAGAAACTTTTGTTTTTATATAGATCACATGGCATAGAAATACTTGGTAAATAAGCCCATTTTATAGGGGCACATATGTCGATGGGTGTTATTATTCCAGGAGTTTGATTTTACAATCATGGTAAAACTAGGTAAAAGTAATTCTGGTCCAGACCACTTATCAAGAATTCAATCAGAAGAGGATGTGTAGACAATTGAAGATATAATGTATGATGCATAGTTCTATAGGTTAAACCACGCACCTTCAGAATTGGAGGATAATGTTGTATTTTTACGCACAGGTATGACGTAATAAGGAATAAAGCCTTGGAGAAGAAACAACTTGCAATTCATGCCACACCTTTCATGTTGATCAGTGGTGACTTATACAAACTAGGTCGAGATGAAGTATTACGTCGGTGTGTACTAGAACATGAGCATATAGATATCATGGAAGAGGCTCATGGCGGTATTGCAGGTGGGCACTATACAGGTGACACCACCGTGTGTAAGATTCTACTCACTGGTTTATGGTGGGAGACCTTGTATAAGGATTGTAAAGAGTATTGTAAGACGTGATCACTATCTGTGCCTTGAAAACCCTGGGAAAAGAGATGAAATGCCTTTGAGGCCTATTACTAGTGTAGAGCCATTTGAAAAATGGGCAATAGACTTTGTGGGTCCTATTTCCCCAATCACGCATAGAACCGGATCGCGCTACATCATCACTTGTATATATTATCTTACAAGGTGGGAAGAATCAACACCTACAAAGGATTGTACAATGGCTATAGTAGCAAGGTTCTTATGGGAAAATATTCTTACTAGGTATGGATGTCTGTTGAGTTTGACAAGTGATAGGGGCACACACTTCTTGAATGAGACAATTAGGATATTATTGGATGAATTTATGGTCACACACCACAAGACTACACCTTATCACCCTCAAGAAAATGGGACTACTGAGGCCTTCAACAAGATATTGAGCTAGACCTTGACAAAAATTTGTGATGTTGGAAGGAAATATTGGGATGATAAAGTTTATGTTGTACTTTGGGCATATAGAACAACCTATAAAAGGTTGAATAAGGCCACACCCTTTCAATTGGTTTTGGTGCAGAATTAGTTCTTCCCATGGAATTCATGTTACCTTCTTTGTGTATTGTGCACACGAGAGGTCTAGCTAATGAGAAAGCATTGGAAGAAAGAATTGACAAGTTAATATAGCTAGATGAGAGGTGTGCCATAGCACATTGGAGTCAGAAGTAGGAAAAGGCCAAGCAGAAGGCATGGCATGATAGACACATCAAAGACAAGAATCTTGAGGTTGGGTAGATGGTACTTCTTTATGATTCAAAGTTTTTGTGCCACCCAAGAAAGCTTAAGGTGCATTGGTTGGGACCGTATGTTATCACTCACATACTTGAATCAGGCACTTGCTAGTTAGAGGTGCTTGATGGAACATGGTTACCCGGTTACTTCAATGGGAGTAGGCTAAAGCCCTACTATAAATAAGCCTTCTTGGTGTTTTTAATAAGGAAGTATTTCCATTTATATTATATTTCCTTTACTTGTATTTCATTTAATGTATTTCCTTCTTTGTCGCTATGCTTTGTCAATTTAGTTTAGTGTTTTGTGTAATAAGTGTGTTTGCGTGCCAGAAGTTGATCACAATCTAAAGTGTTTATATGCACAGAGGACTACACATACCCTTAGTTTGGGGTGGATAAAGAAGGTATGGAAAATAAATAAACTCATGGGTAACCACAAGAGGAACAGAAGGAGCAAGGTTTCAAAATTCATGAGAACTTCTGAAGAATTGATAAAAAAATAAGACCATGCATAAGGCATTAGGTGCTCAGTATAAATCAAGGGAGGTTGCAGCATTACAGGTATTACATATGTTGGGTCACATTGGATAAACTAATTTGGATTAAGGAAGTGTGGGTAGAGGAGATCTGTGACGGATAAGTAGTGGCGCGCCAGAAATTATGATTGAGGTGCAAGAGTTTGAGGTGCGAGACATTGAAGTGCGGGATAATGAGGCACACAATATGCTCAAGAGAAATTAATGTCATGTATGGTGGTAGGTGGAGTAATTAATGAAGGGAATTTTTTAATTTGGTTTAAATTCGGCGTTCTCAATGTCATTTGCTACCTTACAAACTTGAGAAAAAATTATGAAGTGCGAAGAAGAGCTGGAGATGAAGAGCATTCTATAGATTGAGTAAATTTGTTACATTGTGAAGCATGGTGTTGAGTACCTAGGCACAAAATCAGGATTTAAGGAGTGGTGTGTGCATACGATGGAAGGGTGACTAGGGTTTTCATTTCGCAACTAGGGTTTTTACGCATTTACAGAATCAAAAGGGGCGATGGCACCACGAAAAGCTCTAGTAGTAGAGAAGGAGGTTGACAACCCAACAAAGGAGTGGCTGGTGGAAATGTTGTATCCAGAAGGAGTCATTGAAGGGTAGTTGTGGACAACAAATATTACTTAGTGTAGGATTATAGAGATTAACCACCACATTGTAAAATATATGAAGGACATTGTGGAAGAAGTCTACAGAAAGACTAACCGGTGATAAGCAGATGGCACTAGGGTTTTAGATGCCTTAGTGAAGAAACTACTCGAGAGCATGGGTGTAATGTAGATCTTATAGTTACCTTACTTTGGAAATCCTGAGCAAGTTTAATAGTGGCTATTGTTGCGGGTCCATGAAGATTATTTATATTTTGTGGGTAGGAGAATGTGGATAACTTCTAAATTTGTTGCAAAATTTACCAGGTTGTGCAACATAGGTTTAGAAATTACTAGAGACTTAACAGATGATGAGGGAATTGATTCCACAATAGCCCTATACAAGTATAAGAAGGGGGACCAATATTTCAAGGTCACTAACATTGCAGACATGACCACTAGAGTAGAAGCGCGGTTAGCAGGAGTAAAATAGGGGCCACTAAGCGATGGAACGAGGTAAACATGCACTGGTTACATATAGCACACAAAATGGACAACAAGACCTACTACAATATCATTGGTTACATTACAGAGAGCTTGGTGAATGAGGCACACATCCAAGTAGAAAAAGGTGAGAAGATAACTTTGGGACCCAATTTTGTTATTAATTGTGTTCAGTGAAGTTGGGGTACCAGATTGTCCTAGGGAAAATATATGGGAGTTTCCATTGGAGAACAAGTCCCCAGCCAAAATATATGCCAAGTACACGTTATGTGGGTATATTTCCAACACATATAAAAGAGTGTTTGGATAAGTGATTTCATATATTACGTATGGAATTTGAGGGAGAATGGTGCATTCTGTGTGAGTTACCCAAGGTGTTGAATAGGGAGACTAAATTTGTATTCTACTAGCATTTCAGCCTAGGGCACTTCCACATGAAGTTTGGAGAGAAGATCCTGTGGTGTAAGTTGCCTTTTGCATTTACCACAAGGTATTTCAAGGAATCTATAAATAGATTTCATGACATGTGTCAGCTCCAGTTTGATGCAGAAAAAGTGGATGTAGACATTCACATTCTGTACAAAACATATGTATGGCTAGGTAAGGAGGCCTATGTTGAAACTATGGAGTTTGATACTATGAACATCACACTAGAGAATTTAGTTATAGGGAAAATTGAACCATCACACATCTACATATACCTCAGACCAAGGTTCAAGGATGGAAAAGTGGTGAAGGGCACAGATATGGCTCTTCTAGGACCTCCTAAGAAGAAGCAAATAGTGGGGACTTCAAGGAATGTTACATCTGTGCCCCTAGCTCAAGAGGACCCAATACATACAAGACTTAAAAATTTTCCTAGAATAAGAGGAACCTAAAGAAAGTGTTGGACTTGTGCATACAAGAAGGATTTTGAGGAAGAGGCATGCTTTAGGAGATAGATGTGTGCGAACTTCACAGCCAGTAAGGAAATCACCGCACGTGACTCCTAGTAAGGGATGAAGAGAAGGAGAAGAGAAAGCACATGAAGTATATCCCTATACAAGATAGTGAGGGGAAATCTCCACAGCCAAGTGCGTAGGAAGTAGAGGAGGAAGCTCCAAGAATGAGTCCAGATAGAGTTGAGGCCACCCCCAATGTGAAGAGATGGGTGAGCACGTAGTTTATGAGACTATAGAACCCAATGTGAGTATTCGAGAAGATATCTCTGGTGAAGGAGAAAGCAGACCGGTGGAGATACATAAGTCCTCATGCACCCCACGCAGGAAGAAGGGAAAGATGAGGAGGAAGTCAACCAAGTGGTTAAAGTCATTTTCCCACAAGATGCAGGCGTAGCTAAACAACAAGAAGAAGATGCATTAACACACAAGGATGTTGGTGAGCATGTAGGCACACCAAGAAGAAGAAGTGGTAGGTACTCAAGACTTGGGTTATATGAATGACCCTTCACAAATTATTAGAACCCATTTCCAAAGTACACTACTGAACAAATAGTTATATGGATGGGATTGGATGGACCCTGAAATGGCCAATACACGCACTCACAAGTAGCTATCTTAGGGCATGTAAAATCACATGGATGAGCCTGATTTTTATGTCTGCAAGGAGGCATGCACTTCAAAGAAGATGAGGAAGCACCTCATATGTGCCATATGACCACTAAGCTAACATAGTATTTAGATGAGTAGGTGAGCAATGTTTTGATTAAGGTGTCCGTAGAAGTAGCATGAAGAAATATGGATAAGGAAGAAATAATTCGAACACTAGTGGAGGATGAAAAGGGCAAGGACACAAAAATCAAGTGCCTTACTCAAGAGTGTGATAATGTAGTCATAGAGGCCCATAAGGTAAATATGATGGAGAAATAGATTGCAGATGAGATTTTGTTGTAGAGGCCTAAGTTTCAGGAAAAGGTGCCTTAGGACTTCAATTCTGAGTTACATTATCTACACGTAACAATTCACCTACTTTTGGATGAAGGACTAATGTGCCTCCCCAAGAAAAATGATGCAAAGGAAGAAGCAGAAAGAGCAAGGGCCACTATTGATAAAAAATTTCAGTATATGAGGTGTTGCTCCAAACATTGAAGGATGAGCTAAAGAGAGCCAATCAAGCTCTTAATTTATGTGTGCGGCACCAGAGACACCATAATAAGGACCATAACTCTAGAAGAGGATAATGAAGTTTTGAAGGTGATGAAGGATGAAACACTTGGGTACACAGAAATGTTGGCACTGGTAAAACAAAAGTGTGAAGCCCTCGTAGTAGCCCAGGATCCACACAAGGAAAGGATTAACAATATTGGAAAGCTCGTAGCGTAGAAGATGGACCTCATGGAGGGAATGTTGTCAGGTATGGCCAATGTTGTCTAGATACTACAAAATGAGAAAGAAAAACTCTCTAAGGATGAATTGGATGACATAGCCACTGATATTCTAGAGAAAATGAGGAATGCACTGAGTGACTGGTAGACCTTAGAGGCTAAGATCAGGAATGAATATCCAGAACTAATCCCTCCAGTTGAAGAAGAGGGTGTTGCAGAATAAACGTCATTCTTTTCAAATTTTAAATTGTCATAAATCTCACTCCAAAGATCCAAATCACTCAAAGTTAGTCTCATTGGAAAGGTATCCTAAGGACCTTCAACCTGGAGTCAAGAAATTTATATTATATGAGAGGTTTGGTAGGTGAAATAGAGAAAAAAAAAATCTAGGAATTTTATATTGACGTTACAAAACAGATCAACCACCTAGTTTGTAAAAGTGTGGTGTGCCTCCCTTTTACAACCAATGTTACGTGGAAGAATGGTCTTGCAAGGTGCTATGACTATTTTTAGAAATTTAATGCAAAATGTATGTGGTTAAAAGAGGATTTTGAATTTATCTTCCCTCTCTTTTTGTTCTTATATATTATAGAATGATTCCCATTTGTAAGGGTTGTACCCTATTGGAATGAAAGGAATTATTTAGAGTAATGCATTAGTTTTTGAGTTACAAGCCTCGGATTTGGACCTCTACAAGGTGATTGTTTCTTTCTTCCTTCATTGTAATGGATTGTGTATCTTCCTAAGCAATAAAATTCATGTTTTGTGGTCATTCTTTGCCCCATCCTGTGTTTTATTGTATTTTCTTTCCTCTCTATTACTATCTTGGTATGTTGTGCATGTTTAATCTCTTTTTAGGGTTTTATTTCTGTTGTGCTCCATGAAAATGGAAGCTTGAATGTTGTTTTGGACTATGGCACTCTTGTCTACCCTCTCCTTCTTCATTTTTCTTCCATTTTCACTCATCTGAGAGTATCCTTCCCCCTATTCTTATTTTATCACCTCCCTAAGTTAGGATTTCCCATTTATGCAAATTTCTCTTACCATGTTCCCTTGTACTATTAGAGTAGGATTAGTTAGTTTTATCCCTACTTAGGAGTAGTTTTAACATTAGGAATAGGTACACGAACCAACCTTCTCTGGATTTTGATCTCAACTTGTAAAACCCACACTATGCAGATCATCCCATGTTGTCTCAAATCCCTAGATCATCCTAATTTAGGTGCGATTGAAAATTTAAGATCCAACAGTTACATTGTTGAAAAAGATTGTGGGTAGTGAATTTTCTTGTCACTATCATGATTGGATGTTCACATACATCAAAATTATCCTCAATTCCCAAACATACATCCATTAGGAGATTTTATCAACAACTCCATCCACCAACATCATGCAGTTCAGATTTGAGATTCGAGATGGATCAAATAAAAGGTGTGAGTTCTATATGGCATCTTATTTGGTTTATAACATGGCATGTCATAGGTCATTACCTGGATTTTCAAAGGTTAAATATTTCTCTCGAGTGTATGGTATATAATATATAACCCAATTTAATCTTGAAAATCATAGGTATAAATATAGATTATTCCATGATGTTTTATTTGCTCCTCTTTGGGTCTATTAAAACTTGAATAGGAGTAGTGGGTCAAAGCATAAAAGTGTGTAGCACTTAGTGGCCAATTTTTTTTATAAAATCTTACTAGTAAGTAAATATTTAAAACAATTAATACTATAAAAACTTTTTAAAAATCACATAAATTATGGATTTTTGCATGCATAATTTGGCTAAGTATGACCCACGCGCTTTATAGTGAGTGTAAGGTAGGCATGAAAGGGTGTGCACAAGTGGTATGGGATATAACGTGAAGATCGTGCCCGAATGGGTTGATTTAAGGACTTAGAAGATTTTGCTAGTCACGGGCTAAAAATAGAAGAATAGAGGAAGAGTGGCATCCAAGCAAGGGTTATATTTAGATAACATCAAGATGGCTTGGAATGCATGCAAATGGGATAAATATGGAGAAAGCACATGCAGATATTATAGGATGATCATGCACAAGGTAGTATAATAATAGGATTAAATCAAGGTTATATTTAGGTTAATCTATTATTAGGATTGTTGTAGAAAATAATGCACACCTTATGAATATTCTTGGATGCAATGCATGTGGCTATTTTTGAACACGCTTATTATTAGGAGAGTGTGTGGGAAGTAAGGGGAAAGACCCCACCCCTATATATATCTATTGTATACCATTTTTTTGGAACCACGTTTGAATTTTGAGAGTTTTTATTATGTAGTAGATCTTTGATCTAGGGTTTTGTTGTTTGTGCATGGTTCAATGCTTATGCATAATTATTTCCATGTATTCGACTTTCATTATGTAATACTTTTGTTATAATGGATTATGGTGGATGGATTATGATCATTGATATTTGAGTATGGAGATCTCATGGTGCAATTGATATTGGTTATTATCTAAATTGTTATGTTTCCTTATTACATGTGTTTCCAAAGTGAATGCATGCAATGGTTAAGGGCTCTTGATTGTTTACACTGGTTATCATTATGATTATGCATGCTAACATCTTGACAAGAAAATACAAATGAGGGAAGCTGGTAGTTGCACATGCTTCCAGGTGGTCATTCAAATCTCTCTTAATGAGGTGCCAAAGGTGCATGCATAGCGCTTGAGGTGAAATAAAAGACTACATGGATCCCCCATGCCTTGGTATATTTAAGCTATTAAAAATAAATGTTTGGTCATTTTATATGTGTTTGGTCATGTTTTTGTCATAGGACATATTTTTTTGAAGGTGCAAAAAGTGTAAAAGAGTGGGGCACACTTATATGCTTTGAACCCCAAGATAGAATGTCCGCAAATGCAAGAGATGTGATAACTGGACTTGGATGTCACTTTACCCAATTCAGTTTTTTCACATATATTAGAGTGAGTGGCTTATAAGGAACTCTTTACATGATTCATAGGTATTTAGATGACAAGGTAGTTGGTGGAAGTGCACAAAATCATTTATGGGAAACAAAAAACCAATGGTAAATTCCCAATCACAATTAGGAGGTATACTTACACTATAATGATTAAATTCAGACTCATTAAGGCAGAGATGAATAGGGAAACTATGCAAAAGATCTTACCTAGGGAAAAATATGATGTCAAGTGGATTTTACAAGGTGCCCTTAGGAATTATTATGAACATGGACCTCACTATGAGGATTTCTGGATGGAATACAAAGATGAGGAGTAGGTTAGACTGATGGATTTCTCCAAGATGTTTCTTACTAATATCATTGATTATAAAGTTGTAGTTATTATTGAAGGATTGACAGATGATAAGAAATTTAGTTATAAATTATTACATAGAAAACAAAATTACAACTAAACCAATGCCACCTTTGGATTGGAAAACAAAGGAAACTTTCTATTTTTATGAGATAACTATTAAAGTTATCAAAAGAACCATCACTTGGCTAAGTGAAAGAGGTATTGATTTGTCCTTGTAAAACACTATTGTTTTGAGGTAGTAAAATAATTTATGAGTGATTAAATATGTGCATCCACCATTAAATAAGGGAACAATCAGCTTTAGGCACGAACTACGAGGGTAAGCCTCCTCAAATTTTCATCAAAGTGACTTCATGAGAAATATAAGAGTTAAATAAGGATGTGAGCAATCTGGGACTATTATTTCCCAATTAACACAAAAGATAAGGAAATGTTACAAAAATAAATGAAGGATTCTCCAATAACTCAGAAACCCTATTCAATAATTACCCCATACTTCTTCAGTGCCAAAGTGACCATTCCTCATGGAAAACACAATAACGTACATCAATTTTTCGCTCAAAAGGAAAAAAAATACTACAGGAAAAATAATGAGGGGAAGTTTTTCACCCAAAAATCCATTAGGAAATATAGGATTGGGACCTACTTTTGAATAGGTACAAGAGGAGCCAACAATAAATAATTTTATAAGGAACAAGTGGGAAAAGGTGACTCCACCTATAGTTGAGATGGTTCTAAGTGCACCCTTATCAAAGGTAGCTCCAGGGTTAAATATGTTGGCCCAAGTTTCAAAATTATCCGAGGTAGTATACAATACCCCACCCCCTAAAACTCCTATTATAACTCCTAATGAACAAAATTCATCAAGTGTAATTGTGCAATAATAAGTTTAGATTTCATCACAAGAATAGGTCTTTATTTTCCTATTGCATAGTTTCGGGCAGAAAGTAGGGTCCAAAATTCACCCCAAAGTTGTTCAAGCAACACCAATTAAGGTTACATCAGTTAGGGTGGATGAAAAATACACAATAGCTCATGAGGATCCCACCAAGGAAGATACAACAACAACAAGGAAGATTGAACAACAAAGTATTGGGGAGGTCAAACTGATAGAAATTAAACACTCTACAATGGTGGATCCTCTCCAAGTAAACCTAGATTTAGTTGAGATAATAATTATAGCATGTGATGTTACAGAGAAGATTGAAGAAAGGAAGGCTTAAGACTTAACTAGAAATAAAGTTGAGCTAACAAAATAACACTCTCCATGTAAGGATAAAGTGATTGAGGTTGAATTAGTACAATTCTCAGATGTGGGCATCACACACACTTTAAAAAATGAAGAAATTAAAGATCAAGGTTTGAATAAGGAAGAAGTAAAAGTGCAAGGAGTTGAGAGGGTGGAGGTGACACAAATGCATACTAGTTACTCCACCCTCACACTTTATCCATCTCAAGAACTCGTGACTTTCCTAAGTGGCCCTCAACAATAACAAGCACATGAAGAGGGCAATGTTATACATACAAGATGGTTGGGATGTGCACTCTCAAGAAATTAAAAAGTAAAATTGAAGGTGGGTGAAATTAACCTAGTAACTTTCCTATCCTCTAGGCCATCCAAGGTGCCTAAGATAGTAATAATCTTATCAAGAATAACAACGGAGCCTCTAGAAGATAGAATTTTGGAGATTGTGACTCCACAAGGTGACATAACCAGGGATGAAGCTACTCCATCCCACTATCAAATCACTCAAGTTCCATTGGATAAACCTACTATCAAGTTTCTCAAACATAAGGTCACAATAGTAATGGAAGGCCTCTTCCACAAATGGACAAGGATAAGGAGACCAAAAATCAGCTCAAAGAAATGGTTGATATATTATCTAATTATGTGATGAAATGGCTCCAACCTCTTGAGGTAAACCAAGAAATTAAGATTGTTATTACTCCTAATACATTAAAATATATAGAGAACATGAAAGGTATAAGATAATATAAAAATAGGTTTGAGGAGATACTATTTTAAAGAGGAAATCAATTCCTTAAAGAAGTAATTACATGTTATAACCAAGTTTCAGAAAAAATAGAGGTTGGTAGGGTACTGATTGAAATGCATCAGGATGAGGTAGAGTATTGGGATGGCATGTTTCCCAAACTTGAAGCCATCAATGCCATGGATGAAGAATAAGTAGAAAAGGAAGAGGTGGTACCCCAGGATTGTAAAGGAAAACAATATGATTATGAAAGGTATATTATACTAAGGATAGAAACATTGGGGAGCTACATCAATAAAATTCAAGATATGAGGGATAAAGCGATGGAATATGTGGATGCTATTGAATCTAAGATATAAAGAATGTTTTCCTCTAAAGGAAAATGTGCCTTAGGATTTGTAGATGCTGATAAAGTCATTGAGGTACTTAAAAATCATATTGTAGGGGAATTTGACATTAATAAGGAGTTTTTTTATTCGTATATTCGAGTTTTGTTCACTTTGAAAATTACATCAATAAATTGGCTAAGAGGATAAAAACTAAAGATCTATTTCTTCTTAATGTAGAATCATTCTATCGAAACAAGAAAAATCTTTCTTTATCATATTGGGACCTGAAGACCCCCTTCCGAAAATATTCAAAAGATTGGGTGCATGTGTTAATAAAATTAAAAAACAAAAGGAGAATGAGTTGATTAATCTTGATCCTTCTTCATTTCCCTCTTTCTTTTCCTCTATTATTTATGCTTTCCATTATTGTATCCATTTGAAAATATAAGAATCAAAGTGGTAACTACAGATAAGAAACAAAGCATGAAAGCATAAGCTTTATGGGACATTCTCATTACATATACACAAAATCACAAATGGGGATTCTATAGGGGTCCTAAACCTTGGAAATATAAACAAAATATTACAAAGGATGTTATAAATATTAAATTATTTTTCAGCCTTTAGAAACTCCCTAGTGAATATTGGAAGGTGAGATAGGAGTTTGTATTTTCAAGATTCAAACTCTTTATTTTTAGCTAGACACCAAAAACATATTGATGTCACTTGCTAATCCACGAGACATCCCCATTTCCATGAGTTTAGAGATGCTCACCCGGGGTCCCTCCATAATTTGTATTAATTTAGATTTATTTTCAATGGAGATTACCCACTCCATGAGATTCACTCCCCCGAGATATGTCTTGGTCCCACATTGAGATATAGTTTTGATGCCAAATCCAATTTGGGATTATTAATTGGCTTTAATGGAGTAATTTGGCATCTCTTTTAGGGAGGAGAATGATACTTTGTAGGGAATTTCTTGACATATTATTTCGTAATAGCCTCCTCGAGGGAGACAACTCTTTTCTACAACTCATCCGTCCTTCAAGTGACTGGGATTTATTTTTAGTGGGGACCACTTGTATGTTCATGGTAAGGGAGCCCACACTCCATTATTTCAGTAGTCAAGTAGGCCTTTGTAAACAAATAATTTTTTTATCTTGGATAATAGGATGACTATGGATCCAAAATTGCTTCAAAGTGTCAATGTCTGAATATGATCTTTGTGGGTGAAAGAGATGGCCAACTTGGAAATATGAAAGAAGGGGGTCATCCTGGAAACTCTACTTATTAAGGTCAATATCACTGCATTGTGAGTGAAAATATCATAGGAAGCCTCTTTTTGATTGGGAATCTCAGATAACATCCTATTACAAGATTCATCTGGGCCGAAAGGTGAAAATTGGATTGTATAGATTTAGATGATAACTTAGATAGTTTTGTTCCCATTTATGATGCCACCATTATTTAAATTTGATTTTGTAAGAAAAATTGCTCGAGTTTGATTTGCAAAAAGGATAAATGTTTGTATTTCATGAAGGAAAGGGGGAAATTTAAAGGATATTTCTTCCTAGGGATGGCATGTGTGAACCAATATTCCACATAAAATTACAAATTTCATTCAAATATTTGATATGAACTAGAGGAAATGAGATTAAATCATTTACACAAAAATTTATTTTCATGGTTCAATTATACGTTGGTATCCGTGGGAAGTGATTTCAAAATAGATTGTCAAAGTATTCACTTTCTATTGAAGGGTATTTTAAAAAGGAGAATCAAATAAAATAATTGGAATGATTACATAATCATAAAAACCTCCCTATGTTGGTGCACACATAGATGGTGACATGCTTATTAGAAACAAATGAGGTTTGTTAGCATAAGAGAATATCCTACACATCTCCATGGATTCAATCATGAAGCAGAATCACTCCATCCTCACACTTCAAAGTGAAATATTTTTAGATAGGAAAACCTCTCCATACATTTTGGTGAACTCAAAATATTTTACCTTTCATTTTTATTGCTTCAGATATTTTTGGAGGGAATTTGGGTATATTCCCTTGGGGAAATTTTGTATAAGAATGAAGGCTTGTCTTCATTTTAAGGGTTCTAAATTTTAGGTTTAGGCTAAGGTGATTGCATTTTTATATTCATTAGCAGAGACATCAAGAGTATATGATGTATTTCTCCTTTTCTTATCAAAATATATTGAGTTGTATGCCATTTTCATGTCAGGCAATTTCTGAGTTGTATGGAAGCATGGATGAATAGTGTAACTTTTGATATGATCTTATGTCTATTGAATTGATTAAATACAAAGTATTTATTATTGGTATGTGTAATAGATTGATTACTAAATGAATAATGTTCGTAGTGTTACGTTGTTGAATTTATCTAATTTTAAAATCATTTTTGCATAATTCCTTAGGGATGATTTCTTCCAAGATCATGAGTGTATCTTGAGTATTATTTGATTTAAGAAGTAGATGTTTTATTAAAATTTTAGGCATAATTGTTTTTAGTTGAAACCCCAAAGGTTACTTGGTAGTATTTACAATAATTTTGTATCAATGAATGCAAATGCTCCATTAAGAGTTATATTATTTTGATCTTTTTCTTCCTACATTTCTAGACTGTAACAGGATAAATTGGGAAACATGATTGTTTCTCCCCATTTAGATCCACCTTCCCCCCTTTCTAACAAATTATTATACCATCCTATCCCCTGTAAACATGTTTTTTTAGAAATTGGTAAACTTTTGGGGTTCTCGAAAGGACCCGCATCTTTGTACAAACAATCCAACAAGGTTGGGTAAAACATTAAAGAGTGAAAAGAGGAAGCCCCAAATATAAAAGGGTAATGTCAAAAGGAAAACAACAACAAGAATAAAAATGAAGATTGCAACACTCATTGTTATTGCTTTGAACCAAATGACCTTATAACATCCCTTACATGGGATCTAAAATACATAGAAAAATCATTCTTTTTCCTTTAAGGACATTCCATTTGTCACTTTTGTTAGGATCTAAAATTTTTTTGAGTGATCTGGAGTTCAAATCTCATAGAAAGCCAAACTGCCATAATTACGCTTCTTAGTAGTGAAATCGGAAAATTGCGAGTCAATAAGCAGCAATAAAATCATTGTTGACTCGATCCACCATAACGCTCTAGCCTTCTCCTCCGAATGTGCAACCCGTGAGTTTGGAACTAATTCCTTATGATAACCATCCTTAGTTTCAGTAACTAACTTAGGTTCCACATCAATAAATAATAGATCTTGATGAGATTCCTTCCACTAAGAAACATATTCTTTCTTAGCCTTATACTTCACCATCGATAATCAAGCAAGATGTCCTTAGTTACAGAATTTTCTACATCTAAAGGGTAATCCTTTATAATCAAGGGGTTGTGACTAAACCCTATCCAACACTTTGAGGTCAATATAAGCAGGTAGATCAAGTGAAGTATCCAAATCCACCAATATCCGTGCAAAATTAGTGTGAGTGTAGGATTCTGTATTGGAATCAATGGATAAAAATTTACCCAAAGTGTTGCCAATAACAGTTAGAATTTCCTCTCCCCAAAAATACAATGGCAGATGGGGTAAATGAATCCAGACCGGTTTAACAGTGAAAGAGGTTGTGAGTGGGTTGAAAGTCAAGAACCATGGTTTCATCAATAGGTGATGATTCTATAGTTCCTAGATCTTTGAGAGAATGATATCCCTATCATCATTTGTGCTAAAAGCAACAATAAAAATCCCTTTCATAGGGGTAAATGTCAATCCTACCTGAAACAATAGGATGTTAGTTCATAGCAATCCATGAGTGAAGGAGTGGAAGACCTAGCCAGAGTCCATTGAAGTGACATATCAAACCATTGGAGGAGAAGAAATCCTCAAACTCTAGCACTTACTTCTCAAGAGTGACCAGAGGTGCATCCTTGGTAGTAGAGAGAGGTTTGTAAAATGAAGAAATAGAAGTAGCAGCATAAGAGTGCTTCCCAAAAACTACATTAGAGCCCACCTTTTCTAATGGAATAGCAAAAGGGAAAATAGGTCCCCTACTACCATTTGTGAGATAAACACCACAAAATAGAGAATGATCTTGAGCATCTCAAACACTCATCACCACCTATGAAGATACATCATCTAAACCCTCAATATAGACACTAAATCTAGTGATCTACGTAGAAGAGACGGTAGAAGACTTCAAACATGTGTCACCTCCACCCTTGTCACCAATCGCAGGAGCTGAGCTATGGTTCTTAAAAACTCATTTAGGACTCGGGAATACTTCCAAAACCCATCATGTAGAAGAATATAGAGAACCCTACTCCCTATGTTGAGGTTTGAATGCCCCTGCAAACATGTTAACCTTGTTTATCATACACGTATTTTCCTACAAATTGCATTTACCTTGTATATTATGAATACATTTGTTATGATTTGTGAATATTAGCATTCCAGTATCACCAACTTCCATTTAATTGATTTTTACATAGAAATGATGTCTTTGAATCACATTTTATCTATCTTTACTAGCTTATGTGTGATGCATTAATTAAGTGTAATGTTTGTGTGAAAACTATTTGAGAAAACATTACATTTATGGCTATACATGGCTCATATTGATTGTCCAATAACTTGTAGTTGATTGAGTCATAGATCCCTCCTTTATTCAAGATACCCCTTGGGTCCTCTCACTCTAGTTTAGGCTGAGCCAAAAGTAGCATGAACTAGTCATTCCCTTTGTACGTTCCTCCTAATAATTTCCAAGATATGGTGATGAAATAATGTTAGATATATCCCTTACTATAATCTACACATCTCTCATCTATCTTTCTTTAAAACATTTGTTTTTGAATTGCTACCAAGTTTATGGGGTGTAAAATAGGGAACCAATAATATAAATAGATAAATTTTATGAGAAAAGAGTGTCATCCATATCAGAGTCATCAAAAGTAATAAGATGTGAAATTGTGGCATAAGAATGTTGGTTCCAATAATTACATATAATAGGTGATAAGAAGGTAGAGGTGGTACCACATGATGAGAATTTTATACTTTCAAAGTAGATTTATCAACATTATGATTATGAAGTGGATCATTGAATATTTTTAGCTTTGCATTATCATTAGTAGACTTAGAGGATTTAATGGGCTCATAATATTCAATTGCATGTGTTAATAGAATCTTTTATAACATGATGAATTTTAATACATCAATTAGTAAGGTAACCAATACATCTGTGATAGTCGTAATAATAATTAACAATAGAACAATTACCACGAGTATTACTTACAACAACCTCAATACAAGATTACAATCAAGTAATTTATTAATCATGATATGTGGGGCACAAGGTAATTGCATTAATTTCCTTCATGGAGTTTGTAATTATAGCTTAGTAGGTTGTGTTATGACATTAACAATGTCTCCATTGGTAGCATTATTTTCATTAGTCTTACCTTTAAATGTATATTTACTTGTAAATTTGACATTATATGTAGTATAAGTTCTAGCAACATACTTAAGCTTCTTCATATGTAGTAACTGGCTTCACATTATTTCATTGTATGGCATAAATGATCAAATGAGTGAAACTTATTGAATATAGCCAATTATAGAAAAGGAGAAAGAAAATTTTATGTAAAGATATATCAAATTTATCTATCAAGTAGAATATTATTCATTTTAATAAGTATAGTCTTGTAGCATAAAACAGAATCAATTATGTTCTCATTAGACCCTTGTCATATTTTAGACATTTAAGCATAAGAATTTTTTTCCCTAATATCGAATTACCAAATTCATAAAAGACCACATAGAATGTGTGGGGAGATCATAGAACCATTGTAAAATAAATTCCTTAAGACTTTTAGGGAAGATCTTGGTATGTAAGATTTCATTAGATGTATAGTCAAAGAAATCAATGTGTAATAATTGAAGGTGTTTTGTGGGTCACCCTTGCCATCATAAATAGGAATATTAGTAGCAATGAAACCAATATAAAAGGATAATAATCCAATTTAAATAGGATTATAAATTAAGTGAGTAGAATCCATGGCATGAGAAGAAGTAGATACACATTGTTGTAATTGTAATATTTAAGTTTTTAAAGCATCAACAATGGTTTTAAGATCACGTGTGCTAGAATAAGAATCATGTGAACCATTATTATTACATATAACAATATAATTAGTCATAGGAATAGGCACAAGATACTATGTGTTGGAATATAAGGTGCCCCCATTGATGTAGGAACTATAGATATAGTAGATGCAATTTTAGTAGAAGAGGGTTGATTCCTCCCAAAAATGGGTTCTTAATTATATTTTAGATCATGAAAAATTTTGGCAATGAGAAGAATCTTAATAATAGGCTCAATTTGATGAGTATTTTCATGAAGTTGTGTAAAATTTTAGATAATATTTCAACTTATTCTTAGTACACAATTTTTTTCCTCATGATGGTCATAATCATAAGAATTCTCATTATTTATTTCAATTTCATGTAATGGTACCTCATAAGAAGGAGGATCAAGTATTGATGGAATTCTGAGATGGGAAATGAAGAAACAATGCCATGATGATATAACACTTAGAAGTAGGAGGATAAATATGCATATGCTTATTTGATTTATCGTTAAGATGATTTCTATTCCTAAAGGGAATATGAAGGAAGCATAAGCAAAATAAAAAAATAGTGAAAACCTTAAAACCCAACAAAAGAGGAAATCCTAGATCCACTAAGGTTTTAATAATATATTTGATTCAAGAGTCATGTTCACTAAATATTTACACTCTTTTTAAATTAATATATTCTCTAATTGGACTAAAAGAGGATGTAATTTTTGTTACAAGGGGTTATTCTAATTAATCAACTTCTAGCCTTAATTATGCAATATTATAACAACACATTAATACTTACAACTAGTGATAATGATATGTAAGCTCAAAAACACAAGAAGAGAGATGCACTTAGTTGTACATAGTGAAACATGAGTGATGTGGTTGCATAGAATAGATAAATGGGGAGTAATGAACCCTAAGATTCCTTATTATTGATAATGTAATTAGAAAATTCCTTAGAATGAAACCATATAGTTTTTCCAGGATTTTTTTACAACCTTGGAAAATATATATTGTTTTGGACCTACATAAATTTTGGCTCTATAACTTCATGTACATTTCAATTTATTGGAAATGTGTGTAGTTATCAAACCCAAAGTATCATAGTGTTGTGAAACCATTTGAATATTCTAAACCAAACTCATACCCTAACCATAAGTGAGGTTAGAGTTTAGGTTAAAGTGTAATTTGTGTACTTCTACGTTAGCACTACTCCAAAGAGCCTCAAACCACATGTAGTTCTCCACTTGGAATGTGATATCTATATGGATGTAGCTAGTTTCACAACTTGAACCACATTGAAAATTCTTGGGATGATTTTTCTCGTGGTAACACATTTACTTGGGATATTTAGATGCTCGAAATGAGGGAAGATAGACACCTGAAATTGGTTGAGTGCTTTGGAATTGTAATAATGACTATCCTAATGTATGTGCATAAACTTTAGTGATATTTAGGGAGCCTTGAATGTATTTTGTGTTAGTATAAATGTAATGAGATCTCATAAGAGAACTATGTAAATAAATGAATTGATACTAACTTTCTTGTATAAGGTTTTGAGGTTGATATGTCATGAAGAGGCCAACCATGTGTCATTCCTCATATTTTAAACCCCAAATTATACCATAGTTTACCCAATAAAAACCTATTATAAAATTTAAGCATTTTGTTGTTGTTTTACGTACCAAAAATAACATTTTAATAATGTAATAATTAAAATTAAGGCATTATAATAGATAAATTAATGTTATTATTTCATATTAATCATGTCATTGCATTAATAAACATTATTGTTGTTAACAACAAATCTAAGGGTATCAATTATTAATAACCTTTATATTTTAATTCCTGTACCAAGGTAATCCCTAGGTCTAAGGAAATAAATTTCTTTTTCTAAGGTATATTAAATTAGTAAACTAATTAAATTGATTACCCATTGCAAAAGTTTTATTTAATCAAGCGGGAAGGATAATAAATCCTAAGTCCCTAAATCAATTAAATGATTTAATAATTTTATTCATAAGGTAATTTGTTAACCATTTAACCTACCTTGAAGAAAAATATGTCAAATAAAAATTTTAGAAATCCTTTGTCAATGAAATTCTCCAAGGCCCGAAATCAAAATTTTCGATCTTCAGAATTTGAAGATTTTTCTCTTTACAATTTTATTGCTCAGATTTGAAATTGCTTTTTTAACTATTAGAATTCCAAAACCCCAAAGTCTAAAATTTTGGGCTTTCGGGTTTCAAAATTTTGGCCCCATTTTGTTTAAATCCCTTTTGGACTTCTGAAGTTTGAAATTCTGAAATTTCTGAATTTCAAGATTTCAGGTTTCAGAGTTATCCAAGTCATTTTAGGATTTTTACTTTCAAATTTTTGAATTCTGAAAGTCCAAAAGTCTAAATTTTTAGACTTTTGGGCTTTCAGGTTTCAGAAATTTTCATTGCCAATTCACTTTTTGTCTCCCAATCTCTGAAGTCTAAAACCTCAAAATTCCAAATTTTAGACTTTTGAGTTTCGGAATTTCAGAGGTCCGTCGCGTAATTAATTTTTCACCTACCTCCATAAAGATCAAATTTATGCCATTAATATTGGGTTTCTATTTAAACTCGGTTTTTAACTCGTCATTTTTACCTGACACATTTTCTCTAACATTCTGTTTCTTGTACTTTGTGACATCTTTTTCAAGGTATGGTTATTTTTTTATTTTATTTTTGGTTTAAGGTATTTTTCTTTGTTTCCTTCTCATTTTGTTTTCTCTTTGGTCTCCCTCTATGTATTTTTTGAAATGTCTCCCCCTTGGTTCATCATGTTTCACGTTGCGAGTTTTCTTCACATATTCAGAGTTGTTTGGAGGATCTTCTCGAGTCTCCCATACTTCTTCTCAATTCTCATTTTTCATAATTTGGGAGTTAGTATTGTTTGGCAAAAAACCTTTCAAAAATGTTTTGAACAAATTATTCGGAAACCAATTCAAAACATTTCAGAAATTTCAATTCGGGAAACTAGTTTGGAGATATCTTTTAGAGATTTCAATTCAGGAAACCAGTTTGGAGATATGTTTTGGAGGATTCAATTCAGGAAACTTTTTTAGAGAAATTATTTCAAGATTTCTTTCGAACTTCTGACTTCAGAGATTCCAGCTCGGTGATTCTTTTTAGAACTTTTCAGTTCGGGTTTTCGGATGTTTTTCCAACTTTGGCTTCCAAAACATAGGGCTTGATGTTTTCTTCCACTTCAAAGGGAAAAGAGAATATGAAGTACTCATTTCTTGGGGTTTCTCCTCACTCCTTCCTATCTTTCGATTTAGGGAATATAGGGGACACCGACCTAGGAAAAATTGATTTTCCAGATTTCTAGGAAAGATTAAAGGCTCCAAACAAGAAATCATGGATGCAGGCCATCTACGATAGTGGGCTTTCCCTTATTGCCAATTTTCCCACATCCATGCATTTCCCAGAGTTCATTTTAGCTGTAGCAGCCCACTTTGACAAAGACTCCATGTCAGTCAGAGATGACAATGATAAGGTAGTAATCCATTTGGACCTAGACTTCTTTGAAGATCTGCTCAAACTTCCGACATTCAAGATTACACCACAATTTTTCCAGAGTTAGCAGTGGAGCATTGGGACAAGAAAGAGGAAGTATGCTCAAAAATCATGATGAAAAATTATCTGGCCAAGAGCTTCACCAAATTACCTAAAACTATGCATCGATCAGATTTTATTCAGGAGTTTAGTGATCTTATTGTGCTGTTAAGTAGAGTTTCAGGTCTTCCTTCTACAAAGGAATTCCAGGAATGGATGTTTTTGTACATCGCGACCATCAAGAAGAATGATGAGTTTATCTGATGGGGGGAGCATATTATTAGCTCCATTTGCTATCAATTAGGCAGGGTGTCAGATATTAATACTTTCTATATGACATCCTTCCTGGTGTATGTTGCTACTACTATGGGAGATTTTTTTGGTTTGAATACCAAGGTGTTTGCAAAACTTCCAAAATATATGAATTTTATCCCCAACTCACCTCTAGATGAGGGAAGTAGGCATTTCCACAGATTCAACAATGCTTTCTTTGTTGCCATCCTCTACCATTTCGACAAAGAGTTATACAACCAAAGGATTTCTGATGAAGCCTTCAAGGAGGTGTGGGAATGGGGAGCAATCTACTTTCAGTTTCCTACATTCACCTATATCTAGATTCCGGGTTTCATAGGTGCCCCAAGCAAATTTCCAAGGTGCCCCACTGACAAATGGATTCTATTGGAATTGGTTTAGCAGTTATTAGATTATCATCAAATCCAAAATAAGCATCACAAAGTGGGAATGCATTTCCCTATTTTGATTGGTAGGTACTCTTTCCCAAATACTCAAAAGGCTAAAAATGATGCAGAAATGGCTGAGGTAACCATGTGAACCTTTCATCCGAGGACTAACTTTAATTATTGGGGTAAGTTTGGGGAAACATATCGGTCCAGTGCCCACGTGCCCCAATTGGAAGATATCTGGATTCATTATCGAGATGAATACATCATTCAAAAAAGATATTATGAAAGATTGACCCTTGACGAGGTTCAAATTTGGTTTGGCTGATGTGCCAAAGGACATGCAAGATAGTGATGAGGTTTTGGATTCAACATACAAAGATGATAATGTTGTCAATTAACTGTTGTCATGGATTGATTGGTATGTGGAAGAATGCAGCAATATAAAGGAGAGGGTGGGACCCATTTTAAAGAGGAATTTTAGTTGGTTGGCCACTTGGGAATCTCACCCAAAGGGGAAAATCAACCTACAAATATAGGAGCTATACCAGTAATAAGCCAACCAACACCCACTAGGGGAAAATTTTTGTCTCAAAAGGCTCCTATAATCCCAAAGAAGATTTCATTTGTTGTTGGTGGCTCATCTCTCTCCAAGGCTTCTACTCCCAAGACCACGTCTCATGTTGCACAGACCTATGATGAAGTGGTTAAAGTTAGTGACTCTCCTGGTATCTTCCAAGATCCATCACACCTTCTTCTTCCTCCATTATCACTTCTAATATCATTTCCTTCCACTTCCACAATCATTTCTTCCTTCCCATCCCCTTCTATGGCCCAAGTATTCTCATCACTTCCAGTTCTATCAGCTGGGGAAAATATTGGGTCACCCATTTCCTCTTCACTTCCTTTAACACTTCCATTTTCTTCAATCATACCCCCTAGTATCATTCTATCAACTCCTATGGTTTTCCTTACATCCACACCATCCATCATTGCTACTTCGCTCAAATACCAGTCGGGGTTTCTAGTGATCTTGTTTTGACCAATGTTTCAGGTATTGGATCTGCTGCTCCATCTTCATCAGCTTTAGCCATACCAGAATGGTTGTTTAGGAAAAATCCCAAGCAAAAGAAGAAGGTTCCTCTGGGAGATGTTATAGATCTCAGCATATTAGAGCATATGCCCAAGAGATAGGTGAAGAGACCAAGAACCGTGTCAAGTCTAGCAGCTTAACCCATCGGAGAATTAGTGATAGAAGTTGCCACCCCTGTTGAGGGAAAAATAAAGAAACAATCACAGCTACAGATTACCGGATTTCAAAATTATCATTAGGGAAGGCCACTCATGAAGGATCTAATCAAGATGTGCACATTGCTCTTAGGGCTCTTTTGGAAAAATATGACAAAGATAAGGCAACCAAAGATGAACTCAAAGCCAAGGTCAAGCAGCTCACTGCACTACTATGCAAAGTAACCCAACCCACTCCATCCACTGAAGTCTCAACTACTACGGCTATGAAAATTTTGTCTACAATCAATGATATTTCTTATCACAAGCTCGAGAAGCTAGGCCAGAAAGGGAGATCAGTGAGTGGATGGATGGAGAGAATTTTGTAGGAAGCCAATCCTTTAATCAAGGAAGCAGTTGAGATATATAATGATCTCCAGGTTGTGAAAACCACCATTTCCAAAATGGATGAGGCCTTTTCTAAAGATAATAATAATCTAAATTTAAATTTGGCAACATGGAGTGAGATCAGAGAGGAAGATCTGACTTGCTTCTTCAAGAAGAGGTGATCGATGATGCCTCCAAATTATTTGAATATCAAAAATCCATGGAATTCTGGTGTCAAGTATTGTAGGATTTGATCAAGAAGTTGGAGGAGAAATGAGTGGAAATCATGGATGCCCTGAATGACATCTCAGAAGAGTTTGATATTTCCAATTGCAAATTCTTCAATGAAAATATCGATGCTCTTCCTGAGGATCAAATTAAGGGAAATTTCAAGGATTTGGTGAAGTGTGACGATGAGGTCACCAAAACTTTCAATAGTGACTCCATTTATTGATTGTTCTTGTGCCAAATTTTCATAGGAGACTAAAGAAAGTTACAAATAAACTTCAAAGATTTCCAACCAGGGATCACAAAGGAGATCGAGACAATAGATGTAGTGAATCACTATGCATGTGGGCCTGGAGATGAAGAAATTCATGGGATTATCAAGTGCTTCATTGAGTACAAGCACCAAATGGTTGTGTGGGAAGGAGGATAGCAAAAAATTGTAGGTGAGGAAGGTGTAGCTGAACCAGGCCAAAGCTGAGTGGCCATGAAAGGAAAAATCCAAGCTCTAGATCGGTCAAAGTTGCAGGGTTGACTGAGTCAAACCCTTGTAACAAATTATCTATTTTTATGGGAGCATGTTCCCTTAATTTAATGATATTTCTATTTTTAGAAAAATGTTAGTTAAGGGCCCAACTATAATGGCTCAACCTAAGAACTTATAAATAGTTGAATGCTTCAAGTTAGTAGATATAGATTATTTTTGGGAGGAATTTCTCTTCAAGCTTGGAAGAGTAATTTAGAGATTTCTAAGAAACCTTTTAATTATATTCAGAGTTACACCTTGCTATTGGAAATCTGATTTATTGTGTTGAATGGTTAATCAGTGTTTACTTTGTGAATTTACAATTCCTTAGTGAGAGTGATTATCTTACCTTTATTTCAGGTTATCTATTTTATGTTGTGAAGGAATAATACGACTATCTTTTATGTCATTTGTGAAAACCTTATTTTCCTTCTGTATTAATTTTATGTCATTATTATCCCTAGTTGCAGAAATAGATGTTTGATATATGCATGTGTGGTTTACTCATGATAAATTAATTGTGTGTTGAATCCAATTTGATCTATCCTTATGTACACTCAAGTTTAATAAAGGAACGTCCACCCCTGGTTTGTGGTATTTTGTGCCCTTTCAAGTTGCGATAGGTGAAGGTGGTCCATGATGCAAGTGTCACTCCCACATTAACCCTTCCAGATGTTAAGCATTCCTTATTTTGGTGCATCACTACCCTTAGTATAGTTTCATTTTTACAAAATCTCTTTCCTTAAAACTCATGAAGGTGTTAGCTTAGGATTAGATGGTCATTTCATTGAACTAGGAGTAGTAAAAGCATTCGGTTTAGGTAAAGGAAGTGGGCCTTCTCCGGAGGTTCACCTCTAGCCCAAGCCCCATAGCTTGAGAGGTGATCCCCATGTGTCCCAATCACACCGAACTTCATGTTCACATTTTTTCCATTCGAGGGTGCAGTGATTTGTGACAATAGTAATATAAAGGGGTATCCATGACCCATGCACATTAAATTAGTTAAATTAATTTTTTATTTTCTCCCTAAATGATTATTCACCCAAAGCTAAATTCAAAATTCCACTTACAAGTGGGAATTCCGGCCATGGGACCCACTTGTAAGTGCACATTCCATGTTTAAGGAGAGCCTTTGGATTGAAAGGATCTCCACCCTAGATCTTAGGGTTGGACTAGAAACCAAAATTTCCTTATGGAAGATATTTCTTCCTTAGTTTCATTTTATTATCTCATTTTCTCATCTCTCCTTTCTTTCTATTATATGGTTTATTACAGGTTGCTATATGGAGCTCATATGGATGGTGGAGGAAAATTTATTATTCCATTCCCTCCTAATGTTTACATATCTGGTTTTTGTATGGATTTTATAACTCAAAATTTAAGTTTATTATGGAGTTTATTCATATATCCATTTTGTTTTTTTGAGGGTTTATTTTATCTATGGAATTCAAATCCACAATATATGAGGGTGACACACACACACACACACACACACACACACACACACACACACACACACACACACACACACACACACACACACACACACCTTTAAAAACAATGTTACATATAATATACATGGGTGACCGACTATATGTGGCTCGCACTATATACGGGGCTGGTGGACACAATCATGTGGGGAAGGGGAAGTATAGTTTGGGGACATGGGTAGTAGATAAGCCATGACCCCTCCCCACATGCTACCCAAAGATACATGGAGGTAGGCGGGGGTCACAACTAGGTTGCAGCCCTTCCCAAACTCCACCCAATACATTTTTAAACTATCACATACAATTCTCATTTGATTATTTTATATATATATTTATATATATATATATATATATATATATATATTAATATTAAAGAATTGTATTACATAAATGAAATTAATTACAAGAAAAATATTTTCATTTCTATCTCACTTTCTATTTATCAATATATTTCAAATCCATGTATATTTCAACTTAGAAAGAGAGATTATTTGGAAAGTATAGTATAATTTTCAATAGGTAGAAAATGCACAACTAAGAAAAATGGGAGATGACTTGACTAACAATAGAATCACTCATAAATCAAGAACAATGAGTTTCCTTTATACACAATTTATTCCAACAAGATCAATAATCTTAAATGACTAATTATTTTCCTTTATCACCCAAAATATGATTTTCACAAGTTTTTAACTAACTTGCAAGCCTATAAATCACTTAAAATTTTTCATTTAACCTCACAAATGCTAATACAAACACAAACAACCAGATTTCCATATAAACACAAAGAGGAAAGCCTCCATAATAGCCATAGATACAAGTTGGTTTAAAATATAAAAGAGATGTCACAAGCCCACATTTACTTTCTTTTCAAAAGAGAATTCAATGAGAATAATACAACAAGATTTACTTAAATAAAATAAATCAAATCCCCCTCTTTAGATTGCTTCCCAAGAGTAGGTTTCACAACTTCTTACATCAATTTTCCAAGAGAGCAACAAAATATAATTTTTCTTCTTAACAAGAGTAATACAAAACACTATAAAATACAAGATTACAAGCCTCCCACTATGTGGGAACAACATGCCCAAAAATTGAATTTTTAAACCAACTCTCCTCCAACCAAGAAACTCCAAGAATGTCTCCAAGTTTAGCTCCAAGCTCCAAAATAACCAAGTGCTCCAAACACCACAAAGAAAGTGATTTAAAACCTCCCAACCATAGGCATCATTGCATGCCTTTCTCCCAAGAGAACAAATCCCATGGGAAAGAGGGATAACACGCCACAAATATTCCCAATTAGAAAACAAGTATCCAACTTAGCCAAACAAGATAACCAAAAGAAGGAGGAATTCAAACTCCACCAAAACAAAAAAAGTCTCAAACACCAAAAGACCAAAACCAAAGGAAATGGGAAGAGGGGAAAGAGGAATCCTAAAACCAAAGTATAACATGTAGTGCCAAGATCATCCTCCAAATATATGATAACTCCACAGCTCCAACAAACCCACTAATCTCCTTATTTTTCCATATTCTCCTCTTTTCCAAGGATTTTCAAGCCTTGGATGCTTCCTTGGAAAGGATAGGAGGATATTTCCAAGCCAACTTCCCCAAGGAAGGGAGTAGAATAATAATATCCTTCATGGATTCCTTAAGATAGCATGAGAATTGAAGAAAATATACCTTCCCCTTCCCAAAACCATTCCCAAATCCACTTCCCATTAGGGGTGGAGGGAAAAAACCAAAATACCAAAAAGATAAAGGAGAAAACAACCAAATTTCAACTCCCATAACTAAACAAACATTCTAAACAGTATTTTTTATGTATTGCATTAATAATAAGAACAAGGAAATGGGTGTACCATACCTAATAACCAAAAATTTTCCAAATTCTCCCAATGCTCTAATGGACTCGAAAATAAGATCTAGCTCCATACAAACAAAATAATCACTCCAAAAATGTCCCAAAAATTCAAAAATGGGGATAGAAATAGAGTAAGTTCTCCAAATCACCAAGCTCATAAGAGGGTGACATGTGTCACCCTTTCAACTAGGAACATCCTACCCATCAAGGTCTCCATTTAAGTACTCAAACAATAATAAATGCAAAGAAGACAAAAATTAAAAATTCAATCCCCAGAAATCATGCTACCAAATCCCAAAGTCACCCAAAAGAGACAAAAGAGAGGAAGGATGGTGACTTGAGAGAGGATTATGAGAGGGAAAACAATTTTGGGGTTTACAAAATGTTCCTTTTATCCAAAAGTTAGGTTCAAATGGTCATTTTTAATGTAAGAGAGACCCCAAGCATTCCAAACACGACTCAAAACTTCCACTTTTTCCCAAATCCGGGATTTAAGAGAATTTGTAGCTTTTAAGATACTTGATTTTCCCCCTAAAAGAAAGTGTTGTTGCAGACTCACAACACCCCTAGATGTAAATCAGGCTTCTAGGTTGATGTTCAGGCATCCAGTGTGATTGCACAACATGGAATCCTTTCTCCAAGCGTGGGACTTGTAAAGATGAGAAAAGATTCTCCAGAGAAGGCTGGTTCCTATTCCTCTGTTCAGATGCACACACAAAAATGCAGAGGGTTTGCTAAAACCTAATCTAACTTGCCAAGGAGACAGGGTAAGAAAATGCATAGAATAAAACCTAAACTACAAAGGTGATGCACCGAGGAATGTTAGACACTTGTTTTGCAAATTTAACACAGACCACATAGATGCAATACAAACACCATGCACAGGTAACCAAACTGTAATAAGAGATCAAAATGATAGCAATGAATACATGAGAGGGTTGAGAGTCAATCACAACACATATATTATTGCTCAAGAGTCGATACAGTACATTGCAGTGGCCAAGAGGTAAAAAATACTGGCATTACAACCCATATGGGAGGTTTGAAAGCTCCATAATTTCTCTTGCAAGCGAGGGAAGAAGGGAGGATGCAAAACAAGAATGTCCAACCTCTTAAAGGAGCTCTTCTTTACAATATATATCAAGAAATGAGAGAGGGAAGAGAGAGGAAATCCAGAATCTGCCCCAACCACTTCTTGGTAGCATTTAAAAATCATCTCATTATGACAGAAGCGGTGGATCCTGGCAAAATGGTGGGCTGTCTAACAAGAGCGGCGAGCTGTCTGCTACATTAAAGTTGGTTGTTGAAGCATTACTTCTGTCTATCACCACGTGTCAGAGACATTTTCTTAATTTTCTCCCTCCAAACTACACCAAAATGTGATATTGATCCCAGAATCATGTAGAGAATTTCAACAGCTTTCCGTTGATATAAAGAACGTGTAAATCCGAGCTCTAGATCGAAAGATACGAAGGTCTGAAGATTTAGGGCACAAAACAGGCAAGAACAGGTTTTAAAATATTTTCCCGCATTCTCGCCATCCGGACGACACGTGTGCAGCCCGATTCACTAAGTAATTCCCTCTCTCCACCTTTTTGCGGGCTTTTCTTGTGGGCCCCTTAAACTTGGACACGTGGCACTATTTCATTGGTTCGGATCAGTGCTCAAAAACTTGCCCCTTTGACTTTTTGGACCTTTTTCCTTGCGACACGTGTCATGATCTGGCTGGTCCACGAGTCTGCGGCTCTTTCACGTCCACCGTGTCCTTTTGCCCCAGATGTCCCAATGCTTCATGCGGGACAGAAACCTCCGATCTTCCCGAAATGGGCTTCCTCGTCCCTTTTCTAACGGTGACACGTGGCGTGATCTGATTAGCTTTCGGCTCCTTCGGCTATCCACGTCCCGCGCGTCCCTTTGTCCCAAATGTCCTTGTGCTGAAGTTTCCTATTTCGCCGATTCGCCGATTCACGTCCTTCACGTCCATTTTTCCCAAATGTCCTGGTGTTGTCTGCAGGACAAATTCTTCCGGTTCACTCGATTAGGCAGGTTCGCTCCTTTCGCGCACTCTTGTCCCGCTTGCTCCCTAAAGAGACTTGGACAAATTTTCTTTCTTTCGGCCGATTTGGGCATTTCGCATCCATTTTTCCCAAATGTCCCTTTTCTGCTTTGGGCCACCTAGAAGATTTTCGGCCGATCCGCGCCTTCCACGTATAATTGTTCCAACTGTCCCAAAGGTGGCCTTGAGCAGGACTTAGCCAATTTTACGATTTTCTCCTGAATCAATCTACTTGCTTGGAACTAAAAACTTCGATGCATGTTATCAAATTAACTCGGGGTGAAATTTGGATAACAATTTGGTGACTTTTTGAGGTCACCTACCTGCTAGGTAGAAGATCAGTGGCATTTTTACCGATCCATTGGGCATGGAGTCATAAGCAATAACCTGAAATGAGCCTAATACTGCAACTCCCTCTACAAGAGCACGTTGAACTGTAAAAACTCAATCTAGGAGCGACAAAACCTGCGCCAAAGCACTTAGGGAAACTGAAACCTAACTACAACAAGACAATGTGCATACGCACTTAGAGGAATTGAAATCTAGGCTAATATTTACAAGGGTGAACCTTTTATTTTCAGTAGCAATGTTTGAGATAGATTCCATTTACTGGAATCTGCAGTTCTTCACCGTCCAATGAGGCCAATTGGAAAGCATTTCTACTCTTGCACTTCGTGACCATGTATGGGCCACTCCAAATGGCATCAAATTTTGAATGCCTTCCCGCTTGCTCTCTCCGCATCCCATTTCAACACTAGATCTCCAACTTGAAAAGATCTATCTTTGGCCTTCCTATCAAAGGTCTTCTTGATCAAAGCTTGATCCTTTTCCATTGCTTGGGATGCCTGATTTCTGATCTCTTGTAGCTCCATCAACTCTGCATACCTCACCTCCATGGGCTCAAATTCAAATAACTCCAACTGCTTCATGAGTTCCAATGTTGGCAACTCAAGTGACATGGGCAAGATTGCCTCTCTTCCATAGACAAGCCTGAATGGAGAGTTACCTGTGGATCTTTTGGGAGTTATCCTATCAGCCCATAAGGCTGATTTCAGTTTGGTATGCCAAGACTTTTGATTTTCATCAAGAGTCCTCCTAATGATCTTCAACAAGTTCTTGTTTGTAGACTCAGCCTGACCATTACCCTGAGGGTAATAGTTCGATGAGGTGTTTAGGTAAATACCGTTCTTGACAGCCCACTTAGTCACCTTAGATCCAATGAATGCCAATGCATTATCAGAGATTATTGTGGCGTGTACACCAAATCGCTATTATTCCCTCATAAAAGTCTAAGATGTTAGACTCATTGACCTCTTTGAGTGCTCACCGTTGTCCCATTTGGTGAAGTAGTTCGTGGTCATTAAAATCCATTTATGCCCTTGGCTTGAATTGGGATTAATGACTCTAATGAATTCCAAACCCCATTGCATGAATGGCTGGTCAACTGAGATTGGATGTAATGGAAGGGCAGCAAGTCTTTCTTTTCCTATGAAGAATGCACAATTCTTACACCTCTTGATCCATGCATAGCAATCACTGAAAATTTTAGGACAATAATAACCAGCCTTCATGATTTTTAGAGCTGTCACTCTTGGTGTGAAATGGCCACCACTGGTCCACCATGAAACTCTTCTAACACCCTTTGAATCTGATGCGTGCTAATGCATCTCAAGAGCGACTCCATTCACGTCTTTCTTGAACAAAACTCCATCAACAATGGCATACGGAAGCCTGTCTTCTCTTCTCTGGGTCTTGTTCATCTCTAGAGGGCATAGGCCTCGTGCCTAGGAAGTGCATAATACCTTGGGTCCAGCAAGGAATGGGGAAGCATTGTCTTCTTCATGATTTTGCTTGGCTCATGGCTATCCTAGTCTGTCAAAACATCCTCTTCTTTGTTGCATACTTCCTTTTGCTTCCTAAAACCAGCTACTCACATAGTCCTTTCCTCTTACCACTTGCTGATATTGATCTTAATGTCATACTCCATGACACAGTGATCCAACCTGCCCTTTTCTCATTCAAATCCTTGTTGAGGAGGAAGTCCTTAACTCCAGCATGTGAGACCAGCAACTAGACCTTGTTGTTTGAGACTAAATGCTTGAATTTCTTCAAGCTTCTGATTACTGCAAGTACATGCTTTTCAATAAAAGAGTACCTCACCTCGCAAATCCTCAGGCTCTCGCTAAAAAGGAAATCGGCTGCTCATCATTATCTTTGTTCTGTTGTACTAGAATGGCAGAAATAGTGTCATCACCTCCAAATGCATAGAGGATGAAATCCTTGGAGAAGTCTGGGTTGATGAGAGTTGGTGCTTGAGAGATAGCTTCTTTGATTGCTTCAAAACTCTCCTTGCCTTCTGCTATCCACTTAAAATCCATGCTCTTCTTTAACATTTTGGTGATGGGCTTGAGGGGGCTGCAAAATCGGGATAAACCTGCGGACAAAATTGATCCTTCCCAAGAAACTTTGAAGAGCCTTCTTGTGACTTGGCAATGGCAGTGCTCTTATGGCTTCAACCCTCTCTGGATCAATTGCCAGTCCCTCTTTCGAGACAACATGGCCAAGGAGCTTTCCTTCATGTGCAAGAAAGATGCACTTCTTGGGGTTCAAAGATACTCCAAACTTTCTACACCTCTGAAACACTTGCCTGAGGTGAAAGAGATGGTCTGCTGCATTCTTTGAGAAGACAGTGATATCATCTAGATATATCAGCACTATCTTGTTGATCAAGCCTTTGAATGCCATGTCCATTTCCCTTTGAAAGGTAGCACCAGATTGCATGTGCACCCAAATGGCATCTTCTTGTAAGCATATGTGCCCCATTTAGTTGTGAAGGTTGTCTTGATTTGGTCTTCTTCTTTCACCATCACCTGATTATACCCTGAGTAGCCATCTAGGAGAGAGAATCTCTCTGAACCGGATACTACTTGTAATATTTGTTCCATTGAAGGAAGCGGGTAATGATCTTTGAGAGATGCTCTATTGAGGTCTCGGAAGTCCACACACAACCTGATTTCTCCACTTTTCTTCCTGTCCGGAACCAAGTTAGCAACCCAACTTGAGTGCTTGATCGGGAATATAATGCTTGCCTCTATTAGCTTATTTAGCTTTTTCTTCATTAGAGGTTCAATGTGAGGTTTAATAGGTCTCTGTTCGCCCGATGGGCTTATCATCCTGGATCTAATTCTATGGTATGTTGTGCCAAATTTGGATTGAATCCTCTCAAGTCTTCATAGCTCCAAGCGAAGACATCTAGAAATTCTTGACAAAGTTGTATGAAATCTGATTTCTCTGCTTCGGTGGCCACTTTACCAATTTGAAGTGTTTTGCCTTCCCAACCGAAATCGGCTCAATCTTCCTCTTGACCTGTATGTTAGCCTTTTCTTTACGGAACTAGGGTCGTTAGGGTTGAAGATAGACTCCAATGTTACCAAACCCTTAGGAAGCTTGTTTGTCCGTAGTCTGTACTACTTGATCCCCATACTTGCTACTCTAGTCTGCCCCCGATTCCTAGCCGAGAATTCAGCTTCTTCTTGTAAGAAATTGACGATCTGTGATCGCTTTCAAACACCGCCACCGGTGTTATTATCTAGAATCTTGGCCTCACAATCACATGGATATGTGGCTGTGTTTTTCCCCTTTTGATGTTTTCAACCACATCAAACGTTGCTCCAACTTCTGCGAGCCTATCCGTGGCTTCATTTTTCTTCCTGGGTATGGACACAATGTTGAAATCTTCGAAATCCTCAATGAGGTCCCATACCCTATTCTTGTAGCTCCTCAGCAAGTCGTTCTTCGTAGCATGTTGTCCTCTAACTTGGTTGACGATTAGCTCGCTATCCCCAAACACCTGCAAGTTATTTATCCCTTTTTTCCTAGCCCAATGAAGTCCATGAATCAAGGCCTCATATTCAGCTGTGTTGTTTGAACAAGAAAACTGGAAACGAAAAGTTGAATAATATTTGATGCCTTGAGGTGAAACAAGCATGGCTCCACCTCCTGCACCTTTCCTACTCCTTGATCCGTCAAAAACAATTTCCATACCTCATTGTCATCATTATGGCTTGGCTTGGTGATGCTAGGAACAGGTTGATTTTCTTCGTGTATACAATAGACTCCCAGCTCAGATTCTTCTACTTCTTGATAGGGATCAAAAGCATGTATCTTGTTTGCCCATTCATCGAGAGTTAGGTCCGGGATACTTCCAACCTTGGTGTCAGCCTCATCAGTACTAGGGTGATCTTCTTGATCAAATGCTGAGCAATTGGCATTAATCTGACTAGGAGTGTAAGGCTCAATATGGAAGTTTGCAATAGGTTCAGACCTAATTGTAGCCTTAGTTCCATACCTTGTTCTAAACAAAGATATGAGACCAATCAAGAGACAAACACCCCCAATCTTGGGTGTGAAAGGGCAAAGAGTGGTGGAAGGTCTATGATTGATATATCTTGTAAGACAACAACATTTGGACATGCATGCAAGGTAAGACTCAAGTTTTTAATCACTCCAACTTCTATTACTATTGCTGTCCCATCCAATTGCACTATCCCTTTAGATATTACTTCATATTGGAGACCCAGCTGATCAGCTATTTTCTTGGGCATCACTGAGCTACTTGCCCCGGAATCAATCATGCAATTGTGTACTAGTTTATCCCCAATGATTAATGAAACATAGAAAGGAGGGGGCTGCAACATTTTACCTTGTTGCCCTCCATGGCTTCCTTCAGGCTGGGCAGCATTTGTAAGCACTTTGTCTTGCATCTGAACCTACTGATTCGAAGTTGTCCAATCCTTCATGCCAGCTTGCAGCAGATCTCTTTGTCCTAGGATGGATAGGGATTCCCACATTGATATATTAACGTTAGTCTTCTTCATATGTTCAATGATATTGAATGGGGATGAAGTATCCTTTTATTGTCCCTTGGCTTGCACACTTACTCCTTGCACGTGGGTAGCAACATCTGACATTTGAGTTGGCCTAGGGGTTGTTCTTGGCTTCCCTTGTGTATTTGAAACTGGACTCTGCTTGCTAATCATTTGTGGAGTTGTGGAAGGTGGTGGATAGGTTGGGGCTAATGGCTGTTCTTCACCCAAATTTCTCCTCTTTGACCTTGTGTTAGCTGCGACACCTTGAGAAACTGCTTGATTCATGCCACAGAAATCTTCTGCTTGCCAGTTCACCAATGTGGTGTCATTTGGGGCTGATTGTTGTTGGAATGTTTCTTGTTGTTGACTATTTCCTTGACTGCCCTCACCCTCCACACCAGTAGTTGTCACCATCAGTGCTTGATTGAGAGCACCATTGAAACACATGGATTGGTTATGAGGCTCGTTGCATGGAAAGCACCAATCATATTCTTGGGCCATGTTATTCTGTGTTGGCACTAATGCCTTAGAGGCAGATATGGCATTTGGATTATAGGGCTGGAATGGTCTATTGGCAGGAGGCCTTGTTTGATTCATATTTGTAGCTAGATTAGGTGGTCTTTGTGGTTGGTATGGCTGCCTATTAGGCTGAGCTTGGGGTTGATAAGAAGGTCTGAAACCTTGGGCTTATTGCCTTTTGATAGTAACCAGCTCATTTCCCAAATTTTGCAACTTTTTCATGACCTCTTGGAGTTCATTTGAAGCATTAGAGGATGAAGTGGAAGATTCGTTTGAACTCTGATTTCTAGGAGTGGGAACAGGAGCCAAAGTGGGTGCTTGACTAGTGCTTGGATTTTCTAAGTTTGGATACAAGGGCATGGGAGGCCTAGGAGCCAATTTACCAGCTTGAATAAGACAGTTTTCAGCCCTAATGGCAATGCTATAAGCCATAGGGATTGTTGTGCCTCCCATGGATTGAATCAACATAGAAATATCAAAATTTAAAGCTTTAAGGTAATATAGAAAAGCACCTTCTGATGTTGGCCTGACTGCCACTGGAATCCTATCCCAAGACCTTTGAAATCTGAAGTTGAAGTCAGTCAGCTACTCGTTGGGGGCTCTCTTGATAGTTGTCAGCTGCTCCAAAAGAGACAAGTTGTCTCCCTTCTCTCCAAATTGCTCGTGAAGTGCAATACATAGCTGATTCTAGTTTGTGATAGAACCATCTCCCAGGCTCCTAAACCATTGTAATGCTTTACCCTTGAAGGAAGATGCCAGTAACTTGACAGCCACTTACATTTCATTGATTTCATGGATTGCACAAAGGTTAGCAATATCTTTAACATGATCACCTGGAGTAGTCTGATTTTCTCCAGTGAAGTAGGGAATGTTCTTCAAGGCTGCAATAGGAACTGGATGTTGTGCATTGAGAGCAAGTGGGTTGTTGCATGTGAAATTGACGTAGGGATTGTTCTGACCCATTCTAATCGGTCTTAAAACCCTTATATACTTAATGAAAGGCCTGTCAGGTGGAGGAGTTGAGAGAGTTCTATTTGGTGGAGATGGAGACCTTTGAATCCTTCTTCCTCTTTACCTTCTTCTTGGAGATAACTGTAGGTATTCAAACAGCACTTCTTCTTCTCCAACTCTTGACCTTGTGGTGATTCTTCTCATGAGTTTTCAGCCTGCGCCTTTAGCTGTAAAACCAGTTGATTCTTCCCTTGGAGTCACCAGATATGCAAATAATAGCTCTTATAAGCAAGAAAACGCATTAGATGCATATCAACTTTTCTTCAATAAAAATGAGACCTCTAAGTCCCACCGGGTCAGTGCCAAAAATCTGTTGTTGCAAACTCACAAAGACTCCTAGATGCAAATCAAGCTTCTAGGTTGATGTTCGAGCATCCAAAGGTGTGATTGCACAACATGGAACCCTTTCTCCAAGTGTGGGACTTGTAAAGATGAGAAAAGATTCTCCAGAGAAGGCTGGTTCATATTCCTCTATTCAGATGCACACACAAAAATGTAGAGGGTTTGCTAAAACCTAATCTAACTTGCCAAGGAGACAGGGTAAGAAAATGCATAGAATAAAACCTAAACTACAAAGGTGATGCACTGAGGAATGTTAGACACTCATTTTGCAAATTTAACACAGACCACATAGATGCAATACAAACACCATGCACAGGTAACCAAACTGCAATAAGAGATCAAAATGACAGCAATGAATACATGAGAGGGTCGAGAGTCAATCACAACACATATATTATTGCTCAAGAGTCAATACAACATACATTGCAAAGGTGGCCAAGAGGCAAAAAATACTGGCATTACAACCCATATGGGAGGTTTGAAAGCTCCACAATTTCTCTTGCAAGCGAGGGAAGAAGGGAGGATGCAAAACAAGAATGTCCGACCTCTTAAAGGAGCTCTTCTTTACAATATATATCAAGAAATGAGAGAGGGAAGAGAGAGGAAATCCAGACCGCTGCCAACCACTTCTTGGTAGCATTTAAAATCATCTCATTATGACAGAAGTGGCGCATCTTGGCAAAATGGTGGGCTCTCTAACAGAGCGGCGAGAGTCATCTGCTATGCATTAAATTTGGTTGTTGAAGCATTACTTCTGTCTATCACCACGTGTCAGAGACGTTTTCTTAATTTTATCCCTCCAAACTACACCAAAATGTGAGATTGATCCTAGAATCATGTAGAGAATTTCAACAGCTTTCCGTTGATATAAAGAACGTGTAAATCCGAGCTCTGGATCGAAAGATATGAAGGTCTAAAGATTTAGGGCACAAAACAGGCAAGAACAGGTTTTAAAATCTTTTCCCGCACTCTGCCATCTGGACGACACGTGGCAGGCCCTGATTCACTGAGTAATTCCCTCTCTCCACCTTTTTGCAGGCTTTTCTTGTGGGCCCCTTAAACTTGGACACGTGGCACTATTTCATTGGTTCGGATCAGTGCTCGAAAACTCACCCCTTTGACTTTTTAGACCTTTTTCCTTGCGACACGTGTCATGATCTGGCTGGTCCGCGAGTCTGCCGGCTCTTTCGCATCCACCACGTCCTTTTTCCTCAAATGTCCCGATGCTTGCCATGGGACGAAACCTCCGATCCGTCTGAAATGGGCTTCCTCGTCCCTTTTCTACCGGTGACACGTGGCGTGATCTGATTGGCTTTCGGCTCCTTCGGCTATCCGCATCCCACGCATCCCTTTGTCCCAAATGTCCTTGTGCTGAAGTTTCCTATTTCAGCTGATCCGGCCGGTTCACGTCCTTCACATCCATTTGTCCCAAATGTCCTAGTGTTGTCTGGGACAAATTCTTCCGGTTCACCCGATTCGGCCTATTCGCGTCCTTCGTGCACTCTTGTCCCGCTTGCTCCCAGTAAAGGACTTGGACAAATTTTCTTTCTTTCAGATTGATTCGGGCATTTCGCGTCCATTTGTCCCAGATGTCCCTTTTCTGTTTGGGCCACCTGGAGGCTTTTCGGCTGATCCGCGCCTTCCGCGTATAATTGTTCCAACTGTCCCAAAGGTGGCCTTGAGCAGGACTTAGCCAATTTTACAATTTTCTCCTGAATCAATCTACTTGCTTGGAACTAAAAACTCTGATGCATGTTATCAAATTAACTCTGGGGGGTGAAATTTGGATAACAGAAAGGTTAGGTGATCCCAAGACATAAATAAATAAACTTAACAATAATAAACCTCCTAACAATTAAGAACCATCAAATGAAAATTAAACAATAAACACCTTTAAACAAGAGGGTTAACACCAAGATTAATTTTTCAAGGTGAGAGGAGGTGAAAGAGTAATAAATGGGACCAACACATAAAATCAAGGTGACCATACCAAACCCAAATTACATGAATAATGACAAGGTATAATAACCAGGTGAGGATGGGTTCGGGATAGGAAGGCTTGTGCATGTTAGTGGCATTACATATGAGTCCTACATTCTCTTGTGGCACAACCTATAGTCCTACACACTCAATACAAAACCTCATACCTACTCGATCTAAAATCAAATGAAATAACAATATGAATAATCATGGTAATATAACAAATTTACATCAGCTGAATAAAAATACACCACATCTAACTATCCAAACAATATAACAATTACGATCAAAATCCATGATATATCTAATATAGAAATCATATCCATCTCATCACATAATCATCAATATAATCATATCTAAAAAAGTAAAGTTTCTATAGAATGGATAAGCAATGAGTGTCATAAATAGTGTCCTATCAAGTGTAAGTGTATCATAACCAACATGATGATAAAACATAGAAGCATCTAAACAATATCTAGCATAATCAAGTGTCTAATGTCTCCATATGAAATAATAAACTGATCAAAATGAGTCAAAAAAACATAAGGAGAAAACTGGTGGGCACTACATCTCCCTCCCCTAGAATTATACTTCCTCTTAGAAGTCATTGGAAGAGGTAGGAATATCTAGCCCTCAATGGTGTCACATCCTCCCAATTGGTTGTTGTATCATTGTATCTATCCTAATGGACTCTAACCTAGTCTAGCTCCCACCCCATAAGGGCTAACCTTTGATGCTCCAATATACGCTTGGGATCTAGTGTACATTGTCCTTCTACCTCTACTTGTAAGGCTGACCAGTCCAATACATGAGAATTATCAAGTACATATTTCCATAAAATTGAAACATGGAATACATCATGAATGCGAGCTAGGAATGGTGGAAATTCTATATGGTAAGCAACTGGACCAATGACCTCAAATATATCAAAAGGACCCATGAAGCAAGCGGAGAGCTTGGATCCCTTTCTGTAATATATTGGACTCTTGTGTGGATGCACTCTCAAGAATACGTTATCACCTATAGAGAAATGACGGTCAACCCGCTTCATGTCTCGCATAATATTTTTAGTGTGCTCATTCCCCTCGAGGTGTTACCTATTTAGAATAACCTACTACTTCATATCCTAAAGAAAATATGGTGCAAAAATAACCTTGTCATATAATATATCCCAACTCAATGGTTTCCATAAAGTTTTAGTAATATGCCATACCAATTGAGCTATGATACTTATTATATGCAAACTTGACTAAATACATATATTCCTCCCATTTTCTCTATTGATACATAATACATCCTCAACATATCCTCAAGTACCGGTTTACCATCTAAGTCATTTATTTTATATCAGGGTGATAAGATGAACTAAAGTCAATCGAGTAACCGAGAGAGAATTTGGAAGGAAGTACGAAATGTGAAGTATAAATAATATCCATATCAATAATAATAGTTTTCAAAATCTAATGCAACCTCGAAACACTCTAAAAATGATGACCGCATTATAAGTGACCTTGGTTTGTGAGAAATGTGAAACTTTTTTCAGCTTTTCCACTTTTACCATGATGGAATCATGGTGATACAAAAAACTGGGAAGACCAACAATGAAATCCATAGAAATTACATCCCACTTCTACTCAAGAATATCATGGGGTAAATAAGTCTTGTTGGATGATAGTGTTGGCCTTAACCCTATGGAACTCAAGACAACAAGATACAAAATATACAATATCCCTATGTAACCTTCACCAATAGTATAATTGTCTCAAATTTGTGTGCATCTTCTTCACTCCAGGATGAGATGCATATCGGGCTCAATGAGCCTTAGAGAGGATTAAACTATGTAAATATCTTGTCTTGGAAATGAAATTGATGAATACCATATTCCTCCAAAATACATCATGTGTATCTACCCTCTAAGGAACCCTGTGACTCAAACTCTTGCCTAGATCCCTCATAAAATTTGTCTCTCGAAAGGTGCTATAATATCCTACCTCATAGGTCATAATGAAGATTCAAAATGATAATCGCATGTCATCATCTACTCAAGGAATCAATGAAAAAAAATTCCTTTCTCTTAATGTACTTTATGTCCATATCATACTCACATAGTAACTCCATACAACATTTGTTATGGGTGTTAAGATTAGGTTGCAATAAGATGTGTTATAATCTCAAACGATTGGTTCTCGAACAAAATTTCTACCCAAAAGAAAATTTATACAATGGACTAGGGCATGAACAAAAATACAAACTCAAGGTCATCGGTAGGGTAGTTTAGCTCATAATCCTTAATATTTCATGACTCAAATGTAATAACATTTCACTCATGTATGAGGACTTCCCCAAGTCCATCCAAAGAAGCATAAGTGTAAACCACAAACTCTCCCAATGAATTAGGTACTATAAGAATAGGTTTTGTAGTCAACCACTCCTTGAGAAATTGAAAGGATTTCTCACATTTCTCTTACGGATGAATTTATTCCCTTTTATTTGTAGGGAAGTGATAGGGTGAAAAATCCTAGAGAAATCTGTGATAATAGTGTGCTAGTCCCATGAGGCTTTTAATCTCTTTCGTTGTGGTGGGTCTTTGGACAATATAAGATGGAACGAATCTTTGAGAGATATATAGAGATACCCTCACTAGATATGATTTGTCCTAAATATAGAATATATATCTAGAAGAATTAACTCTTCTCTAAATTCCCAAAAACTTCTACTTCCTCGTAACTTCAAGATCATGTCTCAAATGTTACTCATGTTCCTCCTCTGAGTGTGAATTTATTAGAATATCATCAAGAAACACTAAGATTAATCGATCCATGAATTTCTGAATGAAGACCGCATGTGAATTAGTTAAACCAAATGGGACCATAGTGAACTCGTAGTGTCCATAAAAAGTGTGGAAGGTTGTTTTATGAATATCTACTACATGTCAGAATCGATGATACCCTAAATTAAGATCGATCTTCGATAACACTCTAGATCCCCACATCTAATAAAATAAATCATCTATCCTTGGAAGGGGATAATGGTTCTTCATGTTACCTTGTTCGATTCCTAAAATTGACACACGCATGAATGGATCCATCCTTCGCTTCACAAATATCACTGTGCACCCCAAGGAGATATACTAAGGTGAACAAGACCCTTCTCCATAAACTGTTCTAACTCAACTTTGAGGTCATGAATATCAAGATTTATAATCCTATATGGTTCCTATGAAATTGGAGCTACATGTGGTACTAATTCAATTATAAATCCACCTCTCTACATGGTGGTAAACCCAGAAGCTCACTATGAAATACATCTTTAAAATATCTTAAAACAAGGTGCTCATTAAGAGATGAAATATTTGGAACATCCTCTGATCGGTTACTGATCATGTTGGCATAAATTTGACATCCCTTTCACATGCTCCACTTGAGATACTTGGCAGAGATCATACGTAAGGAGATAGGCCTCTGAATACCAAAAATCATAGCTAAACTCTCCAAGTCACCCTAACACTCAACAATATTATTTTGAAAATCAACATTGGCTTGATGAAAATCAACCTTGGCTTGATGAGAATCAAGGGAATCCATGCCCAAAACTACCTCTTAGGACCCCAAAGGTAAAACATGGAGGTCTAAAGTAGTGGAGAACACACCCAAATCAAGTATGCAAATCTCCACATAACTATCAATGGCAAGTTTGGCCCTAGTATCCAACTCAACCTGATATCTATTTGACTAACTAAACACCACTAGCCCACACTTTGCTCCACTACATATGGTGAAATAAAAGAATCGAAGCTCCATAGTCAAATAGCATAGATACGAAATACCTTTGATAATACATGTGGTCTCAATAAAATTGTAATAGTGCTCGATGTAGTGGTTATCTCCTGTGACATCAAAACAATGAGCATGTCTCAAATCTACAATAGTCTTCTCAAATATAGGTGCCTTTTTTAATCAGTAAAATAAGGTTTCTATGGACAAAGGTGAGCATAATGATCATGGGTTCCATAAATGTAACATCTTGGTGACTCCCTCTATGTAGAAGTCCCACTTTTACTCTGGTGAACTAAACATATAGGTCTAACCACCCACATGATTTGTTGTGTTCATGTTGGTTCAACCTATTTACTACCATGTCTCTTATCCTTGCCAAAACCAAAGCCTCCCCATCCTCTACCTCTCTTTATGTCATATATAGCTCTACCCCTCTATTACTTGGTGTGCATAGTGGTGTGAATGTTGTTTTGGATGTGGAGGAGGTATCGAGCTATTTGTGGGGGTCTAAAACCTCCTCTCGGTGGTGGAGCTACACTTCGTTATCTATGATCCTAAAACGAATGAATCCACTCATGCACCCTAAACTTGTTCTGTCTCGGTACTCCTTGGTATTTTCCCTATTATCATATGTTAAATAAGTATTCTTTGCTTCCTATTCTAAATTCAAAGGAGATAACATGCTAATTGCCCCATTCAGATCTACATTCAAACCTCTAATGAATTTGTTCACTTGCAACTTCTAATCTTGTAAATAATAAACCTATTGTAAGAGGTCTAGAAAATGAAACTCATAATGTGTCATGGTTACCGATCCCTAACAGAGATTTTGGAACTCATCAATCCTCTTCTAAACAAATTTCTTAGACATATACTTGGCTTGAAATCTCTCCTCAAACATCTCCCAAGTAATCCCATGAGTCAAATGGAGCTTTTGCTCCTCATTCCTCCACCAAATTCATGTTGCATCTCGTGAGAGTTGAATAGAAATTTGAGCCTTAACATTTATCTCATATGGGTGGATCCCAAAGAAACTATCTGAGACTCAAGAGCCATGATTCAACTCCAAAACCATCGATCATACCTCTGTAAGAAGGTAGTTGTAAATGGAATAGATGTATGATAATACTACTCTGTTGCTGAGCTCACAAAGCACCCCCGGATGCGAGATCGGGCTTCTAGGTTGATGTTTCGGGCATCCAAGTGTGATTGCAAACATGGAAACCTCTCTCTAAGTGTGGGACTTGTGAAACGAGAGAGGAATCTCCAGATTAGAGGCTAGTTCCTCAAACTCCTCCGATTATATCTAATACTTGCACAACTACGGAGGTTTAGATCCTAATCTTACTCTAAATTGCAAGGAGACAGGGGTAGAAATGCAAAAAAATTGAAATTAACTAAAGATGGTGATGCACCAAAAGGAGTGGTGAATATTCTTGTCATGAAAATAGACACAAACCAAAGACGCAACATAAAACATACACAGTGATAAGATATAATTTAGGATCTCGAATCAAAGCAAATAATACAAAGGATTGAAACCCATTCACAAAGCTTGCATTATCATTTCCAATGTCAAAATCACCATTACAACCTTAGAGAGGTAAAAAAACTTTTACAATCCTTGAAGAGGTCTGATTCTTCAAACAATCACTTCTTTGGAGGTGAAAGAAGAAGTTGCTTTATGTCCAAAAATGTTTCCCCCTTGAAAATGAGCCAAAACTGGCTTTTACATTGCATGGGTTGAGCCGGGAGAGACAGAAAACGTACAAAATGTGGGAACCCATTCCTCATTGACTACAGATGCATTAAAATGGAATGGAGGACCTTACAAACCCATACCTGTCATTTTGACCAAATTGCGGGAGAATGCGACCCATTCTGCGTTAAATTTGGTCACTGAAATGTCACTTCTGGCCATGAACATGCGTCAGAGCCGTTTCTTAATTTTATCTCTCTAGACTATACCAAAATTCAAGATTGACCTTGGAATCATGTAGAGAATTTCATAAGCTTTCCAATGATATAAAGAACGTGCAAATCTGAGCTCTGGATCGAAAGATATGTCGATCTGAAGATTTAGGGCACAAAACAGGTCGAAAATGTGTTTTAAAATTTTTTCCCGCGCTCTGCCACCTAGATGACACGTGTCAAGCACTGATTGGATGCGTAATTCTCTCTCCTTTCACTTACCCATGGGTTTTCCCTTGAATTTTGACCTTTTTGATGATTTTGGAACATTTTCACTTTTCCCCCGCGCCCTCGCCACTTGGGACACGTGGCATGCATTGATTGGTCGACAGGGGCGCGGGGAAGACCTTAGCTTTTAGCTTTTCAGCCAAAACTTGGCCAAATTTTCCAAATCCTCCCGAGCTCCGCACTTCCCTGATCCTTAGGACACATGTCCTATTTTTATTGGCTCGGGCCAGCGCTTCAAACCTTGCCCCTTTGAAATTTTGGACGCTTTCCCTTGTGACACGTGGCATCTCTGATTCGTCCGTGGGCTGCGCAGATTTTCGCGTCCCTCACGTCCCTTTGGCCCGGCTGTCCCAAACTAAGTCTAGGACAAAAACTTCCAATCCACCCGATTCGGGCTTCCCTATCCCTCTTTCGGCCGGTGACACATGGCATAATTTGATTGGCTTTCGGCTCCTTGACTCCCGTGCGTCGCCGCATACTTCTAAGCCCGATCGTGTCCCAGTGCTAAAGTTCTCTGTTTTGGCCAATCTGGGCGGTTTGCGTCCTTCGCGTCCTCACGGCCCGACTGTCCCAAACTGCCCCTGTGCAACAGTTAGTCGATTTTCTTTTCTCCTTGGCCGAACTAGTCTTTCCGCATCCCGCGCGTCCCAACTGTCCCAGTGCTCTGTGGCCCGCTTGGCGCCCTTTCGGCCGATTCACGCCCTGATGTCCCAACTGTCCCAAGGACCGCCTGGACTAGGAATTAGCCATTTTTCATGATTTTTCCTGGCCCAAGCTTGTTTTTTGCAACTTTTTCAGCTTTTCTCAGAACTTGCTCCTTTCGGCCTGGACAGATAGTTAAAAAATTACGAGGGACCCTAGAAACATGATTTTTTGCCCTGAATCAATCTACTTGCCTAGGACTTAAGTATTCTGATGCATGTTATCAAATTTACCATGGGGGGTGAATTTAGATAATAACTACTAGTTTTTGTCGCACATGTGACGATGCTATAATATCTCTCTAATAGGTGAATGTGGGTGATATGATCTTAAAGACCCCACAATAGTATGAGAATGGATTTTTTAAAGTGTGGCAACCCTCTCAAAGTGTACGAAGGGATATAAGACATCACTCATCTCTTTGTATCCTAGTGATGTTTCCTAAGTGTGCAACATCACCGGATGAGTAACTGTTCTAACTAAACAACTTTTCTCCCATCTCTCACTACGTAGGAATGAATTCCTTTAAAACCACCATCATCTATTGTAATGCCTCTAGTATATGTGTTCTAAACTCTGTGGTATGTAGCTCTTGAGTAGGTGACCTAAATACCCAAGTCTTGACATATCGATGCCTAGTACCACGTTTACCCATCCTACGAGCATGGGGGATGCATAATATTCAATTTAGAGTTTTTTAGATGAAACGATTATTTAAAGGGCATGCTTAACTAATCCAACGTAATTAATTATATTTTTGTAGTCCCCAAAGCATCTGGTGTTGAAAATGAGCTCGATACCAACCGTCATGCCCCATATTTTTAACCCAAATTATACCATAAAACCCGTTATAAAAGGTGATATTTTTTGTTGTTTTATGTACCGACAATAATGTTTTAATAATGTAATAATTAAAATTAAGGCATTATGATGGTTAACTTAATGTTATTATTTCCTTTTAATCATTTCATTACATTAATTAACATTAGTGTTGTTAACAAAAACTCCAAGGGTATTGATTCATAATAACCTTCATATTTTAATTCCCACACCAAGGTAATCCCTAGGTCTAAGGAAGTAAATTTCATTTTCTGAGGTATATTAAATTAGTAAACTAATTAAATTCAATTACACATTGCGAAGTTTTATTTAATCAAGCGGGAAGGATAATAAATCCCTAAGTCCCCTAAATCAATTAAATGGTTTAATAATTTTATTTTTTAGGTTATTTTTAGGGAGTATCCAAGACCCATGCACATTAAATTAATTTTTTATTTTATCCCTAAATTACTATTCACCCAAAAATAAATTCAAAATTCCACTTGTAAGTGGGAAGGCCCACCATGGGACCCACTTGCAAGTGCACAATATAGGTTTAAGGAATTCCTTTGGATTGAAAGGATTTGTACCTCGATCTAAGGGTTGTCTTAGGAAACCCTAAATTTCCTTGTGGAAGACATTTCTTCCTTAGTTTCAATTTATTTTCTCATTTTATCATCTCTCCTTTATTTCTATTGTCTAATTTTTTATAGACTACTATGTGGAGCTCATATGAATGGTGGACGAATATTTATTATTCCATTCTCTCCTAATGTTTGCATATCTAGTTTTTTCATGGATTTTACAACTCTAAATTTGATTTCATTATGGAGTTAATTCATATATATCCATTTTGTTTTTGTGACATTTTTTATTTTCTATATGTGGAATGCAAATCCACAATATGTGAGGGTGTATGCATATTGTGTGTGTGTGTGTGTGTTCCTTTAAAAATAATTACATATAATATACATGGGTGATCGATAAATATGTGGCCTCCACACTTTGTAGGGCCGACGGACACAAGTGTGGGGAAGTGGGGGTAGGGTTTGGGGATAAGTTTTGTGGTCAGGTTTTGGCCCCTCCCCATACCTTACCCAAAGATACGGGAGGTGGGGTTTGGGTAGGGGCACAGCCGTGCCACCGCCTCCCAAACTCTACCCAACACCTTTTTTAACTATCACATACAATTCTCATTTGATTTTTTAAATACGGTTTATTACACACACACACACACACTAGATTTTACAAAGAGGATTAAACCAAGAACTTTATTTTCTTGAGTATAGTTTTATTCACAAGCATTTCACTAAATCTTTAACAAGGATATAAAATTAAACATTGCTTACATAACCATCTTAATATATATATATAACCAAAGCATTGTATTTGAAATGAAAGTAATTACAAGAGAAATATTTTCATTTTTATCTCACTTTCTATTTATCAATATATTTGAAAGCCATGTGTGTTTCAACTTGGAAAGAGAGATTATTTGGCAAGTATAGAAGAAGTTTCAAAAGGTATAAAATGCACAAATAAACAAAATGGGAGATGACTAATAACTCATAAATAAAGAACAATGAGTTTCCTTTATACACAATTTATTCCATTAACATCAATAATCTTAAATGACTAATTATTTTCCTTTATCACCCAAAATATGTTTTTACTAGTTTTTAACCAACTTACAAGCCTATAAATCACTTGAATTTTTTCATTTAACCTCAAAAATGTTAATACAAACACAAACAACCAAATGTCCATATAAACACAAAGAGAAGATCCTCGATAATAGCCATAGCTACAATCTGGTTTAAAATATTAAAGAGATGTCCCAATCCCACATTTACTTGCTTTTCACAAAGTGATTTTAACGAGAATAATACAACAAGATTTACTTGTACATCTTGATTATTGATCTATTTATTGTATTGTGTTAAGTTACAGCCATTCTTGTGTTGTATTGTAATTATCTCTTTATTTTTCATACTTGCAAGTTTGTGCAATTGTTCATATTTGTCTTCGTAAAAATTGCATCTTGTGTTTTTGATAGTGGTGCATGCTTTGATCTAGTTGATTAATTCATTCTCCAATAGAAAATTTAGAATGATAAACAAACATGACAATATTTCCCCAATTTTCACTCATTTCCCCTAATTTATTTAAATTTGACCTAATTTCCCCTAAATGATGTAATTTCCCCAAATTTGACCTTATTCCCAAAAGTTGACTTAATTTGTAATTGCAACACACTTATGGTACACACTATGGTTCCATACTAATATGAATCCCTAATGTGACACACTCGACACAACTCAAATGTGACACCCTAACATGCCACACTAACACGACATATTAACAAGACACCCAAAAGTGATATACTGAAACGAAACCTAATTGTGACACAATAATGTGACATACCATCATGACAACCTAATGTGACACATTAATGCCACACCATAGAAAATAATCTAAAAATCTAGTTGCAAATGATACATGTGTTCCTTATGTAGACAAAAAAACATGCACATATTACTATTTTATTATGTAGTCGATATGTTGTTATATATACGATCTTAAGTAAGAAAATTATTCACTGGTGACACTATCTCTTATCCATCTACGTCTTTGATTGTTTTATATTGTAAATCTCTTCCAAATCTGACATTTATGTATCCACTTATGTTTAGATCACAGGGATCCCTATCTATTTATCTTCTCACCTTTTTCATCATTTATCCCAGGACACTAGTGCCCACTATGGACACTAGCACCTAGGTGTTTGTGTCCATCCTGGGTGCTTATATCCTATTTATTCCTTTTTCACATTTTGACATTTGTGTTCATACTTTTTTCTTATCCTTATCCCATGTTCATAGTTAGCCTTTTGTGTCACTAGTGTCAAAATTCAAATAAGAGATTCATATATATACACAACATACACACTATTATTCTAGTTGGAAATTCAAAAAGGGCTATCACATCTACATACTATCACTACTATCAAAGGGACTATATTTTTAGGCTGCATACACTGCATAGGAAGGGGAAGTGCTGAATTCTATACCACACATTTGCATCAAAGCTAGATATAGCTTGCTATCTTGGCATCATTGGCACGAGGGAAACCTAAGGACACTATTTCACACACAAGCACATAGAAATACATGGAGTCTGAAATGTAGTGTAGTGCTTGGTACTAAGTTCACTCATTAGGTGACCGTCGGGGTCAGTCATGACTTCACATATTGCATACTTTATTCAAAATTAATGTATTTGTGAGCCTGCATGTAGCTAGGTTTTTTTCGTCTGCAGTGTGATCGAAACCCTAAGCAGTAGTGAATTCGGATCAATAAATAAGGTATTGGTGCAAATTCCTTGAGAACTAGAAAAAGAGAATATCCTAAGGACTTACACAGACACTAGCACCTAGAAATGGACACTAGCACTGGGAACTCTTGTCCTTCTATAGGCACTCATTTTATCATATAGAACAAGGTTCCGAACTCTCAACCATCCAATATTACATCTTTTCAAGGTAGATCCAGAAATATACAATATCGACTACTTACAAACTACACACGAACCAGCCTAAGTCATTTCTCCCTCTTATTTTCCTAGATTTACATTACTTGAGTACTTATCACTCATGTATTTGATGTATATTATCATTAGTGACTCTGTAATATATATTTAATTTCAATTTATATTAAATCATTTGGTGAACCCCACTCTCATTCAAACTCTTTCCCTAGGATCCCAAACCCTCATGGCTAAAAATATGACCTATATGCACATGCAATCATTTTTTTGATAATGTTGCTACAAAATCTAAATTTTTTGACTATACCTACAATCCTCAATATGATCCAAAGGTCCTCCAACAAATCCTTGACTTCCAAAATTCTCTTCCTGTTGGTTTCCAAAGCTCTGAAATTTTTATAGTTTCCCCTGACCAAAACTTTCCCGCATGTTCTCCTTCATTTCCCATTTCCATGCATGATCCTTTATCTTCCTCTCCCTGTGCTATGGAAAATGATAGCATTAATATATATTCTTTGCTTGATGATGTACTTTCTTTTGATAACATGCATGCTAATGACCCTACTCCTGATATTGCAAATATAAATGTGGATAATGATGTTACTGATATTAGCCAAGTATAATTTGAATCTATTTCTCCAATTATTCGTACTTCTAAAAATGTTTGCAATGATTTTCATGATACCTCTAGTGTTATCACTCCTACTACTTCTTTGTATGTTGATGATAATCTTGATGAAATCCTTTCTTGTGAAAATATGACTGATAGTGACTTAGATTCTGATAATGATACTACACATGTTAATGATGATGTTTCTTCCATTAAAGTTTTTGAATGTGAATCTACACCTCCTCTTTCTTCTACTTCTAAATTTATTTCTAATGATGGCCATGTTGACACCAATCCTACTCCTAATATACCTCTCACTATGTCTCATGATCCTACACCTAGTACATCCGTAGAGATTCCACATCCATATCCTCCTCTCACATCTTCATTCCCTTCTTCCACATCCACTCCCCCTCATTAGGTCACCATGATCACCCACAATGGTAAGATTCAATCCCTCAATGTGACTCTCACTTCCTCAACCATCACTTCACCATATATCTTCTCTCTCATGCATGTTTTTGGTACTTTTCAAAATAAATTCCATACCCTTACCCACAATATTAGAGCTTATTATGCCTACATTGACAAAAATTTGCTTCGAAATATTATTCTTAAGAAGATTCACAATTTCTCTTTCCCCAAGGGTTTCATCATTCCTACTTTCTTATGTTTCGATGACACAATAAATCCCTATCTCGCATCTAAATAATTACCGATTGGCTATGGATTCTTATTCCAATGATTGATTGTTACTAAAATCCTTTCATAATAGCCTTGTTGATCATGCTCTCCAATGGTATACTCATTTACCTAATGGATTTATTAGTACTTATTATGATATGGAGGATTATTTTCTTAGATATTTTATTTCTAACAATGGTCCTAAAGTTACATATGAATGTTTGCCTTATTTTCATCAAGGAAAGAAAGAACCAATCTTATATTACATTTTACACTTTAATTCTTGCATGCATCAGTTATTGTTTCAGCCTATTGATCTAAAAATGTAATTTATCTTTTGTCATGGCTTAATTCCTCCATTAAAATAAAAGCTATTATATGACACATGTGATTCATTTACTCTTTTGTTCTATAAGGTTATTGATTTAGAAAAGGACTTAATTGTGGATCATGTTATAACACCCCTTCTACTTCTTTTATTCCTCCCTTGCCTACTAAGTCTTCCCCTCTTCCATCTATTGACCCTCCTCTATGGTCACCCTCTCCTTCTTCGTGCCAAGATCTCCCTTTCCCCCACCACATTGGCATTCACCTAAGTATTTTCCATCTCCCACCCATGAACCATTGCATTTCCCACATGTTACTAAACCACGTGATGTATTGTGTACCTTACTTGATAAGTGGCTAATTTGTCTACATTTCAATCAGCACCATCCCCCTCATCAGTTGCACCACCATTGTGACCACCCTTTCTACAATTTTCACCGCATCAATGGCCACCAAGATAATGATTTCTATGATCTCCATGATCAACTACAACAATTAGAAGATAAAGGTTTCATTTCTTTCCATCCTCACTCTCATGATTTTTATCTCTCTCCTATTCCACACAAATGCACATTCGTCATAGTTAGCTTGTCTCATTCACCTCCACTTAAGGTTATCATCCATCCACCTCCTAAGGTTATCATCCACCCACGTCCTCCAACTAACCCTCCTATAGACACATCATCTCACCCTCCTCATATTACTATTGCATCTCATTGGCTTCCTAAGCATCCAGCCTCTACACTTCCCACTGTCACATCACCTATTATTAGCACCATTTCCTTTGATATTCAATTTGGAACCTATACACATGTTGTTGTTGTTGTTTCACATGTTCTACTCTGCATTATAGACCACTCCACCTCTGCAGTAGATGACATACATTTCTAGATCATTTCCTAATGAAACACTCATGTTCTTAAGGTTCATACATGATTGTTGAGGGAATTTTTACTAAAATGAACCTCATTCTCACACTGGGAAAATATCTCTTCTCCCCCTTCATCTCCATCACACACGATTACGAACATTAGTTTACATCTTCTCATTATGAAATTATATATGCACTATTAGTTCATTATTTTATCTTATCTAAATCACGTTGCCATTTCCATTTTCTCTAACACATTACATCACATACATACATTTATATTTATCATATGTTATACCGCTCACTATTATTCACATACAATCCCTATTTAATCCATTACTTAGAAATTATTTCCACATCATAAAAAAATTCAACAATCAATAATATATATTAAATAAACCATTCCAACAATCCACATAGAATCTAAAAACTAAACAATCACTACAAAGTACAAATCATAATCATTACATCATATACAATGCACATCAATAACCAATACAACATCAACATGTGTGTGTGCGTGTGTGTGTGCGCGCGTGTGTGTGTGTGTGTGTGTGTGTGTGTGTGTGTGTGTGTGTGTGTGTGTGTGTGTGTGTGTGTGTGTGTGTGTGTTTAAGTTACAAAATAGAATCGCAGGCTTGGTTGGAGGCGGTGGAGGGTCTGAAGAAAAGGAAATTCCAACTCCGTATTAACATCTTTGAGGATGAAGATGATGGAGGGAATACTCAGAAGGATTTGGAGCATGAGAAAAACCAAGAGGATCCTGCTAGAACTTCGAGAAACCCCCAAATGTCAAAAGATAAACTAGTTTTATTTATATATGTTCTCAAACTACTTGTTTTCTTTTTGAAACCTATTATGGTCAGGTAGATGACTATTTTTTTCTCTTTCTATGGTGTGTTTTATGGACCTTCTTTCTCTTGAGTTAATCTTTTTAACTCATTATGGTCCTATGTCTCTTTTGCATATTTTTGTGTGTTATCATGATGTACTCTCTTTTGTAAGGCCTTTCAGTTGCGATCCTTTCTTTTTACCTAATCTAATAAAAACAAAATACAATCTCTAGGAAAGCCACCATCCATCAATACATCATATATCATACATCATCTATCATCCTCATTATCACTATCTACAATTGCAAGAGCTCTATAACTTGAAGCTTCGTCATTAACGCTATGCCATTAATCTCAGCCTCTATATCTCTCAAGCTATCTTCATAACACGGAAATCTTCATTTTTACTTTGCATATCAGCCATGTAACTCCACATACTATGTAAATATATCCTGAACTAGGCATCCTCCTCCTACGGCCTATCTCACTCGCTTTTCTTCTGCAAAACCTCGTCATGCTCACTCAACAAAAATGTGCATGCGATTCTTATTTGTAGCCACCAAATAAAAAAATTGGCATGTTTTCTCATAATTGTGTCTACCCATTCTATCATCCCTCCTTCCACGAGCACATATAGGGCAATATTCTCGCATCAACATGCGTATGTAGGTATCAAAAATTAGTGTTTAATAGACATCACGTGCATCCACACAATAAATATTAACCACTACACATTTTTTCATCAACTATATCAATCCATCATCAAATAAAAATAACAATGAATGATACTCACACTCCACTCTCTCCACTACTACATCATCTACCTCAGGGGTGGGTGCCTAGCCCTCCACTCCTCCAAGTTCTAGCTCACTTGCCACATATATCACCACTAGAAATAGAAACACCCATCAATGTGTTACTTACCACTAAATGTATGCCTTAGTGCACCCCACGTCATCAACTCAGTATAGGCACTATGGCCAGATTTGACACATCGGGTCCTGGATGTACTAGCTTTGCTCTTGTTAGACTTAGCCTCGACCCCGGTCACCTCACACCCCTAGTAGAGAAAAACAATATATATGGTTCTACAAGAACATCTTAAGCCATGTTGAATTGTCTAGTTACTCTCTCACTCAAAAAACTCTACTACCCTAGGAACCGGTCCTTTAACCACATGGTGTGCCGTATACACCATAACTCAACACCATCCTCCATCCATCCTCCATCCATCCTCCATAGTATCTATAAAGTCTCCACATAATGGCCTCGGGCCCATCTCGATCCATCATCGACCTATACACATTTGTTCCCATCCTCCTACTATGGGTACCCACCCACCTTGCCAAAAATATATCTCGGCATGGCCTACTCGACCCGTGGCCCACTAAGAGGCCTCAATATAGCAATATGCTCATATGCCCATACATGTAACAAACTAGTCTCTCTTATGCTACCACCATGATCCTCCTATGCAAACCTATAAAGGTCCCCTGTATAAGTGGGCTAAAAACACCATACCCATACATGTACTAATACCATGCTCCTCGATACTATGAAAAATATCATGCATCCGGTACAATATCCCAACTCCACCACCCTCCACTACCACCGATGAAGCTAGAATCACTACAATAAACTTCCACAATCATGGAACCCCAGATCTCACAATCACATTTAAGCTAATATGTATCTTGGAGTATACTCTAGACCCTATAAAATATCGTCATACCACCCTCATCTGAAGCTATAGGAATCCAATATGGCCATGATTTTTACTCTCTCTCCAACTATAGGAAACCATCGTATCCTATATACATGCTCCAAAATCACCGTCATCTCACATGTCGACAACTAGAATGTACAAGTATCTACACACCATCTCTCACAAAAATTTTTCAATAATGACATATTATGGGGTATCTCCCCCAATCTAGTATGTGTCGTATGTCGGCACAATATAATATATCCCACTCTGCATCTGATAACCCCAATCCAAGTAATGTACTCAAGTGATGGCCCACCCGAAACTCCCAGAATGTATATCTCTCTACACAACACCAAAAAGAAATAAAATCACATTATTAGAACATCATACATACTCCAAAATACCTCATAATAACAAAAATTAATCAAAATACACACATTTCACAAAATAGTGCCAAAACCCTACCTCTAGATACTAGTTCCTAGAAGCATGTTACTAGTGCCCAGCGAGTATGTCACTAGTGTCAATAAATAGGAACTAGTGTAACAAAGTACGGAAAATTCCTATCCACTTCTATCCTATTCAGAAATTCCAAACATATATTTTTACTAAAAATCATCAAAATTATTACACATACCATCTCCCCTTGGTCATCTACAAAGCTATGGCCGTTGTCATTCTCTCGAACCTCGTCAAACTATTCGCTTTAAAATGTGGCATCCTCACATATCAAAACTCCAAATATCAATTACTCTCGGTAAAAATGAAATTACTAATCACTTTTTCACTATTACTATATATAGTCATCTGAATTTACTAGTTACTATAGTTACTATTTTCCACAATTCTTGCAACTAATACATGTCACATGGTTTCAATAATATCTTAAGCATCATTACTCTAGTTTTCTTCTTGTTTGCATCATAAAAATTGTTGTCTCCTCTATCACCGTATTATGCAACTTTCGCAATCTCATATTCTAATCTAGCACATATAATAATTAATATACATGTAGACTTTGTCCACATTACTACTTTTTCTACAATGTATTTCATTTAGTATTACAAATTTTTACATCTTTACTTTCAACTCAGTGCTCACTTCTACACCCTTCACCCTTTCTCCAAAAGGGGGATACAATCAGGATCATCTTACAATCACTCTCAGGATACAAAACCATCAATCGACATTCACAATGTTTTATCATCACAAATTTCTCCGATCTCATTTAAACATGGCTAGAATTATTCTATACGATAGTCAATACTTTCTATTATTCTCCCCAACCTAATCTAGGGGAAAGGAAAACCTCTCTATGATTAATCTTATAAATACATTTCATTTAATCAACTACTATCTCTCAAATTAATCAATTAATATAATGATCATAGTTACTATTTCTCTTAGATGACCTAACTTGGGAGCCGCATTACACTACCATCACTTCCAGATGACCTAACTTGGAATCCATCTAGCATTAATCATATTGGAACACATGTTACTATAGGATTGGGATAAATGATACATCATTTCCTCTCCTATACCACTCCCCGTGTGGGTTCTTCAATCATGAATAAACAACCTACAATAAGAACTAATCTGGGATAATCGAGCTAAAAAGGGAACAAATTCATTCTTTATCCTTCTTCGTAATGGTGGGACCTTTTAGGGAGGCGTAGTGGAAGGAGAGAAAATCATACCTCTCTCCCCAACACTCTTCCTCTAGTAAAAGGATACCAAAATCCTCCCATTATCAAAAAAATTAGGTTGGGAATTGATCACTCCCTACCCCCATCTATCTCCTTTGACAAACAATCCAACATCTCCAATGACATCATGACTATTTCTCCAAGTTGCTCCTTATGATAGTTTGTTATCTCCTCTTACACCACATGGGTCAAAACATTGATCCATGGTTCACCACACTACAATCTCCTATATTTTACGTGCACTTTGTAATATGGCTTCTCCGGACTCTATATAGGTATGTTCCTTACTTCCTTTACACTACTTGAATTTCATTCAAATAGAATAAGGGGGATGTAGACACAAAATCATGCACATATTACTATTTTACTATGTCATCAGTATGTTTTTATATGCATGGATCTTAAGTAAGAAAAGTATTCATTGGTGACACTATCTCTTGTCCATCTACGTCTTTGATGTTTTCTACTGTAACTCTCTTCCACATCTATCATTTATGTATCCACTTCTGGTCAGGTCACAAGGATCCTTATTTATTTGTCTTCTCACATTTTTCATCATTTATCCCAGGACACTAGCACCCACTATGGACACTAACGCTCAGCACTTGTTTCCATCCTGGTGCTTCTTTCCTATTTATTCCTTTTTCACATTTTTACATTTTTGGTCGGCCTTTTTACTTTTCTTATCCTTATCCCGTGTTCATAGTTTTCCTTTTGTGTCACTAGTGTTGAAATTCAAATAAGAGATTCATATATATATATATATATATAAGAGATGCACACTATTATTCTGGATGGCAATTCAAAAGGGACTATCACATCTACATACTATCACTACTATCAAAGGGACTACATTTTTGGGCTACATACACTACATAGGAAGGGGAAGTACTAAATTCTATACCATGCATTTGCATTAAATATAGGTATATCCCGCTATTTTGGTGTCATTGGCATGAGGGAAACCTAAAGACACTATTTCACACACAAGCAAAAAAACTACATGGAGTCTGAAATTTAGTGTAGTGCTCGGTACTAATTTCACTCATCGGGTGACCATCGAGATCATTCTAACGTCACATATTACATATTTCATTTAGATATAATGTGTTTGTGAGCCTGTGTGGGTAGCTAAGGTTTGTTTTGTAGGTTATAGGTGTGTTCAAAACCATAACAATGAAGTTTAAGTGATAAAGAAGGTATTGGAGAGAAGACCCTCGGACTCGAAAAATAGTAGATCCTGAAGACTTACACAAACACTAGCACCCAAAAATTGACACTAACACCTAGGTGCTCCTTTCCTCCTATGGGAACTCATGTACTACATAGAAAAGAGTTCTAGAAATCTCATCTAGCCATTGTTACATCATTTCCAGTAAACTCTAGGAGATACACAAATCCGAAAACTTCCAAACTACACAGGAACTAGCTAAGTTATTTATCCCTCTTATTTTCTTAGAATTTACATTGCTTAAGTACTTAGCTCTTATATATTTATGATATATTACCATTAGTTACTCTGCAATATAGATTTAATTTCATTGTATATTAAATCACCTTTTCTTCCTCCTCTAAATGATATTGTATCTACCCTTATACAAACTTTCATTGCAAATCTTGTTAGTGTTCTTTCTCCCTCCTTGAAACAAGATGTCTTAGATGTTTGTGAATAAAATGTTGTTACAAATGATGTGTTTATTTCTACTATTTATTTTCAAAAAGTATATTTTACATAATGGTGTTATTATTTCCTCTTCTTCTTCTCATGCTAAGGAATTTTTGATAAGGGTGTCTAAGCTTCCATTCCTTTTGATTCTTCTCATAGTCCTCCTAGTGCCAATGCAACTTCCCCATTAGCTAGCCAAAATATTCAACTCAAACCCAATAAATTCCTTATGGCTACATATAATAGCAAGGTCCAACCACTCAATGAGCCTCTTAATGTTTGTTTTATTCCCTCACATGAATTCCTCTCTCATGCATGTTATAGGTGAATTAAAAAATCATGTTCATAAGCTTACCCTTGAAATTAAGGCATATTATGTTAGTCTCGATCATGATTTCATTTATGGAAATCATATTCACAAGAATATATACAATCATGCCTTTCTTAAAGGTTTTACAATGGGTAACCTTTATATACATCTTATGGCTTTCCAAGTAGCAATGGCTTCACATCCCAATGATAGGTTTCTCCTCAAAGCATTCCCTAGTAGTCTCACAAGCATTGCATTAGATTGGTTGCATCATTTTCCTTGTGGATCTATGTGTACTTTTCTTGACATGGAAGAAGCATTTCTTAGGTGTTTTATCTTTAATAATGGACCTAAGGTTACATATGATTGTAGGAAATATTGAATCTGTTAGTGATTATATCTTACATTTCAAATCTTACATGTATCATTTACTATATCAACCTATTGATTTAGAAATGCAATATATATTTTGTCGTGGCTTGATCTTTCCTCTTAAGAAAAATTTATTGTATGACACATGTGAATCTTTTACAACACTTTGTCTTTGAGTTATGGACTTAGAATAGGAGATACTTAATCAACACTTTTTACACCCACACATGACACATCTACCACTCCCTCACATCCACTCACTTTACCCAATCAAGGACCATTCATTGGAACTATTACAATAGCTTCACATTCTTCATCCCCCTATACACATGAGGTCAAGGTACTTCATTGTGGTGATACATCTCATCAAAATCCATCTCCATATAGAAAACCATTGTGGTTTATTCCTCCTCCTAAGAAAGAACCCTTATAATTTTCTCATTCTATTAGGCCACATGATATCTTACACACACTAATTGACAATTATTTATTGTGGTTACCTTCTAATGAGCACCACCCTCATCATCAGCTGCAATGGAATCATAATCAACCTTTCTAAAACTTCCATAGGATAATTCGGCATCAAGAAAGTGATTTTTGTGCACTTAATCATAAGCTCAAGTCACTCAAAAATAAGGATATCATCTCCAATCAAACACGACATCCTAGTTTATCATGCTCTCCTATGTCATGACATCATTCACTGGAATATGTAATCTTGCATGATCATCATCTTACTAATAAGATGATTTTACAGATTCCTTTGTTATATTAAACCCCATAACAAGAGATGAATGCATAACCTACTACTAAGGATAAGCTTAAATGGGTCATAAAATAACAACACATTATATTATAAGACCTTGACATTAACAATGTTGCTACTACTACTCTTCCATCATCATTAGGAGTTTCTTCTTCACATGTATCTTCTTTAATATCACTCGAGTTGTGCATAATCACTCATTGCCTCACCTCTTGATAGATTCTATTCTTAGTTCATGAACCTTTATATGTAGGTCAATTTTCACAATTCATCATTGGCATGATAAAAAAACCCTTCCTTCTACTTACGTAATAGGTTTCTATGACTCTCTTATTATGTTCTAATGATTGGACCTACTCTAACTTGCCCATGGGGAGTATCCAATTCCCCATTGTTTCTTGATTACAAACTCTATTTCTAAGTTCAACTTAAATGTTGAGGGGTAGATACACACCCAAACCTTATGTTGTACACACACACACACACACACACACACACACACACACACACACACACACACACACACTAGGTGCAACCTTGTTTTTCCACCTTTGTTACTATAATTCATAAATAACACTAAAAATCTAGATATTTCACCCTGGGTCCATTCTTGGATCACCCTTAATTATCTTTGAAGAATATATTTTCATATATATCCTTAGGGGGGCTAAAAATACAAAAACATTAAAGCATGCTAAATATTCAAAAAACATTCAAAAATATTTACATCACTCTTGTTTGGTTATTTCTATTACATGCTTATATTATTCATGTTGCACATTACTTATCATGTTAGCTTGATACATAATATGTTATATCATTTTTCTATATACATGTGTGTCCAAATGGTACATTGAGGTGAATAAAAGCTATATATAGATTGTTACATGATGTAGAATTCTTAACATTGCTCTCTACTAGTTATTCCACAAAACCTAAGGGCATCCAATTTACACTTTCTCACATATAAGTGTTATTATTCCAATATTTACTACTTTAATTAATTTTACCTCATTCACTCAATACATACATCATGTCACACTATTTATTACTCTAACATATTAATGATATCTTCATATATAGTATCCATTTTTCAGGTTACTTCCAAACCAAAATCATCTTCATCCTATGGCTTGTTTCTTGTTTTCTATGTGCTTTGACTTGTTTATGGGAAATTCCCTATGTTATTTGTTTTTGTTACTTATTTATTGGCCTTGAGTCCCCGATTGTATTGTGACATCCTAAGTAGTTTCCTATGTATGCAAAATCTTATTTTCCATGTTACTCTATTTGTATGCCCTTGCATGCCTTTTCTTACATCTATTACATTGTTTCTCTATTTATTTCAACTAACAATTTGCTAATTTTTCTACTATACTAATATGCACGCACCATGGTAATACACCATCCACACTCCCTTATTTTCACCTACAAGAATATTATACAACATGTGCACTTAACTTATGGGTCCTCTCATTTGGGCCTTGTTCATATTGGTCTATCCCACCCACCCCAAACAAGGGGGAATAATCATATGATATCTCACCCTCATAGAAGTTCAAATCAGGAAATATAATAACATGGTATAAAATTAGAAAATTCATATGTTCAAAAATGTATTAGAATAAACTTGGGTAAGAAAACATAAAGGGGCCAAACCGTACATAAAATACTATAGCATCCAAACATTATGGCCTATCCATATGCTTCCATCCTAAGGGGAAATTCAATAGTTTTGTATTCTTATTTTTATACTCAAATTCCTAGGTACATTGGAACTTCACTCACACATGTCGAGCACTCACCCAAAGCACACAAAGCCTATAAGGTCCCTCTATTGTAACATCTTTTCCAGATGTTAGCATGCATATTCATATAATCCATAACCATATCTAATAATTAAGTGCAAAACATAAACCAGAACACAACCATAGTACATAATGAATCAAATAAGGATCAAGATCAAATTTATCATAAAATAACCATGAATAGAGACATCAACAACCAATATCCATCCACAAAAATCCATTATATTAACTCATCACAAAACAATAGTTGAATACATCACAATATTGTCATAAGTCATGAGTGCAAAATTATACAAGCAACATAACTCTAATACAAATCATAACTCAGAATTCATACCTATAAAACCATGCAAATCAATACATATATATATGGGTGGGGACTTTCCCTTCACCACCCATGCACTCTCAAAATAAGCCACATGCTTAAAATAGCCATACATGTATACAAATATAACTACAAAGCATGTAAGCTTCACTAATAATATATTATCTCTATAAATAAACCCCGATCTAATCCTATTATTAGCTCAAACTCTGCATGTCTCTTGATCTTCCACTTGCTCCCAAAATAGACTTTTCTTAGCCACAAATTCTTATGCTTTGATCACTTTATGTGCTCTGCACTCCATCCTATTTTTATACTATTCCAAGCAAAATGGCTAGGTCTTGAACTTTCTCCCTCTCTGGGTGTGAAACCTCAAGGAACAATTTTGTAAATGTTTCGTGCCTATCCACGTGCCCTCTTCTTTCATTCCACTATCATATGTGCCTTTGATACTTAGGAATTTTTTTCCAATCCCAACATTACCCCACACTAATAATATTGCCACCCTCGCAATAAGGTTGTTCACTTATCTCCCCAAAGAATCAAATAATAAAGAATGACCTAAAAGAATAAAATAATGATCAATGAAAATATTAGATGAATTTCCATCGTGCTTACTCTTATGTTGGTAAAATGAGTTTAGGGAAATATTTCTTAATGTCATCCTCCAACTCATTCCAATCACTTAGCCCCTTCTTAACCTATGTGGGGACATCACCCAGTACTTTTTCCATTTCCTTCAGGGTCATATCTTCACCCTTATGCTTTAACTCCCTTATCACTCTAGCTAACCCTGAAATCATACCATCCATATAATCCATTCTCCTTGCAATCAGTGTACCCATATCCTTTAACTTATCTTCGTGGGCATCCCTGGATTCTTTAAGAACATCGATATTCTTTTCTATTAGTGCCAACCTCTCCTCTATGCCCATAGTTTCATTGTTCTTTGCTGCAAGTACATAATTTTCCTCTTGTAGAGTCCTCGTTCTAAGGATATGTTTAGGATCCTCACACATCTTCAATGCCAACCCTACCTTCTACAATTCTTCCTTCGGCATCTATGGTATGGAATCATTTTCTATAATTTGGTGCACAATTATGTTTTTGTTCTTTCCTTCTTAGTTACAACATCTTCCTTCAACTCTACCTGTCTTCTTTGCTAACTTCTTCTTAATTAGAAGGTTAACACATTCTGTAAAAGTGCAAGGATGATTAATATGTTTTCTTTGTCTACTCATCAATGTCTAGATGTGTGTCTATAATTTCTTTCCCTCATTCTACCGTAAAATCCATAATCTCCTTTCACTTCTCCTTGTCTTTTTTATGTGCCTCATAAAATTTCTCATCTTGTTCCTTCATATTCTTGTTATCTTCCAACAATAACCTGAGTGCAACCGATTTATCTAAGTTTATGCACTCTACTTATGATGTCATTTTATTCAAGGCATTACTTTCTTGTTCATCTGTAAATTTTGTTGGCTTGACATTCATGTGTGAGGCATGTGCCCCCTTATTCATCTTTCTATAGACACATGCTTCCTCTTTCACATCAAATTTAGGATCATCAATGTGATTCTACATGTTCCAAGATAGTTTTTTCAATGTGTGCATATTTGCACCCTATGGGTCCATCAATTCCCACCCATAAAGATTTGTAGGATCCAATGTACTTTGGAACTGACACGAATAATTTTATAAGGGTCAATAACGAAACCCAACTCGACGTCTTATACATCCCTTCTTCCTTATGCCTCTTGGACCATCTTCTCGTAGGTATATGCCCTTCCACAACATGACATGGGAATTCTCTTGTCACCTCCAATTGTTCCTTAGTAGGCTCACTTGATGGTTCACATATACTCTTTTATTTATCCTCCTCTTCACCCGTAAGGTCTTTCTCTCCTTTGCGCTCATCATGCACATCTATATCAATATGAATTTCTTATTTTCTATGCTCCTCTTCTTCTATGTCAAAAATAGGTTCATTTTGTACAATGTGTGCGAGTCTCACCTAAAATTTCTTCCTCGCCTTATTTTATGGGCATATAATTGCGCCTCTTCTTCATTGCTTGCTCTACTAGACTTGGTTTTAGGAGAGATGTTCTAGGTGATCTCCTCGGTGGTTTTTAGGGTCTCATGCTTGTACTCTATGTTCGGTTCTCTTTAGCACTCTCCTAAAACCTTGGTATTCAAGGCCCTCACCTTTCTTTGTCTCACCAAATTCCTCCTTATCTCTTACTTCATCTTTAGGAGTGGAAGTAATCTCACATTCCCTCATGTGTCCTATTGTGGGCTTCCTCCATGTACCATGATCTAACCCACCACTATCTTCCTTCAACTCCTCCTCTTCCTCTAAATCTTCCTCGTCTATGAGAGGAGGGTTGGGTTCATCATCCTGCAAGGTACCCACAATATGCTTTCACCTAGGTAATTCGGGTACCTTGAACTCATTCTCAATATGTTTCCCATCAACTAGTCCGGGTTTAAGGTAAATGTATACCTTAATTGTGTAAATTTTCCCAACTACTAAACTCATGGAGCTGATATTTACATCATTAGATATCAACTTTTCTATATAAGTGGACTTACATGGATATACATATGTCTTCCAGATCATATGATAATCATAGTCCACCTTGTTTGCATCAAACCTTAATCTGTGCGTGTTGGAGAATCTATTCACATAAACTTGAAAATAGTACACAATGAAAGCATAGGGGAGCTTACACCAAGGGCTCCAAGTACCATCCTTCATTCTGAAATGGCCAATGCAGTAATGTTGGAAGATTACAAATTGTTCCTACTTATCCAACATAGTAGGGAGGTCCTTTGGTATTCTCCACTTGTGCTCAATATCCTTGTACATGCGCCTATACCAAAGTGACCTTTTATCCTCGAAACTTCCCAATTTTTCCTTTTTCCCATCAGGCACCCCAATCCCCAAAAAAACAATAAACAATAGAATAACAAACAAAACTTATCCTATCACCTTGGTGCACTTCTTTAATTATAGTCCGAGAAAAAATGAAAACAAGTTATACACTACTCCCTCGGACATATTCTTAGTAATATGGATCTGTCATCACCAATCCGGCACTACTATGATAATTCTTCACTAGGAACTCCTCGTGTTTATGATTATTTACTAATGCACAGACCTTTAGTTTGGTGGATGTAATCTGAAACAAAACAACAACCGAACACAAGAATACCATCGACTATGATAAGACGGAATGATGACAGATCTGAAATATCAAAGTAAATTATAATATTAACATGAAATTGTTACAATCTCACCCATAAGGTACTTCAGCAAGACTATGGGAGAAACTTTACAATTACACCTCTTAATGGCTTCTTCAACACACCTTTAAACTGATGGCTTCCTTCGCACACTTCCTACAATATTTCTCACTACTTCCTTCTATGCTAAATGAGGGGGGTGGCCTCTCTATTTATAGAACTTCCAGGCTTATCCATCCTATCTCTAAGATAGGATAAGAAATCCACTCTGACGAATCATATTCCATACCTTAACTCTTATCTGTACATGTAAGCTTATCTCTTAAGATAAGATAAACCTTATCATTTTACATGGGTTCCACATTTTTAGAATTTTTACAAATAAAATACACAAAATATTTATGACCTCACTCCTTGTCCTTATTACCAATATAATATTTCTAATTCCTAATCATGTAGACCCTACTTCTCTAATTACCCAAACTTTGACATTTTAACATTACCGGACCACTTACGACAAATATTTACTTTTTACAACATTCCTATTGTACTTTGACTGTTACCGTACTCCACATTATTGGCGACACCGTACTGACGGCGCCGTTATCTTCTATCAGACGCTACTACTAATTATACTTAACAACATCCTATTCCTAATACATACATTAATGAAATAGAAATTATGGAGGAAAATTTTAGTGTCGACATCTTCCCCCTTCCTAGCTTCTACTCCGTCCTCGAAGTAGACTCTTCTGGTGCTTGGAAAATCTTCAACTTGTCATGGTTGACCCATTTCGTAATGGGAGTGCCATCCAATTCCTCTAGTCGGTACGTACCATTTTCATGCACAGCTACTATTTTGTAGGGCCCCATCCATTTTGGAAGAAATTTTCTCTGTCTTCTTTTTTTGTATCTGGAATCATATACTAGAACCAAGTCATTCACTTGAAATGGAGACCACCGGATCTTTTGATCAAAGTACTCCTTCTGCTTCATTTTCTTCTTATGGCTTGTATCCTTTGCTATTTCCCTCATTTCCTCTAGCAAATGAAGATGTACCAACCTTTCTTTTACTGAATCACTTTCATCCATCCTTTCATTTTTCATAACTCTCACAGTGGGAATATCAAACTCAATAGGAAGAACTAGATCAATGCCATAGGCCAACTAAAATGGGGAGTATCCTATTGCTGACTTTGATGTTGCCCTATATGCCCACAATGCTGCATGAATCCTCTTATCCCATTTATGTACCTGCAAGGCTGCATCTTTTGCTAGAATTTGACACAACACAAAATTTGTTCGTTCCACCTATCCATTTGTGCTTGGCTTGTATGTTGTTGCCTTCCTGTGCTTAATAGAAAAATTATTGACTAGGGCTTCTACCACCTCATTAATGAAGTGGCTTCCTTGATCTGTTACAATTTCTAATGGACAACCAAATCTGGTGACAATACGTTCATATATGAACCTTGCCACTTCATCCATAGAAGCTGTCTTCAATGGCCTAGCTTCAACCCACTTGGTTAAATAATCTGTGGCAACTACAATATACTTATTTTGGCATGATGTAGTTAGAAGTGGACCTACAATGTCTATTCCCCACTTTTCAAAGGGACCAAGGGGAAGAATAGGACATAATGGAGCTGATGAAGTCTTACGGTTACCATGTGTTTGACAAATATCACATGTCTTACAATAATTATAACAATCTTTAAAAAGAGTGGGCGGTGATAACTGCATCCAATATCCTTCTTGTTGTAAGTTGTCCAGAGAAGTGCCCTCCACATGTACCATTGTGGAATTCTTCTAGCAGCTCCTTTCCTTGATCACGTCCAACTTCCCTCTTGTACTGTCCATCAGGTCCTATTTGAAATAATACTTCATGCAGAATAGAATATGGACGACTGGCTTGAGTAATCTTTCTCTTAGTCTTTACATTGGCACCATCAGGAAACTTGAATTCATTCGATAATTCCAAATATCTATGTATTCACTAGGGATTGTGTCAAGGGAGAACAATGCTTTGCATCGGAAAATCATCATCATAAGATGATCCTAAACCATCATAGGCTTGAGAGAGTGCATCTGCATTGACATTCTTCTTTCTGGCCTATCTATAATATCAAATTCAAATTCTTGTAGAAAAATTATCCATCTTTCTATTCTCCCGATGGGTTAGGCTTATTGACAATATATTTGAGCCTCGATGATCTATTACAACTATAAATTTCTGCCCTAGCAAGTAATTTCTAAACTTCTTTGATAAAAATGATAGCCAGCCTCTTTTTCGATTCTGGTATAGTTTATCTCAAGCCTTTGCTCATTTGTCTGCTCCCAAAGTAAATTGGATGTTCATTCCCATTTTCATCCTTTTGGCTCAAAGTACTACCTAGTGCTGCATCTGAGGCATCAGTGTACACAATGAATGGCTTGCTCCAATCTAGATTCTTCAAAACAGGTGAAGACACCAGGGCTTCCTTCAGTTGTCCAAAAGCTTCATGCGCCTTGTTTCCTGGTTCATAAGCAACATCCTTCTTCAAGAACTGGGTTAGTGGCTGTGCAATCTTTGAGAAATTCTTGATGAACCTTCTATAGTAACCCACATGGCCTAAAAATGATCTCAACTTACTTCTATTCATAGGAAATGGTAAATCTTTGATTTTTGAAACTTTATCAGGATCAGTACCAATACCATCTCTGGATACAACATGCCCTAACAAAATGCCTTTAGAACATCCAAAGACACACTTTGTAGGGTTTAGTGAGGCTTGTGCTTCATCTAACCTTTGAAATGCTATCTCCATCTGGTGCAGGTGGTCCAACTTGCTCCCATAGATGCAAAAATCATCCAGAAATACTCTGATGAAGGTCCCAATGTAGGGTTCGAACACCCTATTCATCAAACACTGGAATGTTCTTTGGAGCATTACACAACCCAAAAGGCATAACTTTATAAGCAAATGTTCCCCAAGGAGTGGTGAACGTGGTCTTTAGCTGATCTTTCTCTGCTATACGAACTTGGTTGTAACCTTATATCCATCAACAAAACTATAGCACTCTGCCCATTTACTTCGTCCCAAGATCTGATCTCGAAAATGGAAGAGGGTAATGATCCTTCTTTGTTGCCTTATTGAGCTTCCTGTAATCAACACAAATGCGTAGCTTCCCATTCTTTTATTGAGATCAAAATGGGAGAAACCCATTCTCGAATTCTCCACAAAAAATATGAATCCTGCATCAAGCAACTTATCTATTTCTTCTTTTACGAGTCTTAGAAAAATTAGGATTTGTTCTATATGGCATTTGCTTTATGGGCTTAGCACCATCTACTAGCTCAATACAATGTTCTACCCAAATTACTTGACGGAGTTCCTTGTAATCAAAAGTGAATATGTGTATGTACCTTCGAAAGAGCTGCGGTAGGATTCCTTCTCACTCTCCATCACAAAGATCACCAATCTTTATTTGTTGGAGATGATCATCAATTTCTTCTTCAAATAATTTTATGGGGTCATGAGTTGGTGTGACTGGAAGGATATCCATGACTGAAACATCAACCTAACTTTCTTCATCTTCAGTATCCACTTCACTGGTACTAGAGTAATCAGAGGATGTCCAATCATCAGTTTCATCACTTGAATCCACAGGTTCTGCCTTATGATGTCGAGGGATCACGTTTATCTTCACCCTCTCTCTACCACGTCCAAGTGTCATGAAACCTTCATTCCAGTAGTTTCTTGCATGAACTCTCCTTAGCCATGGTCTTCCTAGCAGCATTGGGTATGCAACAGTACCATTTTTCATCACCTGAAAGTCTACCACACATACAACACCCATAACAGATATTGCCACATTTGAAACTACACCTTCTGGTTTAGTTTTTCCCTTATTTAATGACCTTAACATAAGTGTTGAAGGGCGATCAATTTTAAACCCAACATATTCATTACAGACTCGGTCATTACATTAACTGCAGCACCTCCATCAACTAAGACATCATGAATTGAAATACCATTACATAATACCTCAGCTTGTGGAGCATAGGGATCTGCCTCTGCCTCCAAAACAGGGACCTCAACCTCCTTCCTTCTTCGAGCATTGAGTCCACCTCGCAACTCCCCTCTTCTCGAAGACATAGCCAAGAGCTAACCATATGTAATATTTACAGGCCTTTTGGATAGATCTTCCAAGATGGAGTATGGTCCTTGCCCCTGTGAAATCAGAAAATCCTGCACACCCAACTTTCTTCTCCTATGTTTCTTACTAGTTTCTCCTTTCATCTTCTTAGGATCAGTTCCATCTTGATTATCTTTTTCTTTCTTTTTTTTTGTTACAAACACATCTACTTCATTATTTCTACTCTTATCTACTACATCAAGAGAATTCATAGGTGCTTTTCCTTTATCATTATCTCTTGTACCAGATGTAGAAGCTCTATCTGGACAATTATACTTATAATGACCCTTTTTATAACAACCATAACAAACAACTTCAGAAATATTTCTTTTTGGACCTCTATCTTCTCCCTGAGAACTAAATTCCTTTCCTTGAAGAAGATTAATAGTTAACTGACCCATCTTTCTAAGCATATCTTCATACTCAGTAGATGTACTAGGAGAAATATTTGTGCTCACTGGGAGTGGTTGTGGATTCTGGACCAAAGGTGCTAGTGTAGGCTCTACTTTAACAACAATTTCTTTGGGCTCCTCTTCCATGCTTTCTTCTTGCCTTCTTGCAATATCCTTTGCTTATTCAATGGTAGCTGGGCGGTCATACTTCACTCGTTGTCTGATCTCTGGCTTCATCCCAAGAATGAAGTGCTTACAGAGGAGATTATCCATGCCATTCATCAACCCATCCGCTAGTCCTTCCTTCCGGATCTGGGCATCGAGCTTCCTCCTTAGCTCTAGAACACGAGCATGATAATCCCTTATCTTCTCCTTCTCTCCTTGGGATAGCTTTGTGATCTCGATCATGAGATCTGCATATTTCATTGTTCACCAAATTCTTCAAGAAAACTTTCAGTTAATAAATCCCATGAATTTTTCACATTATCACCTAGTGTTTCAAACCACCTAAGTGTTGAACCATCCAAAAAGGTAGGAAAAAATTCAGTCCATTGTTCCCTTCTTATGAGGCCATTACAAATACAAGATCATTTAAACTCTTGAATGAAAGAAGAAGCATCTTCATTAGATTGAGCTGAAAAAATAGGAATCTTTCCCATTTTCAAAAGTAACCACCGTGAAATACCAACCCACAAGTACAATCAACAAGACTTATGTGCACAAATAATTGGAATTACTATAGAAATGACCACGGTAAACTATGGTAAAACTTGACTTACTACGGTAAAAACTGATTTTACTGTGGTAAACACTATTCACGGTAAAAAGTGAAGTTACTGCGGTAAATACTATTCACGGTAAAAAGTGAATTTACTGTGATAAATACTATTCATAGCAAAAATGACTTAATCATGATAACTACTATTCACGGTAAAAATGACTTTACCATGGTAACTACTATGCACGGTAAAAAACAAGGTTACCCTCGATTGATTTTTGACTAAGTGGGAATATCTCTCCGAGAAAATCCACCAACGAGGAATGGTCCTGAAGAACGGAACCAAAATGTCATCACCAATCCGCACTATGATAATTCGTCACCGAGAACTCCTCGTCTATGATTATTTACTAATGCACAAACCTTTAGTTTGGTGGATGTAATCTGAAACAAAACAACAACCGAACACAAGAATACCATCGACTATGATAAGACGGAATGATGACAAATCTGAAATATCAAAGTAAATTATAATATTAACATGAAATTGTTACAATCTCACCCATAAGGTACTTCAACAAGACTATGGGAGAAACTTTACAATTACACCTCCCGATGGCTTCTTCAACACACCTTTAACTGATGGCTTCCTTTGCACACTTCCTACAATATTTCTCACTACTTCTTTCTATGCTAAATGAGGGGGGTGGCCTCTCTATTTATAGAACTTCCAGGCTTATCCATCCTATCTCTAAGATAGGATAATAAATCCACTCTGACGAATCATATTCCATACCTTAACTCTTATCTGTACATGTAAGCTTATCTCTTAAGATAAGATAAACCTTATCATTTTACATGGGTTCCACATTTTTAGACTTTTTACAAATAAAATACACAAAATATTTATGACCTCACTCCTTGTCCTTATTACCAATATAATATTTCTAATTCCTAATCATGTAGACCCTACTTCTCTAATTACCCAAACTTTGACATTTTAACATTACCGGACTACTTACGACAAATATTTACTTTTTACAACATTCCTATTGTACTTTGACTGTTACCGTACTCCACATTATTGGTGACACCGTACTGACGGCACCGTTATCTTCTATCAGATGCTACTACTAATTATACTTAACAACATCCTATTCCTAATACATACATTAATGAAATAGAAATTATGGAGGAAAATTTTAGTGTCGACAGATCCACTTCTTATTTACATGGATCCAGTGCTCCTAGTTATTCAACTTAGTGAGGAGGTGCAAAATAGCCCAGATCATAGGGTGATATTCTAGCTTGTCAATATCCATAGCATGTCCTCCCCTTGCATATGCCAATCCAACAGAAGTTACTTCTACACCCTCATCGTCATTAAGGTCACTAGAAATCTTAGTTCCCGAACTCCTCAAACCTTTCAACCTTCTCGATCAAGGGGGTGGTGAGTTGCATCAACCACCCTGTGAAATAGAAAAATTCCTCATGGACTCGAGACATCAGTCACTGATATGATTTTCCTGGTTTACCAAAATATGGTAGTTTATGTAACTACATGACTCCAACATTCTCCAACAAATTTTGTCATGCATCGTCGTAGACAGCCATACCATTTTTGTTCGTAGATTTGTTTTTGTTATCAAGGCCTCGTCCAACTCATCCTTGTTATTTTTATTGTGATGATTTTAGTCATTCACTTTTCTCCTTCTGATATATGACTCCCAATCTAATCCCATTATTACACCTTCGGGATACTACGTCTTTGAGAATTTATTCTCGGTGCATCCTCCACTTCTACTTCTACTTCCTTATGTTTCTTTCCTCGGATAGCTGCTCCAAGTGCTCTCTTGGGTGTGATTGTGATTATAAAAATGTCTTCTTGCACTCATTTGACCTTTATACTTCAAATCCACATGTCCTAACCGTAATTCTATTTTACGAAAACCTAGCTCCGTAAACCTTCTTTCCCCACACCTTCTCATTGCTTAAATACCCTTCCAAAGGAGCTCTTTAATGGCCATGTCCTAATTTCACTAGTTCATTTCTCGTATTTGATCACCAAAGCACTTCACACTTTCTTGAAATGCCCTTCACAACTCGAACTCTTCAACATGCAAGGTAAAAATAAAATCACAAGCACCTCTTTTTATATATTTTTCTAACTTTTCACATTAATTTCTCTTCACCTACCACTATATTTATCATTAATTAAGCTTTCTATCTTTTTCCACTCTTTTCGCTACTTTTTTGCACTCTAGTTGTAACCTTCTTGCGTGCTCACTACTTCTCGGTGCATACCCCTTACGCACACCTCCATGCACAAGTACATCGACCATTGTGCCTCATGCTAAATAGTCTCTCATACTAGGACTTATCTTGCATTACACTATGCAACAATCCTTCTACACATGGTCTTCATTTTGAGAAAATTTTCCTTAAAAAAAGCTTCAATCAAAACCTGTAACATCTCTCTTCTATGCGCACTAATATTTCAAAGGAGGTTCAAGTTTTAACCCATATATGTACCTATATACCACTTATATCTGCTCCACCCCACACTAAAATTATACGTGGTCTTCTATGCATGAATCCAATAAATATTAATCAGCTCCTAGCACACAAGCGCGCTTATTACAACAAAACACTATACTAAATTAACAAAGCATAGCAATGATGAAAGGAAACACATATAAAGGGAATGCATTAAATAGAAATCTAATCTACATGGCAATAATGCCTTATTACAAACAACAAGAAGCCTTATTTATTATAGGGATTCAACTTACTCCCATTGAAGTAACAAGGAGATAAAGTGCCATTAAGTGCCTATAATCTGGCAAACACACTGAATCAAGTATCTTTGTTACAACAAAGGGTACCAACCAATGAACTTTAAATTTCCATAGGTAGTGCGTAAACTTTAAATCATATAGAAGAACCATCATGCCCACTTCAAATATTTTTCTCCTAATATACCTATCATGTCGGCCTTTTCTCTCATTTTTACGTCTTACGGCTCTATCGGAAATAGTGTGTTTCTCATCTAACTGCATTATTTTTTCTATGTGCTCCTCCACAACTTGTTCATCATCTAATCCTCATGTGCATTCAATACGTAATGATGGCATCATAAATTCAACATGTAGTACTGCCTCTACACCAAACACTAACTAAAAGGTGTAGCTTTATTCAACCTCTTGTAAGTTGTCATGTATGCCCAAAGTATAGCAAAGACTTTATCATCCTAGTCTTTCCTTCCAACATCACATATTTTTGTCAGTTTTTGTCCTAGAATCTTGTTGAAAGCTTCAATAATACCATTGTCCTATGGGTGATAGGGTGTTTTCTTATGGTGTGCCACCATAAACTCAGCTAAAATAATTCTAATGGTCTCATTCAAAAAATGAGTACCCCTATCACTTGTTAGACTCAATGGACATCCATACCTACTAATAATGTTCTCCCATAAGAATATCACCGATGTAGCTATTGTGAAATCCTTAGTAGGTTTTACTTCTTCCTACCTTGTAAGATAGTCTGTATAAGTTATAATATAGCACATGCCATTCCTATGCATGGGTGGGGAAATATGACCTACAAAGTCAATATCCCATTTCTAAAAAGGTTTAACACTTGCAATAGGCCTCAAAGGCATCTCATCTCTAGTTCTAGGCTTCCCAAATCACCGATAGTGATCACGAGGCCCTAACATATTCTTTATTATCCTTGTCTGATGTTTCCCACTAAATGCCAGCCATTGGAATCTTGCGTGCGATGACGTCCATAACATAGTGACCTCTTACAATTCCACCATGATATTATTCCATAATGGCTTCACGATCATGCTCCAGAACACACCGTGAAAAACATCATCACAGCCTATTTTATATAAATATCCTCCTATTAACTAATAATGTGTCGCACATATTGCAAGTTTCTTCTTCTCTAATGTCTTCATTCCCTCAGGTTCTTGTCTAGTGCACAAAAACTGCAATTCCTCTAAATCTATATTCGCATGGTTTAATTTGAACAACTATGCATCGGGCATGGTGTCTTTAATGTCATGTGCATCCTTGCTGAAATTAATTCTTGAGAAATGGTCAAGCCTTGAATTACTTTTTCTAGTTTAACCACAATCAGTAAACTCAAACTCCTAAAATAGTAGTATCCACCTGCAAATTCACCCTTGCAAAACAAGCTTGTTGACCAAATACTTAAGTGTCATATGATCTATAAAGAAAATAAAAGGTGTTGCCAATAAGTATTGTCTGAATTTGTGTAGCATGTAGATCATGGAAAAATCCTCATGCTCGTAGTTATGTAATTATGTTTTGTTGGAGTCAACTTCATGCTTACAAAACAAATAGGGTGATATGTAATTCCTTCATCTAGTTGCACCAACACTTTGCACCAATTACCATTCTAGAAGCATCAACATGAACGTGAAAAGGCTTATCCCAAGAAGTAAAATTTAAAATAGGTGTAATAGTCAAACTTCTCCTTCAAATTTTTGAATGCTTGTTGTTACACTTTTCCCTAGTAGAGTTTTCCCTTATCCTTGATAGTTCCTTCAAAGGCACAACAATTATTGCATATCCTTTAATGAATTTCTGTAATATCTTATATGTCCAGGAAATCTACATACTTCAATTTTATTTTTAGGTTCTTCCAAACCCAAGATCATAACTATCTTCATTGGATCTACCAACAATCCTTCTTCACAAATAATATGCCCAAGTAAAGCACAAAAATATGTTGCAAAATGCACTTCTTAATATTCGGAGAGATTCTCAACTACATGTATCTCTCAAACATCAACCTTAAATTCTCACAATGATCCTTAACCAAGCCATAAACTATCCAGTCATCCAGATATACCTATAAATATTAATGAATGAAGTCCTATAAAACATGTACAACAATGAGCAATAACATAGTTGGCATATTATTCAATCCAAAGTACATCACTATGTATCCAAAAATCCCCATTTAGTGGCAAAAGTTGTATTTTCCTGATCTTCTTTTGCTATGTGCACTTGATGATAACCTAAAAATCCATCAGTAAAATAATATATCTCGTGCCCTACAAATCCTTCCAAGATCTCCTCTATGAATGGGGTGGGGAAAGGATCAATAACACATGCATCATTCAACTCTCTTTAGTCCACTTAGATCCTTATTCTCCCATCCTTCTTAATATTGATGACCATGTGACTAGACCATTATAGAGTCCTCAATGGGCTCAATTATACTAGACTTGACCATATTATCAATTTATTTCTTTACCTTAACACACATATTAGGTTTCATACCGTAAGACATCTTCCTAATCAAGTGCGTGCCTTCTTTAATTTTTATTCGCATATCACCTAAAGAAGGGTGTACTCCTTTTAACTCATGATATCCCCACGGGAATAAGTCCCGAAATCCATGTAGGAGTTCAATGATATTAGCAACTTTGTGCTCTAACTAGTAATCATCAATAATGGCCACTTTAGGATCTGCATCTATTCCAATGTTAACCTTCTTCATTTTCATAGGCTCATGATATGTGTGCACCTTTTCATCTATTGTATCCATCACCTCACATGTACCTTCAGTGTGGTTAACATCTAGGTTATTGTCCTCGTCATTTTCATCATTTACCATGCACACCAATTTACCCTTTTCCTTTTCTTCCAAAGTGCAATCCATTTCTTCTTCCTTAGTTTCTTCTATATCAAGGAACCTCTAAATCCAGTTCTCCAAACATATCCAATAGAATTTCTTCATCTTTCATGCTATCTCGTAGTGTAAGGCACTTCATAATCTATAGTGCTTCATTGATCTAAGGCTTAGTAGAAAAGTAATCAAAATTATGAATCATACCTGAGGTCATCTCCTTCCAATTAGATATTTCTCTTATCAATTCAGCATGGACATACCATGAGCACATAGCCACCTAGGGTGGCATAGAAATTATGTACCTAGAGTGATAGTGGTAAGGCCTTTTGCTCCTCCATCCAAATTCTCACATATTCCTGGACGTCATGTGAACTTGGGGACTTCCCATGAAATTTGCATACGAGAAGGAACATTGTTTCTTAAGAACCTAGTAGAAAGGGAAATTCTCACTTCTCACCATTCTAATAGGTTGCCTCTATGTGTTTCCCATCAGCTTGTTGTTGTCCCATGTAGAGCATATACCAACATAGTACTTCTATCTCCTTCATTCTTCCACTGGGCTTCCATGACACACAAAAATACATCAGGTTTCCCTTCACCAATGTATCAATGTACCTACTTATAACTCAAACACCTAATGACACATGGCCTGATCACATGAGTAACTTTGTTCTTAATCTTGCACCCCAACTACTTCATATGTTCTATGTACCCAGTTTTCATAGGCAATACTTATGGTATCACTAATTGACCGAGCATCATCCCGAGTGTATGACTTCTTCCTTAAATGATGATTTTACCTTAGGGTCTCGATCATGTGTGCATATATCCTCTTCAAGTCCTCATCACTCAAAGGCTTAACATATGGGGCAGCCTTTACATTTCACAAAGGTATAATAATTGGCTCTTCCTTGTTCTCAAAGCTAGTGTACCCTTTGTTGAAGTGTAAATCTACATTATTAGTATAGCACTAAGGGCACCCAAGTAATGTTAGGAAGTTATCTACTTTAGTAAGCTCCAGTGTTTCAAATTCCTCAGTAAACTTGGCTCCCTAAATTGTAATAGTTACATCCTTTAATACTTTGATAGGATTAGCTCTAGTTCTATTTGTCATGTACAACACATTCTAAGAAGGCTACAATGGTGGTCTTCCCATCTGATTCCAAGCATCCAACATGAGTACATTAACTTTCACACCTATATCTATCAAAATGTTTCTCAAAATCCACCCATCTATGGCTTCATCAATGTAATATCCCTATCATACTCATGGTTATGTAGGGAAAAATTGCATGAAGAATCTATTGGAACAACAATATTGTCACACAGAAAAATAAATTGATATTGTATTCGACACATATTGAATTACAATCACAGGCTATTATATAGCCATATCAATAGGAAAACTGACTTCCTATAAAATAGGAAACTACAACACACCCGAATATATATTGTTATATATTTGTTATAACAATATATATAAAACTAACTAACCATACAATTATTTACCACAATGTAAATACTAATTCCTAACATTCCCCCCCTTAGTGTTTACATGGTAGAAAAACATCCACACTCTCAACTGCAGTATGCTCACCCCTGTGGCATGTCCAACTCTGTGACTCATGACCTTGATCCAAAAGAAAGGCTCTCTCCTTCCATGGTTTTAAACAGGCTTACCACAAACCTTGAAGTGACAGGAACCTCATCAACTATCCACCTCGTGTGGTTTTCTGGATCCTCCCACAAACCCTTTCAAGATCCATGAACTAACTTACTCTGGTGCTACTATTCACCACTATGCTTATACATCAGGGAATTATGTAGGAAACACAACATGCATATCTCAAAACTGCACAATAGAAGATATATTGAAAAAATTTCACATTACTTCCTATAAGAATCATAATGTTCTTAATTGTAGTCTCTGTCATTGATCATTGCCACTCGATCTTGAACAGCATAGAAAACTGCCACTACCACTAGAAACTTTCCTTGACTAAGATGTTTTGGGTGTAGAATGGGAATGGAACATTGGTATGTATTCCCCCCCACAATGTGAAATTCCACTCATATAGATACTGAGAAGCAAAATGCATCGAAGAACATACTCCTGAATGGATCTTGCTAGTTAGGTCTTGCTGCACATGGTCACTAATGCTAGTGAACGTATTCTTCTAGCTGACCATCTTCCAAAAAGTACGGCATTCGAGAGGACCAAGTCGGTCCAAAGGATCACCGATGAGTCATCTCGCACTCCAACACAACTCTCTTTCCAACATCCATCAAATACCACACAAAACAGGAACACTGCAAACTGAAGCACACTGAGAAAATGGAAACCACACTGAAAATCATATACTCACACCATACATATGCCACCACAGCTTCTGCGCGGCCCCGTCATTGGTGACTGATGAGAGGTCACTGTTCGACCTCCTTCCTCCGATGCCTCCTTCCTCCATCGAGATGCTACTTACTTAGTGGATTTGTCAATGAAGCTCATTTTACAATTTTGACTCAAATGACAAGACGTCGGTTTCTACCGATATTGCGCCTTTTTACAAACAATTAAAATTTTAATATAGCTAAAAGCTATTGATTAAAATTTTGACATATACTATTTTAAAATAACAAAAATACTCAAATTTCAAATAGAATCTCACACACTCATATATGACTTTTGACTAAATATACGAAACCATGAAACTTTAGACTCTTGACCTGAATCGACTTGACTGTAATTACGTAAAAACCACGAGTTATGCAAAACCATGTGCAATAGCGGTATGTGGAGGACCCAATGTAAGAATTGTAACAATGGTGGACACTTGTAACCCTAAGAATATGTTATTAATAGTAAAGAACCAAAAATGACAGATCTACATGCAACCGTGGTAATAGAGGATCAGATTCTTACTTTGCATGGCACGTATGTAATGTAGTATCCTGATGTAAACAAATCTACGAGCTCACCAACTTGTTTAAAGAAATTCTGCGCATAGAGATAGAGAATTTCGAGCTTGAGTCTAAGCTATATAAGATGTTGCGGTTGAAATCGTCCAAATCCACCAAGGATCTTGGCAATGTTAATTCAAACTAAGAATTACTGATTTGAATGGGGGACACTCGACAACTATTTAGATAGTTTTCCGAGCTTGATAGATTTGCCACCATAAATAACTCGGACTTATGTGATGGCCTCCATCTTAAAGTTTTAGATTTTCCACGAAGATTAGTTTCAAAGAGAGCTTACCACGATGAGGGATATCTGATCCAAGTCAGAGTAGTCTAATTTGGAAAATCATGGCTATCTGTGCTCGCCCAAAGACAAAATCTCAGAGGTAGCAGAACTTCAATTACCCAAGACGTGTGTAATGCCAACCCGTCGACAAATGTAGACCCGCATCCATGTCGACAAAATCTGAGTATGGACTCAATATGTAGGCATATATTTAGACACCTCCAAAAAAATATATCAGATTTCTAACATAGTCTATTGAAATACTCCTATATGATGACTTGCCAGAATCCACACAGATCCATCATCTTCCTCTTGTTCAATGATAAATTCACACCTTTTATCCTCCAGGACGTGAAGAATTCACCTTATTTCTATGCAGCACGTCTGCAACCGATTGATGGACAACATTTTTCAATGAGAAATGACTCTCATTTGGACACAACCTCAGACCTCTGATCACTCTGATACCAAATATTGGGACAACAATATTGTCACACAGAAAAAATAAATTGATATTGTATTCGACACATATTGAATTACAATCACAGGCTATTATATAGCCATATCAATAGGAAAACTGACTTCCTATAAAATAGGAAACTACAACACACCCGAATATATATTGTTATATATTTGTTATAACAATATATATAAAACTAACTAACCATACAATTATTTACCACAATGTAAATACTAATTCCTAACAGAATCTACCTCTTGCACCCATTACCTGTGCATGGTATCTTTTCTCTCAACCATTCTCCTAACAAAGGGATTATATTCTCCTGGCATAACATTTTATAGACTTCCTTCAAATCATCTACATCCTTCTGTGGGAGTTAAAATTTCTTTGATCATTCCATCACATGCACATGCTCCTTCAAGCTCTGAATCTCTCCTTACAAATCCTTGATAACATCCATAGTCTCATGGTAAACCTCCTTCTAATGTGCAGCATTAGGGTACTTGGAATTTATCACTTCTTGCTTTGTTATAGTCAATTTATACTTTTACGTTCATGTGCATGCACAACCTCAGTGTTTGTAGTAACTAAAATAGGTAACTCATGAGTAGGTTCTACCTTCGACATCCATTGATCTTGAAATGCATTATGTACCTTAATCATTCCTATGCTCTCGTCTTACTTGTGTTGATTTATCATGTGCTCATATAAATTAGGGCATTATTCAAACTTGTGTTGTTTTCCACACCTTAAGCAAACTACATCTAGAGGGCACTCATACTGATAGTGATCAGGAGATCCACAAGTATAACAAGTTCCTCTAGGAAATACTCCTCAATCACCACCATGACCTCGACCTCTATAACATCCATGAAAACCTTTGTTTCTAGTATCCCCATTATTGTGCCCTTCATTATGCGGTTTTCCTATTCCTTAAATCCACTTCCCACACCAATCGGCATACACCACTCTCAATAGCCTCATGAATATGATTAATTAACCTATAATCATAGGTATCATGAGTATGAGTTTTGCAAATTTTACAATACATAGAGATATTCTTCCGGATCACACGCTGTAAGAGGGGACATCTTCTCACATCATGGTCCAAATTACAAATCTCACAATCCACGAATATGGTTTACATTAACTTATGAGGGAAGCTATCCTTAGTATGTCCTTCAACCTCATAATTTGTACACCATATTCCACTATATGTCTCATGAGCTGAATTAGAAAATAGCTTCAAATTATTTCACCATAGCTGCAATATGTGCCTCTAAAAATGGACTTACTCTAGTGTCCACACTCCCCGACCACCTTAGTGCACAATGTTTCTTCTAAATCATCATGTAGATCTACAAATGTTTTATGAGAGAGTGCCCTTCTGAATGGATTTAATAACCCACCAAAAACCATTGTGCATGTTGACTAGGGTGTATGTCATAAGACAAATTTGATAACAAATTTTTAAAATATGCATCGTACTCCTTGACACTCTTAGATAAGCAATGTTTAATTTCCTTAAGTGTGCTAATGATTTTTGCTCAAACTCAGGAATATAGAACTCTACTAGAAACGTAGAGTGCAAGGTACCATAATCCATTGCATTCTGGTGTGGATCATACTTCCTGTACCAACTATGCGCATGCCCTTGAAGAGTAGTGGAAAAGCCGACTCACCTTTTTATCTAAGGATGTAACTCCTTTAACATGCCATAACATTTCACACTTGTGCACATGCTTTGCAGCATCTTCAATACCTCTATATTCTAGTAAGTGAAGGGACATCTCATAGTAAACCTGTTATGGCTAATGAGGGTGTAGACCTTGTCCAGTAGATCCAAAACTAGAACCCCCATCAGTATTTCCTCCACCACTAAAACCACCTAATCCACTTGATCCCAAGCCTCTTGATCCCCCAAATCTGCCAAATCCACCTCTTGTAGAAAGCAACAGACCAATGTATGTGTTTCCTTGAGTCCCAACAGTGGTACTAAAATAAACTCCTAGAGTCTATGAAGTTGTGCTCTTTGCCGGATGTATCCCCAATGTTGTATGCACCCACATTCTATCCTAATGACACGCTAGAAAATATTCCTCCATTCAGACTCCCAAACAAAGATCATGTTTGTGTTGTCATAGGTATATTTTTGTCTAATTTACTTTTGTATTCAAATGAAAATGATATCTACTTGTCGTTATTGGATTTCCTACACTCTCTTCCTGATCAATGATTACTTCTAGAACTGTAACGTCAAGTGTAAAGGCTAGGTTGCTAGGTGGGATCATATATGTGCCTCACGAGTCCTCAATATTTCTTCCTAAAACATGCTCTTATAAGAAGCCAAAGGGGATTCTCTACCATATTTTCCTAAGGTTGGGATAACCAAATGCTTCGACTCCACATCTTCCACATGATCTTTAAATCCCTCACGAGACATCTACCTCCATAACTACATAGACTCCTTAGCATTGTGTTTCTTCACTAATTCCCTCTCCCGTGCTTCATTATACTTAAGCATACTTTCCTCTCTCTATCTTTTTACTGGTATGTCCTCCATCTGTCACCACACCTTCTCTTTCCCCTATGATCGGTGGTGGGTTTAGCTAGGCATAGGTAATGTTTCCAAACTCAACACCACCATCAAGATCTTAATTTCTAAAGGAATAGCACAAATGTAAGATCCTTTGGGCTCACGTAAGAACTCAAACTCAACAACCTCCAGACAATAATACATAGAAACAACATATTCCAAAGTATAACTATGCACAACACCATCCCACCAATGATCTACAACATGCATCCAAGGTTCATCTACATCAAACAAATTCTGATTAATATTCCTGCATCCAAACCCTTGGTTTGTAACTCTAGCTCTTCTTTGATGCATATGTTGATAACCACTCATACAACTCTATTGGAAAGTAGAAAAAAACATCTCATAGAGTTCATATACAGATTATCTTCCACCCACTTACATGCATTGAAATCAGGTCCGAACCATATCTTTGCATAAATTGATCTTGTCCTTTGATTACCCAATCTTCAATGGCTATAAGATTCAATCAATATGCCATCATCATGCAACATCTTGACAATCACCTTGAAAAATACGTTCGGGAAACAAAACCAAAATGTAGTCTTATTTTTATAATCAAATGTCTATCTCAGAAATGACACTTCACTCGACATGTCTCGAGTGCTCACCCAAATCATGCAAAACCTACTAGGTTCCTATTTTGTAATAGCTTTTCCATATTTTAGCATGCATATTCATATAATCCATAACCATATCTAATAATTAAGTGCAAAGCATAACATAAACCGAACACAACCACAATACATAATGAATCAAATAAGGATCAAGGTCAAATTTATCGTATAATAACCATGAATAAATACAAAGCAACAACCAATATCCATCCACAATGATCCATTATATTAACTCATCACAAAACAATAGCTAAATACCTTACAATATTGTCATAAGTCATGCACGTAAAATTATACCAAAGATCATAACTCTAATATAAATCGAACTCGGGACTCATAACTACAAAACCATGCAAATCAATACATATATATAGGGGTGGGGACTTTCCCTTCACCACCCATGCACTCTCAAAATAGGTTGCATGCTCAAAATATCCATGTGTGCATACAAAGATAACTATGAAGCATGCAAGATTCGCTAATAATAGATTATATCTATAAATAAACCCTGATCTAATCCTATTATTAGCTCAAATTTGCATGACTCTTGATCTTCCACTTGCTCCCAAAATAAACTTTTCTTAGCCATAAATTTTGCTTTGATCCCTATACATGCTCTGCACTCCATCCTATTTTTAGCCTATTTAAAGAAAAATGGCTAATTCCCGAAATTTCTCCTCTCTCGGGAGCAAAACATCAGGGGCATAATTTTGTCAATTTTTTGTGCTTATCCATGTGCCTTCTTCTTTCATTCCATTTTCATATGTGCCTTTGATACTTGGGAATTATTTTTCTAGCCCAATTTTTTTTCTCAATTACTACATTTTCTCCGTGAAATTTACATGCTCTCTACTCTATTTCAAAGTGATAGTATGCATAGTATATTAAAATTATGGTGGCACTAAGGCCACCTATAAGATATCATTACCCTGGTACATTGTGTCATCATTTACAAATCAATTAGGTTTTCCATCTGTAGTGACACTTATTTGTGGGTCTTATGAAGTATCGAGGTGACTTATATCCTTGTAGGCTTGACATCTCATTGCTCATTTTTTGTGAAGGGGGGTAGAGAAACTTGAAAAATCCCCATATATTTTTCTTCACCATGTGGGGTGCATTTACATTTCTTTATATTCTCCTTAACACATTCCACTTGGGGTTGATCACCCCCAAGTCCTTCCAACCAACTTTGGCATAAAGATCAACAAATTTCGACGATAATGGTAAAAGGATTACTCTCTCCCCTCTCTCAAAAAACCATTACGTGTACACTTTCCTTTGTTTGTTTATACTTACATATTGTCATTTTCACTCTAAGATCAAAATTTTTGAGTTAAAGGTTGATTTCCTATACTATGGACATTGACTACACTATTTTATGTAGGTACTCATCTTGGTAAAACAAACACAACTAGGAAAATACAAATTCCTATCACGATCACGAGGCACTCTGAAAAAATAAAAAGTGTGCCTACATACTTTTTACTCTTCTTAGAAAAACAAACACAATTGGAACAAAGAAAATTTCCTAGCATAAGAACAAGGTGCTTTGAGAAAAGACAAACTGTGTCTACACATTTAGGTAACTTTTCCTTTAAGTACACAATGTTCAATTTTATACTTAAAGGGGGGAAATGTATACACTCTTTTTTATAATTCATGTCTTAAAACAATACAAATTATACAACAATATTGCAGTAGCCCACACTCACTCAATTTGACCAATTATGTTATCCATAGCTATAGCTCACTCATTATTTCCTACACACAACCTATTTGTTCACATAATAGTCAAATTAATTCGTCAAAACATAATACACCCTTGCATATGAAAATCCCAATTTTAAATTACTTGCACATGTGTCGGGACCATAACACATATAAAGGGCCCTAACATTCATACAATATGTATAAATTGAGATGCTTCCATTCATTTCCCTCTAATGGAACTTTTCTCAATTTAAAATGCTTTGTTATAATCCTATTCGAATTTAAATAAATTTTCCAAATCTATAACAGATATATAAACATGTTATTCATATCTCATTGAATGAGGCATTCTATCTACTTGGAACCTAGAATTATAATGAGAAAATACTAAGATAAATCACAAGAAGAGCTACTACAAGACTCCCTTGAGTTGTCATATACTCTGCATATTCATTTAGGGTAGTCCCCTACTCATAGTTACAAGAAAAAGATAACATCATCTCAAGTCGAGCTATGGAAAAGGTCAAGGACAATCACATTATTTCAAGATCATGATAAAAATTTGGATGCATACATTCTATATATCACATGTTAGGCAAGAACAACATGCGGTTTAATCCCTCTTATGAGTAACAATGACATAAGCATTACCGCACGGGGGTGCCCACAACTTGAATAATGTTTATTTTTATGAATCCCTAACCATATAGGATTTTAAATATTCAATCAATTGTATGGTGATTATTTCATAGTTTCAAATGTTCAAATTGCATATAGGAACATATTACGAAGTAGTGCACATATTGATAAATTTTCGGAGATAAAATCATGAAGGGGTGAAAGCGTACATAAGGGCCATAACACCCATATGCCTTGGTCCATGCCATACACTTTGGTATAGATATATTTGTAGGACACAATTTCATAGATGAAGCTTTATCAAATCAATTCCAACCCCTTTAAGTCATCAACATGATCCATATCAGCACACAGTCTAAAATATCAGCTAAGTCACTCTCTATTTCCTATTGTTTGTACTTTTTTCATTATCTATCATTATTTATCTTTCTTCATGTAGTATCCTGGTATTGTTGTAATTAGCATTGGAAACTAACTGATTAGGATAACCTACCATTAGTTTCCAACCCCTTAAATTTAAAAATTACACCCCAAATAAATTTTCCTCCAAATTTGTGTGTAATTTTTGTGTCTTTCTCAATACTCTTGGCAATATATTGTGTGATATTGTAGTGAATAAATTTTTCCATTTTTTAGGAAATTTACAAAAAAAATCTTATTAATTTCTAACCATCTCTTTGTTCCTACAAGTTGGAGGTGACAAGTTGCACTCTAACCCTTGTCTCTGGATATTCAATATTTTTGATGAGGAATGTGTGCCCCCTTATATTTTAAAATATCACCTATTTTTCTTACCTCTTCCTTGAAACGTAAATCTACCCCTAAGTAATTCTCATTATGAATCAATCTGGTAGCATTATTTATGAGCATGAGATTTATCCTCATTATTTTTCCTACAAAATAGAAATAACATTCATACATGCATGACGATAAAAATTACACCAAATTTGTGGGTTTTCCAAAATAAGGAAACTCATACGAGTTTCAAATCCTAGCCTTATTGAGCATTTTCTTTATGTCGTCATAAAAAATATGGCTCCTCGATTGTCTCCTTTTTTATATGTAACATATAGTTTAATGACGAGGTACCTTAAATTCTGGTGTGTGATGATTAAAATATGATTTTACACATGTGTACTATATTGTTCCAATATTATCCATGAATAATATAGATTGGATATTGTACCTCCATGTTTAATGGTAGCAGCAATAAAGATGTAGGAGTATTTTCCTTAGTTTCACCTTTGTACTAAATTTCATTATATGTGAGTCCTTTTTCTTTGTTTACGTGGAAGTGCTAGCTTATACCAAAAATTTTTTCTACAAATCCTTAGATATAATCTTATCTAACTACTCTTCTCCCACCATTAATTCACCTAAGCTACTATAATTAGACTCACTCAAATAAATGGGATATTGCATGGAATGTTTCTCACATGCCTCTCATATTCTGGTTCTAGCCACTCGTCATTTATGGAATCCTTGTTGGTTGACACTGGGGAGTTTTAGTGCCCCAAAGCTCTTTGAATTTTCTAGGAGAGCTCAACCCCCACGTTAATGGAATTCAAGATTTAATAATATAATCTTGTAAACCTCAAATCTTGTGCTTTTTCTCTAATCTAATTATTTTTCTTTGTGTAATATCAAGCTCAAATTCTACATTGATTACAAAAAGGGGCTTCTTGTTGTGCTCTATATTACTTTTTAACCTTATTTCATGTTTTCACTTTGAGCTCTAGTGTCACCATAGGAATCAAACGTAACCAAGAAATGAGTTTTCCTCTCTTTTTTATGCCCTCCAAATGGTATTTGAGGTTGCATTTACTCCTTTTGCATGCCTAAAATCTCATTTCCTCATTGAGTGCATTAAATACCATGTGTCTACCAACTACTCCCCACTTGTCATTTTCACACCTTTTATGAAATTAAAACTTGAATTAACTTGATGATTCCATTACTCTATATATATGTACACCACAATATTTTTAGACACATGTTTTCTTTTCCATGTGCCTTTAACAACGTTAGGTAGCTTATGTTCTTCTTCTACATCACATTATTTTACTTGTGCGCACTTCCTATAAACACCTTATCCTTTTCACTTACATCTTCTCGCACAATCCACTTTTCCATATATATTTTATCATAATTATTTATCAAATTTAAAAAAATTTAACCTATATATGCTCAAATATTTTTCTCACACCTTTTCTTAACATCTTTCCTTCATGTAGAGCACATTGTTTCCCCCTTTTTCCAAAACAATTATGTTCCAAATTGTAGACACCCTAAAATTACATACATGTTCACATACTTGTTTTCATCTTATCCTATTTCATAGCCCCTTTTTGATTGATTAATCAACTTAATTAAGTGTCCACCCTTCGGATTAATTAAATTAGTCCCCAACACACTTTAGCTAAGTTAATTACATTTATTAAATAAATGGTTATTTAATTATCTTTCACATTTTAGCTAATTAAATTAGTTACTTAATTAGGAAAATACACATATTTTCCTAGTAAACTACCACTTCACTACCCTAGTTAACTTCACTTGGACTCCAGTTCATCATTCCAAATAACTACACTTGAGCTCCACTTCCCTATTCCACTTGGACAACATTTCTAAAATCCTAGAAAAGTGGGGGTAGTTGAATTATACATACAACCACCTCCTAGGTGTAACTTCTACCACTTAAAATGTCTATTTCCCCTTCAAATATATAATTCCATAGACCCAGTCTACTTTCTATTCTAGGTAATTACAATTATTAACTTGAAGCTTAGTCAAACTTTCATCCACCTTTCATGGCCTTACCCTCAGCTATAAAATTAGGCCATATCCTTTACAAATATCTTCTAGAGAATCACCTGGAAGCCTATGTAAAGTATAGCCAACTTCACAGTGAATTTGTTTCCCATATCCTTGTGCATCCAAGATTGGAGCATTTGTAAATCCACTTTGGAGAGTCATATCAAGAGCATCCACAATCATACAAATCCAAAATATTAAGTAGGCCCAAGTTCTTCAACAATCTTCTTGAGGTTTGTAATAGAGTTATAGATAAGGTATAAGTATGTTTTATTTTATTTATCTCTCATTGTCTGGTAATTTTGATTGCTCACATTCTGGCATGCTCAGTGGGACTCACGCACATTTTTCTTTCATTATTTTTTAATATAGTATTCACCTTTTAATGCAATTTTTAATCCATACTTAAATTTATGTGAATGTGGTTTTAATTGGTTAATGTTTTGTTTTGGTGTGTTTTTGTTGTTTGTATTTTCAAGATGCATTGTGGGAGGATTTGTTAAGTAGAAATTCATTTAAAAAGTCACCAAAATAAATATGTTATTGTTGATTATTACTCTTTTGTGTAATTTTTCCAAGTGCTTATTACAGTTGAAAACATCTGAAAACAAAAATTAGTTTCAAAATCAAATAAAAAATTATTAGGTGTTTCAACATTAGATTTAGTGATGGTTTTTAACAATATTTGTTCAGAAAATCACTAAACATCTAGGTGTTTGCAAGTGTTTTGCAGGTGTGTGAATAGAGGGAAAAGGTTTTGTTTTTGGAAAATTTTGTTAAAAACACAAAAAAAAACTAATTTAAATATTCCATCTACCCCCTTATCCTCCTAACTCACCTATCCCACCTACCCATCTCGACAAGTTGGCTCGTCGGGATACCTCCCTCATTGCCTATGAGCTACCTTCACTCCCCTCCATGCTCACCCCTCCCCGGTCACCTTAACTCCCTCCCTACCCCAACCTAACCTACCCCCACTTGACTTGATCAAGATGAGCCCGAGCCCGACTCCATCCCCGGAAACCTACCCTAACCTAGCTTGACTCGACACGGACTCGGTTAAGCCGAGTCTAACTCTAACTCCTGTCATCTTGGATCTACCAATCCCTACTCTCCCCGAAACCTCACTACCCTACTTTCCATCCTCTCAACCACCTCTACGCACCAAAACCTTGCGCACCACCCACACTTCTCAACCCGACCCTCTACCTACTCGATCCGTGAGCCAAAGACCTTACATGCCACACAACTCTTGGACACCGATCTACCTTCCCCTACTCGAGCCCTTCCCTTCACACCTGCCAAACCAAGCACAACTCGCATAAAACAAAAAAAAACACTCGAGCCTCTCATTTTCACAAAACATTAAGCCTTTAGGGTTTTTTTCCATTTTATAATATTTCATTAGGTCACGGATAACCTAGGTTTTACCTTTAGGTATTATTTGAATTTCTTTTTTATATCAACTTAAGTTTAAAACTTATGTTATATTTTTTAATCTTTTTTAAATCACTTCTCATTTAATTTAATTTAATTTAGTTACTAATCTATTTAGGTTATTTTAAGTAATTCATTAGTTTTTGTGAATTAATTAATTAAATTTGCTCTTTCAATTTAATTAGGACCTTTATTTAATATTTTTTCATCAATTTCCTTTAATGGACTAGATGTGAAACTTGTTCGTGTAGGGTTATTGGACGTTTTCATCCCTTTAAACTCATTTTTTAAGACTTTTTGTAAACGTTAAATCATTTTTGCACTGTAACTAATGCTTTGTGGAGAATTTTTCTTTTGTTTTAATGTTGTTTTTTTCAGGCTAATCACACTAAAACCACACGTATGCTCTTTCCTCGCACTTTTTAAGTGATCTTGAAATTAAAAATATGATCATTTTCAAGTATTTTTAAAGGAATTAACCTTTTCTTTTCTTAATCAAAATCAACTCATGTTTATGCTCGTTCCTCAAACTTTTTAAGTGATATTTGAAATTTGAAACATGGTCTTGCTTACTTTTTCTTGTCCTCTCCACCTACGTCGGTGAAATTACTAATTCTTGGTTACATGACCAAATTTAAAAGAGGTTATTCTTTACAAAAATCAAACTACTAATTGTAGGTTACTAACTACATGTTGTCTTGGTTAAAGAATGGTGGTTAAAACAATCTCATTTTAAATCAAGATAAGAAAGAACAATTCACACTATATTTGTAGGTCTAGATAAGCGTTAAAACCCTATCACTTTAACTATGGGAAGTTCCTTAGATTAATCCATAAAACTCATTGTGAGGATTACCACAAGAACCTCAAAGTAGTCAAAAAATTAAGGAAGATGGATGGCGAAACGGGTACCCCCAACCTACCTAGCTAGTACTCATATGAGATTAGAGTCATGGATTTCCTTAGTGGTGACTCCAGTGTGATTGATTTGAGTAAGATATTTTATAATTGTTTCAAATGGGGTAAAGTGAAGCTGGCAACTAGCAATAAGTACCGCACTTTCTTAGATATACTTTGCGACACCTAGTCGAGAGAACCACCTAGGAAGACACACACTGATCAATCCAATCTAAAGTAGAGGCCAAAACATCCATAAACAAAAATTTCTTTCTTTCTTTTATTTACTTTCATTTTAGTGAGTTATGTTCCACACTCATATCATACGTTCTCACTTTCATCTCATTTTTTTCCAAATACTCCTTATTTGGGCTCATTTTCACATCTTTCCAAATACTCCTTATTTGGATTCATTTTAGTCTCCTTGTCTATGTTTCCAAATACTCCTTATTTGGATTCACTTTCATCTCATTTTCAATCTTTCCCAAATAATCCTTATTTGGGTTTACTTTTTCTCATTATTCCATCTTTTCAAAATACTTCTTGTTTGGATCCATCTTCATATATTTTCTACTTTCCCAAATACTCCTTATTTGGGCTCATTTTTGCATCTTTCCAAATCTCCAAATTTTCCTTATTTGGACTTATTATCATCTCTTTTCTTATCATCCTTATTCATCTAAGGCTTAACATCATAATACTCTCTTTAATGCATCAAGCACCACCTTGATCCCTCGGTTTCATAAGTCTTAAATTTTTACACTTACCTTTGTTGCACTTTAAGCATTCCATCATCTTACATCATCACATTTAACATTCACTTTGTTGAATTATCAAAATATTCAATATCTCTTCCCTCCTCTATTTTAAATCATTACACTTTATTTAATATGAGATCATTAATCAATAACTTTCCCTTCATCTCTTATCTCCACTTTTGTGAGATTCAGATCTTTTCACCATCATTTCCTCACTTCTTATTTTAAAATTCATGTTTTCGTTATTTGAGTATAATCCTTCCTTTGTTTAATCTCCTCTCTAATACTCATTTTGTTAATATTTGAGCACCCTCATCATCTTTCTTAAGTTCAATCATTCTTAAGACTAATTTTGTTAAGAATTGAGAATTTTCATCATGATTTCAAGTCTCCTCTTGTAACACTCATTTTGTCACAAGTTGAGCAAGCCAAACTCTTTCACCTCTTCCCTCTTTACATTCACTTTGTAAAGGGTCGAGAAAATTTTCAAACCTTTTCATCTCTCTTATCACTCATTTTGTTAAGATTCCTCTAACATTTCAATCCCCTCTTCTACCTTAACAATACTCATTTTGTTAAGTGTTACAAAGTCACACCATTTTTTTCATTTCTCTTAACACTCATCTTGTTAAGAGTTAACATTTCAAACCTTTTAGTCTCTCTTAACACCCATTTTGTTAATATTTGAGCAAACTAACCTTGTCAAAGTCTCGTCTCCTTTGTACATTCACTTTTTCAAAATTTCGAGCACATCACTTAACTTGTACAATAATTCTCCCATCTTAGCATTTCTTTTGCTAAGAGTTCCATAATAGAACTATCACATTCAAAAAAAAAAATTCTCTTCATCCATATTTACATTCACGTTATTAAGGATCAAATATAAAAATATTTTCAAAACTCTCGTCCTTCTTAACATTCACGTTGTTAAGGGTCGATTCTATCAAATATTTCCACTCCTCTTTTCTTACATTCACTTTGTAAGGAATCGAGTAACCTTTTGTCATTGCTAAGTCTCTTCCACCTTAGCATTCACTTTGTTAAGGGTTGATCTTTCAAACCTTTTCATCTCTTCCATCTTAACATTCACTTTTCTAAGGGTTGAGCTTTCTAACCTTTTCCCCTCTTCCATATTAGAATTCACTTTTCTAAGGGTCGAGATTTCAAACCTTTTCACCTCTTCCATCTTAGCATTCACTTTATTAAGGGTAAAACAAATCAAATATTTTCACATCTTCCATATTAGCATTCACTTTGCTAAGGGTTGAGTTTTCTATTGCACCATTCTTCACTCTCCCCATTTTTTACTACAATGGAGGATTCACACAAAAAAATTATTAGAACAACTTACTGAGTTGAAAAAACAATTGTCTCTCGTATCCTCCAAAGTCACTAACAATGATACCAAATGTACTAAAGACATGAAGAGAAGTGACAACACATTCAAAAATCATTTTATGACAAATAAAGAGAGCAAAATCTTAAGAATGATAGTTCATCATTCATCCCACAAACTAATTCACCATTTTCTCAGGGAATGACAAATGATGAAAGTGATTATTTCTAAAATGGAATATCCTATCCTAATCTAAATGTTAAAGGAGAAAAAAAAGAGAGTAATAAAATAACTGAAATACACCCAAGTAATCTAAGAAATGAATTATGAAATTCTAATGTGTGAAGAGGGTTAGAAAATCCTTAGTTGATTAATCGAGGTCACGGTATTGTGTCACAAATATATGGCTGAGCAGAAGGAGGAAACTGTCACACATTAGCCTGATAAAATGTAGATCTGAGCTATCTGGATGGATTGTGGCACCACTGGTCTACAACTGGGTGCCCTAGTCTCATGAAATAGATCTGTGAACCTCCTCTAATGTATCAATATATATTCTCCTATGTTCACTTCTTATCACATGAATGTCATCGTATGATCACCAAATCCTTGGTAAACCTGTAATAGAAGAATCACATGTAAAACCCCATAAAAAGCATCAAAGACGTAAAATGGAAAGATGCATATGTAGGGTTCAGACTATCCTCAGCCACCACAATGATGGACTTATCACTAAGCATTGCACTACATCTCAGACCCAATGTAGTTTTGTATATGTGTGGAATTGTACCTAGGTTCTCTTGTTTAAGTCAAAATTTGTGTGTAGCGAGTAATAACTAGATGTAGAATGTAAATAATGTATGCATGGAATAGAATAAACTCACCTCCTATGATGTGTGATTCAGAAAACCATCCTTGTGTCCCTTATGATGGAGCTATATGGATGCAAATGGAGCAATAGAATCCTTTGATGGATGCAACCTTAGGTGGTGATAGTAGTGCTTAGTGTTTGGTCCCTCAGTATGGACTCATAAATTTATATTTATAAGGTTATCTTACTTGAATTTGTAACTAACCCCAAAAATGCTGACCACTAAAAATATAAGAATCTCAAACAGCTAGAAAGTGGAAAAAAATTTGAGAGGAAAGTGCAAAGAGGATTAGGGTGCCTCTCTAGTCTGGTTGGGCACCCTAGTCGAAATAGGAAAACACAAGTATTAAAGTAGAGACTGGGAAATTACAGGTGCAAGATTGAAATTAGGAATAGAAAAAACTTCAAGATGGCCAAATACATGGGTTAATTAGTACTCTTTTTCACTTAATAACAATATTAATAGTACTACAAAACTGGGACTAAATAATTATCTAAAGTGTGTGATATTATGTCTATAGAAAGTCATAATTTTGGGAATGCAAAAACAACGCAAACAATTCAATTTTGATGAATTGTGCCCATACCCTTTTGACATGGACATCTTATGCATACCCTTCCCTTGCTCTTTCAAGACACCCAAATTTGATAAATATAAGGTAAAAACTAATCCAAGAGAGCATATCAAATAATTTTTCATAGCATGCCAAGAAGTGACATATAATGATATATTTCTCTTGCACATTTTTCCTAGAAGTCTAGGAGGAAAATATTTGGATTGGTTCTTACACCTTCCAAAGGGATCTATCACCACCTTCATGGACCTCTCGGAGAAGTTCATCAAAAATTTCTCTTTCAACCTTGACTCCAAAGTCATAATGATGGATTTGTGCAATGCAAAACAACAACCAAATGAAATATTTTCCCAATTTTTACAATGATGGAGAGGAATCACAAGCCAATTCCCATATTCAATCCCTAAAAACACATGGTTAGTATATTCATACCAAATCTTAATAGTGAGATGTCCTTTCACATGAAAATGCACTTCCTCAACAGTTTTTAGGAAGTTATCGAAAAGGGAATTCAAATTGAAAATACCCTCATTGCTAAAGGCTTGATGAAGCCTCATTCTAAAGATAATGGGCATAATCATAACAATAATAATAACAACAACCCTAACACTTCTTGTGATAAATATAGGTACACCAACCGCAACCGTAACATTTTCAATGATGGTGTCATGGATACTTGCAACATACAAAACAATAAATCTCAAAAAACTAATTCTAAACCAGCCACCACTATTCTAAGAAGAGAAAATCCTCCTCTTGATGACAATATACATCATTAGGGGAATCTCTTTCAAATGTCTTGCAACAACTGGAAAGTGCTAATATGGTCACTTACCCTATCATGCAACCCTTTCCTGAAGGGGAACCTAAGCCATCTTGGTATAAACCTAACACATATTGTGATTTTCATCACATTGATGGTCATCAAACATGCATATGAAAACAACTTCGCAATTACATCCAAGACCTCATTGACAATGGAAACATAGTGGTTAAAGACCTAACACTAAACAAAACACCAAATAATAATCTAAATGTGTTTTTTAATCCATTTCCTAACCATGGTACAAAGGGCAAAGCTCCCGAACAGGGTGAATCCTCAAACAACATTGATTTTAAATCCATCATATCCTTTAATTTCTATATTAATCCATGTAAATTTAAACATCAGTTTACACCCCTTGAAGAAATTATAAAATTAGCAAAGTTTAACATGATCAAATATCTAATAACAAGACCCTTTTATAATGGGGAACCCAAGCCTAAGTGGTATAATGAATCAAAATATTGTGAATACCACCGCATTGAAGGCCACTCTACTAATCATTTTTCAAGTCTCTGTCATTATGTCCAAGACTTAATTGACGACGGAGTCATTTCTATAGAACTCAATGACAAAGTTGTGTAAACCAAAGACATATCAACTACCACAACTTCCAATGAAGAGTTAAATGTTTTCCAAAATCCCATGCATAATAACACTCAATGAGATCATGAAAATGAAGGTCAAGTATCTCTACCTCAAAACCAATCTATCTCTTCTTTTTATTTCCTTTTGTTCTTCAAATGTACATTGAAGTTGTTTTAGACAACAAACTTCTAAAACCAAACAAGAGATTGAAATTTCTTTAAGACTCCATTTCAACCTTTTCTATAAATGTAGACACTATAGAAGAGGGTCCATCATCAAGCACTTTTGAGATTCATTATATTCTTTCACTACCGGCTCTTATACCTAACATCTCTAGTCTTGTTGTAAAAACACAACCACAACAAGTTTGGACACTTGAAACAACGTAGCCTCCCATGTCTGTAATACCTCAAGTGATCAATCTTGTAGGTATATCATCAACGATAATCCTTGCATGCCAAGACATCTATATGCATACACTCCATGAGTTGTGTATACCCAAAAATATCCTTATACAACCATTTCAAGATTTAATTACAAATATTTCATCAAATCAATTAATCCACCTTGACATAGGAACATTGAATATTTTCAATATATGGCTTATAAGGGGATTTTGGTGTACATCTAGGGATAAATCCTTCTTTCCTTACATTATTCCACTCACAAATGATCCATAGGGATCTAGAAAAACACACCACTTCATCGATTCCATCAATACCAAGAAGGAGAAATAAGAAAAGTGAGAGAAAATGAGGTAAACAAAGGTTACGGATAGAATCACCGCTTTGTGCAGAGTGGTGGTTTCGAACCACTACTTTGTGCAGAGTGGTGGTTTGAACCACCGCTCGTAGGGGGCGGGGCCCGAGACCGATGGTCTCGCACATGGTGGCGGTCCTGACACTTTTGAACAGAAAAGAAGAATGGAAAGTGAGTAGATGTGTTCTTGAAGCGCCCAATTGTGTCTCTTCCCTTCCATGCCCTTTCACATCCTCCAAAGTGCACATCGGGACATGAGAAGGCCTATAAATACATGAAAGGAGCAAGAGAATAGACATTCAAAGATCCGGAGAGATCATGAAGCATAATTTAATGAGAGCAAGGTGAGCAAGATCTTCAAAGTGCTTTAGAATAAAATTGTAGGAGCAAGGTGTAGAAACAGAGCAAGCAAGTAATTGGAGAGAAGGTCTACACTATTTCTTCTTTTCATACTTATTGTAATCTGTAATTTTCTATGTTAGACCAATAAAAGTGGGAAGAAAGAGCATTTTCCCTTCCCGATTGGTTTTCCTCCTTGGAGGTTTCAAGATAAAATTGTTGGTGTTGAAGTTTGAATTATTTCCTTCTCTACAATTTCCTTTCTATAGCACTAGATAATTAGTCATGAAGCTCTAATATTTAAGCAATTCTATCATTTTCCAAAGTTGAAAGTAGAACATCATATTTGTGTGATTCGTAGAGTTCCAAAGTAGAAGTTTACGGATCATTTTGGTATCAGAGCTGATTATATATCCAGGACTGTGGTATTCAAATCTTTCTTGTGATTTTGTATGATAATGAAAAGGTCCAAAGGTGAAGAATTTTTACCTTGTGATCTAGATATTTCTACGAAGAAGTGGAAACAGAGAATTTGAGATCAAATGGAGGAAGAGAACTTGGTTTGTAGAGTCAAGATGCTAGAGACCATGAAGGATAGATTGCATAAGAAACAAGAAGAGATTTCATATCTTCAAAAGACAGCTTTAGTTAAGCAATATTTCATGGACTCAGTGGTTCGAGCACTAGCCAAAAAATTCAGTATCGGAAAGAGCCATGAAGAGGAAGAATGGGAAGAGCATGAAGAGACACCAATTGTAAGTGAGAAGGTAAAATCTGCACATACACCTTTTAAAGTTGAAACAAAAGTGGAAATAAAGAATTTTGAAGGACAAGTAGATGTAGAATTATTGGATAAATGGCTAAAACAATTGGAAGTATATTTTAGTGTGCATAATGTCACTTTGAGGCACAAAGGGTCACCTTTACACGTCTCAAAATGGAAGGTCATGCTCTGGTTTGGTGGGAAACCCATCTAGCCACTTGTGAGAAGAAGAAACATCCTATTGTTAGTACTTGGAAGGGTTTTAAAGAGTTGATTAGAGATAACTTCTATCCTATTGGCCATAAGACTGACATGATGATTAAGTGGCGTATACTTTAAACAAGGCAAGATCAAGCATGTAAAACTACACTACGTAATTTCAGAGACAAGCCATGTTTCTTAATATGGACTTGGAGGATGAGGACATTCTGACCAAGTATTTGGGAGGACTTCACACTCACCTTCGGAGGAAGGTAATCTCCACAAAGCCCAAGGATCTCAATGAAGCTTGTGTACAAGCATACTACATTGATGACAAGAAGAAGCAAGGAGAAATAGAACTAAAGGGAGACCAGTCATGCAATGAACAGGGACAAAGAACAAGGGAAGACAAGTAGCAAAGGTAAATGGAAAGGTAAACATGTCACTACTGCTTTGCATACTTGTAAAGATCCTAAGAATTTCTGTAAGAATTGTGATGTAAATGGACATATTGATGCCACATGTTGTAAGTTGCATCCGAATTACACCTAAGGCATTGAACCAAGGATTACAAGATATCCATGGCCATTGTGAAGATAGAAAGAGAGGTGGAGATTAAGGATGATTTGTATATAGATGAGAGGTGGGATGCATGTCCACTAACACATACAAGGCAGCAGAAGAAGAAGAGATGAGTAAGCTATTTCAAATCCAAATCCAAATCAAGAAGACTAAGGTAAATGCTTAAGTAGATTCTGGTTCTCATTCAAATTTGATTTCTGATGCAATTGTAAAACAACTTGTTTTAGAGACTTACACGCATCCACATCCATACCCACTGGGATGGGTGAAGAAGGGTGTAGAAATACAAGTTACAAGGAACCTGTAAGTTTCGAGTTTGGGATAAATACCCAATACATAGATGTATTAGAGGCTAATATTATTCCACTTGATGCATTTGACGTTGTCTTTAGAAGTCCTTACTTGTATATCAAGGATGTTGTGTTCACAAGGAGGGAGAACCGGTTCATATGGGTCAAGGATGGAGTCATTTTTAACATCTAGGCACACCAGAGAAAATCAAAGAAGGCTATGGTAAGTTTCAACCAAGCACCAAGACTTTTTCAGGAAAATCATTAGTTTTGTTTGCTTTCATTGGAAGAAAAGCAAAATGGACATGAGAGCATGGATATTTCTAACCAAAGGATGGAGAATTTGGATATCACTTGTCAGTTTTGCAAAAGAAGCCACCACAGGAACTGCTCATTGAAGGAGAAAAATAAACTTCCACTATGTAGTCACCATATCTACCTAAAATTCACTGGACTTGACCATGGGACAGCAAAAATAAGAGGAGATACAAGGAACGGTGGTGACTATAACAGCAACGTACTTGGAGAGGATTCGGCCAATCCATCTCAAGAGACAAAGACAAGAAAGGACTAAACCACTACAGTATGGGACCTTTTCCATACTTGAGCAGGTTAGAGAAGAAACATTTAGGCCATACTTCATGCAGATGCATGCGATAGTAAGTTGCAAGAGCTTGCATCCACTAACACCATCTATGCATGACAAAGAAGGAAAGATACATGAAGTTACCTTCCAAAGAGGATTGTACTCAAGGCATCTCGGAGGAGGATGTAGCACTGGAACAACAAACCAGAGATCCACAAGAGTCTTGGTAGGTTGGACGAGAGAAGACACCAAGGTAGACCTAGTGGTACTCAAATGAGCACAAGAGGGAGTTGATTCCTCTACCACTCCCCCACTAAGATTTTTGGGACCAAAATCCTCCTAAGTAGGGGAGGTATGATCCATAGGGATCCATAAAAACACACCACTTCATCAGTTCCATCAACACCAAGAAGGAGAAATAAGAAAAGTGAGAGAAAATGAGGTAAACAGAGGTTCTGGATAGAACCATCGCTCTATGCAGAGCATCAGTTTCATAACCACTACCTTTTAGGAAGGTGGTCTTGAAACCACCACCCATCTAGGGTGGCGGTTTGAGACCGCCGGTCTACACAAGGCGGTGGTCCTGACACTTTCGAATAGAAAAGAAGAATGGAATGCAACTGGACGCATTCTTGAAGTGCCCAGTCCGTGTCTCTTCCCTTCCATGCCCTTTCACATCCTCCAGTGCACATGAGGACATGGGAAGGCCTATAAATACATGAAAGGAGTAAGAGAATAGACATTCAAAGATCCAGAGAGATCGAGAAGTAGAGTTTAATGAGATTAGTGAGCAATATCTTCAATCTTTGGAATGGAATTGTGGGAGCAAGGTGTAGAAACAGAGCAAGCAAGTAATTGGAGAGAAGGTTTACATTGTTGCTTCTTTTCATACTTATTGTAATCTGTAATTGTCTATGTTAGACCAATAAAAGTGGGAAGAAAGAGTAGTTTCCCTTCCCAACTAGTTTTCCTCCTTGGAGGTTTCTAGGATAAAATTGTTGGTGTTGAATTTTTTATTATTTCCTTCTCTGTAATTTCATTTCTATAGCACTAGATAATCCATCACAAAGCTCTAATATTTAAGCAATTCTATCATTTTCCAAAGTTGTAAGTAGAACAGCATAGTTGTGTGATTCGTAGAGTTCCAAAATTGAAGTTTCGGATCAACAAATGAATGTTAATTTCAACATACCGTTCACCTCCAAAATTATCCTCTAACATCACATAGGTCTTTCGATCCCATCGAATACTTTTACAATGATACATCAATTGAATTAGACCTCATCCTACCAATTCTCATAATTATGGAATCATTGAATCTTCAGATTACCTCCGCCGACTTGGAGCTTGTCTACCTAAGTCTCATAATTTTGCAATCATTGAATCTTCATATTCCCTCCATTGACTTTTATTTTTTCCACCCAAGTCTCATATTTCAGGACCTATTGAATCTTTTGATTCACTCCATTAGCTTGGACCTCATCTCGCCCAAGTCTCATACCTTAAGACTCATTGAATCTTTATATTCCCTCCTTTGACTTGGACCTCGTCCACCCAAGTCTCATAAATTAGGACTACTTCAATCATAAATGCATTGAAAATCCTTCTAGATACTCCTTTTCTTTGGAATTTTTCCGTCCAAGTCTTGTACTTGGGACTTATCGAATCTTTTGATTCTCTCCATTGAATTGAACTTTGTCCACCCAAGTCTCATAATTCAAGACTTATTGAATCTTTTGATTCTCTCCATTGACTCGGACCTTGTTTTTCCAATCCTCGTACTTTAAGACTTATTAAATATTTGAATTCTCTCCTTTGACTTATAATTCATCCACCCAAGTCTCGTACGTCGAGACTCATCAAATCTTCTTATTCCCTCCTTTGACTTAGAACCTGTCTACCCAAGTCTCATACTTTAGGACTCATCAAATCTTTCTATCCTCTCCTTTGACTTGGATCTCATGCACCCATATCTTATAACTCAGGGCTCCTTGAATCTTTTGATTCACTTCATTGACATGGATCTCATCTACCCAAGTCTCGTAAGTCAGGACCATTCAATTTTCATAAACATGGATCTATCTCCTGATGAGTCCATTGCAAACCTTCATTTGCCAAAGTTTTAAAAAATCAAAAATCATAAAAAGATAATAAAAATCCATATCCAACCCATCATTAAAGTACTATTTTGACATTAATAATTTAGAATCGAAGCATCTTCTTCCACGGGTTCTCTCCACACTAGGGAAGGTTGCTTACATGGTTAAATCATTTAACAAAAAATTTAATTGTTTCATCCATTAACAGATATCTTAATCATAACATTATCATATCTTTACATTCTTCACCTCTATGACACAAGTTAACCTTGTTCCTATTGGGCATTATGTGTCTCATCCTTGTTATGGTTTCTACCATTTCATATCTTTTTACCTATGGTTTTGTCTCGAAGCTTACTGATGGCAACTCCTCCTTTCAAATAAGATCTCTCTTTAACAAAAATCATCAAACTTCTTTACTTAGTCCTTTTTGACCTCTCATTTTAGTCTACGGTGTTGAACCCTTGCATCCTACTAGTCGCATGAGGCTAAGACTTGGGGGTAGAATGTTCCTCCCTAACAAGCACACTATCAATAGAAAGGAAAAATCAATATAAAATACAAACAAATATAAATTAACCATTACACCTTTCATCCTTCATAGTTTTCGGTGATGAGCCCATACTTCTTACTAGTAGTATGAGACTAGGAACAGAGGAAGATGTCCTTACTCACCTACATTTTTTCTTCGGTGTTGAGCCCTTTTCTCTTACTAGTGGCATGGGGAAAGATGTAGGGGGTCCTTCATAAAAACAATTAACTAATAAAGTCTTCATAAATTCTAAATCAAAAGTGCTTACTAAAAACATCCTAAGAAGTTGCTTATGTTAAAGAGAGACAACTCCTTCAACCGGATTTTTTCAATGAGTAGACCATTAATGGATCTAAGTCTAGTAAAAACCTATAAAGTGGAATCATCTTGGAATCAGTCAAATACTCTTGACTGGAGATGTGTTACATTTTTCTCACATGGATCATTGTTACACCTTGTGTCTTAGCATCCATCATCTTCATTTTCATATCATTATTCACCTCATTCTCACGTCCTTTTTGGCTCTCGGTGATGATCCCTCACATCTTCCTAGTTACATGGAGCCATGAGTGGAGTGAGACATCATATCATTATATCATCTACATTATGCCAATGGAATGAAATGATTATAATTGTTTGACCATGAGTTCAAACTGTGCAACCCTTTACCAAGTCAAAAATCTAAAAAACATTCAAATATGTTTCACAAAATCCAAAAACATTCAAATATGTTCAAAATACAAAAACATTCAAATATGTTTCAAAAATCACAAAACGGTATAAAATTGTCCAAAAATCCAAAAAATAGTATACAACTAGCCGGAAGAAAAACATTCAAAAAAATTGACCAAATTTCACCAACCGAATAACACACAGCTTCAACAATTTTGCCATTTTACAACACTCCTCATGGTAATTCTAGATCATCTTTCAAAAACCAATTAATTCACCCTTTCGCAATATAATTTTTCTTAGGGTACACTTGAATTTCACATTTTAATAAAATACGATAAAAATTCAATGGCATCGATAAGAGTATATTTTTAAATATCCAAACATCACTCCACGCTTCATCCCAATCCAATCCTCTTGCATCCTAGGATATCACTCAAGGGAATTCATATCTATCTAGTTCTTCAATGTGGAACACATTCAAAGTGTCATTAGGTGACATTATTACAAATTATGTTGTACTATTTTTATTTTTAACATCGTGACGATGTTTTTACTTTCATCGCTTTATTATTTTGTTTACCTTCATTGTAGACCAATTGCAGGAAAATTCTCTACATCTTAGTTCACATATAACTTTGGTGTGGTTCCTTCCTATTCATATTGGGTTTGTTTGACATGTTTGTTTTATGCTTTCAACAACATCATTTGTCCATAATAAATTAAGTGTAACAAAAACACCACTCCTCTTCTTTGCATATTGTTTTTCTAAAACTTTGTAAAACCATCAAAAAAATCATATATTCAAAAATTAAAAAAATCACAATTTTTTAAAATTCAAACAAACATTCACTTATCATAGAAATCCTACAATTGGAAAACCCTTGAAGTGAATATTTCAACATTTCAACACAATCTTGATAAATTCATACTTTTATCTACTACCCTAGTGATCGTTCCAATCTTATAACTATCACTTTCTTCCCTTTGCATGGTTCCTATCTGGGCAAGTCACAAATTATTTTTCATTTGTGATATCACTTTTCCTAGGGTAATTTCTCTCAAATCATTTGTAAAATGGATCCAACAAGAGTGTCATGAGGATTATCATTACTTCTCTTTTCCATTTTAATCATATTCCCATGCATTTCATACGTTTATTGCTTGGGGTCATTTGCGTCTACTTAAACATCATTGTGGCACGCATCAAGGGCATGGTTGATTGTCTTCTTTTTCAACATTGTGTTACATTATTGATGTTTAGTTTTTGGACAATTACAAGTAGTTTGATAACATCTTGGTTCCTTTATAACCATGATGCCTACACTTACTTTGTATATTGGGTCTATTTTCCTTTTATCTTTTCTTTACTTTGTGTGTTTTTTTACGCGCATCTAGGTTAACCATCTTGATTCCTTCATAATCATGGTGACAACTCTATTATGTAATAACAAAATAAATGTTGTTATTATATTCACACTCTCCAAATGAAACTCATACAACGAGCACACTCATCCTCTCCTTGTCCAACTTGCTTATTTTCTTCCTATCAAGTGGATGTCTAGCACTTTGATGTGTCACCCACCCACTTTAGGGGGCATTCCTTTACCATTCTACTTTTCGGGGCTTCCAAATGCTTTTCCACTTTTTTCTCATTAATCTACATGCATCTACTATCTTTAAAATGTTATTACTTTGCAATAACACTTTAAAGAGGGGAAAATGTAGCCAACCTAAAATTACATACATGTTCACATACTTGTTTCCATCTTATCCTAGTTCATATCCCCTTACGATTGATTAATCAAATTAATTAATCATCCACCCCTTGGGATTAATTAAATTAGTCTCCAACATACTTTAGCTAAGTTAATTATCATTTATTAAATAAATGGTTAATTAATTATCTTGCACATTGTAGCTAATTAAATTAGTTACTTAATTAGGAAATACACCTATTTATCTATTCAACTACCACTTCACTATCCTAGTTAACTCCACTTGGAGTCAACTTCCTCATTATAGTTGACTACACTTGAACTCCAATTCCCTATTCCATTTGGAGTCTAGAGTCCACTTCTAGAATCCTAGAAAGGTGGGGTAATTTAATTATACATACAACCACCTCCCGGGTGTAACTTTTTCCATTCCAAATGTCCATTTCCCCTTCCAATCTACAATTCCACAGACCCAATTTGATGTAGATCCTATATCACCTTCAATCAACTCACAATATTAGAATTCACATAAGAACTCAAAACTCTCCTTAATGGCTTCAAACAAGTTATTTTATTCAAGTCAATATTCCCAAAATCAGCCAAATTCTTGATCACTAGCCTTATTGTACCTAACCAATGCTTGTGCCTTGTTTCTAGAATCCAGTCAATGTTATTCCAACCATTAAATTGATCCAAATCAGTCAAAGGATCAAATGTATTACATATTTTTTTAAAAGCGCCTCTACTAGGCTTCTTGAGCAAGTGCACTTGGTGATTCCATGGTTAGAAACATCTACAATGATTCATAGAAAAGTAAAACTTTATTCTATTACCCTTTATGCCCTTTGAGGTGTATTCCAATTTTTAGGTTCTAGTGCTTTGGGTAAGTGTCTTTTTCCACTCCACTTCTCCTTCATTTATTTATCCTCGTTGTAGCCCTATTAAAGTAGGTTTTCAACCCTAAATTTTTTTTCATGGACTCAAATTACAAAAAAATACAATTTCAAGCACCCATTTGGCCAATTCACTTGAGTGAGGAATTTCATGGCGTCTTCCTTCACAATTGTTCTCTCAAAACACTATTTCTATATTTTTAAATAGATCATTCGATGGTATCAAAGCTTGTGTTCACAATGTCATGTACCATGAAAAATATGATATGATTTAAGCATTATATCCTTAAAAATATGTGATATAAATGTTTCAAGATTATAAGTTCAAAATTATAACCGTTGATTCCACCCCTACACCTTTATCTAGCTATATTTCCTCCTTTCTAGCAAATTATATAATGTAATAGGCTTCTTACTCTAACAGATTATAACAAATCTAACAAATCGAGTTGTTTTAACCTTCAAGGAGTTAAATATATGTTTATGATTGTAATATCATGCATACCTTAGGATTTTCAACCTTTATTTTCTTCCATAAAGCCTTCAGGGCTCTCAACAACCTCTATCTTGGACTACAATAGTCACCTACATTTTTTTAGCATGACTACCACATTTTTCTTCCTTCAATAATGTCTAAAATATATTTATCATTGTATTTCATCAACTAAAGATTTAAAGAGGCTTAATTGAAGTTTGTAGATTTTGTTTCCTTATCTAACTCCTTTTAACCACCTTTGTCTCAAAAACCTAATGAGGGTTTCTCAGACCCGGTATGGGTGTTTTTCTCACCAAATGAATGATATCCTTCCTCAAAGCTTGAAACTTCTCTTGGAGACTTCCCTCAACCTCCTTCACATTTAACTTTTACCATTAATGCTCTAAATATTTTCTAGTTTTGAATATGATGACAAACTTCCCTGTTTTGTCACCGAGAATAGGGTTCACTAATTTATAACAATTGCACACATAAAGGATCCTTCAACTCACCTTATATACCATTATCAAATGAAAAATAATTATGTAACTTCACTAATCTTCCCTTATTATATATATATATACAAGCCTCTCTCTCAACTATATTGGCAAATTTGGCCTTGTAAGACCTCCCACTTTGTTGTTACAAGTTTATATACTGCATTCAAACTCATATACACATATGAAATCATAAATCCTCACATAAATTAATGAAAAAAGAGAATAGGGTTTCTTACCAGGTGTAAACATCACCTAAATAGCATGCACAGAAACTTTAACCATCAAAATGCTCAAAGAAACATGAAACGCCATAACAATAATTGTGTATACACCAAAATTCCTTCTTCTAACTCTTTAGAGCTTCTTATTAATACATGACCATTCAAATTTTGTCCTAAAAATAGTTACAAAGATGCTTATATATTCTTTCTTAGGCCTTACTAACTGAATCTTGGATTCTAGAACTTTCAAATTACATGTTTAGCATTTATTATAACCTCCAAGACCCAACTTAGACTTAAGAACTTAAGACCTAGATTCAAATTATGACTTGAATATAACCTCAATAGTACTTCCACCATCTTATTATGTGCTTGGATGCTCCATGATCTCATTAAAACACTAATTACAAGCCAAAATTTCCCTCTAGATTCAAATTGGCAATTTGGAGGGAAATTACCAAATTCAAACTTATGAAGGTCTTACACAACACCAACACACCTAGTAGACCCTATATGACCCCTATAACCTATAACATAATAAGGAAGCAAAATATCATGACATCAACCCAATCTACAAGCTAGGAGTAATTCTCATGCATCATACTCTTAAGGGAAAAGAAAAGTTTCCCCATACTTTGTGTTAGCTCTCCTTGCTTCTTCTTTCTTTGTTTCCAATTGACTATGACCCTCTAAAAGTATCTCTTAACCTCATACCAACCTTACTTCATCTCTATCAATTGTGTTCTATCTTCTACCAACCATTTCTCCTTATAATCTTCAAGTTCTTAAACAAGATAATGCTTCTATGTTTGTATATAGTCCTTTGCACCTTAAATATGAGTTTTTAAATCTAATTCAAGTTCATATGTGATGCATATTCATCCATAAAGACTGTGAAATTGTACCTTTAATATTCCTTTAGTTTTTCTTGAATCATTTCCTTCTCAAGATCATGAAATACTAACTTTTTCTTGCAAAACTTACCCTTCCTTAGCTTGTCATATATATATATATATATATATATATATATATATATATATATATATATATATAGTGCAATTTAACTTGCAGTAATTAATTTATTGTTTATTATATCATAGTCATTTAATCATCAAACTAAGGGATGTAAACTTTCAATAATTCCAGTGTTGTATGAATAGTTACAAAGAATTTAGGAGGTATGGAAATAAATAGTTGTCATCGCTATAATGCTTGAAAGTAGATAAAACTCAAAACTGAAAGAAAATGGTTTCTAACACTATAACTAAAGCAAAGCTTGTAAATTTAGAATGCAAGATAAAGGAGATAAATTACTTCCTAGTCTAATCATGCAATAAAATAGAGTAAAAAAACTATGAAGGGGTTTAGCAGACCACAAGTGGGCCCTTCCTTGGGTGTTAATCCCTCCTAAGGCTTGTAACTAAAAACTATTGAACAAAACTCATATCTTTATTGAATTGGCATGAATATTACATCTAGGAACAAAGTGACCTATGTATCTACATATATTATAATCTCGGATTCCTCTCTAGATATATATTTCCAGCATTAACCATTTTCTTTTATACTTCTCAATTACAACAAGATGTGAGAAGAAGAGTTCAACTAGGAGTTCAAACAAACTAAGTAAAAGATCTTCGATAGAACAAGTGGAAGATCTCAAACAGAACAACAAGAGATTCAAAACATGCAACATAACTAATAACAGGTGTTCAGTTAATCTAGATTTAATTGACCGGTCCCTTTTGTCACATGTAAACTTGATCAATCAATGTAATCAATCAGTTCTTTGCAATCAATAATCAGATCCATGGTTGAGTTATCTCCCAATTCTTCATGTTCTAGTTTTAACCACTCCTTCAAAAACATGTACAGACTTGAGTTTCATTCTTCATGTTCCAAGATATCTTCATAATGTGGCTTCTTTGTTATATGTGATCCCCTTTGACTGTGGATGGGTTGTTGTAAACAAGTTATTGTTGATGGGTCCTTTGGTGCATATGAGTTGCTTCATATATCAAGTTGCTTACAAAAAAGAGTGGCATCACACAGATCATCATTCAAACTACTTATTGAACTCATAAGAATAAATGCACACATAAAATACCAAAAATAAAGATAACTAGTCATAACTATATTAATCAGTATTTATGCCAATAAGTTCAAGTTATGATGATAATGTTCAAAGCAAGTGTGGATTGGGAAATACAAGGACATAGATACAATGACTTGAAAAAGTACAAAGGATGAGTTTTTATGGAGGAGATTTACGTAACTCATCACACCCCTAGGCTTAATTTCTTGAATTTCCTCATTCAAGTTGTTCAATTCCATCTTTGCCTAATGTTGCATTCACATCGAAATCCACCGAAGTATCTATCACTTCCACCGAGAATAAGTAACCATTATTTATCATGAACCCGTGAATAAATTTGTTTAGTATACTTTCATTCATTGGTCTATCACATGTCCATGACTGTATCGAGAAAGTGGAATATTAGTGGTGATAGCCAATTAGTGTTAGAACTATAATATTAATTGCATCATAATATATAGTTTATATTTGAATAATATAGAGTAAACTATATTCATATTATTTAAATATAAACTTTATATTAGGGGTTGGTTAATTTAATTAATCAACTAATTAAATCGGGGAGGTGTTTCCCATCACTTAATAAGGTTATAACCCTTCGGTTATTTAAATATGACCTTAGGTCATATATTCGGAGATATGGAAATATGAGATTATTAAATCACGTAATAATATTATAGTATGGAATATGAAGGTTGCTCTGGTAAAAACATGGAGGTGAAGTGAGGAGGGATTTACTGGACTAGTAAATATGTACAAGTTTCTCTATAGTGGATTATTCTTCCATGGTTTTTACCCATTTAGGGGTTTTCCATGTTACATGGTTTGTTATGTGTCTATTTTTCGTTATTTAATTTATGTATGTTGAATATGTTATAATGTTTAACTTTGTAATAATTAATTTATTTGGTTAATGCACCTTTTCACCTCTCGTTCTGACATAGTACCAAAATGAGATTAATAAATTAAAATTAATCCTAATATAACCTAAGGTTATAATGGTTGGGAAGGTAGTTGAAATATTTGAAATATTATTTAATCCCCCTTCCTATTCCACATATTTGGTTGGTTGGATGATCATTACATAGGTGAAAAGGCATTTTTGGAATTGTTAACTACCTGAAAATAATTCTACTTGGGAATTACCAGGCCCTAAAACTAAGGTAAGGGTTGTAAATTCTTTTGAAATATTTTATATAGTTTTATATAGTTTTGAAAGGATTCAAGGAAATAAAAAGAGGAAGTAAAACATCCAAGTAAAGTTTGAGTTTACGGGGGTAGACAAGATTCGAGAAAATAGGTTTTTCTATTTTTTTCATTGGCCAAGTAAATTTTTTGTCCCCTGAAATACTTTTTTAAGATTTGTTTTTGAAACCCTTATTCATGTCTTGAATAGGGCCCCTCAATTTTTGCCTATAGTTTAATTCAAACTATAATAGTTGTGTATTTTTTATAAAATCTTCGTATTTTATAAAAATACAATTATATATATATATATATATATATATATATATATATATATATATATATATATATATATATATATCCTAATTTATTCAAACCTAAACCTATATACCTAACTTGAAACCATATTATAAGCCATATATTTATAATATGGTTTCAGCTTGGTTATATAGGTTTAGGTTTGAATAAATTAGGTTTATATATTTATAAACCATATAAATATATATATATAGATAAAGTCTATAAAATTTAATGGGGCGGCCCCCTCCATACTGTCCCCCTCATGGATGTGCCCACTGGCACCCGTTACTCACATCATGAGCCCCCACTGCACTGCCCACATGGGCCCCCGATCCACCTCTATCTCCAGTGAACCGAACAAAGACCCCCTCCTTGCATTGTGGATTTAGTCCCACATAGGAATGACACATTGAGTGGGAAGCATTTAAAAGCCTCCCCATGGTGGTAAGGTGGTGTGATTTAAGCCACACCACCCCTTTTGTTTATTAGCCCTTCGCGGGTACGGTGATTGGCGTATTCAAAGCGGCTCGGCCACGGGTTTCTTGCACATTGGTTTAATTGGCATTCGGTTTGAATGGTAATATGGTTTTCTTTAATAATATATTATGGCATTCGAATTGACTATATGGCTCGCCGAGTTTATAGTAATATGGCTCGCCGAGTTGGTTTATAATATGGATCACCGAGTTAATTATCTAATTAAAGGGGCAAGATCTCCCCAAAAAAATTTATATATAGATATATAAAAATTTAGAAATAATGGTTAAATAATTTTATTTATTTTTCAAAAAATATAGACAAATTATAAAACATTTTTGTAAAAATAGTAAAATTATAATTTTTTAAATGATATAATCTCATACGACGATAAGCTTTTTTATCGTCATTTTGTTCAAAACTAAAAAAATCAATTTAGATTTTTATATCATTCTAACGTATTCGTGTATAGGCTATTTAATTAACATGGCCTCCTTTTTGGCATAAATTTATTGTGTTTGATTATAAGGATTAAAATATGATAGGGGAGTTTCATAAAACTCTTATTTGAATCCTTATTTGTTAATCATTTTTATTTATATTTTACGCAAAAATTGGGTCTAAGCAATTTTCAATTGATAAATCTTAGATATTGAATGGAAACAACTACAGCATTTAAAAGATTCGATTGAAATAAAAATTCATGGCTCTTAAATATTGGGCACTTGTAAATGGGACTAAGAGAGCTCCCACTAGAAGACATGAAACTACTCGATAATGTTGCCACTTGTCCATAGAAAGTACAAGAGGTGATGTCCATTATCTTGTGAAGCGTATAGGATGATTTTCTACTTCATATCAAAAATAAAGAGAGTCTTAGTGAGGTTTGGGCTCAATTGGATTCAATGCATGAAGGTACGCATTTATCAAAAATTATTAAATTGATTTTAGAGCTTATGACAACTCCCATGAAGGGAGATGAAAAAGTGATAAAATATTTAGCAAAAATCAAAAATATTAAGTCACAGTTAGATGGATATGGCAGTAATTTGATTCAAGATAAATTGTTTTATTTTATTATTCAATTGAATATCCATGAAAATTTAGAAATTTCGTTTCAATTTTGAACTCTAAATATCAAACAGAACAAGACATTCCAGATTTACAAACCCTTAGTGCTCTTCTTATACAAGAATAATAAGTAATGTCAAATTTTGATTCAAAGGAGAATGCCACACAGGCACTTCTCACTCAGAAATCAAAAGGTAAAACCTCTAGATTCAACAAAAACACAAAGAAAACTTATAAACCTCCTAGTAAGGATAAGAAACCTGGAAATCTAAGAGTTGGATTTGATGGAAAATGCCCTTATTGTGGTAAATTTTGACATAAGAAAGATGATTGAAAATTTAAAAATAGTAAAACAACTCCTAAATTTCAAAAGGGTAACAAATTTTTTCAAGACCAAAACCAAAATCAAAACCCAAAAAAATTAGAAAAAATAGCCAAAAATCAAATGTAATTGCTTTATATGTTGCTTTTGTCACTACAAAAGAAAATGAGTGGATATTGGACAGTGGTGCCTCTAGGCACATGACCTTTAGATCTGATATCCTATCTGAACTTAGTGAATGTAATGATCAAATCTACTTGGGTGATCATTCGTTCTTGATGTTCAAGGCCATAGAAAATCAAAAGTAACAAATGGTTTTATTAACAATGTGTTGTTAGGTCCTAAACTTAAAATGAATTTTATTTCTTGTTCTTAGTTAACTCAAAATAACTATAGTGTAACATTGTTGAAGGATAAATGGTTTATTAAAAATGAACATAATGTTACTATATTTGAAGGCATTCAAAGAGATGGATTGTATGTATTTTTGGTTTTCCTTCTACTTCTGCTTTTGACAACTCAAAGAAGTGACATGTAATTATGGAATGATAGCCTAGGTCATGTCAATTTTAAGAGCATGTATGACATGTCTCAACTTAACCTAATGTAATCGATCAACCACCTATTCCCCAAAATCATGAAACTTGTGAAGGATGATTACGTGATAAGCAATTTGCTAATCCTTTTCACATCATCATGATGATAACTCTTATGAACCTTTAGATCTTGTTCATAGTGATGTTAGAGGACCCCTATAAGTTCTTTCTCTTAATGGTTCTTTGTATGCTGCCACTTTCATTGATGATTTATCTCTTATGATTTGTTTATATTTTATTAAAAAGAAATCGGATATCTTGTCAAAATTTAAAGAATTTAAAGCTTTAGTTGAAAACTCTTCTAAATATAAAATCAAGAGGCTTAGAACTGACAATGGGGGAGAATCTATGAGTAAATAAGTTGACTCATTTTAAAAAAATTGGCATTCAAAGGGAACTAACTACTCCTTATTCCCCTCAACAAAATGGGATTACAGAAAGGAAAAAGCTGCTATTCTCAGTAAATGGCTATGACCATGATACATTATGCTCAAGTTCTTAAGTTCCTCTAGGCTAAAGCTATGAACATTGTTCTTCATATCTTGAATAGAGTTCCCATTAAAGCCTTAGTAAATTCAAATCCTTTGGAAAAGTGGTCAAACCAAAAACCTAGTGTATCTCATTTGAGAATATTTGGTAGCCCAACTTCCCTCTTCATTCTAAAATCAAAACGAAAGAAGCTTGATCAAACCTATTTTCCTTGTATCTTCATAGGATACGGTATAAAAACTAAAGGTCTTAGGATATGTGATCCTTCAAAAGATAATTTATAGAAAACAGAATGTTAAAATCTCGGAAAATATTTTTTTCTTCTTCTTCATCTTCTCGTGATTATGATGTTTCTAATGAAAATGAAAATGAATTTGAAAATTTTGAAAATAATGAATGTAATGAAGAAACTAGTGTTGAACCTATAGTTGAAAATGAGATTGTTCCTAGTTCCTCTATAGCTAAAATACCTAGATGGGCTGAGTCTATTATTCAAGAATCTAATTCAGAAACCTTTAGAAAATGATCAAGAGTCATCATACATATCATGCCTTGATGAATTTGTAGGAACCTTAACCCCAATATTTTAAAAGAAGCTTCTTTAGACGAAATGTGCATAGATGCCATAAAATTTGAATACACTGCTTTGATTAAAAATCAAACATGGGAATTAGTCCCTCCTCTGAAAATGAAGTATAGTCGGATCTAGATGGCTATACAAGATCAAATATAAAGTAGATGGCAGTATAGATAAATTCAAATCCATACTTGTAGCTTGAGGGTTTACTCAAAACCCGGTATCGACTATGTGGAAACATTTGCACCAGTTACAAAAATGAGCACAGTAAGGATGTTTATTGCCTTAGCTACTCAGTATGGTTGGGAAATCCATCAAATGGATGGTAAAATGCTTTTTGAACGGTGATTTACAATAATAAATTTATATGACCCAACCTAAAGGCTTTCAAAATTTATATGTTAAAAATGTTTGTAAATTGAAAAATATTTGTATAGTTTGAAACAAGCTCCTAGAGCTTGGTATTCTAAAATTAATATTTTTTCAATGAAATTGGTTTTTCTAACTATACATCGACAATGATTTATTTGTTAAAATTGAAGAAAATTATATTATTCTCATTGTATTGTATGTTGATGATATACTTATCACTAGTAATTCTAACACTTTAATTATAAAAATTAAAGGAAAGTTAATCTAATATTTTGAGATGACAGATTTAGGATTATTGCATCATTTTTTGGGCATGGCTATATTTTAGGATACAAATTATATTGCGTATCTCAATCACAATATGCAACTAATTTACTTAAAATATTTAATATGCTTCATTGTAAACCAGTTGTTATTCCTATAGAAGTAGGATGTGAACTTGATCCTAAACCTACATGTGAAAAATATAATCCTACTTTATACAGAAACTTGTAGGTAGTTTGATTTATCTAGCTATTACTAGACTTGACATTTCTTATGCAGTAGGGATTGCTTCAAAGTTTATGTAGGAACCTTATCAGGATCACTGAAAGTTAGTAAAAATAATTTTGTGTTATATAAAGAACACAATTAATTATGGTTTACATTATATTTCATCTAACAATGCATATTTATATGGATATTGTGATTTTGACCATACTTGGTGATGTGATAAATCGTAAATATACAACCTGGATATATATTCAAGTTTGGTGCAAGTCTCATTACTTGGAGGAATAAAAAGTAGTTGGCATTTTCCATTTATTCTACTAAGGCATACTATAGAAGTGCAATGGAAGCAGAAAAATAAGCCATGTGGCTGAAGAGGTTGTTGGAAGAGATGCACATGGAAGTTAAAGGAAGTACTCCTCTTCTATGTGATAGCCAGAGTTGTATTGCTCTCACTAAGAATCCATTTCAGCATCAAAGGACAAAGCATATCGAGATACATATGCACTTTATTCGTGAGAAGGTTCTTAGCGATGATATAGATCTGCAGTACTTCTGATCGAATATCAAGTTACAAACTTGTTTAGGAAACCATTATATGTTGTGATTTTTGCAAGTTTCGTGTAATACTTGGCCTTTTAGAGTTACCATTGAGGAGTGTGCATGTAAATGCCATCTCCTGAATACCGATGGTTGTTGACTCCTTCTCATTTATACTTCTACTCGGTTTAAAATCATTGTAAAAATATCTTGTATGATCTATGTAAACCGATAGAATTTACAAGTAAACTGATAGATTTTATGGAAAATATAGTCTAGTGTGCATCTATTTGTAAAGGAGGTCCTTGTGTTATAAAAGTCTCCTAGAGATGTGATATAAGAATTTTTCCACGAGAAATGGTGAGATTTAGTCTCACAAATGCATGTGCTAGCCTAAACCTTTAGGGTTTATGAATTTGTAAATATTGTTGTATAAACAGTAATGTTGGCATATGGATCCCGGTTAATATTAAGGCGAGTGTTAGAACTATAATATTAAGTGCATCATAATATATAGTTTATATTTAAATAATATAGAATAAAATATATTCATATTATTTAAATATAAAATTTATATCGAGGGTTGTTAATTTAATTAATCAACTAATTAAATCAAGGAGGTGTGCCTGTCACTTAATAAGGTTATAACCCTTCGGGTTATTTAAATATGACCTTAGGTCATATATTCGAGATATGGGAATACAAGATTATTAAATCACGTAATAATATTCTAGTATGGAATATGAAGGTTGATCCTAGTAAAAACATGGAGTACAAGTGAGGAGGGAGTTACTAGACTGGTAAATATGTAAAAATTTCTCTATAGTGGATTATTCTTTCGTGGTTTTTACCCATTTAGGAGTTTTCCACGTTACATATTGTGTTATGTGTCTATTGTGCTTTATTTAATTTATGTATGTTGAATAGGTTATAATGTTTAACTTTGTAATAATTTATTTATTTGGTTAATGCACCTTTTCACCCTCATCCCGAAAATTGGAAGTCGTATCTACACATTCGTAGCAATTTCAATGTATGTATTCACTCTTCTTAGAGTTTGCATTATATTAGGGTAAGAGTGCATCTCTTTATTTTGTAGTTCAGAGACATCTCATTCCAGTGCATCTTGCATGTTTGTACAACCTGTATTCCATGGTCCCTAATCATGTCCCTAGACTTCATCATGTGTTACTTTCCTCATTTTCCATACTCTCCTTCTACTGATCTTCTTCTTGAGATACTTTGCATACGGTTCTACAACTTCTCCATTTTTATAGCTTCAACCACCGACCGGTGGTTGTACCTTCTCTAAATGTTTGTATTCCTCCATTTTTCTTTCTGTATCCAACTCATTCACAAAATAAGATCAAAGGTATTTGACTTGAACATCTCCAATGTATAGGATTGAATCCAATCCTTATCATATTCAAGAGCATATTTGTACATGTAAAGTTCACATAATAGGAGTTGAATTTCATGAGTGTTGTCATGATATAACCTAAAGAAGCTCCTAGTTGAGCCAATATTAAAAGGCATGTCAAAGTTAAATCAGGTTATTTTGAGTTATGACATATTTTTGTTAAGAAAATAGCATAAAAATTTGAAGGAGGCATGCATATAAATATTTTATGGGCCACCCGAATCGTCTCTTTTGTTTTTGCTTTAACCCTTTTAATTTATCTATATGTTTCCTCTAATTATTCTGATGTTTATAAATAAGGGCTTCCTTTTCCTTCTCCCATTTTCCTTTTCTTGTATGAAAATAGGTCTCAAATTATGACATCAAGTATTCAATATTAGGCAACATTTTTATGTGGGCATCTCCTTACAAAGTGGTTTTACAGTGTCTCTTACAATTTCCTGTATAACCATTTGTGGCTGCAATGGTGCTACATTCAATTGTTTTGTACTAGAATGTGGTTTTTATCCAAAAACGGTGGTGTCTACTCCATCACTTGCTCAATTATATCATCCACAACTACATAAATTTGTTCTTGTTCTTGCTCCATGATTGGTTCAATTTCTACAAACATTGGCCTTTTCTCAATTCCATATACCGGTGCTTAATGACCTTCTCAACAACTCGTTGCATTTGTTTATGTTTACTTTCTTGTTCTTGTTGTTTAATGGGTTGCTCAAAAATTTCTATCACGTGATCATTTTCAATCTCTTCTCCAAATTCCTCTTATTTTTCTTCCTCTTGAACTTGTGTTGCATGAATTGTCTCTTCTTCATGACATTCTCGCTACATGAACTATCTCTTCTTCATGGGATTACGCTTCATGAACTATATCTTATTTTTCCTCACCATGAGCTACATCATCATGTTCCTCCGTGGGATCTTTGGGGTACTCCTGTTCATGAACAAGTGCATCAATATCTCCTTATTTTGTCTTCATTGGATGAGGCTCAAGGATTTCTTACAGTAGTATCCACATCACTATGTAGTGATATGGGATTTGTATGTTTTGGTTTAGAGGTCCTTGGAATTTGGTTTTGAGCCTATGAGATCACCTAGGTGGTGTGGGAGTAGATTTAGAAGAAATTATTTTACCCCTAAAGGTGGAAAATTTAGGAGTAGAGAACTCCAAGAGTGTTCTAGCAATGAAAATTCTCTTAGGGAGACAAGTACGGGGTTTTCCTTGGCAAATGGAAATTTTTCAGAAAATGGGTTTTGCAAGTTGTTCTTCATGTTGGGAGGTTGATGGTGTATTCTTTGTGATGTGTTCAAAGGGACTCCCAATGGTTTTCTCTTCTTTCTCATGTTTCTCAATAAATCATCTATACTTTTTGCTTGTGAAAAATCTCACCATTATATCGAGGATGATTTCTCTATAGATTATTTTTCACTAGTAGGGTTAAAATGAAATGGTATGACAAAGTGCACCTACCCCTTTGTGTTTCTCTACTCATCCTCTTCAATATTTCATGCAAGAAATTTGGTACATTCACTTGCCTATTATTCTTGAGATGATTCAACAATTTAAAATGAATTGTATTCAACCTAGAATATATTCCCTCATAGGTAAAATATTTAATTACAAAATTTTCAACCTCATCCCATAAGGGTTTAAGGGAAGTTATTTGTGTACCTTGCATGTCGTGATTACTTCATCTTTTTCATCTGTAAATTCTCTTCTAGATGCTTCCAGATTATCCTTTTCTGGCTATATTTCTCCATGGGTAGGTAGGTCAGTTACTTCCGCTAAGATGTCATCACTGATTCTGACTGATAAACCCTTCACTTTTTCCTCCACATCACTAAACGTATTGGCAAAATCTTTCACCATTTCTTCATTTAAACCCTTAAATCATGTTATGTAGTTCTGCCACCCATTATCTTGAAAATAATGTAAAATTCAAGGATGGCTCAAGAGTTGAGAATTATTAGTGGGTTCATGCCTTATCAAATATCCTCCCATTGTGAATACACAAGTTACTCTAGTCTCAATACGCAATAAAACATATCTTCTTGAATTAATGTTGTGAAAATGAGTAATTTAGAGTTGTTTTGATTGTTTTCCTTTTTTGAAATTTAGGGCAAAGAGGACACGCAGATGCGGTTATAGGAGCAATCATTAATTGATGTGATCATATGAAGCATGCAAAGTGAAGTGATTTGAAAATATGGGCTTATGTGGAGGGACACATCATGGCTTGAAAGGTAGAGGTCTTTAAATGCATCACACGCATAATGACTTGGCATAAATGCTAATTAACTATAATTAAACTAATTATACTTTATTCAAATGATAATTGAGTGCACTTATCTCGATGTTTGTGTGGCATGATGATTGTGCATGTTTATTTGAACTTGAATCTTGGATGCATGTAATTGTTGTGATGTTTTGGAAAAGTTTTGAACCGGTGTTTTTCGGATCCTTACTGAAACCAAATGACTCCTAGAGAGCGAATTTTGATATGTTGGGGTGACAATTGATTCTTTCTCATCTCCCACACATGTGTTCATCCTTGATCTTCATCATTCTCGTTATGAGTTATGACAAATTCAAAAGACAAAACAGGGGTTTGTTGCATGTTTTTGTAAGTAGAACCTTTAGCCATTGCACTTTCTCTTTGTGATGGAGAGAATGCACTCTTGCAATCACCTTACATCAAATATTTCAAAAAAAAAACTTCAATAAATAAAATGTGTTAGTTGAGTGTTGTTGATCACTAAAAGGGCCGATCACAACACTTTTATTTAACCTTGGAATATCTAGCAAGTTGAATGCACCATGTCCAATGAAATATCTCAGTCCCCTACAATCTCAAAAGGTGAGCCAACAAGCTCATCCCCTAAGGTTAACTCTTACGTCCTTACTTCCATCCTGCTTTGACCTCCTCTAAACAGCTTGCATGAATGTTTTTGTCAACTGGCTTCTTGTAAAATCTCAGCTTGTGGTCATTCACTAATAACTTGAACCTCACATGATCTATGGTAGTGAGTTTCACAACTCCATTAGGGAATATATTCTCAATATCATATGGTCCTAGCCACCTTTGTCTTAAGCTTTCCTACATGATCCTTGTATTTTGAATCAAACAAGAGTGCCCAGTCACCTTCCTAAAATTCTCTTGTCTTGGTGTACCAATCGTGTCATTAGACTCTTTGCTTTTGTACTACTTTTTTTGTGTACTACTTGTATTCTTAATTCATCCAACTCATTGAGTTATAGAATCCTCTATTTTTTATCTTGTGATAAATCTATACCTAACTCAAGTGTAGTCCTCAATGTTTTGTGCTCAAATTCAATTGAAAAAATAACAGTATTGTCATATAAGAGTTCAAATGGTGTGAAACCAGTTGTGGTCTTCCATGTTGTGTTAAATGCCCATATTACCTCTAGAATTTTTTCTTCCTAATATTTCATGTGGAGTGCAATGGTCTTTTTCAAGAAGGCCTCTATCTCCCTGTTTGTAACTTCTACTTGGCCATTAGATTGGGGATGGTATGGTGTAGACTTCCTATTCCTGATTTCATACTCCTTAACTAGATTAGAAATTACATCAGCAGTAAAATGTGTACCTTGTCTGTATAATTTCTCTTAGAACTCCATATCTAGTGAAGATGTGATCATATAGGACCTTTGGATTTGGAAATGTATTCATATCTGTCCACTTTCTTAGATAATTTGTACATACCAAGATGTATTATTTTTGCTGATACTTAGGGTCTATAGGGCCAACAAAATTTGAGCCCCAATTGTCACCGCAAGACCAATTGAGGCTTATTGGTCATTCAAACTTGCACTTGTGTCTCGGATCTAGAAGGATTGATTCGTTTCGAAAACAATGGAACCATCTCCAATTTGTGGTATCTTGTGCGCTTGAGATAGATCTCTAAAGAAGTTTGGTTCCTCTATCTATTTCTACTACTACTCACTGAAAGGGAAAGCTAAGCTAACAATGCTAAGGGACCAAGAGTAGAAGAATAACAGAAAGGAAAACTAATCTAAGGAAGGTGATAGCACTAAAAATAGGGATGAAAATTATTTTTATGAGATAAAATGAAGGGAAAGGTGTGAAAGAAGGCTAGACACTCGTATCACAACTAAGATGTATTTACCATATCGGTTTAAGGAACACAACTAAAAGGGAACTGTAAGGGATGTAGAATGACACAAAGCAAGCACTCAATACAAAAGAAAAGGAAAGAAAAATGAATACAAACACGTTATGACATAGTATAGTCATAAAACGACGCTTCCATTAGTACCAAAATGCATAGAGTTATTACAATGGTGAAAGAGGCCAATATCCACATGCACAAGCTAGATCTAGAGGTCTACGAGAAAAATAGATAAAATATGAAGTCCTTAACAAAATTTGTAAGGATCCAGAATGTCCAACATAAAAAATGGGCCTAGCTCTTACATTTATAGATGAATCCATGGAAGAAGAAGAGAAGGAGGAAACCTGAATTTGAAACACAACCACCAACAAGAAACATTCAATGCCTATAAATCTACCTACAAATCTATCAAATACATTTCCCTAAGTATGTTTGGCATGTTAGAGAAGGAAAGAGGATGGATCAGATTAAATCAGGTGGTTGGAGCAATTATATCTACTCATTAATGTCTAGAATGATTTTTCCCATTTCTCACCTACCATATCCACCAAGAATTTAAATTTGAATGTCTAGCACTGTAGCCTACATCAGCAGCAGTTTGTCGATTCAGACTAGGTGTGCACTGATCATAGCTTTATAGAAAAATATATGGCTATCAGAAGTTTTTCAGAGTCATTTACACACACAAGACACGTGACACACGTGGATTGGCTGAAAGGATGGCCAACTGTGTAAATGTTCTTATCATTTTTACCACGTATCACTAATTAATTTTTACAAGGATTCGGTGCCCTATTGGTGTGCTTTGATAAGTTGTTTGTGGCACACTCAAGTGTGTTGGAATGACATGGCAAAAAAATGCACAGAGGAGGGCGCAAAGGTATGTGCACCAAAGAATGAGGTGCGGGATGAATGCAAAAGGAAGGCACGTGTAATGTGCACAAGGAAATGAGGAAAAATGATGATCAGAGAATGTATGGTCAAGGCATAACTATTACAAGGTAATGTGCGGGAACATGAGAGGGACAGGGACTTAGCTAATTGAATCAAGTGTAAGGAACGCATACGAAGGATAAATAGGTGCTAGGAAGAAGGTGAATGCACAGAATATGCACACAAGGTAAGAGTGGAACAAGAGGAAAAGTAAAATGGGAAAGGAAGAAGGGGAAGCGTGTAAGGGCACGTGAGGAAATAGTGACCAAGTGAATGTGAAAAGAAGACAGCTGAGGTACACTCCTCTTTAATGAAGATCTCTTAGCCATAATATGTAAGTTGTCTAAATAACTAGGAGATTTACTTGGATAACATATTTGATGACTTTTAGGGCCATATGCTTGCTAGATGAAGGATATTAGTAGCCTAGAGCATCACTTGGGCATGGAGTCTACTATGTAATCATGAAATTATTATTTTTCATCTTTGAAGAACTACCCATGAAGTCACTTGAAGGATCATTTCTTGACTCTACCCCGGATCCTAAAAATTGTTGAAAGAAGACTAACACCTAGGATTTACAAGTGCACCTCCATCAAGATGATTTAACTCGAAAGAGTTATCCTCTTTGCATGAACTTGTGGTGTTTGGACACCTCCAAAGTGCATCAAACTTAAATGGTGCCCTAGTTTAGCTTTGTCAGCATCCCATTTCAATACCAAGTCCCCAACTTTGAAATCTTGAGGCCTGGATCTTCTGTCAAACCATTTCTTTGTTTCTTTTTGATGTTTTTCTATCTTGATCACAGCATGTTTCCTTGACTCTTCAAGATTAAATAGCTCCGCCATTCTAATTTCTCTTTGGTCTATGCCTTCAAGCTCCAGGTTGTTGGGAAAGCGTCAATGAGTTCAACTCTAGCGTCGAAAGGAAGGGTAGCCTCTTTACCATAGACAATCTTACAAGGTGAATTTCTTATTGATTTTTTAAATGTAATTCTATTTTCCCAAAGCACACACGAGAATTTTATATGCCATTTTCTTTGGTTGATGTTCATTATACACTTCATGATCCTAATCAGGTTCTTATTTGTTTACTCTCCTAGACCATTACCTTGGGGTAATAGTTGGAAGAATTCTTTAGATAGATGCCCATATTTAGAGCCCAATTAGTGATTTTAGTGCCAAGGAAGGATTTTTCATTATCAAAGATAATGGTTTGAGGAATGTCAAACCTTATAACTAAACCTTCAAGAAATTCAAGGATGACTGACTCAATTGATTCCTTGAGCATGACAACTTTTGTCCATCTGGTGAAGTAGTCTATAGCTATCAATACCCATTTGTGTCTAGCACTTGAAGGTGGATTGATCATGCCTATGAAGTTGAGACCCCATTGTGCAAAAGGCTGATCCACTTGGATTAGTCGGAGGGGAAGCATTGCCAATCTCTTCTTTCCTGCAAATAAAGTGCATTCCTTGAATTTTTTGACCCACATCTGAAAATAGGGTAGGAAAAAATATACCTTTCATTATGATTTTCATTGTGGTAGTCTTGGTAGAGAAGTGTCCACCAAAGAATCCATCATGAAATTTTACTAACGCTTTTTAATTATGTGCATCATTGATACACATTAACAAAGACATCGTCAATATTCTTCTTGAAGAGAAGTCCATCAATAAAAACATAAGGGATAGATTGTAACCTCATATGTCTTATCTTTACCTTGTTTAAGCTAGGAGGGTATGTGCCATTGGAAAGGAATGTGATCATGTCCTTCATCCAGTCCACGCACGCACCGAGGATCTCGTATTTTTCTCAAGTTCTACATGTGGGAGATCTTCATCAACAAATAATGAAGTCTCAGATTCATTGTGTGCGTCCTTAGCAACCTACTTACAAAGTGTGCTACCTCTTTCTAGTTTTTGGATTTGATAGTCACATCATACTCCATGATTTTGGTCACCCATTATGCTCTCTTTTCACTAATTTCTGCTCCCATGATGAAGTATCTAATAGAAGAGTAGGATACTAACACCTTGATATGATTTTTGGTGAGAACACTCATAAATTTCTTAAGCATGCACATGATGGAAAATACCTACTTCTCCGTGTGACTAAATTTTAGTTGATAATTCTTCAGTGTTTGGCTAAAGAATGCCACTAGTTGTTCCATCCCTTCTTTATTTTCTTGTGTTAGGATAAGCATAACACTCGTAATAAAGACATAAGAATAAAGGATAAAATCCTTTGAGTAATTTGGTTTGATGAGTGCTTACGCACAAGAAATCTATTGCTTGATTTTATTAAGGCTTTCCTTTCCTTCTATTGTCCATCTGAAAACTATGTCCTTCTTAAGCATCAGGGTGATTGGCCTTACCAGTCATGTAAAGTTAGGAATAAAATGCCTAACAAAATTAATCTTACCGAGGAAGGAATAGAAGGCCTTTTTGTGCATTAGTAGGGAAAGAGATAGGATGGTTAAAACATGCTCAGGATCAATTACAATGCCATCCTTTGAAACTATGTGGCCCAAAATATTTCCCTGCGCCACAACAAAATTGCACTTCTTGGAGTTGTTAGGTTGTGGAGCCTATTTTCATGTGTGAAAGCGTTGAAGACTGTACACTAAGAGTACTATACACTTTCCACATTTGTATTTTTGGGGTTCAAGGATGTGTTGGGACCTAAGTGGGGGTTTGTGGGTGGCATCCCTTGGTAGTGGGGGTTTGGGGGTGCAGCCATCGAGAAAAAAAATTGGCCTCAAAAAAAGTTCCCGATATACCGGAAATGTGTTTTTCTCATATGGATGGGATTTTTGACCCATAGGTATATGGAATTGTTTTGGCTCAAGGTTTTAATACCCATGGTTTTTTAAAACTGCTTAAAAATTTGTCTTCTTATGTGGTTTTGAGCATATGGTAGGGTTTAATGTAACATTGCGGATGTGTCTCAATTCAAGTGTGAATTATGTAGAGTTTGTTGAGAATAGCTCCAAATAGATCCGAGTATTGTATTGAGAGAGTGGTGGCATGTAATAAAATTTGAGCAAGTGATTCTTAGTGGATGTAGCCCAAATTGGGTGAGCCACATTAAATATTGTCTCTTTGTGTTGTGTTATTTTTATTCTGCACTTTTATTTGAGATCTATAATATTTTTTGCATATTAGTTTCTACTGTTGTGATTCTGTGAGGGATTGTTCCGCATATTTTATCCCTTATTTCCTAAGAGGGGTTAAGAGATACCCCAAAATTTATGCATCTCTCAAATACTTTCTCCGGTACACCATATGATTTGCACTTTGCTTTGAGAAGACTATAATTTCATCAAGGTAAACCAAGATGAACTCATTGATGTAACCTTTGAAGGCAATGTCCATGGCACGTTGAAACATTGTGCCTGCATTTGACAGATCAAGGGAATATTTTGATATGCATATGTTCCCTACTTGGTTGTAAATTCCATTTTGAATTGATCCTCTTCCTTGACCAAAATTTTATTGAAACCTAAATACCCATCTAACATTGAGAATATTTGCGCATCGCCACTTTCTGCAGAATCTGCTCCATTGAAGGCAAAGGAAAATGATCCCTTAGAGATTCCTTGTTCAAATCTCTAAAATCAACATAGATTCTAATTTCATCATTCTTCTTGTGCACCAAAACTAGATTTGTGACCCAAGTAGAGTACTTGATAGGAAAAATAATCTTCGCCTCAATGAGTTTGGATAATTCATTTCTCATAAGGGGCTCTATCTTTGGATTGACTGGTTGTTACTTTTGTCTAACGGGTTTGATACCAAGATCAAGTTCAATGGAATGTTATGCAATACTTGAATCAAAGCCTTTGAGGTCTTCTTACGCCCATGAGAAGATATCACTGTATTTTTGACAGAGAAAGATGAAGGCATATTTTTCATCATGTGTGCAAGCTTTACTGAGTAGCAATTTCTTTCCACGTGAAATAGTGACTGTAGATAAATATTCTTGTGCGACATGCATATACTTTTCTTCACCCTTGAACTCATCATCAAGGCTAAACATTTTCTCTAAGGTGACCAGCCCTTTAGGCAACTTGTTTTTTTGTAAGTTGTATTACTTGGTCACCATAGTTGTCATGCAAATCAGCTTGCATACTTGATGAGAACTCATCTTCATTCTAGATGAATTGGATTACTTGTGCATCACTTTCAAACAATTGTCAACTGGTTTTTTTGTGTGGAGTGGATGGTTTGATCACCATCTTAATCATGTTGATTGTTTCCTTTGACAAAGTCCTCAATAGGAGAGAACTGTGAACCAAGTGGGATGATTTGATCATCTTTCTTATTCATTTTCATGGCACCACCTGCATATTTAGAGCATCAAATATCTCAAGGAGGTCCCAAACTCTATGCTTATAAGCTTTGAGAAGATTATTCTTTTCCTGACACTTGTTGGTGACTTGGTGGATAACTAATCCAGTATCTCCAAAGATCTACATCACCTTAATCTTCTTCTTTTCAGCAATAAGTAAACCATGCACCAATGCCTCATACTCTACCACATTATTAGAACATGCAAACTACAACTTGTGAGAAAATAATAATTTCTTATCCTTATGATAAATAAGAATGAATCCCGCTCTCGTGTCATTTCCACTTTTGGATCCATTAAAGTATAACTTCCATAGACCAAGGTTCTCTTCCCTTTGCTTGAGCATGTGTGACAACACAGCTTCTTCTTCAAGAATGTAGTAGGTACCAAGCTGAGTTTCATAAGCTTCCATTTCTTCAGCATTTGGGTCAAATTTATGGTGCCTCTCTACCCACTCATCAATTACTAGATCGGAATAGAAGATGGAAGAGGTTGATCTTCAGAACTGAAAATTGTTCTTATTGGATCAAACAGTTGGCTTGGAGAGGGGATGGGACATATGACTCTACATGATAAGAAAATATTGGCTCAGCTTGTATGGTAAACTGCGTACCATACCTTTTCTTGAGTAATATATGAGACTAATCGAAGATAAGTAACCACCCACTTTAGTAGTAAAATCTCTTGACAAACATAAGACAAATAGAGGGACAGATTAATGATGATTGACACATCTTGAGTTATTGTAGAGTTGTACATGCATGGAGGGTTAGCTCAATATCCTTGATGACTCCTAGAGTAGTTATAATTAAACCATCGAGTTGTAGAACTCTTTTTTCATGGGGATATACTTAAGTCCTAAGACATCGAAATCTTCTTGGGCATGAAATAAGTACTAGAACCTAAGTCAATCATACATTTATGGACAAGATGTTTACCTATGATCAAATACATATAGAAGGGTGGGGTTTTAACAAATTTACTTACTTTCTTCTCCTCTTCTTAGTAGATGTTGATAGAAGTGCATGACTTCTGCATAGCTGGATCAATGTGTGGGAGCTACATCAAGGCTTCCCCGTAACAAGTCATGTTGGAATGGAATGGTCAAGGAATCCCACATTGTAACATTTATGTTTGTCTTTTTCATCTGGTCCACAATGCTGAATGGAAAACCCATTGACTTGCACATTTGAGGAACAACAACATCCTTTCTTGGTTTCTCGTACAAAGGCAAGAACCTTAGCTGGCACAGAGGCTTGACCTACCAAAGGAGGGATGCGCATCACTTCTGGATGAGCTTTGCGTAGAGCCTTGGGTGTGGGTACTTTGGCACTTTTACTATTGGATGTATTTGTTGTTTCCTTTTTTTCTTTTGAGGGTTTGCTTGTGTTGCTGGAATTGTGACCTCGCGCCAAAATTGAGCATTCTCTTCTTGGATATTATATTGCTCACAACTTGGGCGCATGGTCTTCTTGTATCCTCTACAACTTGGTTGATTGTAAAAATTCCTCAAAGACCAAAGAACATAAAACTTATCTTTGGAGGAGATTATTTCCTTTCTTGGTTATCTTCTTCTGGTGTACTCATTGAAGGCTCACAGCTGGAAGCATTTTGAATCCTATAAGATTGTGTGTGCGCACATTAGTGCATTAATAATGGTTATTAGGCATATTGCAAGGAAAGCACCATTTAGACTCCTGCACCATGTTTTTCTAGACTGGGACAAGTTCCTGACTTGTGTTGGGTGCTAGAAGAGGTTGTGTAGGAGGAATAACTTGCAAAGGTAAGTGCACATTAGTATGCCATCTACCATTCTGTTGGTTTTTCGCCTTTGGTTCCCATATCGATTTCTCAAAGGTTGATTGCTCTGTCCTTGTGCCTGATTGGAACTTCCTTTAGAGGCTTGCACCTACTACTTCTCCAATAATATAACCTTGTTAGAAAATTTTCTAATTAGGGCCTTCAATTCATCATCTTATTTTTGTATTATAAGAGAGTATGATGTAGATGCAATTGGTTATGCACTCTACGCACTAGAATTGGATCAATAGAAGGCTAGGGTGCTAGAGACATCTCTAGAACAAGGGCACATGAGGCCTAGGTGCCAACTTACCAGCTTGAATGAGACTTTTTCTTCCCTTATTGCAATTTTGTATGCAACAAGTAAGGTTCTACCTCCCATGGATTGAATCATGACTGAAATGTCACTATTAAAAGCCCTTAGATAGTAAAAGAAATCATGTTGGGCTATAGGCCTTACCACTTGAGGAATTCTATCCCAAGTCTTCTAGAATATGATGTTGAAATTAGTAATCTTCTCGTTGGGTTCACACTTTGTAGTAATCAGCTGCTCCACCAGTGTTAAATGATCTAATTTATCTTCAAAGTAATTGTAAAGAGTTATTCCAATCTCGTCCCAAGTAGCAATAGATGCATGTCTTAAGATAATGTACCATTAGAGTGTTTTACCCTTGAAAGAGGCTACATGCAATTTGACAGAAACATCATCATGTTCAATCAAATAGATAAAGCATACATTGGCCACATCTTGAATGTGTTCAACAGAGTAACTTTATTTTCTCCTATGAAGTATGGAATACTTTTGAGTGCGTTTATTGGCATATCATGCTGAACATTGAGATTGAGTGGGCTTCCACTAGTGAAGTTGGTGAAGTTCCTTGGAGGATGAGGAGGTTGAAGTGCCATGGCAGGGTGTGCTTGTCTATTTTGAGGAGTAGAGTGCATGTGGCATGCTGGAGATGGGGATGCATGCATAGAAGATCTGTTGCATGTGTTTCTCATAAAAATATGGAGGTATTTAAAGGATCTTTTAGCTACATCACTCTATCTGGTATGCACTCTTCTCATAAAAGGTGATCAGGACTGTAAAACAAGAGCTCTTAAAATGTTGGGAGTCACTAGATGTGTTGAAAGAAGCCTCCAAAGGATGGAAATACTAAGTTCATACACAAAATCTTAGCAATATGAAATTTAAGCCTTCATGCTTGTCCCACCGAATGTACCAAAAACTTTTGGTCATTCAAACTTACACTCGTGTCTCGGATCTGGAAGGATCGAGTGGTTTGAGACAACAATGGAACCATCTCCAAGTTGTGGGACCTTCCAAACTTGAGACAGATCTCCAAAGAAGGCTAGTTCCTCTATCTATTTATATTGTTGTTGTTACTCCTAGTGTTGAAAGGGAAAGCTAAGCTAACAATTTCAAGGGACCAAGGGTATAAGGATAACATAAAGAAATTTTGATCTAAGGAAGGTGATAGCACTAGAAAAAGAGGGATGAACACTATTTTTTTTGATTGAAAATGAAGGGAAAGGCAAGAAAGAAGGCTAGACACCCGTAGAAAAACTAAGATGCATTTACCATATTAGTTTCATGGAACACAACTAAAAGGGAACTGCAAGGGACGTAGAATGACACAGCAAGCACTCAATGCAAAAGAAAAGGAAAGAAGAAGGAATACAAACACATTAGGATAGAGAATAGTCACAAAACAATGCTTCCATTACTTCCAGAAATGCACGAGTTATTCAATGGTTTAGATCAAGAATTTCCACGCTTGTTACCTATCCAAGTTAATGTACCAAACTAAACACAAAAACCCGAAAACTCAAATGAAATTGATACGATAGATAAGAAAATATTTGAAGATGTAGATGGAAAAGAAAGCTAATGTAGAAAGATAGGCGCACACGCGCAATCCTATAAAGTAGATCTACGAAACCTGCAAGACATAGATGTTTGACACAAAAAGACCACATTAAAAGATATTTGGGTGGACTACCTAAAAGTGGGTCCGAGAAGCGATAAGCTCCCTCGGCAGATGTCAGTCCACGTTTTCAATTAAGGAAAGAAGCATATATGATAAAAGATGTAAGTAAATGTCTATATTTTGATTAAAAATGATAGACAGGAAAGTAAATAAGATAAAAACCAATAAAAATGGGAAAGTGTGAAAACAATGCTAGATTTGTGTTCCCTGAATTATTTTACCTATCCACAGGTAGATCGGTGTCGATTAGGAAAATCGGCGTCGACTGAGAAAAATCGGCGTCGACTGAGATAGGTCGAGTGTCGACTAGAGAGAATCGGCGTCGACTGGGTACGGTCGGTGTCGACTTGGGGAAAATTGTAGGAAGATTGAGAAATAGACAATGGAAGCTAGATCATCAATCTCCACTGGATCTGCAAGAGCCATAGGGATACTGACAAGGATTCACCTACGCTGGATGCAGGAACAGAGTCACCAAGAGATCGATTGAGGCTCACAATGTCGATGTGGTAGCGAAGAGTAGCGGTACTCCTCTCAGGGATTGATTTGGACATAATTCACTCTCTCTTGATAGATAACACTCAAACTTGATGCTCAAAACTCTCTTTCATTCTTTTCATCTAACCAGAACTAAATTTTGGCCCTGTATTTGTAATTGGCACCGACCGAGATGAAATTAGCGCCGCTTCAAAAATTGGCGTCCAACCGAGTTCCTGGCCGGCACCGATCAGAAACAGACTCTAAAATGGCCAAAAGGGGCGATTTTGGAAAGATGAAAGTGATCCTTCCACCTCAAATATGGGAAATATCCCGCTGCTTGGTTTGGGAGGAGGAGAAATAGGGGGGATAGATGGATAAAATAGAAATGGGAGGTTAGGAATTGATATGGGGTAGATAAGTGGTTAAGATATATGTAAAAAGTATAATTAAATAGTTAATATTTAATTATCTATGGGTAAAACATAATGGGGTGAAATAAACTTAGGATATATGTTTAAATCAAATATTAAATAATACCCTAGGTTACCCGAGAAGACAAAAGCGCACGGGGACACTAAATTGGATAACCAATTTTAGGTGTCTACATTTTGCCCATTTTTGTCAACTAACTTGCGATAAGCAAAGTTGCGAGACAAAAACAAGGAATGGAAGAAAGGAAGAAAAAGTGATGATGTGATCCCCCTCAAACTAGGGATGGGATGGGCCCCAAAAGAGTAACCGATCCCAAGTTTGAAAAAGATAGATGAAAATGCAGGATGCCCCAGCTAGATGCTTGGAGTAGATCTGATCATTAATGACACACAAAAATAAATAAAAAAGGTAGCAACCTAAGGAACTCACATTGGTAGGGCAGATTAGATGGTCTCCACATGAGAGAACGTTACTACCTACAAACCCATGAGTGTAAGGAGGGCTGCAAAATAGTTAGCACCCAAAGAGAGACACATTGGTAGGGACAACCAGATTTGGTGCAAAGAAGAAGAAATTAGTGCCTACGGACCCGTTAACTCTATGCTTTTAAAATGTGAGTGCCCCGTCACAGGAGCAGGCTTGAAATGGGTCATAATATCAAAGTATGTGCCAAAAAGAAACACGCAAGCCACAGTAATGACCAAATAAATAAGCCAAGCATCAACACTATGGCTAGAAGATTAGGAGATGGAAGAAAGCAAAGTGAAGAAGCAAAAGTGCAACCAATCGGCCACAATAGGTATAAATTGGCGTCGATCCAGATTAATTGGCACCAACCACAAAAATTGGCACCAACCATACCGAGCCCATATAAATATGCGAAAAGAAAACGTGAACGATTTATTTAGACCGTGACGATTGATTTAGAGAGAGTCAAAAATTGGTTTTGAGCACCATGGAAGCCTCTGGGAGCAGTCAGAAGTGGAAGAGGACACGACCGGGGGTAAGTGAATCTACCCAAACTTCCCTATATATTTTTATCATGAAATAGCATATTAGGATGCCAAAAAAAAATTAAGAAAAACTAGATAAATGAGAGGCCAGAGCATTGTGGGGCGTTTGGCCTTGCAATTGGCGTCGATTGTTAAAATTGACGCCAATTTATTTAGATCAGCATCGATTTTTAAAATAGACATCAATTTAGTTAGATCAGCATCGATTGTTAAAATTGTCTTCGACTAACTCGGATCGACATCAATTTGACTCAATCGACGTTGATTACAATGTTTATATTTAATAATTTCATAGAATGTATTTTTGTTATGATATTTGGATGTGGATGAGTAGCTAACACTATTCATGGTGTCATGTGATGCAGGCACGAGAGGCTTTGCATATGCGGGATGCTATTCCCGAGCTTCTAGAGACCATTCTCCCCAATGTGACTGACGCAGATTGGTGCCACCTAGAGTTAGCCGGGCTCGGGGGCTTCTGGTACTACCGATGAGTGCCGCAAGATGTAGAGTTGCTGCGAGCACTAGTACGACGATGGGACAGCCGGACTTGCACTTTTTGGTTCAGGACGGGTGAGATGACCATCACCCATGAGGATATATATAGGATCCTGAGGCTTCCGATCACCGGGGACCCGATTGAGATTACTCCATGAGAGTAGCAGCAGAGGGCCCTAGGATGATTATATGGGGATAGGGCGGATGATTCAGAGATAGTGTGCAGGCGGTGAGGATAGCCTCTCATTACGAGCAAGATGATTCCGGGAGCGAGATGGATAAGTCTTGATTCGAGATGGTGATCTCCTATTTTTCTCTGCCAGATTCAAGAGGTGGGAGATTTCCATTGTTGTTACTAGACTGTGTTTATGACATCCTGCAATTCAGACAGGTGTTCACGTTTTCTGATGCCTTAATAGCTCAAATCTATTATGAGTTATAGATGTACACCACCGGTAGGAGGACAGGCATTGATGTTAGTTTTGTGATCCATTGTTGGGCATATGAGCACATAGCAATGATCAGGCCATCCGGGCTTCCATGGATGCTAGCAGTAGTGCTGGGGACTGGATTATGGATTCCAGAAATGGCAAGCTAACACGGCCCCGTGGAGATACAGGAGAGATCGTGGAGTGGTATGCTGAGCATTTCAGGATGGTGACACCAGAGCAGATCATTTGGAGACCATATCGGGCCTATCCGACATGGACTGGTCAAGAGGCTCACCTGGTGGGGTTGAGATGGAGTAGGGTGGTTAGGGGCCGCAGGCCAGATATGTGGGAGCACATCCCGTTTATACGGGTATTGAGGCAGTTCGGCTTAGTGCAGACAGTTCTGACCACCTACAGGCCATACAGGTGAGATAGCAGAGAGACTGATCTGCCAATTTTGATCCCGGCAGATCCGTTGAGGGAGGCCCCACCTTCCACAGATAGTGATGATGATGCCGGAGTGGATGATGGCTATGTGGCATGGTATTCTATAGAGCTACCACGACACCTGCCAGCATCCATAGACGTTGATGAGGAGGATATAGCCACAGTGTTGGAGAGGCTGGAGGGAGAGCATGCCACCCTAGTGCAGACACACCAGGTTGCCCTTGAGGAGATCAGAGCTCTGATAGAGGAGAGGGATGCCTTGATACTGGAGAGAGACATAGCTCGTCAGGAGTGAGATACAGCGATCCAGCAGAGGGATCACTACCATCGGCATAGAGAGGCCCTCAAGGCCAAATATGGTGATACAGTACTATGTCAGAGTCCTGGGTCACAGGGTACGACCGTAGGAGGGCCACCACCAAGAGTACTAGCAGCACTATAAAGACGGTGATCCTAAGTACTTATCAGTCTCTCCTTGCCGAGGTGAGATACTACGAGGATGCCCTAAGCAAAGATGCCCCTGATGTGCCTCATTACTGTGTGAGGAGGAGATCGGTGTGATTGTAGCTAGTGGTGCATCGAGGAAGGAAGCACTTGGAAGAGACCGAGGTGGCACAGCAGCCCCAAAGCAGAGGGTGCTTCTAGCTCGATAGGTGGTGGCCAGGAGAGACAGCCTGGACCAGAGGAGGGTGGAGGAGATAGTGTCTTCCACCTATCAGATTTCACGATATAGATGTGTTATATTTTTGTATCGACATATTGATGTAGCCTCGATTTGAAGGCATTTTGATGTATGATATAGATGGCTTGATTGAAAGCCATCCATTCTTTGTTGTACAGACACTCATGTATATATATAGATTCATCATTTTTTGTGTCATATGATTGTACTCATTCTTTTAATTTTTATAGATATAGATAGATGTAGCGTAATTGTGATGGATATAGACATATGCTGATAGAGGACAAATAGATGTGATTTGATGGACATAGACATAGAGGATAGATAGATGTGATGTGATTTGATGTGATTGATATGTGGATTTAATTTTGATGAAAAATAGATATAGATAGATGTAGTGTAACTTGGATGTACACGTTTTTAGATGATTTGATGGATAGATGGATAGATGTGATTGAAAAATTTGATATGTTTAAGATGTTAATTTAATTTTGATGAAAATAGATAGGTAGATCCACATGTGTTTGCAATACATGCTTTGATATGTTTTTTGGACAAAGTAGATAAGATGAATATAGATAGATGATAGATTTTGACTAAATTAACATGTTAAATGTCAATTTAATTGGATGAATAACAAATAATGGGAAATGCTCTCCGTGAAAGCAAAGGACGTAATGAAATGACCTTGGTTAGAAAATAAAGGCAATGCACCTAGATAAGAAAAATAATGATAAGCTAGGCCCCTAACCGACCATAAATAGAGACTTTGATAGGAAACCAAAAGACCATGCATATAAGGCCATATATGAGGTTAAAATAAACCTAACACTAGCTAGTCGCAAACCAGATCTAGAAGGTAAATGGAAGGAGAAGTAAGTATTTATCTTGTCAAAATTTACAAAGGATAGAATACATGCTCCCATTGGGAAAATAGGGTTCTCCATATGATTGACAAAAGGTCTTATGTCTCAGCTTCATGATTTTTGTTTTGACAGAAGAAAAATTGATCAATGCGGGAAGTTTGCTAGATATAGAAAGACTGATCGATACGGGAAGTCTTTCAATGATGCTAAGAAGCAAACAAACAGCCATCCTTCAAGGGAACAGTCTGTATTTTGAATGTAGCCATCCTTCAAGGGCATGGTCTATATCTTTTTATTCATTTTGAAAATGCATAGATAGCTATCCTTCGAGGGATCAGTCTATCTTTTGGGAATTTTTAGGATAACACCTTTTTTTTGGAGCTTTTGGAGCTTTTTTGAAAGAAGCTGAGTGTAGACCAGATAGATTAGATAGAGGGGAAAAAACGTATAAAAACACGTACTCATGCCCCGAGTAGATTTGATTAAGATAGATACTTGGGACAGATGAAGAAGTGATTAAGGTGTCCCTACTAGGAGGAGGAACATATCCATAAGAAAAATGCCATGAGTAGAGTGTGATACTCATATTTAAGGTAGAAAAGACATAACACGGAGAACCACATAGTTCTGAATCACCATGAAAATATATGACTAGTTGTTAGATGGATGAAAGATCTGTTTTGTGACTAAAATCATGTAAGATAGATTTTAACAGTAGAAGGGCCTTAGATGCAAGGCATTAAGAGGTTCCATTTCAGGTACACCATCCATGGAAGATAGACGATAAGCCCCAGACCCATATTTATGAGTGACTACGTACGGACCCATCCAGTTAGGAGAAAACTTACCACGCTGACTCCATTCTAGTGTAGTGACATTTTGGTTTTCTTTAAGAACAAGATCACCAACTTTGAAGTCACGGTGTTGCAAGTGCTTGTTATAAGCACATTTGACATGCTCAAGATAGATTTGATGATGCTCAAGAGCATTGAGATGCCGCTCATCTAGCAACTCAAGCTGCGCTAGATGATTTTGATGATAGTCCTCATCAGAGACAAATTCTCTGAGAGAAACATGAAGAGATGGGATCTGGACTTCCAAAGGAAGAAGACTCTGACCCATAAACTAGAGAGAATGGAGTAGCACCCGTAGGAGTACGAATGCTATTCGAGATAAGCCCAGAGAGAAAAAGGGATATGTAAATGCCAATCCCTACTAGCTCGACTAGTTACCTTTGTGAGGATATTATGTAAAGTTTTATTGGAAGCCTCGGCCTGGCCATTAGCTTGGGGATAGTATGGAGAAGAAAAGTTGAGTTTGATATTGAAAGCATCATAGAGGTTCTGTAAATCGACGTTTTGAAAGATTTACCATTGTCTATGATGAGTTTGTGTGGAACACCAAAGCGAAAAATGATGTGTTGATAGACAAAATCAACTATGGGTTTAGCTTTGGTCGATGAAAGAGGAATAGCTTCCACCCACTTAGTAAAGTATTCTATGGTAGTAATGATAGAATGATGACACTGTGAAGAGTGGGGATTGATGAGACCGATGAGATCAAGACCCCATTGTGAAAAAGGCCACAAATCCGTTGTAGGTTACAAAACTGACTGGGGATATGTGTGAGATTGGAATGTTGTTGACACTTGACACATTTCTTAGTGTATTCACAACAATCTTGATTAAGAGAAGGCCAATAATAGCCTAAATGTAAGATGCGTTTAGCTATGGCCAAGCCACTAAAATTTCCACCACAGATACCATCATGGACTTCCTGGATAGCTTTAGATGATTCAGGGGTTTTGAGGCACCGAAGCAAAATACCATCAAAACCACGTTTGTAGAGGATTCCACCTAGAATAGTATAGTGATTAGCACGTAGGATAAAAGATCTTATACCATTGGAAGTCAGATCTGGAGGAAGCACTTGAATGAGATAGATAATCAACAATGTGTTGATACCACTCATCTTGAGTATTGGTTGTGACGGCATTGATTGAAGTCAGTTTCCTGAGATGAGATGGTTGGTCTAATCGCTGCACAGCCACATAAATTCATGAGTCTTTGGTAAAGGGTGGAATAAGTGAGGCTAAAGAAGCCATTGTATCGGCGAATCGATTCACAGTGTGAGGAATAGCTTGGATAGTGAATTTATCAAAAGATTGAAGTTGAAAGAGAACGATATCACGATATTTTTGAAGGATATCATTTTTGCATTGATAGACACCCGTGACTTGATTAACGATGAGTTTAGAGTCACCAAAGATGTCGATATGGCAGGTACCAAGATTAATGGTGTTTTGAAGACCTAAAACAAGAGCTTCATATTCAGCCATATTATTGGTACACTCAAAGTTAAGTTTGTGTGCGACTGGGATAGGTGCACCCCAAGGAGGAATCATAACGAAACCTGCACCTCCCCCTTACTGGCATTTGGATCCATCAAAGAAGAGTTTTACTTTAAATGGAGAAAGACCGAAATCAATTTTTGGATATATTCATCAGGGAATTAAGCAAGGGGGACTTGAGTGTCCAGAAGAGGAGCATCAGCTAATCAATCTGCAATGACCTGACCCTTGATAGATTTTTGTGGAATAAACTAAAGATCAAATTATGTCATGAGCATGAGCCAACAAGTGATACGATCATTGTGATAAGGCTTCGCATGCATTGTCTTGAGTGGATTGAAACTTGTGACAATGTAAGTTTTTTTATTGAGGAGGTAATGACAAAGCTTGGAAGTTGTAAAGAAGAGAGCATAACACACGCTTTTCAAATTTCGAATAACGTGTTTCATACTCATTGAGAGTGCGAATGATGTAATATACGGCATGTTCTTTCTTATTAGCATCCCAATGCGAGATCATGGCTCCCAAAGCATGGTCGATCCACGAAATATAAAGATAGAATGGCTCCCCCTTGCGTGGAGGTGTAAGCATAGGTGGGGAAAGAAGATAATCTTTGAGATCATCAAAGGCCTTTTGGCAATGCTCATCCCATTCAAAATGAACATTCTTACGGAGGAGATGATGAAAATGTTGACAATGGTCCAATAGTTGCAAGATAAAATGACGTACTGATTGAAGGCATCCTTGAAGACCACAGAGTTGCTTTAAGTTAGAAGGGGGAGGCATCTCAAGGATAGCTTTTATTTTTATGGGGTCCACTTCAATACCCCTAATAGAAATGATAAAGCCTAAGAGTTTACCAGTGAGAATGCCAAACATGCACTTGGATGGATTTAGGCGAAGACAAAAGTGAATGAGCCTCTCAAAGAGAGGTGCAAGAGTGAAAATATGATCCTAACGATGTTTGGATTTACTGAGAGATCATTGACGTAATCTTCCACGGTTTTGTGTAAGAGATCATGGAAGATGTAGGTCATTGCTCACTGATAGGTTGCTCCTACGTTCTTAAGACCGAAAGGCATGACACGATAACAAAAATTCCCCCAAGGAGTTATGAAGGAAGTCTTATGTTGGTCCTCTAGTGTGATGAGAATTTGATTATACCCAGAGAAACCATCCATAAGAGAAAGCATCTCATGACCTGCCGTTAAATCCACGAGTTGGTCGATATTAGGTAGAGGAAAATCATCTTTTGGACAAGCAAGATTAAGATCCTGGAAGTCGGTACAAATTTGAATCTTCCCAGTAGCTTTGGTTACTGGTACTATGTTTGAAACCCATTGTGGATAATCAATGGGTTGGATGAAGTTAGCAGAAAGAAAACGTTGCAACTCTTCTTTAACAAGAAGGGCTACTCGAGGGTGCATTTTACGCAATTTTTGTTTAACCAGTTTGATGTTAGGAAGAGTAACGATATTGTGGACCACGATATCGGGATTGAGTCCTGGCATATCCTCATATGACCAAGTGAAGGCTTGATGATGGTTGGAAAGAAAAGTGGTAAAGTCTCCTAACTCCTGTGGATTAAGAGATTGGCCGACCTTAATGATGTGAGGGTCTTTAGAAGTCCCTATATTAATATCGATAGTGGCTTCGTTAAGAAGCGTAGATGTGTCAGAAGGAATGGTTTTAGGAAGATAGGAATCCTCTACCCCCAGATAAGTGAGGACAGAATCATCATCCACACAGTGGATAGTGTTGATAGTAGGAGAGTCGTCTCCAACTATTTTAGGGAAGACTAATGGTATGGAAGTGGATTTGTTATTATTTTTATATCTAAGCGGCCCTAAGGAAATGGTATTGAGTAAAAAAAAAAATGACGGGATGGAAATGGCATCATCCACATCAAATGATGCTTCTGACCTAGCGGGAGAAGATGGTTCCTCAATGGGAAGAGGCTCATCGAGAATAGTGATGGTGGCTTTTGAAAGAGGTTTAAATCCTAAACCAAATTTTTGATGTGGTTTGAGAGTTGGAATGGACACGAGGTCATGCACACCTGTTCATACTTTCCCAGGCCAAAACCCTTCCATGTGCATCGATATAAATAAGTTTTTGCAAATGTGGGATTCTGTAGACAATCAAACCCTGTTGAATAGGGTTTGGCCCTAGGAGGAGAATCCGGGCGATAATGAGGTGTATCAAGACCACCGTAAATGAAGTTAGTCTATTGATTGGGCAGACCAATGGTGATGACGTGACCGAGACCTAGCTGATATTCAGGTTGTTTTTCTGGTCTACCATACTCATTAGGTTTGAGATGGGTGTCAAAAGAGAGAAGAGGAAGCTCTCCTAGTGAGAAACATTGCAATGTCTCTTCTAGATTTTGTAAATCTAGTAGTTTTGTTGCAGGTATGGAAGAGGATGAAGCCTCATCAGGAGAACAAGCATTCTCCTTTAGAGGGGCAGACCCTGTGGTCATGTCGCATTGTGCAGAAGGAAAAGGATCTCCTGGATGAGTATAGATTTTGCCCTCATATTGATATTTTAAACATCGATGGAGGGTTGATGGAACGCAATGCATTGCATGAATCTAGGAGCGTCTGAGGATCATATTGTAGTGGAATTTCCCTTCAACAATGTAAAAGAGTTCATGAAGCAGCTTCTTACCTACTTGAATGGGCAGGACCACAGTTCCTATAGTAACTTTCAGCTGATTGTTAAACGATCGAAGGGCAAAAGGTGGTGGTAACACTACATTCTTTGGTAACTTAAGTTGCTCGAATGTGTGTGAGGAAATGACGTTGAGTGCAACACCACTGTCAATCATAGTGTGTTTTAACATAGTGTTATTGATTTGAACTGTGATAAAGAGGGAGCCTCCAAATCCTTAGAAGAAAGGGAAGGAATTTATAAATCTTCAAAAGAAATGGTGGTTGACGGTTTATTCAATCCAACAATCATCTCGAAAGGTTGGGGCTCATCTGAATTCACTGCGATATGGCATGCAGATTATCAATCAAATCCTGGCGATGCTATGGAGATGATTGAATGAGGTCAAAAAGAGACATTTTGACCGGAGCATGGGTAAGTTGTTTCATAACACTCTCCTCTACTGACACAGGAATCTAAGCCCAAGGTGAAGCACGAATAGAGACCCTAGGTCTCGAGGCTGATGTGGAAGGAGGAATTCCTTCAGGGGCTGCAGAAATGACAACCCATGGCCGAGATGTAGATGATGATAGATTATCATATTGTTGTGTTCTAGTGGCGATATGAATCATGTCGATTTGAGAAGGTGGAAGACCATCCGGAGTGGAATTAATAGAACTAGAGGCCTGAGTAGATCGTTGAGGCTCAGATGTGGTTGAGATGACAGGAGATACTTGTTCCTCCTCTTCTTCCAGCAGAAGATCACTTTCTTCCAAAAGACTGTTAACGACAGATTGAAGGGCTTTACATCCCTCGGTGTCATGTCCTAGAGTGTGATGGTAAGCACAAATCAAATCAGAGTTGAACCAGGAAGGTTTTACTCCTTTAGGATTATAGGGTTTGATCGGAGGAAGGGATATGGATGAAGACTGGATAAGTTGGTGAATAATTTCAGTATAGAATCCGGTAGACAAAGATGAGGATAGAGATGACGGAGGTGCCTCTTTTACCTCCACAGGACTACCGAGGTAAAATAACCTGCATGTCTGGTTTGACAATCTTTTTAGGGATCATTTTAATTTTTCAGACATCGAGAGAAGCAACCTTGGACACTTGAGATGGAAGCAAGTGAGGCATGATTGATTTCGTGGAGGAGGAGCTCCTAAGATAGATTTTGAAGAAGATGAAGATGTGACAAGTGTTGTGGTCTTCAGAGATAGGGAAGGTTGCTTGATCGAAATAGATGATGATTTAGATAATGCTGATTTAGATGAGGGAGGAGCTCCCAAAATAGGTCTGATCGGAGGAATAGAGGGTGCCTTGGATTTTGGTGATGAAGATGATGGTCCTGATAAAAGAGGTGATGCCTCTCTAGTCTGTGAATTCACTTTACAAGGCACCAGTGAAGAAGGTGTTGTAGAAGAAGAAGATGATGGTTTTGATGGTATTATAGAAGAAGACGCCTTCCCAGTTGATAAATCCAATCTTTTATGAGGCGCAGAAAGAGATTTTTGAGGGAAAGCACCAAGAGTCTTAATAGTCTGAAATATGGGTTTTCCTTTTTCAGGGATGGTGACAACTTCAACCGCATAAGGTGATTGTAGCCTTTTCGGGGGAAGGAGATGAGGAGGTGCTGATGATGTAACATTAGACTTTAGTTGTCTTGGTTTAAGTCCAGGAACCGAGAGTGTAGGTGCTAGTGCTATTTCTTTAGATTTTCCCTTAATAGGCAAAATAGTATCGGTGATGGAAGAAGTGGATGATGAAGAAGCAGTTCCTTGCGAGGGGGTACTTCTGGTACAGTAATTGTGGGTGTAACTACTATGGGAAAGGAAACGGAAGAGTCAAAATCAAATACACTTCCGTTGAAGTTGGTACAACTATAGGTATGTTTACCAATGGCATAGTCATAGCAAAAATGGGAGAAACAGAAGTAGATGTATTCATGGTGGAAACTCGAAGGGATGTAATTGCCTCGAGCATCAAAAGAATATCTAATGATGAGATAGATGAGGATGAAACTATCTTGGGCATAGGTGGAAGATCAGATAAAGAGGCAGAGGGAGATGAATCCGTCTCTAACAATGTGGGAATATTCAAAGACGGGTTGTCTGAAGATGGTGGAATCCCAGTGATTAGCAAAGCGGAAGGAGGTTCTGATTTGGTCGATGTGTTCATAGATGGCTTAGAAGAAGATTCTTCAGTAGAGATGAAGCTGATAGTATGAGTGTTTGGTTTTTGAGACTCTGAAGCATCATTGTTCGGGGAATGATTGGGAAAAGGTTGTTTAAAAACATCAAGTGCCTAATTTGGGGGAGCATTTGGGTTATCCAGAATGAGCTCGCCTTTATCAATGAATTTCTGGACAAGATTTTTGAAGGTCTGACATCATTCAATGTCATGGCCTTTGGTTCTATGATAATGATAGAAGTCATTTTCCCTATACCAGAATGGACGTTCTTGGTTTTCATCAAAATTTCTAATAGGGGGAAGTTTGATCATGTGAACTTCCAACATTTTTTCCAAGATAGAAGCATATGATTCCCCCAACGAAGTAAAAGATCTAGATGACAAGGGTCCTTTTTGAGAAGATGAGGAGTCTCTCCATGGTGTTTGATTAGAAGTGTTGTCAGCATGATGTTTTTAATACAATAGTGTTGGTAGACCCCTGATTCTTGTCTTTGTTAGAAGCGGAAGGGTTTGTTTTTGTAAACCGAGAAAAATCTGGTTTAGATTTAGAGTGAAGTTTTAACTTTCCTTGTTCAATGGCATGGGATTCAAGTTTATGTGCCATCGTAAAGGCTTCTTCAAATGTATGAAAATTTTGGATCCTTAAAGTGGAAGAAATATGATTAGCACAAGATCGAGTAAACAACTCGATCTGTTGAGATTGAGGAAGGGAGAAAGACAATTGGTTTATTATCCCTCTCCAATGAGTGACAAAGTCTCAATGAATAGACTCATCATCGAATTGACAAATGTTATAAAGATCTGTAATCGAGATCTTATGTGCGATGTTTATTGAAAATTTTTCAACAAACATCTGGGCCAATTGAGAGAAAGAAAACAAGGAATGTTGGGGAATGTTATTATACCAGTCTAAAGCAGGCCCTGCTAGAGACATAGGAAAAGTACGGAGCATAAGCTCCTGATCCTGGACTATCAGGTAGCAAGCATGTTTGAATGCTCGCAAGTGTTGTTGAGGATCCTCCCAACTATGAAATTTTGAGAACTTAGGAAGTTCCCATTGGGAGGATAAGGCTTAAAAGCCACTGATGGATGAATGGGTTCATTACACACTTCTTCAAAAGAGTATGAAGGATGAGCCCCTTTGGTGGAAGCTTCTAAGTCTATGATTTTCTTGAAAAGAATTTGGACCACGTCAGATTGAGGAGGAGGCATACTGGTATGTCCTACATAAGAAGTGAATGGTGGATTTTGTTGAGGTGTCAACGGGGATTCATTTGTTGATTAACAGGATGATAAGAGGAATAACCAGTGTTCTGGGTGACACCTGGTGAGGTATTTGTTGTGAAGGAGCCTGTGTATAAATAGGTTGTGAGATGACAAGTGGTTGAGAAAAAGGTGGTTGAATGAAAGCCAGAGCCTATGATTGGTGGGCTCCTACACTTGTTGACTGAATTAGAATGGATTGAGGAACATGGGTATTGATTTGATTGGACATGGTGGGGAACAAGGTTTGAATGAGGCTTTTGACTACCAAATTGGTTATTAAGGGTTCCGACGCTAGAGGATGGGTGAAGGTCACTGTCGCTGGAACATTGGAAGAAAGACCAACTGGAGGACGAGAAGTAGGAACCAACTGACTCGTAGAAGGGGGTTGATTCATAAAGAGGTACTGACCCTGGGACGCAATGGATGGCATAGAAGAATTAACAACAATTTGTGGGTGCACAGGTGCACCCATTATAGCTAGAGAAGAGGACTTCTCAGAAGTAGGTTGTGGAATAGTCAAGGTAACTGCGGTGTTAGGAATAGGCAAGACTATTTGAGAACTAGTCGACATGGTCGGTGGAAGAGAAAAAGGAGGCACAGGTGTGCCACCCTCTTCCATGGTTCGAGGTGAGAAAAAGGATGCTAACTGTTCTACAAAAGCCTGGGATGGTTCACGAGGATAATCGTAAACTTGTTGAATTGGTGGTCCCTGATCAGATATTCAAATGGACTTATGTACTAGATAGTCCATAAGGGCTACCAGATTGCGATCAAGGAGCACCTGAAATTCAGGATCCCCATGAGGAACATACTCTATGTCAGAAGCAGATGATATTTCTGAAGGACTAGGGGAAGCTTGGACGTGATGGGATTTCTTTAGGCTGATAGAAAGGATTATATGACCAAGATGGGGAACCAACTAATAGTGGTCTCGAGGAAGACCCGAGGGGTGCCGAAACATCCACACTAGTGGTGATCTCGAGAGGAAGAAGGGGCCAGTTGAGCCATTTTTCTAGATTGTAACCGAGTGATGACCATCATAAACAAGTAGAAATATAGAAAAATAAGATTGACCTAACTAATGCACAGACAATTCAAGTAGCATAGGTGATTATCTCTTTTAAATTTTCCTACTTTTAAGAAAGAAAATATTAGGGAAGGATTTTTAGAACAGGAACTACTCAGATAGCCAAACTAAGGATGGTTTGGGGAATGTTTTGGTGAGGATTCCCGGCACTTCAGTAAAAGACCAATACGTGGCTTGATATAGGGGCCTACCCCCGCACTTCACACACCGCTGCAATAAGGGAGTCGGGTGCTTTGCCAATATATACTAGAACTTCCGTGAATTTATAGCGCGGCCCGAGTACCACGTAGGCTCTTCCTCTTGGATGTCACTTCCAAGTAGGTGAGGCCAGGGGAGGAATTTTTGTTTTGATGCTTTATACCTAGTGATTTTAGCTTTGTGTGCAAGGGTGAAAAATAAAAATCAAATAGTGTCACTACCGATTTTGATTAATTTTTCTAGCCTATTTAGAAAACTAGATGAATAGCATACAATAGAAATGACAAAGGAAAAGTTCTTTTTAAGCACTAAGAACAAAGTGTTGGATTTCAATGAAGACAAGTCAAACAAATTCTTTCCCAAATGTGATTAAATTCTTTTTAAGTGCCAAAATTGAAATGTTTGAATGTGATAGAAAACAAACAAACAAGTTCTTTTTAAGTTCTTAAAAAGGAGAAAACACCATAAAAGAGGAATACCTGTAGATTTAGCTCTCCAAGGTGTGTGGACTTCAAAAAGCACGTTGTTGAGCTCTTCCCCAAACAATCCCACAAACAAGCAATGTGCTCTACAAGAAAAGGTTAAGCAAACACCCAACAAATCCAGAAAGATATATCCAGATGATAGTAGAATGAAAATTTCTATTTAAAGAACTAGAAAACTTTCAATAAAATAACAATTTTGCAAAAAGAAGACGGATCAAGAATGCAATTTTGAAATCAAATGAAAGATTTATTGATCTTCGAAATAGGAATTGGAATTTAGTTTTGCAAGAAAGAAGAAACTTTAACTTTGCAAATTATAAGTGAAAGAAGCAAGACCAAAATGAAGGAAGGAAATGCTACGGAGAACTGACAAAAAGCAGTGAAGAAACAGAACAAAAGCTCAAAACTGAAAAGAAATGAACTTACCAATAAGGGACTTTGGTTGGGTCCCACCAGCATGCTAGAATGTAGATCAAGAATTTATGTGCTTGTTACCTATCCAAGTTAATGTACCAAACTAAACACAAAAACCCTGAAAAACTCAAATGAAATCGATACCTGATAGATAAGACAAGATCCGAAGATGTAGATGGAAAAGAAAGCCGATGTAGACAAGACGGCGCACACAAGCGATCCTGCAAAGTAGATCCAAGAAACCTGTGAGACACAAATGCTTGACAAAAAAAGACCACGTTAAAAGATATTTTGGGTGGACTACCCGAAAAGCAGTCCAGAAGTGATAAGCTCCCTCATGGATGGCACCACATTTTCAATTAAGGAAAGAAGCATATATGTTAAAAGATGTAAGTAAATGTCTATATTTTGATTAAAAATGATAGACAGGAAAGTAAACAAGAGATGATGTAAAACCAATAAAAAATGGGAAAGTGTGAAAACAATGCTAGATTTGTGTTCCTTGAATTATTTTACATCTGTCTCATGCAAGTAGATCAAAGCATCGATTAGGAAAATTAGCATCGACTGAGATAGGTTGGCGTCGACTAGAGAGAATCGGCATCAACTGGGTACGGTCGGCGTCGACTTGGGGAAAATTACAGGAAGATTGAGAAACAGACAATGGAAGCTAGATCGTCGATCTCCACTGGATCTGCAAGAGCCATAGGGATACTGAACAAGGCTCCACCTTCGCTGGATGTAGGAACAGAGTCACCAAGAGATCGATTGAGGCTCATGATGTCGATGTGGTAGGAGCAGAGTAACGGTACTCCTCTCAGGGATTGATTTGGACAAAATTCACTCTCACTTGATAGATAATGCTCAAACTTGATGCTCAAAACTCTCATGTTCTTTCTATCTAACCAGAACTAAATTCTAGCCCTGTATTTGTAATCGGTGCCGACCGAGATGAAATCGGTGCCGCTCTGAAAAATCAGCATCGACCGAGTACCGGTCGGCGCCGATCAGGGAACAGACTCCCAAAATGGCCAAAAGGGGTGATTTTTGGAAAGATGAAAGTGATCCTTCCACCTCAAATACGGGAAATATCCCACTGCTTGGTTTGGGAGGAGGAGAAATAGGGGGAATAGATGGATAAAATAGATATGGGAGGTTAGGAATTGATATGGGGTAGATAAGTGGTTAAGATATATGTAAAAAGTATAATTAAATAGTTAATATTTAATTATCTATGGGTAAAACATAATGGGGTGAAATAAACTTAGGATAGATGTTTAAATCAAATATTAAATAATACCCTAAGGGAGAAGTGGTGATGTAAACGTGCCCCAGGTTACCTGAGAAGACAAACGCACACGGGGGACACTAAATTGGATAACCAATTTTAGGTGTCTACAAATGGTGAAAGAGGTTGATATCCACATACATGAGCCAAATCTAGAGGTCTCACTCAAAATACAAAAATATGAAGTCCTTAGCAAAATTCGTAAGGATCTAGAATGTCCAACATAACAAATGAGCCCAACTCTTACATTTATAGATGAATCCATTGAAGAATAAGAGAATAAGGAGGGAAAACCTGAATTTGAAAGATAACCACCAAAAAGAAACATTTAATGCCTACAAATCTACCTATAAATCTATCAAATATGTTTCCCCAAGTTTGTTTGGTGTGTTGGAGAAGAAAATATGGTGGATTAGATCAAATTGGGTGGTTATAGAAATCAAATCTATTCATTAATGTCTAGAATGATGTTTTCCCATTTCTCACCTACCATATCTACCAATAATTTGAATTTGAATGTCTAGCACTATAGCCTACATCAACAAATGTCAATTGAGACTAGACACGTGCCGATCAGAGCTCTGTAGCAAAAGATATGGCTGTTTAAATTTTGTCGAGTCGTATGCACATGCAAGACACATGGTGTGTGTGGATTGGCTGAAAGGACAGCCAATTGTGTAAATGTTCTTATCGTTTATACCATGTGTCACTCATTGATTTATTGTAATGATTTGGCACCCTGTTGGCATGCTTTGATAAGTTACTTATGGCACACTCAAGAATTTCAAAATGACATTACAGAAAGGCACAAAGGAAGGTGCAAAGGTATGTGCGTGGAAGAATGAGGCATGGGAAGAAGGCAGAAGGAAGGTGTGCACAATGCGCATGGGAAATGAAGCAAACTGATGAGTAAATAATGTATGGTCAAGGCACAACTATTACAAGGTAATGTGTGGGGCATGCAAGAGGGCCAAGGAATTAGCTGATTGAAGCAAGTGCAAGTTATGCACGTAGGATGAATAAGTGCTAGGAAGAAGGTGAATGCATAGAAGATGTGTGCAAGGTAAGAGTGAAACTAAGAGTAAAAGGAAAATGGGAAAGCAAGAAGGGGAAGTGCACAAGGGCGCAAGGGCCTGCAAGGAAATAGTGACCAAGTGAATGTGCCAAGAAGACAACCGAGGTTTGTGCCACTATAATGAAGATCTTTGAGCCATAATATGTAAGTTTTCCAAATAACTAGGATATTTATTTAGATAACAAGGCTACAATGGCATTTCATCATATCCGGCAAGCTTGCTCATTCTTTAACACCTATCACATCTCCTAGTGTATATTGTTGCATCCTTATGCAATGTTTGCCAATAATAACCAGTTGTTAACACTTTCTACGTTGTTATTTTTGCTCCAAAATTTCCTCCACAAGGTTTATTGTGGTAGGCTCTGAGGACATCATATATCTTCTCATCATCTATACACCTTCTCATTATCTGATCCTATCCTGTATGAAATACAAATCTAGCTATCCAAGAAAAATTTAAACTCTTTTCAACTATATTTATTTTCAGAGTATAATTAATGTGGAGGTGTTTTACCCGAGACCAAATAGTTAGTTATGTCTGCATACTAAGGTGTTTGTGTAGAAATGGAAAACAAGTGCTCATCTAGAAAGGAATAATCAACTAGTTGTTCTTTATTGTTTTTCTCCATCCTTGAGAGGAAATATGCTACCACATTATCCTTGCCTGGTTTGTCCACTATGTGACATCAAATTCTTGCAAGAATGGAAACCACTTGATGATTCTATTGTAACTACTAGTTTATTTATCAAATATTTGATTTTGGCATGATCAGTTCGTATGAACATTGGATAACCTACGATGTAATGTCTAAATTTGTTGATAGCATATACAAGTACCAAAAAATCCTTTTATGTTAATTTATAATTTATCTCTACATGTTGCAAGTTCTTACTAACATAATAAATTACATAATTCAAAACTCCATATTTTTTCCTAAGAAAACTCCAATAGCATGGTCTAATGCATCAGTGTGGATGTGGAATGGAAGTTTCCAATCAAGTCCTCTCAATACAGGAGTAGAAGTTAACATTTGTTTCAAGGTTTGAAAATCACCTTCACAATGCTCAGTCCAGACAAAATCAGCATCTTTACCGAATAATGCAAAAAGTGGTGATGTAATCTTGCTAAAATCTTGTATGAACCTTCTATAATATCCAACATGGCCTATAAATCTCCTAACATCCTTTTGTTTCCTTGGTGTTGGTAAGTTGATTATAATAGATACCTTTGTTGGATCAACTTGAATTCCTTTTGAATAAAGGTAGTGTCCCAAAACTATACCTTCAGACATCATCATGTAGCACTTCTCATTACTCAAGGACAAGTTGTGCTCTTTGCATATTTTCAAAAATTTATCCATATTTTTCATAGCTTCTTCAAAAGTGCTTCCATGTACTATGAAGTCATCCATGTAGACTTCCATACACAAGCCAAATGGAAGAACTAAATATGCAAATGTTCCCCATGGATATGTGAAGGTAGTTTTTCTTGATCCTCTGGTGCAATCTGAATTTGATTATAGCCACTATATCCATCAAGAAAAGATAAATACTTTTAACCAACCAAAGTGTCAAGTACTTGATCAATGAAAGGAAATGGGAAGTGATCTTTCTTTGTTGTTGCATTTAGCTCCCTGTAATCTACACATATCCTCCATTTTCCATTTTTATTTGGCACAATGATAAGAGGTGATACCCACTAAATTTTTGATATTGGGTATATAAATCCAACATCCAAAGTAACTTCTTCAATTCTCATTTTACAATCTCTCTTACTGTTAGGTTCATCATCCTTTGTGGATGCTGGATTGGTTTACAAATTTCCTTGATATAGATCTTATGAGTGCAAATCCTAGGATGAATCCCATGCATGTCACCATAATCCCAAGAAAATATTATTTTATATTTTTGTATAATAAAATCGATAATTGTTTTTATTGTCTATCCAACAGCTTGTTGACATTGAGTAGTTTTCCCGGTGTTATTTCCACTTTTTTTATAGATCCATCATTAAAGAAATGTTGTTATGAACTGAATTTAGTATGTATTCATAGGGAAGAATTTGGTGAAGAATGCAGTTCTTTCCTGGAATATCCATGGTGTTTTGCTGCAGTAGAACCTAGTTCAAGGGATAGGTTAAGCACCTTAATTTTTCATCCACTTCTTTGTTTCTTCCATAGTTATTTTGCAAGACATTGGAGAGAACAACATCTTCTTCACGTCCTTTGATTGTACAAGATTTCTCCACCATCATGATATTTTATACATATATTCTATCTACTTCTAGTTCTTCTACCCAAATTTTTTTATCTTTATCGTTCGACGGTTGGGAAGGAGGATAAAGCATTAGCTTCTTAGTGTCACATCCATTGGAAATAATCATGTTGCAGATCTGAAACCTATGAATACATCAACAAAAATGCTAACCATGGCCTTCCTAGAATAATAAGATAACCTCCTAAACTCACTTTTGTTTGTAGGACAATGAATTCAGCAGGGTATTCCCAAGATTTTACCACCACAACTATGTCATCAAGGACTCCTTTAGGTCTCACTATTGATCTATCTATAAGTTGTAAGATTGTAGCTATTGGCCTTCGTAATTCTAACTTAATTTCATCCATTATTTTCTTGTTCATGACATTAGTGGTTATCCCCAAGTCAATCAAAGTGTTCCTTATTGTGATTACATTGATTGTAATGTTCACCAAATGACCGCCTCGGATCTATATACTTTTATAGAATTGAGTTTCCAAGCATGATATCATCCAACTGTCTAATAACTTATACATTGGATGGATCCTTCCTTCTTCTTCCTAGATTTTTAATGCATAGATCATTTACCATCTTGTTATAAATGGTCATATCCTTGATGGCTTGATAGTTGAGTCTTCACGCAAATATCCTTCATTTGATTGACAAAATCATAATCAAAATATGATTTAAGGTCAGTATTTATTTATTCCAATCTCTCTATAAATGGTGGTTCATTAACCTACATTTTACCCTTATTGGAACTCTATTAAGGTTGCGACGAATTAGCTTGTAGTGTGTTACGCTTTGTTGCAGATCATTCTGCAGCAACTTTGATTCATCTATAATTTTTGTAATAGTGGTTTTACTTGGAAGAGGAAATGCACTTCTGAGAAAATATGGATGTTATTAACATAAACCAAATAAGTAGGGTATTAAGCTAATTCAGTGGTATAGGCTAGCTGAGAAGCTTTATTGTTAGGGTTATGTGTTGGTTGAGATGGTAGTTGAGTGGATTTTGGTTGAGATATTTCTTGTGGATTTGGCATAAGAGCTTGTTGACGTGGGTAAAGAGGTTACTTGGTAAGATTGCTTTGGTAGTTAAGAGGTGGGTTATTCCATTGTTGTCCTCCTCTCCAAGTCTGCTACCATGAAAAAGGGGTTGTTTTCATTGTTGGCCTAAAAGCGAGGTTGCCATTATTGTTGGTATTGGGTAGGTTATGGAGCCCAACCTTGTTCAAGATAAGCCTAAGGTGGGGTTTCTTATATGAACTATTAGCCCAATTTTGAAAATATGGTATAGGATCCTATGACATACCTCCTTGTCTTAGTGGTTGTAGATTTCTTTGAGAGACATAGAATACTTGACCATCCTCTATTTCTAGCATCTTGAATTTTGGTTTAGTCTCCTTTTCTTGTGTAATGTTGGATAATCCTTTGCATTTGCAATCAGCTTTCCTCCTTCTACATGCATGGAAGAACTTTATGAGTGTTGCCTCGAGAATATTCTCTTTTATTCTTGGCATGCGAGCATCAGGTTGGGTTTCCATGTCATTGACTATTTCTATTTCATGTTCTTGAAAATGTTTACAATCTTTGATTTGGATATGTCCCCAATTACTTTGGTAGATAATCTATCCTTTGATCTAGCAGCTTTGATTCTCTTAATGGTTTCTCTAGAATAATTCTTAAGCTTCAAAATCTCCTCAAAGGTATATTTTGAGATATCTTCAACTCTTATTAGATCTAAAGTATCCATATCCTCTTCACTAAGTCCTTTTAAGAAAAGTATCTTAAGGGACTCACTAGGTAATCTTGTGTGTCTTGACTTGACACCGAATAAGAATCTTTCCAAGTAATCTTCCAATGGCTCGTCTTCCTTTTGCGCCATCCAATATTTCATCACCTCCACTACTACTTGGCCTACAGATAATCTTGGTATTTTACCAAAAATGTTTCCTTCATCTGAGGTCAGGTTGTCACATCATCTCTTCCTAAACCCATAAACCATCTCAAGTCTGCATTGTTAAGTGTAAAAGGGAACATATTTAGCTTATGTGCATTTGTGGTGTAGTCGTAGATCCTGCATAAAAATTCAAACTCAAACAAGAAAGTGTCTAGATCTTCAGTTATAGATCCATGAAAGTATGGAAGGGCTGAGGGATAAAAAATCATAGTAGTAGGTTAATTGTTGTTGGATATTGGGAACTCAAAGGTAGTTTCCCTATCTTCAAAATTTTGATTCACCTCTTATGCCGTAATTTCTTGATCGGGAATGGCCTCAAAAACTTCACTTGGAGGGGGCTCTTATAACAACTAGCCTTGTACAGAGGAAAATATGTCCTCTTCTAAATCGGATGAAGAAATATGTGTTATTTGAGGTTTGAGTAAAAATCGACCATGGACATATCTTGTATGGTGCATGCATCAAATAACTCAACTCAATCAACTTACATTGGTTTGGGGTTGCATGTGGAAATTCTAAACGTAAACTATTTTTAAGAAATGCAAAACCTCTTCAAAAACCCTATAACTCGGTAGTATCCCCACTACAGTTGCCAAAATGATGGTGTAATTTAACTTGCAGTAATTAATATGTTGAATATTAAATCACCTGTCATTTTATCATCAAACCAAGGCATGTAAAATTTTAATAATTTCGAGTGTTGTATGCATAGTTACTGAGAGAATTTAGGAGATATGGAAATAAATAGTTGTCACTATAATTCTTGAAAGAGCAATGCTTGAAAGTAGATAAAACTTGGAACTGAAATAAAATGGTTTCTAACACTATAACTAAAGCAAAGGTTATAAATTTAGAGTGTAGATAAAGAAGATAAATCACTTCCTAGTCTAATCATGTAATAAAAACAGAGAAACAAAACTATGGAGGGCTTTGGTAGATCACAAGTGGGCCTGTCTTGGGTGATAATCCCTCCTAAGACTTGTAACTAAAACCTACTTTGAACAGAGCTCAAATCTTTATTGAATTGACATGAATGTTACATCTAGGAACAAAGCGACCTCTGTATCTACGTATAATCTATTCTCAAATTCCTCTCTAGATATCTATTTCCAAGATAAACCTTTTATTTTATACTTATTAACTACAAGAAGACATGAGAAGAAGAGTTCAACTAGGAGTTCAAATAGACTAAGTAAAAGATATTCGATAGAACAAGTGGAATATCTCAAATAGAACAACAAGATGTTTAATGCATGTAACAAAACAAATAACAGGTGTTTAGTTAATCTCCATTTAATTGACCAGTTCCTTTTATCACGTGTAAAATCAATCAATCAACTCAATCAATCACTTCTTTGTAACTAATAATCACATCCATGGTTGAGTTATCTCCTAGTTCTTCATATTACAATTATTACTACTCCTTCAATGACACATATAGACTTGAGTGTCAATCTTCATGTTTCAAGTGAACTTCATAGCATATCTTCTTTTTGTAGGTGATCCCTTTGGTCATGGGATGGGTCCTTTGCTATATATGAGTTGTTGTAAATAGAAAGTTTCTTACAAACAAGAGTGGCATCACACATATCATCATTCAAACAACTTATTGAACTCATAAGAATAAATGCACACACAAAATACCAAAAATAAAGATAACTAGTCATAACTATATTAATCATTATTTATGCCAATAAGTTCAAGTTATGATGATAATGTTCAGCAGAAGTGTGGATTTGGGAAATTCAAGGACATAGCTGTAATGACTTGACAAAAGTAAAGAGGATGACTTGTTTATGAAGGGGGTTTATGAAACTCATCAATATACCTAGTGATTAGAAAGGAATTTAATTGATAAAACTTGTTTTCATCACCTTGATTGATCCTTTCAAGTAAAATCACACTTGCTTTCATCTTGTTCTTGCTCTTTTTAGCTTCTTGGTCTATATTCCTCCCTCTTTATTGATTGTTTTCTTCTCTTGAAAAAGTTGATTGCTTCCTTTCTCCATTATGCTTTGTTTCTTGCTCTTTTTGTTGAACTTTGGTGCTCCTAAGATTTTGTCTTGGTCTTCATCTTATTTTATGTCTACAAATGCTTCTTTCCTTCCATCTTCCTTGCTCATTTCCTCTTGCATGTTGTCTTCATTTTTCCATGTCCTTTCTATATTTTTCGTGTTTTTATCATATGATCCTCATCTTCATTCATTGCACCTTTACTTGTAAAACCAATTCTCAAAGAAATTTTAAACTCAAAAATAGGAGGCTTGCAAGCCTCATCCATCTTCATTATGACATATTTTTCCTCTTCTCCACTCATAATTTCTTCACACAACATTTTCATTCTATCTTGCTTTCTTCATATCCTCTACCAACTTCTTAAATGATTTCTCTTCCATTATACCTTCATGTTGGTCAAAAAGAACTTTATCATGTGTTTCCTCACTCTCTCTTTCACTTATTTTTTGCTTCACTATGTCAACTTTCTCTTTCTTGACCTTCTCTTGCCTTAAGGGTCTTCATATTTCTTTCATAAACATGGTTTTCTTCCTCTTTTCTCATCTCTTCATCCTCTTGTTCCTGCTGCACCATCTCTTTTCCACCATTGATCATCTCATCTAAACTATTTCTTTTCTCTTCAACATGTAAATTAAACAAATTTTCAATAGCTTTTAGTTCTCCTAACACAAAATCATTCATTCCCCTATTATCTTCATCATATCTAGGACTATCAAGTATGATTTACTATTCTTCTTGTGTATTTACAAATAAAAAAATTGTTTTTCCTATAACTTTGTTTACATACCTCATGTACATATGGTGTTGATGCTGCTTGTCCTCTTTTTCCTCTTCAAACTCATCCATTTCTTCAAGTAATTTGCCTTCCTCGTGATAACAATAGATTACCTCTTCATCACTGAATCTTTTTCCATATTATTCTTCACATTCCCACTCATTTTTCTACTTATATATAATATTCTTCATCTACATCTTCTTCTTCCATGTTCAATATCAATTCCTCAAGATTTTCCACATCCTTCCTAAGTTCTCTCATTTCTTGTTTAACCCACAAATCTAGTTTTCTAGCTTCCTCTTTCTTCTTAGCTTCTTTCTTCTTTCTCTCCTTCTCATCTAGTGTCTTCTTGTGGCTAATTATCATCATCAGTTCTTTCATTATCTCTTCCTTGTCCATTATCTTATTTTCCTTGTCAAAAACCTGTCACACACACTTTACAAACATCTTCACACTTATTTGTTAGAATATTAAAGGATTTTTTCTCTTTAATGACCTATCTTATGCTCTGATAACAAATTATGAAAAGCATATATCACCTTCAATCAACTCACAATGTTATAATTCACACAAAAACTCAAAAATCTCCTTAAGGGCTTCAAACAAGTTATTATCTTCAAGTCAAGATTCCCAAAATCGACAAATTCTTTATCACTATCCTTATTGCACCTAACCAATTGCACCTTGTTTCTATATGTCATTCAATGTTATTCCAACCATTAAATGTATTCAAATGAGTTAAAGTATCAAATGGCATACCTATTTGTAAAACTACCCTATTAGGCTTCTTAAGTAGGTGCACTTGATGATTTCATGGTTAGAAACATCTACAATGATTCACAGCAAAATAAAACTTGATTAGAGTTCACTTTATGTCCTTTGAGCTGTATTCCAACTTTTAGGTTCTATTTCTTTGGGTAAGTGTATTTTTCCAATCCACTTCTCCTTCACTTAGTTATCCTCCTTGTAGCCATGTTAAAGTAGGTTTTCAACCCTAAATTTTGTTTAATGGACTCAACTTACAAAAAAATAACCATTTCAAGCACCCATTTTTCCAATTCACCTGTGTGAGGAATTTCATGGGGTCTTCATTCATAACTTTTCTCTCAAAACAATATTTCTAGCTTTCTAATTAGGCCATTTGACTATGTCAAAGCTTGTGTTTTTGTTTTTCATGTACCAAGAAAAATATGAGATGATTTAAGACTTATATCCTTCAAAATATATGAGATAAATGTTTCAATATTATAAGTTCAAAATTACAACCCTTAATTCAACCCCTACACCTATATTTAACTATATTTCCTCCTTTATAGCAAATTTTGTGATGTAACTATCTTCTTAGGCTCTAACATTTGTAAAAAAAACTAAGAAATGGAGTTGTTTTACCCTTTATGGCTTTCAATATATGTTTATAGTTGTAATCTCATGCACACCTTAGGAGTTTCAACCTTCATTTTTCTCTATAAAGCCTTCACATGCTCTCAACAACCTCGTTCTTAGACTACAACATTCACCTATAGGTATTTAGCATGGTTGTCCTATTTTTCTTCCCTTAAGGAATGTATCATTTCTGTTTATCATTGTATTTCATCAAATAAATGTTTCAAGAGGCTTAATTGAAGTTTTTAAAGTTTTTTTCCTTATTTAACTCCTTCTAACCACCTTTGTCTCAAAACCCTAATGAGGGTTTTACATAGACCTGGTATGGGTGTTTTGCTCACCAAATGAATGAGATCCTTCCTCAAGGATTGAAAATTCACTTAGAGACTTCCCTCAACCTCCTTCACATTTAACCTTTACCATTAATGCTCTAAATATTTTCTATCTTCGAATATGATGAAAAAATCCCATGCTCTACCACTAAGAATAGGGTTCATTGATTTATAACGATTACACACATAAAGAAGCATTCAACTCACCTTATAAACCACTATAAAATTAAAAATATCTATATAACTTCACTAATATTCCCTTGTCTATATTCTTCAACCTTTATACAAGCCTCTCTCTCAACTATATTGGCAAATTTGGTCTTGTAAGACCTCCCACTTGATTATTACAGGTTTATAAACTACATTCAAACTCATATACACACATGCAATCATAAATCCTCACATCCATAAATGAAAACACAAATAATAATGTTTCTTAGAATGTGTAAAACTTACCTAAATAGAATTCATAGGTATTTTAACCATCAAAATGCTCAAAGAAACATGAAACATCATTACAAGAAATGTGTATACACCAAAATTCCTTCTTCTAACTCCATGCGCTTTCTTCTTCATAAATGAATATTTGCATGATGGCCTAAAAACATTTACAAATATGCTTATATATGGTTTCTTATTCCTTAATAAATAAATCTTGACTTCTATAGTCTTCAAATTACATGTTTAGCATTTATTATAACCTCCAAGACCCAACTTAGACTTAAGAACTTAAGACCTAGATTCAAATTATGACTTGAATATGACCTCAATAGGACTTCCACCATCTTATTACATGCTTGGATGCTCCAAGATCTCATTAAAACACCAATTACAAGCCAAAATTTCCTTCTAGATTTAAATTGGAAATTTGGAGGGAAAGTACTAAATTCAAACTTATGAAGGTCTTACACAACACCAACACACCTAATAGACTCTAGATGACCCATAGAACCTATAACATACTAAGGAATCCAAAATATCATGACATAACCCAATGTACAAGCTATGAGTGATGATCCTCCATCATACTCCCAAGGAAAAAGAAAAGTTTTCCCATACTTTGTGTTAGCTCTCCTTCCTTCTTCTTTCTTTGTTTCCAATTGAATATGATCCTCTAAAAGTAACTCTTAACTACATACCAACCTTGCTTCATCTCTATCAGTTGTGTTATATCTTCTATCAACTGGTTCTCCCTTGGAATCTTCAAGTTCTTAAATAAGATAATGCTTCTAAGTCTGTATATAGCCATTTGCACCTTAGATCTGAGTTTGTAAATTTGATTCAGGTTCATATGTGATGCATATTCATCCATAAAGATTGTGAAATTGTACCTTTCATCTCCCTTTAGTTTCTCTTGAATCATTTCCTTCTCAAGATCATGAAATACTAACTTTTCCTTGCAAAACTTACCCTTGCTTGGTTTTCCTTTCACCTTCTCAACCGTTAAATCCATATGCATAGTTCTTAGAAAGGAATTTGACTGATAAAACTGATTTACATCACCTCGATTGATTGTTTCACCCAACTCATACTTGTTTTCATCGTGTTCTTGTTTTTGTTCTTTGTTAAACTCTTGGTTTTTATTTCTCCCTCTTTCTTGACTGTTTTCTTCTCTTGCAAAATATAATTGCTTCCTTTTCCATCATGCTCTATTTCTTGCTCTTTTTTCTCAAATTTGGTTCTCTTAAGAGCTTGTCTTGGTCATCATATCCTTTGATGTATAAAAATACTTCTTTCATTTAATCTTCATTACTCATTTCCTCTTGCAAGTTGTCTTCATTTTGCCATGTCCTTTCTATATTTTTCATGCTTCTTATCATATAATCCTCATCTTCATTCATTGCACATGTACCTACAAAAGTAATGCTCAAATCAATTTTAGACTCAAAAATAGGAGGCTTGCATGCCTCATTTATCTTCCTTATGACCTGTTTTTCCTCTTATACACTCATAACTTCTTCACACATCATTTTCACTCTATATTTCTTTCTTCATAGCCTCTATCAACTTCTACAACTGATTTCTCTTCCACTATACCTTCATGTTGATCTACAAGAACTTTATCATGTGCTTCCTCACTCTCTCTTTCACTTATTTTTTGCTTCACTATGTCAACTTTCTCTTTCTTGGCCTTCTCTTGCCTTAAGGTCTTCATAATTCCTTCATAAACCTGATTTTCTTCCTCTTTTCTCATCTCTTCGTCCTCTTTTTCTGTTGCACCATATTTTTCCCACCTACGATCATCTCATCCAAACTATTTTTATTCTCTTCAACATGTAAATTGAACAAATTTTCAATAGCTTTTAGTTCTTCTAACACAAAATCATTCATTCCATTATTATCTTCACCATATCTAGGATTTTCAAGTCTAATTTCCTCTTCTTCCTGTGTACTAATAAACAAAAAAACATCATTTTTCCTATAACCTTTTTACCTTCCTCATGTACATGTGGTGTTTTTGTTTCTTATCCTCATTTTCCTCTTTAAACTCATCCATTTATTCAATTAATACACCCTCCTCATGATAACAATAGATTACCTCTTCACCACCAAATCCTTGTCATCTTAAATTATTCTTCACATTCCCACTTTTTTTTTTGCTTCTACATAATCTTCTTCATCTACATTTTCTTCTTCAATGTTCAATATCATTTCCTCAAGATTTTCCACATCCTTCCTAAGTTCTCTCATTTCTTGTTCAACCCACAAATCTAGTTTTCTAGATTCCTATTTCTTCTTAGCTTCTTTCTTCTTTCTCTCCTTCTCATCTAGTGTCTTCTTGTGGCTAAGTATCATCATCGGTTCTTTCATTATCTCTCCTTGTCCATTATCTTATTTGCCTTCTCAAAACCTGTCACATACACTTTACAAACATCTTCACACTTAGTTGTTAGAATATTAAAGGATTTTTTCTCTTTAATGACATATCTTATGCTCGACAACAAATTATGCAAAGCATATATCACCTTTAATCAGCTCACAATGTTAAAATTCACACAAAAACTCAAAACTCTCCTTAAGGGCTTCAAACAAGTTATTTTCTTCAAGTCAAGATTCCCAAAATCAGCCAAATTCTTGATCATTGGCCTTATTGCACCTAACCAATGCTTGTTCATTATTTCTAGAAGCCATTCAATGTTATTCCAACCATTAAATTGATCCAAATCAGTCAAAGGATCAAATTTATTACATATTTGTAAAACTACCCTACTAGGCTTCTTGAGCAAGTGCACTTGGTGATTCCATGGTTAGAAACATATACAATGATTCACAGCAAAGTAAAACTTTATTCTAGTACCATTTATGCCCTTTCAGGTGTATGCCAATTTTTAGGTTCTAATTATTTGGGTAAGTGTCTTTTTCCACTCCACTTCTCCTTCACTTAGCTATCCTCCTTGTAACCATGTTAAAATAGGTTTTCAAACCCAAATTTTGTTTCATGGACTCAACTTAAAAACAAAGCACCATTTCAAGCACCCATTTTTCCAATTCACGTATGTGAGGAATTTCATGGGGTCTTCCTTCACAACTTTTCTCTCAAAACACTATTTCTAGCTTTCTAATTAGGTCGTTTGATTGTGTCAAAGCTTGTTTTTCCATCTGTCATATACCAAGAAAAATATGAGAGGATTTAAGCCTTATATCCTTCAAAATCTTTGATATAAATTATTCAATATTATAAGTTCAAAATTACAACCCTTGATTCAACCCGTACACCTCTATCTAGTTATATTTCCTCCTTTCTAGCAAATTCTGTGATATAATTGTCTTAATAGGCTCTAACATTGTAACAAATCTAACAAATGGATTTTTTTAACCTTTAATGCTTTCAATATATGTTGATAATTGGAATCTCAAGTATACCTTAGGAGTTTCAACCTTTGTTTTCCTCCATAACGCCTTCAAATGCTCTCAACAACCTTGTTCTTGGACTACAACATTCACCTACAAGTTTTTAGCATGACTATCACGTTTTTATTCCTTCAGGAATGTATCAAATTTATTTATCATTGTATTTCATCAACTAAATGTTTTAATAGGATTACTTGAATTTTGCAGAGAGTTTTTTTTTCCTTCTTTAACTTATTCTAACCATGTTTGTCTCAAAACCCTAATGAGGGTTTCTCACACACCCTAGATCGGTGTTTTGCTCACCAAATGAATAATATCCTTCCTAAAGGATTGAAAATTAACTTAGACACTTCCCTCAACCTCCTTCACATTTAACCTTAACTAGTAATTCTCTAAATATTTTATATCTTTTAATATGATGAAAATTCCCTTGCTTCTCGCCACTTGAGAACAAGGTTCACTAATTTATAACAGATTACACATAGAAAGGAGCATCCAAGTCACCTTATAGACCACTATAAAATTAAAAATACCTATGGAAATTCACTAATCTTCCCTTATCTATATTCTTAAACCTTTATACAAGCCTCTCTCTCAACTATATTGACAAATTTGATCTTGTAAGACCTCCCACTTGATTGTTACAGGTTTATAAACTGCATTCAAACTCATATACACACATGAAATCATAAATCCTCACATCTACCAATGAAAACACAAATAATAGTTTTTCTTACCAGGTGTAAGACTCACCTAAATAGCATGCACACGTACTTTAACCATCAAAATTCTCAAATAAACATGAAACGCCATTACAATAAATGTGTATACACCAAAATTCCTTCTTCTAACTCCTTGAAGCTTCTTATTCATAAATGAACATTCGAATGATGGCCTAAAAACATTTACAAATATGCTTATATATGGTTTCGTATGCCTTACTAAATAAATATTTACTTCTAGATCTTTCAAATTACATGTTTAGCTTTTATTATAACCTCCAAGACCCGACTTAGACTTAAAAACTTAATACCAAAGACCTAGATTCAAATTATGACTTGAATATAACCTTAATAGTACTTCCTGTTAGGAATACTAGATGCAGAATAGTGTTATGATTTAATAACAAACAAAATCATGCACATAGGATCTAAACAATTCCCCACAAAATCTATAGCAGTGGAATTATAAACTAGAATAATCCAAATCACACAAAAGTACACACACATAACAAGCATGTACCGTGGTTCACCCAATGTGGGCTATGTCCACCAAAGATAGAGATCCCATATATGTATATGTATGTATATATATATATATATATGTATGTATGTATGTATAATATAACAAGAGATTACAAACCAACTCTTCTGCACAAGAGTACATGTATCTCTACAAGAGTATCTCCTCCTCCCAGATCTCCAACCGGATCTACCTGAGTACACTAAACCATGCCTCCATACCACCACTTGTGTCTCCTCCAGATCTCTAACCGGATCTACCTGAGTGCACTACAATCGTGCCTCTCAAACATAACCAGATCTCACATACCTGAAGCTACCCTGCATCTGCCACTATGTAGCCAAGCTCTCACTATATTGTGAATCTGTAAACAAGACCTCTAGAAAGATCTACCAATGTGCAACCCTAACCATGCACCAAGAAGTAAGTCTCTCCTCCATCACTGCAACAAACTACAAACATGAAGACAACTTCCTCTACCATGCTAGATTCCTATGGATCAACAATACAACATGATCTCATGGATCTGCAATACAAGATCTCACAACATGTGGATCTACAAGAATGAGCAATAACAAGATCTCACAACAACCTATGGATCTAACAAGAAGAAACCCTAAGTGCTTTGCATACTATGCAAGCCATTACATGAGACTAAACAATACAAAGGAAATACAGTAGAAGATAATACCATCTTCTCACCAACAATGTACCTACACTTTCCTTCTATTCAGCTTCTCTCCATGAAAGCTCTTGTCTTCATGTAATCTACTTTTTCTTCTTCTTCTTCTTCATCCTTTCAACCAAGGATTATGCTCTTCTTCTCATCAACTCATCTAACTCTCTCTAACCCTAGTTTTCTAGCTTATATAAGCTTAGACAAACTTAGGGCAACTTAGCCATGAAATTACATCCAATAGATTTTCTTTAAAACAAAAACAATATTAAAACCCGTGACTTAAAAATAAAGTGCTTCACACAGTAACCAATCTTTGGTTAGACCTAACCGTGGTTGGTTCCTCCTTTTCCTAACCGATGTCGGTCCCACTATAACCGATGTTGGTTACTATATTTCTAGTCACTTTCCATTGCATGCTAACTATGAAGCAATCTAGCTCCACAACCTAACACTTCCAGCATCTTATTACATGCTTGGATGCTCCAAGATCTCATTAAAACACTAATTACAATCCAAAATGACCACGAATAACCCGGCACGCACGGCACATTACCCACCTAAGCGAGCACTCACGCGAAGCGCATAATGGTACTAGGCCCTTCCTTAGAGTTGTTTGTGCAGGATGTGAACATGATGAATATATAATGCATTTAGATCCATAAATAGCATAAACATTCCACATAGCATATTCCAGATCTAGATCTTAAAGAATCATGAATCAAATGATAAACATAATGAAATCAACCATGTAAGAACTAGTTACAATCATGTTTAACACCATTATTCACCCAATATACTCCATTATATTAAACACAGTAAATACATAATCTTCTTACAATAAATAGTATCATAAGTTTATGTGCGCATCAAATTTGGTAGCATAACTCCACAATAGCTCATACACAGTGTCTCTCTAACTACACAGATTAATACATATTTATAAGGGTGGGGACTTTCCCTTCACCGCTTACACACTTCCCAAAATAGGTCACATGCTAAAAATAGTCATGCGCCTTTACAATAACATGCACACATGCAAGTGCGCTAATAATAGATCTCTTATAGTTAATCTGGTAGTAGTAATCCTATTATTAACTCAAACTCATGTATGGCACTTAGTAGACACTCTTCCCAAAATAGCATTTGTGTGTCGCGCAAGTCTCCATCCCATTGTGTGCTTCGTATGCTATCTCCAAAAATAGCCCGTAACCATGAAAATGGCTAAGTCCCAAATCAATCTAACTTTCACATGCATTTCCTTCCCTATCCTTCTGTGCTTTCAAATGTGACTTGCTACCCCACACGAATCTTCTATGTTCCATCTCCTTAGTGTCATACTCTGTCTACTCAACATTACCCCAAACTAAACTAATTTTCCATCCCGACAATGGGGTTCCTCCTAATGTTCCCAAAGAATAAATAATAAGGATGGAAAGAATGTAAAGAATGGACTTTTATTCTGCAACTCCCTTTGCTTCAACTGGGAGGATCAAATCCAGATATTCTTCTTTGATCTCAACCTCCAAGGCTTTTCAATCATCCAGTGCATTTCTGGTCTTCTCTGAATGTCTGCGTTGATGGATTCCAAATCATATTTGATTATCTCTCCCTTTACATTCTGCAATATTATGACAAAGTTATCCATAGCAGACATCCTTCCCTCCAGAAGATCCATCTTTTATGCTATGATATTTCTAAGCTCATCCATCCTCCCTTATGTGGATGTTTTGTTGCTACAAGGGCTTCACACTTTTGCTTCATTAATTTCAATCTCTTTGTGCACCCTAAATTCTCATCCTTCATTGCCTTCAGACTTCATTATCTTCTAATATAGTTATGATCCTGATCACTACTTCTGGAGCTACACATATGTTCAAAGCTTGATCTTCTTTCTTCACTCATCTTGTAAAGTTTGGAGTAATTCCTCATAAGATGAAATCTTTCTAACCATGGAGGCCTTTTCTCTCTCTGCTTTGATTCAAGTTCCTTTGGCATTGGCATGCGAATTGGTCCATCCTCAAGCACCAAATCAACTAACGTACGCACATAATGCATAGCCGAAGGAAAATTTTCAGGTACCTTAGACTCTAAGTGTGGTCTTGATTTCAGGACATAATCACCAATTTCTTCTGTCATCTTATGAAGGCTTCATTATTTTTCTATTCTAAGTCCTCTCCTTTTAGATGTTCTATTTCTGCAAATGTTTCCTTGTTATCTTCTTGTAGCGCTCTAATAGTGGCAGCCTTATCTATGTTCCTTCGCGCCACTTTTGTAGATACCTTAACCAAGGCATTTCTCACCTACTCATCAGACATGATAGTTGGCTTTATAGTCATTTTCCTATTCTACGCTCCTTCTTCCTTCTTCTTGACACACATGAATCCTCACAAACATAAAAATCTAGCTCGTCCATGTGAATCTACATGGACCATGACAGATTGTTTCCTTGCACGTGTAGTGGCCATGTTTGGGTCCATCAACTCTCATCCATGCAACCCTTAAGGCCCATTGTGCTCCGGAAATAGGTGCAAAAATTTTAATGGTGTCTTAAGCATATCCCATACTTGGCCCAACATACTCCCCACTGGTTCTCTTCATTTTTGACCCCTTATGAATTTGAGCGCCAAGTTTTGGAGTTGGATCTTCAATGTTTTCAACAATATCATGCTCTGTTTCTTTTACCTCCTTTGCACCTTTCTTTTCATCCTTCATATCCTCATCCCTAGGTTCTTCCACATCTTTTGGTTGTATAGGGGTTCCAGCACACTCTCTACATACTCCTTTGCCTCCTCATTCAGCTTTAGTTTTCTCTTCTTCCTCTCAATTGTCTATTTCTAAGGAAAGAGTCGTGGTGACCTTCCTACAAGTGTGAAGGTCCCATGCTTTGGGTCCTTGTTCTTTTGAACACCCTTTTAAAGTGGCACTCTCCATGGAATGATTCCATAGCCAAGTCTTTGTCTTCTCTTGCCTAAGGTGGAGTACCCGCACTCTCGGTCTCTACTTTGTCTGTGGGCTACCTTTTTCCTCTATGATCTAAGCCACCACTATCTTCATGTTCTTTATCCTCCTCATCTACCGCTATAGTTTTTGTAGGTTGTGGGGCTGACACATTCTCCACTGTATGTTTTCCTTTAGGCATCCTGAAGCACGAACTCATTTTCTACATACTTTTTATTCTCCATCTTAGGCTTAAGTTGAAGGTATACAAGCACGGCTCCACTGTCCCCAATATCCAAGCTTACTGGCTTCATACTTATGAGATCTGAGATGAGCCTCTCAATGTAGGTAGTTTGGCCTGGATACACACACGCCTTCCTCAGAGTGTGGTAGTCACAGTCAACCTTATCTACATTAAATTTCAGGCGGCGTGCATCAATAAATTTGTGGACTAATGCCTAGAAGTAGCATGTTTTCAAGGCATACGTGTTTACACCATGGGCTCTATGTAAAATCCCTCATAGCAAGTCATATGATGCGAAATTATTGGTACACCGTAAACTATACTATCTTGCCCACAACCGAAGGTATGTCCTTAGGAAGTTGGTCATACCACATCTCTACCCAATGCTTAAACTACCCACTCATTGATCCTTCACATAAATATTTTTCAAACCCCCATCGAGGACTTATTTTCCATGCAATACTCCCGGATATTGTTCTTTGGCCCATCGGGCACTCCAATTTCTACAAATAAAAGAGAAAGGAGGATCACGCCAAAACTTATCTTATCTCTTGTGTGTTCTTCCTCAATAATGGTGTCTGCAATGTAGCCTACTAGGTTATAGACTACTCCCTAAGACATTTTTTTGCAATATGCAGCCACATGGTATTCATTTGTGACCATCTCTCTTGATCATTCAACTTGGTTACCAAATGCACGGTTATTCTGCACCACTGGTACTTATTTAATTTATCAATTCCCATTCCACGTGGGCCCTAAGTATACCCCAACTCCTTTATTGTTTCTATGATTGATTCTTTATCAGTCAAATCACTAACAAGGTCTACCCTTGTGCCCTTCAATCTGTCGATTAGTGTCGAAATTAGGGTTTTGTGATTCTAACCCTTTGTCGGTGAAATAGAAGAAGTTCTCATGGACTATACTCATCATTCATTGGTATAATGGTTCATGCTTGCAAAAATACGGGAGCTCATACAACTGATAGACTCATACCAGCTTCAATAATTTCTCCCCAGCATTTCCATATCCTGGCATATCCTCCACCGTGCGTGTGTTGGTATTTATATTCAACAATGCATCCAATTCTTTCTTGTTTTCAGATATAAGATGGTTTTAGTCACTTATTTTGTACCTATAGATGTGGGAATCCCACTCTTGTCTTACTATCACACCTTCTAAGTACTTCATCTCTGAAAAATTACTCTTGGGAGCAATTTCAACTTCAATTGCTACTTTTTTCTTTCCTTTGGCACATGCGGCACGTGCTTTCTTTTGTGCCATCTTGAAAATTCTTCCTTCTATCTTCTCAAATGAGAAAATTCAAACCCTAACTCAATATGTGTGCCCTAGATTCTTTTCAACACCTTTTCTTCACTCAAACCCTTCACCAATGGGGACACAAGCCTCTTCCATGCAATAATCCACTCTCCACGTCTGGTTTCACACTCTCTACACCTCAATTTGACTCACTCGACAGATCACACTTAGTTCGATCAAATACTTGTGATCAAAAAGGTAAAAATGAACCCGCATCACGTCCTTATATAGATTTTCAAAAAGTTAGTGCATTTATTTCTCCTTCACCAACCAACAATCCTTTCATTAATTGACAATTTTCATAATCTCAACATAGTACATCTTTGCACCCATTTATAAAATTCTAGCACAGCTTTTCTATCTTCTAGCTACAATTCTCTTCAATGCACTTCCATGTACCTAGTACTGTCATCACCAATCCGGAACTATGATAATTCTTCACCAGGAACTCCTCGTCTTTATGATTATTTACTAATGCACAACCTTTAGTTTGGTGGATGTAATCTGGAAACAAAACAACAACATAACACAAGAATACCATCGATTATGATAAGACGAGAATGATGACAAATCTGAAATATCAAAATAAATTATAATATTAACATGAAATCATATTCTCACCCATGAGGTACTTCAAGTGTTATTGACTTCACTTGAATTTCACCAAGACTATGGGAGAAACTTTACAATTACACCTCTTAATGGCTTCTTCAACACACCTTTAAACTAATGGCTTCCTTCGCACACTTCCTACAATATTTCTCACTACTTCCTTCTATGCTAAATGAGGGGGGTGGCCTCTCTATTTATAGAACTTCTAGGCTTATCCATCCTATCTCTAAGATAGGATAAGAAATCCACTCTGACGAATCATATTCCATACCTTAACTCTTATCTGTACATGTAAGCTTATCTCTTAAGATAAGATAAACCTTATCATTTTACATGGGTTCCACATTTTTAGACTTTTTACAAATAAAATACACAAAATATTTATGACCTCACTCCTTGTCCTTATTACCAATATAATATTTCTAATTCCTAATCATGTAGACCCTACTTCTCTAATTACCCAAACTTTGACATTTTAACATTACTGGACCACTTACGACAAATATTTACTTTTTACAACATTCCTATTGTACTTTGACTATTACCGTACTCCACATTATTGGCGACACCATCTTGTGGCGCCGTTATCTTCTATCAGACGCTACTACTAATTATACTTAACAACATCCTATTCCTAATACATACATTAATGAAATAGAAATTATGGAGGAAAATTTTAGTGTCGACATCTTCCCCCTTCCTAGCTTCTACTCCGTCCTCGGAGTAGACTATTCTGGTGCTTGGAAAATCTTCAACTTGTCATGGTTGACCCATTTTGTAATGGGAGTGCCATCCAATTCCTCCAGTCGGTACGTACCATTTTCATGCACAGCTACTATTTTGTAGGGCCCCATCCATTTTGGAAGAAATTTTCTCTGTCTTCTTTTTTTGTATCTGGAATCATATACTAGAACCAAGTCATTCACATGAAATGGAGACCACCGGATCTTTTGATCAAAGTATTCCTTCTGCTTCATTTTCTTCTTATGGCTTGTATCCTTTGCTATTTCTCTCATTTCCTCCAGCAAATGAAGATGTACCAACCTTTCTTTTACTGAATCACTTTCATCCATCCTTTCATTTTTCATAACTCTCACAGTGGGAATATCAAACTCAATAGGAAGAACTGGATCAATGCCATAAGCCAACTGAAATGGGGAGTATCTTGTTGCTGACTTTGATGTTGCCCTATATGCCCACAATGCTGCATGAATCCTTTTATCCCATTTATGTACCTGCAAGGCTGCATCTTTTGCTAGAATTTGACACAACACAAAATTTGTTCGTTCCACCTATCCATTTGTGCTTGGCTTGTATGTTGTTGCCTTCCTGTGCTTAATAGAAAACTTATTGACTAGGGCTTCTACCACCTCATTAATAAAGTGGCTTCCTTGATCTATTACAATTTCTAATGGACAACCAAATCTGGTGACAATGCATTCATATATGAACCTTGCCACTTCATCCATGGAAGTTGTTTTCAATGGCCTAGCTTCAACCCACTTGGTTAAATAATCTGTGGCAACTACAATATACTTATTTTGGCGTGATGTAGTTGGAAGTGGACCTACAATGTCTATTCCCCACTTTTCAAAGGGACCAAGGGAAGAATAGGACATAATGGAGTTGATGAAGTCTTACGGTTACCATGTGTTTGAAAAATATCACATGTCTTACAATAATTATAACAATCTTTAAAAAGAGTGGGCCAGTGATAACCTGCATCCAAGATCCTTCTTGTTGTAAGTTGTCCAGAGAAGTGCCCTCCACATGTACCATTGTGGAATTCTTCTAGCAGTTCCTTCCCTTGATCACATCCAACTGCCCTCTTGTACTGTCCATCAGGTCCTATTCGAAATAATACTCCATGTAGAATAGAATATGGACGACTGGCTTGAGTAATATTTCTCTTAGTCTTTGCATTGGCACCATCAGGAAACTTGAATTCATTCAGATAATTCCAAATATCTATGTATTCACTAGGGATTGTGTCGAGGAGAGAACAATGTTGCATCGGGAAAATCATCATCATCACAAGATGATCCTAAACCATCATAGGCTCGAGAGAGTGCATCTACATTGACATGCTTCTTTCCTGGCCTATCTATAATATCAAATTCAAATTCTTGTAGCAAAATTATCCATCTTGCTATCCTCACGATGGGTTAGGCTTATTGACAATATATTTGAGCACTGATGATCTGTTCAACTATAAATTTCTGCCCTAGCAAGTAATTTCTAAACTTCGCCCTAGCAAGTAATTTCTAAACTTCTTTACAAAAAAATGATAGCGAGCCTCTTTTTCGATTCTGATATAATTTACCTCAAGCCTTTGCTCATTTATGCGCTCCCAAAGTAAATTTGATGTTCATTCCCATTTTCATCCTTTTGGCTCAAAGTACTTCCTAGTGCTGCATCGAGGCATCGGTGTACACAATGAATGGCTTGATCCAATCTGGATTCTTCAAAACAGGTGAAGACACCGGGCTTCCTTGATTGTCCAAAAGCTTCATGCACCTTATTTCTGGTTCATAAGTAACATCCTTCTTCAAGAAGCTGGGTTAGTGGCTGTCATGCAATCTTTGAGAAATTCTTGATGAACCTTCTATAGTAACCCACATGGCCTAAAAATTATCTCAACTTACTTCTATTAAGAGGAAATGGTAAATCTTTGATTTTGAAACTTTATCGGGATCGGTACCAATACCATCTCTGGATACTGACATGCCCTAACAAAACGCCTTTAGAACATCCAAAGACACACTTTGTAGGGTTTAGTGAGGCTTGTGCTTCATCTAACCTTTGAAATGATGTCTCCATTTGGTGCGGTGGTCCAACTTGCTCCCATAGATGCAAAATCATCCGAAATACTCGATGAAGGTCCCGATGTAGGTTTTGAACACCCTATTCATCAAACGCTGGAATGTTGCTTTGGAGCATTACACAACCCAAAAGGCATAACTCTATAAGCAAACGTTCCCCAAGGAGTGGTGAGCGTGGTCTTGACTGATCTTTCTCTATATACGAACTTGGTTGTAGCCGCTATATCCATCAATGAAAACTATAGCACTCTGGCCATTACTTCGTCCAAGATCTAATCTTAAAATGGAAGAGGGTAATGATCCTTCTTTGTTGCCTTATTGAGCTTCCCGTAATCAACACAAATGCGTAGCTTCCCATTCTTTTTATTGAGATCACAATGGGAGAAACCCATTACGAATTCTCCACAACAAATATGAATCCTGCATCAAGCAACTTATCTATTTCTTCTTTTACAGTCTTGGAAAAATTAGGATTCATTCTATATGGCATTTGCTTTATGGGCTTAGCACCATCTACCAACTCAATAGAATGTTCTACCCAACTTACTTGACGGAGTTCCTTGTAATCAAAAGTGAATAGGTGTATGTAACTTTGAAAGAGCTGGAGGTAGGATTCCTTCTCACTCTCCATCACAAAGATCACCAATCTTTATTTGTTGGAGACGATCATCAACTTCTTCTTCGAGATAATTTTATGGGGTCATGGTTGGTGTGGTGGAAGGATATCCATGATGAAACATCCACCTCACTTTCCTCATCTTCGATGTCCACTTCACTTGGTACTAGAGTAATCGAGAGGATGTCTAATCATCGGTTTCATCACTTGAATCCACGGGTTCTCGCCTTATGATGTCGATGGATCAAATTTATCTTCACCCTCTCTCTACCACGTCCAAGTGTCATGAAACCTTCATTCCAGTAGTTTCTTGCATGAACTCTCCTTGGCCATGGTCTTCCCAGGAGCATTGGGTGCAAATACCATTTTTCATCACTGAAAGTCTACCACACATACCACACCCATAACGAGATATTGCCACATTTGAAACTACACCTTACGTTTAGTGTTTCCCTTATTTAATGACCTTAACATAAGTGTTGAAGGGTGATCAATTTTAAACCCAACATATTCATTACAGACTCGGTCATTACATTAATCGCAGCACCTCCATCAACTAAGACATCATGAATTGAAATACCATTACATAATACCTCGGCTTGTGGAGCATAGGGATCTGCCTCTCTGCCTCTAAAACAGGGGACCTCAACCTCCTTCCTTCTTCGAGCATTGAGTCCACCTCGCAACTCCCGCCTCTTCTTAGAAGACATAGCCAAGAGTTGACCATATGTAATATTTGCAGGCCTTTTGGATAGATCTTCCAAGATGGAGTATGGTCCTTGCCCCTGTGAAATCAGAAAATCTTGCACACCCAACTTTCTTCTCCTATGTTTCTTACTAGTTTCTTCTTTCATCTTCTTAGGATCATTTCCATCTTGATTATCTTTTTCTTTCTTTCTTTTTGTTACAAACACATCTACTTCATTATTTCTACTCTTATCTACTACATCAAGAGAATTCACAGGTGCTTTTCCTTTATCATTATCTCTTGTACCAGATGTAGAAGCTCTATCTGGAAAATTATACTTATAATGACCCTTTTTATAACAACCATAACAAACAACTTCAGAAATATTTCTTTTTGGACCTCTATCTCCTCCCTGAGAACTAAATTCCTTTCCTTGAAGAAGATTAATAGTTAAGCGGCCCATCTTTTGAGCGAGATCTTCATACTCAGTAGATGTACTAGGAGAAATATTTGTGCTCACCGGGAGTGGTTGTGGATTATGGACCAAAGGTGCTGGTGTAGGCTCTACTTTAGCAACAATTTCTTTGGGCTCCTCTTCCATGCTTTCTTCTTGCCTTCTTGCAATCTCCTTTGCTTGTTCAATGGTAGCCTGGCGGTCATACTTCACTCGTTGTCGATCTCTCGGCTTCATCCCAAGAATGAAGTGCTTACGGAGAGAGATTATCCATGCCATTCATCAACCCATCCGCTAGTCCTTCCTTTTGGATCTGGGCATTGAGCTTCCTCCTTAGCTCTAGAACACGAGCATGATAATCCCTTATCTTATCCTTCTCTCCTTGGGATAGCTTTGTGATCTCGATCATGAGATCTGCGTATTTCTTTGTTCACCAAATTCTTGAAAAAACTTTCGGTTAATAAATCCCATGAATTTTTCACATTATCACCTAGTGTTTCAAACCACCTAAGTGTTGAACCATCCAAAAGGTAGGAAAAATTTAGTCCATTGTTCCCTTCTTATGAGGCCATTACAAATACAAGATCGTTTAAACTCTTGAATGAAAGAAGAAGCATCTTCATTAGATTGAGCTGAAAAAATAGGAATCTTTCCCATTTTCAAAAGTAACCACCGTGAAATACTAACCCACAAGTACAATCAACAAGACTTATGTGCACAAATAATTGGAATTACTATAGAAATGACCACGGTAAACTATGGTAAAACTTGACTTATTGTAGTAAAAACTGATTTTATTGTGGTAAACACTATTCACGGTAAAAAGTGAAGTTACTGCGGTAAATACTATTCACGGTAAAAAGTGACTTTACTGCGTTAAACACTATTCCCAGCAAAAATGACTTTACTATGGTAACTACTATTCATGGCAAAAATGACTTTACCATGGTAACTACTATGCATAAAAAACAAGGTTACCCTCCATTGATTTTTGACTAAGTGGGAATATCTCTCCGAGAAAATCCACCAACGAGGAATGGTCCTAACGGAACCAAAATGTCATCACCAATCCGGCACTATGATAATTCTTCAACAGGAACTCCTCGTCTTTGATTATTTACTAATGCACTGACCTTTAGTTTGGTGGATGTAATCTGAAACAAAACAACAACATAACACAAGAATACCATCGACTATGATAAGACGGAATGATGACAAATCTGAAATATCAAAATAAATTATAATATTAACATGAAATTGTTACAATCTCACCCATGAGGTACTTCAAGTGTTATTGACTTCACTTGAATTTCACCAAGACTATGGGAGAAAATTTACAATTACACCTCTTAATGGCTTCTTCAACACACCTTTAAACCGATGGCTTCCTTCGCACACTTCCTACAATATTTCTCACTACTTCCTTCTATGCTAAATGAGGGGGTGGCCTCTCTATTTATAGAACTTCCAGCTTATCCATCCTATCTCTAAGATAGGATAAGAAATTCACTCTAACGAATCATATTCCATACCTTAACTCTTATCTCGTACATGTAAGCTTATCTCTTAAGATAAGATAAACCTTATCATTTTACATGGGTTCCACGTTTTTAGACTTTTTACAAATAAAATACACAAAATATTTATGACCTCACTCCTTGTCCTTATTACCAATATAATATTTCTAATTCCTAATCATGTAGACCCTACTTCTCTAATTACCCAAACTTTGACATTTTAACATTAACGGACCACTTACGACAAATATTTACCTTTTACAACATTCCTATTGTACTTTGACATTACCGTACTCCACATTATTGGCGACACCGTCTTGATGGCGCCGTTATCTTCTATCGACGCTACTACTAATTATACTTAACAACATCCTATTCCTAATACATACATTAATGGAATAGAAATTATGGAGGAAAATTTTAGTGTCGACATACCTCACTCTTGCACCTTCCTGGTAATCTCCACGGTCGTTGGTTACCTCATGTTATATTGTTCCCTCATTTATCTCCATCTACAGTCATCTTTTTAAAGCAATCTCCTTTCTAACAACTCCTCTCCAAACTTGAACAGCACTTTTGTAGCTTTTGTTCCTCTAAGTGTACCTAGTTGTAAATAGATGCCCCACACCAATGGTATGTGTAGTCCTCTGAGCATAAAAATTATTCAAATGGTAATTAGCATCCATCATGCAAATGCGTTTATTACACAAAACACCAACTAAATTAACAAATCATAGTGATGAAGAAGAAAATACATAAATGAAACCTTAGTCTAAATGGCAACACTGCCTTATTACAAACACCAAAAAGACTTATTCATATTAGGGCTTCAACCTAATCTTATTGAAATAACCAGGTAACCATATTCCATCAAGTGTCTCTAACTGGAAAGCTCCTATTTCAAGTATGTGAGTGATAACATATGGTTCCAACCAATGCACTTTAAGCTTTCCTGGATGGCACAAAAACTTAGAATCATAAAGAAGCACCATTTGTCCCATCTCAAGATTTTTGTCCCTGATGTTCCTATCATGCCATGCCTTTTTCCTAGCCTTTTCCTACTTCGACTCCAACGTCTTGTGTGGCACGCCTCTCATCCAACTATATCAATTTATCAATTCTTTCTTCCAAAGCTTTCTCATTGGCTAGACCTCCAACGTGCACAATACGCAAAGAAGGTAACATGAATTCCATAAGAAAAACTACTTCTGCACCAAACACCAATTGAAAGGGTGTGGCCTTGTTCAACCTCTTATATGTTGTTATATACGCCCAAAGCATGGCAGAATTGTTATCATCCCAATCTTTCCTTTCAACATCACAAATTGTTTTCAATGTCTGGCTCAAAATCTTGTTAAAGGCCTTAGCAACCCCATTTTCCTAAGGATGATAGGGTGTAGTCTTATGGTGCACAATCATAAATTCATCCAATAGTATCCTGATTGTCTCATTCATAAAGTGTGTACCCCTATCACTTGTCACACTCAACAGCCATCCATACCTTGTAAGAACATTTTCCCATAAGAACCTGGCTATTGTAGTTATTGTACAATCCTTGGTAGGTGTTGCTTCTTCCCACCTTGTAAGATAATCATGCAAGTGATGATGTAGTGTGATCTAGTTCTACGCGTGGCTAGCGAAATAGGACCCACAAATTCTATAGCCCATTTCTCAAATGGCTCTACACTAGGAATAGGTCTTAAAGGCATTTCATCTCTTTTCCCAGGTTTACCAATGCATTGACAATGATCACATGCCTTACAATATGCTTTACAATCTTTGTAAAGGGTCTCCCACCATAATCTAGTGAGTAGAATCTTTCCTACAGTGGCTTCACATGCATAGTACCCACCTACGATACCACCATGATCCTCTTCCATGATTTCCATGTGCTTGTGCTCTAGTACACACAACTGCAATAATTCATCTTGTCCTAACTTGTGTAGGTCACCACTAATCAACATAAAAGATGTCGTCCAAATTGTAAGTTGTTTCTTTTCTAAGACTTAGTTCCTTATGGTGTCATACCTGTATGTAAAAACATAGCAATATCCTCCAATTTTGAAGGTGTGTGTTATAACCTATACAACTATGCATCTAGGCATTGTATCTTCAATTGTCTACACATCCTCCCCTAACTGAATTCTTGATAAGTGGTCTAGGCCATAATTACTTTTCCTGGTTTTACCACAACTGTGAAATAAAATTCTTGGAATAAGAGCACCCATTAACATATGTGCCCCTGTAAAATGGGCTTGTTTACCAAGTATTTCAATGCCATGTGATCGGTGTAAAATACGAATGGTGTTGCTAGAAGGTATTGTCTAAATTTATGTAGTGCATAGATAATTGACAAGGCTTCGCGCTTAGTAGTTGTATAATTCTACTCTACAGGAGTCAACTTTCTACTAACAAAATAGATAGGATGATCTATAATACCTTCTCTAGGCTGAGCTAACACCATGCCAATAGTTGTTCCATAGGTGTCAACATGTAAATGAAATGGTTGGTCTCATGAGGTAAAATGCAGAATAGGCGTTGTAGTAAGTCTCTCCTTCAATGTCTCAAATGTGCGTTGTTGTGGTTCTCCCCAATAAAATTTCCCTTTTCCTTTTAGTAAATCTTCCAAGGGTATGGAAACCTTAGCATATCCTTTGATAAATTTTCTATAGTACCCAGTGTGACACAATAATCCACGCACCCCACTCTGACTAGTAGGCTCTTCTAAGCCTATAATAACTGCAACCGTATCTAGATCTACTAACAAACCTTCCTTGTAGATGATGTTCCCTAACAAAGTGCCAAAAGGTGTAGCAAACACTCACTTCTTTATGTTCAAAGAGATGTTTAACTATCTAAATATTTCAAACATTAAGTACAAATTGTCAAAATGATCCTTAACAAGTCCATACACTATCCAATCATCTAAGTAAACCTGCAAGAAAATGTGAATAAAATCCTAGAATGCTTGAACAACTATTCATGAAAATATAGTAGGCACATTTTTTCAGACCAAAGGGCATCATAGTATATGCAAAAATTCCCCATTCAGTGGTGAAAGTTGTTTTTCTTGATCCTCCTATGTAATCTAGACCTAATGATACCCAAAGAATCCATCTGTAAAAGAATAGATTTCACGCCCTGCAACGCCTTCTAATATCTCCTCTGCAAAAGTATAGGAAAGGGATCACTCACACATGCGCAGCATTCGGTTCCCGTAATCCACACAAATCCTAATCTAACCATATTTCTTTATACTGATAACCATGGGGCTAACCCACTCTAATTCTTCTAGGTGCTTTATGATGTTAGACTTCAACATCTTGTCAATTTCTTCCTTAAGCTTTACGCAGGTTAGGGTTCATTCTGTAAGGTCTTTTCCTGACCAGGTGTGCACCTTCCTTAAGCTTAATCTTCATCTCTCCTAATGATTCATGCACTCATTTTAATTAATGGTAGCCCCTAAGAAACAAGTCCTAAAAATCACGAAGCAACTCAACTATCTTTGCCACTTGAGATTCGGACTCGTAATCCCCAAGTATTACCTCCTTAGGTTCAAAGCATCCGTACCAATATTCACTTTCTTTGTCCTCATAGGTTCATAATAGGCACGCGTGTTGTTGTTATCCAAACTTTCCAAAACCTCGACCGCACTGTTGAATGATCTATATCCATATTTTCTACTTCCTCATCATCCACTATGTATACCATCTTTCCTTTTTCTTTCTCAAAGCAATCACGCTTAAGTAGTGTGGCATATGTCTCTTCTTCTTCATCAAAGCATGCTCCTGAGTCATTCTCATCAAATAATTCATAAATTAGTTCTTCCACCTTTTCACTATCTCCCATAGTTAAACGCTTTATAACCCTTAATGCCTCTTCTACTGGAGGTTTAGTAGAGAAGCAGTCAAAAGTCTGGACCATTCCTACAATCAATTCCTGTCAATTTCCAGTTTCTCTATGTAGCTCTGCATATACATACCAAGCATGTGCATAGCCTTATAAAGTGGAATAAAGTTTGTGCACCCATAGCAAAGGCGGTAAAGCTTCCTGCCCCTCTGCCCAAAGCCTCTCACACTGCTGAACGTGGTCTTGAATAGGTTGATTACCATGATGAGTGCATATTTTAGTAGGTTCATTGCTCTTGGAAAACTGAGTTGTTAGATCAATCGACTTCATTCCATTCTATAATATTATCCATGTGAACCACCCACCAGCACGCTACTATCCCACATAGGGTATATGCTAACATATTTCTTCTTTCAAATTGGTCTATCCACTATTCCTCCATGGTGCACAAGAATACCGTAGGGTCTCCTTCTCTAATGTACCAAGGTATAGAGTTGTTACCTATCCTCCTGATGCAATGAGGTTTACTTTTCTACACAAATGCACTCCTTACTTCATGCCCAACCATCTCATAAGTACCATGATCCCAATTATCACAAGCAATACTTGTAGTATCACTAATAGACTATGCATCTTCCCATTGAAGGATTCCTTCCTTAGATGGCTCGAGTACTTCTAGGTCCCGAATGGTGCATACATAAATCCTATTCAGATCTTCCTCACTCAAAGGCTCAACATAAGGCATGATTTCCCATCTGTTAAAGGGATAATAACTATTTCCTCCTTGTTTTCAAAATGATATATCCCTTGTTGAATCAAATATCAGCATTATCCATGTAACACAAAGGGTGCTCAAGTAGAGTTGGGAAATTGTCTACTTTTGCAAGCGCTAAAACCTCAAAATCCCCAATGAACTTGGCCCCTTGTATAGTAATGGATGCATCTTTTAAAAATCTGATAGGAGTGGCCTTAGTTTGATTAGCCATAAATAGTACATTAGAATATGGCTACAATGAAGGTCTCCCCATCTGTACCCATGCATCTAAAGTAAGCACATTTACCTCTGCACTTGTGTCAATCAATATATTACTCAAGAGCCATCCATCGAAAATAGCATTCAGTTGATCTCCTTGTCATAATCTAAGCTATGGGGGAAGATTCACATGCAGGATCTGACATCCATTCTCAATATTCATGCGCAGAGTGTTTCCCTTTAGCCAAATCCCTAATAATGGAATGATATTCTCCTGGCATAACATTTTGCATACCTCCTTCAAGTCATCAATATCTGAATGGACCATCTCTACAACCTTCTTCTATTCCATCTTCCATGATTGCTCCTTTAAACATTCTATTTCCCCTTGAATGTCTCTAAGTAATTCCATGATTTCCTTATAAACCTCCTTCTGGTGTGTAGGATCTAGATACCTTACATGCAAAACATCCTCCTTAGTGATGGTAGGCTTCTATTATAATGTTTCTCTAGCATGTACACTTGACTTGATGTAGTGATCTTCATAGGTAATACCTTAGGTTCTGATGCCAATTTTTACATCCACCGATTTTCCATGATGCGATGTATCCTAACAATCCCTACACCTTTGTTCTCATGTTTATGCTACTTGTTAAGATGCTCATATATATCCAGGGCATTCCTCATAGCTATGATTCTTCCCATAGAAAGAACATGTAATATTTTGAGGAAATTCATGCATGTAGTGGTCAGGTGATCCGCATGTAAAGCATGTTCCGTGAGGGAATTCACTTTTTCCACCACCATGGCCTTGACCTATAAAACCACCATGATATCCTCGACCTCTACCACATCCTCCTTTATAGCGCCCCTCATTCCAATCATAGTGTGCTTGATTGTGATTTTGATCCTGATGCTCACCTTTACCATTAGAGTTATCTGATATTCCTATTTTTCGCACACCAATATCTATATCATCATGGATCTGACTAATTAACCTACAATATTCTATATCATGATTCATGGACTAGAAAATCTTACAATAGTAAGATACATTCTTCCTTATCACGCGTTGTAATAATGGGCGCATTGGCGTCATGGTTCAAATGACATATCTCACAGTATAGCAATAATAAATGTATTGTTCTATGGGGAAAACTATCTTTGGTGTGCCCTTCCACTTCACAATTTGTTCAACAAATCCTAGTGTGCGTCTCATCTACCAAATTTTTTATAGTTTTTCCAATTTCTTTGCCATAGCTATAATTTGTGCTTCCAAGATGGGGCTGACTCTAGTGTCTATACTCTCAACTACCTCATTGTGCCAAGTGCTTCAAGTGCTTCACACGGATCGTGTATTTCTTATGTGACAACACCCTTTTAAAAGGTGTGATCAGACTACCAACAAACCATTGTGTATGTTGGCTTGCATGAATATCATAATAAATCTTAGATAAAAGTGTTTTAAAATGGGCATCATACTCCCGGACACTCTCAATAGTGCCTTGTTTAATATCCTTGAGTGTGCTTATACTCTTATGCTCAAATTCAGGGATATAGAACTCTTTAAGGAATGCATCTTTAAATGTTGCATAATCTACGCAAGTTTGATCAGGGTCAAACTTCATGTACCAACTCTGTGTGTGTCCCTGTAATGTAGTTTTAAATTAACTTGCCTTGTGCTCAGAAGTCATGATTCCTTTTGTGCGCCACAGTATCTAACACATGTGTACATATTTGGCACCATCCTCTATGACCCTATACTCTAGAAGACAGAGAGACATATCCATGTAAATATTTTTTGGTTGGTGCGAGACCACCTGCCCTAATCCAGAACCTCTATGTTACCTCTGCCTCCAAAGCCACCAGATCCACCAAAACAAGAGCCACCTATACCCCCTAATCCTCCACCTGTGCGTAGCCAAGTGGACCGAGAATATATACTTCCTTGCATCCCAACAATAGTACTATATTAAACTCCTATAGTCTACATGGTGGTACTACTCCTAGAAGTGAGCCCTAAATTCTGTGCGCTCAAATTTTGTGTAGATGATGCACTTGAGAAGGTACCTCCAAACAACAATGAAGATGTTTTCCCTACCATAGATGTACTTTTATGTGACTTACTCCTAATTCCCTCTTCCCAAAATTAGCTTGTTGACTATTGGATGTACTAGATACTAGAAAACCAATTACAAGGGCTAGGTTATGAGGTAGATTCAGATGCACACCAACTGCCCAAGTCATCTTTTTTGGCACACTCCTATGTGAGGCTGAGGAGGGTTCCCTATCATGCTTTCCCAAATGGGGAATTTCTTTATGCTCTGTGTCCATGCCTTTTACATGAGCTCCAAATCCTTTATGAGCCATCTCTCTCCTCAACACCATCCACTTTGTAATGTCACGTTGCTTCTCTATCTCCCTCTCGCATGCCTCATTGTACTTAAGCCACCTTTCTTCTCTCTGCCTCTTTACCGCTAGGTCCACCATCTTTCACCAAACCTACTCCTTCCCCACATGTGGTGGGGTTTAGCTAGCCATTGGCTTTTCCTCTAAGTTTAGGGTTACCATCAAGATCTTAATCACCAGTGGAATGCCTTGCAAGTAAGTTCCCCTGGGATAATGTAAAAATTGGAACTCAACTACCTCTAGGCAAGAATAAGTGGAAATTGAGTACTCCAGAATATAGTTGTTCAAAACACCATGGAACCAAGTATCCACAATAGCATTTCCAAATCAAATCAGCATCATATAGGGCCTGAAATTCTTCCTATGTCCAGACAAGTGTGTGATACCTCCAATTTCATTTAGACGCATAAGCAACCAACCACTCATACAGTTTTACTAGGAAAATAGCAAAGAATCTCTCATACAAATAGTCATACATATTCTTTTCCACCCATGCATGTGCGTCAAACTTATATCCAATGCTAAACCTCCATGCATACTCTTCTTCTAGATCTTTTATCCACTCCTCAACACTTGCTAGGGTCAACCGGTATGTCTTCATTGCGAATTATCCTGAAAACAAATGAAAAAGAGGTCCGCACAATGGAACCAATGATGTAGCCTAGAATTTACCATGAATAACCCAGGTGCATTGGCACATCACCCAACCTAAGCTGAACACTCACTCAAAGTGCGCAAAGGTACCAGGATCCTCCTTAGAGTTGCTTGTGTAGGATGTGAACATGATAAAGATATAATTCATTCATATCCATAAATAGCACAAACATTCCATAGAGAATATTCCAAATTTATATCTTAAAGAATCATGAATCAAATGATAAACATATTGAAATCAACCATGTAAGAACCAATTACAATCATGTTTAACACCATTATTCACCTAATATACTCCATTATAGAGATCTCTATGGGAGCCCTATCTAGAACTCAATAAATACATAAGCTTCTTACAATAAATAGTATCATAAGTTCATGTGTGCATCGGATCGGCAAAGATAACTCTACAATAGCTCATACAAAGTGTCTCTCAGTAACTACACGTTTAATACATATTTATAAGGGTGGGTAATTTCCCTTCACCGCTTACGCACTTCCCAAAATAGGTTGCATGCTAAAAATAGTCATGTTCCTTTACAATAACATGCACACATGCAAGTGCGCTAATAATAGATCTCTTACAATTAACTGGTAGTAGTAATCCTATTATTAACTCAAACTCATGCATGGCACTTAGTAGATGCTCTTCCCAAAATAGCATTTGTGTGTCATGCAAGTCTCCATCCCATTGTGTGCTCCATACGCTATCTCCAAAAATAGCTCATAACCATGAAAATGGCTAAGTCCCGAATCAATATGTCTTTTGTGTGTATTTCCTTCCCTATCCTTCCACACCTTCAAATGTGCCTTGCTCCCACGTGTGAATATTTTTGTGCCCTCTCCTTAGTGTCATACTTTTTCTTCTCAACACCACTATCTTATTACATTCTTGGATGATCCAAGATCTCCTTAAAATACTAATTACAACCCAAAATTTCCTTCTAGATTCAAATTGGTGATTTGGAGGGAAATTGCCGAATTCAAACTTATGAATTTCTTACACAACACCAACACACCTAGTAGACCCTAGATGACCCTAGAACCTATAAACATACTAAGGAAGCCAAAATATCATGACATCAACCCTATGTATAAGCTAGGTGTGATGTTTTTGTATCATAGTCTACTTTTATTCTAGGTAATTACAATTATTAACCTGAAGCTTAGTCAAAATTTCATCCACCTTTCATGGCCTTACCCTCAGCCATATCTTTTATAAATCTCCCCAATAGAATCCTTGGAAGCCTATGTAAATTATAGATAACTTCTACTGAATGTGTTTCTCATGTTGTTGTACATCCAAGCTCATAGCATTTGCAAATCCCCTTTGGAGAGTCATATCAAGAGCATCCACAATCATACAAATCCAAAACATTAAGCAAGCCCAAGTGATTCAAAAATCTTCCTAGGAGTTACAGAGAAGGTATAATTGTGTTTTATTTCATTTATCTTTCATTGTCTGGTAATTTTCATTCCTCACACAAGCTTCTTCCATATTCTAGTGCACACTTATTTCCCCATTTAGGACACCCCACACTAACTTAATACTCCACCTTATGAATTTTTTAAATCACAAATACATTTTCATGCATATGCTTATTCTTCCAAAGCATATTTCATGTGTGTCCTCAATTATATATTATTATGCCTAAATTTCTTGAAATGATTATTCTAAGACACTTGTGTTAACAACATTACAATATATGAGAGTGATATATTAAATGAAACCAATTCTTAAACAAATGCATGAACTGATACATGTTTATTACAATAATTACATAAATGAAGTATGTATAAGAATTAGAATAACATCTAATCTAATGGCATATGAATTATTAAAATAGAAACAAGGACTTTAATGATAGTAGGGTTTTATCCTTCTACCATTGAAGTGACCTATAAAATTTCTCCACGTAAAGTTTTAAATTTGCATTCCTTGTGGGAAATATCTCATGAACTTAATACAAACCCAATCAATATTTTTTAATTTTCTAAGGTGGCAAGTAAACTTTGAATCATAAAGAAATACTTTTCTTCCCTTTGAGAATGTCTTATTTTAACACATATGTTAGCTAGGTATTTTTTCATGATTTTTCAACTCCTTGGCTCTATCATGCATGAAGTCTCTACTCATCAAGTTGAATAAGTTCATTTAGGTGATTTATAATAGAGGGTTCCTCATCTAAGTGTACAATACACATAATTCTTAAGGATGGTACCATGAGCTCAATTAACAACATCGTTTGTGCAACAAAGACTAGTTAGAAATAGGTTTTCTGTTTGATTTTTTTGTATATAGTTATATATTCCCATATAAATTTCAAAACCTTTTCATACCAATCCTTGCATAAAACATCAAAAATCTATTTCATTATGTTTCTTATAATCTTAATAATGGCCTCCATTTTCCATTGGTCTATGGGTGATAGGTAATTGCTTCATAATGTGTGACCATAAATTCGAGACAATAGTATATGTACCATCGCATTAAGGAAATGAGTTCCACTATCACTAGTGAGGCTTAGAATAAATCCATATTTTCTTATGCTATTTTCTGAAATAAATATTTTTGGTTTCCACAATGTGATCTTTTCTAGGTTTGGCTTCATCCCATCACGTTAGGTAATCATTTTGCGGTTGTAGTGTATCATGTTCATGTTGTTTGTATGGTAGGATTAATTGGCCCAAAAATTCAATTTCCCATTTCTCAAATGGATCTTGGGTAATGATGGGGTGCGAGGTAATTTCATCATGCGTACTCGCTTTTCCAATGTGCTGAAAATGTTCACATGCCCATACGTACTCCTTTGCATCATGGAATAAGTTTTTCCACCAAAAATATGTTGTCAATTTTTTTCTCACACTCACATCTCTAGCATATTTTCCTCCTACAATTTCTTTATACACCTCATAAATAATCCCATATTCTTCATAATCCTTGACCCATCATCATAACACCTAATCTCAACCCATCTTATATATTTCACCAGTGATTATTTGATAATGCATTACTTTCACTACTATTTACTTCTTTTTTTGTATGCTTCAATTCTCCAACGTGATCCTATATTGGAGAAACAACATAATATCATTAAAATAATTAGGCGTAATCTTAATTAAAAATATTTGTATTTCATTTACCTCATTCTCAATAAGATTAGCTTTTTCACCCATGGGTATTTGTGATAGGTGGTCTAGACATGCATTATTCTTTCTTAGCTTCACAAAAGCTGAGATATGGAACTCTTGAAATAACATCACCCACCTATATATATTCCCATAAAAGACTTATTTTCTTACAAGATACTTTAAAACCATGTGATTTTTGTAGAGTAATAATATATTTTCCAAAAATATTGGTAAAATGTTTGTAGCACATAAACCATAGAGATCCCTTCTCTTTTTGTGGTTGTATAATTTTCTTCTCGCATGTTACATCTTTTAGCTTGGAAAAAAATGGGTGGTCCATATTGTCTTCCACTAGTTGTGTGAGAATCACCCTAACTTTTTTCTATATGCATCCACATTCACATGAAATGGAGTAGTCCAATATAGTGATTATAATATGGGAACACTCAAAAATTTTCTCCTTAATCTCATCAAATTCCTTTTTTTCTCTTTTTCCCATGAAAAATATCCTTACTTCCTTAACAACTTTTCAAGTGGGTGCAAATTTTTTCATAATTTATGAGAAACATGTGCATCTCTCTTTATGTTTTTGGCACCTTTAATTGCAAAATTATGAATTTCTTCATTGGATCTACAAGTAAACCATATTTATAAATTATATTCCCAAACACAGTTTTGAAAGAGGTCACAAAGACATACTTATTTAGGTTTAACAAAAATTGTAGTTTCTTATAACGCTTAAACATGAGGCAAAAATATCACAATGGTATTTGAAAATACTATAAATTGTCCAATCATCTAAATATACTTATAATAAATTAAGGATGAATTCCTCAAAAGAAGCCACTATGAACCATGAGAAATATTCCATTGTGTTCTTAAACCTAAAGGGAATTATAGTGTATACAAATAATCCCCAATGTCATGAATTTTTTTACGCAGGTATTCCTTTGTGATCTAAACCCAATTATATCTTGAAAATCCTTCAGTTAAGGTGTATATTTCCCACCCCGCCATACCTTTTAGAATTTATTTTTCAAAGGGTGTTGGGAAAGGATCTACCATTAATACTAATTTTAATTATTGATAGTCCACACATATTATAATTCTCCCATCCTTTTTATTACTTGTAATCATTAGAATATCCCATTTTTATTTTTTCATTGGTATAATAACTCCTTAAAACAACATATTATCAATCTCCTATTTCACCTTGACATGTAAATTTTAGTTAATCTTGTAAGGCCTATTACATGTAGGTTTAGCACCCTCAATCATCTTGATTTTAATATTTCCTATTAAAGGATGAAATCCCTTCATTTCTTGGTATCTTAATGGGAAAAATCCTCATAATCACATTAAATTTCAATAATCTTAACAACCTCTACTTCTATTAAGTAGTCTATAATTTTCACTATTTTTGGCACCTCATATATTCTTATGTTCACCTTGATGGATTTTAGAGACTTGTGGTGGGGATCTATTCCCAAATATTTATTATAAATTACTTATCTTGACCCATAAGAGGTTTATCTATTCAAATTATTATCATTGGTTCCTTCATTGATATGTTGCACCATATTTTATTTTCCCTTGTTTCGCTAATTTCGCTCCAACCACACAACCTTTTCCTCTTTACTCGAATCATTATTTGTACTACATTCCTCAAATGTTTTTGTAAACTCCAACCCTTTATCTTTACATATTCTTAGCATGCACTCCTCTATTACTACATCATCTCCAAAAATGGTGCACTTTATACATTGGAGTGAGTGTCCTATTTTAGGCATGGTTGAGGTGAATGAGAAGGTGTGTAACAAATTAAATTTTATTACTTCCCACTAATAAGTATCCCATTTCACATAATTTCCTATGTACCAATCACAGAGCCAAACATGCAATATATGAAAAAATATGTGTTTCCACAAATCTATTTTGATTGAATGTGTGCCTTTTTTCTGAACTTACTTGCACTTTCATATATGCTCTTACGTCTTTATGACTCCACTATATTTGTTTAGCTTGTGCATAAGGTTATTCTTACCAAACATTACATGCATGGCCTCACTATCTTGATTCTATATGTTAAGAGATGGGTTATGAGTCACCCACCATATCACTAATATTCCTCTAAAGGTATAAACTACACAATTGATGCATGGTTACTCATGCAATATGTATTTTTCTAACTCTCTAAGAAAAATGGACATTTTATCCACCATGGAATTGTGGAATATAATTATTATTCTCCTTGTCTATACTTTTAATGTACTTTCCCTTTACGGGAGTGAATTATGTTGCAATATCTTCTTATCAACTTGTACGATCCATGTGCCCAATTTTCTCATGTCATGCTTGTAGTATCTAACACGAATTTCATGTTATTGTATTATAATTATCCTTCTTCGTTTCGGTCAAAGTTCCCCAACCATTAACTTATATCTTGTAAATATGTTCTAAATATTCATGTTCTTCAACATTTTCTATGAGGGGTACCCCTTTGGTTAGCATCCATGGGAATGATTACGCATTGTGTGCCATTTTTAAAACTAGTATAGTGCTTATTAAAGTGAATATCCACATAATTTTTATAACACCAAGGCCTACCAAGTAGCACTAGAAATTTATCCACTTTTTCCAATCCAAGGACTTCAAATTTTCCATGAAACCTTACTCCCGTGATGCTAAGATATCCTTTTTCAACACACATATTGGCATGATGCAAGTATTTTTAGACATGAACAAAACATGGAGATGAATGGAGTGCAGGGGACCCCAATTTGTTCCATGCATCAATTTTCAAGATATTAACCTCCACACTAATTTCTACTAACATTTCATTAATCTTTCATCCATCGATGCATGGATCAATAAGGATTGTGTGATCATAATCCTTGGCCGGCCTTACTTTTATATTCCTCTTCTATGTATATACCAACTATTTGTTAAACACCAAATTTATAATTTAATGAGATAACCAACAAAGTAGAGTAATAATTCCTTATGTGCATAAAATTCTTCACACCTATCTAAATTCATCCCTATCTATTTTTTCAAATTCTAGGATGTTTAATGCTTCATTCTTAATTCTTGCATCTTCCCTTAGGAACTCAATTTCACCATGGAGATCACAAACTATCTCCTTAGTTTCTCGAAGGACTTCATTTTTTCCTTCCATCATGGTATAATTTTAATTCATTAATTTCCTTGTGCCTTATATTTTCCAAAGGAGACATGGAATCTTGCATTCATGTTGTAGATCCTTTAGTAGTGATTTATAATTTAGTTGATAGATAATACCTTGATGTTGTATCCTTTTTATAATTGGGCACAATATTGACCATTCATGCACCATTATCACTCTTTTATTTCATTATTGTGTATAGGTTAAGGAAATCCTCAACCTTATTCTCCTTTTGACAATTCCCACAAACTGGGAATGTTGGGTAGTCATGTTAGCGGTGATATGGTTAACCACATTTACAACTAATTTGTGGTCGAAATCTACCACCTCCATGTTCACCTCTTCCACAACCACATCTTCCTCATGTTTTATTTCCATGGTCTTCATTGTTATTTCCCACCATTTTTTTCCTTAGCCCAAGGGTCTAAGATTCATGGATTTGATCAATCATGTGACAATTCTCTATTTCATGCATGTGTGCATCGTAAATCTTATAACATATTAAAACCTTTGTATGTACTATGTATTTAAGTAATGGGTATTATCTTACCTTTTGTCTTCCTTCGCCTATCGCACATGCTTGAATAATGGCTTTCACACTTTGAAAAGGGTAAGTTATCTTTGTATGGCCTTCCACTTCAAAAAATTTGCACCATATTCTATTATGTTCCTCCCTAACATCATTTTCAATTAGCCTTTACAATTAGGTTTCTATAAACATAATCTAAGGTTCCATGAATGGGTTGACCCTTATATCTATACTTCCAGGTACTTATATGTGTAGATATATCTCAAGTGATTCTCTTAGATTTATGAACATCTTAAAAAATAGGGCATATCTTAATGACATAATAAATTCTCCAAAAAATCATTGTGCACGCTAAGTTGCATGGACATTATAAGACAACTTTGAGATAAAATTTTTGAAATGCACATCATATGTGTGTATGCTTTCAGTTAACTCTTGATTGATTTCTATGAGCATGGGGATACTTTGTTACTCAAAATTGAGAATATTAAACTCTTTTATGAATGTCCCTTTAATTTATCATAATCCACCATATCTTATTACATATCATAATTTTTATACCATATTTGCATGAGATAGAGTAAAGTAGTATAAAAGCTGGCTTACCTTATGCTCGGAGAAGTGACCCCTGCATGCACCAAATAAGCTCATATTTGTATGTGATTAATAATATTCTCCATTATATGATATTGTGGAAGATGTAAATACATATCAAAAATATATTGGGTGCTAACATTTGTGTCACAATGAATGAAACTCTTCCTTGGGCCATTGTTCTTTCTGTAAGAATTCTAGAAACTCCACTACTACTTCCTCTCAAACTTGACATAGTTTTGGTTGGAACTATGCATGAAACTTCTCCGCTTATTTTTTTATTTAGTATTTGTTGAAAGAGCACAAAAATTCCAGCCCTCCTCCATATATGTTTTCATCCACTTGAGTTTTTGTCCATGTCTCATCATCTCAAATCTACACACTTTATGATTATTTCAATTTTTCACAAATTGTATCCTCTTTAGCATTGATGAAATATATTGTAACGTGAACAAGAAATGATTATCCAACACGTAATTTCCCTTCTCTTTATTTATCTCTTCTTTTCTATTAGTATCAATAAACACTTGATCTTAGATGTCATGAGTTCAATTTTCACAAGCATGTAGAATAGGTTGGGAAAGGATGTCATCTATGTTATATTTCACCTCATCATCCTCTTGACTTGTTATGGCACATATCTCATTTTCTTCCTTGGTACTTTTCGACACTTATTTCTCCCTCCTACCATAACCAATGCTCTTGGTTTTCCTCAGTAGTTCTAGAGGTCGATTCATCTTTATGAAGTATTCCCTTATTGGTTATAACCTTGTGTGAAACTTCCTGATAGCACAAAATTCTCAACATTCACTCATATGATGGATCCATGTCACAACTAAATTTTTCCTCCCTTTCTATAACTTTTTATGTTGCTCATGTGTCCGGAAGATCTATTCATCCATATGAAAACTCTCAATTCCTAGATAAAATATTAGTTTCTTTATCTCTAGGGAAATTTCTTTAGATAATATCTATACTGACTCACAAAATAATTTGAACTTTTCTTTACCAGTGCAGGATAATTTCAATACCATTTATTCAATGAGGTAGTTGTAGAATGATATTATGAGAGGAAACAAATGTGCCTTACTATAATTGTAAAATTTGATTTTATAGAGTATGCAAAAGGGATTTGAGAGATTGTATGCTAAAAGAATTATGTGAGCCATTTTGAGTGTATATAAGATGTGTTTGTACTATAGTGGTCATAGAAATATTCATAGAAATAATATGAATGGGGAAATTAGATTACCCCAATGAAGTGTGTACCATTGATGTAGGGACAGTTGATGTTTGTAGAATAGATTATTATTGAGGATTGATATCATCTATGGAATATATAACAATATTTTTGACTTAATCATGAGTAGTGTAAAGGATAATGTCAATATTGTTAGGTTTTTATTTCAAAAAGTTTGCAAAATGTAGCACCTTATTATCTAAAAGCACATTATTTTCAACCATGTTATGAGACCCTTCACCTTGGAGAGTATTAGAAAAATAATGAATAAAAAATGAGCAAAAATATCAACAAGAACATAAGCACACTTATGATGATTTGCACAGATTATCATATATATATAAGCATTATAGATTTTTCACCCTCACATGAGGGATAAGTATAGGAGTGGTGAGAGGAAATTCAAGTAATGTCAGGGTTGGGAATATTTATACTAAATATATAGATAACAATAATGATCTATGAGATTAGAATCCATAATGTGTAAAAATCAAAAAAATTCAATTAAAGAGTTAGGTTCATGAAATTTTTTCACCTTGATTGAATTCTAATATGTTATTGATGTATAATCAATAATAAGAAAGAAAGGGTTTATAACATATAGGCTATTATGATTAATTTAATTCCAAAATTAACCATTCATAATTATAATAATGCATTCATATTTAAACTGATTAATAAATTATAAGTAATTTTTCAAATACACAAGAGGAGAGATAGAATTAGTTTTTCAAGGTAACCTAGAGATCATTTGGGTGTGTAGGACAATGGAATAGGTTAATCAAGAATTCTATATGGTTCAATCAAGAACTATATATGATTCAATAAAAGTGTTGGAGTTAAAAAATCAATATGGGCGGGACTATACAATTTTTTTAAGGTCAAGACTTGATCTATATGGTCCTAACCTAGAACTATACAGATCTTAGACTCTTTGATAGTCTGGACTTGTAAATTTTTATGTTCTTTGTTTTTCGGTAATGGTCTTCATTGTATATTACTCTTTCTCATTTTTAGATGACATATACGCATATGGAACAAAGTGAAAATCAAAAACCTTTTGAAACCTTCATCAAAGCATTAGGAAAAAAATTTGACAAAACATATATGGGTGGTGAGGTAGGAATATCCTTGGTTTTATGAATCCTAGTTGTTGAACTAGTCTAATTGCTACATGATACATGCCCTCATTTTAGGATCAAGAATCATGTATCTTTCCTAGGTTTTTATGCAAGTGTTAATAGTAAACCAACCCTAGGGGTACCTTCATGTCTCTTGACACCAATATAGTAGGATAACTACATAGTATATAATGTACCCATCACATTAATAGTGACATGTGGTTGTCCTTAGCTATGCGATACAACCCATTATTGATTAAAACCATTTTGTATTTCACGGAACAACCTTTGCATGCTTGGAAATGGAGGAAGATAGACTTGTTGGCCTATATGAAAGCTTTATAATTATAATATGGGATACTCTAGATGATACACATCTTATTTATGTATATTTAGGAATTTAAGTGCTTTTGGAATTATTTTTGTAATAGGATCTTATAAAAAATTCAGGGGAGTTATAATCTAACATTAACTTACTTTTATAGCCTTTTTCGGTGAAATATTCTAATAAGTGAAATCTAAAAATATGAAATGACCCAAATAATATTTTTAAATTAAAATCAAGTTCATTGAATGTGAATGGATGGGATTTTACAAGTCATCAAATACTAGACCTCACATCCTAACCCTTCCCCGTGTTTTCAAACTAGAGAGATAAAACTAAAACTAAATGTGTATCATGAATATCGAGGTTTAATACTACTTTGATCAAATAATAGAGTAGAGTGTAAAGATAATTAACTTCTATAAGAGTTAGAGAGATGAGGTGATTTGATTTTGAATGTGAGCATTTGTCTTAGCAAGTGAAAATGGTCAAACTTAACATTACATAAGGACGTGTTACTAAATTTTAGTGTCTACAATAAGTGAAAATGATATTTAAATTTGAAATGGATTGTTATATATGGTAACCTATTATTTTTGTTACTTTTTCTAAAAATTTCCTTTTATAGAATATCTCATTATATTTTTCATTATTCTTGGTATGATTGTATGTTTTTATGATTTGTGTAGCTATATATGTGACACGTGGAAATCTAGATAATGCCCTTTCCTCACATCGACGCTAATATAAGTATGTTTTATTTTCACAAGTTTCATTATATCGTGTTGATTTCACTGTCTATTTTATTTCCAATATTTTAGGTTGACACTTCCTTACTACAAACCAAGTTCTTCCCCTAATGGGATGGACAAAGTAGTATTTTCAACCCCTGTATAAATGATAAGTAATCTAGTCTACATTTTGATCAAATCTGCTTTTTATTATTTTCATGCACTCCACTTTCTTTATTGTCTTCTAGTTGCAATTGGAGATGAGTCTAAAATGGATTTAACCCATTTCATAGGTAATTATTCTTAACCCCTCTTTTCACTTAATATATTTGAATATCAACAACAATAGAACACAAAATAATACCAAAATATAGAGAAATTATCACAATATGTAAGTAGAATGACTTAGCCACTTTGAGGGGGAAACCTCCAAACCATACAATAAGACTCAAGTGATCAATATGATGATAATATCATACTCTCTAACTCCTATATATACCCTACTATACTATCCAAAGCCCTAATTCTAACCCACTAAGCATATGAAAGCATAAATAATTATGATATGACATGATAAGATATTATGTTAGCCATAGGTCGGCTATCCATATCCTAATATATGAATTAGGGTTAAAGGTGTAGTATGCCCCTCCCCTTAAAAGAGACATTTTCCCTAATTTTTTTAAGCTTTGGATGATTCTCCTAGAATGTTTCATCCTTCCATGTCTTATCTCTCAATGTTAAAATTACTCCATTTGATCGGATACTCGATGATGACCCTAGTCCTTAACTTCTTAATATGTATCTGTAGCATTCCTTCTAGTGCCAAGATGATACATATATCTTCATCAAGATCTAGTAATAATGATTTATAAGACACATTTTACCTAATGATCTTCTTAAAACAAGAAACATTGAAAACTAGATGTATTTTACTTGACTAAAGAAGCTCCATTTTATATGCCAAACTACCAATTTTTTCAACACTTGATAAGGCCCATAATATTTGGGTGAATTCTTATTATATTTTTTCTATTGTTTCAAATATATTTTCTTATATGGATGCAATCACACAAAAACCAAGTCTCCAACTTCAAAAAAATTTCACCGTAGTATTGATCAACATGTTACTTCATGCAATTTTGTGTCATGACCAAGTTATCTCTTAGGCTAGAGAAAACCTCATGTTGATGTTGAATGTGATCCTCAACTACTCTTACTTTAGGATGGACCCTTAAATTGGAAGTGAGGGATGGTGGATGGTAACCATATAATTCTAGGAATGGGGACATTTTGGATGGTGTGAAATGAATTTTTATACCACCATCCTATCAGTGGTAGCCACTTAACCCTTCTCTCCTACTTATCTAAAGTAAAGCAACATAGATACCCCTCCAAACACTTGTTTCCTACCTTAGTATGTCGATCAATTTTGGGATGATATGATGAACTACGAGCCAATTGAGTACCCAAACATGAGAATAAATCAGTCCAAAAATTACTAGTAAATATAGGATCATAATCACTGATTATAATCTTAGGTGTATCATGTAGTTTTTTACTGTATATATAAAATATATGGCAATTGTACTCCTGTAAATGGATGTGGAAAAGTAAAAAAATGAGCATATTTTTATTTTATCCACCACTATCGTGATTACACTTTTCCCTTCAAAATTTGGCAATCCTGTGAAGAAATGAATGGAAACCTCTTCTCACCACTCATTAGGAATATACAAAGGTTGCAACAGTCCTAGATACTTAACAGCTTCACCTTTGTTACACTAACATACTAAGAATTCGCCACAAATTTCTAGACATTTAATTTTAACCCTTCCCAAAAGAAATTTTTCATAACTCTGTAATATTTTTTAGGAATCTAGAATGGTCACCCACTAGAGAAGCATGGAGCTCTGAGAGAACCTGATTTTTAAGGATAGAGTTTTTGCATAAGTATAATTAGTCCTTATACCACAATGCATCCCCTTCCACACATTTTTTTGAATTGCTTAGATCCTATTGGATATTTTTATTTTCTATTTCATTATGTCATTTGGATCTTGCCCAATCTACCCAATCTTCCTATAGTATGGACATGGCATTTGATAATTCCTTTGTGAACTCATCTCTCTGAGATAATGCATCAAACACCACATTTTCTTTTCCTTTTTGTAAATGATCTCAAATTCATATCCCAACATCTTAGTGACCTATTTTTTTCTTCACATGGGGTTCTTTACTCTAAGAATTATTTCAATTTTTCATTATTTTTGTTTACCTTGAAGTGATGACCGATGAGTTACGGATCTCTATTGTTTTATTGCATGAAGAATAGCCATCATTTCCTTCTCATAAGTTAGTTTTCATAGGTTCTTACATATTATTTGACGATGCTCAAATGAAATGGGGCGACCCTCTTGTATAAGTAATATGCCTATGTCACACATTAAAGCATCACATTCAATAATGAAGGTTTTGGAGAAGTTTAAGGTAGCTAGTATGTGAGTGGTACACATGGCCTTCTTCAATTATTCAAATTCTTGGGTTTCTACCTCATTCCAATGAAAAGATTTTTTCTTCAATAAATATATGAGTGGTGTTTCTATTCTACCATAATTCTTCACAAAATTGTGATAATAACCGATAAGCCATACGAATCTCCTAAGGTTTTTGAAGGTTTTAGGAACCATCCAATCCACCATAGCTTGGATTTTATGAGGATCCACTTTTACACCTTCATGAGACATTATACAACCCAAGTATTATATCTCTCTTATCCCAAAATAACATTTATAGTGATTTTCATAAAGGTGGTTTTGTTCAAGTGTGTCTAATACTTTATTTACATATTGTAAATGTCCCTCCCAAGTCTTACTATAGATTAATATACCATCAAATAATACTAAAACAAATTTCTGTAAAAATGTCTAGAATATTGAATTCATCAAATTTTGGAAAGTAGATGGAAAATTTGTAAGGCCAAATGGTATTACGATAAATTCATAGTGTCCCTTATGTGTCCTAAATGCTATATTATGAATATATTCATCTAAAAATCTTATTTCATGGTATCCTGATTGAAGATCTAATGTTTTTAAATAAACAACACCTTGTAATTCATCTAACAAATATTTATTAATAGGAATAGGATACTTATCTTTAATTGTGTATTTATTAAGCTCTTTATAGTCTAAAAACATGCACAAACATTCATCTTTATTTCTAACCATCACCATTGGAGAAGAGTAAGCACTTTTACTATGAATAATACCTACTTTCAGCATTTCTTGTAACATCTTCTCAATCTCTCTTTTGGAGATAAGGGTACATATAAGGTTGAATGTTGGGTGGTTTGCTACCTAGTACTAGCCAAATAGCATGATCATGATCTCTTTTAGGTGGTAACCCTTTCAGCATATCCCCAAACACAACTGAGTGCTTATTAATATCACCTTGTATATCTAATGGTATAGGGCCTTTTGATGGGTGAGCTTCCATTGAGAATAATTGTGCCATGAACCCATATGCACCCTTCCTAAGAATTTTTGTATTTGATGAAAACTTACCAATTGTGGAGCTTTAGCATTCATCCTATGTAGAAAAAATAACTTCTTTCATAATGGAACCACATGAAAAAATCCTAGAAATTCATCTCCATCATTCCCAAAGTATTAAGTCATTGTAACCCCAATACAATTTCTACTCCTCGCATTGAAATTGCATACATGGGGAGCTCTATCATGTAATCTCCTATAGATATCTTAATCTTATGGAATTTTCTGAAAAAATAACTTTACCTCCATCTACAACCATGACTTGAAATTCTGGTGTTGGATAAATGAAAAAAATTTAAGCATATGGCCAACTTATGATTGATAAAATGATGGGTACTTCATGATTCAATTAATATTGACACCCTTTCCTTCTTCATGAACCTAACCACTTTTTTGTTTATGGGGTGTTGATTCCTGAAATGGCATGATAAGAAATAGTTGGTTGATATTCTTCCACCTCAATCTTGGGATCCTCTTCCTCTACATCAATTGATTCCTCCTCATATTTTTCCTCATTATGACCTCAATTTAGAATAACCTCTTCTCAAGGAATTTATGTCCTTTTTTCCACTTTATATCACAATTGTAACATATGCCTTTTACTTTTTTCTTTATGAATTGAAGAGAAGTCAATTGTGTTAGTTGGGGAAAAGATGGTACCATATTTGTGTGTTACTTATGATTAGTGAAGATCCTTCATTATAGCATATACATTTCCTCCACACATTGAGTAATGATTATGTATTTTGATATTGAACTTGGATTAAGAATGTGAACATCATGTTGGATGTTATCCTTATGTCTACCCAAGAATATATCATTTAGATAATCCTATGAGATTTCATTCACTTGTAAGGATAGATTTTAGAACCATTAGATATAATCCTTGACTGAACTTTTCTCTCTTAGATTGGATATCTAGACAAAAGAGTTCTCTATAACACTTACTATCGTGTGTTTAGAGCTCATCAGCGAACATAGGCTAGGTAACAAGTGGAACCTCTTTTTATTTTACTCACACATCCATCTATACCAAATTAATTTTTATATTTCCATGTACAAGAATGTCATTACCACCTTTTTGCCATTTGGGACTTGATGTAGATCAAAGAAATTATCCATTTGGTTGATCCAAGTGATCAGATAATTCCCATTGAACTTGTGCATCTCCACTTTAGGAATAATGTTACACCATTGGTTAGAATATTTGGGAGTGTGTGATGAGGATCCACCACTGGTTAGTGTGTTTGAATCAAAGTGTGCATTACTTGAGGAACCCATATAACTCGAATGGAAATTATTGTTAGAATTCAGGCATGAGCTCAGTTGTAGAAACTCCTTCAATGACTCAAATTCCATTTTCATGTCACCCTTCACTATTTTCAATCCATTTTCCAATTCTAACATCATTTCACCCTTCATTGTGATCAAGCTATGACCAAAATCGGCCTGCACATTGTTCATCAAGTTTTTTTACCATGTCCTCAAGTTGGGAGACTATCTTTGATGCCCTTATAGCTAAAGATTCAAAATCCACATCTTCCTTACTAGGAGTTTGACCCTTCTCTTGGCCTCTAGTTGATATCCTTATCATGATGTAGGGTTTATGTCTTGGGATACAAGGGTTAGGATAGAAATTTAGGGCTTGGGGATTTCTAAGGCTATTGGATTAATAGAGAGAAACATATAGAACAAAGCCTAGAAATTTTTGGCAAATTTTCTAAAAATATAAGAAACTTACTAAAATTCCCAAAATTGCAGACTGATAGAAAATTTATGAAAAATCCTAAAACTCATATAACTTTTACAAAACAAGTCAAAAATCTTTAAACTTGGAAAGGATATTACTTCACTGATTTTCCAAGACTGAGAAAAAAATTTAAGAAAAATTGATTTTTGTTTTGAGATATATTTGAACCTTCACAATTAGGGTTTTGATGTAGTTTTGGTCGAGATCAAACTCGATACCACTTGTAATGAAAGTAATATATATATATATATATATATATATATATATATATATATATATATATATATATATATATATATATATATATCGAAGTAATAGAAGACAAAAAGAACACCAAAATATAGAGAAATTACCACAATATACAAGTAGAGTGACTTAGCCACTTCGAGGGGGCAACCCCAAACTATACAATAAGACTAAAGTGCTCAATATCATGATAATAGCATATTCTCTAACTCATATATACCCTACTATATTATCAAAATCCCTAAGGTTGATCCACTAAGAATATGAAAGAATAATTAATTATGATATGACATAGATAAGAGATTATGTAAGCCACATGTTGGCTATCCATATCCCGATATATAAATTAGGGATAAAGGCATATCATGCCACTTCTCGATAAAAACATCATAGCCAAATCATTACATTGCACTTCCTTAAGGATGTAATGTGTATGTGCCTAAATTTTATACAATGAAACATTTTACAAGAATAGATAATTATGTTAGGACATATAAAACATAATAATGTGTTTAAAACCCATTATCCTTCCTATTTCCCTTCGAAAATAAAGCAATCAATCCTCTAAATTTATAGAAAATTAGAATCAATTAATTTTTAGGTTTACTGCATACATGTAATAATTAATTAGATATGAAACTTTAGAAAAAATAACATATAATTAAGTACTATTCATTTTCACATCAAGCTAAAAATCCAAAATCATTCAAAAAAAAATCTTGAATTTAATAGTTATTTTCAATAGTTAGCAATTATTATTTTCATGCGAGATGGGTCCAAAAATTAGTTTGCATTCATCTAGATCTAAAGGTAGTTTTCCATTTCTATCATTTAGATATTTTTGCATCCATTGAATCAAATAAAATGAATAAAATTGTAACTTAATTAGTTTAGTTTCATATTTTAATTTATTTCACCTTACTACATCTTGAAAGACACAAAAAAATATGGTTTTTAAATATGGATTTCCAATATCAACCAAAAAACCATTTACAGACATATCATCTCTGAAAATACCAAAAATAATCACATTCACATTTCATTCCAACATTACGCTTTTCTTTTAGTCATTAGTAAATAGTAATTGGACCACATCTTACCATTTGTAAAATCATTTTTGTCTTCAAATAAATATTCAAAACGTAACTTTTTTTGAAAACTATTACATTTATAAACATGAAATAACATGATCATTTCACATCCAAAATCTCATACAAACACCAATCATCTTACAAAGTAAAATATCCATACAATACACAATTTTTTTCGACACTCTTTAATGATGCTCCTAAGACTATTGTATCCACACATCATGAAAAATCCACACACCCACTCCCTTGTAGTGGATATAATTTAAAGTTATATATACTTCAAGCTACATAAAGAAATATTTTCTCAATTGCTTTATTTTTAACAATTACAAGCCATAGATGAAAAAACTAGGATAATTGAAGCCCAATTGGAAAGTAATATTATCATACTAGACCACCAATAAGAAAATTTTCATATATGATTTATTCTCACATCCTCATGTCTATCCTCATCTAATTTTATTCACTTTCATGTATGAAAATTTCCATATGAGACTAGCCTAAGTGGGATGGTAAAATTCTATGAGCATTTGAGTTTGATTCTAACATATTCAGCAAGAGAAATATTGATAAGGATTTACCCTTCCTACTTCTCTTGGATCCAGGTCTTTGAACTTTCAATTTCTTTGGCGTCAGGAATGGAAATGAACAAGCTAAAGATATTTAAATACATGACTCAGCGTACTCATGAAATCAAAAAAAAAATCAAAGATAATGAAAAAGTTTACCTTATTTTCGATGGTATTGTCTATTCTTTTGTATCCTTAGAATCTAGAAAATTATTTGTTTAAATTTGATGAGATATATTACCCTCGAGGGAAAATACAAGAAAATTTATACTCGTCATTTTTCTATCCTCAACATGTTCACGTCATAAGGTTTCCATGAGATTTCCTTTTATATGTTTATGTCTCTTTTGGTGTCTATTAAGGACTTCCAGCGGGGAAGGTGGAGACCCCCCCCCCACCATGGTCTTATTATTCTTCTCTACAAAAATGGTAATCCAATTTTGGCTAAGGACATGGTGCCTAACTTGGAGGACTCAAATGACAATTGCACCTTGCTCAAATGCATGAATATACTTCGAAGAATAATGTTATCGAAACTCGCGGGAAGGGAAAGATCAGAGCATTTGTAGTTACTTTGTCGCATGAAAGGGGAGTCTTCTAAAGGAAAATATAGGTTGGAATCATATTGGGGTTCAACTCTTGAAAAAAATACCACGGGTACAGGAAGTGGAAAAGGATGTTGACTCTCTTAGTGAGGCATGGACTGATTTGGGGGATAGTGTGAAGAATTATATTGAGGCTTCCAAGAGAATCTGTAATTTTCAAAATACTTTTAGAGAGGAGCTTGTTGGGTTAAAGAATATGGTTATGGATATGCGAGGAGGTTGGAAAATTGGATCAAGGTCGTAAAAATCATAGGTTAAAGTTATATCTCAATAGCTCTGATGATGACGAGAGGATGAAGGATGACACCCAAACACCAAGTATCTATATTTTTAGAGTAGCATAGGACAAGAGCACCTAGGAGAGTACAAGCATCGGCGTATTGTCTACATTTGTGATCTATTGTCTTGGAATATGCTATAGATATGGGTTTCTCAGTGTCATATAAGCTTCGTTGTTGTCCCTATTTGTCACTTTGGTTTCGTTGACTGATCTAAAATTGTACCTGTAACCCTGGCAGTAACCCCAAAAATCAAGCTTATGACTGAGAGTTGCACTAAATCTTAGACTCCATGTAGTTCTTATGAATGTATAAATGATGCCCTACGATGCCCTTGTGTAAGTTACACAAATGATAACGGGATATATCTGGAATGTAGAAGATGTGTAGAATGTGTAGGATGAAATAGAATAGACTTCCCCTTCCTATGTTGTGTATGCAGAAGTGATGCAACCCTTGTCCCTTGTATGAGTGCTAGATGGATTCCTTTGATGCTCTTATTCCTTTTGAATGGAAGCTTAGGTGGTAGTATGTAATTCTTAGTGTTTGGTCCCTTATTTTAAAAACATAATAGTGTATTTATATGATTCCCTTGTTTGAATTTAGTAATTGACACCTGAAAGTCTAATCCAAAGTGATAAAAATTAATTAAGAAGTGAAATGGATTGAAAAGGATAAGAAAATAATAAAGAGGGAAACGAGTACCCTAGAGGACTGGAGCATCGATGCTAGTATCCTAAATGGTCACTAGTGTCTGAGGCCATAGAAAGATAAAACAATTAAATGCTAGCAAGAGTGCAAGATGTATAAATCCAATAAAAGTGCATAAGACAAAGCAAAAAGCTAAAGGGAGTTGTCAATTACTAGTTTTCTTTCTTAGGAACCATGTAAATGATAACATGCTTTTAGGACCTAGAAATGTACCCAAGTGCATAGATTTTGTGACTACATTTTTCCCCCACTTTATGTTGTTGAGTGAATAATCGATAGCATAAAGTAGTTAGAAGATGTGTACCTTATGATCCTATAGAGAACACGGCAAATAGCATGTCGAGTGGACAAGTGAACCGTGAAGAGATCGTAATGTGAAGCATGGAGACTAGGAAAAATGGAAGTACCCTAGTGGTGAAGTGTATGTGACTTTTACATGTTATTGTAAACTTTTATTTGCTGATGTAGGCTACTTCTTTTTGTGTATTAAGGATGGAGATACAAAAGAAAAGTGAAAAAGTAGTCAAAGTCTTGTATATGAAAAATATGAGTAAAGCATGTATAAGTATGTAAAAGTGTGAAAGTATGTAAAAGTAAAGTGTGCACCTGATGTATAAGAGTATAAAAGATAGAAAGATGTCATGAAATTTTGTGAAGGGTGATTTTTTGGGTGATCTCATGCCAAGAGTGAGTTTTTTGGGAGATCTCACGCCATGGGAGAAGAGTGTTGGGGAGAGAGTCTGTTTTTACTCTCCTTCCATGAATGCTTCACGAGTGAGTACCACTACGAGATGGTATGTTCCATGTTGTTCCGTATTATTCCATATTGTAGGGGATTGAATGTGTTTTATATTTGGGGGTAAGTGTCTCATTGTTGGAGAACAAGTGCTAAATATTGTGTTGTCTTGAGAAATTTTATGTTTTACGCCTCGAGACATTAGCACCCATGGGAGCACAGGATTTCCCAAGTGCTAGTGTCTAGGTCCTGGCACTATTATGCGTATTATGTGTGAATTCCAAGTCTGATTTTGGACTATTCCATAACTATATACCTGTGTTGTTTATGTACTATGTTGATCTAAATTGTAGCTCTGAGTTTTTGTAGGGTTTATTTGTTCACCCAATGTATTCCCCCCTCGTTTGGGTTACATATGACATCTATAGGATAATGTGGTCCAAAGCATAGGACATGATGTTGATCTAAAGTGGATACCTACAGGGGGTAGGGGATGTACTTGGTAGAAACCAAGACACGTGCAAAAAAAGTGGGCTAGTAACAAGTTCTAGTAGTAAAATTAGTTATCATGCAATAGAAAAATATTTAACAATCAAGTCTGTAAATAACATGGACCATGAAAAGTGAGTTTTATACATGGAACATCACTCACAATATCATAAGACAATCAGGGATGAAGCGGCCAAAAGTATACATTGATCACACAATCCATAGGGCATAGCCCACAAGTAATAGCTTAAAATAGAAAACAAGATCAAGCAAAATGTATAAGATAACCACGGTTGCATATAGTTCTGCAAGGAAAATTCTACACATGAAGCACCCATTAGCATGTTAAAAAGATAAATAGTATGTTAAACCATGTATATATCAGTGAAAATTAAAGTTACTATAATGAAAAGTAGTAAAGAATGTGATGATAGAACCTGTGATGTAGGAAAGTATGATAGTAGCAAAAGTAGATGCCCCCAGGAGTCTTGGTGAGGCTGCAAGGGATTTAATGTCAAGCATCATGAATTATGTAAGGATCTCTAAGAGATTTGCATTCACTTCCAAATACCAAGTGAATGTGCATGTGTATATAGAAAAATATATTGACATACTAAGAATCTTGCTAGCATAGTGAGCAACGTACAACATGTAAGTTGTTTAGGAAAACAAGAGTAGATGTAGCCAAGATATGCAAATGTTGTTATGGTGTGATGGCATGGTATGTAAGATGTGAAAATGGAATGAGTTATGTTTCCGCCCAATGGATGTGTATGAAATTAGGTTTATTTATAAATTCCCCTCAGGAATCAAGAATGAACCATAGAACAAGAGTGTGTCATCTGGAAATGGGTTTTTATGTGCAAGTAGATGCTAGAAAAGATATGTCATGAAGCGAGAGAGTTTGAATCGTAGATGAAGCGAGGTTCATTTTAGAATTATACCCTTAACAGTCTAGTATGAACCATGGAACTAGAGTGCATCATAGGGTAATGATGGTACAATGTGTGTACTAGTGAAGTGAGTATGCTAGAAAATGTAGACATGGAGCATGGAGCATGAAGTGTAAGAGTAGACACTAGAGACAATTGATAGTGCTAGAAGGGGGAGAAAGCACGATACCCCCAAGTGTGTGAGGGTTTGAGATCTATGGTGGAGTTTCAAATGTGTCATAAAAAAACATATGGTCATCACAATGGTAAGTAGAAGCAAGATTATTATCAACATGAGATTTTGGAATTAACAAAGAAAATGCAAGTAGGCAATCGATCGCAGCTTGTTTCCGAGTGAATTAGTTACTTTTCTTTACACATTAGTTGCTTATTTGGAATTGGTAACATTGTATATGAATTAGTAGTAGGATATTATCGGGTACATATTTTTTAAGGAGGTTGGTTAGTTTGAATGGGTTGGATAGGTGAATCTTGACTAACTGAAGAAGTAACATTAGTGATTATGGAATGATGCTCATTAGACATAGAGGAGATCATATTTGGGAGCCCAATAGGATATGATCATGTAGCAGAATTTTGTGTAGCAAATGAAATAAAACCATGATGCTCAAGGTTCTTAATTCTTCATCGTAAAGCATAGAAATCATTTTCATTATGTCCATTAACTATAAGATAATTGTAAAAGGAGAGACCAATATATTTGGCAAGCCGATATGAAGGTTAGCAATGAGTATTTGGAAATTTGATCAACTGGTGAGTAAGGAGCTCGAGAAGAATATCATGTTTCTTAGCATTTATATAAAACTTGAGAGGTGCGAGGAGTGGTAAGACTTAGGCTTCACTTATATGAGCACATGTAGTAGACATGGGATTAGAAGGAAGTGGAGAAGAAGAACTAGCATGGGCTTGAGAAGCAGCCTTGAGATGTTGGATTTCAGCTATGAGGGATGTAATCGTGGATTCCATAGCCTAAATTTTATCTTGAAATAAACAATGTAATCTTGAATTGACTTGCAAATGGATTGATTGGTTGTGACATTAGGACTAATAGATTCATTGGAGAGATGATCGAATATGGCACTTACTTGTGCAAGTGGCATATTGCTTGAGGAGATACATAGTGTTAAGGGATTTTTGTAGAACATATTTGCAAGGTGGGTGTTTTTGAAGAAATTGAGACAAGGAAAATTGAGGAATGATAGGTGCCATGAAATAAAAGGTAATGTGAAAAATAAAGATCTGAATGACTGATCATGAGTGGGGTTCACCTAATTTTAATAAAAACATAAATTAAATCTTATTTTTAGAGTAACTATTGTAATAAATGATATACAAATGATAATATATAATAAGACACAAGCAATAAGCAAGAAATGATATGAAACCCTAAGTAAGAAGGAAATATAGGAGGACTTAGTTGATTTCCAAGTGAACAAGAAGTGATCTCGGTTGATGAAATATTGGAAAAAGCTGAGAAAAGTGTCACGAAGCTCGTTGGAGGTTCTCAACTCAAATGGCATAGGACATGAGCGCTTTAAGATAGGATAGGAGTGTTTGGTGCTGGTGTCTGAATTTGGTCACTAGTTTTCAAGAAGATGTTGTGGATCTGGGTTTTCGGTGTCAAATAAGCTTCGTTGTTGGTCCTTGTTTGTCTCTCTGGATTCATTTTCTGATCTACGACTTTACCTATTATCCCGAAGGTCACCCGAGGAGTGAACTTATGATCTATTGTTGCACTACATATCGGAATCCATGTAATTCTTGTGTGTGTGTGTAGAAATGATGCCTAATATTCCCTTGTGCAAGTTGTAAAAATGATAGCGAGATAGATCTAGAATGTAGAATATGTGTATAATGTGTTAGATGAAATAGAATAGGCTTCCCCTTCCTATGTTGTCTATATATAAGTGATGCGACCCTTGTCCCGTGTATGAGTGCTAGATGGATGTCTTTGTTGTTGCAGACTCACAGCACCCCTAGATGCAAATCAGGCTTCTAGGTTGATGTTCAGGCATCTAGTGTGATTGCACAACATGGAATCTTTTCTCCAAGCGTGGGACTTGTAAAGATGAGAAAAGATTCTCCGAGAGAAGGCTGGTTCTATTCCTCTGTTCGAGATGCACACAAAAATGCAGAGGGTTTGCTAAAACCTAATCTAACTTGCCAAGGAGACAGGGTAAGGAAATGCATAGAATAAAACCTAAACTACAAAGGTGATGCACCGAGGAATGTTAGACACTTGTTTTGCAAATTCAACACAGACCACATAGATGCAATACAAACACCATGCACAGGTAACCAAACTACAATAAGAGATCAGAATGACAGCAATGAATACATGAGAGGGCCGAGAGCCAATCACAACACATATATTATTGCTCAAGAGTCGATACAGTACATTGCAGTGGCCAAGAGGCAAAAATACTGGCATTACAACCCATATGGGAGGTTTGAAAGCTCCACAAATTCTCTGGCAAGCGAGGGAATAAGGGAGGATGCAAAACAAAAATGTCCGACCCCTTAAAAAGCTCCTCTTTACAATATATATCAAGAAATGAGAGGGGAGAGAGAGGAAATCCAGAATCTGCCCCAACCACTTCTTGGTAGCATTTAAAATCATCTCATTATGACAGAAGTGGCGGATCCTAGCAAAACGACGGGCTGTCTAACAGGAGCGGCGAGCTGTCTGCTGCATTAAAGTTGGTTATTGAAGCATTACTTCTGTCTATCACCACGCGTCAGAGACATTTTCTTAATTTTATCCCTCCAAACTACACCAAAATTCTAGATTGATCCCAGAATCATGTAGAGAATTTCAACATCTTTCCATTGATATAAAGAACGTGCAAATCTGAGCTCTGGATCGAAAGATACGAAGGTCTGAAGATTTAGGGCACAAAATAGGCAAGAACAAGTTTTAAAATCTTTTCCCGCGCTCTGCCATCTGGATGACACGTGGCAGGCCCTGATTCACTGAGTAATTCTCTCTCTCCACCTTTCCACGGGATTTTCTTGTGGGCCCCTTAAACTTGGACACGTGGCACTATTTCATTGGTTCGGATCAGTGCTCGAAAACTCGCCCCTTTGACTTTTTGGACCTTTTTCCTTGGCGACACGTGTCATGCTGTGATTTGTCTACGGGCCTGCCGGATTTTCACATCCACCACGTCCTTTTGTCCCGGATGTCCCAGTGCTTTGCGGGACAAAATCCTCCGATCCGCCCGAAATGGGCTTCCATGTCCCTTTTCTGCCGGTGACACGTGGCGTGATCTGATTGGCTTTCGGCTCCTTCGGCTATCCGCATCCCGCGCGTCCCTTTGTCCCACATGTCCTTGTGCTGAAGTTTCCTATTTGGCCGATCTGGCCGGTTCGTGTCCTTCACATCCATTTGTCCCAAATGTCCCGGTGTTATGCAGGACAAATTCTTCCATTCACCCGATTCGGCCGTTCGCCTCCGCGCACTCTTGTCTCGCTTGCTCCCATGAAAGGACTTGGACAAATTTTCTTTCTTTCGGCCGATTCGGGCATTTCACATCCATTTTTTCCAGATGTCCCTTTTACTGTTTGGGTCGCTTTGGAGGCTTTTCGGTGATCTGCACCTTCTACGTATAATTGTTCCAACTATCCCAAAGGCGGTCTTGAGCAGGACTTAGCCAATTTTACGATTTTCTCCTGAATCAATCTACTTGCTTGGAACTAAAAACTCTGATGCATGTTATCAAATTAACTCTGGGGTGAAATTTGGATAACAATTTTCCGACTTTTAGGGGTCACTGCTGCTAGGTAGAAGATCAGTGGCCTTTTAGTGATCCATTGGGCATGGAGTCATAAGCAATAACTTTGAAATGAGCACGATCTTTGCAACTCCCTCTACGAGAGCATGCTGAACTGTAAAACTCAATCTAGGAGCGACAAAACCTATGCCAAAGCACTTAGGGAAACTGAAACCTAACTACAACAAGACAATGTGCATACGCACTTAGAGGAATTGAAATCTAGGCTAATATTTACAAGGGTGAACCTCTTTTTTTTCTGTAGCAATGTTTAAGATAGATTCCGTTGACCGGAATCGGGAGTTCTTCTCCGTCCAATGTAGACAATTGGAAGGCATTGCTATTCTTACATTCCATGACCATGTAGGGGCCACTCCAAATGGCATCAAACTTGGAATGTCTTCCTGGTTTTGCCCGATCTGCATCCCATTTCAGAACTAGGTCCCCTTCCTGGAAGGTCCTTGCTCTTGCTTTCTTATCAAACCATCTTTTCACTAAGGCCTGATCTTTCTCAATTGTTTGAACTGCACGTTCTCTAATTTCTTCCAATTCCATCAACTCTGCATACCTGGCCTCCATTGGTTCGAACTCAGCCAACTCCAACTGCTTCATGAACTCCAATGCAGGCAGTTCTAATGACATGGGCAAGATTTCCTCTCTTCCATAGACAAGCCTGAATGGAGAGTTACCTGTGGATCTTTTGGGAGTGATCCTATCAGCCCATAAGGCTGATTTCAGCTTGGTATGCCAAGACCTCTGATTCTCATCAAGAGTTCTCCTAATGATTCTTAGCAAATTTTTGTTCGTGGACTCTGCCTGTCCATTACCCTGTGGGTAATAATTGGAAGAGGTGCTCAAGTAGATTCCATTCTTGACAGCCCATTCTGTAATCTTGGAACCTACGAATGCCAATGCATTGTCTGATATGATAGTGGCGGCACACCAAACACAGTCACTATTCCTTCATAAAATTCTAGTATATTAGACTCGTTTGCCTCTTTGAGCGCTCTTGCTTGATCCACTTGGTGAAGTAGCCCGTTTCCGTGAGAATCCACTTGTGGCCTTGGCTTGAGTTTGGGTTGATGACCTCGATGAAGTTCAATCCCCATTGCGAGAAATGGTTGGTCAACCAAGATTGGGTGCATGGAAGCGCTGCTAGTCTTTCTTTGCTGTGAACAGGTGCACATTTCTTACACTTTCTTATCCATGTATAGCAGTCATTGAACACTTTGTGGGCCAATAATACCACCTTTATTATCTTGAGAGTCATTACTCGTGGGGCAAAATGTCCTCCAGAATCTCCATCGTGAAAATATCGTAACACCCTCTCAATTTGACCAGTCCCAATGCACCTCAATAGAACCCCATTGATGTCTTTCTTAAACAAAACACCATCAACAAGCACATATGGAATGGCTTGTAATCTGAAGTATCTCCTCTTTGCTTTGCTCATTTCTGGAGGGCATAGTCCTGTCTGTAGGAAGTGTATCATATTCTGAGTCCAACAAGGAGTAGGCACATCATCATTTTCATGTTCTTGGCCATCCTGTAGTACCAAGACAGTCTCTTTTTCATCACCTGCTTCAACCTGTTGACTCAAGGCTAGCTGTTCACATAGTCCCTTTCCACGTACTAGTTTGGTGACCTTGATCTCGATGTCATATTCCATGACACGAGTGATCCATCCTGCACGTTTCTCATTCAGATCCTTGTTTAGAAGGAAGTCCTTGACTCCCGCATGAGAGACCAATAATTGGATCTTGTTGTTTGAGACTAGGTGCTTGAACTTCTTTAAACTCTTGATCATTGCAAGTACATGCTTTTTAACGAAAGAGTACCTAGTTTCGTATTCCTCCAAGCCTTGACTGAAGAAAGCAACTGGTTTTTCTAATCCTTCTTTATTCTGTTGTACGAGGATTGCGAAATTGTGTCTCCACCACCGAAGGCATATAGCACAAAGTCCTGGAGAAGTCTGGATTAACGAAAGTTGGGGCTTGAGATATAGCCTCTTTTATTGCCTCAAAACTTGCCTTGCCTTCAGATGTCCACTTAAATACCATGCTCTTCTTCAACATTAGTGTTATTGGCTTTACGAGAGCTGCAAAGTTTGGAACAAACTTGTGGACAAAATTGATCCTTCCTAAGAAGCTTTGAAGAGCCTTCTTGTGACTTCGCAATGGCAATGCTTGAATTGCTTCAACTCTTTCTGGGTCAATCGTCAACCCTTCCTTTGAAACAATATGGCCTAAAATTTTTCCCTCGTGAGCCAAGAATATGCACTTTTTGGGATTCAATGATACCCCAAATCTTCTACACCTCTCGAAATACTTACCTCAAATGACGAGAGGTGATCCGCTGCATTTTTTTGAGAATACGGTGATGTCGTCAAGATATATCGAACTATTTTGTTGATCAACCCCTTAAATGCCATATCCATTGCCCTTTGGAAGGTGTCTCCAGGCATTTGATAGTCCAAATGGCATCTTCTTATAGGCATAGGTCCCCCATTTGGTGGTGAAAGTTGTCTTGAATGAATTGGTCATCTTCTTTCACCATCACCTGATTATACCCTGAGTAGCCATCTAGGAGAGAGAATCTCTCTGAACCGGATACTACTTGCAATATTTGTTCCATTGAAGGAAGTGGGTAATGGTCTTTGAGAGATGCCCTATTGAGGTCCCGAAAAATCTACACACAACCTGATTTCTCCGCTCTTCTTCCTGACCAGAACCAAGTTTGCAACCCAGCTTGAGTGCTTGATCGGGAATATAATGCTTGCCTCTATTAGCTTGTTAAGCTCTTTCTTCATTAGAGGCTCAATGTGAGGGTTGACAGGTCTCTACTTCTACCTGATGGGTTTAGCATCTGGATCCAATTCTATGGTATGTTGTGCCAACTTCGGATTGAATCCTCTCAAGTCTTCATAGCTCCAAGCGAAGACATCTAGAAATTCTTGGCAAAGCTGTATGAAATCTGATTTCTCTTGCTCAGTGGCCACTTTACCAATTTGAAGTATTTTGCCTTCCCCAACTAGAATTGGCTCTGAATCTTCTCTCTTGACCTGTATGTTAGCCTTTTCCTTACGAAACTGGTCGTTAGGGTTGAAGATAGACTCCAATGTTACTAAACCTTTAGGAAGCTTGTTTTTCCGCAGCTGCACTACTTGATCCCCATCTTTCTTGCTCTAATCATCACGATTTCTAGCGAGAATTCAGCTTCTTCTGTAGAAAATTGATGATCTTTTGATAGTTCTCAAACACCTACCAGGTTGTGTTATTATCTGGAACTGCTTTGGCCTCACAATCACATGGATATGTGGCTGTGTTTTTTCCCTTTTGATGTTGTCAACCACATACAACATTTCTCCAATGCTGCGAGCCTATCCATGCGGATTCATTTTCTTCCTAGGTATGGACACAATGTTGAAAGCTTTGAAATCTTCAATGAGGTCCCATACCCTATTCTTGTAGCTCCTCAGCAAGTCGTTCTTCATAGCATGTTGTCCTCTAACTTGGTTGACGATTAGCTCGCTATCCCCGAACACCTGCAAGTTATTTATCCCCTTTTTCCTAGCCCAATGAAGTCCATGAATCAAGGCCTCATATTCAGCAATGTTTCTTGAACAAGAAAACTGGAAACAAAAAGCTGAATAATATTTGATGCCTTGAGGTGAAACAAGCATGGCTCCACCTCCTGCACCTTTCCTACTCCTTGATCCATCAAAAAACAGCCGCCATACCTCATTGTCATCATTATGGCTTGGCTTGGTGATCTTAGGAACAGTTTATTTTCTTCGTGTATACAATAGACTCCCACTCGATTCTTCTACTTCTTGGTAGGGATCAAAAGCATGTATCTTGTTTGCCCATTCATCGAGAGTTAGGTCCGGGATACTTCCAACCTTGGTGTCAGCCTCATCAGTACTAGGGTGATCTTCTTGATCAAATGCTGAGCAATTGGCATTAATCTGACTAGGAGTGTAAGGCTCAATATGGAAGTTTGCAATAGGTTCAGACCTAATTGTAGCCTTAGTTCCATACCTTGTTCTAAATAGCATGTGAGACCAATCAGCAGACAAATACCCCCCAATCTTGGCTGTGAAGTCCCTTGACAAGCAAAGGGAAAAGAGTGGTGGAAGGTCTATGATTGATATATCTTGTAAGACAACAACATTTGGACATGCATGCAAGGTAAGACTCAAGTTTTTAATCACTCCAACTGTTGTTATTGCTGTCCCATCCAATTGCACTACCCCTTTAGATATTACTTCATATTGGAGACCCAGCTGATCAGCTATTTGCTTGGGCATCACTGAGCTACTTGCCTCGGAATCAATCATGCAATTGTGTACTAGTTTATCCCCAATGATTAATGAAACATAGAAAGGAGGGGGCTTCAACATTTTACCTTGTTGCCCTCCATGGCTTCCTTCAGGCTGGGCAGCATTTGTAAGCACTTTGTCTTGCATCTGAACCTGCTGATTTGAAGTTGTCCAATCCTTCATGGCAGCTTGCAGCAGATCTCTTTGTCCTGGGATGGATAGGGATTCCCACATTGATATATTGACGTTAGTCTTCTTCATCTGTTCAATGATACTGAATGGGGATGAAGTATCCTTTTGTTGTCCCTTGGTTTGTACACTTACTCCTTGTACGTGGGCAGCAACAGCTGGCATTTGAGTTGGCCTAGGGGTTGTTCTTGGCTGCCCTTGTGTATTTGAAACTGGACTCTGCTTGCCAATCATTTGTGGAGCCATGGAAGGTGGTGGATTGGCTGGGGCTAATGGCTGTTCTTCACCCAAATTTCTCCTCTTTGACCTTGTGTTGGCTGCGACACCTTGAGAAACTGCTTGATTCATGCCACAGAAATCTTCTGCTTGCCAGTTCACCAACGTGGTGTCATTTGGGGCTGATTGTTGTTGGAATGTTTCTTGTTGTTGACTATTTCCTTGACTGCCCTCGCCCTCCACACCAGTAGTTGTCACCATCAGTGCTTGATTGAGAGCACCATTGAAACACATGGATTGGTTATGAGGCTCGTTGCATGGAAAGCACCAGTCATATTCCTGAGCAATGTTGTTCTGTGTTGGCACTAATGCCTTAGAGGCAGATATAGCATTTGGATTATAGGGCTGGAATGGTCTATTAGAGGGAGGCCTTGTTTGATTCACATTTGCAACTGGATTAGGTGGTCTTTGTGGTTGGTATGGCTGCCTATTAGGCTGAGCTTGAGGTTGATAGGAAGGTCTGAAACCTTGGGCTTGTTGCCTCTTAATAGTAACCAGCTCATTTCCCAAATTTTGCAACTGTTTCATGACCTCTTGGAGTTCATTCGAAGCACTTGGAGATGAAGTGGAAGCTTCACTTGAACTCGATTTCTAAGGAGTGGGAGCAGGGGAGCCAAAGTGGGTGCTTGACTAGTGATTGGATTTTCTAAGTTTGGATACAAGGGCATGGGAGGCCTAGGAGCCGGTTTACCACTTGAATAAGACAGGTTTCGGCTCTAATGGCAATGCTTTATAAGCCATAGGGATTGTTGTGCCTCCCATGGACTGAATTAACATAGAAATATCGAATTCAAAGCTTTAAGGTAATATAGAAAAGCACCTTCTATTAGCTTTGACTTTGGAATCCTATCCCAAGACCTTTGAAATCTAAAGTTGAAGTCGATCAATTTGCTCATTGGGGCTCTCTTGATAGTTGTCATTACTGCTCCAAAAGAGACAAGTTGTCTCTCTTCTCTCTAAATTGCTCATGAAGTGCAATACACAAACTGATTCCGGTTTGTGATAGAACCAGACTCAAGTCTCCTAAACCATTGCAATGCTTTACCCTTGAAGGAAGATGCCGATGAACTTGTGACCACTTGCATTTCATTGATTTCATGGATTGCACAAAGGTTAGCAATATCTTTAACATGATCACACAGGAGTAGTCGATTTTCTCCGGTGAAGTAGGGAATGTTCTTCAAGGCTGCAATAGGAACAGGATGTTCGCATTGAGAGCAAGTGGGCTGCTGCCTATGAAGTTGACGTAGGGATTGTTACTCGAGCCATTCTAATCGGTCTTAAAACCCTTGTATCTTGAATGAAAGGCCTATCGGTGGAGGAGTTGAGAGAGTTACATTTGGTGGAGATGGAGACCTTTGAATCCTTATTCCTCTTTGCCTTCTTCTTGGAGATAACTGCAGGTATTCAAACAGTGCTTCCTCTTCTCCAACTCTTGACCTTGTGGTGATTCTTCTCATGAGTTTTCAGGCCTACACTGCTGAAACCAGTTGATTCTTCCCCAGTGGAGTCGCCAGATATGCAAATAATAGCTCTTATAAGCAAGAAAACTGCAGCAGATGCATATCAACTTTGTTGTAATAAAAATGAGACCTCTAGGTCCCACCGGGCGTGCCAAAACTATTGTTGCAGACTCACAGCACCCCTGGATGCAAATCAGGCTTCTAGGTTGATGTTCAGGCATCCAGTGTGATTGCACAACATGGAATCTTTTCTCCAAGCATGGGACTTGTAAAGATGAGAAAAGATTCTCCAGAGAAGGTTGGTTCCTATTCCTCTGTTCAGATGCACACAAAAAATGCAGAGGGTTTGCTAAAACCTAATCTAACTTGCCAAGGAGACAGGGTAAGGAAATGCATAGAATAAAACCTAAACTACAAAGGTGATGCACCGAGGAATGTTAGACACTCATTTTGCAAATTTAACACAGACCACATAGATGCAATACAAACACCATGCACAGGTAACCAAACTACAATAAGAGATCAAAATGACAGCAATGAATACATGAGAGGGCCGAGAGCCAATCACAACACATATTATTGCTCACGAGTCGATACAGTACATTGCAGTGGCCAAGAGGCAAACAATACGGCATTACAACCCATATGGGAGGTTTGAAAGCATCACAAATTCTCTCGCGAGCGAGGGAATAAGGGAGGATGCAAAATAAAAATGTCCCACCCCTTAAAAAGCTCCTCTTTACAATATATATCAAGAAATGAGAGGGGAGAGAGAGGAAATCTAGAATCTACCCCAACCACTTCTTGGTAGCATTTAAAATCATCTCATTATGACAGAAGCGGTAGATCCTAGCAAAACGGCGGGTTGTCTAACAGGAGCGGCGAGTTGTCTGCTGCATTAAAGTTGGTTGTTGAAGCATTACTTCTGTCTATCACCACGCGTCAGAGATGTTTTCTTAATTTTCTCCCTCCTGCAAAATGCGAGATTGATCCCAGAATCATGTAGAGAATTTCAACAGATTTCCGTTGATATAAAGAACGTGCAAATCCGAGCTCTGGATCGAAAGATACGAAGGTCTGAAGATTTAGGGCACAAAACAGAGCAAAACAGTTTTAAAATCTTTTCCGTGCTCTGCCATCTAGGCGACACGTGGCGGCCCTGATTCGCTGAGTAATTCTCTCTCTCCACCTATCCATGGGCTTTACTTGTGGGCCCCTTCAACTTGGACACGTGGCACTATTTCATTGGTTCGGATCAGTGCTCGAAAACTCACCCCTTTGACTTTTTGGACCTTTTTCCTTGGCGACACGTGTCATGCTGTGATTTGTCTACGGGCCTGCTAGATTTTCACGTCCATCGCGTCCTTTTGTCTCGGATGTCCCAGTGCTTCACGGGAAAGAATCCTCCAATCCGCCAGAAATGGGCTTCCATGTCCCTTTTACGCCATTGACACGTGGCGTGATCTCGATTGGCTTTCGGCTCCTTCCTGCCATTCCCAGCGTCCCGCGCGTCCCTTTGTCCCACATGTCCTTGTCTTTGAAGTTTCCTATTTCGGCCGATCCGGGCTGGTTCCGTCCATCATGTCCATTTATCCCAAATGTCCCAATGCTGTCTGGGGACAAATTCTTCCAATTCGCCCGATTCGACCAGTTCGCGTCCTCCGCGCACTCTTGTCCCGCTTGCTCCCGGTAAAGGACTTGGACAAATTTTCTTTCTTTCGGCCGATTCGAGCATTTCACGTCCATTTGTCCCATATGTCCCTTTTCTGTTTGGGCCGCCTGGAGGCTTTTCAGCCGATCCGCGCCTTCCGCGTATAATTGTTCCAAATGTCCCAAAGGCGGTCTTGAGCAGGACTTAGCCAATTTTACGATTTTCTCCTGAATCGATCTACTTGCTTGGAACTAAAAACTCTAATGCATGTTATCAAATTAACTCTGGGGGGTGAAATTTGTATAACATTCTTTAATGGTCTTGTGCCTTTTGAATACAATCTTAGGTGGTAGTATGTAATTTTAAGTGCTTAGTCCCTTATTTTGAAAACATAATTGTGTATTTATATGATTCCCTTGTTTGAATTTTGTAATTGACAACTAAAAGGCCGACCCAAAGTGATAAAAATTAATTAAGAAGTGAAAGGGGTACAAAAGGATAAGAAAAGGATAAAGAGGAACATGATTTCCCGGGAGGACTAGAGAACCTAATGCTAGTGTCCCGACTAGGCCTCAAAGCCCAAGGCCATAGAAAGATAAAACAATTAAATGGTGGCAAGAGTGCAAGATATATAAATCCAATATAAGTGTAGAAGATAAATCAACGAGCTAAAGGAAGTTTTTAATTACTATTTTTCTTGCTTAGGAACCATGTAAATGCTAACATGCTTTTAAGACCTAGAAATGTATCCAAGTGCATAGATTTTGTGATCAGCATAGATGGTAGAAGAGGAATATTGCTATTCCTTAAGAGCATAGGAGAAGCCATAACATAGAATAAATGTTGTGAAATCTTAAGGGAATCCCAACTATGATAAAGAATCAATGGAACAAAAATATAGATTAAGGAAGGTGGAGAAATTTTTAGGGAAAACATGTGAGAAGAAGAGCCACTATATTAATTAGGAGATGTAGCTTCAATGAAAGAAGAGGAGGAAGGTTTGGTAGAACATGATTTCATTACAAAAATTCAACATCACACATGCAATTTCCCTCATACAAAGGGTCACGGTGATAAGAGATGGAGTTTGCAAGTTATTATAATGGGAAAATACACAATGGAATCCCATAAGAAAATATATGAGCATGAATAAGGAGAAATTTTTTTGCAATAAATATAGTCTTGAAGATCACAAGAAAGATAGATAATTTATGGTTGAGGTGAAATATTTTCTAGACAAAATGCAACACCAAAGGTAAATACTTTGCATAATGTTGGTTGATAGCGGAAGCGTAGAAAAATTTATGTCATTAGATATGATGATAATTAAGTATTGGAGAACAAGACACATCCATATCCTTACAAGGTAACTTGGTTGAGGAAGGATGGGATAACATTATCCAAGAGAAATGTGAGGTGGAGATGAAAATTGGCTAATTCATGGACAATTTCTTTTGTGACATATTTCTTATGGATGCATGTCATGATTTCTTAGGAGATCATGGAAATTTGAGTAAGATACTTTATGTGATGGAAACCAAGGTCTAACACAAGTGTTTGTGGAATGATGGAAAAAATAAAGTATAAAGCTAATAAGGTAAGAATATGGAGTTGTGAACCAAATTCATATGTTTGTGAAAAGAATACGAGAAAATCCTATATAATGGAAGGATAAAATTTTACACAACATAGAAATATGGTATTGACATATAGGTCATCTTTCCTTACATAAAGGTAAGAGTACATTGGTTACAGAGAGAAAAAATCTACACAGTAGTAGGAGGAAATGTAGTGTAGATGTGGTTGTATATTGATATGAAGAGTGGATGTCACCATGTGAATAATATGTGTAGAGGTTTTACAGAGATGAGAATGTGTGGATAAGGAAATTAATACCCCACACAAACATAGGATGTCCACCTAAGGAGAGAATGCATGTAATGGTACTGATGTATAGAAATGTTATAGGTGGAGTTAAGTTTCATACCCAACTAATAACAATAATTGGAATATGGGTAGTATCCATTGTTACAAAGACACTCCAATACCATACCGTAAGGTTAAAAGGGTGGTTATATTCATCAACCCAAGAGTGTGAGCATAATGATTGCATGTTTTATTACTCAAGATGCATGATGTAGGAACATACACAGTTCACATGTACACTTGTATCAACTAAAAACAAATATAATTGGTTGTTTATTTTTTTAATATTTTGTGTGGGGAATGTTGGTTTAGAAGAGCAGGTTTTATTGATTGAAAATGCAAAACAAACATAGAAAATTATACATACGATGAAACAGCTTCTAGGGAGGAAACAATTAAAAGAGGAACCGTGAATAACCTACCACATTCCCAATCAGTATAATTGACTATAACAATACAAAAATGTAATATCAACTTAATTAATCTAACATCCCTCACCCTTATTAGATTATTTTTACAAATGTACCCCTGAAATAGTTCAAATTTCACCTTTCCAAGAGACTTGGTGAGAATATTTGTTATCGATAATATGTTGGATAGTACTAGAGCTAGATGTGGTGGTTCAAGACTTGTTCTCAAATGTAATGACATTCAACCTCAATGTGCTTTGTTCTTTCATGGAAAACTAGATTCTTCACAAGTTTTAACACACCTTGATTGTCACAATGAATGATGGGTAACTTTTCTTTAGAATTCCCACATCAACAAAAATGTGACATAGCCAAATTTATTCACACATAACTCCTCATGCTATGTGATAAAAACAACACTTTGTTTCTTACTAATCCACAAGATAGGTCCAAATCCGAGATGAAAAATATATCTTGTATTTGATTTCATATCATCAACAAATCGACATAGTCTAAGTCAATATATCCCTACAAGAAGAACTGAGAGTTCTTCTGATACTCCAGACCATAATCAACTATACCTCGACATATCTCAAAATATTCTTTGTTACTACTGATGACATTTCTTTGGATCCTGCATGAATCTGGAAAGATAGCTCACAAAAAGCAAAGGTCTAGTCTAGTATAATTCAAGTAAATGAGACTCCCAACAAGTTGTTTATAGTGAGTATCATCTACTTGAGGTGAATCCTAGAATCTAGAAAGTTACAAACCTTTCTCCATTGGAGTGGACATAAGTTTACAATTAAAAATTCCATACTTTTCTAGGATTTTCTTAGCATATTTCATCTGGGAGATAAAAATATGATGCTTCTTCTACCATATCTCCAAGCTAAGACAATAGTGAAGTATCCCCAAATTTTTCATGTCAAAGGATTTCTTCAAATCATTCTTAACATCTTCGTGAGATTGTCTAAACTCCTGTGATCACAAGATCATCCACATACAAAATCAAAATGACAATCTTTGTGCCTATATTTTTATATATAGATTTGAATCGAGTTGCAATGAGTGAATCTATGTTTTAATAGGTGATCATCTATTTTAATGTACCATGCCTTGGGTGTTTGTTTAAGTCCATAAAGATACTTAATTAGATGACATACCTTTTTAGGATGTTGTTCATCGACAAATCCTTCTGGTTGGGTCATGTATACTTCTTCTTTGAGATCACCATTCAAGAAAGCACTTTTTACATCCATCTGTTGAATTTTCCATCCTTTTTTTGTTGCCAATGCACAGAAAACTCTGATGGTTTTGATTTTCATAGTGGGTGCAAAGGTCTCCTCATATTCAATTCCTTTTTGATGAGCATATCCCTTTGTAACTAGGCATGTTTTATACTAGTCGATAGATCCATTTGTCTTGTATTTTGTTTTGAAAATCCATTTGTATCTAATGCATTTATCTCCCACGGGTAAATTGACAAGTTCATGTGTCTTGTTTTGAATCAATGATTCATATTATGCATCCATGGCCTTCTTCCACTTTTGTTGGTGAGAGTGCCTCTCAAACTCGTAGTTTGGTGTTATCAACCACTGAACTCATGAGTAAAATATTTACCTTATTTCTCGTTTATATTCTCGTTACAATCTGTTGAAGTATGGAAGAGATTTCATGTGCGAGTCCCCTTGACGGTGCTTTGGACCCACTTCAGATATTGACACTGCTACTAATGTGTGAAAGGAACGATAAGAATATTGTTCCAAGCCGCGATCTCAAATGATAATAGCACACCACATTAGATTTGTAAAGCAGAAGAGCTAAAATACCATATATGGAAATCCATCATAATCCATAATGCTCAATACATTACAATAGAATGATTTGAATTATTCAATAAGAAAGATGTACATATAGGAGGAGGGAAGTGCAACTACTACCTAAATCAGTGGTGAAGAACTCCCACTAACTAATACTGGTAGTTAAGTTAACTCCAAAAGACTAGTAAGCTAACTCCACACAACTAGTACACCTAAGCAAGCTAACCCAACAAGTGTAGGGCTAACACAAGTGTAAGAATTATCTTAATAAATAAATAAAAGGATAAATAATAACCTACACTAACACCCTCTCGTAAGCATAGCTTAGGTGGGTGGAAAAGAAGGTGGGTCCCAAAAAATGGGCTCGATAAGGTACCCACGTACATAATCGGGAAAATTGGACACATGAGGTACCCAAAACTAGTAATAACAAAGTAGGGAGTAAAATCCTGTGTAAGATATCCTCGAAGCTCGACTCCAAAAACTTGTACAATGATGAAGAAGTGTGGTACACATTATGGTCTGAATCCACTGCTCGATCATATAACTCAAAAACAACTAACACCGGGCTTCACTGCATAGCTCCATGCAAGGAGAGGCGTCAATGATAGAGTGATGTCGAAAAGTGAAAAACAAACACCAAACATAATTTAATCAACTACTACAAATAGGTGTGCCACGATCCAAGAAAAACCAAGGCAACAAGGTAAGGACACGAGATCCAAATAAATAAGAGTGCCACGATCTAAGAAAAAGCTAAGGTAACAAGGCAAGGGCACGGAACCTGAAGAATCAGTATCAACACCACACCCTCCCATATTGTAGAATGGGTAGAGTGACACCACAAATCTATATGAGTTGTCAAAATCAACTACTCGAACACTAACAAACTAACACTGGGCTCCACCAGAATAGCTCCCCCACAAGAGACTGTCAACATGCCAAAAAAAGTGTCGAAAATATAGATCTAAAATATCTCAAAAAATAAGAGAGATATAAATGTATACACCCATAGATACAAGAATGCAATACCCAAAATTTTAGGACGTCGGGCTCAACCGAAAATGCATCCACAAGTGATCACAACACCCTCCCGAATTTGACACTTTATAATTGAGTGCATGTAAATATTACGATGAGTAATAGTACCATTTACATTTGAAATATGTGTATAAAAATATCACCAATGCGTAGATCTCGAAAAAATACACAATTTCAAAACAAAGATCACCTTAATCTGAGCTACGGATTAAAAGTTATGAGCTCTACAAGGTTTTGCTATTAAAATAATATTTTAACGCTGATTTTTTTAAAAGGTACACATGACACCCAAATGTCCAAAGGGTAAAAGAGTGCATCCACACGATACATGCTTGCGACCAAAGGATAAAAGCTGCGCCCAAAACCTAAAATGTCCAAAGGGTAAATCATTGCATCTAGAGGGTACACGCTTATATCCAATGGATAAAAGAATGCACCTAGAGGGTATAGATCTGCATCTAGTGGATAAAAGACTACATCCAAAACCAAAATACCCAGAGGGTAAAAGAATGCATCCGAAAGGTACACGCTTATATCTAATGGATAAAAGAATGCACCCATAGGGTACAAATCTGCGTCCAGTGGATAAAAGATTACATCCAAAATGAAATACTCAGAGGGTAAAAGAATGCATCTGGAAGGTACATGCTTATATCCAATGGATAAAAGAATGCACCCAAAAAGTACAATTGTGAATACAAACTTTGACTGCAAATATCTTTTTTTCGACACTGTATCAAAAAATAGAGAGAAACCTAGAAAGTTTCTCAAAAAACCCAGAAATATGATATAATTTTTGAGCCAAAAATATGTCTGTACATAATTGTACGGATTTTTTGAGAAATGTGCCAAAAAACCTTTAAAATGTCTAGATTTGACTGTCTCAAAACATGGCCGAGTTTACAGTTGATTCTAGGGTTTTGGCACCTTCCAAATCCAATGGCACACTCTGTTTTGCATAAAAATGCATGCTGCAGAAAATTGCTCACAAATTCCAAATACATGAAAATAATAAACCCTTGCTTGCAAAGAAAAACTTATAGATGGATGTCTACATCATCTATGGCTCTGATACCATGAAAGGAACGATAAGAATATTGTTCCAAGCTGCGATCTCAGATGATAATAGCACACCACATTAGATTTGCAAAGCAAAAGAGCTAAAATACCATATATGGAAATCCATCATAATCCATAATGCTCAATACATTACAATAGAATGACTTGAATTATTCAATAAGAAATATGTACATATAGGAGGAGGAAGTGCAACTACTACCTAAATCAGTGGTGAAGAACTCTCACTAACTAATACTTGGTAGTTAAGTTAACTCCAAAAGACTAGTAAGCTAACTTCACATAACTGAGAAGCTAACTCAACACAACTAGTAAGCTAACTTCAAACAACTAGTACACCTAAGCAAGCTAACCCAACAAATTTAGGGCTAACACAAGTGTGAGAATTATCCTAATAAATAAATAAAAGGATAAATAATAACCTACACTAACAATGTGAAGAATTATTTTCCAAATTACCAAGATCAACGAATAATTCTCCTTATAGCTCATCTTTCTTGTGTGAATAATCCTCATGTTCATCATCTGACTGTGAGAGAAATTTATGAGAGGAGGTTGGTACTGACTCTTCTTTGTATGGGAATGATTCAAATGATGACTCATCACAAACCACATCTCTACTCTCATATATCTTATTTGTCTCAGGATCCATGAGATGATATTCCTTTGAGGTAGTATTGTACCCCAAATGATACACTAGAGTGTCTTCATATTGATCTTCTTTTGCTTATTAGTTGGTACTTACATATATGATGTAAAACCAAACACCTTCAAATGGGAAATTAAATTATTGTGATTATTCCATACCTCTTCTCGGTTTCATGTCTTGTAAGATCTTTATAAATGCCTAGTTCGAAAGATAGATATTATCATTTTGTAATTAATACTTTTATATATTTGAAAGGAAGTTTTGTGCATAACCTTGTTTATTTTCATCTTATCTATGCTTCTTCAAATGAGTTTAAATGAATCTTTATATGCACTAACAATGTGGTTGAAGAACAAATATCAAGACCATCGCAGGACTCATTTGCTAATTAGTGTAGGAATCACCCATGCATTGGCACAGGACTTGCTTTAGAGAGCATGACTCACCCATGCATTGCGTAAGACTCATTTAGAGTGTAGGAATCACTCACACATTGGTTGGCGTAGGACTCACTTTGGAGCTCAAGAATTACACTACGAAGCGTACAGACTCATGATGAAGAAAAAAAGGACTTGGACGAAAAGAAGGCAAGTTGATTTAGCCAGCACACGAGTTGACATGGTGAAAAGGGCATGAAACGTGGACTATCATCTAAGACATCATGCGACTTATGTGGATCATGTAAGCCCAAATTAACACCTAGTTGATTGGAGAGACATGGAATAGATGAACAAAACAACTTATAGTCACCATGATTATAGGGATTCAATGCATGATCTTTGACATCTCTAACACTTATTAAATCATCTCAACTAAGAGTTAATTAAGGACTCCATCTGTAGTTAACAAGATGAATCTAATCTAAGTGTGGCATACACTTGTTCTTCCACAATTGTAACTCTTCAACAATCAGTTGTTTTCATAGAGATATTTTAGTTAAGTAGTAGTTAATTATTGCAAATAATCATCCTCTTCTAGAGTGACAAGGACTTCTCTTGATATAAAAGGGCATTTGTAGTAGAATTATAGAGTTAGTTCATTGATTTTTGTTGAAGAAATTATTCTATTCAATAAAGTGCATGATTATGGGATAAATCGACTTGTGTGATTTGCAATTCTAAACTAGGATCAGAGGGAAGGAGCAAGGGCCACTCCTCCCCAACGTGAAGGGAGCATTTCTTGTTTATTTAATCTCTATTATTCAACATTTGTTTAATTACCAAATTTCATTGCTTTCAACATTTCAATTCTGAATTTAGTAATCTTTTGTTTTATCAATAAATTCATTCCTTAATTGCATTTAGAATAGTATTTGATTGAATTTCATTAGTGAATACATGTTGAGCATGGTTTCAATCATTTCTCTTTGTTGCAAATAGTCATGGACACCGCCTTGACTGACAATCATGAGATAATTAAAGTGCAAGTATCAATGACACTCATCACTCACTTTTTGGCACCATTTTTAGGGAATTCTTAAGGTGTTAGAAAATATTAAGGTACTAACTCAAGTACTTCTTGATAGCCTTGGTAAGTTTCCATTTAGAAATATCTTTTCCATAACTCTTTCTTTCAAAATAAAATACCTTGTAGTGACAACAAGATTCTTTTTGTGCTTTGGAGTATGTGGAACACAAGCAATTAGTAAGCACTTATAGTTAGGAAATTGTTCTCAAGTATGGTAGGATTTTATGTTTAGACCTAGAGACCATAGAGGTAGATTTATTAGAATCAATTTACAAAACCCCCCTCAAAATCAACCTGTGGAGAAACTTGATCAACAAGAAAGGATGGTTGATGGAGTGGAAAACCCCAATGGTGCAAATAATGACAACCCTCCACTTGGAAGGACATTCACCTATCCCATACAACTGGACCCTAATGACCAAGCCCCCATGAAGAACATATCTCCTTCAATTCTACCAACCTTTAGGGGACTAGTCTCAGAAGATCCTGACCAATTCCTATTTGAGTTCAAAGTCTTGTGCCAAACCTATGACTATACCTCGACACCCAAAATTTAAGTTATTTCCTTCAACTTTAAAGGACATAACCATGAGGTGGTTCATGGGCTTAAACCCCAACTCTATCCATAGTTGGGAGGAGATGGAAACAATCTTCTTGGATAAATACCAAGATTATTGTAGGGTGAGGGACAAAAGGAAGAACTCTTTAGGATACAACAAAAGGAGGATGAGAGTGTTGAGGACTATCTTGATCGGTTCCTCTTCCTTCATAGAGGTGTGGTACAGGTCTTGATATTACTCTTCTTAAAACTCTATTCCTTAAAGGATTGGATGAAGACACACAAGAATCCTTTAATCTTATGGGAAAAGGAGATATGAACAAATTAGAATTCACTGATATCATTGACCTCTATGTAGGAACTACTCCCAAACTCACCCAAACCTTCAAAATAGAAAGGAAAAATTTCCAATGGTGACATATCCAAACTAAGAGAGGAAATTACAAATCTAAGAACAAATCTCTTAGTCCAGCTTAACACAACTATGGATAGGAGAAAGATAGGAATACAAATCCATTGTTCATATATTGTCCAAGATGTAGGAACAAACATGGGCTTAAGGATTGTCCCTTAGATAAAATAAACATCTTCCTTTTCTATGATCTAAAGCATGCCACTAATCAATGTGGATTGTTCCCTTGCTAAAGAATCACTTAAAATAGAACACACAAAATGAAGTTGAGTTGAATTATGTGGCTCAGAGGCAAGGAGGGAATTTTCAATCAAATCAAAACTAGTCCTATGCACCAAAAACACAATGGGTTCCAAACCAGTGGAACACACCATGGTCATACCCCAACCTTGGGCTCAACAAGTCCCACAGAATGGAGTCCTCAGTGGAATGCACCACCAACTATTATCAACAATCCTAGACTCCAAACTCAAACATTCCACCATTCCAACAATTTAATCCTCAATTCCAACAACAATGGAATGCACCCCAAGGATCAAGTCAATATATTATAACCCAAGAAGACCCCAGGGACAACAAGATTTGTTAATGGGCCTACAATTGCTTACCCCATCTAAACAACCTTCCCAACCACAAATTCCATCTCAAACCATGGAAATCCAAAGAATGTGAGGTAGGGTAACCCAACATACACCATCAAAAACAAAAACCCCACAATGAACTCTGTGGACTATAGAAATATCTTGTTATGTTCAGGAAGGTTACTTCAAAACCATCATCTCCAATCATAGAAGAAGTCCTTGAAGACAAAGAAAAATTAGAAGAAACACAACCCAATCTTGTTATTGAAGAAACATCTAAACCAAACTCAGATATTCCCTTTCCATCTAGACTTTTGGAAAAACACAACACTATAACCCATGAGAAACTAGAGTCAAATAATTCAAGGATTAAAAAATTGAGTATTGGAATCCCTCTATTACATGCTCTTAGAGAAATCCCAAAGTTGAATAAAACCATCAAAGAGCTTTGTGTTAAAACTCCAGGTAGAAGGAAAAATCAGCCTAAAACAATCCATGTTGATGGAAAATTGGCTAGCATATTGAAGGGAATATGACCCCTCCAAAATATGGAGACCCTGGGAGTCCAATTGTTATAGTTTGTATAGGAGATGTGAAGATCCCAAATGTTCTAATTGACTTAGGGGTTGTAATTAATGTGATGACCACTGACACATTGTCCACATTGTCTCTTCCTAAACCACAATCAACTTCAATAGTGTTACAAATGGTTGACCAATCTGTAGCCAAGCCCAAAGGGATCATAGAGGATGTGACCATAACCATTGAATCATGGGATTATTCAATAGATTTTATGGTCATTAAAATGAAGAATAAGAAAATTAGATATCCTTTGATCCTAGGATGCCCTTGGTTAGCCATTGTTGTAATTCTTATTGATTGATAGAGATAGAAACATGGTAATTACAAATGGGCATGATTCAAAGAAGTTATCCATTTATTTATCCAGTTGTAAAACCCTTTTCCACTGAGGATAAAAATGGTGGAAGGATGATACAGATGAAGCAAAGATGTGGTTTCATCTTTGGCTATGGTCATAATTCAAGAACATTCAAAATATCCAAAATTGTGATCATGAGTCTTACGCTGGGATATGTATGAGTCTTGCACTACAACCAATTGAAATAAAGGATGACATGATGGATGAGAACAATCAACCTATAATTTGTCCTTTCTCATGAAACATAGATCTGACTGAGTGTGTCTTTCACAACATCACTACAATCCACATATTTTCTTCCCATAGGTGCCCCTTGAATTCATTGTTGAGAGAATACCTATGTAAATTCTCTCCACCTAGACACCAAAAGCAATTACCCATTTTCCCAGAAAAACATTGGCAATCAATAGTTGGTTGACTAGTCAAGAGGAGAATACCCTATTTCAAAATTTTATGCTCTCATCCTCAAGATTTTCTTGGGAATATAGTGACATGAAGGGTATTCATCCTAGTATTTGTACACACCACATTTACACAATTGATTCCAACTATCAGTCAGAAACCACAAAGAAGGATAAACCCTGCCTTAAGAGATATTGTAAAAACTGAGATTGAGAAACTTCTTAGGGTAGGATTCATCTACCCAATTTCATAGCATTGGGGGTTTCTCCATTAGTTATAGTGCCTAAAAAAGAATGGGAAATGGAGGGTTTGTGTGGATTATAGGAGTTGAATAAGGCAACACATCGAGACTATTTTCCCTTACCTTTTATTGACCAAGTCTTGGATAATTTATCTAGAAAAAGGTATTTCTCATTCCTTGATGGGTTCAATGGGTACAATCAAATCATGGTGGCACCAAAGGATCAAGATAAAACTACCTTTACCTACCCATGGGGGACATTTTCCTATGGTCTTACCTTTTGGCTTATGTAATGCTCCTACTACTTTCCAAAGAGCCATGTTAGCAATATTTTGTTGATCTCACTCATGATTGTGTTGAGATTTACATGGATGACTTCACAGTTTATGGGGCAACATTCCAAGAGGAAATTGATAATTTAGAAAAGTCCTCTCTAGGTGTGAGAAACATCAGTTATCCTTAAACCATGAGAAATTTCTATTCATGATGGAGCAAGGTATAGTCTTGGGCCATCATGTTTTAGCTGAGGGAATCAAGGTAGATCCAGATAAGGTCAACATCATTGTAAAAATTCCATCTCCCACAAATCAAATAGAAGTAAGAAGCTTTCTTGGACATGTTGGTTATTATAGAAGATTCATTTCATATTTCAGTAAGCTAGCTTCTCCATTATTTTCCCTTCTAACAAAAAGACTTTGAATTTGAATGGACAAAAGCATGTCAAAAATATTTTGACATTATCAAGGACAAATTGACAAATACCCCAGTCTTAAGAGGCCCAAATTGGAAGCTTCCCTTCCACATACAAATAGATGCTTCCAATGAGGTAGTGGGGGTGTACTTGGACAACAAGAGGAAGGAGAAGCAAATGCATGTTATTTACTACATTAAAAAAACCTCTCCCCTGCTAAAAGGAATTACACTACCACAGAAGAAGGAGTTTCTTGTAGTTGTTTATGTAATTAACAAGTTCTCCATTACATTACAGATATGAAGTAATTGTTCATATTGATCATTCTATTATCATCAAGTATCTAATGAATAAACCTTTGGTGCATGGAATAAATTGTAAGGTGGTTTTTTATTATTGCAAATAATTTAACATCAAGATTATTGATAAACTAGGGAAATCAAATGTGGTGGCTGAATTTCTCTCAAGGCTAACCATTTCAGTACAAAGGAGCAGGTCAATGATGATTTTCTGGATGAACATTTATTTTGCAATCTCAATTGTCTCTCCTTGGTTTGTAGACATGGCTAACTACTTGGCTATAGGGAAGTTCCCATCTTTCCTCACACATAAAAAAAAAATAAATTAATTAAAAAAGTGTGATGTATACATGGTTTAATGGAATACTTTTCAAATGTGGACCTAACCATGTATTACACATGTGTGTGTAGCTAAAGATGAGATCTTTGACATACTCCAAGCATGTCATGATGAGCCATCAGGGGACACTATTCAGTCAAGAGAACTATCCACAAAGTTTTGGGAGTTGGTTACTATTGGCCTTCTTTGTATAAATATGTCAAAAAGTATGTATGGAAATGTGATCAATGTCAAAGGATGGGAAAGCCAACATTTACATATGAGATGCCACTCCAACCTCAAGTTATTCTAGAGCCATTTGAGAAGTGGGGATTGGATTTCATTGACCAATTGACCCATCTTCTCAAGGAAAGGAGTACATCTTGGTTTGTACAGACTATGTTACAAAATGGGCTAAGGTGTAAGCTCTCCAATATGCAAGGGATGAGAAAGTTGCAGACTTCTTGTATGAACATATCTTCCAATGGTTTGAGAGCACCAAGATCCATTGTTTCAGATCAAGGACCATATTTATGTCAGGTGTAATCAGTTCCTTTGTGGAAACATATCAGCTTAAGGCATAAGAAATCATCCCCATACCATCCTCAATCCAATGGTCAAGTGGAAGTCACTAATAGAGAATTGGAGAATATCTAACCAAGACAATGGATATCTCAAGGAAAAATTGGGTTCAAAAGCTACCTAAAGTAGTATGGGCCTACAACACCACTTGGAAGACAACCACAAGATTCACTCCTTATGAGTTTGGTTTATGGAAAGAAACCTATCTTTCCCATATAAATTTGAAATTCAAACCTTAAGAACAACTTGTTGAAGTGGGAATTGAGTTATCAAAAGCACAAAAAGAAAGGATTCTTCAACTAAATGAGTTGGATGAGATGAGGTTACAAGCACTACATCAAATAAAATCATCCAACATCAAAGAAAATTGTGGCATGATAGTCATATTAAGCAAAGGAAGTTTCAAAAAGGATACTGGGCTCTTCTATTTGATTCAAAGTATAAGGACTTCAAGGAAATTGCAAACAAGATGGATGGGTCCATACAAATTGAGGAAGTCTTCAAAAATGGGACCATACAATTGATTCCAATTGATGGTGAAAGAAGAGTAATGTTGGTTAATGGCCATAGATTGAGGTATACTAAAAATCCAACATCAAAAGAGGAATTCAAAAAGATGCTACAAGAAAATGCAACTCTGAATTGCTTGGACAAAGTTTCTTTGTCCAAGTCAACTCAAGGCTAAATTAGTTCTCAAAAAAATAAATAGGGGATGGTTGAAAACTAGAAATGGTGGCCATCATCCTATGAAGTAATGATTGAAAACTAGAAATGGCGGTCATTACTTCTAAAAAAAAAAATATATTGAAAAAAAAAAAAAAAATAAATGCAGGTGGCTGAAAACCAACAATGGTGGTCACCTCCTGAATCATGTGATCAATAAATGTGTGAGACAACATGTGGAGAGAGAGAAAAAAGGAGAATCTAAGTGTTGCTTATCAGATTTGACAAGTGATAATTAACAAGGTATGTGTAATTACTTCCTTTTAAATGTTGAAAAGTTTAATTATGATGTGATAATTATTACTCTTGTGTGAAATGATGACTCCCCATTTCCAATATTTTTACACATCCCATATCATAATAAATATATCACACATCCCTAATTTATCTCTCCCACATACCAATTTATTCTCCACGATTGTCATGTTCCATCACAATTGGTTAAATTTTACCCAATTCATGTTGTTTGTATATAAAACCATTTCATCTTTTTTTTCCCCATTTTCACTCCTTTACAATCACCATTACCATTCATGTGTTGTCTCCATTACCATTCCATGCCATCCATTCCTACATTTCCCCATTCATTTGCTCTTACTTTCCCCACTCCTATGCTCCACTCCTTTCTCTATTCCCAAATACCAACCATGGGGATTAGGCTTCATCATGAACCAACAAGTTTGGTTGAATTGCTCTCTAATAGAAAATCAGTAGAAATCTTTGAGAAAGTAGGATGGTTGGACTTCATGCTTGCATATGAGGAATTCAACCCAGGATGATAAAATAATTCACAATGAAACATTGAGGAGGGACACTCAAAAGTGAAAGGTAAGAAAATATTGTTTAGCCCTTCCATAATTAGTCACATTTATGGTATTCTAGAAGAAGGAAAATTGGTTAATTTCAGGACTCCTACTCTAAAATTATTAAACATTTTTTTGGAAAGAAAGAAAAATTAGAATTGGTTATTGATAATAAGGGAAAGGCTAAGGGCATAAAAGAGAAGTACTTTCCTTGAGCCATGGGCAGATGTGGCAAAATGGGTTATCAAATATTTTACATGTGATGGTCAATATGAGGTTATTTTAGGCCCTATTTTTGAGAATCCTTATCCACCTCCACCATGGACAAGCCAAGAGCCAAAAAAAATTAATCTTCCACAATTTCTCTTTGACTTTGTTTCCTCTACAACCGAGAAATTCTCGATGGGGTTCCTCTTACCTCAAATTCCAAGGCCTTATTCACCTCATTTGCAAGCACCATTTTATTAAGAAGCATCATGGGCTTAAAAAGTGGGTCAAATTCCAAAATAAGTATGCCCTTGAACCTTCTTTAGTTCTAGAAAGAGGGCCCTCTACCTCAGAGAGGCCAAGAAAATGTCTTAGGTCATCAGGCCAACCCATACCATAGAGAGCATCAAACTAAAAATGTTCCTTCTTAGGAAGAACAAGAAGCAACAACCATCATGCAATCCCTACACCAAACACCCCTTGTTCTCCACCTCCACCTATCTTTGTATCCCCTCAAGGTCTTGTTTCTAATTGAGATTGATAAAACACCAATCATGGTTGAAGAATCACCCATTCATGACAAAGGAAAAACACCCATGCTTGAAGGTGAGCCTAGCTCACCTGATTGATTGATACCATTATTCCCCAAGTGTTGTCCCTTTCTAAGGTTCATTTTGAGCTACAAAAAGCTCAAGAAAGAATTTCCCAATTACAACTTCTCTTACAAACAAAAGAAGTAAATTTCTCTCAATTGAGGCAAAAAAGGAACAAAAAATTCAACACCTCCAACAATCATTGGAATAAAAAGAAGAAGTATCCAACAACTACAACACAATGTAGAGGAGAGAGAACAAAATTCAGTGCCTTCAATCTAGAATTGAAGAATTGACAACAAAACTTACAATCTTGCAAAGGGATAAGGAGAAAATAGAGTCTGTGGAAACCACAGATAAAATGATTCAAACAGACTTTGTGTTCCCACAAATCATTGTGCTAAAAGGCATGGTAAAATGGATGAAAGAATGTTATGATCTCAGAGGAGTGGTAGAAGAAAAAAAATGTTAAAAGAGGAAAAGAAGGTACTTCAGATAACATGCTTCTTCTCTGTAGGTTATATGACCAAGCCCTTTCTTGTAGGGCACCTTCCAATTTTTATGCATTATTCCTAAAAGAGAAGTTCTTCAAGTGGAAAGCTTCCAGAGTTGTCTCATCAAATCCATAGAGTTTGAAAATGATAAACAATTTTTTGGATATACAACAACTAACATAGTTGGTAAAGAATCTATTATGTGAGTTTTATGTACATAAGTTTCTTCTCCCTAAGAAAGTAGAAATTCCAATCAATTTGTATGTTGGAGAAGTGCAATTGAGGTCTTTTGTTTCCACTTTAAGACATCAATTTGTATGGTGTGAGAAAAGAGGGGAATATGTCAAAGAGAAGAAACTAATGCAAGCCTCTTGATGAGGCATGATCTCCCAACTCCAATCAGATTCTTTAGGAGATATCAAGCCCAGTTTATTGTCTACAACTTGTGGACAAGTACAAGGAAAATATTTCAACTTGTATATCAGACTTCCGGGAGTATGTACTCCCAAAATTTAACATGAATTTTCTTTCTTTTCAGCTAAGGTATGGACTACTTCCAGAGGTCTAAAGAAAAAGGAGGTAATATCCCCAACCAATCTCCATTGGTCATTAAAAAGGAAAAGGACTTATAAAAATCATGCTAGAAATGCAAGAGAAATGGATCGGCATGAGATACATACCTCCATTAATATTAGCACCTATGCCATGATGGAACACCACCCAGGATCAACTTGAAGGAAGCTACAAAACATGGAGGGAGACAATGATAAAATTCTTTGGGTTTTGTAATACAAAACAAGATGAGACATGGCTCACTTTTACAAATGAGTATAATTGTACACAAATTGTTGAAGCCTTGAATATAAATCCTGTAGCAGGAGGACATGCTTAACCCTTAAGTGTGGGGGAGTGATGAGCCCTATGCTAATGCCTATGTAAACCCCATTTTGTAGTGTCATCATTTTGTACTAAGACTGATATTATCATTTTGTAATTAATACTTTTATATGTTTGAAAGGAAGTTTTGTGCATAACCTTGTTTATTTTCATCTTATCTATGCTTCTTCAAATGAGTTTAAATGAATCTTTATAAGCACTAACAATGTGGTTAAGAAAATATCTTAAGCCATCATAGGACTCATTCACATGCATTAGTGCAGAGGACTCTCATGCATTGCATTAGCACATGACTCACTTTAGAGTGTAAGACTCACCCATGCATTGGTGTAGGACTCACTTTGGAGTGCAAGACTCACCCACATCATCGCGACTCACTTTGAGCTTGAGACTTACGCTACGGAAGCATAAGACTCACATGAAGAAAGAAAGGACTCATATGAAAGAAGGTGAGTTGATTTATCTAACACACGAGTTGACATGGTGAAAAGGGCATGAAACATGGACTATCATCTAAGACATCATGTGACTTATGTGGATCATGCAAGCCCACTTAACACCCAGTTGATTGGAGATGTGGAACAATGAAAAAAAAATTATAGTCACCATGATTGTAGGGATTCAATGCATGATCTTTGACATCTTTTAGAACTATTAAATCATCTCAACTAAGAGTTAATTAAGGACTCCATCTGTAGTTAACAAGATGAATTTGATCTAAGTGTGGCATGCACTTGTTCTTCCACAATTGTAACTCTTCAACAATCAATTTGTTGTCATAGAGATATTTTAGTTAAGTAGTAGTTAATTATTACAAATAATTTGTCCTCTTCTAGAGTGACAAGGACTGCTCTTGATATAAAAGGGCATTTGTAGTAGAATTATAGAGTTAGTTCGTTGATTGTTGTTGAAGAAATTATTCTATTCAATAAAGTGCATGATTCAGGATAAATCGACTTGTGTGATTTGTAATTCTAAATCGATCAGAGGGAAGGAGTAAGGGCCACTCCTCCCAAACATGAAGGGAGCATTTCTTGTTTATTGAATCCCTTAAATGAAGCAAGCAAGTGCACTTGCAGATTCGAATATACACAACCTTGAGATGGTTCTTAAATGTATGGAAGGTACTCGGCTTGAACAAATTTTGATGTTGTTTTCTGTTATACATCCAAGAAAAAGAGGTAATGAATGGGAGAGTGGAGGAATTCCTCATACCATCTCCTTATAAATGAGCTGATAGAGGGATCCGATAGAATGGTTCTCATATCGATAATACTAGATTGTATAGAATCCACCATAGAGGTAGATAAAGAAATTGCAGAGGATGAAATTGTATCTAGTGTAAATAAACAATCCTTCAAAAATATCTAGCAAGTATCGTACCTTCTCGTGAGATCAAACATGATTTGATGCCTTTTTGAACCATGAACTCCACCTTGAGCTTGTGATTCAATAGTTGAGAGACAAACAAGAGATTTGTGGTCAAACCTGGAACATAGAGCGCCTTTGTGAGGGTACAACTTCTCGTCCTAAGAGGAATGGTGGAATTTCATATTCCTTCTGCAACATACTCCTTGTTGTCTACCATTCAAACCTAATCTACAATGGGTCAATCAATCGGTGAATCAAGCAGCTTTCTATCATACGCCATGTGCTTATTAGAGCGAGTCAATCAACCAAAAATTTTGTGAGGGCGGTGATGTTTGAGATACTAGAACAACATCATCTTCATGTGCGACTCAATTTGATAATTTTGATACTTCATCATCTCGAGTCATCATCTTCCATGGTCGTGACATGTCCTTTCTACTTCTTTTAGTAAGGAAATCATTTGGATTTCTATGAATCACCACGACCATATGTGCTCTCTTCTATAGAATCACATTGTGTCAATAGTTCATAGTGTCATGCGTATTCATGGTACATATGTGACACCATCGATTCACTTTATGAGACGTCTACTTCTTTGGTTTCTTATGGAGTGCTTGTGTGATCGCTTCTCTTATTTTACCTTGCAAAGCTTCGACTCTTATGATGCCTTGATATTAGTGCCTTATCTTCAAACTCTTTGTGCATTTTCTAGATGGATTCTTCCTACTGTAGAAATTTCACCAGTTTAGAAAATGTCACTTTTTTTTTTGATGCTCAATATGGTGAAAATTTTCCTAAACTAGGAAGGAAGAGATTGTAGTGTGAGAGGGACAAACAACTTATCTTCCACCTTTTCTTCGAGCACTACAAGATCTTCCCATAGTTCTACCACACAACACAAGAATTCCTCTACTTTCTTACCTTATTTCATACTCAGTGTATGAAGATTGGACTGGAGATGGAGGATTTTTGTCAAATTATTTGCTTTATAGAGGCTTCCTTTGATTTAGTCGCATCTTGTATGCATTCATCTTGATGACACATACCTATCTATGATGTTGTGAGGTCATTGAGTTTCCATGGAGGAAATAACTTGAAAATGTTGTGTGTGATATTCTAGTGCTAGAAGGTGGACAATATCAAGGAGTGTAAATAATGGGATCAATTATTGGAAACATAGATATTACAAGTGGGATCCAACAATGACTCATCTGGTTTAATATTGAGGTTGTTAGGTTCACTTGTATTGCATTGAGTTGTGTTATGTTATGGATGTTTTGAACCTTATTCCTTATTTAGTATTTAAAACACATTTATTATCTATATGGGTAAGATATATTTGAGTTCAATATAATAAGTAGGAGGATCACATGATTATATAAATGAACCCCTATGCTTGAAAAAGATATTCAAAAATCCCAAGAGGAAATAGTCTAAAGTGTGTCTTATGATAGTGCAACAAGTAGATATTTGTGCATAGGTGTAGGGTGGGACTATAGGAATGAATCACGTGCTCTGGGTGGTATTGATTTTTATGTTGTACACATACATGATGTCTATGCAAGTGTTTTTGTTATAGGCCAAATTTTGACAGAGTGTAACAGGTTGTATGTGCAATCTCTCTTTTTATTCAATAATGGTTAAATAAAATATGTTAATTGTTGTGTAATAATGTTTCAAAAGTGTGTTTTTGTAAAGGTTGCATGGTATAAAGTGTTTCTTCATTGAAACCTATAACTATGTTTGTTTCACTTGGAATATTCTTCCAATAGATGCATAACTTTGAAATATAACATCTAAGACATTATCAAAAGTAATCACATTTAAGTAGAAGAAATTAATAGTGTATTTAATAACTTTATGGCTCAACCATACCAACATTTGAAAATATTTATGAATCATTTTCTAAACAATGGAATCCAACCACAATATCAAATTAATGTTCACATGATAAATGATGGGGACTAACCACTAGTTCTAGTGCTCATCCACTCAATGAATTTATCAGGCATGGTCATGGTTGATTAAACGAAGAAGGGCCTCCTCGCATTGTGTTTTATGAAAGTGAGAAAGATAAATCTTCTAATATATCACTATTCATATGATTTATTATTCATACATAGATCCATGAAAACACAAGATGTCATGATTGATAATTGTTCAAGTAATAGTAAATGCACAAACAAATTTATTGGTAACATTTTATACTACAAGAGAGATTTAGCAGGAACTATATTATTTTTGTATGGGATATGATAGAAATACTAAGAAATCCCTTGGTTATATGTGTGTACCTATCATTATGGATCCTAAGACCATATTTTTTTGGTTTCATATAGTACCCAACTATGGTTCTTATAATGTGTTGTTTCGAATGTCTTGGATTAATCAAATAAAAATACCATCTACTACACATTAGTTTTTGAAATCCATACATAATGACAAAATGGTTGTGATGTATAAATATAATTCTACCATACCACAAGTTAATATTAATGCCATATTAAAATAAATACAATGAAACCATCAAATATTAGACCTCAAGTAAGTGAGAAACAGATTCCAAAAGATAATATCAAACCTTTAGTGGTATGATCACAATAGCTTCTCGTTGCACAATCACATTGAATTTATATGAATGGTCATGGTTTTAAAGCCAATAATAAGATAATTGATCATATCATTTGCATAGATGTAAATTTGAATACAACAATGACACACATAGTGATGATGATATTAATGATTTTTTTTTCAAGATTTATCAAGACCTACCAATCAAGCTCTCTCTCCATATGATGCATTTATTTCTAAGTATATTGATTATAATGAGAGCACCCATGAGTATGATTATATGATAGGTCATTTATTTAACTATCCACTTGTGTACGACATTAAGCTTTCTCTATTGGTTGTATATAGTTCAATTTTATTCTTAATATACATAGCCTCATTTGATCATGATTATGCACGACTCTATTCTATTCCATCCTCTCTTTGGATTGATCTTCCCACTTTATTTCTATGATTAATTTCTATTGATATATGATTGGGTTTTCACTAGATTTTATTTTATCTTCTTGCATATTTAGGATCCTTATTTATCCCATATGGTTTCCTGTCTCACCTTCTTTAGATTTCTCCATGAATTTATTAATGATAGCATCTTCCTCTATTGATGTCCCCTAATTGCAGTCATCTTTACTTTCCTTCATGAGTTATTTGAGTTTTAAGGGTTTTTATTAGTTTCCTTTTATTGCTTCATATATTTTCTTTTCTTTTTCTTAGCAATTTTTTCAATCTTTGACTAGATTTAACTTGTTTATCTCATCCCAAAAGCTGCATGATGTCAACATAATATTGGGGCACCATTTTTCTAAAAGTGCATATTTATTATGAAAATAGTATAGTAAAGATTCCTCCTCATTTATTTTTCCTTCCATCTTATTTTACCCATTTTCTTAGTTTCATTGATTGATTTATGTCTTACAAATTCTTTTGTCTTTGTCTTATTAAAATTACAACAATTATTCCCACTATCTTAGCTTCCTTATATTTTTATTATATACCATTTGGTTCCACAATACATTTCATAGCCATATTATTTCATATCATTTCCTACATTTTGGTTATATTAGTTATGTCTTCCAACTTAAAAGGAACCTTAAATTTTGTGTTTATATTGCTTACAGAGTATTACATCTTATCTTATTTTGACATTACATATATATGTCAAACAAATGGGGAAACTTGTTTTTATAAAAATGTTTTTATTTTCACATTTGGAGCATACCACTTTGATCCTTATCAATTACACCTCTTTCATTTTGGGAACTATAGATAAACTTTCTTACATAGGTTATCTCTCATGTCCACGTGTGGAATTATAATATTATGCTTACTTTTTTATACACATGTCCACATAGGCACAACTTTCTTAGTATATACAAGATTTCACAATGATATCTTACTATGTTTACATCAAAGCATTATTTTCCTATCATCATTTAGTACATGTAATCCCTTTCATTTGATATATGTGATTAACGAGTTCATATCACACATCAAGGGGGCATATATTCTACTATTGCTATCGCTAGTTTTAAAGCCTCTAGAACATTTCCTTAATTCCTTATATGGAAGCAATCCTATGGTGGTATGTAAAATATTATACTTGGTCTCATTGCAAGACACGCCTAAATTAGATTCGATTGAACATAGATTTCAAAATATGGATTTCATAGACATGTCTTTGTAGTATTCAACATTCTTGTCTTTTATAAATTTCATTAGTTCTTTTAGTTCTTTGATGGTGTATTTATATAGACATTGATTCACTTGCACATGTTTCATATTTTTGTTGGGCGCATGATCCCATATATGAGACACATGCATAGAGATGATATTTTGATGATCTTCTAAGTCCTCCACTATGGAGATAAGGTAATCTCTCTTGCTTTTTTATTTTCAACTCTTTATTATTCCTTGCTAGCTTTGAGAGAAAGATCTCAACAAATGGAAAGATGGACGCAACAAAAAATTATAGGTATCACGTAAGTTCTTGTTTATTTAACTTTTATATGTATGCACACACACAACATATGGCATTATGTAGACACCTAATTTTGGTACAAGACGAGTTAATTTCTATGGTGTGCCTAGTGTAGTTATGTGTTTTTGTTATTGGCCTAAGTTAGGCTCTTATCATTGTGCATTCCTTATGGTATTTGACTTTGACATATTCCCCTTGTGTGTTGTGAGACTTCCAACACTCTCAACCTCACATTAATCCTTATGACTTTGTCTCCTTGTCAATTCATCATTCCTCTCAAGTATCTCGAGTCTTCTTTTCTTTCTTTATGTTTTTTCTCTTCCTTTGTTCTCTCTCCTCCCCATGTTCTAGACTTTTTTTTGAGAGCTTTAATTGTACCATTCTTATCTATCATAATTGTACATGTAGGTTATGGCTCTTGCTTTCGTGGACCCTTTTAACCATGATTAAGGTGCCACAGGTTTTTTGTCCTTTCTTAATCATTGTGTCGGTTTACGTGTCTTTGTAAGGGTACTAATTTGAATTCAAGTAGTCTATAAATAAATGAATGCACTTTTGTATTTAGGACTATCGAGATAAATATATTTGTACAAGAGTGATATTAAAGTTATATGGGCATAAGTTACTTGTTTCAAGAGCATCCCTATTCCAAAAGCTTAATTCTAGCATTTAGAGAGTATCTAACATTTACTATTTGTTGCGTTCATTGAAAAAATAATGATTGGGATACTAGCATACACTAGACTACATGTTGACCTACATTGTGTGTTGATTTGTGGTTAGTATTATTACTTCCTCAAAGGGGGTTTGATTGCAACATGCTCTCAAATCCACGTTCCTTTTTAATTGTTTTGCAAGAGTGTTAATATTGGATTAGGGCTTAGAGGAAGGAGAAAAAATTCTAGTCGCTCATAGAAAATTTTGTAAAATTTATCAAGATTTACAAATCTCATGAGAAAAGGATGGGAACGTTCAAAATGCGTAGTTGGAGGGTGTTGGAACAATACTTCTATGTGTCCGGATGAGCAATTTACGTATGTGTATAGTGCTAATCGAGGTGGTCAAATTTTGTTGTCTTTTCTAGATTTATTTTTCCATTGCCTATTTAAATTTGTAATAAATAGTGGAGGGGCCAAGGTGAGTTGGTTGTCAAACCGGTAGTAGAGCATTCAAAGCTCTCCTCTTAAGGTTCAAACCCCACAATTCCACACTAGGTTGTGGTGGTCCGCCTCTTGCGATTGAAGCCCCACACCGAATTAGTATGAGCTTTCCATGCTCCTCTAGATTAAAATCAAGACACACACCTTTGCACTATTAAAAATTTTGTGATAAATAGAGTGTCATTCTAAAAGCTCTAATTCTCAAGTCTTTGTTTTTGATGAAATAGATCTTATATTAAAATAATAGGTATTATGATACAAGATTATTCACAAAAAGAAAGGTGGTATGGGAGCACACTTCAAGGATACGAGCCAACCCATGCAACAAAAGGGCCTATGAGAAGAAAATTCCAAGTTAGGTCGAGCCTAGGAAAAATGATCTATTACATCAAAAAAGGAAACCAAAAATTAAACCCTGTCATTGCAAAAACTATTGCCCGGCCTTCGACGAGACATGGTCATGCCAACCAAGGCCTCGAAGGTCTTTCCCAATGTTGGGAGGGTTCTAGCGAGCTCGAGTCAATGTGTTCTTCTTCTTCAATAATATCCTTCGCCTACGCACGAGATGGAGAAATGGCTAATGCAAGTCGAGGGAATTTGTCGTGAGGTGGTACCGTAGGCTCCACCCATCTTGAGAGAAGGTAGGGGTGGCCTAGCCACCGGCAGGGGAGCCCCATCTCCGAGCACAGGCGACAGAGGTGGCGTGGCACTCCACCCGATAGGCGACCAACACGGGGATCGGTGAACACATCTGTAAGACCGACATTGGGAGTGGCTTCTACGATATCCACTCGTTTAATTGCCTCTGCGACCACAAGGACGTTACGCGGTGGAGAGTTACGAGTGAGGACGGCAAAACTTAAGCCACATTGCACGAGGCATCACCCCAATGACACAAGAGAATTTAGAGGTGTTCAACTTCAAGAATAACATTATTGACTTGAACTTGAATCTAAAATAACACATTAAATATAACTATAGATTTGTTATATAAAGAAAAGTGTGGATCCACAACCAAATTAACAAATAGAAAAGTATTTCTTTCTTTGCAAATTTCCTAATTATTTCCAAATTTTCTTAAACTCCTAAAATTACCATTACTTTTATAGTTAAATCTAATTTATTAACACCAGATTAAGCAAATACTTTATAAGGTGGAAGTCACTTTCCACCCTTCTCTTCATTCTATGTTGACATTAGAATGACGTTAAATGTGTGTCAAATTTACCAAGGAATGATGCGGCACCACCTCGAAGAGGATGCACTGCTTTCGCAGGAACCCACAAAATGATCCCTCTTTTTACTCATTGTAAGCCGAGCCCAATCTATTTTATACCCTAAACCCCACAATCCGCAATCAAAGTAATAAAAAAAATTGAACTTCAGAGGGAAATATGATGTAAAATATTCATTTGTTAAGGAAATGGCAGAACATAATCATGTTCTCATGTGGCATACCTTTATACTAACCTAACTTTCACCCAGTTTTCTGGTAACAAATTCATTTCCGCTAAGAAAAATCTTTGCCATCAATGGAGATGCGAAAAGCCATTATTATCTTAAGGAAACTTAACCTCCTACCAGCACATGGAACATTATAGCATATCCGTACTGCCAAAATTTCTAAAATTATAATGATAATTTTTGCATATTCTTTTTAAAAAACAAAACTTTCATGATTATATTGAAAGCATTTATGGAGTGGAGAAGCGTATGGATAGACAAAATACACAGTGATTGGTGAAGAGCAATATTCGGAAAGTGTTGTTGGGTTGCTGGTTCATCCATGGTAAGAGAGGTTCGATCTTATTCCTCCATTAATTATTTATTTATTTATATATATATTTATTTATTTATTTTATTTTATTTTCGGCTTAAAAAATTCTATAAGTTATCCTGACGATGGATTACAAGATGTGATCCCTTCAAAAGTATTCACCATGAAAATGAAATGAGTTATCCAGATGATAGATCACAAAATATATAGATCACAAAATATATAGATTCAAAAGAAAATGTACATAGTTGCTTCCCCAAAAAAACATTTTTTCTCTTGTAGTTTTAGTGTTTTGTGGGTTCATTGATGTCATCTATTAATGCTTGGCACATGGTGTTTTTATCGTAATGCATCGAGTGATTGACCTGTGATCATGATAATAACAGCTGTGCTTAAATATCACATATGTTAATTAAGTCGTTGTTATAAGGCGTATTGTTTGATGTACTGGGCATAAAAAAATATTGTCATTGGTTTTGGCATCTGAAATTTGCTTTCAGGGATCGGGATGGCCTCTTGGATTGGGGACTGTTAATGTGAGGGTGGAGATAATGAATGCCATAAGAGCTATGGAGAGAAGTCCATTCCATTTGACCACACCCAGTTTCTCCTCATTCTCTTCATCAGACCTTGACACAGAGGTGGGTATTTTATCAGCCTCTTTAACTCCATGTTTTTCAAAGAGTTTTTGTGGAAGAAGATTTGAAAACTCTCATTTCATATGACAATGTGTAGAGCTTAGTGATCATCATCTAATATTTCTCAGTTTGCTGATTTAACTAATGCTTTTCTTTAATTGTTATTCATTCATTTGACAAATTTGGGATTCTGATTTTAGTTTGTGTATTTGGAGGCAGTCTAGTGCATCGTTTTTGCAGAGAGGAGCACAACTCTAGGGAATCTGATGGGAATTTCCCTAGGCAACACAGACATAGCCATGCTCATTCAGAAGAGATGAGGTGGAGCAGAATAAGTGGCAGGAAAGCTAAGAATAGTGGCAAGATGAGGAGTTGGAGGTTTCTGATTGGGTGTGTGAATACAGATATGGATGATGAAGCAGATGCAGCTAGTGTAACTGGGGATACTAATATTAATAATAAGACTTCACCTTCCCTCAGGGATTTACTGGAAGCACATAGAAGAGGTAGATCAGGAGAGGAAAATGTTTATATCAATGTAATGTATGAAGCCTCTGAGTTGGACATTAGTCCTCTTTTGTTGGGTGGCAATAGTATTCCACGGGGTTTGAACACTGGTGGATATTTTACTGGTGATATGCCATCAATGGAAGAAGTTCCTCTAAGGGGAAATACTTAACTGGTGGGATCGCCAAAGTGTTTGTAATTTAGATATAGCATGAGTATTGTCTTGTTTATCCAATAGTAGCATTGAGGAGGTTATTATAACTTTTGCAGCATCAGTTGCACAGGGAAAATGTGAAATTATATGAAGCAAAATAGTCTCTTAATTTTGAAAGTTATTTATATAAAAAAATTGGGACAACCCAATGGGTTGCAGTTCAATGAAATGACTTTCTTATAAGGTAAGTTTGGATGAACCCTCTCCAAAATTTCCATATAAAAATTCCAAAGAAACATTAAAATAGGTTTACATGTCTTCTTCTAAACACCTTAGTTTGGCAAGGAATAGTTGTTTACTGTGGTGTAATGTTTTTGTGTTTATTGGTTAGTAGTTCACATTTGGCGCTTGTTGGTTTGTATTCCTTTTGTTTATTTTGATTTTTGACAGTTTATCTACTCTTATCTTATAGTGTCTTTGTTTACACATGTTTTGTTCCCCTTCCTTTTATATTCTATTTTACCTATTTCTCTCTCTTCTTTTTTATTCATTTTCATGGATTGTCTACCACAATCATGGGAGTATGGTTTTGGTCACCTTTTTGTAGGTCCTTTTGACCCGGTTCTAGGTCCGCCATGTTTTATGGACCTTTGGTAGCTTTTCTTTCATGTTGTGTGTTGAATTTTAATCACCTTTTTGTATGCCATTTTGACCCTTGTTCTAGGTCCACCATGATTTATGGACCTTCCTTGTCATCTTTTCTTTCATGTTGTGTTTTGAGTTTCGGTCACCTTTTTATAGGCCCTTTTGACCATTGTTCCAAGTCCACCATAACTTTTTTAGACCTTCTTTTTCAGTTTTTCATGCATGTTGTGTGTCAACATGCATATTATTAGGGTCCTAATTAAAATTCAAGAAGCTAATATATACATAAGTGTGTTCGTGCATTTAGGACAATGAATGAAAGAGAATCAAGAGATATTTATTAAAGTTTTGAAAACAAGGAATTTATTTATTAGAGAAGCATCCCCATGCCAAAAGAAGATTTCAATCATTTAGAGAAGAGTGGCAAGAATTTACTTGAATGGTTTCATCGAAAGTGGCAAGGGTTGAGACACTTACATTACATTGAACTTTTTGTTGAACCGTACTATATTTTGTTTGATATTTTTTGAACTATTTAAAATCATATCGATTAGTAATAATTGGGGAATAACATAGGACCTCATTAATTCCATCCGACTAATACGGTTTTGTAAGGTGTTGTGGTCTTATAAATGTTCCAAGGAAGAATAGCATTTTCCAATTGACTTTTGAAAAAAAATAGAAAACAAAGTGAGGTTTTGGAGCCCCAACGTAGATTGTGCAGGATCATGAAATATAATTGTCCCTATCTAATAGATTATATAACCTTATTATTAAAATTCTAGTCTTGCCACAAATGGAGTGTTACTTTTCAAATTATCAATATTGTTGTAGCAGTGATTTTGGGTTTGTTTTGCCTCACTATGTAATGGTTTTCTTAATTCTTACCAAGAGACATAAAATTCCTAAACTAGTTATCTTAATTTAGATTCTTGGATAAACTTGATGTAACATATAGTGACCTAACCTAAATTGGGATTAAGAGGCATAATTGATTAATTTAGAAAAAGCAAGATGATAAAAAGACAAGATACAAATTGGAAATCACCTTTTGTACACACAAAATCTATGCACTTGGGTACATTTCTAGGTCCTAAAAGCGTGCTAGCATTTACATGATTCCTAAACAAGAAAACTAGTGATTGACAACTCATTTTAGCCTTTTTTTTTTTTGTCTTTTGCACTTTTATTAGCTTTATACATCTTGCACTCTTGTCGGCATTTGACAATTTTATCTTTATATGGCCTCGGACACTAGCACCCAATTGGTACACTAGCGTCAGATGCTCCTATCCTCCTAGCGCTCATGTTCTTCTTTACCTTTTTCTTATCCTTTTGGACCCCTTTCGTTTCTTAATTACTTTTTCCTACTTTTGGTCGGCCTTCCAGTTTTCAATTATGAAATCAAATAAGGGAATCATATAGATACACCGTTATGTTTTCAACATAAATGACCAAGCACTAAGCATTACATACTATCACCTAAGTTTGCATTGAAAGGCACAGAGACACTTTAAAGCATCTATCTAGCACACTCATTCAAGGGAAGAGGGTTACATTCTCCTGCATACACAGCATAGGAGGGAAAGTCTATTCTATTTCATCTCACAAATTTTATACATTTCCTACATTCTAGATATAGCCCGCTATCACAGTGCAACTTTCACGAGGGCATCATTACACACACATTCACACAGAACTACATGGATTTTGAGATGTAGTGCAGTGTTTGATCGTAAGTTCACTCTTTGGGTGACCATCGGGGTCAAACTGACTCCCTATTTTACATTTTTCTTTTTAGATTTGATGTGGTTTTTTGCGTATGTGTAGGTGAATTTATTTCTTGTAGGTTACAAGTACATTTGCAAATCAGACAACGAATCTAGAGCGACAAACAGGAAAGGACAGCGAACATCATTCAGCCCTAAAAGAACCAAATCCTCAACATCTACCTGGACACTAACACCCAGATCTAGACAACAGCGTTAGGCTCTTCTATCCTCTCCCAGGAGTTTCTACCCTCCGCAGCTTTGAGTCCGTAACCTCCAGCGATCATTGATAGCACTCTCCTCGGTTGTTTTAGCTATTCACCTAACCGATCACTTCCAGATTGCCTGGGAATCAGCTAAGTCTCTCTACTTCACTCTCTTGCTTAGGGTTTCACATTTATATGCTTGTGTCTTATTATATATTAGCATTTGTGCATCATTCATTATAGTAATTACTTTAAAATTATATTTAATTCAATTTATATTAAATCATTTGGTGAACCCCACCTTGCTTCTAGGATCTCTTTTGATTCTTATCACATGGCTGAGACTTATGAACCCTTTACTGATGAAGATATTCATGATCTCCGGGCCCATATTGTTGAGCATCCTCAAGATTTAGATCTCTTATCATTCGCTACTCATGAGGAAGCCACTAACCTAGTGAGCTTAGCCCACCAGTCTCTAATAATACTTCTCTTCCTATTGCGACATAACCTCCTAATTCTACCCTCCCACCCACCTCCACTTCAAGAGAGTGTTATCTTTGAGACCTCTCCCTCCTTTGATCAACTATGCCATACACTTAAATTGTGTGAAGGCAAACTCTTATCTATGGGAAAATTAAAATACTATGATATTTCTTCATCTTCATCTTCTAATCAATTTCAGAAAAATCTACTTTCAAACCATCTCCTAAGCCCAATGAAGCTAAGGCCATTATTAACGTTGTTTATACACCTAACAAGCTTCAATTGTAACCCATGCAACATACTTTTACTAAATTACCTTACGCACCTCAGCTTCTCTTACCACAACTTATTGAAAGCAATCTTATTACTCTTCCTCCACCGCTTAATCTCAATCCTTCTCACCTTCGTAGCCACAACTATGATGAAAATGCATGTTGTGACTACCACCAATGCATTGGGCATCACACTGATCACTGCTTTAAGCTTAAACATATAATTCAAGATCTTATTGATAACAATGCAATCGAGCTCCCTGAGTCATCTACTACTAAACTGGTCAATGATAATCAAAATATAAAAATCTTTAATGACCCTCTACCAAAGCATGATAAGCAAGCTACCAATTCTTCTACAAATCATACATATCATGTTATGTCTCCTCCTTCATCGGGCCTCTTGACTTTCTTGTTGCTTTTACTGATGTGCCACCACCTGTATCACATTCTTGGATCATGATTATCACGCTACATTTACTTTTGATTCATTACATATCAATGCCTCTATTGGTTCTTATACCATTAACAATACTATGGTTTATCCATTGATTGTTACCAATGTATGCTTTGTGGCACTCCTCTTAGCTATCAAATGTCCAACGTCTATTATCACATTTTTGGTTCCTAATTCTTATGGTCATGTCAAGCTTCCCATTATAGTTGGGCCCCTCACCATGCTTATACCATTCATCATTACATCTTTAATTGAAGGTTGTGACATGCTCTTAGGTCTCCCTTGGCTCTGTGTTGCTCAAGTCATCCCCTCCATGCATCACTTATGTCTCAATTTCATCCATAACAAACAACTTGTCACTATCAAAGGTATTCCACCACACACACCATTTCCTCGACCCACTCTTGTTGATATCTATGCACCAGTCATGACATCTAGGTCTCCTATGCTTCTCAAGTCTCAAGCTACTTATGCACCTATCTCTCCTATTTACACAGACTTATATCCCCACCTTGTCGTCATCATTGGTCCATTAGTCCACCTCATCGTCCTAAGTCCCCTATTTAGGAAGTCCATTCTCATAATAATTCTCCACCTTCTTTGCCTCATCAGCCCATTAGTCCACCTCATCGGCCTAATTCCCCACTTGGGAAGCCCCTTCTTATAGGTATTCTCCACCTCCTTCACCACATCGATCTCCTTCACATGCACATAGTTACTCTCCCACACCACCACCTTTAGATCATGGTCATATTCCATTGTCCCCATGGATATTGTAGACACTAAATCATGCACTTTGGGTATTATTTAGTCTTGGTCTCATACTACTATTCATATGGTTTTTGAGTGAAGAAATTACTAATTAACCCCGTCTTTTGGCCATTTTACTTTGCTTTTTGTCATCATTTTCGACCTTCAACACATGCTTTCCAGGTCTATTTTGATCATCCCACATGTTCTCGCGCACTTGATCGGGCGCCTGAAGCTAGTATTGTGGTGCCCATAGGCTCCTTGGTCCCAATCGAGGTGCCCTGATCCTTTTCCCACTTTACTTCCATCTTTTGGGAACTTTCTAGTCGTTTGAGATTTCTATATTTTTGGTGGTTGGCCTTTTCGGGTTAATTATGAAATTAGAACAAGAGAACCATATAAATATAAATTTATGAGACCATAATGAGGGACCAAGCACTAGTCACTACTATCATCACCTAAGGTTGCATCCATCTAAGGCTCCATTTGCATCCATCTAGCTCCATCATAAGGGACAAAGTTGGTTTATCTGCATCACAAATCATAGGAGGGAAGTTTATGTTATTCCATCCACCATTTTATTACATTTATACATCTGGTTATAACTCGTTACTTCACAAATTGTAATTGTCACAAGAGCACTTAGGGCACAATTCTCACACACACACTCAGAACTACATTTGGGTCTGAAATTTAGTGCAACGCTCAGTTAGTAAGTCTGCCATTGTGGCCACTGAGGACAGTCTGACCCCTTCATTTGCATATTTATTATTTTAAGGTTTTAATGCTAGGCTTGGGGTTTTACAGGTTTATCCTTCATCACTTATTATTACAATGCATTTAAATACACACGACAGATAGTGAAGGCTTTGCATCACCTTGCAGCCCTGTAAATTTGGTTTATGGACCTCTTGCACATACTAGGGTGCCCAGAATCAAACTAGGGTGCCCACATGCACCTTGATCCTCTCCCAGGTACCCCAATCCACTTAGATTGGTCAGATCTACATTTTCCTAGACCTCAAGATAAGTCGCTTTCCTCTTGTTTCTCTAGCTATTCCTATCTCTGTGACACGCTCTCAAGCTAGCTCGTTGAATCAGTTGAGTTCTTTCTAACTCTTTTTGCATATTAGGGTTTACATTTCCACTTTCTTAGTTTCTTGGGTCACTTTCCTCATTTATTTTAGCACTTATTTATTGTTGTACTTATTAGATTAACATTAAAATATCATATTTTAGTTAATCATTTTGGTGAGCCCATCCTTCAATCAACTTTTTTCTAGGGTTTTTTCTTTCACTATGGATCAATCTCATGATGAATATATTAAAGCCCATCTTAAGGCCATTAATGATCATATTGTTGAGCATCCCCAACATCTAGACTTGTTTTTATATGTTGCTCGTGAGGAAGCAACTAATTTGGTAGAGCTCACCGCTCGCGACCATACCAACCTCGTGTTGCTACTTAATCACTCGCTTCTACTCTTCCACTTATTTCTATCATTCATGTTTCACAATACTCCTACCAATAACTTTGTACCACCTTTCGTTTCTCATATACAAAAATTTTATATGTTGGTACTCAAGACTTAACTTCTCTTTATCATGACCTTCAAGCTCAAATTCATAAGTTACAACAGGCCACTTCGCATGTGTCGCCATCTTTAGATTCCATCTTGTTAGTGCATACTCCATTCATACCAGTCATCTCCACTTATCCGCTTCCTCCTAGTTTTTCACCTCTAAGCTTCCCATTTTCAATGGGCATGGTGACCTGTAAGAACATCTTAGAGCATTCCACGTAGCTTGTCTTGATTTTACAGAAGATCATATTATTTTGGCTAAAAATTTCCCCATAGTCTCCATGATTATGTGATGCGTTGGTTTTATGACTTACCTGTCCATTTGGTAAATTCATTTACGCATCTAGTTGATGCTTTTCTTACTCATTTTTCTATCAATATCAGCTCCAAGATCTCTTATGCTCAACTAACACAACTGAAACAATCATCTAATGAACACCTAGCCAATTATGTTTTGAGATACAAAAATAATCCAACTAAGATGTCTAATGTTCATTCAGAGTCTCTTACCACCACTCTAGGAAAGTGTTCTCTTTGAGACCTCTCCTTCATTCGATCAACTTTGTCATACTCTTAAGCTTCATGAAACCAAGCTCTTAGCTATAGGTAAGCTTAAGTATCATGAACAAGCATCATCCTCCACTCATTTTTAAAACAAGACACCATTCAAACCATCTACAACTAAGCCAACCGACACCAAAATTATTGTCAATGCAGTCACTACTCCTAAAGAGGTTCAATCACCATCACTTAGGCATGTGTTTACTAACTTTCCTATGGCCCCACATCTCATATTGCAACAACTTCTCGAGAGAAATATTATCATGCTCCCTCCACCACTTGAATTAGATCCATCGTGACTAAAAGGTAGGAATTACAACGAAAACTTCTGATGTGACTATCATATGTGTCTGACATTCTACTTAACCGATGTTTCAAGATTCGTACAATTATTCAAGATCTTATTGATAATAACAAACTTGAGTTTCCAAATCTACAGACTCTGCACCAAACAATGACAAGGGTAAACTCAAACTCTTTAATAACCAACCCCAACAATGTGACAAGAAAGCATCTGACTCTTTTGTTAATCATGCATATCACACAATGCCTCCTCTTGTATCAAGGGCTCTTGACTTCTTAGTTACACATACTAACGCTTCGCCACCAATCATCTCTTTCTCCAACCATGATTATCATGTAAATTTCACATCTAATCATTTACATATCAATGCATCTATTGGCTCGACCTCCATCAATAATACTAAGGTTGACCCATCATGGCCCATTAGTGTATGTTCTATTCCACTTCTTAAGGCTATCGGTTACCCTCTATCACAAATTGCATACCCTATGAACAAACCATATGGTGTCAAAGAAACTGCATGTTACGGTTGGTCCTCTTACTATGCTTGTGCCTTTCCTTGTTGGAAACATAGTTGATGTAATGCGACATGCTTCTTGGTCTTAATTGGATTTGTCGGTCTCAATCCATCATCTCTATGAATCACTTGCGAATAAAATTTATTCATAACAACCAAGTTATTTATATTGATGGTATCCCTCCATCTACTCCATGGTCATCATCTCCTCCCATTAGTTGGCACATCACCTAATTCATCTAGCACATCACACTCTATGTTACTCAAAGTACAATCTACTCCTAGTTCACCTATTCACACATTATCTACATGACCCCATCACTTCGTTATTCATACACATAGGTATAGGCCCATTCCTAGGATAGTTACTGCATCTCAACGTAGATCACCACCTCAATTTATTCCACACAAGTTTCCATCACCTTTGCACTTAGCATCACGTAGATCTCCATTGCTGACACATTTTGTTATGCCATGGCATGCATCATATATTCATCCATCACACACACATAGACTTCATTCACCAAAGACAACGTATGTCTATTATACCACCGCTATTAGAGCATGGTCATATGCTTTTGTCAACACCTACATTGGATGGAGGACCTTCATCCTTCACTGTCATCGGATATTTCATTCATGCACACTTAGGGGGCATAGCATCTAACACATTCCCCCATTATATTAACATTAGTGCATTTCTCATCTTTGCATTACCATACATCAATCTCCTAGCATAGGCATACTCATCACACGTTTTAACATCAACATTATCCAATGACACACTCTTGTGCTTCGGTTCACACTTGACTATTGAGGGCATACTACACATGAACCCCATACACTGCACAATAGATACTACACATTATGACTCTTCATACATTTTGCGTCATATGTCTTACATCTTACATCATACACTCTACATTTAGTCTACATCATTTTGACATTTGTCTTCATCATACATGTCTTACATCTTACATCATACATCATATTAGTCTTCATCATACATGTGTCATACTTCTATTGTCTACAAGTCTAGTATTACATCCTACTCATTCTACATACTACATAACGTGCATCTCACACTATTAGGCTATCTACACATCTTTCATTACATTCTACACATTGCATATTTACACATTTTTCTCATCACATGGTCATTTAATCATCACACATCCTACATATTCTTCTACGTGTTGCACTCACTACCCTATGACGCACTTTAGTTCCTTAGTCCATACTCGAATGTCGAGGGTTTACAAATCAAATGGATCTTATAATACTCACACATTCATCATCAACCTTCTATCATGCAACATTATTAGGTTAGTGACATACATTATAGGCTAAATGGTATCCTATATCATCATATTTTAGTGGTATGCACTTTAGGCTACATCACCACTCCCACTATTCATCTTGTAGTGATACGCGCTTTAGGCTAAATCATCACTCCTTCGATTATCTTGTCGTTATATATGCTCCATCTATAGGTTCACGCTCGTACTTCATCTCTAGGTCACATGTCATCAACACACATACACATTCATCACAGCATGTTCGACATAGCACACACTTCGAACATTTTCTGATGAAGCAATCTCATATATAGTTCATTCTTGATCGCTAAGCGGGAAAACAAAATGAACCTCATTGCATACAACTCCATTCACTTAGGGGCACGTGGCTCCTACCATCCATCTTGCATTTTGTTCCATCCATCCATAATATATTGCATACCTTTGTGGCCTTTACTTGTTGTTTACTTTTTCTTGTATATGGTCACTTATTACACATGCTAGTTAGATCTCTTGTATTTCATTTATCTATAACATCCACACATGTGCATTCATTTCTTTCTCTAGTTGTGATCACAAATATAGGTCTCTTACATACAAAGATGGATGCTTGTCTCCTACCCCTCCTACAATGGTTGATGGGGCATCCACATTCGTATAATACGAGTGTTATTGTTTCATTTTGTACTTAGCACTTTACATTACCCGGTTATACATGTTTTTACATACTAGTTATCTTTCTAACTTTCTAACGGGTGCTTCATGTACATAATTTGTTTTGTAGGTGTTATCCAAATTCACCCCCAGGGTTGATTTGATAACATACATCAGAATTCTCAAGTCCCAGGCAAATGGATGGATTCGGGGCAAAAATCATGTTTCTAGGGTCCCCTCAAAATTTTCTAACTCTCCTGTCCAGGTTGAAAAGAGCAAGTTCTGAGAAAAGGTGAAAAGGCTGCAAAAAACAAGCTTGGGCCAGAAAAAATTGTGAAAATTGGCTAAGTCCTAGTCCTCGCAGCAATCGGGACATGAGGGACGTCTGGGCGTGAATCAGCCAAAGGCCTCCGGGCGGTCTGCCGAGTGGCAAAGGAACATCCAGGGCCGTCGGGACGCGGGGGACGCAAAAAGCCGGTTTGGTCGAAGGAGAAGAAAATCAACTAACTGCTCTGGGACATTTGGGACATGAAGACGCGAAGGGTGTGAACCGCCTGGTTCGGCCGAAAAGGAGAACTTTCGCACTAAGCATTTGGGACATCTGGGCCGCGAGGACACGAAGGATGCGAAAAGGCGAAGCGGCCGAGAGCAAAGGAAACCCATTTCAGGTGGTTCGGAAGAATTTGTCCCAGATAGTCTGGGACAGTTGGAACAAATGGACGTGAAGGACGAAACCTATTTGGTTCGGCCGAAACGAAGAACTTCACACTAGGACATCCTAACAAAGGGTCGCGTGGGACGCGGATAGCAAAAGGAGCCGAAAGCCAATCAAATCACGACATGTGTCACCAGCAGAAAAGGGACAGGGAAGCCCATTTCAGGTGGATCGAGGTTTCTGTCCCAAACAAAGACCTTTGGGACATCCGGGACAAATGGACACAGGTGGAAGCGAAAAGCCGGCAGACCCAAATACCAATCAAATCACGACACGTGTCATGAGGGAGAAAGTCCAAAAGTCAAAGGGCGAGGTTTCAAGCACTGACCCGAGCCAATAAAAAGAGGACACGTGTCCAATGAAGCAGGGAAGGAGAGAGAATTACGCATCCAATCAGTGCTTGACACGTGTCATCCAGGTGGCAGAGCGTGGGAAAGATTTTCAAAACACATTTTCGCCTGTTTTGTGCCCTAAATCTTCAGATCGACATATCTTTCGATCCAGAGCTCGGATTTGCACATTCTTTATATCAACGGAAAGCTTATGAAATTCTCTACGTGATTCTAGGGTTAATCTTGAATTTTGGTGCATTCTAGAGAGAGAAAATTGAGAAACAGCTCTGACGCGTGTTCATGGCCAGAAGTGACATTTCAGCGACCAGATTTAATGCAGAATGGGTCACATTCTCCTGTAATTCAGTCAAAGTGATAGGGTATGGGTTTGTAAGGTCCCCCATGCCATTTTAATGCATCTGCAGTGAGGAGGGATGGGCTCTCATGTTTTTGTACATTTTCTGTCCCCTGGGCTCGACCCTTGCACTGTAAAAAGCCGATTTGGCTCACAACCAAACAGGGAACATTTTTGGGCATAAGCAACTTCTTCTTTCACCTCTAGTAGGTGGTTGATGTAAGAATCATACCTCTCCAAAATATTGTAATGCTTTACCTCTCGAGGTTGTAATGCGATGATTTGGGTACTAGAAATGATAATGCAAGCTTTGTGAATGGTTTTCACCCTTTCTATTATTTGCTTCATTTCATATCCTAAGTTATATCTTATCAGCCTCTGTATGTTTCATGTTGCAAATCTCTGGTTTGTGTCTATTTTCTTGACAGAAATGTTTCACCACTCCTTTTGGTGCATCACCATCTTCAGTTAGTTTCAATTTTTGCATTTCTATCCCTGCCCCCTTGCAATTTAGAGTAGGATTAGGATCTGAACCTCTGTAGTTTTACAAAATATAGATCTAAAACAAAGGAGTTTGAGGAACCAGCCTCTAATCTGAGATTCCTCTCTCAGTTTCACAAGTCCCCACACTTGGAGAGAGGTTTCCATGTTGTGCAATCACACTAGATGCTAGAGTGATCAACCTAGAAGCCTGATCTACATCCAGGGGTGCTGTGAGCCTGCAACAACAGTTTTGGCATGCCGGTGGGACTAGAGGTCTCATTTTTATTGTAGCAGGGTTGATGTGCATCTGCTGCATTTTTCTTGCTTAAAAAGAGCTATTATTTGCATATCTGGCGACTCCAAGGGGAAGAACCAGTTGGTTCCAAGTGCAGGCCTGAAAACTTATGAGAAGAATCACAAGGTCAAGAGTTGGAGAAGAAGAAGTGTTGTTTGAATACCTAAAATTATCTCCAAGAAGAAGGCAAAATGGAAGAAGGATTCAAAGGTCTCCATCTCCACCAAACAGAACTCTCTCAACTCCTCCACTTGGTAGGCCTTTCATTCAGTCAACAAGGGTTTTAAGACCAATCGAATGGCTCAAAACAATCCCTACGTCAACTTCACAGCAAAGAGCCCACTTGCTCTCAATGCACAACATCCAGCCTCCTATTGTAACCTTGAAGAACATTCCCTACTTCACCGGAGAAAATCGACTACTACTCCGAGTGATCATGTTAAAGATATTGCTAACCTTTGTGCAATTCATGAAATCAATGAAATGCAAGTGGTCACAAATTACGGCATCTTCCTTCAAGGGTAAAGCATTACAATGGTTTAGGAGCCTTGGAGCTGGTTCTATCACAAACTAGAATCAGTGTGTATTGCACTTCATGAGCAATTTGGAGAGAATGGAGACAACTTGTCTCTTTTAGAGTAGTGACAACCATCAAGAGAGCTCCCAATGAGCAAATGATCGATTTCAACTTCAGATTTCAAAAGACTTGGGAGAGGATTCCATGGCGGTCAGCCAACAATGAGAAGGTGCTTTTCTAAAACCTAGGCAATGAGCTAGTTACTCTCAAGAGGCAACAAGCCCAAGGTTTTAGACCTTCTTATCAACCCCAAGCTCAGCCTAATAGGCAGCCATACCAACCACAAAGACCACCTAATCCAGCTGCAAATATGAATCAAACAAGGCCTCCTGCCAATAGACCATTCCAGCCCTATAATCCAAATGCCATATCTGCCTCTAAGGCATTAGTGCCAACACAAAACAACATTGCTCAGGAATATGATTGGTGCTTTCCATGCAACGAGCCTCATAACCAATCCATGTGTTTCAATGGTGCTCTCAATCAAGCACTAATGGTGACAACTACTGGTGTGGAGGGCGAGGGCAGTCAAGGAAACAATCAACAACAAGAAACATTCCAACAGCAATCAGCCCCAAATGACACCACATTGGTGAACTGGCAAGCAGAAGATTTCTGTGGCATGAATCAAGCAGTTTCTCAAGGTGTTGCAGCCAACACAAGGTCAAAGAGGAGAAATTTGGGTGAAGAATAGCCATTAGCCCCAGCCAATCCACAACCTCCCATGGTTCCACAAGTGGTTGGCAAGCAAAATCCAATTTCAAATGCACAAGGGCAGCCAAGAACAGCCCCTAGGCCAACTCAAATGCCAGCTGTTGCTGCCCACGTGCAAGGAGTAAATGTGCAAACCAAGGGATAGCAGAGAGATCCTTCATCACCATTCAATATCATTGATCAGATGAAGAAGACAAACGTCAATATATCAATGTGGGAATCCCTATCCATCCCAGGCCAAAGAGATCTGCTGCAAGCTGCCATGAAGGATTGGCCAACTTCGAATCAGCAGGTTCAGATGCAAGACAAAGTGCTTACAAATGTTGCCCAGCCTGAAGGAAGTCATGGAGCACAACAAGGTAAAATGTTGAAGCCCCCTTTCTATGTTTCGTTAATCATTGGAAATCAACTAGTGCACAATTGCATGATTGATTCCGGGCAAGTAGTTCAAGAATGCCTAAACAGATAGGTGATCACTAGGGCTCTAGTATGAAATAACATCTAAAGGGGTAGTGTAGCTAGATGGGATAGCAATAGCAACAGCTTGGAGTGATTAGAAATTTGAGTCTTACCTTGCACGCATGTCCAAATGTTATTGTTTTACAAGATGTATCAATCATAGACCTTCCACCACTCTTTGCCCTTTGCTTATCAAGGGACTTCACAAACCAAGATTGGGGGTATTTGTCTGCTTTGGTCACACATGCTATTCGTAACAAGATATGGAACTAAGGCCACAATCGATCCGAACCTATTGTAAACTTCCATATTGAGCCTTACACTCCAAGTCAAATTAATGCCAATTGCTCAGCATTTGATCAAGAAGATCACCCTAGCACTGACGAGGCTGACACCAAGGTTGGAAGTATCCCGGATTTGACTCTTGATGAATGGGCAAGCAAGGTGCATGCTTTTGATCCTTATCAAGAAGTAGAAGAATCTGAGCTAGGGGTTTATTGTTTACATGAAGAGGATCAACCTCTCCCCAGCATCACCAAGCCAGATCATAAGGACAAGAATGAAGTATGGCAGCTGTTCTTTGATGGATCAAGGAGTAGACAAGGTGCAGGAGGAGGAGCTATGCTCGTTTCACCACAAGGTATAAGGTATTACTCAGCCTTCTCGTTTCCAGTTTTCCTATTCAAATAACACTGTTGAATATGAAGCCTTGGTGCAAGGGATACATTGGGAAATCAAGAAGAAAATAAAGAACTTGCAAGTCTTTGGTGACAGTGAACTAATCATCAATCAAGTCAGGGGACAACATGCTATAAAGAATGAACTGCTAAAGAACTACAAGAACAGGGTATGGGACCTCGTTGAGGATTTTGAAGCTTTTAGCATCAATTCCATCCCAAGAAAAAGTATGAAGCATTTGACAAAGCTAGCAGTAATTGGGGCTGCATTTGATGTTGTGGAAAGTATCAAAAGTGAAAAATTTCAGCCTCGTATCAAATTGGTTGTGAGACCAGCTGTTCCGATAACAACACAAGTTGGCAAGTCTTCGAGAATGATCAGCAAATTGTTAATTTCCTACAAGAAGAAGTTGAGTTCTCCGCCAGGAATCAAGACAAGCTGCATCAGTAGTATGGTGACCAAGTGGTGCAGCTGAGAACTAACAAATTACCAAAAGGCCTCATAACCTTGGAGTCAATCTTCAACCCGAATGATCAGTTCCGGAAGGAGAAAGTGAACATTCAAGTAAAGGGTGAAGATTCAGAGCCTATTTTAGTGGGAGAAGGCAAAACATTGCAGATTGGCAAAGTAAGTACCTCACAAGAGAAATCTGATTTTGTTCAGCTTTGTCAAGAGTTCCCAGATGTCTTTGCTTGGACTTACAAAGATCTAAGAGGTTTCAACCCAAAGTTGGCACAACATACTATTGAGCTAGATCCGGAATCCAAGCCTGTTAGGCAGAAGCAAAGGGCAATGAATCCCCATATTGAACCTCTCATGAGAAAAGAGTTAAGCAAGCTTATTGAGGCCAGTATCATCTTTCCCATAAAACACTCAAGTTGGGTCGCCAACTTAGTCCCAGTCAGAAAGAAGAATGGAGAGATCAAGTTGTGTGTCGACTTCAGAGATTTGAATAGAGCCTCTCTCAAGGATCATTATCCACTCCCTTCCATGGAGCAAATATTGTAGGTGGTAGCTGGTTCAGAAAGGTTTTCACTACTTGATGGCTACTCAGGCTACAATCAAATTATGGTGAGGGAGGAAGATCAGTTCAAGACAGCCTTCACAACCAAATGGGGAACATTTTTTGGCATAACAACTTCTTCTTTCACCTCCAGCAGGTGGTTGATGTAAGAATCAGACCTCTCCAAAATATTGTAATAGTTTTACCTCTCTCGAGGTTGTAATGCGTGATTTGGGTACACTGGAAATGATAATGCAAGTTTTGTGAATGGTTTTCACCTTTGTTTGTATTATTTTCTTCATTTCAGATCCTAAGTTATATCTTATCAATCTGTATGTTTCAAATTGCAAATCTCTAGTTTGTGTCTATTTGCTTGACAGAAATGTTTCACCACTCCTTTTGGTGCATCACCATCTTCAGTTAGTTTCAATTTTTGCATTTCTATCCCTGCCCCCTTGCAATTTAGAGTAGGATTAGGATCTGAACCTCTGTAGTTTTGTAAAATATAGATCTGAAACAGAGGAGTTTGAGGAACCAGCCTCTAATCTGGAGATTCCTCTCTCAGTTTCACAAGTCCCCACACTTGGAGAGAGGTTTCCATGTTGTGCAATCACACTGGATGCTAGAGTGATCAACCTAGAAGCCTGATCTGCATCCAGGGGTGTTGTGAGCCTGCAACAACAAGTAGGATTACATGTTTCCATGGCTATATGTTGTTTGTACTTGCTTGTTTTTATTTGCCATTATATGTGGGCCTTGCCCTTTGTTTGGTGTGCACAATTGTTTGTTCTATGCGGCACTACGGCCTTGAGTGTCTTGCGACATTGTGAGTTATGTCCCATGTTTGCAACCTACTTTGGCGGTTTATCTACGTGTTTGCTTGCTTTTTATCCTCTACATTGTTTGGTAGCTTACACTTGTTTTCTACATACATGCTTGTTCGTACTAACACTTATTTTCTAGCCATTTGTTTGTGTGCGCCTTGGTTTCTACCAAGTGCATTCCCTTCCCCCTGTAGGGCACATTTTATGTGGTTGGTCCTCTTTTAGGGCCACATTCTCCTATCAGCGACGTCACATGTGCCCCCAAAGAGGGGGCATCATTTGGGGTTTTACATACTGCATGGCGCTTCTACACTGGTTCGATTCTAATTCGGTTTACGGCCTTGGCATTATGGGTTATACAACGAGTGGGTTTAGACTAGTCTATGAACCCCGTACACACAGATTTTACAGGACATGATTGTCCTTATCATTCTGGGGAGATGTTACAAGTTAGAGGACACAACGGATTTCCTCTCTACACTACTTCAGCTGAGTGGCATCGGATCACCCAAAAAACTAGGCAATACAGAGATCTCTTCACACATTATCAGGGAAGTAATTACAGGTTAGAGGATACAACATAATTCCTCCCTACACTTCTTCGGCCTATGGTGGTGAATCACCCAAAAACCCGTAATATAAGATATCCTTTTATACACCCTTTCCTCTCATCATGGATTAGGTGCACATGTTCCTTTTACATTTTTCATTTCCATTACATACTTTTTACTATATACATGCGTCTTTACATGAATTTTTGACATATATACATGTTTATTTGACTACTTAATCGTCTTCTCCTTGTAGGTCCAACCGTATGAGAAGTGAGCAATCAACAACAACAACAACAATGGCATTAAAAACAACAACATTTGACGACAAAGACACACACCATACTAATATGTAGGTACATCACACACATCGGTAACTACACACGCATTTCCACCCTAGGTTCACTCTCATCACTTTTTGCTCTTTTACATCTTTATTTTCCATGCTCCATCATATTTTTTCACTCCACGCTTTGTGTAGTCCTTCAATGACGTTTTCTACATCACTCTACATGGACATCAGGTACACATCTCTATCTAATTTATGTTATCGAGTGTTCCACTCACCAACATAAATTGGGGAAAATGTAGACACTAAATCATGTACTTTGGGTATTATTTAGTCTCGGTCTCATACTACTATTCATATGGTTTTTGAGTGAAGAAAGTACTAATTAACCCCGTCTTTTGACCATTTTACTTTTCTTTTTGTCATCACTACCGACCTTGACACATGTTTTCCCGCTTTGTTTTGATCATCCCACATTATTTTGCACTTGACTAGGGCACTTAGGCTAGCATCTTGGGGTGCCCACATGTGCCCTAGTCTAAGCCAGAGTGCCCTGATTCTTTTCCCACTTTACTTCCATCTTTTGGCCACTTTCTAGTTGTTTGAGATTTTTATATTTTTGGTGGTCGACCTTTTCAAGGTTAATTACAAAATTAGAACAAGAGAACCATATAAATATAAAGTTATGAGACCATAATGAGGGACCAAACACTAGTCACTACTATCATCACCTAAGGTTGCATCCATCCAAGGCTCCATTTGCATCCATCTAGCTCCATCACAAGGGACAAGGTTGGTTCATCTGCATCACACATCATAGGAGGGAAGTTTATTCTATTCCATCCACCATTTTATTACATTTCTACATCTAGTTATAGCTCATTACTTCACAAAGTGTGACTAGCACAAGAGCACCTAGGGCACAATTCTCACACACACACTCATAACTACATTTGGTTAGAAATGTAGTGCAATTCAATTAGTAAGTCCACCATTGTGGTCGATGAGGATAGTTCAATCCCTTCATTTGCATCTTTCTTTTTTAGGGTTTTGATGTTTGGATTAGATTTTTACAGGTTTCTCCTTCATAATTGATTATCAACGACATCCGGCAAAGTGCATCAAAATACACATGATAGAAAGTGAAGGCTTCACATCACCTTGCAGCCCTGTAAATCTAGTTTTTGGACCTCTTGCACAAACCAAGGCACCCATAACTCAGACTAGGGCACCCACAGTGCCCTGATCCTATCCTGTGCCCCATTCCACTCATATTTCTTAGATCTGCACTTTTCTGGACCTCAGCACAGTCGTTTCCTCCTCCTGTTTCTCCAACTATCTCTGCGACACATTCCAACAAGCTCGTTGAATCAGCTAATTTCTTTATAACTCTTTTTACACATTAGGGTTTTACATTTCCCCTTCCTTAGTTGTTTGGGTCACTTTCCTCATTTATTTTATCTCTGATTTACTTGATGTACTTCTTATATTAACATTACAATATCATATTTTAATTAATCAGATATATGGTGGGGGGCCCTTGCCCTTCACTATCATCTGTTAGTCATTTATGCCTCACACACTTAGGGGGCATCACGATTTCTCCCCCCTTCCATCACTAAGAAGTTGTCTCTAGTATCTACTACCACACTTCATGCTCCATGCTTTACAGTTAATCTTTCTCAACACTCCTAAATATTTGGTACACACATTGTAGTGTCATTACCCGATGAAGCATTCCAAAGATACGGTTCACACTTGATTGTTGAGGGCACACTTCATCCTTGAACCTCGCATCATACACACTTCACGCTCTACACTTCATGATGCATATTTCCTAGCATCTACACACTTCATGCTTTGTATTCCAAGATATATCTCTATAGCATTTTCTCTCATGCAACACATTCATTTCCTGATGACACACTCTTGCTCTATGGTTCATTCTTGACTGTTGAGGGAGCATTTGTAAATTAGCCTCGTAGTATACACATCCACTGGGGAAATATTGCTCCTATCATCTGCACACCTTGCATATCACACCATCACACTCATACAACATTTTTATATCTTGGTTGCATTTATTCTTGCTAGCTCATATTACTTACATCTTGCACTTTGCTTGCTATGTAATACAAATACTCAATATGTCATTATCTTTATCATATACATGTGTGTTCACTCAGTCTTTGAAAGTGAATGCAGATCTCTTCCATCTCTTTACACGATGTATGATGACCAACACTAAATCTATTCTCGATCCTGTTGAGCCTCCTGGGGGCATCTACTTTGACTAATCTCACACACTACATGTTCTAATGCTTCACCACTTACTAGTTATTCTTACTAGCACTTGTTTTTCATTGATATATACACGCTTTGACATATTATTTATCTTTTTAACATGTTAATGGGTGTTTCATGTGTAGCATTTGCCTTGCAGGACTATATACAACCATGGTTATCTGATACATTTTTCTTTTATTGTTTGTTATTCTATGCTATTGTTTACGGCTATGCCCTATGTCTAGTTTGATCATTATATGCTTTTGGCCGCTTCAAGCTTGATTATCTTGTGACATTGTGAACAATGTCCCATGTATGAAACTTGTCTCTCACAGTCTATCTTGTCTTCTTAGTTGTTTATTACATTGTCTTCTACTTTGCATGCTAAGTTTTACCACTAACACTTGTACTAGCCTCTCTCGTTTTCATGTGCCTTGGTTTTTACCATGCACATCCCCTACCCCCGTAAGCATCTCCACTCAAATATGCATATCGATTCAAGTTATCTCCTTTGGACCACTTTCTCCTACAGTTGTCGCATGCACCCCAAATAATGGGGCATCTATTAGGTGAAAAAATCACCCATATAGCATCTCGTAGCTGTGATAAACACAAGATAAACACAAGATAGAATTATAGAATCGACTTGGACCTCACACACAAATCAAACACTAGCACCTAGTAAGCAGACATTAGCGCCTGATGTTTATGTCCTCCCCAGGTGTTAATGTCCTAGGAAAACACATTCAATTTCATAGTTTAGCATTGTCTCCGGTAGCTTTAAGAACAGCTTATACAAAGAGTGTGAGAACTTGCCTCTAGCTACATAATTCACCTTATCATTACATTTCAGTTATAATCGGGACTAAACAATAAATCAAGACATATTATCTGTAGTGTTTCTTATTTGGGAAGCATCATGGAAGGAGAGAAAAACTATACCTATCTCCCCAAAACTCTTCTTTGGTGTGAGATCACCAAACAAACACGCTCTTGGTGTGAGATCGCCCAAAAAACTCGCTCTTAGCATGAGATCACGCAAAAACTCACCTTTGCCATGAGATCTCCCAAAACTCACTCTTAGCATGAGATCACCCAAAAACCTCACCATTCAACAAAAAATTTAGCAACATCTCCAAGAAAATCAGGACAACTTTCTATCTCATACTCTCTTACATATCAGGTGCACACTTCCATTTACATACTTTCACACTTTTACTTACTTATACACATGTTACTTTGATTTCTCATATACGGGAATTTGACTACTCTTTCGCTCTTATTTTGCAGGTTCATCCTTAATACGCAACAAGGAGTAGCTCACATCAGCAAACATAGCATACTACTACACACACGCTTCACCCCTAAGGTCCACTTCCCTTTCCTAGTCTCCATGCTTCACTTTGCAATCACTTCACGCTTCACTTGTCCACTTAGCATACTGTCATCTACACACTTCTCTACAAGGTTACAAGGTACACATCTTCTATTTACTTTATGTTATCAAGTATTCACTCAACAACATAAAGTGGGGGAAAATGTAGACACAAAATCTATGCACTTGGGTACATTTCTAGGTCCTAAAAGCATGTTAGCATTTACATGATTCCTAAGCAAGAAAACTAGTAATTGACAACTCCTTTTAGCATTTTGCTTTGTCTTCTACACTTTTATTGGCTTTATACATCTTGCACTCTTTCCGGCATTTGACTATTTTATTTTTTTATGGCCTCGGACACTAGCGCCTAGTTGGGACACTAGCGTTAGGCACTCCTTTCCTCTTGGGTGCTCCTATCCTTTATGTTTTCTTATAGTTTTGGACCCCTTTTGCATCTTAGTTACTTTTTACTACTTTGGGTCGGCCTTCCAATTGTCAATTATGAAATTCAAACAAGGGAATCATATAAATACACAGTTATGTTTTCAAAATAAAGGACCAAGCACTAAGCATTACATACTATCACCTAAGCTTGCATCCAAAGGAACAAAAGCACTTCAAAGCATCCATCTAGTACACTCATTTAATTGAAAAGGGATGCATTCTTCTACATACACAAAGATAGGAGGGGAAGTATGTTCTATTTCATCTCACACATTTTATACATTTGCTACATTCTAGATCTAGCCCACTATCATAGTGCAACTTGCACAAGGGCATCCTAGGGCATCATTACACACACATTCACACATAACTACATGTATTCGATATGTAGTGTAGCATTCGGTTATAATTTCACTCTTATGGTGACCGTCGGGGGCCCAACTCCCTATTCTACATTTTCTTTTTTAATTTGATGTGGTTTGTGGGTATGTGCATGTGAACTTATTTCTTGCAGGTTACAAGTACATTCATAGATCATACAATGAATCTATAAAGCAACAAATAGGAAAGGACAATGAAAATCATCTAGCCCTGAAAGAACCATATCCTCAATATCTACCCTGACACCAAAGACCTCAGATCTAGACACCAACCCCATGCGCTCCTATCATCTCCCAAACGCTCTTGTCCCGTGGAGTTTCAGATTTTAGAACCTCCAATGAGCATTGATGACACTCTCCTCAGTCTGTTTCAGCTATTCACCTACCTATATCACTTCCAAATTGCTCAAGAATCAGCTAAGTCTCTTTATTTCCCTCTCTTGCTTAGGGTTTCATATTTATATGCTTGTTTTCTTATGTCTTACTATATATTAGCATTTTTACATCATTCATTACAGTAGTTACTCGTAATTAGATTTAATTCAATTTATATTAAATCACCTTCTAACAAAAGTGGTCATTGTCATCTAACAATAATGTCTAAGTTTAATGATAGTGTTTCCACTACTTAAAACCTTTCCAAACTAGAAGTGTCTACTCTCCTTCACCTACTTTAGTGGAATTTCACCTTAGATGCTTGCGATAATATTTGAAAAAACACTTCAACATTTTCTCTTCCTCTCGAACCCTAGAAATGTACTCGAACAATAAAGCAAAGTGAAATATATTTGGATTAGATTGGATTATCTTCAACACTACCTCAATCTAGGTGATCATTTTACTACATACCATTAATATAAAGATGGATCAAGCTACACTAGCTATCCCAATTCTTATGAGGGTTAGATGCAACTACATGCGATTCGCTTAGGTTCTCTTTTGGTATAACAATACAAGTGGTGTGATGGTACGATCATATTTTTTCCTGAAAAAACTTAAGAAGTGTGTTGAAGAGCACATGTAAACGTTAGAATCAGCTAGGTGCCTCTAGTGCTAGGAGATTCCTTCTCTTAAATTCCCTCAGATATTTTTGTGTATAGTGTTCTCAAACATTAATCGTGGGTCTATTGGTGCACAAATATGAACTCAACAAAACCCAAAATATTAGTTAAGGCCAACATAACGGTGTTCAACTCAAGAATATTGGAAAAGACATACTAGCACATTGTTGGTTGCTTTGGAAAATAGTGATAGGTAGTGGGCATGTGCATGGAGATGGGGGCCAACTAACATCTAAAATCTATTTTTAGCCATTTTGCACACAATGTGAGTGTGTTATGGTTCGGTTGCATTATAATGCAAATGTGCTATAAAAAAGTGTGTTATAATGTGTTTGCATTATAATGTTTATAACGCGAGCACATTTTTTATCACAGAAATTCAAATTTTCACTAAGGAAATAACGTGAACACATTTTTTTTCCTTGGCTTGGATATCTAAGCCTAAGGGTTAGACTGTTAATTATATGACTAAATCCATGTTTTGTAAAAGAAACATAAGAATCTCAAGTGTATGCCCCATTTTCTCACATGTTTTAAGACAATATTCCAAAAACATAACTACGATGTCAAGCTCTATCTTAGATTCGTGTCAATGTATTTCTTTCTAAAATATAAATAGTTTAAGGTTTTCATCCTTAATTTCTTTTAGTAGTGTCTTCATTTTTCACCAAAACACATGTATTTTTTCTACATAACTTTTGATCTACTCATCCAAATTTCAAAAAAATTACTTCAACACAATCTACACTCCATTCTACACACATTCAAAAAAGAAAAAAATGATTATTTTTCTCGAAATTAGGGAGGTGTACACATGAATGTCGTTTTCGTAATGTGCCCTTTTTTAAAATTAGTAAAAATAATGCACTTATTGAAAAATTAGGAAAACATAGTGGGACCTAATACATGATCTTAGCTAAATTTCTACTAAAGGGATTTATAAAATAATTTATGAAACAAAAAAAGGGTGGAAAGGGTCGGGGTGGGGAGAGTGGGGCACACACACAACACTATATTATATTTTTAACACAAAAAGGACCACTTTTTGCTTGCACCACATTCCATGCTATTAATATCCACCATTTTAAAAAATAATTAGTAGTTTAGAAATTATATTCCAAGCACTACGACTCTTGTTCTTATCAAATTTTCAAATTTTGAGCATAAGCATGTCAAATTCCTTGTGAAGTTAAAAATTTTATGATTTTGGGAAAAAGTGGTACCCCATTTTGGTCCCCGTTTCCATTCACATACACTAGTAATGTCCTTGGTTTCATATAATCTCTTGAGCATAGAAAAAAATACAAAAGTGGAAAGGAAAACCAGGTATCCTTATGGTAGACTTATAAAGCTAAAATTGGAGAAAACGGAAAGATATATGATTTTGTTGAGTAAACCAAAATGTGTTATTTCAAAATGAGAGTTTAAATGTATAGATTCACACAATAAACATTGTGAAAACTAGGCTAGTACCAAATTTATGTATCTACATCTAGACATGTTCTATAGTGTCTATTTTTATTATTAACTCTTGAATTGCAACAAAATTTGTATCACTCTGAAACCTTGTCTTTCCCAAAATTCTAATTATTTAAATTTTCTACTCCCCTAGAATAATCTATTACATATTATTAGTTTGATCTATTTAGATGCATGTGTTTATATCTAGTTACAATGTGATATAGTTGGTTGTAATATGTTTTTCAGTGTAAAACCACATTTTGCATCTACATTTTTGTGAGCCTACATTGTATCGAATATTCCCTTAAAGTTTCATTTTTGGTCCACCATAAAAACTTACACCCAACCTAGAGTTTTATCTATTTGTGAACCTAGACTTCTTCAAAGAACCAACCTAGGTATTTTCCTCTAGTAAATTTTCATTTATTGTAGCCTTACAAGGTCATCTATTATCTCTTTGATGATAGATTTTATCGTCATAGAGCTTGTTTCATTCATTTGTTCTAAATATATCAGCCCTAGAAATTGTCTTTTACATTGACTACATATTGTTCTATACAAGTTATGTCTTTTATGACATCCAAAGTGAAGGATTAATACTTCAACTAGACAACATATTAGGATAAATTTCAATCTAGTTGATTTTGTTGAAACTCTTTTGCATAATTCTAGAATTTATGTGAAAAAGAACATTGTTACTTTAAATGATGTTCATGATGTTTCTAAAGATGTAGTTTCTCTTCCCAAAAATGATTCTATGAATGGTTCTAAAATTTCTATGGAATATTTTGGTATTAAGGGAAACATGTTGATTTAGATGACCAAGAAAAATTCAAGACCTTTCGACTTTAGACAATATTTTTATAAAAACCTTGGTGAAACAGTTGGTTTGATGAAATTGTAAGATGTCCAATTTCTAACCCAACCCCAAGATGTTAAAAATGGTGTTATTAAATAAGATAATACCTGTAAGGTAAACTATGAATATTTGAATGGTAATATTAATGATCAAGAACTTATGGGATCACCTTTTATGCATATTCGTATAGTCATTTCTCATATTCATTTTGATGTTATTTCGCTTGTTTATACTATAGTTAATTTTTCCTTCACTCCTCAACCTACTTTTATTTATTCTCATATTCCTCAACTTCTTCCTCCTTTTCAATGTCTCCCAAATTCTTATCTTGTTTCTCAAATTCCTTCAATTTATCAAAATGCTTCGCAATTTGTCTCTTTTCCGAATGCTCGTATTTTAGCTTATTCTACCACCACATCTCTTCCTTCTTCTAAAATGATTACAATGATGATTTTTGTATGTGACTTGTAAAATAAATTTAAGGTGTTATTCCAATGTACTCAAAATCCATGTAATAGGGTCACTTCAAATTTTATGTTACTTAACCCTTTTTCTTATGAAATGCTTACATACCCCTTTCTAATGGGATTTGTCGCTCCAAAGTTTGAATTATAAAATGGTAAAGGAGATCCATCTCAGCATCCATGGTCATTTTATTCCTCTTACTTAGAATTGGCACAAATGATAAATTATGGGCCAAGCTATTTCCTATAAATTTTAAGGATTATGCATTTAATTGGTTTTATGATTTATCTTGAAGATTTGTACATAATATTACCATACTATTTGATGATTTCCTTGAACATTTTTAAAACATTATCATGAAGATTTTTGCACACATTGCTCAAATGAAATAAGGTACCAATGACACCATTATAGAGTATGTGATTAGATTTAATACTATGTTTATCAATATGACTCATAAGTTTCCTAAAAGTGAACGTCAAAGCTTTGTTGTTTCAAAGATTACTTACACCTATCATAAGCAAATTACTTTTTAATAGCGATCAATATTTTTATGAAATTTTTCATGAACTTTAAAATGTTGAGATTAATACTTTAGATGCCAACATACTCAAATATGGGACCAATGCCCATACCTCTAGTCGAGAAATAATTTAAAGATAAGGAAAAATTAAAGGCAAAAATTGGTGACAACTCTTTCCAAACTAAAATTGAGGCCAAAAAAGTGATAAATGTCGTAAAATAACTAAGAAACGAGGTAGTATTATAGCAAAAAGGAGGAGCAAAATCAATAACAAGGTTACATGAGAATCGCATAAGGTTTTATAAATATTTATTCAATATAATATGACTACTTTACCTCCTATAAGATAATTTGATACATCAAGGTCTCTACCTAAGAACTATGTTATTGTAGTTGTTTACACACCAATTAAATTATGTTATGGATGAACACAATAATATATAGGATGTAAGGATGTGTTACACAACCTTATTCCAATCTAATCAATTAAAAATTAATGTTTCATAATCAAAACAAAGAATTAACACTAGTAAAAATGATAAATGATGAAATTATATCTCAAATACATAAGAGGAGATGAATACTTAGCTATACAAGTTAGAACATAGGAGATCTAGATGTGCAGATGGTGGAAAAGGAAGATCAAAAATTTAGATGTTTTGTTATTGATATTGGAACTAAAAATTGAGTTGGTGCATGACTATACAACTAGTGTATATTATTTCTCAATAACCATATTGTTAAGACTGAGTATGCTGGTCTTTGACCTTGTTGGAGAAATAATTTGTCACATGGGAAAATTAAGGGCTTTCACCAATAGTGTGGGACTAGGTCCCTCTACTTGAATGGGGCAGCTCCATTTATTGAAAATAGAGAAATATATGTACACTAATCTAATCGTTCAAGGTTTGTCTTTCAACCAGGGATCACACAGGGGTACTTCCCTAAACCTATTGAAAAAAACTTGTACATACTACAAGGGAGGAAATAGATTGAGAGAGAGGTGCAAAGAGAATAGTGAGGAGGGTTTTGCAAAATAAATAACATAGAAGAGTTTATTGCTTAAAACCATAATACATCCATGATTTCAATGAGAAGACATCATTAACATAGAAGAAAGAGCAAGACAGGAGAAGCGCAAAGTCTCGTTGTATTATGTTGCACAAGATTACAATGCTCATGGAGTGTTATTGAGAAGGAGAGGAATGCATTGGACTAGAAAATGGAAGAAATAAGTTGCTTTGTCTCTAGAAAGAAAATGAGAGCTAGAAAACAAGAATAACCATCCTCTTGAAGTGAGGAGGTCACCTCAATTTATAGCTTTACATGACAACTCTTCCTCTACCCCCACATGACCTTTCAAGTTCTTATTCCACTTGTGACTTTTCATCTTCCTTAAAAGTGAGGAAATAAGTCCCATTTTTATAAATCAAAAGGGACTTTTACAATGCAACATTAGAGAGTCACTTAAGTGAAAAAGACAAAATTTCATGATTACATACAATGAGGAATTAGAAAGGGGGAGAAGAAAGAGAGAGAAGAAGAATGGAGTTGATCAACTACTTGATGAAGAAGCCCTCTTTGATGAAGAATGATCCTTTGAAAACTTTTCCCCTTCGAGACCTCCCTATAATGATGAACCTTTGTAGCACATTTGGATTCATTGAAAAGAGAGGTGATGAACATTTGACCATTGAAGACAATGAAGGATGCTTTCCATCTCTTGAACAAGCCTTCAACCTTTGAAACACGGGCATGCCTCCAAACTACAAATTTTTTAATGCAACTTGAGACCATTTCCCGCACAATTCTACATGATGATCCCAGCTCTTGGGAAATGGAGCGACCAATGAGATAGGCGAAGAACATTCTGACCATGAGATGAATGAAGGTGGGAGATTGGATGGAAGATGCTTCTAACCTTTAATCAATCCATCCAATAAAGTGCGAACCACACCGAGACCAAAATATCAACCAAAGAAGGTTTTTCTCACTTTTTGTCTTACTACTTCAACCGAAGAAGGGTTTTCCCACTTTTTGTCTTAAACTCTTTTACAATAGCTTAGCATGAGAAAGTAGTAGGTGTGTTTTGGGAAAGGTGTATTAGGTTGTTTTTATAGCTTTCCTCTTTTAGAATTGTCCAACTAGTAGTGAATGTGGGATAATGAAAAAGTGAGATTATGAGTGGTTAAGCAAAATTAAAAGTAATTAATTAAGATTATAGTCCATGAGAAATAGATAGGAGAAAAGAGGCTCAATTAATCACTTAGGATTTAATAATACGTCAAAATTGGCATATATAAGCTATTTAGAGAAATTTTAGAGGAAGGTTAGTGGATTTTAGAGATGATAGAAAGCGAGTTTAATTAATAAAGGGTTATTAATTAAATGGAAGATGGAAAAAGATAATTAATTAATTAGGGATAAATAATAAATTTAAAGGAGGATTTTAACTAATGAAGTGATGTTAATTTACATCCGAGAAGAGAAAATTATTTAATTAACATAAAATCGTTAACTAATTGGCAATTATGGGAATTAGTGCAATCAAGTACAATTTTATTATTAAAATTATGCAACAAAGTTTAGGTGTCTACAAAAATTATCAACACTTATACCTCCACTAAGGCTAATATATCATTCATTTGTTTCCTCCATTATATTTCATACAAGGTTTCTCTTCAAGTTCCACACTTATACCTCCACTAATGACATAAGTAATTCCCCATACACAATAAACGAACATACCATTGTATGCAAACTACATTACCATCAAAACAAATGAATATGTGCTCTAATGAGCAACCAATAAGCAACAAAATCTCATTATGGAGAGAGTGAGAAGGGCATTTCACCAATAAAAATGACACACACTACCAAAGCCTACTTACGAGACTTGCGAAAGGGAGAGATCATCATTGTCAACTCTAGTCATAACTCTATGAAGAAATTATGGCTAACTTTTGGTTCTACCAATTCAAACATGCACTTTGTATAATATATCAATATAGACTTTTTTCAACACTTATAACTCCTCTAAGACTAGCCACGAATTCATTTCCCTTCTATATAAAACATACATCTCCTTACTTCTCCCTTCACTAACCCCTAATCCCTTCATAATCAATAATGAATTCCACCCCCACACATGCACACACTTACACAAGCATAACAACAATAGAGTAAATACCACATTTGCTCAAAAGAGTGAAACACAAAAGAATAGGTTACCCATGAGAGAGAAGGATTTGCGCCACAATGTGTTTAGCTTACAATGGTTACACTTTCATTACAATTAAATTCATTATTTTAATCATTTTTTCATCATTTAAGGCACTTGAATGCATAAAAGTCTTATTCCTTAATTACATTTTTTTCATTTCATTATAACATTTTATTCACAACAAAAACACCTTTTTAAGTTCTCATTAAGGAAACCCAATGCTTAAGCACTAGTCAAAGGGGAAACTTAACTTTCACTTTACACTTTCAATAATGTCTTATTAGACACAATTTTGATAATAGTTATAAGCTTCATAATTTCATCCACAAGTAACCTCTTAAGAGGTCTTAGGATGATTTCATTTCAACTTTTATATTTTAAGAACCACAACGAGGTTAACACAATGATTTTCATAATGTCATTGTTTCATAAGAATTTTACACAAATTAATTAGTCTCCCATTAATCACTTGAAGGAGAGAGGAATATCATGATTTCACAATGTTAACTTAATTTAATTTGATCACTCAACTTTCTTACTTGCCAAAAATAATATTGCTCATAAGAGCATAACGAGGTCATTTGCATGAGTTTAATGCGTAGATTGTACAAGGTACATTGAACCCAACTCATGAAAGGTTAGCTACCAAGGGCAAGCAAAACCCACTTTATGCTATAAAAGCAAAAGTTATTTCACAATATAACATAGGCTCTTGATACACAGTTTAGGAATTTCACTAACTAGTTCGGTTCCACTCCGGAGCATTCAAAGACAAGTTACGTTCAAGGATCCGGTTCGTACAATTTATTTATTTGTTTCATTCTAGTGTTGTAACATTCATTTGTCATGCAAGGCTAAAACTACATATTAAATTTTAATTTCCAATCATTAATAAATCATTTAAATACAACACACTATTCACAAATACATAATATTTTACAATTTCATAATTGATATTTTAATTTCAACTAATACAGTTATCATCCAAAATACAACCATATATTAATTTTAATGATAGATATCTTAATTTCACTTTTCAAATAAAATATACATTTTTAAGATATACAACTATAATTCAATTATTAGACATGGTACACATTGCATTCTTGTTGCCTCTTTCCACATGCATCAATATGGTATCAACACAAAGTGAAATGGATCTCACCCTTTCCATCTAACAAAACTATCAAAATTTAGAACTAAACTTTAGAGAGAGATCAAAACTATTTCCCACAACATTTCAAATCATAACTTTTTTGGAGTTTTAGAAAGAGAGGTAGGGAGGGAGATTCATTTGTTTTCTTCATACAAACAATTAGTTTATTTACATGACCAAGAAAGAGATGAGGGAGGGGGCAAGGGAGTGGGAGAGAGAGAGGTGGGAGGGAGAGAGAGAACAATCAAGCTTTTAACCCAACATTCAAAGTTTAATCATATTTCGAATAGAAAGAGAAAAGGGTTTTCAATTCTTTCATGCAATTTTCGTTCTCACCGCCACTAAGGAGATCTAATTAAGAAGTGTGATGTTTCCATGCAAATCATAATTTTTCGTTTATCATTTAGTTAAAGTGTTCAAATGGGCTATTTATGATTATTAGACATGTTATCAAACATCAATTTAGTTGTACCCACCAAGGGTGTCTTGAGAGGTCGAAAATGGGTCAACGTAACTTAGTTACTCTACTATGCAAAAATGTCATCGAACAACCAAACAACTTTTGCTTTTATTGATTAAAATGTCACCGAACACCCAAACGGAAAATTTAACACGTCTACCATGTTTTATGCTATGTAGAGAATGCAAAGTAATTGACAAGACCAAAAACCGATATCTGAAGCTCATTTTAGAAATATCTTTGTAGAGTCAGTCAAGAAATTTTTCGGTTTGCACTTGAACAACTTAAGCGAAGGTGGATCCAACATAGACGTGAAATGTTTTTCGATAGAAACAGGCAAAACCGATTATAGTACACAATTCTCTATACCTAAATAAGGATATTTATGGTGGTAGATTTTATTTTCTCGATCCATAGGCATTTAAATCTGGATAATTTTGAAAGGGTTTCTCAATGTTGAGCGATTGTCTCCTACAACCAATTCTCCAAAGTGCTTCTAAAGCCCACTTCACAAACACGTCAAACAAATGGTTTAACAAAATTTATGGATTGTACGAACTCCTTGTATATCGAAAATGTATCTCAATAATCAAAATATATGGGAGAGCTTTAAAGACATTTTTGCTCATCAATTTCAAGAGAAATTTATCACATTTAAAGAAGATTGTTTTCACACTGCAATGGTTTGTTTTTCATGCATTATTCTTTCGGGATCTAGAGCACTAACTTGCATACGCATGACAATCATGACTTGGTCATTAATAACAAGTACATTGTTTAAATTGGTTGCAACTCTACATATAAAGCAAGGTGTTTTCATGGTTGATTTAACTCGGCACAACTATTGTTTTCTAAAGGTTTGCAATCTAGTTTAATAGCAATACGTTGATTGAATGTTTTAATCTATATTTAATAGTTTACTCTACTCAAATCACAAGTACAAATTACGAAAGCAAGTTAGGAAAAAGGGATAAATTCATGCGTTGAAAGAGTTGAGGTTAGATTAGATGCTCACATCCTTGCAAATACACGATTGTCAATCACCTTCCATGTCTCGACATTTCATTTGAGCATTTCCAACACTCAAGAAAAGCATGCAATGCCAATAACATTTGTTGTTAATCTTTTATTATCAAGTAGAGAGGGCGGGTTGAAGGAGACACTACCCATTAAGCTTACTACACAATGCATCTCCCACCAATAAACTCTTCTATACATTTTCAACTAATGAGGACCCATATTTCAAGAAATCCCTTCTTGGAGGGTAAGCAAAACGATGCTCACACCAATGAGGAATAAAATTTAAGTTTGTCCGGCATAACTACATCCAAAAACACCCTTATACACATGCATGGCGAACACACAACTTAGTTGAAATTTCCCAATGACTAACAATGATGCCATCATTTTGCTCTTCCCACACACAACGCAGGGGAAAGGTTAGAGGCAACACAACTACCATGTCTTAGCACACACTAAGAGATGGACAATAAATCTACCACCTACATTTACTTTGTCGGTTTTAAGGTTGTTTCATCAAACTTGTTTTGTTCAAAATTGTAACCCTTCAACAATTTTTAAGGTTGTTCAAAACTTGTTTTAGGTAAAGGGTATGTCTTTGTTCTCTTTGCCTCATCTGATTTTGCCCAGGCAACCCTGCAATACTGAACATGGGTTATTTGTGGTCGTGGTTGTTTTCTTCAGGGTTAGAGCTCAAATTTCACCCTGAAGGGCCATCCCGATCACAATACCCCATGTGGGTTGAATTCCCTTTTCTTAACTTAGTTGTTAGACCTTTTCTACATGAACTTGCAAGTCAGTTGGGCAATGTCCTTTGGTGTAAAAGAGATAAAGATAAATTCTTATGTCTTTGGAACCATCCTAGAGTGTGCATTGAAATAGACCTCTCAATCGTTCGCCACTTCAGTTCAGTTATTTGGTCCAAGATTTTCTCAACTTCAACATGTTGTTTATTTAAACAAACATAATGCATGCTTCTATTGTTGTGAAGATGGACACCTAATCCATGATTGCAGAAGGTTGTCAATACAATCTCTATTCCGCCTAAAACACCATCTCCACCCTTAAGGTATGCTAGTTCTAATACTCTTACCCACACACCCCAAAAACTGGTGACACGTGAATTCTTTCTGATAAACTCAACCCCTGATTTTGTTCACAAAAAAGTAAAAACATCCACTTGCCTAACAATTAGAAGGTGGTTGGCAAGAGAACTAGATCCTCCTCACGAGGTAGAAAATTAACTTGAAATCCTAATTCAGTGCCTAAGACTAATGTTGGGGATTCTCACAAGGTGTCTAAAGCCTCAAAGGATGGTAGAGAAAAATCTCGATCAGGAAAAAGAGTTGGAAGAACTCTATTTCCCTCCTCTTTACCCAATTTTGATTCCAATCAATTTTCTTTGCTTGCTAGTGATGAGGTTGAGCAACCTCCTTCTTGGGGTGTCCAATGAAGCTGTCTTTATTTTCATGGAATGTTCAGGGGCTCACTCTCCTTGACGGAAATTCCATGTCAAAAGGGTGTTGCAAGAGCACTCTTCTAAGGTTATCTTCCTTCAAGAGGTTAAAGTTAGTGGTTGTGCTTTATTGTTCAACCTTCATTGCATTCTCAAGCACTTCTCGCCTATTTGTACTTCTCATGAGGACAAAAGAGATGCAGCTTTGCTTATCTCCCCTTCCCTTTCTTCTCAGATCATTGCTACAGTGAAGACCCTGAACATAGATGTGTTTGGGCCACTATATGTGTTGGAGAGCAAATCATTGGTTTCTACTCAATCTATGCTCCAAATACCTCAACAAAATGTGTCACTTTGTGGAATTGGATGTGTTCAAATTTGCCCCCGATTGAGTGGATTTTAGGAGGTGATTTTAACATGGTTGAACACAAGAGAGACCAAAGTTGGCCTCAATCTTCCCCTCTCCCCTCTGAAGAATGTTCAACCCGGGTTCTCTGTCGTGACTCCTGGGAGTCTTTGACCCTCTTTTTGGTTGCCCCAATACACGATCAAACAATTGGTTCACATGGTCCAATAATCAAAGTGGGTATTAAAGGAGGCTCAACAAACTCAACCAGTTCTATGTTAGTACTTTTATTAAATCACTTCTCTCCTTTCCATATGTTTCCACAATGACACAATTCTCTCGATAATTTCCCAATCTCTTGCCCCCACACTCATCTTCCCTTCAAACTTAATATTTCCCATCTTTCATCCCCATAATGCATTGCTCATATTTTTGTTATGGGGACTACAACCCCGTCCTAATGCATCCACGGGGTGGATTCTCTAGTGGGAAGCCAAAATGGCTAAAACGGTTAAGTTTTTCCATGGTTATGGTAAGCTTGTGGCCAAGGAGAGATAGAAAAAGAAAACCAACTCAAACACAAGCTTAGCCAATGTCTTGCTCTTGAGGAGCATCCTCACAACAATGTGCTTCAAATTGTTGTTACAAAAACTAAAGATGATCTCAAGAAGTGTGAATGTTATAAAGGCCAAGGTGCAAGAATGCAAGAATGCAAGGTGTAAACGTTTTGGATTCAACATGGTGACCGCGGCTCTAAATATTTTTTCAAATATCTACAATATAAACAAAGAGTTGAACACATTCCACATATTATTTCGAACAATGGGGTGGAGTCTCACTCACTTGATGATATCAAAGGATTTTTTTTCCAACATTATAGTAAGTTGTTTCAAGAGGAACATGAACTTGAAGAGTATGAATCCTTTCTTGAAGAATGGATGTGTGGATGCATCCCTTGCAAGGTAAATCAGGCTACTAGTCACCTTCTTGAGCAACAACTTACTATTACTAATCTTGAAACAACAATTTGGGCAATGAAGATTGAGAAGGCCCCTAGTTTGGATGGGCTATTGGTTAAATTTTTCCAAGCTCTTTGGCCCACCCTTCAAAGAAGCAAACACAACGAATCCTTAAGGGCTACCATTTACCGTGGTTGATCAAGCTTATTCCTAAAATCGATAACAAGAATCAAATGCTTATTCCTAAAATCATTGCAAAGGCTATTGCTATGAAATTTAAAGTGGTGAAAATTGGTTTTTACAAGCCAAGTATATTTTGGATTAAAAAAATTATGGGTTGAAAACTGCCCAATGGGCTGAAGATTCACATCAAGATGCACTATTGGTAAAACTTGATTTTGACAAAGTATATGACCTAACACGATAGCAATCTATCCTAAAAATGCTCGAGTGGTTGGGATTTGGTCCCCACTTCAAACAACATATTCAAATGCTCTTTACTGAAGCACATGCTCAAGTCATGGTTCTGGCAACCCTACAAAGTCCTTTGACCTTCAAAGTTCAATTTAACAAGGCAACCCCCTTGCGCCATTATTGTATGTGGTGGTGTTGATGCTCTTGGTTATAAGTTCCTATGAGCTCGTCATCAAGGAGACCTTTAAGGAGTTATCTCGTAATCGTGGCACTTATGCTCTTAACTCTCTTTTTGATGATGACTCTCTTTCTACAAAATGATGAACAAGAGATTGTTCATGCTTAGGCAATGAAAGATCCCCAAATGGATCTATCTTGTTCTCCAATGCAATTTAGATCAATTAAGACACTAAAAGCAGATTTAAGACTTTTTATAGCATTCACACTAATACAGATCTGAATTTATGAGAGAAGTGCGACTAGGGTTTTGCATAGAAACTTAGCCTAAAACTGAACCGAGCTTGTTTTGAAGACTGTACAGCAATCAATACAGCAGTTTCAGCTGTATCCTAGCAAAGGCGACTAGTATAGATGATGAAAGTCCACACAAAACTACTACCAACATTATCCATTATTGCCATAACAAGTTCAGAACTGTAACAGTTTATTATAAAGCAAAAATTGACCTTTCTGAACATATAAACAGGCTGGGACTGTACGCAGAAATCTGCAGATTTGAATGACTGCGAACAGCACTTAAAAACCTTCCAAAATCACTGGAAAACTATTATTTGGACTCCCAGAATTTAGTACAATTAATAATAAAGAAATTCAGACCTGAGATGCGTCCAAGACATTGAAAACCAGCCACATACTGGGTCTCTTCATACACAGAAAATACAATGACACTGCTGCGATGAATTCTTCAATCCTTTATTGCCAAAAACTCCTTAACTGCTGCTGGAAAATACTGAAACTCTTATAAGCTCTATGGAAGATCCAGTGTAGAAATTCCTCCTAATCTCCAAGAGGGTTTTCGTCCTCTAGAGGCAATATACTAAGGGTTTCGTCCTTAGAATATTTTATACAAAAGCACCTGGCTTAAGATCAAATTCAAAAATGATAAAATGATTACAATGGTTCCTCTACCCAAGCCCCCTCTCCTTTTTATAGGAAAAATATTACAAAATGACCTTTTCATCTTCCAATGAGAAAAGAGTGCCAAAATACCCTAAAAGTATACCCAAACCTAGTCGCACTTTTCTAGGGATGACTCCTAATGTTTATCTTGGCCTCTCATGCCAAGTCGCACTTTCCTAGGGAAGAGTAATAACTTTTATCCTTTCTAAACTTACTTTCCTTCCTTTGTCCAAGTCGCATTTTCTTGCCTAGGGATGACAAACATAGCATGGGTCTCTTTCTACTCTCCCTAGAAAGGATACAACATAATATTAGACCCAATGCTCCTATTTAGAGATTACCAATTTATTATTAAGTCAAATAAATTAATACAAGTGCTTTATTAATATTTTTTGCACTTTGTAATAACTCATTGTGACTTAAGTCACCCTTATATTTTTCCTTTGGCCGTCGGGTCGACAAAATGGGCCAAAGGTCTTCGAATGGGAAAAGGGGACATTACAGGCAATACTTGATATTTATGGTGTGTCTGTGACAAATATGGTTCCAAGTTGTGTAGCCATTAAACAGAGGTAAATTATATACAGCGGTAAAGTTCAAACATGTGAAACTTGAACAGCAAGAGATCGGTAGATTAGGGCAGTATTCAGAAGTACATTACTATCCATAGAAGCTTTGCATTTGAAAAGCTCATAAAAGTAAATTATTCAATTGCATTTAAAAAGCTCATAAGAGTAAGTTATTCAATCTGAATAATTATACAATGTCAACTCTATATTACTATCATCCAGATCACCAACTGCAAACAGTATCCCATTCAGGATTTGGCAGTGGACATTGTTTGAGAAAACATTCTGGAAACACTGGCAGCAATGTAAATGTAAAACATTAAAGTTTCAGGTCCATCCATCTATTGGGGCCAGCATATTGAAGTCAGAGATGTTGAGAAGAGGAAAAAGAAGATATTCTTGACAGTCTAACATCACCCAAATCACAGTACACAATGTCATTATACATGGAGCAGTTAGTGCCTCTGAATCTTGGACATTTCATGTGCAAAATTGGGTGCTCTAAGACTGAATTACTGGCTCTTTGTGGTTGCCGTTGATTTTCTAGTTCAGAGTGTGACCTCCTCTTCAAGCATAAGTCTCATAGTGGTAATAAAATTGGGTCTACAACTGAACTACTGGAGGGTACTTAATACATTAAATATTAGACACATGGAGAGTATTTCTTTTACATGGAAAGAATTCATTTCACAAGTTAAATCCACATGAACGCACAATAAAACATGAATGTAAGTGAAAGATTTGAAGTCATAAGCAGCACTTCTTTTATAGGTAGATATCCCTCAAAATTCAAAGTACACCAAAATCAAAACGTGCATTTTCAGAGGACCTCAGAGATCTTGGTGATTGAATGTCTTCAAATGGACAGGCCATCAAGAGTATCAAATATTCTCACATCATTGGCCCCTTTAATCATACAATTCTCTACATCAAGCAGCCAAGAGAAAATACATTTACAGAAACACCAATCGGTGGAATACAAATGCGTTAAAATGTAAACACCAAAATCAAACCTTGCCTGCTCAGGACATCAGAGATCTTGGTGGTTAAATATCATCAGACGGCCAAGCCATCAAGAGTAGCAAATATTTTTAAACATCATCGTCCTCCTACATGCACTTATTCTCTAGATTACACAGACCCAAAAACCTTTATACACAAAATTACATTGAAATAAGCACCAAATCAAAACTGCTATTTTTAAAGGACATCAGAGATCTTGGTGGTTGAAAATCATCAAATGGCCTAGCCATCAAGAGTAGCAAATATTTTTAACATCATTGTGTCCAGCTCTCTGAATTTTGCAGAAAACCCAGAAAAAACCTTTACACACAAAACTATATCAAAAGAGGAAGCAGAATAATATGAACACGTTCAAAAAAAATGGCATAACACACACTGAGCTAGTCGAACAAAAAACAAAAAACTTCACCAAAAACAAAGACTAGACAAAATGCAAGTGATTACTCAGGTACGACACGTAAGGCCATAAGAATTGGTTTCAACTTGAGCACAACACTCACGACTAGACAATAAGCATAAAAGTGGCTCAACAAAATCGTTTTTTTGCTCAAAAGTGGTCGGCAATAACCTTAAATTTGCCGTTTACTTATTTGATACTAAAAGCAAAAGTCCCATGTAGGGGACTGCACTCGAAAGAAAAAGAAATGCAGCAACAGGTCCCATGAAGTTCGTTCCAGCCTCCTACAGGAAGAAAATGAATCTTTCCAATAAGAAACCATGAACTCCCAGCTGCTAATTTATCAGGTGTGCTCCTTAAAAGAGATTATGTAACCCATGGGACATACTTGCACAGAAAGGCTCCCAAATTTTCTCAACAGTAACAACTGCGAAAAATTAAGTAGAATCCTCCAGCATTGGGACAACAGCCTAAGAGATATAGTACTTTGTCTCTGCTCACTAGGAAAAATAATCTCAACAAAAACCAACTGCATAAGTTTGAGCAGAAATTTCGAGCAACAATATTCCTAAAACCTTTCTGCACACTGTGTCTCTAAATAGATTATAAAGGCTGCTGGACACGATACTATTTTTGACATTGTGTTCCTACTCAATATTGGGAGTACATATGCCATGCATCTTTGAAGGACAAGAGTATCGGGTTCCAAACCATCACATAATTTAATAAATTCACGAAAACATCCCCACATTCATTTGCAGACTCGCCTAATGACTCCAATTAGTAATAGAAATCTAAAACTTAATGCAACTCATCAGTCCAAAGTTGCAATTTTGTTCAACAGAACATGCGCCATGACTCCGTAAATTGCATTATGGTGAGGTTAAAGGCCTACAAAACTCATCCCTTGGGCACTAGAGCAAAGGAATGACTAGTGATTGTGTGGACCACAATTATGATATTACCTAGCTGGCCAAAAAGATCAAAAGGGGCACCACCTAAGCTAGGATCTTCCAGCCCGTCATCGCACAAACATGGAAGACTGCTTCAGTTTTGAAGAAGCAATCAAAAAGACCTCCATGATATATTATTTGCAGGCGTAAATTCCTAGTTTCCTGAACAGGAAGAGATCCTTGCATAAGGAGGCGTGCAATTCCCCAAAATCCGCTAATAGCCCACACAACCCAAAAACTCCAAAAGGCTTTCTACTCTTTTCATTCAACACCCTGCCCCCTTTACTCTTGGATTTATCAGAGTCGAAAATGTCCCTTAACCAAACTCTAGTGTCACATATTCTTAACCTTATAAACTGCAAAGACTAACAGAATAACATTACAATTGCTGCAAGTGTTTAACAATTTTGTGCAAGAAAAAAACCAAAAGAGCTGGGCTTGTTTACCTACGTTTTATCGCCAGGAATGCCGCTTAACCAGAATGTAAGACCAAATCTTGCCGCCAATTCCATTTAGTCCCCTCAATTTAAGCCTAATGATTCTTCAAACACTGGTTACTATTCACATATCGAGTTGTCTATCCATCTATTGGGGCCAGCATATTAAAGTTTCATGAACTAAACTACTAGATCTGCATATTTCTTCATTGTAGTAACAAGGAGTAGATGCCTCGCCCTAACATCACTTACAGCTTTTCCAATGCAATGAAATTCAATATACAATTTAACGGTGAATCGGTAATACACAAACACCATTAACAGAGGCAACCGAACAGTTTAAGCAGCAACTAATAAAGAAAACAAAAGGTAAGAGAGAAGCGTCAGAGCGCAAGTGAATCTTTATATTGGTATATCATCATTATCTTGTTGATATCCAGTAAAATGCATCTCATCATGTGCTCAGATACACCCATAATACCATCAAACGAGCCAAAACCATCGTACCAGGTAAAAACACCTAAACAATCAGTGACAGAGAACCTTGAAACATTAAGATTTATAGCAAATACATTTGGAAAAACCTTTCCTTCGTTCGGCTAGGGTTTGCTCCTACCTACCTATCGCGGCATAGAAGTTTGAAATTTTGCCGATAGGGTTTGTATAAGATGAAATAGCAAGGGCTAGGGTTTGTGGCGAGTGACGTTGAATTTGACGGGCAACCGTCCCCGTCAAGCGTTATTTTTTTATTTTAATTAATGGAAGTCTCGCACAGCATCAGCCACATGTTTAGGTGGCATAAGGCATGGGTTTAAATCCCTTGATCTAGAGTATGTATTGAGGGCTCCCTCTCTTATTTTAAATGGGGTTGATTGGTGGTACTAGCCTTGTGTTTAAGTTTCACTTTTTAAAGCTTATGTTGATGGGTCTTCATCATTCCTGAAAATTAATATTAATAACAGAAGGCTTCCCGAAGAATTTACTTAAATAAACTATTAATTTTGTAGGATGAAGTGGTCATTATGAGTCATTAGGAGATAGGGTCCACTCATTATGCACCGTAAGGTGTCCATAGCCATGTGGGCGCCACAACAACTCCTCAAATTATTTATCAATGGGAACACCATCTTTCTTACCTATTAGCACTTGTACCAAAAGGAGGTACAATTAGTATGTTGATAACAAAATATGGAAAGGTTGTCCACTACGAAGCTCAAAATCATAATATCAATTAGTTAAATAACATCGCACTATTTCCTCCATACCTAATTCTTTCCCATTGTCTTTAATTTTACAATGCAACACAATACAAGGCATTTACATTAAAGGGAGTGTACCTATTTTTCATGTTTTTTCTCAGTCGTTATTTAAATCACTTTTTTATTTTTTAGTTTTAATTTTATAGTTTTTTTCTTTGTTTTGCTTGTGGGGAATTGATTGATGAAATAGAAGAGAGTACCCCTCAAAAGAATAAGAGGCGCAGTGTTATTTCAAGGCTTGGAGTCATCATACGGTTTTTATGGAAGTGTGCTTGACATGGAGGATACATTGTACACATTATATATACACCCTAAATGGCAATGATAGTTTTGAGAGCAATGGAATTAAGACTCGTGCCCCTAACCAAGTCCAGTTTTAAGATTGGAAAAATTAGGTGCATTTGTATTCTTCCACATTTCACATGCATGTCTATAAAGATATGTTTCCAACAACATTTACTTGAAAATATAAAAATCATGGAAAGTGATCCAAAATATCAATAAAACTTTTGTCAATATGTGTATGAAAATTAAACTCAAAACACAAAAATCCTTGAAATAAAACAAGATGAATTGGGAATGGAGTGCATGAATATACACATAAAAATTAATTGTCCAAAATTGCACTAACTTGTCAATGAAATCTCCGTAAGAAAGAGTTGTTAGTCGTATGGTTGCAACGAAGGCATATACTATCGGGATCTATATGGGTGAAGGCCTACAAAACTAACAAATTTCAAGAAATCGATGGAGTTGATCATGTTGGCATACATGCATTAAAAATCTATGGGTGGACACTGGTCTACGTCTGAACCCTTCTGCCACATTCATTGTCCAATACAACCACGACAACTCATCAGGACAATGCAATAGGTATTACGGACATGTGGCTTTCACCATGATGGGCATGTGCCTCTCAGCATGACATGCAAGTGGATTTCAACATCTAAAGAAATTTTCCTGCCATACGAAGATACCTGATGCAAAATACAATCTTCTCAATAATATATGGAAATTGTGTGAAGTTTTTTGCAGACGGAAACGATGCTCATTGCTTGGCAAATTCTGTTGCAGCTTTTTGGGTTGTTGGGTTTTATTGATTTGTGTCATTTTAATTGTTTTGTTTGTGTTTTTCATCAAATGGGCATATTAATAATCCAACACTACCATCGCAATTCTTACCATGCATTATCAAGCAGTTGCAGATTACAGTCTGAATTTAGCATGTCCTTGTTTGTCTTGACATGATGATGGTGTCCTCCTAATGAAAAACCCATATTGAATTCTATCTCATCCTCACTCTCAATTAAACTATTATCCATCATCATCAGCGTCCACAAAATATGGTTGGAAAAATCAAATGAAGTTGCAGCACCCTGATAAAACAAAACCACTCCTATTCTTTGAATCCACCATCTGGGCCATCTTCTGAAGAATAGAGGCATATAATTTGTATTGTCTGAAATGTAGTTTTAGAATTTCTCCAAAACGTGATAACATCCTCATAGGAGTCTTAAAGCAATTTTTTTACTAGAAATTTAGTGAAAATTATTTGTAAAATGCCTCTGCTTCACATTTGTAATCTACCTATAGAGAGTCAATGTCTTTGTACAATGCAAATATAACTTTGAGGTAGATAACAGTGTTAGAATATTTGACATAAACATGTCTAATAGAGAAGCATATGTTGACATCTTATAAATATAAATATATTGTTTCATTCTTATTAGCCATTAGAAATGCATGGATTGGATTCTACGTAGATACTATGTTCATAGTTAAATGGAAAAAAATTCTCAAAGTATGGAGCGGCCTCTTAATGTTTCCGGTGGAAGATTTGAGATGTGGGTGTTTTGTTTAGTGACATATTCCAATACTGAAGTATGGAGCGGCCTCTCAATGTTTTTGTATGCCTTATTTTCCTCTCTCTGCAACGCTGCCACATCTTCTTTCAAAATAGCTCTCTCTTTCAGCTCCCCTTCATACTAAAGTAGTCTTTGTATGGCACGGGTCGTCTTTTTGTTGGCTCTTCACTCATTTTTCCTGTAAAAATGTGCCCTAATCAAAACTATTCAAGTAGATGAGAAAGGCGGGGGCGTCTTATAGTTGGTGGTGGCATTATTACGTTCTTGTGCTTCCACGCGTTGGACAGTTGTCAGATCATATTAGTTGGCGTGTCTGGAAAACTAGTGTCGTGTCATTGCATATTTAAATGCACCTTTATTTCTAAGCTTTTTATTTAGTATATAGTTGGTGTACGGATGATGTCGATGTGTCAAAGGTGTGGTTGGATTTCACATGTGGAACCTAATGAATTTTTTCCGTTTTCTAGTTGCTCTTTTCCATGCAAATTGTGGGCTTATGAATAATGTGAGCAAGATTGAGACGATGAAGTGGAGCATATATAGCAAATATTGTTTTGTGTGGGACAATTTAAGTTGTTCTCTTCGTTTCACTTGTCTTACTTGCTAACATCAAAGACTGAACTTTTACTGAGTTTGACTTCATTTTTCCACTTTGATATGTATTAAATTTACATTTTGTTTTGGGATCAACAGGCTTCAGTCTTCGCATTGAGGGTCCTTCGAGCTTGACATCAAATTGCATCATGGACCCATATTCAATATTGTGATTCATACTTTTTGCATATGGTATCTCCTCCCACCACTGACAAGATCACCCAAGTTTGCATCTTCCCTCAATTCGTCCAACATTTCATTTTACATGCAATTGTTAAACATTACATTGGTTGACTCTCCAAACAACTAGATGATGTAGATTACACTTATCCTCATGCATTGATATACGGTCGAAGCTCTTCTAATTGTCGTTGAATCACGTCCACGCATTCAACAAATTCCATGTTTTCGATTTGTTGCCTCGGACTATAATCCTTATGTCAACCAACCAAATTATAATCTTGTAACTGATCAATCGAATTATGATCTTTAAACTGAAATGTTCCATTTTATGACCTTGTATGTGTTCTAGGATTGAAACACGACCAAGATGTGCGCAAAAAAATTATTTTCCTCTCATGCCAATTCTTTAAAAAATTATTATGCTAATAGGAAATTCCAAATACGATTCTCCATAACTTTTCTTTACATGAATCAGAAAATGAGAGGACAAGGTTTTGTGTCGGTGATCATTGTTGAAAATTTTCATCAACACTATTAATGATGGGAAACCCTAATTGCTACCTTATTCACTTCATAGAAACTCTTTTTCACAATTATGCATGTAATCAATGACATGAGGAACAATAAACTTAGAGGTTTAGTGTAAAACATATGTATGTTTTGACATTCAAACATGTGCAAGTTTCCCTTCAAACTATTCATCAACCATACCTTACTTTCATATATATCTCTAAAGTATGTCTCCTCGACGACTACCTCTTAACACCCCCTTTTCTGCTTCACACGATTGACACAAATGGCATGCGCTACATACATTCCTTGTTGTAAGAAAGGGGATTTTTGCATAGGTCATAGGTTCCCCCAGCCTGTTTCCACACCAATACACTTCTCCTTTTCCAATCTCCTTCTTCATACCCCCTCTTCCTCCTCTAATGCTCATCTCCCTTAATTTTAACTTCTTCAACGCATCCCCTTTAGCGTTTCCATTGCACATTTCACGTGTGATTACTAGTTTTAAACCTATCATTTGTATTTCCTTAATTTTTTCTAAGCCCTTTTCAACAAACCCATTATGCACATACCTTAACCATGACATTCCATCATATGACATTGGGTCAAGGCATTTCTTTGAAAAGCATTATGGTCTTCCATTAGATGACATTTGATCGAGGCATTTTTTGAAAAGTGTTGAAGACTTGTTAACAACGCCATTTTGTGTGTATCTTAAAATCATGACACTCTGAAGACTATGTTTCTTTGAGGCATTTTGTCAAATAGTCACATGCCTTATATGCTTTCACATTTTGCATACATTTCTACTAAGGCACTAAAGAACTAAAACAACTAACAAAAACGTGGATGTGCATACCTTGTGGATAGATGCACAAAGTTCAGTGGACAATTTTGTGGCCATTTTGGTCAAATTTCACAAATGGTGTACGACCTTTGTAAATCCCTTCACAAACTTATTTTGAATAGGTTTGAGCATTTACAGAGTAAAAGGATCCGTGTGTAATGTCCCCAAATGGATAATTTTACCCCAATTGGATTTTAGGCAAATCCCAAACCCCAAATGCGATTATAGAAATTATGACAAAAGATATAATGCAGATCTGAATTTTATAAGGAAATGGCGACTTGCATAAGGTAGGAAAATCACTTCAAACTGATGAAAAACCACTAAATATTTAGCTCAAACAACTCAACAAATATTGCAAAGGTGAAATCATAAAATAAATACCATATTTAGTCTTCCAAATAGGCCATATTTATTTTATAAAATATGTAGACAGACCCTCAAACACAGCTTGAAAATAACACTTCTTCAATACCAAAAATCGGAAAATAGTTGATTTGATTTCTAAAAATCATACTTATGGACATTTATGCAAATCAGCTCCAAAACAACTTCAAAACCTGACAAACCATCTCTCCAAGTGGGTCATTCCTCCTAGAAAAGGGCTGGAAATAAAGAGAAATCATAACCACAACTTCCCTCTTCAAACCCTTGTACAAATTTGCACTTTTTCACCTTTTATACCACTTTGGAAAATATTGAAAACATAACTAGCTCCATGATCTACAATTGAAACCCCAATGTGGAGAATCCTCTCAACTAGGAAAAGGGTTTTCATCCTTCTACTATATATCTCTTGGAGGGTTTTCATCCTAAAGAGAGTATTTCTAAAGGTTTTCATCCCTATAAATATTTTTGCAAAGCTATAAAGCTCAAATAAAATCATATGTATGTAAAATATATAAGTGTGCCCTCTTGAAGAAAGTCAACTTGCTTTTATAGAGGTAATGGGCCAAATAGCCACCCTTGACATCCAATAAGCTTTCAGCCCCTCATTTAATGTTTTTCTCCTTTGCTCCATCCCATAAGGAGGTCGCATTTTCTAGGGGAAAAATAGACTTTATAATGGGACTTTAGCTTTTCTAATTTTATTTTATTATTAAGTCTATAATAACTTAATATAAGTGCTTTTATAATATTTTCTTTTTTATTTGCACTTTATAATAAATTATTATGACTTAAGTTCCCCTTGTGCTCATCCCTTAGCTGTCAAGGAGACAAAATGGATGAAGGATCTTCGGCATGGATTATCTTAGGAAGTGGGACATTTGAGTCCTCCCTTCTCAAAATTTCTTGCCCTCAAGCAATTCCAAACTCATTTGTCTAAGTGTCACCCATAAGAGACAAAACATGTTGAAGTGATCCAAAATCCTAGCCCATGTTATCACAAGTGAGCTAGATCTTGCCACCATATACCATTCTTATGATGATCATATACACAAATTTGTATCAAAGGTATCACATACTTAAGATTGCATATTTCATCCTCTAATTCATCATTTTTCTCAAGAGGAAAACAAATCTGAATATGCAATAATATATATGACATTATCTCACTTGTTCCATACCTTGTGATGTCATCATGATCAACAATGGGTTGAATTCCTTCCATGCTCTTGGCTGCCATATCTTGAGGAATACCATTCCTCATAACTTGCAAAAAAAATTCCTTGCCTTGCACTCTAAACTTTAACTTTGCCTTATGATTATTTTGGAGAGCCGGTTTGTGGGGTTTTGAAGTTTTTTCAGAGCTGTTTTTACATTATTGTCCATAACTCTAATTTATAGAAATCAAATCAATTATTTTCCAAAAAAATGGTGTTGAATAAGTGTTATTTTCAACGTAAATAATTCCATATTTGAGACCCAAAAAGACAAGGGTGGCTATTTGGCCAAGTTCGTCTATAAAAGCAAGTTTACTTGTTTGTTGAAGGCAAGTTTTCTATTTTATATAAATCTGATTTTTGTCTGATCCTAAAGCTTTTACAAAATATTTATAAGGACGAAAACCTTTAGAAATAAACTCTTGGGGATGAAAACCCTCTAAGAGATCTAGTAGAAGGACGAAAACCCTTCTCCTAGTTGAGAGGATTATCTACACAAGGGTTTTCATTGTGCATAAAGGAGATAGCTGATTTTCCAATAGTCTTCCAACATATTTAAGGTCTAAAATTTGATTTGGACAAGGGTTTGGAGGAGAGGAATTGTTGTTACATCTCTTCTTTATTTTCAGCTTGCACTAGGTGGTGCAACTTGCATAGTGGACTGTTTGGAGGTTTTGGGGCTATTAAAACCATATTTGGATTGATATTATCATTTCATATTTTTAGTGTTTTGAATCAACCTTTTTGGAGAGGATTTTAGCTCCGAATTATCATATTTATAGGTGTGTCTAAAGGCAAGTATCTACAAAATTTTAATAAATTATTTCAGTCTCTTTTTGGGTCTCATGATACCATTATAATGTCCACAATAGACATATTTTCGCCCTCAAATGGAATAATACAAAATCGTAATAAAAATGTAAGATTCAACAATTATTTATCAAAACCCTTGAAATCTGAATGTGGAAAATGAACGACAACAAGTTGGAAATTATTGTTTTTATGACAACAATGCAAACAACCCAAAATTCCTTGCCAAAACCCTAGGATATTTGCCTATGGGTGTAAAATAGCCTCAAAACACCTTCAAAATTTATGAAATTAAATTTGTATCTAACCCTTGAATTATCAAATTTGAAAATACTTATATTTTTACAAAATACTGAAAATTTGATTTTTAGTTATAGAAAACAACCAAAACTTTAGAAATTCATAATTCGAAAATACCCAAAAAAATTGACAAATGATAGCTCAAATTGAAGATAAAATAACAAGCTTTCCAATGATACTAAAATATGAATTTTATAATGGGTGGAAGGTACCCAAAACAAGGTCAAAAACTAGAAATGTGTAGATGAAACCCTAGTTGTACTCGAAATCAACAACAACCATTCGCCCCTTTTGGAAAGCCCTTAAACAATCCTTAGAACTGATCACAACACCTCAAATTTGATTCTTCTTCAATTTGAACTTCAACAAAGACCTCTCATGCATAAAAACCCTTCAAATAACAACTAATATTCTCCTTCAAACCATTTCTCGATCTGTAAAATTACAACCTTCGGACAACATTTTGGAAAACACAAGAGAATCTTGAAATGCAATGGAAACCTCTCGAATGAAGCTCCTCTCAAAAGAAATAAGAGTTTTCATTCTTCTTCCCAAGCTTAAAGAGGGTTTGCATCCTTTAAAGCAAGACTACAAAATTTTTTTCATCATTTGGGGTATAAATCAAAGCATGCAAGCTTAGATCAAACTTTTGAATCGATAAGATGTGTTGGCGAGGAAATTTATCGGGTGGACAAACTTGTGGATTCCTTGCCAACGCTCTGGGAATCTAAGTCCCTCTACTTAACCGGTGCAGCTGCCATGTATGCATGCGCGAGAAGGCGTGGATTTCTATGGTGGCCTTTCACCGGGGATCCAATAAGGGCACTCCACTGACCCTACGGAAAATTCTTGTAGTTATCTACAAGGGGGAATTTTCTATGAAGGTGGGAAAGGGAGTGAGAAAAGAGGTAGGAGAACTAATGTTGCAGGTAGAAAATCAAATTATTGCATGCACTAGTTAGAAACTTCATCGCATGTGTACTAAATTTAGAGGAAACAACCCTACAAATGGCAATAAGACTAAATAACATTCGATGAACACAAAGTATCATGAAATCCCTCGGTCCAAAGAAAGCTAAAACTCCTTCTTCTTGTATTGATGCTTAAACGAGAAGTTGTACATAGTGGAGAAACGAGGAAATGGAAGAAAAATGGCTCTCTCCTTTGTTCTCTCAAAGTACAATATACTCTTGAGTTTACAAGATCAATCACCAACCCCTCACAATGGCTTGAAGAAGCCATTAAATAAAATCAATAAATAGTTACAATTTCTTCTTTGTTAGCAAAGAAACAATTTACAATCTTTTCAATCATTCACATCCGTTCGCATTCTTGATTCACGAAGAAATGCCAATGGCGGAAAAACCAAACTTTTCATAATGTGGCCGTTACACTCCTTTTGTAACTTTGAATTTGAACCGTTCATTTTTCCTTTGAAACTTTAAACCTGAGCCATCCACGTGGGAGAAATTTACTAGAGCAAAGGGCGTGGAGGATGCCTTTTACTTTTGTGACTTTATAGAGATTTGGCATTTTTTACATTTTTGGTCCGCCCTCCCACTTTTGATATAAGCCTCGACATGTGGCTTCACTTGAGTGGAGAAAGAGTCACAGTCACTTTTATAATTTTACCTTTTTTCAATGCAGGCTCAAAAACACAAATTACTCCGCAAGCCCACCTCCCTACTTTGACCTTCGATGCGGGCTTAATATTTGACTTTCTCCCTTATAGCATGATTGGGGCTGTGGGTCACTTTATGCCTTTTATCCCTTTTGGAAACAAGGCTCAAAAACTCAAAAGGCTCCAACGATCCGCCTCCCCGCTTTGACTTTCCAACGGCGGGCCCAAGATTTGACTTTTCTATTGTGTTTGGTGGGGTTGCGGGTTACTTTGTAACTTTAAGACCCTTTAATAAAAAAGGCTAAAATTCTCAAATCTCCCCAACAATCTGCCTCCCTGCTTTGACTCTTTTGATGGCAGGCTCAAGATTTGACTTTTTCCTTTAAGCCTGGTCGAGGCTGTGGGTCACTTTTTATATTTAAGCCCCTTTAATGAAAAAGGCTCAAATTCTCAAATCTCCTCGATGATCCGCCTCTAATTAGATATGTCCACGTACCCATGGATAATGGAGCCAAATTTTGTTGGGGAAGAAAATGCCTGCCATGCACAACTGTGGAAAAAAATAGAGAAGAAGAAAACTCCATCATTTTGCACTCAATTTTCAAATTTCTTTCTTGAACCGAGGGATTGAAAACAATACAAGGTTCAACGATCCATGGCCATATAAAGATTAACAATTCCATTCAAATGAGGACAACAATAGAATTTTCATGGGTCCAGACAGGAAAATGGAACATTTATCAAAACATGCAGACTAGATAGTTTAAACAACTTCAAAGCATGAATTTCTCTATCTTTTCAGACTTCCAACTTTACTTGAACACCTCTGGAGGGCGTGAGCTCTAAATCTTTGAATTTGACTTAGAAAATGAGGGGGATTTTGGGCAACAAAACGGCTCTAGCTTGGGGACATGACATGGACTGAGCATAGTGAAGACATGACATGGGAATCCAAAATCTCAATCTCTAGACCACCGTAATTCGTTGACCAAGGTGCTTTATCCATTGGGCCTTGCGAGTCATGTATAACTTTGAGAAAGAAAGATCGGAAGAAGGAAATGCACAAACACACAATAGAAGGGGAAACAAAACCACACAATGGAAAGGGAAACACACCAAACAATCACCTATAGTACAAGGTGGGGGGGGACAAACCACTTTCACTGATGATATAATTTCAAGTATTGCCCGTGAGGCAATTCCAGTGGTGTTCCATCCAAATATGAGAGGAGAAAATCATTCTCACCACAAGCTTCACAAATATGGAATGGGCCAAGCCATAATGAATCGAATTTTCCATGGTTGCCTTTTGGTTCTCTTCTCTTATCCCATAGCAGGATGAAGTCTCCAACTTTGAATTCTCTTGCCTTGGCCTTCTTATAAAAATATTCGTTACTTTTAATTAGTGCTCTTTAATGTGATCCACCACTTGAGTCTACTTTCTTCCAGCTTCTCAAGGAAGAGGATCCTCTTGTCAAATGGAATCCTTGTGACGACCATCTTCTATTGCTTGTAGAGCAGTTTGAGAGTTGGCATCTCGATCGTGAGAGGAATTTCTGCTTCGACTCCATACAACAGTTGGAATGGTGACATACCTATTGCCTTCTTGGGAGTGATCCTATCCACCCACAATGCATCGTACAACCTTTTGTGCCAATTCCTTTGATTCTCATTTACAAGATTACGGACAATGGTCACAATGTTCTTGTTGCTTGATTCAGCATGTCTGTTTCCTTTTGGATAGTAATCAGAAGAATGAGATAGGGAGATTCCATAGCTATAGAAAAACTCAAGCAGCTCTCTTGAAGAGAAATAGGTAGCATTATCTCTGCTACATCTTACGTGGCACTCAAATGCAGGACTATGATATTCTCCTTGATGAAGTTACATATTGTTTCAATGTTGGCTTGTTTGGTCGGAATGGCTTCCACCCATTTGGTGAAGTAGTCTATTGTTGTGAGTACATAGGTGTTCCCCATGCTTGAGTGAGGGTTCAAAACACCAATGAAGTCCATCCCCCACTGTTTAAATGGTTCTTCAATAACCACAAGCCTGAGTGGTAATGCAACGAGTTGTGGTCTTCCAACAAACTGTTGGCATGCTTTGCATTTAGAAACCCAATCTTGAGTGTCTACAAAGATGGTGGGCTAATAATACCTTCCTCGGAGGATCTTGTGTGCAGTGACCCTTACTAAAAATGTCCACCACATGCTTGGTCATGGTATGCTTTAAGAAACTTTTCTTTTTGCTCTTTATCTACGCACCTAAGGAAATAACCATCCAAGCCTCTTTTGTAAAGTGCATGATTCCAAATTACAAATTTAGCTACCTTCAGCTTGAGTGTTCTCCTTTACTTGTAATCAAGATGGGAGGGCATTCTCCAAAAGTCGGGTAATAGGCAATATCAACATACCACTCATTAGTAGTGGTGACAAAGAGAACCTATGGGTTGTCTTCTAGAACAAGTTGAGCAAGCACAATTTTCTTTGCCATGTTGAACTTTGAGTGTTTCATCTTCAGCAATCAACTTACACAAGCCATTTCCCCTTACCAGATTGGAGGGTTGAATCTCCAAGTCATATTCTTGAGTCTTTGCAATCCAATTTCCTCTTTTAGCTCCAGGATCCTGCTGTGTCAAGATGGACTTGATTGCACTACCGGGGACCATCACCACCATATGGGAATTGAGGATGTAAAACTTGAAGTTTTTATAGCCTTGACCACTGCATAGGCATGTTTCTACAATTGGTTGTATTTTAGCTCATGCTTTTTCAAAGGACAACTCATGAAAGCAATAGGTTCTTCCACGCCTTCATCATTTTTCTGAACGAGAATGACAGAGAGTGTATGTTCTGATGCATAACAATACATGATGAATTCTTTGTTAAAATCTAGAGATACAAGAGTCGGAGCCTTAGCAATGGATTTCTTGATCTCTTCGAATGTTGCCTTCCCTTCATTGTTCCATTTGAAGTTTGCTTGTGGTTTCATCATGGAAGTGATGTGCTTCGTCAACTCAACAAACTCAGGCACAAAACGACGAAGAAAGTTCACCTTTCAAAGAATGAATGAACTCCTTTCTTGCTTGTGGGCAGGGCTAATGCTTGAATGGATCTAATCCTCTCAGGATCAATGTTTGCTCCATGTTTGTTCAGCCCAATAACTTCCTTCCAGTGACTCCAAAAATGCACTTTTTTGATTTAGTGATATGCCATGTTTCCTACACCTTGCAGTCCCCTGCTCCAGTGATAGATATGATCTCCCTCTTTTTTTGAAAATACTATGAGATCATCAAGATATATAACAATGCAATGCTTCAAATATTTGAAGGCCAAATCCACCACCCTTTGGAATGTAACTCCCGCATTGATTAGGCCAAAAGGCATTTTGTTGTAGGTAAAAGTGTCCCAAGGTGTTGTAAAGGTTGTCTTGGTGCGGTCCTCCTCTGCCACTTTGATTTGATTATATCCTAAGAATCCATCCAAGTAATGAAAGCATTTCAGATCCAAAGACTACTTGCAAGATATAATCCATAATAGGAAGAGGATAATTGTCCCTTAGTGATGTCTCGTTCGGAGTTGTGAAAATATACACATATCCTTATTTCACCATTCTTCTTTCGCAGTGGCACAATGTTAGCTACCCACATTGAATGGTGGATGGGAAAGATGATCCTTACATTAAGCATCTTCGTTACCTCCTCCTTGATGGTATCAACAATCTTTGGGTTGTACGACCTTTGTTTATGCCTGAAGGGCTTAACACCTTGCTTCAAAGGAATTGAGTGATGCATTTCTTTTGGTTGGAAGGATTTGAGTTCATCATAAGAGTAGGCCAAGACATCTAAGTATTTATTGAGTAAAGCAACAAACCTTATTTTTTCTTCAGGTGAGAAACATTTTCCAATATTGACCATCCTTGGCTCCTTCAGGGTACCAATGTTTTCTTTATCAAAATTAGCTGGGCACCAAGAAGATTGCTTTTCTTTCTCTTGAATGAATCTATCATGTTTGTCAAAGAGGTCTTCTAAAGAGACTAGGCCTTTGGGAATTTTGTTCCCTTTCAATTTGATTACTCCCTCATCATCAATCCCTTCAATTCCTTCTTTCTCTTCTTTGGGGACTGCTTCTCGGTGTGGATTTTCACCTCCTTCGAAGAAGAGATTATTGAAATTATCCCTTTGCTCTAAAAAGGCTAGAATTTGGTTATCATCATTGAAGACTTGCCAATGATTTGCATTGTCTGGTACACTAGGCATGAATACCATTTCAATGGTCACTTTGTCTTTACCAAAAGAAGGATGAGGTGTCACTAGGGAAGTTGACACTGTAAGAGAATCAACATTTTCATTATGTTCCCTTGGAATAGCTTCAATGGAAAATGCATCAAAAGATTCAATGCAATCCCACACTCTGTTTCTGTAATGCCAAAGTCTTGGATTCTTCACCTGATATTATTGGTGGACCTACTTTACTACAACCTCTGCATCACCTCGGCATCTCAGTTTCTTGATTCCCATGTCCTCTGCTACACTCATGCCTAAGAGTAGTGCTTCATACTCTGTAGTGTTATTTGTATTATCAAATTGCAGCTTGTAGGCAAATGGGTACAACTCATTGGAAGGAGAGTACAATACTACACCAGCTCCCGATCTTGCACTGGAATGACTACCATCAAATTCCATTGTTAAAATTTGATCTTCCTCTTCCTCCATGAGAAGTGGCAAGTTCTCCTCTTTTTTGATGTGAGGAAGTAGTTTCCTAGCCCATAATCTTGAAAGAGAATGTTTGCTTTCGGATCATCAGACTTTCGTACTATGAACTTCATCTTTCTTACTGGTAACAACTTCTTCATCTTACCTTTTACTGGGATAGCTACAGATGACCAATCCATTTTTATTTCTCCACCCAGGTCTCTGCAAAAACCCCTACTCAATAGCATACCAAAAGATGTTGGGATGTCTGCTACTAGTATGGTTAGGAGCACCTTCTTGTCTGGAAAATCAGCTAGTGCTACATGTGCATCTTTGATTCTTCCTACCAATGGCACTTGTTTGGATTCCATTGAGTAACAAGTGTCATTTACCCAGTCAAGGTGAGGCCTAGAGAATTTGCAACTTTGACTGGCATCACATTGTCTGAGGCTCTGGAATCTATGATACAATTATTTAGTGGAAGCCTTTAATGAGGAGTGATAGGTAGAAAGGTTCAACCTTGTTAGTTTTGGAGGCACTGAGGGCTAACATGTTTTGGGAAGGTGGTGTGGATGGTGTGGGTAGTAAGCCTTTAGAATTAGGACTCGAGGATATAGGGTTACCACCATGAACTGTATTAATGAACCTGTCAAACTGGGTAGGGTGTGTTTGTAGGTATTCTATTTCTAAGAGCTGGACTTTGGTTTTGCTTGTATGTTGCACAAAGTCAAGTGGGGTTATGGTGAGTGAGGAAGAGGTTATGGAAACAGAGGAAGATTTAAATGGTAGAGGATTTTCTACTTTGGGTGTTGAATTCTCATTTTCAGGTGTAGCTTTTGATTTAACCTTAGATGTATTTAAAGGAGAATTGTTCTTAACAATTTTTGAGTGGGAGAAGAATTAGATGATTTAATTGGCATAGTAGCATGATCCCTGACAACCACTGAGTCTGGTTTTTCTTTGGATGACTCCATAGAAGGTGGTAATGGTGATCCTCTGCTAATGATTTTATTTTGTGTGACCTCTGGAGGAGAATCTTCTTTATTCTTCTTATCCTTTACCGCAAGCATTGAGGATGAAGCACCTTTCCTAGGTTATGCATGAGTGAAAACAACACACGAGAAACTTGGAGCTTCTTCATCATCCTCATCTTCATCATCAACATACTCAATTAGGCCATTGTGCATATCAACTTCAATGACCTCAAGATAGTTTTCATAGTCTTCCATATTTTCTTCTTTAGTTTCATCAATTTATGCTTCCTCCTATGGCTCTTTGGTGTCATAGATGACATTGATTGGTGGTGCTTCAAGGGCAAGCTGACGAGGAGGTGGAGAAATCCTTGGCTTATCTGGAGGGTTTGGTTTCCTTGAAGCATTCTCGCATTGTGATCTAAGATGGCTGCTTTTCAAGGCAACTAAGTCATTTGCCATTTTTTGGAACATTGGATCTGTGGTGACAGAACTTAAATTCTGACTCTTTTGCTTCTCATTTGGGCATTTCACTTTATTAGACAAGATTACATCGTCATCTGTTTCTATTGCATGGTCTTGAGCTTCCCTTAATGTTCTTGGTTGGGTTCTTCTAAGGAATAAACCTACTTTTGATGGCAAGGCACTGATGAAGAATCTCTTTAAATTATTTTCAGAAGGCACCATATCTTCAAGGATTCTTCTTATCACTCTGTCGTATCTTGCTAAGAAGTCTCTCATTGACTCAGAGGTTTATTTTTTCATTTGTACTAATTAGACCAAGAGATCTTGGCAATCTTCCGTGGTCTTGAACCTATGTTTGAATGCACTTATTATATCTTCCCAATAGGTGACAGACCTCGGGGTAGCATGTAGAACCATTCGATTGCATTTTCTTAAAGCGACTCCACAAAGAGTCAGACTGACACATCTTCATCCTCAACACCCAACACACCACAAGCGGTGATAAATGCTACTACATGCTCTTCAAGGAGTTGAGAACCATCCCCTCTAAATTTTGGGAAGTTTTTTCTTAGCCTCTCGGTAGCTCATGGAGTGGTTGAGCAAGAGCCAGTGGACCGATGTTTCCTCCCCATGGTACATTAGGCCTACGGGCCTCATGATCACGTTCACGCTCATGATCCCCCATTCTATTTTTGTTTCTATCTTCCAACCTTGCTAAGGTTGTGGCTTCTACTACTGCTCTTTTGTCTACCTCGGCTTGAAGTCTCTCGATTTCTTGAGTTGAGCTCTTATTTCTTCATCGGCTATTGCTTCTCTTTCTCTAGCTTCTTCTTCGGTCTCTACGTCGATGAAATCTTCAAGGTTGTTTTTAATGTATGGAATTTCACCATCCAAAGGATTGGCAACACTCAGGTTTCCAACATGGCTGGTTCCTTGAAAAGGAGGCCTCTGGATTCCGAGTAGCTCTTGTCTTCTTTGAAGTTCCTCAAAAATGGGATCAGTTTGTCCTCTTTGTCTCCGTTCTTGGTGTATCTTCTATCTGCTAGCTTGAAATATATGCTCTTCTTTGCGGTGTTGGAATTTGTCTTTACCTCTCCAATTTAATACCGTGTTCTTCTTTAAGGTATGGAATTCTTGTGGCAATGAAGTAGTGGTTGGCACTTTGTCTATTATGCTAGATAGCTTCCCTCAAATCTGAAGCAACATCTTCTTGGATGTGGAAGAGCAATTCAAGTCTTTCAATAGGAGGGTTTCCCGAAATAGCCATGATTTGAATCCATGTGGCTCATATAGCCATTCAAATTCCAAAAAAATTCTCTTTTTGAATTTTTAATTTTTTGACCTTGCGGTCGCATTCAGGTGTAGATGTTGCTAAATTTGCCCCACGGTGGGTGCCAAAAACTGTTGGCGAGGAAATTTGTCAGGTGGAAAAACTTGTGGATTCCTTGCCAACACTTTGGGAATCTAAGTCCCTCTACTTAACCGGTGCAACTTTCATGTATGCATGTGTGAGAAAGCGTGGATTTCATGTATCCAACAAGGGCACTCCACGACCTGCGGAAAATTCTTGCAATTATCTACAAGGGGGGAATTTTCTATGAAGGTGGGAAAGGGAGTGAGAAAAGAGGTAGGAGAACTAATGTTGCAGGTAGAAAATCATATTCCTGCATGCACTAGTTAGAAACTTCATCACATGCACTAAATTTAGAGGAAACAACCCTGCAAATGGAAACAAGACCAAATAGAATTTGATGAACACAAAGTATCATGAAATCCCTCAATCAAAGAAAGCTAGAAACTCCTTCTTCTTGTATTGATGCTTAAACAGAAGTTGTACATAGTGGAGAAATGAAGAAAATTGAGAAAGGGGGAAATGGAAGAAAATGGCTCTCTCCTTTGTTCTCTCAAAGTATAATATACTCTTGAGTTTACAAGATCAATCACCAACCCCTCACAATGGCATGAAGAATCCATTAAATAAAATCAAGAAACGATTCAACTTCTTCTTTGTTAACAAGAAACAGCTTTATAATCTTTGCAATCATTTGCGTCCCGTTCGATTCTTGATTCACGAAGAAATGCCAATGGCGAGAAAAACCGAGACTTTTCATAATGCGGCTATTACACTCATTTCGTAACTTTGAATTTGAACCATTCATCTTGCCTTTGAAACTTTAAACCTGAGTTGTCCATGTGGGAGAAATTTACTGGAATGGGCGTGAAGGATGCCTTTTACATTTTGTGACTTTATAGATATTTAGCATTTTTTACATTTTTGGTCCACCCTCCCACTTTTGACATAAGCCCGACATGTGGCTTCACCGAGTGGAGATAGAGTCACGAGTCACTTTTATAATTTTACCTTTTTTCAATGCAGGCTCAAAAACACAAATTGCTCTGCAAGCCCGCCTCCTTGCTTTTACCTTCGATGTGGGCTTAATATTTGACTTTCTCCTTTATAGCATGATCAGGTCTATGGGTCACTTTATGCCTTTTATCCCTTTTGGAAACAAGGATCAAAAACTCAAAAGGCTCTCAAGATCTACCTCCCCGCTTTGACTTTCCAATGGCAGGCCCAAGATTTGACTTTTTCTTGTGTTTGGCGGGGGTTGCAGGTCACTTTTTAACTTTAAGCCCCTTTAATGAAAAAGGCTAAAATTCTCAAATCGCCCGACGATCTGCCTCTAATTAGATATGTCCACATACTCGTGGATAATGGAGCCAAAATTTGACGGGGAAGAAAATGCCGCCATTCACGATCATGTGGAAAAAGCAGAGAAGAAGAAAACTCCATCATTTCACGCCCGATTTTCAAATTTCTTTAGTGAACCAAGGGATTGAAAACAATAAAAGGTTCAATGATCCATGACCATAGAAAGATTGACAATTTCATTCGAATGAGGACGATAATAGAATTTTCACGGGTCCGATAAAAAAATGGAACATTTGTCAAAACATGCAGATTGGATAGTTTAAACAACTTCAAAGCATGAATTTCTATATCTTTTCAAACTTCCAACTTTACTTGAACACCTCTAGAGGCGTGACCTCAAAATATTCAAATTCGACATAGAAAATGAGTGGGGGATTTTGAGGGCGACAACAAGATGGCAAAAATATCCTCTCTTATGCATGACAATCTTCTTTTATAAGTTGTCTTGACCTTTTACCACCCAAAACAATCAATCAACTTCTCTTTCCCCACATTTAATATTTTCCTGTCTTTTCCTTCTCCACATGGGTAACATTTTCCTTAGGGAAAATATAATATATATATTTTTATTATTGGTAAATAGTTTTTTGAAAGGGACTATACCCTTGAGTACAAAAGATGGCCTAGGAGCCAGAATAGGAATGTGAACCAGAGAGAAAAGGATCAGAATCCAAATGTGACAATGAATCTCGAAGTAGCCCAAAAACAGCTACCCAAACGAGACAAAACAACAAAAATACTGCAAAAAAGTAGTAGAGAGACCACAAAAAAATAGCATAAAAACATACAAGAACAGCAAAAGCATCTACAACTACTTTTTGGCAGCTTTGTCAATGTTGGTCTTGATATTCTTCTAGGAGTGGAACATACCCAAAGTTGTCATGTGGGCAGCATCAGTATTATCCAGCTACTCAATGGTCCTTTTGCTTTCCTTTTCGTTACCCCAAAGTGTAGCTGGAACACCGCTGAGGTTGGAGACACTTTTGACATGTTGCTCAATGAACTCCTCAATCGCCCTAAAGATGGCCATGTTGTAATCATGTCGAGTTTTGGCCTTCCCTAAACGGGAGTCTAAGGAGTTCAGCTTCTTGTAGATATCATCAATCTGGCTGCTATCAATATCCCCCTCCTCCTCCTTTTTTCTCTTGCCTTTCTATTTAGCCAAGTTCTTAACCTCATCCTTCAGCAGTTTCATATCATCCTCTAAGGCATCCAAATCTAAGGGAAAATATAATATATTAAAGTGACTTTCTTTTTCTAATTTTATGTTATCGCTTTATATTTTCTTTTCTTTTATTTTTCCCTTTGTCATTAATAAATTAATAAAGTGCTTATAATAATATTTTACGATACAATTTATGATTAATTTATTATGAATAATTTTCCCTTTTATTCCTCTCTTAACCATCGGGAAACAAAATTAGGTGAGGGTCTTTGGCCGAGAAGGGGATATTGCAATCCTCCCTTCCCCTAATTGCTTGCCCTCTAGAATTATAACTCTTACGCCCAAGTGTCATATGCAACAAATAGAACATGTTGTAATGCTCCAAGAGTCTAGATCCCGTACTTGTCAAATGAGAGAGCTCTTGCCAAAGTATGTAGCTCTCATAGTGCCCACACTCATGAATTTGGAACAAGGGATCCACATGCTCCATATTACAATTTGTGTTACCATTCTTATCATGAGAAAAACAAATCTGAATTGGTTTTCTATGCAACAATAAATATGACATATGATCATTCCTTTCATACCTTGGTGTATCCTTGAGATCTTCATTTCCTTTTTCCTTCATGACATCTTGGCTTTGTCAGAATGCATAGTATCTATGTGCTCCACATAAAGTAGCTAGTGTTCCATCCATGGGAACCTTTTCCTCTTCCTTTGTTTTCTCTTCAACTTCTTCGGATCAGCATTCTCTTCTTCTTCTTCTTCTTCTTCTTCTTCTTCTTCTTCTGGAACTACCTCAATATAATGGGTTGCCCCTTGCTGCCCAAAATTTGGTGCTTTTTGCTCACTATTTGAAGTAGTTTTTGGTTGTCCAAAAGACCCTTTTGGCTGCCCCAAAGGTGCTGACCTTTGTTGTCCATAAGGTGCAGTCCTAATACCTTCTCCGGATGCATCATATTTAACCACAAGAGGAATTGAAAAATCTGGGACAGCAGTACAGTATGAACTCATTACCTTTTTGTCAATTGCTTGTTGTATGTCTCTTCTTGGTTGCTCTCGTTGAACTCTTCTATTCCTTCCCGTGTCTTTGTTATTCTTCAACTCGCAGAAATTGTTGAAAGACAACATATCTCTCACCTTGGAATTGAGTGTTGCATACTCTTTACCCCATGTTTCCATGTCATCAACCTCATTTGGAATTTCTTCCTCAACTAGTTGTTCCTCTCTTTGGAGAAACTTAGCTTTGAAAATCTGATGTGGAGGCTTGGTGGATGTTCTAACTAGTCCAATAGAGCTTCCTTCACCATTGTTGGTTGCTCCTTGATTTGTAGATATATTGTTCCCTTGTATAGACCGATTCAAATCAGCAATAGCTCCTATAATAGAGTCTCTTATATCCCTCTTATATCCTAACCAATAATTTTTTAATTCTTTGTTACCTCTAGTGAATATTCCATTCGAGATAGCTCCTCTTATGTTCTTCCATAGCCAACTTCTTTACCTTCGATCTAATTTTGTTCTCTTCATAGGTTGGGAGAATACATTGCTCTAACACCACTATAATGTCTCCAATGGAAATATTGTCACCCTCAAACGGAATAGTGACAAATCCCAATCAAAAATTCAAGATTCAACAATTAATTTTTCAAGACCCTTGAAATCTAAATGTGGAAAATGAATGATAAAGCAAGTGGAAATTATTGTTTTTATGACAACAATGCAAACAACCCAAAGTTCCTTACCAAAACCCTAGAAGATTTACCTATGGGTGTAAAATAGCCTAAAAAAACCTTCAAAATTTCTCAAATTAAATTTATAGCTAGCCTTTGAATTATCAAATTTGAAAATACTTATATTTTTTCCAAATCTTGAAAATCTGATCTTTAATTACAAAAAAAGGCCAAAACTTTAAAAATTCTAACTTAGAAAATACCCAATATTTTTTTACAAATGATAGCTCAAATTGAAGATAAAATCACAAGCTTTCCAATGATACCAAAATCAGAATTTTTCAATGGGTGGAAGGCACCCAAAACAGGGCCAAGAATTTAAAAATGTGTAGATGAAACCCTAGTTGTACTTGAAATCAACAACAACCATTCGCCCCTCTTGGAAATCCCTCAAACAAGCCTCAGAACTGATCACAACACCTCAGATCTGATTCTCCTTTAGTTTGACCTTCAACAAAGACCTCTCATGCAGAAAAACCCTTCAAACAACAACCAATATTCTCCTTCAAACCCTTGCTTAGATCTACAAAATTACAACCTTCAAACACTGTTGGAAAACACAATAGAATCTTGAAATGCAATGGAAACCTCTGAATAAAGCTCCCTCTCAAAAGAAAGAAGAGTTTTCATTCTTCTTCCTAAGCTTAAAGAGGGTTTTCGTCCTCTCAAGCAAGACTACAAAGGGTTTTCATCCTTTGGAGTATAAATCAAAGGATGCAAGCTTAGACCAAAATTCTGAATTGATAAGATGTCAAAAGATATCCTCTCCTATGCATGGCAACCTGCTTTTATAAGTTGTCTTAGCCTTTTTGCCACCCAAAACAACCAATCAACTTCTCTTTCCCCGCATTTAATATTTTCCTTTTTGTTTTCCTTCTCCACATGGGTCGCATTTTCCTTAGGGAAAATATAATATATTAAAGTGGCTTTCTTTTTCTAATTTTATTTTAGCACTTTATCTTTTCTTTAATTTTATTTTTTCCCTTTTCATTAATAAATTAATAAATTTATTATAATCTACTCTGAGTGTTGTCACGGTGAAATATACTCTCTGACAACATCTCCGGACTCTGGTCACTTGCTAATGCCTATAGTGTTATGGATAGTTAGGGTAGGAAAAGAAAGGTGATTCCTGACGGTTTCGACTTGGCATCTCTAGCTGATAACATAGATGCTCTGGCTAAGGAATGGGCTAAGGTGTTAGAGGGGCTTGAAAAAACTTATAAATGATTGGGGAGGGGTGTTTTGTTTTTTCATTGTCTCTGTTGTTTTTGGTTGTTAGTTTCTTCATTGTTATTAGTTCCTCTATGTTTTTGTTGTTGTTGTTTCTCTACTTTAGCTCCTGGGGAGCTCTTATTATTATGATTTGTTTTATCATCGTTTTTTTATGGTGTGGTAATGTATTAATCTACTCTCATGGAGAGATGACTGTGTATGGGGTAGGGCCCCCTCAACCCTTTTTTACCTCTAATCAAAAATAAAAATAAAGTGCTTATAATAATATTTTATGATGCGCTTTATGATTAATTTATTATGACTAAGTTTCCCTTGTATTCTTCCCTTAGCCGTCAGGAAACAAAATTGGGCTAAGGGTCTTCGACGGAGAAGGGGATATTACAAAGTATGCCCTTTTTGGTTTAATTTTAAGAACCAAAACCATTTAAACAAGGCATACACCCTTTACACTATAAAGGATGTACACCCTTTGTAGTCTTATTTTTATAAAAAAATAGCTCGAATGTTAAGTTTTCATAGTTAAGCGACTTATAAAACAAGGATTTAGAGCTACAAATAATAACATGTGTTGCCTTTGGAGAGTTTTTTTCCCCATCTCACTTCATCTTGCACGTGCGACAACTCAAGTCGATTCAATCATTTTAGTTTGTTAATTGGTTGTTTTATATAAATTAGGGTTAAAATAGAAAAAAACTTTTTAATAATTGTATCTTTGATGGAGGCATTGTTTAGAGAAAATGTGGGGGTGGAAATGTAGAAAATATTGATAATCCACAACAAAACCCCGAAAACCCTAAAAATATGAAAGAGGCTCGTAGAAATGAAAAAGAAGAATTATTTCAATAATATAATGCAAATCTACAATAATTAGAAATAACTATTAAGAGTTTGTGTGATTCTTAGACAAACACTACACACAATACACTTGTAAATATGTTAGAGAGTGTTTGCAATGAAATAAATAATGTTTTGGGGCAATTTGATGCAACACAAACTGAAAGGGGGTAGTATCGAAACAATATTATTGTGACAATTGTCACATAATGCCATAAAAGGCATGAAGATATCAAAATGAGAAAAAAATAAATGTTTTGTTCCATAAGCTTGGAAGCAATCATCCATCATCAATGAGTTGGAAACATATTAACATTGATGATATATCAACAAAGAAATTAAAAACAACTTTTAAGATAGGTGGTAGGTGGTGGTGTTTATGAGATTTCATGCAACAATAATGAGGTTTCATTGTAATTTTTGATAATTTTATATTGTGAATACGTGTTTAAAAAGAAGCTAACTTATTATGACTTTAAGGCATCTCAAGGAAGGGGAAGTGGGTTCTCTTATGATATACCTAGTGCAAAGTAAGATCAAAATGCCTAAAATTCCCCCAAGAGGTAAGAAGGAAAAAGCGCACGTTGTCATCCCTAATGACATTCATTGCAATGCACATAAGGAAACATTTTATAAACTTGCCCATTTGATATATACATTGATTAACCATGGGAGGCATATAGTGGGTATGTAAGGTTCTCAAACTATAAGAGTTACAGTGTCGGTGTGTTTCGTAGTGCCCCTCACAAGTTTGATGTGTTAGGTGGCGGTGCATCTAATAGTTTAGGTGGTGGCATATGTAGTGGTGACATTACAATTTTTGTGCATTATTGTACATCGCGAGGATGATGTGTGTTGGACCATCTATACAAATTACATATATGGGGATTGCATGCTAGTTTATAGATCTCAATAATACCACTTTGCATGGGACTCTAAACAACACTCTATGCCATCTATAGTTACTCCACCTTACGAGGACACTACATAGAGAGAGTGTAGGAAATCCATGTATTATGTCCAGAGTTATTAGAGTGGTTGAGGGCAACACTAAGTGAGATACGAGGACATAACTATTTTTATTACTTATTCACAAAGGTAAGTAATCATAATTTTGTTGTAGATGTAATAATAAATTTACCTTTACATGTTTACAAGTAATTGATTCACAATAATCACTTCTTTTTTTGTTTTCATATAGTTGATGGTGAAATCCATGACTATCGCACCTAGATTATGTTTTGTTGTTTTAACAACTATTAACATTACGAGATACATGTATGGAGGTACATTTTCGAATCAATTTTAGTGTTATTGGGGGATTCTAGTGTCTTGATTGATTATATTGGAATTTCTCTTACTAGTCACTATAGGTATTTACACCCTAATTAAATCTATGGTATGGAAAGCACACAATGATAAATAGGATGTGAGGGTTTGTAACAAGGGATTATTTTGATCTAATTAATTTGGATTCAACTATTAATAACTGAGAATAATGCATTAATACTCACAAAGATTGATAAAACGATAAACAATCACTCAAATTCATAAGGGGAGAAGGAGACTTAGCTATATAGGTTAGAACAAAGAGGATCCAGATGTGCAAACAGGTGGAAAAGGCACTGATAGAGACTTGATATACATTTTTTCATTGTGAAACTGGAAAAAACGTAGGGGTGGGATTATATAACAAGTGTACGGCCCAGACTAGAACTATCTGATCGACCTATGGTTGTATGAGCTTAGACCCTTTTATACTTGGGATTTACAATCTCTTATGTGCTTCACTTTCCTAGAAATGACCTTTGTTATATGTTGTTCTTGCTCACACAACCTCGGGATGACCTATAATCACCTATAGTACCCTTTATCAATGAATCATTAACAAACCAAAAGGATAAATCATGTGTGTGTTGTGAGGTTGGACTATCCTTAGCGAGTTAAACCTAACTTCACGAACCAATCCAAGTGGTTTGTAACATTCCCTTGTGTGGGATCAAGCCTCATGTAATTCTCTTGGGTGTTTGTGCAAGTAGGTGTGATCTAGTTAACCCCCTATGGGTTCCCTAATGTCTCTTAACATAAAAATAATGGACTAAATATATAGTATATAATGTATACAACACAAGTAATAATATGATTTGGTGTACCTCAACTATGTGACCTAACCCTTTATTCCTTGAAAACCATTTGACAACCCTTGTGTTTCTTTAGATGTTCTTGTGGATCTTCCTTACCATTGAAAACAAGAATTTTAGGTGAAACAAAATCGGGTTGAAGATGATAAGATGCAACCTCATGTGTGAGAGGATTATGCAGAAGAAGAGAGGAATCCATAAAAGAAGAGGAGGTAGTGGTACCTTATTATAATTGAAGAACTTGGGCTTGCAGGACTTTAAGGCATGGGTGCCAGAAGAAGAATTAGGTTGAATACGAGAGATAAGAGGAGACAAAATGAGTAGTAAACATAGGAATTGAGACATTGAGACTAGATTCCCCCATGGAGGTGGGGGGAGAATAAGTTGAAATGGAAGATGTAGTGATATAGGAAGACACTAATATTTGAAGCATGCTCCTATGAGAAGCCCTAGTACCGGTGAGTTTGGAAGCTAAGAGGATGGCAATGATTGCATATACATGATTGTTGATTAATCAAACTCGGCACTTAGTGAAGGAAATACAGAAGGTTCACGCAAGAGAACAAAGCATATTCAAAGGCACGAGAGCATCAGAGTGATCGCGCATAGAATAGAGACAGATTCGGGACTTAGCCATTTTCATGATGAGGATCTATTTTTGGAAATAGCGTGCAAAGCACTCAAACCGATTGGAGACTTGCGTGACACACATTGGCTATTTTTGGATGATCAGCTACGAAGCGTTTTGCATGGATGCAGGCTAAAGATAGAATGGTGAACTGATAGTTGACTAAGAGAGATCTATTGTTAGCATTCTTACATGTAAGCCTATTTTTGTAATGGCATGTGGCTAATAATAGCATGCAACCTATTTTGGGATTAGATAAGCGGTGAAGGGAAAGTCCCCACCCTTATAAATATGTAGTGAACTATGTAGTAGATATATATAGAGAGAGATAATAGATATATGTGTGAGAACTTAGGTATAGTGAGCTTATGCTAGATCTGTTACGTGCATGAGCGTATACTTCTATTATTGTAACAAAGCTTATGTGTATTTATTGCGATTAATATAATGGAGATTATGGACTGAAACAAGGTGTTCTCATGGTTATAATTTAGTATTGCATGCTTGATTCCATTATGGTTATCTGTTAAATTTTGTTATGTTCTAGATGTAGACCTAAATATGTAATGTTTTGTTAGGTTGTGGAGATAAATATCTTCACTGGAGCATGTATTAAAAAGTGACTGGAAAACACAAGAAACCATCATTGGTTAGGAGAGACCGGCATCGGTAACTATGACTGCATCGGTTTGGAAAGGAGGAACCGAGCAATGTTAAGGCTAATCGACATCGAGATACATGTGCGGGAGTGTTTTAATTAACTCTCGGGAATTAGATCTATTTTTAGCATTAAAGTATATCTATTGATTGTAATTACATGGCTAAGTGCCCTAAGTTTATATACACCTATATAAGCATGAAAGCTAGGGTTTAGAAGTAGAATTAAGAGAAGGATTGAATTAGATCCTTGATTCTCCTAGATTGAGAGGATGAAGAAGAAGAAGAAAAATAAAGAACAGAGTTACATGAAGACAAAGTCTCCATGGAGAGGAGCTAGATAGAAGGAAATAACAGGTACATCTGAATGGTGAGAAGAGGGTAACGTCTTCTACTGTATTTTCTTTGTATAGTTATTGTCTCATTGTAATAGCTTGCATAGTATGTAAAGCACATAGAGTTTCTTCTTGTAGATCCACATGTTGGTGAGATCTTGTATTATAGATCCATGTAGATCTAGTCTTGTATTGTAGATCCATGAGATCATATTGTATTGTTGATCCATGTAGATCTAGATATTGTAGAGGAGGTTGTCTTCATGTTTGCACAGGTTATGCAATGATGGAGAGACATACTTACTTCTTGGTGCACAATTATAGTTGCACATATGGTAGACCCATGTGAGAGGTCTTGTTGCAAATCCATAGAGAACTTGGTAGTAGTTCAGAGATGTAGTAGTTTTTGGTTATGTGAGATCTGCTGGTGGTGTTTGGAGGCACGGTTGTAGTGAACTCATGGAGATCCATTTAGAGATCTGGGGAGAGGAGATACTCTTAGAGAGATGCATTGTACCCTCATATCTTGAATAGTTGGTTTGTATTCTTGTTGTATTATATATGAGATATCTATCTTTGTGAGACATAGCCCACATTGGGTGAACCACGGTATATGTTGTGTTATGTGTGTGTACTTTGTCTTGATTTGGATTATTCTAGTTTATACTTCCACTACTATAGATTTTGGGGAATTTCTTAGATCCTATGTGCATGATTTTGTTTGTTATTAAATCATAGCACTATTCTGCAGTCCCGAATTCCCAATAAATAGTATCAGAGCTTGGTTATTTTGGTTAGCTTGGTAAGCTTGGTTATTTCAGAGTAAGGGTTTACTTCATGGTTTTGTTAGTGGTTTGACTGACATGTATGAGAGCAGGGTTTATTTTTCCTGATGAGAAGATCACATGAAGAGATTCAATCTCAAGTGGGAGTTGGAAGAGTAAGGTTGCTGGAAATTATAGTGACCGGCGTCGGTTAAGTGGCAACCGGTGTCGACAGGGGTGACAGTGGTTGGTTCTGAGGGTAATCATGGTCGATTCTGAGGGGTATTGGCGTCCGTGCATTCTTGGGTAACCTAGTTTTAAATAGAAAATCACATATCTGAAGAATTAAGAAGATGCATGGAATGTATCTTGGTTGCTGAGGTGTCCCTAGTTCTTGGAGGCACAAGCATGTTGGTCAGATTGTAGATCCGATTATTGAGGTATGGTTTTATCTTAGTATTGCGCAGTTATTTTATTTTATTTTGGTTGCACGTGCATGTTTGGGATTACAGATCTAGATCGAGAATGAGAGAAAAGGAGCAGCGATTATGCATCCTTTGGTGCGATTAGATGCATGAGCTTCTCAAAGAGGTAGAATATAGTAGCACAACGTGAAGACGTGGTTTCCATCGAGAAAGCATGTTCTTCAGTTGAAGATGTGGTTGAGTATCTTGGTGTTGGTAAGGTGATGTATTTCATCTTGGTGTAATTTTTATTGCATGTATTATTGTTGTTAAGTTTTTGTGTAAGATTTGGGTGCTTCTTGAAATGATTGGCTCAACACAACTATCGGCTTTGGTCAAAGTGGACACTGGTTTGGTGACCTATGCCAATTTGTGGCATTGTGTTAGTTCCAGCAGCACCGATGTCAGTCAAGGAACCGACATTGGTCACAGAGGGTAACTGGTACTGGTCAACAAACCATAATCAGTCTCTGTGACAACAAGTTTGCACATGGTTTCTTACAGTAGAAGAGGGCATGGATGGTTCAGTTTCTGTTTTGGAGGATCATGTTTCTTGCATAGTGTGTACAAGCAAAACCTTGTTGATCACTTCAATGTTTGGATCAGAAAGAGGACGGATTTGGCTTGGTTAGTCCAGTGAGACTTTGGGTCAGGTATCTCTATATGGTTCATGTTTTCTTTCTTTCTTTTGGAGCAACTGATATTATGTTTGGATAGTGTGCACATATTTACACCATGTTTTTGGTGTTATTTGACTTTTATTTCTCGGTTGTGTGGAATCTTGAGGACAAGGATATCTAGTCTAAGGATGAGATCCTCAATGAAAAGTCATGGTTAGACACAATTGTGAAGGTAACGAAAGATGTTAAGTACACATGATGAAAAGAAGTTGATTCACCTACTTCACAAGAAGTCCAAACTTCTGTGATGTAGAAGTATTCTTTGATAAGAAGGGAATCATTTTATATTTTCTTTCATCTGGTTTTATTTCTCACTGACATATTATCTTTTGAGCTTGGTGTTAGAGGCAGTGCAGGGGATTTCATGTTCAGTGGGAGCAAGCCATGGTTGTTGGCATTACAGGATTGGATACATGATGCACATGCAGAGTGAGAGGAGATTGCTACTATTCAAAGTGGCAGAGGCACTAGTTGGTTTTGGAGGAAAGTCATGGATTTGCAGGTATATTGAGTTTATTGCTTTGTGATGTCACTTCTGGTTTATTTTGTGGTGCTTGGATATCCCTATGGGATTACAGTTGATGGTTAGATTCAGTTGGGTGAAGATGATAGAGCAATTTTTCAGAGTTTTAAGGGTTAAGATCTATATAGCAATTTTTAGAGTTTTAAGGGTTAAAGGAGAAAAATCTAAGTTTGATAGCAATGCTTATTTACCATTTTTAGGTGTTGCCCTTTTGCTCTGTTTGCTTTCATTAACTTGTTTGGTTTGTAGCGCTTTCATCTACGGCATTTGGTTCAGTAGTATGTCCCATTTTTGTTAGCTATTTACACTTGGTATTAGTTGTATGGTTTAACATGGTTGTCAAGCACAAGATTCATATATTGCTTTAGAGTTAGTCGGTGAGAGACTGGTGCTTCTAGAGAGCCCGATGATATGGATGGATGTATAGGTGAGTTTATACATGTGGATCTTTTCGATTCTATGATGATGTAAATGTTTGATCACATGGATGCTTATGAGCATGATTCGGTTTGAGCATGAGTATAGGATGTTTTTATTTCCTATTGATTATTTATGTTACTTCATTTTCTACGTATGAATGTTGCCCTTTTTGCTTTGCTTTCATCTTGATTGTTTTGGTTTCTTTGAGTATGTTGATGACATTTTTGTTGGTATTTAACACTTGGTTGTTTTTACTTAGTCTTGTATGGTTTAACATGGTTGTTTCTAGTTGACATTGATGGTTGCACAAGACATGAATAGATGGATGGAGAACATGGTTGCTTTTAGAGTTACTATGATTATAGTGAAGATCGGTACTTGGTTTAGGGAGCTCTTACAGATGATATGGGCTGGATGTGATGAGAGTGAGTTTATACATGTGGATATGATTCACTTTTATCACGAATCTATGATGATGTAAATGTTTGATACCTTCTTGGTTTGAGAAGATGGATGATCTTATGAGCATGATTTGATTGTTGAAGGAAAGAATTGGCTATTTTTATTTTTGAGAATTGTTTGAAGGAAAGAATTGAGGTAGGGACGGTGATGTACATGTATAGTTACATGTGGGAGATATAGGATGTTTTAAATTTCTTCATTGGAGCATGCATTATAAAGTGGCTAAAACATAGTAACTATCATTAGATAGATATGTTATCTACGTATGAATGTCATCGATTAGCAAAGGAGGAACAGTGTAGTGGTTAAATGCTGTTTTAATTAACTCTTGGGAATTAGATCTATTTTTAGCATTAAAGTATATCTATTGTTGTAATTACATGTTGTGCTCTAAGTTTATATATCTATATAAACATGAAATCTAGTTTAGTTTAAGAGAAGGATTGAATTATATCATTGATTCTCCTAGATTGAGAGGATGAAGAAGAAGAAGAAAAAGAAAGAACAGGTTACATGAAGATAGAGTCTCCATGGAGAGGAGTTGGACAAAAGAAAATATCAGGTACATCTGAATGGCGAGAAGAGGGTAACGTCTTCTACTATATTTTCTTTGTATAGTTATTGTCTCATTGTAATAGCTTACATCATATGTAAAGCACATAGAGTTTCTTCTTGTAGATCCACATGTTGGTGAGATCTTGTGTTATAGATCCATTCGGATCTAGTCTTGTTTTGTAGATCCATGACATCATATTGTATTGTTGATCCATGTAGATCTAGATATTATAGAGGAGGTTGTATTCATGTTTGCATAGGTTATGTAGTGATGGAGAGAAAACTTACTTCTTGGTGCACAAGTTATAGTTGCACATATGGTAGACCCATGTGTGAGGTCTTATTGCATATCCACCAGAGAACTTGGTAGCGGTTTAGAGATATAATAGTTTCTGGTTATGTGAGATCTATTGGTGGTGTTTGGAGGCACAAATTGTAGTGCACTCATGGAGATCCGTTTAGAGATCTGGGGAGAGGAGATACTCTTGGAGAGATGCATTATACTCTTGTATTGAAGAGTTGATTTGTATTCTTCTTTATTATATATATGAGATCTCTATCTTTGGTGGACGTAGCTCACATTGGGTGAACCATGGTACATGATGTATTATCTGTGTAATTTGTCTTGATTTGGATTATTCTAGTTTATACTTCCACTTTTTGTACATATTGGGAATATTTTAGATCATGTGTGCATGATTTCATTTGTTATTAAATCATAGTACTATTCATGAGTCTCGAATTCCCAACATGTTTGAAAGATATATTAGCTATAGATCTAAATGATTAAAGTCTTCATCATGCTAACATTTTGTAACAACAACCCTAAAGAGGGTCCGATACCTTTGCATGCTTCAAGTGAGCACTCAATCTAGGTTGAGTGATGTGCCAGCATGTTTGGGCTTGTATTGCTAAATTCTAGGCTACATCATTGGTTCTATTGTCGGGACCTCTTTTTCAGTTGTTTTCAGGATGGTTCGCGATGAAGACATACCAGTTGACCTTAGCAAGTGTTGAGGAGTGGATACACGATCTGGAAGAAGAATACACATGGCGGTTCAACATTGGATCTGAGTTTAACACTTGCGAGTGGGTGGAACAGAACTCTGTATGATAGTTTATATGAGAGCTTCTTCGTTATCTTTCCAGTAGAATTGTACAAGTGGTTGATTGCTTATGCATCTAAGTGGAATTGGAGGTATCACACACTTGTCTAGATGCAAGAAGAATTTTATGCCCTTTATGATGTTGATATGATTTGGAATCGAGCTATGGATACGTGGTTCGTGGCATTTTAAACAGTTATATCTTGGAGTACTCAATTTCCACTTATTCGTGTCTAGAGGTAGCTGAATTCTAGTTTTTACAATATCCAAGGGGAACTTACCTGCAAGGCATTCCACTGGTGATCAAGATCCTGATGGTAACTTTGAATTTGGAGAGTAAATCGATGGCTAATTATACCCCACCACGCACGGGGGTAGGAGCAAGTTTGGTGAAATATGGCAGACTAGCAGCGAGAAAAGGTAGAGAGGGGAAATGTGGCTTAAGTATAATGAGGTGTGTGAGAGGGAGATAGAGAAGAAACGAGTGGTTGAGAAAATGGCATTGTGGAGAAAGATAGTTCGAGAAGGAGTTGAAGTTCACACAGAAGACGTGGAACCCGAGCCTTAGGAACTCCCCCATTTGGGAAAACATGATAGGAGCCCTCCTGGGCCTCACGTAGAAGCATGCCAACAGATATGACCTAGGCCATAGGTGTGCATCTTAATCCACCTGGAAACCTTGCCCTTGCATTTGGTTTTCCAACATCCAATACAACAAGCAATCAACAAGCTAATTCAAGCAGTGGGGGAGTAGGAGTGAGTCTTATAAGAGGCACAATGATGGCAACACAAATGGCTTTGTTGTTATATGGGAGTACCTTTTGAGGTGTACCACCTACACAAAACTCGGGCGCACAAATTTTTAGACTATCTTCTGGGAATGGTAACACTTCGCAGACTCTCGGTATAGTTCAATTCTACTATTGGGACACATGGAAGTACATCTTCTGGTCTAACCCCAGCTACTGAGTTCGGGATCAAGAGACTTAGGTAGCTCTAGCTCTGGTGGATCTGGTGTTTCTAGAGGTAGGGGAAACACAGGAGGTTTTGGATCAAGTGGGCAAGGTCCGTACCAACCCCAAAATATTTACATGGAGATGTCTCTTCGTCTTCCAGACTATAGGGGCATAGAAGATGTTGTTGAACACGTGCATATGTGTGAAATACTATGGCATGCAAAAGGAATCATGGATTATGAGTGTAGGGAAAGCCAATTTACTACTACATTACAAGGGCACGCACACAACTGGTACAGAAAGTTTGACCCTGATCAGACTTGCGTAGACTATACAACTTTAAAAGATGCATTCCTTAAAGAGTTTCACATCCCTGAGTTTGAGTAGAAGAGTATAAGTGCACTCAAGGATATTAAGCAAGGCACTACTGAGAGTGTTAGAGAGTATGATGCCCATTTTAAAACATTGTTATCTAAGCTTTCTTATGATATACACGCAAGCCAACATGCACAGTGGTTCGTTGGGGGCCTAATTACCCCTTTTAGAAGGGCATTATCACATAAGACATACATTGATCCGTGTGAAGCACTTGAAGCAACCTTACGTGCTAAGGTAGTTAGAAGTATAAATACTGGGGTGAGCCCATTTTAGAAGCACAGATCATAGCTATGACAAAACATTTGGAGAAACTATCAGCAAATTCAGCACATGAGACACACACAGGGATTTGGTGCACATATTGTGAAGTAGAAGGTCACATAAAGGATAGTTGTCCTTGCAGATTAGTATGCTCATTGTTGTTGGATTGTGAGATATGTCATTTAAACCATGATGCTAGTTGCTGCCCATTATTACAACACATGATAAGGAAGAATGTTTCAAGCTACTGTAAAATCTATAGGTCCATGACTCATGACACGAAAGACTACTAACTGATTGGTCAGATCCATGATGCTATAGATATTGGTGTACGACAGACAAGAGTTTCAGATAACTCTAAGGGCAAGAATGAGCATTAGGACCGAGATCACAATTAGGCACACTATGATCGGAATGAAGCTATTTTTGAAGGTGATCATGGCAGCAGAGGTCAAGGATACCATGGTGGATTTGGAGGATGAGGTCGTGGTAGTAGAAGTGAGTTTCCTTATGGAACATGTTATACATGCGGATCTCTTGACCACTACAGGCATGAATGTCCTCATAATATTACATGTTCTTTTTTTGGAAAGAATCATAGCTATGAGGAGTGCCCAGACTTATATGAGCATCTTAGTAAGCAACATAAACAAGAAAACAAAGGTGTAGGGATGGTTAGGATACAACACATTGTTGAAAACCAAAGTGGATTCCTAAGTTTGGAGGCGAGAGTCCTGAGGAGGCTGCAAGTGAAGATCATGACTGCGCTAAGGTGGCACACACTAGAGAAACATTGCATCGAAGCTTTGCCATCACTAAGGAGGAGGTTCTATATACACGATACCCAAATCCTTCCCATTAAAAGGAGGTCTATCAGGAAACCATGGAAGTTCTTAGGAATCTTCAGGGTGAGATACAGATACTTAAAAGAGAAATCACGGAAGATGGAGTAAAAGAAAGTATCAGAGATGGTCCAAACTGATATAGATGACTCAAGGGAAGTGTGTAAAATGTTATGCTAGGAAAATATCATTCCATTGTTAGGGGATTGGTTAAAGGGAAACACTTTGTGTGTAAGTGTTGAGATTGGACGACAAATCCTACATGCGAATCTTCCCCCTCATAGCCTAGATTATGACAAGGAAATCACTCTGAATGCTATTGTGGACGGGTGGCTATTGAGTAATATATTGATTGATACAAATGTGGAAGTCAATGTTCTTACCTTAGATGCATGGGTACAAATGGGAAGACCCCCATTGAAGCCATCCTCTAATGTATTGTTTATGGCTAATCAGACTAAAGCCACTCCCATCGGAGTTTTGAAAGATGCATCCATTACTATACAAGGAGCCAAGTTCACTTGGAGACTTTGACGTTTTAGCACTTGCAGAGTCACATAGCTTCCCAGCTCTATTTGGACGTCCTTGGTGCTATGCAAATAATGTTGATATTCGGTTCAAAAAAGGTTATATTAGTTTTGAAAACAAGGAGGAAAGGGTTATTATACCTTTGATAGATGACAAATTTGTGCCCTATGTTAAGCCCTTGAGTGAAGAAGATCTGAATAGGATTTATGTACACACCATCCGAGACCTAGAGATGCTTGAGCCAACTAAAGAAGGAATAATTCAGTGGGAGGATGCACAGTCCATTAGCAATACTACAAGTGTTGCTTGTGATAATTGGGCTCATAACACTTATGAGTTGGTAGGGTGTGAAGTAAAGAGCATATTTCCTAGAGGCAGAAAATTGCATTATGTCAGGAGAATAGGTAACAACTCGGTACCTTGTTACACCAGAGAAGGAGATCCTATGGTATTCCTGCGCACCATGGAAGAATAGTGGATAGACCCATTGGAAAGAAGAAATATGCTAGCATATACACTACGTGGGACAACAACACGTTGGTGGATGGCCCACAAGGATAATCTTGTAGGATGGAATGAAATTAGGATTGCTCTTACTACTAGGTTCTTCAGAGAGAAATGCACCTACTCAAATATGTACTTATTATGGTAATCAACTTGTTCAACACCACGTTCAGAAGTGTGAGAGACTTTGGATATAAGGGTAGGAATCTTTACCACCTTTGCTATGGGTGCACAAGTTTTATTCCACTTTACAATGATGTGCGCATGCTTGGTATGTATATGTAGAACTCCATAGAGAGACCGAGAAATTGGCAGGATTTAATTGTAGGAATGGCCCGATGTTTGATTTATTCTCTACAAAGCCTCGGTGAAAGTCATAAAGCATTTAACTATGGAATATGGTGCTAAGGCTGAAGAACTCGAAGAAACAAAGGCCGATGCAACATTACTTCAATGCACTTGCCTTGAGAAAGAAAAAGGAAAAATGGTCTACTTAGTGGAGGATGAAGAAGTAGAAAACTTGGATGTAAATCATTCAACAAGTAGGTGTGAGGTATTATACAAAGGTGTAGATACGACCCAGGTGCGTGCCTATCATGAACCTATAAAGACAAAGAAGGTGAATATTGGATCAGAGTCTGAGCCTAAGGAAGCCGTAAGTGGGGACTATTGGTCAGACTTTGAAGTGGATAAAATCATAGAGTTACTAAGGGATTACCAGGACTTATTCCCTAGGGGGTACCATGAACTTAAAGTTGTGCTTGAATCGTTAGGAGAGATGAAGATAAAACTTAAAGAGGGTGCACACCTAGTTAGAAAGAGACCCTACAGGATGAACCCCAACTTGCGTGAAAAGGTCAAAAAAGAAATTGAAAAAATTTTGATGTTTGGAATTATCAAGCCCCCTGATGAGTCAGAATGGGTTAGTCCAATGGTGATCAGTATCAAAAGGGATGGACGGATTATGATTTGCGTGGACTATAGGGAGTTGAATGTTGTATGTGTGACTGATCCCTTTCCTACGCCATTCATCGAGGAAATACTATAAGGCGTTTCAGGGTGCGAAATCAATTTGTTTACAAATGGGTTCTCTAAGTATCATTAGGTTCGGATTGCCCAGGAGGATCAGGAAAAGACTATGTTTACTACTGAATGGGGTAGCTTCACCTATACTATAATGCCTTTTGGTCTGAAAATCTGCCTATTATATTTTCGCGCATAGTTGTTTAAGCATTCAAGGAATTTATTCACAACTTCTTACAAGTCTATTTAGATGATTGGATGGTGTATGGATTAGTTAAGGATCATTGTGACAATTTGCGCTTAATGTTTGAAAGATGTAGATAGTTGAGTATCTCATTAAACATCAAGAAGTGCATATTTGCTACACCATTTGGGATATTGTTAGGACACATAATCTGCAAGGAAGGTTTGTTGGTTGATCCAACTAAGGTTACAGTCATTATAGGCCTAAGGGAGCCTACCAGTCAAAGTGAGGTGCATGGATTTTTGGGTCATATAGGATATTACAGGAAGTTTATCAAAGGATATGCCAAAATTGTCACACCGTTGGAGGAGTTACTAAAAGGGAAAGGTATGTTCTACTGGGGAGAACCGCAACAACACGCATTCGAGATGTTAAAGGAAAAACTTACTACCATGCCTATTATGTGTTTTCCTTCATGGGACCAACCATTTCATGTACATGTTGACACCTCTGGCACGACCATTGGTGTGGTGTTAGCTCAACCTAGAGAAGGTATTATAGATCATCCCATCTATTTTTCTAGTAGAAAGTTGACTCTTGTAGAACAAAATTACACCACTACGAGCGCAAAGCTTTATCAATGATCTATGCGCTCCATAAATTCCGACAAGACCTACTACTACACCACAAGGGGGGTTCACTTAGTAAAAGTATGGTATAACACATGCGTTCGAAGGGTATTAAAGAATACCCTTAATTCTAGTTTTTACCTCTAATTATTCAATTGATAATACCCCCTCCTGTTATATTATTAGAATGAAAATACCCCCTATTTTTTCCATGTACCTTACTTACCCATTTTTCAATTACAATTTTATTTACCCCTTTTTATTTCTACCCTAATATATTAAACAGAAAAATATATCATATTTCTCACTCAATTTTTTTAATATGTATTTCCTCTCAAAAGATAGTTTGAAGCCATTGAATACCTATTACAAATCACCTTATAAATGTTAAGCTTTAATCATTTATCAATAGTTCTTCAAATAATTAAGATGGTGAAATAATATCACTTGCGTTGAAAAACATACTCAATCCTAGTTTTCTACCATCTTATTATTTCTTGGTTAAGAATATCTTAATTGAGATTTCTTTATTCAAAAAGAGATTATAATTTAACTTTATGAACACACTCCTTTTGCAATTTTAAGGTATTTACTTTTTAAAACTAGGGTTCAAATGTTTTAGTTTTATATTAAAATTAAACCTCCCTTTCCTTTGGCCCACCTCTCTAACCTACCCCTAATACCTAATTCAAAATATTAATAAATTAAACCCTTTCACCCCCTCATGTCTACCGGTATATTGACTTTAATTTTATTAATTTTAATTACCTCAATATGAACCCACGTGCTAGGATGTTACCTAGCTAATGAACCCCCCGTGCTATACCATTCGTCTTTTATACGAGATCACATGTCATTGAAGTATTTAGTAAACAAACCAGTTCTATAAGGGTGTATATGTCGATGGGTGCTCTTATTTCAAAAATTTGATTTCACAATTATGGTGAAACCAGGGAAAAGTAATTCTAGACCAGACCATCTATCCAGAATACAGTCAGGAGAATAAGCACAGCAATTGAAGATACCATGGTAGATGCATAGTTATACAGGTTAGAACGAGTTCCATTAAAAATAGAAGACATTGTTGTCTTTCTACGAACAGGGGTAACACCAAAAGGAATGAAATTCTCGGAGAAGAAACAACTTGTTATACATGTAGCCCCTATATGTTAATCAATGGTGACCTATACAAATTAGGCTGAGATGAAGTATTATGCCGTTGTGTATTGGAACATGAGCGCATAGATATTATGGAAGAAGCTCATGGTGGTATTGTAGGTGGCCACTATGTTGGTGATGCCACTGCATGCAAGATTCTACTTGTTGGATTATGGTGGGAGACCCTGTATAAAGATTGTAAGGAATTTTGTAAGGCTTGTGATCATTGTCAATGCCTTGGGAAACCAAGTCAACGAGATGAAATGCCTCTAAGACCCATTACTAGTGCAAAACTGTTTGAGAAATGGGCTATATATTTTGTGGGTCCTATTTCACCAGCTGTGCGTAGAACTGGATCACGTTACATCATAACTTGCACATGATTATCTAACAAGGTGGGCAGAAGTAGCACCTACAAAGGATTGTACAACGCCACAATAACTAGGTTTCTTTGGGAAAATATTATTACAAGGTATGGATGTCCTTTAAGTTTGACCAGTGATAGGGGCACACATTTTCTTAATGAGACAATCAGAATTCTATTGGATGAATTCATGATTGCACACCATAAGACTACACCCTATCATCCTCAGGCAAATGGGACTCATTGAGGCTTTCAACAAAATTCTGAGCCAGACATTGACAAAAATATGTGATGTTGGAAGAAAGGATTGGGATGATAAATTATCTGTAGTACTTTGGGCATATCGGACAACATATAAAAGGTTAAACAAAGCCATACCATTTCAGCTAGTTTTTGGTGCAGAAGTAGTTCTTCCTATGGAATTTATGTTACCTTCTTTACGTATTGTGCATGTTGTAGGTCTTGCTGATGAGCAGGAATTAGAAGAATGTATTGAACAGTTAATCAAATTGGATGAACAATGAGCCATAGCATGTTGGAGTCAAAAACAAGAAAAGGCTAGGCAAAAAACATGGCATGACAGGAACATCCGGGGTAAAATGCTTGAGATAGGATAGATGGTGCTCCTTTATGATTATAATTTTTACACCATCTAGGAAAACTCAATGTACATTGGTTGGGGCCTTATGTTATCACTCACATACTCGAATCATGCATTTGTCAATTAGAGGCCCTTGATGGAATACAATTACCTAGTTACTTTAATGAGAGTAGGCTAAAGCCCTACTATAAATAAGTCTTCTTGGTGTTTGTAATAAGGTAGTGTTTCCATTTAGATTAGGTTTTCAATTTTACATTTCCTTAATGTGTTTATTTATTTGTTGCTATGCTTTGTCAATTTAGTTGGTGTGTTTGTGTAATAAGCGCGTTTATGCACCAGAAGCTAATTACAATTTGAAGAATTTTTATACACAGAGGATTGCACATACCCTTATTGTGGGGTAGGTTATTGATATCTAAGTACCAGAATGATGGAAATAAATCCACATGAAAGGAACTATCTACGGGTGCTATTCAAGGTTGGACAATTGGAAAAAAGAGAGATATTTCTTCTGAGACAAGTACCACGATTAGAGAGGAGTGAAGAAACATGTATAACACGAGGTACGCAGGGGCCGGGAAGACTACCAGTGGAAGGTGCAAGGATGAGGTACTTAGGTGCATGGAAGTGCACTTTGAAGAGAAGTCTGCAACCAAAAGGTAGGAGGGCGTGCTAGAAGGTTATAGCTTGGGCGTGAAGATGTACCACACGGAAATAATGAAAATGGTCAATTAATGAGAGGATTTTTGGTAGGTGGAGGAGCAATAAATGCACTAACTTTTTGAAATTCTATATAAGGATGGGATATGAGTTCATTTTTATCATTGTAATTGAGAGAATTTGAAAAGGGTTAAGTGTGAATGAGCCAAGCAATCGTGTTGAGGTGCGTAGAGTGTGAAACCAGACATGGAGAGAAGGATTGTGTCTTTGAAGAAGCTTACGTTCCCATAGGAGAAGGGTTTGAGCGAAGTAGGCATGTTACAAATGAGCTAGAACATAAAATTTCCACTAGGGCAGAAAGATTTAAGCTAGGGTTTTGACTTGCTCGACTACAAAGGGAAAAAAAGATATATTTTTCAAATGGCACCAAAGAAAGCACCTGTAGTAGGAGATAAAGGGAAGAAGAAGATTGAAGTGGAAGAAGAGATTGCTCTTGAGAGTAATTTTTAGAAATACAATATCTGGAGGGCGTGATTGTGGGACAAGAATGGGATTCCCATATCTACCAATGTAAAATCAATGACTACAACCATCGAACATCAGATAATAAGAAGGAGCTTGATGCATTGTTAAGCACGAAAATGAACAAGCGCATGACAAAGGATATGCCAGTATACAATGATGCTTTGGTGAGAAGTTGTTGAAGCATAATGGAGTCTATGAGCTACCATATTTTGGAAAGTATGAACCATTATATCGGTGGCTAATGAGAAAAGTCCATGATAACTTCTTCTACTTTGCCAGATAGAGGGTAAGAATCATAGCTACTTTGATTTCAATGGTGATAGGACTAAGGGCCTCAAGGTTGGATTTGGATAATGATTTAACTGATAAAGCCACAATCCTAGAGATGAGGAAGGAGCTGGGATATACCAAGGGTCCACGCAACATGGATATTGACAAGTTGAAGAAGTACCCAGTAATGCAAACAACTGCACATCTTGTGACAAAGTTGAATGACTAAGGAAGGTGGTCGTAGGTAAACACAATGTGGTTGCATGTCATCAAGAAGATATCTCAAGGAGTGGTCTACAACATTGCAGATCATATAACAAGGAAAATCATCGAAGAAGTGCAGACAGTGTGACAAAATAAGTTTTCGTGGCTGTCTTTATTGTCCTTAGTATTCATGGAGATTGGGGTGTCTGATGGGCCAAAGGAGAAGATTTGGGAGTACCCCACGGAACACAAGTCACCTACGGAAAGGTTTGGCAAGTACTTGTGCGATGGATCAATGAGTGGACCATTCAAGCAGAGGGTGGAGATGTGGTATGATAGACTCGAGTGGCGTTTGAGGAAGAGTGGCACATACCCAAGGATTTTCCTTCGGTGGTGGGTAAGGCAGTTTAGTTTGCCATATACCAACATTTTTACATTACACGATTTGCGATGAAGGACGGGGCTTAGAGCCCATGGTGAAAATTGTCGTATGCCTTCACAACAAGGTATTTCCAAGCATTAGTCCATCGGTTCTCAGATGCATGTTGCTTAACCTTCAATGCAGATAAGGTAGATTGTGACTACCACACTCTGAGGAAGAAGTATGTATATCCAAGGTGAAATGCATACATTAAAAGACTTATTTTAGATATTATATACTGGAGTAGTGCTTGTATTGGCAAAGTTGGGGACACCGGAGCAAAGGCTCTCAGTATATTTGTAGCTCAAACCCAAGTGGAGAATGCTAAGTATGTGGAGAATGAGTTCACGCTCCCAGGGCCGCCAAAGGGTAAGCATAGAATGGAAAATGTTCCACCACCCAAGCCCGCTAAACAATTCAAGTTGACGATGAAGAAGAAGAGCATGAAGATAGTGGTGGTTTGGAACACAGAGGTAGAAGACGACCTCCAAATAAGGATGAAGTTGAGCACGCAACTACTCCACCTCAGCCACAAGAGGGAGATGATGAGGACTTGGATGTAGTCCAAGAGAGAGCGCGATTCAAGAGAGTATTCAGGAGAACAAGGACCCAAGGTGCTACTCCACAAACAGTGCATAGATCACCTCAAATCTCTCCATAAAAGGAGACAACTAAGAAAAGGAGAAGGAAATTAAAGTTGAATGAGGAAGTGGAAGATTCAAAGGAAAGTGCACCCAATTCTCCTACACCTCTAGAGAACATGGAAGAACAAAAAGATGAAGAAATGAAGGATGGAGAAGAGGCAACAAATAAAACTGCTCAGGACATAGTAGCATAAGTTCCCAATCTTGAAGCCCAAGTTCCTAAGCAACCTAGATCAAGAAGAACAAGTGGGGAGTATATTCCACTAGCCATGGGCTACACCGAGGACACATGTAAAATTATCTCGCACTGTTTCCATAACACAATGGCACAAAAGGAGTTATACGGCTGGGAGTTAATGGATGAAGATATGGTGATAGTGCGCACAAGAAATAAATTATCATGGTTGATGCACACGCACATGGATGAACTAGACTTTGATGTATGTGAGGATTCATGCGTGTCAAGGAGGTTGAAAAGACACCTCAGGCTAGACACATAACAAAGAAAGCCTTTCACATGTCGATGAACATGTGAGCAATTCTTTGGTGAAAGTCTCAACAAAAGTCACATGACAAAATATGGATAAAGCTACAACAATTAGGGCGCTGAAGGAGGAGATCAAGACTAAGGATGAGGAGATAATGCACCTAAAATAGGAAAAATACTTGGCACAGAAGAAGAACGTTGTGTTTATCAACATGGAAGAGGAGATTGGTGACAATGTCATGAAGGCTAGGCCACACTTAGAGCCAAAGGTACCCAAGACATTTCCTTCGGCAATACATTATGTCAGTACATTGGTGGACTTAGTGCTTGAAGATGAACCTCTGCACATGCCTGAGCCAAAGGATCTAACACAGAAGTAGAGTGTGAAAAGGCTTTAGTGATGCAAAAGATTACATCATATGAAGTATTGCTTCAGAGCTTGTAGGAGGAACTCAAGAAGGCAGATCAAGCGCTGAATATTTGTACAGTACCAGAGGATGTTATAAAGACCAAGACCATTTTAGAAGACAATGAGGTCCTGAAGGCCATGAAGGATGAGACATTGGGTCACAAAGAATGATTAACACTTGTTAAGCGAAGTATGAGGCCCTTCTGACCAGCTCAGAACCTCATAAGGAAAGGTTGGATGAGCTTGGAAAACTCATCACTCAAAAGATGGACTTGTTAGAAGGGAGAATGATGGGCATGTCCAACATCATGTTGGTCTTACATAATGAAAAATGAGAGATTATAAGGGATGAATTAGAGTCAATTGTAGTGGATATTCCAGAGAAAGTAGAGGTCGTGCTCAATGACTGGAAGACCTTAGAGGCAGAGATAAAAGAGGAATATCTAGAATTGATTATTTAGGTTACAGAAGAAGATATTATGGGTTGAAGACATTCTTTCATTCATCAAAATTCTTTCTATTCTTCTATTCATATTATTTGATCCATTTTTGGAGACAACCATTACCGGGGCGAAAATGAAACTAGTGTGGGGTAATGTTGATTAGTCAAACTTTGGCACTTAGTGAAGGAAATATAGAAGGTTCGCGTAGGAGAACATAGCACATTCAAAGGTGTGGGAGAATTGGAGAGGAACTCATACGAAATGTAGACAGATTTGGGACTTAGCCATTTTCATGATAAGGATCTATTTTTGGAAATAGTGTGCGGAGCACTAAAACCGATCAAGACTTGCATGACACACATTGTCTATTTTTGGATGATCAACTACGAAGTGTTTTACATGGATGCGGATAAAGATATAATGGTGAACTAATAGTTGACTAAGAGAGATCTATTGCTAGCATTCTTGTATGTAAACCTATTTTTGTAATGGCGCGTGGCTAATAATAACATGCAGCCTATTTTGGGATTAGATGAGTAGTGAAGGGAAAGTCCCCACCCTTATAAATATGTAGTGAACTCTGTAGTAGATATATATATATATATATATATATATATATAGAGGAGTAAGCATAGATATACGTGTGAGAATTAGGGTATAGTGAGATTATGCTAGATCTATTAGGCGCATGAGCGTATACTACTGTTATTGTAATGAAGCTTTTGTGTATTTACTGTAATTAATATAATGGAGATTATGGACTAAAACAAGGTGTTCTCATGGTTATAATTCAATATTGCATGCTTGATTCCATTATGGTTATCTGTTAAAGTCTGTTATGTTCTAGATCTAGACCTGAATATGTAATGTTTGAAAGATACATTAGTTATAGATCTGAATGATTAAAGTCTTCATCCCGTTAACATCATGCAAAAACAACCCTCAAGAGGGTCCGGTACCTTTACATGCTTCTGTGAGTGATCAATCTAGGTTAAGTGATGTGCCAAAGCATGCAGGCTTGTATTGCTAAATTCTAGGTTGCATCAATGATTCGAATTATCATATACTTTAGTACGGAACTGGGATATAGTATCAAGTTGTTCTTTATCAACATTAGTATCTTCATCATAGGAATGCTCACGGTTAGAATATTTTATGTCTTCTAAGGGTACATGAGTGGAATTGGATAGATGGTTTTCATTCATAGGTATACAGGAGGCATGACTTTAGAATGCTTATGAGTATGAAGTGGGGTTATCAATATTTTTGGGAACCAAACTAACCAATACGCGTATTGGGCATGAAATGCAACACCAAGGACCACCGAGGTTTGGAAGAAAGACTCGGGAGAATAGAAGAAGATAGATTTAATGAACTTCATACAAATTTGGGTTCACCAAATGATTCAACCTGAATCGTTATATTTATAGGGTAGTAATCGATGGTATATTATCCTAACCAACTAGTTTTCAAAGCTAATTATAACAATATCAAGATAATACATGAATCGAGAGATAAATAGTGATAGAAAAATGAAACAAATTACTAGAAATGGAAGTAAGAAGATGAGTTAACTAATATTATGGAATGTGTATTGATTTGGGATGACTCGATGACCTGGAAAGGGCTAGAAATGGTCTAACAAGGATTCATCTCTCGAAATTGTGTCATATGGAGTTGCTTGGATGAAGGCGTATGACACAACCCAAAGTCTATGGCCGTTATGGCCCTTCATGTATGCACTTATCCATTTATGCTCTATGCTCCTAAAACTTTTTGGGTCGGTGCATTATTTCCTTATCTACTCCTATCTACAATATGGATCTTCAACATTGTGTGATGTTTGTTGTAAAACCGATTGAATCTTCAAAACTTTATATGGCGAGGAAGTCATACAAAACAAAAATTAGTTCGGTTGTGGGTACCCTTGTGTACCCTCGACATCACCGCTACTCTAAAGAGGGCTCAAACCACACGTCATTCTCACCTAGCATGTGAAATCTAGAATGTCTATAACCAAAATGATAATCACGACCTTGAAACAATGTAATTATATTTTAATCTTTACCTTAGCTTAACTTGACTTTGACAATGTACCTTTTGTGCTTACAGATCTAAGTGGATGACTGTCATATAATGAGTATGAAAAGTATGTGAAGCTCAAGGGAGTCTTGAAGTAACTTTGCTTATAATTGCTATTAGTATTTTCTCATTATAATGTTAGGTGACAAGTAGATATAATGCCCTTTTTAATGAGAGATGAATGAATTGTTTATATATGTGTTTTGGATTTGAAAAACTAGTATAAAACCAATTATAAGTGTACCAAATAAGTTCAAATTAAGAAAAGTTCCATTGGAGGGAAAGGGACCAAAGCGTCTAGACCAACCCATAACATACGGACGTTATGACTCTTTTTGGGAGTTATGATCTTGGATGAACATGTGAGTGATTTCAAAATTAGGATTGTAATATATAAGGGTATAGCCTGATTTGATGAATTAATATGAACATTATGTGAACATGTAGGTTGTATGTACTAGTAAGAATGAGTGAGATATAGTTATGGACAACATAATTGACCAAATTGAGCAAGTGTGGGCTAATGCAAAAGTGTTGTATAATTTGTGTTATTGCAATACATGAATTACTAAAATGAGTGTCTACATATGGAATGTTTAGGGTTAGAAGGATTGGCCTCACATAGTAGATGAATTGGTACCTTAACAATAGTAGCATGCAAGCCACTGTAATAAAAGTAATAGAGGGAAGTGCATCAATTTCCATAAAAACAATAGTATCAAAAGTAATTATAACATTATCATTTGGAATAGGCTCATGACTAGCATTAACATCAATAATATCTCATATAATATGAAGAAACTTAAAGCATTGATTAATTGAGTAACCAACACATATATGGAAGTCGCAAAAGGAAAGGGAGTTAAAAGAGTTATTATAAGGCTTGTTTGTATCAACCTCGATAGGTAGAGGTATAGATACAAGGTTGTACTCTTATAACTTTTGAAGGACCAACGTGAGGTGAAGATGTAGCATTAATAGGAACTCAAACATTAGTCCCGTTGCCTTCACATGTAGATGCAGATGTGATAGGAGCATTAGATGCATACTCAAGCTTTCTCAAAGTAATAAATGTAAAATATGTAAACGTCATAACATTTTGAATGGGCATATGATTTGTCCCTACGAGACATGGGCATTATAGACATAACAATAGTAGGTGTAACTATATGTGAGGAGAGATCCTCAATGTGAACACTAGAGGTGGGCAATGATATAAAATCACAAACTATGGGTGTAATACCACATGTAGAATTGAAATATACGACATCGAGAGTGTGATACAAATGCATCATCTATAGTCTAAGAAAGAACATAAGAAACGATCATAAAATTATCAATAATAAGAGGAGGTTCAATCTTATAATTTGTTATTGTTGATTAAGCTAAAATGTAAAATACACAACCTAATTTGATGTTATAGTAGAAGTAAATGAATGCAATAATGAAAATACAAAATATACCAAAGTAAACTAAGTAATAAATAATGAAACCCTAATGTGTAAAGAAGGGTAAGATGCCTTAGCTGATTCACTCGAGTTTTGGAAAGTGCATAGAGTCTGGAAGATAAAGAAATGTGAAGCATTGACCGTCACACTAGAGCTCGAGAAAACTACATAACCGGAGGAACAGAGGTTGGACAGGGGGCACTTGGAGAGGGATAGGGGTAACCACAGTGCACAGTGCGGTTTTGGGCACATGGGTCTCGCACAAAATGCTTAGAAATCTAAATTCTCAGGGTCACAATATGTTCGTTGATGCTCACCTTTTGTTGTTACGGATTCACACAATGATCCCTAGAGTCACTAAAAACTTGCAATGAATAATGAACATGTAAAACTCTCAAATAGACATCAAATCCTAAAAAAATAATGCAAAATGAGGGGTCAGACTGTCCCTAGCTGCCATAATGGTGGATTTACAATCGAGCGCTACACTAAATCTCGGACTCCAACGTAGTTATGTGTGTGTGTGTGGAATTTTGCCCTAGGTGGCTCTTGTGTTTTTCACACTTGATAACGAGCAAATAAGCTAGATGTAAAGAAATGTAGTAAATGTGTGTATGGAATAGAATAAAATTCCCTCTTATGAAGTGTATGCATATGAACCAACCCTTATGTCCCTTGTGATGGAGCTAGATGGATGCAATGGAGCTCTTAAATGCCTTGATGGATGCAACCTTAGGTGGTGATAGTAGATGTTTAGTGCTTGGTCCCTTATTATGATCACATAACTTTATATTTATATGATTCCTTTGCTTGAATTTTGTAATTAACCCTGAAAAGGTTGACTACCAAAATATACGATGCTTAAACAGCTAAAAAGGACCCAAAAAGTGTGAGTAAAGTACAAAGGGGACAATGGCGCCCAGAGGGACGAGGGCACCTAGCGCCGACATCCCGGGCCGGCGCGCCGTGTCCATGATGATAAATGTCAAGGTATAAAAAGGTAGACTAAGATAAGTTTACAAGACCAAAAGTGACAACAGAAAGCAAAGAAAGGTGTCCAAAAGACATGGGTTAATTAGTACTTTTCTTACTTATGAATCATATGAACAGTAGTATGTAACCATGACTAGATAATTACCCAAATTGTGTGATTTTGTGTCTACATTTCCACAGTGAGCAAAAATCTCGACAACATAAAGTAAATAAAGATGTGTACACGATAACCATGTAGATCAATGATGCAAGTGTGTTGAGGGACTAGAAAAAAGCGTGGAGTGATAGAAAAATGTGAAGCGTGGATGTTAAGGAGGAAAAAGTGCAAAAATATATAAAAATGAACCTAAGGAAGAAGCACATGTGTAGATTTCGTGATGTGTTTGTTGTTGATGTTGACGTTGTTATTGGTGTGTGTGATGTTGTTGTTGGTGGTGTTGACTATCGCTTCCCATATGGATGGACTTGCAAAAGAAAAGTCAAAAAGTAGTCAAATATGCATGTATATGATCAAAATATGTAAAAAGAGTGTACAAATGTATGTAAAACATGAAAATGTGAAAAATGAGCATGTACACCTGATTCATGATGAGAAAAAGGGTGTAGAAAGGATCCTAAAGATGATGTTGATGCACGAGTTTTTCAGGTGATCTCACGCCAATGTAATGGAAGAAGTGTAGGGAGAATTGTCTGGTGTCATCTCGCCAACCTTTAACTACTTCCCATTATGTAAAACACCACTACAAATGGTGTGTATATACTAAGGAATCTCTGTCCTATAAAATCCTCCGTCTAAATTCCCAGTGTTAAAGGAATCCTGCCTTACTGTCAAAATCCTTTATGACATGTCAAATAATTGTGTAAATTTCCCTTGGTTACTGGGATTCTAAGAAAGACTTGTGTATTGCCCCATGGTCTCATGCTTCTAGGAAAGGCCATTGTACTAAGGACCTAAGTCTATGTTGAGCCCTGTCCCAAACTTAAACATTGTGTTTTACCAAAGGTCGTGTTGTGTGTAACTATGTATGGGGTGACTGTTTCACCCATATAAGGCCCCCTCATTTGGGGTGCACGAGATGTCACTGAAGGAGTATGTGGCCCAAAAGAGGACCAACTATTATGTTGAACTATGCCTTACAAGGGGAAGGAAATGTGCTTGGTAAAACCAAGACATAGGCAAAAAAGTGGCTAGGAGACAAGTATTAGTTCAAGCAAAAACACTCATGTAAAATGTAAGCTAGTAAACAATGTGTAAGCTAATACAAACATGCAAGAAGACAATGTAGACCATGAAAAGTGAGTTGCAAACATGGGACATCACTCATGATGTCACAAGACAATCAAGGCCTTAGTGGTTGCAAATAGACAAGTGTGCACACAAGACAAAGGGAAATGTCCGCAAACAATAGCATACAAAGAGCAAACAATACAAATAACCATGGAAACACATAGTCCTGCATAACAAATGTTGCACATGAAGCACCCGTTAACACATTAGAAAGATAAAAAGTATTTCAAAGTGTGTATAATCTAAGAAAATAATGTGTTATGAAACAAAATGAAATAATAACACCTGTAATGTATGAAAGTGGATTCCCCTAGAGCCGTTGCATGGGACTCGGGTAGTAGGTACTACAAGAAGCATTCATGTTACATGTATAGATCTGTAGAATCTATGATCACAACTAGAAATTCAAGTAAACACGCATGTGTGTATTATAAATATAATGACATACACAATATCTATTTAGCACATGTAATGTGATGAACATGTACAAGTAAATGTAAGCAAGATTAAATATGACCAAGTTATGTAGTATATTGTGGATGAGATGGAATGGAATTTAGAATAAATGATAGGGGCATTGTGCCTCCTGATTGGATGTGTATGTATGCAATGAGGTTCATTTAGTTATTCCCCCACAGTAGTCAATAATGAACCATAAACAAGAGTGCGTCATTGGGAAATGGTTTGAAATGTGTGCGTAAGGAAGATGTTAATTGTAGGTTGTCATGTGATGTGTATGATTGAATGCGACAAAGTAAAAGTGATGAGGTGGTATAATGTGTGATGATTTGGCCTAAGTCATATATCACAAATTGTATGGATGAGATGATGGAAAACATGATGATGTATCACAAAGCGTATATCACAAAATGTATGAATAAGATGATAGAAAATATGATGATGTAACACAAAGCGTATATCATGAAATATACAAATAAGGTGATGGGTAAGAGTGTTGCATAATGTATTGGAAGGATTGAGTGATTGATTGAATGTGAGAGTGTGGTGAAGGTCTATTTGATTTGTAAACCCTCAACAATCGAGTAAGGACCGAGGAACTAAAGTGTGTCATAAGGTAGCGAGTGAAAGGTGTGTAGAAGCGAGATGAGTAAAGTGTGTAATATGTGTAGTAGATGTGGTGATGAGAAAATGTTATATAATGTGAAATGTTGGATGTGTAATGTGTCATGTAATATGTATAGATTGTAGAAGTATGGAAGCACAAAACGTGTATGATGCATGTAATGTATAATAACGTAGTGTGTTGAATGTGTATAATGTATAGTTGTATAAGGCAAAAGTGTAGATGATGCATAGTAGATAGAAAAGGAAGATGGTGTATATGTGCAAAAGTGTGTGATGTATGAAGATGTGTAATGTACAGAGAGTGTATAGTGCATATGATATGTAATGATGTAAGAAGATGATTTGTACAGATTTACAATATGTTTTGTGGGATGTGTGTAATAGGGATGATATGTCGCAAGTGTGGTGATTGTGTAGTGATGAATACATATGAGAAATAAAATGATGTGTGATGTAGTATGTAAGATGTAGTGAGAAATGTGTATTGTCTATTATACGGTGTGTGAGAATCATGTGTATAGGATTCCCTCAACAATCAAGTATCAACCATAACACAAGAGTATGCCATAGGGTAGTGATGATACATAAGAATGTTTAAAGGACTAGTTGCAGTATATGTAAGATCGAAGATAGCTAATGATGTTGAAAGATGGGGGATAAGCAAGATGCCCCCATGTGTGTAATTATGGAAGTGATCAGTGAAGTCATCTAAAATGTCATCATTGTCGGTGTAAAAATTGTATGGTGAGGCATCAAAGACTTGATAAGCAATCTTGTCGGGTTAGTCATGTAAAGCATCATCTAATCATAATTTGTACATGCACATAATATATTCATTGTCAATAAAAGGAGGCAATGAAAACTGTGTGCATACCACTAAGTCATATTAGATGAATAACCCAAGAATGAATCATTGCAAATGAAAACATGACCAAATGGCATGGGAAATGAGATATTAGTATGGTCAGGGTCTAGTGTGCCCCTGATGTAAGAAAGTCAAAATTGTCCTGATATAAGTGGAAAGGGGCGAGGACTTGCGCAAAGGTACATGGTCGTGTGAAAGGCATGTATACCATAAGTAACAATGATATTGATGAATCCATAATAGAGATGAGGATCATGAGTTGGAGGATAAATATCCTCGAAAGTAAATCCTAGCCAAGTCAAACCATCATGTGAACATATAGTGACATTGCAAGTAGGATCAAATGGAATGTGCTCCCAATAATAATTATTTATGAAAATTGCACATGTTAATAGAGGTAGCGTAGATATCAACAATGAATGAGAAGGTACTATAGGTGGTAGGACATGTGATGTAGGGACAATCCTGATAAGGAATCATAGCGATAGTAGAAACAGGGGGAGGCGTAGATGTAGTTGGGATCGAATCTAACATGCAAATAACACCTTTAAGTGGTGGTAAATGTGGTATCTCATCTATGGGTTGTGGGTCATCAATAGTATCAGTTCTTGGAATAGGAAGTGTAGTATTTGGATCATGGTCACAAAGAATAGCATACTCAACACCCTCATGTAGGAATTTGTGAATGATGCACTATAGAGGCAACAACTTGCATGGCATGGAGTCATGGCCTACCAAGTAAATAGTTATATGAAATCGGAAATTCAATGAAAAAGAATATTGTGTTGAGGGTTTTTAGCCCTATAGTGATAGGTAGAACAATGTGACCTACACATGGACGAATAAAACCATCATATGCACAAAGAGAAAAGACATGATGGACTAACATTAATAGCTGAAAGACCAATCTTTTCAAGGAATGACATAGGACATAGATTGAGTTCAGATCCATTATCAATTAAAGTACACTTGATACCCATATTGTAAATGTGAATCATGATATGCAAGGGTGGATCATTGTCAAAAATAGAGAGATCAACATGGGCATTGGATGGAAACATGGTATGTTGAGAAAATGCATCAACAAATGATTGATAAATTGAGTCTGGATGCATATCAATAGGAATGCGAGTAGTAGTAAGGAGATGTTGGACTCTATGTCTTAAGTCAGGATTAGCAAGAAAAAATTCATTAATTGAGATACTCATGATGACAAAGAAATAAAGGTCTTATTGACACATAGATCAAGTTTGGGTTCACCAAAATAATTAAGCTAAAATTTAAATACACAGACTAATATGATGTTATAGTAGCAATAAATAAATACAATAATGAAATACAAAAATATACCAAAGCAAACTAAACAATAAATAATGAAACCCTAATGTGCAAAGAAGGGTAAGATACCTTAGTTGATTCACCGAGTTCTAGAAAGTGCACAGAGCTGAAGATCGAGAAATGCAAAGCACTGACCATCACACTAGAGCTCAAAAAATTATAGAATTAGAGGAACAGGCTGGATAGGGGCACTTAAAGAGGGACAGGGGCGCACAAGGGCACCCGGGTACTAGTTCTAGGCACTTGGGTCTGAAAAATGCTCGAAACTTAAATTCTCGGGGTCGCAAGATATTCGATGATTCTCTCCTTTTGTCGCTATAGGTTCGCACAATGATCGTTGGAGTCACCAAAAACATGCAATGAAGAATGAACCTATAAAACCCTCAAATATACATCAAATCCTAAAAAAATGCAAAATGAGGGGTCAGACTGTCCTCAGCCACCACAATGGTGGACTTACAATTGAGCATTGCACTACATCTTAGACCCAATGTAGTTTTGTGTGCATGTGTGCGGAATCATGCCTTAGGTGGCTCTTGTACGTGTCACACTTGATAGCAAGAAAATAAGATAGACATAAAGAAATGTAGTAAATGTGTGCATGGAATAGAATGAGATTCCCTCCTATGAAGTGTACGTAGATGAACTAGCCCTTATGTCCCTTGTGATGGAGCTAGATGGATGTAATGGAGCTCTTAGATGCCTTGATGGATGCAACCTTAGGTGGTGATAGTAGATTCTTAGTGCTTGGTCCCTTATTATGATCACATAACTTTATATTTATATGTTTCCCTTGCTTGAATTTCATAATTAACCACAAAAATGCGGACTAGCAACAAGATAATATGCTCAAATGGCTAGAATGGGCCTAAAAAGTGTGAGTAAAGTAAAAAGGGGACAGGGGCACTCAAATGGGATGAGGGTGCATGATGTTGGTGTCTTGGTCAGAACCTTTGGTGTCTAGGATGACAAATGTCAAAGAGTAAAAAGGTAGACTGAGTAAGTAAAGGGTAAAGCTGAAAGTAGAGACAGAAAGAAAAGAAAGGTGGCCAAAGACATGGGTTGATTAGTATTTTTCTTACTTAGGAATCATATGAATAGTAGTATGTAATCATGACTAGATAATTACCCAAAGTGCATGATTTTGTGTCTACAATTGCATTAATTATATTGTTTTTGTTATCAAGGGAAGATAAAGTAGTATATCAAATATTATTCATCTTGACATACACAAAATAAAAAAGTATCGTCATGTTTAATATCATTAGAATCACCGCAAACACACCCGGTAGTAAAGTGTGTATCATTTGCATGCTTAGGAGCATTGGTACTTACCCTATAAGGTCTAAGATAATAATTATGAGGTGTATAACCTTGATATGTATCATGAGTAGGAACACCAGTGTAGATGTAGAAACAATTACTTTCCTAAAAGGTTTAGGAAAAGGAGACTCACATGTGATATCATTAATTATAACAACTTGCTAATTATAAATGAACTTGATCTATTGGTGTAAAATTTATGGGATAGCCTTAAGAGTATGAATCCAAGGGTAACGAGATGCATGACACATGAAACAAGGGATGAAGTAAATATGAAAATTATGGAAATAGTAGTAAATCCCATGGTAAGAGGAAAAACAATGTGTCCAAAATATGTTTTGTTATCAAAGCTCACATGTTACTTAGTTAAGCCTAATGATGTTAGTTATTTAAATGTGCACATACTATGATTATAACCTATATTAATCAAGGCACCGTGGATGGAACGTAGAGCACAAAAAATATTGAATGTAAACCGTGTGAGAAATATAATTGAAAACAATATTGGTATCATGAAATGTAATAACATTCCTTGGAGGCATATCATAAGCAATTGTACTAATCACAAAATCAAGTGGATGATCATAAGTAGCAATATTACATTGACAAAGAGAGGGCTTGAGATGAGGATAAACCATGAAAGCACAAATAAAAAAAAATCCTAGGGCTAGGATAATGGTCATGCACCAAGGAAAAAATAGAAATCATAGGGTAGCCACGGTTGGTGCAAAGCTAATGATTCAATCGGGGTTGGGTTCACTAAAAGATTTTACCCTAAAAATAGATAAAAGGTTGTGAATGGGTTATGTATCCAAGGGTTAAAGGGTTGGCAACATGTCCGTATATTTAGATTAATTAATAAACGATAATACACAAATCAAAATATACACTCATTAAAAATTGTAAGGTCAAACATGCAAACAAATGTTAAAATACAAAGTGGCACATGTACTTAGCTGATTATAAAGACATGAGGCTAAACAAATAGTGCAGAGTGACCAGTAGACTAAAATGACTTAAAAGCACTTAATTTTTGGAACTCGAGTGCAAATTTGAGAAGGCATGGAACTATATGGCTTGTGCTAAAGCATGACACAAGATGGTCCTCTATACAATTTCAAACGTGAGTGTGTTGGCAACCCGTAACATTCTTTGTGATCGCAATCCTATGTGTGATCACCTTTGCACTAAAATCCTAAGTGTCACACATTCATGAGAACCTTTGTATGATGTAAAATAAATTCAAACCCTAACCATGACTAGGAGATCCCTACAAACATGTTAGTATGTTGGGTTGAAGTGCAATCTATGCATCACCTACATTTGCACCACTCAAGAGGAATTAAACCACACATAGTTCTTCACCTAACACATGATATTTATATGGATACAACTACTTTGAATACTTAATCACTTGGCAATGTGAGTTGATGGCTTGGAACACTTAAGAATGATTTGTCTTTTAAGGTCTCTAGATTAGGAATCTTAAGAATGATGTGTGTGCAGCTTTGAAGGTGTTTGTAGAGACTAAATTATGCATGGTACATTTATAGGTCCTAATCACATACTACTATTCATATGATTCCTAAGCAAGAAAACTAGTTGTTGACAGTGGTCTTTTTACTTTGTCTCTGGTCTTCTTTTTGACCCTATAGCCCAGTCTGATATGAATTGCTTTATCTTTCTTGACTTTGGACACCAACGCCTAGTTAGGAGACCATCACCCAGGTGCCCTTGTCCTTTTGGGTGCCCCCGACCTATTTGCATCTTACTCGCCCCTTTTGGGCGTCTTTTATCTTTTAGGCATCTTTTTTCTTATGGGTCTCCCTTTATTTGTTAATTACAAAATTCAAACAAGGGAATCGTATAAATATAAAGATATGCGACCAAAATAAGCTACCAAGCTCTAAGCATTTACTACCATTACCTAAGGTTGCATCTAAAGACATTCTAAGAGCATCAAGGCATCCATCTAACACTCACTTAAGGGAGAAGGGACTACATTTTCTACATACATGCATAAGAGGGAAAGTTCATTTTTCTATCCACGCATCTATTTACATTAGTACATTTATATATCGCTCGTTATCATGTGCATATAACATAAGAGCTTATTAGGGCACGATTCTTGCACACACGTGCAAGAACTACATGGAGTCTGAAATGTAGTGCAATGCTCGGTCGTATGTTCACTCTGTCCGAGTGACCACAGTGGTCACCGACTCCCGTTTACATCTTTTCTTTTTTAGGATTTGATGTGTTTTGCAGGGAGATCATTTGTTTTGCAGGTTATAGGAAAATTATGTGGGCATAGTGCAACATACAAATGACTAACAACGAAGGTTAGTGACCATCCGGTAACACAATAAAAATTAATTTCCAAGGTCCTTCATAGTCACTGGCACCTAACAGAGGTCTCTAATGCCTAGGCACCCTCGCCCCAGTCCAGGCACCCTGGTCTAGCTTATTTCAATATTTATAGATTTTTCTAGGTGCGGTTATGACAATCTCCTCCTCCCATTCAATAGTTTTCCAGTCCAACACACTTCGGTATTTATTGTGAAATCAACTAAGTTTCTTATTCCCTCTCTTGCACTTAGAGTTTCAATTTTTATTATCCTATTTCTTACGTCAAATATGTACTTTATTGTTTATTTATCATATGTGACTCTGAAATATCTAGGGTTTAACAATAAGCATATTTTCAATATTTGTTAAATCATTTAGTGAACCCATCCGTTCGGACCCAACCTTTCTTCTAGGCATTTCTACAATAGTTTCATCATGGCTCCATCTTACGAACCCTTTACTAAATCCCACCTTTAAGAGCTCAATGAGAATCTTGTTGAGCATCCGTGGGATCTAGATCTACTCTTATTTGTTACTCATGATGAGGCCATTAATCTAGCTGATATTATTTTTTCTAATTTTGCTTCCACTTCTATTCCTATTGCTACTCAACCTCCTCCTTCTAGTACTCCACCTACTTCCACTATTCCCGTCTCCATTCCTAGTCCTATCAACCATTTCACTCCACCTCTCACTTCGCATATATGACAAGTGTCCTCTTTCGGCACTCCGATCTAGCCTCTCTATCGGGATCATCAAGTTCAAATTTGTCAACTTCAACAAGATACTTATCGTGTCTCTCCATCTTTTAATTCCACTTTACTCCTTCACACTCCTTTCATACCCATCATTTCTGCATATGCAATCCCTCCAAATTTTGTCACCCCTAAGCTCCTTGCCTTTAATGGCCATGGTGACCATCGATAACAACTCTAAGCCTTTCACATGGCATATCTAGATTATGTGGATGATCATACTTTACTAGAAAATCTCTTTCCTATAATTCTCCAAGACTATGTTATGCATTGGTTCTACGATCTACCTGTCCATTCGGTAACATCATTTACGCATTTAGCCGATGCTTTTCTCACTCATTTTTCAATCAATATCAGTTCTAAAATATCCTATGCTCAACTCGCACAAATCAAACAAGGATCTAATGAGCATATAGCAGACTATGTTTTATGATATAAGAACAACTTAGCTAAGATGACTAATGTACTCGCTGATTCGAATTACAAGATCTATTTGTCCAAATTCTCTTACCACCTCTACAAGAGAGTGTCATCTTTGAGACATCTCCTTCATTTGATTAATTATGTCATACTCTTAAATTATGTGAAGGCAAACTTATCTCTATGGGAAAACTCAAATATCATGATCAAGCTTCATCATCTTCTACTCGGTTTCAAAGCAAAACAACTTTCAAGCCATCTACTAAGCCTAATGAAGCAAAAGTTATTATCAACGTTGTTTCCACTCCTAAAAATCTTCAATAACAACCTCCAAAGCATACATTTACTAAACTACCTTGTGCTCCATACATTCTATTACCACAACTTATTGAGAGTAATATTATTACGCTTCCTCCTCCACATAACTGGACCTAACCCCCTACAGGATGCAATTACAACGAAAATTTTAAATATGACTATCACTAATGCATTGGGCATTCTATGAATCGATGTTTCAAAATATTTCATCTTAGTCAAGATCTTATTTACAATAATGCAATTGAGCTTCCTAAACCTTCAACATCCACATCGGTCAATGAAAGTAAAAATCTCAAAATATTTAATGATCCTTTACCTAAGCACAACAAGCAGGCTATTGAGTCTTAAACTAATCAGCTAATCATACATATCATGTAGCTCCTCCTCCTTCATCGAGGGATCTTGATTTTCTAGTTGCTAATGCGGATGCATCTCCATCATTCATTGCATTTTCCAATCATGGTTATCATGTTACATTCTCTTTTGACACATTACATATCAATGCTTCTATTGGCCTTAATGATATCAACAATACAATGATCGATCCATGGATTCATATGAGTGTGTGCTCTATTGCACTTCTTTTTGTTATTAACTATCCACTCTCTCATATTTCATATTTAGTGCCTAAATCTTATGGTTACATCAAGTTGTCAGTTCAAGTTGGACCTCTCACCATGTTTGTGTCATTCCTTATGGCACCTAGTGTCAAAGGTTGTGACATGCTCTTAGGTCTTCCTTGGCTTTGTGTCGCTAAAGCTATTGTGTCCATGAATCACTTATGTCTTAAATTCATTCACAATAAGCAAGTTATCACTGTCAAAGGTTTCCCTACCATGTATGTCGTTGCTTCACCTCCTCTTTAGGTTTCCTTAGTGCTACTCAAAGTATCTATGTCCCCTGGACCTCTCAAAACTAAGGCACGACATGCTCCTAGTTCTCCTCTTCGAACATGACCCACTTGTCTTGATCATCCGATTAGTCCCTCTCATCGATCTAGATACAAATCAGCTCCTTGGTCTCCTTCGCATAGAGGCACATCACCTATGTGGCCTTCTCCGCATAGGTGTTCATCACCTCCTAAGTCTACTCCACATGAATGTTCACCACCTAGGATTCGGTCACATGAACATTGTCACTCTCATACATCACCAATCTAAGAGCATGGTCACACACCTTTATCTCCTCGTACATCATGTGGAGGACCCTTGGCCTTCACTTTTCTTGGATAGCTCAATCATTTCCATACACTTGGGGAGTGTCACACTTATTCTCCCCCTCCTAACATTATCAGTGTATACCATCTCCCCTATTGTGCTCCATACTTTCTATGTCATCTTCCTAATCATCAATCTTGATACACCACTTATATCATCACCACCTTATGAAACACTTTAGTTCCACAGCTCATACGTGACTTTTGAGGGTCAAATATGAACTAGAGCTCACACCATTCTAGACATTATGCTTAAGCACTTCATGATCATATCTTTCTAGCATTCACACATTTCATTTCACCACCCTATGACACACTCTAGTTCCGTAGTTCATAATCAACTACCGAGGGTCTAATTATGAATTGAACCTCACCTCATTCACACTCTTTATGCTATATGCTTCATTAATCATATCTTTCTAGTGCACACGTTCAAACCATTTCCCGATGATGCACTCTTGTTCTATGGTTCATTCTTGAATATCAAGGGGTATCTTATAAATGAACCTCCTCTCACTCATACATACACATCCGCTCAGGGGCATGCTACTCCTATCACATTCACATTACATACCATTCCATCTCACTCACTCACATCATACTACATATTTTGGTTGCACTTACTCTTGCTTACTCATGCTCACAAGTACACTTTGTTTCACATACTAGACAAATAATTGTTATGTCATTATCTTTTCTATATACACATGCGTGTTCACTTATTCTATAGTTGTGGATGCAAACTTTGCATGGATCTTTACACACAACATTGATGTTTGCACTATACCTCTTACCAAATCCCACCGAGGCTCATGGGGGTTTCTACTTTTTTCCGCACTACAGGTGTTATTGTTTCATTTTATACTACTTCCTATTCTTACTAGCACACTACTATATCACTATATGCATGTCTTAACATACTTCTTATCTTTCTAACATACTAACAAGTGCTTCATGTGCACATTTTTCTTGCGAAACCTATTTTCCACCATGGTTGTCGATACTTTGTTTGCTAATGTTTGTCATTGTTTGCCATTGTATGAAATTGTTTGCAGGCTTTGCCATATATCTTGTGTGTTCATTTCTTGTATGATTTTGGCCACTTCATCCTTGATTGTCTTGTGACATTTTGAGTGATGTCCCATGTTTCAACCCACTTTTTGCAGTCTACTTTACTTGCACTATTATTTGTTTACATTGTCTTCTATAGCATGTTTGTCACTTTTTCTACTAACACATGTATCTAGCCACTTTTTTGCTTGTGCCTTGGTTTCTACCATACACATTCCCTCCCCTTATAGGGTATCGCCATATCAAGATCAGTCCTCGCTTTGGGATACATCCTCCTATTGATGTCGCATGCACCCAAAATGAGGGGGCATACATTGGGTGAATCATTCACCCCATACAGAAGCTCAAAGATTTGGTACAAGCCTACACATGACATGAACATAACAAAGTTATAGTATCAAAATGGCCCAAATTCTAACCTAGATCCTCGGTTTAGCACATACACTAGCGCCCAAATATAAACACTAGCACCTGGGTGCTCCTAACCTTTCTTTGGCACCTATGACTAGGGGGAAATTATAGTTACTTTCTCATATCGGTGCATTTTTAGAGAGTATATAGAATAATTTTCATAATACACCCACAACCCTCCAAAGAATTAGAATGCATTCTATAGAGAAAAATATTTGTTAGTGTAAAATGCAAACAAGAAATCAAAGTGATTTGATTCCTAACAATCCTAAGCACTACTTTAGATTGAGCTAGATGAAAATGGAATAAAATGCAATACCTTCGCTTACCAAGGAGATCTCCCTTTGATTTATTACATGTGCTCGAATATGTTAATGGTATTATGCTTACTTCATATTTGTGGGATGATTTGGGCAACACCTCCCCTTATTTGCCTTTGGATTGCTTGATGAAGATCAATGAATTGATGATGGATTAGATTGTTTGGATGAGAAGATAAAGTGGATGAATGGTAAAGGATTGTTATGGATTATATGTGTTCATTCCAAGTTTCAAACTAACTAGCTCTCTTAAAGGAGAAGAGCTCAATTTATAGTTTGTGGGTGGTGGATCGAATGGATAGGATGAAACCAAGTTGGATTGAGATCAAGGGTGTAGAATTTATGAGAAGAATAGAGGATTCTAGAGTGGAAAAATCTAGAATTTGAATTCAAAAATCATGGAGGGAAGAATCTTTCATCGAATTAAAAATTCAATAGAAGAGAAACGTTAGAGAGGCTTCTAGAAATAGAAGCCTCTAGATTTAGAGGTGTGAAGATGTGATTAGGATTAGGATTATATTAGGTTAATAAATGATGATTAGATGTGAGATTACATGGAAATGCTAGGTGTAGGGATTTATAGGGTATGTGGTAGGTGAGTCAGAAATATTAAATTCTTATAAAATGTTAATAGGATTATTAGTGGAATGATAAGATATAATAAAGAATTAAAGCGATTGATGATAATATGGGATATAATAATGGATCAAAGGATTAAAGATGGAATGACAACAATAAAATGAAAAAATGGATAAATATGATAAAATGGATTAAATAATAATAATTAATCTTGTGATTAATTATTATATGGATGATGTTGGGATATTTGTGGACAAATTAATCATAATTAATCATGTCGACATTTTAGATGTCTACATTTTGCCCCTCTTTGAAGGGTTATTGCATAGAAATGACTGCTCAAATATGTGTGTGTATGTGTGTGTGTGTGTGTGTGTGTGTGTGTGTGTGTGTGTGTGTGTGTTATGATGGTGATATGATGCCCCTCAAGGGGTTAGGTGGGGAGGAATGAGTCGGGTAACCACTCGAAAATAGGAGAATCCCAAGTTAGTAGATTAGAGAGGATTTAGAGGATGAGAAGATTTGACAATTCAAAGGATTAGAAGATTTGAGGATGCAGAGGATTAGAATATTGGAAGAGAGGAGTAGAAGACTAGAAGATGAGGAGATATTGGATTTTGAATAGAGGATGCCCTAGTCAATTATGTATGACAAGGGTGAAGATTCATGATTGTTGGATTAGAGGATGCCCCAGTCAAGGGGTTAGGTGTTGGATATTTTAGATTTGAAGATGTTGGATTTGAAGATGTTAGATTTTGAGATGCCCTAGTTAAGGGGGTAGGATTTGAAGATTTGAGGATGTTGGATTTGAATATGTTAGTTGTTGAGATGCCCCAATAAAGGGGGTAGGATTTGAGGATATAAGGATGTCGATTTGAAGATTTGAGATGTTGATAATATTTAAAGGATTAGAGGATTGAGGATGTGTGGATGAAATAATAAGGATTGGGTTTGATGATCGGGTTTGACTGATGAGAGGATGTTAGAAGATGCCCCACTAGGGGTGAGGATTTTGGATGTTGGATGTGAAAGGATACAATTTTGATGTGGATGTTGATTGAGAAGGATTGATTGGATAAGAGGATGAGGATGATAAAAAGTTGGTTGAAGATTATGTATGGATGATGATAAGGGGTGTGCTACCATAAAGTGCCCAATGTTATCATCATTAGTAGTGTGATTAATGTGGCATAGAGCAAGATGCACCATGGTATAAAGACTGTGGTGAGTGAATTTCCAAATTCCCTTATCCTCATATCATTGTACATATTAATATTATGATGGTCCTCATATCATTAGACCAAAAAAATGTGACCTCGTATCATTGGTTGTGCAAAAGAAAAAGAATAAAAAAGGGCCTCATATCATCAGCTAGATTAATGCAAAAATATGGCCCTCATATCATTGGACTGTACAAAAGAAAAAAATAAAAGGGGCCTCATATCATCAGCCAAAATGTAAATGCAGACATAAGCAATTAAATGCACAAATAAAAAGCACACATATTGCATGTATCATTTTTTTGAATATTTGGACTTTTGGATGTTTAGATTATTTGATGTTGATGTTGAGATTTTAGATTTGGGATGGGAAGAATGGTTGAGGATAGGTAAGATGAAAGTATTCATAACGGGTTAGCTCATTAGGGATGGGAAAGGATGTACGGTGGGATGTGAACTTTTCCTATAGGTCCAAAAGTGTGTTTAGGTAGGATGAAAGGGAAGGATTAAGGAAAATTAGATAGGTTAGATAGGATAGGTATTGGTTAATAGGTTAGGATTAGATGGGATGTGGGATGGGAGATAGATAGATAGGATGAGGGATGTGGTATAGGATAAGATGGGGGATATGGAAGATGATAAGATATGTCCCCGAGTATAGGGGAGATGGATTGAGGGATACATGTGGTGTGCTCCCAAGTGTAAAGTAGGGTGGTGTGTGTGGATGGATGGATGGGTTTGATTTACCCCAGGTGTAGGGTAGGATGGGAAGTGAGGGGTATTTAAAATGGATGATGCCTCAACAAATGGTAGTAAGGCTTCCCCCAGTCATGATGATGACGGTTTGAAAGGGACATGAAGATTATTAGATGAAAAGGAAAGGATCATCGTTTGCCTATGGGTGTTGGATCTAAGGGAAAAAGTATGTGGGTGTGATGGATGGAAGTAAAATAACATCAGTGATGAACAAAAGATGAGCCTAATGACACATGTTATAAGGTAAGAGTTGACTAAAACAAAAGTGTGACCAAGGTCTAAACAATACCTGGCAACATGTGAGCCCTATGTCTCGTGAGATCAAAGTGTGTGTGATTGTGATGGTTAATTACCACTTGAAGTGAAGACTTAATGGGTAGTATGTGAAGAAAAACTAGCCAATGTATAGGGAGTGATTAAGTCAAATAGGTTGATGGAGGGTGAATGGAAGGATAAGTTATGCATTGCTCCGTTGCCAGCCATGTGTCCATAGCCCCAATGAAGATACATTTGATTCTTGTCAAAACATTGCTCTACTACTAGCCGATGTCCATAGCCTTGATAGAGATGCTGGAAACACCCCTAGAGAGAGTATTGAGGTGGATTTTTATTTGATATTTTTGATTTTGATATGATTTTTTGATCTTTTCCTTTTGATATTTGGAATTTATTTTTGGCATAGAGATGTCCACTCTCTTGATAACTCTCAAGGGGTTAAGAAACACTAGTGGCTTGATGGGCGGGATGGAAATGAATATGTAGCGGACATTGGCTAGAGTATCAACAGCATGCCCGAGGGTCTTTACCACAAGTTAATTAAGTGTATTAAAGTGTTTAGATCTCTTAGAGGAAAATTATGCTTGAATGTTGGAGGTAACGATAAGCCAAAGTCACACAAATATTGCAGGTATTATTAACTTACAACATGTGTGAGAAAGTTGATCAAGTGTTCAATTGAATGGATTAGAAGAGTATGTAAATGGATGTGATAATAATAATGGATGAGATGCAAATGGATTTGGATGTAAGGAATGTGGGTGTGAATGAAAGAACATTCATCTTCATCCGATGAATTATATACTCAATCCAGCTTTTACGTGTTTGGTATTTGTAGGGGATTAAATGATTTGTGATCGGGGTTGATTTGTTGGGATGGTAGGATCAATAAGATGAGTGTTATAAATGGTTTGTGATGGAGTAGTGGGAAGATCATTGTTAGTGTAAGGTTTATACCTTAAACCTAAATGACTTGGTTTTTTATGAAGAGAGATGGTTTCACGAATACCTTGTTCATGGATGCCTAAGCCTTAGCCTCAATGTTTTATATTCACAAACATATTTTTGGCTATAGGATATGAATTAGATGGGGAATATGATGCCATGTGGTCATCATGAGACTAGGGGGTTGTAAATTTTTCATTTGCTAAGAGGTTGGACTTAAAAAAGGATGGGAGGTGAGATTTGTTTTCATTTTTGGTGGATGTACGATGAGATTTGAATGACTAACGATGTTTGGATGTCGAGTGGGATTTAGATGGTGGACAATGGTTAGGGATAGGATTGGGATGGAAAGGTGGTGGATAGAGAGGTACAAGGATAAGAATCCTTTGGTTAATGAGGTTTTGGACATAAGACCTAAATTGCATGTAACAATTGGTCGAATGTCCATGGGTGTAATGGAAGTCACAATAATAATTTTCCAAATACTAAGATGGTTTGGGTAGATTTGGATTATGTGATTTGATTGGGGCAGATGATAATTTTGAAGGTTTTTAGATGATGGAAGATGATGGTCAAGGATTCTCTTATAGGAGTGAAGTGGTTTGGGTTAAATTGTGTTAGGGGAGTAGGGCGTAAAGGTGTGGGATTGGGTGGATAATGAGATGTTTTTGTTGATTTGGATTTATGAGTTGGATTAGATTTTTGTGGCTTAGAAGATGAAGGGGATGGATTAGGCCTAGGGGCTGAAGTGGATGGTTTGGGCTTGGAGGCCAAAGTAGATTTGGTTGATTTTGGATTGGTTGGAGTATGTGGTTTTGAGGTAGATGGTTTTGGCTTAGGATTAGATTGTTTGGGATTAGTATATGTAGATGAAGGGGATGGGTGTGATATGGGGGTCACATTATATTTGGGTGATGTTGGGGATGAAGGAGATTTGGGAGATGGGTGTGGTGTAGGAACCACATTAGATTTGGTTGATTTAGGGGATGAATTAGATGAAGGTGACATATGAGCCTACGGAGATTTAGTAGAAGATGAAGTGGGCATAGGATTGATATTTGATTTTTTAGGTTTGGGAGTTGGTGACTTAGGAGTCACATTAGATGTTTTAGGATTGGAGGATGGTTGAGATGAAGTAGGATTAGGCTTAGGTGATGAAGGTGTTAAGATAGGATTAAGTGTGGATGAAGATGATGAGAGTGGCGTAGGAGCCACATTAGATGGTTTGAGATCGGGGGTAGAAGGGGATGAGGAGGGTGACTTAGGAGTCATGGTGGGTGAGATAGTTTTGACATGATTGGGTTTAGGTGATGGAGGGGATGAAATAGTCTAGGGGAGGAAATTTGATGTTGGATTAGGGGATTTGGGACCATCTAGGAGAAAGTCCGTAGGATTAGATTGGGCTGAAGATGACGAGGATGGAGTACTAAGATGAGATGTAAGAGATGATGATTTTGGATGAAGTTGTTGGGGTTATTGTGGATATGTGAATGAGACTCAATGATAGGTTTTATGATGATTGGATTTAGGAGTTGAGGTTTTGGATGATGGTGGATTATTTGTATGAGTTTTGATGGTAGGAAGATGTGGGTCATGATGGTTGATAGGGATTTGGAGGTTGGGTTTGGGATGTTTGTGTGGGTTTGGGATTGGTGGCTAGATTAGCAAGGACATAAAGGAGGTCCTCTTGGTCTAGGTCAAAGTTAGTGAGGTGGTCAAAGTCGATGTAATTAGCTTGTGGGGATAGTGGTTTATGTTGTTTAGGTCGAGGTGTGGATTGAGATGATTTGGTTTCCTTAAGGATAAATTCAATGGGATGAGGGGTAGGGGTCTTAGAAACAGGAAATTGTGGATGGGTTTGGTTAGGAGAACATGGTTTAGGAGGTGATTGGTTGATACACAATTTAAGATCAGATATTTTTTTATTAATTTGTTGAATAGTTTTTAGGATGTTAGGATTGACATGGGATGGTTGATTTGGATGATGAGGATGGGATTGGTTGAGGTAGGATGTTAAGTTTGAGATTTGTTTGTTAATGTGTTGGATGGTGTGTGGGACTTCATGGTCAAAGTGATATGGTTGACTTTGATGGGTGGGGGATGATGGGATAGCTTGGTTGATGGATTTAGAAAAGAGGTAGGGGTTTAGATGTTGGTTTAGAGAGGATGGGGATTGAGGATGTTTGATTGATTAAAATTTTAATGTGATAGGATGGTTAAGGGTGTTCACAAGCACACAACAAACATGCAACACACACCCTAACTAGTCAAGTGGGATTACAATCAAGCTATATCCCACTTTCAATACCACACACTAACAATGGTGCCACAATTGGCTCTCCACCTATGTGTCAATGTGGGGTCGACTAGTGAGTAATCTTAGGGAGTGTGGCCTCCTTGCACTATAGCTCGGTATACACTAAAGGGTTGCCTGGTATAGGATGTACAAGATCGCTAGAGGTGTCTTGAATATACCTCGTGGTACGTGGGGCTCAATTCCATGTTATAAGGATGTTGTCTAAGGCCTTGGTATTGGGACATGAAAGCCCCTCACTTCACGTCGCTCTTAAAACAAGCAAATGCTTAGCCAATAACAATAATTGTCTAAGAATTTTTATACCCCACCGGAACACGAGGTGTGTCTACATGTATGGAGATGAAGCCCACGGTCATGAGACCCCTAAGACTATGAAAAGTGTGTGGATATAAGTTCCATGTCACATTGCCCCTATAAAAGAAAAATTGGAAAAGTTAGTCGCTTTTGATCCTTAAGATCGTCCTAGGACGTGAGAGGAGAGCATACACGATTTCACTTTCAAGATGAACAATCAATAATGGAAATACACGAGAAGGATGATAAATGCTAGATAATTAAAAATTAACGATAATAATTATGAGATTGGGTCTTCAAGAGGAGGCCCTACAAAACAAAGGTTAGTAGTTTGATGTTTATAAACCCAAATGTCCTTGACCGATCATACTACAAAATAAAGCATTAGTAGTTTTAGATTTATTTTTGACTTTGGTAAACATAGGAAGTTGTAGACAAAGTGTTGGTACTTTGGAACAAGAAAATATAACTCAATGTGTAGTTAAAATGACAAGATTTAGGAAAATGAAAACCATGAATAAATTATATTATAAAATGATAAATTAACACTTTCATTGCATAGATATTTTTGATACCTTTCCAGAAAAAAAAATGGATTTGTTTCGAGTTCGGGATCAAAATTTATGGCTCTCGGAAGTTAGGCAAAAGCAAAAGTGCTCCAACACGTAACATAGGTGTTGAACTATTTGCATAGGTGCGAATATCATAGGCGCCAAACTATTTGCATAGGCGCCAAAACATGCAAAAGCACCAAAATGTGCACAAAAGCACTAATATAAGACAAAGGCGCTACTATATGCTGCCGCAAAGGCACCAATACATAGAGCAAAGTCACAAAATGTGCTAGAAAGTTATTTTGAGCACAAAAATTCAAAATTTGAAGGTGTAAACAAAAGTGAAAATTCTTGAAACTTTGAAAACCTATTACAGGGATAAAATAAGATTAGAAATGATTAAAAATGAGGGGTGAGCCCCATGGTGGGTGCCGATATGTAGAGTAAAAATATTTGTTAGTGCAAAATGCAAACAAAAATCAAATTGACTTGATTCCTAACTAAAAATCCTAAGTAGCACTTCAGATTGAGCTAGATAAAAGGGAATAAAAATCAATACCTTCACTTACCAAGGAGAGCTCCTTTGATTGATTGGATGTCTGAAGATGTTGATGGTATTATGTTTGCTTCAGATTTGTGGGATGATTTGGGCAACACCTCCCCTTCTTTACCTTCTCGGATTGCTTGATGAAGATCAAAGGATTGATGATGGATTGGATTGAAGGAATGGGTTGATTAGATGAGAAGATAAATGGGATTAATGGTACAGGATTGTTATGGATTCTATGTGTTGATTCCAATTTTATAACTAGCTAGCTATCATGGAGGAGAAGAGCTCAATTTATAGTTTGTGGGTGGAGGATTGAATGACTATGATGAAGCCAAGTTGGATTGAGATCAAGGGTGGAGAATTGATGAGAAGAATGGAGGATTCTAGAGTGGAAGGCTCTAAAATTTAAATTCAAAATTCATGGTGGGAAGAAGCTTCCATTAAATTAAAAATTCAATAGAAGGAGAAAGTTAGAGAGGCTTCTAGAAATAGAAGCCTCTAGATTTAGAGGTGCGAGGATGTGATTAGGATTAGAATTAGATTAGGTTAATAAATGAAAATTATATATGAGATTACATGGAAAGGATAGGTGTATGGATGTGTAGGGTAGGTGGTAGGTGGTAGGTGAGATGTAGGAATATTACATTCCTATAAAATGGATTATTAAATGGATAATAGGATATAATAAGAAATTGAAGTGATTAATGATAAAATGGGATATAATAATGGATTAAAAGGATTAAAGATGGAATGATGACAATAAAATGGATAAATAAGATAAAATTGATTAAATAATAATAATTAATCTTATAGATGATGTTGGGATATTTGCATGGGATGTATTAATCGTAATTAATCATGTTGACATTTTAGATGTCTACACATTCTATCTTCTTTTCTACTTGGATTGAATCGATTGAATTGATCAAACACGTAACAAAACAATATCACACCATTTGTAGTGGTGTATAAGTTTTGGGAAGCAATGACGAGATGGAGAATAAAACTAGACCTTTCTCCCCAACAGGTCTTGTTTGTAAGGCACGAGATCGCCCAAAAACTCATTCTTGGCATGAGATTGCCTGAAAAACTTGTTCTTGGCATGAGATCACCCAAAAAAATCACTCTTCTACAACCAGGACACTTTCTATCCTTTTTCACTCGTTACAAATTAGTTGCACATGTTCCTTTTATTACTTTTTCCTTTTTACATACTTTTTACATGCCTTTTATAGAGTTTTCATATACGCATATTTGACTACTCTTTTGCTCTTATTTTGTAGGTCCCACCTTAATACACAAAAAAATCAACCCTTCATGAAGCACAATAGCAGGTAAAACACTGATGACAACATCATACGCTTCACCCCTAGGGTCTCTTCCTCTTTTTAGCCTTCATGCTTCATTTTTATCACTTCACACTTTCACTTGTCTCTCAAAGACACTTTGGCTATCGATCTACATGGTTATCACGTACGCATATCTTATCTACTTTATGTTATAAATTATTCACTCAAAAACATGGAGGCAAATGTAGAAATTAAATCACACACTTTGGGTGTATTTCTTAGTCCTAATCACATATTATTATTCATATGATTCCTAAGCGAGAAAACTAGTAATTGACAACTAACTTTGACCTTTTTATTTATCTCGATCTTCTTTCCGACTCTACAACCCAAATCGATATTAATTGATTTATCTTTCTTGACTTGGGACACCATCACCCAACTAGGACACTAACACCCAAGCACCCTCATCCTTCTAGGTACCCCGACCTCTCTATACCTTACTCACCCCTTTTGGGCATCTTGTTTTCTTATGGGTCGGCCTTTTAGTTGTCAATTATGAAATTCAAACAAGGGAATCATATAAATATAAAGCTATATGACCAAAATAAGGGACCAAACTCTAAGCATTTACTATCGTCACCTAAGGTTATATCCAAAGGAATTATAAGAGCATCAAGGCATCCATCTAACACTCACTCAAAGGACAAGGGATTACATTTTCTCGCATACATGCGTAGGAGAGGAAGTTCATTTTACCATCCACACATCTATTTATATTGGTACATCTAGTTATCATTTGTTATCAAGTACATCTTGCACAAGAGCCTCTTAGGGCACAATTATTGCACACACACAAAAACTACACGAAGTCTATAATGTAGTGCAACACTCGGTCATAAGTTTACTCTCCTTTGTTGACCATCGAGGTCACTCTAACTCCCCATTTTCATATTTTCTTTTTAGGATTTGACATGTTTTGGGGTTTGGCAGGAGATCATTTGTTTTGCAGGTTATGGGTGAATTATGTAGACACAATGTGACATATAGGTGACTAACAACGAAGGTTAGTGACCACCCAGTGACACAAGAAAATTAGTTTCTAAGGTTCTCCATGGTCACAGTGCCCATTAGAGGTTTTGGTGCCCCGGCACCCTCACTCCCGGGTGAACTTATTTTGATAGTTACAAAAAAATTGGGTTCTGGTTGGGACAGTCTCCTCCTCCTATTCAACAGCTTTCCAAATCAACACACTTTATTATTTATCATGAAATCAACTAAGTCTATTATTCCCTCAGTTGCACTTAGGGTTTCAATTTTTATCATCCTATTACTTGTGTCAAGTTTGTACTTTATTGTTTATTTATCATATGTGACTTTGAAATATCTAAGGTTTAACAATAAGCCTATTTTCAATATGCATCACCTACATTTGCACCACTCAAGAGGCATTAAACCACACATTGTTCTTTACCTAACATGTGATATTTATATGGATGTAACTACTTTGATAGCTTAATCACTTGACAATGGGATTCAATGGTCGGGAACACTTAAGATTGACTTGTCTTTGAAGGTCTCTTGATTAGGAAGCTTGGAGCTAATGCTCCTATGATGTGTTATTGCTTTGGAGGTTTTAGGAGATTTTAGAGTGATTTTAAAAAATATTTTTTAATGAGTACTCTTTAAAGTTCTATGTGAGATAAACAGGCTAGTTAGAATTTGTTTATAAGCATTTGCAAGTTTAATTTCACATTAAAGTCGATTTATGGGATATTAACAAACCCATAAAAATATCAAATTGGAAAAATAACCATTGGGTGGTTAGGAACAAAACAATCAACTTTGGATTGCATCATTGGGCTCTTCAAATTTCTGGATAGATGGTTATGTATATGTAGTCTATGGGATTATACAAGTTTTAGGGAATGATTCTTAGGATGAATATACTATTGTGGACTAATGTAATTATTATGTGAATGAATGATCAATTTGAATAGATAAGAAATTCATGCAAGAAGGATAAATATGGGTCGCCTAGGCTTGGAATGCACATAAATGTCAAGCTTTAGGTGTGAAGCCAAAATTGTTAATGTCAAATTTAGGTGTCTACACTCCTTTGAGCCAAAATACTTCTTCCCTTTATTTATAACAAAGCTTTCAAAATGCACTTATGCATTTAATAGTGTTCATGACATCAAATTCACCTGGGTTTTTGTGGCTTTGTCCCTTGGTTACGGATAGTTACTTTGACAACCTCAGTAGCTATCAAAGATACGACAACCGTAAGACAAAAATTTAGTAGCATAAAAAATTCCATTATTATTCAAGTTATAATTGCATAGAAGACTAGAATGAGCAACAACAATAGACGTGTACTTAGATCCAACCTTTAACATTTACTATAATTACAAATATAATCATTATTTGAAGGTTACTCTATGTACTAACATGCCACAACTGGGAACCAAACTAAGCTTAAATACCCATAAAACCTAAGTATAACCCCTTCTTAATGTATTTTTAAATAACATATATAATTTCTTCAAAACTTCTACGCAATTTTTATGAATAGATTCAAACTTAAAAATACAACCCCATTCTCAATTCTAGTAATTGTCTCATATTATAAATAATATGTCAATTGCATTTGAATGAGCTCTTTTGCATTTAAGTCTACCAATATACTACAAATTGCCCCAAATTGCACTAAAGAGTATACTCTTGCATTTTATTTGCAATATGTTAGTAGTTAATTTTGTCTCCCCTCTTTGAAAACCAACACTAACATTGTAAATTTTTAACATTATTTTATCAAACACCGTTATATTCTACTATGCCTTTAACCTACACATAATCACTAACAATTTTCACAAAAACTAAACACGATAACAACAATTTTCAAAGAAAACTAAGCATGATAACCTTACCGAAATTTTGATGTTGCCTACATAATATTACAAAACAAAGTTTTTTAGTAATTTAATAGGGGTGGAAATTGAAAATACAAGAATTACACAAAGAGGCCAACAAAGTCAAATATCATAGGGGTGGAAATTGGAAATAGAGCAATTTTATTTTAATTAAGATATCATTTGACACAATAGTCACATCGCCAAAGTCTTATTATGAAACCGATCGATGCACACATGGATGGATAAAACGTGCTTTAAAGACGCTTTAGGCCCTTGAAGGCCCAAATCATACCGAGCTTTCTTGTGGGGGTAGGGCAGCGAAGGCCCAAAAAAAGCTTTCACAAAACTCTACCTAAATTTATTTTTGATTTGATAAATAAACAATTAATTTTTGACACGTAAATAGAAATGTCAGCGAGCTTTGGTATGTCTCTCTTGTCATGTACATGAACTGGGTAAATTAGACCACTGACACACACAAAACACACTCTTCCTAGGTTAAATATTCTCTTCATGTGTGGAGCCCATGAACCTACCATCATCACATCGACCTCCACAGAAAAAAACAAATTCAATTAAGAATATTTTCATAACTCCAATTGTTTAACACGATTAAAGTACTACATTTGAAGACTATTATACTAACAATTGCAAATGAGTTGCAAATTACGCCGGAGATAGTAACAATATTTAGTTTATTTGAGTTGTATTTCGCGTTGATATTCCCTGAATGTCTATATGTTGTTCAAAGCTCTTATTTTTCTATTGTCCATATTTTTGTAAGACACAATTATGATAGTCACCAAACTAAATCATGTTTCATCATTTGGTCAAACACCGATATTTATCTATTAAAACTTTCGAATCTCAAAAACTTTGAACAAGATATATGACCAATATTATTTTCCAAAAATTAAACTATAGAATTTACTTTATGAAGAAAATCAAAATCAGAAAACCTTTGAATCTCAAAAACTTTGAAAAAGATATATGACCAATATTATTTTCCAAATAGTAAACTATAGAATTTACTTTATGAAGAATAAAATCAAAATCAAATATCTAAGATAGTAAATATTTAGGACTATAGAAAAATATCTAAAATCCGGCAACCTTTAAAATATCTAAAATCTGGCAAGATAATAAATATTGGAGCTGCCGAAATTTGACACTTTCCAACAAGGACATCTTCAAAGTGGACGCCTACCGACGAATTACCTAATTATTATTATAATGCCTTTACACTTTTACTTTTGTTTATGTATTTGTTATGATGTTTATTATACTTTTAAAAATGCATTACACGTTCACTTCTCTTTTAAAAGAGCACCTAACATAATTAAGAATTTCTAAAAATCTAAACAATTACACTATTAGAATATTATTGAAATGAGACACTATGATATTATTATGTGCCTATGATAACCATTTTGGATTCGAAAATGGTCACTTCCTCTAAATGTAACCTGATTTAATAAAATTTTAATTAATTAAATCTAAGTATTAAAGAAAAGTAACCGATGTAATGATAAAATATAGAAATGAAACAAGTAAAATAAGATTTAAAATATGAAACCCTAAGCATAAGAGATAGATGAAGAGACTTAGTTGATTTACACTCGATCCAAACTTATTTAGAATAAGAAAAGTTTTGAACAGTGGGTAGAGTGTCATAAATGCTCAATATAAATTTTGTAGCTCATGAATAGAATCGGACATGGGCGCCCACACTAGGGCAAGGCGCATGGGCGCTGAGACTCCATACAGTACACTTGTGAATGTATAAATGATTAGAATCTAGTTTTCATTGTCACAAGAGTGTCACAATTGTTTCATGTTGATCACCTGATACTCACTCTTTGAATGTTTAAGGTACATGTAACCTACAAAATAGAAGTTCACTTGCACAACCCACAAACCACATCAAACCTGAAAAAGGAAAATACATAATGGGGAGTCAGACTGATCCTGACGGTCACCTTGAGAGTGAACTTATGAATGAGCATTGCACTACATCTTAGACTCCATGTAGTTCTTGCAAGTGTGTGTATAAATTGTGCCCTAGGATGTCATTGTGTTACAATTGAAAGCATGTTGTAGCTAGAATGTGTAGATGGAATAGAATGAAATTCCCCTTTTTATGTTGTGTATGCGCAGAGTTGATGCACCATTGTCCCTTGAATGAATGTTAAATGGATGCGTTTATATTACTTTAGTGCCTTTGGAATGCAAGCTTAGGTGACGATAGTTTATTCTTAAGGCTTGGTCCTTCATTTTGAAAACGTAACTATGTATTTAAATGATTCCCTTGTTTGAATTTTGTAATTGAAAACTAGAAGGAAGGCCCATAAGTGAAAAAGATGCCCAAAAGATAAAAGGGACCCAAAAATAGCGAGTAAGGTAAAAGGGTCAGTGGGTGCCCAAGAGGGACATGAGCACCTATGCGTTATTTTTCTAGCTGGGCAATAGTGTCTAAAGCCATAAAAGATAAATGAGTTAAGATTAAACTGGGTTATAGGGTGTGTAAGACCAAAGGAACAATAAGAGATAAAAAAAAGAGGCCAAAGATAGTTGTCAACCACTAGTTTTCTTGCTTAAGAATCATGTAAATGCTAATATGCTTTTAGGACCTAGAAATGTACCTAAGTGCATGCTTTTGTGTCTACACAACCATCAAATATCCAACATGAATGAGTGTCAAGCCCACATGTAATGATGAACAAGCAAGAAATGTTGGAAGGGATGCAAATTTAACGCTTCTATGGATTTTTCTATCATGTAGTTGGTGATACAAAATATCAAAAGTAGCGACATCATTTGGTCAGTGTAAGAGAAGGGTCCGATGAATTCCTATAATACTAGAAGGATGAAACTAATTTTAAAATGTCGTAGTGAATGAAAGCTACATGTTTTGGATATGTGGAAGAAGGACTTGACAATCCTTTTAAATCTAGGAAATAAGACAACGCGTCTTAAAATTCCATACAAGGTTATAAGGAGCAACTAACTAATATAACAAAGCTTGAAAATGAACTAAAATAATTCAAATAATAGATAATTTAACTATTTTTCATAAGATTATCTATCTCCCAAAATGATGTTATCATCCTTTTTAAACCCCCTAGTTTCCTAAATTTAAAAACCCCAAAAATAAATTTTAAACCATTAGATTTAGATTTCTTTTCCCAAAAGCTTTGAATAGTGTATACTTAGGGCTAAAATGTCACACATAGTTTAAAAATTTGGTAATACAATACACACATACATGCACACATGTGTGCATGCACGCACGCATACATACATGCACACACGTACACCCACATACGTATACACACATGCGCACGCACATGCACTCTCGCGCGAACATGCGCGCGCACACATACACACACACACACACACACACACACACACACACACACACACACACACACACACACACACACACACACACACACACACACACACACACACACACACACACACACACACACACACACACACACACACACCATTAATAATTTTCCAACAATATTGATCCTATCCCTTGAATTTGTGATTCCACCACCGACTGCGGTTCACCAATCTCCACATCGGTAAACACAAAAATTATTTTTTCACCGAAAACCTATTTTCAACTTTTAAAATGTAGTATATGAATGTAAATATGTAAGAAAGAGATCATGTTCAATTATCAAAGACAAAAAAACAAAAAATAAAATTGTAATGTAAGAAAATATTAGCTTGTGAATGCAAGAAAAACAAACAAGTTGTTCTCCTAATCTAATCTTCTCAAACAATACCTTAGATAGAACAATGGATTAAAAGGGGGAGAGAGAGAAATACCTGCACTTACCTACAAGTTACAAAGCTCCTCCTTTGATGTGTTGGATTTTCTCTTGATTGATTGATGGTTGCTTCAGATGTTGGTGGAGACACATGAGCAACACCTCCCCTTGATTTTCTTTAGATTGCTTTGACAAAGATGATGACATATTAGATTAAATGATAAAATGATGATATAATGGATTGATTGGATGAATAAAAGAGCAGAGGTTTGTTATGGATTGGATCACTTATTGGCTCTCATGGAGGAGGAGAGCTAAATTTATAGTTGAGGGGTGGAGGATTCAATGGCTAGGATGAAGCCAAGTTAGATTTGGATCAATGGTGGAGAATGCATGTGAGGATTAGAGGATTCTAGAGTGGAAGACTCTAGAATTTGAATTTAAAATTAATGGAGGGAAGAAACTTCCATTGAATTAAAAATTCAATGGAAGGAGAAATTTGGAGAAGGTTAGAGAGGCTTTTAGAAATATAAGCCTCTAAATTTAGAGGTGGAGCATGTGATTAAGATTCAATTTAGATTAGGTTAAATAAATATGATTAAGGGTGAGGTTACATGAAAATGATAGATGTAGGGATGTGTAGGTAGGTGGGTAGGTATATATATGCATATTAAATTCTGAAAATGTTAATAGGGATTATTAGTGGGATAATAAGATATCATAATGAAATAAATGGGATTAAGGATGAAATGGGATATCATAATGATTTAAAAGGATTAATGATGGAATGATAAATGATGATAAAGGGTAAAATGTATTGATAATAATTAATCTTGCGATTAATTATTATGTTATTTTAGACAATGATGATATTAGGTTATTTGCAGGACAAATTAAGCAAAATTAATTATGTCGACATTTTAGATGTCTACATTTTACCCCTCTTTGAAGGGTTATTACGAGCAATGGTCATTCAAAGAAAAAGAACAAAAGATGTTAGGATGGCGATATGATGCTCCCTCAAGAGGTTAAAGGGAGGAATGATTCGTAACCACTCGAAAAGAGGAGAGGCTTAAGTTGGTTGATTAAGATTCAGAGGAATAGGATTAGAGGATTATAATATTTTAGGATTCATAGGATTAAAAGATTGGAGAGAGGAAGATTAGAGGATTAGGATGTATCGGATTTTGGAGTAGAGGATGCCCTATTCAAGGGGTTAGAATTGAATATTTTGGGATTTAGATTTGAGGATGGAGGATTTGAAGATGTTAGATTTAGATAAGAGGATAGGAAATATAGGGTATTGGTTGTTGGATTTGGAGGATGAGAACATTGAGGATGTTTGGATGAGAGAATAAGGATTGTTTTTGGATCGATTTGGATGATCGATATTGATGAGGAGAGGGTCGGGATGATGATCGATAAGAAATAATGTTCAAGTTTGATTGATGAGAGGATGTTAGAAGATGCCCTAACCAAGGGGTGAGTATTTTGGATGTTGGATGCGAGATGATAAGATTTGGATGTGGATATTGATTGATTGATAAAGGATTGATTGGATGGGAGGATGAGGAGGTTAGATAGTTAGTTAGATGATGATGAGGATTAGGTGTGGATGATGATAGGGATAAAAGATGATGATATAAGGGGTGTGCTACCATAAAGTTCCCACGTTATCATCATTAGTAGTTGTGATTGATGTGGCATAGAGAAAAATGCACCAAGGTATAAAGACCATGATGATTGAATTTCCAAATGCATGTGTCCTCATATCATTGGAAAAATTAATAAAAAAATATGGTCCTCATATCATTGGATCGATGTAAAAAGAAAAATAAAACAAAAGGGATCTCATATCATCAGCCAAAATGTAAATGTAGAAAAACAAGCAAACATACACAAACATTACATTTTTGTATTTTTTGAATGGCTTGATTTTTGGATTTTGGATTTAGGATGTTTAGATGGTTTGATGTTGGATTTGGGATGGGGGGAATGGTTGAGGATAGGTAAGATGAAAGGATTCGGGATGGGATAACTCATGGGGGGATGGGAAGGGATGTAAGGTGGGATGTGACTTTCTCTTATAAGTCCCAAAGCATGTTTGGGTAGGATGAAAGGGAAGGATTGAGGGAAATTGGATAGGTTGGATAGGATAGGGATTGGTTGATAGGTTAGGATTATATGGGATGTGGGATGGGAGATAGATAGATAGGATGAGGGATATGGAATAGGATAAAATAGGGGATATGTAAGATGATAAGATAAGCCCTCAGGTGTAGAGGATATGGATTGAGAGATAGATGTGGTGTGCTCCCAAGTGTAAAGTTGAGTGGCATGTGTGGATGGATGGATGGATTTGATTTACCCCCAAGTGGAGGGTAGGATGGAAAGTGAGGGGTATATAAAATGGATGATGCCCCTAGTGGATGATAGTAAAGCTTCCCCTAGTCATGATGATGATAGTTGAAAAGGACATGAGAAGGATTGGATGAAAAGGAAAGGATCATCGTCTACCCATAGATGTTCGATCCTAAGGGAAAAAGGATGTGGATGTGATGTATATTAGTGATGAAAAAATATGAGCCTAACAACACATGTTGTAAGGTAAGGGATGGACTAAAACAAAAGTGTGACCAAGGTCTAAACAATTATGGGAAATATGTGAGCCATGTGTCTCCGTGAGATCAAAGTGTGTGTGATTGTGATGGTTAATTACTGCTTGAAGTGAAGACTTGTTGGGTAGTATGTGAAAACAAACTAGCCAATGTAAAGGGAGTGATTAAGTCAAATAGGTGGATAGAGAGTGAATAGAAGTCTGAGCCATACATTGCTCCACTTCCACCATGCGTCCACACCTCGGCGAAGATACATATGATTCTTGTCACAACATTGCTCTACTGCCAGATAGGCATCCATAGCCCTAGTAGAGATGTTGGAAACACCCCTAGAGAGACTCGCAAGGTGGATTTTATTTTATATTTTATATTTTAATATGATTTTTGATATTTTGTTTTTAATATTGGACTCTATTATTTTTGTTTGCATAAAGATATTCTCGCTCTCTGATAAATCTCGAGGGGTTGGGAATCACTAGTGGCTTGATGGGGGGATGGAAATGAGTGTGGAGATGACATTGGATAGAGTGTCAATAGACACACCCAAGGGTATTCACCACAAGTTGATTAAGTGTGTTAAAGTGTGTGGATCTCTAGGAGGACAATTGTGCTTGAATGTTGGAGGTAATGATAGACCAAGGTCACACAATTGTAGTAGGTATTATTGTCTTACAACATGTGTGAGCAAGTTGATCAAGTGTTTAAATGAATGGATGTGATGATAAGAATGGATTAGATGCAAAGGGATTTGGATGTTGGATGGAAGGAGGATGGGTGGGAAGGAAATAATATCCATGCACATGTGATGAATTATGTGCTCAATCCATTTTTAGGTGTTTGGTATTTGTAGGGGGATTAAATGATTTGTGATTTGGTTGAGTAGTCAGTGTGTACATGTAAAACTAACTATGCTAATTGAAATGAAACTAACACCAAGTAGTTTCAAAGAAAATTTAATCAAACGACAACATCACGATAAGAGCTTAAAGGAAAATAACTTCTTCAATGCATAAGCATGATAAAACAAACAAATGCTAAGCCATTCCTAATTTTATATGATTTCTACTTAAAACATGAACCTATTTAGATCACTTGGAAATCAAATTGGTGTTTTTTGCCTCAATAATGAAGATGAGATCTCACCAAAAAATGGCTACAAGGCTTGGATCTTCCCATGCTCCTCAATTTGAGAGAATGGATGCAAGATGGAGAAGTTATTTCCAACAATGGAGAATGGCTCGAATCAAAATTCCTATAGTTTTCACTAATCAAAGCAAGGTGTAAGAAAAAAGGGTGGGAAGAGGGTTCCTTATATAGCTTTCCTATTTGGGTAAGGCTAGCAATTTGGTGGATGTGGGATAAAGCCCAAAGAAGAAATGCAAAGGATATGCATGTTTAATAAAGGATGTGCATTTTATGGGAGTTGAGGGGGTTTAATTAATCAAATGTGATTAATTTATAGGAAGGATAATCTTGTAGAATCTATTTAGAAGGGATTATAAGGAAAATTAACATTATTCGAGGGATGTAAGAGGGGATTTTAACCAATAAAAGGGGTTTATTGATTAAAATAGAAGGCATAATTAACTAATAATGTTTAATTAATCACTTAGAAGTGGATTATAACTAACGAAAGGTCATTAGTTGACATCCTGGGGTGATGAAAGAGGTTGATAAAAATAATCCCTATTGCCCCAGGTGTTTTTGAAGAAAAAGTGTGATAGAAGAAAATGATAAGGAAGAAAAATGAAGATGAAGAGAATGGAAATAGTTGTCATCTAGCTGATGTAAAAATAAATTTATTTCATCATTTTGCTTTATGATCTACGTCATCGACTCTTTATTATAATATAAGCATATAACAAAAGTGTAAAATAACATAAAAAGCTATAATACTAACATTTGTTCATTTTCAAAACACTAACTCAATGCAACATACATAACGTAATGCAATACGAAAAGCAACAAGCTAACCTAATAGGGAAACAAGTACAAACACACATACTTAAACAAACAATGTTCAAGACAGTTGCACTAATGTTTTTGTTATCAAGCTTGCCTCCTAATTTTTGTGTCAATGACAAGGGTAACAATGACACCCCAATAAATGAGACATGTGAGGTGAATATATGGAGGACACAGGGGTCCTATGAAAAACTAATCATACACTATGAAATAATACCAAGAAACTTGTTGTTGCTTAGGGAGTTTAGACATAGTAAGCAAACCAACTTTGTTAATGAAGGTAGATCAAAATGAATCGTGAGTCGTTGTGTGAGAACAAGTGAAAACCTAAGAAAGATGTTTTGTAGGACAAATTTTGATGTTTGAGGACAATGCATCCGATATGTGCTTAACCGCATGCATTCTTTTTACCGATGTTTGATATTTTTAATTTTACAATTTTTAAGAATTTTTGAAATGTTACCGATTTTGGATTTTTTTAAATTTTACTAATTTTTTAGATTTTTTATAGTTTACAATTTTTGGATTTTTAAATTTCACTATTTTTTTTGGGTTTTTATTTTTAGGAAGAAAATTAGTTAGAAGAATGACAATATATGTGGTTATTGCCAAAAATAATGGGAAGCAAAAATATGCCCTAGGTAGTAGAAAGGGTCACTGGGAAGCAAAAACATGCCCTAGCGTAGAGAAAACAGGTGAAAAATGATTATTTAATAAAAATAATCATTACAACAAGTTCGGAAGAAGATAGAAGAATCACGGCGGTCCTATAAAGACGTCGGGCGAGGAGACAATAAATTAGGGCAAAACGACTATTAATAACAAGCCAAGAGGGTAAAATCCATCATGGCAAGTTATTTGTGACCTAACCATTTTGATATTTTGAGAGATTTTACTCTAATTTGTGAGAGAAATGGTGTGAGTTTACGACTATAAGCACCGTGCATATATAGTTCGAGACTACATGAGGGTTCCCGGGAAGGCCGACATGTACGTAAAATAAATTTTTAATTTTTGAGTGCATTTAATGTTTTTTAAGGCTAGAGTAAATGCATGGGATGACGTTAAGCATCGGCCCTTAGGTGCGCTATCATGAAAGGGCGCGCTAGTGTTAAAATAGGTGCACTAGCATAGAATTAAGAATCGGGGGTTGGTTAAGGGCACGCTAGCGTTAAAATGTGAGCACTGGTGTAAAAATGGAGGCACTAGTGTTGAACCGAGGCGCACTAGTGTAAAAACACATGCGCTAGCATAGAATGTTAGGTTTAGACCACTCATTAGAGGAAAAAAAAAGATTTGTAGAAGAACCGAGAGATGAATAGAGGAAATTGGACAATGTATTCCAAAAGAAATGATGTTAATGAAGTGTGTTGCATGATCATTATAGATTAAATTACCCAACTTGGAGACATGCAAGCGGCATATGGTCGATTTCAAGCCTATGCAAATACTTTTTCACATTGGGAGCTTATCTACCTAAAGATTACTCTAGATGTCACAGGGATTTCATAGGTGGCTCATATGTCATAGATTACACTGGATCACAACCTTCTCATGGCCTTAGTAGAGATGATGGAGCAAGAGCTAGACATTCAAGCTCGCGATAGGTAAGATGAGCATCACTTTGGAGGACATATGGTGCATATTCAAAGTGCCCATCCAGGGTAGACTCGATCACTTATAATGGTGATCGCGCCTATATTTTGCAGTGCATTTGGGAGATGTTTGACTTTCCCGACATACCTGACAGGGGTATAGTAGTTGACCTGTATAGATGTTTCGATGGTGATCGAATCTCATAGATATTGGTCTAATTGATGGCTTCGGTCAATGGCATTCTCGCTTCCCGACAAAATGGGCACACACTTTCCACTTTAGGTCTAACCACGTTGATACATGGTCTCGTGAGTGGACAAAGTTTACTGTTGGGGCCAGTGCTTATTATCCTACTTGTACTTAGACCTTCATTTGATATCGTATTGCGGTTTGAAAACCATGGGTCTAGCCACTTTGTTATAGATATGGGCATGGGACCACATTGCGAAAGGGCACCCACTAGAAGTGGTGTTAGTCGAGTGCTCTTGATGAGCCATCTGTTATGGATTAGGCACGTGTTGGTAATGATATGCTCTCCCATATTGAAGACACAACATATTATAGGTAGGCGTTTGATGATATACAACTCTGCATGATTACATGGTGCCCTTATAGATTATATTAGTGGCCACATGATGTCGTAGAGAGCTAAGTACTCAGTAGAGGTAGATCATTACATTATTGACAACATGAGTCATATCATGGAGTAGTATTAAGTTGATAGAATACAATGATAGTTAGGCCACATCCAAGGGATTCCTAGAGATGAGACGTGGTACAAACACTGACCTGAGAGACTTTTGATATTGGCCCATGGATTAGGCGGGGTGAGCCCGTGACAACTTTAGACAGTTACCCCATAACCTTGATTGACCGCCACAGGTGGTAGATCCCGGTACTACCCTAAATTTTGGACCATGGTATGATATAGTGTTACCATGACGGCTTACCATACCATAGCTTATCATAGATGTAGGGGTTGTTGCCACGACAAAGGGATTATGGGGTCGAGCTCTAAGAGACAGGGAAATATTGGGATAACAGAAAGCCCATGTAGATCCCCGGGCACAGGGCTAGGGTGCACTAAGTGCACATATACAGGTGCTACATCAGGGTTTTCCATAGGTACAGGTACCACTACAGGGTCATCCCCCACAACAACCTTTATAGACACAACCACAGTTGTAGCCACAAATATAGATTTCAGTGGTATAATAGGTTACACAACAAATGGTCATACACGTCCCATAATCCCCCTTAGAGATGGATGGGGTTTGTCACCTCACATTTCGGTAGGTGGAGGATGGGGAGCACCACCTAGGTCACCTCAGAGATCTCCATAGATATAGGTTCCTGGGTTTAGTGTCATTCCAGGAGAAGGTGGACCATCTTTAACCCCATTAGAGATATAGAGGGCTATTGACATAGCAAGTATTATGGTATAATCATTGCACAAACAACTAGAGTAGTCTATATTAGAGAGAGATCAAGCCATCGTTGTGCGAGATAAACTCATAGGGGAGAGAGCATAAGGGCTATCAAGAGGATGCATTCACAGTGAGGTGCTGAGTTTGAGAGTAGAGTGTGATGCACTTTGGTGGGAAGCGCCACAACAAGGCCCCAAGATTTGGTATATGTTTTTGCATCAACCATAGGTGAGGTTGTACCGGATGGGCAAAGGGCTATATCCTTTGGCAATATGGTAGGTAGTCACTCTAGATTTAGGTCATAGAGGCCCTCTAGATCTACCAGTCCGTTCTGTATGCCATCACCATAGTCGGGGCCTTTAGCACAACGATGTTGTCACACTGGGCTAGGCCGAGATAGTCCTAGTGTAGGTGAGAGTCATGGTTGACTTTATTTATTATGATGATGTATTTATAGATGTACTTATTTTTATGAATGCCTTAATATAAAGGCACATTTTTTATCCATGCCTATGATGGCACACTTTGTATCTAACGATTATGTATTGAGACACATCGTATAAGGACAATAATATTTTTGACAGATTTTTATATATGTGTGTGATGGAATTTATTATGATTGTATCACATTGTATTTGATGAGATACTTTGATTAGTTCATGTTTTAGTTTTTGATATTGGTGAGGGGGGATAGAAGGTGATCCCTATTGCCCCATTGATGATATGTTAGGATGATAGTAGCTTAGTATACATGTTGATGTTTATTTTCATGATGATGTAGCTTAGCAGTTATTGATGATATATGATATATGTGATGATATAGATGATGATGTGATAACAAACAATGTACAAGTAACAAACAAGCACAATTTTTTTTTAACAAAACTAACACATGTACATACCAAACAACACGACAACACAACTATGTACAAGTATAAATAAGTATGCAAAACACACTGAATAAAAACAAGTAAGAATAAATCTAATAAAGGAAATAATAGACCAATATAAGAAGTATGTTAAGCAACACATTGTACATGATATACAAGCAAACAAATAAAATAAGAAATAAATAAACAAATAAGTAAGAAAAGCACTACTTTGTTTTTGTGGGACAGTTTCAAGATATTTTGCGTTGTTTTGGGAGTTTTATAAGATCAATCATCATGTTGTATTATTTTTGAGTTTTCTACGAAATGGTTTTTCAAATGTTTTGGGATTTTCTAAACATATTTGAATGTTTTTGGAGTTTTCTAAACATATTTGAATGTTTTGGAATTTTCTAAACATATTTGAATGTTTTTGGAATTTTCTAAACATATTTGAATGTTTTTGGAGTTTTCTAAACATATTTGAATGTTTTTGGAATTTTCTAAACATATTTGAATATTTTTGGAATTTTTTGGAAAGTTTTCCAAAGTTATGTATATGAAAACAAAGAAACATGGATGCCCCCAATATTAGATGGGAATGTACAAGGAAAATGCCATGTGTATGTGCAGGATAACAAAGATGTGAAGATGCCCCTAGCGTTAGATGGGAATGTACAAAGGAAAACTCTTCACATATACACAAGAGGAGGATCATCCGGATCAAGGCCACAAAGGATAGGCTCAAAAGAATCTCAGACACGTGAAAACTAGCTCTGGATAAAGCAAATGTACCCCCAGTGTGAGATGCTTGTGAACAATGAATCCTCCCAAGGCACTAGAAACCAGTTTCACCAAAGGACTGTCCAAAGTGCCACAATTGTGTGGTTTTCACACTTGGGCAAATTGATTTTCTTTAGTTTTTCTTGATTTTTTTGTATTTTGATCTTTGTATTTTTCTTTGGTTTTTTTACTACCCCATGCTTAAGCATAAAACCACTTGAGATGCATGGTGTTCATGGTTCATGCAACTCATATCCATCAGAATAGGCAAGTTTGTAAGCTCCTGATCCATATTTTGCTACCATGACATAGGGTCCTAACTAGTTTGGTTTGAACTTACCTTTCTTTTCTCTTTCTTTGGCGGTATTGAACTAGTTTTCTTTAAGGATGAGATCCCCTACCTCAAATTGGTGAGGTACGATACATTTTTTGTAGCCCCAAGACACTCAATTCTGATACACTTTTAGGTGATTAAGTACACAAAGGCGTCTTTCATCTAACAACTCTAGCTCTGCTAGTCTAGCCACACACGGTAGTATTCATATTTGTCTAGATAATCTCTGAGAGATATTCTCAAGGAAGGAAGCTCAATTTCCAATGGGATGATGGCCTCAGTGCCAAAGACTATGGAATAGGGTGGTAGGGGTGTGAATGGAGGTCTTGTAAGCCCAGAGGCGTGGTGGATTTGCAGATTCTAGTTACAACCAATTTTGCTTACCATTTTCTCCATGATGCGAACAAGGGTTTTATTAGAGGCCTCTACTTATCCATTACCTTGGGGTAATAGGGAGTAGACCACTTTAGGTGTATTTGAAAGCGTTGACATAATGATTTCATGGTCTTGTTCTTAAAGGACTTACCATTGTCAGCTACAATGGCGGAAGGGATGCCATAATAGCAAATGAGATGATTCATGATGAACTTGGATATTTGGGCACCGGTAACATATGTAAGAGGCACAACCTCTACCCATTTGGTAAAGTACTTGGTGGTAGTAATGATGTGGGTGTGGCCATCTGAGGAAGTTGGAGTGAGCTTCCCTATGAGATCTAATCCCCACTTGGAGAACGACCATGGTGTTGTGATCGGCTGCAAGGATTATGCCAGTGCATGGATGAGATTTCCATATTTATGACACAATGAAAATTTATTAACATATTTGTAGCAATCTAATTCCATGGTAGGCCAATAATAACCTACTCTTAATAATTTCTTTACTAGCACCATTCCACTTATATGAGCTCTGCATACACCTTCATGCACCTCTTTGATTGCTTGATAGACTTAGCTGAATTAAGACAACATAACAAGTTCCCGTCATAGCCATGACAATAAAGGGTTCCTCCAAGGAGGTTGAATGAGCTATTCTTTAGATTAGGTTTCATGTAACGCCCACTAAAACAGACACACAAGACAACATAGAAAAAAGTAGGATATTTTTTTTTTTAATTTGTTCGAAGTATAGAATGACACAATAGGTGGTCACAATGGCAAAAAATGACTCTTTGAACACCTTGACACAATGATGACCAGAATGAATGACAAGGAAACATTTAGCACCCATTAAGGACAGTTCACTTTTCTCTTCAACGAGGCACAACATAAAGGACCAACCGCAATACATAGTTACAGTTCAGGACATCCCACTGAGAAAATATTCTTAAGGTTATTTATTTTAATGAAACATGCCCTTCAAACTTTAACTTACGTTCTAGGAGATTCAGGTTATGAACTGTATAATCCTTTCTAAAAGGCTAGACTCCTTTCTTTTACTACTTAAACATAATTTTTAGATAAAAATTACCGAAAGAGGATCATCTTTACTTTGACTAAAGCTTGTTTAATTAGTTATTAGATTAACACTACAAGGGGTGGGGTGAAACAAATCCCACAAGGTTATCTAAACAACCACAAGCTACAAAATCCTCATTTCAACCTCCATTGCAAAAAGGAGATGAGTGTAAGCTCCAATTGATGGAGGTATTGTTTTAGGTTCGGAACAACAAACCCCTTTGAGAAAGGATCAAAATTTTATCATTACTTAAGAAAGGGTTACAAAGCACTAAGGCAACGGTTAGAGAGAGAAGGTCAATTTATTTCATTATGATCTATTTAGTTATTAACCGACCTTTTACGAGACTTAAGAGTTCAACTGGATTTGGGTAAAAGCTTCATTTAGCAATCTCTTAATTAAGTTCGATAAAGGAAACACATGGGGTCCCCAAGGAAGAGCACAAACCTCAAGTGTTCTTAATCAAACTCCCCTATTAACTAGGATCTGACTATATCTGCAAAGGACAACAACAAACATAAATTTTTATTTTCTTTGAAAGTAAATAACATTTCACGAGAAGGAGGATAAATTTTAATATGTAATTAAAGGTTAACAAGATTAGATTCTTTTACACAAGAAGAAAACTCATTTCTTTCCAATTTGAGATCCTTAAATTTATCAACAAGGAACCCAATTCATTGTTATTTTATTTATTGATTCGTCTATGAATTCATTTTTATTTTATTTTTGTTTAACCTCGTAAGAAGGATTTTCACTCACTAAAATATACAAAGAATTGCATTAGTGCCAAGACCATGGAGGGAATTATTAAACGTGAAAGTTTTATGAAATGAAAGAAGAACAACCATTGCTAAATGAGAGGACTAAACATGGTTATAACATCTCTATTCAACATGGCACACAAACCAAAGGTGTCACAATATTCAATAGAACTTTAGTTGAGAACAAGAAGGTAACAATTTGGTCAGCCATGCTACAACATTGATATGACTGAAATAAAATCAGAATAAAGTACATGAACAAGGAGATGATTGAGTTTCATTCCTCACAAAGATAATTACAAGTTTTGCTACAAAAGGACAAGACAATTTTATTTCACAAATACCAATAATCCAAGGAAAGAGGCCTTTTAAACTCCTTTATATGCACCATTACAAGATTTACAAACATTTGACATTCATACAAGGAACCACATACAAAAATTGATGAAACCTTCACAAATCTTTCTTTTATCAACACACACCAGCCATCTGCATAAGTATAACTCGAGTCAGTTCATGAGAACTGAGCATGCTAAGACTACCCATTGCAATAGTAAGCTAACATTTAAAAATATCATGAAAGGAATGCTCTATTTCAAGAATGGATCAAAGAACAAACCACTTATCAAAATTCTTCACATGAGATAAAAAGAAAATCCCCACCAGACAACAAGAAGACAACCAAATAATCTAGTAAGAAGGACGATATCACAAATAACAAGGTAAGACCTTATAGGTTAAGAACAAAAGGGTTAGGAGTATTGAGATTTCAATCATGTAATCCTATGGATTACGTGATTGAAATCTAATACTAAAACCATCCATCACAAAAGAAAACAAACTACAGACCGTATCATTAGGTATGCATTCAACAGATAAGGAGAATGGTCATAGAATATATCCTCAATGCTTTAAGCCCAAAAGGTAAACCGATTCCAAGATTCATCTTAGAGGATTGCTCTGAGTTTCTAAAGTAATCACAAGAATAAAGGCAACATAATTTGAGATCCTTATGTCTTAGAGGTACATGAATTTCTAAATCAAGCACCCATTCGAGATCCCTACGTCCGTTCCATAACTCATTAACAGTAACAAAGGCAACATAATACCCAACATTCTAATGATACTTATTTCAATCCAGAAGTTTCCCCATGATATAGAAGCCCAAAGCTACTAGGTTTACATATAATACGAGCCATGGAATACCCTCACAAAATCACAAAATACAGTGTTTACTAGTATTCCACACAGCCACAGAAATAATCAATTACACAAGCACCCATATTTCATTTATTAAACTCCTTACCAGATATCGCATAAATAACAAAGAAATTTAAATCAAATTACTACACATCAATTCATAATGGAACAACAGGGAAGAGAAAGGTTTAATCCAACTCCAACACATATTTTATCCAAATTTACTAATAGTTTTAAAAACAAACCGATAGCAAAATTTACCCTTCTCAACTCATAGTAGCAGTATACTCAGTTCACTTCATTAGCGAGCTTAATGGGCTCTTCATTGATTAAACAAAGGGTCTTAGAAAACTATAACTATTGCTAATATATTTTTATAGAGAACATGTTAGAAAATAAGTATTCATAGTGTGAACATATGGTTCGAATAATTGTATTATTTAATATTTAAATAAATCATAAGTGTGCACAAATAGTTGTCATGCACAACTCATAGATAGGGGTGTGGGAGTAAGACTAGGGAATAGAGGAGAGATTTGGGGATAAAAGATAAGACTTATCTCCATGATTATAGGAGAAAGCAATTCTATAAAATGCCCTTCCTATTCAATAGAAATTACTCAACTATTTTCTATATTTTATTTGTCTCTGGATTTTTCCTATTTTCATGTGCTAATCTCAAATTGTTGTTGCTAAATTTAATCATCAAATCTGGAGTTTTGTTATCATTTGATATCAGAGCAAGTTAGGAAGATTTATGAGATTGATTGCAAGACAAAACCGCAGCCTCAAGGATGCAAATCTGAGAGTTTTGAAGCTTTCGTCGCCATTTTCTAGAATCTGATCTTGAAAAAATTACTGGTAAATCATATTTTTCTCAAAAACCCAGATTCCAAATCTTCTAAAATTTTTAGGTCTGAAGATACATATTTTATTGCTCTACGATTAAATTTTCAAAATAACCCAGTTTCTAGTTTAAGATAAAACATGAAATAGATTTTGGCATTTGAAGCAATTATGGAATTTGTATATGATTAAAACAAATTTTTTTGTCAAAGTTTGTTTTTGCATCTGTTTGGAATGGCAATTAGATATGGTGTGATTTTTATCTAATCAAACATATTTTCACTTGTAGACGTGACGCTCATAATGAGGGGTCAGCATTATCGGTTTAAAATGGGTTCATACCAGGGGAAAAAGGACCAACAACTTCACAAATCAAACATGACTCGACATGTCATATTTAGGGATCCATCAAAATGTACTTTCCAAGTGACGGATTCTTCAATATACATCATAGATGCATATGACATATCCAGACTCAAAGCAGCCTGCTCCGTGCAGAGGGGCTTCAACTAGTTGGTCTGCAAACACCTATAATTGTACGGATTTTTGATTGACATATTCAATATCAAACTCATTTAGTGGGATGATCAAATTAGCCATCCTTCCAGTGAGTGTTAGTTTAGAAAAGAGGTACTTCAACAAGTCAATTTTGGATATAAGCTTGGTCTTATTGTTTAACAGTAATGGCGAAGCTTTTGGAAGGAAAAGACAATAATTAGACAAGATTTTTTGATCTGTGGATAATTAAGCTCATAGGTGATCAAAGTGCGACTAAGATAATAGACCACTTTTTCTTTTTGGATTAGGTCATACTAAGCTAATAGTAGCGCACCAATAGCAAATTGAGTGGCTAAGATATACAATAACAAGGGTTCACCTGGAGTAGGCGGCATAAGGATAGGGGGATTAATCAGATATTTCTTGAGTAGGTCGAAGGCTTGTTGGCATTCAGACCCTAACGAAAGTTAACATCTTTCTTTTAAAGTAAATGGGTTAATAGGTGACACTTATTCACAAGTTGGGATATGAAACGACATATTACTTGAATTTTTCCCTGTAAGCTACGTAGTTTCTTGAGGTTATTAGGTGGAGGCATATCAATGATAGTTGTAACTTTGGCTAGATCGAATTCAATTCCTCTTCTTGATACAATGAAACCTAACAAATTTCTTAACAATACACCAAAGACACATTTCTTCAGATTTAGCCTGAATTTGTAATCTCAGAGGCATTGAAATATGTGCCACAATATTTCTAGGTGTTCTTATCTTGTTTTAGACTTACCTAAAATGTCATCAACATAGTCCTCCATAATGTCATTCAACATATTGTGGAAGATCACGGTCATAGCCATTTGATAAGTTACCCCGATATTTTTGAGACCGAAGGGAATAACTTGGTAACAAAATCTCCCCAAGGGGTCAGAAAGGCGATTGTGTTAATCTTCTTCTATAATTTCAATCTGTTGTAGCTAGAAAATGCATCCATAAGGGATAACATTTTATAGCCTGCAATCGAATCGATAATCATGTCGATATTAGGAGAGGAAAATCATCTTTTGGGCATGCCTTATTTATGTCTTTGAAATCTATACATATTCTGATACCAATTGGATTTTTTTGCACATGTACTATGTTGGAGATCCACTCTGAGTAATCAATAGGTATGATAAAACCTACTGCCAACGATTTCTCCAAATATTCTTTAACTAGGAGGGTGACATGTGGGTGCATCTTTCTAAGCTTCTGTTTAATGGGCTTTGTGTCTGCATGCACAATAAGGTTATGCACTACCAAGGATGGATCCAGCCCAACATATCTGCATAGACCAAGAAAATATGTCTAAAAATTCTCATAGAAGCATTACAAAGGTCTTCTATTCTTTTGTTGAGAGTGAAGCTCCTAACTTGACCATTTTAGGGTTGTCTTTTGTTCCTATATTGACATCAATGGTCTCCTCCACAAGCATCTTGGATGTATCCTCCATGCGTGTAGGATCGGGGGATTGAGATCTTCTTCCAAGGGCGTCTCAATGATATTTTCACCCTTGGTGTGGTCACTTTGTATGTCCATTGATTTTTTTACCTGTTTATCTGCTAGTGCCTCAAAGATTTTTTCACTGTGTCTTAGAATTTTGTTTTTGCTGAGGATTTTTAGAAGAACTTTGCCCTCACTTTCCTTTAACTTTTGTTGACCACACATCTCAGCCTCTTCCCCAAAATATGCACATACATCTAAGTTGATGGAAAATACTTTATTGTGATCACCAATTGGAATGTTATCACGAATACCCAAGAATTCAGCATGATTGCTTCATCATTTTCAAAGAAATTGATCGGTACGTGAAGTTTTGGTCCCAATCAACAAGAGTGGGATGGATAAGGTTAACTTAGGAAGCAGACTATGACAAGGTAAGGATGGTTGTATGAAGGAAAAGGTTTGTAGAGGAAAGATCCTCATATTGGATATGACAGAATCTATGTCATTATCTGAACTAGAGGAGCTATCCTCAAGCTCAGAAGAAGTAGCATTGATGTCGAGGGCTAAGCCCCATAAGGTCTAATCTCGATGCCATATTTGTTTGTTTTGAAGTATGTAGCTGGAATAGGATCTTATGCCTTGTTTATTTGTACCACACATGTGTCAATTATAGCCCATGGAGTACACCATTTTGTTGGGTATGACATATTCTAGAGCTTGGTAACATGAAGTCGTTGTGTCTTCAGGGATCTAGGTTATAGGGGAATCCAACATTTTCTCGTCTCGCCAAGGCCACCAGAAGAAATTTTTCAACAGTATAATTTTCCCAAGACCACTTATATTGGTAACCCGCCTACCACGTGTCTTGGGTGATAGGGACATATTAGAAACATGGAGGGCCTATTGAAGGTTGTACTCTCCGCAGCCATTATCAATGACCTTCATCTCCCATGAAGCAAAGGGAGAAACAAATGTGGAAGCACTTTTATCATAAAAACGTAGGTGTGTTTGGATACACGCGAGACGTAAGAGCTTTAGATCAAGTAGCACAACAATATCAACAGAAGGACATTCATAGGTTGTGCGAGAGAAGTTATGCAAGGCTCTATAATGTGTAAATGGATCTAGATCTCCTTGAATAGTAATTTTTATCCTTCATGTTAACTTGATACATTGATGGAAGGTTGATGGTATGACCTCCATGGAATGGATCCATAGCAGCCAAGGAGCATGTTATAGGGAAGTTCCAAGTCTAGGACATGGAACTTGGTATCATGATATGTAGGCCCCACTTCCATAGGCAATATTATAGTACCAGCTGACTCACATTCTGCATTGTCATAGGTTGTGATGGTAATGATATGAGACTCTAGGTTTGCCTCAGTGCGTCCCAGTTTCCTAACTAGCTTCAAAGTACGATATTCAAACCAAACTTGTTGTCCATAAACACCCTTTTTATTTTTTTACGAGTAACAAATACTTAAATGTGTAAGCTAGGAAAAATGCACTACTAACAAGGAAGTAAAATACCAATAATCATACCTCCTCCTTCGCGTTACAGAAAGAAACCTTAGAATGGGCTAGGAAACTTGGATTGAGCCTCGATCAGGTGATATGAGGTGCTTTTCTTCAAGACGAGCAAGACCTTCCTACAACAATGATCCTCTTACTTTACACTAGATAGAAAAAAGGATTATAAGGCTATTTGGGCATTAGGATGAGGCAGAAGGATGTTCTTTGCTCAAAAGATGCAAGAACTTAGATAGGGAATCGCTTATTCTCCGTGTCTTTAGAGGGGAGGGGTAAGGTTTTATTTATAGCCTGGGGAGTGATTAACTTAGAGTAATTTGAGTAATCATGGTTTGAAAATGTGGGCAATATTAGGTGAGTGGGGACCACGAAAAATGGGTGAGGATTTGATTTTGGATTTTTAATTCATAAGTGAAGGATTTTAGGTGAGTGGGGACCATGAAGAGTGGGTGAGGATTTGAATTTGAAGTTTTAATTCAATAGTAGAAAAACATGGAGAATAATGACATGTGGTGAGGTTATTTTTTAGATTTTGAAATGGATAATTAATCAAATTATATTTCATTAATTCAAGTGTATTTTTGTAGGAAATGAGGAAGGGGAATTAATTGATTTAGGACAGATGTGAAATTAGGGTGTCTACATTTTCCCCTCTTTGGAAGGGTACTATGAAAGTAGTGTCCTTTCAAAGAAAGTAGAAGGGATGGGGGAAGAATTAAAATTACTTTTCTTAAGCAAAAGGTAGAGCGAATGTTTGCTAGGAGAATAGAAAGTGGTGAGTGACGATGTCATAGTATCCTTCAAGACAAAAATGTCATGAGAAGACGTGATTATGGATATATGTGATGATGCCTCTCACGAGAGGGTCGACGAGAATGGAATATATGACATAACTCTTGAAAAGAAGAGAAATGAATTATGTGGAGAAGGGGATGATAATGGAGTGGAAGAGATCGGAATGACTCGCATGACGCAAGTGGGGAAAGGATTCAATTAGCCTTGAATGCTAGGTGTGAGGGTGTGTGGGAAAGAGAAAAGGGAATGGATAGGATTGGGGGTTGATTATGAGAAGATTAAGGGAGATAGGGAGGGGGAAAAAGGAATGAAAGAGGTAGAAATAAGAGAGAGGGATGATAGGGGAAGAAGGGAATGATGAAGGAAAAACAAGGAGAAAATAGGAAAATGACAGAGTAGAGGGTGAAGGGATGAAATAGAGAGATGTGCCAAATGAAGGAAGCAACAAAGATAATAAAGAGGGATGCATGAAAGTGAAAGAAATGATAGAGTTGAGAAATGCAAGAAACATGAAAGGATAAATAAGAAGGAAAAAATGCGGTGGGAGTAGGGGGTGAAATGGAAGAAAATGGAAAGAGGACGAAAGAAGAAGTAGAATGAGAAAAAAAAAAACTATGAGGGGTGAGGAAAGTGTGAAAAGAGTAGAGAAAAGAAGAGAAACAGATACAAAATGAATGAAAGGTAGGGGTGGTAGAGAAAAGGAGACGTGGTCAGAATAAACGTGAAAATTAGGGGAGAGGAAAGGAAGATAGAGTGAATACAGGGAGAATATCAAGGAATCATGTCATTGTGAGGAAGACCAGGGCAAAGAATATGGAGCACTATATGGAGATGCATGTGGAGGGTGGTATGATAAAAAAGACAGGACAATGCTAAAGAGCCAGGTTATCGATGGGGAAGTAAGGAGGAAATGTGATGGAAAAAGGGGAAGAAGATGATACAGGGGAAGGGAAATAAGACGAGGGGTGGGAGAGAGAAGAGGATAACAAATAAAATGATGTAGAAGGAAGGGAATACAGAAAGGGGATAATAAGTGGAAAGGGAATAGTATAAGGAATGTAAAGAGAAGAAAGAGGGGAGGAATGACATCGATTGGAAAAGATGCGGAGATGCATGAAATGAGGATATTAGGACTACGAGAAAATAGACAAAGGATGTATGATGAAGACAGTAAAGATATTGAAGAGGGCGAAGGGAAGATGGAGAGATGGGTAAGAAGTGACAAGAAAGGGTGGGATTGAGGGAAAAGAATATGATAGAAAAGAGAATGGGGGATAGAAGAGGCAATGCCAATGAGGGGACATTAGCGAAATCCCTTACAATGAGTGGTTGGGAAGGTGCGAGAAAAAATGAAGAAAAAGAGAAAGGTAACGAGGATTGGAAAGGGTAATGCCAACAAAGGGACGTTATTGAAAGCCCCCTTACAATGAGTGGTGGGCTTAGAGGAGGGAAGGAATGAAGGGAAACTCTAGAAGGTCCAAGGGAGTGAATGAGGTCATGCGGAATGAGGATTGATGATTTTTAGGGAAAGCCCACTTACAATTATTAGCGTAGGAATAAAAGATGATGACGAAATAATGATAGAGGAATGTTAATACTAATGGCGAACACATTTGTGTGTAGAAATGTGGGGGATTTGAGAAGATGAAGTGAAAGAGTAAAGAAAATGGGAGGAATCACTGACTAGGTGAAAGTGAGGAGAGGATGCGGGTGATGAGGATGAAGAAACAAGACATGAAAAGAATGGGAAGAAATGGTATGAAGGATGATGGATCAAGAAGGGGAAAATGGGGGAAAAGAACGTGATTGTAGGTGGAAGAGATTAGACGTATGTTATAAGAGGATATGTGGAGAAAGGATAATGGTAGGAGGAAAAAGTGGGTAGTAGGAGAGACCAGGTGGAAGAAGCGATCAACAAAGTGAACGAAGAATGAGGCGAGGGAGAAGTTCACGATGACGAGTTAAGCATAGGGAGGACCCTGACATAAGATTGTCATGTGACGGAAGTGGTTAAGTAAGATTGCCAAGCGAGTGAAACTGGAGATGACAAGTGGGAAAGCGAGAAGTGGTGTTTGCGAGAATGGAAAAGGAGGTGAAAGGATGTGATAATGGGGAATGCTAAGAAAAAGTGAAGAGTGAATGGTGTGTAGTGATGGGGAAAGGCAAGGAGACAAATCATCCTTAAGAGGGACTCTTAAGTGAGATCGCCATGCCGAGTGAGTGGTTAAGTAAGATTGCCAAGCAAAGGAGGGTGATAGTGGTGGTAAAAAGATGTGATGATGGGGAATGAAGAGAATTTATGGATGGTGAGATTGTAGAGTGATGGGCAAGTGTAAGATGACATGTCATGCTTAAGAGAATCTCTTAAGTAAGATCGTCATGCTATTGGAGAGGTTTCATAAGATCACTTAACCGATAGGGATGATATGTAAGGAGAAAGACTTATATGGGGGACAGGGGTGGAATGGTAGGTTGAAGAAGATAATCAAGATGAGAGGCAGGAGAAATAAGATGGGGGAAATATGATGGGATAGGGGAAGGCCGTAGGGTAGATCAATCTTAAGAGGAAGTATTAAGTAAGATTGCCATGCAAATTTGAAATGGTTAAGTAAGATCGCAAAGTTGAAGAAGAAGAATGATGATGATAGGGTTGGTGGGAATAGGGTATGACAAAATGGACCAAGGGGAACCCTCAAGTGAATTTTCCATACTATGAGAGCGTGTAAGTAGGATGACCAGGCATAAGATGGATTTGGGGAAGGATGAGAAAAGAGTGAGTGAGGTATGCTTGAGTGGAATAGGATACGAGATGAGGTGATAACAAGAAAGAAAGGAAACAAAGGAGTGTAACATGAATGGATGAAGGAATATATGTAGTGAAGGGTGGAGAGTGTGAGGGGAATCCTTAATTGGGATGCCCGTGTGGTGAGAGTAATGATGCAAGAATGAGAAGCATAAGAGGTGGAATGGGAAGATGTGTGCGGTGGTGAGTGTTGTTTGATGAGAGGAGGTGGTGAAGAAGCTTCTACAGTGGGAAGATCTTAGGGAGAGAGTAAACTTCCACCGAGGATCCCATATAGAAGGGGTTATTAAGTAAGATTGTCAAGCGAGAAGTAGAAGAGTGAAAGGAAAGAATACAAATGGGTGAGAGGGGACATGAATGGTGAGAAGGGTAATATGGGGATAAGTGGCAGAGGAGTAAAAATGAGGAGCGATGATGAATGGATCAAATACATGGTGATCATGGTAGGGGAGGAGTTGTTGGATAGTGAATGTTACTTGAGAAATATCTTCAAGTAGGATTCACAAACTGCAACGGTGATCAAGTAGGATTCCCAAACTGGGAATGTATTAGTATGGGTGAATAGATGGGGTGCAAAGTAAGATGTTGATCATGCAAGAAGATACTCACGTGATGAAAAATATCTTAATTTTAATATAGCACATAACATGATGCATTGTGATATAAAAGATCATGATGACTAGATAGTAATATGCGAGATAAATAGATAGATAGGGGCCATCAAAAAGGTTTGATGCCCCAATACGATATGTAAATGGAAGAGAGCATGACAAAGGCCATCAAGAAAGTATGATGCCCTAAGTACAACATGCAATCAAATAACATAAGAATATTAGAGAGAACACCAGATACATAAAATCAAATGCCCCCTATAATATATCAAGATACAAGAAAGCAATTAATAATTTATAACTAATAATACAACACAAGAACCAATAAACATGTCCATAATGTGTTCCACAAAGGTGAGGATTGATTGGATGTGTCCCCAATCAGGGGTACGAGGACATAGTAAAGTATTGGGTCATTGTCCTCAAACAAGGAAACAATGAGAGCCGATTTGCCCCAAGTGAGGATTCATGCGAGGAGAAGTGTTTTGAATTGATAGTCATAAAGTGATTGGATCATCCGTTGGGGATAATAGTTCAAAGGTTGAATTGTGTTGGTATTTTTAGAGTTTTTACGATTTTACAACATTTTTTTGTTTATGATATATATATATATATATATATATATATATATATTTATTTATTTATTTATTTATTATTTTTATTTTTATTTTTTTTTTGACGATTTTCAAATGTGCTCAAATTTTTGACGATTCTTTCTAATGTTTTTGGATTTTTACAAGTTCTATTTTTTTTTTTTTAGATTTTAGACAATTGTTTCTAATTTTTTGGGTTTTTGAAAATTTTCAAATGTTTTTAGATTTTTGGATTTTTACACTATTTTTGGATTTTGGACGATTTGCACACTATTTGTGGATTTTTACATTGTTATTGGCAATTTATGGACTAGAGTGCAAATTTATTTTTGAGAGGTGATAAACCAGATATTATTTGTATCTCACCGTGTTGCGTGTGGTAACTTATGCTCGGAATAACACAAATTCTCTTTCCATTGGCAGGATATGTTGGTAATGATATGATGAAAAGAAGTCCAGCTCCATTCTTGACTCCACACAACTAGTAAGATGCATGGGCTCATCACCGAGAATCAAGAAGGACACAAGAAGTAGATAATGAATATAGAAACAAATGCTAACAAAAATCCCTTTAGGGAATTGTGACTCCATTCTTCATAACAAAGATTGAACTAGTTTCAAAAGTGGCTTTCACTTTATGGGTCACATGTTAGACTTAGACAGTTATGTAGCCTATTGATTGGTAAGATATGAGGTGAAGGGATAGTTCTCTCTTCACCTAGGCATCTAAATTACTTCTTTGGGGATTCTATAATTTGCAAGCACTGTAAGATTTTGTATTTTTGAAATGAATCCCTATGCCTTGCCCCATGCTACTAGTGAGAAGCAAGGGCTCATCACCAAAGGAAAAATATAGGCAAGTGAATTCTTTTTGTCTTTTTTTTGTTTTTTGTTTTTTTTAATGTTTTGCTATATTTTTATGCTTTTATGAGAAGCCCCTCTACACTTTTCCCCATTCCACTTGTAAGAGGCAAGGGTTTATCACCAAAGACAAGACGTAGACAAGTAAGGGCACCTTCCTCCATTCCCAGTCTCACACTACCAGGAAGAAGTGTGGGCTCAACACCGAAGACTATGAAGGACGAAAGATGTGACGATGAATTATTCATAAGTTATTGAATTGATGGATTTTTACAATAGCATTTTGTATTTGGGAAGGAACATCTGCCCCCAATCTTAGCCCCACACGACTAGTAGGACACAAGGGTTCAACACCAAAGACTGAGATGGACGACCAAACAAACTGGGTAAAGAAGTTTAGAGCTTTGTTATGAAAGAGAGAATGTCTTTGAAGGGAATATATTACCATCAGTAAGCTTCTAGGTATGACTATAGATGAAAGTGACTGAAAATGGGAGATATTATAAGAAGTATGATACTCACAAACTTAATAGGATCTATATTAGCACTTGTCTCATGATGATAATTATGAAGATGTGATTTTGATAATGAAACTATCTCTAATGAAATGAATAAATTTATTCTGGAGATAAGCAAGACAAAAGGAACAATGTACACGATGTTTTTTTCGGAATAATGAACATCTCGAGGATAAAATTCTTTAAATGAACTGCATTCATTGATTCATCAAGATTGTGACCATCCGCAATGGTCAACTTATAGGCTCCAGAGCTAAATTTAGGTGTAATTACATAGGGTCCTAACCAATTAGGCTCAAAATTTCCTTGTTTTTCTCGTTCTTTAGTGGTATTCTTTTGATTTTCTTTTAAAAGGAGGTCACCAATTTTGAATTCTCTAGGTCTTACCTTTTTATGATAACTTGTTGTAGTCAGTTTTGATAGACTTGAAGATGATTGAGAGCATTGAGTCATTTTTCATCGAGAAGTCGAAGCTCTTGAAGCCATGAATGTCAATATTCATCCTCATTAATTACATCTTCAAGAGAAATCCTCAAGAATGGGAGTTTTATCCCAATAAGTAAAATGGCTTCACAACCATAAATAAGGGAAAATGGGGTGGCTCTGTAGGCGTGTGCGGTAAGATGTAAAGTAAGCCTAAAAAGTGGGGTAAATTTGAGTATGCCAATTACGTCCATGGGTGTTGACAATTTTTTCCATGATAGATTTTAAGGTCTTATTAGTTTCTTCCACTTGACCATTACCCCGAGGGTAGTATGGAGTGGACCATTTATGTTTTATGCTAAAACGTTTGGCTAGGTCTTTGAAAAGATGGTTTTTAAATGATTTTCCATTATCTCTAAACTAGAGCAGATGCAATACCAAATCGACATATGAGATTATTAAAAATGAATTTCGATATTTGGCTACCGGTAACATAAGTGAGTGTTATAGCTTCCACCCATTTAGTGAAGTAATCAGTAGCGGTAATGATAAACTTATGTCCATCAGATGATGTTGGTCTGATTTTACTAATGAGGTCAAGTCCCCATTGAGAGAAAGGTCATGGTGTGGTTATCGATTGTAATGCCTGGGAAGGTGTGTGGATAATATTTCCATGCTTTTAACATGCTTGACAACGTTTGACAAAATGACATGCGTCACTTTCCATGGTGGGCCAATAATATCCAACTCGCAGGATTTTCTTGGCTTAGGCAATACCATTCATGTGTGCTCCATAGATACCAAAATGGACTTCAGCTAAGACACTCAAGGCTTCTTCCTGATTAAGACATCGGAGTAGGATCCCATCATATCCTCATTTATAAAGATTTTCTGCTAAAATGGTGTAACGAGAAGCATGTTGTGCTAAAACACGTTTATGCATTGGTTTCATATCGATAATATATGTTTTATAACGAATGAAGGTATAAAGATCGTGGTACTAAGGGTTATTCGGACCCACGATCTCACATACCATAGTGTTTTCAGGAAGATCATAGGTAGGCATTAAGAGATGTTTAATGAGAAAATGTGCCTGGGGTTGACTAGACATGATTTTTAATAGGGATCTGATGGTTGCCATAGCGTCAGTAGATTTATTACGAATTCTGGGGATTTGATCAAAGCTAATTAATTGAAAATAGCTTCGAAGACTATCCACCATGTGTTTATATGGGAAAAATTTTCATCCTTGACTGGTATTCATCGATAGCTTGCACTGATGATAAGTAAAGAATCACCAAATACAACTAATTCTATAAGATTCCACGATATAGTCGGTTTTAATCATGCGATGAGAGCTTCATATTCGTGATATTGTTGGTACATGGGAATGCTAAGTGAAATGATTTGGGATAACACGTCCACTAGGTGTGATAATAAAAATATCAGCCCCGAGCCATGGAGATTACAAGATCCATCAAAAATAGAGTCCAAGTCAAAAGCGATGTCTATGTGTAGAATATCTTCATCAGGAAAAGAGAACTGAAGTGGTTCTATGCTAGGAAGGGGTGCCTCAACAAGTCGGCCTGCAAGGGCTTGTCCTTTAATTGCTTTTTGCGCAATAAATTCAACATCGAATTCACTAAGTAATATAACCCAACTAAACATTCTTCCCGTGAGAATGGGTCTGGACAACAAATACTTGTGAGGATCAATTTTGGCAATCAACTTAGTTGTGTGATTGAGCAAGTAATGACGTAACTTATGGAATGCAAAGGTGACCACTAAGCATACCTTTTCGATTTGGGAATAACGTACTTCATGCTCAATAAGTGTTCGACTAAGGTAATATACAACCCGTTCTTTTGCTTGATCGTTATGTCATGCTAGTAGAGCTCCTATGGCATGGTCAGTGGCAGATATATAAAGCAACATGGGTTTATCGGCAACTAGTGACATAAGAATAGGTGGACTAGAGAGGTATTCTTTTAACTTAGCAAAAGAGTCTTGACAATCATGGTTCCATTGAAATTGTGCATCTTTCTTGAGTAACTAGTTGAAGTGATGGCACTTATCAGCCAACTGTGATATGAAACGCCGAATAGATTGTATTTTTCCCTAAAGACTATGTAATTGTTTTAGGTTTTGAGGAGGAGGCATTTCCATAATGGCTTTGACTTTGGTAGGATCCACTTCTATGCCTCTTCGTGAGACAATAAACCCTAATAATTTTCCAAAGGTTACTCCGAACACACATTTATTTGGGTTAAGATGAACCTTATACTCATGTAATCTATCAAAAATGTGTCTCAACACACTTGGATGCCCTATTCATGTTTTAGATTTTGCTAATATATCATCAACATAATCTTCCATGATATCATGTAACATGTCATAGAAGATGACAGTCATTGCTCGTTGATAGGTGGCACTAGCATTTTTCAAACCAAAAGGCATGACCTTATAACAGAAGGTGCCCTATGGTGTAGTAAATGTCATTTTATGTTGATCCGCTTCAACAATACATATTTGATTGTAACTAGAGAATCCATCCATTAAGGAGAGCATTTCATGGCCTGCCGTATAATCAACAATCATGCCTCGTATTTGGCAAGGGAAATTCATCTTTGGGACAAGCCTTGTTGATGTCTCTAAGTCTCAGCATATTCTAATGTCGAGATTTTCTTGGTGATGGGAACTATGTTAGATATCCATGCCAAATAATCAATAGGTCTGATAAAGTCGGCTTCCAAGAGTTTCTCAAGTTTGGCTTTGACAAGCAATGTAACTTGGGGATGCATTTTACGTAGTTTTTGCTTTATAGGTTTTGCATCCGGATGTACCACAAGATGGTGTACTATAAGAGATGGGTCCAAGCCTGGCATGTCCTTATATGTCCATGCAAATATATCTTGGAATTCAATAAGGAGTGTTGTGAATTCCATGCATTCTTGGTCAGACATACTAATGCCAAGTTGTAAAATTTTTGGCTGTTCGATGGTGCCAATGTTTATTTCTTTTGTTTCTTCTATAAGAATTTTAGATGTATCCTTTTCAAATAATGATGATAATGGTTTATATAGGTCATTGGTGTCGGGTGTTTTAGGTGAGTTGGTACAAGATTTTGGTGTGTAATGTTGGGATTTTTTATTGACATGTTTGTTGGATAGGGTGGCGGTGAGATTTTGACTATGGGAAATCCTCTATTTGCGCTTCTGATCCAAATTTTCTGAGGGTGAAGGATCTGAATATTTTATCTCTTCGCCAAAATAGGCCGATTCATTTAGATTGATTTCAAATCCTTTTCTATGGTCGGAAGTAGGGATTTGGTCGCGAGTTCCAAGGAATTCTTCGATGGCTTCATCATTTTGGAACATGTCCATGGCCGCATGATGTGGTTGGCCATGGTCTATGAGACTCAATGTGTAGGCTCAAAATTGATGACATTAACAGATAAATGTTCAAAGTAAATATGTGTTTCAATGCAAGGTCCTCAAAAAGACTACATGGAGACCTGATGTCATTATCAGAACTGGTGTCATCATTGTCACTTGAAATTATTATGGGAGCAACATCAAACACCTTGAAACCTAGACCATATTTACTATGATGTTGTGTGTAATTTATCGGGTCTAAATGACCTTGTTCATTTGGACCGAGTCCTTTACCCTTCCATCACATGTTTTTCATTATTCGGTGAGCTTTGGTAAATTGAGGGGACTCATAACATGGAGCAAAGTCATCATTATATAACCAAGATCCTGAAGAACTTGGAATATGTTCATTGTTAAGATAACCAAACTTTTTCCAAAATAACTGTCCCATTTGGTAAGTGGGATGGATTCTCATATGTGGAGCGTTAGGTTTGTCATAGCTATGTGGGGATTTATTGGTATAAAAGGAGTCTGCCATCTTTTGAAATTTATATTCACCGCATCATGTGTCAATGATTTTAAATGTGTGCTATGGGGGACCAATATGTACCTCATGTGGTGGGGAAGTCAGTTTGGTAGTTTTAAAAGATGAAGAGAATGGGTTATAAGAAGAAGGGGGTGTATTGAAGGATGAAGTTTGGTTATTCATAGGAGGAGGTATCTAAATAGAAGAGGTGTGGTTGGATGAAGAAGGTTGGCTAGGTGGGGGAAGAAGATGATGTGGTAGAAGAATAACCTGTTGCTGAAGAAGAAGCTTGATTAGTGGAAGAAGATGATTGATTAGTGGGAGGAGGACTAGTGGAATATGGTTAACTAGCGGAAGATAATGGATTGGAAAATGTGTTTTGTTTTGAGATGATGGTTTGCATCATTGTTAGGAGTGTATCAAGATCAATACGTGTTTCGTTAGGGATTATGCACATAATGTAAATTCCTTTTCCAAATGAGGAAACTTAATACATTGGTGGAATGTTGATGGGACGAATTTCATGGCATGAATCCATGGTCGGCCGATGAGAATGTTATATGCAACTTCTACATCTACCACATGACAGACCGTGTCTAAGGTGATGGGTCCAACTTGGAGAGGCAACATGATTGTGCCTTCAGACTTTCTTTCGCTATTATCATACCCATGAATGGTTATGATATTGTTTTGTAAATCATTTTCAGTGTAACCTAGACAACATAAAAGTTTCATGGAACAAATATTCAATTTTGATCCATTGTTAATTAAGATGCGCTTGATCTTACGATGAGTTACATAACCCTCGACGTATAAAGAATGATTATTAGCAATGTTAGGATTAAGCGGTCGGTGGGACCAAAAGATAAAATAGGATGGGACTGTAAGATGTGTGATTAAAGCCTGGAATTGTTGTGAATTGATGTCCTCGAGGACACGAGCATTATTCAATGTTTGCATAAGGATGCATTGTAGTGTGGGAGAAGAATTAAGTAATTCCATGATGGAAATTTGTGTTGTAGTTTTCTCTAATTGTTTGACAATATATAATGATGGCGTAGGTTGTGGAGAGGAATCGGAGGTGCAATTAGATGGTGGAGTAGGAGGTGATGTCGGGACGAAGTGGCAGATTTTTTTGTTGTAGGGACCCACATTTTTTTCTGTCTAGTGGTGATCGCACAATCAGTTCTGATCTTTATAGTTGTCACTAAGTCTTGGTCATAATCTATGGTCAAGATGACTGAGTCATACTTGACATTGCTTGATGATTGACCCTTATCTTTTGAATTGTTATTGTGGTTAGGGAAGGGATTTTTAAACATGTGAAGTTTTTCATTAGGTGTTTTTGTCTCTGAATTATTTTCAACTTCTATGTCTCCACATTCAATCAAGTCGTGGATGTAATGGCGGAGTTGCATGCATCGATCTATGGAGTGCCCTTTTATGCGATGGTAATCACAATATTTGTTGTCCTTATACCAATTTAGTTTGGGTTGTCCTTCTTCGAAGGGTTTGACGATGGGATATGTAATCATATTGGCATTTTCCAAATGACGAAAGACACTAGATAGACTTTCTCCAAGAGGAGTGAACTGTCTTCATCGGTCCCGAGAAGGAACTTCCTTTCTAGGGATGATGATTGGTTGTTGGGATTTTAATGTATTGATAGGATGGTTTTGAACATTTCAGACATGGTGAGAATTAGTAACGCCATCGTTGATGATATTTTGATTTCGGTTAAAGAATTTAGATTTGTCTTGGTTCTGAGGGGTGTCTCGATAAGGTTGGTCCCTAAAGGGTGCTTTAAGTAAGCCCTTAGAAATGAGGGCTTTTTCGATTTGTGTGCCCTTTTCGATGACTTCTTTGAAACTATTCAGACAATGCATTTGCAAGTGGAATGATAATTTGGCATTGAGAGTAGGAACAAAAATGCTAACTAGTTGTCTCTCAGGTACTGAGTAGGGAAATCGGCTTGCAATTCTTCGCCATCATTGTAAAATGGAGGAAATGTTTTTGTTTGGTTTTTGCCTAGTGTTGTAGAGATCAAGCATGGTTATTTTTGAGTCTAAGTTATAGGAAAAAATGTTTGACAAATTTCTCCGATAAGTCTACAAATGTTGTGACCGACCCTTTGGGCAGATGGAAAAACCAATCTAAAGCCTGTCCTCCTAAACTTTGGGGGAATAATCGTAAAAGGTACGTGTCTTGATAGGTAACTTCCTGATATTACATGTAAAATTCCTTGACATGTTCATAGGGGTCACCTTTGCTTTTATATTTATCAAACTTTGGGATTTCGAAGGATGACGGAAATGGTAAGCGTGATATCTCTGTATCAAATGGATAAGGACACAATTCTTCAAAGTTGAATTGTTTTGATTGTTTTTGTAGTCCTTAAATGGTGTCTTTCATAAGTTTCCATTCTTATGTGAATGGAGAAGCGAGGGATGGTTTATCAAACATGTCGTGAGTATTGGAATCTAGATTGAGGTCTTTTAATCTTTCAGCTCTAGTCGTTGCTTCCTCAAGTTTCTTTGTTAAGTCTTGGATTTTAGTGAATAACTCGTCGGCCGAAGAACCATTTGGATTGTTTGGTATTTCATTGTGATAACTTGATTCACCATTGTCGATGAGTTTGTTTAAATTTTTTTGTCCCAAAGTCAAGGGTAGTTTTACCCTCATGGCTAGGATACATAATAGATATTCATTTTTGTTTTGTTCTATCACCCTATTGACTTATTCTTGTTCTTCATTGGTGAGTTCTAGTTGTGCGACTTCTTCATCGTCATTTTCATGATTGTGACTACGAGTGAATACCATGATGAAATGTGTCTAATTAAGTTGAAAAGTGGGTAGGAATTTTAAACAGATGTGATGAAATGAGAACTTGATTACTTTGGATTTAACTTGAATAAGCTCATGATGACTGATAAGGAGAGTAACTCAAATAATTTATCTCAATATGATGATGTAACTCGAGACGAGTTATTAGAGAATTTGTTGCACGTTGTGTAGATTTAGCTTAAAAAAGCTCTGGACTATTGATGGGGAGAGTAACCCTAACAGGTTAATCACGATATGGTTGTGATATAACTCAAAATGAGTTATGAAAGGATTTGTGTTGGCTGTGATTTGGATAAGCACGATGGTGGACAAAATAATGAGTGAACTCAAACAATTCACCCAATATTAGTTTGATATAGCTAGAAATAAGCTATGAAGGATGTCCTGGAAAATTGACGATATGGGGAGTGAATACTAGTCACTCAATATCACTTGGATATAGCCGAAGACAAGTTATGGTAGATGTATTGTTGGTCAAGCAAGCTAATGAAATTGGTGCGATGTTTTGGTTTGCATTGTTGAATTGTTTAGATGATTTTGCTTGGTATTGAATTGGTCGAGAACTAATTTTTGTGTGGAACATAACTAGGATTTGAACTTTTATAATGAACACATTGATATCAACCAAGTTTTATGATAAAACAATGCTAAACTATTTTGTTTTCAAATAACAAGAAATCATGTGGATTAGGAGGTAAATTCTTTAGGAATGATTATTGTTTCATGTAAACATACAAGTATGTTATGGACTGATGGATGCAAACTCTTGTTACTCCAAAATATGTGTCCTCCGATATACCCTAGTCTCGATATACCTAATTGCATAAGGACAAAATTAGTACGGGGAACCCTTAGAGCACTGGAGGAGACTCACCAATTCTTACTTGCCTATTTCAGAGTGAATCACCACGTCCAAAATAGGTTTTGTGAAAAGGTGGAAGGTGATGGAGGGATGAATGTGTATGGTGTCCTTATAACTCCCCAAAGATTTACAAGGACGACGCACAAAGCTTCGTTATTCTGATTATTTAGGTGTGACTCGCATGCGCCGCACGACATAATTACCTGTAAGTGAAGAGCAAGGGCGAGGTAAATTCCAAACATTGTGATGAGACTAGGTCTCAAAGTGCAATACATATGATGCAAATGTTGTTGGTGTGTGGTAGTCAAGTCCACATCACCGATGTAGCTTTGTGGTGATGAAATCCACCTCATCTAGATGCAAAACAAAATGATAAAGTGATTAAATGCAGGGTTCTTTCCAACTTGAAATAAATCACTAGCAAAAAATAATTGCGTGCACTGAGCCTACTATTTTTTTTTGTTTCAAAGAATTTTCTGTAAATGGTGGTATCTTTGCGGGATTTTTTTGTTTGTGTTTTTTTAACAATATTCCAACGACACGGTCCTACGTAAAATAAATTAGTATTTATCCTGCAACCTGTTAGAAAAGTGATCGTGGCTATTTTTTATTTTCCGGATCACTCAAACACGCAGAAAAGAGCATACACAACCAACGACCAAACAAATATTAATAATATGACAAAGGAAAATAATGATTGAAATGACACTTAGAAAACAAAGCTAGAGGATCCTGCGCAATGTTATAACAATAAACTAAAAAAATTACGACTGCTTTCGATTTTCCGATTGCTCAAAGCGTAAGAAAAGAGCGTACGCGGATACAATTAGAATAAATTTTATTTTTTTGAATTTTATTTATTTATTTCTCCATTCTTCTTTTTTCATCCTCTTTCCATTTTCTTCCGTTTCACCCCCTGTTCCCACCTCGTTTTCTCCTTCTTATTTATCCTTTCTCGTTTCTTGCTTTTCTTAGCTCTATCATTTCTTTCACTTTCACGCATCCCTCTTTATTATCTCTATTACTTCCTTCATTTGGCACATCTCTCTATTTCATCCCTTCACCCTCTACTCTGTCATTTTCCTATTTTCACCTTGTTTGACCTTCATCATTCCATTCTTCCCCTATCGTCCCTCTCTCTTATTTCTACCTCTTTCATTCCTTTTTTCCCCTCCCTATCTCCCTTACTCTTCTCATAATCAACCTCCAATCCTACAATATTCTAGTGACACAATCCTACATAAAACAAATTAGTAGTTATCCTGCAAACGAAATGTTAGAAAAGTGATCGTGGTTGTTTTTGATTTTCTAGATCACTCGAAGGCACAGAAAAGAGCATACACAACCAACGACCAAACAAATATTAATAATATGACGAAGGAAAATAATGATTGAAATGACAGTTAGAAAACAAAGCTAGAGGATCCTACAATGTTATAACAAGAAACTAAAAAAATTGCGATCGTTTTTTATTTTCTAGATCGCTTGAAGGCGCAAGAAAAGAGCATACGTGGATACAATTAGAATAGATTTTGTTTTTTTGATTTTTTTCTTTTAAATGTTAATAATTATTACAATTAATCATGATTGTGAAATAGTGATAATGATTATTTTCACAAAAAAGAAAAATGACGAAAGAAGAGTGTGAAAACGTTACCTAGAAGTGTTGTCGTGGAAAATTGAAATGTAAGGCAAAAAAATTGTTTTGCGGAGCTCGGGTGGCCTCACATTTCTGATTTCCAAGATCACTTTTAAAGTGCGAGGAAAGAGCATACGCGTGAGGTTATTATGTTAACAAACAATTAAAATTAAAAAAACTACATTTTTTTGTTTTTTTTTTTATTTTTGTTAAAAAGACAGGTGTTAGAAGAAATGAAACCAAAAAATTTAGTAAGTCTAAATCAAAAAATTATTTTTCCATCGATACGCCTTTTCAATACCTTTCCGTTAAAAAAATGAAGTCATTCCGAGTTTGGGAGCAAAATTTATGGCTTTTGGAAGATGGGCTACGATAAGACTCAACGAAAATTTTGAACGTGAGAAAAATGCCCTGAGCTAGTTTTTTTTATTTTTTGACTTCTTTACTTCACCTGAGAAGCTAAAATTTTGACAACAAAGTTAAAAAGAACAATAAACAAAAATAAAGAGTTAGATCACAAAATGATTAACTAAAATGAAAGAAAGAAAAATGATTAACTTCCTACAAAGTAGTTATTTTAGCAAAAGTAAATAAATAAATGCATTTTCTAGATTGGTTGTCCCATGACAGTAAGATGATAAACTAATGACTAGTTCATGTGTTTCTATAGATTACGAGTGAATAGCAAAATCAGAACTGGGAACTAAACACCAAGCACCAAGGAGATCAAAGAGAATGAGCATCATAGTTTCATTGTTGTTATAACCTGCAGATACACCACAAGACACCGCACAACAAAAATTCTACCCACAACTTAAAGGTTAACCAAAGAAGGTCATAAGGCATGGAAAAAGAGATAATAATAAACAATAATAAACACAAAATGGAATAACACCACTAATTAAAAATCGGTGGTAACATATCAAAAGTAACCCAAGCGTGCTTAATATAAGCTAGGAAAATTACACTACTAACAAGGAAGTAAAATACCAATAATCATACCTCCTCCTTCACGTTCAGAAAGAAACCTCGAAATGGGCTAGGAAACTTGGATTGAGCCCCGATTGTGTGATATGTAGGTGCTTTTCTTCAAGACGGAGCAAGACCTTCCCGCAACAATGATCCTCTTACTTTGCACCAAATGGAAAAAACAATATGAGGCTATATGGGCATTAGGATGAGGCGTAAGGATGTTCTTTGCTCGAAGGATGCAAGAATTTAGATAGGGAAATCAAGCTTATTCTTTGTGTCTTTAGAGGGTAGGGGTAAGGTTGTATTTACAGTCTGAGGGAGTGATTAACTTAGAGTAATTTAAGTAATCATGGTTTGAAAATGTGGGCAAGATTAGGTGAGTAGGATGCTATGCACCTAGGGAAAAGATGTTAGGTGAGGATTTGATTCTGGATGAGGTGAGGATGTTATGCATAAGGGACCACAAAGAATAGGTGAGGATTTGATTCTGGATTTTGATTCATAAGTGGAGGATTTTAGGTGAGTGGGGACCAGGAAGAGTGGGTGAGGATTTGAATTTGAATTTTTAATTCAATAGTAGTAAAACATGGAGAATAATGACATGTGGTGAGGATTGGGTTATTTTTAGATTTTGAAATGGATAATTAATCAAATTATATTTGATTAATTCGAAGTGTATTTTTGTGGGAAATGAGGAAGGGGAATTAATTGATTTAGGACATATGTGAAATTAGGGTGTCTACAAAATGTATAGGGGTAAGTTGTGTGTATATGTTGTATATATATCCCCCCTTGGGAGGATATAGACAAGTAGAAGAATATGAAGAAAAAGTTGTGCCTCGCGCACGTAAATGGCGCATGACACGGAGTGTCGACACGAAAAAAGTTGCGCCTTGCGCACGAATGGCGCATGACACGAGTGTCGACACGAGAAAAAAGTTGCGCCTTGGCGCGCACGAATGGCGCACGACACGGAGTGTCGACACAGTAAAAAGTGCGCCTTGGCGCACGAAATGGCGCATGACCCAGAGTGTCAACACAGAAAGTCATACTTGGCACACGAAATGGCGCATGACACAGAGTGTCGACACAGAGAAAGTTGCGCGCTTGCACACAAATTTAAATGGTGCATGACGACACTGAGTGTCGACACGAAAAAAGTTGTCAGCCTCGGCGCACGTAAATGGTGCATGACACGAGTGTCGACACGTAAAAGTTACGCCTTGGCACACGAAATGGCGCATGACACGAGTGTCGACATAGAAAAAGTTGCGCCTTGGCGCACGTAAATGGCGTGACACGAGTGTCGACACAGAAAAAGTTGCGCCTTGGCGCATAGAAATGGCGCATGACACGGAGTGTCGACACAGAAAAAGTTACACCTTGGCGCATAGAAATGGCGCATGACACGGAGTGTCGACACAGAAAGTTGCGCCTTGGCACACAGAAATGGCGCATGACACGAGTGTCGACACAGAGAAAAGTTGCGCCTTGGCGCATAGAAATGGCGCATGACACGGAGTGTCGACACAAAGAAAGTTGCGCCTTGGCGCATGACGTAATGGCGCATGACACGGAGTGTCGACACAGAAAAGTTACACCTTGGTGCATGTAAGAGGATGTCGACACGCACATGAATGCACCAAGGCGCACCTTCAGGAGGCGCAACATTCGAGTCTTGGCAGAAGCGCACTCACGGCGCAGATATTCAGATGGTCATAAATTTTGACTGAGAGCTCGGATTCATGCAAGGTTGGACTTTCTGGAAAGCTTACGAGGTCCTCTGTCCAACTACAACTAGATATCTTTAATTGGGTGAGAAAAAATTCTTAAAAATGAAAAATACAGTTAGCCACTTTTGGGGGTCGCTAGGGTTCTCACCTACCACCATAATGAGATGAATTAAATACAACCTGCGGTGGTTGGGGTAGATTTGGAATTTATCTCTCTTCCCTCTCTCGTTCTTCCTATAAATTTTAAGGAGGGGCTTCTTTCTAAGGGTTGGACATTTCTGTTTTGCCCCTCCCTTCTTCTCTTTGGCAGGTGAACTTGTGGAGTTAAAACCTCCCATTTGAAACTGTAATGCAACCTTGTTTATTTGGCATTTTGCAGTGTGTTGTATCAATCTTTGGAACAAATTAATGCATGTCTATGGATGATTCTCAACCCTCTCTGTATTCATTTACATCCCCTTGATCTTTCATTGTGGATCTGGCTATCTGTGCATGATCTTGCATTGCATTTTAATGGTCTGTGTTTATTTGGCAAGACAGGTGTTCTTCATTCCTTGGTGCATCACCTTTGTAGTTTAGGTTTTATTTTATGCATTTTCTTACCCTTGTCTCCTTGGCAAGTTAGATTAGGTTTTTTAGTAAACCCTCTGCATCTTCTACGTGTGCATCTGAACAGAGGAATAGGAACCGGCCTTCATCCGGAGAGCTTTTCCGATTTTGCAAGGTCCCGCACTGGGAAAAGCTCCATGTTATGCAATCACACCGAGAGTCTCAACCCATCGTGTTGCAGTACATTCGTGGGTGTTGCGATTCACCATCAACAGATAATCATTGTGTGGAACCTCATTTTGGCTAAAATTAAGGTGTTCACTAGGAGCAAGATGTGTGACCACCACCTGAGGTTCAAGGATAAATATCTCATTGATACTCTTGACCACAAGTATTTTATAGAGGATGTCTTTGTGAACATTTGATGTCTTAAGAAGATCTAAGATTGAAATCTTAATAGTGGTCTTCTCAAGTTGTTCTAAGATATCATATCGACCATCCTAAGGGGTAGGCAGAGGAGGTTCTGGAATTACAAGACGAGTGTGTCATGTTTCCATGACACAATCTTGGTTCTTGATTCTTATAGTGTTTACATGCTCATTAGAGGAAAGAACACAACCAATAAGTGAATCAAATAGATTACTGGTTTGGGCATAAATGTAGTTGGCAATTTTATAGTTCTTGGAAGATTGACCTTGATCCGGCTTCTTCTCTCCCTATTTGTCATGTTTAGGGAAAGGTTCTTTATAAATTCCTAACTTTTGATTAGGTGCTTAGTTAGGTTCAAGTGAATCAACCTCAATTTCTCCACTATCAATAAGATCATGGATAAAGTGTTTCAACTTTAGACACTTGTATGTTTTGTGACCTTTGACACGATGATACTCACAATATTCATGGTCTTTATACCATGACGGTTTAGGTGCATCATCGCCATAGGGTGTTGTGTTAGGATACTGGACCATGTGCATTGCATCTAATTGTTTTAGGATTTTGGACAAATATTTTATGAGAGGAGTGAACACTCGACGTTTGATTATGGGTTGAATAGGTCCCTTAGTAAGTTTGAAAGGAGGACCAATTTGAACCGCTTAGATATGTTTAGAATTAGTTATACCATATCCTATAACGTTTTTATTTTTGTTGAAGAACTTTGGTTTGTCCGTAGGTTTGATGCTTGGTTTTCATTTGAAAAGGGTTTCAATGTCACTTTATATAACAAATCCTTTTTGATTTGGCTACCTTTTCTCGTAACTTCTTCAAATTTGTTGACATAATGCATTTAAAAATGGAAAGCAATGTTTGGAATTAGATTAGGTACACAAATTCTAACCCGATTATAATTCAAGACTACTTGTTTTGAGTTTAGATAATCGGAGGATGGAGGAAAATGGAGGTTGGAGGTTATTCAGCGACCTCTCGTTAGTCGCCAATGATGGGACCGCATAGATGGTTTGGTGACATGTGTGCAGTGTGGTTTCTATTTTTAGTTCAGTTTCAATGTTCTTGTTTGCAGTGTGATGGTTTGTTGAATAAACCCTTTTCATAATTTTTCGCGAGTTATATTTTCGAATACTCACTTTTGGGAGCAGGAGAAGATTTTGAGGTAGATTCAAGGGATGGTTATCCAGTTAGTGTGAAGCTTGTGGATCTTGGAGATTCAGAATTCAGGCGCCAGGAGGAAGGGAAAGTCCCACAGAACCCAAAGAGGAAGGGAGCATTCCTGCATAATTCAGCTCGACACTATGCCTTTACGAGGGTAAAGAGATAATCTATGGAGTCTGTACCTGGTCTAAGAAGTGCTTTCAGGAGGTGGTTCAATTTCTTTGAATATGGTTCTTCGCTGTGTTCACATTAAGGGGGTGAAGATTAATGATTAATAATGTTCACACTAAGGGGGTGAATGTTAGGATTAATATTGTTTACATTATTAATCATGATTATTAATTGTAATATAATATGAGTTGGTTAATAACTCATATTATTTATTATATGCTTTGTTATAACTAATATTTGTAATACGTGAAGTTGTTAATAAACAACTCACGTGAATAGGAGTTTGGTGAGAGATTTAAGGAGAGGTTATAGCTACCTCCTATCCTTTAGGAAAGCTATTTCTTATAAATGGTTGTGTGTAATATGAAAGTAGTACAGAATATCAAGAAGAAATCTGAGAATTATTATTGTGTAAATCTGATATTGTGTTATTATTTCTCTAGAATCGAACAAGGGTAGTAGCTAGCCAACCCTCACTAGTGTTATAAGAAACTAACAAAGTTCTCATTAGGTCTTTGTTTAGCACTACACAGCTCCAACATGGTAACATCACTTTCTACATTGAATGAGAAATGGCGTACAATTATTTTCGCTAATCTAGGCCATGTAAAGACAAACCCTTTAGGTATGTGAAGAATCCATTCTAAATCTTGACCCCCTAGACCATGTGGGAATAAGCATATAATGTATCTTTCATTGTAGGCTACTTCCTGACATGCCATGTAGAAGTCTTTGACATGATCATGTGAGTCACATTTACCTTTATATTTATCAAATTTTGAGCATTCAAATTTTTTAGGGAATGGTGTGCATAACATAGCTCTATCAAAGGGGTAAGGACATAACTCTTTGAATTGGTATTTTTTACTATGCCCAACATTGTTTTCCTGAAGGCTTGTGAGTATATTTTTCATGGACTGTCATTCTTGTGTGAAGAGTTGATCTTTAGTAGGGGAAGTTGGTATGTATACCCGACTATACTTTGATGTTTCACCCTTTTGGTTTTCAGTATGAAGTTCATTATGTTTGGTCTTAGGTTTTTCTTGATGCGTGTCTTTGTTTGTGTCCCTATGCACATGGGAAGCCAAGCTAGCTAATTATCGACTAAGGACTTGCAGTTGTTGTTGTATAGTAACTTCATCATTTTGGGGTTCTTCTTGGTTGTCATGTGGAGGAGGTTGTTCTTTGTGCTCACGCTCCACCCTAACTTTGCGAGGTATTACAAGAGGTGGTAATTGATAACCACTCATGTTTTTAGGTATCTCATTTTCATTGTTGTTGTTTTGGGGACCCGAAGTAGAAGCGTGTCCTAAATTTAAAATGTCATCTATATTAATAAGAGGAGGACGTTGTACTTCTTCTTCCTTGTGGGTGTTATTTGTAGGTGCCTTAATTTCATAGTCTTGTGGAAACTTAACACCTAATTCTACAACTCGTGTGAGTACTCTATCCCTATTAAGGTAAAGGAAATCATCCAAGTGAGCGGATCGAACTTGAAATCATCCCGAGGTGAGCCTACTTCATCACCACTATGATTAGTTAGATATGTAGAGAAAAGGGGTCCTAAATTATGACCAATGAAAGGATTAGACCCTAATTTCTTGGATGTCATCCTTGTGATAGGGGGCATTAGTGGGAAGTGTTTACAAAGGTTTTGTCAAATGTGATCAAGGACACAACAAACCTAGGTAAAAACCTATAGCGTGATGACCATAAAAGGTCATAAAAGAATGTCCAACAATGGTCAAAGAATATCAAATGCAAAGAATAAGAAACCAAAGGATAAAAAGGATTGTCCTAGAAAAACAAGTCTACAAGATGAACGATCACAAGGAACAATCACGCAAGTTTGGAAAACACATCCAATCTATAAGAAAACTACTCCCTATGTAAAATGTGTCTCAATGGTAGGTTGACACAAGATGATCAACACAATGTCAACACTTAAGTCAAGTTTAAAATAAACAAGACATAAGTATTAACAAGGGGTTGAAGTGACTTCCGATTCAAAGTATATTATAACTAGTCTAGATACAAACGAGGCCTAAATCCTAAAAAGTGGAAGTTACAAATGCAAGCAACGTGACAATACCACTTAGATACGTTAATCCAACTTTGTGGAAAAGCAATATATTAGTATCAAAATAATATTGATACGACACAAACAACGTAACAAAAACACTTTTCAAGGTTAAGGAAATGTTTGGAAGGAAACAAGGTCAAAGTATACCAAGGATTTGTTAAGGTGGGAGCAGCGTAATAGTAAAAAATCTAGACACTTATATCGAGTTTACGAGAAACAAGATGTAAGTATCAAAATTGTATCGAGATGATGCGAGCAATGTAACACCTCAAGGAAGATCAATGGTGAAGCAAGCATAACTAGAATGAAATGTCTTGATGTGGGTATAAAGATAAGGCTACTCAAGATTTGAGGATGTACCAACACACTTTAAACAGTTACTATCGTAGTCGCAATAAGGAAGGATGTAAGTGGGTGCAAAAGTGGTGGACACAATCTTGAGTAACACTTTGTATGTATGCTTTCTTTTGTCCTAAAAGGGAAACAATAAAACAAAGGAGTAGACCAAGTGGTGATGAAAAATACTTGGCATAACTTCGCAAAGTTTTGCCTTGTCTTAGACAAGTGAAAAACTAAGACAAAGTAACACTTCATAAATTTCATGATGAATAACACTAGGCTCAAACTTCAATGGACTCTCCCCTTGTTCGACTAACAAGGTTTTGACTCAAAAAGTTCTTGCTTTGTGAGAGCTCTTTGAAACACATTGATAAAGGCAAGGTTGGCCCCTGTGCAAAATGGTTTCCTAGGATTTTGTCTACAACACTCACCAATTCCTACCTAAGAGAGGTACACACATCTAGAATTACTTCTAGAGAGGTGGACCATAACCCCACAATCAAATTAATGAATGAGGCCTCATACGGGTAGCTTGAAGCTTATAGGACAAGAGTTTTCACTAGTTGAGTGGGTACACGGGGTGCTTCCTGTTTTGTCCATCGGTTCCCTCAAGGTGTGGACTACTTTGGGGTTCTTGGGGTAATCCTCACAATGATTTTTATGGCTTATGCCAAGATACTTCCCTAGTTAAAGTGGACAAGTTGTAGCTCTTATCCGAACCTACAAATACAATGTTTTGAATAGTGGTGTGTTTTTTTATCTTTTGTCTTAGTTTGGTTTTGTACACATTTGACAACCTGTAACAAACTGTATTAGTATTGGTTTAGATCCTTTTTCTTTGAAAACGAGTATTGTTCATGCACACGAAGGTTAATAGTTTTCCATAAGATCTAAAACATCATGAAAGAGGATTAAATGTTGTTTTTGATTCTCAAGATCGTCCTAAGATGTAAGAGAAGAGCATACACAACAAGTAACCCAACTATTTTGAAAAAGGAAAAGCTTGTGAATAAAATGACTAGGCAACTTGTTTTAACCATTTGTTGTTCATTCCCTTAACCATGAATTTAATGAAGTGTTTGTAAATGTAAGAAGGCTTAGAGTTGTTTTTGATTCCCAAGATCACCTAAAAGGTGTGAGGGAAGAGCATACACAACTCTATCCTAAGATATGAAAGCATGACATTCATTAACATTCTTTAAACAAGTTAGCAAATAAATCATTCAAACACACCCTACAAAAAAAAGTTAGCACTAAAACCCGTAAAATGTTAGAAACATCAAAGACCAAATCCTGCAAACCTAAAAAATAGAGCCCAATTTTAACATATCACAAAGATACGCGGGCCTTTTAATAGTAGCGTGGCTAGAATAACAAAGATAACACGCATAGTAAAGTAATACTAGTGCGGCTAGAATAACAATAACGCGGGTTTGAGACAAAAACATAGACCGATAGAAAGTAGAATGACACTAATGCAGCCAAAGAGATAGTGACGCGACCCTAGTGACACTAGTGCGGGTTTGATACGAACATAGATTGACATAAAATAAAGTGACACTAACGCGCTTTAGAGAGACAAGAACGTGGGGTAGGGGTCCACCGACGTGGGTCCGAGACAAAAAAAAACTAACATACATAAGCATCAACATGGCCAAAATGACAGTGAGTGCGGCTCTAGTGACACTAGCGTGAAAATGAAACAATAATGCGCAGGATTTGGACAAAGAGGTACGATCCTGGATTACACTAATACAGTCTCTTGTGTGACATTATGAACACGTAATTATGACATGGAAAAACTCAAAATATAAAAATTTGCCATCTTAACCCAAATTTAGCAACAACCCATCTCCTTTGGACCTACAAGAGAGACTCAACACATGTAAAGTTAACAAAATATGTCAAGGAATTCAAGTTATTTAACATGTGCAAAATAAAGGTTAGCCAAAATTGGAACTAAATTAACAAAGCTTGAAATTGAATTCATGGGGTAAGTCCCACCAGGCGTGCCAAATGTGTACATGTAAAACTAACTATGCTAATTGAAATGAAACTAACACCAAGTAGTTTCAAAGAAAAGTTAATCAAACAAGAACATCATGATAAAAGCTTAAAGGAAAATAACTTCTTCAATGCATAAACATGATTAAACAAACAAATGATAAGCCATTTCTACTCTTTTGTGATTGCTACTTAAAATATGAACCTATTTATATCACTTAGCAATCAAATTGGTGTTGTTTGCCTCAAGAATTAGGATGATATCTCACCAAGAAATGGCTACAAGGCCATCTTTGGATCTTCCCATGCTCCTCAATTTGAGAGAATGGATGTAAGATGGAGAAGTTATTTCCAACAATGGAGAATGGATCAAATCAAAATGCCTATAGTTTTCACTAATCAAAGCATGGTGTAAGAAAAAAGGGGAGGAAGAGGGTTCCTTATATAGCTTTCATGTTTGGGCAAGGCTAGCAATTTGGTGGATGTGGGATAAAGCCCAAAGAAGAAATGCAAAGGATATGCATGTTTAATAAAGGATGTGCACTTTATGGGAGTTGAGGGGGCTTAATTAATCAAATGTGATTAATTAATAGGCAAGAATAAGCTTGTAAAAGCTATTTAGAAGGGATTCTAAGGAAAATTAGCATGATTCGGGGGATGTAAGAGGGCATTGTAACCAATTAAAGGGGTTTATTGATTAAAATATAAGGCGTAATTAAATAATAATGTTTAATTAATCACTTAGAAGTGGATTATAACTAACGAAAGGTTGTTAATTGGCAACCTAAGTGATGGGGAAAATTAATTAACGAAATGTCATTAATTAAGTGAAATGAAGGGGAATGTTAGCTAATTAGCAGGAAATGACTAATTATTACGGAAATGACAGAAAGTGGGTAATTAGTGTAATTTTAGTATTAAAACTATGTAAGCGGATTTTAGGTGTCTATAGGTTGATGGTAGGATCAACAAAAGGAGTGGTAGAAATGGGTTGTGATGGAGTAGTGGGTTAGTGTTAGGTTTATACCCTAATCCTAAACAACTTGGATTTTGATGAAGGGAGATGGGTTCATGAATGCCTTGTTCATGGATGCATAAGCCTTTGCCTCAATGTTTCATTTTAGGGAACATCTTTTTGCTATAGGATATAAAGTGGATGGGGAAGATGATGTTATGTGGTCATCATGAGACTGGGGTTGTAGTTTTGTCATCTCGCTAAGAGGCCGAAATTAACAAAGGATGGGAGGTGAGATTTGTTTTGGTTTTTGGTCGGTGAGGGATGTTTAGATGTACAATGGGATTTGGATGGCTGACGATGTTTGGATGTCAAGTAGGATTTGGATGGTGGACAATGGTTGGGGATATGATTAGAATGGAAAGGTAGTCGATAAAGAGGTACAAGGATAAGAAGCCCTTGTTAATGAGGTTTTGGACATAAGACCTAAATTACATGCAATGATTGGTCGAATGTCCATGGGTGCGATGGAAGTCACAAAGAATAGTGTTTCCTAACCCAAGATGGTTTATGAAGGTTTTGATCGCATGATTTGATTGGGGGATGGATGATCATGTTGAAATTTTTTAGACAATGGAAGATGGTGGTATGTAGACACAAAATCATGCACTTTGGGTAATTATCTAGTCCTAATTACATACTATTATTCATATGATTCATGGGTAAGAAAAGTACTAATCAACCCATGTATTTGACCACCTTTCTTTGCTTGTTATTCTTTCGTCTTACACCCTTACTTTCTTACACCTTACTTTTAGTCTTCATACTTTCTCATTCTGACACCAAAGGTGCCTAGACCAAGACGCTAGTGTCGCGCCCTCATCCAATCTAGGCACCCTTGACCCCTTTGTACTTTATTCACTCTTTTCGAGTCCTTTCTAGCAGTTTGAGCATCTTATCTTTTTGTATTCGGCCTTTTTAGTTTAATTACGAAATTCAAGCAAGGAAATCATATAAATATAAAGTTATTTGATCACAATAAGGGACCAAGCACTAGGCATCTACTATCACCACCTAATATTGCATCCATCAAGGCATCTAAGAGCTCCATTTGATCCATCTATCTCCATCACAAGGGACATAAGGGTTGGTTCATCTACATGCACTTCATAGGAAGGAATTTCATTTTATTCTATTGGCTCCCAAAATAACACCCTTGGGAGATGAGTAACTAACCTGAGTGGGTTGGCTTTGAGAGAGTTATGAAAAATGAAAAGTTCTTTTTGTTGATATTTGGGGATTTGTTAAACACTCATCAAAATGAATCAAATCAAGGAGGTGATCAGGAGGCACCTTCACAAAGGGGATGGATTTACCCTGATACTTCTGGGTCTTCCTGAACCAAGGTGAGAGGACCTAGTTAGGGGCTGAATAAAGGAAGGGATCTCAGGGCCTAGTTTCCTTTATGGTTGGTGTAAATCAATTTGAAGCAAGTACAACCACATATACAATACTTCTCTCTAAAGAGTTGTCACTTGATTTATCATAAGCACTTGAAAATCAAACACATATCCAAAGGCAGATAATAAACAACTTTAGATATTGCATTTGCATAACATTGTTTGACCAAGGATGCTTTAAATGATATTAGATCACAAACTTGGTGGGATTCTTGGCAAAGCTTACTGGTAAGGGATAACTTTTAAAGCTCAACTTTGCATAATAAGCATATGTATGGTTTACAGGTATGATATGCTTAGTAGGTATGTAGATAACTCGTAGTATTAATTGGGATTTGAAGGGAGAGGGTAGTTGTTTTTATAAATCTGGTACATTAATGTTCCCATGGAATGAATCCATCCTTAATTATGATGCTTGAAAAGAACAATCAATTTAACATGATATGTGAAATAACATTTGCATTCATTGATACTCAATTAGCACAAATGTTGTCTACAATCTTCCCAATCCTAACTACAAATCATGGAGTTAGAGCTGAGATAAATAACTTGTTATATTTGTCTTATACACCCAAAATACCCTTAAGGGAATTACAATAACTCTTCAAAAGTGATGCTGCCTATAGGATTTTACAACTAATTTTAACCATTGCCTAATATACACTATTCTGTAATAATCTCACAGTAACTAGAAGAATACAACTAAGAAAGACCCTTGTGTACTCAACAAAGTAAATCCAATGCAAGATAATAACATAAATAATAGTGCAACTTTCATTCCTTTAAAACATTATAGCTTGATCAATCACAGAGAAATATGTTCTTGTAAGTTCTAACTAGGGGACATAAACAAATGGCCTCAAAACCTGCTAATGGATGTAAAATGTGACCACCTTAGACCTGGATACAAATAACTACTTACTAGAAGCTAGAAATTGAAACAAAAAAACTAAACTTAGTAAAAATACTCTAAAACTACCATCAATCAGCCTCCCCGCACAAAAATGGCAGATCAAGTTACAATATATAAAAGATAAGAGAGAGAGAGAGAGAGAAAATTTTGATTTCCCTCTTCACCCACCAATAAGGTGCATTAATATCCTGCAAAGGAGTATGGGCACCCTGCCACATTCATTCATTCCTTTTGTCTTGCATGTTTAGAGAAGAAAAAGATAACATACTTCATCAATTTTGGTGGTTGGTGATCAATTCCTGGACTCGCAACTTGAATGCAAAATATGTTTTCTACTTTTTCTCCCAATAAATTTCATCAATTTTTGAATCTGATGATTTCAAAGTGAAGGTCTTGAAGATACTTTTCCAACTATATAAATTTTGCAAGATTTTAAGCTATGGATCGAAAGACATGGCTCTCTGAAGTTTTGCATGTCGGGATGAACAAGAGCTTGATTTTGAGCCTTCATAGCTTCAAATTTTGGGAGCAACTTGGATCATTTTATGGTGAGTGTAAGTTATTTGTGAAAAATTTAGACATAGTCCCGATCACCAAAGTGAGCCCAAAGCTTTCACACTTTGATAAACCAGCCTTCCCAACCTTTTTGTTGAATCTTCTCTTTTATTTGGCCAAGGCACAAAATTTATAGCAAATTGACACTTCTTTTTGACTCAGACTGAACTTTGAAGCATGGGGAACAATATGAAACACACATAATCAGTTAAAATACATGACAAGTCATTAAAAAAGAACATCTCAATCCAAGGAACTAGATTGAGTTCTAACATATTCCATGTACACATTTATTACATTCTAAATCTAGATACTTGCTCACTATCCAAGTACAACACGCACAATTACGTGTACACAGATACGAAACTACATTGGGTCAAAGATGTAATGTAGTGCCCAAATGTAAGTTCACCATTATGATAATTGAGGATAGTCCTGACCCCTCGTTCTTTATCTTTATTTTTTTGGGATTTGATGTCTATTTGAGGGTTTTGCAAGTTCATTCTTTATTGTAGGTTTACAATGACCTCGGTGATCTTGGTGTGACCTCATAACGACAAAAGGTGACCAACTACGAACACCTTGTGAAACCTCGAGGAGTTTTTTTCTTTTGTTCCATAGACCCAAGTGCCTAGAAACATACTATGGTGCCCATGGGTGCCCCTCGTCTGTTTCCATGCGCCCACCCAAATTCTATTCCTCCAGCTTATGTATTTTTCTCGGCTCTTGTGCGACTATAAGTGCTTCTTCTTTTCCAGCTTTTCCAACTATGTGTTGTCTCTATAACTCGTGAATCAATTAAGAACCTTTTTCTCCTTCTTGTACTTAGGGTTTTATAATTTATTACTTAGCTTGCTTTGGTGTATTTCGTATATCATTGATGTGTTTATTTACTCATACTATAACATTAGATTAGGCTTGTGTATTTACATTTTAACTTAATCATTTTGGTGAACCCACGTTCAATACTCTTGGATCTTTATTTTTATTCCATCATGGCTTCTAAGGTCTATCAAGTCTCTTTGCTTCAATTGATTCAAATGCACCCATCTTGTAAAGACGCTCTCCAAAAAACCCTAGAGACTATGTATCTTCCTATCAACATGTTTCCTACTCAAGTCAATGCTATTTTTGATCGTCTTTCTAAGGACTCTCTTGATTCCAAATCTAATCAATCTATTTGCAAATCCATTCAAGCCCTTCATTCTTTATTTCAAGATAAATTTCAGACTATGGAATCCACGATTACATCTCTAAAATCTGAAATGCAACATCTTAAGGACACTTCTCATGCTCATTTTTGTTCTCTTTCTACATCTCATCTTTATTCTATGCCTTCTACATGTGCTCATATTAGTGAACCTCAAATCTTGTTGTTCCCTGTGCCTCTCAAGTTTGTAATCAATGTTAAGCAACAAGATATTCTTCCGAAACTCATAACTCATCAATTAATCAACTTGTCATCTACTCATTTTTATCCTCCTTATTGACTTGCAAAATATCAAGGTCTTCCATATTGCAATTATCATCAAATCAATGGACATAATGACAATGATTGTTATACTTTAAAATGAAGAATAAAGCATCTTGAGCGTCAAGGTTTTATCTCATTCACCGCACAATGTTATGTTAAATGGTCCTCTCCACTTGTTACATCTCAATGGGTTCCAAAATCTTATTCGTTTTTATCTAATGAGCATCAAGTCATCACTTCTAATGTTTCTTCTTCTCACTCAAGTGTCACCTATGAAATCTACTCAAGTCAAGCAACTACCTCTCAAAATTAGTCTCACTCCCCCTCCTCTCAAGGCATCTATGACACTATCAAGTCAACCTAAGCAACCTCCTTTAAAAATCAGTTCAACACCTCTTCCTCTCAAGTCATCCACAACATTACCAAGTCAAATTACACAACCACCTCTCAAAATCAGTCCACCTTCTTCTCCTATCAAGTCTTTTGTAGTGTCATCAATCCCACATAAGCTCCAACCAATCACTTTTGTCAAAGAAACTACTCCTATTGATGGCCAAGACACATTTCAAATTTCGCCACCATCGCATGGTCCTATTGTTACTTTAGCCTACCATTATGTTGGCCCTCACTCTTATCACGACACATATAACACTCTCCCATAATGGCATGGTACCTCTTGCATCACTACATAAATCTCCATCATTGGCACACTTGGGGGGCATCATGCTTATTTCTCCCCTAACATCAACAAACATCCAATACTCACATCATTACACACCTAGATTTTAGCATATACATCTTCACACATGCTCGTACTGTCATTACCCAATGATGCACTCTTGTGCTATGGTTCACACTTGATTGTTGAGGGCATACTATACACATGAACCTCACATACTGCACACTATGCACATCACACATTCCCATACACTTGACCATATCACACATTTTACACTAGACACATTCACCACACATATCTCTAGTATTTCTTAATCACACTACACATTACACATCTCACACAACACGTGATCTACACATTTGACATTCTCTTATTACATCATCTATCACACATTTTGCATCTATACATCATACACACTAAATTATTCTACATTTTTTGCATTTTTGACAAATATACAAGCTTTACACTTCCACACTTCTATAATCTACACATCTTACATTAGACACTACACATTCTACATTACACATTACACCCTTTACATAACACACACCTATGGCATCTACTACACATATTACACATTTTACTCATCATCCTCCACATGTTGCACTCATTACCCGATGACACACTCTAGTTTCATGGTTCATACTCGATTGCTAAGGGTCTAAATCAAAATTGAACCTCACCTTATCACACTCACATCATTCTACACTTTGTCTTCATAATCAATCAATCAATCTTTCTAACACATTATGTGACATTCTTACCCACCACCTTCTTCACACATTTCATGATATACACTTTGTGCTACATCATCACACTTTATATCATTTCACCCATACATCTAGTGATATACGCTTTAGGCTAAATCATCACATATTCTACCACCTCATCAATTTTACTTTGTCACATTCAATCCTACACATCGCATGACCGCCTATAATTAACCACTTTCTTATGCACACATTTCAAACCATTTCCCGATGACACACTCTCGTTTACAATCCATTCTTGATTGTTGAGGGGGAATACATACATGAGCCTCATTACATGCATACACATCCACTGGGGAAACACCGCCTATCATTCACTCTGCATTCCATTCCATATCATTGACAACATATTGCATATCTTGGTTGCATTTACTCTTGTTTACTTATGATTTTACATGTTCATCATATTACACGTGCTAGATAGATATCTTGTATGTCATTATCTTTACCATACACACTTATGTGTTCACTTGCTTTCTAGTTGTGATCTCAAATTTTACAGTCTATTACACACAACACGATGTTTTGGTGCAAGACTCTATTACCAATCCCACAATGGCTCCTAGGACATCCACCTTCGTACATACTTGGTGTTATTGCTTCATTTTGTTTCATAACACACTACTTTATTAGGTTATACACACTTTGACATACTTTTTATCTTTCTACCTTGCTAACGAGTGTTTTATGTGCAACATTTATTATGCAGGACTATTTGCTTCCATGATTGTCTATTACATTGTCTAACATTGTTTACTCATTATATGCTTTTATTTGCAGGATTTTCCCTTTGTCTTGTGTGCACACTTGTCTACTTATGGCCATGACGGCCTTGATTGTCTTGCGACATTGTGAGTGATGTCCCATGTTTATAACCCACTTTGTACAGTATACATTGTCTTCTTGCATGTTTGTCTTAGCCTACACATTGTCTGTTAGACTACATTTTTACATGAGTGTTTTTACTTGTACTAACACTTGTTTCCTAGCCACTTGTTTGCATGTGCCTTGGTTTCTACCAAGCACATTCCCTTCCCCCAAAGGGCACAATTTTAGGACAGTGGTCGGTCCTCTTTTGGGCCACATACTCCTTCAACAACGTCATATGCACCCTAAACAAGGGGGCATCATATGGTTGAATCAGTCACCCCATATAGAGTTACACACAACATGGTACTGGTACACCACAATTGTCGATTTGAGACATGGCTCAGAATTAGACTTGGGTCCTTAATACAATGACCTTTCTTGGATGCTTAAAACCAGGGGGCAATACAATGGTCTTTCTTGGAATGTCAGTAACCAGGGGACAATTACATAGTTATTTGACATGTCATAGAGATTTTTTCTAAGGCAGAGAGTCCTTAGGCACATATCACCATATGTAGTGGTGTTTTACACAACGAGAAATAATTAAAGGTTGGAAGACGATACCAGATAGTTCTCCCTACACTTCTTCCATTACATTGGTGTGAGATCGCCTGAAAAATTTACATGTCGACATCATCTACAGGATCCTTTCTATACACTTTTTCTTATCATGGATCAAGTGCACATGTTCCTTTTTCACATTTTTCAGCATTTTTACATACTTTTATACACACTTTTTATGTACTTTGATCATATACATGTGTATTTGACTATTTATCGACTTCTCTTTTGCATGTCCGTCTCAATGGGAAGCGAGTCAACATCACCACATCATAAAAAAATGACATCAACAACAGCAAATCACAACACCTACACACGTGTTTCCGCCCTAGGTTCATTTTCATCACTTTTTACACTTTTCCCTCCTTAGCATCCACACTTCACATTTTTCTATCACTCCACACTTTTGTGTAGTCCCTCGACACACGTGCATCATTGATCTACATGGTTATCAGGTACATATCTCTATCTACTTTATGTTACTAAGCTTTCCACTCACCAACATAAAGTGGGGAAAATGTAGACACATAATCACACATTTTGGGTAATTATCTAGTCCTAATTACATACTACTATTCATATGATTCCTGAGTAAGAAAAGTATTAATTAACCCATGTCTTTGGCCACCTTTTTTTTGCTTTTTTTGCTACTTTCAATCTTACACCCTTACTTGCTCATTCTTCCTTATTAGTCTTTGACATTTCTCATCTTAGACACCAACGCCCAAACTAAGATGCCAAAGAATAGGCGTCCTCATCCAATATGGGAACCCCTAACCCCTTTGTACTTTACTCACAATTTTAAGGTCCTTTCTAGTTGTTTGAGCATCTTATATTTTTGGTAGTCGGCATTTTCTTGGGTAAATTACAAAATTTAAGTAAGGGAATCATATAAATATAAAGTTATGTGATCATCATAAGGGACCAAGTACTAAGCATCTACTATCACCACCTAATGTTGCATCCATGAAGGCATCTTAGAGCTTCATTGCATCAATCTAACTCCATCACAAGGGACACAAGGGCTGGTTCATCTACATACACTTCATAGGAGGGAAGTTCATTTTATTCCATGCACACATTTATTACATTCTACATCTAACTACTTGCTTGCTATCCAAATGCGACATGCACAAGAGCAACGTAGGGCACAATTCTACACATGTGCATACAAAACTACATTGGGTTTGAGATGTAGTGTAACGCTCATTCGTAAGTTCACCGTTGTGAAATTTGAGGACAATTCGACCCCTCATTTTGCATCTTTTTTTGGATTTGATTTCTATTTGAGGGTTTTGCAAGTTCATTCTTTATTGCAGGTTTACAACAACCTCGACGATCTGGTGTGACCTCGTAGCGTAAAAAGATGACCAACTGTGAACACCTTGTGACATCTTAAAGGAGGTCTTATGAGATTTTCCTCATACCCGGATGCCTAGAAATAGGCCTAGGGTGCTCGCAAGTGCCCCTGTCCCTCTCCAGGTGCCCAGGTCCAACATGTTCCTCTAGTTTTGTATTTTTCTCGGCTCTAGTGATGAGGGTCAAGCTTAGTCAGAAAATTATGGAATAATTTTTTTGTTTAAAGGGGTTTACTACTAGGTCAGTAAGGCAACAATTGGCACTAACAGTCCCGTAACAAGTCAAATTCACTAGAACATACTTTTCCTTTTTTAGCAATTACTTAGAGGTCACAAGGTCCAAAATTTAGGGTTAGAAATTTCAAATAGGTTCGGAGGGTAAATTAACACCATACCCACTCTCTAACATGATCAAAGTTTCAACTTTATTTTTCTCACACTTAACACATTAAAATTTCCCTAAATAATTTTCATTGGATAGGAAATTTCCTCACCTTTCTAATGATATAAAGAAGTCCTCGTAACTCCTTATAAAACTCCGCTTATGGGTGGTGGGCCCAGGGATGAAAAATTGCCCAAAAGAGAGAAACGTCAAACGGGGGAAAAAATTCACTTTTTCAGGTTGCTTAGAGTCACGAGCAAGTGTTTTGAAATTTTCCCACATGGGGCAAGGTCCACTCTTCCGCCCACGCCTCCGCCGTGCATCGCTGGGGACACGTGGCGCTTAACAAGCCAAAGCGGGAGAAACTGAGGGAAGGGCGGGCGGCGGAGAAGTTTAGGGAATTTTGCCAAAGGAGGGTGAAAGGAGTGAAATGCATGCGTGGGTCCGCGCATCCATCGAATTGATTTCACAAAGGCGAGGGCGGGAGTGCGGGGTTGCAGAGGTTTTAAAGAAAATTTTCCAAAACAAAATTTTGAAAAACGATAAAGTTTGCCAAGGTTCCACCCCTCCACTTACTGCCACATGGCAGCCTCTCGATTGGGTGGGGTGGTGGGGGAATTTCATTTCCAAAAAAATTCCAAATTTTTTCTAAGGGTCCGAAGGGAAAATTTCGGGCCGCGGGCCCGTTAGGGAAAATTTTCCCAATTTTTCCCGCCAAGGAAGGAAAACTTCAGAAGGCCATAACTTTTGATAGAAAGCTCAGTTTTGGGAAAATGAGGACTTTCTGGAAAGCTCTTGATGCCCTCTTTGCAAAAAAGCATAAATTTTAGATTTTAATAAAGTTTAAGAGATCAATTTTAAGAAAATGGCCTGCAAGCTTTTTAAAAGTAAACTAGTAAATTTTAACTTATAAATTTGGTTCAATTTGATCTTCTCCTTCACTCAACATGCCAAACAGACATGGAGAACTATTCTAGGAAGGATTTAGGATGTATTTGAAGGGTAATTTTGCTTGATTGATTTTCAATTCGAATTTTCCAACAATTGACAGAAAAATGATTGTGAAAAGTTTGGGCTTGATTTTGCAATGTTCTAAATTATTTCCTTAAGTGTTTTTGTCAAATTGAGTTCATTGATATCATAGCATGCTAAATTTTAATGTTTCAATGTTGATTATTGTTTGCAGGTCCGAACTGTGCATTTTAATTAAATTATTTGCCAGTTTTAAATTTACAATAACAGGGATCAAATCTTGAGGGATCTATTTGCCATTTCTTCTTCCAAGTATGAAAATTCATTTCTCATCTAGTCTAATACATTTAAATGATTTAAATCAAACTATTCTAAACCCAAAATGCAATTCTGATTTCAATTTTACACATTTCCAAAAGAGGCAAAACATTGTATTTTCCTCACATATGTTTCTTCCTTTCAAACAAAGATTCCCAAAACATTGACATGATCGATTTAAATTTACAATACAATTTGGAAAGAACATTTCATTCATTCATTGATTTCCAAAGACAATTTTTACAACTTCTTTCTTTATTTCCTTCCAAAACCATTTATTAATTACATAGCAGAATATTGCATTTTCTTTCTCATTCTTTCAAAGCAAAATAGAGTCTCTCTCTCTTTTCATTTCACTTTACAAATTTCATGTCTTTCTTTCAAAACCCAAAAAAACAAAGTATATCTCTTTCACAATTCGAATTACAACTTTCATATCCAAATACAAACATCTTTCCATTTCCAAAACATTTACAATTTCATCCACTTCAAAGTGGGAAAGGTTACAAAAGAATTTGTTTCTCAAGGTACTGTCAAACCTGTCTTCTTTTCCTACTCCAGACAACAACATGCAAATTCCTTTTTCTTCCAATTTGATCAAAGTAAAAGTGGGGGAAAGTCAACACTCTCCACCCAACAAAGACTTCCAATGAAGAGGAGAAACCATCCTTCTTCATTGGCCCCGAGCCCCAACCACAATGCAATAAGAAATATATATCAACCCATGTCAACAACAAACTTCCACAACACACAACATTCTTTCAACATGCACATTTTAATTCAAAAACATAGTCTAAAACAAAACAACAGTTTTACAACCACAAGAGACACATCACACAAAACTCAGGCTTCACCATGCAAGCCAAATGAGCAAGAACTGTGGGGGAAGTTGCTTATGCCTCCCAAAGGGAATTAGCATCCACCCATAACAAACTACCAAAATAATTCATCACACATATCCTTATGCCCCCACAATCCCTCCTTATGCCCCCACAAAGTAAGAAATGCAAGCTATTTCTTTTCCATGGTGGATCCCAAACCCAAACTCCCTCCATAAGAATTCTGATGCCATTGACATTCCCTTATGCCCCCACATGAATTCCCCATAGCCTTCTCCTACACCATTCCTATGGTAGTCTACCCAAATAGCCAACAAATACACAAAACATACACCATTCACACAAACACAAAAAGAAAATAACAACATAAAAGAAGAGCTAAGCTCCTACCTCTCCATGGTAGCTTTTGTTCCAACACAACAAGCTTTTAATGTCAAATACAGTCCCAAAATCAGCAATCTCTAAGTATGAAATGCTCTCCAATCTCCTCCAAATCAACAAGAGCTCCCAACAACAAAAATGCGCCCCAAAAGGAAGTAAGCAAAAGTTCAACAACCCAAAACAAGGCAAAGAGTTCAAATTTTATAGAAGAGGGAAAGGAAGAGGATGAGGTGGATCCATGTAGGATGCCACTTCACACATCCTCAACTCCAACACAAAAGTCAAATTTCATTCTCCAAAGCACAATAAAGAGGTGGGTGAAAATATGACAATTTACTTGCACACTCCAAAAAGCCCACACCCCAAAGGACTAAATTAAATAAAATGTAAGAAGAGTGCAATTAAAACATGCAACATGATTAAAAAAATGTATTAACAAGGTCTAAAATCAACCCTCTAATCATAGCTATGGTTGGTAGATAAAATTAAGAGGTATGGGACGATTTTTACTTGTCCCACAAGTCTCCAAAACCAACCTCCAAAGACAAATTCAAATTTTCAAGGAGGTGGAGTGTTTCATACTCCAAAATCTGACTTACACAACTCTTACACATACTTACACATTACTTACAACCTTACTTACACACACGTTACAACATTTAATATAAAAGCCAACAACTTTAATACTTACTTTCTTATGTCCCAATTCTAATTAATTAACTTTTAACCATATGCTTTCTCACATTAATCTACCACAATTCAATTAAATAAAAGAAAGGGACACATCACTAATAAAATACATGCAACAATAATAAAAAGGAAACACATTAATAAAATACACAAAACCCCTTGGTCACATTCAAAGGTGATCCCCCATGGGAATCCCTAACACTAACAAAATACAACACACACACACAAACATGTTGCCATGGTGACCTTGTTGAATTCACCTAGAATTCTATTGTGGCTGGTCTCCAATCTCCCAATCCTTGTTGTGATATTTTAACCCGAAAATCACAAATACCTCCTTCGGCCTCGTGGTCATATCAAAACATTCAACATGATATAAATATAATCACAAAATCATCTATACACATGAATCACAACCACATCAAGGAAATCAACATTATCACTTACAATTTATATCAACAACTATATCATCATCATATAATGTCCATTTTATAGGTCTACTCACAAAGATCCAAAATCACATGTCTAAACAACATTCAAAATATATCCATATCAAATAGCATATCATCATCCACATATGAATGTCTCTAATAATAATCATGCATCATAGCCAAATCAAGATCACAATAATCCATGATCAAATATCTAACATTGCTATGTACCTTGGGATATGATAATATAATATATATGGGTTGATGGAGATGCCGACATGTGGCACACATCCCCTTGGTTATATGTATGGGTTCACATGGGATATGATAATATAATGTATATGGGTTGATGGAGATGCCAACATGTGGCACACATCCCCTTGGTTAGTTATATGGGCTCACATAGGAATTAATTATATTGGGTAATGGGTCAGCCTACATTGGGATTAGGTGTTACCCATCCTATTTAAAGGATGTGAGTATCATTATGAGGAGGTCATGAATGTATGTATGAGTTGATTCTTCTACTTGGTAGAGGTATATTGAGGTGTCCCTCTCGAAGTGGATTCCCATCTTGGGAGATTGTGGAGTTACACCTTCCTTAAGGAGCATTATATGGTGTTTCCCTACCTTAAGGGTATTATTCTATATATATTGATATTTATTAAATACAATGTTCTTATCAAGTGGTATCAAAGCAGTGATTCGGGTAATTTGTGGGATAAAACCCTAATGTTGGTGATTTGTCTATATCTTGATATTGACTTAGAATTTTTTAGATATTTTTTGTGGGGAGTGGATACATAGTTCAAGTGATCTTCCCTCCGAATTTTAGATTTTTTGGAGCTGTTTTGCAAAAGTTGTGTCCATTTTAGGGTTGAAACCCTAATTCTAAGGTTTCATCTATATCTTCTGAATAATGACGAATTAGGAAATAATTTTTTTGGGTTGTTGGTAATATATTAAATGGTAATACCACTGAAATTTTAGAATTGGTGGATCTATTTTGACAGAGTTATTTCAGTTTTATTGTTTTTCACTATTTTGCTCCATAGGCCACAATTTGAGGAATTTTCTTGAATTTCTTACATTTTCGAAACCTCTCAAAAATTAAATTGGGGTTTGTGTTCTGTGATTTCTGATTTTTGGCCGACCTTTAGCCGAAAGGGTTAGAACAAGGTTTGATCAAAAGGGTCTATTCCTAAAACCCTAGTTTTGTGGATCATGGGGATGGTAACTTTTTTTGGAGATGGCAGGATTGATGCTAGAGAATGGTGGAACAAATTTAGGGATAAATTCTCTAAACCATCAGATATTTGGTTATTCAAGTTGTGGATTAGTGGCCCTGCATAGATTTGGTTTTCTGAGTTAGAAAAGGAAAAGTCTAATTGGTCTTTGGAGGAACTGGAACAAGTTTTCATGGACAGATGGGAAACAAAAGAAGAAGAAGAAGAAGTAGCAAAAACATCAAAGCAGAAGAAGAAGAAGAAGAAGAAGAAGTAAAAACATCAACAAAGAGAAGAAGAAGAAGAAGAAGATAATGTTGATGATGAAGCTGTTACACAGGATAGTGCATCTCCAAAGAAGGAAGCTTCAATATTTCAGTTTGAAGGGTGTATTCAAAGGAAAAAGGTAATTGTTTCCATAAACCCTAGCAGCAAATATAACTTCATCAATATGGATGTAGCTCAAAATCTACATGTACAAGCAAAGCATATCAAGGAATCTCAAATGGATGGTAAGAAAATTCAAGTTTTTGAAGATTTAAAGCTTTATATGGATAAATATGTTTTACATTCAGATTTTTATGCTTTAGATATGGATGGTATGGATATTATTCTTGGATATCCTTGGTTAGAGACATTGGGAACAATTAATATTAATGTGCAAAATAAATTCATGAAATTATGGTACAAGCGAAAGAAAATTACATTGCAAGATATCACACTTAGCAAGGAAAAAAGTAATGTAAAATTGGATCATGAAGATGAATTTGAAGATGGTGAAGAAGGGAATAAGGATGAATCAGAAGGAGAGGATGATGAAAAAGAAAAAAATAATTTCTCTACTCAAGAGAAAAAGAAATAACAAACAAGTTTGAAGAGGAAAAGAAAGTAGAGGAAAAGATTGATAAGGTCAGCACATGCTAAGGTTGCACCACATGACACCCATATCATCATGAGAGGAAAACATAATGGAAACATGCTCGGACACATGAGGTCAACAATCTATATGGATATACAGGGAATTGGAGGAGTAATAATTTTGGCTATACATGGAATCAATGGAACAATAATTGTATGACATGGAATCACAGGAATAATCATTATGGATATGCATGGATGCCGAGGAGGAACACATATGGACCAGATGGAATCAGACAAGCACAATGGAATATGGAATCAGGTTTGGAGTAGCATCACCCACTAGGCTTTCATATGGGTGGTTGGATGATCGAGCTTGGCGTCAAGTGTGCAATAATTTAAAGCACACTCTTCTTATGTTTCGGGGACAAAACATGTCAAAGAGGGAGGCAATGCTATGTACCTTGGGATATGATAATATAATATATATGGGTTGATGGAGATGCCGACATGTGGCACACATCCCCTTAGTTATATGTATGGGTTCACATGGGATATGATAATATAATGTATATGGGTTGATGGAGATGCCGACATGTGGCACACATCCCCTTAGTTAGTTATATGGGCTCACATAGGAATTAATTATATTGGGTAATGGGTCGGCCTACATTGGGATTAGGTGTTACCCATCCTATTTAAAGGATGTGAGTATCATTATGAGGAGGTCATGAATGTATGTATGAGTTGATTCTTCTACTTGGTAGAGGTATATTGGAGGTGTCCCCCTCGAAGTGGATTCCCATCTTGGGAGATTGTGGAGTTACTCCTTCCTTAAGGAGCATTGTATGGTGTTGCCCTACCTCAAGGGTATTATTCTGCATATATTGATATTTATTATATACAAGGTTCTTATCAAACATCATACTAAATCAAAACCATAATAATGTCCATAATGTAATTAACAATATCAAGATCGGATAAAAAGGTGTCAAAGGGAAGTGGGCACTACACTCTTTATTGATTGATTGTTGCTTCAAATGTTGGTGGAGACACATGAGCAACACCTCCCCTTGTTTTACTTTAGATTGTTTTGACGAAGATGATGGCATATTGGATTGAATGATAGAATGATGATAGAATGGATTGATTGGATGAATAAAAGAGCAGATGTTTGTTATGGATTGGATCACTTGTTGGCTCTCATGGAGGAGGAGATCTAAATTTATAGTTGAGGGTAGAGGATTCAATGGATAGGATGAAGCCAAGTTGGATTTGGATCAATGGTGGAGAATGCATGCAAGGATTAGAGGATTCTAGAGTGGAAGACTCTAGAATTTGAATTTAAAATACATGAGGAAGAAGTTTCCATTGAATTAAAAATTCAATGAAAGGAGAGATTTGGAGAAGGTTAGAGAGGCTTTTGGAAATAGAAGCCTCCGATTTAGAGATGGAGCATGTGATTAGGATTAAAATTAGATTAGGTTAATAAATATGATTAGGGGCGAGGTTACATGGAAAGGCTAGATGTAGGGATGTGTAGGGTAGGTGGGTAGGTAGATATAGGAATATTAAATTCCTAGAAAATGTTAATAGGGATTATTAGTGGGATAATAAGATATTATAATGAAATAAATGGGATTAAGGATGAAATGAGATATTATAATGATTTAAAAGGATTAATGATGAAATGATAAATAATGATAAAGGGTAAAGTTGATTAATAATAATTAATCTCGCGATTAATTATTATGTGATTTTAGATAGTTATGATATTAGGTATTTAGCAGACAAATTAATCAAAATTAATTATGTTGACATTTTAGATGTCTACAAAAACATATTTCAATTGATCACCGCATTATTAATGATTAGTACATTATGTGAAGTTTTAAAGCTACCATTTTGGTACAAGCTAAGAAGATGCTCGAAAAGATAGTGGAGTATGGCTTTATACCTAATGAATGCATCCACTTATAATTTACAAGGCCTTTTGAGCAACCCTATTTTTGAATACACCGACAAATGAGAACTGATTGGGTTGGGCATCTATTTAATAGTTTATGAGGCCTTGTCACCACATTTTACATGCATATTGAACAAGGCACTGCCGCAAGTACAACATTCAACAAAAAATGTTACCTAATATGCCTCAATGTATTGTCCATACCCCAATACAAAGTTCTTATTTTAACACAAGATGTGACTATGCTAAAGAAAGGTGAGTTGATCCAATCAATATCCATTTGTTGCAGTTGGTGAAACAATCTTAATTGTTCTTAAGGATGGCCATGTCTTATTAGGATTTATTTATGATATTCCATGAAAATATATTAGGTTATGTAAATTTGTCAAATAGTTAACATGCCTTGTGTATGCTTCCACATCTTACATACATATCAAACATGACACCTACAACTACAACATCCAATGAAAAACACTTCCTATTTTACCTCGATAGATTGTCCATAACGATATAAGAATGGCTCGGGTTGAGCATTGGTTTGATAGTGCATGTAGGTCGTGGCTTTCATCAATACTTTCCCACCGATTTGATAGAGGGAGTAACATGAGGAAAGACTTTACATTTGAAGATATTTAGGGCCTACCTTTGAGGCACTAGGATACGAGGAAAGGCTTGAGGTACACGTGTCTAGATTGTGTGTGCTTTTAATGGCACTGCGTGTATTGTGTCATATGTTTTTTAGCCGCCACTTTATTACCAAGGCTATAACAACAGTTATGCATACCAAGAGTAGGGAAGCTATGGATAATTTGATAATTATTTTCCTCATTTTCATTTTTGCATCATATTTATAGCCTTTGTCTTTGAATTGATACATCTTCTCTTTAGTGATCTATTGGCGATTCTAGATTAATTGGAATCGTTGATTGAGTTTTATAATTAACGGGGTCATTGATAATATCCAACATAAATGCAATTTTAGTTTACTGTCACTACAAATATACTATGTATGTGATGGCCATTATGCGGTATAAGTAGTAGGCTAAGAGTAAAAAAATGTCATAGTCCATGGCAAATGTAGAGTATAACTAGTGTAATGCAAACACAAATCCTTATGATGTTTTTTTCCACCACATAGGTCGCTTATAATGACTCGATTTGGGCTAGTACTCTGAGAATTGAAAATAATGTGTTTGTTGGGTTTGTTTTGCAAATTGGTAGGGCATTGTTGATGAGGTTATTCTTCTACGAAATTTCAACAAAACCACAAATTTGTAATATTAATATAAATTAAAATATAATTAATAATATATTATACTAATATTGTTAAGTTTGATGAACTAGCAACAATCAAATTAGAACATACGATCCACAAAACTACCTTCGATTCAAGAGTCTCACATTTGAAAATAATGAATGCCCAGTGACAATAGTCTCACATTTGAAAATAATGAATGCCCAGTGACAATGAAGCCTAATACTTTGAGAATTGAAAATAATACTCGAGAATTGAAAATAATGCGTTTGTTGGGTTTGTTTTGCAAATTGGTAGGGCATTGTTGATGAGGTTATTCTTCTACGAAATTTCAACAAAACCACAAATTTGTAATATTAATATAAATTAAAATATAATTAATAATATATTATACTAATATTGTTAAGTTTGATGAACTAGCGACAATCAAATTAGAACATACGATCCACAAAACTACCTTCGATTCAAGAGTCTCACATTTGAAAATAATGAATGCCCAGTGTGACAATAGTCTCACATTTGACAATAATGAATGCCCAGTGTGAATGAAGCCTAATACTTTGAGAATTGAAAATAATACTCGAGAATTGAAAATAATGCGTTTGTTGGGTTTTTTTGCAAATTGGTAGGGCATTGTTGATGAGGTTATTCTTCTACGAAATTTCAACAAAACCACAAATTTGTAATATTAATATAAATTAAAATATAATTAATAATATATTATACTAATATTGTTAAGTTTGATGAACTAGCGACAATCAAATTAGAACATACGATCCACAAAACTACCTTCGATTCAAGAGTCTCACATTTGAAAATAATGAATGCCCAGTGACAATAGTCTCACATTTGAAAATAATGAATGCCCAGGGGACAATGAAGCCTAATATTACCTCTAAACACATCCATCTAGAATATCTATTCATTTATTAAATTGAAATCAATGTACATATCATGACCAACGTATCATGATCCTTATATTGGCATAAATTGATTTTTTTTACAAGTTATTACAAAATCCTTTATAAAAGATATATGAAAATGTGCAAGCATACAAGACTCGGGTGAATTATTTGGCAAAATATCACAACCAACATTAAAAAACCTATACATATTATAAAACATTGACCTCCGAAACCCTATTCTCTTTTCGACCCTCCAATATGTGAAACCCTAAACCGAGGTAAAACCCTAAAAATCTGTTAAGGGCGCCGAATAAATTTGTGTGAGCGGAGGCAAGGAGACCAGGCATCATGCAGAACGAAGAAGGACAGAATGTTGATCTGTATATCCCCAGAAAGTGGTAAGATCTTCTTTAATATGCATCGTCTAATGGCAAAAATTTGAGAGAAATGAAGTGATTGATAGACACATTTGTTGATTTATTACAGCTCTGCAACCAACCGGTTGATAACTTCCAAGGATCATGCCTCCGTTCAAATTAACATTGGACACTTGGATGACAACGGCATTTACACAAGCCAATTCACAACCTTTGCACTCTGCGGAGTTGTTCGTGCACAGGTTTGTATTACGTTCATACGAATTTTACCACGGTTGGAATCTCTTTTATTGGTTTTGTTGTGGTTTAAGGCATTTATCCAATATCTTTTTCATATTTCGTGTTCAGCATATATGCTAGTTTTCTTTACTTTCCACATTCAACCATTTCTTTAGCATTTTGTCCAAAGGAAAAGTAATTTTTTTATTTGCATATTAGTTATTTCAATTTCATTGTCTGATTTTGTCGAGTCCATCACGTGAATTTTTCAGCGTACAGGTCTGCATTGCTTTCTTGCGATGCGTCCGATTAAAATTTGCATGTTTGTCTGTGTTCTTAAAGTCACTTTTCAACATTTTTCTGCATTTTATTATTCTGTCGTCATTTTATAGGAGTTATCAGCATATGTGAGCAACGTTTTTTCTTGTAGGTGTCATTGAAATATCTTGCATCTGATTTTTGTGTTCTAACATTTATTTTCTGTGTTTCATTGTTTCAGTTTTGTTGTTTTTTATAGGGATTTTCATTATGTATGTGGCATTGTAGCATTTTGTCAATATTTACATTGTTTGATAATGTGAATATTACTTATTATTTTAATCTTATTAGGTGTTTTTTTAAGTCTTTTATGTATATTAAGCAATCTTTTCCAGCCTGATAGCCTATTCGAATTTCCACTACATAAGGGCGGGGCAAATTTTCAGCTCTCATAACTTACTATTTTCATTTTTCATGCTTGCGTCCATTTAAATTCATTCATTTAACTTGTTTTACGTTGGTATTTGTGCTTGATTGATTTAACGACTTTATTTGTGATTGCTTGTATTTTACAGGGGAGGCTGACAGTTCCTTGGACAGGCTATGGAATAAGAAGAAAACAGAAATTGGTCAGTAATTTTACACGAGTGAAAATTTAGCATATCATCACTCTCTCTGAATGAAGATTGTAATTTCAAAATGCTATATGGTGGCATTTGAATTGTGAAAACAATTAAGGAAGTTTGGTTTCTAGGGACATGATTAAATTGGTCTCATGAAAACGTTATAAGGAAATTATGTTTTCTAGGCATGGATGCTCGTCTGTGGAAGTTTTTTCTGAGTCTTTTTGACATTTAAATTAAATTCTGGCAAAGTAGCTAAATAACTAAGTTTTCCAATTTTTTTGTTTGCTCTCTAAATGTATTTTATTTGCTTGGATTTGTAATGGCTATATAGTACCATCCTTGAGCCAAGAAATGATAAATCTGAGCTGGAATGTTATTTAAATTACCTTTGTGATTATTGTATAACCAGTTCTGCATATTTTTGTTTTTTTTTCTATTACATTCTTATTTTTATTTGCCTGGATTTAATGGCGTTATGATAAAATCCTTAAGCCAATAAATGATAATCAGTGCTGCATATTCTATATTTTGTTGCTATATTCTTATGCTGTTCATTTTAAATTAAATTCATTGGTTTTTGATCTAATGGGCAATGTATTTTACAAGCCCTCCTTGAGCCAAGAAATGTTGTCTAGTTGAAGGCTATTTATGGTCATTTGTTGTGTCTGGATAATAATTGCTGCATTTTTTGGTTACTTTTTATTGTTATTTTTTTAATGTTGTATTTGATTACTTGATGCTATATATTTGATAATGTATTTTCTGATATGTATGTAATTGAGTAACTCTCAATGTCTTGTTACTAGGGCAAGAATTTTATTAATTTGTGAGGCCAATGATGACAGCATATATTTGCTACTCTTGATGGCTTGGCCATCTGATGATAAAACTATCACCAAGATCTGAGGCCTAGAGAGTTTTGTTTTTGGTGTGTAAATATTAATTGGGTTCCTTTCTAGTAAATGTTTTTATTTTAACTTAAAATGTTTCTTTTCCCGGCATTGTTTTGTGGTTGGTTGCCCATTGGGTTTATTATTGGTGGGGTACCGTGGTATTAAATGCCTGTGGTTAGTGGGTAGAGTATTGTGATATGAAATTCGGATGTGGTTAGTGATTTTTTTATTATGTTATGAGGGGGTTTCATAGCAGCTGTCATTAATACTGAGATATACATTATTATATATGGATACTATGAGTGGTTTCATCTGATGCGTTATGGATTGGATTTCATAGCAACGAATATGTTTGACTTTGGGTATTGTAATGGCAATATTGAGTTTTATGTTTAGTGTTTCAAATGAAAGGTTTTCTATTTCAATGTTTCTTGAGCATATGATGTCATACCTGCACCGATATCAGAGTTTTGATTTTTAGTGTTTGAATATTGAAAGGTTTCAATCAATTGCTGTTTTCATTGGAGCTTAAAATATTCTTTTAACTGTGTTTCCTTGGTTGCTATTTGTTGGGCTTTGTATACTGGTGAAATGATTCAGCATCCACATCATAGTTCAAAAAATCGTAAATCGGGATTAATCGGCAGGCCAAATTTTGAATCGAAAATCGGGAATCGGCGAAAAATCGCCAAAAAATCGGCATTAATCGGCAACTTTATCGCTACTTTTAAAAACATTTAAATTCATAAAATATACTTAAATTAAATGTAAAAACAATGTTAAATGATGCGAGAAGTGACTCTATAGAAGTGACTTTACATATTGTATTACTATTATGTAATATAATAATTAATTATTAAACTTATAAATATAGTTATGTAATATATTATATAATTATTAAACTTATAAATTTATATATTATTATTAAGTTATTAACTATTATTATAATTAAGTTATTAACTATTATGTAATACGTATTTAAAAAAACCCTATTATTAACTATAATATATAAATACGTATTATATAATATATAATATATAAATACGTATTAACTATATTACATATAATACGTATATGTAATATATTATATAATTATTATGTAATACTGTAGTATTAAGTTATTAACTATTATGTAATACGTATTTTAAAAAAAAGGAAAAAAATTACTGTGTAACTGTAGTATTGCGGATTACCTGTTAGCGGCCACGAGCTCGGAAAATAGGGCTGGAAAGACTCAAAACCACCTTCGCTGAACTCGAAACCACTTTGGTAGAATTCGAAACCACCTAGAATGCCCACGCAATCACGTCGAAGGCCACGATTCCAGGTTGAATGCATAAAAACGAATCGATTTGGTCTATTTTCGTGTTATACCCTAGGCCGCGTTTTCGCCACGATTTTCGCCGATTTTAGCCACGATTTTCAACGATTTTTGCAGGGTATTTGATCAAGATTTATCGGATTACAAAAATCGCGATTTTTCAGAAGTTTAATCGTTTTGATGGAGGAACACGATTTATCGCCGATAAATCGCGATTTTTGAATCAGAGATCCACATTGTCAAATGTCTATGTGAATGAGTGGTTGCTCGTGTAATGTCCAATGTTCTGGTTCTGTTGGGGGCATTTTCATCGTGTGCTCTGCTTAATTGAGTTTTCCTGATATTAGTGAAGCCTCTCTCTCTTTACCTAGTTTATCAAGGAAGTGCTACAGATGGTGTGGTAATGACCATATTGAGTTTTATTTGCAGTGTTTGATGTGAAAGGGTTTCTATTCTAATGTTTCTTGAGCACATGACGACATGCCTGAACCATTATTGAGTTTTGATCTGTTTCAAACAATTTTGGTTGAGTTTTTATATGAACTTAAGATGTTGCATTAACTGTAAATGTTTACTTTGTTGCTGTTTGTTGTGCTTTGCATGCTTGATGTTGAATGGTAAGGTGAATGAGTGGGTGCTTGTCCAACATATTGGGTTCTGTGGGGGACATTGTTATCATGCATTGCAGGAGGTAGGGCATTGGAGGATGTGATGAATTGAGTTTTCTTGGATATTAGCAAAACCTGTTTGCTTCCCTTAGTTATTTCTGAAAGTGACTACAGGACCTGGCTTCCTGATGTGTGATACTCAAAATTGACAGACTGCGTTCCTGACACGATCCTGTTAAAACGGGAAAACAGCTTTACAGGTCGCACAACTTATGCCTTATTTATCCAACATAAAGGCCCATGTCTTCTGAAGCATGATAACTAAAATCAACGAACTGTATATCTACTCATGATTATTATAAAATAATAGGAAAACTCTAGGCAGTACTTTACTAGCAAAATCTTATGATCATTTGTTGAGAGAGGACATAAAGGCGGGGATCCTGAAGTGTGATATTTAAAATGGACAAACTGCATAATTTGTTGTGATGATTATATCAATATAGGCAATCTACAGGTTGAAATAGATTAATATCCTTCTGCTAATGCCCCAATTCATTCAGGATTTCAAGATAATGAGGGTGTACAGTGATCGCTTCTCCCATTGTGTGAGCTGATTGTGTAATGAGCAAATGAAATAGTATTCTCCTAGGTGCTATGGTGGTTGCTGTACCAGTGGATATCATCAAAAATTATGTTTTTATTCCCTGTACTTATGGCTGGCTGGTATTATTTGCAAGAATACAATTACAGCTCTTTTTCTATTTTTTAAAACACTACTCAAACAATTCATTTGTGGGTGATAAACTGAGACTTAAATTAGACTAGAGTGTCCAAATTGCTTTCCACGTTGTAGGTGAAAAGTACAATTTGTTGTAAATTCTTGCTGTAATTGTCTTTGGCAGATTCATTCTATTTTTAGTCCATGAATGTTCATGTGGGATGAATCAGCATATGCTTGAAACATGAGAAATCTAGCCTAAAAAAAGGTAATTTCCCACAAAAATGCAACCCATGTTTGCATAGCCCTATAAGCAAAGTTAGTCAACATGGAGAAAATAAGCAGGCTATCAACAAACACCTCATATTGGAAATTACAAGTTTACACAGGTAGTTGATTTCTTTACTGTGCCATAGCTATTTTAAAAGCATAGTTACCGAAGACTCTGGGATGGACGGACAGTTCTTGGGAGGCAATTTTTTTTTCAATTTTTTGGGCTGGTGGGAGGATGGCAAGTGGACATAGGGTTTTTGCTTTAAAAATTGAAGTCTGCGCTCTCTTAAACAATATTACAATCTCTTAGTCATCACTTCTTGACTATTTTATTTTTTTTTCAAAAAATTTCGGCCTATGAATTTGATGTTTCAAACAGCGAACAATAGCCATTTCCAAACTATAGGATACATAATTTTGAATTTTATAGAATGCTTGAAAAATAAAAATGCTTGAATTTTACAACCTAGACATTGAAAAATTAAGGACATTGAATATATATATATATTTTTAATGCAGAAGATGTTGTGTCCCTCACATGTCTCGAGGATGGTACGACATCCCCTATATTGTCCTGTCAATGTTGAAGCACTCAGAATGTCTCAGCGTGTCCCCTAACCTTAGGTGATGTTATTGGATGTCCACTCTTTTTTAGAAATGTAGGGATGTTGGTGACAAATGTTTAAAAACTTTGGGTACAGTTGTTTAGTGGGTATGTTTTATATATAAATCTATAAATATGTATATAAAATTATAAATTTAAAAAGCATGTGCATTCTTATTGAAATTTAATTCTCTTACAATCATTCATAGAACATTAAAATAAATTTTCAATACTTTGAGAATTGAGACATGGATTTGTATTGATTTATAATGTTCAAAACATAATAGATAATAACATAATACATTGAAATTCTCAACTTGCTTCACTTTTAGTTTCCTATGCCTAAAAGCTTAAAACATATTAACTAGATGATCTTCAAAATCATCATCATGGATGGCATTTGCATTTCCACTCCCACTAGTGCCAATGTTGAGTAATAGTTAATATTATAATACATTCAAGTTCTCAACTTGCTTCGCTTTCAATATCTTAGGCCTAAAAGTTTAAAACATATCATCTAGATCTTCAAAATCATTTTCATGGATGACATTTGTATCTTCTCTCCCACTCACTCCATTGTCTAATCCTTATGAAGGGCTCTTCAAGTGTAGTTTTGGGTTGAATGTCCCAAAGTTTGTTAGGATCATGAGTATACTTTTCCGTCTTGTGTTAAAGGCGCAAGTTGGTAATTAAAATATCAAATAACTAAGTATTATTAATACATAGAAAGAGTGATATCATTTTAAATCTTAATTCTTAATTAGTAGTTAAAATATCAAACACTTACCTCTCTCATGCTACCATCTCCAAATACAAACATGCCTCTACTTCTCCTTTTACCTCCATATGCAAACATCTCGCCATATTATAGCAAATTGCACTAGATATAGTTATTAGGAAACATCGTCCCATTTACAAGCTTTTGGTCAGCATATGCTCCTTTTGGTCATCATATACTCCTTTTGGTCATCATATGGTCATTGTCTATTTGATAATCCAACTATTTCATTGTTGTAATATTTGGGATTTAAGGCAAAAACAAGGAGATGTAATGGTATGGTCATTTTGTTCCACTTTTTCATGATCACACTTTTAATTTAATTATAATTTTTTTCTCAAGGTCCCACTCTTTGGCTTGTATGATATTTTTAAATTTTTACAGTATGGAGTCATTGACATCATATATTTTGTCAATGTAAGCGGATCTTTGTCTATAATTTTGATCATACTTAGAATATTTGTGAATCTCAACAAATATTCAACTTTTGTCCACTAATCATCAATGATTCATGCTTTTAAATAAAAAATAATATAAGTTATGACTCATTAGTTTTCTTACTTTCAATGGTTTTAACCTTGTATTTTTTAAAAATGGCCTAAGACATTTAATGACAAAAAAAAACATTTGAATCATGTAGATTTTCTCAATACATGTAATTTTCTCACTTTTTTGTGTATAAAGTTTAAAATGTGTTTATACCTACCCACTATTATCAACCCTATTGTTTTGCAATTTTGACATTGTTCGTGATGAGTTGGACAAACAATGTCTTGAGGGCTCATTGAATCAATATTCTCAATGAGAATATTTGAAATGAAATACACATCTTTTATCTTCACCTCACAATTAATAGCCTTCGTAAATATTGTCCCTTTAGGGCTTTTTATAATAATGTTGATGAGGTGTCTGCTTCAAGAGTCTTTCCATCCATCCGAGATAATAAACACCGAATCTTTTTAGGAATTTCTAATTATGTGCAAGGATTTTGTACGTGTTGCACTTCTTTGGCCAAAAGACAAGTGTGAACATTATCATAGGTGGGGCTTGTATACCTCTCCGAGGTGTCGTTTGTTGCCAATATGGTGACCTCAAGACATTGAATGGTAGCAGCCCACTTGCATATATATAACGAGCCACCAATTCATTTGTAATTTTTCTCTTCTCAATGTTTTTTTTTTTTTTCTAAAGGCCCTTTTGCTCTTTTTTTTAATGGGTCATCTTCATTTAAAGGAGAATCAATTGGAATAGTTTAAACATTACTCTAATGAAAGGATGTAAGGATGGTGGTGGTGTTGGTGGTTTTCTCATAAACTTTTGTTGCAAAGAAATGGAAAGTTGTTGCAATTTCAAAGTTTGCATCATTTTGTTCGTTTAGGTACATGGCTATTGTATTCTTATGCACCTTACATGCTTAGTTTCGTATACCATAGTTAGATGAGCTTTTAATCGGGTATACGAGAATTTAAATATGGTGCCATAATGGGGGCATGTCGTAATATTGACACCATCACCGGTAATGAGCTCTAACATTGTCACATGCCTATATAAAGGAGAATGAGGATCGAATTTCACTATTGGGCCACTCGTAACATTTCATCCCTCATCGCATGTTTTTCTTTCCTCTCGTGAAGTTGAATTAGATGCCATGAATGTAGGTTCAATTTGTTTTAACCTATAATAAGATACTTTTAAAATATTAAATAATTTAATTAAATACAACAAATACAAATTAGACAATTAATCGGTTAATCCATACACATCAATCTTTGATTCCTATCACCAAGATTGCCATAAATGGTGTGAGGTGAGAGCATACAAAGAGTGTAAATGTTTAAATTTTTAATGAAGTCAAGTTAAAAATTTAAAATAAAACAAAACCCTAAGGTCTACATGTCTAATCTCAAATTCTGATCACCAAATTTGCCATAAATTGTGAGGTGGGAGCATGCACGAGAGGACAGACATTTAAATTTATAATGGATTCAATTTAAACCTTTAAAATAAAAAATTTGAATACATAACTAATTAAAAAAATTAAACATTTAGCCTTATATGTCAATGATTATAATCACTGGTTTGACATAAATGGTGTGAGGTGACAACATATTAAGAGAATAGATGTTAAATTAAATAAAATTTCAATACTAAATTTTAAATATGAAAAAATAATTATTATTTTAAAAATGTAAAATAAATAAATATTAAAAACAAAATAGATCATGAATCATAATCAATAATTATGAATGATGCGTTTTCAATCACATCATTCATGATCATTGATCACATACAAAACATTGATAAAAAAATAATAAAAAAGAATTTTGGAATGCATGCTTTGTTTGTAGACCTTTAGTCGATCTTTCTTATTTTCTCCCTCTCCTTAAAGCTCTCTTCCTCTTTCCTTCAAGCTCTTTTTTCTCCTTTAAGCTCAAAGTTAACAAAATAACAAATAATGAGTGTGAATAAACAAGAGGGGTTGGTGTATAAATAGGTTTTTTGTTTTTGGGAGGGGGTTTTCCAGGGTTAATTTAGGTTTAGTTTATTTTAGTTTTAAATTAAAATGTATAATTATCTTGATTTTCATGTAATTTTTTTATTTTTTATATAGGGTATGTTGTGGGTATGTACCCACGGTTTTGGGTTCAAAAATTTGTACCCAAATCGTACTGGACATGTGGGTACATACCCACAATGTTTCCATACCTATACCCGTACTAGGTAAGTTTTTGGCTTGGTACAAGAGGGCGTGGAACATTTCGGTGTAGTCTAGTTTAGAAACCATTGCAAGGCATAGCTTGTCTCTATACATATCCTGTCTAATTTCTATGCTTTCCAAAGCCCTTCAAACCCAAAGGCAACCTTTTCCATGTTTGCACTATTTGTCCTGCTTTGTAATTAGCCGTAATCTTAACAAATACCTCTAGTGTTATAGGAATCAACAACTTTCATTGGTAAATACCCCTTCCAAAAGACCTTGTTTGCACCATTATCCTCTTGCAATCTTCTTGAGATTCCTTCCATCTTATTTCAAGAAAGAATTCTTCTTTTCAAGTAAAGCTTGTCTCGGGTAGTTAAAGACTTGGCCCCGATATTTTTATTCTTTGGTAAGACATTGGTCACAACCTTTTCCTCTACATTATGGCTGGCCATATTTACTACCTTATGACATGCTATCAAAACTTGTGGATTTTCATCCTCCTCTTCACTAATTGTGACTATAATATAACTTTTTTAGCAAAAATTGAATTGATTTATTTCAACAACTTTTAACACCTTTAACTCTTCAATTTCTGTCACACCAATTGTCAAGATATTTAGTTTCACAATTTACAACTATAAATTCACTATGAAAAGATGCTTTGTTGAATAAGAGGTAGACTTAGTTCCAATTTTCACTTGGCAAAACTATTTCATAATGAGTAAAGACAAGATTGTTATCTCACCCAAAGGTAGTCGTGTTTCACCTTTGGAACTCTACTAGTTTGAAAAACATCAATAGGCGGTGAGGGTAATTTTGAACCATTTTCCCTTTTATTTTTTTGTTGTTTTACAAATCGTAATTTCTTAGTGTTTAGTTTTGACACTCAAAAATATCTTTGTTTAACAATTATTACCTCTTGAATTTGATTTAAATCAACATCCATTTTTTTCGTAATGAAATCAACATCCATTTGGTGGTGAAAATATAGGCTTACACATCTTACAACAAGTTTTACATAAAAATTGTAGCGAGATGTGCCTCATACCATTCTCGTTCAACAAAAAGTTCAAGTTAATTCAAGCACGAGTAGTACAAAATTTTTATTCACTTGCACAACAAAATGTAAAGTTCCTCCTCACATTCTTGCCCAACAAAAAGGTGATGTAAATACAAGCACAAATAGTACAAAATTGTATTCACTTGCTACAAGATATAATCTTCTCCCAGGCAAACCATATGAAGTAAGCATTTTTAACAAAATATATAATTGGTACAAGCACATATTGTAAGGAGTTTGTAGGGAAAAGTTTGCAATCCAAAAAACATGTAGTAAATGCTTTTCCAAAGGGCTTCATTCGCGACAAGCTCGAGCAAAAATGTTTGGTAAGAATTATTTTCCCAATAAAATCCATTTATGCATTCATGCCCAACATAAAGGTGAAAGTGCTGTTTTAATGCAAAATAGCATTCGTGTGTAATCACAAGTTGTTGAGTTTGCGGGGGATAGACTTGCAAACCAAATCTTCATTAACAAGGATGAACAAAAATGTTTGTCGAAACTTTTCTCTTAACAAATCACTATGCTCATACCAATATTACATTTTGATAACTTGTAGCATGCTTGAAAGGAAAGTTTCACTTAGGGGATAAGACCCAATAGTCTGAGCAAGGTCTAAAAATTGAGAGGATACTTTAGGGGGAATATGCAAAATTTAAACTGTCATACTATTGTACAACTTGTACCTAACAAATAAGAAAGTAACCAATCACAATGTTACACATCATTTGTCCAACTTTTAGATATAGTTTAACTTCAAAGAAAAATTTTACTTAGGGAGAGAACTAAATAGTCGAGAGGGGTCTAATAGTTGAGAGGGTACTTCACGGAGATGAACAAATTAAAATGAGTAGTAGTATAAATTACATATTATTGTACAACTTGTTCTCAAGAAAATGTAAAGTAACCAATTATAAGGTGATGCACAATTTGGCCAACTTTTAGATATCTTATAATTTTTTTCGATCCAACCACTATTTTAGTGCATTTCAACTTTGCCATTTTGAATCCATTCAAAAGGCGAATTTCTTTGCGAATTAATACACAAAATGAAAAATGTACATGTAAGAGCTAAGTTAGGTATTACGACTACTGGTTCCACTTTCTAGATGTTCTTCAAACAATCCATCCTCAATAAAAAGGTGAAAATACTCCTAATAAACAACATGTCTCTACAAGTACTAGTTGTAGAGTTTGTAGGGGAAAGCTTGAAAACAAAGCACATTCAGTTCACACTTATGTTTTCAAAACCTTCTCACAAATGTTTGGTAGAAGCTATTTTTCCAACAAATCACACTTAAGCTCATACTAATCTTATATCTACTATATAAAAATCAATATTATGTACTATAGTGCTTTTGTGAGATGCATATATGTTTGTACAACCATTGAGGGTAATAAAGATGACATGTTGATGAAATTTCATATAATTTGTTGCAAATCACACATGATGAAGTTTTATTGAAATTTTAAATAAACCTACTATGGGGTACATAGGATGATGTAGGATGACTATTTATGTATAATGTAATGAAAAGGCATAGACACATTTTGATGTGAGAATAGTCTTTGCTAAAGTGTCCATTATTAAATTCTCTATTTACCCTTCCATGTTCAACAAAAAAATGTTATGTCCATGTGAAATTTGTATTGTTTTAGAAACTTATGTTTGTTTGTAATAATGAATCTACATAATTTTTTTTTGTTTGTTATTTATTTACTTCCTTGAGTTGTTGAAAATAACCATTTTCACATTTTATAAAAATTCCTTCTATTTAATCTTGAATATGCACTCAAAGAATTTGATAGGAACATTTACTAATACACCCATGCCTAGAATAGAATGTCTCAAATCAAGCAAAAATGGTGTCAACTCAATATTAATGTGTTTTTGAAACGGTCTTGTCCCTTTTACAAAATAAACATGAAAGATAACAATAGTTGAAAATCAAACTAAAAACAAAAATAAATTAGAGGTAAACACTATGCCCATAAACAAATTTATGTATGAAACTAAAAACAAAAAGAAATAAGAGGTAAACATTTTGCCCATAAACAAATCTATGTTGGTAAAACAAGTTACAAAAATAATCTTCCCCTAGTTTTCTAGTTTTTTTAAAGATCTTTGATTCTTTTGGTTGTTGCTTACCACCTCGATCTTGACTTCCCTTCTTTATGCTTGTAAACATAGTTCTTAATTGTAACCTGTTTAGATTAATAATCTTTTTCAAGTCCTCTTTTAGCTTTTTGTTCTCTTATTTTAGCACATCAATCTTCTCTTCCAAATAGACACTCTATTCTTTGATGTAATTGACCTATTTAGAATTGGCAACTAGAATAAGGGAATATTGATTTTCTCAATCTCACATGTCCGACCTAATCTTGGTTGAACTTGTTCTCCATTCTTTTGGCATTCTTTATTATCTAGTTCATGATCCCTTTATGAAGAGGCAATTCATTTTGCAATGTATGAAATTTGTGTTGGAATAATTAATCATTTTAAAAATCCTTGTACTCTTTACCACGAGACTTCTCTTCAAAGGCTTTCTCTTGGGTCATTTTCAAAAGGCACATTTCCTTCAAAATCCACACTACAAATATCATTCATATAATTGTGTATAGGGATGGAGTAAGTATTGAAGAAGATTCACTTATAATTAGAGCTGACATCATTAGTATTAAAGATTTTGACAATGAAAGGTGGCTTGACAACCCACTCAACAAATCTTTTGTCGGTTTGAAGGGATACAAATAGTTGTGGATTTGGATGAGAGCAAATCTACGATCTTTTTGCCTTTGTCAGTAGAGGAAGATATGGGTAAATTCCCTAAAGGGGAAGACTCAACAACATTGATATTAGGAATAGGGTTAGGGTGAAGGGTTTTAGCTTATTGAAAGGGCAAAAAGATAAGTCTTTGATGAATAAGTAGCAAAGCCCTATTCATTGTAACCTTGTCCATAGAGTTTTCTAACCCTATTCCATTTAACCTCCACGACAAAGTCTTCTAATGACAATAATGAATAAAAGTGGATCATAACGAGCCTATAATGGCTAAAATTGTTTAGAAAAGCTAAGTGATGAGAATTCACACATTAAATTGCCCTTTTAGACGTACATAATCATTTGATGTAAGACATTCCCCAAGGCTTAGGGATGGAATCATTTAGATAATTATATCCTAAAAATTGATCAATCTCTCCTTTCCTCTTAAGAATGTTAAGACTTCCTTTTTTTTTTCTACTTGAATTTCAAATATTAAATGCCATTAATAGTTGTGCTCATAGATTGGGAAATACTATCCTTAGTCACTGTAAGGGAAAAACCTATGGTGCACACATTTTCCTTACATTTCAAGTTTTGCAAATTTCATTTAGAAATGGGGGTTGAATCTTACCAACCTTTCCATGGGGTAAGACCCCTTGTTGGAGAATGCTCCATATAGTTAGTTTCTTCTTCATTGTTTCAATAGCCAAAGGTTCAATCCCACCCATGTCACTCCCCATATTTCTAGTTTTTCTACAAACAACTATAAAATTGTTAATTATTTTGCCAAAATGAGAGCAAAAAGATTGATGGAAACAACTTTCATATGAATAATATCCAAACAGGTTGACATGCTTGAGTCTGTAAGTCAGTAGAAAGATGAAGTGTATGAATTAATGACAAGGCTCGTTGCCTTGTATCACATGCTTCACATTCAACCCATTATTGCCAAGTCTAAATAGCATGGACTTCTCTTCATGAATGTTAGTGCCATTAAAAAATGAGAGCTTATCCTCTTGTGAGTATAGAAATCTTTAGGGATTTATGAAAATTAGAAATAAATCTAACAATCAATTGACTACCCTTATGATTATTTAATAATCTTCCCATTAATAATTTGATGAACGTATTTCACTATACCTTTAGGATTCAACCATTTCTCAAAATTGCTGATTGACTCTTTTATCAACAAACTATTTTTCTACCTTATTCCCTTCTTGATAGACATGCCTAATTTGAAACTCTTGGGAAGTATGAATTATAGATAAAACATCATCAATTATGTTTTTATAGTCAAACTCGGGAATTCTTCTTACCAAGACATTTTAATATGTTTAGAGAATCACCTTTCATTATAAGAAGAGGAAATGTCATTTGTTTTGCCAATTAAATAACCTAGAGAACAACTCTTGCTTTTGCTAGATGATTTGTTTGAGAACCCAAATTCCTAACGTAGGCCGCCAAAAGGTTACCATTGTTATCTTGAATCACTCTTTCACCTTCCACCTTCCCAAGGTTTCCTTTGGAAGCACACCAACAAAGTTAAGTTTGGCCAATCTTGATAGAGGAGTTTTCCATTTAACAAGGCTCCTTTCTACCTTTCCTTGATCAATTTCCCTAGGCTCTTATATGACAACTTTCCTTTTAGCAAATATCTTACCTTTTTCCTTTGTAACCTTTTATTTTTCTAATTTTTAAAAAAATTTGGGCTTCCTTTAGAAGTACCATCAAATTTGAGTTTGGCCCGTCCTAACTTTTCCATGACAACTTACACTTAACAACTATCTTACCAACTTCCTTTGCAATTTTTTCCTCCTAACTTTTTGACCAATGTTGCCTTAGAAGCACCATCAAAGTTGTGTTTGACACTTGATGGAGGAGTTTTCCATGTGACAAGGCTCCTTTCTACTTTTCTTTGATCAATTGCCTTAAGACTTGTTGTCCTCTCAAAATTTCCCCTCTTTCGAAAGTCAAAAATTGAAAATTTTGAGTTTGACACCTTTTTCGATGTTCTGGAAAAGGGAAAAGTCGAAAAGTTAGGAAAATTCTACGTTTTTTGAGTCATTTGTGTTATTTCTGGGTCTGTCGGACATTTTTGTCCCATGTGTTCGAAGTTCACTTGGGCTCTATGTTCACGGATCGGCCACTTTATCTGAAATCTTATTACTTGCGGGCCCGTTGGAACTTTTTGTTCCAACTGTCTCAAGTTCACTTGGGCTCTCTCTGTTCCCGATCACTGCAAGTCGGCCATATCGCACACTTCACGTACTTTGGTCCCTCATGTCCCAAAAACATTTGTGCATTCTGTCCCTACATCGCTCGCAGCGTCCCGCACGGCCGAGTAGCGCTTTCATGTCCCGCATGTCCCAAATGTACCAAAGGCCATCCGACCTAATTTTTCCCGCTCTTCCTAATGATTATTTTTTTGAGTTGGTGGGTATTAATTTAATGCACATTTATAACCTTCTCTCTCCTAAACGGCTATTTAATAGACGCCCCTCTACGCATTTTTGCACACTACTTTCTCATTGTCATTTGCTCATACTCTTGCACTTGAAATCACCTGCTCACGTCCCCATTTCCCCTACATTTTTCATCATGATTCAAGCTGTGAATTTGCTTTTCCAAGTACTATCAACATGAAGATTAAATTCCAAGGCCAGGAGCAGGTTTCTCCGCTCGAGTCTGCCGTTCCCGATATCGGGGACAGTGAAGTTCGTCACCTGGACTTTGCTGATTTTTGGACCAGGTTGATAGACCCGAACCCCTCTCCAATGGCACAAATGATTAACGATAGTGGCTTGGCATTTGCTAGCTAGTTTTCCTATCTCGGTGCAATGTGCAGACATGGTACTCACTGGTGGGCTCACTTCAACCCCGGCTTGAGCGAATTAACAAATGTACATGGGGAGCTCATCACCAAGCTTGATGTTGCCACCATTGCCACTGCCCTAAGGATCCTAGAAATGGATAATTCTATGGTGATCTCCCAAAATCAAGCACATGCACTCTTTGACCAAGACAGTGAAAAATACAAGGCAAGAGTGGTGAAGTCATGGCTAAAAACCCTAAGAAAGGGGCATCCCATCTATCTAAAGCTCTGTTTAGGTCTGATTTCAATGAGGAGTTATCAGACTTCATAATCTTGTTAGCTCGGGTCATGGGCTTGCCCTCTACTAACGAGTTCCACTTTCTGGATGTGCCCGCTCATCAACATAGTGTGTGAGGGTACTCAGAGCATCAATTGGGCAGAGATCATCTGCATGAACTTGACAGAGTAGCTGTCCAACATACAACATACTAAGAAGTTTTACATGACTTCTTATCTAATGTATACCCTTGCAGCTTCCAGACAGTGGTTTGGCTTCACCTACATTGATGCTCAGAAAGATGATCCCATATATGATTACTACCCTCAGTTCACCCTGAACACTAGCAATCATAATTTCAGGAGGGTGAATGATGCTTTCACCATGTACATTGTAAGGCTTCTAGAAAGTGACACTGCTAGGAGATTCTCAGATGAAGCCATGAGCCTGATAGCGAAGTACAGAGCCTACTTCATTCAGTTCAGAAGGTTCTCTTATATCAGGCTAGCAGGTTATGAGAGCACCCCTCTCAAGCTCCCCATGTTCTGTAATGATAAGATGGCCCTGATTGAGGTGTGCAGGCAATTGGAAAAATTGCACAAAACTTGTAGAGACAAGAAAATCACTAGTCTACACTTCCCCATATCTTTGGGGAACTACACATGCAAGACGGCTCTGGATGCCCAAAACATAGAGAGAGCCCTAGCTGCCATCACTATCCATTTCTTCAGGCCCAGAACCTATTTCGAATTGAAGAAATTCATTGAGCAAAATCTCAGAATCAATTACCATCATAGGGCAGACATTGAGGATTATTGGGCGAATGCATGAATGATTTTGAGGCAAGAAGGAGACATTATGGCATGTTTCCCCTCTAGCTAATACAAGAGCTTAACTTGTATCAAATTCCTGAAGGACTTCAAGATGACAACACAGACCTATTGTCATATGAGTATGAAACTGTGATCAAGCATACTCCCATAGAGGACATGGATTGGTTTAAAAAGAAAAAGATGATTTGGTGAGATTCTAGCCCCTGTCCTAGTAAGAACCAAAGTCTGGGTTGATAGAAAGATTCGTGAGCTAAGGAAGAACGTAGGAGAATCCTCTTCCAAAGACACCTCAACACCGAGGAAGGAGGCACAAACACCCAGTTCAGAGGTTCCTGTACACACTCCTCCTGCCTCATCAAGTAAGGGACCTGAATCCTCCACTCCTCCTCCTCCACTCAAGTCTATCAAAAGAAGGTGAAGGAGGTTAAGAAGGAGCCCATTGAAGAAGATCCTCTGACCAAAGCATTCGAACTCCTTTTTAAGCAAGAGAACATCATTGTTCTCAGTTAGAGTGAAGATAATGAAATACCAATTCCTACAGATGCTTCAGAGACCCCAATGGATACAGAGAAAGAAATTCAAAGCATTGAGCTTCCAAGCACCATTGGCTCCTTTGTTCCAGAAGCCTCAGCTGCCCCACTCACATCTCAACTAGAGGCAACAATGGTACATACTCTGAGTGCCATGAGTTCCCTTTCTCTTGGTCCTCTTGCCCCCTTCTTCTTCCTCCTCCTCTTTTACATGGGTGCAACCTTTTGTTGATAGTAGGAAGAGGAAGCCTTCTTCTCGGTTGACAGACCCAACTTTGATGTGGCGGCCTTGTTGGGCACTACTCCTTCTGGCTCCTGCCAAGAAAGCCAAGACCACTTCAAGAATAGTATCTGATGCCCAAGGTCAACAATTCCTTGAGATAGCTAAGCCCAAGGTTGATAAGCCAAAGCGGATTTTGCAGACCTTTGACGATTTGGAAATTTCAAGGATCTCAATGGGAGAGTCTACCCCTGATGGTGAAATACACAACCTTCAAGAAATAGTCACCGGGTCATTGGGAGGGTAGAAAAAGGGCAACAAACTATAGAATAGCTGGAGGAGCAGGCTCAAGTGCTTTCTAGTTTCATCAAGTCACTGCTATCTAAAGATAAAGTTTTAGACCCTACCCCACTGACTGCTCTTCCACCACCTATGATCCTCAGTCAAGATGAAGTCCAGAGCATCAAGGACATACACAGGTACTCCATCTATGGGAGGGCTATGGAGGCCATGGTGGATGACATGCTTGTTGTAGGGTTGAATTTCATTGGTGAAGCCTTCAAGCTCAATGAGAAGGTAAATAATCTATAACAGAAGCTCTCCTCCACCATTGGAAATATGGATAAAGAGCTCAAACTTTGGAGTAGCTGCATAGTAGACCTTCGCCTCATGGGGCAGAATGATGAAAATATTTTGATGGCAAGCAAGGTCTTTGATGATGTGAAAGATAATTTGTCAAAGTCATGGGTATTCAGTGTGGAGTGGAAAATCAAAGTGTTGGAGGAGGCTTTGGGAGAATTAAGGAATAGTTGGCAGAAGGGAGAAGCTTTCAAGACTTTGGTGATAGCTACTTTCAAGGATATTCACTACCACCTCCATGATGAGACCTCAGGTGTACCTTTCTCCCTGCAGGAAATTAAAGCTCAATTCAGAGCTTTTGTCAAAGAAAATTTGTTCAAAGAGGACTCCATCACTAAAGATAAGATAAAGGAAATCTGCTCTCTCCAATCTGCCATTGAAGAAGTGAATAAGGAGTATCATACACACACCGAGTTCGACAAGGAGATGGAGAAATGTCTGGGATCTTGGACCCAATGTGCTACCAACAACACATCTGGTTCCACGTGGCGAGACATAGCAGAGAGGCTTTAAAAGGTTTAGAAACGGTGGATCCTCAAGTCAATGGGCCCTTCCCAATCATGAGCACTTGTCTTCCTCTCCTGGTTCTCTCTTTCTTCTTTTTCTAAATTTGGATTTATTGTAAATTAGTTGGGGTTTTGCGTTAAGCATCCCTTTACTAAACATTTTAGTTAAAAGAAGTAGTTACCAAGTGTAACTGCTTTTTGTAAAATTATATAATGGTCTCTCTCCGCCATTTTGAGGGGCTGAAACTTGGTTTATTTTTGAAAGTGTAAAGAGTAGCAAAGCAATCAATACAAAAGGATTTTCTTTCTTTGTCCATCTGATCCTGTTATTCTTTGCTATCCGTTGAATACTATTGAATCATTTGTCTGCATTATGTCAAGAAGCTTTGTATTCTTGTGGATGTTATTTCTAGAACTTTGTGTCTTTGCAATAACATCGTATTGATTCAAATACAAATGGTTCTATTCCAAACAATCTTATTCTAGCATGCATAAGGAATTATTTTGTTATCTATAGTTCTGGAGAATGCCTTTCTGCTCATTTCCACTACTTCATTCCTCTGTACTTTTGTATTGATGATCCATTTTATTTTAAAACACTTTCATGGTATCCAAGTTCCACATTGAAACTATGCATTGTATATATGTAAATAGGTTTTGCTTTTGAATAAGGGAACCTCTCCCATTAAAGAGGAGGGACTTCTTGTCCCTTGACTGTTGCTCTCAACAAAGTCCTTTTTGATGACCAACAGTTTTTGGCGACTCCTACTGGGAATCATTTTTCTTAACGTATTTCAGTTCTATAAACATTTCTTGATCATCCTTTGATCTGGTGACTCCTCGTTTTACTTGTGGAGAAGGCCCCCTGGTATTGAAGATTCTCAGTTTCAACTTTTGGAATAACAAGGTTTTCCTTTCCCTTCAACAGGAAGAAATAGAAGAGCTCATTCAACAAGCACTCCTCTTGTCAAGGATAGAACCCCTATGGGTGGTATTCCTTCAGAGCAACTCATCCCTAATCTTCGTGCTCTGATTCTTGCTTTTGTTTTGGTTCCCCTTGAAGCCATTTTTCCAAGGATGGCAGCACCATTGCCTTGGGGCAATCGTGTTGGGCCTCTCGCCCTTCCTCAGCCTTTGCATGAGTTACCCAAAGGTAACAGGAAGAAATTTCCCAAGTTCAGAGGTGATGGTACTACATCTTGATGAACATATCACAACCTTCATAGTTGCATGTGGAGTTCTCGGAGTTGAACACGAAGATGTTTTGGTGAGGCTTTTTGTAGAGACTTTACAAGATAATGTAGTGGATTGGTTCTATCACCTTCTACCGGGGCCATCACCGAAATGGAACACGATGAGAACAAGATTTGAGAATCGTTTCAAACCTGCAGAAGACGTGCATGCTCTATTGGCCCAAATTTCTCAAATAAAGAAGGAATCACAAGAACCCATGAGAGAATTTGTGGCTCGATTCAACAAGTTGATTAACAAAATCCCACCAGACACTCAACCTATAGATCAAATTCAAAAATGCTTCTTCCTGAATGCCCAATTACCTAAAGTTAGTTATGCATTGAGAAGATCCAATCTCGCAACATTGGCTGAGGATCAAACTCTTGTCTGTTAGTGTCAAAGATGATTTAATCATGTCCGGGAAGTTGAATAGAGACCCTTCTAAATCTAGGTCTTCTTCTTCCTCCTCTCCACTCCCAGGCCTAATACTGATCCATTAGTAAAAAAGCTGGCAAATGATCTCATCGCTATTAAAAAGTAATCAGCTCAAGCACGCCCCTATGCAGATGTTCCAAGAGAGGAATTTTCAGCCCAGAATTGTTTGCCTACTTCTCAGACAAGGCTAGCACTTGAGGGGCCACCTATCAAGGTCCTTGTTAACGCAACCTGTGAGGTTGAAGAGCCGAGAGGATGAAGAGGTTAGTGAAGATTGTGAATAACTTGTTGAAGAGGCCGATGAAGAAATGGAAGAACTTGAGGGATCTCGAGTTAATTTCTTTACTACTGAAGGCGTTGATGAAGAGGATGATTATGATGAAGTAGTAGTAGACATGAATAGTGAATCATATGTTGTCATGACTCGAGAGTAGACAAATAAAAGGGAGAAAGTGATGCAGCCCACTAAAAGATCCAAGGAGCATTCCATGACTATCCCTGTGATTGCAAAAAGAGGGTCTCCTATCCCCACTACGTCCACACAAAAGGTGAGTTCTGCCAATTCTACTTTTCCTAATTCTTCTACTAAAGTTTCTTCTTCTTCTTCAACTCCTAAAACTGATAAGCCTAAGGTTCCAAGTGATGATAGCCCATCCACCTCTGGATCTTTCGATATCATTGATCATCTAAAAAGACCAAGGTTCAAATTTCAGAGGCTGAGTATTATCAGACCCATCCTAAGGCCTTTGCTAAAATGGTTCACTTTGTCAATTCTCATTCCAAAATTACCTCTAAAGGCCTTTTACCCACTCCATCCTCCACACCTCAACCAAATCTAGTAGTTTTCCATTACCTCACCTAATGATAAGATCAAACCATTCTATGTGACCCTCCTTATAGCAGGCCATAAACTCAGCAACTGTGTCATAGACTCAGGGGCATCGACAATGTAATTCTTGCCAAAGTAGCCCATGCCTTGGGCCTAACTCTCACACGTACTTATGGGTCTTGTTATTCCATGGAGAGTAAGGAAGTACCCCTAGTTGGAAGGATTAAAGATGCACAAGTAGCTTTTGCTACTTTACCTGAGAAAAAGGTTTTGGCTACTATCCTCGTAGCAGATATTCCCCCTTCATATGGTATGTTGTTAAGTAGGAACTTCTGCAAGGATGTAGGAGGAGAAATTCAAATGGATTGGTCACATGCCCTCATACCAGTCAATGGAAAATGAAGAAGTTGTTGCCCGAGAAGCAATTTGAGTATATTGTACAAAAAACAAATGATCCCAAAGCACAGCAAATACTTTATGAGGATATGGGGCATGGTAACTATATGATTATGTCTCTAGAGGAAACTCATCTTCCCAAAGGAGTACTTGAAGATCCTAATGGTGTTTGGATATTAGAATTTGATGGAAGTTGTTCCTCGGCTGGTTCTGGAGCTGGCGTAGTATTGGTGTCTCCTGAGGGAAAGGTTTATCCTTCCTCATTCAAACTACAATTTGAAAATACTAATAATATAGCAGAGTATGAGGCTCTCATTCTTGGGCTTAATGTGGCAAAAGAAAAGGTGTGAAGAATCTTCTAGCTCGTGGGGATGCGGAACTAGTTGTCAAGCAAGTTAGAAACCTTTTCTAGGTAAAGAATAGAAGGTTGAAGCATTACAGGAATCAGGTTTGGGACTCTATCAAATTTCTTGACGCCTTCTCCATTGAAGCAGTGCCTAGGAAAAGAACACTAGGGCTGATTCACTAGTAGTCTCAGGGTCATTGTTGATACCTCATCCTGACTTTTCTCAAGAGAGGTTTACCATTGAGATGATCCATAGGCCCAGTGTACCTGATAACGTAAGTAACTGGCAAGTTTTCAATGATGATCAACATTTTCTTTCTTTCCTAGAGCTCAGGGATAACTTTGAACAATTGTATTTTGAAGGAAGTGACAATTTTCCTCGTGAAAGTGTGTCTTCCAATGAAGAGGATGTCAAGGAAGAAGAGATGGATCAAGATGGGTGTATCAGACTCAAAGGAAACAAGATTCCAAAAGGACTGGTGAGTTTAGAATAATTGTTTGATAAACATGATAGGTATGTGAAGTCTAAAGTTTTCTACTGGATCAAAACAATCTGTTGAGTATGAAAAAACTAATATTGGGAGTTCTGTTGACCCTAAGCTTGTGAACATTGGAAAATGTTGTACACCGAAGAAAAGAAGAAAGTAATCAACCTTTTAAGGAAGTATAAAGATGTTCTTGCTTATTCCTATGAGGATCTAAAATCCTTTCAACCAAAAGAGATGTAACATTTCATCCCTCTCAAACTTGGGATTAAACCTTTCAAGTAGAAACAAAGGCAATACAATCCTAAGATAGCTGACACTATTTTTTAGGAAATACAAAAGTTGTTGAAAGCCAAAATCATTTTTCCCATCCACCATTCAACATGGATTGCCAACATTGTGCCTGTTAGGAAGAAAATGGTGAGATTCGTATCTGTGTTGACTTCAAAAATCTGAATCAAGCTTCTTTGAAGGACAACTATCCTTTGCCCATGATGGATCAAGTCTTGCAAGTTGTTATGGGGTCTGAAATGTTGTCCATGCTTGATGGCTTCTCAGGGTATAATCAAGTGGAAGTCAATACCACAGATCAGCACAAGATGGCTTTCACCACCCCTTGGGTACTTTTTGCCTACAAGAGGATGCCTTTTGGGTTCATTAATGCCGGTGCCACTTTCCAAAGAGCTATGGACTTGGATTTTGGAAGTTTGAAAGGGAAATGTATTGTTGTATATTTGGATGACCTAACCATGTTTTCTAAAACAAGGGCAGATCATTTTCAACATCTGGAAATAGTTCTTTTGAAATGCAGAGAACATGGGATCTCTTTGAATCCTAAAAAATCTGTCTTTTGTGTCACAGAGGGAAAATTATTAGGGCATGTTGTCTCTAAAGATGGCATCAAAATTGATCCTGAGCGAGTTCAAGCTATTCAGCAGATTCCTCTTCCAACTAGCAAGAAGGGAGTGCATTCTTTCTTCGGTAAGATTAATTTTCTGAGAAGATTCATCCCTGATTTTACAGAACTAACTTTGAATATCTCTCAAATGATGAAGGGGAAACAAACGTTTGGTTGGTCTTCTAAGGGGAAAGAAGCCTTTGAGGGTATTAAAAAGGCTATTGCTAGGAAGCCCATCTTAGCATGTCTAGATTTTAACAAAGATTTTATTATCTATTGTTATGCCACAGATAACACCCTAGCTCTGTTTTTGACTCAGAAGATTCTAATGATCATGAGCTCCCAATTGCATTTATGAGCTACATTCTTAAAAATCATGAGTTGAAATACACAATGATGGAGAAACATGCTTTTGCAGTGGTTAAAACTGTCAAGCAGTTTCATTTTTATATTCTTAACTCTCACTCCACACGTGATTGTGTGGCTCGATACAACTATCAAGTCCATTCTCACATAAAAAGAGTTTGGATCCAAGAGAGGAAATTGGTGGAAAAGGTTCAAGAATATGATATTGACATTAGACCAACCAAACTAGTTCATGGAAAGGGCTTGTGTGAACTCATCACTGAGGGAGCTGGACATGAGTTACCTAAGGATAAAGATGATCTTCCTACCATTCTGTTTCTCAGCTCAATTGATGAATGGTATGCTGATATCACACATTTTCTCACCTATGGAGAGTGTCCCTCTCATTTGACTACCAAGGAAAAGAGAGCTGTTAAGTTAAGATCAGCCCAATATGTATTGTGGGAGAATGCTTTGTTCAAGCATGGGGTGGATGGAAGATTTCTGAAGTGCATGGATAAGGAACAACAAAAGAAGATTCTTTAGGCTTTCCATGATCAGGCGTGTGGAGGACATTACTCATCAACTGTTACTGCTCATAAGATTCTTCATGCAGGATACTATTGGCCTACCTTGTTCAAAGATGCATCAAAGTGGATTGATAAATGTGAAGCTTGTCAAACCTTCATGGGTAGACCTAAGTTGGTTGCCTTGCCTCTTAAGCCAATCATGATTGAAGAGCCTTTTCAACAATGGGGTTTAGATTTTATTGGAACACTTAATCCTTCTTCAAGTGTTAGACACACCCACGTTTTGACTGCCACAGACTATTTCACTAAGTGGGTAGAAGCCATCCCAGTAAAGAGTACTACTTTTGAAGTAGTATGCAATTTTATCAAAGAAAACATCTTGGTAAGGTTTGGTGTGCCAAACAAGATTGTAATGGATAATGCTTCAAATTTTTCTTCAACTAAGATGATGGATTTCTGTTATGGATATGGCATCTCCTTGGCTCACTCTTCAGATTATTATCCCTAGGGGAATGGGCAAGCAAAATCGACAAACAAAAATTTTGTGGCCATAATAAGGAAATTGGTTAATGAATCCCAGAGAAACTGGCACAAGAAACTTTATGATGCTCTTTGGGTAGATAGGATCACACCTAAAAGAGCTATTGGGATGTCTCCTTTTTAGGTGGTATATGGAGTGGAAGCTCAATTTCCAGTAACAATGGAACTACCAGCCTTGCATTTAATGAAGGCCATTGAAGACACCAGTTTCAATGATTCTTTGGATAAGAGGATCATGTACCTTTATAAATTGAATGAAGATAGATTGAAGGTTGCTGATAGAATATTTACTCACCAACAGAAGGTAAAGGCCTTGTTTGACAAGAAGGCCAGGTCCAGGGATTTCAAAGTTGGAGACATTGTTTTGCTGTGGGATAAAAGACATGAACCTCGTGGCAACCATGATAAGTTTGATTCTCTTTGGCTCAAACCCTTCAAGATCAGGCACTTTGTTGGTGAGAATTCTTTCTACCTTGATTATATGGATGGTTCTTCTCTCCCACTTCCTTATAGTGGGTAGTACCTGAAATTGTTTAAGTCCTAGGTGATTAGGAAGTCCTTTGTATATCATGTATAGGGTGTGTGTTTCTCTTCCTTTTTCTTGTTTTGGTGTGTTTTCTTTGTTTGGGGTGTTGTTTTCTGTATTGGTTTGCTTTTGACTCCGTGGCCCAATGGATAAGGCACTAGTCTTCTTCCCCTAGTCTTCTGAAAGTTCTTGCCTTGTCTCATCTTTGAATTTTAGCCAAGTCATCCCCAGAAGGAGCCAACTGTTGTCCTCTCAAAATTTCCCCTCTTTCGAAAGTCAAAAAAAATGAAAATTTTGAGTTAACACCTTTTTCTGATGTTCTAGTAAAGGGAAAAGTCGAGAAGTTAGGAAAATTCTATGTTTTTGAGTCATTTGTGTGATTTGCGGGTCTGTCATGGACATTTTTGTCCCATGTGTCCCAAGTTCACTTGGGCTCTTTGTTCACCATCGGGCCACTTTATCTGAAATCTTATTACTTGCGGGCCCGTTGGAAATTTTTGTTCCAACTGTCCCAAGTTCACTTGGGCTCTCTATTCCCGATCACCCGTCGCTGGCCGCATCACGCACTTCACGTACTTTGGTCCCTCATGTCCCAAAAACATTTGTGCATTTTGTCCCCATCGCCCACATCGCCCGCATTAGCCGAGTCACGCTTTCATGTCCCACGTGTCCCAAATGTACCAAAGGCCATCCGGGCTAATTTTTCCCGCTCTTCCCGATGCTTATTTTTTTGAGTTGGTGGGTATGAATTTAATGCACATTTATAACCTTCTCTCTCCTAAACGGCTATTTAATAGACTGCCCCTCTACGCATTTTCACACATTGCTTTCTCATTATCATTTGCTCATACTCTTGCACTTGAAATCACATGTTCGCGTCCCCATTTCCCCTACATTTTCATCATGGATTCAAGTCATGAATTTTCTTTTCCAAGTATTATCAACATGAAGATTAAATTCCAAGGCTGTCAGAGCAGTTTCCCACTCTTGAGTCTGCTATTCCCGATATCGGGGATAGTGAAGTTCATCACCTGACTTTGCCAATTTTTGGACCAGGTTGACAGACCCAAACCCCTCTCCAATGGCACAAATGATTAATGATAGCGGCTTGGCATTTTCTACTGGTTTTCCTATCTCAGTGCAATGTGCAGACACGGTACTCACCTACGGGGCTCACTTCAACCCCGGCTCGAGTGAATTAACAAATGTACATGGGGAGCTCATCGCCAAGCTTGACACTACCACCATTGCCGCTGCCCTAAGAATCCTAGAAATGGATAATTCTGTGGTGATCTCCCAAAATCAAGCACATGCACTCTTTGACCAAGACAATGAAAAATACAAGGCAAGAGTGGTGAAGTCATGGCTAAAAACCCTAAGAAAGGGGCATCCCATCTATCTAAAGCTCTGTTTAGGTCCAATTTCAATGAGGAGTTATCAGACTTCATAATCCTATTAGCTCGGGTCATGGGCTTCCCTTCTACTAACGAGTTCCACTTCGGATGTGCCCACTCATCAACATAGTGTGTGAGGGTACTCAGAGCATCAATTGGGTAGAAATCATCTGCATGAACTTGACAGAGCAGCAGCAAGTCCTAACGTAACAACATATACTAAGAAGTTCTACATGACTTCCTACCTGATGTATACCCTTGCAGCTTCTAGATAGTGGTTTGGCTTCACCTACATTGATGCTCAGAAAGATGATCCCATATATGATTACGCCCTCGCTTCACCCCCCTAAACACTAGCAATCATAATTTCAGGAGGGTGAATGATGCTTTCACCATGTACATTGTAAGGCTTCTAGAAAGTGACACTGCTAGGAGATTCTCAGATGAAGCCATGAGCCTGATAGCGAAGTACGGAGCCTACTTCATTCAGTTTAGAAGGTTCTCTTATATCAGGCTAGCAGGTTATGAGAGCACCCCTCTCAAGCTCCCCATGTTCTGTAATGATAAGATGGCCCTGATTGAGGTGTGCAGGCAATTGGAAAAATTGCACAGAACTTGTAGAGACAAGAAAATCACTGGTCTACACTTCCCCATATCTTTGGGGAACTACACATGCAAGACGGCTCTGGATGCCCAAAACATAGAGAGAGCCCTAGCTGCCATCACTATCCATTTCTTTAGGCCCAGAACCTGTTTCACTTGAAGAAATTCATTGAGAAAAATCTCATAATCAATTACCATCATAGGGCAGACACTGAGGATTATTGGGCTGACTACACAGATGATTTTGAGGCAAGAAGGAGACATTATGGCAGGTTTCCCCTCCAGCTAATACAAGAGCTTAACTTGTATCAAATTCCTGAAGGACTTCAGGATGACAACATAGACTGTTGTCATATGAGTATGAAACTGTGATCAAGCATACTCCCATAGAGGACATGGATTGGTTTAAAAAGAAAAAGATGATTTGGCTGAGATTCTAGCCCCTGTCCTAGTAAGAACCAAAGTCTGGGTTGATAGAAAGATTCATGAGCTAAGGAAGAATGCTAGGAGAATCCTCTTCCAAAGACACCTCGACGCCAAGGAAGGAGGCACAAACACCCAGTTCAGAGGTTCCTGTACAGACTCCTCCTGCCTCATCAAGTAAGGGACCTGAATCCTCCACTCCTTCCTCCTCCACTCAAGTCTATCAAAAGAAGGTGAAGGAGGTTAAGAAGGAGCCCATTGAAGAAGATCCTCTGCCAAAGCATTCAAAACTACCTTCTAGGCCAGAGAACATCATTGTTCTCAGTGAGAGTGAAGATAATGAAATACCAATTCCTGCAGATGCTTCAGAAACCCCAATGGATACAGAGAAAGAAATTCAAAGCACTGAGCTTCCAAGCACCATTGGCTCCTCTTGTTCCGAAGCCTCAGCTACCCCACTCACATCTCAACTAGAGGAAACATGGTACATACTCTGAGTGCCATGAGTTCCCTTTCTCTTGGTCCTCTTGCCCCCCCTTCTTCTTCCTCCTCCTCTTTTACATGGGTGCAACCTTTTGTTGATAGTAGGAAGAGGAAGTCTTCTTCTCGGTTGACAGGACCCAACTTTGATGTTGTGGCGGCCTTGTTGGGCACTACTCCTTCTGCTCCTACCAAGAAAGCCAGGACCACTTCAAGAATAGTATCTGATGCCCAAGGTCAACAATTCCTTGAGATAGCTAAGCCCAAGGTTGATAAGCCAGAGTAGGATTTGCAGACCTCTGATCTGGAACTTTCAAGGATCTCAATGGGAGAGTCTACTCCAAAGGTGAAATACACAACCTTCAAGAAACAGTCACCAGGGTCATTGGGAGGGTAGAAAAGGCAAAGAAACTATAGAATAGGCTGGAGGAGCAGGCTCAAGTGCTTTCAAGTTTCATCAAGTCACTACTATCTAAAGATAAAGTTTTAGACCCTACCCCACTGACTGCTCTTCCACCACCTATGATCCTCAGTCAAGATGAAGTCCAGAGCATCAAGGACATACACAGGTACTCCATCTATGGGAGGGCTATGGAGGCCATGGTGGATGACATGCTTATTGCAGGGTTGAATTTCATTGGTGAAGCCTTCAAGCTCAATGAGAAGGTAAATAATCTACAACATAAGCTCTCCTCCACAATTAGAAATATGGATAAAGAGCTCAAACTTTGGAGCAGCTGCATAGTAGACCTTTGCCTCATGGGGCAGACTGATGAAAATATTTTGATGGCAAGCAAGGTCTTTGATGATGTGAAAGATAATTTGTCAAAGTCATGGGTATTCAACGTGGAGTGGAAAATCAAAGTGCTAGGAGGAGGCTTTGGGAGAATTAAGGAATAGTTGGCAGAAGGGAGAAGCTTTCAAGACTTTGGTGATATCTGCTTTCAAGGATATTCACTGCCACCTCCACGATGAGACCTCAGGTGTACCTTTCTCCCTACAGGAAATTAAAGCTCAATTTAGAGCTTTTGTCAAAGAAAATTTGTTCAAAGAGGACTCCATCACTAAAGATAAGATAAAGGAAATCTACTCCTCCAATCTACCATTGAAGAAGTGAATAAGGAGTATCATACACACATCGAGTTCGACAAGGAGATGGAGAAATGTCTGGGGATCTTGGACCCAGGCTACTACCAACACATCGGTTCCATGTGGCAGAGACATAACAGAGGCTTTGAAAAGGTTTAGACAACGAATCCTCAAGTCAGTGGGCCCTTCCCAATCATGAGCACTTGTCTTCCTCTCCTGGTTCTCTCTCTTCTTCTTTTTCTAATTTGGTTTTATTGTAAATTAGTTAGGGTTTTGTTAAGCATCCCTTAATTAAACATTTTAGTTAAAAAGAAGTAGTTACCAAGTGTAACTGATTTGTAAAATTATATAATGGTCTCTCTCCATTTTTGTGGGGGCTGGAACTTGGTTTATTTTTGAAAGTGTAAAGAGTAGCAAAGCAATCAATACAAAAGGATTTTCTTTCTTTGTCCATCTGATCCTGTTATTCTTTGCTATCCATTGAATATTATTGAATCATTTGTTGCATTATGTCAAGAAGCTTTTGTATTCTTGTGGATGTTATTTCTATGAACTTTGTGTCTTTGCAATAGCATTGTATTGATTCAAATCAAATGGTTCTATTGATTCATGCAAATATCAAATGGTTCTATTCCAAACAATCTTATTCTACTTTCATGCATAAGGAATTATTTTGTTATCTTTTGATAAGGGAACCTTCCCATTAAAGAGAATGCCTTTCTCTCAACAAAGTCCTTTTGACGACTTTCCACTACTTCATTCCTCTGTACTTCCTCCCCCACTTTTATTGGCTATTCCTTTGATGACTCCATTTTATTTTAAAACACTTTTTGGGATTCCTTTCTATGGTATCCAAAACACATTTGTTCTTCAAACTTTCATTGAAAAAAGGTGCATTCCATTGTAATATAAAATCAAAAGTGTTATCCTCTAATGTTGTTAAATACCCAAATTATACATTAAACTCTCAATCTTGAGTCATAGCCATAATCAACTTATCATCCTTTTCATTTTGAATGATATGATAACCATTCGAAGCATATTCGGATACGATATGATCCTTTTCTTTTTATTGTTGTACCTTCCAAGGAAATTAGTTTCCATTGTCAACAACTCTTTCCCATCTCTCTTTTCATCGCCAAGTTTACTACCTCACAAAGTGCTAGTTCTGATTAGAAAATAATTTACAATCCAACTATAATCCTAGAAAAAATGTATGTCCACCTATTACGAACCTTCCATTTGCATCCTTTTATGAGAATTTCTTACTCATGACTAAGAAATTCCAAAAGCAAAGCTAGTAAGAAGAGCGTATGTTAATATGAACCTTATTGCATCAAGATTATATAGATATTTATTTTTGAGAAGATTATAATATTGATTGGATTCTTTTAGAAACCTCCATCCAATTTTAGTTATAAGAGTTTTGTTCATTAGTTTTATTTTTTGAATGCCAAGCCCTCTAAAACCTTTGGAAGACAAATGCTTTACTAGGGAGCTAAATTCATTCTATGTTTTTCTTCCATCTTTGTCCACAAAAATCTCCTTTGGATCTACCATATTTTGTCTCAGTAATGGAAGAAGACATCTTGAAAAGAGACACAAGATAAACATGAATGTTTTGGAGAGTGCTCATGTTTGGCTGCGACTTACCACTCGACTAAGAATACGCCTTTCTAACTAGTTAACTTATGTTGGAATCTATCAATTAGAGGATTTTAGATGATGGCCAACATCTTATGTTGGCTGCGACTTACCAACTCGACTAAGAATACTGATTTTCTAATTAGTTAACTTATGTTGGAATCTATCAATTAGAGGATTTCAAATGATGGCCAACATCTTACCATAGAAGAGAGACATCCAAATAAATTGCAGGAGCTCTTTGATTAGACACTTCAAAATCCTGACAATTTTTTGTTGTCTGGGAGGAGTCTTGAGAAAAAGAAGCAATCTCTTATCCATATTAGTTTTTACTTTGAGCCCTCTTCATATTATTTCAGAGCGTACATACTTCTTTACTTTCCTTAACAGATGCATCACCCATGATAAGAGTATATGTTGATGTGTCAACAAATTGACATTATAGACAAGTTTCATGCATTTTCAACTTATTAGTCATAACACCAATAGAAAATCTTAGGCCAATAACTTCAACCATTAATATGAAAAGGAATGGGAAAGAAGATCCGCTTGTCACAAACCTTTTTCACTGGGGAAGAAACTTGTCAAATGGCCATTGACCAAATATAAAACATATGAGTGAGGGCTGGGATCTTAAATCCTCACCAAAAACCGGACATCGGTTGGGCCGACCTAGCAGACAATCACCGACAATCAAGAATCTTATTCAAAAACCTCAAAGAGAGCATCGCATGCCTTGTGCATTTCCAATTTCAATAACATGCCTTCTTTCTTGCCTTTATACATGGAATGGATGGTTTCATAAACCATTATTGTTCTATCTTGTATCTGTCTTCCTTAAACAAACCCTCCTTGTTGTTGAGAGTTAAGAGATGTAAGAATAAGGTGAAGCCTAATGAACAAAACTCTTGAACACATTTTATAAAGAGTGTTATAAAGGCTAATATGCCAAAAATATTTGAATACTTTAGCTCTTTGTTTTTTATGGGAAAGGATCGGAAAAGTATTATTTACTTTTGTCTTTAAGGATCTTACAAGAAGTAAAAATTCATTCACAACCGTTGAGACATTCTTGATAGTTTTATATAAATGTTGAAAGAAAGCTACCATAAAACTGTTAGACATGGAGCCTTATCCCCATTTGGAGAGAAGACAACACAATTCACTTCTTGTCGATGAAATAATTTTCCACCAAGACAAATTAGCCGAGCATCACCAATGCTCTGGGACCATGTCCCTCCTACTCGTGGAAGGAGGCTCCTATATTATATGCAAAATAAACCAAATAATGTGGGTGGCCAATATGCCGAGGATCACATAAGCACACTCCATTGAATGTTAGAATTTGGATGGAATGTATAATTAACAAATTATAGATTCATAAATAAATGCCAAAGATTATAGATTATGTTGTGCAGTTAAATAAGACACAAAATTAGCTTATTAATGATAGCAGATTATAGATCTTCATGAGCAAGAGATGAAAGTAAATAACAAGAAAGTAAAGACACAGATAACACTAGATTTAAGTGGAGAAACTCAAGGAAAAAACTCCACTGATAAAGCATTGTCTGTATTAAGAATTCAATAGTTTTAACCCAACACTTCCACTTCACTCGGTCTCACAATAAACAATAACAAACTTCTGTCTCATGCAGTATAACAACTCACATAAGTAGCTTAAGCTTAGATCAAATGGTCTATTAGCTCATTAGCCCAGTAAAAGTAAAAGTAAAAGTTAACGTAAAAGTAAACAATCCCGTGAGGGATCATCCTACTTATATAGGATGGGTGGTCATCATCTACTTCCACTTTTTAGTGTGAAGAATGACTAAGATTATTAAAAATAATATTTAAGACAAGGGGTTGTTTAAGTGGTGGTCCACCAAATGGTATCCCCACTTGACATTAACACCCAACACTCCCCCTTAATGTTAAGTGGGAAAACAAAACCAAACATGCCAACTTTACCTTTTTCGCTTAAAATATTTACAGATCCTTCAATCAACAACAATGATTCAGGCTAGCATGCAAACAAGGGAAATCGACAAATCTTCCCATACATAAATTCTTAAGACAAGTGATTTATATATGAAGACTTACATCAGATTATGGAGCCTTTTATAAACTAAGGCATACCCATAACTAAAGCTTCGTTGGGATTTACAAGTAACTTCACATAGAGTGACACATTTACTTATTACAAAATGGAGGAAGTATTGGAAGTTTACAATAGCCGTTAAGAGGTGGCATTGTCATGCACACTCCCCTCAATGACAACTCTGATAGGCCCAACAAGGCACGAAACTTGCAAAACTTCACAACACACAATGGCTTGGTGAAGATATCTGCAACTTGATCTTCAGATAGAACAAAACTTGAGATCAATATCACCATTCAGGACTTTCTCTCGAATAAAGTGCATATGAACTTCAATATGCTTGGTCCTTTGATGCTGAACTAGATTCTTTGCAAGAGAAATGCAACTCTGCTATCACATAGAAGAGTAGTGCTCCCTTTGATGCCCATGTGTAGTTCATCTAATAGTCTTTTTAGCCACATAACTTCTTTTACAGCTTCCATAACACTTCTATACTCCGCTTTAGTAGAAGAGATAAACACTTTGTTGGTTGATTTTTTCTACTCCAAGTGATGGAACCTGCACCCAACTTGAAAAGATATCCATAAGTAGAATTTCTATTTGCATCATCACTAAATATGATTAGAATCACAATAACCAAATAATTGTGCATCATTACAAGAAGAATAAAAAGACCATAATTGATTGTTCCTTTAATATATTTCAAAATTCTTTTTGCCATTTTCCAATGATCCTCATAAGGTTCTTACATAAATCTTGAAACTACTCCTACTGCATAAGAAATATTAGGTCTAGTAATAGTCAAATAAATTAGACTACCAACTAGTTGCCTATATAGAGTAGGATCAAATTTAGCACAAGCTGGTTTAGGGTCTAACTTAACACCAACTTCAATAGGAATGACAACAAGCTTATAGTCAATCATGTTAAATATTCTAAGCAAATTCACAACATACTGAGATTTAGACACACCAATAGACTTATGATCTTGAAATATAATCATGCCAATAAAATGATTTAATAAACCTAAATCAATCATTTCAAAATGTTGCTTTAACCTTTCTTTGATTCTAACAATTAAATTTTTATCATTGCTAGTAATTAAAAGATCATCAACATAAATAACAATAATAATAATATGATTGTTATCAAACTTAACAAATAAATCATTATCAAAACAACAGTTAGAAAAACCAAGCTCTTGAAAGAAACTATTAATTTTAGCATACCAAGCTCTAGGAGCTTGCTTAAGACCATACAAATACTTTTTAAGCTTACAGACATAAAGTTCTTTACCAGGTTCTTCAAAACCTTTAGGTTGACTCATATAGATTCTTCTTTTAAGTCACCATTTAAAAAACATTTTTAACATCCATTTGGTGAATCTCCCAACCATATTGGGTAACTAATGCAAGAAGAACTCTCACAATTCTCATCTTAGCAACATGAGAAAAAGTATCAACATAGTCAATACCTAGTTTCTGAGTGAAACCATGAGCTACTAGCCTTGCCTTGAAATTTTCAATCTCTCCTACAGAGTTATATTTGATTTTGAACAACCACCTAGATCCTATAATGCTTCTTTTAGAAGGAGGGGGACTAGTTCCCAAGTGTCATTTTTGATTAGAGCATTGCATTCATCCTTCATAGCCTAAAGCCATCTATCATCTTGAGATGCTTCTTCAAAGGATTGTGGTTCTACCTCATAGAGGGTCATCAAGGCATGATAAGTATGCTAACTTCTAGTTAGCTTTCTAAGATTATCAGGCTGAGAGTTTTGAACAAGACTTTGAGCCCATTTAGGAATCTTAGGTTACAAGACATTTTGAGATGAATCCTCCTCAATCTCAATCAAATCTGTTGACCTAAAACCCCAACAAGATTGTAGGGCTTAGGAAATAATCGATCACGGTTAAGGATGTACACGGAAATACACCACATCTAATCTATGAACATAAATGTAAATGAAAACACATAACATATTTTACTCCAAACTCCAATCTTTATTTATTCATTAATAATAATTACATCGGTTTTCATAGACATATATATTCTCTTCGTTCTCACTTTGTTATCTCTCATACAAAATCTCAAAATGGCACTCACATATGTCTTTCGTGATGCACACCACATATTCATATTCTCACTTCTTACATTAATTCCTCTCTTTATTCTTCATGTTTTTCTCATCTTTTCTCACTCATTTTCGTGATATTCTCATTTTCCCTCATTTTACATCATTAAATAGCCTTTAAAAGGCAAAATTTATGTCTTTTCACTCATTATGACCCATGGTAACCATTGGTTAACACTAATTTACATTATTAACTAGTAATTAGTGAATATTTACACATATATCAGGGTGTTTATGCATTTTTCTCATGTAAAATATTATATATTCTTCATCATTATTATTTTAATATGTTTATGGCTTCCGTGGTATATTATAATGCTCATATAGATCCCGTGAACATCATAAAATAACTTTGTAATATGAATAACTTTTTTATGCCTTTGTCATCTTCTATCTTATTATGTCTTTGATTTTTCTTTATTCTACGACTCTTTTATCGCTTCAGGATTTTCTCATATATCGTGGCTTTTTCTAGTCTTCGGCGGCTTTACTCGTATCTCATGGATTTACTTAGTATATATGATTGCAGATTTGTTCTTTTTGGTGGCTTCTTCTAACCTTCGGCAGAAATCTTCTATTGTCTGCGGCTTCTTTCAATGTTCGGTGGCTTTTTCCTTTTACCCGCGGATTTCCTTTTTCTTTTCTGCTACTTAATGACTTTAGCAGTATTATTTCCTTAACTTCAGTGGATATCTCAAAATGTAATGAAGAATCCACAACAATATCTAGATCGGATAATTAATCTCTCAAACTTTTGTTTCCATAATGTCGGAGAAGGATTATCGTGCTCTCTATTTCCGTGAGAGCAAGAGGAGGGTTCATGAGAAACATTAGAGAAAGTTTTCTCTAAGACTTGAACATTTCTATTTTCAACAATGTCATGCTTGAATGGATCATAAATTATTATTCCTTTAATTTTACAACCATATCCAAAAAAAATACAAGAAAAAGAGGTTGGATCAAGCTTATTCCTTTTATCTTTTGGAATGAAGATAGAAGCAGGACTACTAAATATTCTTAAGTGAGAAATATCTAGTTTTTGCTTTGTCCATACTTCATGAGGAGTAGTTTGATGAAGAGGTTTAGTAGGTACTCTATTAAGAATATAGACAATAATGTTCATAGCTTCAACCCATAAGAACTTAGGCATATTGGAAGCATGAATCATAGTCCTAGCCATTTCTAAGATAGTCATATTCTTTCTTTCTGTAATGCTATTTTGCTTTGAGGGAAATAGGAGTAATCAAATCTATTTGAATCCCACATGACACAAAAAACTCATCAAAATTTTTGCTGACATATTCACCTCCATTATCAGTCCTAATTCTCTTAATTTTCATATTAGAAGCATTTTCAACTAGAGATTTAAATTCTTAAAATTTAGACAGGACATCAGACTTCTTCTTAATGAAATAAGACCAAGTCATTCTAGAGTAATCATCAATAAAACAAACAACATATAAAGCACCACTGAGAGAAGGAACCTCAAGTGGACCTCTCACATCACTATGAATCATTTCTAATAACTGAGAAGAATTTGGATCATGATGTTTGTGAAATGGTTGAGCATGTTGCTTACCACGTAGGCAAATTTCACAAGTTTCATAATCAAAATTTATCTTTGGAAGACCAAAAAAAGATTCAGTCTAGACATATCATACAAGCTTTTGAAATTTACATGACCAAGTCTTTCATGCCAAAGTTGAATATCATTCCTAGAAGAGGAAGAAAAGCAAGACATAGACACAATACTATCAAAGATATACAACCCATTTTTCTAAATACCAGAAGTAATAATATTATTGAAATTATATTTTACATACCACTTTATCTTGTAGAAAAATAAATTTACAATTTTCTTTTGTTAGCTGAGAGCAAGACAAAAGATTCTTTTTCAATTGAGGAATATACAAGACATTCCTAATTACACTATTTGATAGCTTAACATTGTCACAACCTTCATATCTAATGATAGAGTTATCTCCTAGATAGATATTTTACTCACATTTAACTACATATGAGAGGATACCAGGAGTAAGTCATGTGCCTAGAGGCACCACTGTCAAGAATCCATTCATTGTCATTTGAAGCTAAAAGGGCAGTATACAAAGCAATAGACTTCTCAGCCACATTTGCTTGATTTTGCTTCTGATTTTTCTTATGATTATTAGGCTTGTTGTTCTTAGCATTCTTAGCTGATTTGTTAATCTTTACTCTATAATCAGACTCTTTATGCCCAAATTTTCCACACTTATTACAAGTACCATTAAATTTGACTTTAAAGTTTTGATTGTTCTTAGCATAATTAGTCTTAGGATTTGATTTAAATCTAGATCTGATATTAGACTTTTGATTTGGATTGACATTATTCCTATTATGAGCAGACTTATGATTTTGAGTGAACAGTTCTTGAGAAGCAGTCTCTTTTGAATCAAAGTTCTCCATTACACGCTCTTCTTGAATTAATAGAGAAGACAAAGTGTTTAGATCAAGAAAATCATTCTCATTCTAATACTTAGAATTAAGAATTGAGATGTAATTTCTAAATTTCTCATGAATATTTATTTGAAGTACAAAAGCTTATCTTAAAATAATTCATAGTTACAACCATTTAATTGAGCTTTAATGTTCTTAATTTTAGCTAAATAATTGACAATTTTCTCATCCCCTTCATGGGTGTTGTAAACAACTCTAAAACTAGCTTAATTATCTTAGACACATCTGCCTTCATGCATGGTCTCTAATTGCTTCCATGCATCTGTGCATCAGAGTCCATATGGTCTATATGTATCAAGAATTCATCTCAAACATGATCTAAACAACCATTTAGCCAATATTTCACCTATATTTCAAAAAATATTTAGGTGGGAATTGGAAATTTAAACTTGGTTAGCTTGAAGACGACTGCAAAATTTTTAGGGTTTTGTAGATCCGTAAATAAACTTAAAGTTTCTTCACCTCTTCAAATTAAAAGCTACTAGATCGATCCTACACACACATAACCACCAACTCTGATACCATGTTAGAATTTGGATGGAATGTATAATTAACAAATTATAGATTCACGATAAATACCGAAGATTATAGATTATGTTGTGTAGTTAAATAAGACACAAAATTAGCTTATTAATGATAGCAAATTACAGATATTCATGAGCAAGAGCTTAAAGTAAATAATAGGAAAGTAAAGACACAAATAACACCAGATTTAAGTGGAGAAACTCGAAGGAAAAAAATCCACTGATAAATCACTGTCTATATTAAGAATTCAATAGTTTTAACCCAACACTTTGAATTCACTCCTCGGTTTCATAGTAAACAACAAAAGACTTCTGTCTTGTAGTAGAGAAAATCATGTAAGAAGCTTAAACTTAGATCAAATGGTCTTTAAGCTCATTAGCCTAGTAAAAAGTAAAAGTAAAAGTTAACATAAAAGTAAACAATCCCATGAGGGATCATCCTACTTATATAGGATGGGTGGTCGGTCATACCATTCCACTCTTTAGCTGTGAAGACCGACTAAGATTATTAAAATAATCTTTAAGACAAGGGGATGTTTAAGTGGTGGTCCACCAAATGGTATCCCCACTTGACATTAACACCCCAACATTGAACTTGTGGAAAATGCTTGCACCTAGTGTAAGGGAAGAATTTGCATGAGAGGTGAGATAGTAGGAGTGAGAATTTTGAGAGAGGGGGTTAATCTTATAAATAGGCTCAAGCAGATTTTTACAAGTTTTAACTAGAATTCATCCACACACAATTAGAAGAAAAACAACTTTGTTAGCAATGGCAAGACATAATGAATCATGAACATAAAATTTCATTCATCCATTCATCAAAGGATTTAACACCCTTCTTGGTTATGCAATATTGTCACATTCACAAAGTTGCAAAAGAGAGATAGAGGAAACATATGAAAATGGAATATAAGAATGCTATCTTTGCTTGTTTCTTTGTAGTGCACTAGCTATCTACTCGAAGGCTCACAAATTAAAAACCCTTTAGAATGAGGGAGTCATATCATATATAGATTTACCAAATGAATCTTTTCCTAGCCCCACATGACTTTTCACTAACCTTTACAACTTGTGACCTTTCGTATCCCTAGGAAAGAAAGTGAGTCCCTTTTTATTAATTGGAGGAAACTCATTACAATGTATAACTATAGGTCACATTTTAATGAATAAGGAAAAATTGAAAAGTAAACCCCTAATGAAGAAATATAACATGAGAAAAGAGAGGAAAGGGGTGGGAAAGAGAGAAGAGAGGAGATAGTTACTTTGAAGAAGATGGTGCATTTGTTGACGAAGATCCACTTGCTGATGGACTCTAGGAGAGTGCTTCTAGAAATATATTAATTCCCTTGAACTCCTTTTTGAAATGAGCTGTTGTGGGCACAATGTTTTCCACTTGAGGAATATGTAAAAAAATTAGAGCCTTAAGCCAATTCTTGGAGGTGTTGTTGATACTCTTGCATTTTGTGAACCAAACTTGATGCTCCTTTGTAGTGTTTGAGATAACACATGATCTTTGCAAGAGATTCTAAGGTGTCTTCATTGAAGGAGAATGAATCTCCTACCTCTTTCTTAACCAAATATTCAAATGGATTCATGAGATCATTTATTGTAGGTACACCAAGTTTCTATACCTCCATGTCAATGCGTTCTTGCATTCTTAAAGTGAGATCGTCACATGAGTTCAAGTCATCGAGAACATGATTCAACATCTCATATAAAATAGCTAGAGTTCATGACCAAATTGGAGACAAGTTTTTAGATGTAGAGTTGAACACATTTTTTCCTACCAATATAGAAGAATTGATTTTTCCCATCTCAATCACCAGTGGAAATACTTGATCCCAATGTTCTTTCTCCTTTTCAATCTCATCCATGTTAATGTTTGCCTTTGTGGTGGTTGTTAGTATGAATTAAAATAGTGAAAGACTTTATGGAAGCAAGGTCCTACCTTTCTCAAGATTTTTCTCACCTACATGTCATTGCCCCCCATTGCATTGTGAAGCCTCGCGCCTCCCGATTGATTATGGATAAAATATGCTAATGGGATTGAATTTATCAACTGGTAGAGATGGATTTTTTTTTAGATCCATGAAGTATTGAACATACAAGGTGGGAGTTCTTACATGCTCTTCTAGTTGTTTAATCTTCTCCTTATACTCTTCATTTCTTGCAAGAAGGTGAGTGGAATATTCTTTGAATAAATGAACATATCTTTCATGCGTTTACCCCCCAAAGGAATGGTGGTCATTTCATAGTTGGATGAAGTCATCTCATGAATGGGCTTGACTACCTTCAACATAGATACTTCTACATACTAATTTCTTGAAGGACCACTAAACAAGTGGGAAATAACTTGAGCTTTCTTACCTTTCTTTGTTTTCACCATCATTTAAATAGATTGAAAATATGGAACCACTATTTGTTGGCCTATGAATCTCCTCCGATCATGTCTTGTACCCATGGGAAGATCTCCGTTATCTTAGGCTCAACACTGGGCATGATTGAAGTTTCCAGATCTGAGTGAGAGGGTACATCTTGCACTGGTTGAGTTAGCAGAGCTACAAAGGAGGATATGCTTAGAGACCGATGAGGGATAGGTGGATGAGAGGGATCAATTTATCCTTGTTCCAAATCTTCTACAAGATCTTGAATTTCTCTTGATTTCTTGTGCATCCTCTTATAGTGGGGAACCTTAGATTCCATTGGAATCCTTTTTGTGAGCTCTCTTAAGTGAGTAGAGCTCATAGTCTTCTCGGTTGCCTTTGAAGTGGAGAGATGAGATGCCTACCTTTTGAGAGTCTGGATATCTCCTAATTCAATGAGTGCATCCCTCTTCTTCTTGAACCATTCCTTGGATATTTGGATTACCACTTTAGTTCATTCATTTATGTCTCCTAACTCCTGAATGCTCCATGAGACCTGTGGAAGAGGCGAGACCTTCACCACTTGGTATTCAAGATCAGAAAATTCAGTTCCATAATCTTCTACTCCATCCTCAAACCAATCAAACCTAAACTCTCTCATCTGACCAATGGTCATTCTCATGTGATCACAATCTTAAACCTTAAAATCATTCAAGAAATTTACCCAATAATCTTATATTTTTGGATCATGGTGTAAATCGGAAGATAAAAGCTCTCGGGTTGGTTCGAATGTTAAAATCTACCCTAGGTGTGTATGAGTAGAGGTTTAAAGGAGAAAATGAAGCTTCCAAGTTTGAGGCATCATTGGAATTCTTACATGAGAAGATTCCAAGAAAGATAGGAAATGACACACCTTTCTTCTTGTGATTCTTGAGTTTTCCATTGATGTGGGTGAGATACCTGCATAACTCAAACATCACGATCTTATCACTGAGGTACATTGGGAGATTTTATGGAGTGAGATCAAATCCTGATACTATGATGTATGAAAATGTTGAAAACTAAGTAAAAAGGACCCATATCTCTTGATCAATGCAACGACCTGAGAAGACAGTCTCGACTCAGGGTTACCTTCCAATAATTATATGTAAAACACTGTGAATGTGTCATTCACTCTTGAAAAATGATGATTTCTCTCTCTCCGTAGGGTCGGGTTGTGGATACCTTTCAAAGGTAGGGGTGCTTTGAGAAATTTTCTCGAGTGGAGTCGAGGCATTTGAATGGTCTTGTACTTGCAAGAGCATAAACCAAATAAGATGTCATCAAGAAATTTTTGGTAACCTACAATTGAAGCAATTGTTGATGGATGTTGTCGCTTATTATCTGTCCCTAATCAATCATCCATTTTCATTTGATGATAATGAGGATTAACTATGCCATCCAATCTTGAAAATATTTCATGGCCTCTTCTCCCATTACCCTTCTTAGTAGAATGATTGCATATGAATATCCTTCATGAAACTCACTTCTGGAAAAATATTTCGGTACACAAGATGACTTACTCCCTTACTTCAACAATGATCCCAATGCAAGACCTTGGAGATAGGATTCAATTTTCCACCATTTTCCTGATGTAAACTCCTTCATGACGATGACCATGTTGTTTCTTGTCGGGATTTACATACACTGTGAAATTTCCTTTGGAGTGAGTACTGCAAGTATTGAGTTGTCACCTACTCTTATGGTCATTGATTCCAGTTCATAGTGCGAGAACATGCCAAAACCAATTTTTTACTCTGAATAAACACAAGATAAACTCCTATATCATACAAACCACTCATGAAAAATTTATCTTCAACTTGTTTGCTGGGGCCTTCGAGCATCTGATTCTTTTGGTCTTCTAAGTCCATATGAGCAACATCACTGATCACCCACACATGGATATTATGATACCATGGTTGAAATAAGATCTAGACTAGAGAACTTGAACTTCATGTTTGCAAAAATTATCAAGATGGGAGAAAATGAAGACAATAACAACTTTTTGCACTTGAATCCGAAACTTTACATTTTTAGCAGGTAGGGTTCATGAGCTACTTTTTTGGGAAAATGCACTTTTTCTTTCTTTCCCATATTCAATTTTCTAAATCCCTAACATGCTAAGAGTTCCTTCATTGATGTTTCTTTATTGTTTTTTTGATTTTTTCTATTTTTAGTAAGTTTTTTTTTGCTTTTAGGAAAACTATTTTTGCTCAAATCACTGTTTTGCCTAGTTTTTCATCTTCAATGTATTTCAAACATTATGATTAGAGAGACATTAATATTTTTAGATGGTTGTTATTTTTAGTAACTAGAAGCACCATATACTTAATATTTTTAGAATTGGCACTTACCAGTGTCCATTTGCAATGAAAATTCCCTCAACAGATTTGGTTTGCCTATGGGATTCCATGCTCCAAATTTCACAAAGAGCTATCCTCCAAAACTATTACAAATTGAAAAATAAAATTATAGGGCACAATTTTTAGGTTTTCTTATTATTAAAAACTAGGGAATCATCAAAATTTCAATGACAATCTTCTTGAAGGTGCCTGGAATGAAGATTTGCTGAGAAAATTTCACTGGAATCTACTTTGAGACTTGGAAGTTAGATTTTTTCTTCATTTTCATGTTCATGGCTTCCCTAGAAATATTTTCATAGAATGATTAGTGTTTTAATAGGTCATTTTATGTGTATGACATCAAAAATATCAGAAAGGTTCTAACTATGTGAAGTAATGGAGTTAAAAGCAGTTATTTTAAGTTTTTTAACAACCCGACAATGTTTTTCATTCATGGATATGCAAGCAACACATAACTCAAAATTAGGGTTTTGGAAGCTATGGTAGGGGGAATTTTTTTTTTCCCCCTTTCTCCCTTGGGAATGGGAACAAGGGGACTTTGAGATGTGAGGATGGAGAGATGGAGGAAAGCGTGCCCTAGCTCCTAGGAGTTATCATACGTTCACATGCAAAATATGGAGAGAGGATAGAGTGGGAAATTTTTTTCCCCATATGTATCCTTGGGTATGGGGACAAGGGGAAAAATAAATGCACCCACACTAGATGAGGACAAGTGTCACTGTGAGATGTGATGAGGGGGAGATTGGGAAAGGTTTGTTTTAGCGGGAGTTGGAAGTTGATTGCATGAAGAACTAGAGGGGGTATTAGAGAGGGGTGAATTTTTGTGTCCCCTCTATCCCCTTGGGAATTAGGAATATAAGGAATTTTTTTCCCTCACCAGATGATGCCAAGTGTCACTCATAGGATGCAAGATGGGGAAGGTGAGTTAAGTCGGATAAGCCCTTTAAAGTGTTGAGCTAGGTCATGTGAAGAACCAAATGGAAGGAATGAGGTGTGAAATTTTTTGTGTTCCATATTTACCCTTGGTAATGGGGAAAAGAGGGTTAAAAAGTGTGCTCTCACTAGGAGGTGACATGTGTCCCCCTAAAAATGACTAAATATGAGAAATGTACCTCGCATGAGAGAGAACTTGATGATGCAATTCCTAGAGCTCCAAGTGGTATTTTATGATGAAGTTTTATATGATTTTTACTCCCAATTAAATTTAAAGAATAATTAGATGGGTTTCATACCTCAACTATTCTTTCATATTAAAAAAATTATCTCTTTTTCCTTGAGGCAGCAGTGCGTGTCTTCCAAAATTGAGCTATTAAGAGAAGCCATCAGGTCTTGTGAAAGATGTTATGATTCCAAAATGTAGAGAACTATTAAATATTTAAAATTCCTATTTTTTATTTCTAATTACTTACTAAGCTCTCAAAATCCTCTGTAGAAGTTCAAGTACCCATTTTGACTACATATTTCTTACCCTTGAAAAACCCCTGCTTTCACACCAACAGTTCCTAAGCATGAAAAACTTCCCAAAATCTTCCTAAATCCTATTAATTTTTTTATAAATCTCCAATATCACCTCTGTGTGATTTTTAAATTTTAGATATGTTCTGACGATGCACATTTGTCATGAAAAGGCAAAAATAATCCTTTCCAAGCCTATCAGAGAACTAGCCTTTGGAAGCACTTTATTGAATGAGATGAATGACTCAGTCACAACATTTCAAACACTATGGAAAGTTTGTAAAAAACATTAGGAGTAACTACAAGGGTGGAATGAGCATGATACAAAGAAAAAACTGATCCGAAGAGAGGTTTAGAAGGATTTTCAAACAAGTTTTGATACTTGGCTTGGTTGTCATGGTTCAAGTTTGAATTTTTGACTTGAAAAAATGTATTACAACACTTCCTTAGCTAAAACATAATCCAATAAATGTAGATTATCATCTTGATTCAAAATAGAATAGATGGAGTTGAAGATATCATTTTCCACTTCGAGTATGCTATTATTAACACAAGAGACAAAAGTTTTAAAGAATTGGATGGCTTCTTCTTTTATAATAATATAATAAGAGCTTATAATTTCATCTTCTTTAATAATTTATCTAATTTTGTTATAAACTCTTTGTAAGAGAGTCAAAATATGGAATAATTATGAGTTTCTATCACCATTTTTATAGCCGATCTTCCTTGACTTTTTGATCTAAAAGGTATATTCTTTCGCAATGATTAAAGAGTGATAGTCACTATGAAGCTCCCTCTCTTTTTAAGAAAGGATTTTCCATCCCATGTATTTGTATTTGTATTTTCTTCTCCACTTTAGATAAATCATCATAAATCCTTTTCTTCCACTCAAAGATATTCCAAAAACCATATTTATTCCATTTTTAATATTAAGCTTCACATTTTTTTAGAAATTCTAAACATAGTCATCCATTTGATATTCACATTCCATCATTATTTTTGACCTTGGACTCCAAATTTTGAAGCCACATATTTTCAAAATGAAATAGAGTTTTACCATGCTTAGATTATTCTAAGTTCAACAAAAAAGGATTATGATCGACCTAATCATAGGTAGAGTGGATAAACAAATTCTAAATCCCATAATTCACTCAACATAGACTAGGAATATATCTAATCCAACTTGAATTATCTCCCATTCTCCTATTCATCCAAGTTGTACCAACCCCTCTCAAGTCTATATCCATAAGACCATTCTAAAAAATAAACCCTACTAAATCCTCCATAATGTTAGTATATTTTTTTATTCCTCATTTATTTTCCAATTGTGTGATGGGGGTGTTAAAATCACCCATCACCATCCATTTGAATATCTTCTAAGACATTGTAAAATTAGTCAACCCCTCCCACAAAATTCTTCTCTCATAATAGGAATTAGGTCCATAAATATTAGAGATAATCGACTGAATTATCCTTGTTATCAATGAACAAAATGGATCAATAATGTTATGTTAAATCAAATTAAATTTTACATTATTTCATAATTCAAACAAAATTTCAATATTTCTCTCCTAGTTAAAGTAACCAAACATTTCCTATTCATTGGATGTAAGTACTTTCTAATGAACCAACTATTATTTGATTTACCAACTTTAAACTTTTATGAATTGAGCATTTATGAGAGATGCATACCCCATACAAGTATTTTCTACAACATAGACAATATTTATAACAACCTAATAATAACAAAAAGAAAAATATTATCTTAATATGATATGTTATTAAATATATTTGTAACAATTTTCTCTTACCATTCCTTATATTTTAGCTTAAATATTTTGAATTTTTTTTTTTATTTAATTTTTAATTTCTAGATGCTATTTTAAGAAATTTATCATAGGGCTTATAGTAATTGTAGTGGTGAAATTTATAGTTTTTTATTACATTAAAAATCATATCAACATCTTAAAATGATTAAGTAATATGTAAATTTGTTTTGTTCAAATTTAATGGTACTAATATATAGTGAAAGTTCTATTTAAATATTGACTATAAATAATTTGTGATGTATGTCTTGGTTTTATCTAAATTAAAAAAGAAAGTGCAAGCATTCAAGTTTAATTAATACAAATATAGTAATTATTAATTATTTATTTTTATATATAACAATAACATATATTCTTGAAGTCTAATATATATTAATGTGTTTAACGATATTTAGATTTCCTCACCCTAGTTTATGAGAAGGGAATTCGGCATTATTACTCTGCTAATTGGGATATTGTGATCATTGAATCATATTTTGTTGGGAGGTTGGCAAAAAAAGAAGGGTGATTTTGATGCTTGAGAGAGGAAGGCAAAGACATGTCATTTACCACCCAAAGCAAAGACAATCCATCAACACCGATGCCATTTAAAGAATGGGGAAAGTAGTTGGAAGTATAGCCACAACCAATGGGTAAGGCTCAAAAAATTAGTGTGAATGAAAACTATCTAAAGATGGGGTAGGGAGCTAAAAATATGGCAAAAAACCATACAAAGGATCCTAGACATAGGGCAAAGAACTTGAAGCATGACATGGGAAATAGGTGAATGGACAAAAACAATAACAACAGATAATAACATTGGCATTCCGAAAAACATAAAATATTGTGGAACTTTAATTATAAGGGCCTATGAAGCACTAATAGGAAGAGACCTGAAATTCACATAGTTTTGCCACAAACATATATGATGAGATATACCTAACAATACATAAATAAGTACACTTAACATGAAATTTTAGAATTGACTTTTCCACATGACATGACATGATTTTCAATCTTTGTATACTTTATATTTATGCTCTTGGATGATCTAGGATTTATCATAAAAGATTCAACTCTTTTGAATGGTGTCTCTAAGGGATGAAGTGATGTCATATGATTCTTAGATGAATCAAATAGTTTAGGGAAAGTTTGCTTGAATTGTTGAAATTTCATTAGTTTCTAACATACCTAATATTAAAATACTTCCAAGATGCACATTACATCAATAATTACATTTGGATATGCCACATTTGACTTGTGTTTTGGCCTCCAAAACCTCATAAATACATGATTTTGTAGACACCTAAATTTTAAAATTAATCACTTGATAATGCCAATATTGGATTAATCCCTAAATCATGACTTGTGCACTTATTCTGAGCCTAATTGCTATATCCCTAGTCCTATTTCAAGGCTCTCTCTCTCTCTCTCTCTTATTGCACTGATTAGTCACTCATAGAAAAATTACATAATTCCAAAGCAATAGATGAGTTGAAATTCCCATGCTTAGAACTTTACAACACTTCATTTTTTACATGGAAAAAACCAACCTAGAAAAAACCACCAAACATGGACCAAATTGTCTAATGATTTGGTCTGAAATTGGGAATTTCATCTAGAGCCTTCCAACGATCATTTTCTCAATTTGATATTTTATATGTGTTGTTACTTCTCTCATGGGTTGGCCTTAATATGAAATTATACCTATGAAAACCATATAAGTAAGTCAAATGCATTTATTTAAACACCTAATAATTACTTGAAAATCACTTAGCACTGATAATCAAACATTACTCAAAAGGCATATAAGACTCTGCTAAATTTCTCTAAAGAAATAACTCCTAAATTTATCTAAAGTAACAAAAGACATCAAGATAAACCCCCATAAAGGTATAAAACACTTCAATTTAGGTTCAAGTGTCAATATTCCCAAATCAAAATCCTTTAAAATCCAAATCAATCACTAAGCAAGAAAAAAATTCAAACATTATCAAGTGACCAAGTCTTCAAATATAGTTGCATCCATATAGATATCATTTCTCTAGGTGGAGAGATACACATAGTTTTATGCCTCTTTGGAGTTTTACCGACATAGGTAGTGTATGTATTGCACTTTAACCCAAACATTAACCTTTTTTAAGGTGTTTCACCCATGGTTAGGGTTTTGGGTCATGTCGGTTGATTACAAATGGTTTCACACATTTGTGAAACCTATTGTCTTACATTAAAACACATCACAATCAGTAGCAGGAAAAATTTGTAGATCTCCACCATCTTCATGGATGGAACCCGTAGATATGGACAAAATCAAAAAATAATTATGTCTCGTATATGGTGGTTTTTTCTTTTCTTATAATACGCTTCTAGGATCATAGATGAAGCATGTGTAGGATATTTCCACTTTGTTCATCACTTTGTCACAACCATATCAACTTCCAAATCATTTGAATAACTAAGTGCACTTACTCTCTAATGTATTTATCTATTTAGAAAATTTTCTAATAGTTATATTTCACAAATTGCTACATATGTATGTTATAATATGAATGTTTGATTGGTAATTTGAATACACCTCTTGTTTCTAGTCCTAATATGTAATTGAAATAATTAAAGGAATCATATCACTTTATCCCACACTTATTTGTTTTCTACGTTAAAATAGTTTAGTAAACCTACTTACTGATCAAATATTTAACCTATTTGTCCTAGGTCATGCTATTTTAAATTAGGGTTTCTGTTCCAAATCCACAGGGTTTCATTTAGCTTTATGTATGCTCTTCTTCTATGCCTTTTTTTTGTAGTAACTAAATTAATCATATATCCATTGGGAATTTCCAACTCCCGAGCACATTTCAAAGCATTGAAATCCTATGGATTATTCTTCTTTTCCTATTCAAGATGTTCCTATTTATGAGAATATCCATAATGATGAGAAATATTTGAATCCTAGCCTAGATCTTCTTTGATGTACCTATTGGAAAAAATGAAATCAATTATGATGAACTTAATAATGTTGATTATGACCAAGTAAAACTTATATTTTCTTTTTTTCAATTTTTTTTCCAACATCCACATAACCTAGATAAGGTTCTTAATTTGCTTCTTTCCTCTAAGGTTTCTCGTGATGCCCAATCTCAATAATCTAATGAAAAATTTCCTTTTCTAGCACTTAATCCCACATCTACTATTGCCACATCTACTGTGTCTATATCTATGGGGACATCCAATATTCCATTTCAAAATGTTACAATTTCTATTCCAAATTCTACTACTATTCCTAAATTACTTCTGCACACTCATGGTACTTCACACTCTTCATCTACTACATATGCCCTTCAAAGATATTATATAAGATTTCTAGGCTAAGGTTTTCCAATTAGAGGAAGGAGTATGTAGACATTCTAATGTCATGGAATCTAATCAATTTATTCATATTCTACTTGCACCTTAAGTGACCTCTTGTCTTTTCCCCCTAGGGTTTGTGTATCCTAATATTTATATCTATGAGGGTAAAGCGGATCTTAATAACACCTCACTCTTTTCATTCTAATTACTTATAATTTTATTACAATGAAAATCTTCTCACTAATATGTTTCCTATTAGTCTTCAGGATTATAATTTTTAATAGTTCTATGATCTATATTTTCAATCCATTGACTAATAAATTTCTTTTCCACTTCTCTATTAACATTGGTGATAAGGTTTCCTATGAAAAAATGGATAAAATGAAACAAGGCTCCAATGAAATAATTAGTGAATATGGCTTGGGATATAAAACATGCTTATTAAAGTAAACACCATACTTGGAAATCAAGATATATTTACTCAAAGTCTCCTATCTTCTTTACAAGAATCAATTATGTTTGATAATTTTTGATCTTTTAATGAGCTATGTCATACTTTGAAAGAAAGAGAGGTCAAACTGCTAGCATTGAATAAGTTGAATTATGTGTCTACCTAATCTAATAGATCTACATATAAATTCCTAGGTAAATCTAATTATAAAGGAAAAGCCAACAACAATAAAGCTAAAGCTAAAACAACTATTGATTCCATATATCAGCCTATAAAGCTTCAACTATAAACAATTCATAAAAGGAGTTTCACATGGTTTCCCTATCCTCTATATATGATATAAAAATGTTGCTTGATTGTAAATTTGTATCTCTCCCTCCCATTTTTGAGGTTGATACGAGAAATCCTCACGGATTTTTTTTGATTCTAATGCCTATTGTGACTATCATGGATGTATTGGACACTCTTCTAACAAATTCTTCAAGCTTCTACATGTTATATAATATCTGATTGATACCAATTCTATTGAATTTGATTATCCTCCTGAGAAATAAAAACCACAAGTGGATGAAAATCCAAAGCTTAATATATTAAACTATTTGCTTTCTAACCATCACAATTTGGAATTCAAGAGAAACTCAGAGGTGCATCATGTGTATAAGGTACAACCCCTCTTGATACACATGAACATCTGATTGATTCTCTTATTAGTACAATTACCTCTTCTTGGCCTCTTAGGCTTTTTATCACATTTGATGATAATAATATACTTGATGATGATGCTAGTAATAATGTATTTTATATTCAAGCCTTTATCAATAAAAACATATTCATGTTGTCTTTTTGATAGTGGTGCTTAGGTACAACATGTGCATTATTATATTTCTCACCTCTTTCAACTACTAAGAAACATATTCATTTCAATGCAAAATATCCTAATCATTATATTGGACACATTATTCTGCCTCTTATGGTGGGATCTAGTAATATACCTACACCCTTTCTTGGTTATTTATATTTTGGGACATGTGAAATGCTTCTAGAATACCTTTAGAGTCATACAATTAGGGATATTCCTTCATTTATCCATCAATGCATAAAATATACTTATGGAAATAAAGTTGTTATGGTTCAAGGAATCCCTTATGAGGTTCCTTTTCCTATTCCCTCTTCTAATAAAGAAATGGTTTTTATACCCATTCCTATCAAATTTATTCTATGCCCATTCCTATGGAAATGGTTTCTATGCCCATGCCTATTAAACCCACTTATGATAGATTGAAAAATCCTATCTTACGCAGTCATTCTCCTAGGTCTCCTCCTGCAAGAAAATAATATCTTAAGCGTATCCCACATCATAAGATTAACATGATACATCCTACTCTTATAGTGCCTAGTTGAGGCCTACGTCTCCTACACTTACATGTATCTCTCCTCATCCTCTTAATTATATCATAGGGTAGTTATTGCTACAAATATATTCTAAAAATATATTAACATTCAAATAAAAAATGTAAAAATCAACTATGAAAATAATAAAGAATCATATAAATATTTCAAAAATACAAAAGTAGTACTTGAACATGGATTGATCCACTAGTTTTCCACTTTACATATGTTGTTTGTCTCATGGTTTAATAGATAACACATTTTATGCTCTTTTACACATATACAATTTATAAGGTATATGAACATAATTGATGAAACATATATGGCTCTACAATGCTCATATATGATAAACATCTTCTCTTACCCAATGGACATGTAAATATGGGGGCATATCCCACACTATAAAATGATATAATTTCATTACATAGTATTATTTCACATCCTAGTATATGGATAGATTTGGATCACCCTGTAAGATGTGTTAGTTGATATAATATAAAACTCCAAATTAATGCTACTTAATAAAATAGGCTTGTGTTATCGCCATTGAAAATGATATGGACAATCACAAGTTATTTCACTAAATAAAGTGGGCTAAACTTCCAGATTTAAATCTAAAATCTATAGGCAAACAATAAAAAAGGTTATTTATTTTTGGTGGCTAAGGGACTTGCCTTAACCATATACCTAACCATTTTAAGGATATAAGAGAAATTTTATTTGTAAAAAAGTGACAAAATAATCAATAAAATAAACAACATACATGACTCAATTGCAAACTAGTTACGACATGATTTGCTGAAAAATCACAAGAATGTTACAAGCTAGTCATGGATGCGAATGACACCTACATTGAAATTTTGTTAAAATAGTAGTGTCGTTGGCTGTGCCAATATTTGAGGATCCACCTTCACCTCTCCAAAACCTACACTACCAAAATATATGAGCAATGAAGTAAAAACTAAGATATGGACTTAAGTGCACAAAAATTTAAGGGGATGGAATGAGGGGGGTGGAGTTATTATAGTTTTTGAGTGCATATAAGGTTGTGACACGTATAGGTGCAATTTTAATGAAAAGGTGAGATGATAAGGGTCCATAGTGCATAGAAAGTGTAAATGGGTAGGTGGGGGTGCATAAAATTAGATGTGAGAAGGTGAGGATGAGTAAATGCATTTTGAGGTGTATTTTATCACCTTATTTTTTCTTTTTAGGTGTTTTGTGGGTATATTGGATTTTTAGGATTTATTTTGGTTTTATATTATTTTTTGGTATTTTTAGCCTAGATGATCTTACAAAAAGGTGCATTTTAGTGTTTATATTTTGCCCCTTTTGGGGCTGCATGTTGTAGTAGGTAGGATGCAACAAAAAAACTAAAGATGAGTTAGGGGTTGTCCAACACTATGAAAATGGTTTCTATACACATGAGATTAGGTAGTAGAATTGGATATAAAAGAACATGTAAATGTGATTGATGGGACACTTCATATAGAGTCTATAAAGGGAAAAATAAATTGATTTTGTGAGGATTAGAATGTTGAGTGGATTGACTAAGATAGGATGAGATTAAATGCCATAAGATTTGATGTGACATCCGACATCGGTGATGATTTTGGGATTTTAAGTTACCCCAACATAACACAAGATAAAAATGGCATTTGAAAAATGATAGAAAATGAACCTTGGTGAAGGTATGATGAGTGGAAATGAGGACAATATTTCACCAACCATGTGTAGGTGAAAAATGGATGCATGATATGTACAAGATGGGATGCAAGTTAAAGAGTGGGAGAGAATGGTTTCCACAATCCGATAATGGTGAGCAATGATGATTGCAAGGTTAATGACATGAGAAGTAACATTGATACAAAATTGTACATAATAAAATGAATGCCCATAGGTGTTCAGTCCACCATAATGAAATGCAAGTGTGTAAATGACATGGTTATAATAAAATAGTGCAATGGTTGTGGTGAATGAGATTGAGATGGTTTTAAATATGATTGTAGATGAGCATGTGATGCGTGAGAAGACATGAGTCATAATAAAATGAGTGAGATAAAATAGGCACTTAAACAAGGTATAAAAATCACAAAGTGACATACTAGCCCCGTGTCTTGTTAAGTTATAATTTTTATGCGTGAAAGATAATCGTTACTTGAAGTGAAGACCCATAAAATAATGAATGAAAACATAGGAAAATGTGTATGTGTGATTGAAATAGGTAATTGATGATTGAAGGGACAAAAGGAAATTATAAGTCATGCATTATTCCGTTACCAACTAAACATCTATAGTCTTGATGAAGATACATTTGATTCTACTAGCAACATTTCTCTACTACTAGTTAGACGTCCATATCCTAATAGAGATATTGGAAAGATACTTGAGAGAGAGTTTTACTATTGCATTTTTTGAATTTACTTTTGGTTTTTGGATAATTTTTGACATGATATTGAACTCTCTTAATTTATTTTGTAAGGGGTATAAAAGCACTAGTGGCTTGATGGAGGGAGTGTAAGTGATTGTGTAGTGTTGGGCCCCAAAATATTGGCTAACTACAAGAAGGTGTGTAGGTGTGTGAGACCTATTTGAAGAAGGGTGCACGGGGTTGAAGGCACATAGGAAAGGGTTCTAGTAGGGTTTTACAGAACACACGACACATGTGCAAGGCGAGAAAGGTTTTGGGACTTAGCCATATTTGGCATCCTAGGAAGCACACAAGAAAAGCGTCACTTGTTTAGCATGCAGAGTGAATAAGGTGCCAGCCTGGCGGATGTAGGATCAAAAAGGGAATTTTCCATGCATGCAATGGAAGGTTCTAGAAGAATATCACTACATAAAGTGGAGAGCTCAGATCAAAGGAGTCATGATCCATTGAAGGAGCACTTTGACACTGGCAAATCGATCTGTTACCTCAGAAGGCATGGCACTGAAGGTAAGAAAGCTATATATATGGCATATTTAGAGGAATGGGTCTATATTCATCTATGTAATGTGAAGGACATAGTGTAGTTTTAGATGCATGACTTTGCTTTGCATGTTATATGGGTCTTTTATGACCTCGAGGAATGTAATGTGGTTATTGATCTTGTTCATATGAATATAAGGCACTGTTCTAAATCATATATATACTCATGAGCATAATTTTAATGCATTTCCTTTGTGTGCGAATCAATTCTATATGTTGTTGTTATTTCTCTTTTATGGATGCAATGAGATAATAACTCGTCCTAGGTTCTCAGAATGATGCATGGTTCTTTTCTATTCTTTTTCACTTGATTATCTATCATAAGATGATGTATTTTCACAAGAATCACATAAAGGAGAGACTCGACACTCATGCACGTGCCTCGGGTGAGTGCCCAACACCCACTGGGTGATAGGCCAACACACATGGGATTTTATTGTTAATCTAAGGGTATAAAAATGACTACATCTTGGTTGTGTTTCTGGACCTCTTTTCAAAGTTGTTATGATAAATGGCATACATATTTGTCCCCGTGATGCATGATGACATAACGTCTGACCTTAGAAAGTATTGAAGCATGGTTCAAGAGCATGTAGGATGAATTTTCTCAATGATTCAACACTGGACTTGAGTTCAATGCGCGTAGATGGGTAGAAGAGAATGTATACCATGAGTTGTATGAGAAATTATTCTATTGTTTTCCAGTAGAACTATATGAATGGCTTTTAGCATATGCATCTAGATCAAACAAGTACTATAGATCACACATATGGACCCAAGATGATTATCAAAAGTCATGTAGGATGTAGATCGACTTGGATGCATCTTTGTTGATCACTAGTGGAAAGGAGTTTGACAGCTTTTAGTCTATAATAAACCATTTCTACCTATTCTTTCCCGAAGTTGTGAGTTTGAGTTCTGAGGGAGCCCAAAGGATAATTTTTGCATGTTATTTCTTTATCTATGAAGATCTTGATCATTACCTTAAGTTTAAAGGCATTTCCCATAACCGAGATAAGCTTCTTTGAGTGCTGGGAGAGGAAGCTAGGGTGGAGGAAGATGACAGACATTACGAATGAAAAGGAAAGGGAGGAGAGATGACTCAAGTATAGCAAAGCTCATGAAAGGGAGATGACTAGACAACATGAGGTTGCAAGTGTGATGGATCTATGGAGGAAGATGTTGTGGGAAGGAGTTGAGGTTCACGTAGAGGACGTGGAACTTGAGCAGTTTGTGCTACCCCATCTTGGCAAGTGCGGGAGAGAAGCCCCTTCAACTTTTGATGAGAGTTCATCACATGGAGAAAGGAGAGCCGTTAGTGTGCATCTGAACCCACTTGGCGACCAACCCTTGGTGCTTGGTTTTCTAGATCAAGGGAGAAGTATTGTTAACCCAGTTGGTAACAGTGGGAGTAACCAATCTGCACCCAGGAGATATAATTTCTCATTTGGAACATCTATGGCTATGCAACCCACTCTGCATATTTGGAGGAATTTTTAAACATGGTGCAATTATGCAAGGTTTGGGTATCACATTTGGGAGTGGTGCGGGGCACACAAATGGTAGTGGGAAAATATCACAAACCATCGACACGTAGTTTAGTGGGATCTGGGAACACTAGGCGTGACCACTTCACACTATTTTCCAATTGCAAGAGGCATATGTGGTGGTATAGAAGCTAGAGGACCTAGTGGAACTAATGGATCTAGAGTATCTCGGTGGGTTAGGAGGAACGCGACTTGGTGGAACAAGTGGATCTGGTGGAGGGGGAAACGCCAGAGGAAACTAAGGCTCTAGATCAAGAGGAAAAGGCCTCAACCACCTCCACAAGTATTTTTTGAGATGTCATTACACTTACCAGACTACATGGGTATTGAAGATACTGTAAAGCATGTGCATAAGTGTGAATTACTATGGCACATGAAAGGGATCACTACCTCGAAGCGGAAGGCAATTTAGTTTGCAACAACATTGCAAGGATGCATGCATAATTGGTACCAGAAGTATGACCCCCATCGGATATGACAAGACTACACCACATTGAAGAACACCTTCCTAGCAGATTTTCATATCCCTAAATTTGAGCAAAAGAGCATCAGTGCTCTGAAGGAGGTCCAACAAGGAATGACAGAGAGTGTGTAGGAGTATGATGTGTGGTTCAAGACTCTCTTGTCTAAACTATCCTATGACATTCATTCTTCTCAACATGCTTAATGTTTTGTTAGAGGATTGGTAACACCATTTATAAGGGATTTGTCACACAAGACTTTCACAGACCCATGTAAGATATTGGAATTTTCCCTGCATGTTGAGGTTGTTAGGAGCGTTTATATTAGTTTTAGTCCTTTTCTAGAGGCTCAAATTGTTGCAATGGCCAAACAGTTGGAGAAGATGTTTACAAAATCATCACATGAGGTTTGTAGTGGGATTTGGTATATAGAATATGAAGTGGAGGGGCATGCAAAGGATAGTTTCCCTCGGAAGTTAGTACATGCTATGGTGGTATACTATGAGATTTTCCATGGGGATCATGATGTAAGTAAGTTTCCTCTACTACAACGTGCAATCCATAAGAATTTTTCTTGTTATTGTAAGATCTATACCTCTATGACCCATGATACCAAGGATTGTAGACTGATTGATCAGATTCATGATGCTATTGATCTTGGTGTGCACTAGACTAGTCTTACAAGTAGTTCCAAGGATGATGATCATCGCTATGAAGGGTGCACAAATGGAGGAGTGTGTGGAAGAGGTTTTTCCAGGAGGATTTCATGGTCACAATAACCATGGTAGAGGATGAAGTGAGTTCCCATGAGGAACCTATTATAACTGTGGATCTATAGAGCATTACAAACATGAGTGTCCTGATCTGTTATAATGCTCATGGTGTGGGAAGAAACATAAGTATGAAGAGTGTCTAGAGCTTTATGAGCATATGAACCAAAGAACACCAGAAGGACAAGGGAATTGGGATGGTGAGCATCAAGAAAATTGATTCATAGTGGATACCAAGAGTGGTGTGTGATATAGGAATATAACCTATATTTGTGATGATGCAAGCAAAGTCCGCATGCACCAGGGAGATGCCAAGACAAAGGACACTATTTTCAAGAGAAGAAGTGGTACATGGGAAGTATCCAAACCCTTCTCATCAAAAGGAGGTGTATCAAGAGACTGTAGATGTGATTCAAAGTTTGTAAGGGGAGATCCAATGTATAAAGGAGAAATCAAAATTATTGGAGCAAAGGAATAATTCCAAGGTTCCAAAGGAGGACTGGATGAGATCAAGGAAGTGTGTAGGATGTTAAGGCAAGATAATATCATTCCGTTTCTCGGAGAATGGATTAGGGAGAAGGTACCATGCACCAGAGCAAAGTGAAAAAGGAAGGTTTTGCATGTAAATCTTCCTCCTCACAACCTTGACTACGATAAGGAAATTACATTGAATGCGATTGTTGATGGATCACTTCGAGTAATATCCTCATCAAACGAGAGTGGAGGTCAATGTTATTACCTTGGATGTCCGACATCAAATGGGAAGGCCCACATTACAACCATCTTCAAATGTGTTGTATATGTAAAAATACTAAGGCAATGCCCATTGATGTCTTGAAGGATGCAATTATCACCATTCAAGGGGCCAAGTTCACTAGAGACTTCAAATTCTTGGCACTTGCCAAAGCAGCATAACTTTCCAAAGATTACTTGGGTGCCCATGGTGTTATAAGAACAATACTTGACCAGCAATTTAACAAGGGGTCTATTATCTTCAAGAACAAGGAGGAAAGGGTGATTATCCCTTTAAAAGATGGGAAGTCAACACCCTATACTTGAGCCCCTAAGAGAGGAAGTCCTTGAAAGAATCTATATGCACTCCATTAGAGATCCAAAGATAATTCATCCCATAAAGGGAGTTATCCAGTTTGAAGATGCTTAGTCCTTGAGTGATACCACTAGCATGACATGTGAAAATTGGGCACATGGGACCTATGAGTTGATTAGATGATAGTTGAGGGGATTTGTAACATGTGTAATGAAGGTGCACTCAATCAAGCACCTAGCAGGGAAGAAGTTGCCAAGTTACTCAAGGAGCATACCCTAAAATTTTCTTGCGAGAAATGGAGGCCTAGTTGAAGAATGAGGACGAGAGAAGGGGAATGCTCAATTATAACCTACTAAAAAATGTAGCGTGTTGGTGGGCTACACATTGAGAGAGAATACTAGAATGGTGCGAGGTAAGGATCACATTTTTTGTAAGGTTCTCCAGAGCAACACACCCACTGTCATACAAGATTACCATGGTAAAGAGACCACCTCATTTCATATCCAAGCATGTGAGAAGGCCTGAATGGGGAGCACAGATGCGTTACCACCTTGGTTATGGGTGCATAAGTTGTATTCCACCTTACAAGGTTGTGCGTGTGCATGAAATATTCATTCAAAGATGCGTCGTAAAACATGTAATTGGTAGGAGTTGGTGGCTGATCTCATTCAAGATTTCAAGTATAGGAGTACAAAGCCATCATTGGATAAGGTGTTGCAAGTAATCAAGTGCCTTATGATGGGAGATAGTGCTATGGCAAAAGATAGGCTACTGGAATTGCTAGGTGAGCCTTATTTGGAGACGTGAATCAATGAAGAAGAGTAAGAGGAGGTACAACTTGAGCACGTGTGCATGGAAAAAGAAAAAGGTAAAATGGTCTATATAGTATACGATGAAGAGATGGAAACTTTAGATGTTAACCATTCTGAAGGTACACGTGAACTCGTAGATAGTGCTTTGATGAGTGAGCACATGCCTACTATGAGCCCTTGAAAACAAATAAGGTTAACATTGGAATGGAGACAAAACCTAAGGAAGCTATCATTGGGGAATATTGGTCGAAAAAAAGAGGTTTCAAATTTCATTGATCTATTGCATGAGTTATAAGATTTGTTCCCTCATGGGTACCATGAACTTAGAGGTGTCCACCATTCCTTAGGGGAGATGAAGATCAAGCTGAAGGAAGGTGTGCACCTGATTCAGAAGAGGCCTTTTTAGATGAATCCAAATCTACGTGTACGGGTCAAAGAAGAAATAGAGAAGATGATAGCATCTAGTATCATTAAGGTAGTGGAAGAATAAGAATGGGTAAGCCCAATGGTCATCACTATCAATAAGGATGGGAGGATAATAATCTATGTTGACTACAGGGATTTGAATTTAGTATGTGTCATCATTCCCTTTCCAACCCCTTTACTGAAGAGATTTTGGAAGGAGTAGCCAGGCATGAAGTCTACTCTTTCACGGATGGGTTCTTAGGGTATCACTAAGTTAGGATTGCAAAGAAAGACCAGAGAAAGAAATTTTTTTCCACTAAATGGGGAAGTTTTGTCTACATAATTATGCCTTTTGGATTAAATAATGTGTCTGCTATGTTCTTGCGCATCATGGTATAAGCATTTCAAGACTTCATCCATAAATTCCTTCAAGTTTACCTGGATGACTGAACTGTGTATGGGTTAGTGAAAGACCATTTTGACAATTTGAGGCTAATGTTTGAGAGATGTCGGTAATTAAGGATATCCCTCAAGATTAATAAATGTGTCTTTGCTATTCCATTTGGAACCCTGTTAGGACATATTATATGTAAAGAAGGATTACTAGTGGATCCTACCAAAGTTACAATTATTGTGGGATTAGGGGAGCCTACTAATCAAAGCACAGTGTGTAGATTCCTTGGGCATATGGGGTACTATAGGAAATTCAACAAGGGGTATGCCAATATCATCGCACCCTTGAAGGAATTGCTAAAACACAAGAGTGCCTTTCATTAGGGAGAGGCGCAACAGAGGGCATTTGACACTTTGAAGGATAGGCTTGTCACGACACCCATACTATGTTTTCCTTCTTGGGATAAGCCTTTCCATGTGCATGTTGATGCCTCGGGAATAACTATGGGAGTAGTACTAGTAAAACTTGGTGAGGGAATTGTTGATCATCCCTTGTGTTTTGCAAGTAGAAATTTGACACCAACATAACATAATTACATAACCACTGAGCTTGAAGCATTGTCTATGATCTAAGCGCCGCACAAGTTCAGACAATACCATTGACAACACCTTTTATATTCTACACAGACCACATGAAATTGAAATACTTAGTCAACAAGCCCGTTATGCAAGGGTGCATATGCCATTGGGTGTTATTATTCCAAGAGTTTGAGTTCACAATGGTCATGAAACCAGGGAAGAGTAATTTAGGACTTGACCATCGTAGACTTGGAAGATATCACAATGTTCTTAAAAAAGTGTGGCACTTGGAAGGGATGAAGGATTTAGAGAGAAAGAAATTAGCAATACACACCACACCCTACATGTTGACTAGTGGATACCGTATAAGTTAGGTCGTGATGGCGCATGGAAATTATGGAAGAAGCACATGGTGGGATTGCATGAAGACACTAAGTAGGAAATGCTACCATACGAAATAATTTACTAGTAGGGCTTTGGTGGGAAACCATATACCATGATTGTATTGAGTTTTTTAAGGCCTATGACCATTGTCAATGACCTTGGAAAACTTGGGAAGAGGGATGAAATGCCCTTAACCAATAGCCAACACTGAACCATTTGAAAAATGGGCAATCAACTTTGTAGGGCAAATTTTGCCACCTCAAAGGACTAGTTTACGGTATATCATTACTTGCACTGATTACTTGACACGATGGGTAGAGGCAACACCTATGAAGGATTGCACCACAACGACAACTACTAGATTTTTATGGGAGAACATAATCAGTAGGTATGGTTGTCCTTTAATCTTAACAAGTGATAGAGGTACACATTTCCTCAATAAAATGGTCGAGGATTCTCATTAGCGAGAATTTATGGTGGCCCATCACAAGACTACCTCGTTATTACCCTCAAGAAAATGGAACAGATGAGGCATTTAACAAAATACTAAGTCACACATTGGCTAAGATTTGTGATGTTTGAAGACAAGATTGGGATGAAAAAGTATCAGCCATTCTATGGGCATACATGAAAACCTATAGGAGGTTGAACAAGGCCACACCATTTCAATTGGTGTTTATCACAGAGGCTATTTTTCCAGTTGAATACATGTTACCATCACTCAGTACAATGCACACAGGAGGGTTGGATAATCTGCAAGTGATGGAAGAGAGGATTGATAAGGTGATACAGTTTTATGAAAGGTGATCACTTGATAGATGGAGTCTGAAGATAGAGAAAGAAAGAAAAAAGGCATGGCATGATCATCATATCAACAAAAAACAATTTGAGGTTGGGCAGGTGGTGGTCTTGTTGTATGATTCCAAGTATCTATGCCAGCCCCGGGAGTTGAAAGTCCATTGATTGGGACCCTACATCATCTCGTACATTCTTGATTCAGTACTTACCAGCTATAAGCACTAGATGGGACGATATTACTAGGTCATTTCAATGGAAGTAGGCAAGTCCTACTATAAATAAGTCTTATTGGTGTTTGTAATAAGGCAATATTGCCAATTTGCTTAAAATTTTTGTTTATGCTTTTCTTTTCTTGTGTTTCCCTTTCTCGTTACTTGTTCCCTTCTTTTTTATTTCATTTTTCACCTTATGCCCCAATAACCACATTATTTTTCCAAGGTTGTGTATGTGCAGAGGACCTGTGCATCTATTTTAGTGTGGGGTGGAGTAATGGAGTAATACAAATCAAAGTATAGGCTTGTAATACAAGTTGAGTGGCCTAATAGCAGGAAGCACGTAAGGTTGAGAAAGCGCATGAGGAAACAATAGATAATGAATTATGGTGTCAAGAAGGTTGTAACAAAGACCACGTACAAAGGATGAAGAGTAAATAAACAACATGAGGTAGACAAAGGAAAAATTAGGAAAAAGACGAGAAGAAGTGCCTTTGGAAGTGAAGACGCATGTGTAAGAGTCTTGATCAAATTGGATTTTTGCAAGCCGAAGGTTGTAGAAGATTTGTTGCACAGTGATTGAGTGCATGGGTAAGGGTGCTTAAAGTCGGTCTAGTGGAAAAATCCACATTTAATGTTAAAGTACATTGGTAGGTGATATAACATTTATTGCTTTGGAGGGAAGCAAAAACTATAAATATAAGGTCGGGAAAGTCATTATTCTACCTTTCTATTATGAAGTTGAAGTGCTCTTGTGAACTAGGGCATCCAGAGAGATTTGTGTGAAGGAAGAAGAATCCTATAAATCTAAGTGTGTGACTAGAGTGGATCTGCAAACCAAGAGGAAGGAGTACATGAGTGTGAGAAAAGGTTGTTTGAAGTGCGTCATCTTGTGGAAGGTTTTCCTAGTTAGGGTTTGGAAGCTAGGGCATGGAGATAGAAGGATTTATTCCAGGAGTTGAGCTTTGGAGTTCTTATTTTATCCCGATAGAAAACATGACACCTAAGAAGGCAACCGTTTAACCAAATAAATAGAAGGGAAAGGGCAAGGGAAAATAAACTGCTACCAACACGATCTCTAATGAGGAATGGTATGTAGAAATGTAATACCTATATGGAGTATTGCTAAGAAAGTAGTGGGTATCACACTTAAGGAAAATTACTTGTGAGTGATTATAACCATCACATGAGCACAACTGAGAAGGAAATGATGATAGAGTTGGTCTGTCTAACTAACAAAAGGACACTAGATGGGATGCCTATATACAATGATGAGGTGAAAGTCAAATTGGAGAAGGCAAGGTTATTACAACTGTATGAGTTTCCTTACTTTGGTAAGCCCAAATGCCTTTATCAATGGTTGATGTTATGCATACATGAGGATCACTTATATTTTTTAGGGTGAAAGATGCACATAACACCATAGTTGATATCCAAGTTCACAGGTGCCTTATTTGTGAAGGAGAAAGTATAGATGATGATCTAAGCAACAAGGAGGCTATCAAGGAGATAGTAGTAGTGTATGACAAGAAGGGTTCATGATACTTTGACATTGTAGAGACTACGGACCACTGTTATGAGGATGGCTGTGCACTTGGTGACCAAGCTTAATGATCAAGAATGATGGATGCAAGTGAAAAAGGCATGGCTAAATGTATGCTGGAAGATATCAAAGGGAACCATCTATAACTTGTCTGCTTTCATTGCGGATGAGATCATAAGTAGCACACAAGAAGGAGAGAAGATACTATTTAGTAACATCCTCCTCACCATTGTCTTTCAGAGCTTTGAGTGCCTAGTGGGCTAGAAAATTTTGGTTGGGAGTATGCAGAAGAGAACTCCTCACCCACAAAAAGGTTTGAAAAGTAAACTTGTGAAACCATGATGACCGCTCACAAGGTGCGCATGGAGAAGTGGTAAAAATGAATGTGTGATGCATTTAGGGCAGAGTGGAGGATCCTAGAGTAGTTTCCCATGCTCATGGATGGAGAGGTAGAGTTTGCGGTTTACCAACACTTCTACATTGGCAGGTTCACTTTGAAAAATGGGACTAAGGGTCCATGGTGCAAGCTACCCTTCTCCTTCACCACACAATACTTCCAAGCTAGAGTCAACCGGTTCAAGGAGGCCAAAAGACTAAGGTTTGACCTTATTAAGGTAGACCAAGACCATCACAAGCTACGTCAAAATCTCATGTACCCTAAAAGCATGCATACATGGAGAAGTATGTCTCCCATGAAGTGCAAATGATGAAGTGCAAATGATGAAGCCCATGACGCTGCCGATCACCGAAAGGACCGTAACAAGGGTGTATCTGTGCATAAGGCCTAAGTTTAAGAAAGGTGCCTATCTAAAGAGTGATGTCTCCATTCCAGAAGACCCCACAAAGAGAAAGAAGGCCACACCAAGAAGAGAGAAAAAGAAGAGGGGCAGGAGAAAAAGGCACCAAGTGTGCAGACAACACAATCTATGGGAGCACTAGAAGCAAGCACTAAGCCTAGCACTTATGCCCACAAGAAGAAGTACCCTATCAAGAAAAAAACCCAAAAAGAAGAAGTGATAGAGTAGAAACAACCCCTCACACATGAAGAGTCACCAAGGAAGATGTCACCTAGTGAAGAAAAAGAAAAGGAAGAATCTCCTATACTGGAATCCCCAGTAAGGAAGAAGTAGAAGGTGACAGAAGAGGCAGACTCAAAGGAGACAAAAATTTTAGATGCCTACATTGGTGACAAGGATGATGATGAGCCTAAAGGAGGTGAAGACCATCTATATGATGTACATGATTCTGAGGAGGAAGGAGATGAAGGGAAGTATAACAAGGAAGATGAGGAGAAGAATGACGAAGAAGAAGTTGAGGATCAAGGAAAGGGGGTGAGTGAAGAAGTAAGAAACAAAACCAAAGAACCCCAAGCCTCACCAAGGAGCAAGTGGAGAAAGCCATAGAGAGAGAAGTGGCATGAATCATGAAGGAGTTGGTGGAACAGATTTGGAGCGGAGCACAAATGAAATTATGAAGGAGATGGAAGAAGAAAGTGTTGGGAAGGAGTATGGCAGCATGGGTGGGGATCCCAAATTGGTAGTAAGCTTCCCAAAAGCTATGTGAATAGGTGGGAAAGGCATAGTGGTGGAACAAGATCAAGGAATGGGATACATTAATGATCCTAGTAAGGTGCTACGTGCACACTTCCGAGCATAGTACCAACAGAACAACTCCTGGCTATGTCATCATTTGATGAAGAAGGTGCATATCCTCGAACTAGGAAAATGATATCTTGGGCATTCGAGTCTCACATAGATGAACCTGAGTTCGAAGTAAGCCAGAGAGTGCTAATGAAGGTTTCAGAAACCAAAGGAGTAAATCCCTTGGTGAACTCTCGTAGCTATCGATGAACATGTCCGTAATGTGCTCAACAAAGTTACCGTCGAAGTTGAGGCCGGACTATTATCGAGAAAAATTATAGAGTGAAATTCCCGGAGGAGAAATTGGAGAAGAAAAATAAGGAGCTCATAGAAAAGAGCAAGGACCTAAAGTAAGAGGAGCTGATCAACGCTCAATTGAGGTATGGGATGAAAGAATAAAAATCAAAGGTGCACAAAGTCTCTACGAAGGTGGAAATGATTACAGATGCCATTGTCCTAAAGCATCCCGACTTAGTGCCACTTGAGAAGAAGTATGAATCAGCCTTGCAATGTCTAGAGGATTTGAATCACATTCTCACGATGGAGAGGTGACCACTCACTTTAGATTCTATAGAAGAGGCATAGGTGCACCAAGAGAAAGAGGAAAAGATGAAGGTTTTTGAGATTGTGGCTTGATACACTAAACTTCTTGTAGAGGTAAAGGCCACAGTGTAAGTTGTTTTGAAGCTGCTTATGACAACTGTGCTAATAGGGATAGAGTGGAAAGAATCTTGGTTTCCACCCATGAAATGAAACTCAAGGAGAACTAAGATAAAAATAAGGGGAATAGAGCAGAAAGAGATAAGATCTTGGCTAAGGTGGAGAAGAAGTCAAAAGTAATAAAGACCTTGCAAGGCTCGATCGAGAGCCGACTAAAGGAACTATACCCCGCATCACCAGTAGGATGGAGGCACTTGAGGAATTAGGAAATCATTTGGAAGGTATTTTTGAGACTATGAGCACCGAAGGGGAGGAGATGAGTTTTGAGGAGGTGAGCACCCTGGTGGGTGACCTCTGTTAACAAGCTCAGAATGAGGTTGACACTTGGGAGAAGTTAGAGGTAGAAATAGGGAAGGATTTACCTCTCCTCCTCCAATAATAAACAAGTTCCCCTTTCTTTCATTCTTTATCCTAATTCTTCATTCCTTTATTCTTTCCTTCTAACCATTGTAATATCCCGCCATTATTTACTTTATCGAAGAGTGTTTTTGAGGACAAAGAACAAGTATAGTGTGGGGTGATGTTGGGCCCCAAAATATTGTCTAAGTACAAGAAGGTGTGTGGGCATGCATGAACTATTTGAAGAAGGGTGCAAGGGGTTAAAGGTATGTAGGGAAGGGTTCTAGCAGGGTTTTGTAGAACACATGGTGTGCGTGCAAGGCAAGAAATGTTTGGGACTTAGCCATATTCAACATCCCAAGCAACACACAAGAAAAGCATGACCCGTCTAGCATGCGAGTGGATAAGGTGCCAACCTAGTGGATGTAGGATCAAAAGGGAATATTCCATGCATGTGATGGAAGGTTTCGAAGAACATCATTGCATAGAGTGGAGATCTTGGATCAAAGGAGGCATGCTCCATTAGAGGACCACTTGGACACTTGAAAACCGATCTGTTACCTCAGAAGGCATGGCGGTGAAGGTAGAAAAGCTATATATAGAGGTGCGTGGATAACAAAAAGATAGATGGAGATATATACATGGAATCATCCTGAGAGAGAAGAGGTGGTGGAATAGGGGCGAAGCTCTGTAGAAATATAATGGAGGATTCTATGGGTTGGGATTAGTGAAAATTAGGAGTGATGGCATATTTAGAGGGATGGGTCTGTATTCATCTTTGTAATGTGAAGGACATAGTGTAGTTTTGATGCATGACTTTTCTCTGCATGTTATATGGGTCTGTTATGACCTCAAGGAATGTAATGTGGTTATTGAACTCATTAATATGAATATAAGGCACTATTCTAAATCATATATATGCTCATGAGCATAAGTTTAATGCATTTCCTTTGTGTGTGAATTGATTCTATATGCTATTGTTATTTCTCTTTTATGGATACAATGAGATAATAACTCGTCCTAGGTTCTCATAATGATGCACCGTTATTTTTTATTCTTTTGCACTTGATTATCTATCATAAGATGATGTATTCTCACAAGACTCACATAAAGGAGAGACTCGACACCCACGCATGCCTAGGGTGTCACGTATGGGATTTTACTATTAATCTAAGGGTATAACAAGGACTACATGTAGACAACATTGTAAAGTGTCAAGATAATGCTTTAGAGTCTTTATGACAAGTTGTTAAGTGTGTAAGAGTATGTGGAACTTTAGGATCATTTTTGTTCTTAATTCACCAAGTAATGAGAGATTAAGGTCAAGAATCCATAGTAGAGACTATTGAATCACAAAACATGATGAAAAGATATCAAGAGGTCACCAAAAGATGTGAGACAAACCACGATGTGAAATGTGAATGAATTGTAAGTGAAATATGGAGCAATGAACTAAGGATTGAAATAAAATATGAATGGATAGAAAAGTGGCGATGGAAGAACATCCATGAGCAAGCACTATTTATTACAAAATTTGAAGATTATATATATATATATATATATATATATATATATATATATATATATATATTGATTTTAGAAGTATGTTTAGCTATGTGTGTTTTTATTTGTGTTAATGATGATAATGCATGATTTGTGGAGAATCAGGTGTGCTTTTAATCTTGGCTAGATGAAGATAAAAATATTTTTAGCACGTGAAGAGTGTGAAAATGAAGGTAAATGAGAGTCCCCTAGTCCTTATAGGGATGAGATAAATGATGTGTTGTCTAAAATTACACCCCATGTAATTTTGGAAAACTTTTTAAGGTGAATATTAGCTATCAATTATATGGTAAACACTAAAAATTCTAAAGACAACATGGTTTAATGATACCTATGGTGACAGTGTAATGTTAAGATAAGTGTATGTAAAAGACACAAGGGAATACTCCTAGTAGATGAGAGAAATTTCATTTAAAGATAGATGAACAAAAGAGATATTAGATAGAGATTTGATGAGTTGCTCGGTAAAATCTGATCCTAAGAACTAATGGAATTCCTTAAAGGGTGTTAACTTGTTTTTACAACCAAGTGATATGATGTGAAAATAATGGACAATACAACAATGATTTATTAATCAAAAGGGATAGAAATATCTTTTTCCATGTGGCAGGTGGCCCAATTGAGGGCTATGATGAGCTTGAAGTATAGAAAGTAATCAAACAAGAAATGTTCAACAACATCTCGTTCTTCTTGTATGATTTTGAGTTGGTCTTCGATGTATTCAATTTCAAGTGTTAAGGTGATGACACAAAGGCTAAGTTCACGCGTGATGCCAAACTTTTCCCAAAAGAAAGGTTACTTGCATGATCAGAAGATCGTAAATGCTAGTAATGGGATGTGATTCACATGCCATTTTCATCTACAGAGAGACACATCTTAAAAGAAGTAGATTAGATAGAAAATAGAATGATAAAATAATTTTAGATGCGATAAATATGATTGAAATGGAAAAAAGATAGGTACCACTAGAGATTCTATATAAATACAAGTGATTCAAGTAAAATCGATGACGATTACTATGAGAAAGTTGATCTTTTGATATAATGAAAATTTGATGTAAAGTGAATGACTTAAGAATTTATGTGATCTATACTAGGATGTATTGACAGATCAAATGTAAGATTAAAAGATAAAAGATTACCTTTGTTGATAAATGCTATGTAATGATGTTGTGGGATTCTTATGAAATTTACAGAGCTTTCAAGGACATAACAAGGGTGATTGAGATGCGTAAATGTTTGAAATGATGTCTCTCAATCTTGAAAGAAACAAATCTTCGGTGTGGATGTTAGAAGATCCACCACTAGGAGGTTTGGTGTAGATTTTATAATCACCGGAGATTCTCATTAGGGTTGCTTTAGTGTTCCAAAAATGTTGGGAAAAATTACTTGAAAGTGGTTTTAACCACTTCCAAATAACATTTTTAGGATCCGATGAGAGTAGAAATAGTTGAGGAGGATTTTTAGGGAGTTGGCAGTAATTGGATTAGGGTTATAATGGGTTAGAATAGGTTTTAGGTGGTTAGGGTGTTTTTGGATAGGTAATTATGTTTTACAGGGTAGAAGCATGTTTTTATGGGGGTGAGGGTATGCCTTGAGATAATTTATGATTAAATGCTAGGATTAGATTAATATTTGAAATATGAATGTGAGGGATGTAGATAGGTCACATAGGGTGCTGAAAATACAGTGTTTACATTTGCCCGTTTTTGTGAATTGATTTGTAATGGACAAGTTGTTTGAAAAAATGAGTGGAATGATTTGATTTGTGTTGGATAGGTGCCCCCTCAAACCGGGCCTCATTGCAACAAAAGTGTAATGAGTACTTATTTGAATAGGTTGCTTAATTAGGTAGGATTATGTGATGTTGTGTTTCTTTTAAGTATTTTAATATTCCCCAAGACTAGGTATGAAAATGTGTTACCACAAAGGTGGAATTTTGTGACCAGAGAGTAAAGTTATAGGGGAACCAATGGGTTCTCAACCTATGAATGTTTTTCTCATGTGAAGCAAATGCGGTAAATTTTTCTTGAAAATGTATGGTATCCATGATGTATCTGGAGAACAAGTTGCATAACGGATAATGCCATAAAGGTGGGCTTACACGACCAAGAAGTCAAGTGATAAGGGAAATAATGGGTTTATAACCTATAGATGTATGACTCAATGTTGGGCCCCAAAATATCAGTTAAGTATAAGAAGGCACGTGGGCACATGAGACCTAGTTGAAAAAGGGCACATAGGTTGAAGGTACACAGGGAAGGGTCCTAGCAGTAGGTTGTAAAAATATGACATGCATGTAAGGAAAAATAATTTTTGTACTTATCCGCATTTGGCATCCCAGCACCACATGAGAAAAGGATGACCCTTGTAGATAAGGTAGCAACCCGGTGACCGTGGGATCAAAAAGGGAATATTCTAGGCATGCAATGGAAGGTTCCAAAAGACATCATTGTAAGGAGTGGAGAGCTCAGATATATGAAGGCATGCTCCCATGGAGGACCACTTTGACACTTGGTGACCGATCTGTAACTTCTGAAAGGCATGGCGGTGGGTGTTAAGGTTATAAATAAAAGCACCTGATAGAAGAAAGAGAGATATAGATAGAGAGTGTGGAGAGTAGGGAGGAGAGAAAAGAGAGGTGAAGCCTTGCAGAAACATAATGGAGGATGTTATGGGTTAGGGATTAGGAGATCTCTATAAGTAATGGCACATTTAGAGGGATGGGTTTACATTCTTTTTGTTTTTGTAATATGGTGAGCATAATGTAGTTTTGATGCATGACTTGACTCTGCATTGTTATATAAGGGTCATGTCATGACCTCAAGGGATTGTAATGTGGTTATTGAATATGTTAATATGAATACAATGCTCTATTATAAATCATCTATGTGTTTGAGAGTATACTACTTATGCATTTACTTTATGTATGAACCATTTCCATATGCTACTTGTTATTTCTCTTTCTGGATGCAATGAGATAAAAACTCATTCTAGGCTCTTAGAATGTGGCATGGTTATTTTCTGCTCATTTCCATTTGAATATATGTTATAAGATGATGCATTATCACAAGACTCACATAAAAGAGAGACTCGACACCCGCGCATGCCTCGTGAGCTTCTAGTGCCCGTTGGGTGATAGGCCAATGTGCATGGGATTAGACTATTGGTCTAAGGGTATAAAATATGACTACATCTTAGTTCCATTTCCAGGACCTCTTTTCAAAGTTGTGAGAAATGGCATGCATATTTTTCCTATAATGTGTGATGACAAAGCATTTGACATTGGAAATTATTGAAGGATGGTTCAAGCACACGAAGGATGAGTTTGCTTAGAGATTCAACACTGGACCTGAGTTCGATGTGCATAGATGGGTAGAGGAAAACTTATACCATGAGTTGTATGAGACATTCTTTTGCTATTTCTTCATAGAACTATATTAATAGCTTTCAACATATGCATCTTGATCGAGCTGGTACTATAGATCACGCGTATGGACCTAAGATGACTATCAAAGGTTGCAGGATGTAGATCTAACTTGGACGTGTGCTATTGATCACTAGTGGAAGAGAGTACTGACCACTTATACTCTTGAATATGCCATTTCTACGTATTCTTTCCCAAAATTTGTTGAGTTCAAGTTTTTGAGGGAGCATAGAGGATCATTTTTGCGTGCTATTCCTTTGGCTATGAAGCTCTTGGTCATTACTTTGAGTTTAGAAGCATTTATTATGGTTGGCTAAGCTTCTCTAAGCACTAGGAGAGGAAGTTAGGGTGGAGGAAGATGGTAGACATTACGTCTGAAAAGGAAAGGGAGGAAAGACGACTTAAGTATAACAAAGCTTGTGAAAGGGAGATGACTAGACAATGCGAGGTTACAAGTGTGATGGATCTATGGAGGTAGATGTTGCAGGAAGGAGTTGAGGTTCATGTGGAGGACATGGAGCTTGAGCAGTCTATGCTACCCCATCTTGGAAAGAAAAGGAGAGAAGCCCCTTAAGATTCTAATGAGAGTTTGTCACATGGAGAAAGGAGAGCCTTCACATGCGTATCTCGAACCCACCTAATAACCAACCCCGAAAATTGGTTTTCCAGATCAAGGGAGAAGTATTATTAACCCAGTTGGTATCGGTGGGAGTAACCGATCGGCACCTAGGAGATATAATTTCTCGTTTGGAACATCCATGGCTACACAAGCCATTCCTATATTTGGAGGAATCTTTAGACAAGGTGCAAGTATGAAAGGATTGGATATCACATCTGGGAGTGGCACGAGACATGTAACTAGAAGTGGGACAATATCACAAACCATTAGCGCATAGTTCAGCGGGATGTTGGGAACACTAGGTGTGACCACTTTAGGTCCTTTGCCGACTACATGAGGTGGATCTAGTGGGCCGGGAGGAACAAGACCTGGTGGATCCAGTGGATTTGGTGGAGGAAACACTAGAGGAAACCAAGGATTTGGATTGGGAGGACAAGGACCCCAACCACCTCCCCAAGTGTTTTTGAGATGTCTTTGCACTTACCAAACTATAGGGGTATTGAAGATGCTGCAGAGTATGTACACAAGTGTGAACTACTATAATAAATGAACAGTCATTTTACAACAACGTTGCAAGGACACACACATAGTTGGTATAGGAAGTATGACCCCCATCAGACGGTGGTAGACTACATCGCATTAAAGAATGCCTTCCTAGTAGAGTTCCACATCCCCGAGTTTAAGCCAAAGAACATCGAAGGTGCTCTAAAGGAGATCTAGTAGGGAATGAAAAAATGTGCGGGAGTATGACGTGTGTTTCAAGACTCTCTTATCAAAACTATCCTATGACATTCATCCTTTTCAACATGCTCATGGTTTTTCGAAGGACTAATAACACTATTTAGAAGGGATATGTCACTCAAGACTTTCATAGACCCACGTGAGGCATTAGAAGCTACCTTGCACGCTAAAGTTATTGGGAGCATTGATACTGGTGTTAGTCCTTTTCTAGAGGCTCAAATTGCTACAATGGCCAAGTAGCTAGAGAAGCTCAAGCCTACAAACTCAACACATGAGGTGTTTAGTGGGTCATGGTGTATAGACTATGAAGTGGAGGGGCATGCAAAGAATAGTTTCCCTCAGAAGTTAGTGTGTCTTGTGTTGGTAGAATATGAGATTTTCCATAGGGATCATGATGCAAGTAGGTGCCCTCTACTACAAAGTGTAATTCATAAGAATTTTCTTGCTATTGTAAGATCTGTACCTCTATAACCCATTATACCAAGGATTACAAACTGATTGATTAGATCCATGATGCTATTGATCTGGTGTGGGCCAGACTAGCCTTGCAAGCATTTACAAGGATGATGACCATTGTTATGAAGGGCACGCAGATGGAGGAGTGCGTGGAAGAGGTTTTCATGGAGGATTTCATGGTCACAAGTAACCATGGTAGAGGATGAAGTGAGTTCCTACGAGGAACTTGTTATAATTATGGATCTACGAGCATTAAAAATGCAAGTGTCCAGATATGTTATAATGCTCATGGTGTAGAAAGAAACACAATTATGAAGAGTGTCTAGAACTTTATGAGCATATGAACCAACAATAATGGAAAGAAAAAGGCATTGGGATGGTGAGCATCAAGAAGGCCAATTCATAGTGGATGCCAAGAGTGGCGCATGAGTCATGGCTAGAACCTATAATGGTAATGATGCGAGTAGAGGCTACACATGCCAGGGAGATGACAAGACAAAGGATACTAGTTTTAAGAGAGGAAGTGGTACATGGAAAGTATCCAGACCCTTCTCATCAGAAAGAGGTGTATCAATAGACTATGGACGTGATTCAAAGTTTGCAAGGGGAGATCTAATGTCTAAAGGAGCAATTGAGGCAGTTGGAGAAAAGGAAGAATGCTTTGAGGTTCCAAAGGATGACTTGGATGAGGTCAAGGAAGTGTGCATGATGTTAAGGCAAGAGAATATCATCCCCTTGCTAGGAGAATGGATGAGAGAGAATGTACCATGTAATGGAGTAGAGCGCGAAATGTAGGTTTTGCATGCAAACCTTCCTCCTCACAGCCTCGAATATGATAAGGAGATTACTTTGAATGCGATTGTTGATGGATGGATTTTGAGAAATATTCTCATCGACATGGGAGTAGAGGTAAATGTTCTTACCTTAGATTCCTAACATCAAATGGGAAGGCCCGCATTGCATCCATCTTCAAATGTGTTGTATATGGTGAACAAGACTAAGGCAATGCCCATTGGAGTCCTAAAGGATGCAATTATCACCATTCAAGGGGCCAAGTTCATTGGAGACTTCGAAGTCTTGGCACTTGTTGAGGCATACAACTTTTCAGCATTGCTTGGTCACCCATGGTGTTACAAGAACAATATCAACCTCGTAGTTTAAAAAAAGGTATATAAGCTTTGAAAACAAGGAAGAAAGAGTGATCATTCTATTGATAGATGAGAACTCAACACCCTATACTGAGCCCTTAGGAGAAGAAGTTGTTGATAGAATCTATGTGCACTCCATCAAAGATCCTGAGATAATTCACCCAATGGAGGGAGTTATCCAGTTTGAATATGCTCAATCCTTGAGTGATACCACTAGTGTGGCATGGGACTTATGAGTTGATAGGGAGATAGTTAAGAGGATTTTTAACAAGGGTAACAAAGGCACACTCAGTTCAGTGCCTAGGAGGAAAGAAGTTACCAAGTTACTCCGGGGGAGCATACCCAAAATTTTCTTGCAAGAAATGGAATCTTAGTGGAACAATGAGGACGAGAGGAGGGGAATGCTCAGTTATAAGCTACTCATAACGTAAAAAACTGGTGGGATACGCATTAGGAGAACCTCTTAGAGTGGTGCGAGGTAAGGATCACAATTTCTATAAGGTTCTCTAAGAGAAACGCATCCATGGTCATACAAGACTACCATGGTAAAGAGATTGCCTCATTTCATATCCAAGCATGTGATAATTCTTGGATGGGGAACGTAGAAGTGTTAGTTCCTTCATTATGGGTGCATAAATTGTATTCCACCTTACAAGGTTGTACATGCACATGGTATATTATTTTGGAGATGCATCATCAAACAAGTCATTGGCGGAGTTGGCGGCTGATCTCATTTAAGCCTTCGAGTATAGGAGTACTAAGCCATCAGTAGATAAGGTGTTATAAGTGATCAAGTGCCTTATGATGGGAGATAGTGCTATGGTAGAGGATAGGATGTTAGAGTTACTAGGTGATCCTTACTTAGAGATGCACCTCAATGAAGAAGAATAAAAGGAAATACAACTTGAGCGCACATGCATGGAAAAAGAAAAAGGAAAAATGGTTTATGTAATAGACGAAGATGAGATGGAGACTTTGGATGTTAACCATTCATAAGGTACACACACAAAAAGTCACAGACAATGTTGATGAGTGAGCACATGCCTACCATGATCCCTTGAAAATAAATAAGGTTAACATTGGAATGAAGACAAAACCTAAGGAAGCTATCATTAAAGACTATTGGTCAAAAAAATAAGTTTAAAAGGTCATTGATATGTTGTGTGAGTTCCAAGATTTATTTCCTCGCGGGTACCATGAAATCAAAGGTGTTCACCATTCCTTGGGAGAGATGAAGATCGAGTTAAATGTGTGCAATCAATTCGAAGAGGCCTTATCAGATGAATCCAAATTTGCACATACAAAGTCAAGGAAGAGATAGACAAGATAATAACATCTAGTATCATTGAGGTAGTGGAAGAATCAGAATGGATAAGCCCAATGGTTATCAATATCAATAAGGATGGAAGGATAATAATTTGTGTTGACTACAAGGATCTGAATGCAATATGTGTCATCGATCCTTTTCCACCCCCTTTACTGAAGAAATTTTAGAGGGAGTAGCTCAACACGAAGTCCAATCTTTCACGAATGAGTTCTCAAGGTATCACCAAGTCAGGATTACAAAGGAAGACTAGAGAAATACAACTTTTTCCACTGAATGGGGAAGTTTTTCCTACACAATTATGCCTTTTGGATTAAATAATGTGCTTATTGTGTTCTCACGCATCGTGGTAAAAGAATTTTAGGACTTCATCCATAAGTTTCTTCAAATTTACCTGGATGACTGGACTATGTATGGATTGGTGAAAGATCATTGTGAAAATTTAAGGATGATGTTTGACAGATGTTGGCAATTAAGGATATCCCTCAACATTAAAAATGTGTCTTTGTTACTCCATTTAGAACTTTTTTAGGACACATTATATGCAAAGAAGGTTTGCTAGTAGATCCCGCTAAAGTTGCAGCTTATTAGAGGATTAGGGAGCCTATTAATCAAAGCGCAATGCACATATTCCTTGGGAATACAAGGTATTAAAATAATTTAATCAAGGGTTATGCCAATATTTCCACACCCTTGGAAGAATTGTTAAAACATAAGAGTACCTTTCATTGGGGAGAGGCATAACAAGGCATTTGACACATCAAGGATGGGCTTGTCACAATGCCCATATTATGTTTTCCTTCTTGGGATAAACATTTCCATGTGAATGTTGATGCCTCAAGGACAACTATGAGAGTAGTACTAGCAAAACCTAGTGAGGGAATTTTTGATAATCCCTTGTGCTTTGCAAGTAGAAAGTTGACACCAGTGCGAGCGCATTACATAACTACTGAGCGTGAAGCATTGTCTATGATCTATGCACTGCACAAGTTTAGGTAGTATCTATTGGAAATGCCATTTATATTCTACACAAACTACATGACATTGAAGTACTTAGTCAAAAGCTCATGCTGCATGGGCACATATGTCGTTGGGTCCTATTATTTCAAGAATTTGAGTTCTCAGTGGTCATAAAACCAGGAAAGAGAAATTCAGGACCCGACAACTTATCAAGGATTACCTCAGGGAGGACACATAACTATTTAGGTTATGATGCATGCCCTTAGACTTGGAAGATATTGTAGTGTTCTTAAAAATAGGTGTGGTGCTTTGGAAGGGATGAAGGATCTGGAGAGAAAGTAGTTAGCAATACATGCCGCACCTTACATGGTGATTAGTAGAGACTTGTATAAGTTAGGTCGTGATGAGGTTCTCGCACCGATGCATATTGGAGAATGAACACGTGGCAATTATGGAGGAAGAACATGGTGGGATTGTAGGAGGACACTATACAGGAAATGCTACCCAGGAAGATTTTTTTAGCAAGGATTTGGTGGGAAACCATCTACAAGGATTGTATTGATTTTTGTAAGGCTCCTCGTGACCATTACCAACGTCATTGAAAACCTAGAAAGAGAGATGAAATGCCTATGTGACCAATAGCTAGCACTGAGCCATTTGAAAAATGGGCAATTGACTTTGTAGGGCCAATTGTTCTAGCCACGTGAAGGAATGGTTTGTGGTATATCATCACTTGCATTGATTACTTGACATGGTCGGCAAAGGCAACACCTACGAAGGATTACACCACAACGACAATTGCTATATTTTTATGGGAGTGTTATCCTGTAAAATTGACAAGGGCAATTTTACCGATAACCATACCGAAACTTTTGTTTCGATCCCTCGTTAGGGATCCCTTGCGTTCGAAACATTGTAAAATCCCTTCCCGGGAAATCTAGTTTTCGAACTTAGTCTTTTTGAGCCTTTTTTGGCTGGGCGCATGGATTTTCCTTGTAACACGAAGTTTTGGTGCGCCCCCTTAAAAGCCTTTGGCGCATGGTTTTCCATGTTAACACGTCTTTCGGTGCGCCAAAGGATGTTGAATCACTTTTTGGTGCGCCAAAGGGCGCACATAATCTCTCTGCAACACCAAGTTTTGGTGCGCCAAAGGGCGCACATAACTTCATGTCGACAATGCATATGGTGCGCCAAAGGCGCACTCATTCTTCTGTTGTCAAAATACTTCCATGCGCCAAAGGGCGCACACTTTCCCTGTCGACAGCAGTTTTCATGCGCCATTTCAAAAGTGGTTGGCGCATTGATGACAAGTTTTTCTATAAATATCAGTGCGCGCCCAATGTCATTTTCATTCCTTTTTGTCAAAACACGTGATCGCTCTGGACTTGTCAGCTCTGCTCTGTCGTTATCATCGCCCTGTGGACCCGCTCTCCAATTTTTGATATATATTCGAGGTAAGAGGTTCTCCCTCTTTTTCATTGTGTGCTTGGTCTGTGTTCTTGGTCGGGGTTTTGGTTTGCTGGCCAGTTTTAAATGGAATATGATTAAGCTAGTTTTTCCCCCCTGAGCTATTCCATCACGTTTTCTTTTCCTCCTCCTCTCCCTCCCTCTTTCCAGATCTGCTGGAAGGGGAGCTGTTTTGAAAGGGCTTGGTCTGCAAAACCTTTTTGTAAAAAACCTTATATGACCAAGTAACTTTTGAAGTGGAAGAAAAGAATGAGAGATTTGAGCAGTTAGTGTAGTTCCATGGCGCACTGGCGCGTCTTGTTGCACTTAAGACAGTTGCGCCCCTCGGCGCATCTACCACCCCTGTTGCATAATCAATACCCGCGCCTATGGCGCAACCCTTCCGTCCTGCTGCAGTTAGAATTCATGCGCCCTCAAAGCGCGCCCTTTTTGCATGCTACAAGTATAAATCCCGCGCTTTCTTAAAAACCCTTTGCGCACCTTCTTTCCATGTTACATCCCGCTTTCATGCGCCAAAGGGCGCACCCAGCTTTCATGCAACACAAGCCTTATTCGCGCGAGTATAAAGTTAGAAAGGCGCGGGCGCACCCTCCATTGCAGTAACATGATGTTGTGTAAAACCTTCATGCGCCACGCCAAAGCCTTTGGCGCACCATTTGTTAATGTTACACAATCTTCCCATGCGCCAAAAGGTGCACCGAACCCCAATGTAACACGCATTTCCTATGCGCCCTGCTATAAAATGCAACCTGCTTCATCCATGCGCCATGCGCCTTTGGCGCCAGTATAACCTCTGCAACATTCCTTTTCTGTGTGCCTTATCTATTTGGCCTGCCAGTTGCATTTTTCCCGCGCCCTGAGCCTTAAAATCTCTAACTCTTTCTTCTGCTAGCTTTCCAATGGAAGATCAAATGACTAATTCAACCTTTTTGGATTGGGTCTCACTTCTTCTTCGTGCAGATCAGCAACTGAGTTCGAAAGAACACATGTCTACGTCAAGCAAGAAGCCCACCAAACCAAGAGGAAAGGCTAAGCTGACAGAAGAAGAGATGAAATACAAATATCAGAGGGTCAGGATGCCCGAATCACAGGCTGAGTGCAGTATGGATGTCAGAGACTCTGAATTGGGTCACATTGACATGGATGAGTTCTGGGTTAGGACTCAAAAAGTTACAAGAAGTCCATGGATGGACAAGTTAATAGGCAGTGCCCTGCACTTCACCGGAGGAATCCCCGTCAGCACTGTCAACAACGAATTCATGATGGTGATTGCGCAATGTTACAACAAAGACACAAGATGTGTCGAGAATAGTAAGGGCGAGGCAGTCATAAACCTCACTGCCCGTCACTTTGAGTTAATACTTGGCATCCCTCACCACCGGAACTACGTGGCTGTTAGCCAACGAGAATGCATCAAGGCCTGGGAAGACAACGAAGACCAGTGCATGCAGTTGATGAATGAGGTCTACCTAAAAAACAAGAAGGCGGTGACCCGGTGGCCTCAGACTATCCACCGAAGTGATTTCTCAGAGGAACTCAGTGATACTATCACCTTCCTGAGCAGAGTCTTCGGGCTTTCAGATGCCCACTATTTCCATAAGTGGATGTTTGCGGTACACGGAGACAATGAATAAGAATTTGCCCGATCGGGCCGCTTTTCTTTGGGGGAAATAATAAGCAAAGACCATATCTCGAGCAAAACTACAATAGTTCACCACAACAGAGTGTTCCATATGAACTCCTATGTAGTCTATGCTGCAGCGTCAGCAAGGGATTATCCGGGGCTGAACCGAAGTGGAGTATGGCCTCAGGCCAAGATATTTGATTACTATCCAGAGCTGAGGCTGGAGAATAGCATCCAACATTTCGCAAAAGTTAACGATGCATTCTTCTATCATGTCATCTGCCTACTGAGGCCAAACATGACTCATAGCCAGACGACCAAGAACATAGTGGCAGTCACAGAGAAATGGGGGGCCCTGTTCACCCAATTTCCCACGTTCACCTATCTAAGGGCTGCCAACTTTTTGGGAGAGCCAACCAGGCTACCAAGGTATGTTGGGCCTAAGCTGATTCTACTAGAACTGTCAAGACAGCTGGTCACATACCATGAGAAGTGCCTCAAAAGAAAGAAGGGTGGAACTCCTTTCCCCCTCAAAGTGGGCCGATACACATGCTCCACCCACCATAAGGTGAAGGAAATGTTCGCAGAGCTGGAGCTACTCAACTTGAAGCATGACTTCCCAGCCAGGCCTACCTTCGACCCAAGAAGTCCACTCACAAAAAGCGAAGCTCGATCCGATCCATGTCCCTCAAATTGAGGATATTTACATTGACGTTCTCCATGAGGTGGAACTCAGAAGAAAGGATCACTCTCACTTAGCATTGGTGGAAATCATCCAATACGGAGTGGCCATTGTCCCCGAAGGCTTCCAGACTACGGAAGATGAAGTAGATAAGGTGTATAATGACACAGATGGGGACAATTGGCCCTTCCCGGCCATTGACAGGAACAAGGCTCCTCAAACAATTGAGGAGAGGGTCAAGGAGACTATGCGGAGAACAGAGCATTGGTGCCGCATGAACGGACTAATCTACCTCGGGGTAGATTTCACAACTTCCCCTTTGGGTAACGCACCTCCAAGGTCAAAGAAGCAGCTGAAAGGAAAAGGTGCAGAAGGTGAACCTAGCACCATTTAGGAGGAAGCCCCTGAAAGTCCTCTTCCTTCAGAGCCTGAACAAGTCATAACTCTTGATGAGGAATTGACAGAGGATAGTCCTATACGCCCATCCACCCAGGATGTTGGCATCGCTACAACTTCAGAGGTCCCTTCTATCCCTTCTTCTTCTCTTCCTTCCCCTCCTCGAGTGACTCAAACGACCACCCCTTTGGTCGTGTCCTCTACCCCTTCTTCTACCCTTTCCCCTGCTTCTTCATCTATCTTCTCCTCCCTCGCTGATTTGTCTTCCTCTATTTCTTCCCTCATCTCCGAGCTCCCTTCCCTTCCTATGTCTTCTGCAGTTGCGGTTCCCCTTCCTCCCGTGGACATTTCTTCGGCTATTCTTTCCATGCCGCCGCCGCGTGTCTCCACGTTTTTCCCCTCTTCTACCGTTGCTGCCTCCCCCTCTGTCTCTGGTCCTTCTTCTATAGGACCAGCTTGGATCTCTCAGCAGCTGAGCCAACAAAAGAGGAAAGTCCCCATCGCTCCGATGGACTTTTCGGTCATTCCGGCTAAAGGAGCAAAGAAGCACAAGCCGGTTACACGCTTCTCAAAGAGCGCTGCAGGTGAGAGAGTCATGGAAATAGCGTACCCCAACCCCCTCAAAGAGAAAGAAGATCTGTCTCCGACAGATTTCACCGTGACCCAAGTCACAATGGGGACATCCTCAGAAAGTCTCCAGGGGGAAGCTCTTTCCGCAGTTGATGCACTCTGCAAAAAGCTTCAGGAAACGAAAGAGGAGAAAAGGCTACTGAAGGAGCAGAACAAGTACCTGCTTCAAGCCTTACAGAAGATGGGGAGTGCACCTCCCACAACTGCCGCCGAGACTCCTGAGCTGCTCAGTCAGGAGAAGATCAATGAGTATTCAAAGATCGGCGAGCAGGGTATGGCTGTTTCTGCTTGGAGGAGCCAGATCCTCAAGGATAGTGAAAGAGTAATCGCCGAGTATATCAGTTTATACCTAAACATCGAGAAGGCGAATAAGGAACTCCAAGCATTAGCAGGTCCGATATCAGAAGAGTTAGAACATGCTAGACTCCAGCACGAGACCTTCCAACAAATGTTCGACTGCTCACCGAAGATCCGAAGTCAAGTTCGAGTCTTCGGTCATCCAAGGGCCCTCAACAAAACTATGTCCACTCTGGACTATCAGATAGATCAGCTGGAATTTGTTTTAGAAAAGATAGACAAGGTAAAGGAAGAGGCCCTGGATGCAATGCATCAAATGGAGAAAATTGTCCTCGCCATGACTCCAGGGTTGCTCACTCCTTCCCTTACCTTGAGATCAGCTGATGACACTATCCGGATCTTCAAGGAGATAGCTTCTCAAGGGACAGGGCCAGAGGTCACATTCGACACTGAATCTATCAACAACCTACTGGCCTGTAGGGACTTCATCGGGTTCCTTATCGAGGCGGAGAAAGATTATTCCAAACTCCCGAAAAGCTCATAGACGAGCGGGAGACTTGCGAAGCAATCAGTGAACGGCACAAGGATCCATCACAGGATCAATTTGGGCCAATGATCAGCAAGTTTTTGGAATACCGCGCTCGCCTCCATATATCATCACTGAGCGAGCAAGATCGAAGCAGCAACCCCTTTTCGGCCACAGGATGATGATGATGAGTAGCTTCTTCTTCTTCTTCTTCTTCTTCTCTCTATTCTCCGACTTTCTTTTCGAAATGTCTAAAATGTGTTGGCACAAATGATGACATCATCCATGTTGCATCATGGGATGATGTCATCCACCAAGTTGTCAAAGTCAACATGACTTTTAGATATTTTGTAAATATCTTTGTAAATAAGTGGTTGGCTCCATTTTGCCTTCTCTCTCCCTCATCTTCTATAAATATGAGAATACTTGTTGTATTCTCGGGTGAACATTTTTAGATAGAAATAGAAGTGAGGAGAGAAAGACTTTGAGCTTTCTTAATGTGAAAAAACAATAATACAATTATTCGACTTTGTGCTCAATAGTCATTTGTGTTATACATTAGATCTTTCTTACGTTAGATCATGTATGTGTTTAATCTGTTGGATTCATATCTACTTTTCCGTCATTTGTTTATCAGGTTTGCTTTGTTTATTTATGCAAGTAGGTTTGGCTCTGTTTACTACCAAACTAAAAACATAAATCTTCTAACCTTTCTGCTTTGGAATTCATTTCTTTTCTCCCTTCGGATCTGTTCTTTCTCTTCTCCTTCTTTCATTCCTTTCTTTTCGCAGCTTGGAACACTCTACTGGGATGAGATCCCAACCCCCGAAGGCAGAATCTGTGAGACTTGCATAGGTTCCTGCTAGTAGAAATAGCAATAAACCAATTTCACTTTGCTGTCTCAAAGAGGGGCTAAGCCCTGCACACTGTTGGCTTGTCTGTCCATAGATCTATCCATGCGGCGATTTTCGGACCAACAGGAGAACATAATCAACAAGTATGGTTGCCCTTTAATTTTAACAAGTGATAGGGGTACACACTTTCTTAATGAAACAATTAAGATTCTATTAGCAGAATTTATGGTGGCCCATCACAAGACTACCCCATATCACCCTCAAGAAAATGGAACTAGTGAGGCATTTAAAAAAATATTAAGTCACACATCGACTAATATCTGTAACGTTGCAAGGAAGGATTAGGATGGAAAAGTATCATCAGTTCTATGGTCATACAAGATAACCTACAAGAGGTTGAAAAAGGCCACACCATTTCAATTGGTGTTTGACACAAAGGCTATTTTACCAGTGGAATTCATGTTACCATCGCTGCGTATAGCGCACATAGGATGATTAGCTGATGATAAATCACTAGAATAAAGAATTGATAAGTTGATCTAGTTATACGAAAGGTGATCACTTGCTAGATGGATTCAGAAGAAAGAAAAAGCAAGAAAAAAGGCATGACATGATAATCATATCAAGAACAAGAAGTTTAAGGTTGGGAAGATGATGTTGTTGTATGATTCCAAGTATCTATGCCATCATGGGAAGTTGAAAGTCCATTGGTTGGGACCCTACATCATATCATACATTTTTGATTAAGGCACTTTCCAGTTACAAGTGCTAGATGGGACGAGATTACCAAGTCATTTCAATGGGAGTAGGATGACGCCCTACTATAAATAAGTATTCTTTGTGTTTGTAATAAGGAAGTATTGAAAGTTAGCTTAGAATTTCCCTTTATGATTTTTCTTTTCTTGTGTTTCCCTTTCTCATTGCTTGTTCCTTTATTTTTTTTTCATTTTGTGCCTTTTGCAATGGTAACTACATTATTTTTTTGCAAGGTTGTGTTTGTGCAGAGGACCATGCATCTGTTTTAGTGTGGGGTGGAGTGATGTAAAGTATAAGCTTGCAATACAAGTTAAATGGCCCAATAGAAGGAAGTGCATAAGGTGGAGAAAGCACATGAGGAAATGGTGGATATTGGATTATGGTGTCAAAAAGGATTTGTAGAAGCCATGTACAAAAAGGATGAAGAAGCATAAGAACAACATGAGGTAGGAAAGGGAAAGAATTGAGTAAAGGATGTAGAAGAAGTGCCTTCGGCATTGTGGACGTACACATAAGAGTCTTTGGTTGGGTTGGATTTTTGTGCACTAGAAGGTTGTAAAGGGTTTTTGTGCAGGATGTGGTGCATGGGTAAGGGCACTTAAAGTCAGCTTAGTGAAAATATCTACATTTAATGTTAAAGTATGTTGGTAGGTGGTATAACATTTAATGTTGGAAAAATCCAAAACTATAAATATAAGGTTGGGCAAGTCATTTGTTACCTTATAATTATGAAGTGAAAGAAGCTCTTGTGAACTAGAGCATCCAGAGAGAAATTTGTGTGAAGAAAGGAGAATCTGAGAAATTTGAGTGTGCATCTAGAGTAGATATGTGAACCAGAAGGAAGGATTACATAGGCATGTGGAAGGTTGTGTGAAGATCTTTGTCTTGTGGAAGGATTTCTGGGATAGGGTTTGGCAACTAGGGCATGGAGAAGGAAGGATTCATTTCAGGAGTTGAAGCTTTGGAGTGAGCTTTGGGATTGAGTAGAGTAGCATAGTAGAGCAAGAGGAAGGAGTATTTAAGTTCAATTCGACTAGAAAATATGGCACCAGAAACCAACTGTTTCACCAAAGAAAACAAATGGTAAGGGAAAGGAAATAAAATAACTCGCCATTGTGAGCAACAAGTGAAGAATGGTACGTGAAAATGAATTACCCAGATGGGGTATTACTAGGAAAAGAGTGGGAGTCACACTTACGAAATATGGCCGTGAGTGATTATAACCATCACATGAGAACAACTGAGAAGGAAATGATGCTAGAACTGGTCCGACCAACTAACAAGAGGATGCCAGATGGAATTCCCATTCACAACGATAAGGTAAAGGTCAAATTGGAGAAGGCTAGACTATTACAACTATATGAGTTACATTACTTTACAAGCCTGAGCACCTTTACCAATGGTTGATGTCATGTGTGCATGAGGATCAATTTTATTTCACGGGCGCAAGATGTACATCACACCACAACTGATATCCAAGTTCATAGGCATCATTTATGAAGGAGATAACATTGATGATGATCTAAGTGACAAGGAGGCTATTAAAGAGACTGTAGCTGCATATGACTATAAGAAGGGGTTGTGATACTTTGACATCACCGAAATTCTAGACCCAATTATGAGGATGACTACGTGCTTGGTGACCAAACTCAATGATCAAGAATGATGGACACAAGTAAACAAGGCATGGCTAAATGTATGCCGAAAGATATTTGAAGGAACCATCTACAAATTTTTCACTTTCATTATGGATGAGATTATTAGCAACGTGTAGGAGGGAGAGAAGATACTCTTCAGTAACTTCCTCCTCACCATTGTATTTTTAGAGATTGGAGTGCCAGATGGTCCAAAAAGTTTGTTTGGGAGTATCCATAAGAGGATCCCTCTCCCATAAAAAGGTTTGCGAAATACACTTGTGAAACCATGACAACCGATCACAAAGTGTTCCTGGAGAAGTTGTATAAGTGAATGCGTGATGCATTTGAGGATGAGTGGAGGATTCTAGAGTAGTTTCCCATGATCGTGAATGGAGAGGTAGAATTTTTAGTGTACTAACACTTCTACATTGGCAAATTTACATTGACAGATGGGAATATGAGTCTATAGGGCAAGCTACCCTTCTCCTTCATCACACAATACTTATAAGCTAGAGTTAATTGGTTCAAGGAAGCCAAGAGACTAAGGTTCGACCTTAGTGAGGTAGATATAGACCACTATGAGCTTCATCGAAGCTCACCTACCCAAAAATGCACGCACATGGAGAGATATGTCTCCCACGAGATATAGATGATGAAGCCTTTAACACCCCGATTGTAGGAAGGACCGTAAAAGGGTGTATCATACATAAGGCCAAAATTTAAAAAAGGAACTTACTTGAAGAATGATGTCTCCATCCTCAAGACCCTATAGGAATGAAGAAGGCCAAAAATAGAAAGAGAGAAAGAGAAGAGGAACAAGAGGCACAAAGTGTTCAAACCACACAAACGGGGAGCACACTGCAAAGCAAGCACTAAGCCTAAATGACTGACATGTGGAGAAAGAAGTCTCTAGTAAAAAAAAATACCCCGAGAAGAAGAGGTGACAAAGTACGAAGAACCCATCACCCATGAGGAATCACCAATGAAGATGTCACCTGTCAAAGAAAAATAAAAAGAAGAATCTCGTATACTAGAATCCCATAAGAGGAAGAAGCAAAAGGTGACTGATGAGGCAGATTTAGAAGAAACAAAAAGTATAGATGCTTACATCGACAACATATATGATGATGATGAGATAGAAGGAGATGAAGACCATCCAGTCTATGAGATACATGATTCTAAGGAAGAAGGAGATGTGGAGTATAACGAAGGAGATGAGGAGAAGGAGGAAAAATAAGAAACTAAGGCTCAAGGCAAGGGGGTAGCGAGGAAGAAAATACAAAATATCGAAGGACCCTAAGCCTCACAAAGGAACATATAGAAGAGGCCACAGAGAGAGAAGTGGTGGGAATTATCAAGAAGCTGGTGGAACAAGAGGTAGAATGCAGCATGGATGAGGTGCTGAAGGAAGTTGAGGAGGAAAGCATAGGAAAATAATATGGTAGCATGGGAGGAGATCCCAATTTGGTTGTAAGCTTTCCAAAATCCACACGCATAGGGAGGAAGAGAACAGAAGTAGCACAAGTTCAAGGAATGAGCTACATCAATGATCTAAACAAAGTGTTGCGTGCGTGCTTCCAGAGCACCATGCCAATGGAACAACTCTTAGCCATGAATTCATTTGATGAGGAAGGTGCATACCCTTGGACAAGGAAAATGATATCATGGGAATTTAAGTCCCACATTGATGAGCTTGAATTTGAAATAAGACAAAGAGCATTGACGAAAGTTATAGAAACAAAGGGAATAAACCCCTTGGTAAATGCTCAACAATTATCAGATGAGAAAATATACAACACACTCAACAAAGTCTTAGTTGAGGTTGAAGCTAGGATCTTCGAAAGAAATGACAGGTGAAGTTCCTAGAGGCAGAGTTGGAGAAAAAGGAGGAAGAGATCCCGAAGAAGGACAAGGACTTGAAGCGGGAGGAGCTAATTAGTGCTTAGTTGAGGCATGAGTTAAAATATGAGAAGGCAAGGGTACACGAGGCATACAAGAAAATATAAATGATCATGGGTGTCATTGTCTTGAAGCATCCAAACCTAACACCATCTACACAAAAATATGGATAAGCCTTACAATGCCTAGAGGAATTGACTCGCATACCCACTATGGAGAGGTAACCACTTGCCTTAGAATTCACAAAGGAGGTGTTGGCATGCTAAGAAAAATAAAATAAGATGAAGGTTGTGGAAATTGTTGCTCAATACAATATGATCCTCGCCGATTTAAAATCTATTGTGTAAGTTCTTGAGGCTACCTATGATAATTACATAGATCGAGATAGAGTGGAAAGTATCTTGGGTGCCACCCATGAAGTGGAACTTAAGGAGTTCCAGGAAAATAAAAAGGGGAACATGGCTGAGCGAGACAAAATCCTAGCCAAAGTAGAAAATAAATCAGAGGCCATTGAGACCTTGTGGGGCTCAATCAAGAACCAATTGAAGGAATTGTACCCCCAAATCACTTGGAGGATGGACACACTTGAGGATTTGGGAAAAAAATTGGAGGAGATCATAGAGATAATGAGCGATAAGGGAAAGGAGACGAGTTTTGAAGAAGCACCTTGGTGGGTGACCTTTGTCAACAAGCTCAGAATGAAGTCGACACTTAGGGAAAGTCGAAGCGAGAATTAGGGAAGGATTTCCCTCTCCTCTAGAAGTAAACAAGTTCCCCATTCTTTCATTATTTTCCCCATTTCTTCATTCCTTTATTCTTCCATTCCAACCATTTGTAAGGATCCACCATTCTTTATTTATTTATTGAAGAGTGTTTCCAAGGATGGAGAACATGCGTAGTTTGGGGTGATGTTGGAACCAAAAATATCAGCTAAATACAAAAAGGCACGTGTGTGCAAGAATTGTTGAAAAAGGGTGTGCAGGTTGAAGGCGTGCAGGAAGGATCCTAGCAGTAGGTTGTAAAACATACCACATGCACATAAGGAAAAATAGGTTTTGTACTTAGCTATATTCAACATCCCAAGCACACGAGGAAAGCATGACCCTTGTGGATAAGGTGCCAACTTTGGCGGAAGTGGGATCAAAAGGGAATATTCCAAGCATGTGATGGAAGGTTCCAGGAGACATCATTGTAGAGGAGTGAAGATCTTTGATCTATGAAGGAATGCTCCCATGGAGGACCACTTCGACACTTAGTGATCGATCTGTAATGTCCGAAAGACATGGCGGTGGAAGTGCTAAGGTTATAAATACAACCACTCGGTAGAAGAAGAGAGATATAGATAGAGAGTTTGGAGAGTAGGGAGGAGAGAAAAAGAGAGTGAAGCCTTTTAGAAATATAATGGAGGATGTTATGGGTTAGGGATTAGGATATCTCTATGAGTAATGGCACAATTAGAGGGACAGTGCATTATTTTTGTTTTTGCAATATGGTGAGCATAATTTAGTTCTGATGCATGACTTAACTCTACATTGTTATATAAAGGTCTGTCATGACCTCAAGGGATTGTAATGTGGTTATTGAATCAGTTAATATGAATATAATGCTTTGTTATAAATCATCCTATGTTCGGGAGTATACTAATGCATTTTCTTTACTGTATGAACCATTTCCATATCTTTGCTTATTAATTCTCTTTCTAGATGCAATGAGATAACAACTTGTTCTAGGATCTTCGAATGTGGGATGGTTATTTTCTAATCATTTCCATTTGAATATATGTTATAAGATATTGCATTCTCATAAGACTCACTTAAAGGAGAGACTTGGTACTCGTGCTTACCTCGGGTGAGCACCCAATGCCCACTGGGTGATAAGATGACACGCATGGGATTAGACTATTGGTCTAAAGGTATAAAATATGACTACACTTAACAATGAAAAATGAAACAAGTTTTCCTGAAAGGTTGTGAATTATGAAATGGATTTGATGAAGGTAGGCTAGATTGATTGATTTTAATTTTTAGAGGGTCTTGGGGCCAAAAAAGGAAGCACATACTTGAAAAATGTGCAATTTTGGAAAGGAATGATGAAAATGATGATTTAATGAGGTTTATAGGCCAATCAAATCATGTTTTATATAAAAGGGGAGACAAGCTGCTGGAGATTTGAAAGAATCATCGGTGATTAGTCGATTGTCGAAAATTAGTGGGTGGAAAAAATGATATAAAATGTGATTTGGAGGCTCATTTTGTTCATTTGTGATTTAAGAGTCTAAGAGATTAAGAACCCCTAATTTCTAAGTTTTGTTTTATTTTGAGTGAGATGGAGGTAGATGGAGGTGTATAGAGGTGATGGAGGCCCATATGTGCCAAGGTAGGTAGTGTTTTTCAAATTTTTGTTATTTTGATTTTTGATTTTTCTAGAAATATGGAGTCTCCATAGAAATTGTTAGTGATTTATTCTGAAATTGCTAGTGATTTTATGGGTCACTAACAATTTTAATATGACCACTAGTGATTTTGATAGAGTTGGGAGATTCCAAAAAGTTTTTATTTTTAAAGTGTTGTTTTTATAGATAAAAGGGGTTGAAGAGACCCGTACCCTTTATAATTTGAAGAGGCTTGAAACCTTAAATAGAGACACTTGCTAACCAAAAATAACCATACAGATAGGGTTAGGAATATAGAAGTAAAAACCATCCAAGAAGGTGGAACCAACAAAAATTATATATAATACTAACATATAGACATACTTACAGAGACAAAGGAATTATGTCTCGAGTTAGATGACACAAAGATAAGAATCTATATGTCATTCCCTACTCTTCCAGAATCCCCAACCACAAACCACTACTCGATTTAAACCAAAAGAAATCATAAACATCAACAACCAAAACATTGAGCTCACACCACCGAGCTAGAAGCTGGATCAATAGGCTCTTTAATTGCAACCAGTGTCCTGGATACTTGAGACGTTCACAAACTCTTTTCTTATTCTTACAAAAGTTGACTAGTTTTTCAACGAAATCCAAAGATTCCCCATACATTTTCCCAGTTCTTAAAAATCCTTCCTTCAATCCATCCATCTCGAGAAGAAAAGGAATCCGACATTGCTACCCAAAAATATATGTTGGCTCTCCCACCTCGATTCAATATTGAATCGATTTTCTTGAGCCTAATCCAGGTGAGTCACCATGACAATATCATCCTTCTTGAAGGGATGGATTATGAGTAAGTGTTCCATGAAAGTAGCCACCACTTCATTGTTAACCCTATGACATCCATGCACTTCCAAATATTGGTCCCCAATAACCTTTCAAACCACTAATACTGCCTCCTCAGAATCAATATGAAAGATGGACTTCAATATTTTATCTCGAAATGGTAAAATGGAAATCCATTTCCCTACTACTACCAAAGAAAGAGTAAAGAGGTCAACTTGACACTATCCATTGAAAGTAAAGAAGGAAAGCACAAAATTTGAACATAATAAAAAATGATATGTAAAAAAATCCTTCCACCCCACTTCACTCATGTCAAGCCATCTACAAAAATCACAACCTCTCCTCAAGGTCATCATTTAAAATATTTGCAAGACCGGGCCATTCTGCATAATTATTGCTTCTTTTTCGTTTTTGATCTGCTCAATGCCCTTATTTGCTAGGAGATCAACACATTTATTGCATTCTCTATACACATGCTTGATACTCCAAGAAGTGACATGAGAGATCCGATTAATAATTCTCCTTATTCCTAAATCAAGTCTCGACGATTGAGATTTTTGTTAATAATAGCATTAATTATAACTTGGGAATCACCTTCTATTTGAAGGTTATTAATATTGAGGGAAATTGCCAATTCAATACCTAATTCGAGAGATTAAACTTCCGTCATATTACATGATCCATCCCCAATTTTAAAGAAGCAACCATAATTAACATACCTTCATCATTCCTGATAATACAACCAGCACCAGAGGCACCATGATTACCTCTAGCTGCTCCATCAAAATTTAACTTGAAAGAACTAGGACTAAGAGTAGACCATTTAGCTGATTTTCTTTTAGATAGGTAATCAAAATCTACTTTTAAAGTACCATCTCTTGGATTTGAAATACTTGGCCGAGTTCTTTTGAATTCCCTATCCCACTTTGAGAAAGTGGTGCCTCTTTTCTAGAAAGAAGACACATAATCTGATATATCCCATTCCAATCTACTTAATACTTCCTCCACAATGTGGTTTTATTATATGAAAATCCTTTTGCTTCTTTCCCACCACAGATCCTAGATGATAAGGATATGACTAATAATCCATATAGTAGAGATGACATCACAAGGAGTACCTTTGGGCCAAGCTAGAAAAACTTCCGGAAAATATCTCGGTTAAACCCAAGGAAGATTCAATTGATCACATAACCGGTTCCAAAACTTCTCAGGGAAAAGGAAATGGACTAGAAGGTGATCCTGTATTCTTCTTTAAAGAAGAAAAGAACACATCTAGAAGGGCCAAGCAACCCCAATTTTCTGCACCTAACTTGAGTGAGAATCTTCCCTTTAAAATCCATCCAAGATAAAAAAACCAGCTCTCGAAGGACAAAAATTGGCCCAAAAATCTAACTAAATATTATCTTCCACTTCTACATCGAGCATAAAATTTTTATATCCACATCCAAATGAATATTCATCTAACACAACAACTTTCTAAATGATCCCATCATCACCTAAAGATATGATCAAATTCCTGTTATCTAGCTCATTTCTGAACCTGGATTTCACCTCAACAGATATATTAAGATGCTCCAAGTCCTTCCAAATAAGGGGACAAGGAGTATGAATTGGAATTACTCCATAATAAATAACTTTGAGACCCCATTATACTGCTAATATTCTTTTCAATGCTTGCAATTCTAGGATCTCATTCAAAACAAGAAAGCCATTCCGGAGTCTTCCCAAAATCTGGATTTTTCACCATTTCCAATTTTCTAGGAGACTAAATTCAAAAACATATCTCTACAGCCACCATAAAATTCTAAATATGTGAGCCAAGGGGAGGATTAACCACTCAAAGAACTAAATTTGGTAGGGGAGCTCCTAAGTACTTATTTTCCACTGTCTTGCTCATAATACTATTATGATTAGAAAGCAGTTCCCAGGACTAGCTTAGCACCTAGGGCTAGGTTTTATTTACCTAGATTAATGATCCCTACCCCACCGAGATCCTTGGGCTTGGAAAGAGTGTCCCAACTAATGAGAGGAAATTTTGTCTTCTTCATTCCCTTGCCAAAGAAAATTTCTCGTTATTCTCAATAGATTTTCAAGAATACCCTTGGGGAACTTAAAAATGGAGAGCATATAAATGGGAGTTGCATTTAAGACAAATTTAATAAACAAAATCCTACCAACTATAGAAATCCATATGCCAAGATTATAATCTACCTTCAAAAGATGAAATATGATCCTTCCATAAAGAATCCCTCTTGACTCCTTTAAAGAGAGGAATTCCTAAATATTTCATACAAAACTTACCTTTCTAAAAATGAAAGATATTGATAATACGAGCCTCTAATATTGGGAAAAAAACTAAAAAAGAAAATGATAGATTTTGGTAGACTTATCTCCTAGCCAACAACAATAGAATAGGTATTAAGAGTGCATTTCAGCTTGATTTCTTCTTGAATGCTCACCTTAACGAATAAGAAAGTGTCATCAACAAATTGATGATGAGACACTAGATCAAACTCGTCAATGATTTTCAAACCCTGCAGACGACTTGAGCTTACTTTACTTTTGATAAATCTTCTTAAAGATTCAACAACCAAAATGTAGAGGAAAGAGGAGAGAGGGTCCCCTTGTCTAAGGCCCCTATTACCTTCAAAGAAGCCTTTTGCACAACCATTTATAAAAATAGAGAAGGAAGGACCAGCAATACAAATGAAGATCCACTTACAGAGAGGAGAGGAAAATCCAAACTTCTTTAGAACTTTTATTAGGAATATCCATTAATCTTATCATAGGCCTTACTAATATCCAACTTGATAAGCATACCTGGAGACCTATTATTGGATAAAGAGTGGATGAGCTCGTGAGAAAGAAAAATACCCTCATAAATAGATCTTCCTGGCATGAACCCAATTTTCTCTAGTGAAATAAGGGAGTCTAGAAGACATTTCAATATAAAAGAAATAGCTTTAGATATGATTTTACATGAAGAATTGCATAGTGATACTTGGCCTAAAATCTAATAAACAATCATGGCTATCCTTCTTAGGAAAAAGACAAATAAAAGTGCAATTAAGGGCTTTAAGAATAGATCTGGATTTTCTAGACTCTTCCACAACAACCCATACATCTCTCACCACTATATATAAAAATCTCTAGAAGAAGTCAATCCGAGAAACCATCGGGGCCCAAATATTTATTCTTTTCCATTGAGAAGACCACTTTTTCTACTTCTTCCATAAAGAAAGGACGAAGTAGCTTCTCATTTTCAATGTTGGAGATTACAGGTTGAATATAATCTAAGATAACATTCTTCTCAGCTTCGAAGGAATATTCTTCCCCACCCAAAAGGGAGGAGAAGAAATGAATCCCCTCCTCAACAATATCTTTCGATATATGACAGAATGACACCCTCAACAATCTTGAAATTGGAAATGAAATTGGAGATTCTTTTTCCATGAAAGAAGCATTAAAGAAATTTGTATTTCGATCTCCCTCTTTTAGCCAATTTTCTCTCCACTTTTACTTCCAGTAGATTTCTTTTCTCTGTATGGGAGCTCCCAAGTTCATCAAGAAGAAGTTTTTCCTTTATAAAATTTTCCTGACCCATCCCATGAGAGAAGATAAATATATTCAGATCTTGTAATTCTTTTTCCACTATGAGCTTTTCTTGAAAAATGTTCTTGAAATGAACCTCATTCCATTCAAGGAGCTTACCTTTTAGAAGCTTGAGTTTATGGGCTAGGATATACATTTTAGTTCCTTTGATGTCAAACTCATTCCACCAGGCTCTGATATTTTCTTCTAAGGAGGGATCTCTCAACCACATCAATTCAAATTTGAAAGGATATTTTTTTGGAGAAAAGTCGTGATTGGAAGATAGAGCCACCAAATAATGATCAGAACCAGACCAAGGAAATAGTTAGCATTCAAGGATAATATTTCTAAGAGCCCAAAGGGGGTAGTAAAGAACCAGTTCGACTCTTAGAGATGTTACCAAAGCATTTTCTTCTATTATTCCAAGTAAACCATCCTTTCTTAGGTTCAACATCCATCAAGAGAATAATTACGAAGGAAGGAGCATAAATCAATTTGGGACTGAGAATTTCTTCTAATACCTCCAATTTTATCCCTATCGGAGGAAGTGGAGTTGAATTCTCCACCAAGGAAAAATAAATTATCCTTCCTTGCTTGAAGTTCAATATAAAATCTAATTCAAAGATATCTCTTTCCGATTATACTATTAGGAGCATACACATTAAACAAGAACTCTTCCTGGTTATTTTTAGGACTTACCTTGCAAAGTTGCCAATTATGATTTTGAGAAATTAGCTCGACTTCCACGAGATTAGATTTCCAAAAGAAACCAAGACCCCCAGAAGCACCTTGAGAATCCATGAAACAACCCTTCCAACCTTTAAAAGAACCCCAACATTTCCCCAAATCCGCAATAGGCATTTTTGTTTCTTGAATCAAAACTAGACTAATTTCAAAGGATAAAATACAATGCTTGAGCAAGAATTGTCTACCGGGTGTTTAAACCCCTGACATTCCATGATAAAATATTCATTATTGAATCGGAAGGAATTTCACCTTCCCAGATTCAAATTTTTCGAAATTGATCATTCTTTTCTTGCCATTTTCAACTTCTTTTTGGGATAATTCCTACTTAGATTTCCTCCCTCTCTTACCACTTGAACCACAATTATCTTATTTTAGACCCTCTAACCCAACCACAATTTTAGTGATAGGGGGCTCAACCTCTAAATATTCGATATTGACTCCACCTTCTTCCATCTCTTTAGGGGACTCATCTAAACAATGAGATTCACCAATACGGTTTTGAGAAATCCAGTCATCCAATTCACGCATAGAGTTGGATTGCCTATGTTGCATGGGTGGTAGGGGAAACTAGATGGTTTTGAGATGTAGCTACGGGCTTGTGTGGAGGTGGAACCTTAGGAGGTTAGTGGTGGTGGTGAGGGTGAAGATGAGGAGGATATAGTGGTAGTATCGAGGGCCAAAAATCCTTATGGTTAGTTGAGTGGACCATACTAGAGGTTGAGAGAGATACGGTGATTGGTGAGTGAGACGGCCGGTGAGCCAAAAATCATTATTATGCGGGTTGATCTCACACATGTAACAATGGACAAAGATAGATATAGGTGGGACATATAGGCCTTACGAAAGGCCTTTTGAGTGACAGTCCATCAATTTCAAGAGATGAGCTACATGTTTCTAAGGCTTAGGCTAATAGATAGATGGGACCATATGGTAGTGTGGGTATGGTCAATTACTAAGTACTATGAGAGGAGCTAAGATGTTATGAGTATATAGTACTCGTTGATGCAAAATCACAAAGACACCCGGGCGCACATCAGGCTTCTAGGTTGATGTTCGTGCATCCAGTGTGATTGCACAACATGGAAACCTCTCTCAGCGTGGGACTTGTAAAGCGAGAGAGGAATCTCCAGAGAAGGCTGGTTCCTGCTCCTAAACTACCTGCCACAAGCTATTCCAGTGCAGGCAAGCTAATCTAATCCTAATCTAACCATGCCAAGGAGACAGAGAGAGAGAGAGAAAGGAAAAAACAGCAAAAGCCTACACTAAAACGGTGATACACCAGAGAAGGAGAATGTTGGACATCTATCAAAACTGCCATGGGACAAAGAGAGGTGAGCAATGGGAAGGATGGACAGATGCATCACAGGCCCAAGGATAGATTTCACACAGAAAATGTCCCAAAACTCCATGAACACAGCTCCAAACCTGCAATGAACATTCAAACATGCACAGATACCTGCAATGAAGAGAGGCAAGAAGAGGACAAGCAAAAATGAGGAAGGATGGACAGATGCATCACAAAACACGTTTTGTTGCTCCAGAAGTTTGCACAGAACATCATTCCATTAGTAAAAGGCAAAAATGCCATTACAGAGCAAGGGAGGAGGTTCGAACTCCATTTTCAACCCTAGAGAAGAAAAGAAGGGAGGGCCGAGCAGAAAGAATGAACAACCCCCTTTTAAAATGAGCCAAATCTGGCTTTTACATTGCATGGGTCGAGCCCAGGGGACAGAAACGTGGGAAAGCGTGTAAGCCCATTCCTCATTGAATACCAACGCATTAAAATGGCATAGGATACCTTACCAACCCATACCCTGCTATATTTGACCGATTTTGGAGGAGAATGCGACCCATTTGTATTAATTTGGCCGCTAAAATGTCACTTCTGTCCGTGCAGAAGAAGAATGCAACCCATTAGCATTAAAACGGGTTGTTGAAAAGTCACTTCTGGCCATTACCACACGTCAGAGCCGTTTCTTGATTTTCTCTCTTCAGACTACACCAAAACTCAAGATTGATCCTAGAATCATGTAGAGCATCTCAACAGCTTTCCGTTGATATAAAGAACGTGGAAATCCGAGCTCTGGATCAAAAGATATGGCGATCTGAAGATTTAGGGCACGGAACAGATCAAAACGAATTTTAAAATGTTTTCCCGCTCTTCGCCATCTGGACGACACGTGGCACGTGCTGATTGGACGAGCAATTCTCTCTCCTCCGTCTTTCGTGGGCTTTCCTTTTGAAATTTCTTGTGGGCCCCTTAAACTTGGACACGTGGCGCCATTTCATTGGTTCGGTTCAGCGCTCGATAACTCGTCCCTTTGACCTTTTGACTTTTCTCTTGTGAGGACATGTGGCACCTTCTGATTGGTCCTCGGCTGATTCGGCTCCTTCGCGTACTTCGCCTCCATTTGTCCCGGATGTCCCATTTGATTTGGGGCCCTTTGTGCTCATTTCGGCCGGTTCGGGCATTTCGCGTCCATTTGTCCCAGATGTCCCTTTTGACTTTGGACCCTCTGGACTCATTTCGGCCGATTCGGGCATTTCGCGTCCATTTGTCCCAGATGTCCCTTTTGACTTTGGACCCTCTGGACTCATTTCGGCCGATTCGGCCGGTTCGGGCATTTTTGTCCCAAATGTCCCGACTGCCCCTAGGACTAGGACTTGGTCATTTTTACGATTTTTTCCTGGATCAACCTACTTGCCTTCTGCAACCTCTTTTTGCATTTTCTCAGAGCTTGCTCTTTTCCTCTCAGACAGGGAACTTAGAAAATATTTGAGGGGACTCTAGCAACATGATTTTTGGCCCCAAATCAATCAATTTTCCTGGGACTTGAATATTCTGATGCATGTTATCAAAATTACCCAGGGGGGGTGAAATTTTGACAACAGTTTGGCGACTCAGCGGGGTCATCTGCCTGCTAGATGAATGATCAGTAGCCTGAAGCATCCATTGGGCATGGAGTCATGAGTTGCAACCTGCAACTGATCTGAACTTTGAAAACCTCCCTCTGAGCCACTTGGAAACCCATTGAACCTGGAGTGTCTTCACCAAGATGCCACTGAAATGAACTGTGCAAGAGCAAAACCAGCAACACCAAAACTATGTACAAAACTGAAAATCATACATGCCCCAAATGGAACATGCAGAGTGTGCACAAGCACTTCTTCTGCTGAAAGCAAACCTAACTACTCTACTTTAACTGGAAGCAAAGGCAAGCTAAACAAACCCTTAGAAACTGGTTGTGCAAAATAACTCCCTTTCTTCAAAATTGGCAGCCATGCAACTGATTTGGCACTGATCATGGCTGTTTGGATGGATGGAAAATCAACAAGAAGCTGGTCTTCTATCCAAATCATCAAGGTATCAACTGAAAATAAATCCAATACCTCTTTTAGTTGCTCTGCATTTGGATTGGAGAGGTATGGCAGCTGATCCTTGGTACTTTTTAGCTCATCCTCATGCTCAGAAGCAAGCATGACTGGTTGTGGCTTCTCCTTTGGCTCCAATGAAGCCAAATACCTGATTGGGCAAGGTATGATCCATTTGATATGCCCATTGCTGTGATTTTCAACTCCGAGAATGGAGTCTTCTTGTAGACCCTCTTGAATGGATGATGTGGAAGAAATGGTGAAATTCTTCTGTCCTTTCTCTTCCTCCGATGAAGAACATGGAAGATTTAAATCTTCCAATTTTGACTCCAAAGGGCTGCTATAGGATGCAGGCTGCTGCAAATGAAAGCTCTCCTTCATGGCAGCAGGCTCTGGTGTTTGGAATGTGGATGATGAAAGAGAGAAAGGTGAAAGCTCAACCGGCTCTTCTCCATCAAAACAGTCCTCCAAATCTGACAGGTAAACTGCCTCATTGTTGTCCCGTTGTTCGTTTTCAACTTCCTCCATGGTTTCCTCTTGATCTGCAACTTGACCACCATGGTTTCCTTCACTCTCCAATATTGAGTTTGAGAGATCAAACTCCTTTTCAGTACTAGAACTTGAGAGAGATGAAGTGGAAAGAAGAACTGAAGGTTCTCCTGTAGCCTGCTTTGTGCTCAAAGCCCTTGGATCTGCACTTTTCTCCTCCACAGCTAGAATGTGCTCCTCTTCTTTTGGATCTGGAGCAGCTTCTCCTTCCTCCAATGTTTGAAGACAATCTTGCTCTTGATTGAACTCCTCCTCCAGCATGAAGTTTGTCAAGTCAAACTCTTCAATTTGTTGCTCTAGAGGACAAGTTGGGACTGCAAGATCTTCTTCTCCAACAAAATCAGTCCTCACCACCATTTGTTCTCCAACCCTAGCCTCTTCTGTAGGCTTAACCATCAAGGGGATCTTTGTCATCCCAAATCTAAGAGCCCAACTCTTCAGATTTTGAATTTCTTCATCTTTGTTGGCACTCTCTTTTTGCTGTTGTTTTCCTTGACTGGCATTCTGATTTTCATCCTCCCAACATGGATTTGGGAATGCAAGAGGAGGGATGGGTTGAAACTCAACTGATTTGACATTTTTTTGTGGTGGTGGAGGAGGTGAAACCTCTTGTTTCTTTGGAGGAGGGGGTATTTCTATTAGCTCTTGTGGAGGGGATGACTGTTTGGAAGGGAAAAGGAAAGAAGAATCGAGATGGGGTGGAAGACTAGGGGATGGAGGGATGGATTCAACACATGGGACAGCAGATGGGGAGTTTAAATGAGATGGTGCTACTTGAGTAATGGAAAGAGAAAAACCAGATGATGGTGTAGAACTTACCCATTGACAAGGTTGTTCAACAACAAGTCTGTAGGCCTCTATCTCTGCTGTCCATTGTGCAAGTTGGGGCAGCATCTTTATCATGAAGTCCAGCTTCTCCTGAGGGCTGTAGTGCCTTGGAAAAGGTCCCACCCATGGACAGGGTGCTCCATAACCGATTCCAAAAGCTTTCATTTGTGCTTGAGCCCTGGACTGCACCATCCCCACCTCCATCTTTTGGATTTTCTCCAACAGACCAGCATCTTGGATCTGATGGTCTTCATTGTATGCATACTCTTGCTCTTGGGAAGCTTCATTGCCAAACTGAATTTGGCACTGCTGTTCATATGAGTATGCATGCTGATCTGGAGGATTTGTAAAACATGTTGGAAGTGGAAAATACTGCTGTTGTTGTAAATGTGAGTTCCATGATGGAAATGAAGTCATGGTTGCACAACTTCATGGAATGGAAAAGAATGAAAGGGATGGAAAGAAGGATGAATGAAAAATGGATGGAAATGAATGGAAAGGAAGGTCTGCAACTTCAGAGATGGTTGTTGACCAGATGGAGTCGCCAGATGTGTTTGCAAGTGCCTCCAAAGGCTGAAATCTTCACAGGAACACATCAACCTGCAAAAGATGAAGTGAAAGACCTCTAAGGTCCCACCGGGCGTGCCAAAACTGTTGATGCAAAATCACAGCACCCCTGGACGCACATCAGGCTTCTAGGTTGATGTTCAGGCATCCAGTGTGATTGCACAACATGGAAACCTCTCTCCAAGCGTGGGACTTGTAAAACTCGAGAGAGGAATCTCCAGAGAAGGCTGGTTCCTGCTCCTAAACTACCTGCCACAAGCTATTCCAGTGCAGGCAAGCTAATCTAATCCTAATCTAACCATGCCAAGGACAGAGAGAGAGAGAAAGGAAAAAAACAGCAAAAGCCTACACTAAAACGGTGATACACCGAGAGAGGAGAATGTTGGACATCTATCAAAACGCCATGTGACAAAGAGGGTGAGCAATGGGAAGGATGGACAGATGCATCACGAGGCCCAAGGATAGATTTCACCTGAGAAAATGTCCCAAAACTCCATGAACACGGCTCCAAACCTGCAATGAACATTCAAACATGCAAAGATACTGCAATGAAGAGAGGCAAGAAGAGGACAAGCAAAAATGAGGAAGGATGGACAGGATGCATCACAAAACACGTTTTGTTGCTCAGGAGTTTGCATGAGAACATCATTCCATTAGTAAAGGCAAAAACGCCATTACAGAGCAAGGGAGGAGGTTTGAACTCCATTTTCAACCCTAGAGAAGAAAAGAAGGGAGGGCCGAGCGAGAAAGAATGAACAACCCTTTTAAAATGAGCCAAATCGGCTTTTACATTGCATGGGTCGAGCCTGGGGACAAAAACGTGGGAAAGCGTGTAAGCCCATTCCTCATTGAATACCAACGCATTAAAATGGCATAGGATACCTTACCAACCCATACCCTGCTATATTTGACCAATTTTGGAGGATAATGCGACCCATTTGTATTAATTTGGCCGCTTAAAATGTCACTTCGTCCTGCAGTGCGAGGAAGAAGAATGCAACCCATTAGCATTAAAACGGGTGTTGAAAAGTCGCCCGCCATTACCACACGTCAGAGCTGTTTCTTGATTTTCTCTCTTCAGACTACACCAAAACTCGAGATTGATCCCAGAATCATGTAGAGCATCTCAACAGCTTTCCGTTGATATAAAGAACGTGGAAATCCGAGCTCTGGATCAAAAGATATGGCGATCTGAAGATTTAGGGCACGGAACAGATCAAAACGAATTTTAAAATGTTTTCCCGCTCTTCGCCATCTGGATGACACGTGGCACGTGCTGATTGGACGAGCAATTCTCTCTCCTCCATCTTTCGCGGCTTTCCTTTTGAAATTGCTTGTGGGCCCCTTAAACTTGGACACGTGGCGCCATTTCATTGGTTCGGTTCAGCGCTCGATAACTCGTCCCTTTGACCTTTTGACTTTTCTCTTGTGAGGACATGTGGCACCTTCTGATTGGTCCTCGGCTGATTCGGCTCCTTCGCGTACTTCGCCTCCATTTGTCCCGGATGTCCCATTTGATTTGGGGCCCTTTGTGCTCATTTCGGCCGGTTCGGGCATTTCGCGTCCATTTGTCCCAGATGTCCCTTTTGACTTTGGACCCTCTGGACTCATTTCGGCCGATTCGGGCATTTCGCGTCCATTTGTCCCGATGTCCCTTTTGACTTTGGACCCTCTGGACTCATTTCGCCGATTCGGCTGGTTCGGGCATTTTTGTCCCAAATGTCCCGACCGCCTAGGACTAGGACTTGGTCATTTTTACGATTTTTCTGGATCAACCTACTTGCCTTCTGCAACCTCTTTTTGCATTTTCTCGAGCTTGCTCTTTTCCTCTCGACAGCAGGGGAACTTAGAAAATATTTGAGGGACTCTAGAACATGATTTTAGGCCCCAAATCAATCAATTTTCCGGACTTGAATATTACGATGCATGTTATCAAAATTACCTGGGGGTGAAATTTTGACAACAAGTACATTAGAGGATTCCGGATGAGACTCGTTATACAATGTTTTCACCACGAAACAAGTGGCTACATTACGTAGTGCTATGAGCATGAATCAACCACCATGAGGTCCAGAGGGAGGAAAAGATAGAGGGCCATATAAAGACCCGGATGGGGCCTAGGGGAGTAATGCGGGGGGAGTAGTTGTTTGAAAAACATTTAGTTTACTCGGTAGTTATATATATATATATATTTTAATGTGTGAGGATCTTTTGGGGCCCTTACCGATGATGTATATATTTGACATATGAGGTTTTTTAGGCTCTTGATGATGTATAGACATTTTCGATATATATATATATCGAAAATGTCTATATATATATGATTTTTTGTTGAGTTATGTTTAGTATTTTACTTATGATCGTGATGGATGTAGATGTGATTGATGAGGATTTAATTAATGATTTATGTTATGATATGATGTGTTATGGAAACATTTGAAATGTATGATTATATATGCATGTGTTATAATATGATTTTTTAAGATGTTTTCGTGACAAGTGGTAATCTTATTGTATGATTTACACACTTATACAATGGATAAGGACTTATTGTAAAATGTTTGCTTCCTTAATGTTTTGGGCATATACAATGTATGATGGTAAACTAATTTAGGTGTATAATACTATACATACAAACTTATACTATATGTTAATGTATGCCTCATGATGGTTAGTCATACTAGAATCATATATAAATATGAGATAGTTGGATATTATCCTTTTGCGACATGGGAAAGGTTTTATGTGTCTCAAGAACAAAGAAATGGGTTCTTCCTGATAGTTTCCATGGTTTTCCCTAGCTTTATTGTATTTTGCACAAGTTGATCGATGCAAGAAGCTTACATTTTGGGAAATATGATCAATGTGGGAAGCTTTCCTGGGATGGTTTCTTTTTATTTTTGTATGAGGGACGATCAATGCAGGAAGCATCTTTTTGATATGAGGAGCAATCAATACGAGAAGTATTTATTGTGTATTTTGATTGGGTAGTCACCCTTTGAGGGAGTGTTCTACTATTTTATTGATTTTTGATTTCATGGCAGTCATCATTTGAGGGAGTGGTCAATAAATTTATTTTGCATGTTTACTTTTTGATAGTTGTCCTTCGAGGGATCACCATATTTTTATTGTACCCATCTAATAAGTATGTTAAATTTGAGCTAAGGGAAACTCTAGGTAACCACATATGAGGGGATAAGTAGATATATAGGTACACACATATCATTTTCATATCATGAAATAGGATAAGATAGGGGATGGTGTGAATAATAATTACGGGGTTCTGTACACACCTAAATTTGCACATGCTACATTGTCAAAAACTGCTTAAAGTACCCAATGATGATTCATGTATTTTCCAAAGGTGTTTGAGCTCCTTAACCTATTTGCAACTTATATTTATAGCCTAGTTTACCTTACTTAGCCATTTCTTGCTTTTCTACAGCTTCCCACATCATTTCGCCTTAGTTTTGGCCTTTAGTTACAAAATCGCCACCTTGCCTAGGTGGCGGTCCTATAACTACCACCCGCAGAGGGAGGCGGTCCCGTAACCACTATCGAGGGAGGGTGGAGGTTCTACAACCGCCACCCTATGCATGGCATCGGTCATGTGTGAATTTTTAGAACTCTTCATGCATGAATTAGACGTGTGTTGCTTCACTTTAGTTCACTTCTAGAACACGTTTCTCAATCATTTTAGCTGATTTTAAGCTTGATTGACTTGTGGCAATCTCCTCTTTCACTTATGATTTGTAATTGACTGTTTAACTACCCCTTCATGTGTTGATGTGGCACCCCATGGCTATCAAGTGTGATAGTGCACAACCCAAACAACCTTCTATAAAACCATCGCTTCTTCTGAAGAAAATGGCCAAAGAATTTTGTCGTGTATTGCTATGTTATGCTACTACAATCCTACTAGAGATTACACAATCAAGCTCTATTCACTTGCATTGTTCTTCCTCTGCTTGCATTTCCACCAGATTTCCCAATAAGCCATTACTTGCTCCAACACCTTCTTCTAGCTTCCTATGCATTCCCAGCTCCCTCGAATCACGTGAAACCGAGGTTGGAAAATAATAACGAGGGACACAAAATCACACCACAACTAGATTTCCACAACACTTTGTAATTACTAGGTTGGGGTTGTAATTGGGTTTCATCATTTCTTTAATTATTTGTTTGTGAAATCTATATGCACATTATTTACTACAGTAGAAAAGGCATTTCCATTTTCATTGTTGCAATCATTGAATAGTTACAATAGATCATTTCCTTCAACAAAGATTTCTTAGGATAGATAGATTCCTTTTCCTATCTCTGTATATTTACAAAGAGGTGATTCTGGAAGAAAGCTTCTATGTTAATTTAGAAATCAATCAAGTATAATTTCGTTTAGAAGATCCTCCATAAAATATTTCTTTACTTTTCTCGGGAAGTTGTGGGGTAAGAAAAACTTCTCGGGAAGCTATGATTTCTTCCCATGCCAGGATTTAATTCATGTTCATTTTGTAGAGAAGCTTTAATTATTTAGAATAGATTATATTTCTTATGCACAGATAAACAACTACATCTGGTTGTTTGTTTTTTTAGGATTTATTAATTAAATTAGAAGCTTTTATTTCTTCATTTAATTTAGAAAGTTCTAAAAAAGCACAAAAATATTTATTTTAATTAGATTAGTTGCTTTGTATTGTTTCATTTCCTTTATATTACAAAATACAAAAACATAGTGTAGTCTTTGTTTATTTAGATTAGATTGTTATTTGATTTGATTAGATTAAAACCACACAAATGCACACATGACCATCACTGAACCACAATGAAAAGAGTTTATGGTTTTGATCCTAGGGTTCCACAACCGAACGAACTCAAGACCAAATAAACTTAGATAGCGAATTACATGCACAAGTGTATATATCATCCCCACACATACTAGAAGTTTTTAGACAACTAAATGTCTTGAACCAAGACACTTATAAATATTTCTCATTCTAGACTAAACCAATTAACCTCCCATAGAGCTAATGGAACCATGGCCCTCTCTCATTTATCCCATGACCATGTCTGGAAATAATTATGAGGCACCCATTGGTTTTCCATGTATCCCACAACAGCTAGGGAGGATTTCCATGGAGCTTGATATTCATTGGAGTCTTTGTGTGGATATATTTTATCATCCATCCATTAGAACCATTTAGGTTAGAAGGGCCTTTCTTTCCCTTGACAAGAAAATCCTGATATTGCATGTCAAGGACATTATTTTTCCTTGATAACTTGTTCATCCCATTTCCACGCATTTTCGTTCACATATCACATTTTGATACTAATAGCCATCCATACTTTCCACATCAGCCATCCTGACATGACCTTGGGAGGTTAAGTGCAATTGAAGGTCACGTGTAAATTTTAATTCGTATAAATTGGTGAAATCAATGTGAAGAGTTGGTATCCTTTCATTTCTATTTATTTCTTCCATCTTACCCCTCTCCTATTATTATGTGGGTATTCATATACCCCCTAATATATCGGGACAATATGGATACAAATTACCTATTTTGGGTCTTGAGGCATAATACTACCAAACGGTAGACTACAGGTCACCCTCACTACCTAGGTGGGCAGAAAACTACTTAAATAATCTCCCTGTGCCTCAAAATCCTCATCCTTAAGGGACCAACAATGGATCCTTGGTCAAGATCAAGGAGATTGATCAACTTACACATACACCATAACCTGAACTCTCAAATTATAATAATATGACATTCACCAGAGTCAGGCTCCTCTCCTCAAGTTTTGTTCAAACTGCAAATCAATATGCAGTATGATTCACTCCCATTACTAGATGAGGAGTACCTAACACATTATGCTTGAAGTGAACAACACTTCAAAAATATGGACCAATATCTAGATAGGATGCAAGGATATGTTGATGTCTTACTTCAAAATAACACCTCTACCCCTCCCACAATAGAAAACATTCCTAATGAGGGGTGGCCAAACAACAAATAGTTCATAGTAGGATATCACACTCCTTTATAACCTAACAAGGTTCAATAATGCATGCTAAAAAATAATACCATACCATCATTAGGTGAGGTCATCTTGACATTGGTGGATAGGGTTAGAGAATTGGAAATTTCCCAGGCTACTCATGTCTCATCTTCTACTGAGAAAGGAAGGATTCTCCATCATCCAAAAACTTTGGCCAAATACCTACTGCACCAAATCCTCCTCTAGTTTACACGGGTTTCCAAGCCCCGTATATCTCCTCATAGATTCAAGCAACTTAGATATGTCCCCCACACCTTGTATGGATACCCTCAACATGCACTAGTCAAAAGTGTGTTCTCAAACACCATTCCAACTCGGTAATAAAATGTTACCTAGTTTTGTGCCTCCCACTTTATACCAAAGTAACATTCCCCTGTATCTACACATATATTCCAAATCACCACAAGGGGACATGTTCTCTTTTCCTAGCTTATATGATTAGTCACGAGGATTCCTTTTTCCTCTAAAAATGTTTACTGTGTGCCATATTAGCCACCTATGCCTACTCCACCTCCCCATCAGGGGTCATCTATGGCAAATTCCTATGTGTCGAGAACATTTGTTGAATATATTAAGGAACATTTGGACTTCACTATATGAAGCATAATTATTCGTTGACCACTCCTTGACATGCCAAAGTTTAAAGGGGAGGGAGATCCAAATGCACATATCAAGGCATATATAACTGCCATTCGAGAGCTTCTCCCATGGGATATAGTTATAGCAAATATCTTCCCTAAGAATCTTAAAGGAATCAATCTCGATTGGTATTATAGGATACCTGAAGCCTTAATACATTCCTTTAAATAACTCATGTCTGAATTCATCAAATATTTTGACATGAAAAATTTACTAAGGATATGAATAAGGGAATTTCTACATATAAAAGAAGATCACAATGAATCTATCAAAAAATTTGTCCGAGAGGTGTTGAAAGGTCCTATACTCTTTGGAAAGTACTCCCAACATGGATCAGACAAAGATTTACAATCTATTCCTTCACTCTCTTAACTCGGGAAATAAAGGAAGAACCCTAGAATTTACCCCTAAGGAGTTACAAAGAGGTGTTGGAGGGTGCTCTCTATATTGATCAAGTGGTAATAGACAATGGTCGAAGACCTACATTTAAAATGGTAGATTGATCTCTCCCAATTAAGGTAATTCAAGTTACCCAATAAAACAAACAAAAATCAAGGACCTAAGGTCCTCAATGAAAACCATGGTGTTACAACCGGTGGTGTTATAGACCAAACAAAAAATTTAGATGTTGTTAACACCTCAAACATAAATAATGTCAATAGCAACATGAACGGTAACAATCATATGAGTAAAAATTTTCTCCTATGATCAATGCAAAGTGGATTTCAATCATCCTCCACCCCAAAAACAACAACAAGTTCAAGCTCAAGGCCCTAACTAGTACCCAAATGGGTACCAAAACCAATATCAAAATCAAGGGCAACAACCTCCAAACTTTAATTACAATAACCAATAGTTGAATAATAGTCAAAAATTTGGACCAGTAGCAAAAGCAAACCAAAGACCTCGAGATTATGATCCTGACCTGTATTGTGGCTTCCATAGGGTCCGAGGGCATGATGCTAGAACATTCCATGATTGTAATAAATTCATTCAAAGTGTTTACTAGAAGATTGAAGATAAATATTTGTTGAGATGTTTTTGGTGAATCCTACGGTGCCAACTCAGAACACTAGCATGGGGCCTGTATCCCCTCAAAACACACTACTCAAGATATTTAATGATCCCCTTACAACACATCATAATAACTATAATTTGGACCCCAATGGCACAAATAAGGGTAATCTAGTGGGAAACAATGATCATGAAGCTTTGACTTTGTCAAACCCATTGGTGGCACCTCTGTTGGGTAGTCTCCAATAAACTTAGATTATGGGTTTAGTAGCAATAGAAACCAAACCCCATAAACACCACTTTGATAACTTGAGACTAATCTTTACAACCCATTCCTATTTACCCATCTATGTTAGATGATGTTCTAACACTTCCAAAGCTGGTGGGGGATTATGGCTTGATCACTGATTTAACAAAGACCTTTTCTCACATCTCCTTATATTTTTGAAGAACTCCTTGAACATAGAGATGATTTATTAGAATCATTGGGTCTTGGGAATTTGATTAATGTCACACCTCCTCCGGAGGTGCATATAAATCATATAGATTTTGACGTACATCCTCCTGGGCATCCCAAAAGAGATACCGGTTTATATTTGCCATCATAAAAATTCCCAAAGATGCTAAGTTGGCATGTAGAGGTGATCCGACTCTGTATCAAAAATTTTGGATCTACAAAAATTACTTAAAGTGCATAATTATTGATGACGGGGCAGTAATCAACATTTCCTTTTCATTTCTCTAGAAGTTAGGCTATAGAGAAAGCAATTTCTCTTCAACAAGAAACACGCTAAGAGGGTATGATAGCCTCAAGGAAACATCGATTGGGACCATAGTGCTACCAGTTACCCTAGGGACCAAGATGGTTCTTACAAAGTTTTATATTATAGACTGGGAAACCAACTATAATATGATTCTCAACCGTCCTTAGATACATCACATGAAGGTGATTCCTTCCACATTATTTTAGGAAGTCAAATTCCTACATTTAGGGAAAGTCTTTATTGCATAGGGTGACTTGAAGCCCTTTGACATTCACCTGATAGTCTAAAGAAGAAACTTGGGGTGAATTATGAATTTGAACTCCCCATAAACCAATTAAACCTAGGGAAAGGATGTTATGATGTATATGTATTGATGGAGATGCCGACATGTGGCATACATCCCTTATCTTATTATATCATTCATTTATGATTTATTATGCTTAGGAGGTCGGCATCAGTATTGGCCATAGGTTAGAATGGTATATATAAGGGTTAGAAGGTTGTAGTTAATCATCATATTGAGTATTGGAGTGTTATTGTATGGTTTGGAGGTTACCCCCTCGAAGTGGTATTGGAGGTTACCCCCTCGAAGTGGAAAAGCTATTATATGAGCATATTGTCATCATTTATCTATATTTTGGTGTTCTCTCATGTTATTTTTCTATATATGTTCTGATTCATACAAGTAATATCCTTACAAGTGGTATCAGAGTAGTGATTTTGGCCAAAATTAGGTAAAAACCCTAATTTTTTGTTTCAAATATATCTTGAATAGGGTATCAAATCTTTTCCCAATTTTTTCATCATAATTTGGAAACACTCTAAGTCAGAATATCTGAAAATTTTAGCTCCATTGGATCTGTTTTGCGGATGTTATTGGTGTTTTAGGTTTTTTCATAAATTCACTTTTCAAGAAGCAAATTGTGGTATTTTTTAGCAAAATTTATATTTTCGGAAAGCTCTTGAAATTTCAGTTAGGGTTTGTTCTTTGTGTTTTTATCCATCTGCAGAAATATTTTCATAATTCCTAAACCCTAATCATGATCACGAGGATAACAATTTTTATGGAAATGGTGAGATGGATGCTAAAGAATGGTGGATAAAATTTAAGAATATATATTTCTCATATTTCATGACAAGGAATAGGTTTTCACATTATCTTGGTGGTCCTGCATGGATTTGGTTTTCTGAGTTAAAAATGACAGGAAGGATTGGTCTTGGGAGGAAATGGAACAACTTTTTATGGATAGATGGGACCACAAAGAGGAAGAAGAGTCAAAGGAAGATGATGGGGAAGAATATATTAAAGAATCAAGAGAGAAAGAAGATGAAGAGGAAGGTGAAGAAGATTCAAGGGAAGATGATGGTGCAGCATATATTGAAGAATCAAACGCAGAAGAAGTTGAAGAAGACTATGAAGAAGAGGAAGAAAAACAAGATATTGATGTAGAAGATGATATTATAGCTCCCAAGAAGGAAGATACCATATTTCAATTTCATGGATGCATTCAAAGGAATAATATAATTGTTTCCATAAACCCTAACAAAAAGTATAACTTCATCAACAAGGATATGTATCAACATCTACATATTCAAGAAAGTAATATCAAAGAAGCTCAAGTGAATGGTAAGAAAATTGAAGTTTTGAAGATTTAAAACTTACTATGGACAAATATACTTTACATTCAGATTTTTTTGCCTTATATATAGATGGTTTGGATTTTGTTCTTGGGTATTCTTGGTTAGAGACATTGGGGACAATTAATATTAATATGAAAAATAAGTTTATGAAGATTTGGTACAAAAAAAGGTCACTTTACAGGATATCGGGCTTAATGGAAATCAAACAAAAGTCAATATAGACCATGAGGATGATTTAGAATATGGAGAAGAAGGGAATAAGGATGATTCAAAAGAGGAACATGAAGAAAAAGAAGGAAATGATGATTCATCTACTCAAGAGAAAAAGAAAATATCAAATGCAAAGGTGGAAGAAGAAAAGAAAGTTTAGAAACAGGTTGATAAGGTTGAGGATACTACAATTGTAGCATATGGAAATCCACATCAACATGAGAGAAAAAAATCATGGAGATATCCCGGGAACATCATATTTCTAACCAATATAGATATATAGGTAATTGGAGGAATAATCACTTTATTTATATAGGGGATCAATGGAACAACAATTATGAAGCATGGAATCCTTATTATGGTTATACATGGAATCCTTATTATGGTTATGCATTGAATCCTTATGTTGGTTATGCATGGAATCCAAGGATGATAAACTATGGTCATGAATGGAATTAGAGTAGTACAACAAAATATGGATATTAGTTCAGATATGTATCATCTACCAGGATCACATATGGATGGATGATCGATCATGGTGCAAAGTGTGTAAAAATTTACAACACACTCATTACATGGTTTCTTCTTATGTTTCGGGACGAAACATGTGTCAGGAGGGAAGGAATGCTATGCACCTAGGGAAAGGATGTTATGATGTATATGTATTGATGGAGATGCCGACATGTGGCACACATCCCCTTATCTTATTATATCATTAATTTATGATTTATTATGCTTAGGAGGTCGGCCTCAATATTGGCCATAGGTTAGAATGGTATATATAGGGGTTAGAAGGTTGTATTTAATCATCATATTGAGTATTGGAGTGTTATTGTATGGTTTGGAGGTTACCCCCTCGAAGTGGTATTGGAGGTTGCCCCCTCAAAGTAACAAGGCTATTATATGAGCATATTGTCATCATTTATCTATATTTTGGTGTTCTCTCATGTTATTCTGCTGTATATGTTCTAATTTTATACAAGTAATATCCTTACACCCATCAAAAAAAAATCTAGACCTATGAAACCAAAGGTGACACTAATGGTTAAAGAGGAAATTATAAAACTCCTACAGGTGGGGTTCATTAAACTTGTCGAATACTCAATGTGGGTATCTAACATCGTCCTTGTTCTTAAAAAGAATGGAAAACTTTGAATCTGCATTGACTTATGAGATATAAACAAAGCATGTCCCAAAGATGATTTCTCAAAACCATGCATCGATGTTATCATTGAAATAACAAGTAGTTATGAGTTATTGTCACTTATGGATGGATTTTCTGGGTACAATAAAATTAGGATATGCAAGGAAGATCAATCAAAGATGAAATTTATCATGCCTTTGAGAACTTATTGCTATGTAGTCATGCCATTCGGTCTCAAGAATGTTGGTGCCACTTACCAATGAGCCATGAATTATGTATTCCATGATCTTATTAACAATATTATGGAATTGTATGTTAACAATCTTCTAGCTAAGGCCAAGAAGTGATGTGATCACCCCGAGGTGTTTTATATCATCCTCTCTCACCTCATCGAATATGACGTCACATTGAATCTAGAAAAATGTGTATTTGGTGTGATGGGAGGAAATTTATTGGGTTACATCATCTCTTCACAAGGGATTGATGTTGATCCGAAAAAATCAGAGCAGTTCTATAAATGATCCCACCATCAGATGATTTAGGAATTTGGTCCTTTCTCAGAAAGCTCAGTGCAATCCGTAGGTTTATTCCTAATTTAACCTTTGTTATTCATCTGATAAATAATTTGTTAAAGAAGGATTGCTGTAACATCTAGATGGATGAGTGTCATGAGGCATTTGAATCAGTCAAACAATTCCTTTTGTCACCTCCCACACTCATGCCTCCAAAATCAGATCACCCTCTCATTCTATATTCACGGGCTATAGACATCTCATTAGCGTGCATGCAAACACAAGAAGACGATGACAAGCATTAGCACACAATTTTTTTCATCAGTCATACGTTGCTTGGAATACAAGATGTGCTATACATAGGTAGAAAAGGAATGCCTCGCTATAATATTTCTAACAAAATGGTTAAGGAATTACATACTTAACCAAGAAACATGAGTTATTGTTAAAATAGATTGTCTTCAGACATTCCTAACACAAGGTTATTTGTCCAAGAAAGTTGGATGCTTCATAACCTTAATGGGAGAATTCAAATTAACTTACATCAACCAAAATTTTGTCAAAGGAAAAATAATTTCCGATTGGTTAATAGATAACCCATTAGATGGTGGAGAGTTAGTAGACTTGAGTTTCCCCAACGAGTGTATATACTACATAGAAATCAAACCTCCCATTGTTGTGTGTCCATGGTATTCAGATATTATCAATTTTATTATGGACCACCTTGAGGGAGAAAATTCGTAGTAGAGAATATGGTTATGCATCATAGCCTGACAAGTACGTAGTTATAGAATAAGTGCTCTATCTCAGAGCTTTAGATGAAATGTTTCTAAGGTGAGTCGATGGGGAAGAATTTGAAAATATCCTCTATGGAGCCCACAACGGGGTCTGTGGAGGTCACATTGGATGACATGCAGCCATTAGAAAGATATACCGATGGGCTATTTTTGGCCCACCTTAGAACATGAAATAGTAAAGTACGTACACAAGTTCCATAAGTGCTAGGAATTCTCTCACGAGATTCACATTCCTATCCCAAGATCTATAACCAATTGTAACACCTTAGCCCTTTTCCATGTGGGGCTTATATTTGATAGGAAATTATCTCCCTCATCAATAGATGACCAAAATTTAATAATAACAGACACAAAGTATTTCACGAAGTGGGTTGAGGCTATGCCTCTTACCACCATTCTAGGGTTTGTAATTACAAAGTTCATTTTGAACCGATCATCTCAGTATGTACGAGGTCCCACAAGTCATTATCTCTGATAATGGCACATTATTTAAAAATGAATAGGTGTGTGAGTTGTGTGAAAATTCAAGATAAATCATCACACAACCTCTCTATACTACCCTCAAGCCAATGGAAAGGATGAGGCAAATACAAAGATGTTGAAATCCATCCTCCTAAAACTATTAAGGAGAAAAAATGTGATTGGAATTTAAATTTATTTCCATCCTCATGGGCCTATAGAATGTCAGTAAGAACACCAATGGGGAAACCCCATATTCCTTAGTATTTAGTTCAGAAGTGGTCTTATCGCTTGAAGTTGAGATACCTAGTCTTCGGATATCATTACAAGGAATCTTAGGAGAAGAAGGATATCGTGAGGCATGACTCGTTGAGATAAAAATGGATGTGATATATTCATTGGAGATCTAGTATTGAGACTTGACAGCTGGATAGATAAGAAAATTGGTGAAGGAAGGAAATTTAGGCCCAAGTGGTTGGGCCCATATCGAGTCATGGAGGACTACAAGAATGGGGCATATTGCCTGTGTACTCTAGAGGGTGAAGAATTTGGCAATTCACAATTCTCTTCACTTAAAACATTACTACGCATGATCCATATGCATTTCCACATGTACACTATTGCATCCGCATTACATTTTCATCTGCTAGATCATTTTGTAAATTTGTAATCAAGGAACTTATCTTTCAAGCAAATTTCAAAAACTTATGAAAATATTGGCAAAACATTCAATCACATTTCTTCAAATATCCACAATATTATCATCAACATTTCTTATCATTTCATCAATTCAACAAGATAAGACAAAATTTTGACACTAATCCTACCAAGGCATGCATACTTGGTTCTACTTGTAGTTTTCTTCCAGCATAGGTGTCTTTTCCCATAGTCTATTCTAGAAGCTTCTTGGTGTCATATCTTTCCCAGAAAAACCTCTTTGGTAGAAAAAGCATTCTAAACATTTTTACCTGGAGTTCTTGTTCACCTATCTTAGCCTTCAATGTTGAGCCCTCACATCTTATTGGTTACGTGGGGTTAAGGCTAGAGGCAAGATCTCCCTCCTAAAATCACAAATCAAAGTTTACAAATTATATATATATATATTTCTCAAGTCAAAATCAATACAAAATTTTCATTTACACACTTCCTTTCCTCACCAACCTTCGGTGTTGAGCCCATGCCTCTTACTAGTGGTGTGAGATTGGGAAAGGAGGGAAGTGCCCTTACTCACCTATGCCTTTTCCTTGGTGATGAGCCCATGCTTCCTACTGGTAGTATGGGGAAAGGTGTAGAGGGTCTCTACAAATAAATTAGTAAGTTAAAAGAAATCTCATTCAATAAAAAGTTATTTAAAATTATAAATACCAAGAAGAATGAATTATATGCGTATGTTCCACAAGAGTTAAAACCTTTAAACCATATTTTTCAATCAGGAGGCCATCTACGGGTCTAAGTCTAGATAAAATTGCAAGCAAATCACATTCTAGATTGTGTAGTAAATTGTGTGTAGAGTTAGGTTGTAGGTTTCTAATTGGATTTCTGTCAAAATATTGTCTTTCTCTCATCACTTCCATTCATCAAAATCATACAACTCATGTCCCTTCTGGATCTCGGTGTTGAGCCCTCACATCTCACTAGTTGTGTGGGGTTAGAAGTGGAGTGGTTTCATTTGCTTATCATATCGCATTCATCACATTTTGCCAACAAAACTAGAAGTACTATTTCTTGAAAAACCAAAGTTTTGACATTACATTGTGTTTACATTAGCATCATATAAAACAAAACAAAAAAAAAAAATCATTCTATTAGCATATCATCATCCATTGCATGCATTTTGAAAAGCATATAAAATTGGAAATTATAAACATTTAAGAGTACATATGTGAAGTAAACCATAAATGAAGTCAACTATGGTAAAAAGAGATATAGGTATATATCATAATAAGTGAAGTTTGTATATAATTCCATCACACACTAAGTGTGGTAAAAATTCTCACAATGAGCATGAAAATCCAAAAACATAATATATATGCTGTTAGAGCTCAAATGTGCACCCGCATCCGAGGTATAGACAACTCAGGATTTGAGACAATATGGGACTATCTCTAAGTTGTGGGAATTGAACCGAGACTGACCTCTGGAGAATGTGGGTTACTCTACCTACCTTTAATGCTAAAATACTCCTAGGAAGTGAAATGAAACTAACTATTAATGCCAAGTGACCTGGGAAACAAAGAGTGTATGCAATGAAATCTTAGACTATGGAGGTGATAACACCAAATGAAGGGTTGGAGAGATTCCTAGTGAGTGAAAATGGAAGCAAAATGAAGCAAGGAAGGGTAGATAGATATGCCACAATCCAAAACCACATTTAGATTCCCATCTTCATGGAGCACAATAGATCTAGATCTTGTAAAAGAACAAGGTATGCATAATACATCTACAAATGTAATAGAAGGCAAGAAAAATAAATCAACTCAAGCTAGGGTAGAAATAGCCACAAAACATAAAATTTATTGCTAAAAAGAATGCACAATCCATTATAAAGTAGATACAAGGAAATAAATCTTTGATAAATGGCTAGTTTTGAGGCCTAGAACTCATAAAAAGTTTATGGAATAAATTTGACAGAGTTCCTCTACAATTCTTAGAAAATCCCCCAAAAATGAGGGGGTCAATTACATTATATAGGAAATTTTTCCACCTACCACGCATTAAATTCTTGACAGGTAGTTCAACAACCTCAACTACCACCATTAATGTGCTACTCGTGGGTGCTATTTCCCGATATCCCATCTAACCTATGGGCCAACTATCATATCTAGGTTGGTCGACCATCTATCCATTGAGCCATACAAATTGAGTAGGTTTCCCAACCTCATCGCCATCTAACCTAGAATGGTTGGACAATTGTCTAACTTTAAGGCCGTATAACTCAAGAAATCACCAACCAGATGATTGTTGATTTTCCATCGTGGGCTGTCCAACTCGCCACTTGGATGACTATCTAACCTTCTTCAAGACAATCTATCAATGAACCACATGTCCAACCAAATGATCCATCCAACCAAACTTCCTCCTTTGTTCCATACACCATCCAACTAGGTTGGATGACCATCTATTTGTCTTTGCCATATGCCGACCAATGGGCCAACCAACTGCGAACGACTAACTTGGTGCCCCAAAAAACCATGCATCTAATCATGTTCCATCCAACCCAAGGGGCTAGATGCTGTCCATCTTGTCTATATGTCACATTGCCACAAAAGTTATCCAACCAACCACGCCGACCAACCCAACCATCTATCTCAACCGACCAACCTACCTTCGTACCAAGGGTTGGACGCTTTCCAACCTGTCACCCATTGTCAACAACCAACTATCCAACCCATCGACATACCTATAACCTATCCATCCTCTTCATACATCTACCACGCTACCACAAACCACCGACCAACCTAATCGACTAACCTAGCTAAAGCTGTCTCAAGCTAACCAACCCGACCGACCAATCTTGCCGAGCATTTTCCATAGCTTGCCACTCACCATGAGTTAAGACCAAGTTGGCCGAGCCAAAGCACCAACTATCTTTCTCTTTTGATATTTAGATGTAAAATTTATTAGCTACCGAATGTCATAATACCGTACTTCAAATTTTGAATAGGTTATCTAAATTTGCAGGGCTACAAATTTGGGATAACAGTTTGGTGACTTCTAGGGGACATCTACCTATTAGATGGAGAGACCAAATTCCTATAAGAATCCATTGGTCATGGAGTCAGTATACACATGAATTGTTTTGTTATTAAAAACTCTCCCTGAATTAATTTAAAGTACCGCATGGGTTAGTACTAATTTGGAGCTGCCATAAACCTTTCACCGAAACAAAAAGTGCAAGAGTGATAAAGGAACAAATATGTACAAACATGAAAGATGATACATGTCCCAAATGGAACATGAAGAGTGTGCATTAGCATTTATCTAAAAGAAAACTTATACTACTAACAAAACAATGTGCTTGTATGCATCCGGAGGACTTGAAAACTAAAATATTACGTACAATGATGCAACATGTTGTCTTAATGAGAATGCTTAAGATAAATCCCACTTGAGATTGGTAGTGCATAACCATCAAGATCAGTAAGCTCAAAAGAATTTACTTCCTTACAAGTTGTAATGGTATATGGAGCACTCCAAATTACATCAAACATGGAGTGCCTTCCTGGTTTTCCCGATCAACATCCCACATCAAGACCAAATCACTAACCTTGAAACTCCAAAATATGGCCTTTTTATCAAACCATTTCTTAGTGGATTCTTGATGCTGCTCTAATCTAATCATTTGATAATTCCTTAGTTCTTCAAGTTCTACTAACTCTATAATTCTATTTTCTCTCTGATTCACCCTTAGAATTCAAGTTTGTCAAGCCAATTCAAGTGAAAGCAATTCCAATAACAAAGGTAGCCTTGCTTCTTTTCCATAAACCAGTTTGTATGGTGAAGTACCAATTGCCTTTTTCATGGTGATCCTGTCAGCCCAAAGAGAATTCCTCACCTTTGTGTGCCATTTCCTCTGATTGACATCCATTGTCCTTTTCATAATCCTAATCAGGTTCTTGTTAGTAGATTCCACCAAACCATTACCTTGCGGGTAATAATTGGAAGAATTTTTCAAATAAATACCAATCCTTAGACCCCAATCAGAAATTTTTGATCCTAGAAAAGCCTTTGCATTATCAAAAATTATGGTTTGTGGGACACCAAACCTTATGAAAATATCCTTAAGGAAATAAAAAAGGATCGATTCAGTTGCTTCCTTCAATGATACAACCTCGGTCCACCTTGTAAAATAATATGTAGCTATTAGGACCCATTTATGGCTGAAATTTAATAGAGAATTGATCATGCTAATAAAATCTAAATCCCACTGAGAAAAATGTTGATCTTCTTGAATTGGATGTAATGGAAAAGCTGTCAATCTTTCTTTGCCGATGAAGAAAGCACAATCCTTACATTTTATGACCCATTTGTGACAATCAAAAACAATGTGGGATAGAAATATCCTTCTCTTAGGACCTTCATTGCTATGGATTTGGCTGAAAAATTACCACCAGATGAGCCACCATGAAATTCTATCAATATTTTATCCACTTTATCTCCTTCAATGCATATGAGAAAGACTTTGTCAATGCTTCTTTTGAACAAAATACCATCCACGAAAACATAAGGAATTGATTGTAGCCTTAAACGTATTATTTTTGCTTTGCTCAAATAAAGAGGGTATACACCTGTAGATAGAAACGTGATCATATCACTCATCTAATTGTGACCATTGGCTACGTGTTATTCACTGTGATGAATTTAAACATCATGCAAAGGTTGAATGTTCATAAAGGAGGTCTCTTTATCACCTTAAGCATATGAAGAAAGATGCTCACATCATCTTCTCCCTCTTACCATTTTTGTATCCTTGATAGTCACATCATATTCCATTATATTTTTCACCCATCCGACTCTTTTCTCATTAATATCTACCCCCATAATGAAATCTCTCACATTATAATGTGAGACTAAAACCTTGATGTTCTTGGAGGACAACATGCTCTGAATTTCTTTAGAGCTCTCATGATGGAAAAGAACTATTTTTAAATGTGGCTATACTTTAATTCATATTCATTTAGTGTTGTAATAAAGAAGGCCACTGGCTATTCCATTCCTTCATCATTTTTCTCGTGTCAAAACAAAAACTATCTGGTGTCGTTCCATATGCATAAAAAATAAAATCCTTACCATAGTTAGGATTAATCATTGTAGGAGCCCGAGTAATTTCTTGCTTGATTTTCTCAAAACTTTCCTTCCCTTCCACTATCCATTTTAAATTTGCATCCTTCTTTATCATTAAGGTGATGGGATTAACAAGTCTTGCAAAATTAAAAACAAATCTCTTGACAAAGTTAATCTTGCCCAAGAAAGATTGCAAGGATTTTTTATGAGTAGGAAAGGAGAGAGAGAGAGGATTTCTAAAATTCTATCCAAATAAATAGCAATGCCATATTTTGAAATAATATGCCCCAAAAGCTTACCCTAAAACAAAAAAATTACACTTCTTGGGATTAAGAAACACCCCAAACTCTCTACACCTCTCAAAACCTTCTCCAAGTGGTTGATGTGATCCTTGCTTTGCTTTGAGAAAATGGTGATATCATCCAAGTAAATAAGGATGAACTCATCAATATAACCTTTGAAAGCAACATCCATTACTCTTTGAAACACTGAAACCTGCATTTGACAAGCCAAAGGGCATCTTTTGATAGGCATATGTACCCCATTTTGTCGTAAATGCAGTTTTGAACTGATCCTCTTCCCTAACCTTGATTTGATTAAAACTTGAATATCCATCCAACATGGAAAACCTTTCTACCCCTGCAAAAGTTTACAAAATATGCTCCACAGAGGGTAAAGGGTAGTGGTCCTTTTAAGAAGCTTTGTTTAAATCACAAAAATAAACACAAAGTCTAATTTTACCATTCTTTTTCTTGACCGATACCAAATTGGCCAACCAAGTAGAGTATTTAATTGGAAAGATTATTCTAGTCTCAATGAGTTTGGATAACTCTTTCCTAATGAGGGGCTCTATTTTAGGGTTGATGAGGGGAAGTTGCTTCAGAGATTTGCATAAGAGGTAACTTTATGATGGGATAGCCAAAGCATCCCACATTGTCACATTGACATTCATCTTCTTCATCTGCTCCACAATGTTGAAGGGGAGACCCACAAATTTATGCAATTATGGTACTGTGTTCTCCCTCCTTTGCTGTTGCAATGCTGAAATAAACATTTTTGGTTTAGGAGTGGTTTCCTTGCTAGGAACTTTAGGTGTTTTACTTTTTATCCCATAAACCTCCTTTTCCTTGTTAACAATGTTTCCCTGATTAGAGGAGGATGCATGTTGTGATTCCAACATTCTTTTTTAGACCTAGTATTATCGGTAACCATATGATTTAAGGCAAAAAGTCTCTGTCTTTGAAGAACATAAGATTCACATCCTTATTAGCCTCTTGAGCTCCTTCCACATTAGGATTGGGTGCTTCTACTAATGGTTATTACTGATTAGAGAAATTCAATCATAAATCCTGAACATGCAATGCCCTTTCAAAAATTAACTGATTGTGTGGCGATTGCAAGGGAAACACCATTATGTTTCTTGAATGACATTATTTTGCATAGGAACTAGTGCTTGACTAGAGATAACAACATGAGATGGATGAGAAGGGTGCAGGGTACAAGCGAGAAGAGAGAATTTTTAAGCATGCCACTTGTTATTCTACTGATTCTATCCATACCTTTGATTTTGTTAATTTTTGTAAGGTTGATAACCCTGATTGAAGCCTTGGTTTGAAGACTACCCCTAATTCAAATAACTTCTATATGATTGGGCCTGTTGCTTCTCCAATGATATAACCTTGTTGGATAAATTCCTTATCAAGGATTTCATGTTTTCATCCTCCTTTTGTTGTGTAGGAGAGTAGGATGTAGATGCGGTAGGCTGGGATTTTTTCTTGGAAATGGGGGCAGTGGAAGGTTGAGAAACTTGGGGTATCTCAAGGTACAATGGCATAGGTGGCCTAGGAGCTAACTTGCTAGCTTGGATCAAACATTTTTCAGATCCTAATGGCTATAACATATGTAACAAGACAATTTTGTACCACCCATGGATTGAATCATAACAACAATATCAGAATTTAATGCCTTTAAAAATAAAGGAATGCACCTTCAACAACTAGTCTTACCAAGACTGGAATCCTCTCCCAAGTCTTCTAAAATCTGAAATTGAAATCTGCCATGAGCTCATTGGGAGCCCTCTTTATAGTTATTAACTATTCGAGTAAGGAAATATTATCCACCTTCTCTCCAAATTGATTACAGAGAGTTGTCCCAAGTTGGATCCAATTATTAATTGACCCTGCTGCAAGAGTCTTGAACCATTGCAAAGCTCTACCCTTGAATGAAGAGGCCAACAACCTAATAGCTACATCTTGTTCAAAATTTAATGAATAAAAAATAAATTCACAATGTCTTGGATATGTTTTACTGGAGTAGTCTGATTCTCTCTAGTGAAGAAAGGAATGCTCTTAAGAGTAGATGCTAGAATGAGATTGTTGGCATTGAGGACAAGAGGATTGGTACCATTAAAATTTGTAAATCCCAAATTTTGTTGTGCTGCCATTGCAATAGGTTTAAGAACTCTAGTTGATTACAAGAAAGACTTACCAGGAGGTGGAGTGGAGAGATTCTTGTTTGGTGGTGAGGGTGACCTTTGAATAGTTCTTCCTCTTCTTCCCCTTTCAGGTGATAACTATAGATACTTAAAAAATCCCTCCTCTACTCATATGGACCTTGTTTGAATTCTTCTCATGAACCTTGGAACTAACAACATTAAAACCTATTGATTTGAAATAAGGAGTCACCAGATGTGTCACACAAAGCCTCCAAATCCTAGAAATTACTAAGCCACACACTAAGAATTAGTAATAATGAAGTTATAGACCATATAAAATCTTGCCTCAAGTTGTCCCACTGGGCATGCCAAAAGCTCGCTTTGGAAGTCAAATGTGCACCCACATCCGAGTCATGGATAACTCAAGATTTGAGACAACATGGGACTGTCTCTAAGCTGTGGAACTTGAAACAAGATTGACCTCCAAAGAAGGCCGGTTCCTCTACCTGCTTCTAATGATAAACTACTCCTAGGAAGTGAAATGTAGCTAACTATTAATGCCAAGTGATAAGGGAGAAAGAGAGAGTGCATGAAATGAAATCCTAGACTATGGAGGAGATAACACCAAAAGAAGGGTTGGAGGGATTCCTAGTGAGTGAAAATGGAAGAATAATGAAGCAAGGAAGGGAAAACAAATATGCCATATTCCTAAAACAAATTTAGATTCCCATCTTCATGGAGCATAAAAGATCTAGATCCTGCAAAAGAATAAGGTATGCAAAATATATCTGCAAATGTAATAGAAGGAAAGAAAAACATCTCAACTTGAGCTCGGGTAGAATTAGACAAAAACACAAATTTTATTGCTCAAAAGGATGCACAATCCATTACAAAGTAGATACAAGGAAAGAAATATTCGCTGAATGATTGGATTTGAGGCTTGTAGCTCAATTTTTTTTTGGAACAAATTTGATAGAGTTCCTCTACAATTATTAGAAAATCCCCCAAAATGAGGGGGTTGATTACATTATATAGGAAAATTTGTCCACCTACCTTGTATTAAATTCCTGACAAGTAGTTGAACAACCTCAACTACCACCATCAATGTGCTACTCATGAGTGATATTTCCCAATAGCCCATCTAACTTGTGGGTTGGATATCATATCCGGGTTGTTTGACCATCTATCCATTGAGTCATAAAAATTGAGTAAGTCACCCAACCTCATCACCATCCAACTTGGAATGGTTAGACAATCATCTAAATTTAAGGCCGTACAACTCTAAAGCAATCGCCAACCAGATGACCACCGATTTTCCATTGTGGGTTGTCTAACTAGGTGGGTTGGATGACCATCTAACCTTATTTTGTACAATCTATTAGTAAACCACATGTCCAACCAAATGACCCATCCAACTGAGTCACCTCCTTTGTTCCATATGCCATCCAACCGGGTTGGATGTTTTTCTATTTGTCTCTGTAGTATGCTTGACCAATGGGCTAACCAACTGCCGGGTTGACCAATTTGGCGAGTCGACCAAACATGCATCTAACCCGGTCTATCCAACATGAGGGGTTGGATGCTATCCATATTGTTCATACGATGTGCTACTACAATAGTTAGCTAACCAACTAGGCTATCCATCTCAACCAACCAACTTGCCTTCCGTACCAGGGGTTAGATGCCATCCAACCTGTCACCCATCCAACCTAGCTGAAAGACCTACAACCCATCCATACTCTCTGTACATATTCCATGCTACCATCCAAGTGCCAACCAACCCAACTAACTAACTTGATTGACCAACCCGACCGACCAACCTGGTTGAGCATTCATCGTGGCGAGATGAGCCAAAACAATAACTGTCTTTCTCATTTGATATTTAGAGGTAAAATTTGATGACTTCTAGAACGTCACAATACTTGCACTTCAAATTTTGAATAGGTTATTCGATTGTAGGGGTGAAAATTTGGGATAAAATATGCCTCAAAAATGGCATCAAAGTAATAATGGATCAATATCTTATCCATCTCTGCATGAACCCCGAGATGGTGTGTGAATGCGGATGGGGAATATTTTTATAACTTTGATGTTGTGAATGCACTAAATGGTGAGAGTTCTTTGTGAGATTGATCACTAGTTGCAGCATTGCTGCATGAATGGCTCATCCTCACCATCCTCTCCACCATTTCATATGCAAAAATATTCTTATCCTGAGAGGTTAGGATCTCCACGGCCTTCCAAAGAGGCGCAAATACATCAGTATGTCATCCAGCTTGTAATGGCTATCCCACATCCTCCATGAGCTCCACACGAGTCTTTCCTGAAGGGATAAGTAAGGTACCAACTCATATCCTATGAATAAGATCTTGCCAGCCGTCAGTAGTGGCTGTAAGAACAAAGAAAGCAATAACAAGTTAGAAAACATTCAAAAACCAAAAATAAGTATGATTCCTAACATACTAATGATTCTAGTTAATAAATTCAAGAAAAGAGTATCTACATACTTGGATCTTCGAGCATCCGGTAGGGTCAAATAGTGTAGTTAGTGGTGATGAAGCTATTGCAATCATCGATGTGTAACCTCCTCTCCCGAGGAAACCCTCTGGCCCATCACTGATGCCTCATCACCACCCCTCTTGGGAGATAGGGGATCCTCAGAAATAAGGGTCTCCTTATCTACCTCCTCCTACTCTTTAGCAGTGTCTAAAAATTTCCCGTGACCCTCCACTTCAGGTCACTCTCCTCCTCACCCCCTCGATCTAACCTCCTCTCCCATTTCCTCATGAGCCTCACCCTCAATCTCTAGATTTGTGGCTATTTTGGCCTCCTCTCTGCTTTGTGAGTAGGTGAAACCTCAATCTGGAGAAGAGCCTTGGGTGCTCTAGGAACTAAGACCTTCTCCATAGAGATAGGTACTCTCGGTATCACCACTTTCCATCCATGTAGGCATTTTCAGCCATATCGTGCATCTCTAACACTCTGGTAGATAGTAGGCACAACATGGAGAACATCATTGTAGGGTAACTTTGAAATCTTTGAAGTACTCGGGCAAGCGAGGGGTGGAACTCTATCCTTGTAGATATGTCTACTAACTATGAAGTGGTAGCACATGCAATCAAGATAGTCCCCTCCTGACCCCACAATCCAATCATGTCTTGGTAGGGTCTCACAATAAAATCATTTGTCATCAATGTAGAAGCGGGCTGGTGTAGTCATGTAAGAATTGACAAGCCTATCCAATTCAAAGCCCGATGGCCCTTGGATCATGTAAACCAATTCACCTTTGATAGGGGATGATCCGCTCATACACCCAGATACATCACTAAATAAGGGTGGCTGAGGATTTCCCCTATAGCCTCACAACTCAATACAAGTCATGGTATGTAGTCCCCAAAATATCCACACCCCAAGAAAAGATCCTCCCATACTTCTCAATCTACATAATGATCGAGCCCAAAAATACAAGAGCTTGTCCCCGCCTTTATCTCATACTAAACGTGAAGCCAACATACCAACGATGGCCTTGTGTAGGGTAGGTGAAGGTGTGGAGGCAAAAAATAAAATCAGTATACACTTCTTTACACCTTCGATATCCCATAATCCTTGAAATAAAATGCCCGCCTACTAGGTCTAGCTGTGCTCCCTACACTCTCCAAGGTCAAATGTCTACCAGTCACAGGTACACCAAGAATCCTGTAAATGCCCTCCATAGTGATGCTCCACTCTCCCCTAACTCCAGGGAACCAAGAAGTTTCAGTTGGCATCCCAATAAGACAATAAATTGCATAGAATGTGGTTGGCTAGTGTTATGTGTGGCACCTGAGAGATCCTCCATAACCCATCTTGGTGTAATAAATCCATCTCGGCTAGAGTAAACTAAGAAATAATACCTAAAATCCAATCACTCTCTCGCTCGACTCTAGAAAATGCATAAATATTAATGCATTCACTAAAATAAAAAAGAGAAAGTTAACAACATATTTCAATAGGAAAGCTCATAAAAAACAACACAAAATAACTTAAAATCCAAAAAAGTAGCCTAAGTGGGTCAAAGTTGCTCTCTGCTTTTGAAAATTACAAAACCTCCGCCTTATGCGGGGCAACAATTTTGTAATTTCTGTGGTGGTTCTAGGACCTCCACCCTAGGCAAGGTGGTAGTTTTGTTACCATCATCAGTGTGTAGGGCGGCGGTCATGTCTCGAAATGAACAACACACCCCCTTTGACCCAAAAAACTAAGAAAAAAACAAAAATAGCACCTTTTGCATGAAACAAAAGATAAAACCACCTAGACTACCCCCTAGGGAATGTTTTAACACAATAAATTTTGAAACAACCCCCTAGATGTAGATTTCTCAAAATTTCACATTTTAGGTTTTAAATGAACAAACAAAAATAATAACCTTTGTCTTCACCACTCGACCTCACGTTCATGGGGCCATGATCGTGTCATTGAACTTGTCTTTTTGACTATACTCTCACTTAAAATGGTGATGGTTAGTCCAAAGCTCAAAAATATTAATGAGGATATGTGCAAATGAATTTGAAAATGAGTGTTTTAGTTATATATATGCTTTGTTTTAACTTCATTTTGAGTGTATATGTTTTATAGGGTTGGAGTGTTGGCACATGTATACTTCTATCCTCGCGCAGATGGTAAGTCCTCTTGTCATTTTATTTTAGTGTTTATTTTTCAATATCATATCTATTTGTACTTGAGTTTTTCTTTCATCTTGTAGGTAGTGGGAGCTTGGATGACAACATTTTGGCACACGGACGTGTCAGGTATAAATTCTAAATCCCCATTTCGGAACGCCATACTCGGACTCTACATTTTACGTCTCTTCATGGCTAAAACACTTCTCCAAGGGGGCAATATGTACGCACCTAATTTTTCATGTGCTACATTGTTAGAAAATGGTTCAAATTCCCCAATGACAATTCATGTATTTTCCAAAGGTGTTCGAGCTCCTTAACCTCTTTACAACTTATATTTGTAGCCTAGTTTACCTTACTTAGCCATTTATTTCTTTTCTATAGCTTCCCACATCATTTTTCCTTAGTTTTGGCCTTCATTTACAAAACTTCCACCTGCATGGGTAGCATCTTGTAACCACCGCCCGGGTAGGGCAGTGGTTTTGTAATCACCACCTTGGCAGGGTGGCGGTCTTGTGCAAATTTTCTAGAACTCTTCACGTGTGAATTAGACGCATGTTGCTTCACTTTAGTTCACTTCTAGAACACATTTCTCAATAATTTTATCTAATTTTAAGCTTGATTGACTTGTGGAAATCTCCTCTTTCACTTGTGATTTTAAATTGACTATTTAATTGGCCCTTCATGTGTTGATGTGACACCCCACGACTTCCAAGTGTGATAGTAAACAATCCAACCAACCTTCTATAAAACCATCACTTCTTCTCAAAAAAATGGCCGAAAATTTTGTCATGTATTGCTATGTTATGCTACTACAATCCTGCTAGAGATTACACAATCAAGCTTTGTTCACTTACATTTTTCTTCCTTTTCTTGCATTGCCACCAAATTGCCCAGTAAGCCATTACTTGCTCCAAAATCTTCATCTAGCTTCCTCTGCATTCCTAACTCCCTGGACTCACATGGACACCAAAGGTCGGAAAACAATACTTTGAGGGGACAAAAAAGCACACCACAACTAGATTGCCATAACAATGTAATTACCAGGTTGGGGTTGTAATTGGGTTTCATCATTTATTTAATTCTTTGTTTATGAAATCTATATGCACATTATTTACTACAGTAGAAAAGGCATTTCCATTTTCATTTTTGCAATCATTAAATAGTTACAGTAGATCATTTCCTTCAACAAATATTTCTTAGGATAGATAGATTCCTTTTCCTATCTCTGTAGATTTTCAAAGAGGTGATTCTGGAAGAAATCTTCTAGTGTTAATTTAAAAATTAACCAAAGTATAATTTTGTTTAGAATATCCTCCATAAAATCCTTCTTTACTTTTGTCAAGGAAGTTACGGGGAAGAAAAACTTTTGGGAAGCTATGATTTCTTCCCATGCCTCTGAGGCAGAATAGAGGATTTAATTCATGTTCATTTTTAGAGAAGCTTTAATTGTTTAGAATATATTAGATTTCTTCTGCACAGATAAACAACTACATCTGGTTGTCTGTTTTTTTAGGATTTATTAATTAAATTAGAAGCTTTTATTTCTTCATTTAATTAAGAAAGTTCTAAAACAACACAAAAATATTTCTTTTAATTAGATTAGTTGCTTTGTATTTTTTTCATTTCCTTTAATTACAAAATATTAAAACATAGTTTAGTATTTGTCTATCTAGATTAGATTGTTATTTGATTTGATTAGATTAAAACCACTAAAATGCACACATTTCCATCACTGAACCACAACCAAAAAGAGTTTACGGTTTTGATCCTAGGATTCCACAATCAGATGAACCCAAAGACCAAATAGACTTAGATATCGGATAACGTGCACAAGTGTTTATATCATCCCCACACGTACCCTACATTGTCAGATAACTAAACGTCTTGAACTGAGATGCTTATAGATATTTCACATTTTGGAATGAACCAAATAACCACCCATAGAGCCATTAGAACCATGCCCCTCTCTCATTTATTCCATGACCCTATTTGGAAATCATTACAAGGAACCCATTGGTTTTTCATGTATCCCAAAACCGTTAAGGAGGATTTTTGCAAAGCTCGATATTGATTGGAGTCTTCATGTGGCTATCCATTCCGAGAAAACCATTAGACCTATTCGGGTTATAAGGGCCTTTCTTTCCCTTGAAAAGTAGATCCCAATATTACGTGTCATTGACATTGCTTTTCCTTGATACTGTTCATCCTATTTCCACACATTTTTTGTTCACAATATGTCATTTCGCTACCAATATCCATCCATACGTTAATCTAACAATTCAAGTTGTGATAATAATTCTTAACGATAGTCCTCATTGGAGATGAAATATGCGAGAGAAATGTGTAATGATGGAATTTTAACTTCAAGGGAAAGAATAGCTTCAGTGCCATAGTGTTTTAATGTAAATGTGCAACATGAAAATTTCCAATTTTCAAACATGACAACGGACCCTAGTGTCCAATTTTTAGATTGTAAACCCTCTTGAGTAGTTTCTTAGATCAGTTAATCTCTTGTGTAAGGCATATCCCCATAATTTAAGTGCTCATGTGTGTTGTCCCAACCTTTCCCATGTGTCTAATAGTTGAAAATAAGTTCACAAGCTCATTCAAGACAATGTCCTTCAAGATGGATCTTTTAGAAGGCTTAGGATTGGCTATTTTTAGTGTTTATAAGGATAATGCATATTTTTTAGAGTGGATTTGAAGAAATAAATTCATTAGGAGTTTTATTAATTATTAAAGATCATTATTCAAGTGATTTAGGAAGATTTTTGAAATATCCAGAGGTTTAGGAGCAAGTTCAACAAAAGTGGGTTTTTGATGCCAAAGGAGTTTGCACTGCGAAAAAGCACTTGAGCTTCGAAAGCTGATTCTGGGAGCTTAATAATGAGTTGGATGTAAAAAAATATCAATAGAAATATGATTAAGTTCTATACATGGTGGTACTTTTAGATTTTTCTCAAGGCCCACACATTTCTTTACACAACTCATTCTTTATAGACAAAATTAGCAATATTGATAGAAAAATCCATTTTGGGAAGTTTTCAAGTTTAATCAAACCTTGATACCCATCCCATTATTCTTAAAATATTTTTTAGTAAAATTAATATAAATAAGTGCCCAAAATTGTTTTGGGAGCTCGACAATGTCATTTTCAAGCTCCTCTCCAAGGTACAAGCTCCGTCCTTAGCCAAAATTTTCAGTGCCACATGGAAACATGAGGCTAAAGCACACTTTTTGTGTCCATGTTTCCCTTTCCAAGGGGAAATTGGGGACGATAAATTGTGTCCCCCACCTTGGAGCTCTTGGACACACCACATGACCTTGGGAGGCTCCGATAAGTGCTTTTGCCAATTTTTAAGCCCCCTGTTCAAGCTGCGCATGCCCACCACTTATCACCATGGGCCTAAGGGGAAATTTTGGTGTCACTTTTTCCATTTCCAATGGGGACCAAAAAATGTTCCCCCATCCCTCTCTCTCTCTCAAATAAGAAAATCTAGGGTTAGCCATTTTTCACTACCCCCCACTTTTGCTCCATTTCTACCCGAACTTTGGCAATTTTTTTGAAAAATCATCCACCTCCATTTTACCTCTTATATTCATCCCTCCATTTTCATATGATCATAGAAATAATAGTTCCTTAAAAAAATTCCAACTTTTTAAAGGCTCCAGGTTTATTTTTTACTAGATTGACTCCGTAGCTTACAAAGGAAAAATTCTCATATCTTGTAAGCCAATACATGGATCGAGGTGGGTTTTTTTTGCATTATTCTCCACTTAAAAAAATTCAAGGAGAAATTTTCAGAATATTAAATGATTCCCTATATTTTTATGAAGAAAAAAACCCTCATTTTGTGCCCTAGCTTTCATTCTTTTGATTTTTCATCATTCCGGAAAATAGATCGAGCTAAAAATCTGAACATAGAGTCTAGATGAAAAACCTATTATGGTGAAGCTGATTTCATTGAAATAAGAGGTGGGAAATAAAACTTTCAAAAATATCAAGGAGTCCATTAATATATGCAAAAAAATAGTAGTGAAAGGGCAGCGAGGTACCTTGTCACTTCCTAGGGTTACAGTGGGTGGAATCTCGTGAAAATTGGGGCATAGCTTTGAAATGAATTATGTAAAATTCTGCAAGTGGTTTCATTTGAATTTGACAATGGGAAGACCAATTTATAATTTTAGTAAGCCTCTATCTGATTACCTACTAAAAATAGTAAGTCCAAGAAAGCTATGCATTTATACTCCTCATTCCATTCCCCCGCGATCGAGACACTCAAAATTGGAAAAAATTGCAAAAATGACTAAAAATTGGCTAAATGGGACCATAATGGTGGATATTATAAAAATAGTAAATGGGTGAAATGAGATAAAAGTGATGAAATTTCAATCCTTCACTCATCCTACGATGGTATAGCACCTACTTTGAAGCTCCTCTCTTTGTTTTCAATTCAATTCCTATATCCCCCAATGTGGTGATCGAAGAGCGTCGGATGAGAAACTTGGAAATTTTGTATTAAAGGCCCTCTCGTTCATTTCAAATAGAGTGCATGGTCAATTGGTGGATGAAATTTATTTTTGTCTCATTCTCCTTTCCCTACTCCAAAATCAAAAGGATTATGTCTCATGCTTTATTCATTATTAGTGCTCTTAAAGTGATAAAATCAAGACCATGGTTGTGCGCACAAAGTACATTTAATCTATCTCATGTGAAGGATTGATCACGAAGTTGTGATAGTTTCTCAATGATCAGAAAAATTTTCTCAATGAGGGGATTCATCTTTCGCTATTCTCAGTGGTCTTCTTCTCAAGTGTTAATCATCCCTTTTCTCAGAGTATCTAGACATTTTTTGAAAGTGCATCATTTTAAAGAATTTTCAAAAGGGGCATGGTGTTCAAAGGTGTCCAGAGGAGAAACCTTCATCAATGGAGTATAAGAAATGTTATAGAGGGTCATCAGTGGTCGGATTGTCATATTCAAACATTCTCATGGTGGAAGAATCATCATGGTTGTGTTGTGTAAGCAATTATTTCAAGGTATCACTCATGTGCATGATTCATCAAGGAGTGAGAAATTCTCATGATTCATTCAAATGGGTGAGGAAATATTTCATTTTCTATAAGGGTATAGTGATTAAGGGATTCTCACTTCTTCATTCAATGTACTTGATAGGCTACCATTGTAAATCATTAAAGATGAAGTTTCTCATAGTTTATAAGAGTTCAAAGGTCCAGATTTAATCATTACATTAGAGAATATCACAGGTTTCATCGGTGGAGCTGATCTTCATCCAAGGAGGAGGCATCTTCATTCACACTTGGAGTTTATCATCTCTTCCCTCCTCTCTTTCTCCCGATTCCTTCTCTCTCCTTTCTAATTCTGTGTTAAGCTTAATCATTGTATTTTGTCCTATTCACTTAAGTGACATATTTTAAAATTGTAAAAGTATTTTCTCAAAATTATAAGAGAAATACTTAATTTGTATTTTCTAATGGAAAATAAAAGGTCACAAGTGGAATATGAACATGAAGAGTCATGTGAGGGGAGGTGAGATGTCAATTCACATTTCTATAAATTAAGATGGCTTCTCCATTCCAAAGGATCCTAAAAGTTAGTATTTTTGGTAGCAATTGTGAATTTTTGTAGATTGATTGAAGCTTTGTACTCATCACTACACAAGAAATGAAAGATAATTTTCTTCCATTTTCCTTTCTCATGTTTCCTCTTTTCCCTCTTTTATGCACTTTGTAAGCATAGTGATCTAGAAAGAGATTTGTATTTTTGATAGATGAATCTAAAGAACTTTATGTATGGGTTTGTCTTTTCACTAGATAGCTTCATTGTTGATTTCTTCTATATTGAACGATGAACTACTCTAGTTATTGGATGTGAACTGTGCAATTATCCTACTCACAACAATAACCTTCATTTCCTAATTTCTATACTTCACCCTACATTTCTTTAATTTCCTCCCTTGTACCCCATACAAGCACTTTTCCACAGTTTAGTGGAGTGTCCTATGTGATCCCCGAACTTTTGGCCAACCCAAAACAATAGATAGGATTATATTAGTTTTCATTCAATAATGAGAGCTACACCATTAAATGGAAAGGGACGTAGCCTTGTGAACATTGGTGGAGACACCTAATTTCCATATCGACAAATTTTCTCACCAATATTTTTGGTAACTCCACTGGGGAGAGATAATTTTTGGTATACCCGAATAGATCTCTGGAAAATAGAAATAGAAATAGAAATATATATATATATATATATATATATATATATATATATATATATATATATATATATATATATATATATATATATATATATATTCTAAGCCTCTTGAGAAAACCTAGAAGAAGATATACAAGATTGAATAGGTTGAGAGGAATCATTAATCCTGCTTTTGAAGCTTTGCAAAATCAAGAGTGAGTAAGAGATAACCCATACTACTTCTCTCAAGCTTCATCCCCATATGATTCATCGAGCAGTACCCCTGGTAACCCTATTCAAACTCCTACCAACACTCCTACAAATTATCCTATCTTCCACCCACCTTTGGATTGTGAAGTTCTAATATCGTAAAGAAGAAAGAGAAGAAAAACAAGAAGAAGAAAGAGAGGAGGAAGAGGTGGAGACACAAGCGCTTGTACCATGGGTAAAAAAAACTAGTCCATTGGATTTGAATCCACCACTTCACAAGCTTCCAAAAGGATCGAGAAAGAATTTTCCGTAGTTCCGTGGAGACAAAAAACAACATCTTGATGATCACATCACAACCTTTATCATAACATGCATCATCCTTGGAGTACAACATGAAGATGTCACTTTGCATTTTTTTATGGAAACATTGAAAGATGCAATGATAGATTGATTCCAATACTTTCCATCATGCTCGATCTCCAATTGGGATGATATCAAGAAGAATTTCAAAGAGAGGTTTAAGACCTCTGGATATGCTCATACCCTCCTTACTCAATTTACTCAGATGAAAAAAATCCACAAGATTCTATGAGAGACTTTGTGTCCAAATTTAATAGGTTGGTCAAAAAATACCCTCCACTGCTCTTCCCACTACAAATAACTTGAAGATGTTATTTGTGAATGCTCAATTTCCTAAAGTAAGTTTCTTTCTATAGAGAGTTCAACCATGAGATTTGGACAACAATAAAGAAATTTATATCAAATTATAAGATGACTTCATCTTGTTGGGTAAGATCAATAATCCTTCAATGAAAGATAAAACCTAAAGTTTTAAAGATGAGAGAACAATCCAATATTACAGAAGTTGGAGAATGAGCTGATAATTCTGAAAAGGTAGATTAATCAATGAACACCTCATCCAAACTAAAACAAAAATAAAATTGTAGGAGCACCCTGAAGGCTTACCCTGGAGGCTCCACCTGTCAATGCAATGTGCAAAAGCAATGAAGACGAAGAAGATGAATATTTTGAATCAAAATTGAAGGTGAAGGAGGAATCTAATATGCTTAGATCAGGTTTTGTAAATGCACACTTGATTATGAATAACCCACATATAGTTACTCATATGTGGTGTCCACTCGATCACAAAAAGAGAAAACTGATATTCATTTGTTGCTTAGGCTAGAAACTAAATCCTCAAATGGCGACTCTAAGAAAAACAAAAATAAAAATATGATCATCAAAGTCCGCTTCAATAAGGTGAACGAGAAGAAGCACAAGGCTGCTTTAATCAATAATCCTTCTACCTCTTCAAGTAATCTTCCTTTCACTTCTCTTGAAAAATTAGTTTCTAAAAACATCCATGTCAATGATTCCATAACCCATGATTTTCCTGCCACCTCTTCATCTTTGGATATAATTCACCATTTCAAAAAATCAAATGTCTAAATTTATGAACTTGAGTACTTGAGAACTCATGCCAAGAAACTTGAGAGACTTGTTCAACATATTAAAGAAAGTATATCTGTTTCTAAAAATGTCACGACCAAAGAACCACCACGTGCATCTCAATCCACTCCATCTATGACATTAATTTTTTTCACACCCTCCACATGTAGGAAGGTAGAAACTTTATACATATAATTTTTTGTCAATGGATATAAGGTAAAAATTTCATCGTCGACTCTAGTACCTCGCATACAATGTCATGCCTGCTAAGGTTGCTAAAGCTCTTAGATCTCCATTTCCCTAGCTTTGGTCAATGCCTCTCCATGGAAATGAAACAAGTGCCTCTTGTTGGAAAAATAAAAAATTATGTGGTATTATGATGCAAAGAGAATACAAAATAGAGTATAAATTCACCTTTCAAGAGTTTTCAAACATCAACTACACTCTCTCTGCCATTGAGGATCATACTATCTTTTTGTGCTCTCAAAAACCAACAATCACCATAAAATTATGTCATAAAAACTTCTTGTACAGGTTTCAAATAAATAAACCCTTAAAAACCCACTTTAAAAATGATCTCAAAATTCTACCTTCTAAATTTCATAACTTAACTCCTCAAAACACTTGATATATACTCACTTTACTAGGAAAACATTATGTCAAATAATTTGTGTGCATCCTTAGCCCATCTAGGAGATTACTTCATATCTAAAAATTACTCATCATCAAGGAAAATATTGAAAAAACATAGAACAATGTTATAAACCTTTTATGATAATTTTTAGGTCAATTTAGACTTGAAATGAAAAACTATGATGACTTTCTCGAGACAGATTCTGACTTGTAAAATACTAGCAAAAGCTTACTAAAACAAAGAACTTTAATTCAATCTTGATCATTTCTTCCATAAAAATCTTGTAAATGATTCATGAAACTTATCTATATACCCTCAAAGGAATAACCATATAGATCTGAACCATAAATCTCAGAGAAATCATGATCAAAGCAAGAATTCATACCAAAACCAGAGCATCTCTATATTCATGTACTATATGTTCTTACAAAAATCAATCCTTCCCTTCACTCATTCTCATCCTCCACCATGAGGAATGAATCACTAACTAACCCATACTCCTATATATTCGAGTTTCTTCTCTCAAGTAACTCATTCTTGAGTTCATAATTACCCCTTCTTGATTCATAACCACCATTTTTGTGACCTTTGGGCTTCCATATGCCTTCTAGATGCATAACTGCCATTCCTACACTATTTTAAGCATTCTAATGACTTATCTTCACACTTAGGACTCTTTTACATACCCTATGACTCAACAAGACACTTTCAACTCCTAAACAACCTCTATAACTCTTGAAATGCCTTTGAAATTTCAAATTCCCTTTTTGGAGGGAAAGTACAAAAGAAGGATAATTCAAACTTCCAACCTTCATTTCTTTCTTGAAGTGACTCATATGATCCTACTAGAACCTCTAAAGCTTCCCAAAAACTCACATTGAATTCATGGAATTTAAATTTTACAATTGAAGGTCTTCTTATGGATGCTCTTGCATCATACTCCAAAGGTGGAGAAAAGCTTGCCTATAGTTTACCTTCTTACTTATGTCTTCATCATGTTTTCTTATCTTTAGTCTTCTCTCCTTACTCTCACTGTCCTTAGCTGATTTATGTCCACCCAGGTCCCAAAATTTGCTTTTTGTTCTTCCATTTTCCTTGACTTTGCATCTTTTTCTCTTGATCTTCATCTTCACTTCCATCATCTTCATGCCTCCATTCACTGTACCTGCACACACAAACACAACAACAACAAAAATACATTCTTCTTTATGTTCTATGATGTTCTCCATCTCTGTACACCTCATATCCAACTTGTATTCATCATTAGTCTTGTCAAAATATTCATTTTCTTATAATTTCACTTGCTCATCCATATTCTTGACCATACCAAGCTGCTCCCCAAATGTACCTTCTTCATCCTTGTTCTCATTTTGATCATCTTGTGCCCAAGAAACAATCTTTGTCACAACTATACCTATACTTTTCTCCTTTCCATCCATCTCATCTAGTAATGCTTGCAATAGTTCATCATATTCATTCATGCAAACTTGATCACACTCTTGCCTTTCAACATGTTCAACATCTTCAAATGCAAAATGATATTCATTTTGTATAATTTCAAGGAATTGAACCACTTCATTATAAATATCAAGAAACAATCTTTTAATCTTTCTTAACTTGCATTCATCGTTTGCTTTCTTGTCTTTTGTAATATCTGAAATTTGCTTGTTTGCTATAAGTTCATCCCTTTCATTCTTCATTTCATCCTCTTTCTTTTCTTCTTTTCTCAGCTTCTTTTCTTCACTCTTGATTACTCTTTCTGCAACTAAAGTATCTGATTTCTTCTCATGATCTTCTCTATAGGCCATTTGGCTTTCTTCTTCATGACAAACTCAAGTCCATACCTTGGTTGCTCCATCATTAGCTCTATCAATTTCTCTACATCTGCTCTTAAATTTTTCAACTCTTCTTCCATCCATTCTTCATGCTTCCTCTTCTCTCATTTCTTCTTGGATTATCTTACTCTCTTTCTCTCTATTTATTCTTGTTTATTCTTGTGGCTAGATAGCTTCACTAACTCCTTACCAGCTCTTCTTGGTCCATCTTCTCTCTGAAAAGTTGATTTCCCTTTGCCTCTTCTCTCTACACCTCACCTTTGCCTCACCAGGTCTTTTGGTGTATTCTTTCTATTTCACATTCACGCTTCTCTTCACTTCAATCTTCACTTGTCACTTCATTAACCACACAAACTTTCACAACACTGTTAGCCACAAAATCATACATTCAAATATCAATACCAAATCACAACAAAAGCTAGGCTCTGATAACAAATGATTTAGAGAGAATAAAAAAATCAAGTATACATTCACATTTTAAGAGTTTTCAAACATCAACTAATTTCTCTCTCTACCACTCAGGATCATACTACCTTTTTTTGCTCTAAAAACCAACAATCTACCAAATGTTTTTGTCATAAACAACTTCTTGTATGGTTTTAAAATCACTAAAACCTTAAAAACCCACTTGAAAAATTATCTCAAAATTATACCTTCAAAATTTCATAACCTAAATCCTCAAAACACGAGAGATATACTCACTTTACTAGGAAGGCATTATGTTAAACAATTTGTGTGCATTTTTAGTCTAGCTAGGAGATTACTTCATAAATAAAAAAATACTCATCATCAGGAAAATATTGAAAACCCATGTGAAAAAGGTTATTAAACTTCTATGGTCCAAAGGTCCATTTTTGTGACCTTTGGGATTCCATATGACTTCTAGATGCATAACTTCCATTCCTACACTATTTTAAGCATTCTAATGACTCACCTTCACACTTAGGACTCTTTTACATACCCTATGACTCAACAAGACACTTTCAAATCCTAACCAACCTCTAGAACTCTTGGCATGCCTTTGAAATTTCAAATTCTCTTTTTGGAGGAAAGTACAAAAGAAGAATAATTCCAACTTCCAACCTTCATTACTTGCTTGAAGTGACTCATATGATACCAATAGAACCTCTAAAGCTTCCCAACAACTCACATTTACTTCATGGACACAAAATTTTACAATTGAAGGTATTCTTATGGATGCTCCTGCATCATAACATTGGCATATTTTCTTGACAAGAAAATTAGAATGAGAATCCTTGTAACTGATATGCCCACTACATATGGCATGTTGTTAGGATAAAGCTTATGTTGAGATGTTGGAGGAGATATGTAGTTGGATTGGTCACATGCCACTATTCTAGTAAATGGTAAAACAAAGAAGCTACTTCCCATTAGAAAAATTAAGTATACTATTCAAAGGTCAAATGACCCAATGAAAAATATCCCGCACAAAAATTCCAAAGATGGAAAATTTTGATAACCTTCAAGTATGATCTTGAGCTTCCTTGTTGGTGGAGGAATGTCCAAGCATCACAAATCCGGTCAAAGAGCATAATCATGAGTTGATGAAATCAGATTTTGAAAAAGTATACTTCTCATGGGATGGGAGTATAAACAAAGTGGTTCCACTCAATGTTGATGACAGTGATGAGAGTCTTGACTTACAACAAATAAATCTTGAAGTGATTTGAAATGCATATAAAAAAGAAGGGATGATGTTCAACACTTTCTTGATAGGTAACTTTAATTTTTTTGATCATGTTCTCAAGGATTAGTACGAGTTTCCATGTGATGAGTATGTTAGTGAACTTGAGAATTTCTCTGTGTCATTGGAAGAAGTGGACAATAAAAGTAAATATTGTAGTATGCTTCCACCTTTTGAACTTGAGCATACCTAAGAAGATGGTGATTTCATTTCCGAAATGGAGTTTTTGGTTCTTGGAGATCAAAGATGGGAAGATAATGATGATGAAATTTTGGTCCAATGTTGTGCTCATTTCCTTTTCATGAGGATGGAGAAATTCTAAAAAAAAAAGAGAAACGAATTATTTCTCGAGTCATAAGGCTGATTTTGTTTCTTCTTCCACATTAGTATCAACTAAGTCTGAAGCAAAGGTAAAAAGTAAGCCATCACCAAGTTTGAAATAACATGTATCTGAGACATCAAGTATGGTCATTTTCCCCAAATTTTATATTATTGATCATATCAATAAAATAAAAATTCCCATGTCACAAGCTGAGTACTTGAAGTCCAATAAGGATCAACTAGAGAAATTGGTCTATTTTATCAAAGGTGACTCTACTGTTCATTTCTCAAAAGGAATTCTCAAAGCTCCTAAAGATAGAAAGAATCAAAATATTGTGGTGGCCACTACACATTCAAATGAAAAGGTTGAACCTTTCTTTGTGTCCTTTTTGATCAACGAATGTAAATTAAGTAATTACATTATAGATTATGGAGCTTTGGATAATGTGATGCCTATAAAAGTAGCACATGCTCTTGGTTTGACTTGTACGAAAACACTTGGATATTGTTACTCCATGGAGACAAAACAAGTTCCTCTGATTGGGTAGATTAAAGACACTCAAATGGCTTTAGCTCAATTTCCTCAAAAGTGAGTTAAGGTAACCATTCTAGTTGCTAACATTCCCACTTCATAGGGTATGTTGTTCAACAAGAAATTTTGTAGAGATCTAGGTGGTCAGATTCAAATGGATTGGTCTCATGATATGATCCGTATCAAGGGAGAAATGAAGAAGCTAATACCAAAGACTCAGGTAAAGTTCACGGAAATAAAACCAAAGATTCTCATGCATAGGTCATGTTTCAAAACTCTAGTATGGGTAATTATATGATGAATACAAAGGTTCATGCACTTGAGGTCAATTTTCAATATCTCAATGAGATATGGACTCTTGAGTTTGATGGAATATGTTTCTCAATAGGTTCCGGTGCAAGAGTGGTGCTTATATCTTTGAATGGTAAAATATTTCCTTTTTCTTACAAACTCAAATTTTTAAATACTAACAACACTTGTAGAATATGAGGTGTTAATCCTTGGCCTCCAAGTTGTAGAAGAAAAAGGGATAAAAATTTGAAAGCCTTGGGAGATGCAAAGTTGATCATGAAGTAAGTAAAAAATCAGTTTCAAGTAAAAAATGATCACTTGAGACACTACAGAAATAAAGTGTGGGATGCGATTGAAGCCTTTGATGCTTTTTCCATAAAATCCGTCCCTCATGAAAAGAATGAAAAAGAAGATTCTCTAGTAGTCTTAGCTTCATTGATGATCCCTCATTCAGAGTTTGATCAAGACAAATACACCATTGAAATGATTTTTAGGCCAAACATTCCCGACAATGCAGAAAATTGGCAAGTCTTTAATGATGATAAAAAAATTATTGCCTTCTTAGAAAAAAGGGATAATTTTGAATAGTTGTAATTTGAAGGAAGTGATTCGCATTTCACGAATTGACGACCTCACCCATTCAAGAAAGAGTTGAGAGTGAGGATATTGATAATGACATAATTAGCTCAAAGAAAATAAAATTCCAATAGGATTGGTTTCACTTGAATATTTTTTTATAAACATGACAGGTTTATCAAAGAAAAAGAACAGGTAGGACCTACAAATTCTGTTGACTATGAGGAAGTTGACATTGGTACCAAGGAAAAACCTTTCTTGGTCAACATTGGTAAGTGTTTCTCACCTGAGGAGTGCAAGAAATTTATAAGCCTCCTTACCAAATATTCTGATGTCTTGGCTTACTCATATGAAGACTTGAAGTCTTTCAACCTAGGGAAATAGAGCATACCATACCTTTGAAACCTGGTGTAGCTCCATTCAAGTAGAAGAAAAGACAAGTATAACCCCAAGATAGTAGGGATGATACTCCATGAGGTTTAAAATATGTTGGATGCATGAATAGTGTTTCCTATTCGACATTCAACTTGGATAGCTAATATTGTCCTAGTTCACAAGAAAAATGGAGAAATTAGGATTTGTATGGATTTCCGTAATCTTAATCAAGCTTCCTTGAAGGATAACTATCCATTTCCGGTCATGGACCATATTATGAAGGAAATAACTTGATCGAAAATTCTATCCATGATAGATGGTTTCTCTAGTTATAATCAGATTGAAGTAACCAAGGAAGATCAACATAAAACCACATTCACCACCCCTTGGGGTATGTTAACGTATAGAAGAATGCATTTTTGTTTGATCAATACTGACAAAACCTTTCAAATGGTTATAGACATGACATTCATAGATTATAAAAATAAGATCATTGTAATATACCTAGATGACTTGATGATTTTCTCAAGGAAATGAGAAGACCATCTCAATTATTTAGAGAAAATATTACAAAGGGGAAGACTTCATAAAATCTCCTTAAATTCAAACAAGTCTGTGTTTGGAGTTACATAAGGGAAAATCCTAGGTCATATTGTTTCTAAAGAAGGAACCAAGATCGATCTTGAATGTGTTCAAGCTATCAATAATATTTCCTTACCTATAAGTAAGCATGGAGTTCACTCATTCTTTGGGAAGGTGATTTTTTGAGAAGGTTCGTGCCATATTTTTAAGCTAACCAAAGAAATTGCTAACATGATGAAGGGAAAATAATCCTTCAAATGGTTGAAGGGAGGTATGGGAGCGTTTGAAAAATCAAGGATGCTATTTCTAAAGCTCCTACATTGGTGTGTCTCGATTTTAAAAAGGATTTCATAGTCTATTGCTATGCTTCCCTACACACAATATCTGCCATCCTAACTTAGCGTAATCAAGATTGAATTAAATCTCCTATTGCATTCATGAGTTTTGGATTTAAGAAACATGAAATAAATTACACCCCCTTGAGAAAAATGCATACGTGGTGGTTAGAGCCTTGAAAAATTTCAGATACTATGTATTGAATTCTCACACCAAAGTCCTAGTTTTGGACACCACAGTTAAATCAATGTTGACACAATAGGAACCATGATCTAAAAGAGGTAATTGGGTCTCCAAGATCTAGGAATATGACTTGAAAATCAAGCCTATTTTTTTGAGGAAGAGGACTGTACAACTCATTGTAGAGAATGCACCAAGAAATGACCTTGAGGAAGAACCAGTTGATGAAAGTTTACCATTGGTAGTTTTTCGTCAATACCACGATTTGAGTGGTATTATGACACATCTTACTTTATCACATATTATGAATGTCCCGAGAATTTGATAACTAAAGAAAAAATATCTCTCAAATTAAAAGCTTCCAAGTACGTCATTTGGGACAACTAATTATTTAGGAAAGGTATTGATGACATGTTCCTCATATGTGTTGATAAGGAATAATAACCCAAGTTTCTTGAAGCCATTCATAATCATGCTTGTGGTGGTTATTTATCTAGACTAGTTATAGTTCATAAGATTCTACAAGTGCATTCTTGCTGGCCCAATATGTTTTCTAATGCTCAAAAATGGGTAGCCAAATGTGAAGCTTGTCAACAATTTGTTAGAAGACCTAAATTGGCAACTTTTCCTTTAAATCCAGTTGTCATTGAAGAACCCTTTCAACAATGGGGTTTAGATTTCATCAAGGTTTTGAACCCAAATTCCTGTGTTGCTCATACTCATGTGCTCATGGAAATTGACTATTTTACGAAGTGGGTAGAAGCTATTCTAGTGAAACAAACATCTACTGTGGTAATTTGTGACTTCATCAAAGAGAACATTTTGGTTCGTTATAGAATTCCACAAAAGATCGTGATGGAAAATGCCACCAATTTTTCTTCTACAAAGATGGCAAGTTTTTTTATGGGTATGGAATATCTTTATCTCATTCATCAGATTACTATCCTCAGGGAAACGATCAAGTGGAATCTAGTAACAAGAACATCATTGTTATCGTGCATAAGTTGGTAAAAGAAAATCAAATAACATGACAAAAACCTATTTGATGCATTATGGGATGACCACATAGCTCCCATAAGAGAAATTAGAATGTCTCCATTCCAACTCTTGTATGGAAATGATGCTCAAATTTCCATTACATTGAAGTTACCGGCATTATGATTGGCTCAAGCAGTTGATGATGAATGCTTCACCAATGTGTTGGATAAAAGGATAATGTTCCTAAGTAAGATTGAAGAGCAAAGAATTCAAGTGGTGAACATGATCGAGGAACATCAATCCAAGGTAAATAAATTTTTTGAAAGAAAAACTAAGGAGAGATCCTTTCAAATTAATGACCTAGTTCTTCTATGGGACAAGAGGTGTGAACCAAAAGGAAAGCATAGGAAGTTTGATTCACTGTGGCTAGGCCCTTTCAAAATTAGACATTTATGTGGGGATAACACCTATTACTCAACATATCCTGATGGAACTCATTTGCCTATGACCTATAGAGGGAAATATCTTAAGCACTAACAAAGTTGAAAATGGGTTGTCCCTATATGTTCATAGGTAATTAGGGTTTTGTTCGGTCCGTTTCCTATTTTTGGTTGTCTCTCTTTTGTCATTCTATTTTTGTGCATCATCATTTTTAGGATCATGTTCATTAAATTTTGGGTCAGGGTCCGTTGTTGCATCCGTGAAGTCCTTGTCCCCATAAGAGCCAACAATTATTAGATAATTTTGATTTGGAAAAATAATTTAAATTTAAAAAAATAAAAAATTAAAATCATCTTTCATCTATCAAGAGTTTCCTCATTTTTTCCTTCTTGACACCCTAAGAAAATCCCTTTTATTTCATCCCATTATGATGAACGGTTCATTTTTTATGTTTAGTTCAAGTTCATGATTAATTAATTTCCTCCTATTTTCCATAAACAAATGAATTAATTTAATTTGGGGAAAATTAATTAATTATTTATTTAAAATATTAATTAATATTTTAAAACCAAAAAGGGAAAAGATTACCAAATTTTTTCGTGAATGCCAAATTGGCTCTCCGCTTCCTTTTTCTCCCTTTTCTGGCAAAGCTTTCATTTTCCCTAATTGTCGGAAATTCCCTTTCTATTTGCTAGCATAACTAGATATCATACAAAAATATCTCCCATTTTCCCATGTGGAGAAATGGAGGGGAATTGTTAGCCTACTTTGCCATTGTCATGGGAAAATGGTTAAATTCTCCCCTTATTCCCCTAGAAATTAATGCCCACTACCCGAAGAAATTGGAGATTGGTTATTAACGAGAATAAGAAGTAGTTACAAATCAAGAAAGCTTCTGGGATATTCATAACCTCTCTCTGAGAAATTCAACGAAAAAGACTTCCAACATAAATGGTGATGAATAAGAAGTTTTGAAGCTTTCATTTCCAACTCTCGTATTTCTGTGAAGCCACACACAGGAAAAGCAAAATTGTTTACATAGGCCCAAGGTAATAAATCCATGTAGAAGGAGGAAATGTAGGTCAAATATTCATCACATAGGGGAAATAACACTCCACCCTAAATTTATTTGCCATGTAAGGAGAAGGAGGATTTGTCACGTGGGTAAAGAAAATGCATGCTATTAGAGAAAGAACAATCCACACACTAGAGGAAAGAACTATCCACACATTTACCAAATCTATGCTAGTCAAAGGCTGCCAAAGCTATGCATGTCGAGTCAAAATAAAACCCACTCATTTACCTTTTTAGCCATACAGGGAGAAAAAAACAAGTCCACACTAGGGCGAGAAAAAGCTAAACATAGTAATTTTCAAGGCCACACATAGGCCCACACATATATTACCAACAATACAAGGAGGTAATGTAGTTCATGTAAAAGGAGGTAAAAGAATATTTTCGTGGTAGGCACGGTGAGAAGTTTGCCATTGCATTTGGTCTTATCAATACAGTCCTGGAATGCCAATCTAAATCACTAAAAATCTTCATGTATGTGGTGATTTCCATATTGCTACAAAGTTCATCTCTAAGATTGTCAAACGAGGAATTATTGTAAGGGATGCAAATGATTCCATGTTCCCTTCCTGAAGTTAATGACTACTTGCATTTAAGCCAATAAATCAGAACTATGAGTTAGTGTAGGGATTAAATTTTTCGAGCAAAAGACTTCATCAACTATATTAGCAATAGAAGAATTAACCAAATTGTAATAAAATCCATTGATACTACTACAAGTAAAGAAAAAATGGCCCACGCAAGCCACGTAATTCAAGGTAGTTCAATTTCCAAGGCTGAATTCATTGTATTTTTTCTGATTTGTAATTTGAGCTTAGTCTCAATATTTTGTTGTATATCTAGAGCTCATATTACTACTTTGCAAAAATCATAACCCAAAATTGCTCGACGTTATTTAAATTAAAAAAATAAAGAGCCATTTTTTCCCTTGTAGTTATGGTGGTCCAGAGATTAAGACTCAACACCATTTTGCGTGCTTCCTTGTTCTTTCTTCAAAATTCATAATGGCTGAAAAACCTAACAAATATGCAAGAAAGTCAAAGAAATCCCTAGAAAGATCAAACAAGTTTGCACTTCAATATGAATTCCAATGGATCATTCCTCCAACTTCTATCAAATTTGTGTATGACAATATCACTGACACCGATCTTGGCCACATCAATGTGACACAATTTCGTGATTGGGTGAAAGCCGAGGGGAAAACCATCTTCTCAGATAGAATCTACTATAGTGGTCTATCTCAAGCATCAAATTTTCTTGTTTCAATGCAATGTCTTGAGCTAGTCATTGCATGTACAAAACATTATGATCCCAAAGGGTGAGGAATCTTCAAGGATAATTGTGAGCCTTTCCTTTTGATCACACTAGAGAACATCAAAGAATTTCTCAACATCCTCGGTTTCCACGAGAATTCCAACATCACTTAATAGTCAACACAAGAGTTTTGGGATGAAAAACCCCTTAGGTGGACCAAGATGGTCAACAAAAATTGGCTAGTGACCAAGAGGACTTGTGTTGACTGGTTTCCGTGAGGAATTATACCACTTTGAATTTATGGAGGAAATAAGTGATATGATCACTTTTAGTCGAGTCTTCGGTCTCCCCTTTGCCAGGATTTTCACCCATGGATGTATCGGTTCATCTACATCATCCATGCAAAGAGAGAATTTGTATATTGGGCCACCATCATTAATGAAAATCTCTACAAGTAGTTGATTGAGGTGAAGATGATTGGGCATTTCTACATGACATTGTACTTGGTGAGAAAAATTGTTGATATGAAAAATTAGGTGTCTCCACCAACGTTCATGGGGTTACACCCCTCTGCATTGAATGGTGCAGCTCCCATTATTGAATGTGACTAATCTAATCCTAATCTAAATGATGTTGGTTGGCCAAATAGGTCGGGGATCACACAGGGACACTCCACTGAACTGTGGCAAAATGCTTGTACAGGGGTACAAGGGAGGAAATTACAACAAGTTAGGGAGAAGGAGGGAAATTAAGAGGGGAGTTATATCCATGAGTAGGAAAATTACATAGCTCACACTAGTAACCAGAGTAGTTCAACATTAAATATAGAGGAAACATTATGAAGCTAGTGAGATTGATGAATCAAAATGAAAATTCTTGATTCATCTACTAAAGGTACAAAGCTCTTGCATCACTATGCTTACAAAGTGTATAAAAGGGGAAATAGAAGAACCATGAGATTCTTATAACAACCATGCTTATTGTGTCAATGATGAGAGGAAACCATGCATACAAAGATGTACACATTCATACATCTTGGAAAGAAAAAAATCTATTCCTTGATTGACACTTACATTAGTTGTACAAAGCAAGGGAAAAGAAGAAAGTGGAAGAAATTGTAGCTTTTATTCCTTGCACATTGATACAAAGTTCAAAAATTCAATTCATAATTGCTACTGAGTTAAAGTCTTCAACATCGGCATCTTTGAAATGGAGAGGTCATCCCAATTTATATAATTTGAAATTTACCTCTCACCTCCCTCATATGACTCTTCGTCTACCCCCAATGACCTTTCATATGCCTTTGCACAACTTAAGACTTTTCAAATTCCTAGGAAGATATTAAGTCCCTTTTTATAAAATAAAGGTGACTTATTACATTATAATCCTAAAGTCACTTTTTAATTACATTAAAGGCATTATGAAAAAGTACAACCCCAATGAAGAATTAGAACATTGAGGAGAGAGAAATTTGGGGCAAGAAGAAAGAAAAGAAGAGAGAGAAGAAGAGGGAGGTGACATTGTGATGATGAGGAAATTTTTCCTATGATGAAGCTCACTGATCCTTTCCAGATGATTCGATGAAACACTCCAATGTAGTGACTTATGGATCCTTGAATGCTTTACATCATGAAAAACCTCCTTTGGATGACCCACAAACACCGTGAACTAAGTGTTTAAAAACACTATTGAGTGATTCCATTGGCGACCATGAGATCCACTCGTGAAGACCCCCTGTGAAGATATAGAAGCTCAATATTGATCCTACCATGACCTTTTACAATACTACCATACTACTACGCTGATGATGATCACAAATGCTCCTTTGTACATGATGTACCGATACTTTTGAACTCACACACACGAGCAGGTAGGTGAAGAACACCAATGAGTATACCATTGATGATAGTGAAGAATGCCCCTTCTATAGACTGAACTTCATGGTCACTTGACACTTACTATATTTGGACATGGTAACTTACTATTCTTAGTAAGTATCAAAATATACCTTCATAAGCTCTAACTGACATTAACAACTTGAATGTTTTATTTCCTTGTACACTCCCTTGTGAAATCCACCCTCTAGAACAAATTACTATTTTTAGTAAGTGTAAAAGTCAACTTTTCCAAACCTCAATTGGATTTGGAAACTATAATTCCTTCTTCTTATTGTGTTCCTCTCACCTTCTGAACCAACTTGCTATTTATGGCAGGTGCTTATGGAACTACTTACTATTTTTAGTAAATGCCAATTTTGGGCTAAGATGAAATTTTCGATGATTTTCTCCTGTGATACTTCCTTTGTGTCAACCTCCTTCTTCACTGCTTCTTCAGATGGCGGCTTACCCAAAATAGTAGTCTCCCATGTAGAAAGGCCTGATTTGTTTAATAAGTATGCTTCTAGTGATCGGATCACAGTGGGACGAAGATTTTTGATAATATCACCCTTGTGAAATTTTAGACCTACTCGATCGCGGTTTGTGAGATTTTAAAACTTGAAATTTTCACACTTAGCGGTTGTGAGCATGACAACCAATTATGGAGCTTGAAAATTGCAAGTTCACTTCCCCTCCTTGGATATTTATGGGAATTATATTTTTGATATGATTTTTTTCTCTTATTTCATAGGTAAAATTTCTTTGCAAATCAATCACTGGTTTAGTGGGAGATGAGATTTTTGTTTTCATTACATGAAAAAGAGGATTTATTTGTTGAAAATAATCCTCATTATGTATGAGAAATATTTTTGATGTTTTTATGGCCTCCAAAAATTATGAAGACAACAAAAAACCTTATCTCGATCTGTGTCGTGGTTTGCAAGTTATGACAATTTCTTCGTCGGGTGGCTTAAGAGGGTTTTTTCGGATGAAGTTCTTCATTTTTTCTCTATTCTTCATTGCTTTGATCCAATTTTATTATGATATTCTTGTGTTTTTAGTGTGAGGAATATTTTTAGAGCTGGTTGAGTGCAGCAATGGAGGTTTGGAAATTTTTTTCCAGAGTTCGGCAGGGTATGGAGATGTGGGGGGATGAAACAAAATGAAAAATGGCTAAGTCCAGGTATGTATTCATCCAAAAATGCAAGCATACGGTATGGGGGAATTTTTTGTCACCTATGTCAATTTTCTAAAGGGAAAACAGGGACATGAAATTCCCCATTGCGTCTCATTGCAACACTTGGCGAGATTTGATTGGATGTGTGTTTGAGCGAGGGAGCTTGGGAAAAGCACTTGGGAGCTGAGTTTTGGACGCATGAGGATCCACAAGGCTTAAGTGGGCTGGGGGAAATTTGTGTACCCTATGTAAATTTTATAAAGGGATTAAATGGGCATAAATTTACACTTCGTGCCTCATCATGACACTTGGTGATCATCCGTGCATGGAGAGGGAAGGCTCAAATTTAGCTCTCGAGGGCTTAATTGACAAATAAGAGGTCACATTGGTGTTCTGAGGGATAAAAATTTCTGGGGGGAATTTTTTGTCCCTTATTTACCTTTTATAAAGGGATGAAAGGGACATGAAATCCCACTAGGCTCCTATTCCTGACATGTGTCCACTTGAAAAATGACTAACTGCGAGAACTTACCTTGAGGCCAACTTGCAACGATGATATCTTGAGCTCCCGAATGAGTTTCAAGGTGAAATTTTATATGAATTTGACTGGAAACCTCAAAAAGATTTGAATGGAGATAGTTTAAATATTTAATTCTGACTTTATCACTACAAAATGATCTATTTTTTCTCTTAGGACCGCTAGTTCTGCGCTTAGAAGAATGAGTTGGTATGAGAGATGCATGATACTTGAAGATGATCTATTTTTTCAATCATGTAGGGGACATGATATATTGTTTGATCCATATCTCCTCCTAGAGCTCTTGTAATTTATCATTGAAGATTGGGTTCTTTTTTTTTTGGTGCAAGCTCCTTTAGGCCCAAAAACCAACTTTTGGTGACCTGGCTCCTAAACCTCCATTATTTCAAGATTTTCCCTGAGTTAGTTCCTTGAAGTTTTGGAATCTCAAATACATCTCCATGATGAATATTGGTCTTCTGTTCCACTCTGATGATGATGCACCGACTTAGAAAGGTTGATAAAATCCCCTTCTAAGCATGCTAAAAACTCACTTTGCAAACCATTGCTCCAACATGCTTAAATGACCTGTTTGTTCCTAAATCACCTAGGGGGACTGATTTTTAAATCCTAAATCACCTAGGGGAAATTTTACATTCACATGGAGATTATTTTGATGACATGATAGGGTTGACATTGTGGATGAACTGACTTTTGAGGTGTCTTGGGAGGTATGGCTTTAAAATTTTTGACACTGGGTCCATTGTCATGCTTGAAAATTGGGAATTTTCTTATTGCACATTTGCATGACAATAGTACCTAACCTATGCGGTTTCTAGAAGGAAGCTATTTTTAGGGTTAGAGACGAAGGAATAATGGGTCCTTCAAATAATGTTTTCCACTATTATCCATAATTGAGTTTCAAGAATAACTCTCATCACTTCAGGAGAGTTAATGATGATTTCATCTTCCACGTGATAAGAAAATTGAATAGGAATATGAAAGAAAGATTCCATGAGGATGCCATGGAGGTCATTTCTCGAGTGGAGAACATGGTTCATTAAGTTCCCATTTTTTTCCTACATTTGTGTGAGTGGATTTGTAGGCACTCCATGGAATCTTCCTAAGTACATCGGTGATAAGTGAGCATTAATGGAGCTTGCATGACAAATTTTCAAATTTTATTGTATTATCAGTGATAAACATCGTTAGGAATTCAATTCCCAATATAAATTGGGGAATACTAATGCTTGAATATCTTCATGTAAAACTCATGGAGAAGAAGTTTGCTCTCATTACCATACATCTATTTGTGAATAGATACCGATTTTCCATCACTAGATTCATGTAAAAGGATCTAAAAGTGAAGTACCAACACCATCCAACCATATAAGACTTCATGTCTACCTACTCGATGATGAACAATAAGTAAGAAGGTGATAATTATCCCTCCGACCCTTGCTCAAATAAAGGCCTTATGCATTCGAGATCCTCTAGATTCATTAGTAGATGATGGTGATAATTTGATTGATCCCTCATATGATGTTGTTGCCTTCACTCCATTGCCTCAAGTTTATTAGACAAAGATAGATGAATTCTCTCTTGATGATAAGAATCAACCAATTCTAGAAAGGAGCATAGCCTTGTATGAGAAAGAACTTATAAAGTTACCATCCATCCAAGTTCATACTCTAGGATCACAAAATTTTCCAACATGAGGAGGTCTGTAGTTGACTAAAACCTCTTCTTAGTCAACCTCCATGCAATCAACCCATACACATCAAGTAAGGAGAGAATGGTTTCCCAAATCAAATTCTCCAAAGAATATGTCACAAGGAGAAACATCCAAGGGTCTTGGCCCTAGTGAAGGAAAGGAAGAGAATGCATCTTGGGGTTTTACACTTTGAGTAGAGACTCATCTATTCACATCACTGATAGTTCAAGGAAGCTCATCATAAACACTACTTAGCCATTTAATGCAAAAAATTCTACTCAAGTGAAAGTGGTCCAAATATCAAATGCTCCTAAACCCCTAGTTCTTGAAGATGTTTATTAAGGTTTCCTTGAGGTTTAGGAGGTCGATGCCGAAGTTATTTCCATAAGGATTGAAGTCATGGAAAGAAATCTTGTATAATCCAATGATGTTGAGAACAGTGTGAATGTTGCTTGGACTCTAGGCTTCGTGTGTAGAATTGGTCAAGGAGACCTAGTTGGTGCCCAATTTGAAACATCCCTATTTTGCTAAGGAGAAATGCATTTTTGACCTATTTCTGAGGAAGAATGGTTTTGGGATTCTCATATACTTCAAATTTGACAAAAAAAAACTCATTTTTGTGTTTGAGTGCTATGTGTTGTTTGCATTTCCTCCATTTTGCACCATTATGAAGGAATCCCCAAGTTTACTTTGCGTTTTGCCCTAATTTTTCCCATTTTAAATGCCTCTACTATTTTTTCATTTTTCCCACCTTTGGAGCTTGAAATCATTTGATTTGTACTTATTTTCCCTCAAAAATCCCTTGCCATGGTCATAAATTTCCTAAAATCACTTTCCATTTGTCTTTTGATCGAAAAATTCTTCACCCACGAAGAAAAAATTGATTTTGGGGGTCGCTGGCAATTTTTGCATTTTTGACGGTCATATGGGCATCCTTTGCCCGTAAAATTCTATCTCATATACTTTTGCATACCTTACCATTTGTAATTGGAAAAGGATCGGTGGGTCATTTCCAAAAACTTAACTTTTTTTGAGTTTTTGAAAAAATGTGCAAGTTGCCCCTGTAGCTCCGCAGGCCCTAGAGGAGGTACACGTGTTGTAGGAAGAGTGAAGGAAAATAGGTGGGTCATTTTGTACCTTAGGGAACTTTGGAAAATGCATGGAAATAAATAAAATCCCCTAAAGCCCGCATCTAATTAGAGGAAGACATGTGGCAGGTGGGGAGATGGAAAGGTAGAGGAGTTTGATACTTTTCGGCCTTTGGTGAAAAAGACATGAAAGTTTTGTAATGATTCACCTTTTGAAAGAACAACTAGAAACTTTTTGCGAGTTTGTCAAATGTTATTTTCTAGAAATATTGTAAAGAAAAGGTGCTTGAATATTCCACTTTTGGAGGAAGATTTGAGGGGCAAAGTGAGTGAGTAAGTAAAATTATATATTGCATGAATTTTTCAAGTAAAGAGTCGGAGAAACTTAGAAATTTTCGGGGAAAATCTAGGAAGAAGCCCATTCTTTGAGAAACCATCCGAGAATTGTTTTAACTCTTTTTGCATCAAATTTGTATCGTGTTAGGTTGGTTGTAGATGTATAGCCACTAACAAGCTTTGAGATTTTTCTTATAACATTTCCCTACCGATAACTTTGGTCATTCTAGATTATTTTGTGCTATCTCTTGGTAAAATTTGCATTTACTTATGTTTCAGAATGTTTTCAATTTATGTTTCTTGCTCCTGTTACAATCTGGTGTTTGGAATTTACTTTTGATCATGTAGATCTAATTCTGGTAATAGCATAGTGGCATTTGTAATTCTAGAATTAGAAGAGATTTATCTGATGAAGGGATAAACAAATTTAAATGCACTCTGCTTTCCTTGATATAAATTTGATTATAAACCATTGGGGGTACCTTAGGTATGATAGAATAGAAATTTCTAAATGCTTTGTTGATTCTTTTAACTCAAGCTTTTGTGATAAATCATCAGAGATTGTGTGGAAGAGTGCAGATCTGGGCTTCCATTTGATGCACATATCCTGTTGAAGGAACACCTTAACCTCTTTGAAGCATTTATGTTGTCTAAGTCTTTCAAGTTTTGCAAAGGTCCTCAAAGAAGTTGGAAAATTCTGGTTAGTCTTGTTTGAATATCTCCCACCCCAAAATTCATTTCAAATTAACTCATCCTACCTATAATACCCCTACATTGTATTATGTGTCAACAAAAGAATACAATCCATTTACAAAAATGCACAAAGCAAATCAGGATCATACCATGTCTTTAGTAGCCTTAGCCTTGTCTTGAAAGCATTTCCATCATTTAGTAGTGACAACTCTGTTGAGTTTGAATAATGGGAAATTGATCATGTTTTCTCAAGGCCATCTCCATATAATCTGTACAGTGCAAGGATATTTTCACCTCCTTCACAAAACAGAGGCTACAATATAGGTTATCTTACCTTGGTTGATAGGCACAACCTAAAATAGTGAGGATTAGATCAAATCCTTTCAAGGTGCTACCCATTTCTTCAAATCCCAAGTTATAACAAGTTAGATAAATTTCTTCCCCAGTTACAAAATGACATATAAACCTTTTATTTGCCTCTGAGTGTCTTGTAAAATCCATGATGCAACTCAAGTTGTGAAGGATATTAAATCTGGGTACTAACACCCAAATGACACCATTTCCAGGGATGAAGAATGCAATATCTAGACCAATTTGTTAATATGCTTCTAGTTCATATTCTTTTGAGCTCACACACAAATGGTGCCATTGTCGGGGATGAAGAATGCAATATCCAGACTAATTTATTAATCTACTTCTAGTTCATATTCTTTTGAGCCCATCAACACCGAATGGTGCCATTGTCGGGGATGAAGAATGCAATATCTAGAATAATTTGTTAATATGCTTCCAGTTCATATTATTTTGAGCCTGTCAACACCCAAATGGTGCCGTTGTTGGGGACATTTTTCAGTATTTCAATTTTTCAAAATCCCTGGTAATACTTCTCATGTATTTTATGTGCAACTACATTGTTGAGCGTCAGTTTCTAATTAGATTTATACTAGAGGAATGAGAGTAGAATTCTGAGTTTGATATGTTCAAGTATCTCTAATTTTTTGTTTCAAACTTTACACAATAGTTGATAAATTGATTGAAATAAAATCAGATCTGTTCAAGCTTTGCATAGTGCTAATATTTGCAGTCATTTGATAGATCTTCATAGTACATTTACACAAACTAGGGTGAAAGTCCTTAGTGGTGACTCCTGACAGCTTATATTTTGATAAATACCAGTACCTTATTATACATTAGGTGAAGTGTGTCATATAAATCTATAAACTGGAAGGAAGAAGATCTCTCTTCAGGAGAGACCCAAGTAGAAAGCTATTTCAAGAATTTGGAAAGATAGCTTTTAGAGGAGAGAAAAGTTTGGAAGGTTGTCGAAGGACATACATCAAGCAAAGGTATATCCATTGATGAGAGAGATCAGCCTTTAATAGAGGATTATCACTCTTATTCCGGTGATTCTGATTCAAGCAATCTTCTCATAAACTTGTTTACTTCAACTCGTGAAGGTCCTTCTATTGTACACGTGAGTTCCTTCTTCAATCTACACACTGTATGTTTCAATTCTAGTAAAAATTTCCAAGAAAATCAGCCCCTAGAGAATACCAATCTTGTAAACCACATTCTTGAGCCCCAAAGACCTCGCACTCCTCATCACTTGTGTCTCCCCCAAGATCACCTCCACTAGACAACATGGCTCAACCTCCACCTAGGCTTCCATTTGTGGTCAATACCTTTGGCCCAATAAATTTTAGGGGAATGGATGGTTATCCTAATGCCGTGTGCCTCAGGATGTTAGAAGTAGATTGCCAAAGTTTCAAGGGAACAATGCCATAATAGGTGATCAACATTTGAAACTCTTTATTAATATGATGGAGGATTTTGAAATTGGATTTGAGGATGTGTACATTAAATTTTTTGTCCACACTTTAGAGGAGGATGCTAGGGATTGGTACAAGGATTTTCTAGATAATTCAATTGATTCATGGATTGAAATGCAAAATGCATTCAGATTGTAATATGGTGAAAAAACTGATCCCATATTCCTCTTATCAGAGTTTGAGAATATAAAGAAAAACCCAAATGAAATGGTCCATGACTTCAACACAAGGTTCAATAAAACTTTGAGGAGATTTCCAATAAATTTAAGACCATGTGATGAATTTTTTTGGATAAAATATTTTGATGCATTTGACAAGAAGGTTGCATATTACTTGAGGGACAAAAATCCTAGCAATTTAAGGTAGGCCTTCACCATGGCACTTCAAATTGAGAATAATATCAAGGCGGTTGGGAAACCTCCTAAGAGAGATGGAGTTAAATTGGTAAACCATGACAAGCCTCAAGCAAACAAGAGTGAAGACTTGGAGGAAGTGGTGAAAACTTTGGTAGGGGATGTCAAAGAGATTTCCTACAAGTTGGCAAGAGATGAGAAAGGAATTGGACAAACTTCATAAGGTCAACCTAGGCAACAAGCACAAGATAGATTTGAAAATCACCATAGGAATGAGTAGAGATTTGATGACAAAGGTAAAGAACCTATGGGATTTGGAAATAGACAATCTTAGGCCAAAAAAAGTAAGGTTGTGCCTGATCCGTTAAATGCTAGAGTGGCTGCTATTGATGATGCAAATAAGATTAACTGGTGTGACATATATTTATTACCCCATCCTCCATGTGGAACAGATCAACAAATTGAAGAGGAAGATGATGATTGTAATACGGATGATGATGCTTGTATGATGTACTACCCTTCAAACTCATGTCAAGGAGAAACATCCATTGAAGTGATAAGTTCGTGGGACTTTGCTGCTAGCTTTTGGGATTGCATCCAATGGGTACATCTTCTTCCTCCTTCTTATGTTTTAGAAATTGATAATGTACAAGCCTTATAGATTCCCAATAATGATTTTGAATAATTGAGGGTGTTGATGATCAAGAAGTATGATGGAGGTATACCCTCGAAAGAAGATAGGCAACTACTTATGAACGTTTTGGTTTCCCAAGAGAAGGAGTATAACACAAGAAGTAAGGCTGTCAAGGGAGCTGGGCCTCAGGCCAAGAATAAAACCCCATTGATTTCTAATATCAAAAAAGAAGTTCCTAAGAAAGAAACATCTGCTAAGAGCCATATTGTCCCAAGTAAAAATTATGCTTCACCCCATGCTCAAAATGTTAAAAACCTTGTGCCATCTGATGAAATTTCCAGCCCTCATACTGCTATTTTTCCTAAATAAATTCCATATGAAATTTCTCAAGTTATGAGCCAAATCAAGGTCAGTGTTCAAATTGTTGAGCTACTTAGAATTATTGAGCACAAGAAGAGAGCACTTGAGTATTTGGGATTGAAAGAGGAGAAGGCTACTCGTGAAGAGAAATGTGAATGTTGTTGAAGCTCCACTTGCTATTGCAGAAGTAGGAAATACATCAGCATTGGAAGAATTTGGTGAACCACCGAGGTTTATTTGGGAACATCCTTGGTTGAATCTCAGCTAAGTGTTGACCCTTTCTTCACAACTTTGATTATCAAGGACCGGTTGCTACACAATTGTATGTTTGACTCTGGGGCATCATGCAATGTCATGCCTTTAGAAGTCATGAATGAGTTAGATATCAAAGTAATAACAGCATATGGAAAGTGTACTGCCATGGATTCTAGGGAAGTGCTAGTTGTTGGGTGTGTCAAAGGTTTGGTGGTGTAATTTGCAGCCTATCCGTAAAAATTTGAAACTCGATGTTGTAATTATTGATTGCCTTGCCAAATGGGGTATGTTATTATCAAGAAAGTGGGCTGCAAGTGTTGGAGGGAGTGTCCAAATGGATATGTATTTTTCCACCATTCACATTGAAGGAAGCCTTGTAAAATTATATGGAGAGAAGAAGATGTTGCATCTAATTGAGGATCCAAACAATACTTCTTATGAAGTATTATTTTCTGATGTTGATGTTGATAATTTTATTGGGTTTGTTGATGGTAAGGAGCACACGATTGATCGGTCTAAGTGTCTTAAAGAGGTAATATCACCATGGACCTTGCTATTTGATGGAGCTTGCTCCAAATTTGGAAATAGTGCTGGTGTTGTTTTAAACTCTCCAAGCAATGAGGAATTTGTTTTCTCCTTCAAACTTAAATTTGAATGAACCAATAACATAGTTGAGTATGAAGAATTACTTGTTAGGGCTAAGGCTTGCTTGGAAGTATGGCATAAAAGATGTTGTTGTAAAGGGAGATTCTGAGTTGGTTGTCAAACAAGTTAGAAAACCGTATGCAACAAAAATTAGCGGATGTAACAATACAAACACGCAGATTTGGGATCTGATTGAGATGTTTAATTCCTTCAACATTCTTCATCATGAAATAAGTTTAAATATGATTTCTGATAAGATGGCAGTGTTGGGGTTTAGATTTGACAATTGTACCATTTCTCCATATTGTGAATATGATGTAGAAATACTCACTAGACATGCAGTCCCTAATAACATCAAACATTGGAAAGTATTTATGATGATGCTTAGGTTCATAGGTTTTTGGAGAACCAAGGTGAGTTTGTGGATCAACGTATTGGTTTGGAACCATTGGTGTGTAATTTTGAAGGAAAAGAAACCTTGTTTGGCAAGGATATTATTCAATTGAAGACTAACACCATCCCTAGAGGGCTGGTTGCTCTTGAGTCAAATTTTAACAATGCTGATTGTGTAATTAATAGAAACATGTTTGCATCTAGATATGTTGAAGAGAATGATTTGGGAAAAAGAGAAACCAAAGAATATTTGGTTAGGGAGTGGTTTAAATAAGGAAGAAAAACATTCCTATATCCCATTATTGAAACAATATCAAGACTGTTTAGCTTGGTCTTATCCCGAGCTAAAAGCATATAGAGAAGACTTATTCCAACATGAGATCCCACTTGAGAAAGATAAAAACCATTGAGACAGAAGAAAATGCCAATTAAATCACTCCTTTTTGTCAAAATACAAGAGGAATTGAAAAGTTGAGAGATGGAGGAATCATTCAACCCACAAGGTATTCTTCTTGGGTTGCAAACTTAGTCTTTGGTTAGAAAGAAAATGGAGATATCGACTTTGTGTGGATTTCATAAATATAAATAGAGCATCAATAATAAAGGATAACTATCCTTTACCAAACATGGAGAACATGCTGTAATTAGTGACTAGTTCTAAGATGCTTTCTACTTTGGATGGTTTCTCCAGTTATAACTAAGTTGTTGTCAAAGAATCGGAGAGGATTAAAAATACCTTTACTACTTCGTGGGGAACATATGTTTTGTCAGGGATGCCCTTTTGTTTAATGAATGCTAGAGATACTTTTCAAATGGCCATGGATGTTGCTTTTGTAGGTTATATCAATGATTTTATTGCTATTTATCAAGATGATATTACTATTTTTCTAGCATAAGAAGTTACCACTTGTAGCATTTGGAAAGAATGTTGACCAGATGTAGAGAATATAGCATTTCACTCAATCCAAAGAAGTGCCTTTTTGGGGTGCAAAGAGCAAAAATAATTGGTCACATTGTGTCTAAAGAAGGAGTTATGATTGATCCACAAAGGATAAAATATATCAACAAGATCCTGGTTCCAAAACTAAGAAAGGAATCCAATACTTCTTTTGTCAAATCATTTTCATTAGAGGGTTTGTGTATAATTTTGTTGAGTTGACTCTCCCCATCACTTGCATGTTGAAGAAGGACTAGAATATCAAGTGGGAAGAGGCTTCCCTTAAATATTTTGATGGAATCAATGAATTATTGAAGCATGCTCCTGTTCTAGCAACCCCAAATTACAAGAAACCTTTCCAAATATTCTCCTTTACTTCGAGCACACCATTACATCTGTTTTGTTGCAAAAGGATGATGATGGAGCTCAAAGACATATTTCCTTCTTTAGTAAGGTATTGCAAGAAGCTGAGTTAAAATACACAATCATGGAGAAGTAGGCATTTGCATTGGTGAAAGCAACTAAGGTTTTCGGACCTTATATTTTGAGTTCCAAAGTTGTTGCTTATGTTCCTCGACAATGGTAAAGGATGTCTTATCGAGATGGAGATTTCAAGAAAAAGATGCAGGTCGGTTAAAAAATTGTAGGAGTATGATATGGACATTCGGACCACAAAGCTAGTAAGAGGGTTGGGTCTTACCAAGCTTGTGGCTGAAAGCAATTTGCAGAATGTTGAAGTAAATGAAGTAGAAAAAGAGAGGATAGATGTTCTTGAAAAATTGTTGAACTCGAGTGGTATAAGGATGTAATCTATTATCTCGAGACACCTATGCTGCCCTTGAAATTTGAATAAAAATTAGAATAGATCCCTCAAGATGGCTTCTCAAAGATATATCATCACAAACTCTGGGTTGGCTTGGAAGAACCCTTAGGGAATCCTCTTGAGATGTGTGATTGAAGATGAACCTTCCAAAATAATTACTAATTTCCATGGGGGAGTTTGTGGAGGACATTTTGTTGGGAGGGTTACTGCACACAAAATTTTGAGGGCTAGTTATTGGTGGCCAACTCTTTTCAAGGATGCAACTCAGTTGATTAGAAGATGTGAGAGTTGTCAGCGTTTCTTTAGAAGATTGAAAGCTTTAGGATCCCTTCCTTTGCAGCCTGTATCAATTGAATCTCCTTTCAAACAATGGGGGCTAGACTTCATTGGTGAAATATCTGATTCATCAAGTCTTTGGAAACAAGTGGATTTTGGCCCCTACCGATTTCTTCACAAAATGGGTGGAAGCAATCCCCACTAGGAAGGAAACACACCAAGTTGTAATGGAATTCATATTGAATCATATCATCTACAGATTTGGAGTGCCAGTCAAGATTGTTATTGATAATACCATGAGTTTCAGAGCTGGACCTTTAGTGGAAATGTGCAAAGAATATGGAATAAAGTTAACATATGCTTCTAACTACAATCCAAAAGGAAATGGATAGGATGAGTCTAGCAATAAAAACTTGTTGAAGATTATTAAAAGGACTTTGGAATTAAACAAGAAGAAGTGGGGTGAACAACTAAAATTTTCTGTTTGGGCTAATAGGATCACTACCGGAAGAGCTACTAGTAAAAGCCCATTTGATTTGGTATATAGAACACAAGCTTTCTTTGCCCTTGCATTTGTAGTTTTCTTCATTTTAGTTTGTTCAAAACTTAAAGATCAAGAAATCAATTCATATGAAGCAAGGATTAATCAGTTGTTGAACTCGATGAAGTAAGAAGAGCACCCCATGAGAGGCATGTCAAATTCGGAGAGAGAATAAAGAAGTTGTTTGATAAGAAGGTAACCCCAAGAGCTTTCAGTATTAGAGATCTTGTCTTTGTTGTGGGATAGTAGGCATGAAGAAAAGGGAAAGCATGGTAAATTTGATGCTTTGCAAATGGGCCCATATTCAATTGACATAAGAATTAGTGATTTTTTCATCAAGGACCTAGACGAGGAATTTCTTGAGCTACATGTTAATGGCAGACATTTGAAGCATTTCTTGGATTGATCCCCAAAACTGAAGTTTGCATATCACTTGTATAGTATATAGTTTTTTGTTTCTGCTATGTTTTTTGTTATTTTGGTCAGTTTTTCATTTGCCTTTGTGTGTGGCAGCCCTCTTTGTTAGTTTTTTTGATGTTTTGGCTTGTGACTCTATTTTCCCAATGGTTTTTTGGCACATGGTTTGCTTCAGTTCTTGTGGCACTCACTGAGAGTGCCCATCCCCAAGTTGGAACCAATGTTGGTGCCCAATTTGAAGCATCCTGCTTTGCTAAGGAGAAATTTGTTTTTGTCCTGTTTTTGAGGAAGAACGGTTTTAGGATTCTCATATACTTTGAATTTGACAAAAATAACTCATTTTTGTGTTTGAGTGCTATGTGTTGTTCACATTTTGTCCAATTTTGCACCGTTTTGAAGGAATCCCCAAGTTTTCTTTGTGTTTTTCCCTAATTTTTCCCGTTTCAAATGCCTCTGCTATTTTTTATTTTTTCCCAGTATTTGGAGCTTGAAATCATTCGATTTATACTTATTTTCCCTCAAAAATCCCTTACCATGGTCATAAATTACCTAAAATCACTTTCCATTTGTCTTTTGATAGAAAAATTCTTCACCCACGAAGAAAAAATTGATTTTGGGGGTCGCTGGCAATTTCTGCGTTGTTTGATGGTCATATAGGCATCCTTTTCCCATCAAATTCTAGTTCATATACTTTTGCATATGTGGCCATTTGTAATTGGATAAGGATCAGTGGGTGGGTCATTTCTAAAAACTTAACTTTTTTGTTTTTTGGAAAAATGTGTAAGTTATCTCCGAAGCTCCGCACGCCCCAGAGGAGGTACACATGTCGCAGTAGAGTGAAGGTGGATGGGTGGGTCATTTTGTACCTTAGGGAACTTTGGAAAATGTGTGGAAATGAAGAAAATACCTTAAGGCCTACATCCAATCAGAGGAGGACACGTGGCAGGTGGGGAGATGGAAAGGCAAAGGAGTTTGATACTTTTTGACCTTTGGTGAAAAAGAGTTAAAGTATAAAATTGGACTAAAAACTCATAGCCAATGGGATGAATACATGTGTTAGCATCAAGAATCGAGAGCGAGGAGGTAGGCTATCCAAGGAAAGTTGTATTTTTAGCCTCTAGTTATCAAAAGGGTAAAATCATTGAATGGATCCGCGAGCCCGAAGGTAAAAGTCAAAATTCATTTGAGGAGTCAATGTTAGAGGAGTGGGTTAGTGGAGGAAATGTTGAAACATTTCCTTTGGTGAAATAAGATTAAAATATAAAATTAGAGCACTTCCCCTCACCAAACATATGAGGACATGTGTCTTGTGGGAGGGCGAAGCCGCAGAGGAAAATTGAAATTTTTGCCTTTGTCTAAAAAGATGCAAAATGTGTAAAATTGAGCCACGACTTCATATCCAGTCATATTGCACCACATGTAAGACCCAAATTGCAAAGGCAAAGTGGCGGAGGAAATCAAGAAATTTTGCAAATTTTCAAAAAGTTGTAAAAGGGTCAAAAGTGTCCCCGAGGCCCATTTTTTCTCGGATCTGCCATGTGGAGGGATCAGATTTAAAGATAAGAATAGATCGATGGTAGCTATGCATTTCACCAATTTGGCCACCATTTGATCTCCAGGAAGTTTGGAGATGCATTTTTTGCATCAATTTTCATCAATTTTTTTGCCAATTTGTGTCGTTTTGGCCTGCAGGGTCTGAATTGATCAAATTGGGGGCTCAATTTGTGAATCCAGGCATTTTTCAAATGAATTTTTATTTTGGTAATAAAAATGTGAATTACTAGATCCAAAGTTTCATAGTAAAAATTTGGGAAGGGAAAAGATGAAATAATGAAATGAAAGGGGTCTACATGCGTGGGGAATGAAAAACATGCTTCCACTTTGAAGAACGATGAAAGTTTTGTAATGATTCACCTTTTGAAAGAACAACTAGCAACTTTTTGTGAGTTTGTCAAATGTCATTTTCCGGAAATATTGCAAAGCAAAGGTGCTTCGAATATTCCACTTTTGGAGGGAATATTTGAGAGGAAAAGTGAGTGAGTAAGTAAAAGTTATATATTTCATGAATTTGTCATGTAAAGAGTCGGAGAAACTTAGAATTTTTCATGGGAAAATGGGAAGAAGCCCATTCTATGAGAAACAACTTAAGAACCATTTTAACTCCTTTTTACATAAAATTTGTCTCATGTTAGGTTGGTTGCAGATGTATAGCCACTAAAAAGCTTTGAGATTGTTCTTATAACATTCCCTGCCGATAAATTTGGTCATTCTGGATTATTTTGTGCTATCTCTTGGTAAAATTTGCATTTAGTTATGTTTCAGAATGTTTTCAATTTGTGTTTCTTGCTCTTGTTGTAATCTAGTGTTTGGAATTTCCTTTTGATCATGCATATCTAATTTTGGTAACAACTTAATGGCATTTACAATTCCAGAATTAGAAGAGCTTTCATATGATGAAGGGATAAACAAATTTAAATTCCCTTTGTTTTCCTTGATATAGATTTGATTGTAAAGCTTTGAGGGTACCTTAGTTCTGATAGAATAAAAATTTCTAAATGCTTTACCGATTGATTTAACTCAAGCTTTTGTGATAAATCATCAGAGATTGTGTGGAAGAGTGTAGATTTGGGCTTCCATTTTATGCACATATCCCTCATTGAAGGAACACCTTAACCTCTTTGAAGCAAATATGTCATCTGAGTCTTTCAAGTTTTGCAAAGGTCCTCAAAGAAGTTGACAAATTTTGGTTATTCTTGTATAAATATCTCCCACCCCAAAATTCATTTCAAATTAACTCATCCTACCTATAATAACTCCACATTGTACTGTGTGTCAACAAAAGAATACAATCCATTTACAAAAATGTACAAAGCAAATCAGGATCATACCATGTCTTTAGTAGCCTTAGCCTTGTCTTAAAAGCATTTCCATCATTTAGTAGTGACAACTCTGTTGAGTTTGAATAATGGGAAATTGATCATGTTTTCTCAAGGCCATCTCCATACAATTTGTATAGTGGAAGGATATTTTAACCTCCACAAAATAGAGGCTACAATATTGGTTATCTTACCTTGGTTGATAGGCACAACCTAAAATAGTGAGGATTAGATCAAATCCTTCCAAGGTGCTACCCACTTCTTCAAAGCATGAGTGTTAACAAGTCAGATAAATTGCTTCCCAAATACAAATGACATATAAACCATTTATCTACCTCTAAGTGTCTTGTAAAATCCATGATGTAGCTCAAGTTGTGAAGGAGATTAAATTTGGGTACCAACAGACTTTCTTGGGTTGATCAGTGAAGTCAAGAAAAGAAATAGGGTTGTCAAGGTGATCAATATTGACTTTGACGCCCTTTCCAAGCTTTCAAATGATGTCATCCCTAAGAATCCTAAAGTGTTCTTGATAATAATGGTGAATGGAGATGGAAAAAAATTTGTAGATATTTCCATTCCACAAGTCGAGAAGGAGAGTAATGCTATGACGCATGTTGACTATGAAGTATCTAAGCTTAGACTTGGGAAGTCTACATTGGAAAGTGACATGGTAATGGCCTCGAGATTCCATGGATATTATGATAAGAAGGCTTGAGAAATATAAATATTAGAATTCTCAACTCAAGGATGAAAAGAATCAGTTGTTGAATTATGTCCAACATTTGATAAATCCAATATCCTCCACTTTTCCAGTACTTGATGTAGTTGCTGCACTGAAAAGAAACACTCAATTTGTCAAAGGAGGTAAACAATTTAGGCCATGTCACTAAATCCTGGCTTTCAGAAATTTTCATTTTTGGTAGAAATACAATCGAAGTGGTCTGTAAAGCTCCATGAAGACATTAGTGCATACCTAGATCCAATCCTTTCTTTTAAGGAATCTTTTTCTAGTATATCAAATCTGGATGAGATATTTCCTAGTCTACAAGAGATGATGAGTATGGAATTTACAATTCTAGCCATTGAAGGGATCCTTGAATTCAAATGATGAGGGATAGGATTTATATGGTGTTTACATCTCGAATCATGGAAGATGCTTCTTAAAGCATCCATGATTTTATGAAAGCATATACAATGAAGCTTTCACTTCACTCACCTCAATTCATGAGTTCATAGTTTAAATCCCTTGTGATTTTGTGGACGAGCATAATCAAAGGCATTCATCGTAACATGTTGAGGGATAATTTTCACCATTATTTAAGGACATGTACATTCCTGCCACCAAATTCTCCTCTACTTGAATGGAGCGTTGTATCAAATTGAGGAACCTGTTTGAGGATGCTCAATAAAAATGGTCAACCTGCATAATATGCCAGGTAGGATTTTGGAATTATAGGTGTTTTGTGAGGTTGTGCTTCAACCGAGTGAACCTCTGAAGAAGAGAAGATGTTTGAGACATTGGAAAGGTTCAAATATTTTCAATTAGCAAAGGCGGAAAATCCTAATTTCACCAATGGATGAGGAGATAACATTTTGGTATCTAACAAAGTGGGAGAGTCCATTTCTCATACGATTGAGATAGGTGGACCCCACTTTAATGGATAAGGCACTGGGTCTTATTTTATGTTTTAAAATGATATTTTAAAGTGATGTTATTGTTAAACTCATTTTAGCAGAATTTTGATCACTTAAGTTATTTCTAATTTCAAGTTACTTTTTAAAAGTTAGTTGAAAAAGTCAAAGTCACTTAAGGTGCCCTAATTTAATGTTCATGTAAACTCTAACTACCTTGTAACCAACTTTTGGGTTATAAATGGAAGTTAGGGGCTCATTTGTAAGGTTGATTTTGAGAGAGGAGAAAAATAATTTTGTGAAAGATTTGTTTCAAGAAAGAAAATTTGTGTTATTTTGTGAAGACATTTTGGAGAGTTAATGAAATATGAACTTTATGTCCCATTCATTATCTCTTATATCATTTGATGTTCTTATGTTCATTATATGTTAGTGTTTAAATATTTCCTACGAATACTATCTTTGATCTTATTGTCAATGCTATTAATCTATTTTTATTTTTACAAAGTGATCAAGCTTTGATATCTACTCGCTCATGTGTGTTCCCTTTCACTTATTATTATTTAGTTGATTCAAACTTTGCTTTATTTGAGTTAGTTATTAATTTGTATTCTCATGCAATATTAGACTCTATTTTTAATTAAATTTTGTATGCTACTTCCATCCATTCCTTTCCATTTCTTTCCTTCATTCCATTCCATCTCCCTCATTCACACTTCTTTCCATTTGATGTCCCAAAAACCCCCACATACAATTTTGAATGTATAGATGTAAACATAGTTTTTATTTTCAATAAAGGAAACCTCACCTTCATTGAGGAGGGAATTTGTCCCCTGATTGTTCCATGTCATTTCCATGCGTGTAAATAATTTTTTTAATAGTTTCTATTGACTCTATTGGGGATTAAAGAATTGTTAACTAGTGCTTGGTTAAATATTTATGACTACCCCCTTTGCACAAGCTCCAGTTCTTCAACCAAATCTTGTGCCCAATGAATAATTTCAAAGAGACATCACTGCTAACCTTCAGATAGTATCTTAGGAAAATCATGAAATTTTACAACAATTTGTGGATGTTGATAGAACCATTGACACAGAAATCTATACTAAAGACCTTAGAAGAAGAGCACCCACACTTAATGGCTAGAAGAACTCATGGACACATGTTGATCATTGTTCATCAACGTGGCCCTCTTCCACCAAGGTAATAATCTGTATGAATATTACAGGTAACTCACCTATCTTGAAATCAAACACTATTTTTATAGATACTCAAGAAGACATATCATCAGATTTGAGGAAAGCTATTTGGGAAAAGTGCACGAACAACTATCATTTTCATCTTGCCACATCAGTATTGGATAACAAAGAAAATCAAGTTGCGAAGAGTTGCTAGAGTCATTCAGGTGCAAAGAGATCAAGAAAGAGAAAAAATAGAAAAGGCTAGAGCTGATCGAGAATGTTCCAGTGACCCTTTCACAATACAAATTTAAAAATGGTCGGAAGAAGTTTTACACGAGGAGAAAACCAAAAGGTCAATTTGATCTAATTTTTGATTTTCAAGGAAATTTTGGTTTCAAGTTATCTCCTCCAAGGAGGAACACTCTTCATAAATCCGTAAGCCTTACATCAAGTCCTAAAAAACAAGTAAGGGAGGAATCACTACAAGTCAAGCACTTGTTCTTTCTCACGTTGTTTTACCCTCACATACAACCTTTCCCAGGATGGTTGCTAACATACCATGGGAAATTCCATAGGCCCATTGGCCTTACTAGCTCAACATGACCTTCCACAAGGATCAATGAAGATTCTTCCCAAGTTCAATGGAGATGGGAAGACTTCACCTAATGACCACATTTCCACCTTCTTTGCTACATGTGTAGTTTTTCGGTGGAATATGAAGATGTTGTTGTTCACCTCTTCATTGAAACATTGCAGGACATTGCCACAGATTGGTTTCATCATCTCCCAAATGGATGCATTACAAAATGGAATGATATAAAAGTAAGTTTGAAGACATGTTCAAAAAGGCAAAAGATGAACATGCCCTTCTAGTCCAACTATCTTAGGTGAAGAAAGAGCCAACAAAACCCATGAGGAATTTCATGGCTAAGTTCAACAAAATGGTGAACAAAGTGGCTACCTTGATGGATAAAAATGTTTATTTATTAATGCACAACAAAAAAGAAGTGTGAGATAAGATGAGAAGGGATAAAGTAGCTACTTTGGAACAAGCTCAATCTATGGCAATAGAAATCAAAGATGACCTAATCATGGAGGGAATATTCAAGAAAAATTATCTCAAAAGCTAGTGCGGATCACCGGATTCACAACCATTCACAAAAGCTAGCTGCTTGCTTTGTCTGTACTTTGGGGCACTTTTGGTTTCCTGGTCTGTTTCGTTGCGCCACACAAATTCTTTTCATGGACCCCATGTCCATTTTCATTTCCCCTTGCATGTATCCTTGCTTGGGGCATCATTTTTAACCCTTTTTGTCAATCATGAACTTGTGGATCTCTTTAGCACTGATAACAAAACATTTGTACAACTATCTTGACCGTTGTTGGGTTAGATATGTGTGTTCGTACTTGTTTTCCCTGTTATATGAGCTTGTTTCCTTTTGTATTGCATTGCATTATTGTATGTTGCGTGGAGTTGGTACTTTCAGCAATGGACAATTGTTTGTAGTATGGATTTTCATGTCATTCTACCTTTGTCGTATGCTTATATTTTTCATAAGGACCGATGATGTAGTTCCTATGGCAATATGATGACATCAAATTTGTTCCAAACAAATAAGTGGCTAGAGGTTAAGCTCTTCTCTCCCCTCATCCATATTTCTTCTACACGACTTCCCTTTCACCCCTAATTCTCCCTCTCCTCGGGGCATCCTGCCTCGTCCCCATTCTTCTGCCTACTTCTCATATTTTTCGATCGTCGATCGGCTTCCTTCATCACCCCATCGACACTCGAGGGGGCATCTCTCCCTCCTACTAATTTTTCTTCTATCCCTTCAAAATATCTTTTGTCTACTATCTTTGAAGTGGCATCACTTACGCCACCCCAAAGAGGGGCAAATGTAGACACCTATAATTACGCCCAAGCAATTTAAATACTTAAATTGTGCTAATTATCCCCTTTCTCACAAATCAACGACATATCGTCAAAAGCACTCATTTTCCCTCATATCATCATTAATTAATTACACTAAGCTAATTAATTAAGTTTCCTATCTAACAAATACCCTAATTAACGACCTTCCGTTAATAAATCACCCCTTCTACCTAGACTAATTAATTATTATTAATTAGCTTTCCTTCCATTTAACCAATAAATCAATATTTAATTGATTTAATCCTCTTATAATAGCCTAAATCGCACTAATATTCCTCTAATTGGCTTCTATAAACTTACACCTACCTATTAATTAATCACCTTTGATTAATTAAAATACCCCAACTCCCATGACTTGCTAAACATGTATTAAACCCTTCTAATTTAAGGTTACCTTTAATAAAGCAACCTTATCCATTCCTAATCATGTTTTACCTTTATCCCACATTCATGAGAATGTGTTGAATCCTTTATCCTTTGGGCTATATAAAGAGCCCTCCACCTACCTTTTTACTTACACCTAAACTTTCTAAGAGAGCAAATGCAAAGCATATAGCAAAGAGACTAAGAGCTTGCACCTTGCCCTTTTGAGAGTTCATCATCTTGAATAGTTAAGCCTCTTTCTTAAAGTGCTTGGGTCATATGGGAGGTGTCAAAAGGGTCTTGTAGCCCAACTTTGATTAGCCCCCATTCCTAGGTTCTTGGAACATTAAGGACAACTATTTTGATAGCCATGGAGCTTACTTAGGTCCATTCATTTATTTGTTGTTAGAGAATAGAGGAGTTTAGATATTTAGCATTGTTAGTTTCAAAGTTTGTATTGATGAATGCTAGCATCTAACCCTTGTTTAATTCTTATCATGATGGTGTTTATGCTTTGTTTTAGCTAAATTGTAGAACTATTTTAGGTGGTAGTTCTTGTTTCATTTGATTTAGCATTAAGCAAAGTATACATGCACACATTTGGCATGCCTAGTGGGACATACTCCATTGTCCTTTGCACTTAATTTCAAGTTTTTGTAGTTAAGTTTTATTTTTGGTTACTAACCCTCTTTTACACATGTTGATCTAACTTGTTTTTCTTAACATGTTTTGTTGAGTTTGTATGTGTTGGGTCTTCCTTGTAGGTATGAAGGAGGTGAAGTGCTGTAAAAATTGGAATTGAGGGGAAAATTTCAAGATTTCTCCATGTTTTCATTTTTAGAGCTTACTTTTTTAACATTTTACATGCTAGTTTTGTCAATTTCTTGAAATTTTTCAATTCTTGAGCATGTAGGTTAGTGTTTGATAGTGCCGAGTCTTCTATTTACATATTAATGTGGTGGGTTTCTATCAAAATTTAATCTTGGTGAGAAAATTTCAAGATTTCATCATATTTTCATTTTTAGAGCTTACTTTTTCATCATTTTACATGCTAGTTTTGTCAATTTCTTAAAAATTTTCAATTCTTGAGCATATAGGTTAATGTTTGATAGTGCTAAGTCTTCTATTTACATATTAATGTGGTGGGTTGCTGTCAAAATTTAAATCTTGGTGAGAAAATTTCAAGATTTCATCATGTTTTCATTTTTAGAGCTTGCTTTTTCATCATTCTACATGCTAGTTTTGTCAATTTCTTGAAAATCTTAAATTCTTGAGCATGTATGTTAATGTTTGATAGCGTTGAGTCTTATATTCATATATTAATGTGATGGGTTGTTATCAAAATTGAATCTTGGTTGGAAAATTTTTCCCATTTTGTAGATTAAGGGACTTTTTTGACATTTTTGAGTGTATGTCAAGTGCACACCCATGAGCATAAGAGCATATGCGTAACCCATCTTCCGAAGACCATAAATTTTGCTCCCAAACTTGAAATGACTCCATTTTTTTGCGTTGGAAAGGTATTGAAGTTAAATATGTAATGAAAACATAAATTTAGGATTTATACTTACAGAAGTTGTAGGTTTTTCTATTATTTTAAAACTAGTCATTTTCTAACATGTCTAATGTTTTGATGAATGTTGTATTTCCATGCTTACTCGATTTAGACCAAAGCGTGTGTATGATCTTCTCTTGAACCTTTTGGTGATCTTGAGAATCAAAAACAACTTTGATCTCTATCTTGTTAACATTGGGATTAAACTTAGAAACTTGATTATTCATTTTGCTTAAGGGAATGAACCTTTTACAAAGCATTTTTCAATGGTCCTTTGATTTGAAGTTTTCCATTTCTATATAGTTGGGATAAAGTTTGTGTATGCTCTTCTCTTGCACCTTAGGGTGATCTTGAGAATCAAAAATAACTTTAGTCTTCATTTTATAACATTTGGTAAATTGGAAACTTCATCTTTCACTTTTGGTTTAAGGGAATGAACATTTATCAAGAATTTTGTATGGTTCATTGATTGAAAATATTTTCTTTACTTTTTAGTTGGATTATTTGTTGTGTATGCTCTTCTCTTGCATCCTTGGATGATCTTGAGAATCAAAAGCAACTCTTAATCCTTTTAAATAATGTGATTTTCTTGGAGAACTACTAACGCCTGAGTGTAGGACCTAAAAACGCTTGTCAAAGAAAGGAGGAATCAAAACAAAATCAAAAACTACTAATACAATTGTTATACAGGTTGCCAAAAGGTGTTCAATCAAACCACACCTAATTAAACAAGATAAAAAGAACAACATATTCAAAACACTATATTGCAGGTTTCGGAAAAGGGTACGTCCCTCTCCGCTCAACTGGAACATAACCCCTTTGGCATAACACCTTAAGCTACAATGGGGGTGGTTCCAGGAACCCCAAAGTAGTCCACGCAAGAGGGAACCTTGTGGATGAAACGGGAAGTGCTCCGCACTACCTACTTGATTAGTGATTCCTTTGTGAGATAGCATTACAAGTTTTCCGTTGTGGTGACCCCAGTGATAGTACACGCAGACGCACTAGTTGCCTACTATTCTTGAAGGGGGTAAAGTAAATCCAAGATACTCCCAAACTAGTCAGTGTGACTTTTTGGGTAAATCACGCTCACTCGTGGCAACTTTGTAACACCTAGGGTGAGAGAACCACCTAGGAGAATATACTTTGGCCAGGAGCCCACTTTGACCATTTTAAAACAGTGTTGAGTTGTGAACCTTCTTTTTGAGAAACATGTGACGTATTACTTTCGCCTAGTTTTTACTTGCCTTAGGGCGAGGTGAAACTCTGCCGAAGTGAGGCTAGCATTTTTTGTCATTTTTCTTGATTTATTTCCTTCATATTCTTTTGACACTTTGTTGATCAAAAGAGGTGTGATTACCTTTGTGTTTCCATTCGACTGTTTCTCTCACTTTTATGTCCGTTTACGCCCATCCATGTTTGCGGCTGGGTTAGTTAAACGTCTAAAGTGAGTGGAGGTGTTTTCACGTCATTTGGTAGCCATTGTGATCTTGATACCCATGTCAAGATTGTCATTGTAGTTAGGCATGGTTCATCACCGCGGACTTCCATAGAGGAGTTAGCTTGTTTGTCTCGTATCATTACAATTTCGATATTTACGTCTTGTTTCTTGTAAACTCGACATAAATACCTATATTGTACGGTTATGCTACACACATTATTAACTATTTCTAGCAATACTTTTAGCATTCTTTTGTTCGGTTTTATTATTACCTTGATTTCAAAAGGTGCTAGGCACTACCATTTGTGCATGTTATATCAATAACACCTCGATATCAATACTTCACTTTCTTGCAAAGTGGGTTAACATATCTTGGTGATATTGTTGTGTCATTCACAAATCATAATTGACACTTTTTGAGATATAGGTCTTAATCAGATTTGAGATTGCTCATCGTATATCTTGATTAGGAGATCGCATTTAACTTCATGTATTTACTTACGTCTTGTTCATTCCTTTGAACTTGGCATAAGTGGAGACATCTTGTTAATCATCTGGCGTCACAAATTACTTTAAAACGTAGTCTAGGAGGTACTTCATTTGATTAAGTTTTGATACCAAACGATTGTTTCATTGCTGACTTTATCACTCTATCACATTGGTATTCTCACATGGTTAATTTACTCTTAACACGTACATCTTGTGTTTTACTTTGGGGTAGTCATTGAATTTTGAATAAATCTACAACTTACCTTAGTGAATCTTATCACGAAAACATGGCTCCCAAGACATGTCTAGGTTTAAAGAAACAAACATATGAGGAACAACAGGCGCAAGCTTGGGAAACATCTAACAGGACAAAGGTCAAACCCATTTATCAGACATGATCTAGGACCACTATTTTCTACAGAAAAGGAAATATAAGAAATGGTCGACCATAGTGGAAATGAATTAGAATCACCACATGTAGACTTTGATATTGACCCCACTCTACTAGATGAGTTTCTCCTTAGAAATAAAGATAGAGTTTTGGCACGGGTCATGGAATTAGGGGCCAAATTGCCCACCGAGAATGAACCAATATTACCTACAAATGACACTACTAAGGAAGAACGCCCCCTTATTAATATGGAAGATATTTTAACAAGTGGGCATGATTCCACTTCTTAGGCAGAAAATGATAAAGTGGTAGGGCATAGAATACCCCTCATCAAAGTGCCACGAAGAAACAAGATAGAACATGAGACAGGGGAAGAACCTCCACAATATGAAGAGGAAGAACCTTTAGAAGAAGAAGACACAAACGAAGTCACAATCCAACACCAACTCAAGAACCTAAGCCAACAACTAGCTTTGCTTACTTTCCAGGCACTTTGAAAGACACAAACAAGAATGTTCAAAAGTCAAATCCTAAGTTTAGGATCCACGAACTCCATCGAGAAAACCAAGGAGAAGAAGACACAGGGTATCATCATGTACACATCCCCGCTTCTCCCACTAAAGGAAAATTGCTCACACAAGAAGTGCAATCTATGAAAGCAACACTTGCGAGCATACAAGAAACCAATATAGGGAGTATTAGGAAATACCAGTACAAAGAACTATGCCCCTATCCTTTTGACAAGAGAATGACCCTTCAACCCTTTCTAAAGAAATTTGATATGCCAAAGTTTGAAAAATACAAAGGAAAGGGAGACCCAAGGGATCATGTTAAAGATTTCTACATGGCATGTCAAGAGGTGTCTTATAGTGATAATTACTTCATCAGACTTTTTCCTAAGAGTCTCGGAGGTTAAGCATTGGAATGGTTTACGCGCTTACCACGAGGATCAATTTTCACCTAGCCAGAATTAGCGAAAGATTCGTGCGTCATTTCTCGTATAACATAGAGAGTGACATCACCATGGCAGACTTGTGCGGCACAAAACAACGCCCAAATGAGACCTTCGCTAGCTTCCTCCAACGATGGAGAGGGATAGCTAGTCGCTTCCCTTGCACTTTCCCTGAGAAGCAGCTGGTCAGTATTTTCGTCCCTAATCTCAACCCAGATATAGCTTTCCACCTCCAAATGCATTGTGTCCAAACCTTTGAGGAGGTTATCGAGAAAGGGATTCAAATAGAAAAGGCTCTCATTGCCAAAGGCACCCTCAAAACCCAATCTAAAGACAACCAAAGTGTCAAACCCGCTGACAAGCCAAAGATCTTTAACAAAAACAAAAACATGGTGGGAGACAGAATCACTAATTCCAAACGTGTTCAAACAGTCCAAACTAGTCAACCTTTTAAACTAACCAAGGGCCCAATTCAACCACCACCAAAGTGACGAACATTCACCTCCCTCAATGAGCCGTTGTCCGTCATACTAAAATAGTTGGATGCGGCCCACATGATGACCTATCCTACAACGCAACCGTTTGATGACAACGCTCCTAAACCTTCATGGTATAAGGAGCATGAATACTACGAAATGCATCGCGTTAAAGGTCATAAAACAGATAAATGTTTGCGACTTCACCACTATATTCAAGACCTCATTGATAACGGGGAGATAGAGGTGGATAACCCTAGCCACATGCAAACACCTAACAAGAAGATGGGGATTTATAAGGAACCATTCCCCAAGCATGATAAGTCGGAAAAGGTAAAACCAGATTGGGGAGAGTCATCCCAAACCTATAAATCCACAAATTACTTGTATACCAAGAGAGATAACAATCATTACGATTTGCTTATTGGATGTATTCGCTCCCCTGCTGACCGTGTCAACACCATCCAGATTAAGGGAAAGGACTGTGCTGTGGTAATAAGGCACCCGCCTCGTAATTCCGGACCCCTCTCTATCGACCCCGCATACTAGTAAGTATAACCTTTTAGAACAACTTGAGAAGACGCGTCGCTAATATTTCGATATTAAACCTTCTCAAGATTTCCAATGTACATAAGGACATCCTGTATCAAACTCTTCAGGGGTCGGGAGTGCCTTTAGAATTCGATCCAGTGTACCTTCAAACCGCGGTGGCAAATATTGCACCAAGTGAGCATTTCACTTTCAACCATAGGAGGTCCCTACCGAGAATCCTACACATAATCTTACCTTATACATTAAGGTAGTTGTTACCCACAGGGAAAATCAAACGGGTGCTTGTGGATAACGGATATGGATTGAAAATCTGCACGCTTAAATTAGTCAAATAATTGGGACATACAGAAGAAGATCTTGAGTCCCATATCATCACTATCACCGCATACGACAACGCGGAAAGAGAGTCAACAGGCACCATTACGCTGCCAATGGAGGTGGGCCCCACTTGCCATCAGACAAAGTTTCACGTCTTAGACTTGGAACTTCCATATAATATGCTTCTAGGCTGACCATGGATCCATGCCATGTAAGCAATGCCATCAACATTTCATCAATGCATCAAGCTGAAGCATGAGGGACATACAGTAACAATACCAGGAGACTCAGAGCCCTTTGCTCATTGTAGAGCTCTTAATAGCTTTACACGAAAGGGTACATACGCATGTCCCTCCATAGATATAGCTGTCCCTCTTCATTTTGAGGCCATGGAATCTCGAGTAGATTCAAATTCTCTTAGTTCTTGCACTCATGGGGCATCTACTTCAACATCTCCATTTAATTCATGGGAGATGAAAATTATAGAATATGGCTATGGGGAGTATAATGTACAACAAGCGCTCTTGGTTTCTGACCTCTCCTTGTCGCTGCAGAGACTAGAGGTTGACCCAACTACCACTTCAGGAGACCTAGAGAGGAACACACTATTAGGTCATTCCTACCTGGAGGCTTGTTAGCTGAGGAAAAATTACTTGATCCACCTACTACTTGGGTCCCTGAGGACACTCAGCCATCTTGTTATCAAACCCCAGAATATGAAAAATCTAGCAGAATGATGTACTCCATGGGCTACAAAGGCCTAGGATGTGGGAGGAATGAACAAGGAAAAAGAGAACCAGTCCCTCTTCCACATTTCAAAATAGAAAGATATGGCATTGGGATTCGCCCTTATGGAGCACACCCCAACGATCAAGATGTGACTTGTTCTAAGCATGAGGATAACTCTGATTATATAGACAACGATCACGAATTCCTGTTGTAGCCAATATGAGGATTTGGCCTCCATGAACCTTTTCATGAATAACGCTGTCCTAACCATCACCCCCACTGAACCAACCCTTGACCTTGTATACCCCTCCCTTGTTGAATGGGACCAACAACGTCACGTGCCATTAGATTTATTCGAGAACGATGAGGCTATTACAGAGTTCATGGGCATAAGGGATACAATTCCCATTGGAGATGACAAGAAGGGTTTATTTATCAACTTAGATACCTACGCCTACTTCGGTGAGAAGGCTGAACTTCGTGGTTAGCAAAATTTAAAGAAAAGCGAGGGCAAGAGTTCTAAAGAAAAGCCTTGGCAAAAATCAAAGTCCAAGTCCTCGGTGAAAACCTCTTTGAGGCATTGGCTAATAAACAAATAAGAAAATCAAAGGACAAACAAAGTGACCACGCCAAGGATGAAAATCTCGTAGAGACATCCTTGGATGAAGATCTCAACCTACCTCCCGATCCTACACGTATGGAGGATTTATCAAAATTTTTAGTTGAAGAAACCATTGATGTCAATATTGGTACCGAAGAAGATCCCAAGATAATAAAATTGGGATCATCACTCTCAGCCAGAGAACAAAAGACGTTCACTATGCTACTGCGAGAGTTTATTGATGTGTTCGCATGGTCTTACAAAGACATGCCCACTTAGATCCAACTTTGGTCGTGCATAACCTGGTTGTGCACGCAGACGCTAAGCCTATCAAACAAAAGATTCAAAAGATGCACCCAAGAGTGGCCTTGTTAGTTAAAGAAGAATTGGAAAGGTTGCTTGCAGCAGGATTCATCAGGCCAATTGATTATTCTGAATGGATATCAAACATTGTTCTTATCTAGAAGAAACCTATTGGTATCTGAATTTGCATAGATTTTAGGGACATCAATAAAGCTTGCCCTAAAGATGACTTTCCATTGCCCAACATTGACATGATTGTTGACTCGACCGTAGGGTACGAAATGCTATCACTTATGGATGGCTTTTCGGGTTATAATCAAATTAAGATCGCTAAGGAAGACCAACACAAAACAGCTTTCACAACTCCTTGGGGCACCTATTACATTATCAGGTGATGCCATTTGGCCTTAAGAATGCGGGAGCAACTTATCAGTGGGCCATGACAGTAATATTTCATGATATGATTCATGACATCATGGAAGACTACATAGACGACATCCTGGGAAAGTCCAAAACAAGAGAGGATCATCCTATCATTTTGCGGTGTATCTTTGAACGCCTGCGTGAATACAAAGTCAAGCTAAATCCAAAGAAGTGTGTCTTCGGTGTGCTATCTGGGAAACTATTAGGCTTCATCGTGTCAAGACGAGGTATTGAGGTAGACCTTGCTAAAGTGTCTACCATCATAGAAATGCCTCCACCTGAGAATATCAAGCAACTGCGTAGCTTGCAAGGGAAAATTCAAGCCATTCGCCGCTTTATCTCCTAGCTTGCAGATAAATGTCACTCATTCACTCATTTGCTTAAGAAGGACATTGCTTTCATCTGGGGACCTGAGCAACAACAAGTCTTTGCTTTTCTTAAACGATGCACAGCTAATCCACCTGTCCTCATGCCTCCCACTCCGGAGAACCACTTTTGCTCTATATTTCCACTACACAATACGCTATTGGTGCACTACTCGCCCAATATGACCTTAGCCATAAAGAGAAAGTAGTGTACTATCTAAGTCACACCCTCATTGCCTATGAACGTAATTATCCTCAGATTGAAAAGGCTTGCTTGGCCATTGTTTTTACCTTTCAGAAACTTCGCCATTACTTGTTAAATACTAAGACCAAGCTCATATCCAAGGTCGACCCACTCAAGTATTTGTTGTCCAAACCCGCCCTCACAGGTAGAATGGCTAATTGGATCATTCTACTCAGTGAGTTTGATATAGAATTTGTCCATCAAAAATCAATTAAAGGACAAGTACTTGCTGACCAGCTAGCGGAAGCACCTTTGCAAAGCATAGAACCTTTGAGTCCGGATCTGCGCGGATGCATCTTTGCTCTACATTGAAGAATCATGCATTATGGAAGATAAATTTTGATGGATCTTTTACGTTTCATGGTTCGGTGCGGGAGTGGTCCTTATTACTCCTTCGGGTGATCCTATACCACGGGATTTCCGCTAGCCTTCCCTTGCACGAACAACATTGTGGAATATGAAGCACTCATTACAGGGATGAAGCTAGCCATCAAGTGGAATATTCAACATGTTAAGGTTGTAGGTGATTCATAGCTAATCATCAAACAGGTTAATGATGAGTATAAAGTTAAGGATGACAAGCTCATACCTTACAAGAAGTTGGTGGAAACTCTGAAGGAGTATTTTGTGTGCATTACCTTTGAGATGATCCCAAAAGCGCAGAATAGATTGGTAGATGCTATGGCAATGGTGGGATCTATGCTTCGTATTCTACCAGGGAACAATGATATGCCATTTTTCGTAGAAAATCTACACCAGCCCGCATATGACGTGTCAGAATCTTGCCTGGCTTGTGAGGTTGTTGGTCCCTATTCCCCGTGGTACGAACCCATTTTCACCTATCTTAAGGACAGTACTTTCCCTCCCAATATCTCCGTTCTGAAAATCAAATCCTGATTCACTAGATAGCCCGTTACACCCTTTTAGGAGGTACACTTTATCATTGTGGCTACGATGGGAACCTGTTATGTTGTCTGGATGTGATGGAGTCAATCCAGGTAATTAAAGAAGTACACGAAGGAGTATGCAGAGCACATACAAATGGAATGGTCTTGGCTAGGAAATTGTTAAGAGTAGGTTACTATTGGCCCACCATGGAAATCCGATTATTATAATTATGTTAGAAAATGTGTGCTTTGCCAAAAATATGGAAATTTCATCCATGCTCCATCGTAACCATCGCAACCAATCACTACCCCATGGCCATTCTCCAAGTGGGGACTTGATCTAATAGGGAAGCTTACTCCTACCTCATCTGATGGTCATACACATATCATCACAGCTACAGAATACTTTACAAAATGGGTGGAGGCTGTCCCTTTAACCTATGTCACAGGAGCACAGATTTCTAAATTCATCATGAATCATATTATTTACCGATATGGTATCCCTGCAGCCATTGTCACAAATAATGGGAAGTCATTTAAGAAAAAAACTGTGAAAGGTCTTTGCCAACGGTTCCAAATCAGATTGAAATGGTCCACGCCATATTACCCTCAGGGTAATGGACAAGCTGAGGCAACAAACAAGACTTTGGTAAGGATAATGGAGAAGATGGTTAGCAAAACCGGTCGAAACTGGCACCTACAAATCCACCCAGCCCTCTGGGCCTACCAAACATCAATTTATACTCCTACAGGTGCCACACCATATTCCCTAGTATTCGGGACAGAATCTATCATCCCTTTAGAGATTGAACTCCCATCCCTACGAATTTCTCTTCGGGACTATTTGGATAAGGATGAAGATTATCGAGTGGCAAGATTGGCTGAGTTAGAGCTCCTGGATGAGAGGTACATTCGCACTCTTAATCACCTGAAGGTATATCAACACAGAATCTCCCACAACTACAACAAGAGAATCATCCCTCGCTAGTTTGAGGTGGGTGATTTAGTTATGAAGGAGAACCAGTTCAACACCAAAGCAGAGAGAGAAAAGAAAGGGAAGTTTGAACCACACTGGTTAGGACCCTATGTCATAGTTGCCAAGTATGGCACAGGGGCATACAAGTTGGCTCACCCTAATGGTGATGAGCTCCAAGAGCCCATGAATGCCATGCATCTTAAGAGGTTTTATGCCTAAACATGGCATAAGAAAGTCATAAAAATCACAAAAATATAAAAACATCAAAAAAAAAATCAGAAAAAGAAAAAGAGAAAATAGGTCATCCACTAGTGAAAACCACGCAATTGTGGTACTTTGGACAAGTCCTTGGGTGAAAACCAGTTTTCGGCACCTTGGGAGGATTTTTGTTCACAAGCATTAGTATTAGAAGGGTAGTTGTCTTTGTCTGGACTGGTTCTACCTTCGAGTTTCTTTGTGCCCACCATCTAGTCCACCTTGATCCAACTTTGCCTTCTTCTATTCGTGCAGTAAGGTACGTGGTCTTTCGTTATTTCCCATCTTACACCGGGGAAACTCAACGACTTCACCTTCTTGTTCATAAGCGCGTGGATTCTCGCCCTTGTATATTCTCCACCTAACGCTGGGGGCATCCATGCTTTCTTGGTTACCTGCACATAGCTTTGGAAAACTGTTAAAAACATAAAAACAATAGAAAATTGTTTGAGAAAACACAAAAACAATAGAAAATTGTTTGAGAAAACACAAAAACAATAGAAAATTGTTTCAGAAAACACAAAAACAATAGAACATTGTTTGAGAAAAACACAAAAACAATAGAACATTGTTTCGAGAAAACACAAAAACAATACAACATTGTTTTGAGAAAACACAAAAACAATAGAAAATTGTTTCACAAAACACAAAAACAATAGAAAATTGTTTCAGACAACACAAAAACAATAGAACATTGTTTCGAGAAAACAACAAAAGCGATATATATATCAAAAAATCTAAAAACAAGGAAATTTTTTTCAAAAATTCCTAAAAAGTAAAACACCCTACAAAATGGTAACTTGCTTCTTACGGCTAAAAATCGTGTCTTGCGCATGGTATTTTCTCCATATCCTGTTGGTTTGTCTCACATCTTCCCTATTAATACGACTCGTGGATCACTTTGGATTCACAACCATTCACAAAAGCTAGCTTTACTTGCTTGCCTGCATTACTACTGGGGCACTTTTGGTTGCACTTTGCACAGTGTTGTTTCATTGCGCCTGAAATGCTTTTCATGGACCCCATGTCCATTTTCATTTCCCCTTGCATGTATCCTTTCTTGGGGCATCATTTTTAACCCTTTTCATCAATCATGAACTTGTGGATCTCTTTAGCACTTGATAACAAAACATTTGTACAACTGTCTTGACCGTTGTTGGGTTAGATATGTGCGTTCGTACTTGTTTTCCCTGTTATATGAGCTTGTTTCCTTCTCGTATTGCATTGCATTATTGTATGATGCATGGAGTTGGTACTTTCAGCAATGGAAAATTGTTCATAGTATGGCTTTTCATGTCATTCTACCTTTGTTGTATGCTTATATTTTTCATAAGGACCGATGATGTAGTTCCTATGGCAATATGATGACATCAAATTTGTTCCAAACAAATAAGCGGCTAGAGGTTAAGCTCTTCTCTCCCCTCATCCATATTTCTTCTACACGACTTCCCTTTCACCCCTAATTCTCCCTCTCCTCGGGCATCCTGCCTCGTCCCCATTCTTCTGCCTACTTCTCATATTTTTCGATCGTCGATCGACTTCCTTCATCACCCCATCGACACTCGAGGGGGCATCTCTCCCTCCTACTAATTTTTCTTCTATCCCTTCAAAATCTCTTCTATCTACTATCTTTGAAGTGGCATCACTTACGCCACCCCAAAGAGGGGCAAATGTAGACACCTATAATTACGCCCAAGCAATTTAAATACTTAAATTGTGCTAATTATCCCCTTTCTCACAAATCAACGACATATCGTCAAAAACACTCATTTTCCTTCATATCATCATTAATTAATTACACTAAGCTAATTGATTGAGTTTCCTATCCAACAAATACCCTAATTAACGACCTTCAGTTAATAAATCACCCCTTCTACCTAGACTAATTAATTATTATTAATTAATTAGCTTTCCCTTCCATTTAACCAATAAATCAATATTTAATTGATTTAATCCCCTTATAATAGCCTAAATCGCACTAATATTCCTCTAATTGGCTTCTATAAGCTTACACCTACCTATTAATTAATCACCTTTGATTAATTAAAATACCCCCAACTCCCATGACTTGCTAAACATGTATTAAACCCTTCTAATTTAAGGTTACCTTTAATAAAGCAACCTTATCCATTCCTAATCATGTTTTACCTTTATCCCACATTCATGAGAATGTGTTGAATCCTTTATCCTTTGGGCTATATAAAGAGCCCTCCACCTACCTTTTTACTTACACCTAAACTTTCTAAGAGAGCAAATGCAAAGCATATAGCAAAGAGACTAAGAGCTTGCACCTTGCCCTTTTGAGAGTTCATCATCTTGAAGAGTTAAGCCTCTTTCTTAAAGTGCTTGGGTCATATGGGAGGTGTCAAAAGGGTCTTGTAGCCCAACTTTGATTAGCCCCCATTCCTAGGTTCTTGGAATATTAAGGACAACTATTTTGATAGCCATGGAGCTTACTTAGGTCCATTCATTTATTTGTTGTTAGAGAATAGAGGAGTTTAGATATTTAGCATTGTTGGTTTCAAAGTTTGTATTGATGAATGATAGCATCTAACCCTTGTTTAATTCTTATCATGATGGTGTTTATGCTTTGTTTTAGCTAAATTGTAGAACTATTTTAGGTGGTAGTTCTTGTTTCATTTGATTTAGCATTAAGCAAAGTATACATGCACACAAGTTAGTCGAATAAAATCAAAGAACATAGCATATAAAAGTTATATGAAACATTGTGGGCTAACCACATAACTCCTAAAATAGAAATTAGAATATCTCCATTCCAACTCTTGTATGGAACTGATGCTCAAATTCCCATTACATTGGAGTTAATGACATTATGATTGACTCAAGCGAGTTGATGATGAACGATTCACCAATTCGTTGGATAAAAGGATCATGTTCCTAAGTAAGCTTGAAGAGTAGAGAAGTCAAGTAGCGAACAGGATTGAGGAACACCAATCCAAGGTAAAGAAATTGTTTGACAGAAAAACTAAGGAGAGACAATTTTAAATCAATGACCTAGTTCTTCTATGGGACAAGAGGCGTGAACCAAAAGGAAGGCACATGAAGTTTGATTCACTTGTGGCTAGGCCCTTTTAAAATCACAAATTTCTGTGGAGATAACACCTATTACTTGGCATATCCTGATGGAACTCATTTGTCTCTTCCTACAATGGGAAATATCTCAAGCACTATTGAAGTTAAAAATGGGTTGTCCCCCGTATGTACATAGGTAATTAGGGTTTTGTTCATTCCCATTTCCTATTTTCGGTTTCCTCTCTTTTGTCATCTCATTTTTGTGCATCATCATTTTTGGGATCATGTTCATTAAATTTTGGGTTTGGGTCCATTGCTGCATCCGTGAAGTCCTTGTCCCCAATAAGAGCCAGCTGTTATCAACTAATTTTGAATTGGAAAAATTATTAAAATTTTCATTTTTTAAATTTTTGAATCATCTTTCATTTGTAAAGAGTTTCCTCATTTTTTTCTGTCTTTACATCTTGAGAAAATCCCTTTTCATTTCATCCCATTCTGATGAATGGTTCATTTTTTATGCTCAGTTCAAGTTCAAGATTAATTAATTAATATTTTAACTAATTTCCTCTATTTTCCATAAAAATGAATTCATTTAATTTGGGAAAAACTATTTATTTATTTATTTAAAATATGAATTAATATTTTTAAAAGAAAAAAAGGAAAATATTCCTGGATTTTGTCATGAATGCCAAATTGGCTCTCCGCTTCCTTTTTCTCCCTTTTTTGGAAAAAGATTTCATTTTCCCCCACTTGTGGGAAATTCCCTTGTTATTTCCAGCACAACCAAATATCATATGGAAAAATATCTCTCATTTTCCCATGTGGAGAAATGAAGGGGAGTTTCTAACCTATTTTTCCATTGTCATGGGAAAATGGTTAAATTCTTCCCCTATTCCCCTAATAATTAATGCCCACTACCCAAAGAAATTAGAGATTGGTTATTAATGGGAAGAAGGAAGAAGCGGTTACAAATCAAGAAAGATTTTAGGATATTCATAACCTCTATGAGAAACTCTATGGAAAATTATGTGTAAGAGAAATGGTGATGAATAAGAAGTTTTGAAGCTTTTATTTCCAACTCTCTTATTTCTGTGAAGCCATACACAGGAAAACAAACATTATTTACATAGGCCCAAGGTAACAAATCCATTGATGAGAAGGCACCGCAAGTAAAATATTCATCACTTAGGGGGAATAATACATCAACATGAGTTTATTTTCCACGTAGGGGAGAAGGAGGATTTTTCACATGGGTAAAGAAAACACAGTCTATTAGAGAAAGAACAGTCCACGCACTAGAGGAAAAAATTGTCCATGCATTCACCAAAGCTACGCCGGTCAAAGGAAGCAAAAGCTATGCATGTCAGGCATCAAAATAAAATCCATGCATTTACCTTGGAAGATATGTAGGGAGATAAAACAAAGTCCATGATAGGAGCAGAAAAGCCAAACATAGTAGTTTTCAAGGCCACACATAGGCCCATGCATCAACTGTTAGCAATACAAGGAGGTAACACAATTCACGAAGAAGGAGGTAAAAGAATATTTTCTTGGTAGGCATAGTGAGAAGTTGGCCATTGCATTTGGTCTTATCAATACAATCCCTAGAACGCTAATCTAAATCACTAAAAATCTTCATATGTGGTGATTTCCATATTACTACGAAGTTCATCTCTAAGATTGTCAAATGAGGAATTATTGTAAGGGATGCAAATGATTCCATGTTCCCTTCCTGAAGTCAATGACTACTTGCATTCAAGCCAATAAATCAGAACTACGAGTCAGTCAGAGAATACATTTGTCAGAGCAAAGACTCTGTCAACTATATTGGCAATAGAAGGATTAACCAACTTGCAATAAAATCCATTGATACTGCTACAAGTCAAGAAAAACAACCCACACAAGCCACGTAAGTCAAGGTAGTTCGGTTTCCAAGGCTGAATTCATTGTATTTTGGCCCGATTTGTAATTTGAGCTTAGTCTCAATATTTTGTTGTATAGCTCGAGCTCATATTACTACTTCATAAAAATTGTAACCGGAATCACTCGACATTATTTTAAAAACAATAATAATAATAAATAAAGAGCCATATTTTTCCTTGCGGCTACGGTGGTCCTGAAACTAAGACCCGACACCATTTTACATGCTTCTTTGTTCGCCTTTAAAATTCATAATGGCTGAAAAATCGAACAAATCTATGGGAAAGTCAAAGAAATCAGTAGAAAGGTCAAACAAGTCCGCACTTAAATATGAATTCCAAGGGATCACTTCTATCAAATATGCGTATGACAATATCACCGACATCGATCTTGGCCACATCAATGTGACACAATTTTGTGATCGGGTGAAAGTCAAGGGGAAAACCATCTTCTCAGATAGATCTATCAGAATTGTCTACCTCAAGCAACAAATTTTCCTATTTCAGTGCATTGCCTTGAGCTAGTCATTGCCTGAACCTTGCTCAAATCAAGGCCTTCCACATCAAAGATCCTTTAGATTCATTAGTAGATGATGGGGGAAATTTTATTGATCCCTCATATGATGTTGTTTCCTTCACTCCATTGCCTCGAGTTTATTGGACCAAGAGATATGAATTCTCTCTTGATGGAAAGAACCATCCGATTCTAGAAAGAAGCATACCACAAGTATGAATGAGAACTTGTAAAGTTACCATCCATCCAAGTTCATACCCCAAGATCATAGAAATTTCCAACATGAGGAGGTCTCCAGTTGACTAAAACCTCTTCTCAATTAACAACCATGCCATCAACACATACACATCAAACAAGGAGAGAATGGTTGCCCATATCCACTTCTCCAAAGAAGATGTCGCAAGGAGAAACATCTAAGGGCTTTGGCCCTATTGAAGGAAGAGAACATGTCTCAGGGGTTTCCACTTTGATTAGAGACTCATCTACTCACATTATTGATAGTTCAAGGAATCTCATCATAAAAACTACTCAACCATGTCATGCACAAGATTCTACTCGAGTACAATTGGTCCAAATATCAAACACTCCTAAACCCCTAGTTCACGAAGAGGTTTCTCAAGGTTTCCCTAGGGTTCAGGAGGTCGATATCGAAGTTATTTCCCCAAGGATTGAAGTCATGGAAAGAAATATTGTAGAATCCAATGATGTCGAGAACAGTGTGAATGTTTCTTTAGACTCTAGGCTTATGTGTGCATAATCAATCAAGGATACCGCTTCTTGGGTTAACTCTGAAGATAAGAAAAGAAAAGAGGGTTATCAAGGTGATCAATATTGAATTTGATGCTATTTCCAAGATTTCAAATGAAGTCATCCCAAAGAATCCTAAAGTTTTCTCAATAATAATGGTGGATGTAGATGGAAACAAATTTGCAGAGATTTCAGTTCCACAAGTCAAGAAGGAGCGTAATGCCATGATGCTGCTTTGAATATGAAGTATAAAATATTGGACTTGGGAAGTATACATTGGAAAGAGACATGGTAATGGACCAAGATTCTATGGATATTGTGTTAAGAATGATTTAGGAATATAAATCTCATAATTCTCAACTCAAGGACGAAAAGAATCTATTGGTGAATTATGTTAAACATTTGATAAATCCAATATCCTCTAGTTTTCTAGTTCTGATTCAGTGGCTTCCCCTAACCAATAAACACTCAATCCGTCAAGGCGGTAAACACTTTAGGCCATGTCACTAAATCCTAGATTTTGGAAATTATCATTTTTGGGAGAAAGATAATCGACGTAGCTATAAAGCTCCATGAAGACATTAATGCATACCTAGATCCAATCCTTTCTTTTAAGTTATCTTTTACTTCTAGCATATCAAATATGGATGAGATATTTCCAAGTCTACAAGAGATGACGAGTATGGAATCTATAATTCTAGCCATTAAAGGGATCTTTGGATATGAATCTGAGGGACATGCTTTCTATGGTGTTTACATCTTAAGTCATAGAAGACGCTTCACGAAGATTCCATGATTCATTACAAAAGCATATGCAACAAAGATTTCACCTCACTTGCCTCAATTAATGAGTTCATAGCTGAAATCCCTTGTGATTTTGTGGAAGAGCATAATCAAAGGCATTCATTAGAACATGTTGAGGAACAATTCTCACAAATGTTTAAGGAAATGTAAATTCTTTCCATCAACTTTTCCTCTAATTTAATGGAACGTTGTTTCAAATTGAGGAACCTATTTGAAGATTCTCAATCAAGAATGGTCAAGTTGCATAATATGCCAGGTAGGATTTTAGAATTTCAGGTGTCTGCGATGATGTGCTTCAACCAAGTGAAGCTCCTAAAGAAGAGAAGATGTTCAAGACATTGGAAAGGTCTACATCTTTTGAATTGGAAAAGGCAACAAATCCTAATTCCACCAATGGGTGAGGAGATATCATTCGGTATCTAATAAAGTGGGAGAGTCCATTTCTCATACGATTGAACTAGGAGGACCCCACTTTAATGGATAAGACACTAGGTCTTATATTTATGTTTTAAAATGATATTTTAAAGTGATTTTATTGTTAAAATCATTTTTAGTAGAATTTAGATCACTTAAGTGATTTCTAATTTCAAGTTACTTTTTAGAAGTTAGTTGAAAAAATCAAAGTCACTTAAGGTGCCCTAATTTTAATGTTCATGTAAACCCTAACTACCTTGTAACCAAATTTTGGGTTATAAAAGGATGTTAGGGGATCATTTGTAAGGGTGAATTTGAGAGGGAGAAGAATAGTTTTTTGCAAGATTTGTTTCAAGAAATAAACTTTGTGTTCTTTTGTGAAGACATTTTGGAGAGTTAATGAAATATGAAATTTGTGTCCCATTCATTGTCTCTTGTAGCATTTGATGTTATTATGTTCATTAGATGTTAGTGTTTAAATATTACATGCAAATACTATCTTTGATCTTATTGTCAATGCTATTAATCTGTTGTTCTTGTTCACAGTGATCAAGCTTTGATATCTACTTGCTCATGTGTGTTCCCTTTCACTTATTATTGTTTAGCTGATTCAAACTTTGCTTTATTTGAGTTAGTTATTCATTATTCTTATCTATGCAATATTAGACTCTGTTTTTACTTAACTATTGTATGCTCCTTCCATCCATTCCTTTCCATTTATTTCCTTCATTCCATTCCATCTCCCTCATTCACATTTCTTTCCATTTGATGTCCCAAAACACCCCCACATACAATTTTGAATGTATAGATGTAAATATAGTTTTGGTTTTCAATAAAGGCAACCTCACCTTCATTGAGGAGGGACTTTGTCCCCTGACTATTGCATGTCATTTTCATGCGTGAAAATACATTTGCTAATAATACATCAAGTCATCTAAGAGCTTAATTGCATCTATTTAGCTCCATGAAAAGGGACACAAGTCCGGTTCATCTACATACAGTTCATAGGAGGGAAGTTCATTCTATTCCATGCACACATTTACTATATTTTACATATAGCTACTTGGTCGCTATCCAAGTGATATTGACACAAGATAAATCTAGGGCACAATTCCACACATGCACAAAAAGCTACATTGAGTTTGATATGTAGTGCAATGCTTAGTCGTAAGTTCACCATAGTGAAACCTAAGGACAATATGACCCCTCATTTTGCATCTTTCCTTTTTAAAATTTGATGTCTATTTTAGGGTTTTACAAGTTCATTATTTATTAAAATTTTACATCGACCTCGAAAATATTGGTGTGACCTTAGAGTGACCAAAAGTGACTAATTGTGAACACTTGGGGACACCCCAAAGGAGGGTTTTGAAGATTTTCTGCGAGACTTAGGTTCTCATAATTAGTACTCACATGCTTGCGGGCACCCCTATCCCTCTCCGGGCATCCCATTCCACTTGCTCCTCTAGTTTTGTAATTTTCTAAGCTCCCGTATGATGATCAATGCTTCATTTTTCTCTAGTTTCTAGTTCTTTACACCTTGAATAATACTGCAAATCAGCTAATGCTTCTCGCCCTCTCTTTGCACTTAGGGTTTATTATTTATTGCTTAGCTTGCTTTAATATATGTCTATAATTTATTTCTACACATTTATTTACCGCTACTATAACATCTTATTAAGATTAAATTTTACATTTTATCCTATTCATTTTGGTGAACCCCACTCATGATCGATCTTTTGGATCCTTCTTTGACATATCATCTTCTTCATCATGGATCCTGAAATTCCTCAAATTTATTTATATTATTTAATTCAAATTCCTCCTAATTACCAAGTTATTTAGAAAATCCCTAGACACCATGTATCTCCCTAGCGATACGTTGCCACATCAAGTGAGTGCTATTTTAGATCATCTATCTGATGACCCTAGTATTCATGATCTTCCCTCTAATCAATCCATGTTGGACTCAATTCAATATTTTCATTCTTTATTTCAAGACGAATTTTAGGCTATGGAATCCATGATTATATCTCTCAAATCTGAAATCCAACATCTTAAGGACACTTCTCAAGCTCATATTTGTTCTCCTTCTACATCTCATCCTCATCCTATGTATTTTACATGTGCTCATATTAGTGAGCCTCAAGTCTTTCCATTACCGAGCCTCTCATGTTTGATCACAATGCTAAGCAACATGACATTCTTACTGAGCTCCTTAGTCATCAATTGATCACTTTACCATCTACTCAAGGCTATCCTCCTTACCAACTTACAAAATATCAAGGTCATCCATATTAAAATTATCATCAAATCAATGGAAATAATGAAAATGATTGCTATGATTTACAATGAAGAATCAAACATCTTGAGTGTCAATGTTTTATCTCATTCACTTGCACAACGTCATGTTACATCATCCTCTCTAATTGTTACATCTCAATGGGTTCCTAAATTTGATTCATCTATATCTAATGAGCATCATGCCATCATTTCTAAGGTTCCTTCTACGAAGAGTCAAGAACTACCTAAACAACTGCCTCTCAAAATCAATATAGAGCCCCATCCTCTCAAGTCATCTATGGCATTACCAAGTCAAAATACACAACCGCCTCTCAAAATCAGTCCACCTTCTTCTCCTATCAAGTCTTTTGTAGCGTCATCAATCCCACCTAAGTTACCACCATTCAAGATTCCTCCCCATCCTACTCCACTTCCATTTCCAATTCATTTTTTCAAAGTAACTACTTATCCTACTGATGGCCAAGACACATTTCAAATTCTTCCACCATCACATGGTCCTATTGTTTCTTCAGCCTACCATTGTGTTGGCCCTCACTCTTATCATGACACAAACAAAACTCTCCCGTAATGGCATGGTACCTATCACATATCTGCATAATTCTCCATCAACGACACACCCTCTTGGAGGGAATTACACTTATTCTCCCCTAACATCAACACATGTCTTACATTCACCTTATTAAACACATACTCATATAATCACTCCATGATGAAACACTCTTGTGCTTCAGTTCACACTTGAATTTTTAGGGCATCCTATATATATGAACCTCACACAATGCACACTATACACACAATGCATTTTCACACACTTTAACATGTCACATATTTTATATTAGACACATTCACCACACATATCTCTAGCATTTATTAATCACACTACACATTACACATCTCACACAACATGCATTCTACATAATCGACATTCTTTTATTACATCATCTATTACACATTTTGCATCTTACTCACCATACACATTCACGCTACATATTTCTTACATCTAATTTTATGCTCTGCAATCATCACCATATGACACAATTTATTTTCTCAATCTATACTCAACTGCTGAGGGTTTACAAATAAAATGGACCCCATCACACTTATGTATTTCTACACCTCGACCTTCATAATCAATCAATTTTATCATTTCATCTACACATATAGTGATATATGCTTTATGCTACATCATCACTTCTTCTCGCTCTTCACATATAGTGATATATACTTTGTGCTACATCATCAATTTATTTTTTCTTCCTCTTCATACATTTCGTGATATACGCTTTATGCTACATCATCATGTTTTCTATCATTTCATCCATACATCTTGTGATATACTCTTAATGCTACATCATCACATTTTTTTATCATTTTCTTCATACATTTCATGATATATGATTTGTGATAAATCAACATGTTTTCTATCATTTCAACCATACATTTTGTGATATACACTTTAAGCTAAATCATCACATCCTAACACATCCATTTACAAATACAATCATCTTTATTTCACATTCACACCATAAAACATATCAGGTCAAAAATTTCTCAATGAGGAACTCTTGTTTAAGGTTTATTCTTGACTATTGAGGGGGCATAAATAAAATAACCTCATTGCATACATACACATCTGATCAAGTGGTACGCAGCTCCTACCATTCAAAATGCATTCCATTCCATACCATCCACAACATATTGCATATCTTGGTTACATTTAGTCTTGTTTACATTTACTTATTACATGTTCATCTTATTACACATGCTAGATAGATATCTTGTATGTCATTATCTTTATCATACACACATGTGTGTTCACTTTCCTTTCTAGTTGTGATCATAGTATCTATAGATCTATACATGCAACATGGATGCTTAGTGTAGTACCTATTACCAGTCCCACAATAGCTCCTGGGGCATCCACTTTTGTACACTATAGGTGTTGTTATTTCATAACATACTATTTTCTCATATTATACACACCTTAACATAAGTTTAATCTTTCTAACGTGCTAATGGGTGCTTCATGTACAAAATTTGTTATACATGACTATTTGCTTCCATGATTGTTTGTTACATTGTTTACCATTGTTTTCTCATTGTATGCTCTTGTTTGCAGGATTTTCCCTTTGTCTTGTGTGCACACTTATTTGTTTACAGCCACTACATCCTTGATTTTCTTGTGACATCGTGAGTGGTGTCCCATGTTTGCAACCCACTTTGTGTGGTATACATTGTTTTCATGCATCTTAGTTTACACATTTTCTATATTCTATCTTATACATTCATGTTTTCTTATACTAACACTTGTTTCCTAGCCATTTTTATTATGTGTGCCTGGTTTCTACCAAACAAATTCCCTTCTCCCGTAGGGCACAATTTTAGCAAAATGGTCGGTCCTCCTTTGGGCCGTATACACATTCAAATGACATTACATGCACCCCAAATGAGGGGGGCATTATATGGGTGAATCAGTCCCACCATACAAAGTTATAAACAACATGATACCGATACAACATAGTTTTCAATTTTAGAGACAAGGTTCATAATTGGAGTTGGTTCCTTAGCACAATGGCCTTTCCTAGATTCCTGAAACCAGGGGGCTATTACACAATGATATTTCCTAGATGTTTAAGACCAAGGGATAATTACATATATTTTTAACATGTCATAGATGATTTTGATAGGGAAGAGAGTCATTTAACACTAGGCATTTACATAATGTCTTTTATAGAGTAGAGAGTCCTAAACACATACACACCATCTATCTACAATGGTGTTTTAGACATTGGTAATCAATTAAAGGTTAGCAAATGACACCAGATTAGTTCTCCCTACAATTCTTCAATTACATTGGCATGAGATTGTCTGAAAAACTCACGCATCGACATCATCTACATGATCCTTTCTACACCCTTTTTCTCATTATAAATCAAATGCACATATTCCTTTTTCATATTTTAATACTTTACATACTTTCCTTACACACTTTTTACATATTTTGATCATATGCATTCATATTTAACTACTTTTCAACTTCTATTTTATAGTTCCGTCCAAATGGGAAGTGGTAGTCAACATCACACACACCAACAATGACATCAATGACACGCACATCATGACATCTACACATGCATTTCCAACCTAGGTTCACTTTCATCACTGGTTGCACTTTCTCCTCCTTAGTATCCATACTTCACATTTTTATCACTCCATACTTTTGTTAGTCCTCGACACGATTGCATCATCAATCTACATGGTTATTAGGTACGTATCTCTATATAATTTATGTTATCGATATTTTTTCTCACCAACATAAAGTGGGGAAAATTTAGACACAAAATCACACACTTTAGGTAATTATCCTGGTCTTAATTACATACTAAAATTCATATGATTCTTGAGTAAGAAAAGTACTAACTAACCCATTTCTTTAACCACCTTTCTTTGCTTTGTATTGCTTCTTTCAATATTACACATTTACTTGGTTAATATGAATTTTTATACTTTAGCTTTTATCATCATGGACACTAATGCCTAGCGTAGGATGCCGAGTCTGGGTGCCCTCATCTAATTTGGGCACCCTTGACCCCTTTATACTTACACTTTTCAGGTCCTTTCTAGCCATTTAAACATTTTTTTTTTGGTAGATGGCCTTTTCAAGGTTAATTATGAAATTTAAGAAAGGGAATCATATAAATATAAAGTTATGTGATCATAATAAAATACCAAACACTAAGCATTAGCTATCACCACCTAAGGTTGCATCCATAAAAATTTAAGATCTCTATTGCATCCATCCAAATCCATCACAAGGGACACAAGGGATGGTTCATCTACATATACTTCACAAGAGGGAAGTTAATTCTATTCCATGCACACATTTACTACATTCTACATATAGATAATTTATCACTAACATAGTGCAACTAACACAAGAGCAACCTAGGGCACAATTCTGCACACACACACATAACTAAATTTGGTCTAAGATGTAGTGCGTGCAAAGGTCAATAAGTTCACCATTGTGACAACTGAGGACATTTTGAACCCTCATTTTGCATCTTTATTTTTTATGATTTGATGTCTATTTGAGGGTTTTGCAGGTTCATTCTTTATTGTAGGTTTATAACGACCTCAACAATCTTGGTGCAACCAAAAGTGACTAATTGAAAACAATTAAAGACACACCCTGAGGAGGGTTTCTAAGATTTTTGTAGACTTAGGCAACTGTAGATGAGTACTGGTGCCCGCGGGTGCCCCTGTTCCTCTCTAGGCACCCTAGTGCAATCCACTCTAATTTTTTAATTTTATGAGCTCCTATGCGATGGTCGGTGCTTTGATTTTCTCCAATTTCTAGTTTTATACACATTTGACAACACTATGAATCATCTAAGGATTATCATCCTCTCTTTACACTCAGGGTTTTATTATTTATTAGTTTTCTTACTTTGGTATATGTTTGTATTTCATTCTTTGTATTTATTTATCAAGCATTATAACATCATATTAGGCTTAGATTTTAAATTTTAGCCTAATAAAAGAAATATGTGTTCTCAACATAAAAATGGATAACAAAACCAAAATGGACAAGGTGAAGAAAATGACAATTTCCATGTTATGTGCCCAATCTTGAGTTCATTATCTTTCCAAGAGGATGATACAATGAAAGTAACACACTATATAGGCAGCGAATGGAAAAACACCTAGAGCATGAGAAAGATGACTTCTTGGAATAATTGGAAAACATAAAACATCAAGAGGTGGGTAATGATGCCAAAATTTCTGAGACATCTGTTGAGAATCAACCTATGAAAGAAGTGGTCATGAAGTAGATGCATAATGAAGAATAAATGTCTTGTTATAGAAATGGTAAGTTGAGAGTAATTAAAAACCATCTTCATGGTGGAAATAAAGAATCAACAAATGAAATGAACTTGAGAAATAAAAAGGAGATGGGGAGAATGTGTCAAATATGCAAAAGTGATGTAATGAAAAAATTGATCATTAATTACACTAGAGATCATGATAGATTTATCAAGAAGCTAAGGAGAGGTTCATACTTTAGTGAACATGTCAATGGATTTGTGGAAGAAAGGAATCCAAAGTGATACCCATTTGTAGGTAAACCCTCGGTTCAAATTTGTGCTTCAATGAAATTAGGTTATCCCCCACTTGTACATATGTGATTTAAGTTGTTTCTTTTTTGTTGTTATGTGTTTCCCTTAATGTATCCATTTGTTTGATTTCCTCTCTTGTGTGTTTTCTCTTATCACGTGTGTGTGTTCAATAAAGCAAGTTGTATAGTATATCTTTCTAGTGACTCTGTAAATCCAATGGATAAGGCATTGGTCAACAAAATGAATTGATATTCTAGGATTCTAGCATATTATTTCCTTGCTTCACTTAATCCTCAACATATCCAAAAGTTAGAGCCAACTGTTCCTTTCTCGGTCTTGTGTGTTTGGCCCTTGTTGCGTGTCCATGTTCATAAATCAAGTTGTGTAGTATATCTTTCTGGTGACTATGTAAAGCCCGATGGATAAGGAAATGGTCCATGAAATGAATTGAGATCTTGGGATTCCTACATATTATTTCCTTGTTTCACTTGATCCAAAACATGTCCCCAAGCTAAATCTAGTTGTTGTCACACAAATTTCCAACATGAAAATTCCCAATTTTCAATCATGACAACGATCCCTAGTGTCAAAATTTTGGATTGTAAATTCTCCCGAGAACTTGACTAGATCAATTATTCCCCTATGTCAAGACTATCCCCATGAATCAAGTTCTCATGTATGTCCCAACCTTTCCCATGTGTTAAAGAGATGAAAACAAGTTCACAAGTTCCTTCCAAGGAAGTATCCTTCAAGACAAATATTTTAGTAGGATTAGGATTGACTATTTCTATCCTTTCTAAGGTAGGTGCATATTCTTCAGAGTGTATTTTAAGCCCTAAATTAATCAAGGAGTTGTATTAATGATCCAAGATCATTTTACAAGTGATTTAGGAATATTTTGGAAAGAAACAAAGGTTTACAAGCAAGTTTAACAAAATAAGTTTTTGAGGCCAAAGGACCTTACACTGCGAAAAGAACCTAAGATTTATAGGATGATTCTAGGAGCTTAAGAATTATTTGGAGGTAAAAAATATCAATGGAAATTTGATTCAATTATATACATGGTGGTACTTTTATATTTTTCTCAAGGCCCTTGCATTTCTTTCCACAAATCATTCTTCGTAGGGACAACTGAAAATCCTGATAGAAAGGAAAATTTTGGGAAGGTTTCAAGATGAATAAGACCTTAAGACCCATCCCATTCTTCTTAAAATTATTTTTCCAGTCAAATTCATATAAATAAGCTAAAAATTCCTTTGAGAGCTCCAACAACGTCATTTTCAAGCTCTTCTCCAAGGTGCAAGCTCCATCCTTAGCCAAAATTTTTAGTGCCACGTGAAACATACGGATGAAATGAAATTTTGGTTTCCATTTTTCCATTTCCAAGGGGACATGGGGGATAATAAATTTCACCCCATCACCTTGGAGCTGATGGACACCCTACATGACCTTGGGAGGCTCCGGTAAGCACTTTTACCAAATTTTAAGCCCCCTCTCCAAGCTGCACATGCCCGCCACTTGTTACCATGGGGGTGAGGTGTAATTTTTTTGTCCTTTCATCCCTTTCTAATATGAAAATGTGGAAATTAATTCACCCCCTTCTCTCTCTTTCTCTCAAAGCATAAAATCTAGAGTTATCCATTTTTCACTCCCCCACTTTTGCTCCATTTCTACTTGGAACTTTGGAATTTTTTTCTAGAATCCTCCAAATCCATTTTTAATCATGTATTGATCCTTTTATTTTTCCATAATCATGGTAATAATATTTACATAAAATAATTTGCAAAATTTTAAAGGCTGCAAGTACTTTTTTTCTAGATTGACTTCGTGGCAGTGAAGGAAAAATTCTTATATCTTAAGCCGATTACCTTTGATCGAGGTGGGGTTTTTACATTATTCACCACTTCCAAATGCCTTAAAGGATAATTTTTCAGCATATTGAATGATTTCCTATTGTTTTATGGAAAAAAACCCTCTTTTTATCCCATAGCTTTTGTTCTTTCAATTTCTCATCATTCAAAGTAGTGGATTGAGCTAAAAATATGAGCATATATTTTAGAAGAAAAAGCTATTTTGGTTAAGCTGATTTCATAGAAATAAGATGTGTGAAAGAAAAATATCAAGGAATCCATTAAGGTCTGTAATGACAAAGTAGTGAAAGGGCGTGAGGAACCTTGTCACTTCTTAGAGTTCTAGTGGGCGAAATCTCACAAAACATTGGGGCGAGCTTTGAAATGAATTATGTAAAATTTTGCAAGTGGTTTCATTCAAATCCAAAATTGAGAAGACCAATTTATATTTTTAGTAATCCTCTATGTGAGTACCTACTAAAAATATTAAGTCTGAGAAAATTGTGCATTCATACTCCTCATTCCATTCCGTCATGATTGAGACACTCAAAATTGGATTTTTTTTTTTAAATGACAAAAAATTGGCTAAATGGGACCATAATGGTGGATATTATAATAATAGTAAAGAGGTGAAATGAGATAAAAGTGATAAAATTTCAATCCTTCACTCATAATATGATGGTCTTGCACTCATGGGAGTTCCTCTCTCTGTTTTCAAGTCAATTCCCGCATCCCCCAATGCGGTGAGCAAAAGAGTGTCAAAATGAGAAAATTACTAATTTTGTATTAAAGGACATCTCAGTTAATTTCACATGAAGTGCATGGTAAATTGGTGGATGGAATTTATTTTTGTCTCATTCTCATTTTTCTACTCCAAAATTAGAAGGATTTTATCTCATTCTTCATTCCCCGTAAGTGGTCTCAGAGTGGTAGAATCAAGGCCATGGTTGTGTGAACAAAGTACATAGGTCACATAGTTGTGATAGTGTCTCAATGATTAGAAGGAGTTTCTCATTGAGGGGAGTCATATTCTGATATTCTCAGTGGTCTTCTTCTCAAGTGTACATCAAACCTCTTCTTAGTTTATCCAGGCATTGTGTGGAAGTGCATCATTTTAAAGAGTTTTCAAAAGGGGCAAGGTGTTCAAAGGTGTCCAGAGGAGAAACCTTCATCAATGGAGAATAAATTTTTGTGGAGGGTCATCAATGGTTATATTGTCATCTTAAAACATCCTCAAGGTGGCAGAATTATCATGGTTGCATTGTGTAAGAAATTGTTTCAAGGTCTCATTCATATGCATGATTAATCAAGAAAGAGTGATAACTTCTCATGATTTGTTCAAATGGGCAAGGGAATATTTCATTGTCTACAAAGTGGTCTAGTGATCAATTTATTCTCACTTATTCACTTAATGTACCTGATAGGCTACCATTTTTAATCATTCAAGAGGAGGTTTCTCATGGTGTAAAAGAGTTCAAAGGTCTAGATTTCATCATTGCATTGGAGAATTTCACCAATTCATCAGTGGATCTAATCTACATCAAAGGCAGAGGCATATTCATTCATTCTTGGAGATTCTCAACTCCTCCCTCCTTCTCTCTTTCTCCCTCTTCCTTCTCTCTCCTTTCTAATTCTTTATTGAGCTTAATCATTGTATTTTGTCTTATTCACTTAAGTGACATATTTTAAAAATGTAAAAGTATTTTCTCAAAATTAGAAGAGAAATAGTTAATTTTTATTTTCTAATGGAAAATGAAAGGTCAAAAATGGAATGAGAACACGAAGAATCATGTGAGGGGAGGTGAGAGGTCAATTCACATTACTATAAATAGGGATGGCTTCTCCATTCCAAATGATCATGAAATTTAGTATCTTTGGCAACAATTGTGAATTGTTGTAGATTGATTTAAGATTTGTACTCATCACTACACAAGAAATGAAAGCTAATTTTATTCCATTTCCCTTTCTCATGTTTCCTCTTTTCCTCTTTTATGTAATTTGTAATTATATTGATCTAGAAATATCTATATATATTTGATAGATAAATCTAAAGAAATTTGTGTTTGGGTTTTTCCATCTCATTAGATAAATTCATTGTTTGTTTCCTCTATAATGAATGATGAACTACTCTCGTTATTGGGAGTGAACTCTACAATTGGCCTACTCACAACAATAACCTTCCTTTCTTAATATCTCTCCTTCACCCTACATCAATATAATTTCCTCCCTTGTACCCCATATAAGCCCTTTTCCAAAGGTTTCGTGGAGTGTCACTGTGTGATCCCCAAAATTTTTGGCCAACCCGCAACAATAGATAGAGAATAGTTTTCATTGAATAACTGGATATGCATAATTAGATAGAGAGGGGCGTAACCCTACGAAAATTGGTAGAGACACCTGATTTTCCATACCATAATTTTTTATCACCATAATGTAGAGTAAATAAAAATGTGTGGTGCCTATAGGAGTATGGAGAATAGTCCCATAGGACCATAATGTAAAGGACATTTGAAGATACAAATCCATCCCATCTTGATCAATAGCTTTCATGAGTATTTTTTTGAGTATTGTGTTAGAGGATTATGTTTGATCATTTTGTTGTGGATAGTAAGGTGTAGAGAAGTAGAGTTTGATGTTGTAGGTGTTGCAAAGTTTTTGAATTTTTTTTTGAATGATTTTCCATTATTTGTGATGAGCTTATGAGGAATACTAAAGTGAAATATAATGTATTGATGGATGCATTCAATGATTTTATTTTCTTTAGTACAAATTAGGGGATTGATTCCACCCAATTTGTAAAATATTTTCTTGCTGTGATGATGTAGTTATGTTGTTGTGATGAGATATGGTTGATAAGGCTGATGAGGTCAAGTCCCCATTGTTAGAAGGGCCAAAAATCTAAAACTATATAAGGAGCATGAATGTGAACATATGTGAGGTTGGCATGTTTTTGAAATTTAATGCATTTCTTAATGTAATCATAATAATATTAATTAAGTGTAGGACAATAGTATTCCATCCATAAGATGCATTTGGTGACAAAAAAATTGTTGAAGTTTCCACTACATATGCCATCATGGACCTCTTGGATAGATAGACGCATCATCAAAGTTTTAAGATATCAAAGGAGGAGGCATGTCAAATCCTCTTTTGTAAAAGATACCTCATAATATGACGTAGCGAGATGCACATTGTTGAAAATATATCTTGCCATTTCTTGATAGATCTGAGGGAAAATGTTGGTGGAAAGGTAGCAATGTGTTCGATCATACCAAATATAAGATGAGATATATTATATATGATTGATGATTAGGAGATCAATTCTAGTGTTCATAGGGTAATTGATTAGATGGAAGGGGAGATTCTGCGAGCTGATCAACAATGACCTTCCCTTAATGGATTTTTGAGAGATGAACTCAAGGTAAAATTCAGTCACGAGCATGATCCATCTAGTGATGTGATTTTTGTGTTAAGGTTTGGAATGTATAAATTCCAAAGTGGACTAAAATTCATGACTACATATCTTTTTTGATTGAGGAGATAGAGGAATAGTTTAAAAGTTATGAAGTATAAGGCACAACATAAATTTTTGACTTCTAAATAGTGATTTTCATACTCATGAAGGGTGCGACTTATGTAATAGATGGTCTGTTCCTTACCTTGTTTGTCTTAGTGTGTAAGCATGGATATCAAGGCATGGTCAGTTGAAAATATATATAGATAGAAAGGATCCCCCTCATGTGGAGGTGTGAGTATGGGTGGTGATATGAAATACAATTTGAGGGAATAAAATGATGGTTGATAGTTGTAATCCTAGTTGAAGTGGATATATTTTCATAGAAGATGATGGGAGGGTTGAGAGCGGTATGATAATTTTGAGATAAAACATCAGATATATTATAGTTTTCCTTCAAGACTATGAAGTTTCTTAAGATCATATGGTGGAGGCATTTCAAGAATGGATTTGAATTTAGTAGGGATGACTACAATTCTGTAATAGACACTTATGAACCCAAGGATTTCTCCTATAATAAATTCAAATACGCATTTAGCGGGAGTAAGGTGAAGGAATAATTATAGAAGATGTGAAAATATCATATAAAGAATGGATAGATGGTCTATTTAGCATTTATATTTACCTAAGAGATCATCGACATGGTCTTTTACAATTTTGTGAATGAGATCATGGAAGATATAAGTCATAGTGCAATGATATGTAACTCATGTATTTTTCAAGTGAAAGGCATTAATTTATAACAAAAGGTTCCCCATAAGGAGATAAAGGATGTATTATGTTGATCCTTTGGTGCAATAAGAATTTTATTGTAAATGGAGAAACCATCCATAAAGGATAACATCTTATGGTTTGTTGTTAAATCAATAAGTTGGTCAATGTTGGGCGGAGGAAAAACATCTTTGGTGGAGGTAAGGTTCAAGTCTCAGAAGTACATGCATATAGCCTAGATTTTATGACAAATAGCACTAGGCACGCCGACACATCACTCATCCTAGATTGAGCACTCACCTGAAGCATGCAAGGGTCCTAGGTCTCTCTTTTACGTCAGGTTGTTTAAGGAGTTAGCACGATTAAATAGATACTCCGGATCCATCACGAGATAATTAAGTATAATAAAGTGCATAAACCAAATCTAGAGCTTAACCATGTGAGAGAATACTTAAACAAGAACTATAATCAAGATTTACCATACAAGGTCCATACTCGCTTATGTCAAACACCAATATCCATCCACAAAGATCCATTATATTAACTACTGTAAAACACAAAATCTTCATACAAACATAGTACCATTACCATAGTCATGCGCACTAACAAATTCCTAACATAACAATACAATAATCCAAGGGTCCCTAAACCATGCAAATAAATACATATTAATAGGGGTGGAAAATTTCCCTTCACCACCTATGCACCTCTAAAAATAGGCTACATGCTAAGAATAGGCATGCACCACTACAAGCTAAGTACAAGAACATGCAAGCTTCCTAATAATAGATCTACTATAAAGAACTCTTAGTTTAAATCCTATTATTAGCTCTGGACTATGTATGTCATTTGATCTCCTGTCTTCTTAAAATAGCCTTTTATTAAACCATAAGTCTTCATGTCTCAACCTTATCTTCAAAACATTGTTTGGCCACTACTCCAAGTCTATATTTAGACCCTTATCCCAAAACCTGCTAAGTGTTGGACCTTTTTGTGTGTAATCCTTCCTATCTGTCTCCAACACGTAAAATCTACTCTCCTTGTGTGCGTACTTATGTACCTTTCTCCCGTGCACTTTGCCTTCTCCTTAGAACTTAGTCATTTTTCATGCTCAACATTACCCCACACTAAAAGTGTTGTCCATCCTTATAAAAGTCACTCACCCAAGAAAGGAAAAAGAAAAAATAATAATGTATGTATGCCTAGATTGCACCAAAGAATGAAAGACTTATACTATTATTGAACAAGAATTGGGAAATCCTTATTCAATGATGCCTCAATTTCATTCCAAGATTCAACCTCACTACGTGTCTATTTAAAAAATCCCCCATCATTGCATTGACTTCCTCAAAATCCATCTCTTCACCCTTGGCTTTAAATGTATCAACAATATTCTTCAACCTGCTTTTTGCTAAGGTCCGTCTCCACTTATACAAGGATTTTTACATGTTCCGCTATATTTCCTCTATTTTTGGCCTATAACTCCTTCAAATTTGCCTCATGAGTGGAAAATAGTACACTTGCCACCCTATCTTTGTCTTCACAGCTTATCATACACAACTTTGGCCATGTGAGCTGCGGTTTTTATTGATGCAATAAGCTCAATATATTTAGTTATGGTCACCTCTATCTACACCTTCTCGTACTCTTTCTGCCATGCCATAACTTCTTTCGTCGACTCTAGTGTAAGGGCTACTTCGCATTATGATTATGCATGACAAATCTTCTAAATAGTGGAAAGACGATTCATACTTTTGTCCTGGGGAATATAGGTGCACTAGGATAAGTGAGTCTGATATCAACTCGCCATCTTATATACTTTGCACAACCTACCCTTTTTCTCCCTCAATTTAGATTTCAATTGCACAATTATTTGTTCCTTCCCCTTTATTTCCTTATCCCTTATAATAATTTCTTTATTATTTTCTTCCAGCTCCTGTTCCAATGCTTTGATCCTGTTATTACACCTAAAGAGTGTGGCCTCCACTTCCACCAATATTTTATTCAGTGCATTACACACCTATTCATCTATCAGATATTGCAAGTCCATAATTGGATTGACCTCTTTAGAGCTCGATGATGTGCATGTATCTAGCAATGCTCCTACATTGACTTCAAACTCAGGCTCATCAATGTGGGACTCAAATGTCCTGGGACAAAATATTCCTTATGCATGGGTATGTACTCTCCTTATCAAAAGATGACTGACATAAGAGTTGGTCCATTGGTGCTATACTCTAGAAGCAAGCAAAAATACCTTATTGGGATCTACATTATATGATATAATAGGTATTTATTGGGTGGACGTGTGACTCCCACATGTGCGCCGACCCTTGGGATTATGATTGCCAAGATTTTCCCTTCTCCTATATTTCTTCCCCTCCTTCATCTCCTAGTTCCTCCATGCTGCACTTTACCTCCTTCTTAACCAAGTTTTGGATAATAAGTGCAACTTCACACTCTGCCAAGGTCTCTATTTCAGGTTCGAGAATGTGTGCGATCCATATACATTTTTTCCCACTTCTTCTTCATCTACACCTACATCTCTTTCTTCATTAGGATAAGTGCTCGACTCCCCATCAAAATCATGTACATTAAAGATAGGGGGTTCTGCTGTGGATCTTATTCTTCCTCTTCTCCCCTATCTCTTCATCCTTCACACTCCGTCTCTTGAGAGTTAGGACTCGAGCAACTCTCTATTTATTTTTTACTAGAAACTTCTTCTTCACTAGGGACTTCTTCCTACGAGTATATGTACTCACACCTATAACCCTATCTTCGGTCCCTATGGTTTGGCCCACGCGTGCACTTGGGGCCCCGCTTTCAAGGGGTTTATTCTCTAGTTCACTTATTAGGTTCCACCTTCTTCCTTCCTATAGGGTCCTTAAGAATACTCACATCATTATAGTCATTTTTATAGCCTTTCAAAGAACAAGGAAATCCCATGCATGCCGGCTCTGTCACACGAGGCACGCACGGGTGCCAAGCCCCTCCTTTATGTGAGTTTTGTGAGAATGCATTAGTTATGACAGGAACTTAAGTGAAGAGATTGAAAATAAACCATACATTCATCTAGAGCTCAAAACGGGATTCTAGACCAATGTATTCATTCGGATAAGAAAAGCATTATAGAACATAGATTTGAATCACAACGTAAAGGAAATGTATAGGAGTTTACACCCACTCATATGAAATATATATAAAGCCAATCAATACATATATAAGTAAAAACTTGAACCACACACACACACACATATATATATATATATATATATATATATATATATATATATATATATATTAAGTACGTGGATAACCATATTAAATTTACTTGAGGAAATCATAGATCCATATAATAGTGCGGACCAATGTCATGCATCGAACTAGACTTAAGCCCTTCTTAGTAAAAGGAAAATATTTAGACTCATCCCCTTGATACAACATACTCCTACAGATCCTCTAAACCCAACCCATAGAGCTCTCAAATTATTCCTGCATAGGTTTGCCTCTTTCCATTCTCTTCATATCTTTATTTGTCCCTTTTCTTCTACTAGACGCTTGTATATATAGCCTTAGAAAGCACCACCATGCCTTTATGAAGTTGTAGATTAGTTGCCAAGTGTCTAAGTGGTCCTCCATGGGAGCATGCTCCTTCAGACGTAAGCTCTCCATCCTTCACCATGATGACCTTCTAGAATCTTCTATTGCAAGGTATATTCCTTTCGTGGGCACCAAGTTGCCAAGTTGGCACCTTATCCACTCTGCATGCATAGTTGGGTCATGCTTTCCTCGTGTTCTACCCGATATGCCAAATATGGCTAAGTCCCAAAACCTTTGCTCTTCCTTGTGCGCACATGCCATTGGTTCTACTAAACCCTCCTAAAACCCTGTCATGTGTGCTTTTGCCTTACACGCTCATGTGCCTAGTAGTTCTTAGCCAATATTTTAGGGGCCCAACATCACCCCACACTACACCTGTTCTTCACCCTTAGGAACATTTTCTCAATGAATAAAGAATGAATGCTTCTAAATAGTTTAGGGAAAGAATAAAGTAATGAATAATTTTGGGGAAGAATGAAAGAATGGGAAACTACAATTACTTCTTCAAGAGGAGATGGAAATATTTCTTCAAGTCTACTTCCAACTTATTCCGTGTATCGACCTCACTCTGTGCATGTTAATAGAGGTTTCTGAATAGGGCGGACACCTCTTCAAAGCTTAGCCCTTCTCCTTGGGTATTCATTGTTTCCACGATCCCCTCTAATTTTTTCCCAAATCCTCAAGCGTGTCCATCCTTTGAGTGATTGGGGATAAAATCCTTCAACTGGTTTGGTTTTTATTGAGCCCATAAGGTCTTTATAGCCTCTGATTTCTTCTTCCCCTTGGCTATAATTCTATCATGTTCCGCTCTATTCCCCTTGTTCTTCTCTTAGAACTCCTTGACCTTCGCTTCATGAGTGGTGACCAAAATGTTTTCCACTCTATCTCTATAGGTGTAGCTACCATAGGCACCTTAGTGACTTGGGTGGCAGCTTTCACATTAGTGAGGACTTTCTTGTATTGAGAAATAATTTCCACAACCTTCATCTTGTCCCCCTTTTATTTGCATGCCAATGCCTCCTCTGTAGATTCCAAGGCCAATGGTCACCTTTCCATTATGAGGATGTGGGTCAAGTCCTCTAGGAACTCCAGGGTGGATCCATACTTCGCACCGGTGGTGTCGGATCTAGATGCTTCAAGAAAATGACATCAATGTTCATCTCTACTTTCTTGTAAGCCTTGCACACCCTTGTCTTCTCTTCTTTCAAATCACACCTTAGTTGAGCTCTGATTAGTTCCTCCCACTTTAAGTCCTTGGTTCTTTCCTCAAGCTCTTCTTCCTTCTTCTCCAGTTCTTCCTCTAGGAACTTCACCCTGTCATTCCTCCCGAAGATCCTAGCTTCTACTTCAACTGAAACCTTGTTCAACACATTGTAGATTTTTCATCTGATAACCACTGAGCATTTACCAAGGGATTGTCTCCTTTTGACTCCGGTACCTTCATTATTTCCCCTTGTCTTACTTCAAATTATGAATAATTGATGTGGGACTCAAATTCTCATGAAAGCATTTTCCTCATCCAAGGGTATGCACCTTCCTCATCAAATGATGCCATAGCCAAGAGTTTCTCTATTGGTACGATGCTTTGAAAGTACGCATGCAATGCTTGTTTGGATCATAAATGTATCCCATCCTTTAAACTTGTGATGATTCTGCACTCTTTCTCCCCATGCATGTAACCTTAGGAAAGCTTACGACAAACAGGATCCCCTCTCATGATGTTATATTCCTTTTCTACACTCTCCTCCTTTGCTTCCTTTATCACCAGGTCCACACTGCATTCCATATCTTGATCTACTAGGTCCTCGATGTTTTTTTATACCTCTTTCTCCAAGTACATGTTACTTTATGAGGCTTAGGGTCCTTTGTTCTTTTTTAACTTCTTATCTTACCCCTTTGTCCTGAGTATCCTCCTCTTCCTTGTCATTATTCCTCTTGACAAAGATGTACTCATTTTATTCATCCTCTCCTTCCTCCTCCGAGTCATGTAATTAAAATACGGAGGGCCTTGAACTGCCTCAAGTTCTTCATCATCATCATCATCATCATCTCTTTCACCTCTATAGGCTTCCAAGCTCTCTATACCCTCTGAGTCATCCTCTTGTGCCACCCTCTGCTTCATCTTGACAGGAGATTATTCTTCCTTTTCCTCCTCCTTTGGTGACTTCTCCTAAGTGATGGGTTCTTCATGCCTTGGTGATTCTTCTTCTGGAGTATTTGCTTTCACCATGGACTTCTTTCTCTGTGCGTAAGTACTAGGCATAAAGTTTGTCTCTAGTGCACTTACACTTGTTTAGTTTGAACACTTGGTGCTTTCTACACCTCTTCTCTTTCCCTCTTCTTAGGCACGAGATTCTTCCTTCTTATGGGGTCTTCCGAGATGGATACATCATTTTCCAAGTATGCACCCTTTTCAAATTTTGGCCTTATGTGAAGGTAGATCCTTGTTGCAGCCCTTCCAATGATTATTAATGTTATAGACTTCATCATTTTTATCTCATGGGAGACATATCTCTCCATGTATGCATGCTTCTTTGGGTAGACTAGCTTCTCGGTGTAACTCTCTGTGGTCTTTATCCACCTCACAAAGGTCAAATCTTAGTCTCTTAGAATCTTTGAACCTATTCACCCCCTCTTGGAAGTATTTTGTGGTGAAGGAGAAGGGTAGTTTACATCACGGACCCATGTTTTCATCTCTCAACCTAAATTTTCCAATGCAGAAGTTTTGATACATTGTGAATTCTACCTCTCCTTTCACAAGTGCGGGTAAGCGCTATGAAATCCTCCATTCCACCGCGAATGCATCTCTCATGCACTTGTACCACTTCTCTAAGTGTGCCTTGTGAGTGGCTTTCATGGTCTCACAAGTATATTTCGTGAACTTTGTTCGCGGTGAGGGATCCTCTTCTAGGTATTCCCAAACGAACCTTTCCACCCATTAGGAACTCGATCTCTAAGAAAACAAGTGTGAGGAGGACATTGCCAAATAATATCTTCTTACCCTCTTGCGTCTTTGCTAATGATTTTATCCGAATGAAAGTAGATAAGTTATAGATGGTCCCCTAAAATATTTTTGGCATATGTTTAGCTATGCCTTGTTCACTTGAGTCCATATTTCTTAATCATTGAGCTTGGTTACCAAGCACGCGACCATCCTCATCATGGGATCTGGAATCTTTGTAATGTCAAAGTATCGCGATCCTTTCTTATAGTCATACATGGATATTGTTTCCTTGATGGCCTCCTTGTCATTTAGGTCATCATCAATACTATCCCTCTCATAGATAATGCCTGTGAACTTGGAAATCAATTGGGGAGTTATGTGCATCTTATACCTCATGAAATAAAAAGGCCTCTTCTTGAATGCATGCCACTAACCACCGATAGAGGCGCTCAGGTTTTCTGAAGTAGGGTAGTTCATAAATTTGCAGTAACCTTGCCTTCTCCAATTTAACCTTTACTTCATCACTTGTATATGGGCATGCCCTCTAGTGTCCTCTTGTTTGTTGGGTGAACCAACTCCAAAGCCATCTATTTTTCTGTCATGTTGGTGTGATGATTATAGTCACTCACAGTCATTTTCCATAAATTAGACTCCCATTCTTTTCCCAGAAATACCCCATATGGGTATTGCATCTTTGCATACCACTCTTCATTTGTGCTTGTGACAACAAATTTGTTTGCTTCCCCTTACCCTTCTAATTTTTAGGTGAAATGGTTTTTTTCTTTGGTGCCATCCTTCTGGTTAGGTTATCACTTCGAACATATTCTCCTGCTCTACTCTACCAATCTATCCAACCCTAATGATCAATCTTGCAAATAAACCCTCCTAACACCATGCCCTAGCTACCAAACCCTAACTGGAACAATTCTTTCACAAGATGACACTTCTCAACAACTTCCTCCATGTCTGTGTACTCCTTTCCTACTAGTTTACTGGATATACTCTAGTCACATTCTCTTATATTTTTCTTTGCATAGATCGATTTTGGATGCTCTAGTTCATGAGAACACTTTTCACTTTGTAAACACAAGGTAAAATAATGAAGTTCCTGACTTCTTATTTATAGATTTTCCTTCTTTCTAGCATTAAATGCTATTTTACCTACCACCGTACTTAACACTAAATGCAGATTTTTCCACCAAGCCGGCCTTACGCACCTTCACTTACATGCCCAATCTTGCACAAAACATTCTACAACCTTCGGCGTGTAAACAATCCATCCTGATAGAAGACTCTTACGTGCATGTCGACAACACCAAAGGCACTTCTTCTGTCCACCTGATTTTTGCTCTCACCTACCTCATGTTATTCTTGCACTTCTTCCTCCTTTATATGTGGTTTCTCTGAAGTCTTATCCTAACACCAAATTTTTTTCATACACCTCTTCTTCCATGTACTTCCTTAATCCTTGCATGCTTTGTATCTATCAACCGAGCCATTCACCACAACTTCTACTACCAGTTCATCTTGTATTATGGGCCTATACTTTACATCACTCCACCCCACACTAAAATAGATGCATGGTCCTTTGTGCATACAAAAATTCAAAAATTAATGTGGTTACCAGCACCTAAGGTGCAAAAAAACAACAGAACAAATGATGAGAAAGGGAAACATAAGAAATGAAATTACATAAAGGAAAATTTTAAACAAACAATCATGCCTTATTACAAACACCAAGAAGACTTATTTATAGTAGGGCTTTAACTTACTCCCATTGAAATGTCTTATAAATATCATCCCATATAGTGCTCTTAATTGGAATGTTCCTAAATTAAGGATTTCGAGATGATATAAGGCCCCAACCAATGGACTTTTAACTTTTCGGGATGGCGTAGAAACTTATAATCATATAACAATATTATCTACCCAACCTCAAATTGTTTATTTTTGATGTTACGGTCATGCAATGCCTTTTGATTAGTATTTTCAACCTTTTAACTCCACACGCCAATGATCATCTCTTGTTAAATTTCATCAATTTGTAAATCCTTTCCTCTAACACTTGTTCATCATCTAATCATCTTACACACGCTATACACGAGAAGGTAACATGAATTCAATGCGTAGGAAAGACTCTCGTGCCAAACACTAATTAGAATGGTGTGGATTTATTCAACCTCTTGGAGGTTATACTATATGCCCATAACACTGTTGATACTTTCTCATCCCAATCTTGTCTACCAATGTCACAAATTTTGGTCGTGGTACGACTTAGTATTTTATTAAATGCTTGGCAGTTCCATTTGCTTGTGGATGGTAAGGGTAGTTTTATGATGAGCCACCATTAACTTTTCTAATAGAATCGACGACATCATTTAGGAAATTCCTACCCAAATCACTAGTTAAGCTCAACGGGCATCCATACCTTGTAATAATATTTTCCCATAAAACCTAGCTACTGTAGCCACTGTACAATCCTTGGTAGGCACTACTTCTACCCATCTTGTCAAATAACTGTGTAAGTGATTACATAACGTGATCCCATCCTACGTGTGGCTCACAAAATGGGACCTACAAAATCTATGACCCACTTTTCAAATGGCTCTGTACTTGGAATAGGGCACAAAGGCATTCCATCCCTTTGCCCTAGTTTGCCAAGGTGCTGAAAATGACCACATGTCCTGTAATACTCTTTGCAATCTTGATATAGGGTTTCCCACCACAACCCAACTTGTAATATCTTATGCATAGTGGCATCCCCTGCATAGTGTCTACCTGCACTTCCTCCATGCGCATCCTCCATAATAGCCGGGTGCTCATGTTCTAGCATGCACTGACACAACACTTTATCATGCCCTAGCTTGTACAAATCACCACTAACCAACATGTAAGGTGTGACACGTATGGCTAACTGCTTCTTCTATAATGCTTTCATCCCTTCTAGCACCACATCCATTTTGAGAAACACCATAATATCCTCTAAGTCTAAGGGCACGTGCCTGACCTAAACAATTACGTGTCGACATGATATCTTTAATGCTTTACACATCCACTCCTAAGTCAATTCTAGATGAGTGATCAAGTCCAAAATTACTCTTTCTCATCTTGACAACCACTATGAAGTCAAATTCTTGGAGTAACATGACCCATCGACATATGCACCCTTGTATAACAAGATTGTTTACCAATTATTTTAATTCCATGTGGTCCATGTAGAATACAAATGGTGTTTCATGTAGATCATGGATAGCGCTTTGCACTTATAAGTGGTGTAATTTTGTTCTACTGATGTTAAATTTTTACTTGCAAAACACAAGGGATGGTCAACAATTCCTTCACCAGGGTTGTACCAAGATTGCTCCAATGGCTATACTAGAGGCATCTACATGAATATTGAAAGGTTTATCCCAAATGGGGAAATGGAGTATGGGTCTTTGTGACAAGCCTATCCATAAAAGTTTCGAATGCCCTCTGCTTTGTGCCTCTACCTAATGAAAGGCACTCTTGTGTCTAAGAAATTCCTCCAAGGGTATGGCAATCTTGGCATATCCCTTGATGAGCTTCCTATAGTAACTGTATGCCCAAGGAATCCAAGCATGGTGTTTTGGCTAGTAGGAACTCCTAAACCCATAATGGTCATGCGACCTTGGTGGGATATACTAGTAAGCCTTTGTTGCATATGATATGTCCTAATAAGGTTCTAAATGGGGTAGCAAAGACACACTTCTCGATGTTGAGGATATCCTCAATTGCCAAAACCTTTCAAACATTAATCTTAAGTTATCATAATGGTCTTTGACTACACCATGTTAGAATTTGAGGATTATAATAAATACAAATTTAATCAACTTGTATATTATATAATGTTACAATAAATATTTAAATAAACATTACATCATAACATGTAAATAAATAAATACTTACAGAAATAAATAACACAAGTGACATAGTATTTATAGTGGAAAACCCTAATAGGGTAAAAATCACTTTGAAAATAACCTTTTACTTTAGAGAACTTATTTTACATCTAGTAAGATCACCTCCTCCTTAAAAACCTATTTACCAAGGGTAAAACCAAATCACTTGATTTTCACACCTTTGATATATTTCCCAAATATATCAAATGAGGACCTAAAGTCCTTTTTATATAAGGTGATTGGGTATGTCTCTCGACCCACATTTTCAACCTAAATGGTTGACACATATACCTAGGTGAGTGTATTTAATAAATATAAACATGAATGATTCACATTATTAAATACTTACCTAAGGTATATTACCTAGGTATGAATATTTAATAATAGAAAAGTATTTCATATTATTAAATATTTAACCTATATAATAGTGATGGAACTATATTAATTGAGCGTTGGCCAGACCACTTAATCATTATGTTCTAACACTCCCTCTTAATGTTAAATAGAATAACATATGCCAATAGATTACCTACCCGTGGTACACTAAAAGATTTACAATCCTTAAACCATAAAGGTTTTAGGCTGGCATATCAGGTGAAAGAATTATAACACCTTCATCATACTCAAGTTACCTTTTGGTACAAAAGGATTTGGAATCCTAAAGATCATCGCATGATTAGTGGCTAATTATGATTTGTGAATTTTACATATTCTCATAGGTTCTCATAAAAGGTTATTGAACCCAAGTATATAGGAGCCTTTTATAACCAAGGACCTCCTTAATAATATGCTTGTATTGGATGTTTACTAGTAAACTCAATAGCACTAAAGAGTTTACTAAAGACCACCTTTAAGATATTTTTACACTTCTTTCTAAAAAATAAGTTGAGGAGGTATACATGCTCAAGGTCTTTTACACTTGCCCAAAGGTCTTTTTACAAATTCTGAAGTTCTTTTTACAAAAGTAAATTCCATTAGGAGGTGACATTGTCATGCACACTCCCCCTCAATGGAAACTCTAAAAATCCAAGCTTTTCATGAAAGTGACAAAACTTTACAGACACTCAAGGGCTTTGTGAAGATATCAACAACCTGCTCTTCAGTCGGCATGAACTTGAGATCTATCTCACCACTTAGCACCTTCTCATGGATGAAGTGTATATGTATCTCAATGTGCTTCATCCTCTGATGTTGTATTGGATTATGTGTAAGAGATATGGTGCTTTGGTTGTCACAGAATAAAGGAACACTATGTGGATCCTTCATCTTTATCTCATCGAACAACCTCTTTAGCCATAAAGCCTCTTTTGCAGCTTCCATTACACTTCTATACTCAACTTCGTTGAAGAGATAGAAACAGTTGGTTGTTTTTTGCTACACCAAGTAATGGCACCTGCACCAAATTTAAACACATAACCAGAAGTATATTTTCTATCCAATACATCACTAGCATGATCGAATCACAAAATCCATATAAGTTAGCATTTTCATTCTTAGTATAATGCAACCCATAATTGATTGTACCTTTAATATATCTAAGAATCCTTTTTGCAAGATTCCAATGATCTCTATAAGGTTCTGCATAAACATAGAAGCAATTCCTACTGCATAGGAAATATCTAGTTTGGTGATAGTTAGATATATCAAACTACCAACTAACTACCTATATAAAGTAGGATCAAATTTTGAGATGTAGGTTTAGGATCAATTTTTAGTCCAACTTCCATAAGAGTAGAAATTGGTTTACAATCAATCATGTTAAACATTTTTAGTACATTGATTGCAAATTGTGCTTGAGAAACAACAATAGAATGTTTATCTTGAAATACAACCATGCCAAGAAAATGATGTAAGAGACCTAAATCAGTCATTTCAAAGTACTATTTTAATTTTTCTTTAATTCTACAAATTAAAGTAGGATTATCACTAGTCATAAGCAAATCATCAACATATATAAAAACAATGATAATATGTGATCCTTCTTGCTTAATGAATAGATCATTGTCAGAAGAACAATTAACAAATCCTAACTGTTTAAAGAAAGAATTAATTTTCACATACCAAGCTCTAGGAGCTTGCTTTAAACCATACAAGTATTTTTTCAATTTACAAACATAGTTTTCTTTACTAGTTTATTCAAATCCTTTAGGTTGAGACATGTAAAGTTATTATTTTAAATCACCATTCAAAAAGGCATTTTTCACATCCATTTGGTGGATTTCCCACCCAAATTGAGTGGCAATTACAAATAAGGTCCTAACAGTACTCATTTTAGCTACGGGGAAAATGTCTCAACATAATCAATACCAGGTTTCTGAGTGAAACCTCTAGCAACAAGTCTAGCTTTATGTTTTTCAATACTACCATCTGTATTATATTTTACTTTGTATAACCACCTATGACTTCTAGATCCATAGATGACTATGAGAGCTTCCTTTTTGCTTGGAGGAACTACCTAAAATAGAAAACAAGACCACCAAATAAAAGTTAAACAATATATGCGATAGTGGACTGCCTAGCGTGTGCTAGATCTGGGAAGTGTGATACTTCCTAGACGATTGTCAATCCACTTTTTAGAACAACTTAATGCTTACAATAAAGGAAATCCTATATTGTAATTAAAATGATTTAGGTATCTCATTCATCTACAATAAGAAAATTCATTCATAACAGGCTAAGCTATAATTGAATCTAAAGGTCAAGGTCACTTGTCAGGTACTTGGTACTAGTCGGGTGAGGTTCGGGTAGTTTTAGGTATTTGGTGGTGGTTTAGAAGCTCTGTTCTTGGTTTTAGAAAAAGACACAGAGACCGACATCGGTTTAGTATGACCGGTGTCATTTTAGGTTAAATGATGGTGGTTGTGGGTAACCGGTGATGGTATGGTCGGGTACAGGAAACTCAATAAAAACTTGGCAAGGTGATAGATATGAGGCTAGATGAAAAGGGAAGGGGAATGAAAAGGTTCATGTGGGTCTTAGCTATGCACATGGAATGATGAAAGTCTAGATATGGGTATTTCAAGGGTGTGGGTAAAGGGATGGTCAATTTTGCATGGAGGTAAAATGGTGGGGAATGAAATGGGAACATAAACTAACAACATAAGTGAAAGGATATGCCAAAATGATAATGAACCAGTGAAGTTAACAAAACTTACTATTTGTATGAGCTTAATGTTTGGTTGGAAATGGTGGGTGATCAAATGGAAGGAATTTGGTGTGGTGTTGGCGCTTCCCGAATGCTCCCATGAAGAAAAATGGCTCTGTGGTTGCTTCAGGTGTTGGCTATGGATGTTTTTATGTGTGTACGGATGTTGGTTCTACTTATATAGATCTAGTTTCATCACTTGTTCTCAAAAGATGTATTAACCTCTCAAAAATGTGCCAACCTCAAATAAGGTTGTTTTGGGGTTAAATGGTAACCGATGGTGGTTCTAGATTAACCGGTGGTGGTTTAGGGTAACTGCAGCGTTAGGGGTAGATTTCCTAGGTTTACTAAACTAGGTAGATCCCCTTGATTTTCTAGGGATCTCATTTCATTTACTCCATGGATTAGAATGGAAGCTTCCTTCTAACATGTGGGAATGTTGTTAGAGGGAATGTAGGCATTGATTTTTAGGGTTTGGGTAGGTCTTAGTTAGTTATGGCAACTTACTAAGAATAGGTCTTAGGGTGAGGTGGCTAGATGAGGTGGATATGTGGGCATTATCCCAATTAGGATATTTAAATAATAAATATTGTGAGGATAATGAATTAATTAAATTAAATTAATTAAATTAATATTAGAGTGGGATGAAAGGGGCCATGGTTAGGTGAATGTGTTCAAGGTGTTTATTTGATGGGGGACCAAGGGGAGTATGACCTAATTTTAGTGTCTACATTTTGCCCCTTTTTGTTGCGTAGCTTGTATTGGTAAGTGACACTAAAAAAAAATAAGATGTGGTTGCCCCATGTGTGGGTGAAGGTGATCCCCTCAAACTAGGAACTGATGAGGTAGAAGGAAGAATCGGTGAGTGGTTTGATAAAAGGTGAATGTGATGAAGAAGAAGGTGGGTAATGGGTAAAAAAGGAAAAAGGTCCACTCGAGTAATCTAGGTAATGGGTCAGGGTCAAAGGTAGTAACAGTCAAACACATGCACATGTATAAACTATGCAACATGGTACCAAGTTGAAGAGTAGGAAAACTCTACATTGTCTAAGGTCGATAGGTTTATCCAAACAAGGTTGAGGTGATTTTGGTATCCAAGGTATAGGATATGGTCAGGAAACATGACAGGTCAGGTGCAAGAATGTTTAGGTGTGTTCCGAGTACACCAAAGGTTGGGTCCAGGATAAATGGTCATGGTAAGAGGCAAGGTAAGGTCAGGATGACAATCAACACAGGTAATAGTGCCACAAGGTATAGAAACACATGGGGTCAAAGGTCACTAGCGATGGTCTAGTCCAAGTATCTAGGTCATGGCATGGGTAGGGCCAGGTATGGGTAAAATAATGAGTCCCCAAAGAGGACGAGGGGAGGTAGTAAATGATAAGGTCAAGAAGATCAAGTGAAGTGTCCCAAGGAGGGATGGGTGAGGTAAAAAGGATTCAGGTCATAAATTGGGGGTAGGGGGTAGGGAAAAAGGCTAAGTAGCTAAACCGATGATGATGGTTAAGGTAACCGATGCTGGTCAAGTTAAGCTAACCGACCATGGTAAGCTAGGGCATAGGACCGATGTCGGTTATGGTAAACCGACACCGTTAGGTTGGGGTTGTTATAAAAAGAGAAAAATCCATGTTTTTCAAATCATTTGTCTTTTAGTGAATTGGGAAAATGACAAGAGAGATAGAGAAAAAGTGGAAAGTGAAAGAGTGAAGGCTAGGACTGAGTTGGTGAGCCATGTGGCTGGTGAGAGTTGGTTGATAGGTGGATCCATGGGCTAGGTGGGATCGATTTGATTGGATTGAGTGATTGGAGAGTGAGTGGTCATTTGGTGATGGCAAGAGGTAGGAGAGGGATCGGGGGACCACCCAGGTGCGGTGGCCGAGAGGTGCCACCATGCGATAATGGTAGTGATGAGGTAGGATTCAATCCCACTTGTGTTTTATTTGTTAGATTGAATTAAAGGTTAGGTGGGTAAAAATGGTTTTTTTTTTTTGGGGGAAAATAAATTTTGAATTATGGGAGGGAAATCTAGTAAAATAGGAGTGGGGAGGGAGGGGATTAGGTGAAGAAGGGGTAGGGAAGGGTGTAGGAGGGATTTGGGTAGGATTGGGTGGGTAGAAGGGAGGAAAAGGGAATTAAAAGGAAAAATGGGGTTGGGCGTCATGGGTTTTTGATGCGACAGTGACCGGCGTCGGTTGGAGGGTAGCCGATGTTGGTGCTAGTGTGCATTGGTATCGGTCATGAAGTAGGTGACCGATGCTAGGTTGAAGGGGGACCGGGGTCGGTTAGGGGTAACTAGTACCGTTCAGGTTGATTTGGAGAAAAAGGGGGCCAAAAGGTGCCCGAGGTTGGGTGGGTGAGGTAGATAGGGGTGAGGAAAGTGGTTTAGGTGAAAATCATAATATAGGTAAGGGGTAAAAATAGGTAAGGGTGGAGTTGTTAGGGAAAAAAGTATAGATATGTAGGAAAAAGGTAAGGTCGGGGAGTGGGTCAAAATGGGAGTAGGTGAGGGTGGTGTGTGTGGTTTAATAGGTGAGGTGATATTAAGGGTTCGGGTAGGGTTAGGGTAGGTAGGTTGGGTTGGGGTAAGTAGGGAGGTACATGGGATAAATGGGTAAGTAGCAAAGTAAAAAGAGGTAGGGTAATGGGTATGGGTATGGGTGAATGTAGATATGGTCTTGTTTTAATAATGTGATTGATTTGTTGGATGCAGGTGAGAGATCAACTTAGGATGTGTGACAGGGTGCCACCCCTGCTCGTGATAGTTCATAGCGTAGTGACACCCGAGGAGTTGCGGCATGTGGAGGAGGTGGGCCTGAGTGGGTCTGATGCTACCAGCATGTAGTCTGGTAGCTGAGTTCGTCGATGGTCACCCTCATCGATAGATGGGATGCCACGTGACCAACATGTTCCACCTACTGATGGGTGAGATGACAGTCACCCTAGAGGATGTGTTCAGGATCCTGTGATTACCCATATTGGGGATGCATGTATATTCAATCTCCTTAGAGGCATCTGAGGAGTTGATGTTGATGGTGTTTAGGGAGGGGATGATGGAGCTGACATTCCACAGCACCAGCCTTAGCTATGGAGAGATGTACCTAGCCCATCCAGAGGAGATGAGGCTAGTAGTATTACTGATGGAGGCGTCTGCTTTTTGCACTACTGGATGCAGAGAGGGTGGGAGATTCCCATGATCTCTGATGGGAGTATTACATGACATGATGATGGAGAGGACCCGTTTTCCTGGGTGCCAGCATTCCTGGTGTAGTTATATAGAGAGTTGTGGGCATATGGGTGGCTCCGTAGGTTTAGCCTATGTTGCACCTTTTTACTTCACTATTGGGCCTATGAGCACATTGTCTATGTGTGTCTAGTGGGTATGCCCAGTAGATGCCTTTCAGCCTAGTTTTTGTATGAGTGGGGTATAAGCGATGGGTGCCTATTATTGGAGAGTGGTGATCAGATAGGGCTACACATGATGTAGCATACTACCGGTGGCTATTGGAGGGATTGTCTAGAGTAGATATTATATGGAGGCCGTATGTGGGTTATCCCTCATATAGAAAGATGGTTGAGGAGTTAGCTAGCCTTTAGCTACTCAAATGGATAGAGGGGCATCATGTAGGAGAGCATGAGATGATCCCCATTGATAGGGTCAGATGATAGTTTGGGCTATGATAGGATATACCTCCACCCTTCCCACAGTAGAGAGATGATGTGGAGAGGCCATTACCTCTACCACAACCGACAATGCTTGATAGGGTAGGAGGAGTAGGTGATAGACCGACGGATCGATGATGTCGAGTGACAGATAGATATAGATAGTGGTGGGTGGCTCATTTATGAGTAGTACCACCTAGACCGGCAGGCAGATATTTAGCCACTATCACGGTGCAGAGAGACCCTACAGGGGTAGGTGGCGACCCTGATTACCTAGTTGGGGATGGTGTAGGGGTAGTTAGCTAGTTCAGAGGTGGAGGTGGCTGAGTTACATGCATAGGTGGCTAGTCTTCAGGCCTAGATGGCCTAGGGTGGAGATGGAGATGGTGATGATGGTCGGTGGCTGCCCTACGAGGCACACAAAGGTTATAGGGTTGCAGAGGGCTAGCCACTTGCCACACATAGGTGTAGATTTAGGCATTACAAGCGTAGGTACGTAGTATAGGCATAGGGTGCGAGGCCAATGGCACCTCCACAGGCACCGGGACAGGGTCCCAGTTCATAGGCAGGGGTGGGATAGGGTCCCACAGGATAGGTACAGGGGCCGAGGCCTATGGGGCCACCACAGACCATACCCATATCTAGGTTACGGGATGCCCTAGGTGAGGCCAGATACTACCAGATCAGTTGATGGTGGCTGGGATAGATTTTCTATCCTATGGAGAGTACATGGCACAACAGGCCTCTAGTGAGAGGACTAGATCCTGTACTCATAGTGTAGAGAGACAGGGGGCCATCAAGCCCGAGACATGATCAAGGTGAGGCCACTACCTCTCATGAGAGGCATATCTAGGTGATGTACCAGTAGGGGGCCGACCACGACCTATGGCGGGTGGTGAGATGATACTAGGCCATCGGATAGAGAGCCAAGGAGGAGACCAGAGAGATTGACATGGAGGATGTCCAGTAAGATGAGGCTTGATGCCCATCCTATATTTTGATGTATTTTAGTCATTTTTGATATATACCAGCTTGTGTGCTGAAGATGGTGAGGATGTATGAGAGTTTTGTATATTTTTGAGCATATACCAGCCTACATGCCAAGATGGTGAGGATATATATGAGAGTTTTGAGAGACTAGATTATATACACCGCCTGTGTGCCAAAGACATTTGATAGTTATGTATATGGATACACATGTTTGGATATTGTATTTATAGAGATGATGATGATTATGGGCATTATGTGTTTGTGTTGATAACATTTTATTATTATGCATAAATGGATTTATGGTAGGTGTGTTAGGCATGGATTGAGTCAGGTCATGGATTTAGGCATGATGGAGTCAGGTCATGGTTTTAGGCATGGATTTAGGGTTATCGAGTTGTAGGCATGGTTGAGTCAGTTTTTTAGGCATGGATTTAGGTTTAGTTATGGTTTTAGGGCATGGATTGAGTTAGGTTTTGTCTAGGCATGGATTGAGTTAGGTTTTAGGCATGGTGGAGTCAAGATTGGTTGAGTTTGTAACTCATTAATGTGTGTAATTAATGATGATATAGTCATTTTTGAGATGTTTTATAATACATGCATGATGATGGTAAAGAAATGGTAGTCAAAATAAATGTATGTTTTGATGATGATAAAAATGTGAAGAAATTTGTCATTTGTTTGGTTTAATTTCCAATTTTTGATATAAAAAGGAAACTAAGTAGGGTAGAATGTGATTTAGGAAAATGAAAGATGAATTGGTTAGGGTAGAGAGTGGCCAAGCTAACCTCCAAGGGCCCCATGCCCTCGAGTGCTACCTACATAGTCCTAGTGAAAAGGGACCTCAGGCCGATGTAGTTCTCCCATAAGCTAGGGAAGAATATGAGGAGGTATGAGAATGAGTTGGTAGGTTGTAGGCATGATTTGAGTTTAGGTCTGTTAGGTATGGGTGAGTTGTGGGAAAATTGGTATAGGTGATTTCGATTGTGGTAGAAGAAGAAGATTACCCAAAGGTAAGCATCGAGGACCAAGTCTTGTATAAGGTAATCAATATGTAATAAGGAAGGTTAAAAGATAAGAGGAGGTGAGAAAGCCACCTGATTGGTTAGGATCATAATGAGTAAGTCATACCTAAGATAGGCTGATGAACATAAGACCCTAAAGACTTTGCATGATGGATTATTCTAAAGGTGTAAAGTAGTCGCATGACCACCAAATGTCATGGTTCCACGAGGTCCCTTGAGGTGGTAGGAAATGAGAGTGTGAATGGTGAGAGGGATGAAAGGTGGTTAATATGGTAGTAGGTATCATGCCTTTTGGCAAGAGATCCAAGGTCACAATGGGCAAGTCCATGACAAAAAAGTTTTTATTTGACTTGGATTTAAGATAGACTGATCGATGTGGGAAGTCTATATGGGATGAGGAAATTAACTCCTTGAGGTCTTCGTGAAGCTGATCGATGCGGGAAGCTTTAGATTCTCATCTTTTTTTTTTTTTTAAAGAGCTTTACATAGTTGTCCTTCGAGGAGCAAGTCTATTTATAGCAGCGATTGTAGAGAGAAAGATGTCCTTTTGAGGGAGTCATCTTTTTATTAGAAGTTTGACTCAAGGAGTTGGATCCCATGTGAGGGATTTTAAGTCATGGACAAGACTAAGGTGAAGAATAGGATTCTTGTTTAGAAAGTAAGGTGAAATGACCATGGGATCTCATCTAAAAATAGATGAAAAGTATCCATGAGAATCATGCTATGTGCAGCACATGGTACACATATTCAAGAGAAGATAAAAAGTGATGGGTACGCACATGATTCTTGTTTAATCATTGGTGATGGCATAGGAAGTGGATAGTCACTCAAGGGATGAGCATGGAAAGAGGAAAAAAGTGAGGTAGGACTAAAATTCAATAGTAGAATGGTCTAAGATGCAAGGCATTAAGGGGCTCAGGTTTGGGTTTACCATCAGTGAAGATAAATGATAAGCACCTAATCCATAAGTATGAGTCATGATGTATGGTCCAAGCCAATTAGGAGAAAATTTTCCCCATTTACTTTTTTTCTACTTTAGTTACATGTTGATTTTCTTTTAGGACAAGGTCACTGACTTGGAAGGTTCGTTCATGGACACATTTTTCATAGGCACGTTTGATACATTTTTGGTAAACTTGAAGGTGGTCAAGAGCGTTAAGATGATGTTCATCTAATAACTCAAGTTGTGCTAAATGGTCTGATGAAAGTTCATCATCATTGAGCATGTCATGGAGAGAAATGCAGTGAGGGAATCTGAGACTTTGAGAGGTAGAACAGCCTCTGTACCGTAGACCAGAGAAAAATGTGTGGCAGTAGTGGAAGTGTGAATACTAGTGTGGTATGCCCACGGGTGAAAGGAATGTGCATATGCAGTCCTTCCCAGTATCATTAACCACTTTCATGAGAATTTTTTTTAGGTTTTGTTAGTGGATTTGGCTTGGCCATTGGTTTGTGGGTAATAAGGTGATGAGAAACTTAATTGAATGCCGAAGGCGTCACAAAGGTTTCACAAGGTTTTATTTTTGAATTGTTTTCCATTATCAATGATGAGGTGATGAGGAACACCAAAGTGACAAAATGATGTGATGATTGATGAACTCACATATTTTCTCATGACTTTTGTGGAGATGAGTGGTATGGCTTCAACCCATTTTGTGTAGTATTCGGTAGTGGTGATGATCCATTGATGTCATTGGGAAGAATGGGGATTGATCTCTCTGACAAGATCCAAACCCCATTGAGAGAAGGGCCAAAGGTCACGGGTGACCTATAAGGCATGATTTGGGTGTATGATGAAGGTTGGCATGTTGTTGGCATTTTACACAACATTTGACATAGTCACAACAATCATGGTTGAGGGTCAACCAGTAATAGCCTAGGTGAAGAATACGCTTAGCAATAACAAGGCCACTGAAGTGACCTCCACATATGCCATCATGAACTTCCTTGATGGTATAAGGAATTTTAGAACTTGTGAGGCATCATAAGAGAATACCATCAAAGCCACACTTATAGAGGAGGCCACCCATGATGACATAACGAGAGACCTTTTTAAGAAAAGCACATTGTCCATTACGAGTGAGGTCGGGAGGTAAGATGGAGAGAGAAAGATAGTCGAGTATTGTTTATACCAAAGGTCACTCGGGTCAGGGGTAGTGGTTCCGAAGGAGTAAACTTCATGAGGTAAATAAGAGGGTGATTGGAGTCATTGTATGGTGACAAAGATTTTAGAATCATGGGTGAAGTGGGTATTTGAGAAGCCAAGCAGGCCATGGTATCTATAAATTTGTTGGTTGAACGGGGATGGTTTGAAGGGCATAATGGTCAAGGTGGTCAAAAGTATGTCTACATGATGTTTATACTTTTGAAGTGTCTCATTACGACATTGGTATATACCATTGACTTGGTTTATGACCAATTGGGAATCACCAAAGATGTTGATGGATTTGACATCCAAGGCATAGGCAGCTTGAGACCTAATATGAGTGCTTCGTATTCGAAATATTGTTTGTACAATCAAAATCTAGTTTGAAAGACAAAGGCATGGGTTCACCATCAAGTGGAATGAGGATAACTCCAGCCCCACCCCACGCTGACACTTGGAACCATCGAAGAAGAGTGTCATTTGGTAAGTGGGTTCATCTAGGAAAGGGTAGCGATTGACTCATCTGGAAAGTCAAAGTTAGAGGTTGATCCCCAGAAATAGGTGTGTTAGCCAATTGGTTGGTGATAGCTTGGCCCTTGATGGAATTTTTATGAATGAATTTGAGGTTGAGGTTGGCCAAAAGCATAAGCCAGCATGTGCGGCACATGCTTGATTTTGATAAGGTTTGGCATACATGAAGTGTAAGGGGTCGGTGTTGGTCACAACATAGGTTTTGTGGTTGAGTAGGTAATGGTAGGAGTTTTGTGGCAATGAAAAACTAAGGCTAAGAAAAGTTTTTTGGGATGGGTGTATCGGGTTTTGTAGTCCAAAAGAGTATGGCTTATGTAATAAACCACCTGCTCCCTATGTTGTTCATCGCGATGAGCGAGCATGGCCCCCAAGGAGTGATCGGTAGCTGAGATGTATAGGTAGAAGGGTTGATCATCTTTAGGTGGAATGAGTACGGTGGTTGAAGAAGGTATTTTTTAAGGCCTCAAAAGCTTTGTGGCAGTCATCATCCCATTTAAAGGAGACATCCTTCTTGAGAAGGTGATGAAATGGTTGACACTCGAATCGAAAATTGTGAAATGAAATGGAAAATAGACTGTAACTTACCTTGCAGGCTACGGAGTTGCCTAAGGTTAGTGGGTGGAGGCATTTCAAGAATGGCCTTGACTTTAGCAGGGTCAACCTCTATACCATGTAGGAAATGATAAATCCAGAGCTTTCTTGAGAGAACTGCGAAGACACATTTCTTGGGCTGAAGGTGAACAATATTTAATGAGATGGTCAAAGATGGTTTTTAGGATGGCGAGGTGCTCGGAGCGGCATTTAGATTTGGCCAAGAGATCATCCATAATCTTCCAATATATGATGCATGATGTCATGGAAGATATAAGTCATAGCCTCGCTGATATGTGGCACCAACATTTTTAAGGCCAAAAGGCATGACTCGATAGCAAAAGGTCCCCCAAGGGGTGATGAATGTGGTTTTGTGTTGATCCTTTGGGGAAAGCAAAGATTTGGTTATAACCTAAGAAACCATCCATGAGTGATAGCATCTCGTGACCAATGGTAAGGTCAACTAGCTTGGTCAATACCGGGTAGAGGAAAGTCATCTTTTAGGTAGGCTAGGTTGAGGTCATGAAATCCATGCAAATATGAAGTCCCCTATCACCTTAGTGATAGGGACAATGTTAGAAATCAATGAGGATAATCAATGGGTAAGATGAAGGAAACAAAAAAGAAGGCATTGAAGTTCTTCTTTGACGAGAAGGGAAATGCGAGGGTGCATTTTCCTCAGCTTTTGTTTGATGGGTTTAGCATCGGGAATAATTACGATATTGTGGACCACTATGGTGGGGTCAATATCGGGCATGTCTATGCGTAAGACCAAGAAAAATCATGGTTATGATCTTTGAGAAAAGAAGTGATGGCTTCTTGTTCAGCAACATCTAAAGATTGACCATCTTTAGGATGTGAGGTCATCTTGAGTATGAATGTTGATTTCGATAGTCGATTCATTCAACATGGTTTTGTCTCAGATGGTAATGACCGATGAATATATGAGTCTTCTACACCAAGGTAGGTGAGTATAGATTCATCATCTTGGCATTGAACAATGTTAATCAAGGTGTATCGTCATCGATCATTTCAGGGTACAATAGGGAAGAGAAGAGGGAGCCTCACCCTTGCATTGATAAGTCAGAGGCCCCAAGGAAATGGTGTTTATGAAAAAAAAAAAGTTAGGAGGAATGGATTCTGGATCCATCGACTCCATCGGTGAAGATGGTGATGGGGGTGACAAAGGTGGAGAAGGGTTGATGTCTTCAATGAGTTCAACACGGGCCTTCTTGGTAGGTGGTTCAACAAAGCCGATACCACTACGGTTGTTATGCTTGTGAGTAGTACATGGAATAATAGTATGGTGGCCTTGCTCATAAAATCCAAAACCAAAACCCTTCCACACACATCGGTGTAGGAAGGTGTGGGTGAAATGGTGATTGGTGAGTGACTAGAGGTTGGTGGAAAATGGGTGGGTTTGTGATGTGGTTTAGGTGTGTAAGTTGTAGTATCAAGTCCCCCATAGGTAAGATTGGTACGAAGGTGGGAGGACCATAAAGGAGGCACTCTCCTATACGGTGATCATAGTGAGGGTGTTGGTGAAGACTTCCATACTCTTGCAGAGTAAGGAATGTGTTGACACTATATAGGTGATACTCCCTAGAGTGAGGCATTGAAAAATTCCTCTAAGGGATCGGTGGTTGGTATGTGGGTAGCTGGAATAGATGATGTGTCAGAGGTCGGATCAGGGTGGAGCTAATGAATTGGGAGGCTAATGGTTTGGTTGTGGAGGTTGTGGCAGGTAGGAATGGAGGATGTAGGTGTGGTTAAGGTAGCAGGGCTGCACTAGTGAGGGGAGGTGTAGGTGACGTGGCAGTGGTTGTGGAGGTAGATGCTTTGATGGGTATGAGCACATCATTGGGTCGGTAAAGCATGTTGCAAGTTTTGAAAGGTGATGGGTCAGTTGGAATGGTATAGGTGTGTCCTTCATGCTCAAATTTCACACAATGATGCAAAGTGGAAGGGACATAACCCATGACATGAATCTAGGGTCTACCAAGCAACAAGTTATATTGAAATTCCCCTCCAAGACATAAAATAACTCTAGAATAATACACGGGGCCCATGCAAAACATGGAGGATGATGGTGCCAAGTGTAGAGGTGATAGCATCATTGAATGAATGCAACATGATGGATGTTTATGCATGTAATTGTCAGGTATGCGCATTTGAGTGAATGCATGGGAGGAAATGATATTAATGCTAGTGCCCCCATTGATCATAACACGATGTACATATATATCATCGATGTGGATAGAGATGAAGAGAGATGGGTCTGGGTCATCAGTTTGGTGTGGTGCGATCTCTTCCTCTGAGAAGCTAAGGGAGGCTACTTGGTGAGTAGGTGGAGGCATGGATAAAGGTGGTAATTTGGTGAGAGAGGCTACATGATGGGGTGTGATAATGGAGGCTATGGGTGTAGGGTCATTGGTAAAACCTCAATAGATTGCAGGACCTCCATGAGAGCTTGATGATGGGATTCTAAGGTTTGGATGAGGTCATATAAGGACATTTTGAGGGGGATTGGTGTAGTTGTTTGAGCATCGTGGTGTGTGACCCCATTAGAAATAGGATATGTGGGGCCATGGATAGTGATTTTAGGTGTGGGTGCAGATGGTATGTTGGGTATAGGATTGGTTGGTGAGTCAGTTGCCTTTTCCTTGCCTTTGTCCTTTTGAGCATGGGTAGCAACATGGATCATGTTGATCTGAGGTGGGGAGGTAGGTGAGGTAGGTGAGCCATGAAAGGTATAGTGACATGAAGGGAAAAATCCCAATGGCGGGAAGGAACCTTGTGAGATGAGCTGGCACATCAACATTTGGGTGGAGGTTTGGTGAGGTCATTGATGCAAACCATGTTAATTTCAAACCTTGGGGTGGCTCTAGGAGTTGTGGAGGTCTTGGTCACTGAGTGGGAAATGAGGGAAAACTGTGGGAATAGGTGTTGGTGAAATGGGGTCTTCATCAAGAAGGTCATCATCGTCAAAGTTTTCTTTGGGAGGACACAACTGGATAAGAATGGTTTTCAAAGCCTTACAGTTCTCTACATCATGTCCTGGCACATGATGGTAGGCACAAATTTTGGTGTCATCAAACCCCTTTGGTTTGGGTTTGAGAGGGTCATAAGGTCTGAGAGGTGGTAATGTGATGACAGAAGTTTCAAGGAGGTTGGTTAAAATTTTGGCATAGGATCCTGCTAGTGGATCACAATGGGAAGTGAAAGTGGGTTTGGGTGTAGGCATGCATCTGATTATAGAGGAATGGTCCTTGCATGAGGTAAAGTGGATCGAGCCATAATTTTAGGTGTTGGTGTGATCTTGGGTGTTGGTCATGTTTTCTTGGGTAGGGTATGGTAGATGAACTGGAAAGAGAGTGTGTGGTTGTTTTGACTACCTTATTAGAGGGTAGTGGATTTTTGTCCTTAGGTTGTACCTTCTTGGGTAAAGGTGATACGGGCACATGAGATCTAGAGGGAAAGGTGGATGGTGGAAGAGGGTGCATTACCCACGGGGATAATGGAGGTGTGTGAAGGTAGATGGTGCAGGTCATGCTAGAGGTGTGAGGGAAAGAGACTGAAGTGTCATGGGTAGTGAAGGAGTGATTGATGGTATTAGAGGTATGGGTGGTAAAGATGTTGCAGATGTGGGTGGAAGTCATGGTGGGCACTTGGATATGTTTGAGGTTTGTAATGGTGGAATGGGCTGCTTTGTGTTTTTAGTTTACCAATGGGTGGAGGTTTCTTAACCGTGTTAGAAGGGTGAGGTCCTAAGATGGATGAAAAGGGTGAAGGTGATGAAGGTGTGATCGGTGAGGTTGGAGTATGAGATTTATGGGGTTGGTTCTTCTATTTGGGTGTCGAGTAGGTTTGGTATTGGCCTTGGAGGATGTAGCTAAATCTAATTTGATGGGTGGATGAGTAAGGCTGGTGGTTGGGATGACCCCTAAGGTAGTGCTTGGTTTAGGTGAAGAAGATGATGTAAGTGTAGGCTTGGGTGTAGATGCATCATTGGGTTATGGGTAGGGGTGTGGTTTGAGCCATGAGTGGTATCGTGGTGGAATTTGTGATAGTTGTAGTTATATTTGGTTTGATTGGCCAAAATATTTTTGGGTAGATAGTGGAAGTGTCAGTAAGTGACATCTACATTTGTGTGAGATAGAAGCAGAAGATGCCCCCAAAGTAAGGCTCTATCCACATAATCTAGGTGATCGGCTAGGTGTGAAAATGACACTGTTGTAGGTGAGGTTAATGAGGATCCAATGGAAATTCCCATAAAATGTGTCTTAGAGACAGGGAATTTGCTAGCTTCAGCTTCTGTGGGTAAGAGAGCCGAAAGTAAGTCTATAGGATCTTGGGTAACTGATGGAGAATGGTCACCTAGAGGTAAAGGCATTTCTACTTGGGTCTTTGATAGGTGGAGGAGATGATGAGTGCTCTTCTGGGGTGGAGTAGATGATGGGTGCTCCTCTGTAGGTGGAGGAGATGATGGAGATGATGGAGGAGATGATGGGTGCTCCTCATGGGTGGAGGAGATAAAAAATATCCTCCCTGGACTGAAGAAGTACTATGGGTGACGGTTCCCTAGGTGGAGAAGCCAGAGGTGAAATAGTCTTGATATTAATGGAAGGCTCCTCCACAGGTGAGGAAGGAGGTGAAAGGTGTTCCTCTATGGGTGGAGGAATAGGTGAGGTGGATTCAAGTGTAGGTGGAGGACTTCGGGCTAGGATTTCCTCGATGATGGAAGGAATATGAGGTAATTGGGCAACAATGGGTGTATCGCTGAAAATAGCATGGACCTCACGGGTATGGCTATCATGAGTTGAGGTCTCTCCAGTTTGATCAAAAGAAGGGCATGATTAGGAAAGGGTTTCTTGAAGATATGTAGGTTTTGATTGGTAGGTGTGTTAGGATTATCCAAGGTTAGCTCACCTTTCTCGAGCATTTCTTGGACAATGTTTTTGAAAGTGATGCAATTTCCATCACTATGACCCTTTACGCGATGATAATTATAGAAATCATGCTCTTTATACCATGCGGGTGTGGGGTGAGCAGGTCAAAACTAGTGTGTGGTTTCATAGGAGGAAGGGTGATGGCCCCAGCTTTGATGAGCTTCTCTAAGATAGAAGAATAAGGTTCCCCAATTGGGGTATATTTCCATTGTTCCCGTCTGAATTGAAAAGTAAAATGGGTGAGAGAGATTAGATGAGGGGCTAGCCTAATTTGATAGATGAGTTGGGCGGCTTTGAGTACCACTACGTTAGTGGTCCCCTTGGCCTTTGAATAATTGTTCTATGGTTTTGAAGAAGAAGAGGTATCATTCAACTTGAATGCCAAGTTCTTATTGCGTAATTAGATTTTCTTCTCTTCAATGGCCCGAATCTCTAGCTTTCGTGCCATGGTGAATGCTTCGTCAAAGGTTCGGAAGGTTTGAACTTGCAGGGTCGGTGAGATATGCCTAGCACAAGCCCACGTGAAGAGTTTGATGAGTTCGGTTTGTGGTAGTTGGAATGTGAGTTGATTGATCAAGCTACGCCAATGAGCAACAAAATATGTGATAGATTCATCATCATACTGACGTAGAGTAGAGGTCAGTCATGGTAACCTTCTTAACAATATTAATGGAGAAGTGATCCAAGAAGGCTTGGGCTACCTGATTAAATGAGAATATAGAGTGTCTAGGTAACCCACTATACCAATCTAATGCGGGGTCCAGTCAGAGACATGGGAAAGGTCCTCAGGAGTAAAGCATCATCATGGGTGATCAAATAACACCCATGTTTGAAAGACCACAAATGCTGTTGTGGGTCTTCTTTTCTATTGAAATGGTTAAATTTAGGCATTTCCCAATGCATGGGATATGGACGGATAGGAATGGATGGGTGTATAGGCTCATTACAAATCTCATCGTAGGTGAGAGTGTTGTGGGAGCCAAAAACCAATGCCTCCAATGTCTGCATCTTATCCATCATTAACTTGATTAGGTCGTTGGTAGGTTGTGATGGTTGGGTGCCTCCTGTAGTGTAAGAGGGTTGGTGTTGGGCATATAACGAGGGTGGCATTCTAGTATATGGTGCTTCCATATAGGTAGATTGAGAAGAAGGAAGTGAAATAGGGGGTACGTACCTAGAATGAATAATAGATGAAACAGGAGGCTGTTGATAGTACGTATATGGAGGTGGAAGGGTCATGGTGACCCTAGTGGAAATGGGGCTAAAGATTGTGGAATAGAAAGGATGATGTTTTGAAAAGGGGTAGGGGTCACCGACACCAGGGGTGGTTGTGTAGCTACGGGTATATGCGAGATAATAGGCACATATGAGATTTTGTTATGGGTGGTTGGAAAGGTATAGTGGATGTGGTGGGTGCAATGGATGTAGCAGATGTACGTAGTCATAGTGGTATAGGGCCTAGCTATGAAATGACTAGGGGTAAGGTAGATGTGGGTAGTGTGGAGCCAGATGGGGCTGACACAGGAGTGGGAATGAGAGTTAGGGGGGATAGATATGGGCATGTCATATATCAACTAACCCAGGCATCTCAAGTGGACAAGTGGGAAAGGTAAAACTGCAAGGCGGAACAAGATTTTGGTCAAGGAGTCATGTGAACTCCTCATCTCCAGTAGTGATAGAGATAGGTTGGATAGGTTCCATGGTGGTGATAAAATGGAAGGTGGTGAAGGACTAGGTGGGAGTGGTTGAAAACTAGCATGGAATATGAGGGCACTTGCTTGTCGATGCATCAGTACCATGTGAACAAGTACTAACGTGGTAAGACTACTTTCTGTAAATGACACATAAATACAACAGAGATAGGATAAATAGGTGGTGGTAGGTGAATTGGGGTTAAAATGTCAGCTGGAAAAATTACAAGCTAACGATGCGGTTAGGTTAAACTTACACGATCATCAGGTAATCACTTCCGGTCACCACTGTGGAAAGTGGATAGTTGGTCAAAAACAAGGTATAAGGCCAAATTTTCTAGGTATGTAAAAATGCTGATGGAATTACTAGGTCAATGAATACGATAAGAGTGACAGAGACTCTGAATAGTCAAAGAAGGTGAATAGGTGTCCTTTTGGGTAGGTTAACCAAAAGAACAATGAACCTGATGCCGGTTGAGTGAAACTAATGGTAGTCGAAGGGTAACTAACGATGATGTCACTTTGGACCAACACCGGTCACTATGAAATTGAAACAAAGATGAAGAAAATGTGGTTGTGAGTTAAAATTTGATGTGGAATCAAACCCAGAATTCTAAGAATGATGAGAATATGGTCTAGGCACACTCAGATGAAGCTAGAATACTCCAACTGTGATGAGAAGCACAAAGGGGAAATAAGAAAAATGAAGAACGTGACCTCTCACCTTAAAATGCAAGCCAAACAGAAACACTAAGAAAAATACGATCCTAAGAGTGCTTTTTCTATTATGTTTATTTAGCTTATGCTATTTAAGAACTGAATCATGAACTTTAGAATAGAATTTTTGGTGAGGATGGCTTCCTACAAGAGGAGATCTACAAGGAGAGGTTTCAGGTATGTTATGGTGGGGGTGTGCCGTCCTTTGATGGGATAATGGACAGAGATAACCAACGAGGTGCCCATTGTGCCATGATTGTGTGATCACCTATAGCTTCTTCCGGTGAGATGTTGTTTAAGAATGTGTATATATTTTAAATTTTTGATGTTTGGGTAAGACTCAGAGAGAGAAAAAGAAAGGAAGTGCTTTTCTATGATTCGTTTGTCAACCATCAGCTAGGAATGACTTCCAGCATATAGGTTGCCCTCAATTAATGTGAGCTAATGCAAAAAGAAGAATGAAATGAAATAATTTTAAACCCAAATCGAAATGTAGAATTCGATGCCACAAATAGATGAACAAGAGAAGGGATGCTCTTTCACTAATGTGATACTAATGAAAGGGAAGAAATGTTTTTTAAGCACCAAAATAAGATTTCTTTTAGACAATAGAAGAGAAGAAGGTTCCAGGGAGAAAGTTTAATGTAAGAAATTTTTAGAAAAGAAACAAACATACAATGTTTTCACCTAGAAATGAAAGAATGCAAAGAACCCCGAATGGGTCCCACCGGGTGTGCCAAAATGTTTCACCTGATTCTAGATGCATTTCTTCGAATGTTGATGAAACAAATAAGGGTAAAGGCTAGGAGGAATACATGTTGAAATGTTGGTTGTAGGTTGTTGCACGCGTATGAATTCTAGATCCACAAGATGATCATGAGAGCTTCCTTTTTCTTGGAGGAACTACCTAAATGGAAAACAAGACCACCAAATAAAATTAAACAATATATGCAGTGGACTACCTAGCATGTGCTAGATCCGGGAAGTGTGATACTTCCTAGATGGCTATCAATCCACTATTTAGAACAACTTAATGCTTACAATAAAGGAAATCCTATTGTAGTTAAAATGATTTAGGTATCTCATTCATCTACAATAAGAAAATTCATTCATAATAGGCTAAGCTATAATTGAATCTAAAGGTCAAGGTCACTGTTAAGGTACTTGGTATTGGTCAGGGTGAGGTTCTGGGTAGTTTTAGGTATTTGGGTGGTGGTTTAGAAGCTTTGTTCTTGGTTTTTAGTAAAAGACACAGAGACCGACGTTGGTTTAGTATGAATGGTTTCCGATTTAGGTTAACTGATGGCGTTGTGGGTAACCAACGATAGTATGGTCGGGGTATAGAAAACTCAATAAAAACTTGGCAAGGTGATAGATCTGAGGCTAGATGAAAAGGGAAGGGGAATGACAAGGTTTGTGTGGGTCTTAGCTATGCACATGGAATGATGAAATTCTAGATATGGGAAGTTCAAGGGTGTGGGTAAAGGGATGGTCAAGTTTTCATGGAGGTAAAATGGTGGGGAATGAAATGGGAACAAAAACTAACAACAAAAGTGAAAGGATCTACCAAAATGATAATGAACCAGTGTAGGTTAACAAAACTTACTATTTGTATGAGCTTAATGTCTAGTTGGAAATGGTGGGTGATCAAATGGAAGGAATTTGGTGTGGTGCTTGGCACTTCCCGGATGCTCCGTGAAGAAAAATGGCTCATGGTTGCTTCAAGTGTTGGCTATGGATGTTCGATGCGTGTACGGATGTTGGTTCTGCTTGCATGCAGCTCTGGTTTCATCACTTGTTCTCAGAAGATGTATCAACCTCTCAACAATGTGCCAACCTTGAAATAAGGTTGTTTTGGGGTTAAATGGTAACACGGTGGTTCTCAGCTTAACCGGTGGCGGTTTAGGGTAACCGACATCGGTTAGGGTGGGATTTCCTAGGTTTACTAAACTAGGTAGATCCCCTTGATTTTCTGGGATCTCATTTCATTTACTCATGGATTAGCATGGAAGCTTCCTTCTAACATGTGGGAATGTGGTTAAAGGGAATGTAGGAATTGATTTTTAGGGTTTGGGTAGGTCTTAGTTAGTTATGGCAACTTACTAAGAATAGGTCTTAGGGTGAGGTGGCTAGATGAGGTGGATATGTGGGCATTATCCCAATTAGGATATTTAAATAATAAATATTGTGAGGATAATGAATTAATTTAAATTAAATTAATTAAATTAATATTAGAGTGGGATGAAAGGGGCCATGGTTAGGTGAATGTGTTGTTTATTTGATGGGGGACTAAGGGGAGTATGGCCTAATTTTAGTGTCTATAGTTCATAAAAGGTCATTAATGCATGGTATGTATGATGACTTCTAGTCATTTTCCTAAGATCAATAGGATTAGAAATCTATAACATAGATTGAGCCAATTTTGGTTTCTTAACTAGGGAGTTAGGAGATTCAAAAGCATCTATAGTATTAACATAAGAAACATCATCATGACCATTTACTATATTCTCAATATCGAATCATAACCATTATTAGAAATATTGAAAGAGTTAGGAACATCTTTACTATTATCGATGAACAAAAGAATTTTCCCAAAACCACCACATTGTAGTTTTCAGCATTACTTCCCTTCTTACAGGTCATAAATCCTTAGACCTGTAATGTTAATACCATATCTAATGAAAACACAAGAGAAAGAAGTCATATCAAGTTTCTTTCTTTTCTTTTTAGGAATGTATAAAGAAACAGACTACCAAAAACTTTTAGATGAGAAATATCAGGTTTTTGATTTGACCATTTTTCTAAAGGAGTTGAAAGATGAATAGCTTTGGTGGGAACCCTATTTAGAATGTAGACTGCTATGTTTATTGCTTCTACCCACATAAATTTGGGAAGACTAGTAGAATGAAGCATAGTGCGAGCCATATCTAAAATAGTCATATTCTTACATTCTGCAACACCATTAGATTGGGGAGAATGAAGAGAAGTTAATTCCCTTTTAATATCATAATCAATACAAAAATTTCAAATGCTTTGCTAACATATTCACCCCATTCTCTATTCTAAGTCTCTTAATTTTATAATTTGAAGAGTTTTCAACAGATGCTTTAAATTCCTTAAATTTCCCTAGTACATCAAATTTATTTTAAAGAAAATATGACCAAATCATCCTGGTGAAATCATCAATTAAAGTCACAGCATATAAAGAACCATTTAATGAAGATACTTCAATAGGTCCTCTAACATCACTATGAATAAGTTCTAGTGGGGGAAGAGGAAATCTCTTCAAGATGTGAGTGAAAGGGTTTAGTACTTTGTTTTGAGCGTAAAACCCTTCACACGCATCATGAGAATAAGACAACATAGGTAAAAATTTCGCAAGATTATATCTACCCATTTAATATAAACTTCTATAATCAAAATGTCCTAATATTTCATGCCATAGTTTTGAATTATTCAAACTTTGAGAAACAAAACAAGATGCATAATGGAAATCATAAAAATATACTGAGACCATTTCTTTGAATTCCTTCAGCTATTATATTATCATTACTATCCTTGATATACCATGTATCTTTACAAATTTGAATATCCAAACCATCATGAGTTAATTGAGAACATGATAAAAGGTTCTTTTTGATCTTAGGAATGAATAAAACATTATTCAACACACCATTAGAAAATTTTACTTTCCTTTCTCTATTGCTTCTAAAGATGAGTTATCACCAAGATACACACGTTCATTGATTTTCACAACATAAAATAAAGAATTTGAAACACCAGTCATATGATTTTATGCACCTGAATCTAGAATCCATTCAGAATTAGAGGAAGAATACAACGTAACATATAATGCAATCGTTTTAGGAATATCATTAGAGCTATCCTTTTTCCTTAAATTGTATTTTGAAGAAACAATTTTTTTAAAAATTTTTATGGATATGTTTCTTAGTTTTACAATCTTCCTTTTTATGTCCAGATTTACCACATTTGTGACATTTACCACTAAAGCTAACACGCAATTGATCAGAAGAAATTTTTTTCTTATCAACAAAAGAAGATTTAGATCTAAATTTTTGATCTGAGAAGGGCTTGTGAGATTTGAAATTTTAATTCTGAGCAAGAAGTACCGAGAGGCATTCTTCTTAGAGTCAAAGTTCATCATCACTTGCTCTTCCCGTATCAAAAGTGAACTCAAGGTATTTAAATAAGGTAGATCATTTTCGTTTTGATATTTAGAGTTCAAGATAGAAATAAAATTTCTAAAATTTTCATGTATATTTAATGAACAATAAAGTAGATTAATTTTTCACCAATTAAATCAAAATTGCATCCATCTAATTATGCTTTAATATTTTTAATTTTGGTTAAGAAATTAATCGCTTTTTCATCTCCTTTCATAGGAGTTGTAAGCAATTCTAAAACTAATTTAATAATTTTAGATAAACGCGTACCTTCATGCATGAATTCTAGTTGTGTCAATACTTCTTTAGGATGTTCAATATTACTAATGTGTGAAGGTACTCATCGATCACATTGTGCAAAATTATGGAAAGAGCCTCCCGTGCATTCGTTGCAGAGTATGTATTCATGTTATCTATAGTTGCTTGACGACCAATGGGAGCAACCTCGAGATCCAAAACAATTGTCTAAATTTCCTCGCCATAAGTTTTAATTTGTCCCCGATCTTCCAAATGTTGTAGTTGGTTTCATTTAGGATATGGGTTTTGTCAAGACAGAAATAATCGAATGCCATTGTTTTTCTCGAACTCCGTAAAACACATCCCATTATAATATACAATGTACCACGAGTTAGATACATATTTACATATAGATCTAAATTTTAAAGATCTACATAAAATATTTAATCATAACTAATTTTGTCATTACAATGCATATTAATTAATCTCCAATGATCAAAATAATAACCCATGAATATAAAAGGTTTTGCATTATACCCCGTGACTTATATAAACAAATTTATGACCATATAGAAGTGAAGAACAAACCCTTAAGAATGCAAAACACCTTACAATATCTAGAAAAAAATGTAGACAAAGATCCGGACAACTTAAATTTGACGTCTAAATGACCATCATACTGCCTTATGTTTGGTTAGCCGTGGCGGTCATTTGATTGTCAAATTTAATGGAGTCAAAACTTGCTGTGTATTTCCAGAATGTGAAATTCCGGATTTCTTCTTCTATATAATTTTAGGGAGGTTATATTTTAATACATTATATTAACCTATTATAATTTATAATGTAAAAATATATTCACTTTTAAAAAAGAGGTATATAGTTTATATAATGTAAATAAAAAACAACATATAGTCTATAAAAAGTTATAAATCGTAATATATATACTTTAAAAAAAAATACATATAACCCTTATTATGGGCCCCCTCATGAATTTTTTTTAAAACATTTATCCAGCCATGTAATTTTAAATTCTACATAAACCTTAGAATTTACAGAGGAGACAACATTTTTCACACATTTAATGGAAAAAATTCAAATCCTATTTTGATGGAGCTTTGTCTCCTTCTTCATTTACCATTGAAAAAATTCAACCTGCACATATTAAAACTATAGAAAAAAATATTTCAAATATTTTACCCTTACCTCTACACAAGTTTTCACGGAAGGTAAGAAGTTTCCAAATTTTCCACCTATGAATTCACCTTGATTCTTCACAAAGTAAAACTTTTAGGTTGCACTTATTTTAAATACCCTTTTGGGTTGGTTGAAAAAACCCGTACAAATTAAATAAATAAAATATAAAATATTTTCTCTTAATTTATTTAATTTACCTTTCCGGGTTGGTTGAAAAAACCCATACAAATTAAATAAATAAAATATAAAAAATTTGCTCTTAATTTATTTAATTTACCTTTCCAGGTTGGTTGAAAAATCTTGTACAAATTAAATAAATAAAATACAAAACATTTAATCTTAATTTATTTAATTTACCTTTTCGGTTGGTTAAAAATTGGTACAAATTAAATAAATAAAATATAAAACATTTGATCTTAATTTATTTAATTTACCTTGCTCTGTTACCATGTTAGAATTTGAGGATTCTAATAAATATGGATTTAATCAACTTAAATATTATATAATGTTACAATAAATATTTAAATAAACATTACATCATAACATAAGTAAATAAAGAAATAATTACAGAAATAAATAACACAGGGACACATTATTTATAGTGAAAAACCTAATAGGGTAAAACCACTTTGAAAATAATCTTTTACTTCAAAGAACTTATTTTACATCTAGTAAGATCACCTCCTTAAAATCCTATTTACCAAGGGTAAAACCAAATCACTTGATTTGCACACCTTTGATATATTTCCCGAATATATCAAATGAGGACTGAAGTCCTTTTTATATAAGGTGATAGGGTATGTATCTCGACCCACCTTTTCAACCTAAATGGTTGACACATATACCTAGGTGAGTGTATTTAATAAATATAAACATGAATGACTCACATTATTAAATACTTACCTAATGTATATTACCTAGGTATGAATATTTAATAATAGAAAAGTATTTCATATTATTAAATATTTAACCTATATAATAGTGATGGACCCATATTAATTAAGGGTTGGCAGCTGACCACTTAATCATTATTTTCCAACAAACCATACACACCCAATCATCCAAAGAGACTGAAGAAATTTATGGACGAAGTCCTGAAAGGCTTGCACTACAATACGTGAGAACACAATAGGTGCATTATTCAACCCAAAAGGTATAACCGTATAGGCAAAACTTCCCCACTTAGTGGAAAAAGTTATCTTTCTCTGGTCTTCCTTTACAATCCTCACCTGATGGTAACCTAAGAATCCATCCATGAAAGAGTATACTTCGTGCCCGGGCACTCCCTCTAAGATTTTTTAAGTAAACAAGGTAGGTAAGGGATCAATGACACATACTACATTCAGGTCTCTATAGTCAACATAGATCCTGATCCTTCCATCCTTTTTGATGTTGATGACCATTGGGCTTATCCATTCTGACTCTTCCACAACCTCAATGATACCTGATGCTATCATTTTGTCTATCTCCTCCTTGACCCATATGCGCAAATTTGGGTTCATCTGATATGGCCTCTTCTAGATTGGGTGTGCACCTTCCTTTAGTTTTATCTTCATCTCCCCCAAGGAATGGTGGATGCCTTTGAGTTCATGATACCCGCAAGGGAATAAATCCTGGAATTCATGTAACAGATCAATGATCTTTGAGACCTCCTTCTCCAACCAATAGTCTCCAATGATAGCTTCCTTAGGTTCTTCTTCTGACCCAGTGTTAACCTTATTTGTTTTTAAGGGCTTATGGTAAGTGCACATCCTTGAATCGGAGTGTCTATAACGTTACATGTACCAACAAAGTTGATAACATCTAGACTTACCATTTCCTCTCCATCTATGACATAAACCATATTTTCTTTTTCCTTTTCTATGCACGTGCATTCAAACTACATCTCCTCTAACTCATTCTCATCAAGCATGCCTCTAAACCGGGCTCACCTAAATAATATAGTATCCTGTCTTCTACCATGGCACTATCCCCCATCGTAATGTGCTTGATCACTTACAATACCTTATCCGTGCTCCAATATTGAAAAGGTTGGATGAGATCGATTATCGACTCTTTCCAATTTCCCATCCGCTACGTGTTTATGAGTGGATATACCATGCACGCACATAACCTTGTAGTGTGGAATATAACTTATGTACCCATAATGATGGTGGTAAGGCTTCTACACCTCCTATCCAGGCCTTCTCACATGCTTGGATATGAAATGAAGCGGTCTCTTTACCATGATAGTATTGTATGACCGTGGGCATGTTACTCTATAAAACCTTATAGAAAACATGTTTCTTAGCTCGTGCCACTCCAAGAAGTTCTACTTGATGTATAGCCCACCGGCGCGTTGCAGTTCTAAGTAAGTTATAACCGATCATCCCTATTCTTTCATCCTCATTTTTCCGTTGAGCTTCCATTTCCCATAAGAAAATTTCAGGGTATGCCCCTCTAGAGTAACTTGGTAACTCTTTACCTCCTAGTGCTTCGATGATCACATCTTGGTCACTTTTGTTACAGACCCCCTCAACTATCACCTAATTAACTCATAGGTCCCATGTGCCCAATTGTCACATGTCATGCTTGTTGTATCACTCACATAATGAGAATCCTCAAATTGGATAACTCCTTCTGTAGGGTGAATTATCTCAAGGTCTTTGATGGAGCGCACATAAATTATATCAAGGACCTCTTCTCCCAAAGGTTCAGTGTAATGTGCCAACTTCCCATCTATCAAAGGGATGATGACCCTTATTCATTGTTCTCAAAACTGATATATACTTTGTTGAACCTTAGGTTAGCATTGTTCTTAGAGCACCATGAGCACCCAAGCAATGCTAGAAAATTATCTTCCTCAGCGAGTGCCAAGACTTTGAAGTCTCCACTAAACTTGGCCCCTGAATGGTGATCACTGCATCCTTTAATACTCTAATGGGAATTTCCTTAGTTTTTTTGCCATATACAACACATTCAAAGATGGCTATAATGCAAGCCTTCCCATTTGATTCCAGGAATCCAATGTAAGAACATTGACTTCTACTCCCATGTTAATCAATATGTTTCTCAATATCCAACCATCCAAAACTACATTCAGTGTGATCTCTTTGACATAGTCAAGGCTATGGGGAGGGAGGTTTACATGCAACACCTTCCTTTCACACTCTGCCCGACAAGTGGCATATTATCCTATAGCTATTATCTTAGCAAGGGAATAATATTATCTTGCCTTAACATTTTGCACACTTCCTTGACCTCGTCCAAGTCCTTCTATGGAGTCTCAACATTCCTCCTTTGCTCCTCCTACTTGACCGCTCCTTTAGACACTTTGGATTTTCCCTATAAACTTTGAATGACATCCATTATCTCTCGATCCAATTCCTTTTAGTGTGTAGGGTCCAAATACTTCCCGTGCACCACTTCTTCTCTTGAGACTAGATTATTTTACCTTGGTACTTCTTTGGCGTGTGCAACTTCTTCTCATGTTATCACCAAAAAAATTCTAACCATGACTCACGTGCCACTCTAGGCATCCACTGTGTGTCAACCTTATTTATACTCACCATCCCGGTTCCTTGTCCTTCCGGTGCTACTAGCTCATGTGATCAAACAACTCAGGGAACTCCTCATACTTTTGATTCTTCCCACACCATGAGCACTATAATAAATCTAGACACTTACACATGTAATGCTATGTAGATCCACAGTTATAATAGGTTCCTCATGGGAACTCAATTCTTCCTCCTTCATGGTTACTATGACCATGGAATCCTCCGCAAGAACCTCTCCCATGTGCCCCTCCATCCATGCATCCTTCATAACAATGATCATCTTCCTTGGAACTACCGATAAAGGCTGGTTTGGCGCACACCATGATCAATGACCTTATGGATTTTTTCAATAATCCTACAATCTTTATTATAATGGGTCATAGAGGTGAAGATCTTGCAATAGAAAGAAACATTCTTCTGAATTACATGCCGCAATAAGGGAAATCTACTTGCATGGTGGTCCCCGTGACAAATTTCACAATCTACTAATATGGCGTGTACTATCTTCTAGGGAAACTATCCTTAACATGCCCCTCTACTTCATAATCTACGCACCAAAGACCACTACGAGTCTCATGTGCTTTGAGTTTGTAGATAAATTCTCTAACTGATTGGCCATTACAATGATTTGAGCCACCGAAAGGGACTCACACCGATGATCAATGCTCCTAATTGTCTCAAAGCACATAAGGTAGCCTCTAAAGCCTTACATGGGTCAATGAATGTCTTATGTGACAATGCCCTTCTAAGTGGGGTGATCAACCCTCCAAAAAACCATTGAGCATGTTATGTAGAGTGAATGTCATATGACAGTTTTGAAAGGAGAGTTTTAAACTGTGCATCATACTCTCACACACTCTCTGCCATTCCCTACTAGATCTCCTTCAAAGTGCTTATGCTCTTACCGCTCGAACTCCGTTATATAGAACTCTATTAGGAAGGCATTATTCAATGAGGTTTAGTCTATAAACACATGATAAGGGTCATACTTCCTATACCAGTTATGCATGTGCCCTTGCAACATTGTTGTAAACTGACTTGCCTTCCGCTCCAGGGTAGTGATCCCCTTTGCGCACCATAGCAATTCAAACTTTTGCACATGTTACGCAGAGCATACCTTATACCTTGGTAATATGACAAGTGTAAAGAAATTTCAAAGAACACCTAAGGAGGTGGTTGAGGCCCCTATCCTCTTGATCCAGATCCTTGGTTCCCTCCAGTGTTCCCTCCACTAGATCCACTAGGTCCTATTCCTCCAAATCCACTAGTTCCACCTCTAGATCATCATGTAACTAGAAATGGGATTGAAGTGGTAACGCCTAGTTTCCTCATTGTCCCACTAAACCGTGCACCAATGATCTATGAGATTCCTCCACTACTAGAAGTGTATCCCGTGCCACTCCCAGATGCCTTGCCAAAACCTTGCGTACTTGCACTTTGCTCGAAAATTCCTCTAAACACTAGAGTGGTATATGAAGCCATGGATGTTCCTAACAAAAATGATATCTCCTTGGCACCGATCAATCAAGGTACTAACAATACCAACTAGGTTATCAATACTTCTCCCTTGATTTGGAAAACCAAGCGCCAGGGGTTGGTCATCAGGTGGGTTCAGATGCATGCCAATGGATCTTCTTTCTCCATGCAAAAAATTCTCATCAGAAGCTGAAGGGGCCTCTCTCCCATGCTTGCCAAGATGGGGTAGCACAGACTACTTAGGATCCATGTCTTCCACGTGAACTTCAACACCCTCTCACAATGTCTGCTTCCATATATCCATCACACTTACAACCTCACGTTGTCTAGTCATCTCCCTTTCATGAGCTTTGCTATACTTGAGTTGTCTCTCCTCCCTTTCCTTTTTGGCCATAATTTTTGCCATATTCCTCCACCCTAGCTTCCTCACCCAACACTCAGATTAGATTATCCAGCCATGGGGAATGCTTCTAAAATCAAAGCAATTACCAAGATCTTCATAGCCAGAGGAATAACACTAAAAAATGATCCTCTAGGCTCCCTCAAAAACTCAAACTCAACAACTTCTAGGCAAGAATACGTGGAAATGGCATATTCTAAAGTGTAACAGGCTAACACTCCCTTCCACTAGTGATCAATAGCACATGTTCAAGTTAGATCTGCATCCTACAGCCTCTAATAGTCATCTTGGGTCCACACGTGTGATTTATAGTACCATATTGATCTGGATGTGTATGCTAAAATCCATTCACATAACTCTACTAGGAAATAACAAAAGAATGTATCATACAACTCATGGTATAGGTTCTCTTCTACCCATCTACGTGCATTGAACTCAATTCTAATGCTTAATCTTTGAGAAAACTCATCTTCCATGCTCTTGAACCAAATTTCAAAATTTCTAAAGTCGGGCACTCTGTCATCATACATCACAAGGAAAAAGGTGCATGCCATTTCTCACAATAACTTTGAAAAGAGGCCTTGTCAATATAACCAAGATGTAGTCATTTTTATGCCATTGCAAAGAACAAGTAAATCACATGAGCGTCGGCCTATCACCTAGCGGGTGTTGGGTGCTCACCTAAGGCATACATGGGCACTTTGAGCCCCCGCTTTATATGAGTTGTGTGATAATGCATTAGTTATGATAGGAAATTAAGTGAAGAGAGTGGAAACAAACCATACATTCATCTAGAGCTTAGAACGGGCTTCTAGACCAATGTATTCATTCTAATAAGAAAAACATTACAAAACATAGATGTGAATAAAAACATAAAGGAAATACATAGGGGTTTACACCCACTCATATGAAATATATACAAAACCAATCCATACAGATATAAGTAAAAATTGGAGCCACATATATTTATATTTAGTACATGGATAACCTCATTAAATTTACTGAGACAATCATAGATCCATATAATAGTTTAAACCAATGTCATGCATAAGAACTGGACTTAAGCCCTTCTTAGTACAAAGAAAAATATTCAGACCCATCCCCTTGAAACAACATACTCCTAAAGATCCTTTAAACCCAACACATAGAGCTCTCACAATATTCCTGCATAGCTTTACCTCTTTCCATTATCTTCATATCTCGTATATGTCCCTTTTCTTCTCTTGGGTGCTTGTATATACACCTTAGCAGCAAGCATCACCATGCCATTTTGAAGTTGTAGATTGGTTTCTAAGTGTCCAAGTGGTCCTCCATGGGAGCATGCTCCTTCAGATGCGAGCTCTCCATCCTTCACCATGATGACCTTATGGAATATTCTATTGCAAGGTATATTCCTTTCGTGGGCACCAAATTTATAGTTTGGCACCTTATCCACTCCGCATGCACAGTCAGGTCATGCTTTCCTCATGTTCTCGCTTGATATGCCAAATATGGATAAGTCCCAAAATATTTGCTCCACCTTACGCCCGCACCACCGGGTTCTACTAAACCCTCCTAAAACCCTATCCTGTGCACTTTCACCTTGTACGCCCTTCTTCAAATATGCCTTTCGTGCTCACTCACCTTCTTGTACTTAGCCAATGTTTTAGGGGCCCAACAATCATCCGTTGCATAAGCGCCCTACTCAAACTTTGGTCAAAGATACACATACACCCTTATAGCAATTGATCCAATAGTAGGTATAGTAACAAGGTTTGATCATGTGTATGTCATGGGATACATACCTTTCCACATATTCATGCTTCTATGGATAGAAAAGTGTTCTACGCAGCTTGCGATGTTCCTGATCTAGAGTACTTAGATAAAACCTCAACTTATTTTCTTCTTTAAATATGTTTACCACAAACTAAAGTACTATGCTATAAAGGAAAAAGGTAATTTCTACCATGGGCTCTTGGTGCCATCAGTGAGAGTAAACTGTCAATGCAAAATTGTTGGTAAACAAAAAATTCAACTTCATCTTTCATCAAATCCCATAGTTGCTCTAGGATCCTCCACTCTACGCCAAAGGCATCACGCATCCACTTGTACCATTTATCCAAACATGTCATGTATGGAGGCATCATTATATCACAAGTATATGCTTCAAACCTCTTAGCTGGGGAGGGGTTCTCATCAGGGTACTCCCATATTTTATTGTTCAGCCCATCGGGCACTCTAATCTTAGAGAAACAATGGTAAGAAAAATATTACCATACATGATCTTGTCCCCATCTCACACCGCATCAATAATATTTTCCGCAATGAAGGCCGAGATGTTGTAGATGGTCCCTTTTGCTATCTTTCTACACACATTCAACCATCTTTTATTAACTTGGGTCCACCTTTCCTGTCCACTCAATTTTGTAAGCGGTGCATGGCCATTTTCATCATAGGGTTATTGATCTTCAAAATATCAAATGAACCCCCACGTTTCTTGTACTCATACTCCTTAGTTGTTTCTTTGATGGATTCATTGTCACCCAAGTCATCTTCATTGAATCTCTAGTGTAGAGGAGTTCAAAGTGAACTGCAAAAATTAATTGTGGGGTTATGCACATCCTCCTTCTTGCAAAGTAAAAATAGCCTTCCTGTACACACTACATAAGAATATTGTACAATCTATCAGGATTACCAAAAAATGGTAACTCATATAGTTGAAGAAGTCTAGCATTCTTCAATGTATTTTGTATCGAGTCATCATACACCAGTTTATCGTCTTCTATTATTTCTTCACGTGGGCGTTCTAATTCATATCAGTTTAATGGTTATAATCACTTATAGCCATTTTTTACATATGGGACACCCACTCCATCCCCATCAACACACCATCTGGGTATTGTATCTCAAAATACCACTCATTAAAATTTATGGGATCACTTGGTTTGTCGTTGTTCTTTCCCCCTTTCTTGGGTGAAATAGTTGTTCCTCTCCTTAGTGGAATTTCCCTTGGTTGGGCACCTATTAATTTATACCTTATGCTTTTTTATTTACTTACCTCCAACTCGAACCCTATTCCTTTGCATAATTATGTGAGTTGTGCCCTATTTCTCCAAATCCTAACCAGATAACTTGTTTCTTTTCAAACCACACTGTCCAAACCCGTAGACTCCTTGTAAAAACTTTTTCTATGCACAACTATTTCTCCTTCTCAATCTAGTTCACAAATTCTTCTCTTCACAAATGATCATTCATAACAATTCAAAAGGATTCCCTAGTTTGTAATAACTCTTCCACAAGTTATCGCAAGGTAAAAATAACTTACTTCGACCCCTATTTATAGTTTTTGCTTTTTACCGCATTAATTACCATGCTATCTACCACCGTACTACAATAATAAATTAAGATTTTTCAAGAAATTTTCCTCTGAGCACCCAATGTGCATAGCCTCCGTAACCTTATGGTGTATGAAACTTTAATGACCACGAGACATCCTTACGCATGCTTTGAGCACCGAAGTACATCAACCACTGCATTATTTTCCAAATAATTTTTTCTTGCTACGGCCTACCTCGCGTTACCCTTTATGTTCATTTCTATACGTGGATTTTTCCTTGGTATCATCCTTATTAACACCATCTTCCTTGAAACCTCATTTATTTTCATCAACCATTATCACCTCCGCTACACATGTCCCTTCGGTATTAAGGACTTCTAATGCATGCTCTTGTTTTCTGGTCCATTTAACAACTTCAAATCATATACTTTCTTCTTCTTATACTCTACTCCATACTAAGGTTATGCATGGTCCTCTATACATGAAACCACTAGATAGTAATTAGTTTCTAGTGCGTAAGTGTGCTTATTACACAAAATAGTGAACTAAATTGACAAATCATAACAACGATGAAAGGAAACAAATATAAATGAAATGCATTAAGGAAATATAATCTAAGTGGAAATACTACCTTATTACAAACACCAAGAAGACTTATTTATAGTAGGGATTCAGCTGATTCCTATTAAAGTTACCAAGAAACCATGTTCCATCTAGCATCTCTAACTAGAAAGTGCATGAATCAAGTATATAAGTGATAACATATGGTCCCAACCAATGCACCTTAAGTAATCCAGTGGCACAAGAACTTGAAGTCATATAGAAGAAACATCTATCCAACTTCAAGCCTCTTATTTGTAGTCATTTTTATAACCTTCGAAGAAAAATAAAATTCCATGCATGCTTTAGCCTATCACCTAGTGGGTCTGGGTGCTCACCCGAGGCATGCACAGATGCCGAGCCCCTCCTTTGAGCGAGTTCTATGAGAATGCATCATCTATGATAGATACTTAAATGTAGAGAATGGAAAAGAACCATGCATTCATATTGAGAGCGTATGACAAGTTTCTAGACTAATGCATCCATTCAGACAAGGAAAGCATTAAAAAATACAAATCTAGACCATAATAGAAAGAAAATGCACAAGGGTTTACATCCATTCACAAAGAATATACATAGAACAAATCCATATAGATATAAGTATAAACCAGAACCACATATATTCATATTCAACATGTTTGATAATCACATTACATTCATTGAGGCCATCATAGATCAATATAACAATGGCAAACCAGAGTCATGCATCAGAACTAGACTTAGGTCCCTCATATTACAAAGAAAAACATAGGCCCATCCCCTTGATATTCCATTACTCCTATAGATCTTCTAAACCCAACCCATAGAACTCTCCATGATATTTCTACAGAGCTTCACCTCTCATCTTCTTCCTCTACTCCTTTTCCACCAACCTCTCCTCTCTTTTCTTCTACTGGGCACTTGAATATATAGCCTCGTGACCACCGCCATTCCTTTTAGAAGTTACAGATCGGTTGCCAATTGTCAAAGTGGTCCTCTATGGGAGCATGCCTTCTCCAATCCGAGCTCTCCATTTCTTGAAATGATGTCTTCTAGAAACTTCTATCGTATGCTTGGAATATTCCCTTTTGATTCTATAGTCGCGATTGGCACCTTATCCATAAGGGTCATGCTTTTCTCATGTCTTTGCTTGGGATGCCGAATGCGGCTAAGTATAAAACATGTTTTTCCTTACATGTGTGCCATGTGTTCTATGAAAACCTACCAAAACCCTTTCCCCGCACACCTTCAACTTCATGCACACCTTATTCAACTAGGTCTTGTGTGCCCATGTGCCTTTTTGTACTTAGTTGATATTTTGGGGCCTAACATCACCTCACACTACACCTGTCTCCATCCCTAAAACACTCTTCAATAAAGAATTAAAGAATTCTGGATCCTTACAAATGTATGGAATGGAAGAATGAAGAAATGAAGAAATGGGGAAAATAATGAAAGAATGGGGAACTTTATTTACTTCTGGAGGAGGAGAGGGAAATCATTCCTTAAATAAACTTCTAATTTCCCCAAGTGTCAACCTCATTCTACGCTTGTTGACAAAGGTCACCCAACAGGGCACTTACTTCTTCAAAACTAATCTTCTCTCCCTTAGCACTCATTGTCTCCATAATCTCCTCCATCATCTTTCCTAAATACTTGAGTAGATCCTTCCTCTAAGTGATTTGAGGATAAAATTCCTTTATCAAGTTCTTGATTGAGCCCCGTAAGGTCTCAATGGCCTCTGATTTATTGTCTACCTCAACTAGGATCTTGTCTCGCTCTACCTTGTTCCCCTTGTTATTTTCCTAGAACTAGTTAAGTTCCGCTTCATGGGTGGTAACTAAGATACTTTCCAATCTATCTTTATCCGTGCAATTATCATAGGTAGCCTCAACGGTTTGTGCGGCGACCTTTACATCGATGAGGATCTTGTTGTACTAAGCAACAATATCCACCACCTTCATCTTATTTTCTTTCTCTTGGTGTGCTAATGCCTCCTCTGCTAATTCTAGGGCAAGTTGTCACCTCTCCATAGTGAGTATGCAGGTCAAGTCTTCTAGGCATTGCAAGGATGATCCATACTTTTACATGGGAGACGTCAAGTCTGGATGCTTTAGGACAATGGCATCCATGATCATCTCTATCTTTTTGTATGCCTCACGCACCCTTGCCTTCTCATCTTTTAATTCACACCTTAACTGAGTGCTGATTAGCTCTTCCTTCTTCAAGTCCTTGGTCTTTTCAATGAGCTCTTCTTCCTTTTTCTCCAGCTCTGCCTCTAGGAACTTTACCCTGTCATTTCTCTTGAATAGCCTGTCTTCAACCTCAACTGAGACTTTGTTGAGCACATTACAGATATATTCATCTAACAACTACTCAACAGTCACCAAGGGGTTTATCCATTTTGTTTTTGGTACTTTCATCAATGCCCCTTGGCTTATTTCAAATTCTCTGTCTCTTTAATGTGGGACTCAAATGCCCATGACAACATTTTCCTTGTCTCGAGGCTATGCACCTACCTCATTAAACAAAGTCATGGTTAAAAGTTGTTCCATTGGCACAATGCTCTTGAAGTGTGCATGCAACACCTTGTTTGGATCATCAATGTAGCCCATTCCTTAAACTTGTGATGCTTCTACACTCTTCCTCCCTATGAGTGTGGCCTTTAGAAATCTCACTACCAAATTGGGATCTCCTCCCATGCTGCCATATTATTTTTCTACGTTCTTTTCCTCACTTCCTTCATCACCACATCCATGCTACATTTCACTTCTTGTTCCACCGAACCTTAATGATTTTTTCCACTTCCTTATATGCGGCTTTGTATTCCTGTTCCTTCATGAGGCTTGGGGTACTTTTATCTTTTATAAATTCTTCCCCGCCTACCCCCTTGCCTTGGGTCTTAGATTCTTCTTCATCCCCTTCTCCTCATCGCCTTCTTCTTTAGAATCATGTATTTCATAGATAGGATAGTATTTTCCTCTTGGTACATCTTCAACATCATCCATTTCACCGATATAGGCATCTAGGTATTTTTTCTCCTTTGAATTGACCTCATTTGTTACCTTCTCTTCTTTTTCCTTACTAGGGATTCTAGAACAGGGGATTATTCTCTTTATTTTTCTTCGACAAGTGATGTCTTCCTTGGCTATTCCTCCTTGGCTTGAGGGGTTTTTATGTATCGTTGGCTCTTCTTTTAGGTATTTACTTTGACTAGATACTTCTTCCTTTGTGCATAAGTATTAGGCTTAGCGCTTGTCTTCGGCGTGCTTACCATCATGTAGTTTGAACACTTGGTGCCTCCTACATCTCTTCTCTTTCTCTCTTTCTAGGTGTGGCCTTATTCCTTCCTATAGGGTCTTCAGGGATGGAGAAATCATTCTCCAAGTATGCACCTTTTTAAAATTTTGGCCTTATTCGTAGGTATACCCTTACTATGGTCCTTCATGTAATTAGCGGTGTTAAATGATTTATCATTTATATCTCATGGGAGACATATCTCTCCACCTACACACACTTCTTTGGGTAGAATATCTTCCAATGCAGCTCGTGGTGGTCTATATCTACCTTGCTAAGGTTAAACCTTAGTCTCTTGGCCTCCTTGAGCCGATTAAATCTGACTTGGAAGTATAACATGGTGAAGGAGAAGGGTAGTTTGCACCACGAACTCATGTTCTCACCGCCATCATAAATCTTCCAATGTAGAAGTGTCGGTACACTAAAATTTTTTCCTCTCCACTCATGAGCATGGGAAACTAATATGGGATCCACCAATCAGCCCTGAATGGATAACACATTCACTTATACCATTTCTCCAGGTGCACCTTGTGAGCGGCTGTCATGGTTTCACAAGTATACTTTGTGAACCTCTTTGTGGGTGAGGGATCATCTTACTGATATTCCTAAATAATTTTTTCTGACCCATTGGGCACTCTTATCTCTAAAAAAATAATTTTAAGGAGGATGTTGCCTAATAGTATCTTCTCTCCCTCTTGCATGCTTCTTATAATTGCATCTGCGATAAATGTGAATAATTTGTAGATGGTTCCTTATGATATCTTCCGACATACATTCAACCATGTATTGTTCACTTGTGTCCGTCATTCTTGATCATTGAGCTTAGTTACCAAGCATGCAAGAATCCTCATTACAAGGTCTGGAATGTCTACGATATCAAAGTATCATGAACCCTTTTTGTGGTCATATGCTGCTACTATCTTCTTGATGGCTTACTTGTCACTCAGATCATCATCAATTCTATCTCATTCATAATTAAGGCCTATGAACTTAGATATCAGCTATGGTGTGATGCGCATGTTACGCCCCATGAAGTAAAAGTGATATTCATGAATGCACGAAATCAACCATTGATACGGTTTCTAAGGATTACAAGTAAGGTAACTCATAAAGCTACAACAGCCCTGCCTTTTCCAATTTTACCTTTACATCATTTCTATTTATTGGTATGCCTTCCGGCATCCTCTTGTTAGTTTTTCAAACCAACTCTAAAGCCATCTTCTTCTCCGTTGTGCTTGTGCGATGATTATAATCACTTATGGTCATCTTCCACAAGTGTGACTCCCATTATTTTCCTAGAAATACACCATCTAGGTCTTACCGCAATTATGCATACCATTCTTCGTTGGTGCTTGTAATGAAAATGATTTTCTTTCCCTTACCCTTGCCCTTTGTTTTCTTTAGTGAAATGGTTGGTTTCCTTGGTTCCATTCTTCTAATTGGTGCTAACACTTAAATCCTCTTCCCCTTGCTCTTCTCTACCACTCTGTCCAATCCCAAAGCTCAACCTTGCAAAGAAACCCTTCTAACTTCATGCCCTAGCCGCAAACCCTAATCAGAAAATTCTTAGAGAAAATGAAACTTTCTAAAAAAAAATTCCCACGCCAAAGTGTACTCCTTCCACACTGGTTTGGGGATCTACCATAGTCACACACTTTAGATTTCTTGGATTCTCCTTTCTTTGCACAAATCTCTCTGGATGCCCTAGTTCGCAAGAGATTTTTCTTCTTCATAAATGCAAGGTAACAAATGATTTACCTAACCTTGTATTTATAGTTTTTGCTTCTTTCCAGCATTAAATGTTATACCACCTACCAACATACTTTAACATTAAATGTAGCTTTTTCCATTAAGTCATCTTTAAGTGCTTTTACCCACATGCTACATCCTACATGAAAAACCTTTTTCAACCTTCTAGCATGCAAAATTCCAACCCAACCGAAGACTCTTACATGCATGTCCACAGCACCAAAGGCACTTCTTCTATCCTTTACCCAATTTTTTCCCTCACCTACCTCATGTTTTTTCTACACTCTTCATCCTTTTTGTACATGGTTTCTGCATGCCTTTTTGACACCAACCATTCTCGTCCACCTTCTCTTCTACACGCTTCTTAACCTTATATGCTTTTTATCCTTCAACCAAAGCCATTCACCATAACTTCTACCACCAACTCAAACTTGTATTATAGGCCTACGCATCACTCCACCTCACACATTAAAATAGATGTGTTGTCCTCTGCATTCACAAATTTAGAAAAATAATGTGGTTACTAGTGCACAAGGAGTAAAACTGAAACAAAATGAAATGAAAAACAACGAGAAAGGGAAACACAAGAAAATAAAAAGCACAAAGGGAAATTCTAAGCTAACTAGCAATATTGCCTTATTACAAACACCAAGAAGACTTATTTATAGTAGGGCTTCAGCTTACTCCCATTAAGTGACCAGTAACCTCATCCCATCCATCACTTGTGACTAGTAAGCACCCTGAATCAAGAATGTAAAAGATGATGTAAGGTCCCAACTAATGGAATTTCAATTTCCCGAAATGGCACAGATACTTGGAATCATAGAACAATACAAAATTCCCAACCTCAAACTTCTAGTTCTTGATATGATGATCATGCCATGCCTTTTTCTTGCTTTTTCTATCTTCTCTCGACTCAATCCAACATGTGACCACCTTTCATCTAACTGCATCAACTTATCAATTATTTATTCTAGCACTTGTTCATTAGCTAACCCTCCTACGCATGCTATACACAAAAGCAATGGTAACATGAATTCTCTTTGGTAAAATAACCTCCACAAAAAACACTAATTGAAACAGTGTGGCCTTGTTCAAACTTTTGTAGGTTTTCCCGTATGCCCATAGAATGGATCATCCCAATCTTGTTTTCAAATGTCATAGATCTTAGTTAATGTGTGACATAGTATCTTGTTAAATACCTTAGTAGTCCCATTTACTTGAGGGTGATATGGGGTAGTCTTATGATGGGCCACCATAAATTCTACTAACAAAATCCTGACTAATTCATTGAGAAAGTGTGTACCCCTATCACTTGTTAAAATTAAATGCAACCATACATGCTGATTATGTTTTCCCATAAAAATATAGTAGTTGTTTCCATGGTGCAATCCTTTGTAGGTCTTACCGCCATGCCAACTATTTAAAGTAATCGGTGCAAGTGATGATATACCGTGAACCAGTCCTTTGTGTGGCTGGCACAATTGGTCCTACAAAGTTGATTGCCCATTTTTCAAATGGTTCAATGCTTTGGATATTAGTTGCAAGGAATTTCATCTCTATTTCTAGGTTTTCCAAGGTCTTGCTAACAATGGTCACAGAGGCCTTAAAACACAATAAAATATTTGTATATGGTTTCCCACTAAAGCCTGTTAATAAAATATTTCATGTGGTAACATTTCTTATATAGTGTCCTCCTACAATCCCACTATGCGCTTCCTCCATAATTGCTATGCATTCATGTTCCAATATGCATCGGTGCAAAACCTCATCATGACCTAACTTATAAAAATATCCACCAATCAACATGTAGGGTGCAACACATATTGCTAACTGCTTTCTCTCCAAGGCCTTCATTGCTTCTGGCACCACACCTATTTTTAAGAACATTGTGATATCTTCCAAGTCTAAGGATGGGCACCAGAACCTAAATAGTTGCATGTCTGGCATGGTATCCTAAATGCTTTGCGCATCCTCCCCTAAATTAATCGTTGACAACTAGTCAGGTCCTGAATTGATTTTTCTTAGTTTCACAACCACGGTGAACTCAAATTCTTAAAATAGTAGGACCCAATGACATATGCGCCCTTGCAGAATGGGCTTGTTGACCAAGTATTTCAATTCCATATGGTCCATGTAGAATATAAAGGGTGTTACCAATAGATATTTCCTAAAATTATGTAGTGTATAGATCATAGACAATGCTTCATGCTCAGTAGTTGTGTAATTATTCTCTGCAGGTGTCAACTTTATACTTGCAAAGAATAGAGGAGGATTAATAATTCCCTCTCTAGGTTATGCTAGTACTACTCTCATAGTTGTTCCTAAGGCATCAACATGCACATGGAAAGGCTTATCCCAAGAAGGAAAATGTAATATGGACGTCGTGACAAGCCTATCCTTCAAAGTGTTAAATGCCTTCTGTTGTGCCTCTTCTTGATGAAAGGAAAAATTGTGTTTTAATAATTATTCTAGGGGCATGGTGATCTTGTCATACCCCTTGATGAAATTCATGTAATACCCCGTATGCCCGAGGAATCCATACACTATGATTTGAATAGTAGGATCCCCTAATCCTCCAACAACTACAAATTTAGCGAGATCTACTGGCATGCCTTCTTTGCATATAATGTGTCCCAATAGGGTTAAAAATGGAGTAAAGAAAGACACATTTCTTAATGTTGAGGGATATCCTCAATTTTTGACATCTTTCAAACATAAACCTTAAGTTGTCACAATGGTATTTCACTAATCCATACATAGTCCAACCATCTAGGTAAACTTGAAGAAACTTACGTATGAAGTCTTGAAATGTTTGTACCACAATGCGGAGAACACAACAGGCACATTATTTAATCTAAAAGGTATAACCATGTAGGAAAAACTTCCCCATTCAACGGTGAAAGTTGTCTTTCTCTCATCTTCCTTTTTAATCCTGACTTGGTGCTACCCAGAACCCATCCATGAAAGAGTAGACTTCGTGCCTAGCTTACTCCTCCAAAATTTCTTCAATAAAAGGGGTTGGGAAGGGATCGATGACACACACTGCGCATTCAAGTCCCTGTAGTCAACACAAATCCTTATCCTCCCATCCTTCTTAATAGTGATGACCATTGGAGTTATCCATTCTGATTCTTCTACTACCTCAATGATACTAGATGTTGTCATTTTATCTATTTCTTCCTCAACCCGTATGTGTAAATTTGTTTTCATCCGATAAGGCCTCTTTCAAATCAGGTGCACACCTTCCTTCAACTTGATCTTAATCTCCAAAAAGGAATGGTGAATGCCTTTGAGTTCATGGTATCCGTGAGGGAACAAATCTTGGAACTCGTCTGATAGATCAATGATCTTTGAAACTTTCTTTTCCAAACAATAGTCATCGATGATAGCTTCCTTAGGTTTTGCCTTCATCCCAATGTTAACCTTCTTTGTTTTTAAAGGTTCATGATAGGTGCGTGCTCACTCATTAGTGCTTTGTCTATGAATTCATGTGTACCCTCCGAATGGTTAACATCTAAAGTATCCATCCCTTCTTTGTCTATTACATAGACCATTTTTCCTTTTTCTTTTTCCATGCACGCGCACTCAAGTTGTACCTCCTCTGATTCTTCTTCATTGAGGTGTGTCTCCAAAGAAGGCTCACCTAGAAATTCTAGTAGCCTATCCTCTGCCATAACACTATCTCCCATTATAAGGCACTTGATCACTTGCAATGCCTTATCCACTAATGGTTTGGTACTCTTATACTCGAAATCTTGAATGAGATCAATCACCAACTCTTACCAATTACCCATCTAACGACACATCTACGAATGAATGTACCAAGTGTGTGCACAACCTTGTAAGGTGGAATATAACTTATGTACCCATAATGAAGGTGGCAATGCTTCTATGCTTCCCATCTAGGCCTTCTCACATGCTTGGATATGAAATGAAGCAACCTCTTTACCATGGTAGTCTTGTATGACCGTGGGTGCATTGCTCCTAGAGAACCTTACAAAAAGGTGATCCTCACCTCACACCACTCTAGGATGTTCTCCCGATGTGTAGGCCACCAGTGCGCTACAACTTTGAGTAGGTTGTGCGAGCATTCTTCTTCTTTAATCCTTATTTTTCCACTAAGTTTCCATGTCTCGAGAAGAAAATATCGGATATGCCCCTCTAGAGTAACTTGGAAACTTCTTTCCTCCTAGGTGATTGAATGAGTGCACCTTTATCACCCTTGATATAGATCCTCTTAACTATCACCCAATTAACTCATAAGTCCCATGTGCCCAATTTTTGCATGATACACTAGTGGTATCACTCACAGAATGAGCATCTTCAAATTGGATAACTCCTCTATGGGGGTAAATGATCTCAGGAACTCGATGGAGCACTCATAGATTCTATTAAGGACTTCTTCTCCTAAGGGCACTAAATTTCCATCTGTCAAAGGGATGACCATCCTTTCCTCCTTGTTCTCAAAACTGATATACCCTTTGTTAAACCGTAGGTCATCATTGTTCTTATAACACCATGGGTGCCCAAGAAATGCTGGAAAGTTGTCTTCCTTGGCAAGCGCCAAGAATTCAAAGTCTCTAGTGAACTTGGCTCCTTGAATGGTGATAACTACATCCTTTAGGACTCCAATGGAAATTTCCTTATTCTTGTTTTCCATATACAACACATTTAAAGATGGTTGTAATGCGATCCTTCCCATTTGATTCTAGACATCTAAGGTAAGAACATTGACCTCTACTCCCATGTCGATGAGAATATTGCTTAGAAGCCACCCATCAACAACCACATTCAAAGTAATATCCTTTTCATATTCAAGGTAGTGAGCAGGGGAAGGCTTGCATGCAAAACCTTCCTTTTGCACTCTAGTTTGGCGCATGGTACCTTCTATCTCAACATTTCTCCTAGCAAGGAATAATATTATCTTTCCTTAACATGTTGCACACATCTTTGATTTCATTGAGGTCCTTATGTGGAGCCTCAACATTCCTTCTTTGCTCCTTCTTCCTAGAATGCTCCTTTAAACACTTTGGATCTCTCCTTGTAAACTTTGAATGACATCCATATTCTCCTGATATACTTCTTTTTGATGAGCAGGGTCCAGATAATTTCCATGTACTACTTCCTCTCTCTGGAACTAGCATCCTTTGCCTTGGTATCTCTCCGTGCGTGTGTCCTCTGCTTGCATCGTCACCAAAACAATTTCTAGCTTTGACTCACACGCCACTCATGGCATCTACGGTGAATCAGAATTTTTGATGCTTACCACCCCAATGCCTTTGTCCTTTTGGTATTGCTAGTTCATATGCTCATAAAATTCTAGACACTCTTCATACTTATGTTTATTTCCACACCATGAGCATTGTAACAATTCCGAACACTCTCATTTATAATGCTTTATATATCCACAACCATAACAAGTTCCTTACAGAACTCACTTCATCCTTTGACACGGTTATTACAACCATGAAATCCTCTACGAAAAACTCTTCCATGCATTCCTCCATCTGTGCACCCTTCATAAAGTCAGGTCATCATCCTTTGAACTACTTGCAAGGCTAGTTTGGTGCACACCTAGATCAATGCCATCATGGATTTGATCAATCAGTATGCAATCCTTGGTATCATGGATCATAAAGGTGAAAATCTTGCAATAGCAAGAAAAATTCTTGCAGATTACGTGCTGGAGTAGGGGGTATCTATTTACATCATGATCCCCATGGAAAATCTCACGCCTACCACTATAGTATACACTTTGAATTCTGAAGGAAACTATCCTTTGCATGACCCTCCACTTCACAGTCTATACACCGAAGCCCACTATGAAACTTATGCATTGAGTTTGTAGATAACTTCTTCAAATGCTTGGCCATTGCAGCAATTTGAGCCTCTAGAAAAGGGCTAACACTAGTGTCAATGATCCTAATAGCTATAACCCATAGGGAAGCTTCCAATGCCTCACGCGGGTTTATGAAAGTCTTGTATGACAGATCCCTTCTAAATGGTGTTATCAACCCTCGTAAAACCATTGAGTATGTTGAGAAGGATGAATGTCATATGATAAATTTGAGAAGAGAGTTTTGAAATGCATGTCATACTCCCGCACACTCTCGGCCATTTCCTACTAGATCTCCTTAAAAGTGCTAATGCTCTTCTGCTCAAACTTTGGGATATAGAATTCTACTAGGAAGGCATTCTTCAACACGATGTAGTCTACCACGGTCGATGGGGTCATACCTCCTATACCAACTATACGTGCACCCTTGCAATGTTCTTACAAATTGAATTTACTTCCACTCTGGGGTAGTCATCCCCTTAGCATGCCATAGTAACTCACACTTTTGTACATGCTCTGCAACATCTTTAATACCCCTATAGTCTAGTAAGTGCAAGTACATCTCAAAAAAAAACTCGGGGAGGTGGTGGGGTCCTTGTCCTCCCGGTCCAAAGCCTTGGTTCCCTTTGGTGTTTCCTCCTTACCCACTAGATCCACTAGATCTGCTTTAGGTCCTATTCCTTTTGACCCACTAGATCCACCTCCCATAGTCGGTAAAGGACTCAAAGTGGTCACATCTACTGTTCCCAGTGTCCCACTAAATGACGCGTTGATGGTTTATGATATTATAACACTACTAGTTATATGTCCCATGCCACTCCCAGATGTGATACCCAAAGCTTACATACTTGCACCTTGTCTGAAAGATTCCTCTAAATATAGGAATGGATTGCGTAGCCATGGATGTTCTAAACAAAAATTATATCTCCTGGTGCTGATCGGTCACTCCCACCGATACCAACTGGGTTAACAATACTTCTCCCTTGATCTAGAAAACCAAGTGCCGGGGTTGGTCACCAGGTGGGTTTAGATGCACGCCGATGGATCTTCTTTCTCCATGTGATGAACTCTCACTAGAAGCGAAGGGGCCTCTCTCCCATGATTTCCAAGATGGGGTAGCACAAACTACTTAGGCTCCATTTCCTCCATGTGAACCTCAACTCCTTCCCACAATGTTTTCCTCCATAGATCCATCACACTTGCAACCTCACATTGTCTTGTCATCTCCCTTTCAAACCTTTGCTATACTTGAGTCATCTCTCCTCCCTTTCCTTTTCAGCCGTAATGTATGCCATCTTCCTCTACCCTAGCTTCCTCTCCCAATGCTCAAAGGATATTTAGAGGGCCATAGGGAATGTTTCTCAACTCAAAGTAATGACCAAGATCTTCATAGCCAAAGGAATAACACATAAAAATGATCCTCTAGGCTTCCTCGAAACTCAAACTCAACAACTTTTGAGGCAAGAATATGTCAAAATGGCATATTTTAAACTATAAATGGCTAACACTCCCTTCTATTAGTGATCAATAACATGCATCTAAGTCATATCTACATCCTGAAACCTTTGATAGTGATCTTGTGTCAAGACACTTGATCTATAGTACCAGCTTGATCTAGATGCGTATGTTGAAAGCCATTCATATAGTTCTACTGGGAAGGAAAAAAGAATGTCTCATACAACTCATGGTATAGGTTCTCTTCTACCCATCTATGTACATAGAACTCGGGTCCAATGTCTTGAATCTTTGAGAAAACTTGTCCTCCATGCTCTTGTTTCAACACTTTATAAGGTTAGGCACTCTTCTGTCATCACGCATCTCAGGGACAAAGATGCATGCCATTTATCACAACAAATTTGAAAAGAGGTCCCAGCAATGGAACCAAGATGTAGTCATTTTTATACCCTTCAAAGAACAAGAAAATCCCATGCATGCGGCCTATCACCTAATGGTCACTGGGAGCTCACCCAAGGCATGTTTAGGTGTCGAGCCCTCCTTTGAGAGAGTTGTGTGAGAATGCATCATCTATGATAGATACTTAAATGCAAATACTAGGAAAGAACCATGCATTCATATTAAGAGCGTATGACAAGTTTTTAGACTAATTCATCCATTCAGACAAGGAAAGCATTAACAAAATATAGATCTGGACCATAATAGAAAGAAAATGCACAAGGTTTTACATCCATTCACAAAGAATATACACAAAATAGATCCATATAGATATAAGTATAAACTAGGAACCACATATATTCATATTTAACATGTTTGATAATCACATTACATTCATTGAGGCCATCATAGATCAATATAATAGTGCAAACCAGAGTCATGCATCAGAACTAGACTTAGGTCCCTCATATTACAAAGAAAAACATAGGCCCATCCCCTTGATATTCCATTACTCCTATAGATCTTCTAAACCCATCCCATATAACTCTCCACAATATTTCTGTAGAGTTTCACCTCTCATCTTTATCCTCTCGATCCTTATTTTCCACCAACCTCTCCTATCTTTTCTTCTACTAGGCACTTGAATATATAGCCTTAACAACCACTACCATGCCTTTTAGAAGTTATAGATCGGTCACCATGTGTCAAAGTGGTCCTCCATGGGAGCATGATTTCTCGATCTCGAGCTCTCCACTTCTTGCAATGGTTTTTTCTCGAACCTTCTATCGCATGCCTAAAATATTTCCATTTTGATCCATAGTCATCATTATCCAAAATTTACCCCCTAGGGTAATTTTGATAACATGCATCGAATATTCAAGTCCCCTATCTCGAGAGGAAAAGAGCAAGCTTTGAGGAAATGTAAAAGGTTACGAGAAAGGCAAATAAGTTGATCCAGAAAAGTGTAAAATTGGCTAAGTCCCGCTCAAGGGAGCAATCGGGACATTTGGGACGTCAAGGCGTGGATTGGCCGAAAAGCCTCAGCGGCCCAAATTGCATTTGGGACAATCGGGCCGGTACGCGGCAGCGCGCGAAAGCCGATCCGCCAAAATAAGAAAAATTGGCTAAGTGTTGCTCAGGACGTTTGGGACAGAGACCCGAACCGGCCGGATCGGCTGAAATGAGCATAGGCAACAAAAAGTGATTGGGACATTGGGCCGCAGCGCGAATCGGCCGAACCGGCCGAAAAGAGTCGTCACCCAAAATAAAGTGGGACAAGCGGGCCAAAATACCCGAACCGGCCAAACCGGCCGAAATGAGCACAAAGGGCCCAAAATCAAATGGGACATCCGGGACAAATGGAGGTGAAGTACGCGAAGGAGCCGAGGACCAATGAGAAATCACCACGTGCCACAAAGAGAAAAGTCAAAAAGTCAAGGGGCGAGTTTTCGAGCACCGATCCGAACCAATGGGATAGTGCCACGTGTCCCAGCTAGGGCCCACAAGGAAAATTCAAAAGACAGCCCGCCGAAAGGTAGAGGAGAGAGAATTGCGTGACCAATCAGAGCCTGCCACGTGTCGTCTAGGTGGCGAAGCGCGGGAAAATATTTCGAAATCTGTCTTGGTCTGTTCCGTGCCCTAAATCTTCAGATCGCCATATCTTTTGATCCAGAGCTCAGATTTCCACGTTCTTTATATCAACGGAAAGTTGTTGAGATGCTCTACATGATTCTGGGATCAACCTCGAGTTTTGGTGTAGTCTGAAGAGAGAAAATTGAGAAACGGCTCTGACGCGTGTGCACGGCCAGAAGTGACATTTCAGCGGCCAAATTAATGCAGAATGGGTCGCATTCTCCTCCAAATCGGTCAAAGATGGCAGGGTATGGGTTGGTAAGGTATCCTATGCTATTTTAATGCATTGGCATTCAATGAGGAATGGGCTTACACGTTTTCCCATGTTTTCTGTCCCCTGGGCTCAACCCATGTAATGTAAAAGCCAGATTTGGCTCATTTTAAAAAAATTTTTTGTTCATTCTTTCTGCTCTGCCCTCCCTTCTTTTCTTCTCTAGGGTTGAAAATGGAGCTCGAACCTCCTCCCTTGCTCTGTAATGGCATTTTTTCCTTTTACTAATGGAATGATGTTCTGTGCAAACTTCTGGAGCAACAAAACGTGTTCTGTGATGCATCTGTCCATCCTCTCTCATTTTTGCTTGTCTTCTTCTTGCCTCTCTTCATTACAGTGTCTCATGCATGTTTGAATGTTCATTGCAGGTTCGGAGCTGTGTTCATGGAGTTTTGGGACATTTTCTGTGTGAAATCTATCCTTGGGCCTGTGATGCATCTGTCCATCCTTCCCATTGCTCACCTCTCTTTGTCCCATGGCAGTTTTGATAGATGTCCAACATTCTCCTTCTCTGGTGTATCACCATTTTAGTGTAGGCTTTTGCTGTTTTTCCCTTCTCTCTCTCTCTCTCTGTCTCCTTGGCATGGTTAGATTAGGATTAGATTAGCTTGCCTGCACTGGAATAGCTTGTGGCAGGTAGTTTAGGAGCAGGAACCAGCCTTCTCTGGAGATTCCTCTCTCGGTTTTACAAGTCCCATGCTTGGAGAGAGGTTTCCATGTTGTGCAATCACACTGGATGCCTGAACATCAACCTAGAAGCCTGATGTGCGTCCAGGGGTGCTGTGATTTTGCATCAACAAATACCATGTTAACAACTTATCCATAAGGGTCATGATTTTCTCATGTGTTTCTTGGGATGGCGAATGTAGCTAAGTACAAAACTTGTTTTTCCTTGTGTACGCACCATATGTTTTATGAAACCCTGCTAGAACCCTTCCCTACATGCCTTCAACCCATGCACCCTTCTTCAACTAGGTCCCATGTGCCCATGCACCTTTTTGTACTTAGTTGATATTTTGGGGCCCAAAATTATTCTTAATATGTCTATCATGTCATGCCTTATGCTTGGATTTTTCTTAATTTTGACTCCATCTATCTATACCACACCTCTCATCTAATCTGCATTAGTTTTCACTGCACTCTTCAAGTGCTTTCTCATCATTTAAACCCCCTACATGCGCAATATGTAGAGAAGGTAACATGAATTCCATTGGTAGAACAACCTTTGCACCGAACACAAACTGAAAGGGTATGTCCTTATTCAACCTCTTATAAGTTTTCCTGTATGCCTAAAGTACAACAAAGACTTTATCATCCCAGTCCTTCCTTCCAACATCACAAATTTTAGTCAAGGTATGGCTCAATATCTTGTTGAAGGCCTCAACAGTTCCATTTTCCTGAGGGTGATAAGGTGTTGTTTTATGGTGTGCTACCATAAATTCTGCCAATAGTATCCTGATGGTCTCATTAAGAAAATGAGTACCCATATCACTTGTCAAACTCAGTGGGCATCCATACCTACTGATAATATTTTCCCATAAAAGCCTTGCTATTATAGATCATGTGTAATTATTTATAGCGCTACTTCTTCCCACCTTGTAAGATAATATGTACAAGTTATAACATATCATGTTCAAGTCCTTCGCGCGGGGGGAAAGAGGACCCATAAAGTCAATTTTCCACTTCTCAAAATGTTTTACACTACCAATAGGCCTCAAAGGCATTTTACCTCTATGCCCGGCTTTCTTAGGCATCGAAAATGGTCATAGGTCTTACAATATTCCTTGTAATCCTTATATAATGTTTCCCACCACAAACTAGCGAATAAAATATTACACGTGGTGACATCTCCTACATAATGTCCACCTGTAATACCGCCATGAGAATCCTCCATAATAGCTTCCCACTCATGCTTGAGTACACATTGATGCAAAACCTCATCTCGACCTAGTTTGTATAAATCTCCACTAATTAACATGTAAGGCATGACTCCTATAGAAATGTTCTTCTTTTCCAAAACCTTCATCCCTTCGAGCACGACACTAGTTTTAAAAAAGATGGAAATATCCTCTAAGTATGAGGGCACACAATTTAATCTGAATAAGCGTGCATTTGGAATTATGTCCTCAATGCTTTACATGTCCTCACATGTATTAATCCTTATAAATGATTTGGTCCAATTACTCTTTCCTAGCTTAACCACCACAAAAATAAAATTCCTAAAATAACAAAATCCAATAACATATGCACCCCTACGAACATGCTTGTCCACCATGTAATTCAATACCATATGATATTTATAAAACATAAAAAGGTGTTGCTAACAAGTATTGTCAAAACTTATGAAGCACGTAGATCATGGAAAAGGCTTCACACTCCATAGTTTTATAATTCTATTCAACTGGTGTTAAATTCCTGCTTGCAAAGAAAATATGATGATTAACAATCCCTTCTCCAAGATGGGGTAATAATGTGCCAATGGCCATGCCAGAGGCGTCCACATGCACATGAAAAGGTTTGGTCCATGAAGGAAAATGTAAAATAGGTGTTGTAGTAATCCTTTCCTTCAGTGTCTCAAAAGTGCGTTATTGCACCTCACCCCAATGGAACTTGCCTTTACTCTTCAATAATTCTTCTAGAGGCGTGACAATATTAGCATATCATTTGATGAACTTCTTATAATATATTATGTACCCCAATAATATGTGCACCTCATTCTGGTTAGTAGGATCCTCTAAACCCAAGATAATAGTAACCTTAGCAGATCCACTAACAGGCCTTCCTTACATGATATGTCCCAAAAAGCCCCAAATGGTGTAGCAAATACACACTTCTTAATGTTTAAAGAGATGATCAACTACCGATATCTCTCAAACATAAGCCTCAATTTATCACAATGATCTTTCACAAGCCCATATAATGTCTAATCATCTAGATAAACCTATAAGAAATTATGAATAAAGTCCTAGAATGCCTGTACAACAGTGCACCAAAATACTGCAGGCACATTATTTAATCCAAAAGCATAACAGTGTATGCAAAAATTTCCCATTCAGTGGTGAAATTTGTCTTCTCTTGATCCTCACTTGATATCCGTAAAATCCATCGGTGAAGGAGTAGATTTTATGACCTGCAATGCCTTCCAAGATTTATTCGAAGAAAGGTGTGGGAAAAGGATCTATTACACATGCAACATTCAATTCCCTATAATACAAAAAAATTCTGATTTTTCCATTTTTGTTTATACTGATCACCATAGGGATAACCCACTCTGACTCCTCAATGGGCTCAATGATTCTAGAATTCAACATCTTATCACTTTCTTCATTCACCTTGACACGCAGTTTATGATTCATCCCGTAAGGCATCTTCCCAACCGGGTGTGCACCTTCCTTTATCTTGATTCTCATCTCACCAAAATATTCATGTACCCATTTCAATTCATGATAGCCTCTAAGGAATAGATCCTAGAAGTCGCACGGTAGCTTAATTATTTTAGCAACCTTAGAGTCGGACCAATAATATCAAATGATGGCCTCTTTAGGCTCAATATCTATTCTAATGCTGACCTTTTTAGTTTTCATAGGCTCATGGTAGGTGAACACCTTCTCATCTACACTTTCTAAGACCTCACATGTACCCTCAACATCTAGATTCTCCATTTCTTCATCATCAATGACATAGACTATTTTACCCTTCTATTTTTCTAGGAAAGCTCACCCAAACCGTTACGTATATATTTAATCTTGTTCAAAGCGTGCCTCCAAGTATGACTCACCTAGTAATTCCTGAATAGGTTCCTCAGCCTTTGCACTATCTCCCATAGTTAAGTGATTCATCACCTGTAATGCTTCATTCACTTTGGAGATTTAGTGGAAAAATAGTCAAATGTCTAAATCATACATGTAGCTAGATTCTCCATTTCTTCATCATAAATGACATAGACCATCTTACCCTTCTCTTTTTCTAAACAGGCTCACCTAAGCTATTATGCATCTATTTCTTCTTCTTCAAAGTGCACCTCCGGGTTTGAGTCACCTAGTAATTCTGAATAAGTTCTTTAGCCTTTACACTATCTCTCATAGTCAAGTGATTCATCACATGTAATTCTTCATTCACTAGAGCTTTAGTGGAACAATAGTTAAAGGTCCGAATCATACCTATAGCTAGCTCTTGCCCATTTCCAATCTTTCTATTCAACTCTTCATAGAGATAACATGCATGTGCATAGCCTCACAAGGTGAAGTAGAGCTTATACACCATAGTGAAGGTGGTAAATATTCCCGCCTCTCTATCCAAAGTCTCTCACACTACTAAATGTGGTGCTAAATAGGGTCCTTATCATGAAATTCACAGATCTAAGTAAACACATTTCTCCCGAGAAATATAGAAGAGAAGGAAATTCTCACTTCTCGTCACTCAGAGAAGATTTTCCCTATGAACCATCCACCAATGTGCTATTGTCACACGTAGAGTATAAACTAACATATTCCCTCTTTCCACTTCATCTATCCACTTTGAAATTCCATAGTGTGTAGGAACACTTCAAGATTTCCTTTGCCGATATACCTTGGTACCTGGTTATTGCCCAAATGCCTAACATAACATAGTTTACTTACGCGCATAACTTCACTTCTTACTTCAGACCCAACCATTTCATAAGTACCATGTGCAGATTTTTCACATACAACACTTGTAGTATCACTCATGGATTTTACATCATCCCACTAGAGAACTCCTTCATTTGATGGTTCAAGTACTTCCAGGATCTCTAATGGTATGCACAAAAATTCTATTGAAATCCTCTTTGCTTAAGGCCTCTACATAAGGTGCAACTTTTCCATCTCACAAAGGAATAATGAAACACTCATCCTTGTTCACAAAAATTATGTAACCTTTATTGAAGTGCATATCAGCATTGTTTACATAATACCAAGGGCACCCAAGTAATGCTAAATTTTTTTGGCCTCTTCCAAAGCCAAAAATTCAAAGCCCCATAAACTTGGCTGCTTTTATAGTAATAGATGCATTATTAAAAAACCCAATATGCATGGCTTTAGTTCTATTTTCCATAAGCATCACTTTTGAATATGAATGTAATGGTGGTCTACCCATCTGAATCCATGCATCCAAAGTGAGTTCATTCAATTCTACATATGTGTCGATTAAAATATTACTTAAAATCCAGTCATCAATAATAGCATTCAAAGTGATCTCCTTGTCATAATCCAAACTATGAGGAGGTAGGTTAGTATGCGGATCTCTCTTTCACGTTCAATTCCAACACTCAAGGTTTTACCCCTAAACCATTCCCCTAATAGAGGAATGATGTTATCTTATCGTAACATCTTGCAAACCTCCTTTAAATCATTAACATCTATCTAATGGAGCTCAATGAATTTATTTTGTTATAAATTTTGCGAATGTTCCTTCAAACATTGTATCTCACCCTACAAATTCCTAATAAATTCCATGTTATCTTGATTGACCTCCTTATGATGCATATGGCCTGGATAATTGGCATATAGTACCCCCTCCGTTGTAGTGGCAAGCTTCTACTTTGGAACTTACCCGTGTGTGCAACCTCAATGAATGTAGTGATATTCATAGACACCAACTCGGATCGTGCACTAACTTCAACATCCACTAATCTTTGATAACACATTGTACTTTAACCATTCCCGCCCCTTGTACTACTTGTTCTTATCACTCAGGTGTTCATATAAGTATGGACATTATTCATAATTATGGATCTTTCTGTAAAAATAACAAACAATATTATGAGGGAATTCATGCCTGTAATGATCAGGGGATCCACATGTATAACATGTTCCATAAGGAAACTCACTTCTTCCACCAATGCGACCTTGGCCTCTAAATCCTCCATGGTATCCTCAACCTCTACCATGACCTCCATCAGAGTGCCCTTCATTTTGATCATGATCATGATGCTCACCTTTCTCCTTTGAATTATTTGCAACACTAGTATGTCATACACCAATATCAATGACATCATGAATCTAATCAATCAACCTGTAATTTTTAGTATCATGAGTGGTAGACCTACAAATATTGTAATAACAAGACATGTTATTCCTTATCACACATTGTAACAATGGGCACCTACTTGAATCATGATCCAAGTGACAAATCTCATAGTCCAACAACATGGTGCACACTAATTTATGAGGAAAACTATCCTTAGTATGCCCTTCTACTTCACAATTTATGCACCAAATTCCACTACATGTCTCAGGTGCTTAATTAGTTGATAATTTATCTAACTATTTCACCAATGATGTAATTCGAGCCTCTAAAAATGGGTTAACTCTAGTATCTACACTCCTAATTCCCTCGATGCACAGAGCTACTTCAAGTGTCTCACGTAGATCTATATTATTTTTGTGTGAGATATACCTTCTAAAAGGTGTGATCGAGTCCTCCAAAACCATTGATCATATCAAATCGGATGAATATCGTAAGATAACTTAGACAAAAGGGTTTTGAAACATGCATAATACTCCCGAAAACTCTCAGTCGTACCTTGCTTGATGTCCTTTAGCACACTAATGCTCTTCTTCTTAAACTCAAGAATATAGAACTATTACAATAAAGCATCCCATAGTGTAGTATAATCTACACAAATTTGGTCTGGATCAAATTTCTTGTACAACCTATGCACACACCCTTGCAGTGTAGTTGTAAACTAACTTGCCTTATGCTCAAGGACTGTAATCCTATTTGCACATCATAGTATCTCACACATATGCATGTGATTAGTAGTATCTTCTATCCATATGTATTCGGAAGATGAAGTGATATATCGATATGGATATTATGGGGCTTGTGTGGATCATGCCCACTAGATCCAAAACTTGTATTTCCACTTATGTTTCTCTGCACCTAAAACCACTAGAAACACTAGATCCCAAGCCACCCGATCCTCCCGATCCTCATAATCCTCTTATTTTAGTAGGTATTGGACCAGAGGATGCACCGCCTTATGTTCTAATTTTTTTGCTAAACTAAACTCCTATAGTCTGCAAAGTTGTGCTACTTCTAGATGCGATGCCAATGTTCTACGTGCCCAAGTTTTGTGTTGATGATGTGCCAGACAACATACCTCCAACTAGACTTCTAAATAACATAGAAAAAAATTGCCTTGTCATAGATGAATAAGATACTTGATTAGCTTCGAACTTGACGGTAAATCAACTCTATATTTTTCTACTCTACTACCCACACTAGCTTGCTTATTGAGAACTATTGTAGAAACTAGAAAAATAAGTGCAAGGGCTAGGTCACCAGGAGGGATAAAATGTGCACCTGTGGTCAATGTAGCTTCATCCAATGCACTATCATTTGAGGTCGAAGAGGGTTATCTACCATGCTTTCCGAAATGAGGGAGTTCCAGATGTTCTAGCTCCATGTCCTCTACATGACCTCCAAATCCTTCATGAGCCATCTCTCTCCAAAATTCCATTGATTCCATAGCTTCACTTTTTCTTCTCTAAATGCCTCTAGTGTGACTCATTAAACTTAATCTACCTTTCTTCTCTCTGTATTTCTACCGATAGATCTGCCATATTTCACCACACCTGCTCCTACCCCCACACATGGTGGGGTTTAGCTAGCCATAGGATTCTCTTCCAAATCCAGGGTCACAATCAAGATCTTAATCACCAAAGGAATGCTGCAAAAATATGATCCTCTGGGCTCGCGCAAGAACTAGAACTCAACAACCTCTGGACAAGAATAAGTAGAAAATACATACTCCAAAATATAGCTATTCATAACACCATGAAACTAATGATCCACAACACGCATCCAAGTCATATCTCGCCTCATAAAAATCCTGGAATTATTCCTGTGTCCAAACAAGTGTACGAAACCTCTAGTTTCTCTTTGAAGCGTAAGAAACTAACCACTCGTATAGCTCTATAGGAAAGATGGAGAAGAACATCTCATACAACTCGTGATATAGATTCTGCTCAACCCATACGTGTGCATTAAAATCAGGTCCAGTGCTAAATATGCAAGCATACTCTTCCTCCAAATCATCTAACCACTCTTCAATACTGGCCAAGGTCAATTGGTATGTCTTCATCATGCAACATCCTACCAAACAACTGAAAAATAGGTCTTGGAAACGGAACCAAAATGTAGCCTATATTTTATCACCAATAGCCCAAGGTGGGCTAACACATCACTCAACCTAGACTGAGTGCTCACATGAAGAATGCAAGGGTACCATGTTCCTCTTTTATGTTAGTTTTTGAAGGAGTTAACATAATTAAATAGATATTATAGATCCAACATAGATAATTAAGTATAATAAATTACATAAACCAGATCTAGAGCTTAACCATGTGAGAGAATACTTAAATAGGAACTATAATTAGATTTACCATACAAGATCCATGCTCATTGATGTCAAACACCAATATCCAACCACAAAGATCCATTATATTAACTACTTCGTAAAACACAAAAACTTCATACATACATAGTACCATTACCATATTCATGCACGCTAAAAAATTCTCAATATAACAATACAATAATCTAGGGGTACCTAAACAAAGTGCAAATGAATACATATTTATAGGGGTGGGGACTTTCCCTTCATCACTTATGCACCTCTAAAAATAGGTGGCATACTAAGAATAGCCATGCGTCGTTATAAGATAAGTACACGAGCATGCAAGATTCCTAATAATGGATCTACTATAGATAACTCTTAGTTTAGATCCTATTATTAGCTCTAGACTATGCATGTCATTTGATCTCATGTCTGCCCAAAATAGACTTTTCTTGAACTGTAAGTCTTTATGTCTCAACCTTATCTTCAAAAAATTTCTTGACTATTACTCCAAGTCTATATTTAGACCCTTATCCCAAAACTTGGTAAGTGTTGTGCCCTTTTGTGTGCAATCCTTCCCGTATGTCTCCAACATAAACCCTTCTCTCCTCACGCAGGTACTTATGTGCATTTCTCCCGCACACTACCTTCTCCTTAGAAATTAGTCATTTTTCATGCTCAACAAAGTGCGGATGCATAATTTTCTAGTGTATTTAATGATGGTTATGGTGTTATAAATCCATTATGTATAATCAATGGGTAGTATGAATTTGGATAAAAGAAGACATTAAAGTTATTATTTGATTAGAAGTGTGACACGAGGATGCATAATTTGAAGTTTTTCATTCACAATTGTGACACAGGGATGGTAACGATGTTATTGAAGATGATGTTAGGGTCCATGTAAGGAATATCACTATAGGACCACACAAATATTTGACTATGTTTGGATAGGAAAGTGGTGAATGATTAGAATTCACATGACTCTAATGATTGGCCAATATTAACCATGTGGGGATATTGTAGTGTTTTGATGTTAACATTGATAGTGGATTCATTAAGGAGGGTAGACGTGTCAGATGGAAGGGTGTTATAAATATAATTATCCTCAATACCACTATAGGTTAGGATGGCATCATCTTCATGATAGTGGATAATGTTGATGGTAGGATAATATTATTCTATCATGTAAGGTAAGATTAAGGGGATATATTTAGTTTTTTCATTAACCTAATAGGTTAATGGTCCAAGTGTGATGGTGTTGACTAAGAAAAAGTTATGAGGGATAGATATAATATCATTATTATTTGAAGGGGTGTCGACATGGGTGATGATGGGGTAATTGGGATCTTAAAATTGATGGGGATGATTTAGAAAAGGATGGTTTGAATCCTAGGCCATGTTTCTCATATGGTTTGTGGAATTTATCAAAGGGAAATTTGTGGAGACCTTGTTCATAATGACCAAGAAAATCCCTTTTAGGAACAACAATAAAGATAAGTATGGGTGAATTGTGGCTTATCCAGAATGAGAAATATAACGATATTGGTTTTTCATGTGGTTGATTGTTAATATGGTTTGAATGATGGTTGATGCCTCCATACACTAACTATGTTCAAAGGACTGAAAGACCAAAGGAAATGATTTTTCCTATGTTAGGTTCGTAAAGTTGTTATTTTCTAGGCCTCGCATGTATTTTACATGTTTGAAGCATGTTAAGGACTAGGAGAATGTACTCCACCAATGAAAAGTGTTGCATGACATCATCAAAAGATTCATCATTTGGTAGTTTTGATGTGTGGATAAAGTAACTTGTGGAATATTTGTTTTTAGATGTAGGATCTTGTAAAAGAAGTAGGATGTCGTTTGGTCTATATGTCATATGGAAATATTTAAATGGATTTAGATCGGTGGGGACCAAGATGGTCCTACCTTCATGTTAATATTTCAAACATTAGTGTAGAGTGGATGGGACACAACACATTGCACATATCTCGGGAAAAAAAAGTATGCTATCTTTGGAACTATCCTTCTACATGATATAAGAGTTCATGGAGCATTTTTGGATCTACATTGATGGATACAATATTATGCCCAAAGTAGGAGTGATACTATCATTAAGTGTATGTAAGAAGACAGGTGATTGAGTAACAATATCATCAGGTAATTAAATTTTTTTGAACACATGATATGATATGATGTTTATACTAGTGCCATTATCAATCATAACCATTTTAACAAGAGTATTGCTGATTTTGGAAGTGTCGAAAAGAGGAAGATCATGGTCTTAAGGTTGGAGTATTAGAATCTTAGAAGCATTGAATGTAATGGAAACCAACATATTCAAGACACAAACAAGGTTAGAAAAGGGCTATGGTTTTTCAGAGAACTGAGATTTCTTGGAGGGATTCAATCATGGCTTGGAAATGTTGGGGAGAGTTTTGAATGAGCTTGTAGAGGGACATTTTAACTAGATCTTGATGTAGCTATTTGAGAATAGTATTTTGAATGGATGTTTTTGATTGATTATGAGGGGCTATGAGTATGGAAAATTTAACCTTAGATGGTGATGGATTAGGTGAATCGAGAAGGAGACATGGTAGAGACCTTGGGCTTGATTTTATTTTGGGCCTTCAATTTGGATGTGTGGGATTTGGTGGTTATGAAGAAAATGTCAATCTAAAAATGTGGTGGCTTACTAAAGGAGGCCACATTTTTGTTGAAGGGAATTTCAAATGATTTCTTTAGATTATTTGATTTAGGAATCTTAGGAGTAGGTGTGATGTGATGTTTTGATTTTGTTAATTTGTGTGAGAGAATGGGGATCAATTGGGATGATGCACACATCAACCGAATTGTACGTGAATGAAAACATGATGGAGTTGCATGAAGTAAGAAAACATTCAACCATGAAAATGTGAATGCAAGAGAAAAGGGACTAATAATTCTCATAGATCAAAAAAATGGGTACAAATAGAAGAGTTGTGTAACTCCCAATGTAAGACAATCATACCTCTATAATAAAGAAGAGGAGTTACATTCCGAAATGGAAGGTAGCTCTTGTATTATGCACCGAAACACACCGAGTGTATGACAAAATTAATGAAAACTATAACATACCCCTAATACACCTAAGACTTATGACATCACCTAAGTGAGATGACTCACCACATGATGTGGACATTTCCACAAGATGACAAGGGAAGTACACACACCAACACCCCCCTTTATAGTAACTTAGGATGAGGCGACAAGTTAGAAACAAGAAATGGGTCTCGAGAAGCTATGCTTGATGAGGTACCCATGTACAATAAGGATATCAAGTAATGGAGGAAAACCAAGTGGGAAAAACATCCACTTAAAAGAGATGGAAGACTCCATTAACAACCTAAGAAATATGCATCAAATGGGGCTCGATAACTAAAGGCATAATAAGGTACCCATGTAGAAACTACAATATTTCTAGAAGAAGATAAGAGAGGAAGGATACAAGAGAGACAAAAGATGTGGAGCTGTAACTAGATCTGAAATCAGAACTCTATAAAGTCCCCAAGAAGAATGTCGATGACGTGTTCCTCAACCTATAGACCGAATAAGATCCAACCAAATCAAAAAATGTTCCTTCCCTTATAAAGGACATAAATGGAGTACTTGAAAGTCCCCCACTCCATTAAGGAAATCAAAAGCAACAATATGAAGAAATATGAATCTAGCCCACTAAAATGTGACATAGGTATAGCAAATGAGTGCATGAGAACCAAAGTTAATGCCATGAAAGTAGAATTGTTAGAGTATGAGAGAGGAACATCCACCAAAAAGATCCCTAATTAAAGTGAATGAAAAGCAATAACCCCACAATAAAATAAATAAGATCCATAAGAGAATGTGGATCGGTGAAGGTCCCCAAAATAGTGGAAGCGATAAGAGTCCCAAAAGGTAGAAATACCAAAAAAGGATATGGAATCCTCTAAAACACATGTAAAAGGATGAGAAAGTCCCTGTACTACATCACAAGTAAACACTAGGAAGAAATGATTAAGGTATGACATATACTCATCCTAAGAGGGTGGCTCGAAAAAAAAAAGAAAATGTCTAATAGGTATGAATCATCAAAATATGAAGGAGGAGGAGAGGAAAAGGCCTCACACATAGGATTTGGAATGGAGGTATATGTAATGAGAGTATGAATCTAGGAACAAGATTGCCTGATGTCTCATGAGAAGGGATGAGTGTTAAAATTATTTGAAAGGTAACCAATAAAAGTAGGAGAGAATTCCTCATCGTACTCTCTTCATCATAACTAGAAGAACAATCCTCATCATCAAGGAAAGGAACATGAAAATTTGTGTTAGCGAACTATCATCACATGAAGATGAAGAGGAGACAATGGTATTAATAGAATAAGCAATAAGGAAAGTCTCTGAAGGGTCTCTAAATAGGAACCAAAGAATTCTCCAAACAGTGTGAGGACACTTTGTATGCACCCCATGATGGTGGAGAGGCCTGTAAATGTACATTAACAAATGACCATGGCCATGCTATAAGAGTCAAGCCAATATTCAATATGATCAAGATCACTAGGTGTAGGTACTAGTCTATACAAGAATAGATAAAGGTCATCGTGAGTGAGAAAACATTCCATGCTTGAACACCACAATGAAAAATTATCCCTACCAAGAAGAAGACGTGGAATCTGTAATGTAGAAACAATCCTATGAAGTGTAAGTTTTGGAAAAGTAATCTCCATGTGCATATGTGAAAAAGATAAATAAGTATAAAAGAGTCACAAACGAAAAATACATGCTCAAATCAACATCGGTCTTAGCCGATAATACATCTAGAATACAAAAAGGGTGAAAGAACACACAAAAGGTTACAAGATGTTGGAATCATTCAAGAATGCGTCTCTCTACAATACAACACCTAAGAATAATGATAACCCCATATTTAAAACACTTTATAAATAGTGTGTCGACTACAATAAGGTGTGTTCATGTGACATGAGACAATTGACCACTCACCTTGTATTAGGAGATGAAACATGCAAGACTTTAGGTCACGGTAAAGTATCAATTATAATAAACAAATGACACATAAACAAACAAAAAGGGCTTAATAAAGGAACAATGGGAAAAAATAGAGTTTGGTGTGAGAAAAAGCATCTCACATCACATAAGAGGGGATCTCTTTCCATAGGGGTGTGATGAATGTGCTCACTAGCCAGCAATTAAATAAGTGCACTACAATGATTACGAGCCAAAAATGGTCTATTAAATACCAATAACCCTATAATGAGGCCAAAAAAGATACTGTTATCCTAAACTCACCCCCCCGGGATTAATTTGGATAACTCATTTTAAATGGACTTAGCCATTTTTTAAGGGGCATAATACATTTAAACGATCGTCAAATTCCACTACTCCAGACCACTGGCCATTGGCATTCAAAAACCGATGGGAGACTTAGCTATCCATTGGCAAGTTATGTTTAAAAGGTTGCATGATGTTCATTTAGCTGTCAAATTTAACACCAAGTATTATGAAAAGGGCCATGTCCTGGGATTTTTGTTCTCCTCAAAGGTTTTAGATTCGGCAGAGACGTAAGCCCCATGGAATAATCTACATTCCATAATATTTTAGGTCTGCGAAGGGCTAGGAAAAGTCAAAGGTCAATGTGACACATGGCTGCGTTCCAATAGTCTTAAAAGTAGATGCATTTTACGAACCTCAAGTCCGCGGAATAAATCAAGTTCAATAGGGCGTCGGGTTTAGGAAAGGTCATAATATCAATAGGGACACATGAAAAAATTTCAATAGAGCCAAAAGGTTTTAAGTTTACCTAAGGTAGAAGATATGACACAAAGAAACAACTAATCAAAGGTAAACACGAAGGCAAGAAAGAATGACACATGCCATACTCGGATATTTCGAATGGCTCATGTTTTGCATGGGTCAAAAGGGAGATAAAGAAAAATTGACATTGCGAGCATGGAATGTTCTCATTGGATCATGTTTCATAGTTTTTAGTCGGGATAAAGAATAATATGACACTACAAAGGTACGTGGAATGTTCTCATTGGCTTATACTTTGCACTCGATAAGGGGCTATAAAAGAAAGTTTATTATGAAGGTGCATGGGGATTTTTATTGGTTCATGCTTCATAGTGTATACTAGAGGTTTCATAAGGCCCAACCCCACAAAAAAATGAAAGGTCAACGCATGGAAAATTCAAAGCAATGCACACGTAGACCAAGGAAATCCCCAAGATAAAAAATGCTACCACATATCACTTTCATGTGCTTCCCGACATACAAAAAATTTAAATGGCCATATCGTTTGATCCATCATAAATTTGGTTCAAAGTTACACAATAAAGATTAAAGATTAAAACACTAAACAATATTATTCACACTGCTTGTAATATTCTTCATTTCTATTGAATTTATTTAGGACACCATACAATTATATAGTATAAGAGGCTCCTATAAACTAGGAGGTAGGCTCAACTATATAATTATCATATCCTATATATGTAATATTGTTATAACCATAACAATATTACTAATTTTTTTACAAACAACCAAAATAAAAATATAATAACTCATGTAATAAATCATGTGAGTGCTAATGATTCCTAACATTCCCCCTTAGTGTGAACATGGGGAAAACCTACCTTGTACTGCAACGTGCCACTTTGAAGCTTTCTCATGATCTAGATGGTTTTTTTAGGATAGCCAATAACCTCCATGATGGTTTATTTTTAAGTGGAAAGCCAACAACCACAAAAGATGGTTTTTTTATTCAAGATAACCAACAAACCTTCAAGATGGTTTTCAAAATGGATAACCAACAACCATAATATCATGATGTTGTAGTATTATCATCAACTCTCATCACATTCTTCCATTAGGGGATTACTTAGGAATTATGCTTACACATTATAAATAGAAAAATAGAAAACTGGAAATGGAACATTGGTGGCATATCCCCCTCACAATGTGAAATTTACACTTATTTAGAAAAATAAATAGAACAACTAAAATCTGTAGCACACTGAAAACAAACACACTTTGAAAAATGTGTCACCAAACCTTCATGTAACCCCATCATTGGTGACTAACGATATGTCACTGATTGACCTCCATCCTTTGATGCCTCTGTCCTCTAGTCTCATGCTACTAGCTTGAAGAAATGTGAACATGAAGCTCAATTTTACATATTGGATGTCGCGTTCCAGCAATAATGCGTCTCGAGGTAATTTTTTATTTTGACACTATTTTGACTCTTACTCATGATGACTATTAAAATATTCTAAAATCATCTATATGAATTTGAATATGATATATCTGGAAAAAGACAAAAATAATAACATAACAATGAAAAAACTTTGATGTCTTGACTAATACTATCTAATAAATTATTATTATTTTTACTATGCTATAATTTTAAAATGACATGACTCTTATATTAAGCTTGAAAACTAAGAGATATATAGAAAAATTGTGAATAATTTCTTGACTTATTGACACAACAATTAATAATCCTAAATTCAAATGCATTAAACATATATTAATGACACGACCAACAAAATCTTAAATGACTTAAAAGAACTTCTTAAATGAAGACTACTTAAAATTCATAAAAAAATTATGACCGAATGACTCAAGAATAAGACACATAATAAAATGACACAACTGCCTATCAAATTCCATGATGTATGAGGAAAAACCTTGAAACAAGACACACAAATTCAAAATTCAAGTAGGTATACAAAGATCACATTACCTCCACAAGACCGATGGAATTGTATGCCACATTAAGAATGCTAAAAATAATTTGACTACTAGGTTCATACTAATGAATTTTTCATCTTCACCCGGAGATCACAGAGTCGATTAATTTAAAAATGATGAGGCTTGATTTCTTGACCACATGTTTGGTTATGCGGACTGTAGCTGAAACTCACTACAAAAGATATTGAGTGGGTGTTGGTTAGAGATATGCGTAGTAAATCAACCACTAATATTTTACCAACACTTGAGGCTCGAAGTGAAAAATGTGTGCAATTTAATAGGCATATGAATGCATGGTGATGATATGGTAAAGGATGATGATCAATTTGGGGTGGAGATAAGAAAGAAAACACACCATACTCAAAAGAGTTAATCCCGATGCATATCAAACTATGTAGAATATAGAGAAATTTGTATACCCAAATTTGAGGTGCAATCGATGCAAAATTTGTTTAGAGATGCCACATGTACCATTGACTAACACACTTGAAATAATGGAATGCATTAGTAGATCATTCAGTTACTAGATTTAGGTGCCAAATTTTTTATCCTTTGACCTAAGGAAAGTGTCAAGCCAAATGTGAAACAAGGCAGGTCCTCTAAAATGAAGAATGATAATTGAAACTCAATACAATCTCCAAGATGCACAAGCCATAAAAGAAGATACACCAATGATATTAGACATCAAATTGTTAAGAGTAATGCATATGTAGACATGCACACACTACTTATAATTAACAATCGATGACATATGGCCAAATTGAGGGAAAGTATCTATTGGCCATTTGAATACTGATATAATAAATATGAGTGCAACTATTCACAAAAATGTTCTCACACCAAAATAATAATTTCATACACAAGGGAAACCATGGATAGTAATAGATTTTCCCCGTGGAATATCTTAGGACTCCATTAACTACTCTGATACCAAATCATAAATTTGGTTCAGGTTGCACAATAAAGATCAGAGATTAAAACACTCAATAATATTTTCACACTATAATATTATTCATTTCTATTGAATTCATATGGGACACCATACAATTATATAACATATAAGGCTCTTATAAACTAGAAGGTAGGAAAAAACATATAACTCTCATATCCTATCTATGTAATATTTTTATAACCATAACAATATTACTAACAACCAAACTAACAATATAATAGCTCACATAATAAATCATGTGATTGCTAATAATTTCTAGAAATCAAGATCTCCAAATATTACAAGATTTATATTATTGGAAAACCCTCCTCTAGCCCTTCGATTTGGTACCAAGAAAATTAGAAATTTATGATTTTTGTTGGGTCAAAATGGAAAAACAACATTAGAGGGAGAGAAGACAATCCTAAGCATAAAAACAATCTAATTAGATGGCTCAACTACCAAAATTGATGAATTACAGATCTTTTATCTTCTCTTGCAAGAATAAATACATTAGGGAATGATATTATAGGGTACCCATGTGATTTTTAGGATAATTCAATGTAGATTGTTTGTGGTTGAAAGTTGAAAAATGTTGGAGGTGACAAGGACTAAGAGGGGGGTGAATCAGTCCCCAACAAAACTATCTCACTTATACTTCAAACCCTAAACACACAATCTCATGAAGCACACACATCAAAGCATTTGTTATCCAAAATGAAATAACTCAATGCAAGGATCATGAGATAAACTCAAAAACATTTATATTGATGCTCAAATCAGATCATCACACTTCTATTGATATTCAAATCAAATTACAATGAATAATGTCTTCAACAATGATAAACAAGATACAATCATGAGCTCTCAAGACAATCACCCTTGTCTCATGAATACATATGAAGATATAATAATTTTAAAATGATTACAACTTAATATTAGATCTGAATATTCTTGAGAAACCTGAAAATTACATCAATAAGATAGAAAGATAGAATTCAAACACAAATATCCAAACCGCCCTCTTTCTTCAACTTGCTCTCAAAGAAACTTCTCCATCTTTGCTTGCTCAAATCCTCCACATGAAGACTCAAAAAGATAAAATAATAGAATTAAATTATATGATTTTTGGGATAGTCCCAAGTGGTTTTTATTTTTAGAAAAAATTTCTTCAAAATAAGATAAAAGGGGTTCCAAAAGATTAACACCATTGTACCCAAAACATCATCTTTATAGCCTCTCCATGATTCAAATTCAAAAGAGGTTAGTTTCCCTCCACTTGCATGACCACACTAGATTAAAAAAATCCCATAAGAATCACTAGAACATTCATAAATTACCCATATAGGTTGTCTTAGAAAAAACACTTCATCCATGCACCAAAAATTCCAAAAACCCTTGCATTGGAATGAAAAAATCCCCTCACTCAAAAACCATCCTTAGTATGACCCAAAAACCACCATGAATGATAAAAATAAAATTTAACATCCATACATGGCATTAATTTATCTCAACCAATAAAATTATTTCGTTTAATGGGCCCAATACTCTTTGTTCATCTCAAAATCTGTTGTTTCCTACACCCTTCGGATGTTGAAAACTTCAATATGCCACCAAATGAATTAAAATAAACCAAAAATTTCCACGTTACCAATTTATGGAAATTAAAGAGGATTCATAACACTTCTAAGAAAGTTATAAGCCTTGAAATAATCACCTACTCAAACCACAACCACTTTTATCTTCACTAAATTAGCCTGCCCAAAAAACTATTTTCAAGGATTGGTTCATAAAAACATTTTTAGTAACATTCAAGACCTTAAAATGGATTAATTTTATGAAAAATTAATCCATATTCATATTACAAGTGATATAAAGAATCACATAATCCATATCATGTTTCAAATAACTCAAAACTTTCAAAAAGCACATCCTGTCTTGCACTCGCAAAACCTTCCACTCCAAATAATTAATTGGAAACTGTATAAAAATCATCATGAGAGGGAAATATATCTGAATTATATTTTCAAAACATTTTTAATAATCTCAAAATTCCATTTATAACTCTAGATATGTTTACTTTATTGAACACTGCTTTTCAATGCCTCAAAACTGCCATTTGACTAATCAACCTGAATGGAGCTCAAATGACCATGTAACTACATGAAAATGTCCTGAAACCTCTTTGGAAATTAATATAAAATCACATAAATTCCATAACATCAATTTAACATGTAACTCTTTTAGACAACCTTTTCCCAAAACTCTCTTATTCGAGAATCTAACCACTTTTGAGTAGGACCCACTCATCACTAAGACATATACCATACCTTTATAGAAATTTAAAGGTGAATTATACATGTTAAAATCATTAATTTTTCACTAGAAATAAAAATATACTTACTATACCTTTTCTTATGTAAACTACTCATAGCTAGGGTTTAACTAGGGTTTTAAACCACTTTGTCTTCCTAACCTTTGTTCATAAAAACATGATGATGAACTAACTTAATTATTTTTGTGATTTTTTTTAGAATTACTATAGAACCATCCCTGAAATACACAAGGTCCCATGAAAATCCCACAATTCATGGTGAGCATTAGAAGTTCAAACTTGACCCGAAATTACCTTGTTCTTGACCTGATTTTACCAAAAACCTCATAACATAGAAAATACTCATCATGGAAACCTGAAATTTTTCCAAAAACACAATGAAACACCCTAATAACATCTAAACTCATAAAAAAGTCATCACCATTTCTCAAAATTTCCAGCCATTGAGACTTACCTAGCTACTCCTTAGGGTTTTACATTGTGGAAGCTAGGGTCAACTAGAATAACACTAAAACTCATGAAATCACTCAAAATGACCCAAACATAACTAACACACCATGATATACTTGAATATATGAATCCATGAGCTCATATAGCTCCAAAACTCAATCTTACACATCCTAGCATCCATGCCTACTCCAAATAAGCACCGGTAACATAGTCAAACACTTGTATCCACTCCATGCCACTAATGTGAGTGCCCAAACACTCTCCAAAAATACTATCCATAATTCCAACATGATTCTAAATCATCCAAGAAGATCATACCATCATATAACATCACCTAGGTACATGAATAGGCTTGCAAGAGAAAGTAATCCTAATTGAATATATTATATCTTCATGAACTCACCTAAAACAAAATATCAACACCATCCAAAACATCATATGACCATAATACATCATCCAATTTTTCATTAATGTGGTTTTTCATCAATGAAAACACCTATAGGACCACATGCCAACAATTTTCCCCCTTTTTCATTGATGAAAAACTACCTAATTTTTTTCCCCTTTTTACATTAATGAAAAATGCATAACTATAACAACATGTTCTTCACCTTCTTCATCTTCATAACACATTATTTTTGTTGGAAACATCAACCAAAGGTCTCCACCTAACACAAAACCTTGATTTTTCCCTCAAAATCCAATTTTTCCTTCATTTCAAGCATCCAATCACCATGACCCCCTGGGATAAGAATTTACATCAATAAGGCATGGATACTTCATAAAATTACCTTATTTGGAGTTAAGACACCAAATTTCACCTCATAGACATGCAAGAATGAGCATTTTTCACCTCAAACCCTATTTTAGCCTTCACGTGACCACCGTAGTAGACTATAACTTGAGCTATACATACTAAGAACATGCCAACAATGTCATGAAAGAGCATATCAAAACATCATACCTTCATTCTTGACCAAATTCCATCTTGTCTAGGCATAAGACTAGCTTTACCATGCATTTTCTTGCTCTTCATACCATACTCAAGACTAAGAGCCCTAAACAATATTCTTAGTGCATTTAGTACCAGATTTGATATGTTATAACATGTTATTAATACCTTGTCTTGTCAAAAAAACACTCCCCTTGCACTTAAGACAACTATCTCAAGCAATAAATATGAATTTCAAGTATCTTACCTTGAATTCATGGCTAGAAAACACCTTAGATGCTTTTGTAAGGTCCTAAACAACTTTATTGGTCTTATAAAGTCATAATTGACTAAGAATATGCATACAAGGAACAAGATTTCCAATTCATTTTGTATACTCCTAATACTTACCACTATTTCCTTAAGAACATCATTTTAATCATCTAGAAGCATACCTCCAAGCTCCCCTATCAGAAAGATCTCACACAAATTGTAGAAATAATTTTCTTATCATTGTAGCAATGCAGGACTCAGTCTACCCATACCATCAAGTCAAGCATAACTAAACCAATAAAATGACTCTTCTTAGCTTATAAAATCATTTAAACAATTCCATGAAGAAAATATATATACTCATTTTGACTTAATATTACCAAACACACCAATCTACCTGTAGATGTATTCTTATAAACCACTAAATCATTGTAGCAGTATAGTTTAGGGTCTTGACCCTACATTTTTACCCAAACATGACTATCTTAAGTCAAGAAGTTTACTTATCCACATATTCACTATCATATTGTCCTTATGAAGCTAAGAAGAAATCAAAACTCTTTAATAAGAATTTTATCATACCTCATTAGGTACCTATAGTCCCGATGTATAATAACACTTTGCCTCTCACTAAGATTTTACTTGTAGCTTTAGCTAGTATTACTCATGGAGTAAAAAAATCACCATAACACCCCTATCCATGACTTGAAGACATCACACCACCTTAATTCAGATATGTACCATCTTCATAGGATATCAAAACACTTCATAAGTGCAAAAAGTCAATACACATACCTAGGGGCCCATTTTCAGTTCTAAGACCACTGTGACCACCATTTGACCTTTTCATCAAATCTATCACAAGAACAATTCATGGAGCACCATGTCAACCCAGAGTTGACTCACACTTTCGTAATCTTGTTAGACCTTAAGAGGTAATGTCAACAATGAAACTCTTCACATATACTCCATTGTACCTCTTAGAACACCTATAGGAAAGTAGGGTGACTTTTGAAGCAAAATGTATCATACATAGTCTTGTAATAGTTAACCAAACACTCACTTGCAATAAATATATCTTGGATAATATAGATTTATCTATGCACTAATTTACATATCATTAATGACCTTGATATACACTACTTACAACTTAGAAACGCTATACTCAAATGAGTACAATACATGTAGCTTGTCATGCTACAATTTAGCCCATTGAGCTCTAAATAACATTGTATTTGGTAGTTTTGAACTTCCATTACCATGCCATGCTTATGGAACACCTTAAGAGAAACTAGATGGATTTAAGGACTTCTCTAAATTCACATACCTATACACAATTTGTATGCACTACCATTCAAAAACATTGTGATCTTGTAGGTGGACATTTGTACTGTAGAGGCTAAAAAACATCACTTTTATTTTTCACATTATGTATTTTGGGAGACATATGAAGATCCATTTTTTCTTCCTCATAACACAACCTTAAATCAATTTGACTCATGCAAAACCATTTGAGAGATTCAGAGTACCCAGAGATTACTTCTAGGCATGTAGTAGGGTAAGGCAACTGTTCTAATGCTTTAAGCGTACATGAATTTACAAATCATCACATAATTTATTCTTGCAAACTTTCACTTACTCAGGGATCTCACACCATTCCATAACCATAGTAATCTTATAGAGGTCATTAAAATCTCACAATTCCTTCTTTATGCTACAAAATTTCATACATAGTTTGCCAATCCTTAAAATACTAAGAAACACCTCTTGCTTTTGATGTACATACCTTCACGAGAAGAACCATGCTAGATTCAAACACCCATTTGGCCATATTCTCACTTCCTCAAGCCTATAAGTCTCATCCCATCAGTACCACTCATAGTTTCCAAATTACACCTTCACAATAAGGACTTCTTGATACACATTATCAACTTTGAGCTTCAAAAAAATTTTCCCATGAATTTAGACATACTTATGACTTCAAAATATTATATCCTTTAGACCATCTTATCTAGATGATGTGTTCAAATTTTTTTTTATTTCATCATATGGACCTTCAAACCCTACTTTCCTTCTATACCACTTAGAAATATTGTGAAACATAGTCAAGGTCGAGAGCTTAAAATGATGTTCAAATTTTGTTCTTATGAGCTCAAACTTTTCTAATAACATTGTAACATTTTTTCTAACACTCTGAATAAATGGGGTTATTATTAAGAGGCATGAATATGATTTTCTTACTTATAACCACCCTTGTTTATATGGAAAACTTAAAATAATACATTCACATTCCCTGTTCTCCACTATACTTTGATCTAGTTAACAAGCTGGATAACTTAAAGAATATTCAATTAACCTCTAAGAAGAATTTTTAAAATTTTATATGCATGGAACATGACTTAGACACACTCTACAATATATGTTTTCATGAGTACACAAGCTTTAGAATCATAATCACATAGTACTCATGCCTTTACTGAACCTTGTAGACTTGCAACCATAACTCCCCCTGGGAGAAGGCATCTTCATAAATAATTATCATACATGGAGCATATTTAAAAAATTCCTTTATCCTTAAAGTAGTTTCCATATCTGAATAAAAACATACCTCATACTTGAGGGCCTTAAATAACATTTAAACTTGAATGTACCATCTTCATATTGCTTTGGTCCTTTGAACTTGACTAACTCAACCTTTTAACATAGGTTACAACTTTACTGAGCTTTGAAGGCCTTTATAGTTATGAAAAAAACTATAGAATACCATTTCTATGTTTGTAGAATACCACTTCCTGACACCATATCCTCAAAGATATAATAATACTTGTAAAAAGTGTGAGAGCCCAATACCATCTTTTGGAAAAAAAAATAGAGATCACAGAATCCTTGAATAAAATATTCTTGTCGGACCACCACAATGACATGTACTTTCATGATTGTGATTACACTTGTCTTAGTCACAAATTACTTCTTAGGTATTTGTAACTATGAGAATCAATATGATGAACTTAACATATGACATGATTGAATTAAGATTTTCATAGTGAGATTTAACACTTACAAACTTTCTAAGACATCTTAGAGATACAATTTTACTATGATAATTCAAACTTAGACTCTAAGAACTCAAACACATAATAAGGACCATAAGACATATATTTTGACAACAAGAATCCACTTCACAAGGATGATGTGACAATTTGGACCTCCTATGGGACTTCCTCATGATCCACACTCATATTAAAACATCACAAAAATACTATTTAATCTTTGACAAAGAAAACTTAGTACTCAAGAGATCATACAACTATACATCACTGAATCATAAGATTTGAAGAATAAAATACATGACACTTAACATACACACCATGAAAAACTAATAAGAACATGCTAAATGGTTTGAAGAGGCATACCTCAAAACCATGGAGAATACTCATACTCACTTAGAAAAATCTACCTAACTTTAATACTTCATTTGCATCTATACACCTCTAAGGATCCTAGTAGAGGAATATGTGATCATGGAGGAGATAAAAGATAGACCTAAGAATGTCTCACACCCTCTTCTTTCTCCTTGATTGATCCATTATTTTTTGATTCTACATTTTCACAGTGGAATATTCCTTTTGATTAGTCACACTCTTGGAATCCTCTTGAGTACTTTGACTAGCCTCATCCTTCTTTTTGTACACTTGAGCTTGTGGCTTGGATCTTTGAGTATATTTATTCAACTTCCCTACATCACAAAACCTTGCAATGGCTACCTTATAGTGCATAAAGCATTCCACTTGTCTTCTATTGCACTCAAAGTCACTATGTTGATAACCATTGCAAGAAAAACAATATCCATTGAAATTTTTCACATATATTATTGTGTTTGATGGCCCATTTTGGAAATAATTTGCAAGATGTCCTTTCTCATGACATAGATAACATTCAGATCCATATATTTGATCTACATTTTCCTCTTCCTTCTATCCTTCAAAATGATGTTCCTAAGACTTTCCTTTGCAATCATCCTTATTTTAAACATTAGGACTACACATGCTAGCTCTATGTCCATAAGCACCACATTTATAACAATTACCATGAAAAACACCATACCTATATGCATTTGGCTTCCTGATAGATGATCTTCCATGAGATGGAAGCCTTGAACTCTCTCCCTTGCTTGGATTCTTTCTTTCATTAGATCCTTGAATTGATTCTTCTTCATTATTCTCTGATTTGGATGAACCCTCATTGAAGCCTAGGTCTGTTCTATCACCATAAACCTTTTGTTTTCCCAACATCTTAATCAGATTTTCTGAACTCTCTTAAAAAGATAATACCTTGATTGTCATGGTGGATAGCTCTTTCTTCAGTTCCTCTTTATAAAAATCAATTTTGAGACATTATTCCCTCCTTATATTCAACTAAGTTTGAGCCTCCTCAAATTGAGTCATAAAAATCTTGAGTGCTTCCTCTAAAATTATAACCAATTTCTCTAGCTGAATCTCACATCCTCTAATAAGACAATAGGGATCCCCATAATTATCACCAAAGATATCCCTCTATCTTGTTAGGCTACTTTTAAGGGCTTACTCTGATACCAATTTTGGAGGTGATAAGAATTGAGAGCGGGGGTGAATTAGTCTTCAATAAAACTCTCTCACTTATACTTTAAACCCTAAACACACAATCTCATGAAACACACACATTAAAGCATATATTCTCCACAATGAAATAAATCAATACTAGGATCACAAGATAAACTAAAAAAACTTATATTGATGCTAAAATAAGATCAACACACTTATATTTGTATTCAAATCATATTACAATGAATAATGTCTTTAATAATGATCAACAAGATACAATCATGAGCTCTCAAGACAATCAACCATGTCTCATGAATACATATGAAGATATAATACTTTCAAAATGATTAAAAATCAATATCATATATGAATATTCTTGAGAAACCTATAAATTACATAAATATTATATGAAGATAGCATTCAAACAAAAATCTCCAAATCTACCCTCTTTCTTCAACTCACTCCAAAGAAACTTCTCCATCCTTGCTTGCTCAAATCTTGCACATGAAGAATCAACTAGATACAATCATAGAATGAAATTCTAGTGGTTTTGGGCTAGGCAAAAGGGGTTTTTGATTTTCAGAAAATGGCTCTTCAAAAGAAGATAAAAGGTGTCCCAAAATATTAACACCATTGTACCCAAAACATCATCTTTATAGCCTCTCCCTGATTCAAATTCAAAAGAGTTTGTTTTCCCTGGACTTGCACAAAAAAACCAGTTTAAAGGAATCCCATAATAATCATTATAATATTCATAAACTACCCATATAGGTTGGCCTAGAAAAACACTTCATCCATGCACTAAAAACCCCAAAACCCTTGCATTGGAATGGAAACAATCCTCTCATTCAAAAACATTCTTAGTCATGACCTAAAAACCACCATGCATGATTAAAATAAAATTTAACATCCATAAATAATCATAATTTATCTCAACCAATCAAATTATTTTGTGTAATGGGTCTAGTATTGTTTATTCATCTCAAAACCGTTGTTTCCTACACTCTTCAGGACACTAGAAACTTCATTATGCCACCAAATGACTTAAAAAAAACCAAAACATGCCATGTAACTACTTTATGGAAATTCCATAACCTTTATAACACTTATAAGAAAGTTATAAGCCTTGAAAAAATCACCTTCTCAAACCACAACCACTTTTGTCTTCATCAAATTAACCTACCCAAAAATCTGTTTTCAAAGATTGGATAATAAAATCATTTTTAGGAACAATAAAGACCTATAAATGGATTGATTTTATGCCAAATTAATTCCTATTAATATTCCAGGTGATATAAAGCATCACCTAATCCATATCATGCTTATAATAACTCAAAACTTTCAGCAAGACACATCTTGTTTTGCACAAGTAAAAATCTTCATGTCCAAATAATTAATTAGAAACTATATAAAAAACATCATCATGAGAAAAAAATCATATCAATGGAAATATATCTGAGTTATATTTCCAACACATTTTTAATCATCTCAAAATTCCACATGTAGCTCCAAATATGCTTACTTTACTGAACACAACTTTTTTAAGGCCCGAAAATAACCCTTGGACAAGTCAACTTTGAATGGAGCTCAAATAAAAATTTACCTACATGATCATGTCCTAAAAAATCTTTAGAAATCAAGATAAATTCACATACATTAGATAAAATTAATTTAGCATGCAACTCTTTTGGACAACCTTGTCCCAAAACACTCTTCTTCATAAAATGACCTATTTGAGTGGGGCCCACTCATTACCAAGACCTATACCATACCTTTATGGAAATATAAATGTGTCTTGTATATTTTATAATAATTAATTTTTCACTATCAATTAAAATAAAATCACTACATCTCTTCTTCTGCAAGCTACTCATAGTTATGGTTTAGCTAGGGTTTTAAACCACTTTGTCTTCTTAACCTCGTTTCATAAAAACATGAAGATGAATTGACCTAATTATTTTTATGAAACCTTATAGAATCATTGTATAAATATACTTGAAATCCAAAAGGTCCCATGCAAATCCCACAATTCATGGTGAGCATCAGAAGTTCAAACTCGAGTTGGAAATTGCCTTGTTTTTTACCCTATTTTACCAAAACCATCATAACATGAAAAATACTCACCATGTCAACATGAAATTTGACCCACATCACATAGAATCACCCTAATAACATCTCAAATTATCATAAAGTCATAAACATCTCTCAAAATTTCCATATACTTGAGACTTACCTAGCTACTCCTTAGGGTTTTACACTATAGAAGCTAGGGTCAACTGGAATAACACTACAAATCATCATGAAATCACTAAAAATGACCCAAAAATACCTAGTACACCATGATATACCTGAATACATTCATCAATGAGCTCATATAGCTCCAAAACTCAATCTCACACCTCCTAACATCCACGCCTACTCCAAATAAGCACATGTAAATAGCCAATCACATGTATTTTCTCCATGCCACTGATGTGAGTGCCAAATAACTCTCCAAATATAATATAAATCATACCTAAATTCTTATAAAGCATACAATAATCTCATACCATCATGTAGCATCACCTAGGCACCTGAATAGGATTACATGAGCAAGCAATCCTAGCTAAATCTCACTATAACTTCATAAACTCACCTAAACCAGCATATCAACACCATCCAAAACATAATATGACCCTAATCCATCTTCTAATTTTTCATTAATTTGGTTTTACATCAATTCCAACACCTTTAGGACCACATGCCAACAAAAAATCCCTTCCCTTTATTCTATCTCCTCTTCTCTTTCTTCCATTCTGCTATATATTGTAAACATATTTCATTTTTTGAAGGGATGATATTATAAAATATAAAGGAACTATGTCAAAATGGTTCATGACCAGTTTAGAGTTGTTGATCCATCATTTAGGGCTTGAAAATGTGTTCTTGTGCCTTCCTTTGCAACTATAATGGTTTGTGTATACTTTTATTGCAATAAAGCTTGTTTTATGGCACATCTATCTAGCCTAGCTCATTTTATATGTAACCATGCCTCTCTTTTACATTAATTATTGTGTTGTGCATGTATTTATCCTTTGCAAGATAATTTTTTCATGTTTCATGTGAGAATAGATGTGAAATGTCATCTAGGTCTGTGTTATTTATGTCATGCCTCTCCCTTCTCTATTTCCTTCTCTTTTCTCCCTCACTAGAGTGTTCTCACCATTTTTATAGTGCTATCACCACCTTTTAGTTTAGGATTTCCCTTTCATGCATCTTTCTAATCCTTCTCTCTCTCCCTATTCCCTTGGAATTGTTATTTTAGGATTAGTTAGTTACATTTCCTTCTTTATGAGTAGTTTTAGCCTTAGATTTAGGTAGATGAACCAACCTTCTCTTGAGGTCTATCTCAATTTAAAAGTCCCACAAATTGGAGACAATACCATGCTAGCAAAAATTTGGGATCTATAATAAGAAAATATGAGGGTGCTATTTTGTTGTGATAATAATTTTGGAACGCCTAGTGGGACAAGCATTGAAAGCTTTATATTTCGCAGGTGTTCCATTACAACATCTTGGCCTATATCTCCATTTCACCAAGTTTGATGTTTTATTGGTGATATTCAGCCTTTGTATGAATTTGCAAGCAAATATCATGACTCCACTAGTCTAAACAACCCATTTTATCATTTACAGATCTTTCCTTTCATTCTTCCATCTATTTATTTTCTTTCAATTTCATTTTCCTCTTATTCATGAAGTTGTGCAATCATGAATTGATTCCCTCATTAGAATCCTCATTTATAAGAACAATATTGTTGCTCTCCATGTCTATGTTTCCAAAATCCTCCTTCAAATTAGTTTTATGAGCCCTATCATGATGAATATGCATATAACCCAACCCTCAATGATACATATGGTTATACTTCTAACCATAATGTTTTTAAAGAACAAGGTTATGCAGGTGATGGTGCCAATTTCATGGTAGATGATAATTTATAGAGGAAGATTTTAAAAATGGAGACAAACATGGTGCGAGATCATGGCTACATGCGAATTGAAGGCATGTAAAACTAGTTTCGTGGTCCTTTGTCCATGGGTTGGCCCTATGCCAAACTGGTTCGGCCCTCATCAGAAGTTGGATTTTATGGTTGAGATGATTACCAAAATAAAAAATTAGGCTGAGTTAATGGAGGCTCATAAATCTAGTGTTAGGAAATGATGTCAATGGGGACATTCTACACAACCATCTTACAACCCTCCCATTTCTCCTCCCAAACCTACACCATCTCAAGCTACTTTCAAAGTTCCTAGCTTTACCTGCTCCTCCTAAGGATTCCACTTTTGCATCTCCTTCCCTTCCCCCACATTCAATTTTCTAACCTTATTCTTCTAAGTCCCCATCTCCTCTAAAATCCAGCCTTTCATATCCTTCACTTCTTGAACCTCTGCTATCCGAACATCTCCTTCAATTTCTAAAATTAGTTGAAGTGCATTACATTGCAAACAAGCATGACATATTTGTTGACAAATGGACTGATTCTGATAGTGTAGTTGATGATTTTCCTGTTGTTTTCATGGATAAATCATCTAAGGGAGACATCCCTAAGGAGAAAAAAGGAGGAAATCAAATAAGAAGGTTATTTTTATCTTGAAGAAGAGAAGAGAATCTTGAAGGTGAGCAAGAGTATTTGATTGATTACAGTGATCCACCAAGAAAATATTCATATGTTGTAATTGATCAGAGGGAAATTCATGCAAAGGAGGAGGAGAGGTTTGATTTATCAAACTTCTTGTTTTTAGGAGAAGGTGGGTCTTCAAGAGACAAAGTTATTTGTAGAAGCACCACAAAGATCAAACTAACTCCGTAAACACTCTCCTTCATGAAGAAAGTATGCATGATAATCCCATCTATGGGAATGAGCTTCAAAATAATTGGAAAACTAAAAGGATCAGCTCATTGGTTCCAAAGGCTACTTGTCTAATAAGATACTTGGTTATCTTGGAGCCAAATTTAGAGTTGCAACCTATCATGATCACTTCTGAGCATGAGGAAGAAATTCAATGTGCTAAGCATTAACTTTAACACCCCGAAAAACGCATAAAAACTAAATGAGGTATTATATTTATTTTTCATCGATACCTTGAACAAAAATATGGAAAACCAGTTTCAAAACAAATTTTCACTATTATTAAAGACCATGTCCATTTCCAAATCAAACACATGGTCTAAAATTGTAAGAAAGGAAAGCTATTTTCTCCTTACCTATTTTAGGATTTATTTATCTTCTCATTTATTTGGTTAGAGTAGGGTAGTATAGGTTTGTTTTCAATAAAATAAGTGCTTGTGCACACTCTGTATGTTTCCACTTGGAACATGTATGATTTCAAGTTTATATATAGTTTTTTCAGATTTTTTTATCATTGTTGCACAATTCATTTTGAAGGCGAGTAGTATTCATGGTGGAATCAAACAATTGGAGAAATTCCCAAGATTCATTTAGAGCTCTATAGATAAAATTCAAAGTGATTACACTTTATTACTAAGTCCACGTGAAATTGGGTTAAGATTTTCAAAGTTTAGATTAGTTTTTTTTAAGGCTTGAATCCATGCCCAATGGATTGTAAAAGGATATTAATAAAATTTAGCAAGCAAATTTCCCCATGTGTCACCAAACTATTATCCCAAATTAACCCCACAGGATTAATTTAGATAAATCATTTTAAATGGACAACCATTTTAAGGGGAAAAATACATTTAAATGATCATTAAATTCCACCACTCCAAACACTCGGCTATTGGCATTCAATACCCCATTGGAGACTTAGCTATCCATTGGTAGGTTATGTTTATAAGGCCACATGACGTTCATTTAGCCATCAAATTCAACGCCAAGTATTAGACAACGAGCCACATGGCGGATTCTGGATCTCCTTATAGGTTTTGGCTTTAGTTGACACAAGACCCACATAATAAGATGCATTTCATAATATTTTGGGTCTACGGTGGGGTAGGAAAAGTCAAAGGTCAATGTGACATGTGGCGATGTTTTGGATGTCTTCAAAGCAGATGCATTTTACAAACCTCAAGTCCACATAAGAAATCAAGTTCAATAGGGCATTGGGTTTGGGAAAGATTAAAAGGTCAACAAGAACACATGAAAACATTTCAATGGAGCTAAAAGGTTTTAAGTCTTCGCAAGGTAGAAGTTGCGATGTGAAGGTGCAACCAATCAATGGAAAGCACAAATCATACACGGAGATTTCTCTTTGGCTCATGTTTCATATCAGTCAAAAGAGGGATAAAGAACATAATGACATTGTGAGGAGTGTGGAATATTCTCATTGGCTCACATTTTTCAATTTTAAGTTAGGATAAAGGAATAATATGAGACTACGTAGGTACATGGAATCTTCTCATTAGCTTATACTTCACACTCTGAAAAGGGTCTATAAAAGAAAGTGTATGGAGAAGGTGAGTGGAGTTTTTTTTATTGGTTCATTCTTCCAAACGTATAATGGAGATCATAAAGTCTGAACCCATGAACCAATGAAAGGTCAACATGTGGAAAATTCAAATTAATGCACACGTAGATAGAGACAATCCCTAAGCTAATCAAATGCTTCCACATGTCACTTTCTGTGCTTCCCGACATGTAAAAAATTTAAATGGCCATATATTTCAATCCAGAGATCCAAATCTTAGAAAATTTATATCATTAGAAAAATATCCTTGAGCCCTTTAATTTGGCACCAAGAAAATTATAAGCTAATGATGTTTGGCATGTCAAAATGGAAAACACGGTATCATAGGGAGATAATACAATCTTGAGCATGAAAATGGTCAAATAAGACGACTCAACTACTAAAATTGATGAAGTATGGAGCTCTTATCTTCTCCTACAAGAAAAATACATCAGGAATGATCTTGTAGGGTACCCATGTGCTTTGCAAGAGAATTCAATGCAGATTTTTAGTAGTTTAAAGTTAAAAAAGTTGCTCCCTCTCTTCTTCCTCTTATCTTTCTTCCATTCTGCTATATATTGTAAAAATATTTCATTTTTTGAAGGGAGGATGTTCTAAAATGTAAAATAACTATGTCAAAATGGTCCCCGAGCATTTATGAGTAGTCAAACCTTCATTTTGGGCTTAGAAATGTGTTCTTATGCCTGATTTTGTAACTTGTAATGGTCTCAGAATACTTTTATTACAATAAATCTTGTTTTGTGGCACATCTATCTATCCTAGATAATTTTATCTACAATATTGCCTTTATTTTACATGTGGTATTGTGACGTGCATGTATTTATCCTTTACAAGCTCGTTTTCATGTTTCATGTGAGAATAGATGTGAAATGCCGTCGGCTCTATGTCACCTACGTATGGACTCTCCCTTCTCCTTTTCCTTCTCCCTTATCCCTCACTAGAGTGTTATCACCTTTTTTATGGTGTTATCACCGCCTTTTAGTTTAGGATTTCCCTTTTATGCATCTTTCTAACCCTTCTCTCTCTCCTTGGTCCCTTGGAATTGTGATTTTAGGATTAGTCAGGCTATATTTCATTATTTAGGAATAGTTTTAGCATTAGATTTAAGTAGAGGAACCAAACTTCTCTAGAGATCTATCTCAGTTTACAAGTCCCACAACTTGGAGACAGTCCCATGTTAGCAAAAAGTAAGGATCTGTAATGAGAAAATCCTAGGGTGCTACTTTTTGTGATAACATATACTCCTCCCCTTATGAATAAATTTTTAAATTATTTTTCCCTTAACTAAGATTAATCTAATTAGAAAAACAAGATCAAAAATAGAAAAAATATTAATCTAATTATTTTTCCCTTAATTAAGATCAATCTAAAAGGAAAAACAAGATTAAAAATAAAAAAGGTGTAAAAAAAAGCACCTTGGGCTTAAAGGAAGCAATCTAAGCTCAACGAGCTAGCTGAAAAATCTAGTTGGAGGGTGGTGAGCTTATTTGTAGGCCAAGCCAAGGAAAACCGACAAATTGATTAGTGAGTTGAGATGATGGGATCATTGAGTTGTTGAAAGAGTTGACGGTGAGTTGTGCACAAGTTGGGGTGAGTGTGTGGTGGTGAGATGAATCTGAGATGATCATGACAGCCCGAGGGTATGAAAAAATGGAGTCAATTAGCTGGGATGAAGAGTCTAAGTAACCTAGTTAGGTACAACTAATGAAATACCCAAGTGAACATAGAGTTGGCACCAAGTTATATGTTGAATGTGGATCGAGATAAACAGGTGTTGAGTTTGAGAGTCCAAGCGGTGATTCAAAGTGTTACACTATCATGAGAAGAGGTCGAGAGGCATAAATAAAATGAGCCTAGGGATGATTCCTTAGTGAGCAAAAGGCTAGGAACAAGTGGAAAGAGTATATGATCTAGCAAGCTAGACCATAATGGCTTGAGTGAACAAAAAACCATGGGTGAGAATATACAAAGAAAATCTCTAATGACATCAATAATATCCACAAACAAGGTTGATGAAAAGGTTACACAAGCTTTGAATGGAAGGATATCCAAGGTTACGGGAACACCATAGACAATATCTACAAAAACCTTAGAATGACAAGCCAATAGGAATGGAGTAGATGATATGGTTAACTTGATGTGAGGAAAAGTGAGTTGGAGAACATGGTGCTACAAAATACATAGGGTATAGGAAACACCCACATAGGGTATGGTAACACAGACAAGGAAGGAACCCGAGTTGCAATGGTCGAGTGAGTTAGGGTTGGAGGTAATATTTCTAACCAAACATGAGTAGGCAACACAAAAAATGATACCAAACAAGTAGAACCAAGATAAACTAAGAAAAACCAAATCCAAGGTAAAAGCACTAAGAAAACACAACATGAGCTCAAGGGTAAAAACAACTACAAGGGGCCAAGCTAGGTCAGATAACTTGGTTCCCAACTCAGCGAGCTAGGGCCGAGTTGAGCCTTAAGATGAGACACACACCCGCTAATGAATTTTAAACTTGGAATTTTTTCCCGTAAGGAACCTACACGAAACACCTATAAAACACTTGCAAAAACACTCCAAATAAAAAACACCAAAACAACCAAGCCAAGAGTAAAAAAAAATAAAAAAAATCAATGAAAGTAAAGCATTAATAAAAATGATTAAAAATATTGCACACAAAATGAGTAAGAACACAAAACTAAGATTAGTAGGCAACAAAAATAAAGAGGCATGGATTCCAATAATGTGCTCTAATGCCATCCGAGAGAATGTGAGAATTCGGATCAAGTGGGATGATGTGCACATCAACTCGAGTTTCATTCGAAGGTCACCATGATGGAGTTCTATGTAGTAAGCAAACATTCAACCATGAAAATGTGCATGTAAGAGAAAAGGGTCTACTCATTCTCATATATAAAAAAGGGTACAAATAGGAGCGATGTGTAACTCCCAATGTAATAAAATCACACCTCCATAATTAAGAAGAGGAGTTCCATTCCAGAAATGGAAAGTAACTCTTGTATGGCATATTGATGCACATTAATGCGTATGACAAAATCTATGATGGAATATTTCATACCTCCTAAGACACCTAAGACCTATGACCTCACCTAAGTGAGATGACTCACCAATGATGTGGAAAATACTTTGTAAGATGACAAGGAAAGTACACACACCAAAAATTTGATGGGTAGATTGGGATGGTATTTATTTATTATGAGGAATCATTTATTATGAATATTTTGGATAACTATGTGAAGGGATTTGTAATATTCAGTGTGATGTCTAATATTCAATGGTAAGTAAAAACACATGACAATCGTACCAAGAAGGTTTCCATACTTGAAGGTTAGAGAGTTTAATAAGTGTTTATGTGATATTTGATGATCAAATGAGTTGTTCAAGGTTTTTAGCATAATACCCTATTGGATCCTTTTGTGATGATGTAGAGGATATAGGATTATGAGTGTCATCGGATGGTTCAGAGGTATAAGGAAAATTATGTGTATTTGAGGTGGTATGTCTAGATGTTGTTTTAGATACTATTTTAGATTATGTGATAATGATTTTAAGCTTAGAGGATGGATGTGGCCCCAAGATGGAGGGAAATGAGATTGTGTTGGTTTGGCATTGGTCTTGTGAGAGATATAGTTTGTTATTCAAGTAGGTGGTTGGTTTTAACATGAGATTTCTATGGTTTTGATTTGGTACATGGAGACATGTTCATTAAAGGAGATATTAAAAATATCAATGAAAATTTTCTTTTCTTGTGATGCCAAAGGGGTGGCATAATATATTTATGTGGAAGTTGACATAATGGATTTTGAAGGGTGAGACCTATATGGACTTAATATCTATATAGGGATATAATATATAGGGTTTTATTGTTTGGCTAAGGTATCGATTATGGAGATTAGTAATTTGTTGGGTGTGGGTGAGAGTTCATTGATGAAATTGACGATGTGATGAGATCCGATGACGTTGGTTTGAGGATGATTGCTAGTTGGGGATGATTTGGAAAAGGTTTTTAAACACATCCAAATTTTGATTAAGATGTGCATTCAATATTTCTAGTTGTAGTTCACTTCGGTAAATGAGATCTTGAAGGAATTTTTTGAATGAATGACACCTTTCAATGTTATGTTCACACAGTTGGTGATATTTATAGTATTCATTTTCTCTATACCAATAAGGCTTTAATGTGGAAATGTTGAAGGGCCATATGGGAGGAAGTTTAATTATGCAAGCATCCATAATTTTATCAAAGATGGAACTTTTTGATTCCCCTAGGGGTGTATATTTTCATTTTGGTCTTGTTTGCTAGAAAATTTGTCTTGTGGACAAATTTTTGGATTTCAGAGCCAATGCTATGGGAATCTAAGTCCCTCTACATTTGAATGGTGCAGCTCCCATTGTTTAGCATGTAAAACCGAAGTGGATTTGTAATGGTTTTCAACCAGAGATCCACATGAACACTCCACTGTCCCTATGGCAATAATAACAACTCCTTGCTATAGTAGAAATCAATCTAAGAAAGGGGAGGGAGTGAGAATGAAGGAGGGGAGTTCAATGTTGTGGGTAGAGTGTCAAATTCCCACACACATCAACTAGAAGTTTCATTACATGCATTCATTAACAGAAGAAAGACAAATTTATAATTTCTGAGCACAAGATAGAATAAAACACACTTTGGTTACAAAGCACCAATCAATCTTTCCATCCAGGGGACATAAAATTCCTTCCTTTTTTATTGATCTCAGAGTTCAAACTTGTACAATGAGTGGGAATAGAAGAAATAATACAGAGAAGGAGAATAGAAGAAGACTGACTGTCATTTTTTTCCTCCGTTCACAAAAACATGCTTCCCATTTCCAAAATCGATCACTCGCCCAAACAATGACTCTTAGAGGACAAGAAATAGCATGCAAGGGGCGGTTACAACTTCCCCAAACCGCCAAGAAGTAGTTACAAACAAATTTGATCATTTTTCCTTCTTCCAGATTCCTCTGCAACAAAGAAAACACTTCTAACGAGCCCAAGAAGAGCTTCTACATGTAAAAATGTGTTTTATATTTCAATTTTCTAGTTTGCATATGAACCATTTTCTCCTTTTCCCTAATTTCTTTGAAATTGGGCCATCCATGTGGCAGGAGAACATTGGAGTGAAGTCGGGAGGAACTTTTTATGTTTTTTTTTTTTTTTTTACATTGCAGAGACATTTTCTCAATTTTCTCCCATGGGACACCATCAAAATTTAAAATTGAAGTGTCCATCATGTAGAGAATTTTAACATCTTTCCATTAATACCAAAAAGACAAAAAATTGAGCTCTAGTTCGAAAGATATGGCTTCTTGAAGAATTACGGTTGGTGGGGTCAAATTTTAAATTTTTCCCTTTTGGAAAAATTTCCCAAAAAACTCTATGGGTCCACCACTTTAAGAGACATGGCACCTTTTGCTTCAGTTGCGGGCCTAAGACCTGTTCTTTTCCTTCGCATTTTCATATTGGGAAAATTTCTCAAAACTCCCACACCCCACCATTCTGAGACACGTGGCACCTTCTAGTTGCTTGGGGGGATGCACCTCCATTTTTTGCCTTTGAAATTCACATTGGGAAAAAATCCCAATTTACCTCTGTGCCCGTCACTCTGCCATGTGCTTCTCCCTTCTCCTCCACAGGCCCGCGGGTTGGTTTGTAACTTTGAATGTTTTTTTCCCAAAGGGCTAAGTGCAAAATTTATCTCCCTACCTCCACTCCGCCTTGACATGTGGCACTTCTCTATTGGATGCGGGCTTGCCTAGGGAAAATTTCCCCATTTACCTCCATCGAGCCATAACTCAAAAACTACAAGGAGTTAGGAGGACTTCCATACCTTTCTGGAAAGGGGAAAGAATTCTCTATCTGATGAAGGTGTTTCTAAGAATCCTTGATCCCTTGGGAAGTGCCAAATTTCAAAAACTCATACTGGACCATTTTCAAAGGGTGACAACTCAAAAATCTCTAAGTCCAGACTTGGGAAAAGAAGGAAAATTTTGAGGGGAAAAAAGTGGCTCTAGCTTGGGGACATGACATGGATTGAATAGGGAGAAAACATGGCATGAGGATCCAGAATCTCAAGTTTTAAAACATATAACATTGACCAGTGCCTTATCCATTGGGCCTTATAGAGTCATGTACAATTCTGAGGAAAGGAAGAAGGAAGGAAGGAAGCACACCAACCAAAACCACACCAAGAAAAAAAAAAACCAAAACACACACAACAAGAAAAGGGGAAACAACAAAAACTATGGTATAGGGTGAGGGACAACTCACTTTTACTTATGGTACAACTTTAAATATTGCCCACTTATAGGAAATCCCAGTGGAGTTCCATCCAAGTATGATAAGAGAAAGGCATTCTCACCACAAGCTTCTTGAATTTGAAATGGACCCAACCACAAAGAATAAAACTTACCATGACTTCCCTTTAGCTCTCTCCTCTTATCCCAAAGTAGGACCAAATCCCTAGTTTTGAACTCCCTTGCTTTAGGTCTTTTGTCAAAGAGATTCTTCACTTTCAACTAATGTTCTTTGATTCTATCCACTACCTGGGATCTACTATCTTTTAACTTCTCAAGGAAAAGGATCCTCTTGTCAATTGAATCTCTGTATTGGCTGTCTTCCATTTTTTGAAGTAGCTTGAGAGCTGACATTTCAATTGTAATAGGAATCTCTGCTTCAACTCCATATAACAGCTGAAAAGGTGACATGCCTATTGCCTTCTTAGGAGTGATCCTATCAGCCCACAATGCATCATATAATTTTTTATGCCAATTCTTTTGATTCTCATCAACAAGCTTACGGATAATGGTCACAATATTTTTGTTGCTTAACTCAGCTTGACCATTCCCCTGAGGATAGTAGTTAGAAGAATGTGCTAGAGAGATGCCAAAACCATAACAAAATTATGTCAATTACTTTGAAGAGAAATAAGTAGCGTTGTTCATTAGAATATTCTAAGGAAATCCAAAATGAACAATGATATTCTCTTTTATGAAATTGCGAGATGACTTGAGCTAGCTTGTTTGGTTGGAATGGCTTCCACCCATTTAGTGAAGTATTCTGTGGCAGTGAGCACATAAGTATGCCCAAAACTTGAATGGGGATTCAACACGCCGATGAAGTCCAGCCCCCATTGTTGAAATGGTTCTTCAACAATCATAGGTCAGAGAGATAAGATAGCTAGCTAAGGCTTTCAAACAAACTTTTGGTATGCTTTGCATTTAGAAACCCACTCGAGTATCAAGCAAAAAGAGAAGGATAATAATATCTACCTTTGATAATTTTGTAGGCAGTCACCATGGCTGAAAAGTGTCCACCAAAAGCTTGATCATGATAGGATTTGAGGATTTTTCTTGTTATTCCTTGTCAACACACTTGAGAAAACAACCATCTATCCCTTTCTTGTAGAGTGCATGATTCCAAATCACATATTTGGCTACTTTCAGCCTAAGAGTTCTTCACTACTTGTAATCTAAATGAGGAGGGAAGTCCCCATAGGTAAGAAATAAAGTGATGTCTGCATACCATTCCTCTGTAGTGTTCACAAAGAGAACTTGTGGGAAATCTTCTGAGTAGGTTGGGAAGTGTCATCTCTTTCTCCAAGATGAACTTTGAGAGATTCATCTTCAAAATCAACTTGCACAAACCATTTCCTCTAACTAGATTAGAGGGATTAATCTCTAGGTCATACTCTTAGATCCTTTCAATCCAATTTCCTCTTTTGGCTCCGGGATCTTGTTGTGTCAAAATGGACTTGATTGCACTTTCGGGGACCATCACCATGGTGTGAGAGTTGAGTATGTAAAATCTGAAATTCTTCACGGCCTTAACCACTACATATGCATGCTTCTCCAATTGATTGTAATTTAGTTCATGCTTTTTCAAACGAAATCTCATGAAAGCAATAGGTGCTTCCAATCCTTCATCATTCTTCTAACTAGGACAACAGAAAGAGTGTGCTCCAAGGCATAACAATACATGATGAATTCCTTGCTGAAATCTGGAGATACCAGTGTTGGAGATTTGACAATAGCCTTCTTGATTTCTTCAAATGCTGATTTTCCTTCACTATTCCATTTGAAACTTGTTTGAGGATTCATCATAGAGGTGATATGCTTTGTTAGTTCAATGAATTCGGGACAAAGCGGTGAAGAAAATTTACCTTCCCAAAGAATGAGTGAACTCCTTTCTTACTGGTGGGAAGGGATAGTGCTTGAATATAATTTACCCTCTCAGGGTCAATATGTGCTCCATGCTTATTCACGATGTGTCCCAATAGCTTTCCTTCTATGACTCCAAAGATACACTTCTTGGGATTTAGAGAAATGCCATGTTTTCTACATCTTGCAAGAATCTGCTCCAAGTGGAAGATATGCTCACTTCTCTTCTTTGAAAACATGGTTAAGTCATCAAGGTATATGACAATGCAATGCTTGAGATCTTTGAAATCTAGGTCCATGGCTCTTTGGAAGGTGGCTCCTGCATTGATTAGGCCAAAAGGCATCCTGTTGTAAGAAAAAGTGCCCCAAGGAGTTGTGAAGGCCGTCTTGCTACAATCTTCTTCGGCCACTTTAATTTGATTATACCCTGAGAAGCCATCAAGAAAAGAGAGCATCTCAGATCCAGTAACTACTTGTAGGATATGATCCATGATCGGAAGAGGGTAATTGTCCTTGAGAGATGCCTGATTTAGATTTATGAAATCTACACATATTTTGATCTCCCCATTTTTCTTTCTGACTGGTACAATGTTGGCCACCCATGTTGAGTGGTGAATGGGGAAAATGATTCTGGCATTCAACATCTTGTTCACTTCTTCCTTGATAACATCAGCAATATTTGGATTATAGGGTCTTTGCTTCTACCTAAAGGGCTTAGTACCTGCTTCAGAGGAATGGAATGATGTATTTCCTTCAGTTGAAAATATTTGAGCTCATCATAAGAGTAGGCCAGCACATTAGAGTACTTTTTAAGAAAAGCAACAAACTTCCTTTTCTCTTTAGGTGAGCAGAATTTTCCAATGTTGACCATCCTTAGATCTTTAGAAGTCCCAATGTTTTCCTTGTCAAAATCAGATGGACAACAAGAAGATAGCTTTTCTTTTTCATGAATAAATCTGTCATGTTTGTCAAACAGGTCCTCCAGAGAGACTAGACCTTTGGGGATCTTGTTACCTTTCAATTTGATCATGCCTTCATCATCCACTCTTTCAATTTCATCTGATGCATCTTTAGCCATGGCTTCTCTATGTGGATTAACACTTCCCTCAAAGAAGAGATTATTGAAGTTGTCTCTTTGCTCCAAGAAGTCTAAAATCTGATTGTCGTCATTGAGAACTTACCAGTGATCTGTGTTATCAGGTACACTTGGTCTAAACACTATCTCAATGGTTATTTTGTCCTTTCCAAAAGAAGGATGAGGAGTCAATAGGGATGTTGATCTAAAGAGAATCAACTCTTTCATTTTGCTATCTTGGGATGGCATCAAAGAATTCAATGCAATCCTACACTCTATTCCTGTAATGCCCGAGCCTTGGGTTCTTCGCTTGGTATTGTTGGCATATTTTCTTCACTATCACTTCAACATCACCAAGGCATCTCAAATTTTTGATTCCCATGTATTCCACTACACTTATGCCCAAGAGGAGAGCTTCATATTCTGTGTATTATTGGTGTTGTCAAACTACAGTTTGTATGCAAAAGGATGCATCACATTGGAAGGAGAGTACAACACAACACCAGCCCCTGAGCCTGCTTTAGAATGGCTTCCATCAAAATCCATAGTCCAGACCTGATCTTTCTCTAATTTTGAGGAAAGTGGCAAGTCTTCTTCTTGTTGTGAAGTAAGGAAATAGTTTCCTAATCTACAATTTTGAAAGAGGATATTAGCTCTTGGGTCACTAGAGATTCTTACTTTGTAAACTTCATTTTTCTTACTAAAAGCAACCTCTTCATCTCACCCTTTATTGGAATAGTTTTAGAGGTCCAATCCATCTTTATCTCTCCACCAAGGTCTCTACAAAAAATTCTACTCAAGAGCATGCTAAAAGATGTTGGAATGTCTGCCACTAAGATGGTTAGGAGTAATTTCTTATCAGGGTATTTGGCCAAAGCCACTTGTGCATCTTTTATCCTTCATACTAGTGGTAATTGCTTAGATTCCATTGAGTGACAATATCCATTAACTCTGGTTAGTGTTAGGCTGAGAGCATTGGAAACTTTGAGTGGCATTACGTTATCATAAGTTATGGAGTCAATGATGAAATTGTTGAGCTCAAAACCATTCATGAGAAGAGACAAGTAGAAGGGTTCTACCTTATCTATTTTGGAAGCACTTAGGGCCAGCATGTTTTGGGTAGGTGGTGTAGATGGTTTTGGGAGTAGACCTTTATAATTTGAACTTGAAGGTATAGAACTACTGCTCCGAACAACATTGATTAGTCTATCAAACTAAGCAGGGTGTGTTTGTAAGTATTCAATCTCTAAGAGCTGCACTTTGGTCTTACTTGCATGTTCCACAAAATCAAATGGGACAATGTTGGATGAGGGGGAAGTTCCTGGAGTGAGGGAAGGTTTACATGGTAAGGGTCTTTGAGGAACTTTGGCTGACTTAGGATAGAATTCATTGGAGGGAGGAGTGTTTTTAATAACTTGTGAGCTAGAAGAAGGAAAAGGTGACTTACTAGATATAATAGCCTGATCTCTAGTAGCCATTTGGCCTAGTTTCATTTTGGTTGAATCCATTGAGGGTGGTAATGGTGAGCCTCTTCTGATGATCTTCTTTTGTGTGGCTATTGGAATGGGATCTTCTTTAGTTTTCTTTTCCTTTTGAGCCACGGAGGGTAGAGCATATTTCTTAGATTGAGCTCGAGTGAAGACAACACATGAGAAGCTTGGGGATTCCTCTTCTTCTTCCCCATCATCAACAAACTTGAACAAGCCATTGTGCATATCAACTTATTCAATTTCAAGGTAGCCTTCGTAATCCTCTACTATTTCTCCTTCAAGTTCATCAATTTTAGCATCCTCTCTTGATTCTTTGGTGTCATAGATAACATTAACAAGAGGTGCTTCAAGGGAAAGTTGGTGAGGTTGTGGTGTAATTATTTGTCTATCAGGGAATTTTGGCCTCCTTGGAGCATTTCTCATTGTCATTTGGGACAACTGTTTCTTCAAGGCAACTAGATCATTTTCCATTTTCTAGAACATAGGATTTGTAGTTACTAAAGCTGAAATCAACCTACGCTTCCCATTTGGGCCTTTCACCTTTCCAGAGAGGATTAATTCATCATCAGTTTTGATGGAAAAGTTTTGATCTTCCCTCAATATGTTTGGTTAGGCTCTTTTGAGGAAGAAACCAACTTCTGATGGCAAGGAACTTATAAAGAATCTTCTCAAGTGGTTCTCGAGAAGGTAACACATCTTCAGGGACTCTTCTTGTCAACTTGTCAAACCTTGCTACAAATCCCCTCATGGATTCAGAGCTTTCTTTCTTTATTTGGACTAATTGCACTACCAACTCTTGACCATCTTTAGTACTCCTGAATCTGTTTTCAAATGCTTTTCTAATATCTTCCCAACCAGTAATAGATCTTGTAGGAAGCATGTAAAACCATTCAACAACCTTTTCCTAAAGTGATTCCACAAATAGTCTAACCGACACATCTTCATATTCAACACCTAACACACCAAAAGTAGTGATGAAGGTTGCTACATGTTGTTCAAGGATTTGGGAGCCATATCCTTTGAATTTGGGAAAATTCTTCCTTAAACCTCTTGGCAGATCATGGAGTATTCATGGGAGAGCAAGTGGACCAGTATTTCTTCCCCATGGTACATTGGGTGTACATGCTTCATGTTCATTATCAACCATTTTGTTTCTATTTATGGCTTCTTCAACAGCTAGGGTTGCTTCTCTTTCCTCTCTGCTTTGTAGCTTGGAGTCTTACAATTTCTTCAAGTTGAGCTCTAATCTCTTCCTCTCTATCAAACTGAGCTATAACCTCTACTTCTTCTCTCTCCAACTCCTCAAAAGTAGGGTCAATCACTCCTCCTTGCCTCAGCTGGCGAGTATACCTTCTATCAGCCAACTTGAAGGCTTATTGTCTTCTCTGAGGTGCTAGAATATTTTTTTCTCTTCCAACTCAAAAGCAGGTTCTTCTTTTCAGTCCAAAATCTTTGTAGCAATAGAGTAATGTTTTACACTCTGCCTACTATGCCAAATAGCCTCCTTCAGGTCTGAAATGATATCTTCTTTGATATGAAAGAATGAAGAAGGTCTCTAGGAGGATTTGCAAGAATAGTCATACTCGTATTCATGTGGATCACAAGGAACTTCAGACTTCAAAACTTTTAAGAAATACTTTAAAACCTTGTGGTCATTTTAGGGTGCAGATGCTGCAAACTCTACCCCATGGTGGGCACCAAAAGTGTTGGCTAGAAATTTTTCCTGTGGATAGATTTATGGATTTTAGGCCAACGCTATGGGAATCTAAGTCCCTCTACATTTGAATGGTGCAGCTCCCATTGTTTAGCATGTAAAACCGAAGTGGATTTGTGGTGGTTTTTCAACCAGAGATCCATAGGAACACTCCACTATCCCTATGGCAATAATAACAACTCCTTGCTATAGCAGAAATCAATCTGAGAAAGGGGAGGGAGTGAGAATGAAGGAGGGGGAGTTCAATGTTGTGGGTAGAGTGTCAGATGCCCACACACATCAACTGGAAGTTTCATTACATGCATTCATTAACAAAAGAAAGACAAATTTGTAATTTCTGAGCACAAGACAGAATAAAACACACTGGTTACAAAGCACCAATCAATCTTTCCATCTAGGGGACATAAAATTCCTTCTTTTTTATTGATCTTAGAGTTCAAACTTGTACAATGAGTGGGAATAGAATAAATAATACAGAGAAGGAGAATAGAAGAATACTGACTATCGTTTTTGTCCTCCATTTGCAAAAAATGTGCTTCCCATTTCCAAAATCAATTTCTTGCCCAAACAATGACTCTCATAGGACAAGAAATAACATACAAGAGGGTGGTTACAACTTCCTAAACTTCCAAGAAGTAGTTAAAAATAAATTTGATCATTTTTCATTATTCCAAATTCTTCATAAATAAAAAAACACTTCGACGAGCCCAAGAAGAACTTTTGTGTAAAAATGTGTTTTATATTTCAATTTTCCAGTTTGCATATGAACCGTTTGCTCCTTTTCCCTAATTGATTTGAAATTAGGCCATCCATGTGGCAGGAGAACATTGGAGAAAAGTCGGGAGGAACTTTTTGTTTACATGCTAGAGATGTTTTCTTGATTTTCTCCTGAGAACCATAAAAATTTAAAATTTAAGTGCCCATCGTGTAGAGAATTTCAACAGATTTCCATTGATACCAAAATGCAAAAAACTGAGCTGGTTCGAAAGATATGGCCTCTTGAAGATTTAGGGCAAAACTGGTCAAAATTAGGGTTGGTGGGGTCAAATTTTAAATTTTTCCCTTTTAGAAAAATTTCCCAAAAACTCGTGGGTCTACCACTCTGAGACATGTGGCACCTTCTGGTTCGCTCGCGGGCTGAAGACCTGTCCTTTTCCTTCACATTTTCATATTGGGAAAATTTCTCGAAAACTCCCCACACCCCACCGCTCCGAGACACATGGCACCTTCTGGTTGCTTGGGGGGATGCACCTCCATTTTTGCCTTTGAAATTCACATTGGGAAAAAATCCCAATTTACCTCCATGCCTTGCCGCTCTACCATGTGCTTCTCCCTTCTCCTCCGCGGGCCCGCGGGTGGGTTTGTGACTTTGAATTTTTTTTTCCCAAAGGGCTAAGTGCAAAATTTATCTCCCTACCTCTGCTCCACCTTGACACATGGCACTTCTCTATTGGATGCGGGCTGCCTAGGAAAATTTTCCCATTTACCACCACCGAGCCATAACTCAAAAACTACAAGGAGTTAGGAGGACTTCCATACCTTTCTGGAAAGGGGAAAAAATTATCTATCTGATGAAGGTGTTTTTAAGAGTCCTTGATCCCTTGGGAAGTGCTAGATTTCAAAAAACTCAGACTGGACCATTTTCAAAGGGTGATAACTCAAAAATCTCTAAGTCTAGACTTGGGAAAAAGAAGGAAAATTCGAGGGGAAATTAGGTCTATATTTTCATAGTTTGAAAGGATTTTAGATGTAGTTTTCAAAACAACCGCATTTGCTGAGAACCCTTAGATTTTTCCGTGCTAGAAGAAGCCTTGAAGGAGGAGCCAAGTTTGGGTTTCTTAGATTGTAATTTTACTTTACCATCCTTAAGGGCTCAAAGTTCTAATTTTTAGGCCATGGTGAAGGCTTCATCAAAGGTTTGGAATGATTGAATTTGTAATGTGGATGATATGTGTTTAGTGTAGGATTGAGTAAAACAAATCAATTAACTCAGTTGGTGGAAGGGAGAAGGAGAGTTGGTTGATAATCCCTCACCATTTGATGACAAAATCAATGATAGACTCATCTTAAAATTGTTTGATGGTATACAAATCGGTGATAGAGATCTTATGGGATATGTTAATAGAGAAATGTTCTATAAATAGTTGTGTTAGTTGTGTGAATGAGAAAAGGGAATGTTGGGGAATACTATTGTACCATTCAAGGGTAGGGCCAGCCAATGACATGAGAAAGGTCCTCAACATCAAATCTTGATCATGGTAAATGAGGTAGCACACATGATTAAAGGACCTGATATGATTTTTTGGATCCTCATTACTATAAAATTTGATAAATTTAGGTAATTCTTAGTGAGGAGGATATGATTTGAATGGTATAAATGGAATGATAGGTTCATTACAAATTTGTTCATAAGAAAGAGTGCTCTTAGGTCCCATGGTAAAAACTTTAAGACTTGCGATTTTTCTTATTAATTCCGAATGGGATCATTTTGGATATTTGAAGAGGATGGGTTAGATTGATTATTAATATGGGGTTAGACTATTGATATACATGATAGGGTAGGGTATGATGCTAGAAAGGAGGAAGACCCCTAGGATGTTATGAGGTTGTTGGGATCTTTTGAAGGTTGCAGTGAGGATTGAATATATCAATAAAGTATAGGGATAGATGTGTTGATGAGAGGTTGTGTCAATTGTAGTAAGTATTGAGATAATATATAATTTTATTATGAGATGGCAATAGTGGATGCTTGTTGTGAGAAAATGAGAGTACTAGAAATGACACTTGTGATAATAGGTGGTGTAGATGCGAGGATAAATATGACTATATTTTGGATCGAAGACGTATGTTGTTATGATGAAACAAGTTGAGACATGATCAATGGATTTGTAGAGAGAGGGGCACCAACTAAGCTTGCGGGAGGAGGAGGATGAGAAACAGAGGTTGCACGGTTAGATGTGTATGGGGAGGTAGTAGTATGATTTTATGTACCCTATGGGATAGATAAAGGATCTGATGAGGTAGGTTATTTTTGGTTGGCCATGTTCTATGATGATATGGTATTAAGGTAAAAATAATAAAAATGAGCCAATGAATGAGGTATCTTGGTACTCCTTTATCACTAGTAGGGATAAGGAGATAATTATTAGATGATAGGTTGATAGTTGGGGTCATAAAGTTTAGAATAATCACAAGTGTTAACTTGAGTAGATGGGAATGTGTTAGATAAGGAGTAATGTAAATTATACAAACACATTTAGCATAAGGTAACTATTAAGAGAAAACATATTTGTGTCTAAGAGTTCTATCAAGACTGGGTCACCACTCTGGAAGAATTGAGGAGGTTCAAGGGAAGGAGTCTTTAACATTTAAGATTTAGTGATGGGGAATGTGGGTGTTCCAATTTTTTTCTAAGGACTGTTGTAATATAATAGATGTTTTTGGGATGTTTTTCATATGATATTGGGTTGATTCTAAAGATTGCTGAAGTGAATATACCATATTTGAGAGGTTTTGAAGGTGATACGTAACCTAGTTAGAACCATGAACTAATCAAATAATCAATGAAGAAAATAGTGAATATTGTTATTTAAAAAATGAAAAAAACACACACACAAAGGAATTTTATATTATCTTGATTAGTTAAAAAGATGAGAAAAAGAGAAGATGGTTAATGAGGGTTCTATGGAGGAGGCTAACTAAGGATGGTTTTAGGTAAGTTTAAAGCTGAAGTCCTCAATATACTTGAAGGTATGAGAGGCCTAGATATGTGTTGGTTTAGGTACGAGGTGTGGTATTAGGGCCTACCCACTCGACTCATGGTCCCACAATGATAAGGGTGTTGGGTTCTTAGCCAATATACTGCCCACCATATTTTTTTATACTTAGCTAAAACAAAGTGTCAACTTCCCTCTTGGTGATGAAATCCAAGTAGGTAAACTTGGAAGGAATTGTTTAGATGCAAGTTTTATTTAAGATGTGGTTTTTTATTGTGTGGAGAAATATTGTGAATGTAATTATTTAACACCTAATTAGACTATATGAGTTAGCAATACAAAGGTTCATTTTAAGATCCAAAATGAAATGTTGATTTTGATGAAAACAAATTAAACAAGAATGCAATACTAAGTAAACAAAGGAAAAATAAACATGTACATGTATTATCTATTCCATTTCAATTTTTATTATTGTTATGTATTTTTGAATAAATGAGATCAAAGCACTCTAAGATACAAAGTTAGATGATTTAAAATGAAACAAAAAGATATCAAATATAATGAAGAAGGGAATTTGGTCCCACTGGGCATGCCAAAATGTTTAAGTTGAATATTGGTTCTCAATTATATGATAAACATGAAAAAATCAGAATAAAATAGGGTTTAACGATACCTGCATTGACGGTCAATGTAAGGATGAGTGGATGCAAAAGACATGAGAGAATCCTCCTTCTAATGGATGAGAGATCCTGAATGTAAAAATAGATGAACAAAATATTTATAAGATAGATATTTGATGAGTTTCTCGATAAAGACCGATCCCAACAACCAATGGGATTCCTCAAAGGGTGTCAAATTGTTTTTACAATTAAGTGATATGATGTGAAAATAATGGAAAATACAAGGATGATTTAGAAATCCAAGGAGATAGAAAGATCTTGTTTCATGTGGGAGACCCGGGCAAGGGATATAATGAGCTTGAAGTCCAAGAAGTTATTGAACTAGAACTATTTAGTAGCATACCATTCTTCTTGTATGATTTTGAGTTGGTCTTCGATGTCTTTGATTTTAGGTGTCAAGACAATGGAACAAAGGCTAAGTTCATACACAATGTCAAACTATTCCTAGATGAAACGTTGTTGCATGATCAAAAGATCATAAATACTTGGTAATGGGATGTGATTTACATGACAATATCATCTATAGAAAGAAACATCTTGAAAACAAGAATATTAGATAGGAAAAATAATGATAAAATGGTTTCATATACGATAAATATGATTGAAATGGAAAAAGACAGGGATCACTAGTGATTTTGTATGGTCACTAATGACTCGGGTAAAATCACCGGTGATTACTATGAGAGTTGATCTTTTGATATAGTAAAAATTTGATGTAAAGTGAATGAATTAATAATTTATGTGATCTCTAATAGGATGTATCAACATAATGAATGTAAGAATAAAAGAAAAACTTACCTTTGTTGATAAATGCTATGAAATGACATTGTGGGATTCTTACAAAATTTATAGAGTTTCAAATGATGCAACATGGTGGTTAGAGATGCCAAGATGTCTAAAATGATGGAATTTTAATCTTGAAATAAATGTGGCTTCACTTTAGATGTCTGAAGATCCCCCACTAGGAGGTTTGGTGTAGCTTTTATAATCATTGATGATTGTGTTAGTGTCATTATCTCGAAATGCAAATATGCAAATGGAAATGGCTGAGGAGGTTTTTATGGAGTTGGGAGATTGGGATGTTAGGGTTATAATGTGTTATAATATGTTTTAGGTGGTTAGGGTTTTTTTGGATAGGTAATTAAGTTTTATAGGGGTAGAAATGTGTTTTTACGGGGGCAAGCGTATGACTTAGGATACATTTATGATTAAATGATATGATTATATTAATATTTGAAATATGATTGTGGGGGATGTAGACAAGTCACCTAGGGTTTTGAAAACCTTGTGCCTAAAAAAATCACCAAAATTACTTAACTATTTGCATGCTCTAGAAAATATGTGGGATACTAGTTCATCCTATCGTGGAACGTAAGAACTTAGTGTTTTACGGGTTATCTAATTTTTAGAACAAAGAAATGAGCAACATGGGGAATCTGAAAAAATTGGTACAATATAGTGTTGCGTAACACCTTCTTCATATTTTATAACAGTAAGAATATAATTACTTTGGTAATCACAGTCATAAAGAGTTCTATGGGATTGTTTATCTATGGTAGGTGGAAGAAATTGGCTAAGTTCACAAGTCCACAAAACACTAGTTTAGTGTTCTGCAAGTTCACTAGAATTATAGCGCCTATGGGTTTTCTCAAATTCATGGAATGAAGGAAAATATTTCCAAGTTTAATAGACATGAAGTTAAAAATTGGACCCTTGCAGGTGGAATGAAGTTCCTTTTATCATCGAAAGATGTGAGGAGGATTGTGAAGGTCCATAGTTTATAGACAACTTGAAACACCTTGGCAAAGGCCGCGGGAGGAAGAAAAGCCATGATGAACTAGAACTAGAGAGTCAACCACCACAACCAACATAATTTAATGGAGTATGGCACTATATTATCTACTTTGATGGCTTGCGATACACTTAAGGAGCTTGTGAAACTCACAAATTTATGGTGTTGACCTCTATAACTTGTGACTTTTGTCATCTTGCCTCTACTATGTATGTAATATCTTGAAGAATGATTAATGCAAGTGTGGTTTACTTATTTCCCTTGAATACATTATGTTCGGTGTGAATTTTCACCCTTTTTACACATTTCATGTTCTTCTATCTCCTTTCATATGAACTAAGTGCATTCTTACAACCCCAACCTCATGTTTTATTACATTTTCATCACCTAGATTTAGGAAAATTTCCACCTTATTTGGTGTTATCACCACTATATAGCTTAGGATTTCAATTTTTACATCTCTCTCTCCCCGTTCCCTTGGAAATCGTTAGTATAGGATTAGTTGTAGGAGTAGTTTTAGCATTAACAATAGATTATGTTATGTAGGTTTTTACCAAACCCACTTAATGGGGAAGCCAACCTACACTGGAGGTTTGTCTCAAGCCATAAGTCCCACACTTGGAGATAGTCCCATGTTGCCTCAAATCTTGAATTTGCATGATTTGGGGCAAGGTGTAATTTTGAGCTCCAACAATTTTGGCACACCTAGTGGGGTTTTTAAAATTTAACTTCATTATTATTGATTTATGATGTGTGAATTAGTCATTTCATCATATTTGAGGTATTTATTAAACACATATGGCAACTTCCAAGATAAATTATATTGATTAAGAAGCACAGTGCCCATTTTCATGAGAAGAATACAAACAAGATAAAGTGTAGTAAGAAGATAATATTTTGAGTATTTGAAATTTTCACAAAGGAGAAGAAGAAGAGGCATAATAGTTCAAAGATCACCATCTCCTCTAAACTAAAATATTTCTAATCATCCTTCTAGGCATTCCTTTCTATTCTCTAGGATTTTAAGACCTATTCTTTTCATGACACAACACAGAAATTTACCCTTTTCCAGTTTCAATGGTAGTAGTCCTTTAACACTTAATTCACAACATGATATACCAATGTATACCTGTAAAAGTATTCCCTCCTTCATTGATGAGAATTATACCACTCCATTTGATCATATTCAAGATCTTGTAAATGTTTGTTCATTTCATCTAGCTACAAAAGATGATGTTGCATTTGGACTTCTTGCTTCATCATTAAAAGGTAGAACACTTCAATGGTATTATTATTTTCATCTAGTTACAAAAGATGATGTTGCAATTAGGATTCTTTCTTCTTCATTAAAAGGTAAAACACTTCAATGGTATAGAAGTTTGAGGCCTACTTCCATTCACAACTGGGATGAACTTGGTACATCTCTTTACTAACAATTTGAGGAGAAATAATATAACATATATTTATTAGAAAAACTCACAACAATCAAGTGAGCTCCAAGAGACCTCATGGCAGATTTCAATTTTATGTTCTAGAAAACATGGGACATAATTCCAGTACCGCTAAGACCAACCCCATAAGGTGCATTCTTATATTTTCTTAGAGCTTTAAATTCTTATATAGCAGTAATGATTCAATCTATAGGTGCTTGAACTTGATTACCAAATGGATATGAAATAACCATTAGAGATGAAAATGTCTGATCCAAATAGGAAAGTCAACCCCTATATTACCGATTCCCATTCTTCCTGAAATGCCACATGATACCCAACCAATTGTTAGTGTTATTACTTAACCATTTTCTTAATCCTATGCTTCCACATCTAGTTCCTTTATCAAACAATAATAAATTGAAACTCTTAGTGTCCATATAAAAAATCTAACAAATGAGATTGCCTCCCTTAGAAAAAATCAAGCTCAAGCCCCTAAGAACTATTCTAACCCCCATCAAGTTTACCCACAACAAATATTTCAATACCTTAATCAAATACTCCTCATATTTATCCTCCAATAAAATTTCCAAATGTAAATCCACAACCCTCACTTACTCTTGACTTAAGTAGAACCATTATTCTAGTTAAAAATAACTTGGCATAAAACTTTGAATGGTTTTATCCATGTGATCAAACCCATAATTAATATACATGTGAGGCTAGAATTAATTCCTTGTGGGAAAAATATATTATGGTAAAAACCCCATTATACTTACAAGAATGAACCTCGACTCCCTTAACAAGAAATACAAAGGAGGTTCAAGATTTTTCTCTTGAACCCAATTTTATGCTCTTCAGACCTGAAGAATTCTATGTTACTAATCAAGCTACTGGTAAATCAAATAGGATACAAATTCATATGGAAAATTATACAAGATCTAAGCAGTGAAAAATGGATGTGAGATCTCCTCATCTTATTTCATCAATTCTGCATAACATTTCTAATCAGTCCATGGACTTAAGTGGAAACTCAACACCATCCAATTTTTTGTGGGGCACCCAATAGTTGTAGAGTGAACATGTTTTTTTGGACATAAAAAACCCATGTAACATTATAAAACCATGGAATATTCAAAACCCACGAATAAAAGATCCTCCATGGGTAGAGAAAATAAATAAAGAGTATGCCGAGCCTTCACCGCAAAAATCTACAGGTACTCCTCACAACATTGTGGAGAAAATGAAGAAGAAAAATATAAATTTCACAATGTGGGATACTTTGTATATCCCATATCAAAGGGATTTTTATAAGAAGTGTTGAAGAACCTTACACATCTGAAACCCATTATGCACAAATAAGATGTTGCGATCAACATCTTTCAACCTAAGGAGGAACATGTAAGTTCAATTGTCAATCCTATTCCTTTCTACATGAATTTTATAATTGGAAACCATATTTTTCATAATTTCATGATAGATTCGGTGCTAGTAATTCATCAATCTAAATAAAATAATAAATATCTTTGGGATTGAGTATAGTTAAAATTTCATGGGTGTTCTATAACTTGATGGATAAATAATGCAAGTCTTGGGCATCCTAAAATATTTGGAATTAACCCTACATGCTTATCTAAATCTAACCATAATGAAAGACATTTCTATGATTGACATGCCACCTCTATTTTACCTTTTCCTCTCCATATATTTCATTGCTAAAATGGGAAAATATATATCATTAGAGTGGTCTCATGTGTTGCTTAGGACAAGATATGGAACTAGGTTTACAATTAAATCTGAACCAATTTCAACTTACCATGTGGAATTTTATGTTCCTAGTACTATTAATGTTAATTGAATGACCCATGAAGAAGAAAGCAATGATCTTGAACCAATTAAGACAATGAATTCATCAAATACAATACCAAATCTTATGCTATATGAATGGGACACATATCACTATGAATTTTATCCTTATGATAGAACTATGAAAATGGGTTTGGGTACTTATTGTATCTAAGAAGAAAAATTCATTACCCCCACGCTATATAAAGAAGAAGACAATCATGCTTCTGGTCTATAGAGGTTATAATTTAATGGTTCAAGAAGTAGAAATGGAGCTAGGGAAGGTGTAGATCTTATTTCTCCAAAGGGTAAAAAACTCTTCTTTGCACATAGACTACAATTTTTATGCTCCAACAATGTAGAAGAGTATGAGGCAATGGTTCATGGTTTGCTGATTGTGGAAAATAGAAAAATCAAAGCTTTGTGCGTCTTTGGGGACACTTTGTGTTTATCGTTCACCAAGTTAGACGTAGGTGTATAGCTAAAAACAAGATTCTAGGAGATTATAGACACTGATTTTTGGATCTTCTAGAAAAATTAAAGATTTTAATATTCAAGTGGTACCATGGAAGTTAAACAAAGAGGTAAATAAGATGAAAAACATTGGTTCTCATATCTCTCATGTACAAGGTCTTATCCAAGGAAACACGATGTAAAAATGGTCATAAGATCATCCATTCTAGATAATGATGTTAAATAGAACATTTTTGATAATGATGAGTAAATTATTCAGTTCATTAGAAATGAAAAAAATTCTCTTCCAACTTACAACAAAATTTGCAAGGCAATTATGGTGATCAAATCATCTAATTGAAAAAAACAAGCTACCCAAAGGATTAAGTACCCTTGAAGGCATATTCAATTCTGATGATGAGATCAAGGGGAAACTGAAAGACATGTCCGTGGTCAAGGATATTATAAATCAGTCACCATTGTAGAAGGAAAAGATATTTTGTTGGGAAAGGTATGTAGTACTAAAGAGGAACAAAATTTTATTTCTCTTTGTAAAAATTTCATGATATATTCTCATGGAGTTATAAATATATAAAAGGTTTCAACTAGGAGATTATTCTACAAGCATGAAAATGGCATCCCATGCACATTGACAAGGTTGAAATCCAATGGTGATGAGAAATATCCAAGTAACAGAGAATAAAAATCAAATAGAGAATCATCTATAGAAAAAATAGGTTTACCCATTCTTATAGATAAAAAAGAGGGTACATATAGGAGAGATATGTAAATCCCATGCCTAGATAAATATTTCCTCCAAGAGAGAAAAGAGAGGATTTACTATTCTAAATATGGAAAGTAGATCCTTTGAATCTAAAACCTTATGAACTATGATCTCACCTAAGTCATATTACTCACCATGTGAGGTGGAAAAGACCCTGAATGATGATGATGAAAGTCACAGACACTAACACCCCATTCATTGAAGCCAAGGTAAAGGTCATGAAAAGTAAAAAAATAAAGAGAAATCCCATAGAAAACTAAAAAATATCCACCATTTCGTCCTAGAAACTAAAGGCCTGATAAGGTACCCATGTATAAACAATGATCTTTTTAGAAGAGATGAAGAGGATAAGAGAAATGGGTCCTAACATATATACCTAATGAGGTACACATGTAAAATAAGGATCTCAAGTAATGGAGGAAAACCCAAAGGGAAAAAAATCCACTTACAAGAGATAGAAGACTCCCCTAAACAACTAAGAAAGATGTGTCAAATGGGTCCCAAAACTAAAGGCCTGATAAGGTACCCATGTACAAACTAAAATATTTATACAAAAAGAATAATAGGAGGAGAAGAAATCCATCTAACCTCCCAAGAATATGAACATGTAGTAATCCACCCTATACCATGTGAAGAAGAAGATCCTCAAGTGACAAGGTGTTGTTTCTATTCAAGGAACAATGCTCCATATGTGGGGTAGAAGTGCCAACTAATCCATGAAGGAATGATGACTATGAAGAAACAATGAAGAAGGAATGTGGAATGTCTTGTAACTATATAAAAGAAGAGTGCTCAATGTTTGATGAGTCCCGAATCAAAGTGCCTACTTCCTAAAAATTATGTAGTGAACTAGAAGTAGGTAGATCAATAAATAACTCCTAAAGATGTTGAAGGTGATACATGGATGGTGAAGGTGGGTTTCCATCACTATGGAAACCCACTGTGCTAGAAGATAATTCATCATCATCATAAGTGTGACTGAGCTTAGAAATATCAAATACAAGGGAGTCAGATGAAGAATATGGAGGAAAAAGTGAGAAAAAGAGTAAAGTTGAGTGTGATGATCAACTAAACCAACTACAATGATAGTGTCACTATGTACATCTCTGACATAAATGGAATCCAAAGTGAAATCAACCTGCATGTTATGACCAAGGTGAGTAATATGATAAATTGATAGGAGATTATTTGTAAGTGATGGAATACTAAGAACATTGTTAAATGTTCCACCATTCACTTCAATAGAACCTCTCCCAAACACTAGAGTAGAAGTGTCATCACCTAGTTAAATAGAAGATGTCACATGGCTCTAATGAAGAAAACTCTATTTGTGTGAGGCCATATGAAGAGATGCACCAAAATTAATAACCCATGTAGAAGTAGGTGACACAAATGTAACTAAATCTTTTCCCTTCATTTTCTCATTATTCGATTCTTTTTATTTTTCTTTCTCTTTCCCTTTCCCCTTTCCATTGTCTTTTTCCTTAGACCATTCGTGAGTTGATGAAGATTTTTTGAGAGACTTAGGAAATTTTATGTTGTTCTTATCAAGAAGAATCATGGGGAGGTCAATCTTCTTCTTAAAACATTTTTATTCATCATTCCTACCAGTGAAGTACCCACATTTGATCTATTCTTTTGGAGGTTTAAAACTAGAAGAGGAAGTGGAAAATTTGTTTTTGGTGGTGGATTTGGTCATTTTTTTTCTCACGATCCTTGTTGTTCTATTTCTTCTTTTTTGAAGCCTTTGGTTTTTCATGACCCATAAGAAGAGCATGAGATTTAGTGGATTTTAAAGCACCCATTTCAATTAGTTTGTCTTGTTCCCCAATAAGGGCAATAATAAACTCATCAAAGAAGGGAATTTTACATTTTACACCAAGTTCCCTTTTTGTAGCATGGACGGTAGATATACAAATAGAATAGTTAGAACCAAGTTTGGTTAGGAAGGAAAGAATAAGCCATGATTCCTTTTTATCAAATTCCAAAATATTTAAATTACAATATTATAGATTTGAGCTTGGTGAAGAAGTCATGAAGGGTGTCAAAACTACTAGGGTCGAGACTAATAAAATCATTTTCTAGTTTATTCCCTCTCATTTCATCTTGTTTCCCAAAGAGGTTTTCTAAGATATCCTGAAATTCCTCGAGAGATTTTGTTGAAGTTATATGAAAGTGTAGTTCCGGTGACATAAAAATACATTAAAAACCCATAAGATTCATCAGATTTTTCAAACCATTTTTCATTCTCTATAGTATATGTTAGTTCAACTTTTAAACCCATAGTTTTCTGATAAAGTTTCTATTTTTACAAGGCAAGGGATACATAAGTTTTCCATTAATTAAATTTAAAGGGAGTAAGCAAAGGAACTAAATTGAGATCTATAATAGATAAGAATGAGAAAATAAGGAAAATGAAAAGAAGAAACCACAAAATCTAAACCCCATATTTGCTACATTTTATAAATAGTGTGTTGATTACACCCAAGTGTGTTCATGCAATGTGAAGCAATTGACCAATCACCTTATAATTAGTGAAATATCACACAAGTGTGGAGACCACAATAAGCTCAATCATTCACGATGAAACAACATGGTAATAAGCACAAAAATAACCAAAAGTAAGTAATAAGGGAAGGAAAAGAATGAGACTCTTTTATTACAAGGTTGTGGTGGATGTGCTTTGAACTAATCTGTAAGCAAAGAAGAGTGTTATTACAATGAAGATATGACTTAGAAACAATTTTGAAAGAATCTGGGATGCAAGAAAAGCCTATAGAAAGTAAAAGAGACAAAAAAGGATGCTACACACCTCCAAAAATATTAGTGACAGAAAAGGTCCGATAACCTTAGTGACCTACTTAATAATTAATTCCTCATTTTAAAAATAAAATAAAACATCGAGAATAAAATTAAATTTTCAAATAAATGGGTTTGGAAACCAAAAGGCTAAAAAAAAAGAAGGAAGAAAAAAATTAGGGCAGATCGAGCCACGTGGAGGGGTGGTGGAAAATCCTAGCGAACACTAACCTATTAAAAGAATCGGGTGTCGGCAAAAAAGCATGACATAAAAAGCCTAGCGATCGCTAACCATATAGAAAACATAAAGCACAAAGGTATGCAATGGTCATGGAGGGTGAGATATCCAACATAGGAGGGGAAGATGAGGAAAGTTTCAATAGAGCACAAACCAGGTCAAAGGCTAGGACACTAAGGCTTGCCACGTGGGAAAAAAACAAATGGCTAAGGACATGATCAAGTAGCGTAAAACACAACACATATGGCTAGGGGTTTGAGTTAAAATTGAATAAATTGAAGGTGGACAAGGGAAAGAAAAGCACACAAAATAAATTGGGCTGATTTTGATAGGGTTGAGCTTAAAAACATGCAAAACTAAACTCACCAAGAAAATAATCTCAAGTCGACACAACTAAGTAAGAAATGAACTCACAAAGAGAAGAGAGGAAAGGTGCATGGAAGGGAAGAGTAGAACAAAATAGGAGGTGAAAATAGTTGGAAATGGATATTTTTAATGAAAAAATCAAATGAATAGTAACCATAGAAAAATATCTCCAAACATATTTTTTTGCCAAAGATAGCTACTATAAGCTAAGATCAACTAAAAACATTTGAAAGTTGCACAAGAAAAAAAACCCAAAAAATAACACAAAATACAAAAACTAGAATTGTTAAATATAATTATCAAGATTCCAAAAATGATTAAAAAATTACATGAGAAGAAGTAAAAAATGAAACCGAAAGTAATTAGCAATGATGAAAAATAAGTGCATTTTATCGCATTACAACTTTGATACCATAAGAGATTATTCTATGAGGATCGAATGGTATATCATGTACATTGACAAGATTTACCTCTAATGGTGAATAGAAAGCTCCAAGTAATCAACAAAAAAATCAAACAACATAGAATCATGCATAAAAAGAACATGTCTACTCATTATCATAGATAAAAAAGAGCGTACATATAGAAGTTCTATGTAAATCCTGTTCTGGACAAATATTCCTTTTAAGAGAGAAAAGAGAGGAGTTACTATTCCAAAGATGGAAAGTAAATCCTTTGAATCAAAAACCCTATGACCTATGATCTCACCTAAGTGAGATGACTCACCATGTGAGGTGGAAAATACCCCGAGTGATGACAAGGAAATTCACATACACCAACATCGACCCCAACAGATGCTCAACATGGTATTGATCTAGATCTAGATGCAAAGCCGATAAGGTAAAAGAAAATAATTGTGAATCCCAAGATTGAGCCCTTAACGAGGAATGAGTTATCTAAAATCATTGAGTCAAAAATAACATTTCCTATCAAATACTCATCTTGGGTAGCAATTTTGGTTCCTATTAGAAATAATAATGGAGAGATAAGGCTCTATGTGGATTTCAGGGACTTAAACAAGGATTCTTTAAAAGATCATCATCCCCTTTCTTAAATGGAACAAATCCTTTATATAGTGGCTGGATTTGAGAATTTTTAATGCTAGACAACTATTCAAAGCTTCAACCAAACCAAGATCAACAAGGAGGATTATTATAAAAATGAATTTACAACCAAATGGGGAATACATGCATATCAAAAATGGCTTTTGGTTTGTCAAATGTTGGTGCCACAATTATAAATTAATGGACATTACTTTACCTAGACACATCAATCAATTTTTCTCGATGTATCTAGATGACATCATTATTTTATCTAAATAGGAAAAAAATATGGAACATTTGGAGAAAATGTTTAAAAGGTGAAAAAAGTTTGGAATATCATTGAACCCCTAGAAGTGCAATTTCACAAATCCCAGGGGTAAGCTATCGTGGTCATGTTGTCTTATAAGATGGAATTGTAGTTGACCTAGAGAAATTTTTGTTATCCTCTCTCTCCCTTTTCCAACTCACAAGAAGGATCTCTAGTATTTCCTTGGCAATATCAATTTTCTTAGGAGATTCATTCCTAAATTTACGGGGTTATTTAGTCCTATCATCCCGATGCTAAGGAAAGAAAATAATTTCAAATAGAACGTGGATGGAAAGGAAAGTTTTAATAAGATCAAAACCACAATATCTCAAGCACCAATGCTTATTAATCCAGATTTCATAAATTATTTCATCCTTTTTTCTTATAACATGCATCTTAGTATAGTTGTGGTTCTTACTCGTAACAAAATTGAATATATGGAACATCCCATAAATTTATTTATCCAAAAATTGAAAGAATTCAAACTCAAGTATAGTTAATTTGAAAATTAAGTGTGTTCCATCTTGTGGGATCTCAATAAATTCAAACCTCTTTTACCAACCACATAAAAATTCTAGTCATGCATCCTAGTGTGAGAGATTTCATTATGGGGAAAGAAATTAGTGAAAAGAGAGTTGGATAGGTAACAAAATAAATGGAGTTTGATATATCCATCAAGGACACAAAATTGGTAATACAAAGAACATTGTGTGAGGAACTTGCTATAGATGCTCAGGAAAATCATTAAGAAGTTTCTTTCTTCATGGAAGAGAAATAAAGACAAGCTACGGGAACTGCATAACATTGGAGATCCACATGAAAAATGAACTCAACCTAGCCGTGGAAGTTGGATGAACAACACGACCACTTTCTTAGGAACTAGAAGTTATCCTCCTATTTTAAGCAAGGAAAAGAGAAGACACCTTGGTTACAATCAATTCCTTATATTTTAATTAATGCTATTCTCTTTAAAAGGAATTTATATGGTTTCTTGGTAAGATACATTAAGGAAGAACAAATAGAAAAGGTCTTAGTAGAATTTCATGATGAATCCTCTAGGGGACATTTATCATCAAAGGCCATAAGAATGAAAATCCTTAAAGCATGATACTTTTGGTTCACATTGTTTACATATGCATATAATGGGTCAGAAAATACAAATAATGTTCCTTCTTCATAGTAAAAAAAAGGCTAACAACCCTTCCCCTTCATCCCATTTAGATGGATGAACCATTTTCTCAACGGGGACTATATTTTATTAACATGATCAATCCCCATCTAGTACAGGAGCCACAAATGAGGCTTGAAAATAATAGATTACTTCATTAGGTGGACCAATGTTGTATCACTAAAAGAGGCTATTGGATTATCCATCCTTAATCTCTGGTAGGGTATTGTAACAACATTTTATATTCCTCAAACCATCATTTCTAATAGTGATAACAATTTTTTTGGATCTACAATATCTAATTGGGATATTAGAAATGGAGTATACTTGAAGATTTACTCCAATTATTACTCATAAGGTAATGGTTTGGAAAAATCAATTAATAAGAACTTGATTGGGATCATGAAAAGGACTATGGAAGTAGATCAAAGACAATGACACACTAAAGTAAAGAATGTTCTTTGGGCTAGTTGAATCACTCCAAAGAGATTAATTGACAACTCATCATTTATCTTGGTATATGAAAGAAAATCTATAATTCCCTTATTACTTGAACTACATTCATTGGAGATAACAAAGTAGTTAAAATTTGATGGTGTAGATTAAAGAGAAATAAGAATGAAAGAATTGGTTAAACTAGAAGAATTGAGACAGTCTGCCATGGATAAATTAGAAAAACATCAAAGGTCAACTAAGAAGTGGTTTTAAAACAAGGGAAAGACAAAAAATTTAAAAGTAGGAGATTTGGTTCTCAAGTGGGATGCGGATAGAGATAATTTAGGGCAACATTCAAAGTTTGATGTAATTTGGAGAGTGACATATATTATCTCTACTTATAAGGGCCAACTCTATTGAGTTGTCTGATCTTGATGGAGATGTATTGCAAATCCCAGATAGTGGGATTTATCTTAAAAACACCCATTAAGTTGTTCCATCACATCTTGTAAATACTTATGCTTAGTATTATTGGATATTTTCTCCTCTTATTATGTTGATCACCTGTTGAGTGTCTTTTTCCTCATCTTTGTGATCCCCTTGTTTGTAATAAGTGATTTACACTCTTTGAATGATTCACTTGATGCATGTATATATTTCAATTTATTACATAAGTTTTGGGCTACTTGTAGTCATACATGGATCATCCCGAGATCCAAATTCATGCCATAATTAGATAGTTAAAGTCATATTTAATGTGCATCTTGTAAGATTCCATAGATAAAATCTAGTCTAGTGTTAAATTAATGTTGATTTAAGATACATATTTCCAAATAAGGTCAATTTATTCATGCTTGAACCTATGCACATGGATACTTCAAGGTAATCGGTTTTCATCATCTCACATGAAGATGTCCCTAAAATTCACTAAAATATTGTGTAAAATTACACCCTATGTAATTTTAAACAACTTACTGAAAGGAATTAACCATTTGCATGCTCTAAAAATTCCACATGATACCAGTTTAGTCTGCCATAGAATGCATGAACTTAATATTCGCATTTTCTCCTAATTCATGAAATAAAGGAATGAGAAACATATGGACTCGAATGAGTTGGTAAAATCTAGTGTTGTGAAAAACTTTCTTCATATTTTATAACACTAATAATATAAGTCATTTGGGAATAAAATTTAGAAAGAGTTCCACTAGATTGTCTCTCCGTAATAAATGGAAGTAATATTTTAAGTTCAAAAATCCATGAAATAATAGTTTATTATTCCATGGGTTCATTAGAATTACACTACCTTGTGGGTTTTCTCAAACTGCGCATAATGAAAGAAAATAATTACAAGGTCAATAGACATGGATTACAAAAATGGACTATCACGAGTGGAATGAAGTGCCTTTGATTGTCAAGAACTATGGGAGGAGGATTGTGATGGTCCAAGGATTGTAGAACATTTGGAACTTTATGGTAAAGGCCATGGAAGGAAGCAAAGCCGGGATGAACCGGAACTAGAGAGTCAACCACCCCAACCACTAGAATTTAATGGAGTATGACACCATCGTGTCAACTATAATGGCGTGTGATACACTGAGCCATGTTATAGTTGTTGATTACATTTGGAGGTGATCATATCGTACCACAAAAAATACCGTAAGATCTCATAGCACCCACACTCAATCAATTCATATTTCAAATACAATCAATTCTAGCTCGACGATATTTTTCCTCTCTTTCCTATCCTTATTCATGCTAGGAATTGTATAAATACAAGATATTACATACTTTAAAAAGGGTTCTTCTCCCTCTTTCCTTTGCATTTTTCAAGATCTTCCTTATGAAACTCCTAACTTCATACTTTGTTGACTCACGTAACTCATGAATGGTGTTATCTTACATTAGATCTATATGTAATATCTTAAAGAGAGATTAATGTAAGTTTGTTTTACTTCTTTCCCTTGAATACATCGTGTTTGAAACTTTTTCCCATTTTGCACATTTTATGTTCTTATATCTACTTTCATATGAACCGAGCACATTCTTACAACCCTAACCTCACATTTTATTACACCTACATCATCTAGATTTGGGAAAATTTACACATTATTTGGTGTTATAACTATCCCATACCTTTGGATTTCCATTCTAAATCTATCTCCATGGTCCCTTGGAAATTATTAGTGTAGGATTAATTATAGGAGTAGTGTTAGCATTAACAATAGGTTGTGTTATGCAGGTTTTTCCCAAACCCACGTAACAAGGAAGAAAAAAATCTTTGGATGTCTATCTCAATTTACAATTCCCACACTTGGAGATAGTCCCATGTTGCCTCAAAATCCTGAATCCATGATTCGGTGAAATGTGTAATTTTTAGCTCCAACATGATGGATACGATAAGGTGATAGAGAAGATAGATAATGAGGTTGTATTATATGATGTGGATGATGAGTAAAGAAGGGATGATAAATATAATCCATAAGATAATAGTGAGTAGATCATATGTGTGTAGAGATCGAGTAAACAAGGATTTTTATTTGTGTCAATGATGATAGCGCATGATGTATAAAGAAGCGGGCGTGTCTCGAATCTAAGAAAAATGAAAAGATTTTTTTAATGGAGTGTGAAGAGCATGAAAATGAAGACAAATGAGAGTCCCCTATTATCATGTGAAATTATGAGCCAAAAATTTAAAATTTGATCCATAACAACCAAGCCACAAAGTGAAAATATGCTTCAAAATATTCCTAAATACCTCTCTTGTTTAGTTTGAATTTTGTGCCATGATCATATTGAACTTGTATGTCCTTCTAATATAATCAATACATATTTACACATGTTTAAAATTATGTGATAATGTCAATTATTTCATTCGATAAAGTGGAGCGTAAGACTAATTCTCTCGACAAGCCTAGAAAGGGCAATTTTGTCCATTTTTTGGCATGTGTGCATCCTAGGGAAGGTTATGATAATATCATAAACATATGGATGTGCTATTGGAGAAAATTGAATATTTTGGAATCAATTTAGGAATATTTAAGTAAGATTTTGTGATTTAAGGATAGTACTGTGCAAAAGAAGGTTTTAGGTGTAAAGAATGAACACTCAAAATGTGAAATTGAACTCATCTAGATGATTCCAAGAGCTTAGTAAGGATTTAGAAGGTAAAAAAGTAAGAAATGAAAATATTGAAGAATCCTCTACATGACATAAGAATCAAATTTTATCTAAGATCCGGTGTTTTCTTTAGGAAATTAAAATGTTGTAGGTGTACCTCACGGTCTCGATAAAAAAGAGCCATTTTTAGAGTTTTGGAATAATTAAGGCCCTAATTTTATTAAATTGTTATTATAACAGTGTTTGGAGTTATATTCATATATAATTTCATCTCAAAAGTCCATCTAGAGCTCCCGACGTGAAGATTTCATGTTTCTAGGCTATTTCAGGTAAACTAGTGTAAAAATGGCTTTCTAAATGGGGTAAGGTGCATTTTTATCATTCTTTTCTATTTTCATGAAAGGGGACAAAGGGGACAAAATATTTCACCCCATGAAATCCTTATAACCATCCAACCACTCATGTGTAGTCAAGTCAACCCAGGTTGAGTTAGAGGTGAGTTAGGTGAGTGTTTCCCATACTTAGCCAATTTTTGATGTGCCATGTGTCACCACCTTGCTTCCAGTAGAAATTTGGTATCCTCTGTGTCAATTTTAACCAAATAGGATAGATGGGATAAGAAATTTTCCTCATGCCTATTCTTATCCTCTCGTGCACTCACATGACCGTACATCAAGCTTTCGAGGATTATTTTTAACCCTTATTCTCAACCACTCATCCCCTCATGCTCAAAATAAATTTTCAAATGGGGTAAGGTTAATTTTTATGTCCCTCTTGTCTCTTTGCATCTAAGGGGAAAAGGAGGTCACAAAATTTCACCTAGGCCTAAGCCCTACTCTCACGGTTATTCACATGACCTCTCTGAGATCCACAAGGTGCTTATCTAGATCCTCCATCTCACTCACCCTCTCCCCCATGATGAAATTTTTCTAATCTTGATTAAAGGAAAAATTTAGTGCCATTTATTTCCCTTTTCCTTTACACCATGATAAACCATATTTTAACTTCATATTAAACTCATATTTCACCCTAGGGTCAAACCATGGTTAATATGACATCATAAAAGTGTTTTATAACTTATTTTCAAGTCATTTATTCACCACAGGTTGATCATCCACCATATATTCTACTTTAAAACCTATAAAAACATCATAATATACCTTAAATTCTACCAAAGTTATTACATAACATCCATAAACTTGAAAACTAAGTTTTCTTCATATCTCATTAACCAAAAACCAATTTCCATTGAGATTTTGATATATTTTTCTACTCCGAGGTGCATTTTTATTATAATAGATGCATATTAGATTATTACTTAGTTTATTTATAGTAGTAATTTGAAACCCTACCCTCTAGGTATTTCTTTTTTAATTTCCAAGAGTTCCCGCCGAAGAAACATAATGAAAATTGGAGCACGAGATCCCATGTACATAGTCGAATCCAATGAAGGTGGTTTCATTCCAATATAACATTGGTAAGATCAATTATTAAAAATATAAATTTATCTATACATTGATATGCCAAAAATAGTAAGTCTCCTAAAAACTCCCATCACTCAGAACGTCCTAAATAAGTGAAAAATAACAAACATGGTAAAAATGTAGCTTACTAAAAATAACAAGTTCTGAAAAAGCAACAAGATATAATGTAGAAAATTTCTAAACATAGAAAAAAATCATCAATAAGAGTAATTTAAGTGAATTAGGATATCTAAGGAACAAGAGTAAAGCAAAATTGACCAAAATTTCCAAAATAGCAACTCCTGGTTCAACCTACCAAAAATAGAGAGAAAGTTACTTTTTGTTCCTTTTTCACTCATATCATTGATTTTTAGAAACATGAAGTTTAAATTCTTAGGTATGGATCCAATTTAAACAATGGTCACTGGATATCCGAGCGTGGGTGAAAATTATGTCCCTCACATGGACCTAGAGGACCCTAAAAGTGGGATTCTCAGAGGAGCCAAAGAGCTTGTTGAAGAAAATATTTTCACGAGTGAGTTGTTTATAGTAGTAGGCCATCCTTTTAAGCATAGAGTACATAATTGGTGCTATAATGTGCTCAACAATATGAACTAGATTCCATAATAGTAAGGTCGATGATAATTCCATCCCTACGGTGCTCATCCCAAAAGGAATTTTACAATGTATGTAGATTCTAACTGGCAACAACAAGGTTGTAAGCTTGAAAGAGTTTACATCTCACAAGTGATAAAAAATGTAATCCTACCTCTATGGCCTCAAATTTGGAACATGGTTAAAATAAGGTAGGAAACCTTCTCATATGCTAAGATTTTTGTGAGAAGTGAGTTTCATGAAGGGTATTCGGATGAAATCATCTTGCTAAGTAGGGTAATGGGAAAAGAGGCAACACAATAAATTTAAGAATGGATGCAAAAATTCATCCTCATTTTCACCAAAGGAAATTAGGTGGTAGATTGGGGAAAAATTATAAGTTAAAACCTTCACCATTAGTTTCTTCATTTGGAGTCACAAAAAAATTCACAATGATTTCGTATCTAGTGTATGCTATTTCCAACATGAGGCCATTCAAAGACCTAACTCTTTATTAGAATTTTTCTTAGAAGGTACCAAATTAATAAATATATGCTCAAATAAATCTAAAATAAATAAAAAATCATCATTTTACTAGTGTGAATGATGCACTCACTATGTTTATCACCTAATTGTTAGAAGGAATTCTAGAAATGAGGTTATCTTCTCAAGCTACAACATTGATCAAGAAATATGGATGTTACTTCACTCAATTCTCCACCTTTTCCTATATCAAGGTTTCAAGATTTGACCTCACTCCTTGCAAGCTCCTAGATATTTTAGTGAAAAAATAATGATGTTCGAGTTGTGTAGGAAGCTTTCTCAAGTCCACAACAAGTGTAAAAACTACAAGAAGAAAGGTGTGTCCTTCCCTATTTCTCTTGGAATATTTTCATGCAAGAATATCATAGATACCTCAAATCTTGAAGCTTCATTTTCATCCCTCTATCTCTATTCATATATATATATATCTAGGGTTTATGTTGACATCCAAAATAATCCCAAAACATTCAATCTCCCTATGTTTCACCATGTTCCCCAAATTGAAGATTATTGGGTCAACTTCTGGATGACTTTGAAGTAAGGAAATGAGATCATATGTGGATGACTATTGGCCAAATGAGGAGATTCAATTTTGATTGGTTTTTGAAATGTATAGAATATGATGGAACTAATTTTTTTGACCCGAATACCAATCAATGAAGTCTTCACCTCTCCCACTAGTCTCATGGAGTGTGTGTGAGTCAAGAGATATCAATGAAATAAATGCAGCGGTGATCTAGAGGTATAAAGAGTGGTTCAAGAGAAAGAGGGTTGTTTTCATAAAATATGGTGGTCTTTAAAACATCATAAGGAAAACATCTCATATTTCATCTTTGAAGGCAACCAATGGAACTACAAGCTCTACTCATTAAGGAGAGAATGTGAAAAGGAAAACAATAGATACTAAAGGACCACACTATAGGAGATTTCACAAGAAAGTAAAAATCATTTAGGACCTAACAAAATACCTTGAGAAAGGAGAGATAGATCCTTCCCAACCTCTAATGTCACATCAATCTCTAAGCATCTCTTCCTCTACTTCTGAGTCAACTCACCAAATGTAGGAGGTAGCCCCTCACACTAAACCCAAGAGTGCAATCATGCCTAGTGCCAAACCCACAACATCACATATTTTCCCATGAATCCAAGAGCTAATCAAAAGTGAGCCTCATATAGTTCAATAGGTAGTGGTACTAGAATTTCAAGCCATTTCAAATATTATGAAGGCAAAAAGAGGTAAGAAATCTTAAACAACTTCTTGTTTTTTTAGTGGTGTTTCCATAAATCAATATGTAGAAGTTGGGTCAAAGAATATAACTATGTACCACTTTTTGCATTTTTCATACCTTCAATTAAATATGTTTGACAACCAAAACATGACTAAACACATATAAAATGACCACACATGTATTTTTAAGCTCTTATAAATACCAAGGTGCAAGAAATCTAGAATTAACCTGAATCTATTAATTTTTTATAGTATTTTTAAATATATATTTACTAGTACCAGTTTAAAATACTTTTGGTCACCAAGTGGGACACACTTCTTTTCTTTGACCTAATTTCTTAGCTAAATTTAATAAATACCATTGAGGAAATGCGTTAATAAGACTATGAGATGATAAAAATTCCCTTGGGACTAGCGACATATTCCACTCATGTACTTGTAATAAAGGAAATTTACAAAGGGAAGATTCAATAGTTGGAAGAACATGTGAAATATCTCACTTCATATGTTCAGTCATTCATAGATCTGAGTACCACCCCATCTCTCCCTATTGAAGATGTTACCCCAATCGAATATTTGATCCCAAGCCAATAAAGAATGTGTAGGGCTACTTGATGTAGGGAGAGCCAATGAAAAGTTTGTTGAAAATATCCTTGAGAAAGTTATGATTATTTACTAATGCACATCCTTTAGTTTGGTGGATGTAATGCGGAAACAAAACAACAACATAACACAAGAATACCATCGACTATGATAAGACGAATGATGACAAATCTAAAATATCAAAATAAATTATAATATTAACATGAAATTGCTACAATCTCACCCATGAGGTACTTCAAGTGTTATTGACTTCACTTGCCTTTCACCAAGACTATGGGAGAAACTTTACAATTACACCTCTTAATGGCTTCCTTCGCACACTTCCTACAATATTTCTCACTACTTCCTTCTATGCTAAATGAGGGGGTGGCCTCTCTATTTATAGAACTTCCAGGCTTATCCATCTTATCTCTAAGATAGGATAAGAAATCCACTCTGACGAATCATATTCCATACCTTAACTCTTATCTGTACATGTAAGCTTATCTTTTAAGATAAGATAAACCTTATCATTTTACATGGGTTCCACATTTTTAGACTTTTTACAAATAAAATACACAAAATATTTATGACCTCACTCCTTGTCTTTATTACCAATATAATATTTCTAATTCCTAATCATGTAGACCCTACTTCTCTAATTACCCAAACTTTGACATTTTAACATTACTTAGACCACTTACGACAAATATTTACTTTTTACAACATTCTATTGTACTTTGGTACTATTACCGTACTCCACATTATTGGCGGCACCGTCTTGTGGCGCCGTTATCTTCTATCAGATACTACTACTAATTATACTTAACAACATCCTATTCCTAATACATACATTAATGAAATAGAAATTACGGAGGAAAATTTTAGTGTCGACATCTTCCCCCTTCCTAGCTTCTACTCCGTCCTCGGAGTAGACTATTCTGGTGCTTGGAAAATCTTCAACTTGTCGTGGTTGACCCATTTCGTAATGGGAGTGCCATCCAATTCCTCCAGTCGGTACATACCATTTTCATGCACAATTGCTATTTTGTAGGGCCCCATCCATTTTGGAAGAAATTTTCTCTATCTTCTTTTTTTGTATCTGGAATCATATACTAGAACCAAGTCATTCACATGAAATGGAGACCACCGGATCTTTTGATCAAAGTATTCCTTCTGCTTCATTTTCTTCTTATGGCTTGTATCCTTTGCTATTTCTCTCATTTCCTCTAGCAAATGAAGATGTACCAACCTTTCTTTTACTGAATCACTTTCATCCATCCTTTCATTTTCATAACTCTCACGGTGGGAATATCAAACTCAATAGGAAGAAGCTGGATCAATGCCATAGGCCAAGGCTGAAATGGGAGTATCCTGTTGCTGACTTTGATGTTGCCCTATATGCCTGATCTTTGCATGAATCCTTTTATCCCATTTATGTACTGCAAGGCTGCATCTTTTGCTAGAATTTGACACAACACAAAATTTGTTCGTTCCACCTGTCCATTTGTGCTTGGCTTGTATGTTGTTGCCTTCCTGTGCTTAATAGAAAACTTATTGACTAGGGCTTCTACCACCTCATTAATGAAGTGGCTTCCTTGATCTATTACAATTTCTAATGGGCAACCAAATCTGGTGACAATGCGTTCATACATGAACCTTGCCACTTCATCCATGGAAGTTGTTTTGAATGGCCTAGCTTGACCCACTTGGTTAAATAATCATGGCAACTACAATATACTTATTTTGGCGTGATGTAGTTGGAAGTGGACCTCTGATAATGTCTATTCCCCACTTTTGAAAGGGACCAAGGGGAAGAATAGGACATAATGGAGTGATGAAGTCTTACGGTTACCATGTGTTTGACAAATATCACATGTCTTACAATAATTATAACAATCTTTAAAAAGAGTGGGCGGTGATAACTTTGCATCCAAGATCCTTCTTGTTGTAAGTTGTCCAGAGAAGTGCCCTCCACATGTACCATTGTGGAATTCTTCTAGCAGTTCCTTCCCTTGATCACGTCCAACTGCCCTCTTGTACTGTCCATCAAGTCCTATTCGAAATAATACTCCATGCAGAATAGAATATGGATGATTGGCTTGAGTAATCTTTCTCTTAGTCTTTGCATTGGCACCATCAGGAAACTTGAATTCATTCAGATAATTCCAAATATCTATGTATTCACTAGGGATTGTGTCAAGGGATAACAATGCTGCATCGGAAATCATCATCATCACAAGATGATCCTAAACCATCATAGGCTCGAGAGAGTGCATCTGCATTGACATGCTTCTTTCCTGGCCTATCTATAATATCAAATTCAAACTCTTGTAGCAAAATTATCCATCTTGCTATCCTCCCTGATGGGTTAGGCTTATTTACAATATATTTTAGAGCCTGATGATCTGTTACAACTAGAAATTTTTGCCCTAGCAAGTAATTTCTAAACTTCTTTATAGCAAAAATGATAGCGAGCCTCTTTTTCGATTCTGATATAATTTACCTCAAATATTTGCTCATTTATGCGCTCCCAAAGTAAATTGGATGTTCATTCCCATTTTCATCCTTTTGGCTCAAAGTACTTCCTAGTGCTGCATCTGAGGCATCAGTGTACACAATGAATGGCTTGCTCCAATCTGGATTCTTCAAAACAATGAAGACACCGGGGCTTCCTTGATTGTCCAAAAGCTTCATGCGCCTTATTTCTGGTTCATAAGTAACATCCTTCTTGAAAGCTGGGTTAGTGGTATGTGAATCTTTGAGAAATTCTTGATGAACCTTCTATAGTAACCCACATGGCCTAATGATCTCAACTTACTTCTATTAAGAGGAAATGGTAAATCTTTGATTTTGAAACTTTATCGGGATCGATACCAATACCATCTCTGGATCTGACATGCCCTAACAAAACCCTTTAGAACATCCAAAGACACACTTTGTAGGGTTTAGTGAGGCTTGTGCTTCATCTAACCTTTGAAATGTTGTCTCCATTTGGTGCGGGTGGTCCAACTTGCTCCCATAGATGCAAAAATCATCCGAGAAATACTCGATGAAGGTCCCGATGTAGGGTTCGAACACCTATTCATCAAACGCTTTGGAATGTTCTTTGGAGCATTACACAACCCAAAGGCATAACTCTATAAGCAAACATTCCCCAAGGAGTGGTGAACGTGGTCTTGGTGATCTTTCTGCTTGCTATCACGAACTTGGTTGTAGCCGCTATATCCATCGAGCAAAACTATAGCACTCTGCCAGCAGCTACTTCGTCCAAGATCTGATCTGAAAATGGAAGAGGGTAATGATCCTTCTTTGTTGCCTTATTGAGCTTCCTGTAATCAACACAAATGCGTAGCTTCCCATTCTTTTTTATTGAGATCACAATGGGAGAAACCCATTACGAATTCTCCACGACAAATATGAATCTGCATCAAAGCAACTATCTATTTCTTCTTTTACAAGTCTTGGAAAAATTAGGATTCATTCTATATGGCATTTGCTTTATGGGCTTAGCACCATCTACCACTCAATACAATGTTCTACCCAACTTACTTGACGGAGTTCCTTGTAATCAAAAGTGAATAGGTGTATGTACCTTGAAAGAGGTGGAGGTAGGATTCCTTCTCACTCTCCATCACACATCACCAATCTTTATTTGTTGGAGATGATCATCAACTTCTTCTTGAGATAATTTTATGGGGTCATGAGTTGGTGTGGTTGGAAGGATATCCATGATTGAAACATCCACCTCACTTTCTTCATCTTCGGTGTCCACTTCACTTTGGTACTAGAGTAATCGAGAGGATGTCGATCATCGGTTTCATCACTTGAATCCACGAGTTACGCCTTATGATGTCGAGGATCACATTTATCTTCACCCTCTCTCTACCACGTCCAAGTGTCATGAAACCTTCATTCCAGTAGTTTCTTGCATGAACTCTCCTTAGCCATGGTCTTCCCGCTGACATTGGGTATGCACTAATAGTACCATTTTCATCACTGAAAGTCTACCACACATACACACCCATAACAAGATATTGCCACATTTGAAACTACACCTTCGGTTTAGTTTTCCTTTATTAATGACCTTAACATAAGTGTTGAAGGGCGATCAATTTTTAAACCCAACATATTCATTACAGACTCGGTCATTACATTAACTGCAGCACCTCCATCAACTAAGACATCATGAATTGAAATACCATTACATAATACCTCAGCTTGTGGAGCATAGGGATCTGCCTCTGCCTCCAAAACAGGGACCTCAACCTCCTTCCTTCTTCGAGCATTGAGTCCACCTCGCAACTCCCGCCTCTTCTCAGAAGACATAGCCAAGAGTTGACCATATGTAATATTTGCAGGCCTTTTGGACAGATCTTCCAAGATGGAGTATGGTCCTTGCCCCTGTGAAATCAGAAAATCCTGCACACCCAACTTTCTTCTCCTATGTTTCTTACTAGTTTCTTCTTTCATCTTCTTAGGATCATTTCCATCTTGATTATCTTTTTCTTTCTTTCTTTTTATTACAAACATCTACTTCATTATTTCTTCTCTTATCTACTACATCAAAAGAATTCACGGTGCTTTTCCTTTATCATTATCTCCTTTACCGATGTAGAAGCTCTATCTGGACAATTATACTTATAATGACCCTTTTATAACAACCATAACAAACAACTTCAAAAATATTTCTTTTTGGACCTCTATCTCCTCCTGAGAACTAAATTCCTTTCCTTGAAGAAGATTAATAGTTAAGCTGACCCATCTTTTTGAGCGAGATCTTCATACTCGGTAGATGTACTAGGAGAAATATTTGTGCTCACCGGGAGTGGTTGTGGATTACTGGACCAAAGGTCTTTGGTGTAGGCTCTACTTTAGCAACAATTTCTTTGGGCTCCTCTTCCATGCTTTCTTCTTGCCTTCTTGCAATCTCCTTTGCTTGTTGATGGTAGGCTTTGGCGGTCATACTTCACTCGTTGTCGATCTCGGCTTCATCCCAAGAATGAAGTGCTTACTGAGAGGAGATTATCCACGCCATTCATCAACCCATCCGCTAGTCCTTCCTTCCGGGATCTGGGCATCGAGCTTCCTCCTTAGCTCTAGAACACGAGCATGATAATCCCTTATCTTCTCCTTCTCTCCTTGGGATAGCTTTGTGATCTCGATCATGAGATCTGCATATTTTTTGTTCACCAAATTCTTGAAAACTTTCGATTAATAAATCCCATGAATTTTTCACATTATCACCTAGTGTTTGAACCACCTAAGTCTTGAACCATCCAAAAGGTAGGAAAAATTCAGTCCATTGTTCCCTTCTTATAAGGCCATTACAAATACAAGATCGCTTAAACTCTTGAATGAAAGAAGAAGCATCTTCATTAGATTGAGCTGAAAAAAAGGAATCTTTCCCATTTTCAAAAGTAACCATCGTGAAATACCAACTCACAAGTAAATCAATCAAGACTTATGTGTACAAATAATTGGAATCACTATACTAGAAAGTGACTTTACACCTTTCTACAGTAAAATAGAAATGACCACGGTAAACTATGGTAAAACTTGACTTACTGCGGTAAAAACGGCTTTCTTGTGGTAAACACTATTGGTAAAAAGTGAAGTTCTAAATACTATTCACGGTAAAAGTGAAGTTCTTTGCGGTAAATACTATTCACGGTAAAAAGTGACTTTCTTTGCGGTAAATACTATTCCAGCAAAAATGACTTTACCATGGTAACTACTATTCATGGCAAAAATGACTTTACCATGGTAACTACTATGCCAGATAAAAACAAGGTTACCCTCTAATTGATTTTTGACTAAGTGGGAATATCTCTCCAGAAAATCCACCAACGAGGAATGGTCGACAACGGAACCAAAATGTCATCACCAATCCGGCACTATGATAATTCTTCACCGGGAACTCCTCGTGCTATGATTATTTACTAATGCACAGCCTTTAGTTTGGTGGATGTAATCTGGAAACAAAACAACAACATAACACAAGAATACCATCGACTATGATAAGACAGAATGATGACAAATCTGAAATATCAAAATAAATTATAATATTAACATGAAACTATTACAATCTCACCCATGAGGTACTTCAAGTGTTATTGACTTCACTTGCCTTTCACCAAGACTATGGGAGAAACTTTACAATTACACCTCTTAATGGCTTCTTGACACACCTTTAAACTGATGGCTTCCTTCGCACACTTCCTACAATATTTCTCACTACTTCCTTCTATGCTAAATGAGGGGGGTGGCCTCTCTATTTATAGAACTTCCAGGCTTATCCATCTTATCTCTAAGATAGGATAAGAAATCCACTCTGACGAATCATATTCCATACCTTAACTCTTATCTGTACATGTAAGCTTATCTATTAAGATAAGATAAACCTTATCATTTTACATGGGTTCCACATTTTTAGACTTTTTACAAATAAAATACACAAAATATTTATGACCTCACTCCTTGTCTTTATTACCAATATAATATTTCTAATTCCTAATCATGTAGACCCTACTTCTCTAATTACCCAAACTTTGACATTTTAACATTACCGGACCACTTACGACAAATATTTACTTTTTACAACATTCCTATTGTACATTCCTATTTATTAGTACTTTGGTATCTTCTATCGACGCTACTCCACATTATACTTTAGGGTCCTTATGCAGGTGGATATTTATCAAAAGATGTAATATCTCCTTCAACATAGCTATCTACCTTATTTTTCTTTCCCCTTCCTCTTTTCTCATGTTCAAATTCTTCACTAAGGGGGTTAATTTTTCACTATTTCATCTTATTCATTTAAATGTGACATGTAGTCAAACATTGCAACTAGTTTCCTTTAATTAATAAAAAGGGGCCCACTTTTCTTTCGTAGGGATATAAAAGGTCAAAAATTGTAAAGGTAAGTGAAAATTCATGCGGGGGTAGGTTAATAGTGTTTTTGTAAAACTTTATATTATATGACTCCTTCATTCTAAAGGGTTGTCAATTCTGAGTCTCTAAAGAAGCATGAAAAATATAACATTCTTCCATTCCTTTTCTCTATGTTTTCTCTATCTCTCTACTTTGTAACTTTGTGCTCACAATAATATTGTATAACCAAGGAAGGTGTTAGTGATTTTGATGAATGGATTAATGGAATTGGTGTCCATGATTTATTGTGTCTTGTCATTATTAGCAAAGTTTTCTTCTTCTTAACGAGCATCAGTGATACTCGTAATTTAATTATATCATGTTTGTCACCAAGGTGGTGTCCATGGTTATTTTAAAAAGGGAACAATAGGAATTGTTCTTAGCACATACTTAAAAATGAAATGAATTGAACAATAAATTAACTACAATTTAGGAGATGAAATTCATTGAAAGCAAAAGAATATCAAAGACACAATTTAAAGGTTATTAATGTAAGTTAATGCTAAAATGGTAAATACATTTGAAATGACAGAAAGGAAATAATAGTAAATCTCCCTTATCATTAAAGAGGAGTGGTCCTTTCCCATTCCCTTCAATCAGGTTTAATGCTGAAAGTCACACAATAAATTTATCACCTGAATCTATAATTTTATTGAATTGGAAAAGTATACTTCTACAATAAATCAATTAACTAAACCAAATCGATAATTCTAAATACATTAGTTCTTTTATACAGGAGAAATCCTAGTACCTCTAGGAGATAACTAGTTTATTCACAATGACTAACATATACTTAACTGGATATTGACTAAAATAATGACTATCTATTCTAAGAAGTACAATTGTGGAAGGAGTAGTCTTTGCAGTGTTTGGATTGAATTAATCTTGCTAATGCAGAAGAGGTCTCGTAAATAAATTATTTTAGAGATTCAATTGGTGCTATAATATGCTTCAATCTTAGATTAATTGCAGATAATCATGGTGATGATAAATCCATAGGTGTTTCCTACATCATGTCTCCCAACAACTGAAGTAACTGAACCTCATAATCTACATGAATGTAGGTTGAGGTAGTGGCACATGTTTCATGTTCATGTTGTTGTGCTTCCAACTGTATCACTTATAGTTCAGTAGTCTGAGCTATCTATCTTCTTGTGTAAGTTCCTTATTTCAAGGAAATATGAATTGATGATTTGGGCGAGCACAGTGTTTTACTACAAGTCTTGCGCTTATGTAAAGGTGAGTCCTATTCCATAAGGTGAGTCCTATCCCAGCCAAATAATTAAGTCCTACACTAGTGAAATTTACTCCTATGATAACTCAACATATGATTTTCCAAATGTATTGTTAATGCTCATAAAAAGATCAATTTAAGCCATTTTGAAGAAGCAATAAAAAGATAAAAATAACAAGAATATGCACAATAACTCCTTTCAAAACATAGTAAAGTATTAATTATAAATAGTCAACATTATACATCATGTAATATGATATCAAAATAATATGGGGTTTCACATGGGTTTAACATAAAAAATGGGGATTCATCACTCCCTAGACTTAAGGTTTAACAGGTCCTCCTACTACCTATTTAGTTATTCCACTATCCTTGAACAATTATATTCATTGGCAATTTTTTTCTAGGTTTCATCCAATCCAGTATTACAGAACCCAAAGTAATCAATAAAATTTCTCCTTCAAGTGTTATAAATACCCTTTGGCTGATCATCTGTAGAATTCCAATGTAATAGTGGAGAAATTATCAATGGTGGTTGATACCACAACTCAATCCACTTCCATTGTATTCTAGAATGATTTTCCAAAGGTCCTTGGACCTTTTGAGTGACCAGTGGAGGATGGTAGGTGAAATTACATCCTTTTTATTGTAAGGTTCTAAAAGAAGTTGATATCTTACTTGAAAAGTGATGAGTGCCATTGATGCTTGTACTTTAGTCATATTATTTTGTAAATCCAGGGTAGTGTCCACGATTGTTTGCAACAAAGGAAATAGTAGGAATGATTTTACAGCATGTACTTTAGTAACAAAAACTAAGAAATTTCTGAATTGATTGTGATTACAAATAAAATTCTTAATAGTAACTATTGGTCATCAAACTTGTACCCACATCTCGGATATGGAAGAATTTATTTGTTTGTGACAACAACGGAACTATCCCCAAGTTGTGACACCCTACACACTTGGAACAGATCTCCAGAGAAGTTTGGTTCCTCTACCTACCTTTAATGCTACTGCTACTCCTAGTTTTGAATGCAAATCCTACACTAAACATACCAAGGGACCAAAGATAGAAAGATGTGTAGAAAGGGAAATCCTAAGTTAAGGAAGGTGATAGCGGTAGAAGGAAAGGGTTGATCTTTCTCCACGAGTGGAAAAGGAAATATAGAGGGTGTAGGATAAGAGGGTGGACAAATCATCTCATAGATCAACACATGGGTTCGGCCTTTTAGTGTGCAAAACTCATGAACGTGGGGACTAAAAGCACAAGATTACACACAAAATGTCATAAAATGCAAATAGAGAGGTGAGATGCAATGAAAATGAGAGAGGGAAGACAAGAGTTCCACAAAACACAATTTTATTGCTTAAGGGACACACAATCATTTACATTCATGATAGGAGGCAAGAATACATTGCAGAGACCACGTTAAGGTCTGAGACCCATGTTAATTCGGCCACCATTTTGGTATGGTGTCGTTACAACAAGGAGGGATCATTTTTACAAAGAAGAAATCTATTATTTATAGAAGAAGAAGGAGAGAAGAGAAGGATAAAAAGAGGGAAACTTAGATTCAAATCTTCAACCACAAAAAAAATGATAAATTCCTACAAATCCTTCCTGCAAGGTTGTCAAATGTGCTTCCTCATGTCTTTTTGGCATAAGAAGGAAGAAAATAAGATTTGATTGAAATATGATGGTTAAGGTCAATTAGATGTGTGCATTGATGATCAAAAATATGTTTCCCTATTTTATGCATGCCAAAGCCCACCCAAATTTGAATTTGAATAGTCTAACATATAGCTTGTGTCAACATCTCTTTGAAAAGTCTAGGAACACACCAATTAGAGATTTCTAGCGAGAAGATATGACTGTCGAAAGATGTCGAGCTGTTTGGGCACATAAGACACATGGTGTGCATGGATCAAATGAAGAAATCAGCCTAATTTTCATCTATTTTTTCTTTTATACCATGTGTCATGCACTAGTTAGTTGTCAGGATTTGGTGCCATGTTGGTGTGCTTTGATAGGTTACGTGTAGTAGACTCAAATATAATAGAAGATAACATGGCACAGTGGTTGGCGTAGAAGAAGGTACAAGGCACGGAAGTAGAAGGAAGGCATGCACATAGGTGTACACATAGGAGGAAGGGGAGGAATAATTACAAGAGATAAGTATGGGGAAGAGCGTGAGTATTCAACTGAGGAAGGGTTTGTAGTGGTAGAGAGAAAATAGGGTGCTTAAAGGAAATAAGTCCATGTAAGTGCGCAAGAGAAATGCCAAGGACTTAGCTGATTGGAAGGTAAGTTTGCAGAGGTGCGTGCAAGGAGCATGTGATGGGATAAGAGAGAAAATGTGCGGGTAAGAAGGCACAAAGAAAATGGACAAGGAGATAACATAATGTAAAGGGAGAAGTAAGAAGGTGTGCATAGAATCAATGAGGAATAAAAGCAAAGAAGCAAGGCATGTAGAGCACGTGGAAGAACTACAGCCGAGAAAAGTGTGCCAAGGGAGCAAGCTTGAGTGCATGCAACCCAAAATTTGAAACATCAGAGTCATAATGAAAGTATAAGTTATCTAGATAACTAGGAGATCTATTTGGATAATAGTAACATTACAATGAAATACATAATGGAAATATTAGTGATCATGAAAATGTAAGTGCATCAAAGTAATGAAATTAATGATGGAACATTAAATGAATTCACAAATAATGACAATAAATAAATGTAAAACTCCCTTTTTAGTTAGTTAGGAGTGGCCCTTGCTCCTTTCCTTTGATCAGGTTTAACACTTGAATTTAAGAAACAAAATTTCCCCTGAATCTACTATCTTTATTGAATAAAAAATGCTCTGATTACAGTGAATTAAAATAACTAAAAATCAAACCACTAAATCTAAGTACATGATCTCTTTTATACAAGAGATGTTCTAGTTCTATTAGGAGAGAACTAGTTATTCTAATGACTAAGTCTATTTAACTAAATGCTAACTGAAGTGAAAACTTCCTATTCGGAGATACATTAATGAAAGGGGAAGTCCTAAAAGTGTTCAAATTGGAATCATTCATGACAACTGAAGAGGAAATCCATGATTGGCTCCTTTGAAGGAGTCAATCACTACTGGAAGATTTTTCATCTCATAACTGATTGAGAGAATTTTGGTGATAAAAGGCTTAGTTTGAGATACTTCATCCTCAAAATTTGGGTGGAATGTTTGTTGAGTTAATGATGCCACTTATGTACAAGATATAGTGTTGCCAGCTATGATTCCAATCATTTGAATGATCTACATGTATGTGCAAATTTTCCTGCTTTGTAGAATCAGGGTCGATGACATGGATGGTTTGGATGTGGTACTCTAAGTTCCCTATTAACACAGAGGTGAGTCCTGCACCAACACATTAATTAGATTCCTTCTCCAATGACATGAATTAAGTCATGCACTTCTTGTTATAACTCAACACATACTCTTTCAAAAGTGTAGTTAATGTTTCACAAATAAATCTATTTAAGCCATTTTGAAGAAGAATTAACAAGATAAAAATATCAAGCATATGCACAATAATTCCTTCATAATCATAGTAAAGTATTAAATATAAGAAGTTATTAACATTCTTCATCATGTATTATGATATCAAAATGGCATATGGCTAAACATGGATTAAACATCACAAAATGGGGTTCATCAATAATTAAGGAAGTTTACATTGAATGTTGGGAGTACTTGCTCCCTGAAATTTGTGACACAAGTTGTAAGAATATCTTTGTATTTATCCACCACCATAAAAAACATCCCCGTGACCAAAACCTATTAAAGAACTGAATGGGAGAAGGAAAATCATGCATCATTAAGAGGCCTATGCTAGATTCTTCTTGAATAAATGTTTCTCTCTGATCCCTGATGCTTGAGAGTGGAAATAAATTCTCTTAAGTGTACATCATGCATAAAATTTTATGGGGATCTCAATCTACACAGGAGAAGAAATTTGTGAGCATAAAATTCACAAAGCAAATTCTTTTCAATATCATTCCCTGATGCATACACACCCAAAAATTTCTTGTCATCAACAAAATTAATGTCTGCATAACACAGGCTTTAGATATTTTCCATTTGAAAAAGCTGTTCTTTTAAAAATAATGCATAAAAATTAGAAGGAGGCCTACATGAAAGAACTTGATCATATAAATGAATTTTTTTTTTCTTTGAGCAGTTTGTTTTCCTCTTTCAAATTATTATTCTCTTCAGAATCTACTTTGAGCTTATAGCATTCTTACATCCATTTGATCATTCCCTTTGAAAAAAATTGAGGAAAGAAAAATTTATTCTAAGTTGTATGTTCTTCAGTGGCCATAGTATATACTTCTTTCCTATTCTCCTATAAGAATGCAAGATATGTGATAAGATCATCTATTATGACCTGAAGGGAGTGGATTTGTTTCTCTTTCTCTTCTAGGGCATGTTGGAGTTAAAAATTTACCTCATCTTGTTTCTCTATAGTCTTATGAATCTATTGAATTTCTTGGTTTTTATCATCCTCCAACTGGGAGAAATTGGATTCCTTGGCTTCAAGAAGGAGCTGGATATGAGTGATTCTTTCCTGAGCTAATTATATCTCAAATTAAATATTAGAAAAAGGAAATACTTGTGGAATAACTGTATCAGATTTAAGAGAATGAATAGGTTCTCCCTCCATCATAGGATCTTTCCACTTGTCTATCATAGGTGACTCAGTGCAGCAGGCTGAGAGTGATAAATTTATTTCTTTGTAAGAGGAACAGAGGGTGACACTGGTTAATGGGGAGACATAGGTGGTGTCTTTACTGGGTTTGCATTATGGCCACTACTTCTTGTTCTTCCTGGGAAGGATCAGTTTTAGTTGGGGTTTCATGTAGGGATTGTGCATGCCTAGAGGTCCGAGGGTGCTTCTTAGGTCTCTCTAAGGTGGAGGGTTCTTTCTCTAGGACTACTTCAAATTCTAGGGCACATCTCTTTTGAAAATTCAACCATGTCTTTGTGTCATGCTACTTCCTAACAAACTGGTCCTTATAAATCAAATGTATTAAACACTAAAACCTTAAGTAGGAGGCAACCCAAAACAAATTATGAGTGGTTGAATAAAAAAATCATAAAAATTGAGGCAAATTGATTTTGTACTGGGGTTTAGCTTGACCATGGCGAAGGTGTATTAAAATTCTCAACACAGGTCCCAAAATGATTTCATATTGCCCTTCACGGTGAAGTATTTGATTACCCATTTGGCAATTTCTGCCCAAGGTTCTAGAAGGGTGATTATTTTTATGCCTTTTGCTTTACCCTTATTTTCTATCACCATTTCTATTTTTCCTTTTTCCAACCAAAAATATTTTAATAATTTCAGCATACATTGTCCTTTTACTTATTGCTTGACCTTCCTCAGCTATTCCTGAAAGATGACTGATTACAATGGGGCTGAATGGAATTTTATTACCTTGCACAATGGAGTATCCTTATTCCATATTTCTAGAGAAATTTTCTTTCATTTTTATGTTAAATTCCTCATAAGCAAGCAACAAATCAAACCATCCTACCTTTTCAAAAATATCCACCGACCTTGCATAAGCTAATAGTTCCACTGAATTGGTTGGTTCATGCCTTATTCTAGGCCCCATGACTGATATATAGAACAAGAAGTGATTGATAAAGGGCACAAGACTAGAAATGTAAGGTTTTTAGGGATGGGGGTAAGCACAAGAGTAGAATAGATAGTGGCGTAGGAGTGAGAGGGTGAAATTTGGAAAGTGATAGTGGAGAAGAAATGGTTCTAAATTTAAAATAACCAAATTGGGAAAGGTGTAATTGAATCCCAATGTGATAATGATATTGATTAGGTGCATGTGGATATTATTATGGAGGTGGATTACATATTTTTGGGGATTTGTAAGTGTGGAAATTTATGGGAAATGGGAGAGACAATCAATTTGCACAAGCATAATAATTAACGGTTCATGAATTAAAAATTTGCAATGTTTAGTAAGGGAAATAGTTGCACATACCCTATTAAACTAGCTTTTGACATCAATGGCGACCACTTCCATAATTATTTGATCCTCTATCCACATGTGGTCCTTCATTTATTATACGTTGGATTTAGGGGTTGTGATCGCCACTCTTGGTTTTTAGTCACACCGTATTTCTATTTTTTCAATTTTCCTTGTTGTTTTCTTTCTTTCTTTTTTAATTTTTTTTAGAGCAATGACCACCATTGTTGGTTTTCAAGCAATGCTCTAGAGGGTGATGACCACCATTTCTAGTTTTCAGTCTTCTCCTCTTTATTTCTTATTGAAAAATAGCTCAATTATGAGTTGTGTTTGAAAAAGAAACTTTGTCCACAAACTTCAGAGATGAATCTTCTTGAATTTCATTCTGAAACTCTTCTTTGGATGTTGGTTTATGGTATAGCCTCAACCTATGCCCATAAACAAAGATTACCTTATTTTCTTCATCAATTGGGATCACTTGGACAGGTCCCATTGTCAAATACTTGTTTTACTAATAAGGGCCCATCCATCTCCTCTGTAACTTCCCTTTGAAATCATTCTAATTTGAATCAAATGAAAAATCCCAATCCCTTTCTTAGATTTTCCTTGGCTTTCTGTGTTTTTCATGCCATATATACCTCTGGTGTTGGATGATTTCAATTTTATGTAATGCCTGGAGTATAATTTCATCCAAATCATTTAGTTTCATGAACATTAACTGTTGTACCTTTGAAAATTCAATCCCCACATCAGTATTTGTCCTCAAGGTTTGAATCTCAAATTCTATAGGGAGAATGGGATTCTTTCCATAAACCAATTCATAGGGAGTAAACCTTGTGGTTGTTTTCCAAGTAGTGTTGTATGCCCATACTACTTCAGGAAATTTTGAACCCAATTCTTCCTTGAGATATCCATTGTTTTGGTTAGGATATTCTCCAGTTCTCTATTAGTAACCTCCACTTGACCATTGGACTATGGGTGGTATGGTGATGACTTCTTGTGTTTCATCTAGTAGGTTTCCATAAAGAAACTGATTACTTTTGGCATGAATTATGGTCCTTGATCTAAAAAATAGACCTTGGTGCTCCAAACCTTTGGAAGCTATGCTCATACAAGAAATATTCAACATTATTATCTCTTGCATGTTGCAGTGCTTTCACCACAACCCATTTAGTGACATGGTCAGTACAAACCAAAATGTATTCTTTTCCTTGAGAAGGTGGGTCAATTGGTCCAATAAAATCCAATCCCCACTTCTCAAATGGTTCCAAGAAAATTTGAGATTGGAGTGTCATTTTAGATGTAAATGTTGGTTTTCCCATTCTTTGGCACTGATCACATCTTTATACATACTTTTTAACATCCTTAAACAAGGAAGACCAATAGTAACCAACTCCAAAAACTTTGTGAATGGTCTTTTGAAATAAATAATTCCCTCCTGATGGTTCATCATGACATGCTCTTGATATGTCAAATATTTCATCTTCAGCTACACACCTGCATAAAACATTGTCAGTTCCACATTCGAAAAGAATTCCATTTAACCAAGTGAACATCACACTTTGTTTAATCAATTTTTTTCTTTTCTTTTATATGAAAAAGGTTGGGAACCTCCTGTAGCCAAATAATTATCCATATATATATACACAATAAAGAGAGGTAGTAGATATTGCAAACAAATTTTCATCTGGAAAGTCATCATTGACTTTCTCTTCCTCTTATGAAGTGGTGAGTCTTGAAAGAAAACCAACTACCAAATTGGATTTCCCTGGCTTGTCAATAATTTTAATATTAAATACCCGTAACAAAAAGCAACCACCTTATAATCCTACTATGCAATAAAGGTTTATTGATTAAGTACTTGATGGCAGAGTGATCAGTGTGAACAATCACTTCATAGCCTGTGATATAACAGAAAAACTTGTTGATTGCATATAAAACTATGAGAAATTCCTTCTTCATTGTGGTGTAATTTCTTTCAGAGGGATAAAGAGTTTTACTAAATAGCATGCATAGGATCTTCTCCCTCTTGATATTCAAGGAAAACACCTACTACTTTATTAGAGGCATCTGGTTATAAATGGAAGGAAAGGTTCCAATTGTACCTCTCATTACTAGTGTGTTTATCAATTTATCTTTGATAATATCAAAAGCTTTGTTGGCATGCTTCTATCCATTCAAATTCTGAATCTTTAGTTAGAAGAGAAAATAATGGAGAATCTATTTTTCTAATGTCTAAAATAAACCTTTTATAATAACTGACATGGCCAAGAAATTTTATTACATCTATTTGAATTATGGGAGATGGGAGTCTTACAATGATACTGACCTTGTCTTGGTCTACCTTGATTCCCAAATTGAGACATGATGACCTAATACTATTCCCATTTCCATCATAACTAAGTATTTTTCATGGCTTAAGGATAATTACTATTTTTCACACCGAGCAAGGACTTAGTCTAAATTATCAACTACCTCCTACAATGTTTCTCCATAAATTGTGAAATCATCCATGTAAATCTCTACACATTCATGGATGAGATCAGAAAATATTTTCAACATGGCTATTTGAAAAGTGGTCAGAGCATTACATAAACCAAAAGGTAACACCCTCTAAGCAAATGTTCCCCATGGACAAGTGAAATTTGTTTTGTCTTGATATTTAGTTGTCATTGTTATTTGATTTTACCCGCTGAACCCATCACAAAATGAAAAGTACCTTTTTCCGATAAATTGTCTAAAACCTAATCAATAAAAGGTAATGGGAAGTAATTCCTATGATTTTCCTTATTTAATTCCCCGTAGTCCACAAAAATTGCCATATCCCTTTATTTTTAGTAACTATGACTAATGGAGAGATCCACTTGGCTATCTCGATATTAGATAAATGAAGCCTACCTTCATAAGTTTTTCAATCTTAGTGTCTTCAAGGAAAAGTTGTAAAAGCCATGGATTTGGGGTAAGAATATCTAAAGAAACCCCAAAGGCTTTTAACAATCTGATCAAAGTGGAACATGTGATAAGAAATGAGCAAGGTTTTCTTCTTTTCATACATTCATTTGAAATAAACATGCAAACTAAACAAATGAAGTTAACTTCTATTCTTTGAAAGCTTGAAATAATGAACCTAAGAGGATCTAAACAATCAATTATGTGTTTAAGAGAAAGAGATCTCCCCATTAATGGCTTTAAGGCCAATGGATCTTCCCTTTTACTCCATGTTAGTGCTATGAAATACAAAAGAAAATTCTATTTAGCTCAATGGAAGAAAGTGAAATACAATCTAAAGCCTAAACAAAATACTATAATCTATGCTAGGAAGAAGAGAGAATTCAAAAGAGGGAGGGGGTATAGCCCTATTTATAGTTTTTGGTTTGGGGAAATGGGAGATTTAGGTGCATGTGGGACAAAGGCTAAAGTCCAAAAAGCACTTTTAGCAAGTCAAAGTGTGATTTGACTATGTTTAGGGTAATTAACCTAGGTTAGACTAATTAATCTCATTTAGAGAGTAATTAGGGTTCTGGAAGGGTTTCTAAAGGGCTTAATCAATCCAACGAAGTGGATTGATATTCCAGGAGCTAATAGAAGCAAACTAGAAGGGAATAAGAAGCTAACGTAGTTAGAACAAGGCTATAAAAACCTGTTTAAGTGGTTTATAAGAGGAAAAATGACCAAAAAGATGTTGTGAGAAGGGAGTTAGATAGGTCTAACTAGCGATGTGCCGTCAATTTACAAAGGGAAGAATAGTTAGTGCTCTATTAGAAATAATAGTGTATTGATTAAACTATAGGTGTCTACATTTTCCCCTCTTTGGGGTGACATAAGCTACATTACTTCAAAGAAAGTAGACAAAAGCAAATGAGTAGAAAGTTTTTTGAAGGGGTAGAAGAAAAATTAATAGGATGACGAATTCCCCCTCAAGTGTCGATGGGGTGACTTAAGAAAATTGATCAACGATCAAAAAAAAAACAACAAAGAGAGAAGTGGATAGAGAAGATGAGAAACCTAGAAAAATGGATATTGAGCTATTCACAAATCAATTGCTAACAATACTTAATCATCATAATGCTTAGAATCCTCCTCATGGGTCTTTATTAAAATGTGAGCATGTGACGGAAGTGTAAAATGACATGAAAAGCCAAGATACAAACAACTGTCCTGTGCTAAAAATGGCCAACTCCATGCAACATACATGAATGCAATGCAATATGAGAAATAAACAAAATCACCTAACAGGGAAATAAGTACAATCACACACACTTAAACCAACAATGTTTAAGATAGTTGCACAAATATTTTGTTATCGAGATGAAGTCTCAAATGTTCTGATAAATGACAAGGGTGAGGAATGATGCCCCAAGCAAGGTGTATTATGCAAGGGGAAAGATGGAGGACACTTGGGTCCCGTGAAAAAGCAATGTGCATGATGAAAATAGTACCAGGCAACTGATAGTGCCCCAGAGTACAAACGAAGTAAGCAACATAGCTTGTGTAGGTGATTGAATATTTTGGTGATGCGTGAGTTATTTTTAAATATTTGAAAACGCTCGAAAAATTTGGAATGAGTGCCATGCAATAGACATAGATTTCAGCCATAGATGATTGGTTTTACCAATTTTAAAGCCATTTCTGAGGAATTTCAATGTTTTTGTTGTTTTAAATATTTTTTTGAATTTTTTTCTTTTTAGGTTTTTGATCGGTCAAAAGAATTTCAAAAGATCAAAGATCTTCTAAAAGTACACGCAAAGGTGGTAATGGGAAGGCGAGGCTGCCAGAGAGCCAGGATATAAGCCTATAAGAAGAAAGACGAGTCGGGAAGAATTTATTGAAAATAAATGAATAAATAATTACCGCAATAGGGAAAAATAGAGGAAGAGGTGAGAAAAGGCACTTGAAAGATTTGTAAATTATTTCAATGTGACGGAGAAGTGACCGTTGGGTGGCACAAAGTGCCCCAACATGTGAAAATTAGTAAAAATAATTATTTTAATACAAAAATAATTATCACAATGGATAGAAGAAGGTTAGAATGATCATGGTGCGAAAATATGTCATAGGGGCATTACGACGGGTTAATATACCCACCCGGGTCGGTAAAATAATCACGACCAATTCATTTCTACCAGAGCTCTTGCAAATTTTTACCATGAGTGAGATGATAGCCCTAGAGTGAGATGGTGAGAATACTGAGGAGGATGAGACACGTGGATCACATCCGAGAGTTCATACAGACCCAGTAGATGGACCATATGTGAGTGACCTATCCCTCCCATTAATTACACATTTATTGCATTTTTAGGGTTTTTCTAGGGTAGGTAGGACATTTTTGACACATGCACATGGGCGTATGTGTCGAGTTGATGGTATGTGCATGCGTACCTATAAAACTAGACATGGACATGCACGCGCATCCATTCACAAGGGGAAAGGATGCACATGCATACATGTTGGAAGAAACAGTACATGGATGTGTACCCATAGGAAGAATTAGGTATGCACATGCGTACTCGTAGGAATAATTTTAGTGGCAGAGGGGTGTGTATGTGTCGGCTAGGCTAGACCAATCAAGTGCATGTGTGCATGTCATGGCAAGCATGTAGGCGTCACACTTGGGAAGGTATGCATCATCCGGGTCACATATCGGTTGGCTAGGGTGCATATGCATTACTCTGGATGCGTAGGTGTCCTATTTCACTCTGTTGACTTTACATTTTTTTGTAGCCTACATACCCGTCTACTTAAGCGTGTTTCCATTAGCTAGGTGCGTATGTGTCACCAAACAATAGTTGGGATCCAAGTCTTCAGAAGAAGAGTGGGAGTCTGAATGGTAGTTTAGATCTGAATCAAAAGAAGAAGAGTGGGGGGAACCTGAATAATAATTTGGATCAGAAGCATCCAAACCATACCACCGACTATGAGCTGAAGGTGGGGAACAGGGTACCCGAGTGGGCCCTCTAACACGAATAACCAAACAAGGTTTAGTTGTAATGGGAATCTTTTGATTTGAATTGCTAAACCTAGGTTCCGTATTGTTGTAAATGTGAGAAACTACACAATAGTTAGTCATTGTTGGCATTGTTTAAGCACAAATGTCTAGACCTAGATAGTGGGATGAAACTCCTTCAAAGGGAAGGAAGTGACATGTTGATTCGAGTAGCATAATGACATCCAACTAGACATTTTGTAAGTATGGAGATGCGTGCATGATTTTCTAATGAAGGTCTAAGGAAAATAGACATTGTGATGATGCAATCTCGATGAGATCAAAAGGGATTGTTCTAGAAAATAAGTTTTCCAGATGAATAATCACAAGGAATAATCATGAAAATGTGAAACACAAAGCCAATCAACAAGGAAATACACCCTGTGCAAATGCGTGTGCAAAGTGATAGTTCGATGCAAAGATGATCAACACAATGTCAATATTTACATCAAGCTCGAAATGAACAAGGCATAAATATTAACAAAGGGTAGATGTGACTCCCAATCAAAGGATACAACGACACGTTCAACAACCAACAAGGCCAAAATGTTAAAGGGTGAGGTTTACAAATGTAATCCACGTAACCACACCAATTGGACATGTCTATCCAGCTTCACGGAGAAGCGAGATATTAGTGTCAAAGTGGTATCGAAATGACGTAAACAAAGTAAGCGACACTCTTCAATATTTCGGACAATGTTTGAATTAAAACCAAGTCAAGGTATACTAAGGATGTGTTAAAATGTGTGCAACATAACACCACAATGTGGATAGTTAGACCATGTTTATGAAAAACACGACATAAGTATCTTAATTGTGTCGAGACAATGTGAATAAAGTAATATGTCAAAGGGAGATAAAATGATGACTCAATCTGAACTATGATGATGATCTTGAAATCAAGATCAAGTGACCATCAAAGAATGAGGACACACCACGCACTTCAGACATTTAACAACTCAGCCGTAAACATGGATGAGCGTAAACAAACAAAAAAGTGGTGAACACTATCTATGACAAAACTCCTGAAAGATGCCTTCTCTTTCCCCAAATGGGCAACAAGAATGCAAAGGTGTAGATCAAAATATGTGAAATAAACTAAGTGCCACTTGGGTAGAGCTTCACCTCGTCCAAAGGTGAGAAAGAAGATAAGCTAAGTGAAACATCATCTAATTTCCATGATGAAAGGCACTTAGATCCAACTTAAGTGGACTCTTTTCCTTGTTCGAAAAAAAGGTTTAGACTCCAAGTAAGTTGTCACTTTGTGATGGCTTGATGTGACAAGGACTAGTAAAGTGGGCTCCAAGATAGAATGACCTCCTTAATAAGTTCTCTCAACTAGGTGTTACAAAGTTGTCTTAAGCAAGAACAATTTACCCAAATAGTTCCTTTCCCATCTTGGGAGTATCTCATCTTTATCAGTACTCCGCTTGAGCACAAAGGGAAACTAGTGCATCCACATGTGCTCTCCTTGGGGTTGCTATACGGACAACTAGTAACTCTAACTCATAAGGTGTACTAGTCAAGTGGGTAATCAGAGTGATTCCTATTTCATCCATGAGGTTACTCAGTGGTGGATTACTTTAGGGTTCTTGGAACCACCCCCATTGTTGTAGCTTAAGGCGTTATGCCAAAGGAGTTATGTTCCAGTTGAGTAGATAGGGACATACCATTTTCTGAAACCTGTAATATAATGTTTTAAATATGGTGTGTTTTTTAATCTTTTTAACTTAAATGTGGTTTTAAGTAGCACAACATTTGGTAACCTGTAAGAACACATGTATTATAATTCTTGTGTTTGTTTTTGATGCCTTTCTTTGACAAGCGATTTTTGTCCTACATACCAAGGTTAGTAATTTTCCAAAATTTCATCAAAATGAGATAAGATGTTATTTTTGATTTCCCAGATCGTCTTAAGATGCACGGAAAGAGCATATACAACAAGGTATCTCACTCAAATTTGCAATAAATGGAAAATTCCTAAGTACAATGTGAAAATAAGTTCCTTTTAACCAACTTTTAAAAATCTAATTAAACTATTTTTGCAAGTATGAAGAAAATGGTGAAACGTTTCTGTTTCCCAATATCACCTAGAAAGGCATGAGGGAAGAGCATACACGTTTCAAATTTTCATGAATAAAGATGTAAATGTTTTTTTATCAAGTTAGTATTAAAAAAACTTAATGCAAAGGAAACCTCTAAACCACTGTTAGAACCCTGCAAGAGTTAGAAAACCAAGAAAAATGAAAAAATTCTAAAAATCCAATTTTTACATTTTTAACAGTTTTTAGTAATTTGCATTTTTGGAGGTCTCTAGGAATTTTGGGAGTTTTGTGATGGAATTTGGTATACTAAAGGTATCTAACTTATGGAAGTTCCCACAAAGTATGCTTCGTTATCTTTCTAACACCTATTCAAAATTTGAAAACGGGTTAACGAGTCAAAATATATGGTCAAAACAAGGAACATTAAAAAGGATGAATCCAGAATACACAGAGACACACTGCGCACACCCAGGATGACACATACGTGCCCTAGCCAATGGACATGCACCCAAGTAGATAGGTACGTGGGCAAAAAAAATACAAAGTCAACAGAGTGAAATAGGACACTTGCGTGCCTAGAGTGATGCATACGCGCCCTAGCCAACGGATACACACCCTAGATGACAGAGACATGGCCGAGAGAGATGGAAAAAACAAATGATTTCAAATTTTTACAGTCAAGCTATTTATGTATACACAGCCAGAGAGATAGATATACAGCCCAGATCATGGAGACATATGCGCATCCCTATAGAGACAAAATTTACAGATTTTTCACAAATCAAGCCATTGATGTATACATGGCTAGAGAGGCAGATACATGGCATAGGTGACGGAGACACTGCGCGCGTCCTCGTAGAGACAAAATTTGTAAAGGATGAGGACTTATAGATAGGTATGCTCTTGTTCGATGGGGATGCTAGGGTTTCAACGTATATGTGGCCCTTGTAAACACCGAAGTGCACCTGTGAAAAACCTACAAAACTCATGGATTTTCAAATTTTCAAGAGAAAACAGGTTAGTTGTTAGTCAAAGTGTCTTATTTCTATATCATACCCACAAAATATATGTAAATAAAGGTCATTTATCTAGTTTTAGAAACATAAATGAGGAAATAACAAGTGATTTGACCAAAAACTTGAAAATGAACTTTGAAAAACCTAAAAGACCTCCATTAATGGAGGATGGACATAAGTGTCCCACTGGCATGCCAAATGTGTTCAATGAAATATTTTGCAAAGAGCTATGGATATGGGGCAAGACCCCAAAGATTTGTGCAAAAGACCCTCAATGGACCATATGATAAGAAATGAGCAAGGAATCCTATTTGCATGTATTAAAACTTGAAATAAGTAAGAAATATAACAAATAACATTAACCTCTATTCTTGAAAGCTTAACAAAATATGCCTACTAAAGACTTAAGCAATCAGTTTTGTTATTTACTCCATGAGGGTGAATGAATCTCACTAAATGGCTACATGGCCAAGTTTAGCTATTTCTTTACTAACCTAACATGGGTGCAAGATGAAGTTATTTTAATGGAGGATAGCCAAGATCAAATGCCTTATTAGCTTGGTTGATGTAAATGAGCTCTTAAGCTTTCTTAGGCTTGTGTTGGCTTTAGCTTATGTAAAGTTGTGTGTTTGAATGGGTAGTATTAGCCTTGTATTTATAGTTTTTGGTTTGTAAGAATTTAGAATTTGGGTGAATGTGGGACTAAAGCTCAAAAGCACTTTTAGATTAGATTAGGATAAACATGCTTTAGGATTAGTTAAGCTTGGTTTAGGCTAGTTAACTAGGGTTTAGGCTAGTTAAAATTTATTAGCAAGTGATTAGAGACTCATTGAGAGTTGAGAGGGGTTTGGATAATCAATTGTGACTGATAGATAGCCTACAAAGCCAATAGAAGTTGTCTAGAGAGAACTAGGGAGGTTCTGAATGGTCGAAAGGAGGAATGTTTAGCTAATAAGAGAGATATTAGCCAAATAAGTTGAATATAGGAGGAATACGACTGAGAAGGTGTCATGCATGGGCATCCGAGAATGGAGCGAATAAGGGTTGATTAACGAAGTGTTGTCAATCAATTGAATTGGATGAAATGCTAAGTGTAAGCATGTTTTAGGTGTCTACACTTAGTATTGAATGAAGCATGTGAGTTTGGAGAGGGAGAAAAATTATAGATGTCAAGTGTGGTGAATATATGATAATGTCAAGTGGATGAGGACATAAGAAGAAATTTATGGTGGATGAGAGAATGAGATGAAGTGGTATGCTAAAAATTGTGTTGGGTGGATGATGAGTAGAGAAAATATTGATTTCCATTGGAAGCATGATAACATGTGGTCTTGTGATGAATGTGTGTGATAAAAGGATGATTGCATGGAATAGAAGGAGGCATATAGGAGGTGATGTCAAGCTAATCAAAATGTGGAAGAAAATAAAAATGATGTGAAAGTGTAAATGGATGTGGAGGAACTTGCAAGGTAAATGAGGAAGACTAAATGGTTATGGTGATCATAGATGATGTGATTGAAGAAGGAGGAGCTAGTAATAAGAAGAACAATTAGATGATAAATGATGGAGGTAGGAAGGTGCATGTGGAATAACACTCAAAGAGAGGTGAAGCAATGTGAGAACGTGTAGGTGACTTGTGATAAAGAGATGAAAAAAATGAGTGGATACAAATGATGGGGAATAAATGTAAAAAGAGTGTGAATGAATGTAATATATGGTATAAGAGGAAGTGGATGTATAGGAATCAAGAAGGGAGCCTAAATGAGTGGGAATAGAGGTAAGAAGATGCATGTAAAAGAGGTCTCTATAATAGGTGAAACGACAAGTGGCTCAACATGAGATGAAGAATGCCATATATGATTGGTAATTGGTTGTATGATAAGAAATTTGTATATTACCAATATAAGTGATGTAGTGGATGAAACATTGATCAATCCACCATGATCGCTAAAATGTATGCCTAGATTTTTATCACTCTACAATGTATGTTTTGTTGCTACAATATAAAAATCTAAATCAATGCTACTAAAATAAAATGGGCTTATGTTCCCACCATTAAAAATGAGAAATAAAATCATGGGTTATTTCATTGAATAAAGTGGGATAAAATTCCATATATGAACCTAAAAATTTCATACAAACACTAAAAAATGGTTAGTGATTTTTTGTGTTAAAGAAGTTTCCTCAGTCAGATATGTGAACCTTTTAAGGAGATTAAACTATTCATGTATATGATTCACCAAAAATTGAAAGAAGGTTACAATCCAATCACAAGTGTTACTAGCAATCGCATTGTAATTTTATGAAAACAATAGTGTCATGGGCTGTGCCAATATTTTTTGATCCAACTTTTCCTCTTCAAAACCTTTAATACTGAAATATGCAAATGAAGAAGAAAAAACTAATATACGGGCTCAACCGCATGAAGATTCAAGGGGTGGAATGCGTTAAATGGATGTTATTTTATAGTTTTGAGTGCATAAAAGTTTATGACACATATGAGTGCATTTTTCATAAAATATGTGAGATGATAAGATTCTATAGTGTATAAAAAGTGAAAATGGGTAGGCGAGGTGGATAAAATTAAATGTGAGTGGGTGAGGATGAGTAAATGAGTTATGGGTTGTTTTCTATCACCTTATTTTTTACTTATGTTTTTGAATATTTAATTTTAAATATTTATTGTGGTTTTATATTATTTTTGATATTTTTGGCTTAGAAAACCGTATGTGCTAGGTGTGTTTTCTAGTTTCTACACCTAGTTATGCTTATATAATACAATGTGATATATGTTATTTATCTAGATATTTGAGACTAACCCAAATTGAATATGAAAAAATAACATATATCGTTCTCTGTGGCTATCTTCTACTATATAATTTTCATTATCATAGATATACTTTTTTACTTGTCTCATACATGCACCATTTATACTTCTTTATGTGTGTGGGACAATATTGTGTCCCTTGTTTTTATAAATAGTTTCCTTTTATTATGTGGCCATGCAACCATTATTTATGTGTGTGACACTATTGTGTCTCTTATATGTGGCCTTGGCCTTTTGCATGACTGTATATGTGACATTTAATGTTGTTATTATATGCATATTTATTTTATGCTTGTATACATGTATGCATATTTACTTTTACACTTGTATTTTTTTCTCTATTTTTTCTCCATGTCATGGTTTCTACCACTTACTCTCTTATAGGGCCTTATTCTATATTATGGCCAAATACATTAGATCTTATGTGATCCAATGATGACTATATGTTGTATGTAACATGGATGCACTTAATATAATTTTTATGCAAGTGATCTAAAACATATCTCACTCACTTTAAAAAGGGGACATTTAGTGGAGTTATCACATGAATTCAAGGTAATTCAAGAAAATAGATAGATTGTAGAATATAAAACATATAGGAACAAATTACATGAACACTAACATACAAAAATCATTTAAAGAAATTCAACTAAAATAATTTACAGAAATTCAACACGGAAAAAACTATCTAATAGGGACAAAACTAGAAAATGTTATTGTCAAAATTAGATGGTACCATCTTGGGAAACTTTATGGCACCCAAATCAGAATTTTTTGTAACATACATAATTTTACAGGTTTCTCAATGAAAAATTACATAGTTAAGAGTACACTTTACTATAATTCAATATAGAATGTAGGGGACATAAGTAATTTTCTCCCTTTTGAATTTTTACATCTTAGAATCATGAGAAATTTTACAATGTGAGGGCATGAGCATTGTCTCATTCTTATCCAACTTTCAATTTTTGGTACATCAACACTATTACAATGCATAGTAGGTTCATGAGTCTACTTCATTACCTTATAGCCTTGCACTAATTTACACATTTGAGACTTAGATCCATCTACAATGGTGTGGTTCCATAGGTGGAAAATTTAAGGTGCAACTATATGCCTTGTGACACTCTTCCTCTCACTCTCTTTTGAATATTTAAGTGGTATATAGACACCTTGTGAAACTCCTCTCTCCATCTCTCTCTTGGAAATTATTTTAAGGGTAGTTATATTACTTGTGACATGAACCCTTTAATGTGTTAGGACACCTAATTACTTTAATGGTTCCAACCACTTCTCTAAATTGGCCACTAATCACCCCCAATCCTCCATTATAACACTTTCAATACCTCTCTCCAAGTGCTTCAACAAGGGAGATCCTCATTTGATATGGAAAACACATATCCCTTCAATGTTTTTTCTCCTTCAATTTTCAATAAGTTTAAATTCAATTTCAATATAACATTAACATTCAATTACTCTACATGGGTAGTGACTATAGTCAATGTTGTAGGTTTTTACATTTGGGTTGTTACAACCATCTCAATCATCTCAAGAAATAAAGAAAAAAATCGATCAAATATAAAGTGTGTCTTCACACTTAGGTATTATTTTTCTTTATTTTTTTCATTTTCTATCTTAAAGGGGGAAAATTTAAGCACCTAAACTTGGAAATTAATCACTTGATAATTTCAATATTGGATTAATCCATAAATCATGAGTTACAAACCTATTTTGAACCTAATTTATATATCCATAGTCATATTACAATAATTTATATCCTTATTTCACTACTCAATCACTCACAAAAAATGTCACATCAGTCCAAAGTAATTTATTAGTCACAATTCCCATACTCAAAACTTTACATTACTTCATCCCCTACTGGGAAAAAATAAACAAACAAGACCATGTTTCCAAATGGTTTGGTCTGAACCTGAGTGGTTCCATCTAGAGCCTTCCAATGATAATTTCTTAGTTTGATATATTTTATGGATCCTTACTTTCCTCAAGGGTTATCTGTAATACTAAATTACACCTAAAAACTCTATATAATCAAGTCAAATGCACTCATTTACTCACCTAAAATTTATCTAGAAATCACTTGGAACTAATAAGAAAACATCTCTCAAAAGGCATATAAGGATTTCCTAAATTTCTTAAATTAGTAATAATCATTAGGAGTATCATCTAAATAGGTTTGACACACTCCACATTAGGTTCAAGAGTCAATATTCCCAAATCAAAAGCTCTCAAAACCCATGTCAAACATTAAGAAAATAATCCAAGATACTAATTTTCAGGTAATACAAATATCAAATATAGTTGCATCTATACAATATCACATCTCTATGTAGATAATTAGGTGTGATTTGAGGCCTCTTTAAAGTAGTGTTGGTGTAGGGGTGTACAGATTGTAATTCAACCCAAACATTAACCTTTTTATAGGTGTTTCACCCATGGCTAGGGTTTTGGGTTATTTTTGTTGATTATAAAGGGTTTCACACATTTTTGAGACCTAATATATCATATAAAATCACACTAAAGTTAATCACAAGGGAAGAAAAGAATGTAGAGATCCAACATCTTTCTAGATGGAACCATTATATAGGGACAAAATCACCAAACAATTATATCCTTAAATAATGGTTTTTTTCCTATTCACAGAAAATTTTAGACTTAGGGATGAAATAGATGTAATACATTTCTAGTCAGTTATCACACCCAAATAACTTCCAAATCATCCAAGTAGCTAAATGTAGTTTCTCTCTCATGTCTTTCTCTATTTAGCACATGATCTAATCGTTATATTTCACAAAGTGCTATATATTTATGTTATGATATAAATGATTAATTGGTAATATGGTTATATATGTTGTTTCTAACACTAATATGAAATTGACATAAGCAAAGGAATTATATCCCCTTCTCCCACATTATTTATTTATTTCTTTTGGCCCGGTAAATTAGGTTCTAATTGTTATTATTGAATAACATGTTTTTTTTCCATCACAAACCCTTTAACATTTAATATCAATGTGTGATTTCAATTTTCAATTAAAAAAACTTATTATTTATTAATATCATTTTAAATTCATGAATTAACAAATTTTATATGCTCAATATTTTTATTTGTGAATAATTTTTATTTTTATGTTTATATTTTTAGTTCTACTTTAAGTAAACTTGCATATATAATTAAAAAAATCTCTAATCTTCCACACAATTATAAATAGATTTGTAAAATAAATCTAGGATTTGTTAGTAAAAAATATATTAATATCAAAGGTGTCATAAAATACACATAATTTTTATAATGTATAGATTAAGAAATTAGAAAAATATTATTTATTAAAAATTTGTGAATTTATTTCTGCATGTACACTTGAAGGACATATTTAAGTATTCAAAATAAATTGGGCGATATTTATTTTATAAAAATTAAATGAGGGGATGTTCAATGTAGGTCCAAAATTAAATCTTTACATTTATTTTAGGTTGCAATGAAATTTTTAAGGACACATTTCCTTTTAGCTTACAACATAGTAAATTTCAAACATTAAAATATATCCATTTATAAGAGGTCTTGATAATAATTGAAAGTAGTTCATATTTATTTCAATGCATGGATTCTAGGTGTTGGTGATAGATTTGATATTATTATTGTTGGAGGTGGTGTTAATGTAGGTGGTTGTAGATACTTCAATTTGGTAATATATCATTAGAAAATGATAAGTTTGTCTTTATTTGTATACTTTGACTTAAAATTGCATCGTGAGCTTAATTAAAATATTATTCTCTCTCCCATATGTATTTCTAATCTCTATACAATGATATATCATTAATTCATGTAAACTCATTTATCCATGAAAATATTCTATCCCTAGCTAAATTTCCTGAAATTTTATTCTATCATCATTAGATCCTTGTATGTGGCCATAAAAACAAGGATAAACCATATTATGGGCTAGGATAACTTGTACAATCCCATCCCTTGCTCTCTAATGAATATTTTATAAATTTTAATATCTTATATTTATCATTTCATCTCCCCTAGATTGGCCTTAATCTAATACTTAACATATGAAAACTTATATAAGAAGTTCAAATTCCCTTCATATCTCACCTGAAATTCTTAAACAATCTTATTGCAACATATAAAAACTAAAACACTCAAGGCCCTCTTAAATATTCCTAAAGGATATGCACATTATTTATAGTATCTACCACATAGGTCCAAAGCACTCAAACCAAGATCAAAAGTCTATCTTCATATATTACCAAACATTCAAATGTTCTATAGATATTATCAATAATAAGTCACTCCAATAATTACCACAGATATTAAGGGAAAATGGAATTAATTTATAATCTAAATCACATCACACTATATCATTAATATACTAGGTACATCTCTATTCTATCTATATGTATGCCCACTACTTGTTGCATCAAGAGACACAAAGGCACAATTGGGGATGGCTTAGATTGCATACACTATTTTCACCAACATTAGGAGAGATACACAAGTATTTATCCCACTCAAGGGGATGTAGTTTAGTGCTTGGATTGTTTTAGTAGGGGTTTACTTCCAAGGTTTTTCTAGCCTCACCTAAACACCACACACATTTCTCATTTTATTATCTAATCATTTCATGAAGTTTTCTACATGTATATAGGGTTTCTATTTGTTGTAATTCATTACAAGTGGTGCTAAAGTTGTTTTAACCATAAAAATAAAAATACCATTTATGGACTTGTGAAATACACCCACATTACAAAACACCACCATTGCACGTTCAAAACCATATAAATCGGGATGAGACCATACTACGCCCTAATAGGATCTATATAATTCCATACAAGAGCGATTTGTAGTTAATGTATTATGAATAAAGCATATCTAAGTTCAAATCACCCCTTTCAGCTAATTTACTCACCTACATCATTTTTATCTCTTTACACAACTAACTATTCACTCTTTGTATTTCACGCTATCATTTCATTGTTTATTGTATTAATATATATATATTCTATATTATATGGTTAATGTGGATTAATTTATCTAGAATATTCTACTCGTAACATTCATACACCTAATAATAGTAAGTAAATAATATTATCAAACCCAACCCTTGATCGAATATCTCACATTATTACAAACATTTGTTGTCCTAGCATTTCATTTTCATCTTTTTTTATTCTTTGTTTCTATGCCCTTTAGGCATAACAATTGGATTAATCATCAACCCATTGATCATACTGAGATTTATCCTCCTACGGGTACACATCAAGTCCCTATGTATTCCTCCCTTATTCATGTACAAGGCATCCCTTCTATGCTTGATCAAGATGCCCACAAGGTTTCATTTCACACCATTTAAATACACCGTGAACACTAATACTAATTTTTCTAATGATGATAATGAGGTGGAACATGACCAAGTTGAGATCATGTCTAATTTTCATGCACATCTTCATGATAAGCCTCAACATATTGATAATATTATTGAAATACTTCTCACTACAAATATAGCTTGTGATTAACCCTCTAATGATAAGTCTCTTTTTGGGATACGATCCCCTTTATCTTTCACTGTGGATACATATTATGATTGTACACATATAGTGCATATATCTTTAGGGATGACTACTAAACCACCTCTCACTGTTAGTATTCCTATTCCTATATCCACTACTATTCTACATCTCATATATACACCCATAGTGGTTCACATTATTCTTCTTATAGCACAAAAAGATCTTGAAATTTTTCTCATAGTTTTAAAGATCAAATAATATAAATATAAGAATGTGCTTTTACTTCTTCTCATGTCATGTATTCTACTCAATTTCTTCATATCATACTTTCTCCCAAAATGGTTTCCTATCCTTTTCCTATAGGTTCTGTTGCTCCTAGGATTCTTATTTATGATGGAATATGCGATCCTCAAGAGCACCTTTGTACTTTCCGTGCTCCTTTCTTAGATTATGCATATAATGAAAAATTAATTAGCAATATATTTCCTATAAGCCTCAAGGATTTTTATTTACATTGGTTCTATGATCTTCCCATTCATTTAATTATGTACTTTACCCCTTTATATAATAATTTTCTTACACAATTCTCCACTAATATTGGGGGACAAGGTGGTCTATGCACAAATGTATAAAATTCCACATGAGTGATTATGCTCTGTTCTACAAGACTATTCTTATTAATATGAAAAATATTCTAGTTAATAGTGAGCTCCAAGATATCTTCACTCAAATTATTATTCCCCTCTACAAGATTTAGTTATCTTTGACAAGTTTCAATAGTTTTATCATTTATTTCACACATTAAAAGTGCATGAAGCTAAGCTCCTCATCATGAAAAATATTATATATATTACCATTGGGCCTAACACATCTAATCCTATGTTTAAAGGAAAACCTACTTTCAAAGGAAAATATAATGATAGTAAATATCATACCAAACCTATTATTAATGTTGTATCTTAACCCACAAATATTTAGTTACAAATTCCTTGGTGGTAATTCACATAGTTTCCTTGAAAACTTGAACTAGTGCTGAAATAATTACTTCCATGTAACTTTATATATCTCCTCTAGATCTTGAGGTTGATAAAAGTAAGCCTCATGGTAAAATTTTATATGCTAATGCCTTTTACTATTTTCATAGATGTGTTGATAATCTTACTAATTGACGTGTTAAGATTCATCATGTGATACAAGATATTATTAATGGTAATGATATTGAACAAGACATTCCCACCGAATCATCTAATCCTACCAATGATAATGTGAATCTCAATTTATTCAATGACCCACTTCCTGATCATAACACTACTAAATCTAATTTATAAGTACACCATACTTATCACACTATTTTCCCTCCTCCCTATGATAATACATTAAACATTATTATTGACACTATTACTAATATTCCACATCTTTAGTATATTATTACATTTTATGACAATAATATACCACGTGATATTGTTTTAAATAACTATACATTCATTATTTTATTGGTCAACATCCTATACATATTGTTCTAATTCATACTAGTGCTAAAAATGACATGTGCACTTCCAAGTTACTTTCTTATCTTGGATGTAATAATGGAAATGTGACCTTTGATACTAAGAACTATCTTTAACATATTATTTTACCTCTTATGGCTAGTTCTACTACTATGGAAATTCCTTGGTTAGTTACTTATTCTTCTATATTATGTGATGTGTAAATAGGTTTCCTTTGGACGTTTGATTTCAAGGGTCTACCATATATAGTTCATCAATGTGTCAAGTTTTCTTACAATCAACAAGATGTTACAATCAAGGGTATCTCATATGAGGCCCCAATACCTAAATTTATTAGTAAAAGATATAATTACTATTTCTATGAATACTTCTTATACACGTGCTATTTCTAATGGGTATATCCCTCCTAGGCCTTGTGCTAAGTATTCTATTTCACATGCTGATTCTAGTGGGTCTCTTACTCCTAGACCTCCTACTAGCTATCCTATTGTACATGTAACTTCTAATGGGTCTCTTCGTCCTAGACCTCCTATTAGGCATTTTGTTACACATACTACTTCTTATGCATCTCTTCCTCCTAGGCCTCTTGTTTGGCCTCTTATTACACATGCTACATCCATTGGCCTCTCCCCGAGGCCTCCTTCTAGGTATCCTATTACACATATTATGTATCCTATGTGGGTAACACAACACTTTGCGTTCCTAAGGAATGTCCTTCTCCTACTAAAAACACAACACATTTGTGGCTGAACCTTGTCCACCTTATTGGTCTACCAAACCTCCTAGTGAGGCCCTCATAGGGTAGCTATTATGCTAAATCCCCTTCATGTACATAGCTACTTATAAAAATACCAAAAAATAAAAATAATCACATAAATAAAAAAACATTCAAATAATCACATAATATAAAAACATTTAAAATTTTACAAAAACAAATTAAAGACCTACATGTGACTTGATTTATTAACTTGTTACCTTAAATATGTTGTTTTCCATATTGGTTTTATAGATATCATAATTTTCTATATACATTTTTACAAACATTTTTTCATGAAGTATGTTGAGATTGATGCATGACATACAAAGATGGATACATGATGATAGGGGCCAACATAATACCTTCTTAGTACACCCTAATATACAAGTGATATGTTCCACACTATACATGCAATTTTTCTTTGTTACAATTAAATTCAATTACTCAATATTGTGTATATTATATCTTTTGGAGTAACAATAATAACATGTGTATTTTGCAACACTAGCTTATCTTACTTTATGTACCTCACGATACTATTTTCTATTTATTTTCACTTAGATGTTTGTTTTCTTCTATGTATACAACCTATGAATTTATTTTATGTTTTTAATTAACACTTATGTGTCCCTTGGTTATCGCTTATTGTTTGAAGATATTTCCCATTTCTATTACAAGTTAATGCGAAGGATACAAGAAATCAAGAAACTCAAAACTATAGGAGGGTTTAAGGATACTTCTGATGTGGATGAAGATGGTGATGATGAAGGTATGGGAAACAAATATCCTGTTTAATGCAAGCTTGATGACCTTCACAACAAAAATTAACTAAAATGAAAAAGATTAACAAATAAGATGGTGGGTTTCCTGAAAAGGTCAATCCTGAGAAGTGATAACTTTCTAGGATGGAAATCAATCCAATGTAGTGCCTTGCCTTGGGACACCGAAAATAGACCAATAAGTTGGTGAAATTCGGTAAATTTTTTTTGAAGGTAACTAATGTTTTCGCTTAACCGTTTCCCATAAAAATAATTAGATTATAGTTAATTTAATTTACCTGAAATTAAATTAACACTATCCCAACAACTAAAATATTTTAATCAAATTGATTTTACCTATTTTCTGAATCATTAACCCTCAATTGATTTTATTTATTGATCCTCCTAACCAAATCCCTTATTTGATTATTTATTTAATAACACTATCTTAAATTTACTTTACTAACATCACTTGCCCTCCTTTGGTTTTATCCCACAAATTCATTTCTATTTAATAGTCATGCACACCCCCCAAACATTTGTTATTCTAAAAATCCCATTAAGATATTTTGACTCAAAAGGTGTAGGATTGAATGAGGACCTTAGGATCAAACCAATCCTATCCCTTGATTTCTTCTCACCCTAAAATTTTCCCTAAATTTCCTTATCTATCCCTTTCTTTTCATTCTTTTTTTTTGTTTCTTTTCATTTTGTTTTGGCTTTCTCTTTTTTTCTTTGTATGTGCAGGTTTGGATGGAGAAGCCTTGAAGGCTGGTCTCATGGCTACCCACAAACTCCTCTTCCATTTGTATTTTATTGCAATCCTAAACTTAGTAAAGGCCATATTTTTTTTTTGTTTTGTGAATGGACACAACGGCCTGGCTACGGGTTTTCTTTTTTTTAATTGTCCTTGTGATAGTGGAGGGGATGAGTGGTGGGTATGCGGGGTTGGGGAGAGGTGGAGGGGCAGCGTGAAGGTTGTGGTGGAAGGGGACAACGTGGGGCGGGCTTGACAGGGGAGGAGGGGAGACAACGGCAGGAGGGGAGGTCAAGGTTAGCGGGTAGGGGCTTGGGACTTGTGCGGGGGTAGGGGTGTATGGGGGAGTGGTTGTGATGCGGTGATGTGCGGGGCAACGAGACAGATGGGGGAGGATTCGGCCTTCCCCAAGAAATTTTGATTTTTTTTTGTTTCTTTTAAACTTTAATAATAATAATAAAACAACATTTGTTTGATTTTGTTTGTTTGTATTTTTTTTTTTGGGTTTATATTTATTACTATGTGTGTGTATATATATATAATATTATATATAGGCATATATTATATATAAATTTATATTCACTATTTTATTATATATATATATATATATATATATATATATATAATATAATAAAATAATAAAAGATAATGTTTTTTTTTTGAAATATTATAAATAAAGAGAATATGATTAGATTAATATTTGTAGGAGATATTGTATAGTCCATAATATGTATACTTTTCACTTTCTTAAATATGCAATACATATTTATTTTAGGAAGCAATTAAACTAAGAACTATAAATATTTTAATTCTAAATATGATCCCTTTTTTTTTTTACACAATGACTAACAATATTGTTTTCGAACTATAAAAGAACAAATTTTAATTTTACTATTTAGATGCAAAAAGAAACTTAAAATTTTCATCTATTCACCTTAAATGATTTACCTATTTTGATATTGCAATAGATGAAGCCAAATTTTTGAAAAGGAAGATATTGATTAAGCTATCACTTAGTGAAAGGATAGGCACATCAAAACTACTTCTTCATCCATTCAAATAAGATAACCAACAAGGAAAGTAAAACCAATCTTATTCTATTCTCTAACTTTTCAAAACTTGTAATAATAAGGGTGTTTCAAGAATGATGTCAAATCTTACATTTACACAAGTTTTCAACATTTCACAAAGATGAAATCTACCACAAGAATAAATGAACTTTCCAACAACTTGTCCTTCTTTCAAAAAGTAGTCCCAACAATTCATATTAAGAAAATTTTCACTATCTTCAATCCTTTATTTTAAAGATTTAAATTTTCCAAAATGGCAAAGCATAGTTCTACATCATTCCAAGTATTCAAAGGAAAACAATGTAAGGTAACATGCAAATATTGAGGGTAGATTTATCAACAAAAGGGATGCTAGTTTACATATGACTCCAAATACAAAGGAGGATTTTACACACAAGGGAAGCTTCCACAAGCCATTCTTTTCAAGAGACAAAGAGGTAATGTCCACAATAAAATGAAGATGACAAAGAGCTCCAACCAACAACCCACTTCCATCTTGAGATCCAAATGCACATGCTTTCAAGAAATCCAACCAAGGAGAAGAAGCTTGTTTTGCCACCCAACCATAGGCATCATTACATGCCTTTCCCAAGGTTGGGATGCATGCTAGCCTCCCCCAAGCCCATGGGAAAGAGGAAAACTATCCACAACTATGCACAAGAGGGTGAACAACAACATCACATCCACACAAAAACAAGGCAAAGATTAAACAAGACTCCAAATTTGTAAAAGTGAAAAGGAGGAGAACCCAAGTTCTACCTCTAAAAATGGGGAAAAGAAAAGAAACTTCTCCAAAGGTTTTCCACCGTAATTATTTGTATGAACATGATCTCCGTACCCTCCTTATTTCTCCAATTTCATTCAAGCCCTCCTTATTCCTCCACCCTTTCACCAATCCTTCTTAGAAGGATTTTAAAACCCCAAAGGGGTTTCCTTACCAAGAATGGGGAAGGAGGTTCAAGCCAAATGAACAACCTTCCCCACCTCAAACCATTTGAGGGGAGTAAATAAATCCTACAAGGCTTGCCCATCAAGCCTATAAGGATTGAGAGGGAAAAATTTCCCTCTCTTCCCCACAAATTCCAAAACTCCATCATGTCATATGATGGAGGGAGAAAATCAAATAAACAACAACAAGATCTTCATACAACAACAAACATTTCCAAGAAAACAACTAATAACTAGCATGTTATAACAAATACAAAGAATCTCAAGAATCCTACCTCAAAGAAAAGCTCTCCAAAACCAATCTCTTCCACTTCTTGACCCAAGCAAACTCTAGCTCCAAATCCACAAGACTCCAAGCAAAAGCTCTAAAAAAAAGTTCTCTTCTTTTCCCATGAGGGGAATTTGAAGAGGAGCAAGAAAAAATCCTCACAAATGAGGGGGTGACATGTGTCACCCCTCTCCTCCTTCAAGGTCAAAGATGCCAAAGATAAATGAGAGAAATGATAAAATTAATTTTAGTCCTTTTCTCCCAAATTACTCTAAATGATAACAAAACAAAACTTGTGCAACTTTTAACAAGCACACTAATCCATACCCCTTACATGGATGTGACCAAAGAAGAGGAAAAAGGGAGGGAAAACTCCCTCTAGCCTTGGAAATAATCCCCCTACCTATTAGGTAGGGTCTAAGGGCTCATTTTCATGTTAAGGGAACTCCCAAAGTAAAAGGGGGTCCCTAAAAATGCCCAAAATAACCCAATTGCGGGTTTGGAAAATTTGGCACAAGGGTAGAGGGTGTGGGGCCCATCCAAGTGTTTCACATGTGACCCTAAACCCTTATGATTAAGTACATCATTAAAATAATTCAAAACTTAATGCAAGTGGGGTCATTAATTCTCCAAAACAAGTTTACAACATAAACTAAACACCCTAAGCAAAATTAATGATTACAAGACATATTACATTACAAATGAGGGTCACCCATGTTGCCCAAACCAATAATTCTAATGCTAAGGTGTCAAGCAATAAATGTGGCTAGGACTTAACCTCTGTGGGATGCTTGTGCAAAGTTGTGTAGCTGGCCTGAGTCCCACTTTATCCTGTGACTTATCACCTGCACACTCATTGCACACATTAAACACACCTGTCCGATAAAATATAAATCAACTACTAAATAAGATATCAATGAATTCTAGGCTAACATATCATCTTTCTGGAATCAGAAAAGAGACAATGTGCACAATTATACACAATTCACCATAGGTTAGACATAATGATAAAGTGACATGTATCCATAGAATCCCAACATGCAACAAACTGAGTATCCATCAATATAATTACGGTCCAAAACAACATCATATCAATTAGTATCCATGACTTCATAAGATAATACAAATAACATAGTAATCAAGCTAAATCGACATTATACACCTAAATTTCCATACATGTGTAATCAGATCAAATATCCTAATGTAATGTCCAAAACATATCAAATCTCTATCAAAACATGTCTATGAGTAATGAGAAACAAGTAACTAAGCTATAAAAGTGTGGGCACTACATCCCCCTCTACTAAAATTAGACTTCCTCCTAGAAGTTACTTGAAAGAGATAGGTATATCTAGCCCTCAAAGGTGTCGCATCCTCCTGGTAGTTGTGGTCTCGTCGTATTGATCCCATTACACTCTAACCTAGTCCAAATCTCGACCCCGAAGGGCCAACCTTGGTGCTTCAAGTATGTGTACAGGATCCAATATCCACTGTCCTCCATCCTCTACCTATAATGCCAACCAATCCAAAACATGAGAAACATTTGGTACATATCTACGTAGTAAAAAAACATGGAAAACATCATGGGCTCGTGCAAGGTGTGGTGGCAAAGCTAGGTAGTAGGCAACTGGACCGATGACCTCTAAAATATCAAAAGCCCCACAAAATGAGGTGATAGCTTAGAACCCTTTCCATAACAGATTGGGCTCTTATGCGGATGAACTCTCAAGAAGACCTTGTCACCCACTGAGAAGTGACGATCAATCCTCTTGGTGTCTGCATACGCCTTCTGGCATGCTCTAGCTTGCTCAAGGCACTATCTAATCAGAACAACCTGCTACTCTAAATCCTGTAGATAAGTTGGTCCCAGAATAATCCTATCATCTAGTCTGTCCCAACTCAAAGGTGTCCTACAAGGTCGTCCATACAAAGCCTGGTAAGGAGCCATACCAATGGAACTATGATAGTTATTGTTGTAAGAAAACTCAACTAAATGTAAATAATCTTCCCATTTCTTCTGCTGGTCCATCACATACATCCTCAACATGTCCTCCAATACCTGATTAACTCTCTCTGTCTGTCCATCTGTCTTTGGATGATAAGCTGAACTAAAATTAATCTGAGTACCCAGAGCGGTCTGAAAGGAAGTCCAGAAAACTGAAGTGTAGATGGTATCCCTGTCATTGATGATGGTCTTTGGAATCCCATGCAACCTAATAATGTCCTCCATAAATACTTTGGTGATGGTTTGTGTATTATAGGTTACCTTGGTTAGTGAAATGTGTGCAACCTTGGTCAACTTATCCACAGTGACCATAATGGCATCATGATGATAAGAAGACATAGGAAGTCCGACTATGAAATCCATGGAGATCACATCCCATTTCCACTTGGGAATATCATGAGGATGTAAGAGTCATGCGGGATGAGAATGCTCTGCCTTGACCCTTTGACACTCAAGGCAACATGCAACAAAATATGCTATGTCCCGTCGAAGACCTGGCCAATAATATAACTCCCTCAGATTAGTGTGCATCTTCTTCACTCCTGGGTGTGTTGCATATGGGGCTCGATGAGCCTCTATAAGGATGAAGCTACACGAGATCACCTAACTTAGGTACATAGATGCACCTATGGAACTGAAGTAAACCATCTATCTCTAAAATACACCCTGAATATCTACCCTCTAATGAACCCTGTGACTCCAACATCTGTCTAGCTCCCTCATAAAACATGTCCTCTAGAAGGTGCTCAAGAATCTTGCCTCTCAAATCTGACAGCAGTGTTAATGAAGCAAGCACATGTTGTCATCTACTAAGTGCATCTGCAACAAAATTTTCCTTTCCTTTGATATAATGCACCTCCATGTCATACTCACATAGGAACTCCATCCAACACCATTGCTGAGAGCATTGAGGTTTAGCTGTGAGAAGATATGTTGCAAGCTACGATTATCTGTCCTCAAAATGAAAGGTCTACCCAAAAGGAAATGTAACCAATGCAAAAGTACATGAACCACTACTGCTAGCTCCAAGTAATGAGTAGGGTAATTAAGCTCGTAGTCCTTGAGCTTATGAGACACAAAGGCAATAACCCGATGCTCTTGCATAAGAATTGCTCCCAAACCCTCTAGTGATACATCAGTACAAACAACAAAATCCTCTCGTAGGGTATGAAACTGCTAGGATTGGCTCCGTGGTTAACCTTTCCTTAAGCAACTGAAAGGCCTACTCACACTTTTCTGACCAATCAAACTTCTTCCCTTTCCTCCGAAGAGAAGTGATGGGGTGAGAAATCCTAGAAAAGTCCTGTACAAACCTGTAGTAATACCCTGCTAAACCCATGAAACTCCTCACCTCAGTAACTGATGTGGGTGCTTGGCTAGTCCATGATAGCCTATATCTTAGAGGGATCTACTGAGATACCCTCACTTGATATGATATGACCCAAGTATTGAATCTATGTCTAAAAGAAGATGCATTTTTCTAAGTTTCCATATAACTTCTACTCTCTCAAAACCTGAAGTACCTGCCTCAAATGTTCCTCGTGTTCCTCCTTGGAATGAGAATATACCAATATGTCATCAAGGAACACTAAAATAAAGTGATCCAGAAAGGTCCTGAATACTCCATTCATGAGGCTTATGAAGACAACGAGGGGCATTGGTCAAACCAAATGGAACAATTGTGAACTCATAATGCCCATAACATGTGCGAAATGTTGTCTTATGAATGTCTGCATCTGATATGCACAACTGATGGTACCTTGACTTGAGATCAATTTTGGAGAATACTCTCACTCCCCGCATCTAATCAAACAAGTCATCAATCCTAGGGAGTAGATAACGGTTCTTTATTATGACCTTGTTGAGTTGCCTGAAGTCTACACAAAGTCTGAGAGTACCGGCCTTCTTCACAAATATGAATGGTGCTCCCCAAGGAGATACACTAGGGTGAATGAGACCCTTATCTAAAAAATCCTCTAACTAAATCTTGAGCTCATGAAGCTCGGATTCGTCATCTGATAGGGTGCCCTAGAAACTGGTGCAGATCTAGGTACTAAATCAATGGTGAAATCCACCTCTCTGTGGGGTGGTAACCCTGGAAGCTCACTTGGAAACACATCTGCATACTCCCTCAAAACTGCATGATCATCCAAGGGTGAATGCTTTGGAGTGCTCTCTGATCGATCACTAATGGTGATAGCAAACAACTGACATCCCTTATGCATGCTCTGCTTGAGTTGCTTAAATGAGATAATGCGCAAGGAAATAGGCATCTTCATCCCTGAAATCACAACTACACTCCTAAGATCATCCTGACACTTAATGACCTTGTTTCTGCAATCCACCTTAGCTTGATGAGCCTTGAGCCAATCCATACCCAATACTACCTGATAGGATCCTAGAGGAATAACTCGGAGGTCAAGTGTAGTGGAGAAGGCTCCTAAATCAAGTACGTAACTCTCCACATACGAGTCCACAATGAGTTTAGCCCCAAAGGCCAACTCAACCTACTAACTATCTGGTTGCCTAGCCACCACTAGCCCACACTGGTCAACTATAGAGGGTGATATAAAAGAATCTAAAGCACTTGAATCAAAAAGTACTGAGACAAAAATACCCCGACAATAGCCGCTGTCATCTCAATGACTATGGCACGATGCTCGGCTTTGGCGGTTGTCAACCATTGCATATACATGATGAGCACATCCTACATCACCCATCATCTGCTTGAATCTAGTAGCCCTATGTGTGTCCATAGTATTGGTTTTGTGTGGGCACATGCCCACATAGTGATCAGGAGACCCATAAATAAAACATCCTCCTGTACCCCTCTGAGACGGGGTTCCTCATGTATTCTAGTGCATTGATCTTGCTAGTCCAACCCTAGCAAACTATTGTGTGCGAGATGGTGTACCTACTGAGTACCCTACCTCCTCTAGTACTACCTCTCTGAAAACTCTGAGTCTTCCTAGCCCTCTGCTGTTGGTGGCCATGATATTGTGTGCTGCTATCTGCGAGTGTGGTGGAGCCCTCGTGGCTATTGGTGGAGGCCAAAATCCTCCTCTAGGGGGTGGTGTTATACCCCATGACCTTTGACTCTGAAAGGCTGTATCCTCTCCTAAAACTTGCTCTTGTTTCTATCTCGGTGCTCATGTGCCTTGGTCTTATTCTCCTCAGCTAAGTAGGCCTTCTCAAGTGTGGGAGGAGATAACATCCTAATTGCTCCTGCTATATCTACATTAAGGCCTTGAATAAACCTGTTAACCTATAATTTCTCATCTTGTAGGTAATCTACATCTTTGCAGAGAAGATCCAGAACTGCTCTCATCTTTGCGCTACTATGCTAGATCCCTATCGTAAGTTGTGAAACTCATCAATCCTCTTCTACAAAAAATGCTCTAAAATATAGTGAGCCCTGAATTGCTCCTCAAACATCTCCCGAGTCATTTTCTCTCGAGTCAGATGGAGCTTCTGCTCCTCATTCCTCCACCAAATGCCTGTTGCGTCTCGAAGGAGGTGTATGGTGAATCTTTCCTTGATGTTGCTCTCGTAAGAGTGCAAGCCAAAGCAACTATCCAAGCTAAGGAGCCATGAATCAGCCCCAAAGCCATCTATAGAGCTAGTGTAAGTAGGCGGATGCAAGCGAAGAAGGTCTCTTATCATGCTACCTATATCTCAATCCTGGCAATGTAGTCCTACAGGTGAAAGGGGTTGCCTATCCCCAAATGGTCCCTCAAGACTATGTGAGCAGCTACGATGGTATAAGGCTACCCTCTTGTGATGAATGGAAGGGCTACATGACCTCTCCCGCCTCGGTGTATCATGCTCTAGCAACTTTGAATGCGCGTCCTCGCTTATCGGCTTCTCATCTCCCAATGGAATCTCCTCTCTTGCCTCATGCGGTGGTGGAAGAAACTATTGCACAACGCCTATCACGTTCTCATTGCAGACCTCTAATATATGAGGCCCAAATTTAGGTGCCGAAGGCTCCTGCGTAGGTGTACTACGCCCTAAGACTCTAGCTGATCATCCCCTTTTGGGTGCCATCTTGTGCACGAGGTGACCGAAGAGGTTATTAAATGGTTACGGAAAATGTTTAATTATTTTATTTATTTATTTACTTTTAATGTTATCACCAATGTTGTTAACCTAGGTTGATTGATTACTCGAGTTTCGTGTGCGAACCTCACTCTAATACCAAATGTAGTGCCCCACCTTGTAACACCAAAAAATAGACCAATTAGTTGGTGAAAGTCAAGTAATTTGTTTTTTTGAAGGTAACTAATGTTTTCGCTTAACCATTTCCCATAAAAATAATTAGATTATAGTTAATTTAATTTACCCAAAATTAAATTAACACTATCCCAACAACTAAAATATTTTAATTTGAATTGATTTTACCTATTTTCTGAATCATTAACCCTCAATTGATTTTATTTATTGATCCTCCTAACCAAATCCCTTATTTGATTATTTATTTAATAACTCTATCTTAAATTTACTTTACTAACATCACTTTCCCTCCTTTGGTTTTATCCCACAAATTCATTTCTATTTAATAGTCATGCATTACCCCCCCCCACATTTTTTATTCTAAAAATCCCATTAAGAGATTTTGACTCAAAAGGTGTAGGATTGAATGAGGACCTTAGGATCAAACCAATCATATCCCTTGATTTCATCTCACCCTAAAATTTGCCCTAATTTTCCTTATCTATCCCTTTCTTTTCATTCTTTTTCTCATTTTGTTTTGGCTTTCTCTCTTTTTATTTGTATGTGCAGGTTTGAATGGAGAAGCCTTGAAGGCTGTCCTATGGCTACCCACAAACTCCTCTTCCATTTGTATTTTATTAAGCTTTGAACTTAGTGAAGGCCGTATTTATTTTTGTTTTGTGAATTGACATAGTGGCCTGTCGCGGGTTTTATTTTTTTTTTTTATTGTCCTTGTGACAGTGAGAGGGGATGAGTGGTGGGTGCGCGGGGTTGGGGAGAGGTGGAGGGTAGCGTGAAGGTCACGGTGGAAGGGGACAATGTGGGGCAAACATGACGGGGGTCGAGGGGAGAGCAGTGGCAGAGGGGGTCGGGTTAGTGGGTAGGGGCTTGGGATTGGCGCGGGATAGGGGTCTACGGGGAGCGGCTACGCTATAGTGTTGTGCAAGGGCAACAACGGACGGATGGGGGAGGGTTTGGCCTCCCCAAGAAATTTGGTTTTATTTTTTTGTTTTTTGTTTCTTTTGAACTTTAATAATTAAAAAAAAACAATGTTTGTTTGTTTGTATTTTTTGGTTTACATTTATTAATATGTATATGTATATATATATATATATATATATATATATATATATATATATAATAATAAATATAATATAATAATAAAACGTAATGTTTATTTTTTTGAAATATTATAAATAAAGAGAATATGATTAGATTAATATTTGTAGGAGATATTGTATAGTCCATAATATGTATACTTTTCACTTTTTTAAATATGCAATACTGATTTATTTTAGGAAGCAATTAAACTAAGAACTATTAATATTTTAATTCTGAATATGATCCTTTTTTGTACACAATGACAAACAATGATGTTTTCAAACTATAAAATAACAGATTTTAATTTTACTATTTAGATGCAAAAAGAAGCTTAAAATTTTCATCTATTCACCTTAAATGATTTACCTATTTTTATTTTGCAATGATGAAGCCAAAATTTTGAAAAGGAAGATATTGATTAAGCTATCACTTAGTGAAAGGATAGGCACATCAAAACTACTTCTTCATCCATTCAAATAAGATAACCAACAAGGAAAGTAAAACCAATCTTATTCTATTCTCTAACTTTTCAAAACTTGTAATAATAAGGGTGTTTCAAGAATGATGTCAAATCTTACATTTACACAAGTTCTCAACATTTCACAAAGATGAAATCTACCACAAAAATAAATGAACTTTCCAATAACTCATATTAAGAAAAATTTCACTATCTTCAATCCTTTATTTCAAAGATTTAAGTTTTCCAACATGGCAAAGCATAGTTCTACATCATTCCAAGTATTCAAGGAAAAAAATGTAAGGTAACATGCAAATATTGAGGGTAGATTTATCAACAAAAGGGATGCAATTTTACATATGACTCCAAATACAAAGGAGGATTTTACACACAAGGGAATCTTCCACAAGCCATTATTTTCAATATACAAAGAGGTAATGTCCACAATAAAATGAAGATGACAAAGAGCTCCAACCAACAACCCACTTCCATCTTGAGATCTAAATGCACATGCCTTCAAGAAATCCAACCAAGGAGAAGAAACTTGTTTTGCCACCCAACCATAGGCATCATTACATGTCTTTCCCAAGGTTGGGATGCATGTTAGCCTCCCCCAAGCCCATGGGAAAGAGGAAAACTATCCACAACTATGCACAAGAGAGAGGGTGAACAACAACATCACATCCACACAAAAACAAGGCAAAGATAAACAAGACTCCAAATTTGTAAAAGTGAAAAGGAGGAGAACCCAAGTTCTACCTCTAAAAATGGGGAAGAGAAAAGAAAGTTCTCCAAAGGTTTGCCACCATCATTATTTGTACAAAACATGATCTCCATACCCTCCTTATTTCTCCAATTTCATTCAAGCCCTCCTTATTCCTCCACCCTTTCACCAATCCTTCTTGGAAGGATTTTAAAACCCAAAGGGTTTCCTTACCAAGAATGGGGAAGGAGGTTGAAGCCAAATAAACAACCTTCCCCACCTCAAACCATTTGAGGGGAGTAACTAAATCCTACAAGGCTTGCCCATCAAGCCTATAAGGATTGAGAGGGAAAAATTTCCCTTTCTTCCCCCATAACTCCAAAACTCCATCATGCCATATGATGAAGGGAGCCAAATCAAATAAAAAACAACAAGATCTTCATACAACAACAAACATTTCCAAGAAAACAACTAATATATAGCATGTTATAACAAATACAAAGAAGCTCAAGAAGCCTACCTCAAAGAAAAGCTCTCCAAAATCAATCTCTTCCACTTCTTGACCCAAAAAAACTCTAGCTCCCAATCCACAAGACTCCAAGCAAAAGCTCCAAAAAAAAAAGTTCTCTTCTTTTCCCATGAGGGGGAATTTGAAGAGGAGCAAGAAAAATTCTCAAAATGAGGGAGTGACATGTGTCACCCCTCTCCTCCTCCAAGGTCAAAGATGCCAAAGATAAATGAGAGAAAGGATAAAATAACTTTTAGCCCTCTTCTCCCAAATTACTCTAAATGATAACAAAACAAAACTTGTGCAACTTTTAACAAGCACACTAATCCATACCCCTTACATGGATGTAACCAAAGAAGAGGAAAAAGGGAGGAAAACTCCCTCTAGCCTTGGAAATAAGTCCCCCTACCTATTAGGTAGGGTCCAAGGGCTCATTTTCATGTTAAGGGAACTCCCAAAGTAAAAGGGGGTCGCTAAAAATGCCCAAAATAACCCAATTTCGGGTTTGGAAAATTTGACATAAGGGTAAAGGGTGTGGGCCCCACCTAAGGGTTTCACATGTGACCCTAACCCTTATGATTAAGTACATCATTAAACTAATTCAAAAATTAAAGCAAGTGGGGTCATTAATTCTGTAAAACAAGTTTACAACACAAACTAAACACCCTAAGCAAAATTAATTATTACAAGACATATTACATTACAAATGAGGGTCACCCATAGTACCCAAAACAATAATTCTAACACTAAGCCCTCAAGCAATAAACATGGCTAGGACTTAACCCGTGGGTTGCTTGTGTAAAGTTATGTAGTTGGCACGAGTCCCACGTTTTCTGTGACCTTTCACTGCACACTCATTGCACACATTAAACGCACCTATCTGATAAAATATAAATCAACTACTAAATAAGATATCAATGAATTCTAGGCTAACATATCATCTTTCTAGAATCAAAAAAGTGACAATGTGACAATTATACATAATTCACCATAGGTTAGACATAATGATAAAGTGACATGTATCCATAGAATCCCCAACATGCAACAAACCGAGCATCCACCAATATAATTATGTTCCAAAACAACATCATATCGGTTAGTATGCATGACATCATAAGATAATGCAAATAACATAGTAATCAAGATAAATTGGTGTTATACGCCTAAATGTCCATACATGTCTAATCAGATCAAATCTCATAATGTAATGTCTGAAATATATCAAATATCTCAAGTGTTAAAACATGTCTATGAGTAATGAGAAACAAGTAATCGAGCTATAAAAGTGTGGGCACTACACTCAATTTGATAACAAAAATAGATAAATGGCATCTGATAAAAGGATGTGGAAAACAAATATCTAAGATATTCTAGGTGATGCAAAAATAAATATTTGATAATATGAATGTTGATAAATAAAATAAAACCTTCTTAGTCGACAACAAATCAAGATTAACTAGTACAGTTGATGGCGGCTATGTTTCTTTGATCTGATCAATAGATGGTAGAAAAGTGGATCTAGAACATAATCTAAGATGTAACCAAGGAATTATTTGGTGTAGATATGGTGAGGAGAAGAGTAGACGATATAGAAGGTAAATTCAATGAAGATTCTGATAGGGTCGATGGTGACTAGAATAGAGAAAATAAGATCAAGGTTTTCAAGAAGATGAGTGGAAAAAAGAGTGTTATAAATAATGGAGGAGATATTAGACATAGGTAGACAATGATGTAGATAGAAAATAGGGTAAACATAGGTTAGGTTGATGAAAAATAATCTAGGTCGATGGCGATTGAGGTAGGATTCAAGATTTGACAAGTTGAATGGATGGGCAAAAGGATGTGCAAAGGATTACATAATGGATGATGCATGAGAAGAGATTAAAGATGAAATTTAGAACTACAAGAAAGAGATGAGGAAGTGAGAGAAGGAATATGAGTAATCTTCAAGGCTTCAAGACTCCATGGATAGAATGCAAATCCTTAGAAACTCCGAACTCTTGAGAGAAGAAAAGAAAAGTATTAAACTCACAAGATAGATTAAACACCTAACATTTTTAAGCCATTTGAGAGGGAGGGGTGGAGCTAAATAAATAGGGTTGATATAGACCTTCTTACGTCACTAGTGACTACAAAAACCATTCACTTAGATGAAAAGATGGTGAAAATATCATAAATGAAGGGATTGAATGGGTCAAAGGTCGTGGTTAGCTATTTTGGGTGATATAGTGGTACATAGGGGACAAAAATGGTAATGGGAGGATAAGGGGGGATTAAATGAGTGTAAGTAGAATCCTAGGGTTCATAAATTGGGTGTTTATGGGTGGAATCCTAAGAAGGTGGATGTGTTTTAAGGGTGGTTAAAATATAATTAGGGATAAATAATAATAATGTTAGGATGAGGATGAGGAGATAAATTAATGAATGATTAAATAGGATTAAAATAAGATAAAGGGGGATAAATAAAAGTGAGATTAAGATAAGATAATATGAATTAAGAGGGATAATGGGGTTTTAGAGGGACATAAGTATTTTAGTAGGAAAAATAGAAATTTAGAGTGGGAAAAGGGAATATGAATGTGTAAAGTGATAATGAAGGGGAGCGAACACGGGATGGGGAAAAGGGTACCAAAAATTGGTATCTACATTTTCCCCTTTTTTCAAGTGGTTTGTGTTAAGAAATCCATGAGACAAAAACTAAAAGTGATGCATATTGACGATGGTTGATGTACTCCCCCTCAAACTAGGGACCGGTTGCACAAAGGGGGAGTCAATTACTAGTTTGAAAGAGATGGATGGAGAAAGGAGGAAGACATTAGAATGAATGAGGAAGGAGAAAAAAATATTACAAAAGTAAAGGGAGATGAACCTTAATAGGGTAAAAATAAAACTAAAACAAAACTATGGTAGTGACCTTGGAAACACATTGGTAGGGACATAACACAACCTATGATGGAGGTGACATTAATGGCCTATGGACCCTATAATTTGGAAAAGGTCACTATGAGATGGTGGGAATATAATGGGAGTCCACTCGGGTGGATGTTCAAGTTTAAGGACCAACGGTTCAAAGGAAGACATCAAAATATGCACAAATAAATGTGAGGATGGTCAAGATAAAGGTCTAATGGATGGTCGGTAACAAAGTGAGGTAAAAATAGTAGGCACTATCTTTTGAGTGGGAAGAAGATAAAAATATGCATCCTAGGGAATGGAGATGGAAAAATATTGCCACAATAGTGGGTTTTATGATGAGAAATGGTGACCCAAGGAGGGCACAATGATGGCCACAAAGCGGGTGACAAAATGTGATGAAATATGGATAGATAGGCCAAAAGGATATAAAAATGAGCGACATAGGATAAAGAATTTTTTCTATGGGTGAGACACAAGATTGAAGTGAAAGAAATGATAATTTGATGAGGATATTGGACGATATGAGATAAAAGAATAAAAATAGGGTTAGGTCGATGGCGACCGAGTGAGTCAACAACAACTTGGCTTGGGTTGGTAGTGACATGGGAAATGGTGACTGGGTGACACATGATGAGTGAATTATTTGCTCATTTATATCATTCCTAAAATCAGTAAATTACCAATTAGATATGATTTGATAATGCATGGGGATGCTTTGTATAGTTATATCATAGTGAGTTTGATGCATTTTCCTTTCTTTTGTTCATGAAAACTGATTACCGTATAAACTTCCTACTAACTATATTTGTGAGGAAAATGTGATGATGTGTGTAGGGAAATGATGAACATTTGTTGCTGATGTAATTACAAAGTCTGAGTTTGGAGATGGAATACAGGAGTAGAAGAATTTTTCCACCAATCGACCTATTAGTATGGGACTTGTTTCTAACAGTCCCATAGGAATTTATGAGTTTTAGTTAATGTTGATTAGTGGGAGATGTTAGTGCCACCTATTATGGTGAATTATGTAATTGTTTGTGTCTATATAAAGACACCTTCTTAAGAACATGGTTCCTGTTATGTTTGGAAATACTTTGTAATATATCATCTCATGCTATTCAAAAATTTCAAATTCATATGTTGTCTACGATATGGAACTTATTTAAATTAATATAAGTAAACGTCATTTCAGAGATATAAATCTACTGGTAATTCCTTTATCCCAAGGGAGAGCAAAGGCCCACTCGACCAAAGATACAAGAGGTTACTTTATGTTCACATATGTATATGGTTTTTGATAAGTCTTACTGCAATCTTTGGTTGAATGTATTTATTTTACTTACAAGTAATTTTATATGGAATATGTGTTTTCTTTTATGCAAAGTCTAATTAACATTTGATCTTACTTTTAATAAGTTCTAGCTTGAATCGTGTAGTTATAATTCCATTTTTTTTAGTACTGTGTGTGTGTGTATTTTAATTTCAATTAGAAGTGTAGCTTTTAGACTTCCTTTCATTGCAATAGATGAATTCCATAGATTTATATTAGGTTTCTGTAGATTAGTAACCAAATTAAAAGATCTCACAACACCGTGCAATAGAAATCCCAACAAGAAATGGTTACATAAAGCTCCATTACATACAACCTAGGACACAACCCTCGGTTTATAATGACACTAACAGGAGATCATGTTAGTTAAATGATTGGAGAACACAATGACCCATCAACACAACTATATAAGTACCGAGAATGAATGATAAGGCTCATTTGAATGACACAAGTTGTGATGATTGAGAAATATGAGAGAGAGAAAAGTTTGAGATTTGAGAAAGATGATGGCTTGCGAAGAAGGGAGTTTACGCTAGAAGAATTAGAGGATGGTAAGAGTACAAAATTGAGATTGATTTTTAAGTTTTTAGTTATTATATATATTTATATTTTTATGGATGTTTAGATGGGTTCTAAAGGGTGGTGGGTAGTGACAAGACAAGCTTTCGTGAACTAGGGAAAAGGGGCATCAACCTAAGGTGGGTGGCATCGACCAAGGGTAAAGAGGTGTCAACCTTGTCTAGGTCTGTGTCAATTGGATAGATAGTAGGTTTTATTGATTAGAGTAGAGAAAAAACTAATTATTTTTGATGATTGGGTGCTAATGTGTGACTTCTTGATTGGTTTTATAGGCAAGGGATATGTTGTATCCGAGAGATAGAGTTCTGTGATGTTTGATCGAGATTAGAGGGGATGCTATAGATATAGAGTAGGATCACCTAAAGGCACTTAGATTATGTGGATTCCACCACTATTAGAGGGTGCATAGGGATACAAGATTGATGATAACACTGATTGATATGTGGGATCCAAGGATGAGCACATTTTGGTTCCAAACTTGAGAGATGAAAATCACATTGGATTTTGTGTGCCATATTTTTATAATATTGACACTAACAGGAGATCATGTTAGTTAAATGGTTGGAGAACACAATGACCCATCATTTTTGGTGTTGTTGTTGGGGACACCATAAGCACACTATGCCATTTTTTCACTTCACATGTTATGGGTGTTAATGGACTTCATATATACAACCATTAGATGTCTTGGGCCTTGTTTCAATAACCATTTTTGATGCATAGGCCACAGGATGATTAAGGGAGATTTACATCACGTAACATTCAACAAATATCTGTGGAAAATTTACACATAGAAAACACTATGAGTGATACTACCTCCAATACAACACCTAGAATCATTTCTCGATAATTTTGTATCCTTGGACAACTCTCGAAATGGGGGACCATGGGAATAATGGAGACACCCCTTGGGTCGACATTTACTTACCCCATTGTATTGGATGAGGATGAGGATGAGCCCATGAAAAATATCTCTTTATCTATCCTCCCTATCTTTCAAAGCATAAATGGAATACCCGATCAGCTTCTTGTTTGAATTCAAAGTTACTGTGCCAAACATATGACTATAGAATGAACAATAAAAAAATCAAAGTTTTTCCTTCTACTCTCAAAGACTCTGCTATGAGATGGTTCATGGGGTTTCCTCTAACTCCATCAATTATTGGGAAGCCATGGAGACAATGTTTTTGGAAAAATATCAAGACTACTACGGGGAAGGGATATGAAAGAAGAGTTCTTCCACTATGGAAAAAGAAGATGAAAATCTAGAGGATTATCTCGGATAGATTTCTCTTTATCCACCGACGAAGTGGTTATGAGTTACAAGTAGACAATACTAAACCAATTTTTCTTAAAATACTTTATGAGGAAACCAAGGATTCCCTCCATCTCATGGGAAGAGGAGATGTGCATAAAATTACCATGGAACAAATCACCGAGCTATGAAGAAGTTAATTTGGAACACGAGGGGGTATAATAAAAATAAATACATCCAAAATTATTTTGGGTACCTCTCAACTTCGGAGGAAATGGCTAACATGAAAAAAAAACATTTTGCTATAGTTAACATCAACCATAGATGGACTTAAGGCCAAAATGAATCCCGCCAAAGAACCTCTAGACATATATTGCCCTAATCTGTAGGAAGAGACACCCCCGAAAGAATGTCCTTTGAATGTCATAGACATGTGTTTAATCTATGAAGTGGCTGACCAAGAAACTAAGAATTACACCTTCTTAATGTTGGTATCCAAATTGATTCTCCCTTGGAAACCGAGCAACATACAAGATTTAGCAAGAAACTAAGAGATGGCCGGATCTTATTATGAGTCATTTTGTAGCCGAGGAGGGATTTTTATGATTCTTTGTCACTCATGCATCGAGAGAAATGGATAACACCATCATTAAGGATTTGATCTATCCTCACTACTTTAGGGTGTGCCTTTCGACCAAGGTGAAAGGACCCGTTTTGTACCCTCTATCGGTGAAGGAGAATGAAGATATCCTTCTTTGCACAAATCTGAAAGGGTACCCTAAGAAAATGTGATCAATGCACCACAATTTAACTCTCACAAGTTATCACTTCTAAAGGATGGTGATATTTCATAGACAAGGCTAAGGTTACTAAAGACATAATGGAATCCTTGTCGCTTCTACATATTTTATTAGTAGAATTTATACATTTGTGGACACACAGGACAAATAGGGGTAGTTCAAGATGGATTCATTGTTTTTGAGTAATTTTGGTGGGAGATTAAGCAAGATAAAATTTATTATACCAGATCTTTGAGAGACTTCACAATAATTGGAAAGCTAAATGATAGAAAGCTTCAAAATAGCTAAAATATTCCTTCAACCAGAAGGTGTGCATCAATGGAGGCCCAAATTTACACAATTTTACACAATCTCCAAGAATTTAACACAAAGGCTCAAGCTAAAGACTCAATAAAACATCAAATACCCCTAGTTCCTCATGCCTAAGATACACTCGAAGGATTATAGACAATATTTATCAACAAATGATAGTGAAGTGATTTTAAATTGTTTATCTCATTGTAGGATGAAGGCTCTTCTTGAAATGAAATTACAAATTCCACTAAACATCACAGGGACAAGATCCTATGTGATTTAGAGGGACTTTAACACAATATTGCAATAGGAATAAGAAAAACTACTTGCAAACATTCTGAAATAAATAAGACACAAATTACTCCAATATTGACACATATTAACTTGAAATTGATCAGATTCACTAGTAGGGGAAATTTTCTTTGAACAGTCTCATAGTTTTTCAATGGCTATACACTCGCAACCAACTTGACGTGATTGAAATCTAAAACAAAGAAATTAACAAGTTTCTCATATTGGTCTCTAAGGAAGATGGGCTCTTTAAATTTTCTCTTAATAATTCAACCCCCAAAATTTTTCAAGAGTATTCTCATTTCATTTATACATTTCACTTGTTCACTCATCCCAAATTTCCCCAAAAATAAGAATATTTGAGGGACCTTTGCTTGTTACCAATTTTCCTCAGAAAGCAACGTTTAACAAATTCACATCCGAAAGTTGCTAGGTGGACCAATTATGAACTGATCACATTTCTTAGACCCTTGACTAATGACTAGGATGTCATGCCACAACTTTTTGGCAGTCCTTCTAATCATTCTGATTCTATCATGTGAGAAATCCCTGTTTAATCATTTTTCAGAGGCTCTATACAACTGGATTTGACAGTAATCCTTTTCACCCTCGAGGTAACACCTTTTTCATCTTTTATGCCTACAACCTCCATCATTTCATCCTTTTCCCTCTCTTTCCTTTCTGCAACTCTGCCCCGCATCCATCTTCTCTAGTAATTCATGTTTTTGTAAGTGCCCGAGCAATTCCAATTTCAAAATATCAACCTTAACAATTATTGGACTCACAAATTAAGTTATAAATCCATTCAATGGCACTTTGCAGACAAAAACGACAAGGAATTTCATAAAAATGATGAAAAATAGTGCATATCCACATCACAAGAGTCTTGGAGAAAAATGGTAGAAAAATAGTTGAAATGCACAACAACCATTGATTCTACCCCTTCTCAACTCTAGATTCGAGCCATCCATGTGTTTTCTTAGTGCAACTACAAAGGTGAGGTATATTAGCAAGTTTCCAAACAAGCGTGGGCCTTCCACGTGCCTTGGGCCCAAGAAAAATGCCTTTTGGCCTTTGAAAAAGTCTCAGTAAAAAAGGAGCCAGCGGAAGCCTCCACGTGTTGCCTTGGTGCACCTTTGGTATGGTCCTCAAAAGCAGAGAGTCCAAATAGGATTGATCCCTCCATATGTCCCAGGCCTTAGAAAATTGCTTTGAAAAGTTTAAGTATAGAGTGGAGCCAGCAGAAGCCTCCACGTGTCTCTCTGGCGCAACTCCAAGGTCAAACCGAAAGGTGAATTTTCAGATGAGTGTTGACCCTCCGCATGGACAAGCTTTGAGTTGAATTGGGCCTTATATTTTCAAAGTGCCCCTCCGATCCAAATCTAACTAGAAAGGTCCACATTTCCATAGATGCTGAGATGTAAATTTGACAGGGAAAACACACCTGTCAAACCGTAAAATGCAGGGAAATCACCATTTGCACTGGAATGAATCTTTCTTTAGGGACAAAGATTTTAGAAATGATATAAGGCCCAAATGTGATCCAACAAGCCACATCCAATTAGATAAGACCACGTTTCCATAGATATTTGGGACAAAAATTGACAAGGAAAACAAAATGTGACTGTGGAAAATGAAAGGAAGGGAAAAAACTTGAGTTTTCACCCAAGTTACAAATTTTTCACATGGATAGAGGATGGAAAAAATCTGGATTTAAAGTGATCCTCGACTAAAGGAAGGGACTGATCTTGGCAACAAAATGGAGGACGAGTTTTCATGCATCAATACGTGGAGATAAAAATGATGACATAGCCCGCAAATTGAAGAATTTCAAGACAAATGGGGTGAGATCTAATTGAGCACCAACACTTACCACAAATGAAAGGAGGGTTGAATTATTTCTCTCAAGTTAACACAGAGTTAAACTTTGTTCAAAGGAAAAATAATAAGGATGGATTTCCACCTCGATCGGCTCGTAACCCCTAGAGGATGTCATGGCCTAATCAGGCCCCTCAGCCTACTTGGGGACAACCTGAGTGGACAACATCAAATTAGATGACTTATCCACATCCACCACCTTAGATGAATCCCTACACTTATCCAGGTTGGACACCACCAACCCCAGCAAGTCCATGGCACAACCAATAGTGGGGTCCTCAACAGAATCCTAACCAAAACCAGCCATGGACACCACCATAAAACATTAATCAACAACGAAGATTCCAGCAACCACAACAAGCTTTAATGGCCCCACCACAAGCATATCAATAACATGGAGAAGAAAAAAAAACCCAAATTCTAACCCAACTAGTGGAAAATCCTAAAATCAACAGACAACTTCAATTGATGAAGCAGGACCAAGTAACACAATGCAGGTTAATACTATTGGTAATTTATGACTGAGGTCTAGAAAAACATTAAATCCTCCTATTGTTATCACAGAAATTCCTGTAGACATTGATAAAGAAGAGACACTTGAGGAAAATATAGGACCTATACCTTCTCCACAAACACAAAACACTCAAAACAATCAAGAACTTAACCAAAATACCCATAAAGCTCCTTTCCTTGAGTGGTTATAGGACACTCAAATTGCAGATGAAATAATGCTAGTACAAGAATTGAAAAAAGTGCACATTGGCATCCCACTTCTATGAGAAATAAGGGACATTCTTGAATTAAACCAAACCATTAGAAATGAGTGTATAAAAACACCAGGGAGGAAAAAGAAATAACCAAAAACTATTAGGGTGGAAGGAAATTTGGCTGATTTAGTTGATAACCTTATTTCACCAAAATATGGAGATCCGGGAGTCCAATTATTACTATTTATATAAACAATCAGTCAATATCTAATGTTTTGGTGGATCTTGGTGCTTCCATTAATGTCATCATAGCAGAAATGTTTAATTTGCTATCCTTAATAGGACTACAACCTACTAATATTGTTCTTCAACTAGCAGATCAATCCATTTCTGTACTAGATGGTGTGGTCAAGGATAAAGTGGTCACCATTGAATCCTGGGAGTATCCTGTATATTTTATGGTCTTACAACCTAAATCTTAGAAATTGGGATATCTAGTTATCTTGGAAAAACCTGGTTAGCCACTGTTGCTGCATATATTGACTGTAGGTCAGGAAAAATGACCATTCTAAATGGGTAGAAATCCAAACATATTTCATTATACCCTCCTACCCAACCTTATGTGAATGCTTGTGACCATGTATGGGTAGATTCTTTGGATACTAACTCTCTGAGTTCTTCTTATTTGGCCACCATTGTAGTGCAAAACCATATGGTGAAGTTGTTGAGTCACATACACTGGCTGATGCAAAGGGCTCTGTGACTATGGAAATCAACACTCTGGCTATAGAAATCAGAACTCTGACTATAGACCCATTTTATCTAGACATTTCTAATGCTATTTCCTTGGTAAGTAATACTTCTTACGAGTATTGTAAAGAAATATATGCTTATAATTCAAAATATTCAGTCCTAATTTTTATTATCTTTTGACCACAATTTTGTCTCTTGACAATATACCCATTCTATACATTCTTCAACCCCACATTTTTCGATTGAATTCCTTAATCACCAATGTAGAGCTCATTCTTTTAAATGATACTAAGCAGTGCCTATTGGCATAGGAAAAGAGTTGACCCTTGGTAATGATTTATCAAGAAGCCATGGTTCTCAAAGTTTTGAAGAAAAATTCCCATGCTTTTTCCCGGGATTACAACGATATTAAGGGAATTCATCTTAACATGTTTACTCACCATATCGACACCGAGGATGTAAAACCTATAAGGTAACCACAATGGAGAATTAACCCAACACTTAGAGACATAATCAAAGGTGAGATAGAAAAATTGCTAAAGGTAGGATTCATCTACCCTATATCTGATAGTCAGTGGGTCTCCCATTAGTTATAGTTCCCAAGAAAAATGGTAAATGGAGAATATGTGTTGACTACAGGGAACTTAACAAAGCCACCAAGAAAGATTATTTTCCCCTGCCTTTTATTGACCAGGTTTTGGACAATCTTACTGGTAAGAAATATTTTTCTTTCTTGGATGGGTTTAGTGGGTATAACCAAATTAGTATTTCCCCTACTGATCAAGATAAAACTACCTTTACTTGCCCTTGGGGTACATTTTCTTATCAAGTCTTACCTTTTGGAATTTGTAATGCACTGATACATTTCAGAGAGCAGTCTTGGCCATTTTTGTAGATCTTACTAATGACTGTGTTGAAGTTTACATGGATGACTTCACTGTCTATGGATCCACTTGTGATGAATCTTTGAATATCCCTGAGAAAGTATTGAGAAAATGTGAGAAACACCAATTATCTCTGAGTCATGAAAAATGCTTGATGATGGTCGATTAGGGAATTGTCTTAGGTCACCATATTTCTACCAAAGGTATACAGGTTGACCCCAAAAAGATATCAGTCATCACTCAGTTATCTACAAAAACTAATCAAACTAACATCAAAAGTTTCCTTGGTCATGTAGGATATTATTGGTGGTCCATAAAATATTTTAGTAAAATTGTTGCACCTTTGTTCTCATTACAAAAAAAAATATTGCATTTTTGAATGGTCCCCTCGGTTCCAAAGCAGCGAATTTGATTCTATCAAAGAGAAGTTGACCACCGCCCATTCTTACAAGGCCCTGATTGGGGAAACCTTTCCATATCCACACTGATGCCTCTAATATAGCCATGGGTGTTGTCCTTGGGCAAAAAGATGCAGAAGATCACATGTATACCATTTAATTTATCAGCAAGAACTTGAATCCTATGGAAAGAAATTACACTACTATGGAAAAGGAATTCTTGGTTGTTGTATACTCCTTGAATAAATTTCATCATTACATCACTAGGTATAAAATCTTTTTTATACTGACCACTCTACCATTCGATATTTGATGAATAAACCAGTGGTTGGAGGTAGGATTATTTGATGGTTACTATTGTTATAGGAATTCAATCTTACCATTATCAATAAGCCAGAAAATCTATCATTTTTGCTGATTTATTTTCAAGATTGAATGTTTCGTAATGATGAAGCGATTCAGATCAATTTCCTAACAAACATTTGTTTGCTATATCAACTACGACTTTGTGGTTCACCGATCTTGCAAATTATTTAACAACAGGGAATTTTCCTACCTATTTCACTCATAAGGAGAAATGGAGACTGGTTAAAAATAGTGCAACATATAAATGGTGTAATGGAATTTTATTCAAATGCTATCCTAATATGGTTCTTCACAGGTGCATTCGAGAAGATGAAGTACATGAAATATTGTGAAATTTTCATGGTGAGCTAGGAGGCGGACATTATTCAAGAAATAGAAAATTCATAAATTCCTTAGAGTAGGGTACTATTGGCCTTCCCTCCACAAGAATGTCAAAAAGTATGTATAGCAGTGTGATGCATGCCAACGAATGGGGAAGCCCACACTTTCAATGGAAATGCATCTTAATCCTTAGCTAGTCTTAGGACCATTTAAGAAATGAGGAATTGATTTCATTGGATCTTTTGATCCCCCATATTTCGGGAAGGAATACCTCTTGGTATGCATGGAATAAATCACTAAATGGGCTAAAGTTCAAGCATTGGCATCTACCAATGAGGATGTTTTTGCTGATTTTCTATACAATCAGATATTGCCACAATTTGGTGCACCCAGGGCCATTATATCTGATCAAGGTCCTTAATTTTTTTCAAACATGATTGAGGATTTTTTGGAAACTTATCGAATTAAGCACTGAAATTGTCACCCTATCACCCCCAATCCAATGGGTAGGTGGAAGTAACCAATCGAGAACTCAAGAATATTCTCGACTAAATTGGTCGAGTCTTGAAAGAAAGAATTGGGTACCAAAACTTCCCGAGGTAGTCTGGGCCTATAACATGACCTAGAAAACCACTACTAGTTTTCCCCCTATGAGTTGGTATTTGGGAAGAAGCCACTATTACCTGTTGAGTTTGAATTGTGCATTTGGAGAACAACACTAGAAGTTGGAATCAATTTGGATGAAGCACAACATGAATGAGTGATGCAACTAAATGAATTAGATGGAATGAAGATGGAGGCACAACAACAGAAGGAAATTATTCAATATCGAGGAAGACCTAACATGATTTTGATATCAAATCCATGACATTTCATGAAGGGGAATGGGTCTTACTCTTTGATTCCAGATATCAACAATTTAAAGGTAAGTTACAAACATGCTAGTTAGGCCCCTATCAGATCAACAAAGTGTTTGATAATGGATTTGTGTGGCTATTACCAATCAATGGCGACAAATAGACTCTTCTTGTGAATGGACATAGACTCAAGATTTACCAATGACCTCTTGATAAGAAAAATTTCACCAGTGACATTATGCTGAGTGAGGACATGCATGCTAAGGTGGATCTTTGCCCCTCGAGCCTGGAGTAATTTTTTCCTGTTAATTTCAATAAAGGAGGATGGTCATGAATTCGATCTTCTTCCCTTAGTTGTTTTGTTTTCAATAAATGTAGAAATCTTCATTATTTAGAATCCATTAATCACATTTAATCTTAGACTACAGGATGTGGGAATCAATGGATATTAGATGCTGAACTTGGCATGGGTAAGTGAATCCTAACTCACTACGGATATTTCCTTATAAATAAATCTCCCATGCGTGCACTTGTCATAATTTCATCCATCATGCAATGTTTAATATATTTATTATGGATATCCTTCCAAATCCGATGCTATGGTATTACAACATAAGGGTGTAATGAGTCATGATTTTCACACACATCATATGCATCACATTCTACAAAGAAGGACATGTGTCAATTTGGTTTCAAACGATGGGATGTGCACCATCTCACATATCATAAAATCTCACGGATGGCTAGTCTTGCCCACCTTTTTACACCGTTAAATTCACTCTAATTTTACGTAATTCAAGGATTCAGGTGTAATTCAAATTAATAGTTCCAAGCTACTTCCTGTTGTTGCTTCATGAGTATTGAGAATATCATTCTACCTGCCATCACACAGTGAATTCGAGCACGTCTTGTTCTTGTTTCTCTACTATCTAGATTCATTCGCCTTCAACATGGGACAAAAGAAGAAATCTGAGCTTGATTCTCTGGACCCATTACTTAGGAACGTTGCACTTTTATAGGTGTTTTATGATTCAGGTTGGCTTGACTTCATCTAAATTTTGAAGGTTTTGATGAGGGTATCATGGAGGAGTTCCTGAAAATTTTTAAGCTACCTATTCATGTGTTGGAGGGAAATGAGTTGAGATTACCAACTAGGTAGTTTCTAAACTATCCGGCTTGCCAAATTTTGGTTTGAAAGTAATGATGAATGCTCCCCTCAAATACTTTCTTGCTTTATTTCATGAGGAGGGTGAGGCATTCCTCGAGGTTATCCTTACCCCCAGGGTGTTCAAAAAGGTGTTAAGCGGGATAGCCTGCCCAACATTTAGAGATAGATAGCGAAATGAGTTAACACGTATTTTATATGTGATGGCCAACCCTATGTTCTAGGTGGCGATGCACTCAATATTCTTATTCATTTGAAGAAAGGATGCATCAACCCAGCCCTCGGATAAATTTAGCTAAATACTTGGTGGAAATCGTTAACAAATTTGGCCAAAAATACAAGTCTCGGAGGAGGCAAAGTGGTGTTGAAACACCCCGGGATAATTCATTTATTGTGCTCACATCAAGTATTTTTAAATCCAAAGCAGAGGCACGAAAGGATTATTATGGGGAGGGTTCTAAGACAAAGCTGTTAAAATCAGGGCCATCTTCCACACCTCGGTCCATTCCCACACTAGCCTCTCGCCCTGCACATAAGAAAAAGGAGGAACTTGGCACTGGAGCACATGGAAAATTAGGTGCTCAAGTAAGTCCATCTTCAATTACTTCTATTTCTAGAGGTAGGAATACCTCTGCTCCATCTTCTTCTATGTGCCCCGACCATGATGGTCTTGTACATCACATAAAATTGGAAGATCCAGGCTGGAGGGATTTGTTGATGTTTCTGCCCCTATGTAGGAAGTGGGGAATGAGGGAGACAATGAGGTTGTCCCCACTGACAAATCACTAGACACCATCTTCACTATCACTCATCCTTTTCCCCAAAGATTCACCATGCCTACATCTTAAAAAGTTCACTCCACAACCCGAAACTAATTTGGTACCTTAAACCCGAATCTTATTCCAACGCCTATTGCAATGGACATTGATCATCTCGGGTCATGTCAAGTTGCCAATCCTCATAATTATCTAGAATAAATTGCACTCCTTAAGGCCCAATTGAAAGGTATGAAGAAAACAAACTTGTCTTTACAAACTGAATTACCCAATGCATAATGGAGAAAGTTAGAGAAATAATTGCTTTACAAATTGAAGTTAGTAGCTTAAAGTGATAGAAGGATAAAGGTCTTTGCATTTTGAATGATTTCTAGGAAATATCTCTTCGAATGTAGAATTAAAAAGGAAAATAAGAAATTAAAAGGGGAGATGGAAATTATCCAAGATGAAAAACAAAATTTTCTCTCTTTTGGACTATGTCTATCCTTTGGATTTTAAGATCTTATCCTATAGGAAACCCTCCGTTTACAACATGTTTATTTAGGAGAAGTTTTATTCTTGGCAATTATTTTAGTTGTGTTGTCAGGTGCCTTATGAAGCTCCTGATGGCAATATTTTCTTATCTGTTTACAAGTCCAGTACACCTAAAATTCAAAACTTGCTCTATGATTTTTACCTCTATAATATGTTATTTATCAATGTCCCTAACTTTTTAATTAACTTATTTATGGGGGATTTTCAATTAAAAGCCTTTCAGTCCTTACTGCGAAATCATATCATATGGGGTGAGTAAATGGATATTTTCAATCACATGGCTCAAACAAAAGTTTCTATACCCGTCCTACACATCATACTGATGTGGCTTTGCGGAAAAACTTTAGATCCCTATACTACCAAGTAGGTATTGGAGAGAATACTTCAAAAATCCTCCGAAATGTGTAGAGGATTTTGAAACCTATAGTCAAGAACACTTTGGGGCTACTAGGTAGGCTTGTGGTAGGAGATGGGACACCTTGAGCTTGCCATTGAAATGCAGGGAGGTTATTTCCACTTAGAACTTGAGTTGTAGTATGCATTAGAGTGATACCATCATTACAATTATAAGACAATCGTAAAAAAAAACCAGCAAGTAATACAATGCCGAATGGGTAGGACTTGTAACATTCCCATTTTAAGACTTTAGAAACAAGGGATTTTTTTTTTTTACACAATGTTCTTTGTTCTAAATAAAATATCATTTAGAACACACATTCCATGCCAATCAATCTCATAACAGATAACCATATGCAGCTGTAATGACTCGGTAAGTTATCGATCTCTCATTCCATGACTCGATTACAAACCAATCTCTCATGTTTGTCTTAAAGTATAGAATACTTTATGTATACAACGTATACTTGGTTTTCCTACCCTATTCCAGAAATGAGTGCTCTGTTTAAAGAACCTCGTCTAATTATTTGTTACCATATTCATCTAACATCACGTTTCTTTAAACTAGGTGACACAGGACAATGCAACCAACAACTTGCGATACTTTGGCCAAATATTTTCAACATACTATTCATGTTACTATTCCTAGATAACATACTTGTCATTTTGGAATACATCCTTCACCTCACTCTTCTATTATCTAGAATGGTATTTACTGACTTCTATCAGTCCACTTGCCCAAGGTTTGACCCTAACCTAGGTTAGCAACATAATTTGTTATAGGAAGATGCTCACGATGACTTAGGGTATATGGGCATACTTGATCGACCTAAGTTGACTGAATGTGCCAAGGTACCCTGAGTCATAGAGAGCTACTCCCTATTCTAAACATGCTACTAACTTGACCTAGAGAGAAACTAAGCTCAAGTCTAGATGTGTGTAGATCCAGATGAACAAATATGGAAGGGTGTTGCCACATGTCAACTACAACATTGTATCCTTGAGAAGCCCTTAGACTTCTCAAAGGTACATTCCTACAGTTGGTGTGTGCCAACATCCATTAGAACTGATTCATCATGATGTACATACCCCTTGGTGGTCATTAAATTCATAATTAAATTAGATTAAGATTCGATTACAACAACCATGCCTAACCCTAATTCCAACATTCATTAAGTTTTTTATCCATAATTAATTTGATTTGATATTAAGAACTTCATTAACTCATGCTTACATTGATGTTCATTAACATGGCCTAACAGTCATTATCCCCAAAAAACAGGGCATCAAAAATCAAATGGTTAATTTTTAATGCAACCTAGCTATCCAAAGAAGGTGTATCATCCACCTAGATTCAGCTAGTGTTTACTTTTTATAAATGAAGCATAAGGATTAAAGATCATAACCACCATTCCTTTTATTTTTCATTCTTATGAGAGAGGAAGAGTCTTCCTCTACATGGTTAGATGTTAGGGTTAACACAACCTTTATATCATTCATTCATCATATAGTTTAATTGTATATCTAATGCATATTTCATTATTAAACTATAGTTGTTTAGTTAGAGAACAACATCTTTTGCAATTTAACAAGTTTCATTATAGTAAGGGAGATTATACTATCCCCTTAATCTAACTTATTAATTGATAACAACAATAGTATACAAATAGATATAAAGAATATCGACAAGATATCACTACTATTTCCTTCATATAAGGTACAAGAGAATTTACACCACAAATTGGAGTCAATCTCCAAACCTTTCAATTCATCATGATAAAATATACATTTACAAGACTATGCATTTCAGACATACTGCATGTCAATCAACATTAAGATCATAAAAGAACATCACTTTTCTTTTCCAATACAACTCAAGAATGAATTGAAATTCTTTACATAAGATCCAAAATTAAATAAGCCAATGCATCATAAAAGTTTTTGCCTTCTTTTATCACTTATGATGTCCATCTACAAAAATTGTTAGCATGGGCAGTTCATTGAACTGAGCATGATAAGTACTAAGCATTAAAATGAAGTGCATTCCACTAATTGTTCCATTAAAACAACTCACTTTAATGAAACAATTAATAAGTATCATACAAATAAGCATAAATGATAACAACAAAAAAAGAAGTGTAAATGATGAGTCAAAATTCACTTTTAAGAAAAGAGCATAATATAATTAGCAACAACTACATTATAACATATAGTTTAATTGATCTAATCAATTACCTTTTAAACAAAAAACAAATCTTTCCATCTAATTATTTCATAATTCATTCTGAATTGAAATACTCGAATTTATCTTTACTATGAAAAAAAAGAGTTAGCTTCAGCATAGTACATATTTAGAATGATTCATCCCATAACTTAAACAAAAGAAGAAGAATCAATACATACTATCCACCATTCACTAATCCTCTGAAAGACAGAAATAGGTTCAGAAATTACTCAACTGATTACCCACATAACTACTTCAGTTGAAGGAAACTAATAAAAGGATTCAACATTAAAGAGACAACAACTAGAACAAGAATCCAAAATCAATCCGAGGAGGGATAGAGAATCAAAACAGTCCACCTACAAGTCTTAACTAACTTCTACATGTTAGAAGATATCATTAAAAGATCTAAAACCATACGTTCCAAAAATCAAAGCAAGACTCACACAAGGTTAATCTCTTCTTGTGTCCAACCAAGGAGGATTCATAATAAGACAGAGTGCAAAAAGAGAAATCCTTCCAATAACAAATCCAAATGGAGTATGACTCAGTCAAACAAAGCAGTCGGTCAAAACATGATTACATTTTCTCTTCTACAGAACCGACTCAACTGTTCTCTTTCCACATCATTACAACAAATGACTTAGTACAAAGTAGACTAAACAATCCACAAGGAAATTTCCATCTCAGAAGAGTGGTTTCCCACTATTTCCTACAAGACAGAAAGGATAAAAAGGTTGAACCCAAGAAGTCAAACAGGCCTAAGAGAGTAATCACTCTACAACCAAGAAGAGAGTCGAGCTATAGAGAAGTTCGATCAAATGAACTTATCTCAACAAAAGTTAAAGGATCTCAAATAGAAAATATCCAATCAGGGTTTCATTTCTTTTGTACTATCAAATGAATTCCTTTTTTTTTTTTTTAATTTCAAACTCAGAAGTTCTTTTGCTAGTCCCCAAAGGAGAACACAAAATCAAACCCATAGTAAAAAGAAAGAAACACTTCTAGTTTCCCTTATGAATTCAAACTTTATCGAACAACAATATCAACACTATCCTAGTTCATCTATTCCACGTTGTTAAACACAAGTTTGAATTCATACAATAGAGAGAAGTATATAGTACAATCCCTAGGTGGAAGTAAAAATTCTGGACGAAACATGATACAGTCCACAAGAGAAATCCATTCTTTTCTCCTTTTTAAAGACCCAGAGTTCCATTCAAGTGAAACTTAGAGAATACAAAACCCAGAGATCAATTAAAAAGGATCAGAAAGAGAGTATGAAAACCCAACACATGTTTAAGTCAAGAAAGGTCTCAACATTACCCTCGAAATTGACTGAAACATAATCACAACAATCTACATTCACTGCTCTGTTTAGTACATAAAGATTGAGACAAAGAATGTATTCATTCCAATCATCTAACACAAGAAGAAATACGAACACCACATTTTTATAACTTTGAAACCCCGTTATCGACTATTTCAATGAGCTTTGAATCATACCAATGAATAAATAACAATACAATATCTAACCAGAGGTTCCATAGCCCCACAACAAGATACAGTTCCATAAAAGGTCCATTAACCTTCAAACAAAATAGTCAAGCCTTCAAACAAGATGCGGGTTTTCTTAGAGCAGAGGAGAGAAGAATATCCTCCCATACTACACACCATTACAAGTTCAAAGAAAATGGTACAGTCTGAGACAAAAGTACCACAACCATTCCAAACTCAAGAAGCATCAAGGAGAAGATCTCAAAAGAGATTACCAGATCAACTCAAACCAAAAATATTCTCTCAAGATTTTTCGAGCAGATAGTCCCATATATGAGTTCTAAGCAACACAAAACCTTGAATACGAGTAAAATGAAAAGCTTAGAATACAAGTACAGAACCAAACACAATGCTTCGAATTCAAGTTCAGAACTAACAAGCTTAGAATATGAGTTCAATACTAAACACAAAGCCATGAAGATGAGTTCAAAGCAGACACAAGTCTCGAGCACAAGTTCAAAACCAACACAAGGCTTTGAATACCAGTTTAGAACAATACAAGCCTCCAATACAAGTTCAGAATGAACACAAAGCTACGAACACGAGTTCAGTGCAAAACACAAGTTTAGAACAAACACAAAGCTTATCACCAATGAACTTGTGCAGAGAGAGAGAGAGAGTTTCCAAATGTAAACATTATCATGTAATGGATTCATATCCAAAAATCACAGAGATTCATACAACCAAGAAAGTAAATAACCAAACAAAACATGTAAACATTTATCTCATGAGAGCAGAATTGTTTTAATGAATCATTTAGAAGAAAGAAAGAAATCTTAATGGGTAGAGCCTATCATGCCTGATAAGTCGCTTCTAATTTGAAGGAGACTTCCAATGAGCTTCCAACTCTTTTTCTCCTCCACGAAAGATCAACAACAAAACATATTTTCTTCCAATTCCTCATATACTTTCCTTGGATCAAAAATAGACTAGAGAAACCAAAAATAGCCACAAAGTAAAATTCAAATTGCTGGTTCAAAGAACTAGATAGCTCCATGCAGAGAAAAAATTACAAGGCATGCAAGACCAAACAACCTCCAACAAATCCACCTTCCTTGTTTCCAAGATGGTTTGCATGCAAAAACTAAGGTTCATTAATGTAATTACTCCTCAATCTCCCACCTATCTCTCCTTGCCACCACCTCCTAAAACTGGTGAATGCTATTTCCACTTCAACATGCATTTCCAACTTTAGTGAAGCCTCCACATATGCTTCCACTAAATTTTACTTTCCTTTTCAAAACTGGTTGTACCTCCCATTCATTCAACCAAATCAAATCAAATAAATGCCATTGGAACCATCACCATAATGCCATGCAACCCTAGGTTCCCTTTCAATAGTTTAGGATAGATTTCCCAAAACTTAGGTTATAACCTTAGGTTTAGTCATAATCATTTCATAAGTAATTTCCACCTTAGGTTAGATCAAAATCACAACCAAATAGTATTAGGTAATAGGTTAAAAATAGCCTAGCATTTCCTTAGTTATTTCCCCCTTATTCCATTTAGCACATCAACTTAGGTTAGGACGCCATCCCAAAAAAATAGAATATGAAGCTTAGGTTAGATTGTAACCCAAATAAGTAGATATAGCTAGGAAGTAGGTGCATTTACCTAGTTTAGAATACTGTTAGGATAATCCCTTAGGTTTAGGATTTAGATTCCCTTCATAGTCATGAAGTAGGCTTCATTTTGCTTACACCATTAAATTTCCTAAAGAGATCAATCCCAAAGATCCAAGCACAAACATACAATCGAATGAAGGCATGTTCTTACAAGACCAAAGAATTTGTATCACACAAAATTTCAGTCCACTATGTCCCTCAAGCTTATGAATTTCAATTTACCATTCAGTCTGTAAGGAGATTTAAAACATTCCTTGGATCACTGGAATTGATCCAAGGATGAGTCAGTTAAAAGAGATAAGTTTGCAACTCTCAAAACCAGATTGTAACTCACCTACAAGAAGTGAAAATGGATTCTTGCAAGCCATATCATTTCATTCTAATGAATCCAAGAGTAGAAATGATTTATCCATAACAAGCATGATTTTCAACAATCAAGGGAACACACCTCATTTAATAAAATCACATTCCAATGCTTGTAATGAAAAAGATAAATATAACAGCTTTTGATAAAGGTGTTACAGACTTCAGTGTGTCCACCCCTCCTCTTGAGTCCTACTACCACTTGGCAATACAATGCTACATAATCAAATGAGAGTTTTATATCTTGGGTCGAGGTCACTTCAAATACTCAGGGATGTAAAGGTATGAGGAAGCAATATGCTTTGATCATTCAAAGAGTATTACATGGCTCAATAGCTTGGCTTCCGTGAGTAGGACATAAATAGGTTGCATTGGGATAGGAAACAGGTAAAGTAAGGGGAAATGATGAGTGCATTATTTGGCTCATTTATATCATTCCTACGATCAGTAAATTGCCACTTAGATATGATTTGCTAATGCATGGGGATGTTTTGTATAGTTATATCATAGTGAGTTTGATGCATTTTCCTTGATTTTTTTCATGAAAACTGATTACCGTATAAAATTCCTACTAACTGTATTTGTGAGGAAAATGTGATGATGTGTGCAGGGAAATGATGAATGTTTGCTTCGCTGATGTAATTATGAAGTCTGAGTTTGGGGCTAGAATACATAAGGAGAAGAACTTTTTCACTAATCGACCTTTCAATATGGGACTTGTTTCTAACTATCCCATAGGAATTTATGATTTTTAATTAATATTGATTAGTGGAAGATGTTAGTGCCACCTATTATGGTGAATTATGTGACCATTTGTCTCTATATTAAAATACCTTCTTAAGAACATGGTTCACTGTTATGTTTGGAGATACTTTGCAATATATCGTCTTTGCTATTTAGAAATTTCAACTTCATATGATGTCTATGATATGAAACTTATTTAAATTAATAGAATTAAACGTCATTTTGGAGATCTAAAGCTGCTAGTAATTCCTTTTTCCCAAGGAGAGAGAAAGGGCCCACTTGACCAAGGAGACAAGAGGATGTTTTATGTTCACATATGCATACGGTTTTCTCGATAAGTCTTCTTTGTAATCCTTGTTTCAATATATTTCATGCAATATTTGGTTGAATGTATTTATTTTCCTTACCAACACTTTTATCCTGAATATGTGTTTTCTTTTATGCAAAGTCTAATTAACATGCAATCTTACTTTTACTAAGTTCTAGCTTCAATTATGCAAATGTACCATTTGTTCGAGTACTATGTGTGTGTATTTCAATTTCAATTATAAGTGTAGATTTTAGACTTCCTTTCATTGCAGTAGATGAATTCTCAGTAGATTTACATTAGGTTTTCCATAGATTATTAACCAACTTAAAATATCTCACAACACCCACCAATAGAAATCAACATGAGCTAGTTACATAAAGCTCCATTACATACAACCTAAGACACAACCTTGGTTTATAATGACACTAACAAGAGATCATGTTAGTTAAATGATTGGTGAACACAATGACCCATCAACACAACTATATAAGTACCGAGGATGAATGAAAAGGATCATTTGAATGACATGAGTTGTGATGATTGAGAAATATGAGAGAGAGAAAAGTTTTATATTTGAAAAAGATGAAGGCTAGGCCGAGGAGGGAGTTTATGCTAGAGGAATCGGAGGATGGTAAGAGTCCAAACTTGAGATTTGTTTTTAAGTTTTTAGTTATTATATATATTTATATTTTTATGGATTTTTAGATGGGTTATAAGGGGCGATGGGTAGTGACAAAACATGATTTCCATTAACTAGGGAAAAGGGGCATCGACACGAAATGGGTGGAATCAACCAAGGGTAAAGAGATGTCGACCTTGTTCACGCGTCTATGTCAATTGGATTGATAGTGGGTTTTATTGATTAGAGTAGAGAAAAAAACTAATTATTTTTTATGATTGGGTGCTAATGTGTGACTCGGTTGATTGGTTTTTTCATGCAAGGGATACATTTTATCTCGAGAGATAGAGTCCCTACGATGTTTGATCAAATTAGACGGGATGATATAGATACAGAGTGGGATCACCCGAGGCACTTAGATTATGTGGATTCCACCACTATTAGAGGGTGCATAGGGATACAAGATTGATGATAACATTGATTGATAGGTGGGATCTAAGGATGAGCACATTCTGTTCTAGATTATAGAGATGACAAATCACATTCTAGTTTGTGTACCATAGTTTTAGAATATTGATACAAGGGAGCCAATAGAGTCCATTATAGCATAACGAGGCTAGGTGCATTGACATGATTATTTGAAGCTCAAACCCATAATTGCCATTGTTTTAAGAGATTTTCATTTAGAAGCATGATCTGAGCTAGTGACACTAGGGAGGAGACTATTTTTTTATTATGATGGCAATTTCATGTTATGAATCACCATATTCATGAGGAGCTAGGTTCCCATGGACATTATCATGGCTAATATTAGATATAATGGAGCACATGATAGTTTTTTCATTTGTGAGAGCACTACTAGCTCAGGTATACCATGAGCTATGGATGTACATTACTGAGAGGTGGTCTAGATTATATGTAGGTTTTATACTACACCATTGGGCATATTAACATGTAGTTGTGGTAAGGATTCCAGGGCTTCAATGGGAGAATCGGATCACATAGAGGTAGCTATTGGATTTATGAGATAGAGATACAATGAGGCTCATTGAGACAGGGAGGAGTGAGGAGAGGATTGGTATAGGGAGAGGTTACGGAGATTAGATGTGGAGGATGTGAGATGGAGTCCGTACTGAGGGTTCCCATCATGGCCAGGGGAAAACATCCAAATATTTGGTATGAGGAGGGTCAGATGGGTATAGAGGAGGAGGTTGAAGATGGTGGAGGTAGTCTAGTTTCCATGAGTGATGAGACAATTTGGGCTGGTACAAATGGTGACGAGAGGAGAGATAGATAAGGATCTTCCTAGTGCAAGAATGGAAAAAACATTAGAGGAGGTAGGGGAGCCATGTGATAGTGATGATGATGTGGGAGTTGGAGAAGGATTTGTAGAGTCGATGGTGGAGGCATGGAAGGCCTAGAAGCTAACTAGAGGGCGTAGGTAATGGGGAGGAGGTAGAGGTACCTACAAGAGGAGAGGTAATATTAACTATGGGTGGAGATGGAGGCATGAATGAGATATCTAGGTTATAAGCAAAGCTATATGCTAAAATCCAAGAGAGGGGTACCGTAAGATAAGAGCTAGCAAGGATACACGAGGAGTTGGCTATATAACAATGGGATAGATACTGTAGACATAGAAAACCTATAGGGCTAAGTATGGAGATCTTGGTTCTAAATCTAAGGTGATAGGGATTGAGACACATGAGGCTTCATAGGGGCCAACCAAATGGTTTGACCTAGTACTGGGTCACTAGAGAAATATGAGGTACTAGGTGAGGGTGTGTACTACTATGAGCACATTTTTAGTACTAGACTACTTGATGTATCGCGTAATGTGGCATACCTAGCAGGAAAGAATAGACCAACATAATCGCATGACATACGACATCCGGGAGCATGACTAGCGTGGTATAGGTGAGACAAGATCATGATCAAGATGATGGAGAAAATGGTGAGTAGGGAGGAGAATAAGCCCCTACTCAATAATGATAGGTTTTGGTGGTTAAATTGTCTAATCATCAGTTCACTACCTAGTGGGTGAACATGGGATACATATATTGATACAAATTTGGATGTATAAATTTTTAAGATGGATCCTAGTTGAGGCCTATCATGGATGTATAGACATTGTGATGATGATATATATATATATATATATATATATATATATATGATTATTTTGTCGATTTTCATGTGTTGTTGGGTGATGATTTATATGATCATGAGATGTTTTGATTAGATTTTAGATGGAGACTAATTAGATGTAGATATGGATATGTGATGTGATACACGTAATAATTGATTTGATGTGATGACAGATGTTGATGTTAGATAATAGAAAAAATGACATGATAAATATGTATTAGATGTGATAGGTATGAGATGATATGTCTTGGATTAGAATAGATGTGATGGATTTAAATGGGAAATATATATGTGATGGATTTAGATATGATTAGACATAGATGACGATGTAAAGTTTAATGAGTATTGATGTGATGATATTTAGATGTTCTCCATGATTATGGTTGAGGAGTTTGGATGATATGATGGATTTTGATTAAATGCTATGATAGAGATAGATAAGATGTAATTGGAATAGGATTAGGTGTGATATAGTGGATTGGGTATAGATGTTAGATATATGATTAGACATAGATGTGATGTTGATAAGATTAGCCATAGCAGAGATGGAAGAGGTAGTTTTAGAAGTTAAGATAGCGCAATCGGATAGGGTGTGACTTTGATGGGGTGACCAAAATGTGATAAAGTAAAATTCATCACAGGGAGGAGCACGTGTAGAAAATAATTTTTTGAACTTGATTTTAGGTAAAACATGAGAGGTATTGCACTTGTGAACTTTTATTGGTTTTAACATATAACTAATGATAGTTAGTCACATCTAAGATCATGAGGGAAAGATGGATCATGTGCTAATGAAACTGCTATATATACGACAAGGGGGTTAAGGTGGATCTTGTTTGGGGAAAATAGGTTTTCCTTGGGTGGTTGTCCTAGGTCTATGCCCCAGATGTAAGAAATATAGAGAAAAATGATCAATACGGGAAGTTTACTATAAATGGGAAATTTTATCGATGCGAGAAGCTTTCCTAGGATGCTTTCTTTTGAATGTTTATTTTTTCTTTTAAAAATTTTAGAAGGTCAATCAATGCAAGAAGCCTTCCTTTCCATGATATAAGATGGTAGCCATCCTTCGAGGGAGTGATCTACAATGGGATTTCACTTTTTTATTTTTACTTTTGAATTTTTATGGTAGAATGGAATGCATAATAGCCATCCTTCAAGGATCCGTTAATTCTTTTGAAATTTAGTGCTTTATATGAACACTGTCCTTTAAGGAATAAATCTATTTTTAGATAAGATAGCTTTGATATGAGCATTCAAATTTTTGAATTTAGGAGAGACACATGATGATAGCCAAGTAGACCACTTTGGGAGTGGAAGACAAGATGTACAAGTGACACCTATGGACCCTTATCATGGCTCCAATAATGCGAGATAAGAGGATGAAAAATGTAATTATTATGGGGTTCCTACAAAAAGTAGGAAGTTATCCATGAGGATCATGTTATGGGTAGAGCCATGGTGCCCATATTTAAGGTCATAGATAGGTTAGTGATGGTAAAAACATAATTCCAGCACCATTATAATGAGATATTGAAAAGGTAAATGATGGAAGTAAGATAGTTGATATGACTAGGATCACATTGGTAAGTATGTTAACAGTAGAAAGGCCATAAGTGAAAGATATTGAGAGGTTCCATTTCTATTTTACCATCAAGAGAGGATAAATTATAGTCTCTAGACCCATACTTATGATTGATAATGTATGGTATAATCCTATTAGGAGAAAAATTTCCATGTTGGCTCCTTTTTAGGATAGTGATGTTCGATTCTATTTGAGGAGAAGGTCACCAATATTAAAGTCATACTCTTTTATATGTTTATTATGGGCACGTTTGATGTGCTCTTGATAAACATGGTGATGTTAAAGAGAAACTAAGTGACACTCGTCTAGCAATTTAAGTTTTGCTAGATGTTCTTGACAATAATTCTCATCAAAGACGAAGTTGCAAAGAGAAACATGCAAGGATGGAATTTTAACTTTAAGAGGAAGGAAAAATTCGTAATTGTAGATGAGAGAGAAAGGAGTAGCACCCATAGAGGTATGGATGCTTTTCCGATAGGCCCAAAGGGTGAAGGGGATGTGAAGATGCCAATTTAATCGTGATTTGTCAATGGTTTTAGTGAGAATATTATGAAGAGTCTTGTAAATGGATTTTTCTTAGCCATTAGCTTGAGGATAATAAGGATAAGAGAAGATAAGATAAATGTTGAAAGAGTCACAAATATTCTTAATATATATATTTTTAAGGACTTTCCATTATTCGTGATGACTTTATGAGGAATGCTGAAGTAGAAGATGATGTGCTGATAGACAAAGTCATCGATCTTATTAGCTTTGGTAGATGTGAGTGGAATGGATTCCACCCATTTGGTGAAGTATTCGGTTGCAGTGATGATAGAATGATGATGGTGAGAAGAGTATGGATTGATGAGGCCAAGGAGGTTGAGTCCCCATTATGAGAAATGCCAAAGATATCGAGCCAGATGTAATGCCTCACTAGAGACATGGATGATATTAGAATACTATTAGCATTTGATGAACTTTTTAACATATTCACTACACTCTTGATTAAGGGTGGGCCAATAATAGCCCAGAATAGAACATGCTTGACAAAATCAAAACCACTAAATTGTATACCGATATGCCATTGTGGAATTCCCGGATAACAAAGATAGATTCACGGGACTTAAGGAATTGTAGGAGAATACCATCCAATCCATGTTTCTAAAGGATGACACCAAGGATAACATAATAGTTAGCACTTTGAAGAAATCACCTCATACAATTTTCGATAGGTCGAGGGAATTTTGGATACAAAAAGTAGTCAAATATTTGAGAGTACAAGATGTCGATTGGTTGGTGTCAACATGATTGATATGATGAAGATCATGGATATGAGATGGTTGATCAAGACAATGGACAAAAATAGAGAGTTTATATCCTTCGGCTACCCAAGGGATGAGATATGTGAGAGATGCCATAGTGTCTATGAAGAATTTAGATGAATGAGGGATGGTTCTGATGGTGTACTTATTAAAGGCCTCAAGATATTTTTATAGTGTCCTTGTATTTTTAAGGAATTCATTTTTATATTGATAGGTTCCCTTTACTTGATTAATAATAAGATGAGAATCACCATATATCTTGAGAATTTATATGCTGAACGATAGTGGTTTGAAGGCCCAAGATGAGGGCTTCATACTCAGCCATGTTGTTGGTGCACTCAAAGTTGAGCTTATAAGTAATTGGGATAGGGGTATCTAAAAGAGGAATGATGATAATGCTCACACCTCCCCTTTTTGATACTTAAATCTGCCAAAGAAAAGTGTAATTTTGAGGGGAGAGAATTCATAATCAATGGTATTGATAGATTCATCTAGGAATCATTAATGAGGAAGATGTTTATCAATAAGAGGGGCTTTTACAAGTTGATCGGTGATATTCTAGCCATTGATTTATTTATGTGAGATGAACTCTAGGTCAAACTCGGTCATGAGCATAATCCATCGAGTAATGTGATCATTATGGTAGGGTTTTGAATGCATGGTTTTGAGGAGATTGAAGCTAGTGTTGACATAGGTTTTGTGATTGAGGAGATAATGATGAAGTTTTTAAGTGGTGAAGAAAAGAGGGCAACACAAATTTTTAGATTCATTGTAGCACATTTTGTAATCGTGAAGCATGAAGCTAATAAAATAGATGGCTTATTACCTGCCTTAATTTTCATGATGCACAAAAATGGCACCTAAAGCAAGCTTGAGGTAGAGACATAGAGATAGAAAGGCCCCCTCACATGGAGGGGTGATCTCATGTGGAGATAGAAGATACTTCTTAAGATCATCAAAGGCCCTTTGGCAATCGTTATCCCACATGAAGTGAATTTATTTGTGAAGGAGATGATGAAAGGGTTGGAAACAATATAAAATTTATGAGATAAAATGGAGGACTGATTAAAGTTATCCTTGAAGAATGTAAAATTTCTTAGGATTAGAAGGAGGATGCATCTCGAGGATGACTTTGATCTTTCTCGGGGTAAACTTCAATACCCCTGATAGATACAATGAAGCCAAGGAGTTTTCTAGTTATAAGTCCAAAAACACTTAACGAGAGATTAAGATGGAGGAAGAAATGGATGAGATGCAAAAAGAGGATTTCAAGTATGTAAAGATGATCTTGTCGATGCTTGGATTTACCTAAGAGGTCATCGACATAGTCCTCTATAGTTTTGTGGATGAGATCATGGAAGATGTAGGTCATAACACGCTAATAGGTGGCCCCCACATTTTTCAAACCAAAGGATATGCCATGATATTAGAAGGTTCCCAAAATGGGATAAAAGATGTATTATGTTGTTATTCTGGTGTGATGAGAATCTGATTATAACCAAAGAAACCATCCATAAGAGAAAACATTTCATGGTGAGTGGTGAGGTCAACGAGTTGATCAATACTAAGAAGGGGAAAGTTATATTTAGGAAAAGCGAGATTTAAATATTGAAAGGTGGTACAATGTAGAGCTTTCCAAAGGATTTGGAAATGAGTAAGATGTTGGAAACCCATTGCAAATAGTCGATGAGTTGGATAAATTTCACAAAAATAATGCATTACAATTCTTCTTTAAGAAGGAGGGTAACACGAGGGTTTATGCAATGTATTTTTTTCCTAACTAGATTAAAATTTAGAATGGTGACAATGTAATGGATGACGATGTTTGGATAAAGTCTTAGAATGTTGGAATATGATCATATAAATTCCTGGTTATGCTTCGAGAGGAAGGAGGTAAAATATTTGAGTTCTTTTGGATTGATCTTGTACCCATCATCTCCGACCTCCTCCCGATGTGGATGAAGATGGTGATGATGAAGGTACATGTACAAAATATCCTCTTCACTATGAGTTTGAAAACCTACACAATAAAGAGAAACTAACACAAAAATATTAGCAAATAAGATGGTGGGTTTCTTGAAAAGTTTAGTCTCGAGAAGTGATAACTTCCTAGGATGGGCGTATACCCAATTTGATAACAAAAATAGATAAATGGTAACTGATAAAAATACATGGATAAAAAATATCTAAGATATGTTAGGTGATCCAAAAATAAAGATATGATCATATGAATGCTGATAAAAAAATCAAACTTGCATGGGTTGAGGGTGACTTGAGATTGACTAGTACAATTGATGGTGATTATTACCGAGTTGATCAACAGATGGCGAGAAAGTGGATTTGGAACCTTATCTAGGATTCAAAAGAGGGGTGATATGGTGTATAAATAGTGAGGATCTTAGAATATGTGACATAAGGTAGATTCGATGAAGATGTCGATAGGTTCAATGGTGACTAGGATGTGTCACTAATGAATGGAATAGAGCAAAAGAGATCAAGGTTTTCAAGTAGATGGGTGGAAAAAAAAAGTGTTATGAATGATGGAGGATCTGTGAGATAGAGGTATATAATTATGTAGATATAAAATAGGGTGAACACAAGTTGTGTTGATGGCGACTAAGTTGGGTCGATGGTAATTGGGGTAGTATTCAAGATTTTACAAGTTGAATCGATGGGAAAAAAGATATATAAAGGATCAGGTAATGACTAATGCATGAGAAGAGCTTTAACATTACTTGTATACTTAAAAGAAATATATGAGGAATAGAGAGAACTCTAAATAATATTCAAGCCTTCAATCCTCCATTGATAGCATGCAATGGCCTTAGAAACTCTAAGTAGATGACTATGGATCTTGAGAGAAGAAAAGAAAAGTAGTAAATTCACAAGATAACAAGAACACCAAATTTTTTTCAGCCCTTTGAGATGAGTGGTGGATGTGTATAAATAGGGTTGATAGAAACCAACTTGGGTCACCAACGACTATGGTAGACCAGCCAATTGGATAAAGAAGATGGTGAAAATATCATAAATGAAGGGCTTAAATGGGTCAAGGGTCACGGTTAACCATTTTGGGCGAGATAGTGATGCATAGGGGAAATAAAGGGTAATGAAAAGATAAGGGGGGGATTAAATGAGTGTAAGTGGAATCATAGGATTAAAAATGGGGTATTTATGAGCAAAATCTAGGAAGGTGGATGGGTTTTTAGGGTGATTACAATATAATTAGGGGAAAATAATAATAATATTAGGATGGGGAGATAAATTAATGGATAATTAAATAATATTAAGATAAGATAAAGGGGAGATAAATAAAAATGGGGTTAATATATGATAATAAGAATTAAGAAGGCTAATGAGGCTTGAGAGGGACATAATTATTTTATAAGTAAAAATAATTTTTTTGAGTGGGAATAGGGAATATGAATGTGTAAAGTGATAATGAAGGGGAGAAAACGTGGGATGGGGGACAAGGGTACCTAAATTTGATATCTCCATTCGCCCATTTTGTCAAGTGGTTTGTTTTAAGCAAGCCACAAGAAAAAAACTATAAGTGATGAATATTAATGATGGTTGAGGTTCTCTCCCTCAAACTAGGAACCAGTGGCACAAAGGGGGAATCGATTACTAGTTTGAAAGAGATGGATGAAGAAAGGAGGAAGATAATGTAACATATGAAGAAGGAGACAAGAATATTCCCCAAACAAAGGGGATGACCATTGATAGGGTAAAAATAAAAGTAAAACAAAAATATGGTGATGACCTTGGAAACACATTGGTAGGGACACAACATAGCCTATGATGAAGGAGATGTTAATGACCTATAGACCTTGTGATTTAGAAAAAGGTAACTATGAGATGGTGGGAATATAATGGGACTCCACTTGGTTGGATTTGCAAGTCATGGGACCAATGGGTTAAAGGAAAACATAAAAATGTCCACAAAAAAATGTGAGGATGGTCAAGACAAAGGTATGATGGATGGCCAGAAATAAAGTAGGGAAAACATTGTATGCGTTGTCTTCTCGAGTGGGAAAAATAAAAAGATATTCATCCTAGGGGATGAAGATGGAAAAATATGCACACAATAGTGGGTTTTAAGATGAGCAATGATGCCCTAAGGAGGGTAAAATGATGGCCACAAAGCGGGTGGAAAGAAGTGATGAAAGATGGACAGATAGGTCAAAAGGATGGAAAAATGAGTGACATGAGATAAAGAAAAGTGTGTTATGGGTGACACATAAGATTGAAGTGAAAGAAAGGATAATTTGATGAGGAGATTGGATGAGATGAGATAAATGAATCAAAACACGGTTGAGTCAATGGCGATTGGGTGAGTTGAAGATAACTTGACTTGGGTCAATAACGACTAGGGTGAGTCGATGATGACTAGGGAAATGCAACTTTATAAGTGACACGAGATGGATGATAAGGATCATTTTGTAATAACCACTTTTCAATACTTCAAATTATGGGAAATTGTTTACTCCATGCTTCCCTATTCTAAATACACAATATTTAGAACCAACATTAATCTAATTCAATCCATCTCGATAACAATGAAAACCATGTGCATCTGTATGGGTTAGCTAGATATTGACCCTCCATATATTACTCTTTACAAGTGTGTATACGAAGTATACTTGTGGTTTTCTTTTCAGTCATTGATAATCAAGTGATGTTTTCTAAGTGTATACCTAGAAATCAGTCAATTGAATCCCATCTGGTATCCTACACCTTTAGAACTTGGTGAAATTAGGACAATGTAATCAGCAACTTACACTACTTTAGCCAAAATTTTAGAGACATGTTTTCCATGCCCGTGATCGTGATTACACATTCGTCATTAGGAACTTGTCTTTCACCACATCACCTTGTTCAGTTACATGGATTAAGATTAGATAGTTGAGTTGAATTAGTTAAAATGATACGTATAAGGTACAAAACCTCTTCAACCTATGTGAAGAAGAAAATCTATGCAAAATTAGGTTTCCTATGGGTGAGAAAACACTTCCGTGATGACTTACATCATTACGAAACCATTTTCTTCCCTGTAACCAACATAACTTGGCACTGAGGTGAATTGTTTGTGCAAGATAAACAACTTTCAAAACTCAATGTAACATAATTTTTAAATGGTTTACAACTGACATAATAATTGGACCTCAAAGGAACAACTTAGGAGGTATTCTATATAATAGTATCTAATTATATAGAATACCTCCTGACTTCCATTTATTAGGAGCATCGTATCACTTAGTCCATTAAAATATTGTATGCACCTAAATTTTGTATCCATACCCTTGTCTACCCACGTGCACATGTTTCATCATGGTCCTAGTTATACCCCCTTAATTTAATTCATCCCCTAAACATTAATTTAATTAAATGACCACTTATTATCTAATCACCTATTAATATTTATTAATTAAATAATCTTCATTAATTAGTTAATTAATTAGTATCCATTAGTTAACTAGCCCTAATGGAATTTCCATTTTGGTATGTTTTTATCCTAAATTTAAATCCCTATGATTTTTCTACCTAGCTTTATCCCTTATCTACCCATGAATCATCCCTAAAAACCTTTTCCAACCTACAAGCTTGAAAACATCATTTCCCATCCTTAAAAACCCAAAATCTTGACTAAATCACAAAATCCACCCCATTGGGGAAAGTTTCTCCGTAGTCAACATCGACCCAGGTCTAGTTGTCGTTAACCTTATAAGATTAAGTTCTTCCTTTCCAAAAATAGGACATAAAAACATGCATGCGTGACAAACACTTGATTTTCTTACATTCTACGAATAAACCTTTGAACTAGAGAATCTCATAAAATGTGACAACCTTCTTACAGTCCTTGGAAGCTTGTTTTGATCAACCACTTGACTCTGAAGGCTTACATTAATTTCTTGTATTATCTTATGTTATTTTTATCACTATCTTGTTAGATCTAACATTTTGCAGGATCAAATCATCTTCAATAACACTCGGGACTCCATTATCAATCCTTTCTTCTAGTTTCCTTATTTACAAGTTACTTTTTCACTCCATCTACTCCCGGCCTTGCTTCATTCTCGCTGATCCACCGTCACCTAACCTAGGTTTCCATCAAATCGTCCATTTGTCACTATGTTTTATGTCTCCATAATCTTCTCCAAATTTCTACCTATGTTCCATTTCTACTTCGCTTACTAGATCCATCATCTAGATACCTAATTATCTCAAATCTACCCTATCTACATCCTAGTTACCATCAACCAGTGGTCCTCTTTGTCAACCTACCCTTCCAAATCACTATTTTTCTTCCATTTTTGGTATTTCCTACATCGATTCCCTTTTGTAGGTTGAATCCAACATTTATAGGCTCCTGCTACATCCAATTTACATCCAGATCTCTGCAGGTCTACATATTTACAATGTTGTCCAAAACCACATTCCCAGGTCATCGTAAACATACCTCTGTATAATATAGATCACTCACAACCCAATTAGGTACAATTTAAATTACATTTTTATTCAGTTATATTAGCACTTAGATCAATCTTTATCACTTTAAGATTCAATAGTATTTCTGTTTCTGCATGTTATCTCGCTTATCTATACTTTACTTAGTTTTTTCTTATCAAATGGGGGTTGACATCTGATGACAAGAAGGTAATAATTCTTAGATCCATCTTTGTCAGAAACCCCCACGTATCTTATCTAATCATTTTTTTGTTTAGTCATTCTTATTTACGTGCTTATCAAGTTTCATTGAGCATCAATTACTTTTACACCTGTTCATCCACATCCATCACACATTTGAGGTACCATAAACCCTCCATTTTTGAGTTTTTTTCTTTCTTTAGTAGATAAACCATTTTAATTAAATTAAACAAGAAACTATAACAAAAAATAAATTTTAATTTGTTTTCAACAATTTTCCTTATTTTGCAAATGATACATTTATCGCATCTAGATACATTCCTAAGGTTCCCAAACTTATATTACGTAGTAGGTCGCTTGATATCATAGTTATTTATTTACATCCAGTTTGCATCTTACATGTAATTCAAGATAGCTTATTGTGTTATTGCAACATTCTCAGTAATTTTTTATGTATGAAATTTCCATACTATTTCAAAAGGTATGCTTTTAATTAAACTAATTAATTAAAATAGATAACAAACATTCGAATTGTATTTGTCCCATATGTATAACTATATCATATTTATTTGCTATTCGCTTTTATATGTTATAACATAATACATTAGAATTATATAAAATTAATCAAATAAAGGCCACAAAATGTTGAATCCAATAAGTGGAACATTATAGATTACAATAATACAAAACCACTTTATAGACAACATCAAATAATAATTACAAATGCAATATCCTCTTTCTCTTCGAAATAGTACAAAGATTGAATAGATAAATAGCCCTTTTATTTTACACATAATAATGAAGCATAAGATCACTTTTACCGTCATATTATGTAAATAAATACAACTTAAAATCATAATCAAGTATTTGAATCAGACATAGTATTTATATATCATCCTCTAGAAAAAGAATTATTTTTGTCATCTCAGTAAAATGTTAGAAAATAGTCAATTCGAAAGAAATAACATGAAAATTCCTTCTCTATCTCTTCACAGTTTATGTTGCTACAATTATTTGAAATGATTAAAATCACAAACTCATATTTAACTATCAAACAAGGATAATGTTTTCCACCAATTTCTTTACATTATCTTTTCATAAATAGATTTGTAATCAATAAGTCCTTCTAATGATTAAGATCAATAAAACATTAACATCGAAGTTATTTACCTCATTAATCTCAATAAATAAATTTCCAGTGTCATAATATTCTTTAATTTTTCGAACACCATTCCAATTGTTGTAGCTAACAATTCTAAGAAGCATAATATAATTCTACAAACATTCTCAATTTCATATTATGCAACCCATCCACTATACATTTTTCAACATAACCATGGGTTGAGTCGATAAAAATAATTTTACATACCTTCCTTCTACTCGTATGGTATTACCATTTGAGATTTGATTCTCAAGGCTTACCATTCAAATCAACAAAAAGAATAACATAGGAATAACATAGTGACCTTGATAACATTCAAAAAGTATTTGGGAAAAATAGATAATTACCTTAATTTTACCAAATCCCTTAATCTTTACGAAATACCCTATTTTTCTTTTAAGTCAAGAGATAGGCTAATATAACCAATCAACTTGACTATATATTTTTTAAATTCAATCATTTATCATAAATCAAACAAACAATTCACATCCATTAATTTTTAGTAACTAAATTGGTACATATTGCTTGTTCAATCTCAAAGAGATGAACATTAGATAGATTCATGTGAGACAATCAACATAACTCCATGAAACAAAGTCTTTGTTCCTATTTGGAACTCAAGTATACAAGCCTTCACTTGGTTCCCCGTAGCCACTTGTTTGAGCTAACAACTCTCAACTCAGCTCAACCCTTACACAAAACAACTAGGCTACTCACAAAGGTACATAAAGAATCAGATTCACAAAATGGAAGCTTCGACTAGCAATTCAATATTTTAAGGATTAAGCTCATAGCAAAAACTCAACCTATATATGGTTTTTGTGTCCATGGCTAAACGAAATAACCAAAAAAGGGGTAAGAGTTAACCACATGTGCTAACTATGCACATATATATTTATTAATAATAAAGAATATGTAATGATGAGCAATAATAGATAAAAATCACTTAACCTAGATGCATTTGTAAATCAAGGTAAGAACCCATTCTTAACAAGATAACGTCCAAATTTGGAATTGAGTTAGACAGAGTATAGGTGTTATGTATATGATTATATAAATTCATATATAAATTTTTATTTTAAATGGGTATTCGAAACATTGCATAGAAACCCATATAGAAATGTATATCTATATTATATATAATAAACTCGATATGAGTTTCTTATTATCTAAAACCAGATAACATCCATATATACACAAATCTAGATTGAGACACTCGTGATAGTATATATATTTTACAAAGCATAATGAGCCATTCCTTAAGAATATTTTTACACCATTAAAAACCCACAAAATTCTATAGCAAAAATATATTCAAATAAAGATTATAAATATTTAAACTATAAAAAGGAAGAGAAGAAACATGTAATGCTTGATTGCCAAAGATTATAGTTTTCTTATTTCCTTCTCAATGGGTTGAGAAAATGGAACTTATTTTCTCTAGGATTCACAACAAGGTATTTCAAATGAACCAACAAAACTAGAGAAAACAATATCAAAATAACAATGACCACCCGACTTATTGTTTATCTTATTTCCATTGAAAACTTCCACAAAAATCTCAACCACCACTTCAGATTAATGCATACAACCCAAATGAAGTCCCTCTCTTTTCTTACATGAATATCTATTTAGAGCCAAAAGATAGCAACAAGAACAAAACCAAAAATAGCATAACTATTTTGATAGCTTCCTCGAGAAGCTTATTATTTTCCCCGAGGTCTATGGGGAAGAATTAAATTTCTTTAATGTGAATAGGTGTTAGATCATGTTGCTTGTGGGAGTCGAGATCTCTATTTTCCTCCAAATCCCTGGATAAATAAACAAAAGTTAAATTTGACATTCCTAATGAATTTTGGCTAAACAACACTACCACACATACTTACCAAAATACATGGTGTTCCCAAAAAGGGTTAGAAGACCCATTCTACCATTTTAAAACCTATCCTCTCAGACGATCATACATTGGCCAATTAAATCATATCAATTTTTTTCTTATCCAAAATAGCTTTGAAATCCAAGAAATAGTGGCTCAACCAAACTCCTTTAACATTCGTGCTTAGGTCAGATTTGAATGAATAGGTATTCTAAATAAAATAATATAATCAATCCACATGGCTTAAGGTCATATAACCTTCATAGTCCATGAATAATATGACTTGGTCATCTAAAATGTATATGTGATCAAACTTGAACAAATAATAATAACATATTCTTATTAGATTCATACTGCGACATTATTTAGGCTTCCTCCCTTTTGCATTGGAAGCGTAATGTTATGTTTAGTAATGAGCAATATTTTTATCAAATAAATTTTATATAGTAATAAGACAGGTAACCTTGTATCGAACTCTAATCAACACAATGATAAAATATATCTAGTATGTTAAATCATCATAAAAGTTATATTAAGTTAACTTCTTACAACATCCACTGCTTCACAAAACAAGATAAGATTATAATAACAAACTTACCCAAAGTTATATTCCAAGAAATATGAAGAAGTGTAATGATCCCATTAGACCTTACACCGAATTATTTCTCTATTTTGCAAGTGCAACTTGTGAGTTTCTAGCACTCTTACGGGTTCAACCAGATGATTTGCATATCTTGAACCCGTAAGGATTTCTAGTTCAAGACATGTGATAAATAGGATAGATAATTTTTAAGAAAAGAAATATGAAAAACATCATGCATCTTGGACAATGTGGGAGAAACACTAGATAGTATGTGAAAGGGTTTATTATTTTGAATATTTTGAAAGGTCCAACGAAGAGAGGTGACAATTGATCTTTTATTACTCTTAAACCATAAGAAAATTTTGTCTCCATGTTCAAATTTTCTATCAATTCTCTTTAAATCAATGTAGCTCTTATGCCTATCAGCAACTTCTTTTAATCACTCACGAATGGGATTGATTTGCTGTTTCATTTTAGTCAACATATTGAGTCTTAATACTTCCCCATCTCCCACACTATCCCAATTGATAGGTGTCCTACACTTTCATCCATAAAATGCCTTAAAAGGATCCATTTTTAGATATGAATGATATGTGTTGTTGTAGGAAAACTCAACCGGTGGGAGGTACTCTTCCCACTTGTACTTGTTGAACCATGCAAGACTTCCTAAGCATGTCTTCCATTATTTTATTTACCCTTTCAATCTATCCATTCATTTTTGGATGACATGCAAAACTGAAATTCAAATTTATCCCTAAGGATGAGTTCAAAGTTTTCCAAAACAAGAAGTCATCCTAGGATCCTGATATAAAATTATTAGCTTAGGTATCGGTATCCAAATAACTCTCCTAGTTATTTGCATAAATTATATTTTCATTCTGACTCTTGTGTTTTACATTCCAGGTTGCGCACACTCAAGATTGTTCTTTTGACACCTTGGCATAGTTGTAGTTCCTCTGTGCACCCTTGCGTGCCTTCCTGCTCCCTTTTGCATTCTCCTATCTCCTTCTATTTTCCCTTGCATGCCTTTCTCCTGCGTGCCCACTTTCTCTTCCATCATGTCATGCACTCCTTGCGTGCACATCTACGACTTACCTTACAATCATCTAAGTCCATAGCATTCCTCTCGCACGCTTACATAGACTCGGTTTCGCATGCCCTCTTTTCTTTCTTCCTCCATGCACCTTCCTTTAGTTGAATTCTCATGTCTTGTTTCCATACTTTCCTTCTACAAGTATGCCTTCCTCTCATATGTGCGCCTCTCTCTGCTTCCCTTTCACACACTTGCTTCTCACTCCCAAGCCTTGCATCTTCTATCAGACTTGAGTGTGCTACACATAACCTATCAAAGCACACCAATATGGAACCAAATATAGAAAACCAACCAGTGCATGACATGTGGTAGAAAATATAAAAATGAACAGGTTGGACATCATTTCATCCAATCCACATGCGCCATGTGTCTTGTGTGCGCCAAAAACTCTGACATCTTCTGACAACCGTATATTTTGCTATAGAGCTCGATCGGTACATGCCTAGACTTGTCAGAGAACTACTGACACAAGATACACGTTGGACTTTTAAAATTCAAATATAGGTAGGATTTGTTAGGAAAAAAATAGGGAAACATCTCTTAGCTCATCAATGCATACATCTAATCAACCTCAACCACTAGATTTCATCAGATCTTTCCTTCTTCCTTCTTCCACACACCAAAAATACATGGGGAAGCACATCTGACAACCTTATAGGTAGATTTGTAGGCATTTATCATTGGTTATTGGTGGTTGAAGATTTGAATACGAATTTCCCTCCCTTTCTCCTTCTCTTCTCTCCTTCTTCTTCTATAAATAGCAGAGTTTTGCTTTGTAAAAATATCCCTCCTTATTATAATGGCACCATGCCAAAATGGTGGCCAACTTCCCATGGGTCTCAAACCTTGACATGGTATCTATAATGTATTCTTGCCTCCTATTGTGATGTAAATTATTGACGTCCCTTAAGAAATAAAATCATGTTTTGTGGAACTCTTGTCTTCCCTCTCTCATTTTCATTGCATCTCACCTCTTTGTTTGCATTTTTTGGCATACTGTGCATACTTCGTGATTTCTTTCCCCACATTCATGTGTTATGAATGCTATAAGGTTAATCCTACATGTTGATCTATGGCATGCGCCATCTACCCTCTTATCCTGTGCCCTCTCGATTTCCTTCGCCACTCATGGAGAGAGATTGACCCTTTACTTATAGTGTTATCACCTTCCTTAGATTAGGATTTCCCCTTTCTACACATCCTTCTATTCCTGGTACCTTGGCATGTTTATTCTAGGATTTTCTTTCAACATTAGGAGTAACAATAGTGTTAGAGGTAGGTAGAGGAACCGGCCTTCTCTAGAGATCCATCCCAAGCTCACAAGGTCCCATAACTTGGGGATAGGTTCCATTGTGGTATCAAACACCTCAGCCCTTCCAAGATTTAAGATGCGAGTGCACATTTGAGTAACCAACAGTACTCCATGTAATCTAAAAATATTACGCAGAACCTTTTTGCAAGTATAGGTGAATCTTCTTCTAGATTCCCTCGTATAAAGAGAGCTAATTTCATTAATTTTTCAACTACAAAAAAATTACATCATTTTTATTTTTGGCATTGGCAGCCCTTGCACAAAATCCAAATTGATTACATACCATTTATACTACGGAATGCTATGAGGGCACAAAATTCATTCTTGATTCAAATGTTTAGCCTTGATACGCTGACATTCCAAGAAATGTGATACATAGTTTACTATATCCTTTTTCATCCCTTTCCAAAAATATTGCTGATTTACATCAACAAACATTTTAGTCACTCCAGGATGTCTAGAATAAGCAAAGATCATGGAATTCCTTTATCACTTGTTTCCTTAGTTCATTTTCCAAGGGTACATAAACCTTATTTTCAAACCTTAGGAATTGTTCATTATCAAATTTGAATCCTTTGTATCTCATATCTTTAGGATTTGTAGTAAGAACTTTTAACCTACCGATAATAGGAATAAGCTATCATCACTTTCTTTACTCATCCTTAAAAGGGTTATCAAAGAGACAAGGGTAGAAACATATTTCCTATCACCTAGTGTATCTACCACTCTATTTTCCTTACCTTTGATATAGTTGATATCAAGGTAATATTGAGACAAAAATCTAACCATCTTCACTAGCTCACATTAAATTTTGGCTATGTGAAGATGTATTTCAGATCAAAATTATTTATTTTCATCTCAAAGGGATTTCCCAAAAGGTAGTGTCTCCATACTTGCAAAGGATGTATAATGACATAAGTTCTAAGTCATGGGGAACATAACTCAACTCATGTACTTTACATTTTCTACTTTCATACGCAATCATGTGTTCATTTTGCAACAATATACCTCCCAAACCTTCACCAGAGGAATCTGTCACTATGGTGAAGTTCCCATTGGGATCTAGAACTATTAGTACATGTGTTGTAGTTAATTTTTCTTTCAAAAATTTAAATGCATTCTCACATTTTTCATTCCAAATAAATTTCTTATCCTTTTTTGCAGTAAGGTGATTGGAATAGTGACTTTTAAGAAGTATTTTACAAATTTCTAGTAATATCCAACTAATCCCATGAAGCTTTTAACTTTATTTACGTTTTTAGGATCCGCCAATCAATTATAACTACGCTTTTTGATGGATCTACAAAAATTCCATATTTTTTATTACATGCCCAAGGTAATGCACTTCATTTTGGTAAAACAAACACTTTGAAAGCTTACCATATAATTTTCTCTTCCTTAGCACATCTAAGACAATCCTAAGATGTTCATTATGCTCATCAACACTTTTGGAATAAATGAGAATATCATCTAAGAATACCAACACAAACTTGTCTAAGTATGCTTGAAATATATTATTCATTAAATTCATAAAAGCTGCTAGAGCATTGGTAAGCCCAAATGGTAACACAGTGAACTCAAAGTGTCCATACCTTGTCCTAAAGGTGGTTTTGTGAATATATTCTTCTTTTATTCTCAACTAATTATAACTTGATCACACATCGATATTAGAGTAGACTGATGCACCACACATTTGATCAAATAGGTCATCAATTCTTAGAAGGGAATATATATTTTTAATTTTGGCTTTGTTAAGAATTCTCTAATCAATGCATAGTCTCAAAGTTTGATCTTTTTTCTTGAAAATGATGACCGATGCTCCCAAGGAGAGTTACTTAGTTTGACCAAACCTTTTGATAATAATTCATGGAGTTGAGATTTCAATTCAACAAGTTCAATTTTTGTCATTTAATAAGGGGCCTTACATTGTACTCATGTAGTAGTGGATGGTATTCCAAAAAGTGTTACCTTTTTTCACCTAAACCTGAAATTTTTACAACACAAAGCATGCAATTATTCTTGTCCTTTTTGAGTCAGCATGAATGAGATTTTCGTAATCGTAAAGTCTCTTTTTATTCCCTGATTTTTTTATATTTTCTATAGGTCATCTAAGTATTTAATCCTCTTTTAAAGTAGTATACATTTGATTTATGTTGGGGAGACCATTTTAATCCTATTATTATGTCATATGAGCCTAAGGGAGATACATATAGGTCTAGTTTAGTAGTGAAGCTTAACAGCTCCAATGTTGCTCCAAATAAGCATTGGTTAGTTGTGTGAACAACGTTGTTCCCATATTAAATAGTCCATGAATTTTTCATATATCCATCCTTTCTTTTAAGTTTAGATGCTAACTTATTAGAAATAAAAAATTCTATAGCACTAGTATCAAATAAGATAGTTATAGGCAATCCAAATAACTTACCTACAACTTTGATAAACGTTTCTTGTTTTCCAGCTTGCTTGTAAGTTATCTTGTAACATGTATTTTATGAAGCTGATTGTTTTCCTTCTTCATTTGAGGACAATAACTTTCATAATGGTCCATGCCAAATATAAAATATACCCCAATAGTTCCCTTTTTCCTTTCAAACTTGTTTTTAGAATTAAATGCGTTGTTTTGTCCATTTGGTTTCTATCTATTTGGTTTAAAGTTTGTACTAGATTTAGTTACTGTAATTTTATTCCCATTTCCATTTCCATTTCTATTCTTACTACCAAAATTTTTCCACCCAACCTTTTTAGGTGCAAGGGGTGATGGTGTGTTAATTTTTTTCTTTTTCTTTTCTTATGTATAGAAATGACCTTCAATTTCTGCTCTTGTATGATAGAATTTTCAAATACCACCTCCATAGTTGATGGTCTATGAACATCAAATTCCCCTCTAATAACTGGATTCAAACCCATAATTAAATTTTTGATGTGAAAATTCTCATCAATCTGATAGTGAGCTACATATTTTAGAAGTTTCATGAACTTCTCCCAGTATTTAGTAACTATCATTTTCCCCTATGATATGAGATTTCATCATCTTTTGATTGTATTAAAAATGTGATAACCAACACTATATAAAATTGGCCTTGAAATATTCCAACATTAAACTAGCTTCATCAACACTCAATTCTACCTTATGACTGTTCTACTAGGAGGACACTTCATTCGAGAGCTGATAGGCTCCCAAAACCACCTTAGTTTCCTCAGAGAAATTTATGATGGAAAATACTTCTCCATATCACTAGTTAGTTCTTGGTTGCATCTCCTAAGGTCATACCATCGAACTTAGGTTGGATGATCCTCTTAATATTGTTCAAAAATCTTTTACCAAAGGTGCCCTCTTACTCTCAGGTTGATTTGTAACATTAGTATAAGAATTCACGACATTAAGATCTACTGCATTATTATTATTCCCAACATTGGGATCCTCAGAATTAATAATATTTTTAGCATTAGGATGTCCTTGAGGTTTCTCGCTTTCATTGCAATCATTACCACTATCATTACCCATCACTTGTTATTCAAGAATAACCATACAATTTTGCGTGTCCTAAAGGAAAATAATTTTTTCATCATACGTCTACACCATGGTTACTTCACCACCTGTATTTTGATTATTAAAAACATGTCCTCTTATCCTAACCATTTTATCTATTAGACAAGAATAAATTTTAAGTTAGTGTAGGACTCAATAGGTCGAAGAGTTAAAACCTTCACTCGATACCAAAATGTAACAACCAATTTTCAATAGTTCAAATTACAGACTATTTTACTCCATGTTTCCCTATTCTAAATACACAATATTTAGAACCAAAATCAATCTAATTCAATCCATTCGATAACAATCAAAACCATGTGTAGTTGTATGTGTTGGCTAGATACTAATCACCCATAAATTACTCTTTACGAGTGTGTATACAAAGTGTACTAGTGGTTTGATTTTTCAAGCATTGATAATCAATTGAATCCCATCAAGTATCCTACACCTTTAGAACTTGGTGAAATCAGACAAAGTGTAATAAGAATCTTACACTATTTTGGCCAATGTTTCGAGACATGTTTTCCATGCTAAGTCCTATGATGACACATTCGTCATTAGGAACTTATCTTTCATTATATCACCTTATTTAGTTACGTGGATTAAGATCAAAGATGAGTTGAATTAGTTAAATCCTATACACAAGTTAGAAAAATTGTTCAACCTATGCAAACTTAGGTTTCTATGGGTGAGAAAATGCTTCGTAATGACTTGCATCATTACACAACCATTTTCATCCCTATAACCAACATAACTTGGTACCAAGGTGAGTTGTTCGTGTAGGATAAACAACTTTCAAAAATCAATGTAATACAATTCTTAAATGGTTTACGACTGACATAATAACTAGACCTTAAAGGGATAACATAGGATGCATGCTATACAATAGTATCCAATTAATGTACCACATCAATAAATGGATACTACTTTGTAGTAGCCATATGAAGTTGGCATGTTGAGTTCCATTTATTAGGAATGTCGTATAACTTGGTATATTAAAATATAATTTGATTTATTTTCTATAGCTTTTCCTTATATCGCATCGAAACATTTATCACATCTAGATATGTTCCTAAGGTTCCCAAACATGGATTACATAGTAGGCCACATTAATATCTCGAGTTATTTATTTACATCCATTTTGCATCGTAAATATAATTTAATATGGCTTACTACGTTATTGCGATAGTCCATAATTTTTTTATGTATGACATTGCCATACTATTTCAAAAGGCATGCATTTAATTGAACTAATCAATCAAAATAGATAAGAAATATTAATAGTTGTATTTGTGCCATATGTATAACTATAGCATATTTATTCACTATCCATTTTATATGTTATAACATAACACATTAGAATTATATAACATTAATCAAACAGAGGTCACAAAATGCTGAATCCAATAAGTGGAACATTATAGTTTACAATAATAAAACACCACTTTATAGAAAACATCAAATAATAATTGCAAATGCAATATTTTCTTTCTCTGAAATAATACAAAGGTTGAATAGGATAAATAGCCCTTTTATTTTAAATAGAACAACAAAACATAAGATCTCTTTTACGGTCATATTATGTAAATAACTACAACTTAAAATCATAATCAAGTATTTGAATCAGACATAGTCTTTGTAAATCATCCACAAGAAAAAGATTTATTTTCTGCCATCTATAAAACTGTTAGAAAATGGTCAATTCAAAAGAACTAGCATGAAAATTCCTTCTCTATCTATTTACAATTCATGTCGGTATAATACTTCCAAATGAACAAACTCAAGAACTCATAATTAACTATCAAACAAGGATAATGTTTTCCACCACTTTCTTTATAGTACCTTTTTGTAAATAAATATGTAATCACTAAGTCCTTGTAATGATTAATATCGATAAAAATTAACATCTAAGTTATTTACCTCATTAATCTCAGTAAATAAATTTCTAGGTGTCATATTATTCTTTAATTTTTCAGCACACCATTCTAATTGCTATAGCTAACAATTCTAAGAAGCATAATATAATTTTGCATACATTATCAATTTCATAATATGTCACCCATCCACTATACATTTTTCCACATGACCATGGGTTGAGTAAATAAAAATAATTTTACATACGTTCCCTCTACTTGTATGGTATTGCCATTCGAGGCTTAATTCTCAAGGCTTACCATTCATATTGGAAAAAAGAATAACATAGGAATAACATATTCACCTTGATAATATTCAAAAGTATTTGGTCAAAATAGATAATTATCTTAATTTGACTGATTCCCTTAATCTTTACAAAATACCCTATAATGTCTTTTAAGTCGAGAGATAGGCTAAGACCACCAATTGACTTGACCATATATTTTTTTAAATCCAATCATTCACCATAAATAAAACAGACCATTCGCATCTATTAATTTTTAGTAATTAAATTGGTAAGTATTACCTGTTTGACCTCAAAGAGATGAATATTAGACATAGTCATGTGATACCATCAACATAACTCCATGAAACCGATTATTTGTTCTTATTTGGACGTCAAGCACACAAGACATCACTTGGTTCCTTGTACCCACTTGTTCAAGCTAATAAATCTCAAATTGACTAAGCTCTTACAAAATATACTAAGTTACTCATGTAGGTACATAAAAAAATCAGATTAAGAAAATGGAAGCTTTGATTGGCAAGTCGATATTTTAAGGATTAAACCCACAACTAAAACTCAACCTGTAGATGGTTTTTACATCCATGGATAAACAAAATAACCACCAAATGCTTAGGAGTTAGCCACATGTTCCGAATGCACACATATTTTTTTAATAATAAATAATATGTAATGATGAGTAAGAATAGATACAAAATCACTTAACTTAGATGGCTGCATAAATTAGTAAGAACCCATTCTTAACAGGATTATGTCCAAATCTGGAATCGAGTCAGATAGAGTATATGTCTTATGTATATAATTATATATAAATCATTATTTTAAATATGTATTCAAAACTGATGCCAATCTTAGCTCATCTTATTTACATATCAACATGCAAAATTAAAAATCAAGAAACCCACAACCCTCTTAAAGTTCATCCTTGTTCTATATGACAAGATCATAGTACTTTGTATACCTCTCATATTTAGAGTTTCATTCAATGGCCTTCCTTAATTCTTGTACCCTATTCCACACTTCAATCCAATGTCAATTAAATCATCAAATTGACTTAAAAATAATAAAACCATCAAACTTCACTTATTTTTTCAAAACTGCCATTCTTGTGCACACAGTCTGCAGCAATTTTCTGTCAGCTATATCTTTTATGAAAAAGTAAATTATTCCAAATTTTTATAGATTTGAGAAATGTATTCAGGATAATATTTGATGAATTTTAGGTATAGAATCCTAAAAATATAGGAGTTATACTCATTTCAACATGACAGACATTTTGTCAAACAAGTGACATGCATCCTCAACCCCGCTAGTAAAACACATAAAATATTAAAAGAAACTGATCATAAAATCAAACCCTTTTATAAAAAGCTAAAAGATGATATTTTACCTCTATTTTCAAAATTTCATCTTCATTGGACTTAAACCAAAAAGTTATGGTGACTCAGGTTCAAAACCCTATGTTAAGGAAACAATAAACAAACAACACATTACAAGTTATTTGGAGGTATATCATGAAAATATGAACATTATTATTAAAATATGAAATCATACCATTGAAATTGCTTCTATATAAACCCGAGAAGATGATAAAAACCACAAAATACATGCAATCCCAAGCTTTGTCTTCTTATTTCTTCAAATCTTGTCATACAGTACAATCAATATTCTTCATGGCTACATTGTTCTTCATTTTCCTACTCACATAGTTATTCCTCTATATTTCTCACCTATATCTTCATGGAGCGTTCGACCTCTTATCTTTATAATACATACCATTTTATCTATAAAATATTATTTTCATTCTAAATTAAAACATCTTATCCTATTCCTACTCCTTAGGATAAGACTAATCCTTTTTAGTTGAGATATTTTCTCAACTTCCACATAAGGATAGATATAGTTGTTTGTGCCAACTAGAAATGATCTATGACATGATTCCATAATATTATAATCAATCTAATCCTTCCTCCTACGTAGCATTAGGTGTGATAACACTCATATCCACCTAGACAACTAACTTTCACCTTTTACTCTTATCACAAAGAGTAATTACATTACATAACTCAAATATTCAAACTATGACATTCTTGGAGGGAAACTCATTTGAAACACCTAGTACATGTAATTCATGCCTTGTATGGATTACTATCCTTGTTTTATTCTTCACCAAGCATCATGAAGGATGCTCCTGCATCAGACTCCCTGGTAAGAAAAAGATTTGAACTCCTGTTCAAATGTCTTCCTTCATCGTTTTTTAAATTCGATCTCCTTTGTATTCATGGGTCCCATGGTATATTTCAAAGTAACAATATTTGAATCTTCTTGAGGTAGTATTTTTCTCTCATATTCTTATTTCTTTCTCTCTTCTGCTACATTCTCCTTCTTATCTCTTTCTCAGCTGTAATATCCCATATCCATACTTCACCTTCATATATGTCTTCAAGATTTTCTTGATCTTCTTGGTTTAGGAGTTTTTCTATTAGATTTAGGACTTGATTCATATCCAAAACATTAAAACCTGCATTCAAAACATCAAAAGAAAGGTTAGATGCAAAAACATGAGGCCATGTAGCCCCTTGAGTGTCTTCATACTTCTGGTCTTTTCCATTTCATTTTTTCTCCAAGCAATTTTCTCAAATCTGCCTTCTTCCCCTCATCTTGTTCTTGTCTTAACTCATCTGCAATCTGATCCATGAGTTCTTCATTCTGATTTGGAATTTTATACAACCCCTTAGAAGGGTTCAATAGCTCCTCTATCCTTTTCAACTCTTCACTCAATGTGATATCATCAATATCATCATAGCCTTCATCAAATTTAGGCTCTAATGATGCTTCTTCACCTTTGTTTTCTTTGTCAAGTGCCTCCTTAGACAACTCTTTGTTCTTTTTCTCTATAATGAGAACTCTCTTATCTTCACAAGGTACTTCACTCTTCATTCTTCCATGAGTACCTTTCTTCTTTTCTCTCTCCAAGGAAATTGTTTTTGCCTCTTTTTATTCTCCATCAATAGCCTAACTGGCCATTTTACTCTCTTTCTCATTTTCCATCCAACTCCTTGGATCTCTTCTTTCATCATGGTCTCTATCATGGACCCCAACTTATCTATCCTCTCTCTTATTTCCTCTATCTCTTCATCTGAGATTAAATATCTTCTTCTCCTATGGCATCTCTCTTCTTCTAAGCCCTTCACTTTTCTTATTTTCTCCATTTTCTAGATATTCACCCAAGTCTTTTTCACCTTGGTCTATGGATCTTCTTAGTCCTCACCTAGGTCTTTTTCACCCTAGAATTTTGGTATTTTATCACACAATTCTATTTCACCTTGGTATTTTGACTTATTCTCGAGCTTAACTTTCTCCTGGGATTCTTCTTTTTCCACACTATCTTATTTTAGCCACACTATACCTTAAATACTTGTAGCCTCTTCACCTCAATCATTTGTGATCGTCTTGTACCATTCAACATTTAACCATTAAAAAAACCTATGAAAACAAAATAGGTTCTTATCGCTCTACTACAAAAAATGATACCAATTTTATCTCAGCTTATTTACATATCAACATGCAAGATTTAAAATCAAGAAACCCACAACCCTCTTAAAGTTCATCCATGTTTTATATGACAAGATCATAGTACTCTGTATACCTCTCATATTTGGAGTTTCATTCAATGTACTTACTTAATTATTGTACCTTGTTCCACACTTCAATCCAATGTCAATTAAATCATCAATTGACTTAAAAATAATAAAACCATCAAACTTCACTAATTTTTTCAAAACTGCCATTCTTGTGCACACATAATTTGTAGAAATTTCTGTCACTATATCTTTTTATGAACAAAGTATATTATTCCAAATTTTTTTATAGATTCTATAAATATATTTATGGATAATATGTTCCAAATTTCATCTCTTTAATCCTAAAAATATAATATTTATACTCATTTCAACATGACAAACATTTTGTCAAACAAGTGGCATGCATCGTCGAATTCCCACCGGTAAAACACATCATGTCTTAAACAATACTGATAATAAAATCAAACCCTTAAATATAGAGCTGAAAGATGATGTTTCCTCTATATGGTTAAAATTTCAACTTCATTGGACTTAAAAACTAAAAATTTATGGTGATTGGTTCAAAACCCTGTTTTAAAGAAACAATAAACAAACAACACAGTAAAGTTGTTTGGAGGTATATCATGACAATATGAACATTATTATTAAAATATGAAATCATAACATTGAAAATTGATTCTATATAAACCTGAGAAGATTATTAAAACCACAAAATACTTGTAATTTCAAGCTTTGTCTTCTTATTTCTTCAAATCCTGTCATACAATACAATTAATATTCTTCATGGCTGCCTTGTTCTTCATTTTCCTACTCACACACTTATTCTTCTATATTTATCACCTATATATTCATGGAGAGTTTGACATATTCTCTACATAATACATACCATTTTATCTATAAAATATTATTTTCATTCTAAATTAAAACATCTTATCCTATTCCTACTCCTTAGGATAAGACTAATCTTTTCAGATTGAGATATTTTCTCAATTTTCACATAAGGATAGATATAGTTGTTTGTGCCAACTAGAAATGATCTATGCCATGATTCCATAATAATATAATCAATATAATCCTTCTTCCTACATAGTATTAGGTTTGATAACACTCATATCCACCTAGACAACTAAATTTCACATTTTACTCTTATCACAAAGAGTAATTACATTACATGCATAACTCAAATATTAAAACTATGACATTCTTGGAGAAACTCATTTGAAACACCTATTACATGTAATTCATGTCTTGTACAGATTAATATCCTTATTTTATTCTTCACCAAACATCATGAAGGATGCTTCGCATCAAAAACATTTGTGAGAACCCAGGACAAAAAATTATATTGTTGTTATATATACTAAACCCGATATGGGTTTATTATTATCTAAAAACTAGATAACTTCCATGCATACATAGTCCAGATTAAGACACTTAGGCTAGTGTAAATATATTTTTTACAAAGAATAACAAGCCATTCCCTAGCCATAGTTTTACACCATTCGTAACCCACAAAAGTCTATTGCAGAAATTTATTCAAATAAAGATTATAATGTTTCAAGCTATAAAAAGGAAGATAAGAAACATTTCATGCTGATTGCTAAAATATTGTAAATTTCTTATTACCACCTCAATGGGTTGAGCAACTGGAACTTATTTTCTCCGGGATTCATAACAAGGTCTTTCAAATGAACCTATAAAACCAGAGAAAAAATATCAAAATAACACGACCACCCTACTTATTGTTTCCCTTATTGCCGTTAAAAATTCCATAAAAATCTCAACCACTAGTTTAGATTAATGCATATAACTTGAAAAAGTCCCTCTTTTTTCTTACATGCAGATATCGTTAGAGCCAAAAGATTGCAATAAGAACAAAAAACAAAAATAACATAACTATTTCGATAGATTCCTCAAGAATCTTCTTGTTTTCCCCGAGGTACATGGGGAAGAATTAAATTCCTTTAATGCAAGAAGGTGCCATATCATGGCTTAGGGAGTCAAGTTCCCTATTTTCCCTCAAAACCCTTAGGTATATAACTTTTAGTTAAATTTGGTGTTCCCAATTAATTTTGGCTACACAACACCGCCACACATATTTACCAAAATGAATGGTTTTCCCAAAAAGGGTTAGAAGACCCATTCTACCATTTTAAAACTTAGCCTCTTACATGATGTGTCATTGGACAATTAAATCATATTAATTTTTTTCTTTTGCATGATAGCTTTGATAGCCAAACAATAGTGGATCAACTAAAGTCCTTTAACATTCATGCTTAGGTCAGTTTCAATTGAATAGGTATTCTAAATAAAATAATATAATCAATCTGCATGGTCTAAGGTCATATAACCTTCATAGTCCATGACTAATATGACTTGGTTATCCAACATTTATATGTGATCAAGTTTGAATAAATATTAATAAATTAATATTATAAGATTCATTCATACTAGCCACATTATTTAGGTGTCCTCCCTTTTATATTGGAAGCAATAATACTATGTTTATTAATGAGCAATCTTTTTATCAAAGATATTTTATATAGTAATAATACAAGTAACCTTGTATTGAAATTGAATCAACACAATAATAAAATAAAAATAGTTTGCTAAATCATCATAGAAGTTATATTAAGTTCACTACTTATAATATCCACTATTCACAAAACCAACTAAGATTATAACCAAAAACTTACCTCGAAGTTATACTCCAAGGAACATAAAGAAGTGTAACGAAATTCACCCATATATTTAAGTAAGGTAGGATATCCTTGAAAAAATTTACACTTAAATAGGTTTTGGTATCTTGAAGCTTGCAGATCACAAGGGAAAGTGCCATTATTCTTCCATGCTCACTAACAACACATCAAAATTGGTCTTTAGGTCCACGAGTTACCTGATATCGAGCTCATTTATCATTCATCAAAATGAAAATAGTGGGGTGTGACACATTTGAATGACGCAAGTTACGAAGATTGAGATTTATGAGAGATACAAAAGAGTTTGATATTTGAGTGATATGGAGGCCAACAGAGGAGGGAGGAATCGCTAGAGGACTCAGAGGATGGTAAGAGTCCAAACCATAATTTGGTTTTTAAGTTTTTAGTGGTTTTTTGTTATTATATATTATCATTATTATTTTACATTTTTTGGATTTTTAGATGGGTGCCAAGGGGCATTGCATGAAGACTAGACACATTTGTTGTCAATGAGGGGAAAAGGGGAATTGACTTGAGATGGGTGGCATCAAATGGGGGTAAAGAGACATCGAATTGGTATGTTTCAACATCAAATAGATAGATAGGGGATTTTATTGATTAGAGTAGATAGAAAAATAATGATTTTTGATGATTGGATGCTAATGTGTTACTATTTTATTAGTTTTTATAGGCCAGGGACACATTATATATGAGAGACAGAGTCCTAGGATATTTGATTAGATTAGAGGGGATGTTATAGATGTAGAGTGGGATTACACAGGCGGTTGGATAGGGAGGATTTTGTTGGTACCCAATCTTACACCTCCTTGGGGCCATGCAATGTCACCAATTAAACTGGGGTGATTTAAGAATGGAAGACTTGGAAATTTATGTCATTTTTATCCGGGAAGATGTATGTAAAACTTATTTGGACTAGGATTTATAGGGATTCGGTGATACATATAAAAGGAATGGCTTTCATTAGTACATTTGGTCCTTCCTTCAACTAGGGTAAGAGGATCCACTATGTAACCTGAACATGTAGAGGGTTGAATGGATTCATGGTTTCTTAATTCCCTCAAAGTATTTTTATTAGTCCTAGATGATTATGGCCAATGAATGCAACATTTAACTCTCACAAGTTTTCACACTAAATGGTGCATATATCAAATCTAACAAGTCTCAGGTTACTCTAGACAAATAGGTTGAATTGTTGTTGCATTTTTCTAATGAAAAACTTGAAATTAAAAGTTCCTTCTACTTGATATTTGGGCGCAAAGCAATAGAATGACCGATTAATGACTTATATTGTATGATACAAGCTTGATGTATGTTTAAATTTTTAGAGATGGTTGATTATATGAAAATGAATATTCAAATGAAACTAATTACACTACTCACTTACACACTATGATATTCGGATGATGAAGAACACTTTATAAATTAATCACGCTTTTATCTTAAAGGAATATTTACATTCATTGATACTAAATTAGTGCAAAGGTTCCACACAACCTTTAAAATACTTCAAATAAGGGCTCATAAAAATATTTCAATGAAGTATTTATTTCTTCTGATCTCATATGCTTAAGATTAACTCAAAAATTACAAAAATCCATCAAAAAAATGATTTTAGTAAGGGTTTTATAATTTCATCCAATATTGCAAAGTAAGTGCTCACAATACAATATTGAACAAATAACCAAAGCTTAATCACTAAGGACAAATCTAGTGTAATTCAGAGAAATAAGACATAAAAATTGCAATAGAAAATGTAACTCATTAACCAAATGTTCAACACACAAAAACTAGAATATGTAAGCCAAGCTCATAATCAGACATATTTCATTAATATCTATCAAATTATTGACAAGGGAACATTAAAACTAATGATCTCAATTCCTGTTAATGGCTATACATTGTAACCATCTTAACATCGAACTAAAAGAGTAAAAACTTAAAATGTATTTGTTAAAGAAAGTTAAATGATTGTCACAACAAGGTATTTCAACTTTTTCTTTATAGAAAAAAACTAAGAAAGAAAACCCCCTTTGTATGAGGAAAAACCCTCATACTTATACAACTTTTGATTAATTCATTTGATTTAATTTCCCCCCAAAATCATCCCAAAGGATCCTTTGAACTCTACTTTGTGTAATTCAAAATATTTCCAAAGTTAAGGAAATATATTTTAACTAAAAATATTCCTTCTTGCTTTTGATTAGGCTGGGTGAAGAAGGAACAACATTGTGACACATGGAAGGAATGGAAAGGATATTCCTATATTTTTTAAAAAACTATCCTCTAGAAAATTGCATTCTATTTGAGAAAATCTTCATTCCAGAATGTGTCACCGTGTGGGTAAGTTTGTTTTAAAATTTCCTTATTTTTTCTGGGTTCACTTTAGTGGGATGATTTTCTCGATGTTCCTTCCACCCCGTCCTTATAAGCATCAAACCTTTCAATCATTTGCATGATAATTTCCTCATCAAGCCTCAAATGGTAGTGGAAGACTAATTCTTGTTTTGTACCTATGTCATTAAGTCCTGCATAAATAATTCTTTCTTTATGTATCCTCCTTGATAGTTTATTAATTTTTATTCAATTTATACCCATTTCTGCATGGTAGATATACTGAAAACCCTTGGCTCCCTAGGTTTACCTAAAGCATAATCCCTGAAAATTATAATTAAATTCTTTATATTCTCCATTCTCATCCTTTCTCCACTATCCATCCCAATTAATTTATCTATCAAAAATGGAGGCCACCGATATACTCCATTGTTTTGTCTCTTAACTCATCAAGGATTTCAACATATTTTGTCAAAACCTCCACTCTTACTTTTCAACTTCATAGTATTCCTATTGATTTCCTACAGACTCAAGAGATACAATTCCTTCCTTAACAACCAAGTCATCACTTAAGTCCTTGATAGATTCCATTTTTGGTAGTATATCAGTCCACATTAATTTCTCATCCTCACATTTATCTGTTAGTGCCTTGGTTATTTCTACTTTTTCAAAAATATGGGAATAACATTTAATAGATTCCCTGATTATTTCTTCACATCTGGTGACAAACTTATTTTCCCATTAGATGGTGGCCTCCCCTCTTTCTCCCAGGTCACTCACTCTCTTGATATCATCATTGGTAATCTCAGGGATTTCAACCTACCCTTCCTTATGAGCTTTAGTCAATTTTATAAAAAGGTGGATAATGCTTCATTCCTAGCCTTTAAATTCCTCTTAGTTTCTTTGAGCTCATCAATCCTTTGGAACACTCCTTCCACTGCCATAGAAAAATCATGTTTCATTTCTTTAGTAGAAGGCTTATCTAATGAAATCCTGAAGACATGAAAATTAGACCTGGATGATTCTCCTTAGGGCACATCAGTTTTGGGAGTTACAACATATATGAATTGTTCTCCCTTTTTATTCAAAGTTTCCTTGAAATAACTCTTTCCTTTTTGGGTGGTATTGTTAGATTGAGGAGAGATAGGTTTTGTAAATCATCATCATTCAACTGTATCTCCACCTTTTTCTTTTTTAAGAGTCCATTATCTATCCAATCCCTTATGGGAGACTCATGTTCATCAAGTGGTTAAAAATTGGAGTTACAAGGATGACTGTAAGGGATTTGGAAGATGAAGAAGGAATAGAAATACCTTATGGAGTTGCATAAATTGGTTATTCTTGAGTACCTGGTTCTATAAGCCCACCCTAATCCTCAATTCCATGTATAGAATTAGATTGGTCTCTTACTTCTTCAACTGACAGGGGTTGCTGGTAACCAACTTCTTTTATTTTTGTATCTATTCCTCACTCGTTTTCTTCTGGGAGCAGGGACCATCTCATAAAGTTCTAGGGAAAACTTTCATTTTTGGGAGTTTCAGCTTTAAGAACTTATGTAACCACCTCGGTGTCCTAAGGTGTTACTGCAATTGTGAAAACCAAAGTTTCACCATGTTTTATTTTTACTAAATTCTACTTTATGTGAAGTTGTACTTTATGTTTGATAACTTTCTCCTCTTCTATTGCCATACTACTTGGAATTTTCTGCGGGGTGATCTCATTGTGCTACTATGGTCCAAGAGTCAAGACATTAGGCATAAGAGCCTTTATAAGGGTTTTTTCCTTGATGGGAGAAGAAAATGGAGATATTGGAACAATAAAATTTGACATCACAAGTAATAGTTTTTCAATGAGAAAAGTTGCAGGAGATTAAGTGATATCATATGAGAGGATAGGGATATCAAGAAATACCGACTATTTATTGGTCTCTATCTCCTCTAAATCAACCCACTTGAACACCTTAGTTTGATTTATTTTCCGAAGGTGGACTTGATCCTCCTCCTCTGATTCTTGTAGACCAATCTTTGATGTCTAAATTTTACAAAGTGTCTCGAGAAAACCTTCTTCCTTAGGCTTCCTAGGAGTGGATTCCATCATTTTCTCCTTTCCTTTGATCCAAAAATAGATGTTAGAACAACCTTTAAGGGGGTAACATGAAAAATAGGTCCCTCAACCATACCTCCCTGAAGCATTTCTCTAGTTTGTATTATTATTTGAGGAAGGGAAGTTCAACATTTACTAGCTTTAGAGAGCTCACATCACTCATTATTGGTGTGGATAAAAAATTATTGAAAGTAATCTTAATATTTTGTCTCCATGAAACATCCCTAGTGACATAGAATTTCTGATATGGGGGAAGAACATCATCAAGAAGCTTACCAACCTTATAATCTCTTAATACTAGGGTATTTTGGTAACTTACATCCACTCCCTTTGAAAATAACCACCTTAAGGAGAGTCATATGATATTTTCGATTCTTTCCTGATTATATCTTCTCTCAATATCCCCCCAATTTACTATAGGAAAAGGATAAGAAGTAATATCATCTTGGATTTAATCTTCACTAATCACATTACCATCATCTTCTAACCCTTCAGAGTCTTGGATAACCCCAAAATCAATCATCTAGGGACAATTTCATTCTTGAATGTTCTCTTCGTCTAACTTCCCTCTCATCTTCATAATTCATCCAGAAATCCTCATAATGAGTTTTATGCTCTATTTGAGTGGGTGCAATATTGTGTAAAATATTCTTTATATCATAATGCTTCCTTTCCTCAAATTTATCCAACATGCATATGTTCATTTATCCTTCCAATGTTTTTACTTTATGGATATTTGGGAAAGTGTAATTCTCGATGATCATGGGGAAGTTGATAGGGGATGTTAGATTATTTTTGGTGATGATCTACTTTAACGATAAAAATTTCCAAACCAATTCCATCAGTGCCCACTTATCACTCAAACACCGGGAGCAAGTAGGGTTTCCCATCAAAACCACTAACTCTGATATATGAATAAGTCCTGATTGGATAAAATAACACCCATATTGAGTAATAAATATTTTGGCATCCTGGGAAAATCTCTCAATCTCCCAATAAGGGTGTAATAAATAAATTGTGGGTATAAAGAAGTGATTAGCAATATTCATGTATTGTATTTCATAATTTTCCAGCTTTAGCTGATAGAAGACATTATACACCTTTACACTACTAAGATCACCATCCATTATCAACTCGGAAAAACTCTATGAAAATAAATGTTATAAACCAAGTAATAAGTCAAGGTAAATTATACCATGCTGACTTTTTTCCCTCACAATCTGAGTAACTCCCATCATTTGTTCATGAATGTGATTACTTATTATCTCATCCCAAGGGAGAGGATTTTTGTTTGTAGTATTACCTGAATGAATTGAAACATCCATTCCTAGAAAAAATTAGTATATTCTATACCCATTACTCGGTTCAAAAATATAATCACATCTCTAACTTCCTTAATGAATTCAATTATGTTCAACTTCTTTGTCATTCTAGGAGTGGAAGTTTGCGGATTGGTCAACCAATGAGTATTCATAAACTTTATCCATTTCTTTGAATGTGAGTTCTAGTACTCCTGTGTTGAATCCTTGGTAATAGCCCCTTCTTCCCTTATGGGAGGAAAACCCAACATTTTGTCAAATGCCTACTCCTAGAAAGATAAAACCAAATCCCCTTCCCATCCTAAACTTCTCTAGTTATAGGATTATAGTGTTGAGCACACACCCATACATGCTTCGGGGCATGACATAACAGAGGGAAAGTGACACCAAGGTCAATAAAACTATTGGATATATGGGCCATGGAGTCACTTCTTTCAGGGGAATATAACCTCTACCTAAAATCTTCTAGGTTGGCAGATGTAATGTCAAAATTTGTAATTCTGTCTAGAGGGGAACTAAGATTGGAACTTTTTTTGGGGACAATATATGAAACTTCATGATTCTAACATATTTTTACTCAAGCTTATTCTTACTAAAAATAGAAATTTTAAATTTCTCCTCAAAATATCACAGAAAATATGGGAATTGATGTACTTACCTTTAACAAAACTCGACTTCGCTTATAAATTGAATAAAAATCACCGCAACTAACTTTGATCTTGTGGGCTAACTATTTCTTCAACTCTCTTTTAATGTCACTTGAGTATCCTTTCGAACATAAATTTTTTTAAGTGCTTGGTAGGATATTTATAACAAGTTATCACATTAATTGCTCATGGATTCATGCATTAATGTTGAAGATTACGTTCAGTGGGAATTTTTTTATAATTCTCATATTTTTCCTCTTTTCAACCATTGCAATATTTTCATGTCCTATCATCTACGTATCTCCATTACATGAGTAATCCGCAATAATGGGCCTATTCCCATAAAACTAGTGCATTAATGAGTCATTTTAGCTGTTAACAAGATTCATAAGAATTTTACAAAATTATTCACTCACAATCTTCATAATATATAAGATCTATTTCTTTCTTTGTTCCCGTGTATGTTATATGCTTGTTCCACACACCTAAGTATTCAGGCCTCGGTTTACATTTACTAATTGCATGTCTCAAAAATGAATGATACTTTTCCTCCTTTTTCTAGCTTCTTGACTTGTTGTTTTCACACATTGCTTCATAAGGAATTCGGGCCTAGAAATTAACTTATATTCTTATCCTCGCTATGCACTCATTTATCCATAGAAATGTGATCCTTAAATAACTATTTATTAAGGACTTTAGGATAAAAATGCATCCTTTGGATGTAAAAATTCTATTATATCCATCAGTGATACAAAGCTTCAAATTTATCTCAGGGAAAACCAATTATTATGTCTCATTGTTTTTTTGGGAAAAAAATACTCCCGACCCCACTTAAGACATATAGACAATAATAAATTCTCTTTCAAGAGATGCTCATTAAAAATAAAAATAAATCTCAGATGAGAAAATAAATCAAACTAAGTATAGATTAGGATCAATTACGTAGACTATACAAAAGTTTCGGAATTAATATGACCAAATATGGGAACCAACAGATTCCACCACTATAAGAGGGTGTGTAGGGATGCATGATTGATGATAACACTTATTGATAGGGATTTGAGGATAATCACATTCTAGTTATGAACTAGTGAGATTATGGTCATATTGGAGGATGTGTACCATATTTTGAGATTACCAATACAAGGGAGCCGATAGAGCCCATTTTCAACATAGAGGATGTTTGTCTCATTGACATGATTAATCGAAGATGATCCCCATAGATTTTTGTTATTTTAGGGGATTTTCATATAGAGGAACACTATGAGCTAACAACACTAGGGATCTGACTGATTTGTTTAATTATGATGGAGATTTCATATTATCCATTACCAGATTTAAGAGGATCTAAGCTCCCATAGAATTTATTAGGGGTAGTAGTAGATATAGTGGAGTAAAAAATAGAGTTTTAATTTGGGATAGTGCTACTGACTTAGGCATACCATGAGCTATGAATGTACGTAACTAAGAGGTGGTCCAAATTAGATGTAGGTTTTCCACTACACTACTTGATGTATGAGCATGTGGTTTTTGTGAGGTTGTTAGAGCTTCCATGGGTGATTTGGGTATCACATAGAGATAGCTATTGGATTTATGAGATTGAGAGCCAATGAGGCTCATGTAGACAAGGAGGAACGACGATGTGATTGGTATATGGATAGGTTAGGGGATTGGATTTGGAGGATGTGAAATGGAGGTTGTAATGAGGGTTCCCAACATGGCTAGGAGCATAAATTCAGCTATTTGGTATGAGAAGGGTCCAATAAGACATAGGTGGAGGCCGAAGATGGTTGAGATAGAGGTGCTTCGAGATATCTAGATTACAAGAAGATATAGATGCTACACCCTAACAGAGGAATACCATGAGACAAGAGCAATTGAGGATGCGCTAGGAGAGTCACCAAGATATATAATAGGGGGATAGATACCAAAGGAAGAGAGATGCGTATAGGGCTAAGTATGGAGTTCTTAGCTCTACATATGAGGTGATAAGGAGTGAGGCACATGAGGCTTCATAGGGGGCTATCCAGATGGCTCTACCTAGTATTATGTCACTAGAGAATTACAAGGCACTAGGTGAAGAGGTGTGCTATAATGAGTGCGTTATTACGGATAAACTTCATGATGTGTTGAGTTATGTAGTATACCTAGTAGGAGAGAGGAGACTAGTGTGATCGCATTTACGACTAGTGACATCTCGAGAGCATAGTAGCTTAACACGATTAAGGCGGGATTGTGATCCATATGATGGGTAGGGAGGAGGATAGGCACATTTCTCGAGAGGATATGGTTTGGTGTTTAGAGTGTTTGATATAGAATTCACTACCTAGTGGGTGAACATAGGGTACATATCTTGATATGGATTTTGATGTATAGATTTAAGAGATAGAGCCTAGTTGAGGCCTGTCACGGATATATAGACAATGTGATGATGATACATATATTATTATTCTTTCACTATTTTTGTGTGTTTTTGTGTGATTATTTATATGATGATGTGATGTTTTGATTAGATTTTAGATGGAGAATAATTGGATGTAGATATGGATATGTGATGTGATGCATAGTTTAATTGATTTGATGTGATGATAGATGTTGATGTTAGATATTAGAAAAAATAACATGATAGATATGTATTAGATGTGATAGGTATGAGATGGTATGTCTTGGATTAGAATAGATGTGATGTGTTTAGATGGGAAATATGTATGTGATGGATTTATATGTGATTAGACATATATGACAATGCAAAGTTTAATGGGTATTGATGTGATGATTTTTAGATGTTAAACATGATGATGGTTAATGAGTTTGGATAATATGATGTATTTTTATTAAATAATGCGATAGATATAGATCTAATGCAATCTAAATAGTTTTAAGTAAAATATAATGGATTGGGTATAGATGTCATATATATAATTAGATGAAGATGTGATGATGATGAGATTAGCCAGAGAAAATATAGAAGAGGTAGCTTTAAAAGTTAAGATAAAGCAATCGATAGGGAGTGATTTTGATAGGATGACCCAAACATGATAAATTACACTTCATCATGGGGAGGAGCTCATGTAGAAAAGATGCTTTTGAACTAGATTAGATGTAAAGCACAAGAGGGAATAATGAAAAGTATTACACTTGCAACCTTTGATAGGTGTTAACATATAAATAATGATAGTTAGTCACATTTAAGATCATGAGGGAAGGACATACGTTGTGCTTTTAGACCCACTATATATATATATATATATATATATATATATATATATATATATATATATATATATATATATAAAGGAGTTAAGGTGGAGCTTGTATGGTGAAAATAGGGTTTCCTAGGTCTATGTCCTAGATTTGAGCAATTTATTGAAAATTGATCAATGGGGAAAGTTTTTGTAGATGGGAAAGTTGATTGATGTGGAAAGATTTCCTAGGATGCTTTTTATTAAATTGTTTATTTTTATGTTAACATTTTTATAAGGATGATAAATTTGGGAATCCTTTTATACCATGATATAATATGGTAGCCATCCTTCAAAGGAGTGATATACATTGGGATTTCACTTTTGATTTTGACTTTTAACTTTTGATGACAAATGGAATGCATGACAAATGTCCTTTGAGGAATCAGTCTATACTTTTAATATTGGGAAATTTACATAAACAGATGTGATGTCCTTTGAGGGATCAATTTTTTTTTGGATAAGATAGATTTTGATATGAGCATCCATATTTTTGACTTTAGGATAGAGCTGAGGATAGCCAAGTAGATCACTTAGGAGGGGAAGAAAAGATGTACAAGTGACATCTATGGACTCTTATCATGGATTTGATAGGTAGATAAGAGGGTGATGGATGTAATGATTATAGGGTTCCTACCAAAAAGGAGGAACTTATCCATGAGGATCATGTTATAGGCAGAGCCTTAGGGCCCATATTTAAGGTCATAGATATGTTAGTGATGGTAGACCACATAATTCCATATCATTACGATGAGATATTGAAAATGTAAATGATGGAAGTAAGATCATTGACATGAATAAGATCACATTGGTCGAAGATGTTAATAATAGAAAGACTACAAGTGAAATGAATTTAGAGGTTTTTTTTTTTGGTTTACCATCAAGAGAGGCTAAATGATAGTCTCAAATGAATATTTATGTGTGATAATGTATGGTCCAATCTAGTTGGGAGTAAAATTTCCATGTTGTATCCTTTCAAGGGAAGTGATTTTCCGACTGTTTGAGGATAAGGTTATTGATATTAACGTCACACTATTTTAGATGTTTGTTATAGGCACATTTGATACACTCTTGATAAAAATGGTGATGTTGAAAAGAACTTAAGTGACATTCCTCTAGCAGTTCAAGTTGTGTCGATGCTCTTGATGGTAATATTCATAAGAGATGATGTCACAAAGAGAAATGTGTAAGGATGGAATTTGAATTTTGAGAGGAAGTACATATTTAGAACCATAAACAAAGAGAAATGAGTATCTCCCATAGAGGTGTGGATACTAGTTTAATAGGACTAAATGATGAAGGGGATATGATGATGCCATGCCAATTTCATCGTGCCTTATCGATAATTTTTGCGAGGATGTTACAAAGAGTCTTGTTAGTGGATTTGGGTGGTCGTTAGCTTGAGAATAATAAGGAGAAGGGACACTAAACTTATTGTTAAAAGAGTTGTAAATATTATTAAGATATTTTTTATTGAAGGAATTTTCATTGTTTGTGATGAGTTTGTGAGGGATGCTTTGAAGTGACATATTTATTGATAAAAAATCAAGAATTTAATTAGTTTTGGTGGTTGTGAGTGGAATGGCTTCCACACACTTAGTGAAGTACTTAGTAATAGTGGTGATAGAGTGATGACCTTGAGAAAAGCATGGATTGAATAGGCCAATGAGGTAGATCCCACATTGTGAAAAGGAAAAAGATCTTGAGCCCGATATAAATCTTGGCTAGGGACATGGATGAAATTGGATCATTGTTGGCATTTGATGCAATTTTTAACATATTTAAAATACTATTTATTGAGGGTGGAAAATAATATCCCGAAAAAATAATGTGCTTGCACAAGCCAAACCACAAAAGTGTCTACCATAGATGTCATTGTGGACTTCTTGGATAGAACAAATGGATTCAGGGGACTTAAGGTATCTATACGTACCCAAAATTGTAGGGTACTACACCACTGGAACGATGTTACACATGCCCCAATGATGATACAAGTCACCTTGTAAGGTGTTTGGGATCCAGAGAAGCTCACGAAGTATATGTTAGCATCCCAAATGCTTTATCCAAGTTCCTTGTGCTTTGTTTTATCCCTTGCCCCCCTTTTCTTGGCTTTTTGACCTTCAGTAATGAAACCGCCGCTCTGTCAGTGGTGGTACTCTTGTGATTGCCACCTTGCTAGGGTGGCGGTCCTGTAATCGCCACCCTACTCAGGGCGGTGGTCCTTCACGAGTTCTCTAACACATTCCTTTGATTGTGACTTGCATGAATTTTCAACATTTACCATCTTTTCTCAACCGCCTTAGCTTGTATTTATGTTTTTGGTTCCCTGTAATAGTGTTTCTCCATTGTTTAATGGTAAAAGAGTTCCATTCCAAGTTACCCTTTGGTGAATGGGAATTCTATAAATAGCTAGTTTGTTTTCAAACAAATGGCCCCTCATCCTCTCAATTCTCTTGTTCATTTTTTCAATTTCTTGCTTAGAATTTTGTTAGTTTCAGGTTTTGCTTCCATTGTTGGCACTTTGGAGGTCATATCATCTTCTTGTTTCAAGTCTTGTTTCATTGCTGCTGCATACAGTCAGTTAAAAATAGAATAGCTTCATTTCTAGACTAGAATCCATTAAAGTTGTAGGTTTTGTTTTATCACAAGGATAATTTCTAAAACTCTCGGTACACTTGTGTTGTATTCCCATGAATAAATCCCACTAGGAATTGCATAGTCAAGCTCTGTTCACTTGCGCTATCCCTCTCCTACTCGCATTATATTTGGTCTATATCCAAAGCTACCATTGTTTGATTATTATCTTCTATTGATACTATCATATACACACTTTATGGATTCACAAGGACACAAAGGAACAAGGAGATCACACTGAGGGGATGAAATCACACACAACTAGATTTACCACTGTTCTGTAAATGCCACGTTTGAGCTATCAAAGTTCTAGTTACGACATATTAAATAGAGTAGAGAATTATTTTATTTTAGTCAAAAGATTATTCTCGATATCACGAGTGAAGCTCTAGGGATTGATAGTTTCTGAGAAATTGTGATTCATTCCTCACTTCTGAGGTAGAATAGAGAGTCTTTCAATTTAGTATATTTAGTATAATATCACAATTACACAGGAAAATAGCCATACCAGGTTATGTTTCTTGTTTTTATTCTATTATTAGATTAATTGTTCATTTTATAGATATACTAGAGTGGATTCTCTTTAATTTCATTGAAATAAGTCATTGAAAAATAAAAAAATAGTAGGATGCTTACATAGTGTAAATACCTCTTTTATAATCAGTTTATTTAATGTTAGTTAGAGGTTGAATCATCTTCGTATGACAATCACAGGACCTAAAGAGCCTAGAGAATATATATTTGAACCTATAGTACCTCAACCAAATTTACCAACTTTAGCTGATATAGATCAGGACCTTAGGATATAGGTCTTTCGAGCCACAACAAACTTACAAGTAATTAGTGAGCAACTAAGAGGATTGAATATCAAAGATGAAAAAGCTTACACATTCTGGTCAAACCATCCAAATTATAGATTGCCTTGATAAAACACCTGAATGACCATGCAAGGGTTCGAACGAGAACAATCATTTGGTTGCGATCCTTTGGTTCCGCCTAACACAAGAGACCTCCTCATTGATATAAACACTAGCTTACATATCCAATTCACCAAAACACCTATTAGGTACTCCGAGAAAATCATACAACTTCTAGTTCTAAACATAGAAGCTATAAAGGCATACAATTACTAGATATTAGAAAGAAGGTATTGATTCTTCACATGACCATAACAGGTCCACAACAACCATGCACTCATGGTTGTGATCCCCAAGTCCCACAACCCAATGGGCCAACAAACTAGTCAAGTATCGACACCGGCTTACGAATGTTGGTATTTAGATCCTCACCACTCCCGCCAGATATTATAGTACAATTCTCTGTATTAAACATAGAAGCCAATCAATCCAATATTTTCTAGGCTAGACTAGAAAACCACCCATAGCTAACCACAAAATCCACTAAAACGACCTACCACTACTTTCATGACCTTGTCTGGAGATATATACGAAGCTCCCATAGGTCACTTCCCACGTATCCAACAACCAAGAAATAGGATCTCGGTAGAGCTCGACATCGATTGGAGCCTCCGAGCAGCCATTATATCCAAACGAGCCATCACACCAATCTAGGTTAGGAGGGCCTTCTTCACCTTAGATTCACATATTCCATTATTGCGTATTGAGGATTTAAGATTACCTGATTAGCTTATATATATCCATTCACATTCAACATTCACCGGCTATCTCGACACGACCTCGGAAGTCGGTATGAGGAAAGGGTACTTGTAGATTCCCATGCTCACTTGTCACTTTTCCATCATACAAAATTGGTGAACCCGACATGAAACAAACACGCAACCTTCTGATTCAGAGTCATATTTCTACTTGTTCTTCCAATTAATATACTTTTCATCTTTTCCACCCTTTTAGCCTTCACATCAGCTTCACCAACAAAATTGGTGAACCCGATGTGAAACAAACTAATATTCCTCTTTTTGTTTTCATTTCTTCCATCCACCTTCGCTCTTTCCCATTATTCTGCAGGTATTCATATACCCCCCGAATATGTCGATATGATGCATATGGTAGACCTCTCTTAGGTCTCGAAGTAAACTATAGTAAAACAAATAGACAACCATCACCCTTGCTTTCTGCATGGGCTGATAACTATTTGAGTAATTACTTGTCATCTCAAACTCCCCCTCATAGAACTAGTTCTAGTTCTTCATTCCAAATTGAGGAGTTTGATCAGTTTGCACAAACACAACAGCCAGAGCCATCAGGCTCTAACAATATGACATTTACTTGGAGAATCCACTTCATCTCCTCGGGTCTTGTTCAGACCACAGATTAGTAGATAATCAGACCCACTCCCCTTTTTGGATGAGGAGTACTTAGCATGCTTCGCTAAAAGTGAACAACACTTCCAAAATATGTATCCACCTATAGGAGTTTTTAAATACAATCTGATACCCTATTCCAAGAGAACACCCCCATTCCTCCACCTATGGGAAATACCTCGGTGAAGCTTGGTAGGGTAATGACCAATTCATAACAGGGTATCATACCCCCTTACAACCTCAAGCTATACAACAAATACCCTTAAGGTAAAACACTATGTCTTCACCGATGGAAGTCATTTCAGCCTTAGCTGAGAAGGTTAGAGGGCTAGAACTTGCTCAAGCAAACCAAAATTCATATTTTGGGCAAGCAAGAATCCCCAACCCTCTACATCATCCTAGTCAAGTTGACCTCCTTACAAGAATAGGCATGTTAGGCATGCCTCCTCAAAATCCTTATAATTATCCACAGTAAAACACCAACTAGGACAATGTTTTCAAACGCCACTCCAGTTGAAAACATGACACCTCTGGCTTGGCACCAAACAACCCGTACTAGAACAATGCTCCTCCTTATTTAAACATCTATTCAAAATCACCACAAGGAGACATGTTCTCTTCTCCTAGGATGTTCATTCAACCATAGGGATTCCCTTATGTTCCTACAAACACATATGTTATGCCATATCAACAACCCATTCCACCTCAACCCCTCAGCAAGCCCCATCGATGGTTAAGGCCTACATAGTAGGGACTTATTCAAAATATTTAAAAGAACCCCTAGACTTCACCATACGAAGCGTTATGCTTCCGAGACCTCTTCCCGATTTGCCCAAATACAAAGGGGAAGGGGACCTAAACACACACATTAAGGCCTATGCCACAACCATACAAGAGTTACTCCCTTGGGATGGGGTTTATCGCTAAAATATTCCCTAAGACCCTAGAAGGTATTTCCCTTGATTGGTATTATAGAATACCTAAAGCTTTGATACACTCATTTAAACAACTCGTGTCAGAATTCATCAAAGCTTTCGACATGAACAAATTGTTAAGAACAGGAATCAGGGAGTTCTTACATATCAAACAAGAACATAATGAATCCACCACTCATTTTATCCAAAGATGGTGTATGGTTCTCTACTCATCAGCGAGTGCTCCAAATATGGATCAAATGGAACTATGTGATTTATTCCTTAATTCACTCAATAGAGAGATAAAGGAAGAAGTCCAGAAGTTCCCACTAAGAACTTACGATGAAGTACTCGAAAGTGCTCTCTCGAATCAACCAAGCATGATTGATAGTGGTCGTAAGACATATGGGACAAACGGGAAATTAACCACTCCCAATCAAAACACCGTGGCCTATCCTAATGCTGGGAACACTAATCAAGGACCTAAGATCCTTAACAAGAACCACGGGGTTACAACAGATGGAGTAACTGACCAAGCTAAAAGGGAAATGTTGTAAACATTTCACCACCTATTAATAATCAGCGAAATAATAATTTTACCCCAACAATCAATGCGGTGGATTTTAATTGTCCACCATGGAAACAACAACAACAACGACAAGTCTAGATGCAAAGTCCAAATCAAAACCCAACCGGATATCAGAGTCAAAACCAAAGGCAACAACCTCAAAATTTTAACTCTAAAAACCAGCAACCTTATCAGAATTTTAGGCCACAACAGGTTTTAAATCAACAACCTCAAATTACAATCCCAATCTATATTGTGGCTTCCACAAGATTCAAGGCCATAATACTAGGACTTGTCGTGAATACAATAAATTCATGCAGCATTTTCCAGAAGATCAAAAACAACTCTTTATAGATATGTTTTTAGAAAATTCTGTAGTACCCACGCCAAATGCTTATGCAGGGGCAGTTTCCCCTCAAAATGCATCCCTCAAGATCTTCAATGACCCACTCCCAAACCATTCTAACAATAACAGGTTAGATCCTAATGGAACAAATAAGGGTGTCATGACAGGAAACAATGATCATGAAGCTTCAACTTCATTAAATCCACTAGTCGCACCCCAATTAGGAACTCGACCTCAAACTAAGATAGTTGGTTTAGTGGAGTTAGATGCCGAGCTACCCATAGAAACCATAACAAGAACATGGGATTATTCTTCTCAACCAACTCCAAGTTATTCATTAGAGCTAGACAACACTAAACAAACATTGCTAAAACCTATAGGTGCCTATGATCTAATTAATGATTTAACCAAAACCTTCTCACACATCTCCTTCTTAGATTTGTTAAAAAACTCTCCCGCCCATAGGGCTGCCCTCTTAGAAGCATTAGGCCTTGGCCATTTAATCAACATCACTCCTCCTCCAAAACTCAAGTAAACCATGTGGATTTTGACATTTATCCTCCTGGGGCAGCTAGATAGGGATATTGAATTTATATTTGATATAAGAAAAATGCCAACAGACACTGAAATTACATGAAGAGGTGACCCAACTTTACATTTACAAGTTTGGGTCTATAATAATTATGTTAAACGTGTAATGGTTGATGATGGGGCAGCAGTCAACATAGTCCCCTTCGCTTTCCTTCAAAATTTAGGATATGGAGAGACAAACTGTTCCATGACGTGAAATACGCTAAGAGGTTATGATAGCCTCAAAGCCACTTCATTAGAACCATAGTTTTACCAGTCACTTTAGGACCCAAGATGGTCCTCACCAAGTTTTATATTATAGATTAGGAAACCAATTATAATATGATCCTTGGTCGGCCATGGATACACCGCATGAAGGCAATCCCTTCCACATTATTCCAAGAAATAATATTTCTACACTTAGGGAAAATATTCGTGGCACAAGGTGACCCAAAACCCTTTGATATACACCTAGCTGATTTGAAGAAAAGACCAGGTGTTCACTCCGAGTTTGAACTCCCAACAAATCAGCTTGTCAAACCAACTAATTCACAACCAAAAGAAAAGTTGATACCCACCACTGAGTTGGAAATTACAAATCCAGCCGAGGACATTCCAGTACTCAAAAATGAGACCAATGTTATAAAAATAGTATCACTAGGGACTACCACAAAAATTGTTGAGTTGCTGGAGAAAGACTTACCTATTCTCCTACCATTTGATTCCATGGGTATGGGACACACCTTGGAATTGCTTCTCTTCCATCATATGAAGTTTTATGGTAGAAGTAACCAAAGCAAAAGAAATAGATACGACAAATATCCCAATGTCAATTTTTCCAAAAAATATTGGACTCTCCACTTCGATGGAGCTAGATGTCACTTTGGAGCTGGGGTAGGGGTGATCTTTACTTCACCTGAGGGAAAGATCCTACCTTTTTCCTTTAAATTAAACTTTGAATGTACAAACAATGGAGCTGAGTATGAAGCTCTCCTCCTTGGCCTCATCCTAGCTAAAAGAATGGGTGTCAATAACATTAGAGTGCTAGGAGACTCGCAACTAGTTGCAAACCAAGTCTCTGAGGTATATGAAACTAGGGCTGAACATTTACAACTATACAAAACAGCCATGTTAGATTTAAGCAAGGGATTCAACTTCATATCAATTGAAGCAATCCCATGAGAGCAGAACCTTCTCGTAGACTCAATAGCAACCTCAACTTCCCGTTTCACCCCAAACAATGAGTTGGAGGACACAAATTTCACGGTATCACTTCATCCGAACCATTAGTGTGTAAAATACCAACAAACTCACTCCTAGCTCATGGAGAAGCTGAGGATGATTTTTCTATCATAGGTCACTTTGATGATGATAGAGTCACTCTCGAATATCTAAATGCCTATGCGGAGCTACACCTTGCTCACCATATAGTTGATCTTTCCCTAATACCTCATTCCTCTTCCTACTTTGGAAATCCCATGGTAGAGTCTCCTCCATAGAAGGATCTCAATATCTATGAGATAGAAAATAGAGAAATCTTGGAGCTACCTCCAACCCCACCTGAATTTGAAGAAGGTAATGCTTCTTTGATAGAAGAAACCATTGATATAAACATTGGAAAAGGAGAACCAAGAATTTTGAAGTTGGGATCCTCGTTAACTCCGGAGAGGAGATAGAAATACACACCCAAATCCTCAAAGAACATCAAAAGGATTTTACATTTAATTATAAAGAAATGACAAGGCATTGCACCACAAGTCGTGGTACATAATCTTGTCACTAAACTAGATGCAAAGCCAATTAAATAGAAGTCAAGACTAATGAAGCCAAAAGTGGCTCTCATGGTCAAAGGGAAGTAATAAAACTTCTTCAAGTGGGGTTCATTAAGCCCATTGACTATTCTCAATGGGTATCTAATATTGTCCCTATCCTAAAAAAGAATGGGAAGATACGCATTTGCATAGATTTTGGGATATTAACAAAGCTTGTCCCAAGGATGATTTCCCATTACCATCCATTGAAGTTATCGTTGATGCAACGACTGATTTAAACTATTGTCTCTCATGGATGGGTTCTCAGGGTATAATCAGATTAAAATATTTTAATAGGATCAAGCCAAAACTACATTTATAACTCCCTGGGGAACATATTGCTACGTTGTCATGCCATTTGGTCTTAAGAATGTTGGCGCTATGTATTAATGGGTAATGACATATATATTCCATGATCTTATCCATAAAATTGTGGAATCCTATGTGGATGACTTGTTGGCCAAGGCCAAGAAACACTTTGTGATCATCTAGAAGTGCTCCATATCATCCTCTCACGACTAATTGAGTATGGCATCACATTAAATCCAGAAAAGTGTGTGTTTGGTGTGATAGGAGGAAAACTTTTAGGCGACATTATATCTTCACGAGGGATTGATGTTGATCCAGCCAAAATACGGGCTGTTCTCAAAATGATCCCACCATCAGACGAGTCTAGAATTAGGTCATTTCTTGGGAAACTTGGTGCAATATGCAGGTTCATCCCAGATCTCAATTTTTCCATTCATCTAATCAACAATCTATTGAAGAAATATTATAGCATCGATTGGACTAAAGAATGCAACAAGGCCTTTGAAGTAGTTAAACGCTTCTTGTTGTCACCACCCATGCTAATGCCTCCCAAGCCAAACCACCCTTTGATCCTATACTCACGAGCCACTCATGTCTCGTTGGCCTACATGCTAGCTCAAGAAGACGATGACAAACAGAACGCATGATCTATTTCATTAGCTGAACGTTGCTTGATTATGAAACATGTTACACACAGGTAGAGAGAGAATGCCTTGCCATAATTTTTACAACAAAATGTTTAAGACATTACATGTTAAACAGAAACAAGGATCATTGTAAAGATAGACCATTTATGAACATTTCTCACACAAGGATCTTTATCTAAAAAAGTTGGCCATTTCATAACCTTAATGGGAGAATTTGAGTTAATGTTCATGAACTAGAAATATGTTAAGGGACAAATCATTGCAGACTGGTTAGCTGACAATCCACTAGATGGAGGCGAGCTGGTAAATCTAGACTTTCCCAATGAGTGTGTATACTTCATCGAAACCAGGCCCCCCATCTCTACATGTCCCTGGTATACTGATATCATCAATTTTATCATGGACCATACATACCCGAAAGGTGCCACGTCACAACAAAGAAGGTGGTTACACATTATTACTGCTAAATATGTTGTTTTAGACCAAGTACTCTATCGTAGAGCCTTCGATGGCATGCTTCTAAGATGCATCAACATAGAAGAATCCAAGAGGATTCTTCATGAATCCCATAGTGGGATATGTGGGGGCCACTTTGGTGGTCATGCCACCACTTGCAAAATACATTAGATGGGCTATTTTTGGCCCACTCTCGAAGCATGACGTAGTGGAATTTGTACGTAAGTGCCATAAATGCCAAGAATTCTCTCACGAGATTCACATGCCAGCACAATCCCTATAACCAATAGCGACTCCATGGCCCTTCTCCACGTGGGGTCTAGACTTGATAGGGAAGTTCTCTCCCTCATCAACTAATGGCCATAATTTTATAATTACAACCATGGAATATTTTACCAAATGGGTGGAGGCCATGCCTCTCACCACTGTACTAGGTTCGGTAATTGCCAAATTCATTTTGAACCAAATTATCTATAGGTATGGTGTCCCACAAGTCATTATCTCAGATAATGGCATGTCCTTTAAAAATGACAAAGTCCATGAGTTATGTAGCAAGTTCAAGATAAACCATCACACAACCTCTCTTTACTACCCTCAAGCCAATGGGCAGGCCGAAGTGACAAACAAAATGTTGAAAAGCTATTCTCCTCAAAACAATCAAGGAGAATAAGCGAGATTGGCATTTAAAACTATATCCGGCCTTGTGGGCCCATCGAACCTCAATAAGAACACCAACAGGAGCAACTCCTTTCTCACTGGTATTCGGGGCAGAAGTAGTTCTCCCACTTGAGGTTGAAATACCCAGTCTCTATATCTCATTACAAGGGATTCTGGATGAAGAAGCTTATAGGGAGGCATGCCTCTCTCAACTAGAAAGCCTTGACGAGGCTAGGTTAAATGCCGAACAATGGCACAGAGCCTATGTTGACCGGATGTGCTAGCAGTACAACAAAAAAATTCTATGAGCGAGAAATATATGAAGGAGATTTAGTTCTAAGACTAGATAACTGGATCGATAAGAAAACCGGTGAAGGAAGAAAGTTCCGGCCCAAATGGTTGGGCCCATACTGAGTCATGAAGGACTACGGAAATGGTGTGTATCTCTTGTGCACACTAGAAGGTGAGGAATTTGGTGAAACTATCAATTCCTTACATCTTAAGTGGTTTTACGCATAAAACACCAAAGTCATTACTAGTACATTATAGCTACTTACATTGCATTAGTCTCTTAGCTACTTCATTCTATCCATTTCATAAAAATGGTAGTCCAGGAGCTTACTCTTAAAACAATCTATTACAAATTTCTGAAATATTGGAAAAAGCATTCATATCACATCTCTCCAAGCATCATCAACTATTTTCAAATCTTCTCATCAATTTTGACAGACAAACATTGACGGAAACCATACCAAGACCTGCATACTTGGCTTTGCTCTTTCTTTCTACTAGGTGAAGTTGTCCTTGCCTACGGTCTATTCTAGAAGCTTCTTGGTGTCACATCTATCCCTCTTAAATCTCTTGGAATGAAAGGATATCCCAAAGTCATAGATCAAAAATGTCAAAATCAAATGAAATCAAAAGCACCAAGTAAACAAAATATTTTATTTTACACACTTCTTTGCCCCATCAACCTTCGGTGATAAGCCCACATCTCTTACTAGTGATGTGAGGTTGGGAAAGGAAAGAAGTGCCCTTACTCACTTATATCTTGCCTTTGGTGACAAACCCATGCTTCTTACTAGTGGCATGAGGCAGGGTGTGGGGGTCTAGTCACACAAATTAACAAATCTTGGTATGCTAAAAACACAAATCAAATTCTATTAAGAGAGAAGCAAATATCCAAATATCCAAATTCCAAAGAGATCAAATCCTCAAAACCAGATTTTGTCAACTAGGTTGCCATTTATGAATCTAAGTCTAGATAAATTGAAAAGTAAGTGGCCTTCTAAGCTTGGTGTTAGTTATGGGTAGGGTGGGTGTGTAGGTCCAAATCTTGGTTTTGTTACTAGTTTTTCTGTCTCTCATCATTCCATTCAGTCAAACTCATACAACTTGTGCCCTTCCTAACTCTTGGTGTTGAGCCCTCGCATTTTACTAGTTACATGGATTTGGGATTGGGGCAAGTTCATCTCTTTATCACTATGCATTCATCATGTTTTGCCAACATAAGAAGAAATTACAAACATTTCCCAAAGAGTTCAAAAGTTCAATACTACCATATGTTAGTATCATCTCATATTAGCACTACAAAAACATACAAAGTAAAATATTCTATCTACTATCATTTGTTATCCATTACATACATTCTGAAAACATGAAAAATAGTATTCTAAAAGCATCTAAATACACATATAGAAATAAGTCACAAAATTCAAGATAGGAAAGAGTCTAGATCCAAAGATATATATATATATATATATATATATATATAAATCAGGTTTCATATATACAATGCCATCATGCACTAGGCATGGTCAAAATGCTCAATGAGCCTAGAAAGTACAAAAAACTATATAAACATATGACAAAATACTACAAAAATAGTCTCTCAATCCCTATGGGATCCCTCAGAGGGTGTGCGGCCACGCCTAGGACTCTAGCTACGTTGGTGCTCTGAATGCACTAAGGGCTCATGGTCATGCTCGGTAGCTACCATCTTGCTACGAGAATGGCTCCTCCTCATTAGGTGCTCAGCTTGTCCTATATCCAGCCACCTTCGTGTGGAGAGAAGTCATAATATTTACCACATACCAGACAAAGGAAAAACATCGGTGTGCCTACCAGTGCTGAGGGCTCCCCACGTCCATGGAAAGCTCAACACGAGTCTTCTCGAGGGGAGAAGCAGGGTATCGGTACACACTCGGTGAATCAAGTCTCGCCACTCATCAGTAGTCACTGTAAACAAAGGAGAAAACAAGTTAGAAAATAATCAATGATAGAATCAAGAGTAAATGAAACAAAAATAAATAACAAACTAAGACAAGTCTAACTAAAACAAATGTCAAGAGAAGAGTGACAACTCACTAGGATCACCAAGCCTCTAAGAAGGATCTCTAGGATCCATGACCTCCACCGATGCCGCCATTGACTGGTGCCCCTTGCCCATGTCTGAGGGCAATGTGATGGCCCGTAATAGACTCACCATCTCCACCTAGGTCCCGAGAGAGTAACTCCTCTGAAACCAGAGTCACCCTCTCTGCGCTTCACTCCACCCTCTCTGGCCTGTAGGATCTCCTAGGTGTCATGCCACTCAGGATCACTCTCATCCCCCCACCCATCTCACTGATCTCCATGTCCTCTGTCTCCTCCTCGGTCTCTCCCTAGTGAACTCCTCAGACTCGGAGTCCACGTCAATGGGCTCATCACTACTATGAGTGGGACTGGCAATCCGAAGTAAGGGTGCTTGAGGAGCACTAGCTCTCCCTCATGCACGTACCACCCTCCTAGCTGCAATAGGAGTACCAGGAGTAACAATAGTCCAACCCCAGCCTCTAGGACCTCCCCGAGCCTCACAAATAGATCTATACACTAGCACCACTGGAGGAAGCATGCCACTATAGGGAGGCCAAACTGCTAGTGGAACTCTATCAAAGGGGTGTATCTCCAACTTCCAAACCTTGTCTCATCAGCTAGGTGGTGGTCTAGCAGAGCAGGCAATTAGTGTAATGGTCTCCTCTCCCCATACCCCTATCATGGCCTGATAAGGAGTGGCCTCCATGTCTATAGTAGTAGTCAGGGAAACCACTAGCTAGTGGGGTGCTCTAAGAACTGTCATCCCCATCCACCTCACTACCCTGACAGCCCTAGGATCCTCCACCTCTACACCTCTCCCATATGGGATAATGTGCTCATACACCCAACTCATGACAAGAGTCGGATGGCTTAGTGACTGTCCCCTATAAAAATGGACTACCCTGTATAAGTCATGATAGGTAGTCCCGAGGATATCTACTCCCCAAGTGTAGACACGTCCATGGCCCTCAATTTGTGCAATAATGGGGCCCAACAATATAAGAGGGTGTCCCCTCCCTTATCCCCAATCAATCTAGATGCAAGGATGCCCATGATGGCCTTGCGAGAAAGGGAATGTCTGACTCAATAATAGAGCGGATCCTCACGCCCTTCTTCGACCCCATCGATACAACCGCATCTCCCATGTAGGTGGCCCACTAAACCACCTATGATCTAGATACTATTGTCTTAAGAGACAACCACCGCCTAAGGATCGAACCCCCAGTATATGGTAAACATCCTCCAGGGTGATGGACCACTCACCCCTAACTCCTAGCAATTGGAAGGTGTTTCGATCCGCATCCCAATATGAGAACAAGTCACACAATATGTGACTAGCAGGTGCAACATGAGGAACCTATGCAATCCTCCATATACCAGCCCTCTGGAGAGTATCCCGCTCTGCCTGGGAGAGTGCCTCCAACACTTCCAGAGCCAATCACACTCCCTCTCCCGCTCCATCTAATGTACTCCTCCTTCTGCATACACCCAAAAACACACAAAAAGGAGTAAGTTAGTATCAAAATTACATTGGAAAAACTATTAAGAACATGCAAGAATGTTAAAAATGCAAAAACAAGTTAAGTAAAGTGTTGTTTTGACACTCTGTAATGGACCGCCACCTGTGCCTGTGTAGCAAAACTACCTTAAAGGTGGCGGTCCCTGCTAACCGCCACCTTCTGGTGCGGTCTTGTCCCACGAGTTCAAATGGGTCATGTGCCCTAAAAATGCTCAAAAATGCAAAATTGACCATTTTAACTAAAACAAAAGCCTACCCATTAGGCGCCCCCTAAGTGACCCTATTAACACTAACATTTCTAAAAATGACCCCCAAGACAAATATTTCGACATTTTAACATTTTGGGTGCAAAAATGGTAAATCGAGAAGAACTAACCTGAGATCTCACGGGTCGACGTTCCACTCTCGGAGGCATGATCACTATCTCACCATGAATGTTTTGACTATACTCTCATCGAAAACCATCACCGTGGGTCCCAGAGCTCAAAAACTATCAAATCAACATGCACAAATGAATAGGAAAATGAGCCCATTTTATATATAGTGTTTTGACTCATTTTTGAATGCCCCTTTCGCAGGTTTGGAGCGCCGATGGAGGTAAGTTCTTATCCCCACGTAAATGGTAAGTCCTCATTTCATATTAATTTAGTATTTATTTTCTTGACTTATTTTATCTATCTGCACTTGAGTCCTCTTTTCATTTTGCAGGTAGTAGGGAATTTGGATGGCATCATTTTGACACACGGGTGTCAGGTATAATTTCTAGCTTCCCATTTTGGGACCACCATACTTAGACCCACCGTTTTACGCCTCTTCATGGCTAAAATTCTTCTCCGAGGGGGCAATATGTACGTACCCAAAATTGTAGGGTATTGTACCATTGGAACGATGTTACACATGCCCCAATGATGATACAGGTCACCTCGCAAGGTGTTCGGGATCCAGAGAAGCTTTCGAAGTATATGTTAGCATCCCAAATGATTTACCCAAGTTCCTTGTGCTTTTTTTATCCCTTGCCCCCTTTTCTTGGCTTTTTGACCTTCAGTAATGAAACCACCACCCTGCCAGGGTGGCGGTCTCGTGATCGCCACCTGCCGCCGGTGGTCCTATAACCACTACCCTGCTCATGGCGGCAATCCTTCACACATTCTCCAACACGTTCCTTTGATTGTGACTTGCATGAATTTTCAACGTTTACCAACTTTTCTCAACCACCTTAGCTTGTATTTATGTTTTTGGTTCCCTGTAATAGTGTTTCTCCATTGTTTAATGGTAAAAGAGTTCCATTCCAAGTTACCCTTTGGTGAATGGGAATTCTATAAATAGTTGGTTTGTTTTCAAACAAATGGCCCCTCATCCTCTCAATTCTCTTGTTCAGTTTTCAATTTCTTGCTTAGAATTTTGTTAGTTTCAAGTTTTGCTTCCATTATTGGCACTTTGGAGGTCATATCATCTTCTTGTTTCAAGTCTTGTTTCATTGCTGCTGCATATAATTAGTTTAAAACATAGAATAGCTTCATTTCTAGACTAGAATCCATTAAAGTTGCAGGTTTTGTTTTGTCACAAGGATAATTTCTGAAACTCTCGGTACACTTATGTTGTATTCTTGCAATAAATCTCGCTAGGAATTGTATAGTCAAGATCTATCTGATTGTGTTATCCCTCTCCTAGTCACATTATATTTGGTCTATATCTAAGGCTTCCATTGTTTGATTGCTATCTTCTATTGATGCTATCATATACACACTTTTTGGATTCACGAGGACACAAAGGAATGAGGAGATCACACTGAGGGGATGAAATCACACACAATTGGATTTACCATTGTTCTGTAAACACCAGGTTTGAGATATCAAAGTTCTAGTTACAACATATCAAATAGAGTAGTGAATTATTTTATTTCAGTCAAAAGCTTATTCTCGATATCACCAGGGAAGCTGTGGGGATTGATAGTTTCTGAGAAACTGTGATTCATTCCTCACTTTTGAGGTAGAATCGAGAGTCTTTCAATTTAATATATTTAGTTAGATATTTAGTATAATATCACAATTGCACAGAAAATAGCCATACCAGGCTACGTTGCTTGTTTTTATTTTATTATTAGATTAATTGTTCATTTTATAGATATACTAGAGTAGCTACTCTTCAATTTCATTGAAATACGTCATTGAAAAATACAAAAATAGCAGGATGCTTGCATAGTGTAAATACCTCTTTTGTAATTAGTTTATTTAATGTTAGTTAGAGGTTGAATCATCTTTGTATGACAATCACAGGACCTAGAGAGCCTAGAGAATATATATTTGAACCTATAGTACCTCAACCAAATTTACCCACGACTTTAGCTGATATAGATCAGGACCTTAGGATACAGGTCTTTCGAGCCACAACAAACTTACAAGCAATTAGTGAGCAACTAAGAGGATTGAATATCGAAGACGACAAAGCTTACACATTCTAGTCAAACCATCCAATTATAGATTGCCTTGATAAAACACCTAAATGACCGTATGCAAGGGTTCAAACGAGAAAAAACATTTGGTTGTAATCCTTTGGTTCTGTAGCCTAATGCAGGAGACCTCCTCATTGATATAGACACTAGCTTATGTATCCAAGTCACCAAACACCTGTTAGGTACTCCAAGAAAATCATACAACTTCTAGTTCTAAACGTAGAAGTTGAAAAGGCATACAATTACTATATAGTCGGAAGAAGGGATTGATTCTTCACATGACCATAATAGGTCCACAACAACCACGCACTCATGGTTGTGATCCCCAAGTCCCACAATAGAATGGACCAACAAACTAGTCAAGTATCGACACCAGCTTACAAACGATGGTATTTGGCTCCTCACCACTCCCACTTGAGATATTATAGTACAATTCTCCGTATTAAACATAGAATCCAATCAATCTAATATTTTACTAGGCTAGACCAGAAAACCACCCATAGCTAACTAAAAATGCACTAAAACGACCTACCACTACTTTCATGACCTTGTGCAGAGATATATATACGAAGCTCCCACAGTCACTTCCCACACATCCAACAACTAAGAAATAGGATCTTGGCAGAGCTCGACATCGATTGGAGCCTCTGAGTAACCATTATATCTGAACGAGCCATCACACCAATCCAGGTTAGGAGGGCCTTCTTCGCCTTAGATTCATAGATTCTGTTATTGCATATTGATGATTTAAGATTACTCGATTAGCTCATATATATCCATTCATATACAACATTCACCAACTGTCTTAACACGAACTCGAGAAGTGATAAGGAAAGGGTAATCGTAGATTCCCATGCTCGCTTGTGACTTTTCCACCATACAAGATATCGTAGGAGAATACTTGTCAAATCCACATTTGTAAAATATATTGCTAAGGATAATATAGTGGTTAGCATGTTAAAGAAATGAATTCCTACAATTTTTTGATAGGTCGAGGGAATTTTGGATATAATAGGTAATCAAATATTTTAGAGTACCACATGTCACTTGGTTGGTGTAAACATGATTGATATGAGGAAGCTCATGGGTATGAGATGGTTGATCAAGATAATGGAAAAAAGGAGAGTTTAGATTCTTTGGTTGCCTAAGGGATGAGATATGTGAGAGACTTCATAGTTTTTGTGAAGCAATTAGATGAACAAGGGATAGATTGGATGGTATACTAATCAAAGGACTTAAGAATAAAGTTGATAGTGTCTTTGTATTTTTGAAGGAATTCATGTTTAGATTTATATGATCCATTGAATTGATTAATAATAAGCTGAGAATCACCATATATGTTGAGGATTTTCATGTTGATCATGATAGGGATTTGAAGGCCCAAGATGAAGGCTTCATACTTAACCATATTGTTAGCACACTCAAATTTTAGCTTATAAGTGATGGGGATAAGGGTATCCCAAGGAGGAATGATGATGATTCATGTATGTCCACCTTACGATACTTAGATCCATAAAATAAAAGCATCATTTTGAGGGAGATAATTCATGATCGATGGTATTGATATATTCATCTAGGAATTGTTCATGAGGAAGATAAAATTCGGGAAGAGGGGCTTCAACAAGTTGATCAACGATGGCTTGACCTTCGATTGATTTTTACAAGATGAACTCTAGGTCAAACTCGGTTATGAGCATGAACCATAGAGTAAAGTGATAATTATGGTAAGGCTTGGAATGCATGTTTTTGAGGAGATTGAAGATAGTGAAGACATAGGTTTTGTGATTAAGGATATAAAGATGAGGTTTGGAAGTGGCGAAGAAAAGAACGCAACACAAATTTTTAGCATCATTGTAATGGGTTTTGTAGTCATGGAGAGTGTGGATAATATAATAGATGGATTTCTCCCTATCTCTCTTATCATAGTCTACAACATGACACCTAAAACATTCTTAAAGGTAGATATATAGAGATAGAAATTCTCCCCCTCATGTTGAGGCATGAGCATAGGTGGAGATAGAAGATACTAGTTAAGATCATAAAAGGCCCTATAGAAATTATCATCCCACTTGAAGTGAATGTATTTATGAAGGAGATGATGAAAGGGTTTAGAACGATCTGAAATTTGTAAGATAAAATGACAGAGTAATTAAAGTTATCCTTGAAGACTACAAATTTTCTTAAGATCATAAAGAGGCATCTAGAGGATGGATTTAATCTTAGTGGGGCTAACTTTAATACCCCTGATAGAAATGATGAATCCAATGAGTTTACTAGTTAGAAATCTGAATACACACTTGGTGGGATTAAGATAGAGGAAGAAACATATGAGGCCCAAAAAAAGGATTTTAAGGATAGAAAGATGATCATGCCAATGCTTGGATTTACCCAAGAGGTCATCGACATAATCCTATATAGTTATATGGATGATATCATGGAAGATGTAGGTCATAACACAATGTTAGGTGGCTCTCATGTTTTTCAAACTAAAGGGCATGCCGAATAATGAAGGTTCCCAAGGGGTGATAAAATAAGTCTTATGTTGATCTTCTAGCGTGATGAGAATCTGATTGTAACTAGAGAAACCATCCATAATAGAAATCATTTCATGGCCATCAGTGAGGTCAACAAGATGATTGAATTATTAAGGGAAATGATGAGGCCATAAATTACCATTATTTTTTCCTTCCAAGTTACCTTTGAAAGTGGATTTAAATGTAATATAGGAACTTATAGTTTTCTTAAGATAGAATATAAGATATATATCTTGTTCATTCTTTAGAAATATTTTGTTATCTATTTTTGACTAATCCTATTGATTATTTGGGAAAAGATGCAAAGTCTTGTGTATACAGACCATAAAGGAAAGATAATGTTAGTATTGGAAAAAGTGGAATTGATTATGGATGGTATATCTAAACTCAAATCTGCTATCATATTCATATTTCTCTAGAAAAATTATGCAAGTTAAAAAAATAATCATCTCAATCCCGAGATCATATGAAAAAGTTACAGTTGTTTTAAGTTAGTTACAAACTCACGAGTTAGTCCCATAACTCATAGAGTTAGTTCTAGAACTCACATAGTTAGTTCCAGAACTCACATTTAGTTCTAGAACTTGCATCAAATGGGGAATGTGAATAATCAGAGAGTCAAATGGAAAATCTGAGAAAGATATTTAGTCAAAATCATATTTTGAGAAAAATCCTCCTTCCAATAATGTAGAAGAATAAAATCATTATGATTCTTGTTACTAAAAAGAAAGGAGAATATTTGGGAGAAAATCTTCCTAAAATAAGTGAGATAAGACTTTGAATCCAATAATATATCTCTCTCCATATTTTGTGGAGATGGAGATCTTAGTTGTTAGGATTAGAATAAAGATAAGATCAGATTGTATCTCCCAAAATAAGGAGTTGGTTGGACGCATAAATTATAAATGTAACCTTCCACACTCAGATATGTAATGTTTTACCACCAAGAAATGAATATGTTATTTTCTCTCTAATATTTTGTAGTTTTGAGTTAAGATCTCAAAGCATGGTTTAAATCCTCTTCCAAGGAATGAGTTGGCCACTCATTCTAAGGAAGATGGATCTGTATATTTGTGATTTTATTTTGTAATAATTTGTGTTTATTTATTTTTTTGTAATTATCATCTTGTTGTGTTGTTCTTCTCTTTGTATTGTAACATTCAGTTTGTTGTAAACCTGCAGGTGTTTCATTTAATTTTTCTTATTTCCAATTCAAAAATTTCAATTTATGCAAGTGTGTTTTATTCCTGCAAGTGTGATTTCCTTTATGCAAGTGTGTTTACATTTCTGCAAGTGTGCATTTAAGTTTCGCATGTGTTCTTTCAATTTATGCAAGTTTGGATTGTGTTTAAGGGAGTTATTTTCTAAGATCTTCTTCTCTTAATGCATACAAACTTTGGAAACCAACCCGGATTGACATTATTAATGGTGAGGATTGATGAACCTCATCATTTTGGCACTGTTATAAGGGAAACAATGTTATTAGGAGATTCATAGTTCTCTACAAGAATATTCTATTGACAATATAATACCTTTTAGAAAATTATGTGACAGAAGCATTTGGTAAGTAGTTTCTTTAGACTTTTATTTCCTACAAGTAGATTAAAATTTTATTTCTACAATTAGAAATATTAGATTGTAAATAGTTATCTCCCAAAACTAACTCGTGTATAATAAAATGAATGTGATGTGTGATCAAGAAGGTATAATGCTATGAACAAAGAATTCATATCTGGAAATGGTAGAATATGATATTGAATCTGAAGTAAATCTAGTTGATGACATATCATATGCCATTATTGATAACCACCACCATTTCCCCTTGTATCAACTAATAGCTCAGTGATCTTATTACACATAGCCTTAGTAAAAATTGGCTTATCCAGTTTGCATAATGAAGTGGTAGTATTTCTAATTAACTCCATCCATATTCAAGGATTTCATTAGGGCCAAAATAAAAACCCACTCATAATAAATCCACCCATCCAGATTAGTTTTTCATCCCATAATAAAATTCAATCCTTGAACCATATCCATTAGAAAAAAAAATTCATGTCTTTCAATTTCTTCATTTTTGTATATGCTTGTATAACATGAAAAAATAATTATTGTGAATATCAAGACAAGCACTTTTTTTTTGAGCTAACATCCATAAGAATTTCCAAAGTTTTTCTTGGTACCAACATGTAGATTTTTGCGCACCAACAATATCAACCAAGGAGTAGTTTGGAGGGACCCACGGATACATAACACAATCCATCTCCTGAGATCACTAGTTTGGGCTTTGAAGATTACTATGGTGATTCCGATTCAAGTTGGGCTTTGAAGACCTAGAAATTGTCTACACAATTTTTGGAAATCTTCTTAGAGTTACCAAGTATGCAAAAAGGTTTTTATGAGATCTCAGACATTGCTTCCTATTTTACAATCATTTCAACAAAAACAAAAAAAAGGCTTTGATTGGAAAACCATCTTCTTTGCCAATCGGAGGCAATATATATATATATATATATATATATAAATTAAAAAAAAAAAAAAAACCTTTGATTGGGAAACCAACTTGCTAGCCAATCAAAGGAAAAATAAATAAATAAATAAATAAGCTTTGACTGGAAAACCAGCTTGTTGGCTAATCAAAGACAAAAAAGCTGTGATTAGAAAACCAACTTGCTGGCCAATTAAAGATTAAAAAACAAAAGGCAAATTTTCTTCAAAAGAAATCAATCATTACTGTGACTTCTTTCTTGACACTATTTGACCATGTTAACAATATGATGATAAGGAAAACTAGAGGTATGATCAAGTTATTTTGTTCTACTATTTTATTTTTAATCTTTCTTGTAAGTTTCTTTATCACATCTAGATCCACTTTTAAGATCTCTAAGGAAGGCAAGATAAAATTCATATCTCCCCTACTTATATGAAAAATATGTGTAACTCTTTGTAGTCAAACTTTTAGAGTCTAATTTATGGGCGATTATGAATAATCAACATGCATGAGGATATGCATGAGCTTAAGTGTGAGAGAAGGAGAAGAACTAGGTATGAATTTTGATTTTAAATATGATACACAACGAAGGAGCTCCACACAAGAATCTACAGTAAAAGAAAGGATATCAAAAGCAACAAAAGGATATCCACACAAGAACCTGTTGTAAAAGAAAGGAGATCAAAATCAATAGAAAGAGATCCACACAAGAACCTGTTGTACAAGAAAGAAAATAAAAATAACGAAAGGATATCCATACAAGAACCTTCTGTAAAAGAAAGAAGATCGAAAGCGTGCAAAAGAAGATCCACACAAGAACCTTCAGTAAAATAAAGAAGATCAAAAGCAGCAGAAAAGGAGATCAACACAAGAACCTACTGTAAAAAAAATAAGATCAAAATTAGTAGAAGGAGATCCACACAGGAACTTGCTATAAAAGAAAGGAGATCAAAAGTAGTAGAAGGAGATCCACACAAGAACCTGTTGTAAAAGAAAGAAAATAAAAAACAATAGAAGGAGATCCACACAAGAACCTGTTGTACAAGAAAGAAAATAAAAAATAGCAGAAGGAGATCCACACAAGAACCTGCTGTACAAGAAAGAAAATAAAAATAGTAGAAGGAGATCCACATATAAACCTCAGTGCATAAGAAATAAAATAAAAATAACAGAATGAGATCCACACAAGAACCTATTGTACAAAGAAAAGAAATTAAAAATAGTAGAAGGAGATCCATGAGAACTCGTCTTTGAACTATATATCAAATGCATACATGCATAAGCTTGCTGTGGAGAAGAATCTAAGAAAAGGATATAATAATATAATGCATGAGGACATGCATAAGATTAAGTGTGGGGAAATGATGATGCCATAAATTGGCCATAAATTACCATTATTTTGTCCTTCCAAGTTACCTTTGAAAGTGGATTTAAATGTAATCCAGGAACTTATAGTTTACTTAAAATATGATATATGATATATATCTTTGTCATTCTTTAGAAACCTTTTGTTATCTATTTTGTTGACTAATCCTATTGATTATTTGGGAAAAGATACAAAATCTTGTGTATGCGAGCCATAAGAAAAGATAATTCTAGTATTGGTAAAAGTAGAATTGATCATGGATGGTATATATAAACTCAAATATGATTTTATATTTAGATTCCTCTCAAAAAATTATACAAGTTCAAAAAATAATCATCTCAATCCGAGATTGTATGCAAAAGTTATAGTTGTTTGAAGATAGTTCCGAACTCACAGAGTTAGTTCTAGAACTCGTAGAGTTAGTTCTATGCAACTCACAAAGTTAGTTATAAAACTCATGAGTTTAGTTCGAACTTGCATCACATGAGGATTGTGAATAATTAGATATTCAAATGGAAAATATGAGAAATATATTTGGTCAAAATCATATTTTGAGAAAAATCCTCCTTCCAATAATGTAGAAGAATAAAATCATTATGATTCTTGTTACCGAAAAGCAAGGAGAAGATTTGGGAGAAAATCTTCCTAAAATAAGTGAGATAAGAATTTGAATCCAATAATATATCTCTCTCCATATTTTGTGGAGATAAATATCTTAGTTGTTAGGATTAGAATAAAGATAAAATCAAATTGTATCTCCCAAAATAAGGAGTTGGTTGGACGCATAAATTATAAATGCAACCTTCCACACTTAGATATGTAATGTTTTTTACCACCAAGAAATGAATATGTTCTTTTCTCTCTAATATTCTACATTTTTGAGTTAAGATTTCAAATTATGGTTTAAATACTCTTCCAAGGAATGAGATGACCACTCATTTTAAGGAAGATGGATTTGTATATTTGTGATTTTATTTTTTAATAAATTGTGTTTTTTCTTTCTGTAATTATCATCTTGTTGTGTTGTTCTTCTCTTTGTATAATAACATTTAGTCTATTGTAAACTTATAGGTGTTTCATTTAATTTTTCTTATTTCCAATTCAGAAATTTCAATTTATGCAAGTGTGATTTCTTTTATGCAAGTGTGTTTACATTTCTATAAGTGTGCATTTAAGTTTCGCATGTGTGCTTTTAATTTATGCAAGTTTGGATTGTATTTAAGGGAGATAATTTCCAAGATCTTCTTCTCTTAATGCATATAGCCATCAAACACCAACCAGATTGACATTATTAATGGTGAGGATTGATGACTTTCATCAGAAAGTCATCTTTAGGGCAAGCATTATTTACATATCAAAATTTAGTATAGATGTGCAGATTTGCAGAGGATTTGGAAATGGGAAAGATGTTGGAAACCCATTTCAGATAGTTGATGGGTTGGATAAAATTTTTAGAAAGAAGGCATTACAATTATTATTTAACAAGGAGGGTGATGTGAGGGTGCATGCAGGGAAAATTCTACTTAACTGGATCAGCATCAAGAATAGTGATTTTTTTTGGATGATGATGTTAGGATCCAGGCTTCATATCTTTGCATACAACCATGTGAAGGCGTGAATATGTTTGGAGAGGAAGGAGGTAAAAATTTGAGCTCTTGTGGATCGAGAGATTGTCTAACATTAAGGACGCGAGACTCTTGTGGAGTCCCAACATTGATGTCGATGGTGGATTCGTTGTGAAGGGTGGATGCATCAATAGGTAAGGTCTTATGTAGATGATAATCCTCAACCCCCATATAGGAGAGAATGGATTTTTCATCGCTGCATTGGAAAATGTCAATGGTAAGGGAATCCTTCTCTACCATGTAAGGGAATATGAGAGGAAGAGACCTAGTTCACCTCCAACCTGATAAGTGACTGGTCCCAGAGTGATGGTGGAGAGTAAAAAAAGTCAAGAGAAAGGGATACGCTATCATCTATGTCCATGGCATCGTCTGATGGAGAATAAGTGGATAATGAATCAATTTTAATGGGTGATACAATTAATTGTTCATAATGTCCAAGACCAAATCCCTTCCATGCAAAATAGTGGAGGTACATATAGGTGAAGGATTTTCTATAGAGGAAATCAAATCCGTTAGTAAATGGTTTGGCATGGGATTGATTGTCAATACGAGAGGAATGTAAATCAGTTCTACCATAGATAAGGTTGGTTTGGAGATGAGGTAGAATGAAGGAAATGATATCCCCAAGGTTAGGTTGATACATAGGAACTTTATTAGGTCTACCAAGTTGATTAAGTGAGGCAAGGGAATTGATAAAGAGGAATCAATACTCCCCTAGAGAGAGGCATTTCATACTTATTATCAAAAGATTCATCATTAGGTAATTTAGATGTGGGTATGGAAGAACTAGTGGATGATTTAGAGGATGGATCTTGTGTAGGGATAAGCACATCATTTATTCTATATGTTATATGACATGCCTTAAATGGAGGAATACGATGGCGAACATATGAATTTTCCCCTCATGTTCATATTTGATACAACATTGGAGAGTGGATGGGACACAACACGTTACAACTTACATAAATCCATGGGCATCCAATCAAGAAGTTGTATTGGAACTCCCCTAAATAATCTAGAAGACTTCATGGAGGATTTTTACCCATGCACGATGGGGAGGATAAATGTGCCTAGAATGGGGGCAAAAACTTCATTGAATGCAAGAATAATCATGGGTGATTGAGAAATGATAGATTTGTGAAGTTTGAGTTGTTTGAAGGTATGAGATGAGATGATGTTTATGTTGGCACCATTATCAATCATAGAGTGACAAATAAATGTGTCATTGATACATAAAATGATGAAAAGAGGGAGGTCATGATCCTTGGGCATGATGTCAAGAATTTATGAATCATCAAAGGAGATGGCGGATAAAGTGGTGAGATCTCCAACAAGGTCCATAAAGGGGTAAGACTCTTTGTTGGTGATAGTGCGATACACTAAAAGTCATCAATAAGACATTTTTGGTGATTGTGGGAGTTTTGGATAAGCTCATAAAATGACATCTTAATAGGGGATTGATATAGCTAACTTACGATGCTATGTTTGATAGTGGTAAGAATTTAGGTCTGCGGTGCAACTAGGATAGACACCTTGGGCTTACATGAATAAGGGGATGGAGTGGGATTGTTAGAAGGAGTAGTGATGATTTTTTTTTATTTGGATTGAGTAGATAGTCATGGCTAGTGAGAATGAGAACAAGTGGTGATGCAGATGACATCTATATAGATAGGACTATCCTTACAAGACGTAGAAGGTGGTAGTGGGATGGAGAAAAAATACATGGATGAAGAACCATATTTAGAGGATTTAGAGGTCGATTTTATTGAGGTATTAGGATTAGATGTGGATGGGATAGAAGATGGGAGAGGTTGATCTTCTTCAATGAGAAGATCATCTTATTTGATGAGATTATCAACAAGGGTTTAAAGGGCCATATAGTGCTTTATACCATGTTTGGGGACATGATGGTAGGAACATATGGTGTTTGAATAAAACCATGTGGGATTTAAACCATATGGATGAAAGGGATTTGTAGGGTAAGAGTGATTGTGGATTCTTAGGTGATACTTTAGAGGATTTTAATATAAGTTCCGATGAGGATTTGTGAAGATGAAGTTTTATGGAATTTGGGTTAATTTGGTTTGGGGGATGATGATGAAGGAAAGAGAGTGCTTTACTTTTGTGAAGATTTATGGGGTCTTGGATTCAGATTTTTCTTTAGATAGTTTTGATTTAGACTTAAGAAGAGGGATAGATGACTTTGATGAAGATTTAGGAGGAGGGATAGATGATTTGGATTGAGATTAGGTGGTGATGGGTGCTTTGGATGGAGGTAATGGTCCCAAAATAGAAGGTGGAGGCCTTAAGATAGATGTTTAGATTATTAGATGGCTTGGATTGATGGGGATTTTAGGAAGAAGATCCAAATTCTTATGCATATGTGTGAGGGACTTTTTAATAAGGACATCAAGGTTCTTAGATATTTGGTTTGGGGTTTTGCCCTTTGTGGGGATGATGATGATTTCAATTGGGGGATCCTTAGATATGGGACTAGGTGATGCAGGTGTAGGTTTTGTTGAAGATGTGGGGATTAAAGATGGAAGTGGTTTTGGATGATATGTTTAATGAGATGGGGAGTTATATATTATGTGGGTTTTGAAGGTGTTGGTATAGAAGAGACAACCGTTATAGGAGATGGGGATGGGATTGAGATATCCTTTACAGTTGTATCAAGTGATGATGTTTGCATATTAGATGTTTGAAGGGATGGCATGGATATAGGAGTGGATTCAGATGTAGATGTGGATACAATTGAAGTTACAGTGTAGAAGGAGTTGTATGTGTGGGTATAGAAATAGATGTTGATGTAGAGATGTTTCGGATATGGTATACGTGGGTGTAGATGTATTGGGTGTAGATGTAACATATGTAGATATAAGATATATGGCTGTAATGGATGTGGATTTGGTGGATGTAGGAATGATAAATGTGGATACAGTGTGGAGGATGGTGTTGTTATAGATGTCAAATTAATAGAGGTAGGTATGGTGGATGGAGGGATGATGGGAGCAGGTAATCATGATGAGTTTTGATTTAAAGTATTGATCATATGATAATTGGGTGCTTAAGATGTGGGAGGGTTAGTTTGTTTATTTGGTGAGTGGTTAGGGAAGAGATGCTTAAAGACATCTAATGGTTGGTTAAGAGAGGCATTAGGATTTTCCAAGTGAAGGTCCCCATGATTGATAAGGCATTGGATGAGGTATTTATATTTGTGACACTTTTCAATTTCATGACCACATACTTAATGGTGTTTGCAATAGTGGTCTTTGTGGTACCATGTGGGTTTAGGATGCATTTCATTGATGGGGTGGATAGGGGGAAGCTGAATAATATGTGTAACCACAAGATTATCAAAGATCAAAGTATATGATACCATGAGGGGGTATAGTTGGGAGTAGGTCGAGAAGTCACTTGTGGATGCTTGGTATGAGAAGTAGATGCAGAGGAATATTTAAGAATGATGACATTGGCAGTATTTTTTGACTTGTCATTATGATTGAATGTCTTGGTGAATTCAAATCTAGGTTTGTTGGATCAAAGTATGACATGACCTTACTCAAGGGAAAAAAGTTCCAATTTACAAGACACGGTGAATGCTTCTTTGAACCTTTGAAAGGATTATATTTGTAGAGTTGATGAGATATGATTTACACATGATCAAGAGAATAGATTGATAAGCTTTATTTTAGGAAGTAATAATGATAGATGATTGATGAGACCACACCACCTAGTGAAAAAATCTATGATGGATTCATCATCGAATTGTTTGATGACATAAAGGTTAGTGATAGTGATTTTGTAGACAATATTAATGGAGAATTTCTCTAAGAATAATTGCATGAGTTAGGTAAATCAAAAGAGCGAGTGTTGTGGAATGATATTGTACCCGGTCTAAGGTAGGTCCATCTAACGACATGTGGAAAGTATGAAGCATGAGGTCTTGATCATGTGTAATGAGATAACATGCATTCCTAAAGGCACGAAGGTGTTGTTAAGGGTCCTATATGCTATTGAATTTTAAAATTTTAGGGAGTTCCTAGTATGGAGGATATATTTTGACAAGAAGTGAATGGTGGATGGGATCATTACAATTTTTTTCATAAGTGAATGATATTTTGGGACCCAAGGTGGCGGATTCAAGGTTTGCCAACTTATTTAGAAAATCATGCATAATATCATTGGATGTGTGGGGATGGGAGATTGATTGGTTAGGTTGTGGATCATAAGAAGTGGAAGGGTTTGGTAAAGGATGAGATTGATCTAGTGCTAATGTTAAGTAGGTGTTTGTGGAAGTGGTTGGTAAGGGGGAGATAGATGAATGGTTGTGACTAAATGGGTTGGGAAATATGATATTGATGAGATATAGGGACATAATTAGATGGATATGATTATGTTTGTTGAGAAGTAGGGATGTTAGATGGGTTTTGCATGGGATGAGTGGGGATGTAGGTATGGGGTGGATAGGATACTTTGGTATATTGATTAGGAAATATATAGCGGAAGACACTCCAAAGCGGAGATTGTGAGTTTGGGTTGATTATGAGGCATGGGGTTATGAGGTGATTAAATTTTCTTGGAATTGGTATGTGGAGATATGGACTGAAGTTTGATCATGTTATTCGGTGGTGGAATAAGCAGATGAGATTATAACAAATTTTAGGTAGGGGTGCTAATGAAAATGGTGGATGAAGAGGTGATGGAGATGGAAAACATGGGGCTAGTGTTGATGCGAGGAAGATTGGGTGGATTAATGAGATTGGGGGATAAAATTGGAAGATTGATGGGATAAAAGTTCATGTTGCACCATTAAAATATTGTTCATGGATCGGAAGAAAACAATGAGTTCAGAGATGACGACTTGAGTGGATTCTCGTTGAGAGTGATATGCATATATTTTTGGAGAGGAGGTTTGTCAATAGGAATATTGGTGTATTTATAGATAAGATAGTTGTGAAGGGAAACAAGGTTAACATCTAGGAGTTCCTAAAACTCCAAACATCGATGAGGGATAAGGGGAGGCCCAAAGGTCTCCAAGGAAGTGGCAGATGGGGGTGTATCTGGTATGGAAGGAATAGAATGATGGTAGAGGAAAGGGTTAGTTTCAACATGGGAATGGGTTTGGACCATAAAGGTCTCACTAGGAGGAGTCACATAAATGATAGGTTGGGGAACTAAAGAGGAAGTGATCAAAGGAGCAGAAGAAACAATAGCAAGAGTATATGACTATTGGGAAATGTTATTGGAGGTGGGTATGTTGGATGAGGTAGCTTGTTCCATTTTTCTAATTTGAGCTCGAGTAAGAATGAACATGAAATAAATAAGAACATATGCAGATTGTTACTAAGATAAACGAAGTAAACAACAATGTTTTAATTATCTTATTTATTTAAGAAGACATGAAAAAGAAAAAGAAAAGGTTCAAAGGGAATCTATGAAATGGCCAAGCTGAATATGGTTTTAGGATGTTTAGGATGGAATACTTGATATAAATAAAGGTATGTGATGCACAATTTGTGATGAATACCAAGACGTGGCTTGATATAGGGGCATACCTCTATACTTAACTCACTCCAACAATAAGGGTTTCAAGTACTTATTTGATATACCAATAGCCAAAAATTTTATAACGTGGCTAGAACACTATGGTATATTTCCTATTGGGTGTTGAAATACCAAAAGTTTCACTTGGTAGAAGATGTTTAAGATTTGTAAATTGATGTATGAGTTTGGATGTGTGTGAAAGAAGTGGATGCAATAGATTACCTCCTACTTATACTAGATGAGAAAACAAGTATGAAGGTGTTCATTTCAAACTAAAATTCAAATTTTGTTTTTGATGAGATCACACAAACAAGAGGAGGGAGATATGTAGAAAGGAAAAATGAGGAATACTTGGATAACACTATCTTCCTTATTTTATTTATTTTTAGCAAGCACATCATTGATCCAAGAAAGAACCCACCACGAATGCAAGAAAGTAAATCTCCCACCCATGAGGTTAGTGGAAAGAGAGAAAAAAATGGAAATGAAATAATGAAAGGACTCACTAAAGAGAAATGGTGGGTTCAACCAGGCCATAATATTTGACGAGATTTTCAATTCCTATTAAAAGTTAATGTGAAAGATATAAGAAATAGATAAATTTAAAACTATGGGAGGGTTTAAGGCTACCTCCTGATGTAGATAATGATGGTGTTGATGAAGGTATAGAAAAACATATCCTCTCTGTTGTGAGCTTGATGAACTTTACAAAAATAGAAACTAACACGAACAACATTAGAAAATAAGATGGTGGGTTTCCTGACAAGGTCAATCCCAATAAGTGATAACTTCCTAAGATGGACGTTAACCCACTTTGATAAAAAAATAGATAAATTATAACTCGATAAAAGGATGCAGATAAAATAGATATAAGATATGATAGGTGATGTAGAAATAAAGATCCGATGATATGAATGTTGATACAAAAATCAAACCTATTCGGGTTGATGGCGAACCAAGATTAACTATTATAGTCGATGGCAAATCAAGCTAATGAGATGATCAATAGATGGTAGAAAACTAGATCTATAACCTCCTCTAGGATATAATAGAGGGTAAATCTGGTGTAGATATGGTAAGGAGTAGAGAATATGTGATAAAAGGTAGATTTGATGAAGATGGTGATAGGGTTGACGACAAATGAAATAGAGAAAACAAGATTAGGGTTATCAAGAAAATGGGTGGTAGAAAAAAAGTGTTTTGAATTATGGAGGATCTGCGGTAGAGGTAGATAATGATGTAAATAAAAATAGGTTAAACACATCTCGGGTCAATGACGAATAAGATGGGTTGACGATGACTGGGGTAGGATTCGGATTTGACAAGATGAATGGATGGGGAAAAGGATGTATAGAGGATTAGAGAATGGATGACACATGGGAAGAGATTCAATATGACCTGTAGACCTACAAGAAAGAGATGAAAAAGTAAGAGAATGACTATGAGTAATCTTCTAGGCTTTAATCCTCTATGGATAACATGTAAATGCCTTAGAAACTTCAAGTAGCTAGATGTGGCTCTTGAGAGAAGAAAATAAGAATAGTAAACTCACAAGATAAATCGAACACCCAAAATTTTTAGCCATTTGAGAGGAGGGGTAGGGATGTATAAATAGGGCTAATGGCAACCTACCTAGGTTGGCGGTGACTTCTGACAGCACCATCCACTTGCATTTAAGAAGATGGTGAAAATATCATAAATGAAGGGCTAAAATGGGTCATAAGTTGTGGTTAGCCATTTTAGGAGATATAGTGTTGTAAGGGGGACATAAATTGTAATTGGAGGATATGGGGGGATTAAATGAGTGTAAGTGGAATCCTAGAGTTCATAAATGGGGTATTTATGGGTGGAATCCTAGGAAGGTGGATGGTTTTTTTAGGGTGGTAAAAATATAATTAGGGAAAATTATAATATTACTAGGATGGGGATGGGAATATAAATTAATGGATTATTAAATAGGATTAATTTAAAATAAAAGGGGGATAAATAAAAATGGGATTAAGATATGATAATAGGAATTAAGAGGGCTAATGAAGTTTGAGAGGGACATAAGTATTTTAGTAGGAAAAATATAAATTTGGAGTGGGAAAAGGTAATATGAATGTGTAAAGTGATAACAAAGGGGAGTGAATGCAAGATGGGGAACAAGGATACAATAAACCGGTATCTACACTTACATAGCCTCTTTCTTATAACTTTTGTTTCCTATGTTTATGGCCTTGGGACTATTACATGACTAACATATGTGACAACTATTTTTCTATATTAATGGTATACTTTCTTGCTTTTTCATTTTTACTTAATAGATCATATTAATATCCAGTGTGATTGCATAACATTGAATCCTTTCTCCAAGTGTGGGACTTGAAGAGTGAGAAAGGAATCTCCAGAGAAAGGCTGGTTCCTATTCCTCTGCATTCGGGTGCACACGAAATATGCGAGAGGTTTTCTCAAATCTAATCTAATCTGCCAAGGAGACAAGGTAAGAAAATGCATAAAATAAATCTAAGCTAATAGAGGTGATGCACCGAGGAATGAAGAACATATGCTTTGCCACATTAAACACAGACCATGTAGATATAACACAACACCATGCACAGATAGCAAAAATGCAATGAAAGATCAAGAATGACAGTAATAAATATGTAAGAGGGTTTAGAAGCAACCACAGACACATATATATTGCTCAAGGATCGATTCAATACATTGCAATAGCCAGAAGGCAAAAAAAAGTGTTACAGTCTATATGGGAGGTTTGAAAACTCCACAAATCTTCTTATGAACAGGAGAGAAGGGAGGGTGCAAAGCAGAAAATGTCCAACTACAGAAAGAAACCCCTCCTTACAATTTATAGGAAGAATGGGAGAGAAAAAGAGAGAGGAATTCGAAATCTGCCCCAACCACCTCTAGGTTGCATTTAATTCGTCCATCATGGCAGAAGCGGCGGGTTCTGGCAAAGCGGCGGTTTGCCTAACAGAAGCGGCGGGCTGTCTGCTGCATTAAAGTGGTTGTTGAAGTATTACCTCTGCTTGTTATTTCGTGCCAGAGGCGTTTTCTCAATTTTCTCCCTCCGGACTATACCAAAATGCAAGATTGACCCTGGAAACGTGTAGAGAATTTCAACAGCTTTCCATTGATATCAAGAACGTGCAAATCCGAGCTCTGGATCGAAAGATATGTCGATCTGAAGATTTAGGACACGGAACAGGCGAAAACGGATTTTGAAATATTTTCCCGCGCACTGCCACTTGGACGCCACGTGGCATGCTCTGATTCGCTGAATAATTCTCTCTCCTCTACTTTTCGGTGGGCTGTCTCTTGAATTTTGACTTTTGGTGCTCTTGGAATATTTTCCACATTTTTTTCCCATGCCCCGCCACTAGGGATACGTGGCATGCATTGGTTGGTTCACGAACCTGCCGGGTCTTCCTTCACTTTTACCCCTTTTGGCTTAGATTTGGCCAAACCTTCCAACTCCTCCCCGAGCTCCGCACTTCTATGCTCCATTGGACACGTGTCCAATTTCTATTGGCTCGGGCCAGCGCTTCAAATCTTGCCCTTTGACCCTTCGGCTTTTCCTTGATGACACGTGGCAATTTCTCAATGGTTCTCGGGCCTGCTGGGTCTTCCGCGTACTTCGCGTCCATTCGTCCCGGATGTCCCAATGCTGCTTGGGACAAAAACCTCCGATCCGCCCGAAATGGGCTTCCTTGTCCCTCATTTGGCCAAAGACACGTGGCACCTTTTGATTGGCTTTCGGCTCCTTCGGCTTCTTCGCGTATTTCGGGTCTTTTTGTCCCGGACGTCCTATTTTGATTTTGGACCTTTTGGGACAATTTCGGCCGGTTCGGCGGTTGTTCCAATTTTCGCTTGTCGGTTGTTTTGGCCGCTTGTCCCATTTGCTTTTGGGCTGACTTGTCTCTTTTCGGCCGGTTCGGCCGGTTCGGGTATTTCTGGCCCGCTTGTCCCATTTGCTTTTGGGCTGACTTGTCTCTTTTCGGCTTTGGCCGGTTCGGCTTTTCTGCTTTTGGGCTGACTTGTCTCTTTTCGGCCGGTTCGGGCCCTTACATTTCCCGCTTGTCCCGACTGCTCCCTCTAGAAGGACTTAGCCAGTTTTTCACTTTTTCCTGGATCAATCCTATTTGCCTTTCTGCAACTTTTCGCACTTTCTCAAAGCTTGCTCCTTCCCTCTTCGGCCTGGGGAGTTTAGAAAGATTCCTGAAGGGACCCTAGAAACCTGATTTTGCTCTGAATCAGTCATTTTTCTTGGAATTTGGACATCCTGATGCATGTTATCAAATTTACCCTGGGGGGTGAATTTTGGATAACAATTTGGCGACTCAGCGGGATCATCTGCCTGCTAGATGAAAAGGCCAATTACTGAAGCCATCCATTGGGCATGGAGTTAAGCATTAACCTGAAACAAGCACGATCTTTGCAACTTCCCCTCCAAAGAACACTCAATTGCAGAAAACAACACGAGAGCAAAACCTGTGCCAAAGCACTTAGGGAAAACAAAACTAATCTACAGCAAAACAATGTGCACAAGCACTTGGAGGAAAGAAAATCTAAACTAGTATTTACAGATGTAGTGAACCTCCCTCTAGAAGCAACGCTTGAGATAGATTCCATTTACTGGAATCTGCAGTTCTTCACCATCCAATGAGGCCAATTGGAAAGCATTGTTGTTCTTGCACTTTGTGACCATGTATGGGCCACTCCAAATGGCATCAAATTTTGAATGCCTTCCTGGTTTTGCTCTGTCCACATCCCATTTCAATACTAGATCTCCTATTTGAAAAGATCTATCTTTGGCCTTCTTATCAAAGGTCTTCTTGATCAAAGCCTGATCCTTTTCCATTGCTTGGAATGCCTGATCTCTGATTTCTTGCAGCTCCATCAATTCTGCATATCTCACCTCCATGGGCCCAAACTCTAGCAACTCCAGTTGTTTCATGAGTTCCAACGTTGGCAACTCAAGTGACATGGGCAAGACGCCTCTCTTAGTAGACAAGCCTAAATGGAGAGTTACCTGTGGATCTTTTGGGAGTTATCCTATCTGCCCATAAGGCTGATTTCAGTTTGGTATGCCAAGCCTTCTGATTCTCATCAAGAGTCCTCCTAATGATCCTCAGCAAGTTTTTGTTTGTAGACTCGGCCTGGCCATTACCTTGAGGGTAATAGTTTGATGAAGTGCTCAGGTAGATTCCGTTCTTGACAGCCCACTCAGTAACTTTAGATCCAATAAATGCCAATGCATTATCAGAGACTATTGTAGCAGGTACACCAAATCTGGTAGTTATTCCCTCGTAAAAGTCCAAGATGCTAGACTCATTCACCTCTTTGACTGCTACTGCTTCTGTCCATCTGGTGAAGTAGTCTGTGGCTGTCAAAATCCATTTGTGCCCTTGGCTCGAATTGGGATTGATGACTCCAATGAAGTCCAGACCCCATTGCATGAATGGCTGGTCAACTGAGATTGGATGTAATGGGAGGGCTGCAAGTTTCTCTTTTCCTGTGAAAAATGCACAATTCTTACACCTCTTGATCCATGCATAGCAATCACTGAATATTTTAGGCCAATAATAACCAGCCTTCATGATTTTCAGAGCTGTCACTCTTGGTGCAAAATGGCCACCGGCTGGTCCATCATGAAACTCTTTTAATACCCTCTGGATCTGACCTGTGTTAATGCATCTCAGCAGCACTCCATTCAGGTCCTTTTTGAACAAAACTCCATCAATGATGGTATATGGAATTGCCTGCAACCTGAAGTGTCTTCTTTTTGCTTTGCTCATTTCTAGAGGGCACATACCCGTCTGTAGGAAATGTATCATATTCTGAGTCCAACAGGGAGTGGACACATCATCATTTTCCTGTTTTTTATCATCTTGTAATAGCAGGACAACGTCCTCTTCATCTTCTGGGCTGTCTGGTCGTTTGGAAGCGAGTTGCTCGCACAAACCTTTGCCTCTTACCAGCTTGGTGATTTTGATCTCAATGTCATACTCCATGACACGGGTGATCCATCCTGCCCTTTTCTCATTCAAATCCTTGTTGAGGAGGAAGTCCTTAACCCCAGCATGTGAGACCAGCAACTGGACCTTGTTGTTTGAGACCAAATGCTTGAATTTCTTCAAGCTCCTGATTACTGCAAGCACATGTTTTTCAATAAAAGAGTACCTCAATTCGCAGTCATTTAGGCTTTGGCTGAAGAAGGCAATCGGCTGCTCATCATTATCTTTATTCTGTTGCACCAAAATGGCAGAAATAGTGTCATCACCCCCAAATGCATAGAGGATGAAATCCTTGGAAAAGTCCGGGTTGATGAGAGTGGGTGCCTGGGAGATGGCTTCTTTGATTGCTTCAAAGCTCTCCTTGCCTTCTGCCGTCCATTTGAAAGCCATGCTTTTCCTTAACATTTTGGTGATGGGCTTGACAAGGGCTGCAAAGTTTGGGACAAACCTTCGAACAAAGTTTATCCTTCCCAGGAAACTCTGAAGAGCTTTCTTGTGACTTGGCAATGGTAGAGCCCTTATGGCTTCAACCCTCTCTGGATCAATTGCTAATCCTTCCTTGGAGACAATGTGGCCAAGGAGTTTCCCTTCATGTGCAAGAAAGATGCACTTCTTAGGATTTAAAGACACTCCAAACTTTCTACATCTCTGAAACACTTGCCTGAGGTGAAAGAGATGGTCTCATGCGGCATTTTTGAAAGACAGGTAATGTCATCTAAGTATATCAGTACTGTCTTGTTGATCAAGCCTTTGAATGCCATATCCATAGCTCGCTGGAATGTTGCTCCGGCGTTTGACAGTCCAAATGGCATCTTCTTGTAAGCATACGTGCCCCATTTGGTTGTGAAGGCTGTCTTGAACTGGTCTTCCTCCTTCACCATAATTTGATTGAAGCCTGAGTAACCATCAAGTAGCGAAAACCTTTCTGACCCAGCTACGACCTGCAATATTTGCTCCATGGAAGGGAGTGGATAATGGTCCTTGAGAGATGCCCTATTGAGGTCTCGGAAGTCAACACATAGCCTGATCTCTCCACTTTTCTTTACGGCCGAACCAAGTTCGCAACCCGGCTTGAGTGCTTGATAGGGAATATAATTGCTTGACTCAATCAGCTTGTCCAGCTCCTTTCTCATGAGGGCTCCATGTGTGGATTGGTGGTCTCTGTTTACTGCTGACAGGCTTAGTATTTGGATCCAACTCGATGGTATCTTTGAGCTAAGTTGGGATTGAAGCCCTTCAAGTCTTCATAGCTCCAAGCAAACACGTCAGGGAATTCTTGACAAAGCTGTATGAACTCATATCTCTCTTGCTCAGTTGTCATTTTTCCAATTTGCAATGGCTTGTTCTCTTTTACCAAGATGGATACCGAATCTTCCCTCTTGACCTGAATATTTGCTTTCTCTTTTCTAAACTGATCATTGGGGTTAAAAATGGACTCCAAGGTGACAAGTCCCTTGGGCAGCTTGTCAGTTCTCAGCTGTATCACCTGGTCACCATATTGCTGTTCCAACTTCTCTTGATTCTTAGTGAGAACTCAAACTTCTTCTTCTGAAGAAGTGGATGATTTGCCGGTCATTCTCAAATACTTGCCAATTGACATTGTTATCCGGCACTGAAGGCCTCACAATCACGTGGATGTTTGGTTGTACCTTATCTTGTTGAATGTTTTCTACAATGTCAAAGGCTGCCCCTCTTTGCTGCTGAGCACTTTGTCGGCAGACTTGATTCTCTTTTCTGGGAATGGCCTTGATGCCGAAACCTTCAAAATCCTCCATGAGGTCCCACACCCTGTTCTTGTAGCATCTGAGTAGATCATTTTTGGCAGCATGTTGTCCCTTGACCTGATTTACAATCAGCTCACTGTCCCCAAAAACTTGCAAGTTATTTATTTTTCTTTTTATTGCCCAATGCATCCCCTGCACCAAGGCTTCATATTCAGCAGTGTTATTGGAGCATGCAAATTGAAATCTAAAAGCTGAATAATACTTTACTCCTTGCGGTGAAATAAGCATGGCTCCACCTCCTGCGCCTTGTCTACTCCTTGATCCATCAAAAAATAGTTGCCATACCTCGTTGTCATCCTTGTGGTTTGGCTTGGTGATGCTAGGAATAGGTTGACTTTCTTCGTGTATACAATAGACCCCATTCGAGATTCTTCTACTTCTTGATAAGGATCAAAAGCATGCACCTTGCTTGCCCATTCATCAAGAGTCAAATCTAGGATACTTCCAACCTTAGTGTCGGCTTCATCAGTGCCGAGGTGATCTTCTTGATCAAATGCTGAGCAATTGGTATTAATATGACTTGGAGTATAGGGTTCAATGTGGAAATCTGCAATAGGTTCTGACCTAATTGTAGCTTTAGTTCCATACCTCGTTCTGAACAGCATGTGTGACCAATCAGCGGACAAATATCCCCCAATCTTGGCAGTAAAGTCCCTTGACAAGCATAGGGCAAAGAGTGGTGGAAGGTCTATGACTGAGACGTCTTGCAAAACAACCACGTTGGGACATGCATGCAAGGTAAGACTCAAGTTTTTTATAACTCCAAGCGTGTAGCTCTTTGCTGTCCCATCTAATTGCACTACTCCCTTAGTTGTTATTTCATACTGGAGCCCTAGCTGATCAGCTATCTGTTTAGGCATTACTGAACTACTTGCCCCAGAGTCAATCATGCAATTATGTACCAACTTGTCTCCTATGATCAATGAAACATAAAATGGAGGGGGCTTCAGCATTTTACCTTGTTGTGCTCCATGATTTCCTTCAGGCTGGGCAGCATTTGTAAGCACTTTGTCTTGCCTCTGAACCTGCTGATTCGAAATTGGCCAGTCCTTCATAGCAGCTTGCAGCAGATCTCTTTGGCCTAGGATGGATAGGGATTCCCACATAGATATATTGACGTTTGTTTTCTTCATCTGATCAATGATACTGAATGGTGATGAAGGATCTCTCTGCTGTCCCTTGATTTGCACATTTGCTCCTTGAATATGGGCAGCAACAGCTGGCATTTGATTTGGCCAAGGGGCTGTTCTTGGCTGCCCTCGTGCATTTGAAACTGGGTTTTGCTTGCCAATCATTTGTGGAGCTGTGGAAGGTTGTGGATTGGCTGGGGCTAACGGCTGTTCCTCACCCAAATTTCTCCTTTTTGACCTTGTGTTGGCTGCAACACCTTGAGAAACTGCTGATTCATACCACGAAATCCTCTGCCCGCCATTTACCAATGTGGTGTCATTTGGGGCGGAGTTCTTTGTTGGAATGTTTCTTGTTGTTGGCTGTTTTCTTGACTACTTTCACCCTCCACACCAGCACTTGTTACCATTAAAGCTTGGGTTAAAGCACCATTATAGCACATGGATTGATTATGGGGTTCATTACATGGAAAACACCATTCATACTCCTGGGCAATATTGTTTTGTCTTTGGTACTAATGCCTTAGAGGCGATATGGCATTTGGATTATAGAAATGGAATGGTCTATTGACAGGAGGCCTTGTTTGATTCATATTTGCAGCTGGATTAGGTGGCCTTTGAGGCTGATATGGCTGCCTATTAGGTTGAGCTTGAGGCTGATACGAAGGTCTAAAACCTTGAGTTTGCTGTCTCTTGAGTGTGACCAGCTCATTACCTAAATTTTGCAGCTGCTTCATGACTTCTTGAAGCTCATTTGGGGCACTTGGAGATGAAGTGGAAGCTTCATTTGAACTCTGATTTCTAGGAGTGGGAGAAGGAGCTAAGACAGGTGCCTGACTAGTACTTGGGCTCTCTAAACTTGGATATAATGGCATTGGAGGCCTAGGAGCTAGCTTGCCAGCTTGAATCAGACAATTTTCAGCTCTAATGGCAATACTATAAGCAGCAGGGATAGTTGTGCCTCCCATGGATTGAATCAACATAGAAATATCAGAATTTAAAGCTTTAAGGTAGTATAGAAAAGCACCTTCTGTTGTTGGTGCTACTGGAATTCTATCCCAAGATCTTTGAAATCTGAAGTTGAAGTCAGTTAGCTGCTCATTGGAAGCTCTCTTGATGGTTGTCAGCTGTTCCAAAAGAGACAAGTTGTCTCCCTTCTCTCCAAATTGATTATGAAGTGCAATACACAGCTGATTCCAGTTCGTGATAGAAGCAACTTCAAGGCTCCTAAACCATTGCAATGCTTTTCCCTTGAATGAAGACGCCAACAATTTGACAGCTACTTGCATCTCATTAATCTCATGGATTGCACAAATGTTAGCAATGTCCTTGACATGATCACCAGGAGTGGTCTGGTTTTCTCCAGTAAAATATGGAATGTTCTTCAATGCTGCAACTGGGATTGGATTTTGTGCATTGAGAGCAAGTGGGCTGCTGCCTGTGAAGTTGACATAGGGGTTTACTGGTTGCGCCATTCTGAGTGGTCTTAAAACCCTTGTATATTGAAAGAAAGGCCTGTCAGGTGGAGGAGTTGAGAGAGTTACTTTGGTGGAGATGGAGACCTTTGAATCCTTCTTCCTCTTTGCCTTCTTCTTGGAGATAGTTGCAGGTATTCAAACGGCACTTCCTCTTCTCCAGCTCTTGACCTTGTGATTCTTCTCATAAGCTTTTAGGCCTGACTGCTGAAACTTAGTTGATTCTTCCCTTTGGAGTCGCCAGATATGCAAATAATAGCTCTTCTTAAGCAAGAAAATTGCAGCAGATGCACATCAACCTTGCTGCAATAAAAAATGAGACCTCTGTCCCACCGGGCGTGCCAAAACTGTTAGTGCAAAATCACAGCACCCCTGGATATTGATCAGTTTTCTAGGTTGATCATATTAATATCCAGTGTGATTGCATAACATTGAATCCTTTCTCCAAGTGTGGGACTTGAAGAGTGAGAAAGGAATCTCCAGAGAAAGGCTGGTTCCTATTCCTCTGTTCAGGTGCACACGAAATATGCAGAGGGTTTTCTCAAAATCTAATCTAATCTGCCAAGGAGACAAGGTAAGAAAATGCATAAAATAAATCTAAGCTAATAGAGGTGATGCACCGAGGAATGAAGAACATATGCTTTGCCACATTAAACACAGACCATGTAGATATAACACAACACCATGCACAGATAGCAAAAAAATGCAATGAAAGATCAAGAATGACAGTAATAAATATGTAAGAGGGTTTAGAAGCAACCACAGACACATATATATTGCTCAAGGATCGATTCAATACATTGCAATAGCCAGAAGGCAAAAAACGGTGTTACAGTCTATATGGGAGGTTTGAAAACTCCACAAATCTTCTTATGAACAGGAGAGAAGGGAGGGTGCAAAGCAGAAAATGTCCAACTACAGAAAGAAACCCCTCCTTACAATTTATAGGAAGAATGGGAGAGAAAAAGAGAGGAATTCGAAATCTGCCCCAACCACCTCTAGGTTGCATTTAATTCGTCCATCATGGCAGAAGCGGCGGGTTCTGGCAAAGCGGCGGTTTGCCTAACAGAAGCGGCGAACTGTCTGCTGCATTAAAGTGGTTGTTGAAGTATTACCTCTGCTTGTTATTTCGTGCCAGAGGCGTTTTCTCAATTTTCTCCCTCCGACTATACCAAAATGCAAGATTGACCCTGGAAACGTGTAGAGAATTTCAACAGCTTTCCATTGATATCAAGAACGTGCAAATCCGAGCTCTGGATCGAAAGATATGTCGATCTGAAGATTTAGGACACGGAACAGGCGAAAACGGATTTTGAAATATTTTCCCGCGCACTGCCACTTGGACGCCACGTGGCATGCTCTGATTCACTGAATAATTCTCTCTCCTCTGCTTTTCGGCGGGCTGTCTCTTGAATTTTGACTTTTGGTGCTCTTGGAATATTTTCCACATTTTTTCCCATGCCCCGCCACTAGGGATACGTGGCATGCATTGGTTGGTTCACGAACCTGCCGGGTCTTCCTTCACTTTTACCCCTTTTGGCTTAGATTTGGCCAAACCTTCCAACTCCTCCCCGAGCTCCGCACTTCTATGCTCCATTGGACACGTGTCCAATTTCTATTGGCTCGGGCCAGCGCTTCAAATCTTGCCCTTTGACCCTTCGGCTTTTCCTTGATGACACGTGGCAATTTCTCAATGGTTCTCGGGCCTGCCGGGTCTTCCGCGTACTTCGCGTCCATTCGTCCCGGATGTCCCAGTGCTGCTTGGGACAAAAACCTCCGATCCGCCCGAAATGGGCTTCCTTGTCCCTCATTTGGCCAAAGACACGTGGCACCTTTTGATTGGCTTTCGGCTCCTTCGGCTTCTTCGCGTATTTCGGGTCTTTTTGTCCCGGACGTCCTATTTTGATTTTGGACCTTTTGGGACAATTTCGGCCGGTTCGGGTATTTCTGGCCCGCTTGTCCCAATTGCTTTTGGGCTGACTTGTCTCTTTTCGGCCGGTTCGGGTATTTCTGGCCCGCTTGTCCCAATTGCTTTTGGGCTGACTTGTCTCTTTTTCAGAACCGGTTCGGGTTCGGGTATTCTCCCCGCTTGTCCCAATTGCTCCTCTGAAGGACTTAGCCAATTTTTTCACTTTTTCTGGATCAATCCTATTTGCCTTTTTGTAACTTTTTTCGCACTTTCTCAAAGCTTGCTCCTTCCTTCTTCGGCATGGGACTTAGGATTTTTCAAGGGAGTTTTGCTCTTTAAGATTTTCTTGGAATGAAGGGCTTACCTTCTAGAAACAAGAACATGATTTTGCCACCAAAAAACCTTCCATGATCCAATGTAGATTTATGACTTATCCGAATCGGTCATTTTTCTTGGAATTTGGACACTTTCCCGAAGGAGGCATGATTGGAGGGTATATTATATTTGACCGCTGGTACGGTTGCGTAATTTTTAATACTAACACTACACTAATTGTATTCTTTCCCATCATTTCTTATAACTAGTTATTTTCTTCTACTTATTAATTAATTAACCATTATTAATTAATTACCCTTCCAAAATATTATATTTAATTAATAAAACCTCTTATTAGTTAAATCCCTCTCTCAAACCCTTCAAATTCTACTAATTTTCCTCCAAATCATCTCCAAATGGATTCTATAAGATAAACTTGGCCTATTAAATAATCCCAATTGATTAATTAAACATTACTTGAATTCCCACAGGTTAATAATCTCTAATTAATCTCTTCTAAACATGTTTATCCTTTTTCTAATTCTACATTCAATTTATACCAAATTCACTAGGTTGTAAGATTCTCACAATTTGGAAAGCTATATAAGAAACCTAGTACACCTTGTCACACCTTAAGCCTTGTCCTTATAAAACATCACACATCTCAAGAGAGAATTTCCCTCATAAGAAATGCTTGCATAATGTTGGTGAGAAAACTTGTCAGTGGAAAATTTTCTGGTATATGCCAATGCTCCATGAATCTAAGTCCCTATACTTGAATGGTGCAGCTCCATATTATTATACATGAATGAAATAAAACTTTTTGGAGGCCTTAGAGGCTGAAGATCCAACATGAACACTCCATTGTACTGTGAAAAAAGCTTGCAATTTCTTGCAAGGGAAGAATTTTCTGAGTTAGTAGGAAATGGTGTGGTAAAGAGGGGGAGATATTAATATTTTAGGTAGAAAATAATATTCCTACAACAATTAATTGGATTACTTCAACACACATAGATAGAAAGAAAACAACTTTGTTGTTAACAACAAGACAAGATTAAGAATGAAAATTTTCAATAATCTCCTTATGTACAAAGGCTAGAAACTCATTTATCTTTTATTCAAGTTTTAAAAAAGTTGTAAATAGTAGGAGGATGGAAGAACATAGAACAAGGGAATAAAAGAAAAATATATCTCTTTTTCCTCTTTACAAGTAGTAATCTCTCATGCGCACACAAAATTGACAACCCTTAAGAAAGAGGGTTTCATTAAAATTTATAGACATTGAGAAGAACCTTCATCTACCCCCACATGACCTTTCATTTATCCTAAAAATACTATGACTTTTGAAATTCCTAGGAAAGAAAATTAAGTTCCCTTTTATTAATTTAGGGAAACTTATGACATTTTAGACTATAGTCACATTAATGAATATGCCGAATGCTATGATTTCTCACAAAAAATAATTAGAAATGAGGGGTAGAGAAAAGTGGAAATAATTATGAGAGAAGGGGGAGAATGATCCATAGAATTAATGGGGGTACCTCCACTTTTAATGAAGGAATTTCCAATGATGATGATGCACAGACACCTTGGACCATGAAATGAGTGTTTAGAAACATTGTTTCAAGACCTCCTAATGTGAGTTTGGGATGAACACCGCTAATGATCATGATGATCCTCCTTGATACTTGATTGATGAAACTCCGTATCTAATTTATCTCTACCCAGTCAACTCATTTCAAATCACCCATCTCACTAAGAGATAGTAATAGATCCACCAGTAGCGTCTTGCGATGCCTCGCCTCGCTTCCTGGACACAATTAAACTCAAGGTGAAGTTTTCAAGACCCATATGAATTTATCAATTATCTATTTGAACCATGAAATCATCCCATTATCCCATGGAGATTCTAAAAGTAGAAATATGAGTGAAAATGAAGCCATCTATAACTTTTTGTACCCAAAATGAAGACTTTCTATTTTTAGAATGTGAGACCATAACTTGCTATTTTGGGACATATCACTTATTTTGTTCTAATTTCACCTTCTAAACCTTCTAGCACATTCCATCCTATTTTTTCATGATGCATTTATATTTTTAGCACATTTCTATTTTTAGTAGGTTACTTTTCATGGACCTACTATTTTGGGAAAATTGCCATCTTTTACCCTGCCTTCCATTTTGCATCTGTCATGACTGTACTAAGTAATCAAACTTGCAATTCAAGGGAAAGTGATATTTTTAGAATGTGGAGGAGCATGGAATATAATATTTTTATTAAGTGATAAAAATGGCTCTAGTTCACGATGGGAACAATATTTTTTGATTCATCTTTCCATTGCAATCTTGTGCTCCAAATTTCACTGTGTTTTGCTCACTTTGAGTACTTAGAAATAAAAAGTAAAAATTTCCTAGTGAGAGTTATATGAATGAAGATACCATGGAAGGAATTAATGGATTCAACAATAATTTTATAGGGTCTTTTTCCACCTCAGATTGTTATGAAATCAACTATACCAGGATCTGTTTTTCTCTTGGATTAAATGCTTATGGTTTTAACTTGATTCGCCATCCGAATTGATGAGAAATTGAAGGAGAAAAAACCATTGCACAAAACAAGGATTTTTTTACCATTAATAATCTAGGGAATCATTTTAAATTATGTGACTTGCTTCTTTATGGCCTCTGAAAATGAGGAAGTCTACAAAAAAATGACCTCAATCCGTGCACCGGATTGTGAGATATGAGCATTTTTCGGTTTTAATTAGGAAGTCAATCTAGAAATGAATGGGAATGGTATTTATAGAATTTTCAGGTTTCATGGTGGATTTTTATAAATGGAACATGTAAATATGAATCAATAATGGAGAAATGAAGAAAAGTAATGGATTTTTATAACATTCCTTTGGTAGTGAGATTTCTTGCACACACTAGTAAAAGCAACACAACATTGAAATTTAACATTTTTAATTTTTTGAAATCTTCATGAGGTTGAGAAAAAAATTGTGTCCCAATTTTCCCATTTTTTTGGATAGTTGGTGGAAAAAATGTTCCTCAACCTGAGCTTGAAAAGTGACATGTTGGGATTAGATGGTGGAGGAGAGGAGAAAACATTCAAAAACACCTAGGGGCTAAAACTAGGTCATATGGGTGACTTAGAAAGGGGATAGGTTTGGGTGGAATTTTTTTCCCAACCATCCCAAATGTTTGGGATGGTTGGTGCAAAAAAATTCACCTTCATTTGGATTTGACAAGTGGTGGATGGTCATTGGTTGAGGTAGAGAGGGGAGGGAGCTGAAAAAACCTTTGAAATACCTTTTCGAGTCATGTGGTAGACTAGTGGTCAAACTTGAGATTGGGAATTTTTTGTGTCCCAAGTGAACCAAATATTTATGATGTATGATTCAAGAAAATTCACCCTCATTTGGGCTTAACAAGTGGTGCTCATGGATTCATGAGGGCGGGGGCTAGAAATGTGAGAATGGGGGCTAACACAACTTGGTTAGGCTCAACGGAAGTCATATAATGGTCCAAGAGATTAAACATGGGATGGGTGAAATTTTTTTTCACATGTGTACAAACTATTTAGGATGTTTGCTGCAAGAAATTTCACTTTGAACTTGGGAGTGACATGTGATCACCCAAATAATTGACTAACTCCTAAATGCATACTTTGAAGAGAAGCTTCTGGAGGTGTAACTTGAGCATTCAAAGGTATTTTCATCCACTTCCTTATATGATTTTAACTGGAAATATTATTTTGAGAAGAATATAATGGGTCTCATGTCATGATTATTTTGAAACCCAATAAAAAATGGTATTGTTTTTCTTAGGATCACCGGTTGTGCATGTAGAAAGCAGACTATGGAAAAAATTGAGACCACCATAACTTAGAGCATTGAAATAAATTTTCATTATCCCCTTAAGTATCTCTTGGTATCACTTCATGAATATTAGGGGAAGTTTTGTATTGCAAGCTCCTTTACCCTCAAAGACACACTTTTACTGAATTTATCCCTAAACCTTTGAAAATTTCAAGAATATTCCAAAACCAGTTGAAAAAAGTTATTATCTCCTCAATAATCCTTCATGATGAATTTGATTCTTTTCCTCTACTCTAGGGGGTGTGTACCAACCTCAAAAAGGCTAAAAATAACCCATTCTAAGCATCTTGAAAAGCCTGCTTTGAAAGCTACAACCTCGAAGTATTTGAATGATTTTGTTTTCCATAAATGACATATGGAAAAGTTTGAAAAAAACACATGACTAATTGGAATGATAGGAAATTCCCATCATAGGGGATGGTTTTACTTGGGAGAGTGTTTAGAAAGGTTTATAATAAACAATTTTGACACTCGGGTCCATTGCCATACTTAGAAATTTGGAATTTTTGTGTTGTACATTTGCATGAAAACAACTGGATCTAGTTTTGGGACATGTTTTGGATTGAGGCAGTGAGGAAATAAAATGAGGAATCCCATAATCTCAACTCACTTCATAGACTAGTTCCTTATCCATTGGGATTTATGGAGTCACTTAACTTACAAGAGATAGACTAGAAGGAAGAACATGCACACACAATAAAAGATAAACACACCACACTGGAAAGGTAAAAAAACACACAATAGGGAAAGGGAAACACATACCTATATCACTATGGTATAATATGGGGATAACCCAATTTCCTATAGCACTTTTCTCTCTTTAGAGGTTACTCTGAATGGGTGATAATTAGCGATGATGTTCGGCAAAGCCATTGAATGGTTCAAGAAAGTATCCTCCTTTCCTCAATTGCTTATGAAATACAGGTGATTTCATGACTACCTATATAATTGGGAGGAGTGAGCCTACATGATATCTTTGATGTTTTGATATTTTCTCAAAAATCCATTGCCTTTAATTTCTTTAATTTTTTTTTTCAGAATGCCAATTGTCTTCTCGTGTTCACCCGTATTACGATTTTTAATTAAGGATCTCATCATTTCCCCAGGGATGATTTTTTTTTGAATTTATTAAACATCATGAGTTCCCTTATTTTTCATATTCATATTTATTGACATATTTTCCATAAGAAACCTTGAACTCCTCATTTTTCTCCATTCCACCATGAGGGTCTTGGATATTTACTAAAGAATCAAAATTAGCCTCATACCTATCTCGTATGGCCATAGCATGAGATAAGTGGTCAAGAATTAACTCAGGATCTTTTTCACTTTATAACATGTCCATTTTTTCTTACATGGATCTCTCCTTTGAAATTTCCAATAATTCATCTTTACATTCATTTGAATACCCTTTGTGTTGGAATTCAAGGTAACCATCTGGAATAATTTCTTCACCATCATGAAGCTCATTGCATTCTACCACTTCTTTGTCTACAGGTATCTCAATTTTTAGGATATCAAAGATCTTTATTTCAAGTTCTTCATTATATAAAGAATCATCCTCCTCGAATGGAAAAGAGTAAACTTCAACTTCATCGTCATCTCCATTACTTATTAACTCAAGAGGGGCATCAAATTTCTCATATTTCTTATTTCATCATGACCAATATTCAAATTGGTTGAGGATTCTAAATTGAATTCATTCTTATCTTGCAGATCCATAGCCTGCATCAGGAGTTCAAGAATAATATGAGAATATCTTGTTTCTTTTGCAACTCTTAGGATTTCTTGCATGATTCTTCTTTCAAACTTATCAAATATTCTTCATGAGTTGGATCTTATTATTCATGGGTGACACAATCAAGGGAACATTAGTCTTTGAATGAGAATGATAACATATCCTCATCATGGGGAAAATTTTCCACTAATTTTTCCATTTTAAATTCATCCCGAACCATTTCCTCTTGCTCATAGCTCACATCATCTAACACCCGAGACTATCCTCTTACAACTCAATATTTCTCAGTGCTTCTTCAAGATACATACCTCCTTTAAAAAATATTGTTGGTCCTATCAAGATGGTAACATCATCCTCTCCAGTTTTTACAAAATGATTCATCCCCCTTCTATTTTTTTATAAGACCTTGGATCTTTGGGTTTCTTGCCTTTTGACTGTATATCTCATTGTCTTCTTTGGGAGAAAGTTTTCCATATCTCCCTTAACTAGAATGATTATAGAAGATTGATTCATCTATATTTTTACTCCTAACTATTGACAAAATATTCTACTCAACAACATTCCAAATGAAGATGGAATGTCGGTAACTAAGATAGTCATTAACACCTTCTTATCTAGAAATTTGGCAAGTGCCACCTCCACATCATTGACCTTTCCTAAAGTGGGACTTCCTTTGAATCCATAGAGTAACAAGATATTCTAGTGTGAGTTAAGGCAAGTTAAATGTCATTGACGACCTTCACAGATATTACATTGTAAAAGGAACCTGAATCTATTATGTAATTATTCAATCTATATTCTCCAATGAGAAGGGAGACATAAAAAGGATCAACCTTATTGGTCTTTGAAGCACTCAAAATAAGAATTTTCTTTGATGGAGATGTAGGTGGGTTTGGTGACAGTCCTTTAGAACTAGGAATCCTAACATTAGGGTTTTTGGTGTTGGGATTTAAACTACTACTCTTGATATGTTGGAATAATTTCTCAAATTTCTCAGGATGAGTCCGTAAATATTTAGCTTCAAAAATCTACAATTTTGTGTTATTTGCGTGTTCAATGTAATCAAAAGGAGAAAATTTGGACAATTGGTATGAAGCCATTTCTTTTAGATTTGGGGTAGGCTTTGAGGCCCGAGTAAATGTTTGGGAGAAATAAGTTGACTTTGAAGTTAAATTAGAGTTTCTTAAAAGACTAGATTTTACAGAGCATAATTAATCTTATAAGAAGCACGAGAAGACTTAATTGAAAAAATAAGTGAATTATTGAATGCCACAATATTAAATTTCAATAAGGAAGAATCCATAGAAGGAGGAAGTGGAGATCCTAAACTATTTTTTTTTCAAAGTCACCAAGGGAGGATCTTCAACCTTCTTGGCCTTCTTCTCCACAACGGAAGAACAAGATCCTTTTTTAGACTGATAATGGGTGAATACCATACATGAGAGGTTGGGTACCTCTTTGTCATCATATTCATCACCTATATGATACTCATAAAATGTGATTTGTGTATTGTTCTCAAGCTCTTCAATCTCTAGAAAATCATTATCTTCGTCTTCTTGAGTTCTAAAACTTGCATTGATGAGTGGAGCCTCCAAGGAAAGTGTTTGGGGTGTTCTTGTAATTTGATTTCTACTAGGCCTTTGATTAGGTTCTCATTGGGAAACTTCCATCTTCAATATTGTCACTTCATTTACTAATTTTTGAAAAAAAGGATATGTTCTCTCATTGTTAGGATGTTGAGCTTTACCATTGAAGGGTTCTTGATATTTACGGACAGATAAGGCCATCTTCTACTTCAATGACCACTCTTTATAAGATCCCTTAGTTGAACCCTCTAGAGAAAGAGTCCTACCTCTAATAATTAATCATTGATGAAGAAAATTTTTAGGTTGTTATCAGAGGGAACATCTTCAAATGGTATCCTTTTGAATAACTTTTTATAATGTACTACGAAGTATCTCAAAGTATTGTTAGACACCCTATTCATTTGATACAGATGCATTAAGAGATCTTGTAAGTCCTTAGTGTATTTCAATATGTCCTTGAAAACATTTTTGACATCATACCAACAAGTGATGGATCTAGCCGAAAGGAGGTAGAATGATTATGTTGCTTTGTCTTGAAGTGATTCCATGAACAATCTCACAACAACATCCTTATGTTCAAATCTTAGAATCCTGCATGATGTGATGAAGGAAGAGATGTGTTCTTTAGGAAGCTATGTGCCATCACCTTTGAACTTTGAAAAGTTCTTACGGGAACTCGTCGGTAGATCATGAAGAGGAGGTGCAAGAGCAAGTGGACTGTATTTCTTCCCCATGGAACAAAGGGATGAGGTCTTTATATTTCTTCATCCACCATTGTTTATTCTACCTCAAATTTTTATTCCACTTATGTAAACTCTTCTCTTAACTATTTTTTCTAAACCTTTTTCTCCTTCACTAGTGAATTCAATATTCAATGGTAGTTGAAAGATGGTAGAATTTGTAGGAGTATCAATAGGATTTTGGATTGGATTACCAAGTGAACCACTTGAAGAATGATATGGGGATGAATCTTAAGAGAAATAGTAGGGGTTATCTTTGATATTTTCTTGTGGATTTTGTAAATCCTCGAAGGAAGGATCAACAACTCCTCTTAGCCTATTCAACATGGTATATCTCTTTTCAATTAGTTTTGGAAAATATTGTAATGGGAATATGAAGGGACATTGTGGAATATGAATGGTTATTCACATGAATAAATAGTGGACTTTTCAACGATGGATTTCAATAAAAAAATTTGTTTTTTTATATTTTAAATTTTTGGATTTTGTGATCATATTTTGGGTGTAAATCTGCCAAATTTTCCTCATGGTGGGTGCCAAAAGCAATTGGTGAGAAAATTGGTTAGGTGGAAAAATTGATGGGTATCTACTAATGCTTTGGGAATCTAACTCCCTCTACTTGAATGGTACAACTCCATGTTATTATGCATGAATAAAATAAAAATATGTGGTGGCCTTAGAGGATGGAGATCCAATAAGAAAACTCTAGTATACCTATGGAAAACTCTTGTAATTGCTTGTAAGGGAGGAAAGAGAGTGAGAAAATGGGGAGAGATTAATATTGTAGGTATAAAGTTAGATTCCTATTACCATTAATTGGAGTACTAACACACATATATAGAAAGAAGACAACTTTTCATTAACAACAAGACAAGACAAGATTAAGAACGTAAAGTTTAAATAATATCCTTATTAAAAAGTCTAGAAATTACTCTTTTTTATTGAAGTTTTAACAAATTTTTACATAGTGGGAGTATGGAAGAACATAGAACAAGGGAATATAGAAGATTTTTTTTTTTTCCTCTTCACAAGTAGTAATCTCTTACGAACACACAAAATTGACAACCCTTAAGAAAGAGGGTGTCATTAAAATTCATAGACATTGAGAAGACCCTTCATCTACCCCCACATGACCTTTCATTTTTCTTCACAATACTATGACTTTTAAAATTCCTAGGAAAGAACATTAAGTTCCCTTTTATTAATTAAGGGAAACTTATTACATTTTAGACTATAGTCACATTAATGAATAGGATGAATGTTATGATTGCTCACAATGAAGAATTAAAAAGGAGTAAAGAAGAGGAGAAATAATGAAGATAGAAGGGGAGAATTATCCATAGCGTGAATTGGGGTACCTCTATTTTTATGAAGAAATTTCCAATGATGATGATGCAAAGACACCCTATACCATGAAATAAGTGTTTAGAAATAATGTTTCAAGACCTCCTGATGTGAGTTTGGGATGAACACATGAAATGCTAATGATTATACTCCTTGATGATTGATTCATGAAACTCTTTAACTCATTAATATTACCCTGGGAAACTCATTTTAAATCACCCATCTCACTAAGAGATGGAAACCGATCCACCTAATGTTCCCTACGATGCCCCTCCTTGCTTCAGAAACAATCAAACTCAATTTGAAGTTTCCAAGACCCATATGAAGTTTTCAATTCTCTATTTGAACCATGAAATCATCCCATTTCCCTTTGGAGAGTCCAAAAATTAGAAAGATGAGTAAAAATGAATCCATACGCAAATTTTTGCACCCAAAATGAAAACTTTTTATTTTAAGAATGTGAGACCATGACCTGCTATTTTGGGACAAATCACCTTTTTCTTTCCCATTTCACCTTCTACACCTTATGGAACATTTCATCCTCTTCCATTCTTGATTCATTACTATTTTTAGCACCATTCTATTTTTAGTAGGTTACTTTTAATGGACTGCTATTTGGGGAAAATTGTCATCTTTTATTGTTCCTTCCAATTTGCATCTTTCCTAATTATCTCATCAAACTTACAATTTAGGGAAATTAATATTTTTAGCATGTGGAGGAGAATAGAATATGATATTTTTAGTAAGTGAAAAAAATGGCCTTAGTTTGTGATGAGAACAATATTTTTAGATTCGACTCTTTGTCGCAATCTCATGCTTCAAATTTCACTATGTTTCACTCCTCGGAGTGCTTGGAAATAAAAACCAAAAAATTTCCTGACGAGATTTTAAGGCATGAAGCTACCATAGAAGCCATTAATGAATCCAACAATATTTTTGATAGGGTATTTTTCCACCTCGATTGTAATGAAATCAACTCCATCGGGATAGGTTTTTCTCCTAGATTTTGTGCTTATGGTTTTAACTTAATCCACCTTCCTAATTGACGAGAAATCGAAGGAGAAGAAACTAGGGAAGAAAATGAGGATTTTATTTCCATTAATAATCTAGGGCATCATTTGAAATTAATAATCTCACCTCAATCCGTGCACCGGATTGTGAGATATGAGCATTTTTTGGTTTTGGTTATGAAGTCATTCTGGAAATGAATGGACATGGTGTCTCGTACAATTTTCATGTTTCATGGTGTATTTTTAGTAATGGACCATGGAAATATGAAAAAAATGGAGAAATGGAGAAGATTAATGAATTTTTATAACATTCCTCCAACAAAGTGAGATTTCTACTTTTGCACCAAAGAGTAGAAACATCACGATAATTGAAATTTTACAATTTTTTAACTTTTTAAAATCTTCACGAGCTAGAGTGTATTTTTTTCCCAAATTTTCCAATTTTTTGAGACATTTGGTGTAAAAAATGGGCCTCAACCTAATCTTGACAAGTGAAATATTGGGATTGGCCGGTGAAGGAGATGGAAAGCACTTAAAAACACGAAGGGGCTTAAATTGGGTCATATGGGTGACTGAGAAGGGGTTAGGTTTAGGTGTAAATTTATGTCCCAACATTACCAAATGTTTGGGATGATTGGTATAAAAAATTCACCTTCACCTAGGCTTGACAAGTGGCAGATGGTCACTAGTTGAGGCAAAGGGGAGAGAGCTGAAAAATAGTTTGTGAAGCACATTTCCGAGGCTATGTGGGAGACTAGGGATCAAACTTGAGCTTGGGTGAATTTTTGTGTCCCAACTATACCAAAGGTTAGGGACAAATGGTGTAATTAAATACATCCTCACATAGGTTTGACAAGTGATGCTCTAGGTTTCAATAAGGGTGGGGGCTAGAAATGTGAGCATGGGAGCTAAAGGAGTTTGGTTAGGCTCAACGAGAGGTCATATGATGGTATAAGAACTTAAACATGGGATGAGAAAGTATTTATGTTCCATGTGCACTAAATGTTTGGGAAATTTGGTGTAATAAATTGTGCTTTGAACCTTGGAGTGATAGGTGTCCACCTAGAAAATTGACTAACTCCTGGATGCATATCTTGAAGGGAAGATTGTCAAAGGCATAACTTGAGAATCCAAATATATTTTCATGGAATTACTTATATTATTTTCTGAATAGAGGCATGGGTCTCATACCCTAATTGAGCTTGAAGCTCCCTAAAAATAGTCTTTTCCTTGGGATCATTGGTTGTGCATGCAAAAAGTAGATTATTGAAAATATTTATGATTTCTTGTGAAAAACTTGAGACCGCCATCAATTATAGAATTGAAATACATTTCCATTTATATTTTTTTAACCTCAAACTCCTTATAGAGCTCATTGAATCACTTCTTGAAGCTCGAGGGCTATTTTGTACAGCAAGATCTTTTACCCTCCAAGACCCGCTTTTAATGAATCTATCCATAAATCTCTGAAACTTCCCAGAATCTTCTAAAACCAATTTCAAAATGTTCTTACTTAATATCTCATCAATACTCATTATTAATGAATTTTATCCTTTTCCTCTACTCCAGGGGTGTGTATCACCTCGAAAAGGATAAAAATAGCCCCTTCTAAGAATCTTGAAAAGTCTTCTTTGATGTTACCTCCTCGAAAGTACTTGAATGATCTTGATTTCCATAAATATCCTATGGAAAAGTTTGGCATGACACACAAGAACACTTTGAGGATAGGAAAGGTCTGAAACAGGGGGATGGGTTGACCTAAAAGAGTGTCTCGAAAGGTTTATAGTTAAAAATTTTAACACTGGGGTCCGTTGTCATGCTTGTAAATTAGGAATTTTAATGTTGCACATTCACATGACAACACATAAATCGAAAAACATTTTTTCTTAGTTTACTAATAGAAGAATAAATAATGACACTTAAGCTATATTGATGAGATATCTTCCACCTTAGTAAAACCCCTTTTATTTTACGTAACTCGCATTTGGTTTGTATAAGGGAGTATTTACATATCAAATCATGTCAAAAATTCAAAATGGAGGTTTGTATTTACTATTAGATTTATATTTTGTGTAATTTATTAAGATTTCCCTTTTATGATCAATCATGATGTATTTATTTAAATTAACTTAGTTAAGGACCTACTTGGTGTTAGGTCCATTCAATTAGCATAGTTACATTTAACATGCATACACAAATAACATAGAAAAGTACAAAACTCACACATAGATTTATACAAGGCACAAATCCTTAGAAATAGGAATAAATACAAAATTGATTAAGAAAAATGTTTATTTATGAATAAAATTATGCCTAATCTAAGCATGTGGCAACTATAATAAATATGTATGCACCAAGAATAAATATTTCCTAAGAAAACTAACCTAGAATTTACAAAAGCCTAGTTGCAAAGAGGAGATATAAAGACTTAGATATTTTGTAATTAATTAGGTCTATCTTTGAAGTGAAGAAATTGTGAACAAAGAGGAGAAGTGTCATACAAAATCTTATAAAATTGTGTGACCACTCTATCTTCCTATAGTTGGGTGCCGGAATGGGTCAAGGGCACTTGTGGGCATTGTGGGCACTGCAAACTAGTTCTGGTGCCTATGTCTACCCAAAACTTTAGAAACCCTCCTTCGAAGGTCACGATATGCTCATTTTCATTCTCCTTTGATTTCTGTGTGTCGCACCAAGTTCATGAATTTCAATGTTAACATGCAATAAATATATAACATTTAAAACCCTTAAGAGTGCATCAAATCCCAAAAATAAAATAATGCAAATGAGAGTTCAAATTATCCTCACTTGTCAAATAAGTGATCTTATCAATGATCACTACACTACATTTCACACCCAATGTAGTTTTATGTGTGTGTGCGGAACTGTGCCCTAGGTGGATCTTGTGTGTGTTACACTTGATAGTGAGAAAATAACTAGATGCAAGAATGTAAGTAGATGTGTGCATGTAATATAATGAGCTTCCCCTCCTATGAAGTGTATGTAGAATAATGCGGTCCCTTGCCCTTGAATGGATCTATAATGGATTCTTAAATGCTATAGAATAGCCTTTGGATGTAACCTTAGGTGGTGATAGCTAATTTTTAGTTCTTGGTTCTTTATTATGATCACATTAATTTATATTTATATGATTCCCTTGCTTGAATTTCATAATTAACCCTAAAAATGTTGAATACCAAAGAGATAATATGCCCAGAGACAACTAGAAATGACCCAAAATATGTGAACAAAGTACAAAGAGGTCAGGGGTGCACAAAAGGGATGGGGGCACTTGGTGTTAACATCTTGGATGGGCACTCGTGTCTAAGGTGAGAAATTCGAAGTATGAAAAGATAGATTTGGAAAAGACTAAAAGTGGTAACTAAAAGCAAAGAAATATGGCCAAAGAATCGGTTAATTAGTAATTTTCTCACTTAGGAATCAAATGAATAGTAGTATGTGATTAGGACTAGATAGATACCCAAAGTGTGTGATATTGTGTCTACAAAAATGGAAATAATTCACACTAATATAGATAAACATATATTAGGGTCTAAACCTTGTATGTTATGGCCTAGATTGGATGTTTTTGTCCTAAGGGTAAATTCACAAAATAATTCGAATTCTCAAATTCTTACAGAAATTTACAAACCTCAGTGCAAACTCAAATACATATGAAATAGTTTATAGTAGAATACATGGGGTGTTAATATTTCATTCCTCCACTACATCAATCAGATATAAGGTTTTTGGTAACAAAAGTTCTTTTCCTTTATCATTATTCAACTTTTACATAATCGGCTTAAATATTACAAAACAATGTGGAGGCATGGGTAAGCCATTCCTTTTTCAATTTTTACGGGGCTAAATCCATTTATAGTGGTGTGGTTGGTGAGGTTAGAAGATATAAAATTGGTTAGATACTTCATAGGATACTATTCCTTTCTTTCTTTGTGTGAGAAGATATCAGAGTGGTCGATAATGTGTACACGCTCTTCCCTCTTTACAAGATTATTTGGTAAAATTTCATATGGTGCCTCTTATAGATTTTGGGTCATGTGCACTCAAATCCTCTCCTACTTCAACTTATATTTCATTTTTTTTTTTTAGATTGATCACCCTTAATCCTTCAAAACTCAACATAAATTATAATCTCCAAGAAAAATAAGAATAAGATCTCCTCCCCAAACAAAGTGAACACATGTCTACCTTCCATGATTTATCTCTTTAATTTTTCATAGTTACATACATTATTTACATTTAAGTTACATTTCAATTTTTCTATGGACATTTAATACACTCTATGTTGGAGGCTTCACCATGTATTGTGACAATACCAATACAAGGACAATAATAATTGAGTAAATAAAAAGTTTTGTGCACACTCAGGATATTTTCCCTTTATTTATGAAATTTTAAATTCCACACTTAAAGGGGGGAATGCAAACACTCAAATTTGGTAACTTATCTAGGGAATCAAAAGTTTGAATTTATTCCTATACTATGACTTATTCTCACACTTTGAGCTTGATTGACATGTTATCATATTTTCCAAATGGATTATTAATATTTTCACATTGTTTTTTCATTCATTCATGCAAACTCGGTATCCAAAATAATATTATATCTAGAGGTAGATTTATTGGTATTTGAATTTTTCATCATTATATCCTTACATGGGACCATAATAAATAGAGATAGATCATGTACTATGATGTGAGACAACGTATATGGTCTCATTCCATGTTGTCTAAAAATATTTTCTCAATTTTATATCTTCTACTGAATCATTTCATCTCTCCTATTTTTTCCTTTATGAGATACCTAAACTAAAAAATTGTGTATAAGAAAGTCAAATGCACTTCATAGATCACTTGGAATTCTTGAGAAATCCTATTGAAAATATCAACATAAATAACTCAAGGATATCCTAAATATTCCTAAAGGATATACATATCTTTTAGAGTATCCACCTATAGCCACTAAAATTTGGTATCTTTTCCTTGTGCAATGCCAAGTTTGACCATGTTCCCTTGCAAATAAAATTATCACATTCAAAATATAATCACATAACTCCATATATATTCTACACATTTCTTATCTTTACACTCTAATTTTTCATTAATTATGAGAAATTTATTTGGTAAAAACATCATTAAACATTTTATATTCATGAAACAACTTTTAGTTTTAGTTTTATCTCTTTTTTTTGAAAATGTATGGAAGGGTCGGGATGTAATGTCTAGTCTTGACTAACATATATGGTCTCACCCTCCATATTCATAAAATTTGATTTCACTTTAATTTTATTCTTTTGATCATTTCATCTTCCTAAGGTTGACCTTATCAAAATATTTCACCTACAGAAGGATAGAAAAACACTTTATAAATCACCTAACATTATTATAATATACTATTGTTAATATAATTCCAAAAACACTTAAAGGTTTCCTAAATATGCTCAAATCAGCTTTACATCATCTAAGATAATACCTACTACAAGTTAGAATAACTCATCTAGGTCGAATAGTCTAGCTCCATCCATTTCCAAGCATGCAAAGGCCATATAGTCATGTTATAACAAGATAAAAGTCACTCCAAGCATTATATAAATGTTTTAATTAATAAATGGTTAGGTAGAATAGTCTAGGAAAACTAAATATTACTACTACCACATTAGGTAAATTCTTTACTATACAATTATCTCACTATCTTGGTTTCAAGAGACATGAGGGAACTCCACCGGGTTAGTTATCTATTCAAATTTACACAAGCACCTACGAAAACTACACGACGCTTGATCCCATAATGAAGGTATGTTGTACAACACTTGGATTAGTTTAATAGTTGGAAGATTGATCACTAAGGGTAGTCCAACCTCACCACACACATATGCTTTATCCTTTTAGTTTACTAATACTCTCATGAATGATTATTCTTCTAATTTTTCACGGTGATTACATGTCACCAAACGTTGTGTGAGAAAAAGAGACATATAATGAATACCATTTCTAGACAAAAAAAAACCCATATAAAGTTATATCTCCAGATTGGCAAAGGGTCCAAAATCTTACAATTCCAAGTCAAAACTATATAGACCAGGTCTATACCAAATTTTTTTACTTGTCCTACCATTATTGATTTTTTAAGTTCCATAACATTCACTGCAACATCTACAATTCCAAATAAGCCTATTCCACCTCCTTGCACCTTCATATCATCCTTGATCTTATACAATTAACTTTATCTCTCCCCTAATGTATTTAAGAAAATAATGATCACTTTATCGATTATTAAATAGATAAATGCTATACGTTTTGGATTAGACTTACACATGAAAAACACACCGAATAATTATATTATTTCTCCATATATCTTCATACAAATAGATTACAAATATATAGGAATATGCAACTCCTATAAACTAGGAAGTTTCTCTAACAATAATCCTATTTAGTTTTGATTTTTACTCATGTAACAATACACAACTCAAATCATATGAGTTGTTAAAACAACTCCAATAATATATTATTGTTTATATAACAATAATATAACTAATTACTAACATACAAGTTTACCATATAGTAAACTCCCATAGTAAACATTATTTTCCTAACATTCCCCCCCTTAATGTTTACATGGTAACAATAGAACTTTCACACTTCCTCTGCAGCCTACCGCCTCTACGTGCTCATGATCTTGGCACACACTCGAACTGAAGGTAGAAGAAGGAGCACATCAACTTATTATCAACCATGCACTCTTAGGAACACATCGACCGACGAGGATGGCACCATGCTCAGGAATTATTTGCTTATCAACCAATCACTCCAGGGAACACATCTGACCTACTAGTGTGGGAACTCAAGCACGAACACATCTGAACAACCTTAAATGGTTTTCTAGATGCTAACTAAAAACCTAGGTATGAACAGGAACACATCTGACTATTCAACCTCTTCAAGACTCATGATGCTGCATTTCTTTGTGCTATTTTCTCTTCACTATGTTTTTGAATAGGGGAAATAGGAATAGCCACATACCAGTGAACATGAATGAACTTCTGTTCTTAATTTTAAATTCACATTGAGATGATGAAATCCACATTATACTAAAAATAGGTACTATGAAACTAAAGCACACAACTGAAAGAAAATTCACACCACAAAATGCCACCACAACTCCTTGTGGCCCCATCATTGGTGACTGATGAGAGGTCGCTATCTGACCTCCAGCCTTTGATTCCTCCATCCTCTAATACCATGATTCTTACTCAGCTAATGTAGCAGTGAAGTTCATCAATTTTCACATTGGAATTATTGGTATAGTTTCGCTCCCGAAATGTGAAACAACATATATTATATACCTTAATAGAATGTTGGATTCCACCGATAATGCAATCCTAAGGCATTTTTTTTTTTATTTTGAAAAATTTCAATAGTTACAATGACAACATTTTTTGACTCATGCTTGAACAATATGAAAGATTCACAAATACTGATTATTTTGACTCTAACGTTAATAACTACAATATCATTTAAACTTGTATCAATGACTCCAGCAATATTCTTGACACAACTTTGACTCACAATGACTTGCTTTATGACATTACAAATGCGGCATCACAAAAATATTGCGCATACAATTTGTTAGGCACTTTTGACAACATGAAATTGGATTTAGCGGACACTAGACCAATTTATGACTATTCCAAAGACTTGAAGTTTAATTAAAATATAAACTCAAATAAATAAATAAACCATGAATTTAAATCCATAAAATTTGTTTTCACTTGAAGATATTGGATGGACGGGCTAAAAACAAGGGATTCACCTTGATACACGAAGCATGGTGACAAACTTAAAAAGAAACTTGAACATATTTAAAAGACTATAAACATAAAAATATTAAAAACACAATATTTGAGACTCATGTGGCACTTGAATATTGAATAGTATGGTTTTGAATCTCCTTACATAAGATTCTTAGTCTCCAAAAAGGATCTTTGTGAACTCTTTGTGTTCAAACATTTGAACTGCGTGTTGATGTCAAAGGAAGCCTTTGCTGTGTATGAGGTGAGAGATTTTACTACCTGACAAGATGATTAGCCATTTTAAGACTCCCCAGAGGGTAGATCTAGATAGCCACACACACAGACACATACTAGGTGTTGAATTATGTCAGAGAGGACCAATAAATATAATCTTGTTGCAAGCCAACGACCGTATTACAAATTAAAAGAATCATAATATTACACAGATATCAAACACTTTTTATTTTCTCCAATATATGTTGGCTACACCTTCAGAAAAGACAAGTTCACAACCACACTTCAAAAAATATTTGCATCTCCTAGGAAGGAAAGACTTGCAGGAAATAGATGGACGTGCTTATGGATGAAGACGTCAGAATAGGCAGAATCGATGTGGCCACTTTTTTTTTTTATGGATATATTTCTTTGCCTCTCTTATAAGTATTGCACCATAACAAAACAATCTTCTGTCCAGGATCGTTGGCTTTCAACATGCTCAGGTTTGTTGACCTTTCATATGCCTTAAACAATAGGAAACATATTCAATTAATCTCAAAATCTAAAGACTCTCATATACCGGGGAAAAAGACTTGAATAATTTCCCCTACTGATTCTCAGTATTCCATGCTCTGAGTACCAAATATAAGTTTTGGATCAGACTTGCACATGAAAAACACACAGAATAATTATATTATTTCTCCATATATCTTCATACGAATAGATTACAAATATATAGGAATATGCAACTCCTATAAACTAGGAAGTTTCTCTAACAATAATCCTATTTAGTTGTGATTGTTACTCATGTAACAATACACAACTCAAATCATACGAGTTGTTAAAACAACTACAAAAAATATATTATTATTTATATAACAATAATATAACTAATTACTTACATACAAGTTTACCATACAAAGTATACTCCCATAGTAAACACTATTTTCCTAAAAATGCATCAATATGATTATGAATGATTAATGTTGGAAGTTATTTAAATAAAATTAATCTACATATTACTCTTACACCTAACAATAAACATACATTGTAGAATTTAATTAAGGTTTAAACATTTGGTTAAACTAAATATTGAATCAAATTTATTACTCCAAAATATGTGTGTTATATCCTCATTGATTTTCATACATCATGGTTCCAAATCTCAAGGATCATTATCAAAATTTGTATCACCTATCCAAGGATTTTAAATCTTACCTTGATCACATTGATCAACCTATGCACTTTGATAGTAATTTTCCTAGCTCTCACGAGCATGCATATGTTGATATATTTTCTCATTCTGTGTTTATGGTAATGACTAATACTATACGAGGTGAGGGACTCTTGATATGGTTAAAACATATGATTTATGATATGATGTAACAATTTTTTTGACACATTTTCAATAATATAATCCTAACAATATAGATATTTTTCTTTATATAATGAATTACATAATATAGCGTTGTTCTAGTTTTAATCGAGGATCTTAGATATCTCTATATAGAGGGGTGACACCCCTTTGCATGCTCATGACCAACTCAAAAATAATATTTTATCTTTGTAATCGATCCAAATCCTCCATCATCTATTATGCATGCATCTATCATTCCTACATCTATATTACTTACTTGGATGAATCTACTTCTCCATTTCATAGTATTACTATGACCATTCCTATGAATATTGTACCAACATATTCCATATACAATCATTATTCCTCACATGGTTCTTATTTAAAAACACAAGATATTGAATCTCTTGTTCATAATATACAAGCTCAAAATTTTCAATTATAATATATTTCATCTACTTCCTCTTATATTATGGATCTTATTGGCTCCCGGATGACACTCCTCGGGGAGAGAAATAGGGATAGATGCACATGGGATGAGGTGAGGGTAAGGACCAAATTGGATGTCATTTTGTATCTGGGTACATGGTCTTCCTTTGCTCACCTACCCATTCTCTCCTTAGGGGTGATAGAGAGGCACCATAACAGAGGGTGTGAATGATTACCTTGATACTTTTGGCTATGCCTAAACTAGGGTGAGAGGACCCAAAAATCGGATGAGGGATAGATAAAGGGAGAATAATTGAGAAGAGGTCCCAAGTCTAGTAGAGGAGGTCAATTAAAGGAAAGATACAGCCATTGAATGCAACACTCACTCAAAAGAGTGGCCATGAAGAATTGTAAGCACTCGAGATCTCGACACAAGCTGCGCAAAGAAATATATAATGTGATCTAGGTATTGAATACGAAGATTTCCTATGTGTCATATTGTGTCAATGTCAAGGATATTTGGATGATGAGTAATAATGTGAAAATATTTTAAGTATGCACATTAAATGTGTTTTTCATTAGTAGATATTGTATAAAATACATAAGTAGTGTGATTCTATAGAACACTTGTGGTATTTAGAACAATTGTTGAAAATTTATGAGGTGGAGATGGATTTATAAGGAGGAAAAACTCAGATATCAAAGGATGTAAGAAAGATTAAGAAGTATGTTGGCCATCACATCATAACACCTTTATTGTTTCATGAAATGGGAGTAGTATTAAACATGTCTTTCACAGAAATCAGTCACAAGGAATCCCAAATTAAAAAAATGACCTTGATCCTTGATGATCTAGCTCATGACCCCTAAGACTAAAGCACCGTGTGTGAGTTAAGTTAAATATTCTGAAAACAAGGGACCCCCAGTTATGTAGAAATATTACTCGTTATTTTTTTATCAACAAGAAATTTTGACAGACTTGAAGGATAACGTCCTAAAGTATCCCTAAAGGACATCATTATTTTTCACCACCCTAACCAACTACTCATTAAAAAGTATTACTATTTAGAGATTCACATATAACCCGCACGAGATATTTAAGGAAAACCCACACATTACCCCCTCCAAAATAATTTCATTAAAAAAGTGACAAGATATTAGTGATAGATCATTTAAATAGACCCATTTGATTTAGAAAAAAACAAGGGAAACATACACACATGTCTCAAAGCCTACTAATAACTATATAGATGTAATAAACTTGGTAAGAATTCCAAGAAAATGGATAGCATAAAAATGCCTACACCAAGAAATTACGAGTTCCTGTGGTTGAATCATACACTTGGAATTTCTAAAGCTCTCCCAAAGATTTTTCACTCTTCCGAGACAAAAGAGCCATCTCATCTTCTTCTCTAAAACCCTATATTATTATATAAATTTATTCACATTAGGGTTTTAACAAATATTCCAAAAAAATCTCAATCCATTCACGCTCAAGCCATACTTGGGGCTGCCAAAGATTAATAGGGAATATTCTATTCTTGAAAACCTTTAATTTTATTTGACATCATCCCATCTCCATCATGCTAGCACAACCGAGTGAAATATTTTCCACATCATATTGATTTTATTTTTCTTTTGATTTGATTTTCAACTTGAGACTAAATGTGACATGGAAAATAAAGGCATTTAATTTGATGAGACCCCTATTTAAAAATGTGAACATTTACCTTATGGTGACATGATGTTCATAAAAAATTTTCCTCGATTTAATCCCATCCATGCCAATTGATCCAGAAAGATATGAACATTTAAGGTGACACAATGGGTGATGCATGTCATCAAAATCAAACTTATTTAAACATGACCAGTTTCTCTAATATATTACAATTTATCACTCAAGCTCCAAAAAATTATCCATATTTTCTTTCTTGTACATTGCCCCTTCACCATGGCCCCACGGTCCTGAGCTAGCCCATCAAGTCTTGAGATTGAAAACTTAAGTGAATTTTTCACCTGACAGGGCCAAATGAGGCCTTCATCAAGCTTGTTTTTAGCATTCCAAATGTATGAGCCAATCCCCTTGAAGGATCCTCCCATAATGCAATAGTATTGTCCTTTTTGAATTGGCTCACCTAATTATGCATGTCCTTTCCAATTTACTAGATCCTACATCATCATCTACTTCTACTTGAATATCACCTAGATACAAAGAACTTGAAACACTAGTGGTCTCATCATCAATCGAGGGTTTATAGTGAGAAGCTTCACATGTACATGGCCTACTATACCCATTTCTTGTTTGAAATGGAATTTCCTTCCCAAACCATAAATTATCAACCTCTTAAGGGGGAAATTGCCTATGAATATATGAGTGGATAACATAGAGGGGAAACTCATTATATTAGAAGCTACCATGGATGAGCTTCAAGCTTTTGCAGTGGTGATCGGGATCATCCCATGAATAAGTAAAAGGTTATACCACATTATCCTATTACTAATAATGAACTTTCCTATGTAAGTTGAATATCGAAAGGCCATGGCTCGAGAGCTCACCTAAAGGGGGTCTTCACATTTCGAGTGAGTGAACTTGCTCAAGCGAGCTATAAATTTAGTCGATTTTGAATAGACTGCAAGTTGGGTTCTAGAATTAATGGTGAGAGGAATGGAAAGGGTCCTAGTAATGGACATTCAATTCATGTTTGGTGTTGTGTTCCATGAAGAATTTATGTGTCGTAGGTACCATCTTCTGACACAACTCCCATTTCTTCCATGGGAGGCCATGAATAAAGAGGATTAACCACCTATTCAAATGTAATCCTTAAATTTTTGTATCTTCCATTTATGCATTAATATATTTGAGGATTGGGGCCCTTGTAATAGAATCCCATTTTGTTTACATCATATATTATTTTAGTCTATTTATTTCCTTATTAATTATATGAAATGTCTTTCTTTCTTTTATTTTAGTGCCACTAAGATGTACAATTCACTTCATATTTACATATAGTACACCATGAACAAACCTTCATAATTAATATTCATGTACAATGTCCATCATTGCACACACACAATTCACATAACTCCAAGTCATCCTGTAAGATGAATCTATCCATTAATTTCTTAATCAATCTTGGGTTTTCTATCAAAAATATTAAACACTTTCCCTTCATTTTATTACTTCATTGAACAAATCACGAAAATATATTAATCACTATCCAACTACATGATCGGGTGTCTAGGACCATGATGAAAACTTCAAACCATATTTAAAAATTTCTAGGTAAGGAAAAATTCAAACTCAATTCTGCCCCCCAAAAAATTTGCCATGTGCCAAGTTAGTCAAACATACCTCTTTGGAATTCAGGTTCAAATCAACAATTTACATGTTCTTGGGTGAAAGGCACACTTTTACATCACTATTCCTTCTCTCACACATTCACATTATACTTTTTTACATCACGGTGTTAGGAAATCGACCCGCGCTTCATGCAAATGTCGAAGGGATACAATGCACACTTTTATGATTTTCTCATGGTCTTCAAAACACTTTCATGCCTCTAGTTTTGGAGAAAATTTACATTTTGCACATAATAATCACATCCTATATAAGTAATTGGTTATCTTGGAAACAAGACAAAGTACTTGCTACATTTTACTTCAAACTTATGGAAATCTTAAAACTTTGAGCATGCACATAGTCGACAAGTACCTAGTTTTTTCAATTGGATAGAAAGAATTACAAGGAAACTTTGGAGATGCTGATAACAAAGCACGTTTAATGATGTGGTGCTGAAATAAAACATGAAAATCATGGGCACCAATAGATTTTGCATAATTTCTCTATAATCTAATTACACTTGATGTGGCCTTTTACCCTTTACATCCTAGTTTTATGGCTCTTAATAGTCTTATATTTTCTAGAAAGGGTTATCGCAAAGAGTATGTTAGAAAATTTCACCTCTCTTGCTTGGAATATTCTTCTAATTACACCTTTCTCACTAATCTCTTCCCACAAAGTCTCATTGATTTTTTCCTACAATGATTTTACAAATTTCCTATGTATTATGTTTGGACTTTCACTCCTTTGGAAAATTAATTCATTGTAAAGTTTTTATCAACATTTGAGACAAAGTATCTTATGGTTAAATGGCCAAAATGCAACAAGGATCCAATGAGCCCATTTGTTTTTTTTTGCTACATCTCAAAATAATGCTTACTAAGATGGACAATATCCTCATTGTAGTGAACTACAATATCTTTTCACTTAGAGTCTCTTAGTCCTTTTGCAATAATCAATTAATTTTGAAAAATTCAATTCTTTTGATCATTTATGTCACACTATCAAAAAGCATGAAGATAAGCTACTTAACATAAATAAAACTAAGTAGTTAGCTCTTCTAATACCCCTAATCACAAATTTTAAGGTAAGACTACTTTTAAGGCTAAAGTCTGTGCCAAAAATATGATGTCAAAGCCATGATCAATGTTGTATCTCAACCTAGAAATCTAAAATTACAACCTTATCAATGAAAATTTACACATTTACCTCACCCAAAATAACACATGATTCAATAATTACTCAAGTGTAATCTTGTATATTTTCCTCCACTACTAGAGGTCGATGTAAATTCCCCTCATGATAATAAATTTGATGCTAGTACCCATTGTGAATACAATCAATGAGTTGGTCACCCTACTAATGGTGGTGTCAAGATTTTTCATGTCTTCCATAATCTCCTTGATGTTGGTACCATTAAATTTGAGACCCCACATCAACCAAAACCTACCAGGTGGAAACACTAAACTCGATAGCTTTAGTGATCCACCGCTGAAACATGCTACTTCAAAATCTACCATGAAGGTACAAAATTTTTACTATATTTAATCACCTCCACCCTAAAGTGATCACACACTTTATACTATAATTAGTACTCTTGTTACTACCTTCCACCACCAACTATGACTTTTAATGATAAGGATATGGAACATAGTTTTATTTCTAATTCATTTTATATTCTATGCTTGGTTACTTAACATTCTATAAACAATGTTTTGTTTGATCATACCAATCCCTAAAATTTTAACACTTTCACATTACTAAGGTACCTTGGATTTACCAAAAAGGATGTTATAATTGATCCTAATACACACATTGTGCATATTTTTCTCCCTCTTATGATCATCCATGATACTTTTGACCTCCCATTCTTAGTTTCATTTTATATTCCTTCTTGAAAGATGATCTTAGGTTGTTCTTGGATTTACACCTTTGTAGTTATACCTTTGGTATTGCATCAATGTGTCAAGTTAATTCACACTAGTCAAGTGGTTACAATTAGGGGTATTCCATTTGAGGAGTCCATGATGCCTCAATTCAACCCTACCTATGCAACCCTTAATCCTATAAATTTCACTTATAAACCACAAATTATTTCTCATTTCATACCTCACAAGGAACCCATGGTCATATATAGACACAAGTATTCTTGATATTACACTCTTCCTATATGGTCAAATCCTCATAGGTAATATATCGCTTGACAATTTATTCAATCACCTACATTACATAAATATTCTAGGAAGAAATATTCTCCTATACATCAGAACCAATCATTTTCTATAAAAATTACTCATCACTAGTCTCCTCACCCTCGATATTATATAACATATTCCATGGATCACCCACCAGTTATACATACACAACCTTGAACTCTACTCACGCTTGTAGGGCCTATATATTCTTCACCATTTGAATGGAATGGGCCTCTTCATGGGGATATCATCAGATGGGTATGGTGCGACATTATTTTCTTGTACATAGATAGTTTCAACATGTTACAAAAATATTCAAATAATCACATAATACAAAAAATTCAAATATGAGAAAAATAAAAATCATGACCTATTCTTGTTTGTTGGGATAGCTTGTTACTTAATATATGTTGTTTGTCAGATTTATTTGATAGATAACATATCTATTTAGTACACACATGTTCACATGATATCTTGAGCTTAATGCAAGACATTTATAGACTACGATATGATGATAGGAGTCAACTTGGTTCTTTACACTATTCTCTTGAGTGACATACCTCCACAATACAAACGTGTTTTTGTTACAATATATGTTACTTTACACCTTCCTTATCATGTTTGATTACATACATAGTGGTTATTACTACCTATCATGTTAACAATACCAACACATTTGTCTTGTGCAATACTAGTGTTGTTGCAAATCAGCAACACCCCTGGATGTTGATCAGACTTCTAGTTTGACATCTTGGACATCCAGTGTGATTGCACAACATTGAATCCTCTCCCCAAGTGTGGGACTTGTAAAAATGGGAGAGGAATCTCTAGATTAGAGGCTGGTTCCTCAAACTCCTCTGATCAGATATGTCACTTACAAGTTGCAGAGGTTTGAATTCCTAGTTCCTACTCTAAATTCCAAGGGGACAAAGATAGGGAATGCAAGAAAATGAAGCTAATGCTAATGAAGTGATGCACCAAAGGAGTTGTAGACACCTAATACTATAATACATACACAATCCACAAGAGAACATAGCACAAAGCATGCACAAATTTCTCAAAATGTAATGAAAGATTAGGAAAACAATGATAGATATATGAAAGGATTGAGGGATTTTAATCACAGAACATATATTAACATTTTAGATCCAATACAATGCATTACAGTGATCAAGAGGCAAAAAGGGGTGTTGTATTACATGGAAAGGTAAATTTTTCACAAATTCTGCCAAAGAGGAAGAAAAGGAAAGTTGCAGAGCTGAAAAAGTGTCTCTTTGCAAAAATGAACCCATTCTAGCTTTTACAGTGCAAGCCACGACCCTAGGAGAGAGAAACGTGGAAAACATGGGGAAGATTCAAAAATGACCAAAACACAATAAAAAAATCATGGGCATCCTTACAGGCCCATCCCTTGACATTTTTAGCCATCTGGGAGAGAATGCGATCCATTCTTCATTAAAAACGGTGGTTAAAACGTCATTTTTGTCCATGACCACGTGTCGAGGTGTTTTTGATTTTATCCTCCAAACTCTATTAAAATAAAAATGACCCCGGAATCTTGTAGATAATTTCACCATCTTTCCATTGATATAAAGAACATGAAAAACTGAGGTCTGGATCGAAAGATATGGCCATTTGAAATTTTAGGGCAAAACAGGGCCAAATCGGATTGGCGGGTGAAAATTTTGAATTTTTCACCTTTTTGCATTTGGAAAATTTTCCAAAATTTCCCCGTGCTCCACCTTCCTAGGTGCCACCTGGCATGCTCTGATTGGATGTGGGCCTTCAATGCTTCGTTTGCCTTTGTTTTTGCCTCTCAAATTTTTTCAAAAATTTCCCGCCACCAGATGAGTTGAGGACACGTGGCATCATTTCATTCGCCGCGGGCCTTGGGAAAACACTTCTCCTTTTGCGCAATCCTTTTGGGAAAAATTTTTAATATCCTCCCATGCTCCACTAGTCTATAAGCCCATGGACACGTGGCAAAATATGATTGGACGCGGGCTTTCCGCTTCGAATTTTCCTTGTGGGCTTTTCCTGAGATTTGCCGCCACCTGACACGTGGCACAATTCCATTGGCTCACGTTCGGGGGGGGTGATTTTTTATTTGAAATTTAATTATTTTTTCTTGGGAAAATCTCCCAAATTCTCCTCCTTCGCATGACCTAGGACACGTGGCGCAATTTCATTCACCGTGGGCCAAAACCCTTTTTCATTACCTTTTACCAAAACACTTTGCCAAAATTCTAAATTCACCTCCGCCTTCGCTTTTCCGGCCTCCGGTGACACATGGCACAATATGATTGGGCATGGGCCTTATTCATTAAATTTCTCCCTGTGCCAACACTTATTTATTTTTTCAATTTTTTCCCCATGGACACGTGGTGCAATTCTATTCACCGGCGGGCATGTGGGGAAAATCTTCCTTTTGAAATTTTTCCAAATACTTGGTAAAAAACCAAGTTTTCTTCCAACCCCTACCACTTCCTTGGACACATGGTGGCATCTCATTGGCTGCGGGCCTTTCAGGGGAAAATTTCCCACAAAAACTCTGTCGAGCCATAACTTCAAAAATACATGGAGTTAGGAGAAAAACTTTATCTTTCTGGAAAGCTGAGAAAGAACTCTATCCAATGGTGCCATTTCTAGAAAGTTTTGAGTGCCTAAAAAGCAAAAATTATGACTGAGGCACAAGAGAGGGAAGAATGAAAGGAGTTAGCCACAAAATGAGTAGGGGGCACATTTTGGATAACAATTTTGGTGACTCAGAGGGGTCATCTGCCTGCTGGATGAAGTTACCAGTTTCTTGAAGCAATCCATTGGGCATGGAGTCATAAAATTCTCTGCTTGGTAGCCCAACTAACTAAAACACACTGCAAGGAAGAAGGTGGAAGGTTGGACATCATTTGAATGGAGCAAGGCCTATAAGACACATTTCTAGGAACAACAAGCTTGTGCCAAAGCACTTAGGGAAAAAAAACTAATCTATAGCAAAACAATGTGCACAAGCACTTGGAGGAATGAAAATCTAAGCTAATATGTACAAGGTGGAGAGTTCCTTTCAATAGCAATGCTTTAGATGGATTCCATTGACTGGAATCTGTAGTTCTTCGCCATCCAATGAAGACAATTGGAAAGCATTGTTGTCCTTACACTTTGTGACCATGTATGGGCCACTCCAAATGGCATAAAATTTTGAATGCCTTCCTGGTTTTTCTCTATCTGCATCCCATTTTAACACTAGATCTCCAACTTGGAAAGATCTATCCTTGGCCTTCTTATCAAAGGTCTTCTTGATCAAAGCTTGATCCTTCTCCATTGCTTGGGATGCTTGATTTCTGATTTCTTAGAGCTCCATCAACTCTGCATATCTAACCTCCATGGGCTCAAACTCCAACAACTCCAACTATTTCATGAGTTCCAATGTTGGCAACTCAAGTGACATGGGCAAAATTTCTTCTCTTCCATAAACAAGCTTAAATGGAGAGTTACCTGTAGATCTCTTGGGAGTTATCCTATTAGCCCATAAGGCTGATTTCAACTTAGTATGCCAAGATCTTTGATTTTCATCAAGAGTCCTCCTAATGATCCTTAACAAGTTCTTGTTTGTAGATTCAGCCTGGCCATTACCCTGAGGGTCATAATTTGATTAAGTGCTTAGGTAGATCCCATTTTTGACAGCCCACTCATTCACCTTAGACCCAATGAATGCCAATACATTATCTGATATTATTGTAGTAGATACGCCAAATCTGGTTTCTATTCCCTCATAGAAGTCTAGGATGCTAGATTCATTTGCTTCCTTGAGTGCTCTCTTGCTTGATCATTTGGTGAAATAATCATGGTGTTAAAATCTATTTGTGCCCTTAGCTTGAATTGCGATTAATGACTCTAATGAAGTCTAAACCCCATTGCATGAATGGCTGGTCAACTGAAATTGGATGCAATGGAAGGGCAACTAGCCTCTCTTTACCTGTGAAGAATGCACAATTCTTGCACCTCTTGATCCATGCATAACAATCACTGAAAATCTTGGGCCAATAATAGCCAGTCCTCATGATCTTTAGAGCTATCACTCTTGGTGAAAAATGACCACCAGCTGGTCCACCATGGAACTCTTCCAACACCCTATGAATCTGATTTGTACCAATGCATCTCAGTAGCACTCCATTCACATCCTTTTTGAACAAAACACTGTCAACAAGGGCATATGGGACAGCCTGCAATCTGAAGTGTCTTCTTTTGGTCTTGTTCATCTCTGGAGGGCATAGACCTGTGCTTAGGAAGTTCATTATGTCTTGGGTCTAGCAAGGAATGGGAACACCATTATTTTCCTCTTGAGTGGTTCCTTTCTCATGGCTGTCTTGCAATGCCAAAACAACCTCCTTCTCATTGCGTGCTTCCTTTTGTTTGCTCAAAATCAGCTGCTCACACAATCCTTTTCCTCTGACCAACTTGGTGAATTTGATCTCAATGTCATACTCCATGACACGAGTAATCCATCCTGCTCTCTTTTCATTCAGGTCTTTGTTGAGGAGGATGTCTTTAACTCCCACATGAGAAACCAACAACTGAACCTTGTTGTTTGAAACTAAATGCTTGAATTTCTTCAAACTTTTGATTAATACAAGAACATGCTTCTCAATGAAAGAATACCTCACCTCATAGTCCTCCGGCTTTGGTTGAAGAAAGAAATTGGCTACTCATCATTGTCCTTTTTCTGCTGTACCAAAATTACAGAAATAGTATCATCACCCCCAAATGCATAGAGGATGAAATCCTTGGATAAATCCGGGTTGATGAGAGTTGGGGCTTGAGAGATGGCTTCTTTGATTGCTTCAAAACTTTCCTTGCCTTATGTTATCCATTTGTAATCCATGCTTTTCTTTAACATCTTGGTGATAGGCTTGACAAGGGCTACAAAATTTGGGACGAACCTCTGAACAAAATTTATTCTCCCTAAGAAACTTTGAAGGGCCTTCTTGTGGCTTGGCAATGGTAGTGCTCTTATGGCTTCAACTCTTTCTGGATCAATTGTTAATCCTTCTTTGGAGACAATGTGGCCAAGGATTTTTCCTTCATGGGCTAGAAAAATGCACTTTTTAGGATTCAATGATACTCCAAATCTTCTACACCTTTGGAACACTTGTCTCAAATGAAAGAGGTGGTCTGCTGCATTTTTTGAAAAAATAGTGATATCATCAAGATATATCAGCACAATGTTGTTAATCAAACCTTTGAACGCCATGTCCATTGCTCTTTGGAAAGTAGCTCCAACGTTGGACAACCCAAATGGCATTTTCCTGTATGCATAAGTTCCCCATTTGGTTGTAAAGGCTGTCTTGAACTGATCTTCTTCCTTCACCATAATATGATTATACCCTAAATAGCCATCAAGTAATGAAAACCTCTCAGAGCCAGCAACAACTTGCAAAATCTGTTCCATGGAAGGAAGTGGGTAATGATCCTTGAGAGATGCCCTATTCAGATCTCTAAAGTCAACACACAATCTGATTTCCCCACTCTTCTTTCTAACTGGAACCAAGTTGGCTACCCAACTAGAATGCTTGATAGGGAATATGATCCTTGATTCTATCAACTTATTCAATTCTTTTCTCATGAGAGGCTCCATGTGTGGATTGACTGGCCTTTGTTTTTTCCTGATGGGTTTAGTACTTGGGTCCAACTCAATGGTGTGTTGAGCTAATTTGGGATTGAAACCTTTCAAATCTTCATAGCTCCAAGAAAACACATCAGGGAACTCTTGACAAAGTTGTATGAACTCATACCTTTCTTGTTCAGTTGTCATCTTACCAATTTGGAGTGATTTGCCTTCTTCCACCGAGATGGACACTAAATCTTCTCCCTTGACTTGGATGTTTGATTTCTCCTTCCTAAACTGATCATTAGGATTGAAAATAGACTCCAAAGTAATAAGTCCCTTTGGTAGTTTGTTGGTTCTTAGCTGTACCACTTGGTCACCATCTTTGCTGCTCCAACTTTTCCTTTTTAGCTAAGAACTCACCTCTTCTTCTTGCAAGGAATGAATGATTTGCTGATCATTTTCAAACACTTGCCAACTTACATTGTTGTCTGGTACTGAAGGCCTCATAATCACGTGGATGTTTGGTTGTACCTTGTCTTTTTGAATGCTTTCAACAACGTCAAAGGCTGCCCCAACTGCTGCAAGCCTGTCAGTAGCTTGGTTCTCTTTTCTAGGAATGGATTTTATGCCAAAACCCTCAAAATATTCAATGAGGTCCCACACCCTATTTTTGTAGCACTTGAGTAGATCATTCTTGATAGCATGCTGCCCCTTAACTTGGTTGACAATCAACTCACTGTCACCAAAGACTTGCAAGTTCTTTATCCCTCTCTTGATTGACCAATGCAATCCTTGTATCAAAGCTTCATATTCAACAATGTTATTAGAGCATGCAAACTGAAATCTAAAAGCTGAATAATACTTAACTCCTTGAGGGGAAACCAGCATAGCTCCTCCTCTTGCACCTTGTCTACTCCTTGATCCATAAAAAAACAACTACCATACCTCATTGTCATCCTTGTGGTCTGGCTTGGTGATGCTAGGAATAGGTTGATTTTCTTCATGCATGCAATAGATTCCTATCTCATATTCTTCTATTCCTTGATAAGGATCAAGAGCATGCACCTTATTTTCCCATTCATCAAGAGTTAGGTCCGGGATGCTTCCAACCTTGGTGGCGCTTCATTAGTGTTGGGATAATCATCTTTGTCAAATCTGAACAATTGGTATTGATCTGACTTGGAGTGTAAGGCTCAATGTGAAAGTTTGCAATAGGTTCAGATCTAATTGTGGCCTTAGTTCCATATCTTGTTCTGAACAACATGTGTGACCAATCAGTAGATAAGTAACCTCCAATCTTGGCTATGAAATCCCTTGATAGACATATGGTAAAGAGTGGTGGAAGGTCTATTACTGAGACATCTTGTAGAACAACAACGTTGGGGTAGGCATGTAAGGTAAGACTCAATTTTTTTATTACTCCAACTATTGTTACTGTTGTCCCATCCAATTGCACTACCCCTTTGGATATGACTTCATATTGAATTCCCAACTGATCAGCTATTTGCTTGGGCATTACTGAACTACTTGCCCTGGAATCAATCATGCAATTGTGTACTAATTGATTTCCAATGATCAATGAAACATAGAATGGAGGGGGCTTCAACATTTTACCTTGCTGTCCTCCATGATTCCCCTCAGGCTGGGCAGCATTTGTGAGCACTTTCTCTTGCATTTGGACTTGCTGATTTGAAGTTGACCAGTCCTTCATGGTAGCTTGTAGCAAATCTCTTTGGCCTAGGATAGATAGTGATTCCCACATTGATATGTTTACATTCGTCTTCTTCATCTGATCAATGATACTGAATGGAGATGAAGCATCTCTTTGCTATCCCCTGTCTGCGCACGTTCATTCCTTGCACATGGGTAGCAACAACTGGTATTTGAGTTGGCTTAGGAGCTGTTTTAGGTAGTCCTTGCATGTTTGGGATTGAATTTTGTTTGCCAATAGTTTGTGGAGTGATAGAATATTGTGGATTGCTTGGGGCTAATGGTTGTTCTTCACCTAAATTTCTCCTCTTTGACCTTGTGTTGGCTGCAACACTTTGGGGAATTGTTTGATTCATGCCACAAAAATCTTCTACCTGCCAGTTTACAAGTGTGGCATCATTTGGAGCTGATTGCTGTTGGAATGTTTCTTGTTGTTGGTTATTTCCTTGGCTACCTTCACCTTCCACACCAGTAGTTGTCACCATTAATGCTTGATTCAAGGCACCGTTGAAGCACATGGACTGGTTATGAGGTTCATTGCATGGGAAACACCAATCATACTCTTGAGCTATATTGTTTTGTACTTGGCACTAATGCTTTAGAGGCGATGTAGCATTGGGATTATAGGGCTGAAATGGTCTATTGGCAGGAGGCCTTGCTTGATTTAGATTTGCAGCTAGATTGGGTGGTCTTTGAGGTTGGTATGGCTGCCTGTTAGGCTAAGCTTGAGGCTGGAAGGGAGGTCTAAAACCTTGGGCTTGCTACCTCTTGAGTGTAACCAGCTCATTGCCTAGATTTTTCAATTGCTTCATGACTTCTTGAAGCTCATTTGAGGTACTAGAAGATGAAGTAGAAGATTCACTTGAATTCTGATTTCTAGGAGTGGGAATATGAGCCAAATTAGGCATTTGATTAGTGTTTGGGCTTTCTAAACTTGGAAACAGTGGCATTGGATGCCTAGGAGCTAGCTTTCCAGCTTGAATCAAACAATTTTCAGCTCTAATGGCAATGCTATAAGCAACAGGGACAGTTGTGCCTCCCATGGATTGAATTAACATAGAAATATCAAAATTTAAAGCTTTAAGGTAATATAGAAAAGCACCTTCTACTACGGCCTTCTGCCACTAGAATTCTCTCCCAAGTCCTTTAAAATCGGAAGTTGAAGTCAGTCAGCTATTCATTGGGAGATCTCTTGATGGTTGTCAGCTGTTCCAAAAGGGACAAGTTATCTCCCTTTTCTCCAAACTACTCATGGAGGGCTATACATAGCTAGTTCCAATTTTGGATAGAACCTAAGGCCGACTCTTGAACCATTGCAAGGTTTTCCCTTTGAATGAATATGCCAACAATTTGACAAAACAATTTGCATCTCATTGATCTCATGGATTGCACAAATATTAGCAATATCCTTGACATGATCACCGGGAGTGGTCTGATTTTGTCCAGATAAAGTATGGAATGTTCTTCAATTTTGCAGTGACTGGGATTGGATTCTGTGCATTAAGAGCAAGTGGGCTTCTACCATTGAAATTGACATAGGGGTTGTTTTGTGCCATTCGATTGGCTTTAGAACCCTTGTTGATTGAATGAAAGGCCTATCAAGTGGAGGAGTTGAGAGAGTTACTTTGGTGGAGATGGAGACCTTTGAATTCTCCTCCCTCTTTGCCTTCTTCTTGGAGATAACTATAGATACTCAAACAACACCTCTTCTTCTCTAACTCTTGACCTTGTGGTGATTCTTCTCATGAGTTTTTAGGCCTACACTGCTAAAACCAGCTGATTCTTCTTCCTTGGAGTCGCCAGATGTGTAATTTAGGGATCTTTTAAGCAAGAATCTTGCAAAAAATGCACATCAATTTGCTGCAATGAAAATGAAGACCTCTAAGGTCCCACCGGGCATGCCAAAACTATTTTTGCAAATCAGCAGCACCCCTGGATGTTGATTAGACTTCTAGTTTGACATCTTGGACATCCAGTGTGATTGCACAACATTAAATCCTCTCCCCAAGTGTGGGACTTGTAAAATGGGAGAGGAATCTCTAGATTAGAGGCTGGTTCCTCAAACTCCTCTGATCAGATATGTCACTTACAAGTTGCAGAGGTTTGAATTCCTAGTTCCTACTCTAAATTCCAAGGGGAAAAAGATAGGGAATGCAAGAAAATGAAGCTAATGCTAATGAAGTGATGCACCAAAGGAGTTGTAGACACCTAATACTACAATACATACACAATCCACAAGAGAACACAACACAAAGCATGCACAAATTTCTCAAAATGTAATGAAAGATCAGGAAAACAATGATAGATATATGAAAGGATTGAGGGATTTTAATCATAGAACATATATTAACATTTCAAATCCAATACAATGCATTACAGTGATCAAGAGGCAAGAAGGGGTTCGTATTACATGGAAAGGTAAAATTTTCACAAATTCTACCAAAGAGGAAGAAAAAGGAAAGTTGCAGAGCTGAAAAAGTGTCTCTTTGCAAAAATGAACCCATTCTGGCTTTTACAGTGCAAGCCACAACCCTAGGAGAGAGAAATGTGGGAAAATGTGGGGAAGATTCAACCATTGACCAAAACACAATCAAAACAGTATGGGAATCCTTATAGGCCCATCCCTTGACATTTTTAGCCATCTTTAGGAGAGAATGCGAGCCATTCTTCATTAAAAACGGTGGTTGAAACGTCATTTTTGTCCATGACCACGTGCCAGAGGTGTTTTTGATTTTCTCTCTCCAAACTCCATAAAAATACAAAAATGACCCTAGAATCTTGTAGATAATTTCACCAGCTTTCCATTGATATAAAGAACGTGAAAAACTGAGCTCTGGATCGAAAGATATGGCCATTTGAAAATTTAGGGCAAAACAGAGCCAAATCAGATTGGCGGGTGAAAATTTTGAATTTTTCACCTTTTTTGCATTTGGAAAATTTTCCATAAATTCCCCACGGTCCACCTTCCCGGTGCCATGTGGCATGATTTTATTGGAGTGGGCCTTCAATGCTTCGTTTGCCTTTGTTTTCACCTTTGAAAATTTTTCAAAAATTCCCCATTGACTAGATGAGTTGAGGACACGTGGCATCATTTCATTCACCGCAGCCTTGGGAAAACACTTTCCTTTTGCACAATCCTTTTGGGAAAAATTTTAATATCCTCCCATGCTCTGCTGGTCTACAGGCCCATGGGCACGTGGCAAAATATGATTTGACGCGGGCTTGCACCTTCAATTTTCCTTACGGGGTTTTCCGAGATTTGCTTTATACCTGACACGTGGCACAATTCCATTGGCTCGCGCTCGGGGGTGATTTTTTCTTTGAAATTTAATTCTTTTCTCTTGGGAAAATCTCCCAAATTCTCCCCACCTTCTGCTGGGCCAAGACACGTGGCGCAATTTCATTCGCCGCGGGCCAAAACCCTTTTCATTACCTTTTACCAAAACACTTCGCCAAAATTCTAAATTCACCTCCGCCCTCCACTTTTCCGGCCTCTGGTGACATGTGGCACAATATGATTGGGTGCGGGCCTTCTTCATTAAAATTCTCCCTGCACCAACACTTAGTCATTTTTTCAAATTTTTCCCCATGGACACGTGGCGCCATTCTATTCGTCGGCGGGCCTGCGGGAAAATCTTCCTTTTTGAAATTTTGCCAAACACTTGGTAAAAAACCAAGTTTTCTTCTGACCCCCGCCACTTCCTTGGACACGTGGCGACATCTCATTGGCTACGGGCCTTTCAGGGGAAAATTTCCCACAAAAACTCCGCTGAGCCATAACTTCAAAAGTACATGGAGTTAGGAGAAAAACTTTACCTTCGGAAAGCTGATAAAGAACTCTATCCAATGGTGCCATTTATAGAAATTTTTGAGTTCCTGAAAGGCAAAAAATTATGACTGAGGCACAAGAGAGTGAAGAATGAAAGAAGTTAGCCACAAAATGAGCAAGGGGGCACATTTTGGATAACAACTAGCTTATGTTTCTTTGTACTTATTTTAACTACTACTATATTCTATACTTGTTTCATATTTTATCGACATTACTTGTTCAAATAGATTATTTTGTTGATTGTTTATCACATGGTTTAAATTAATTGAATTGTGTTCTTACAACAGGATGATTATTTTCTCTATTAGGCCTAAGTGCCTTGCTTGTCTTATGACACAGTGGGTGTCCCATGTTTATGGCTACATGCCTCTATTGCATGTATACACTTATTTTTCTGAATGTAGCTTGTTGTGCCTCTAATTGTGACTATCTTGTGACACTATAGGCATCCCATATTTTCACCTCTATGCCTGTATATGACTTATTTGAATACCTTTTGTCTTTAATTTACACTACTATTTCTCATCACATGTTCATTATTACTATGATTTTCTATAAGTTTCCACTATGGAGTTAGACAAATTATTGTTGTTACTAATTTTTGTATAGATGTAGCCTTTCTTGTTTTATATTAATTTTTACGTATGCCTTGTTTACCAACATATGCAACCCCTTTTTTAGGTACAGGTTATCAAAGGTGATAGTTCCATTTCAGCCTTCTATGTGATGCCACATATATTATCAAACATATGATACATGGATACACATCTATTATTTTGATTTGTGTACTTAAATGAGTTATCACAAATGAATCAAAAGAGGGGGCATTCATCAAGCTATTTCTATAGTCATAGACATGTTACAAAATATGAGAATATATTTTCATAAGGTTCATATCCTCAAAAAAGGTACAAAATACTAAGATGTGGTAAGATACTAAAACATGGTAGAATTCAAATAAGGTTAAAAATATATAGTATGGTTAGGACCATGTTACAATCTTTACCATTTTCCTACGTTATTGGAAAGAGGGTAGATTCACTCAATGTTTCAATTTCTATAGATTATATTAGTTGTTTTTAATATTTATACACACTTTATATATATATATATATATATATATATATATATATATATATATATATATATATGACACAATTCAAATTAGATTATAGGGGACATGAGTAATTCATTCCTTCTCCATGACACTATTTAGATTCAATTATAGAAATAGGGTTTGAGGGCATGGACCTCCTTCTCCTCTTTGATTTTACAAAATCTACATAATTAGTTTCATTTGTAGTAACACATTATGGGGGAAATAAAATGTATATTATTTCCAAGGGATGATTATTTACATATTGTACAAATTAGGCATAGATCTTACTATAATAGTGTGGTATATGGGTTTAGTGGAAATGAAAGAAGTAGATATAGAATCTTCATAGACTAATATTTATACTTCTCTCACTATATTTCCAATGAGGAATGCGTTGAAGCAACTAAGTTCTTCATAGACTAAATCCTTCCTCTCCACAAATATCCTAAAAGGGGGAAAACATGGTTCCTCTTCTCACTCTCTCTAGTGTTGAGATATACCCAACACTCAAGTATATCCTTTGGCGTAATGTTGGGGACTGATCACCCCCAACCATTTAGAATATCAATAATCAATCCAATTCTCCAAGGAACGATATAAATTGGATATTCGAGGGTAAATTTTAGTGGCAAATATTAATTAGTTCATGAATATTACTGTGTTTTAATTTTGTATTTGGATAATATTTAGGGTAGGAATTATGACAGGGTCGTCTAAAATTTCTAGGCACAAGTTAATTTTAGGGGTTGGTTAACATAGCATTTACACCAATAACTGACTATTTTAATTCAAATCATCTTTAGTGATAAATCAAAATTTACTCTATTCTCCTTCATATATATACTAATTACGTATTTACAATTTCATATGCAAATTCTGACTATTTAATTTTCCTCGTAATTCATTTTTTACTTTAATGATCGACATCGACTAGATATTGTAACCTTGGATTAAGGTATTTTAAATTGTTATGGTATTGTAATGAATTTGTTTCAAAAACATGCAAATTAAAAAGGCATTGGTCGATAATGCTCTATATCTTTGTCAACTAGAAGTATTGTTTATGCTACCAAATGGTTTCATTAACAAGGCTACCATCTGAAAACATATATAATGCTACCAACTAGTAGCATAAAAATGCTACCAGCTAGTAATGTATACAATATTGATAGAATATATTGTTCTACCAGGTTGGTAACATTATGCATGCTGCCATATGGTAGTACTATGTACTATACCAAAAAGTGGCATAGTGTTAAGATTCAAAATCTTATGTTTCACTTGCCATTTACAATTTTTAAAATATTCTACTTAAGAAATTGATCTATTTTAAAACTACAATTGGATAGGTACAATGGGATCTATGAATAATAAAAATAAGGTAGATCAATTCAAAATAAAATGTAGCATATTAAATTATTTCAACTAGGGTGAAAGCGTATAAGTGTGTCCCACTTTTTTTGCATTTATTGTACCTTTGTAAACATGAATTTTCAATTTCATTCAAATTCCAAATGTAATAGCCACAAAACCATACACATTTATGAAATTCCATGAACTAACAAAATGTTGTGTTTAGAGTGTAGAATACATGTAAAAAAATTCTTAAAAATATAATATTTTTCTTAATTGTATTCATATGTTGTTTCTTATTTTATAACAAAGCAACAACCATCCGACTTAATTTTTTTAATGAAAACTTTTTTCACCATGAAATTTTAGATATATGTTTTAGATTCGAATATTGAGTTCTTGAAATATTTTCATATTTTTCTATTTATATTTTTTATTTAATTTTTTAGTGAAACTTTTTTAGATTAAGGGTGTACATATGTTTATGCCAATATATTTTCATATTTATATCAAAATTGAATTTTTTCATAACTATGAAGAAGACTTCAAAAAATAGTAAGATTATTTTTTCAAATTATTTTGATATATTTTACTATTTTTCAAATTGTGTTGAAAGTGTACTACTAATTGTCATAAAATACCATACATTGGAAAAAAATAAAAAATAGTAAAACAAATTTTTAAAAATGAAAATTATATTTTTAGAAAGGTAATAAAAATTGTATTTTGGTGTAATTTTTTGTAATTTAACTAATTAATTTACCCTAAATACGTGGCACCTATGTGACACATTTTGGCTAATAATTATCCTCCAAATGGATTAAGGGCCAAAATGTGCCACATAGGTGCCACATAGGTTCCATGTAAGGGTGTTCTCACGAATGGGTGTTTGTGCGAGGGGTTTGTGTGAACCCCCTTCCCATAAATACCCATTCATGCAAACACCCCTAAAACCCAAAGTCAAGTACACATTTTATTTTAACCTTTGTTTGATACAAAAAAATAGTTTTTAAAAATAATTTTAAATAAATATAGCTTTAAAGCAATTTTTTTTTCCAATATTGTTTTTTATTTTATTGTTAGGTTAAATTTCAATGGTTTTAATGTTGAAATATAATTTTTGATATTTTTTTGTTTTTTTATTGGTAAAATAGTTTTGAAGGGACTACACCCTATTACAAAAAGGCAATAATCATTCAATTTATTTTTTCTCTTTTGCTTAGTCAGCTAATGCATGTCCTTTTAAGAATTTCCAGATATTTTTCCATGTTTTCAATTCTCTCCGTAGAAGATCCTCCTTCTCATGTTGAGTAGTATTGATGTGCTTTGTGGTGCTGATGTGCAAGAGATTTTGTGCAGTTTCCATGTCCTTACTACTTTGAAGGAATTTTCCGGAGGGATAAGGGTGTGTTTTAGAAAAAGAGGGGTTTTTGGTTCTAATTTTTCTCTATCCAGGGATAGTGGTGGGGATGATGGTAGGAACAGGGTTGAGGGAGTTAGGAGTGGGAGGAATGACAGGAGTAGCAAGTATGGCAAGGTGATGGGTAAGGCAGTGCATGTGAAGGAGGAAGATTAAGCCCTGGTGGAGGGGAATGGAACGTGTATGGTTTTGATACTCAAGGATGGAGCATTCCATGGAGTTTAGAATATAATGTGGGAATAAAACAAGTAGGTTCCTATGAAAATGGTTTTAAAATATCAAATGCTTTATGGGAACCATGATATACCTACCTTCAAGGGTAATGAAATTAACCATCATCTTGGAAAGTTCATCAAATGGCATAGGGATGGAATTTACCTTAATGCATGCTATGAAAAACTAAAGTCCCTCACCTTTTTCAATGAATTCTCTATCCTCTGTGTTCTTATGTACTCTTTTACTAAAGAATCTGATTCCTTCCAAACTAAGGCTCGTAACTTCTGCTATTAACTCCTCTATTATATGAATGTCTTGCTCGCCATACTTCACCTTTATTTGTTTCCAATCTATGGAAAAATTCAGGGTAATGTTCTGATCATACCATTGAATCTTCTCAATGAAATTAGAAACCCCTCCTAGCTGCAAAAATTTCCAAAGATCAACATTCTTGTTCCATGCGAGTCACAATGAGGTTCAATTTGGCAAGGAGCTCCACCCATTCTTTCACCTCTACATTTAAACTACTTGAAACAGGTAAAAAGATGTTTCTTTCTTCCCCAATCTACTTTTTAACCATCCTTCTACAAACCCAATAGGCATGTGAATTTTAATTGCAATAAATTATTATAATCCTCCTATATGCATGAACTTGCATTCCCAATAAAGTAGAGGATATCTCATAAGATATTTTGGGTAGGGAGTGGTTTATTTGAAAAATAATGGATAGTTGGCCTTATCCCCATCAAAAATTATTTTATTATTAACATGAATAGAATTAGTCCTAGCTTGGGATCGTATAATTTTTATTCAATTTGGAGAATAAAAACAAAAGATAGACATTTAAAATATAAACAAATAAAAGTATAAAAGACATAGCTTGAAATAAATATAAATGTGATTTAACAAAAATAGAAATGATAAACACTAATATTACCGAGTAACTAATTTAAACTATGATAAGTAATCATGAGATTATAGATGACACAAGCAATAAGCTAATGAAATATAAAACCCTAAGTTTAAGAGAGGGAAGGAGTAACTTATTTGATTCAGATTTGATCCCGAAGTATTATGGATTGGAAAATTGATGAATAGAAAGAGAAAACTATCGCAACCATGCTCAAAAAATTATAGAAGTGTCGGATGAAGTCGGACTAGGGATATTGGAAAAAGACTAGGATGCATAGGTTTCAAAACCTCTATTATGAACCTTTGACTATGCAAGAGCTCAGAATATAGATTTTTGATGTCATAATATGGTCAATTCTATTCATTGTTTGATTCCTATATGTTGCATTATGATCACATAATTCACCTGTAACATACAAAGTGAATATGACCTATAAAACCCTCAAACTACATTAAATCCCAAAAAGAAAAGATGCAATATGGGGAGTCATACTGACCTCAATAGTCACCCGAATGAGTTAACTTACAACCGAGCACCTGGGATACATCTCAAAATCCATGTAGTTCTTGTGTGTGTGATATAACCATGCCCTAGGAATCCCTTGTGCCAATGTACTTGATAGCGGGTGATAGCTAGATGTACTAATGTAAATAGATGTGTGGGTAGAAAAAAAAACTTCCTCTTCGTATGAAGTGTATATGGAAAATGAAATACCTTGTCCCTTGAATGAAATCTAGAAGGATGCCTTTGATTCCTTTAGATTCAACCTTAGGTGATGATAGTATATTCTTAGAGCTTGGTCCCTTATTTTGGTCACATAACATTGTATTTATATGATTCCCTTGTTTGAATTTTTAATTAACAACTGGAAGGCCGACCTATAAGAAAATAAGATGCCTAAAAGAGAAAAGAGACCCAAAATAAGTTGTTAATATAGAAAAGGGTTAAGTCATAATTTGTTTCAGTCATAACATGCATGTAATCTCCTGTAATCTATAGGAGATTACATGCATGTTATGACTGAAGGACTATACCTGATATTGTAAAATTGATCTGAACTACTATATACTATGTTGATATAAGTAGATGAATGTATGTGCCCCCAAAGTACATTATCCTCTAGGGGAGATAAGAACCCAAGCACTCATGTCTAAGATGATGTGTTGGTATTTGTGCTATGCTAAGGACCCAAGTTAGATTCTAGCCATTACGTGACTATATGATTGTTCTATTCCTATAATGTGTAGTCTTGTACTATAGATCTGATGTACTATAGGGTGACTGATTCAACCAATGTATGCCTCCCCTTGTTTGGGGTGCATGTAACTGTGTAGGAGTGATGAGGCCCAAAGGAGAGGCCTTGAAATTATTCTAAATTGTATCCTGCAAAGGGTTATATGCATGATGGAAACCAATGCATGTGGAAACAAAATGAGTAGAAACATGTGTTAGTGTAATCAAAGCTAGTATGCAAGTAGAATACAATGTAACAATCAATCAAGAAGACAAGATATACCACAAAAATGGGTTTAAAATATGGGACATCAATCTCAATGGAAATAAAACAAGTGCAAAAGTAACAAAAATCATAGAGTTTGCACACAAGAAAGAGGGCATAGCATGTAAATAATAGCATAAAATGATAAAAATAACAAACTAGAGAAATAAGAAAACCATGGTGGCATAAAGTTTTGCAAAGAAAATACTAGACATGAAGCACCCGTGAGCATGATAGAAATATATAAATTATGTCAAGATGTGTATAGATCCATGAAATAAGTAGTGTGGCATTAAAAATAGGAATTCTAGTGTTATAATGAAATGATAGCACCTATAATGTGTGAGAAGGTATATGCCCCCAAGAACATTAGCGGGACTAGTAAAATATATCCTACCAAGCATAATTGTTGTTTGTAAAGATATGTAGGAATTTTTCATTCACAACTAAAGACCAAGTGAATGAAAATGTGTATATAGAAAATATTTTTACATATTGCATACCTACCTAGCATAGTAAGAAAATTGTACGTGTAAGTATAAGTAATCAAGAGTATGTACAACAAAGATATGCAATATTTTGTGTGTATGGGTGAGATGGAATGGTATGCAATGTGAGTGTGATGGTAGGGGCAGCATTCCTCCCATCAAATGTGTATGAGTATGAGATGAGGTTCATTTATAAAAGACCCCTCAATAATCAGGAATGATCCATAGAACAAGTGGGCATCATTAGAAATGGATTGAAAGTATGAACTAGAAATATTTACCATGAAGAATAGAGCATGAAGAATTAATAGTTTTAGGTTCATTTAAAATTTATACCCTCAACATTCAAGTATGAATATTGGAACTAGAGTGTGTCATAGGGTAGTGACGATACAATGCGTATATTAAAGGGTATGCATGAATTCTAGGAAAGAGTTATATATTTAAGCATAGAGAATCAAGTACATGAGATTATAGAGACATTTGATAACAATGTAAGGGGAGAGAAGCTATGATGCCCCCAAGTATGTGAGTGATGGAAATCTATGGTGGTGTTTGAAATGTGTCCTAGCCATCAATGTAAGGAATAATTTTCTTGACAAAAATGATTGGTTGCTAAAGTGGAGGGTGGATAGGGACCTTGAATGGTGGTGGATTATTTGGGATTGATAACATTGTAGAAGACTTAAAAGGAGGAGGGGTTGGACTAATTTTTAGAGGTGGTTACTTATATTGACTTGGCAATGTGGTAGATGACTTAGTAGGAGGAGGTGATGGAGGACAAACCTTGAGAGGTGATTTCTTAGTTGGAGTGGGTTGTATTAGCGATGCTTGAGTGACCAAAGAAGGAACATTAGAAGTGATAACATGATGCTCATTAGACATAGATGAATCAGATTTAGGAACCCAATGGGATGTAGCAATTGGAGATGAACATGTAGCAACATTTTGTGTAGCAAATGAAATGAGACCATAATGCTTAAGGTGGCCAATTCTTTGTTTTAGACCATAGAAATAATTGTCAATATCTCCATTAATTTTATTATAATTACAAAATGGAAGAGCTTGAGATATATAAATCTAATATGGAGGATATCAGTGAGTGGATGGAAAGTTAATCAATTTATGAGTGATGAGATACGAAGAATATCTTATTTTTAGCATTAAAATAAAACTTGAGAGGCGCAGGGGAGAGGTAAGACTTTAGATTCACTTAGATGAGCACATGTAAAATACATAGAGGGATGATGATGAGTAGAAGAATAATAAGCATGGGCTTGAGAGGCATCCTTGAGATGTTGAATTTCAGCTTTGAGAGATGTAATTTTGGATTCCATAGCTTGAATTTTGTCTTGAAATAAGGAGTGTAAACCTTGAATTGACTCTAAGATGGGTTGATTTGATGGAGGATCATGAAGGCTAGGGTCAACGAGAGATGATCGAAAATGAAACTTACTTGAGAGGGTGGTGTATTGTGAGGAAGATACATAGTGTCTAGGGATTTTTGGAGAACATCTTTGCAAAGTGGATACATTTGAAGTAAGTCATACAAAGAAATTTGAGGAACCTTATGATCCATGAAAGAAGACTAGATAGAATAAGAAACATGAAGATCCTAGAGTATTTGAATGTGGGTTCACCAAATGATTTAACAAAAATAGAAATTATAAACCCTAATATTTAGAGTAATTGTTGTAAACTATGATAAGAAAGTGCTAGAGTATATATGACACAAACAATAAGCTAATGAAATATGAAAACCTAATTGAAAGAGAGCAAAAGGATTAAATTAGTTGATTCATACTTAATCCTGAAGTGTTCTAGACTAAAAAACTAATGAACAGAAGGGAAAATTGCTACAACCATTCTTAGAAAATTATAGAATTGTCGAATGAGTCAAGAAAAATGTCACCTACAACATGACTAAGGTTCCTAGGCACTAGAGACCTCGATGTGCACTTGTGATTGCGGAATAGATTGGAATCTAGTTTTTATGGTGTCACAAAATGGTCACTACTATTCATTGTTGGTCATTTGTATGTTGCTTTGGATGATTACATAATTCACTTGTAAGCTACAAAGGAAGATTACCTGTAAAACCCTCAAACTACATCAAATCCCAAAAATAAAAGATGCAATATGGGGAGTCGATTTACCATGGCGGTCACATGACTGGGTGAACTTATAACTAAGCATTGCACTACATCTTAGAGGCCATGTAGTTTTTCTATGTGTTTGATAGAATAATTCCCTAGGAATCCCTTGTGACAATGCACTTGATAGCGGGTGATAGCTAGATCTAAAAATGTAAATAGATGTGCGGGTGACAAAATGAAATTACCCTTCTTATGAAGTGTATTTAGAAAATGTAGTCCCTTGTCCCTTGGATGAAAGCTAGATGGATGCCTTTGATGCTCTTAGATTCATTTGAATGAAACCTTAAGTGATGATAATATATTCTTGGAGCCTTTTCCCTTATTTTAGTCACATAAAATTTATATGATTCCCTTGTTTGAATTTCATAATTGAAAAATGGAATGCTGAACCATTAGAAAATAAGATTCCCAAAAGATAAAAGAGACCCAAAAGAAGAGAGTAAGATAGAAAAGGGTTAGGGGCACCTAGAGGGGACAAGGGCACTGGCACCGCATACTTGACCCGAGCATTGGTGTATAGGGCTCTAAAATATAAATGAGTAAAATACCGACTAGGCTATAGGGTGTGTAAGACCAAATAAAAATTCAGAAAGACAAAAAGAGCCAAAGATAATTGTCAATTACTAGTTTTCTCACAAAGGAATTATATGAATGATGGTTTTTGTTTAGAACCTAGAAATGTGCCCAAGTGTGTGATTTTGTGTCTACAAAATGGAAACCTTACAATAGTCAAAAATTAAAAAATTATATATTTAGAAAGAGGATAGTTTGTTTTACGTTGTAGGCATATACTTAAGTAATATTTTAATCATTTTTATAGAATTTATCATGGTGAAAAACAACTTTATGCATTCTCATCCAAAAACACACAAGTTGTTATGGTTTAAAAGTTCTAGGGCTCGGGGTCATGAAACCAAAGCATTTACAAGATTAATAGAGTTTGGTTTGTGTTCATAATTTAAGTAAAACATATTTACTATAGCGTGTACAAATTATAACACTTATGCATTACTTATATTTTGAATATTGTTATATATGGTGTTATATAAGTGTTTGTTGAAGCTACATATTTACAAAAATAATTGTTTAAGAATCATAAATGAAAACATTAATATAAGGAATTAGGGTCACTCTGCACCTTATGGGAGTAGCCTCACAAATTCATGATTCATAGTTAGGAGATAGTTTTTCATAATCTAATATGGTCAATACATAGTTATTTTTCAGGATTTCATCATTCAACCTAAAGCTTTTAGTGTTTAAATTCTACAATAGATGTATATTTTGGGAAATAATATGGCCATATTAATAGGTTTTGAGGCCATTTAGATTGGTTACTAACATTTTTAGAAGTTTTAGATGTGTCAAAATTAGATTTTACAAACCTCACAACTCTAAAAGATAACTTCTCAAATATATGGACTCATGAAATGACTTATAATACATAACACATCAAAACACATGTACATGTTTTTATAATTTTAAAATCCTTAAAGACATAAAAATAATACTCCTACTATTGGGACTATTAAAAAAATAAACAAAATCCTAAAGCTATTACAATGGTGTTTCTTCATGACCCTTGAAAATATTCACTTGTTATATGTGACTCATCTTGTCTCCCCACTCTTCGTCACTCTAGCCTCTTAAACGGTAGACTTGACTCAATTCATGCACACATTGTGCTCTTTCACCTATATAATAAAGACACATTATACAAATCAACTATTGTACAAAGAATTCATGAAATCCCTATGTAATCATCATCATCACCCAACTTTTGTGTTGTACTTTCCTTTCTCCATCACCCTTGTCACTATCCTTACATGTACCCATACTTAACTAATATTGTAAAAATTATGTAAGAAATTCAATCCCCCCATGATACTAAGGCATCAAAACTTTCATCTTCAATTTCAATTGAATGAAATAATTAATTAATTCCTAGAGTTTTAATTATCCCTATCTGAAGTAAAAAATTAGACCGCAAAATTCCAATAAGTTTCACATGGATAAATTTAATAAATATTTATTCTCTTATTGAACCAATTAACTATGTAATGCATGATATAATTAGGGGGCCAATTGAGTTAAAATTCACATCACATAGTAAAAACTATTATTAGGGTCTCAAATTTTCCTAAATTATCTCTTTAGCTAAATGAATTAACTAGTTATGACATGAAAGGTGGTGACCACTTAACAAAATTTGTAGAGTTAAAATAGTGGAATGAAACTCAATGATTTCTTCTCATTCACTCAATGGAATTTACGGGCTATCTAAATGTAGTTTCTCTCTATGAATCTTAGAACTCTCTTCTAGTGAGTTTATAGACTCTTGTTCTTATTCCTGGGAACTATCATGTAGTGCCCACATTTTTATAGCCTCATTTATTTGTTGTTCCTTTTACTCATAGACATGTTTCGGTAGGGATTTGATATATTTTGGACATTATATTAGGATATTTGACCTTATTAGACATGTATGGAGATTTAGGCGTATAGCACCAATTTAGCTTGATTACTATGTTGACACCTTATCTTATGATGTCACAGATACTAACTGATATGATGTTGTTTTGGACCATAATTATATTGATGGATACTTAGTTAGTTGCATGTTTGGATTTTATGGATGTATGTCACTTTATCGTTATGTCTAACTCATGGTGGATTGTGTATAATTATGCATGTTGTCGCATTTTTAATTCCAGAATGATGATATGCTAGCATAGAATTCATTGATTTCTTATTGAGTAGTTGATTCACATTTTATCGGACAGGTGCATTTAATGTGTGCAATGAGTGTGCAGGTGATAGGTCACAGGAGAATGTGGGATTTAAGGAAGCTACACAATTTTCACAAGCAGTGCACGGGGCTAAGTCCTAACCGTGTTTATTGTTTTGGGCACCATGACTGACCCTCATTTGTAATGTAATATATCTTGTAATATTAATCTTTCTTATGATGTTTAGTTTGTTTTGTAAACTTGATTTGGAGAATTAATGGTCCCCACTTGCATTAAGTTTTGGGTTTGGGTAATTGTGTATTTAATTAGAGGGGATTAGGGTCACATGTGAACCCTTGGGTGGGCCCCACATCCTCTACACTTGTGCCCAAATGTGCCAAACCCGAAATTGGGCTATTTTAGGCATTTTAAGTGACCCCTTTTTAGTTTGGGAGTTCACTTAGCATGAAAATGGGCCCTTGGACCCTACCTAATAGGTAGGGGGCTTAATTCCAAGGCATAGAGGGAGTTTCCCTCCCATTTTTCCTCCCTTTGGTCACATCCATGTAAGGTGGATGGGTATGTGTGTTTTGTTAAAAGTTGCACAAGTTTGTTTTGTTGTTCATTTTGAGTAATTTGGGAGAAGAGGGTTAAAAGCTATTTTATCCTTTCTCCCTTTTATTTTGAGAATATTTGACCTTGAGGGAAGAGAGGGGTGACACATGTCACCCCCTCATTTGTGAGGATTTTTGTTGGTTCCTCTTCAAATTCTCCCTCATGGGGAAAGAAGAGAAATTTTTTTGGGAGATTTTGCTTGGAGGCTTGTGGATTTTGGAACTAGAGCTTGCTTGGATAAAGAAGTGGAAAAGTTAGAAGTTGGAGAGCTTTTGGAGGTAGGCTCCTTGAGCTCATTTTTTTGTTTTATATCATATTAGATTATAGTCTTGTTTTGTTTAAAATGTGTGTTGCTTTTGGGTGTGGCTATTTGTTGTTATGTTTGTTGTTTTATTTTTCTCCATCCATCATATGGCATGATGGATTTTTGAGTTTGTGGGGGAAGAGAGAGGGATTTTTCCCTCTCAATCCTCATGGCTTGATGGGCAAGCCATGTAGGATTTTTGTTTCTCCCCTCAAATGGTTTGAGGTGGGGAAGGTGGTTCATATGGTTTGAACCCCCTTCCCCATTCTTGGAGAGGAAACCCTTTTGGGTTTGAAAATCCTCCCAAGAAGGATTTTGGTGAATGGATGGAGAAATAAGGAGGGTTTGATGACTTTGGAGGAATAAGGAGGTTGTGGAGAATTATTTTTATGTGCAACCAATGTTGGCTACACTCTTGACACTTGGAGATATCTTTCTTCTCTTCCCCATTTTGGAGGTAGAATATGGTTTCTCCTCTTTTCCCTTATTTGCATTATTTGGTGTTTGTTTCTTAGTGCATGGTCTTAGCTTGTATGTGAAAATAATGTTGGATTGTCTCCCTTAATCTTGTGCAAAAGTTGTGGAAACTAGTCCTCTTTCCCATGGGCTTAGGGGAGGCTAGCATGCCTTCCAACCTTGGAAAGGCATGTAATGATGCCTAAAGGTTGGGTGGTTAAACAAGCTCTTTCTGCTTGTGTTGGTTCCTTAAAGCATTCAAAAGTTGGAGCTCAAGTGTTGGAGTTGTTATCCAAATTCACCCCAGGGTTAATTTGATAACATGCATCAAATTCTCAAGTCCCGAGGCAAATGGATTGATTCGGGCAAAAATCATGTTTCTAGGGTCCCCTCATTTTTTCTAACTCCCCGGCCGAAGAAGGAAAGAGCAAGCTCGAGAAAATGTGAAAAAGTTACGAGAAAAAAGCTTAGGCCAGAAGAATTGTGAAAATTGGCTAAGTCCTAGTCCTCATGAAGCCAGTCGGGACATTTGGGACATCTCGGGCGCGAATCGGCGAAAGGAAACCGCATTCTGTAAGGCAAAGAAAAATCAGGCGATCGGGATCGTGGGACGTGGAAAGCTGGTTCGGCTGAAGGAGAAGTAAATCGACTAATTGCTCTAGGACATTTGGCACAAGAAGACGCGAAGGACGCGAACCACCGGATCGGCCGAAAAGGAGAACTTTCGCACTAAGCGCTTTAGGACATTTGGGACATGAGGACACGAACCGGCTAAATCAGGTGAATCGGAAGAATTTTTCCCAAACAATCTGGGACAAGTGGGACAAAGGGACGCTGATAGCCGAAAAAAAGCGAGAGCCAATTAGATAATGACACGTGTCACCAGCAGAAAGGGACAGGGAAGCCCATTTCGGGTGGATTGGAAGTTTTGTCCTGACAAAGACCTTTGGACATCTGGGACAAATGGATGCGATGGACGTGAAAATCTGGCAGGCTCGAGAACCAATCAAATCACGACACATGTCACAAGGGAAAAAGTCTAAAATTCAAAGGGTGAGTTTTGAAGGGTCGGCCTGAGCTAATCGAGAGAGGAAACGTGTCCAATGGAGCAGGAGATAAGCTCGGAGCTCGGGAAGGAGTTAGAGAGTTTAGCAAGAGTTTTGGTTGAAAAGCTAAAAGCAAAGGTCTACCCTGCCCCCGTCGACCAATCAATGCATGCCACATGTCATCCAAGTGGCGCGAGAGAGTGGGAAATAATTTAAAAATCCATTTCACTGCTTTGTGCCCTAAATATTCAGATCTCCATATCTTTTGATCCAGAGCTCGGATTGCACGTTCTTTATATCAACAGAAAGCTTATGAAATTCTCTACGTGATTCTAGGGTTAATATTGAATTTTGGTGTAGTTTGGAGAGAAAATTGAGAAATGGCTCTGACACATGTTCATGGCCAGAAGTGACATTTCAGCGACTAGATTTAATGCAGAATGGGTCGCATTCTCCTGTAATTCAGTCAAAATGATAGGGTATGGGTTTGTAAGGTCCCCCATGCCATTTTAATGCATCTGCAGTTGAGGAGGGATGGGCTCTCATGTTTTTGTATGTTTCTATCTCCTGGGCTCGACCCATGCAATGTAAAAGCCAGATTTGGCTCATTTCTAAGGGGAACATTTTTTGGGCATAGCAGACTTCTTCTTTCACCTCCAGCAAGTGATTGATGCAAGGATCAACATCTCCAAATATTGTAACAGTTTTTTTTTACCTCTCTGAGGGTGTAATGCGTGTTTTTTGAAACTGAAATTATAATGCAAGATCTGTGAATGGGTTTCAGTCCTCTGTTTGTATTATTTGCTTCATTTCAGATCCTAAATTATACCTTATCAGTCTGTGTATGTTTTATGTTGTGAACTTTGGTCTGTTTATTTGCATGATAAATATGTTTCACCACTCCTTTTGGTGCATCACCATCTTTAGTTAGTTTCAATTTCTTGCACTTCTACCCCTGTCTCCTTGCAAGTTAGAGTAGGATTAGGATCTAAACCTCTGTAGTTGTGCAAGCATTAGATCTAAATCAGAGGAGTTTGAGGAACCAACCTCTAATCTGGAGATTCCTCTCTCAGTTTCACAAGTACCATGCTTGGAGAGAGGTTTCCATGTTGTGCAATCACACTGGATGCTAGAGTGATCAACCTAGAAGCCTGATCTGCATCCAGGGGTGCTGTGAGCCTGCAACAATAGTTTTGGCACACCCAAAGGGGACACTAGAGGTCTCATTTTAATTGCAACAACAGTTTTGGCACGCCCGGTGGGACATTAGAGGTCTCATTTTTATTGCAGCAAAGTTGATGTGCATCTGCTACATTTTCTTGCTTAAAAAGAGCTATTATTTGCATATCTGGTGACTCCAAGGGGAAGAACCAACTTGTCTCCAAGTGCAGGTCTGAAAACTCATGAGAAGAATCACCACAAGGTCAAGAGTTAGAGAAGAAGAAGTGTTGTTTGAACACCTGCAATTATATCCAAGAAGAAGGCAAAGAGGAAGAAGGATTCAAACGTCTCCATCTCCACCAAATATAACTCTCTCAACTCCTCCACCTAGTAGGCCTTTCATTCAGTCAACAAGGGTTTTAAGACCAATTAGAATGGCTCAGAGCAATCCCTACGTCAACTTCACAGTAAGAGCCCACTTGCTCTCAATGCAAAACATCCAGTTCCTATTGCAGCCTTGAGAACATTCCCTACTTCACTAGAGAAAATCGAGACTACTCTAGGTGATCATGTTAAAGATATTACTAACCTTTGTGCAATTCATGAAATTAATGAAATGCAAGTGGTCATCAAGTTACTGGCGTCTTCCTTCAAGGGTAAAGCATTACAATGGTTTAGGAGCCTTGGAGCTGGTTCTATCACAAACTAGAATCAGCTGTGTATTGCACTTCATGAGCAATTTGGAGAGAAGGGAGACAACTTGTCTCTTTTGGAGCAGCTAACAACCATCAAGAGGGCTCCCAATGAGCAGCTGACCGATTTCAACTTCAGATTTTAAAAAACTTGGGAGAGGATTCCAGTGGCAGTCAAGACAACAGTAGAAGGTGCTTTTCTATACTATCTCAAAGCTTTAAATTCTGATATTTCTATGTTGATTCAGTCCATGGGAGGCATAAATATCCCTATGGCTTATAGCCTTTCCATTAGGGCTGAAAATTGTTTAATCCAAGTTGGCAAACTTGCCCCTAGACCTCCCATGCCATTGTTTCCAAGTTTAGAGAGTCCAAACACTAGTCAAGCACCTAATTTGGCTCCCTCTCCCACTCCTAGAAATCAGAGTTCAAATGAAGCTTCCACTTCATCTCCAAGTGCCCTAAATGAGCTTCAAGAGGTCATGAAGCAATTGCAAAACCTAGGAAATGAGCTAGTTACTCTCAAGAGGCAACAAGCCCAAGGTTTTAGACCTTCTTATCAACCCCAAGCTCAGCCTAATAGATAGCCATACCAACCACAAAGACCACCTAATCCAGCTACAAATTTGAATCAAATAAGGCCTCCTGCCAATAGACCATTCCAGCCCTATAATCCAAATGCCATATCTGCCTCTAAGGCATTAGTGCCAACACAGAACAACATTGCTCAGGAATATGATTGGTGCTTTCCATGCAACGAGCCTCATAACCAATCCATGTGTTTCAATGGTGCTCTCAATCAAGCACTCATGGTGTGGAGGAGTGAGGGTAGGGTCAAGGAAACAATCAACAACAAGAAACATTCCAACAGCAATCAGCCCCAAATGACACCACATTGGTGAACCGGCAAGCGAAGATTTTGTGGCATGAATCAAGTAGTTTCTCAAGGTGTTCAGCCAACACACAAGGTCAAAGAGGAGAAATTTTGGTGAAGAACAACCATTATCCCTAGCCAATCCACAACCTTCCACGGCTCCACAAATGATTGGCAAGCAAAGTCTCATTTCAAATGCACAAGGGAAGCCAAGAACATCCCTAGGCCAACTCAAATGCCAGTTGTTGCTGCCCACGTGCAAGGAGTAAATGTGCAAACCAAGGGACACAGATAGATCCTTCATCACCATTCAAGATCATTGATCGGATGAAGAAGACAAATGTCAACATATCAATGTGGAATCCCTATCTATCCCGTGCCAAAGAGATCTGCACTGCAAGCTGCCATGAAGGATTGGCCAACTTTGAATCAACAGGTTCAAATGCAAGACAAAGTGCTTACAAATTCTGCCCAACCTGAAGGAAGTCATGGAGGACAACAAGGTAAAATGTTGAAGCCCCCTCCTTTCTATGTTTCATTAATCATTGGAAATCAGCTAGTACATAATTGCATGATAGACTCCGGGGCAAGTAGCTCAGTAATGCCTAAACAAATAGCTGATCAACTAGGGCTCTAGTATGAAACAACATCCAAAGGGGTAGTGCAGCTAGATGGGACAGCAATAGCAACAGTTGGAGTGATTAAAAACTTGAGTCTTACCTTGCATGCATGTCCAAATGTTGTTGTCTTATAAGATGTATCAGTCATAGACCTTCCACCACTCTTTGCCCTATGTTTGTCAAGGGACTTCACAAACCAAGATTGGGGGTATTTGTCTCCGATTGGTCACACATGCTATTCGAACAAGATATGGAACTAAGGCCACAATCAGATCCGAACCTATTGCAAACTTCCATATTGAGCCTTACACTCCAAGTCGATTAATGCCAATTGCTCAAAGATTTGATCAAGAAGATCACCCTAGCACCGATGAGGTGACACCAAGATTGGAAGTATCCCGGATCTAACTCTTGATGAATGGGCAAACAAGATACATGCTTTTGATCCCTATCAAGAAGTAGAAGAATCTGTGCTAGGATTTTATTGTTTACATGAAGAGAATCAACCTCTCCCCAAAGATCACCAAGTTGGATCACAAAGACAAGAATGAAGTATGGCAATTGTTCTTTGATGGGTCAAGGAGTAGACAAGGTGCAGGAGGAGGAGCTATGCTCATTTCACCATAAGGTATAAAGTATTACTCAGCCTTTCGTTTTCAATTTTCTTGCTCAAACAACACAGCTGAGTATGAAGCCTTAATTAATGGATTGCACTGGGCAAAGAAGAAAGGCATCAGGAATTTACAAGTATTTGGTGATAGTGAGCTAATTGTAAACCAAGTCAAAGGAAAAAATGCTGCCAAAAATGATCTGTTGAAGAACTACAAAAATCGGGTATGGGATCTTATTGAAGATCTTGAAGCTTTTAGCATCAATTCCATCCCAAGAAAAAAGAATGAAGCCACTGACAGGCTAGCAGCAATTGGGGCTGCGTTTGATGTTGTAGAAAGTATCAAAAGTGAGAAATCTCAGCCTCATATCAAATTGGTTGTGAGACCAGCTGTTCCGGATAACAATACAAGTTGGCAAGTCTTCGAGAATGATCAGCAAATTGTTAATTTCCTACAAGAAGAAGTTGAGTTCTCCGCCAGGAATCAAGACAAGCTACATCAGCAGTATGGTGACCAAGTGGTGCAGCTGAGAACTAACAAATTACCAAAAGGCCTCATAACCTTAGAGTCAATCTTCAACCCGAATGATCAGTTCCGGAAGGAGAAAGCGAACATTCAAGTAAAGGGTGAAGATTCAGAGCCTATTTTAGTGGAAGAAGACAAAACATTGCAGATTGGCAAAGTAAGTACCTCACAAGAGAAATCTGATTTTTTTCAGCTTTGTCAAGAGTTCCCAGATGTCTTTGCTTGGACTTACAAAGATCTAAGAGGTTTCAACCCAAAGTTGGCACAACATACTATTGAGCTGGATCCGAATCCAAGCACATCGCCGTGCAAAAGCAAAGACCAGTGAATCCCCATATTGAACCTCTCATGAGAAAAGAGTTAAGCAAGCTTATTGAGGCCAATATCATCTTCCCCATCAAATACTCAAGTTGGGTCGCCAACTTAGTCCTAGTCAGAAAGAATAATGGAGAGATCAGGTTGTGTGTCGACTTCAGAGATTTGAATAGAGCCTCTCTCAAGGATCATTATCCACTCCCTTCCATGGAGAAAATATTACAGGTTGTAGCTGGTTCAGAAAGGTTTTCACTACTTGATGGCTACTCAGTGCTACAATCGATTATGGTGAGGGAGGAAGATCAGTTCAAGACAACCTTCACAACCAAATGGGGAACATATGCCTACAAGAAGATGCCATTTGGCCTATCAAATGCTGGAGCCACTTTCTAAAGGGCAATGGATATGGCATTCAAGGGGTTGATCAATAAAATAGTTTTGATATATCTTGATGACATCACTGTATTCTCCAAAAATGCAGTGGATCACCTTTTTCATCTCAGGCAAGTGTTTCAGAGGTGTAGAAAGTTTGGGGTATCATTGAATCCCAAAAAATGCATATTCCTGGCTCATGAGGGGAAACTCCTTGGCCATATTGTCTCCAAGGAAGGATTAGCAATTGATCCAGAGAGGGTTGAATCCATAAGAGCACTACCATTGCCAAGCCACAAGAAATCCCTTCAGAGTTTCTTGGGAAGGATAAACTTTGTTCGGAGGTTTGCCCCAAATTTTGTGGCCCTTGTCAAGCCCATCACCAAAATGCTGAAGAAGAGCATGGCTTTCAAATGGACAGCAGAAGGCAAGGAGAGTTTTGAAGCAATCAAAGAAGCTATCTCTCAAGCACCAACTCTCATCAACCCCGACTTCTCCAAGGATTTCATCCTCTATGAATTTGGAGGTGATGACACTATTTTTGCCATTCTAGTGCAGCAGAACGAAGATAATAATGAGCAGCTGGTTGCCTTCTTTAGCCAGAGCCTAGATGACTATGAGGTGAGGTACTCTTTTATTGAGAAGCATGTGCTTGCAGTGAATCGATTCTTGAAGAAATTCAAGCATTTAATCTCAAACAACAAGGTCCAGTTGCTGGTCTCACATGCTGGAGTTAAGGACTTCCTCCTCAACAAGGATTTGAATGAGAAAAGGGCAGGTTGGATCACCCGTGTCATGGAATATGACATTGAGATCAAGATCACCAAGCTGGTAAGAGGGAAAGGACTATGTGAGCAGCTGGTTTTGGGGAAGCAAAAAGAAGTATGCAACGAAGAAGAGGCTGTTTTGACAGTCCAGGACAGCCATGAGCCAAGTGGCAATCAAGAAGAAGACAATGCTTCCCCCACTCCTTGCTAGACCCAAGGCGTTATACACTTCCTAGGTATAGGCCTATGCCCCCCAGAGATGAACAAGACCCAAAGGAGACACTTCAGGTTGCAGGCTATTCCGTATGCCATTGTTGATGGAGTTTTGTTCAAGAAAGATGTGAATGGAGTGTTGCTGAGATGCATTAGCACAAATCAGATTCAAAGGGTGTTGGAAGAGTTTCATGATGGACCAACTGGTGGCCATTTTGCACCAAGAGTGATAGCTCTAAAAATCATGAAGGCTGGTTATTATTGGCCTAAAATCTTCAGTGATTGCTATGCATGGATCAAGAGGTGTAAGAATTGTGCATTCTTCACAGGAAAAGAGAGACTTGCTGCCCTCCCATTACATCCAATCTCAGTTGACCAACCATTCATGCAATGGGGTTTGGACTTCATCAGAGTCATTAATCCCATTTCAAGCCAAGGGCACAAATGGATTTTGACAGCCACAGACTACTTCACCAAATGGACAGAAGCAGTAGCACTCAAAGAGGCAAATGAGTCTAGCATCTTAGACTTTTATGAGGGAATAACGACCAGATTCGGTGTACCTACACATAATCTCTCGATAATGCATTGGCATTCATTGATCTAGGGTGACTGAGTGGGCTGTCAAGAACGGTATTTACCTAAGCACTTCATCGAACTATTACCCTCAGGGTAATGGCCAGGCCGAGTCTACAAACAAGAACTTGTTGAGGATCATTAGGAGGACTCTTGATGAGAATCAGAGGTCTTGGCATACCAAACTGAAATCAGCCTTATGGGCTGATAGGATAACTCCCAAAAGATCCACAGGTAACTCTCCATTTAGGCTTGTCTATGGAAGAGAGGCAATCTTGCCCATGTCACTTGAGTTGCCAACGTTGGAACTCATGAAGCAGCTGGAGTTGCTAGAGTTTGAGCCCATGGAGGTGAGGTATGCAGAGTTGATGGAGCTACAAGAGATCAGAAACCAGGCATCCCAAGTAATGGAAAAGGATCAAGCTTTGATCAAGAAGACCTTTGATAGGAAGGCCAAAGATAGATCTTTTCAAGTTGGAGATCTAGTGTTGAAATGGGATGTGGATAGAGCAAAACCGGGAAGGCATTCAAAATTTGATGCCATTTGGAGTGGCCCATACATGGTCACAAAGTGCAAGAACAACAATGCTTTCCAATTGGCCTCATTGGATGGTGAAGAACTGCAGATTCCAGTCAATGGAATCTATCTCAAGCGTTGCTTCTAGAGGGAAGTTCACTACCTCTGTAAATATTAGATTAGATTTTCTTTCCTCCAAGTGCTTGTGCACATTGTTTTGCTGTAGGTTAGTTTTGTTTTCCCTAAGTGCTTTGGCACAACTTGCTGTCCATGGAGATGTTTAGCAGTCCTTGCTTTCATCAGGTGACATTCCATCTTCCTCCTTGCACATTCTGAGTCAGTTGAGGTTCTAAACAGAATATTTGATGACTCCATGCCCAATGGACTGCTTAAGAAATCGGTATCTTCTACCTAGCAGGCAGGTAACCCCACTGAGTCGCCAATTGTTATCCAAATTCACCCCCAGGGTTAATTTGATAACATGCATCAGAATTCTCAAGTCCCAGAAAATGGATTGATTCAGGGACAAAAATCATGTTTCTAGGGTCCCCTCAGATTTTTTCTAACTCCCCTGGCCGAAGAAGGAAAGAGCAAGCTCTGAGAAAATGTGAAAAAGTTGCAGAAAAACAAGCTTGGGCCAGAAAATTGTGAAAATTGGCTAAGTCCTAGTCCTCGCAAGCAGTCGGGACATTTGGGACATCTGGGCGTGAATCGGCCGAAAGGCCGCCAGGCAGTCTGCAAGGCAAAGAAACATCCGGGCCATCGAGACGTGTGGGATGTAGAAATCTAGTTCGGCCAAAGGAGAAGAAAATCGACTAACTGCTCTGGGACATTTGGGACAAGAAGACGCGAAGGACGCGAACTGCCCGGATCGGCCGAAAAGGAGAACTTTTTCACTAAGCAGTTTGGGACATTTGGGCCGTGAGGACGCAAACCGGCTGAATCGGGTGAATCAGAAGAATTTGTCCCAAATAGTCCGGGACAAGTGGGACAAAGGGACGCGGAAGACGCGGATAGCCGAAAAAGCCGAGAGCCAATCAGATCACGACACGTGTCACCAACAGAAAAGGGACAGGGAAGCCCATTTCAGGCGGATCGGAAGTTTTGTCCCAGATAACACCGACATCCGGGACAAATGGACGTAATGGACGTGAAAAGCTATGGCAGACCCCGAGACCAATCAAATCATGACACGTGTCACAAGGAAAAAGTCCAAAAGTCAAAGGGTGAGTTTTGAAGGGTCAGCCCGAGCCAATCAGAAGAGGACACGTGTCCAATGGAACAGATAAGCTCGGAGCCGGGAAGGAGTTAGAGAGTTTAGCAAGAGTTTTGGTCAAAAGCTAAAAGCAAAGGTCTGCCCCACACCCCTGTCGACCAATCAATGCATGCCACGTGTCATCCAGGTGGCAGAGCGTGGGAAGAAATTTAAAAATCCGTTTCACCTATTTTGTGCCCTAAATCTTCAGATCTCCATATCTTTTGATCCAGAGCTCGGATTGGCATGTTCTTTATATCAACGAAAGCTTATGAAATTCTCTACGTGATTCTAGGGTTAATCTTGAATTTTGGTGCAGTCTAGAGAGAGAAAATTGAGAAACAGATCTGACGCGTGTTCATGGCCAGAAGTGACATTTCAGCGACCAGATTTAATGCAGAATGGGTCGTATTCTCCTATAATTCAGTCAAAATGATAGGGTATGGGTTTGTAAGGTCCCCCATGCCATTTTAATGCATCTGTAGTCGAGGAGGGATGGGCTCTCATGTTTTTATACGTTTTTGTCTCCTGGGCTCGACCCATGCAATGTAAAAGCCAGATTTGGCTCATTTTCTAAGGGGAACATTTTTTGGGCATAGCAGACTTCTTCTTTCACCTCCAGCAAGTGATTGATGCAAGGATCAGACCTCTCCAAAGATTGTAATAGTTTTCTTTTACCTCTTTGAGGGTGTAATGCGTGTTTTTGACACTGAAATGATAATGCAAGCTCTGTGAATGGGTTTCAGTCCTCTGTTTGTATTATTTGCTTCATTTCAGATCCTAAATTATACCTTATCAGTCTGTGTATGTTTTATGTTGTGAACTTTGGTCTGTGTTTATTTGCATGACAAATATGTTTCACCACTCCTTTTGGTGCATCACCATCTTTAGTTAGTTTCAATTTCTTGCACTTCTACCCCTATCTCCTTACAAGTTAGAGTAGGATTAGGATATGAATCTCTGTAGTTGTGCAAGCATTAGATCTAAATCAAAGGAGTTTGAGGAACCAGCCTCTAATCTAGAGATTCCTCTCTCAGTTTCACAAGTCCCACGCTTGGAGAGAGGTTTCCATGTTGTGCAATCACACTGGATGCTAGAGTGATCAACCTAGAAGCCTGATCTGCATCCAGGGGTGCTGTGAGCTTGCAATAATAGTTTTGGCATACCCAAAGGGGACACTAGAGGTCTCATTTTAATTGCAACAACAGGGCACACCCAGGTGGGACACTAGAGGTCTCATTTTTATTGCAGCAAAGTTGATGTGCATCTGCTACATTTTTCTTGCTTAAAAAGAGCTATTATTTGCATATCTGGCGACTCCAAGGGGAAGAACCAGTGGTTCCAAGTGCAGGCCTGAAAACTCATGAGAAGAATCACCACAAGGTCAAGAGTTAGAGAAGAAGAAGTGTTGTTTGAATACCTACAATTATCTCCAAGAAGAAGGCAAAGAGGAAGAAGGATTCAAAGGTCTCCATCTCCACCAAACAGAACTCTCTCAACTCCTCCACCTGGTAGGCCTTTCATTCAGTCAACAAGGGTTTTAAGACCAATTAGAATGGCTCAGAACAATCCCTACGTCAACTTCACAGTAGTAGCCCACTTGCTCTCAATGCACAACATCCAGTTCCTATTGCAGCCTTGAAGAACATTCCCTACTTCACTGGAGAAAATCAGACTACTCTAGGTGATCATGTTAAAGATATTGCTAACCTTTGTGCAATTCATGAAATCAATGAAATGCAAGTGGCTGTCAAGTTACTGGCATCTTCCTTCAAGGGTAAAGCATTACAATGGTTTAGGAGCCTTGGAGCTGGTTCTATCACAAACTGGAATCAGTTGTGTATTGCACTTCATGAGCAATTTGGAGAGAAGGGAGACAACTTGTCTCTTTTGGAGCAGCTAACAACCATCAAGAGGGCTCCCAATGAGCAGCTGACCGATTTCAACTTCAGATTTCAAAAAACTTGGGAGAGGATTCCAGTGGCAGTCAGGCCAACAACAGAAGGTGCTTTTCTATACTATCTCAAAGCTTTAAATTCTGATATTTCTATGTTGATTCAATCCATGGGAGGCATAACTATCCCTATGGCTTATAGCATTTCCATTAGGGCTGAAAATTGTTTAATCCAAGCTGGCAAACTTGCCCCTAGACCTCCCATGCCATTGTTTCCAAGTTTAGAGAGTCCAAACACTAGTCAAGCACCTAATTTGGCTCCCTCTCCCACTCCTAGAAATCAGAGTTCAAATGAAGCTTCCACTTCATCTCCAAGTGCCCCAAATGAGCTTCAAGAGGTCATGAAGCAATTGCAAAACCTAGGCAATGAGCTAGTTACTCTCAAGAGGCAACAAGCCCAAGGTTTCAGACCTTCTTATCAACCCCAAGCTCAACCTAATAGGCAGCCATACCAACCACAAAGACCACCTAATCTAGCTACAAATTTGAATCAAACAAGGCCTCCTGCCAATAGACCATTCCAGCCCTATAATCCAAATGCCATATCTGCCTCTAAGGCATTAGTGCCAACACAGAACAACATTGCTCAGGAATATGATTGGTGCTTTCCATGCAACGAGCCTCATAACCAATCCATGTGTTTCAATGGTGCTCTCAATCAAGCACTCATGGTGACAACTACCGAGGGTGGAGGGCGAGGCAACAAGGAAACAACCAACAACAAGAAACATTCCAACAACAATCAGCCCCAAATGACACCACATTGGTGAACTGGCAAGCAGAAGATTTCTGTGGCATGAATCAAGTAGTTTCTCAAGGTGTTGCAGCCAACACAAGGTCAAAAAGGAGAAATTTTGGTGAAGAATAGCCATTATCCCTAGCCAATCCACAATCTTCCACGGCTCCACAAATGATTGGCAAGCAAAGTCCCATTTCAAATGCACAAGGGCAGCCAAGAACAGCCCCTAGGCCAACTCAAATGCCAGCTGTTGCTGCCCACGTGCAAGGAGTAAATGTGCAAACCAAGGGACAACAGAGAGATCCTTCATCACCATTCAGTATCATTGATCAGATGAAGAAGACAAATGTCAACATATCAATGTGGGAATCCCTATCTATCCCAGGCCAAAGAGATCTGCTGCAAGCTGCCATGAAGGATTGGCCAACTTTGAATCAGCAGGTTCAAATGCAAGACAAAGTGCTTACAAATGCTGCCCAACCTGAAGGAAGTCATGGAGGACAACAAGGTAAAATGTTGAAGCCCCCTCCTTTCTATGTTTCATTAATCATTGGAAATCAGCTAGTACATAATTGCATGATAGACTCCGGGCAAGTAGCTCAGTAATGCCTAAACAAATAGCTGATCAACTAGGGCTCCAGTATGAAACAACATCCAAAGGGGTAGTGCAGCTAGATGGGACAGCAATAGCAACAGTTGGAGTGATTAAAAACTTGAGTCTTACCTTGCATGCATGTCCAAATGTTGTTGTCTTACAAGATGTATCAGTCATAGACCTTCCACCACTCTTTGCCCTATGTTTGTCAAGGGACTTCACAGCCAAGATTGGGGGTATTTGTCTGCAGATTGGTCACACATGCTATTTAGAACAAGATATGGAACTAAGGCCACAATCAGATCCGAACCTATTGCAAACTTCCATATTGAGCCTTACACTCCAAGTCAGATTAATGCCAATTGCTCAACATTTGATCAAGAAGATCACCCTAGCACTGATGAGGCTGACACCAAGATTGGAAGTATCCCGGATCTAACTCTTGATGAATGGGCAAACAAGATACATGCTTTTGATCCCTATCAAGAAGTAGAAGAATCTGCTAGGAGTTTATTGTTTACATGAAGAGAATCAACCTCTCCCCAACGCATCACCAAGCTGGATCACAAAGACAAGAATGAAGTATGGCAATTGTTCTTTGATGGGTCAAGGAGTAGACAAGGTGCAGGAGGAGGAGCTATGCTCATTTCACCACAAGGTATAAAGTATTACTCAGCCTTCCGTTTCTAGTTTTCTTGCTCAAACAACACGGCTGAGTATGAAGCCTTAATTCATGGATTGCACTGGGCAAAGAAGAAAGGCATCAGGAATTTACAAGTATTTGGTGATAGTGAGCTAATTGTAAACCAAGTCAAAGGAAAAAATGCTGCCAAAAATGATCTGTTGAAGAACTACAAAAATCGGGTATGGGATCTTATTGAAGATCTTGAAGCTTTTAGCATCAATTCCATCCCAAGAAAAAGAATGAAGCCACTGACAGGCTAGCAGCAATTGGGGCTGCGTTTGATGTTGTAGAAAGTATCAAAAGTGAGAAATCTCAGCCTCATATCAAATTGGTTGTGAGACCAGCTGTTTGGATAACAATACAAGTTGGCAAGTCTTCGAGAATGATCAGCAAATTGTTAATTTCCTACAAGAAGAAGCTGAGTTCTCCGCCAGGAATCAAGACAAGCTGCATCAGCAATATGGTGACCAAGTGGTGCAGCTGAGAACTAACAAATTACCAAAAGGCCTCATAACCTTGGAGTCAATCTTCAACCCGAATGATCAGTTCCGGAAGGAGAAAGCGAACATTCAAGTAAAGGGTGAAGATTCAGAGCCTATTTTAGTGGAAGAAGGCAAAACATTGCAGATTGGAAAAGTAAGTACCTCACAAGAGAAATCTGATTTTTTTCAGCTTTGTCAAGAGTTCCCAGATGTCTTTGCTTGGACTTACAAAGATCTAAGAGGTTTCAACCCAAAGTTGGCACAACATACTATTGAGCTGGATCCGGAATCCAAGCCTGTCAGGCAAAAGCAAAGGCCAATGAATCCCCATATTGAACCTCTCATGAGAAAAGAGTTAAGCAAGCTTATTGAGGCCAATATCATCTTCCCCATCAAACACTCAAGTTGGGTCGCCAACTTAGTCCTAGTCGAGAAAAGAATAATGGAGAGATCAAAGTTGTGTGTCGACTTCGCAGATTTGAATAGAGCCTCTCTCAAGGATCATTATCCACTCCCTTCCATGGAGAAAATATTACAGTTGTAGCTGGTTCGAAAGGTTTTCACTACTTGATGGCTACTCGTGCTACAATCGATTATGGTGAGGGAGGAAGATCGGTTCAAGACAACCTTCACAACCAAATGGGGAACATATGCCTACAAGAAGATGCCATTTGGCCTATCAAATGCTGGAGCCACTTTCTAAAGGGCAATGGATATGGCATTCAAGGGTTGATCAATAAAATAGTTTTGATATATCTTGATGACATCACCGTATTCTCCAAAAATGCAAAGCAGGATCACCTTTTCATCTCGAGCAAGTGTTTCAGAGGTGTAGAAAGTTTGGGGTATCATTGAATCCCAAAAATGCATATTCCTGCTCATGAGGGAAACTCCTTGGCCATATTGTCTCCAAGGAAGGATTAGCAATTGATCCAGAGAGGGTTGAAGCCATAAGAGCACTACCATTGCCAAGCCACAAGAAATCCCTTCACAGTTTCTTGGGAAGGATAAACTTTGTTCGGAGGTTTGTCCCAAATTTTGTGGCCTTGTCAAGCCCATCACCAAAATGTTAAGAAGAGCATGGCTTTCAAGTGGACAGCGAAGGCAAGGAGAGTTTTAAAGCAATCAAAGAAGCTATCTCTCAAGCACCAACTCTCATCAACCCCGACTTCTCCAAGGATTTCATCCTCTATGCATTTGGAGGTGATGACACTATTTTGCCATTCTAGTGCAAAGCAGAAACAAAGATAATAATGAGCAGCCGGTTGCCTTCTTCAGCCCAGAGCCTAGATGACTATGAGGTGAGGTACTCTTTTATTGAGAAGCATGTGCTTGCAAAGAATCGAGATTCTTGAAGAAATTCAAGCATTTAATCTCAAACAACAAGGTCCATTGCTGGTCTCACATGCTTTGAGTTAAGGACTTCCTCCTCAACAAGGATTTGAATGAGAAAAGGGCAGGTTGGATCACTCGTGTCATGGAATATGACATTGAGATCAAGATCACCAAGCTGGTAAGAGGGAAAGGACTGTGTGAGCAGCTGGTTTTGGGGAAGCAAAAAGAAGTATGCAACGAAGAAGAGGCTGTTTTGATAGTCCAGGACAGCCATGAGCCAAGTGGCAATCAAGAAGAAGACAATGCTTTCCCCACTCCTTGCTGGACCCAAGGCGTTATACACTTCCTAGGTATAGGCCTATGCCCCCCGGAGATGAGCAAGACCCAAAGGAGACACTTCAGGTTGCAGGCTATTCCGTATGCCATTTTTGATGGAGTTTTGTTCAAAAAGATGTGAATGGAGTGTTCTTTGAGATGCATTAGCACAAATCAGATTCAAAGGGTGTTGGAAGAGTTTCATGATGGACCAACCGGTGGCCATTTTGCACAAAGAGTGATAGCTCTAAAATCATGAAGGCTGGTTATTATTGGCCTAAAATCTTCAAAGGATTTGCTATGCATGGATCAAGAGGTGTAAGAATTGTGCATTCTTCACAGGAAAAGAGAGACTTGCTTCCTCCCATCGCATCCAATCTCGGTTGACCAACCATTCATGCAATGGGGTTTGGACTTCATCAAAGTCATTAATCCCATTTCAAGCCAAGGGCACAAATGGATTTTGATGCCCACAACTACTTCACCAAATGGACAGAAGCGGAGCACTCAAAGAGGCAAATGAGTCTAGCATCTTAGACTTTTATGAGGGAATAACGACTGATTCGGTGTACCTGCTACAATAATCTCTGCCAATGCATTGGCATTCATTGATCTAGGTGACCGAGTGGGCTGTCAAGAAAAAATTTACCTAAACACTTCATCGAACTATTACCCTCAGGGTAATGGCCAAGGCCGAGTCTACAAACAAGAACTTGTTGAGGATCATTAGGAGGACTCTTGATGAGAATCAGAGGTCTTGGCATACCAAACTGAAATCAGCCTTATGGGCTGATAGGATAACTCCCAAAAGATCCACAGGTAACTCTCCATTTAGGCTTGTCTATGGAAGAGAGGCAATCTTGCCCATGTCACTTGAGTTGCCAACGTTGGAACTCATGAAGTAGCTGGAGTTGCTAGAGTTTGAGCCCATGGAGGTGAGGTATGCAGAGTTGATGGAGCTGCAAGAGATCAGAAACCAGGCATCCCAAGTAATGGAAAAGGATCAAGCTTTGATCAAGAAGACCTTTGATAGGAAGGCCAAAGATAGATATTTTCAAGTTGGAGATCTAGTGTTGAAATGGGATGTGGATAGAGAAAACCGGGAAGGCATTCAAAATTTGATTCCATTTGGAGTGGCCCATACATGGTCACAAAGTGCAAGAACAACAATGCTTTCCAATTGGCCTCATTGGATGGTGAAGAACTGCAGATTCCAATCAATGGAATCTATCTCAAGCGTTGCTTCTAGAGGGAAGTTCACTACCTCTGTAAATATTAGATTAGATTTTCTTTCCTCCAAGTGCTTGTGCACATTGTTTTGCTATAGGTTAGTTTTGTTTTCCCTAAGTGCTTTGGCACAGCTTGCTGTCCATGGAGATGTTTAGCAGTCCTTGCTTTCATCAGGTGACATTCCATCTTCCTCCTTGCACATTCTGAGTCAGTTGAGGTTCTAAACAGAATATTTGATGACTCCATGCCCAATGGACTGCTTAAGGCAACTGGTATCTTCTACCTAGCAGGCAGGTAACCCCGCTGAGTCGCCAAATTGTTATCCAAATTCACCCCCAGGGTTAATTTGATAACATGCATCAGAATTCTCAAGTCCCAGGAAAATGGATTGATTCAGGGACAAAAATCATGTTTCTAGGGTCCCCTCAGATTTTTTCTAACTCCCCTAGCCAAGAAGGAAAGAGCAAGCTCTGAGAAAATGTGAAAAAGTTGCAGAAAACAAGCTTGGGCCAGGAAGAATTGTGAAAATTGGCTAAGTCCTAGTCCTCGCAAGCAGTCGGGACATTTGGGACATCTGGGCGCGAATCGGCCGAAAGGCCACCGCGAAGTCTGCAGGCAAAGAAACATCCGGCCATCGAGACGCGGGATGCGAAAATCTAGTTCGCCAAAGGAGAAGTAAATCGACTAACTCAAGCTTGGGACATTTGGGACAAGAAGACGCGAAGGACGCGAACCGCCTGGATCGGCCGAAAAGGAGAACTTTCGCACTAAGCAGTTTGGGACATTTGGGCCGTGAGGACGCAAACCGGCTGAATCGGGTGAATCAAGAATTTGTCCCAAATAGTCCGGGACAAGTGGGACAAAGGGACGCGAAGACGCGGATAGCCGAAAAAGCTGAGAGCCAATCAGATCATGACACGTGTCACCAGCAGAAAAGGGACAGGGAAGCCCATTTCAGGCGGATCGGAAGTTTTGTCCCGAGGCATAACACCGGACATCTGGGACAAATGGACGTAATGGACGCAAAAATATGGCAAGCCCGAGAACCAATCAAATCATGACACGTGTCACAAGGGAAAAAGTCTAAAAGTCAAAGGGTGAGTTTTGAAGGGTTAGCCCGAGCCAATTAGAAGAGGACACGTGTCCAATGGAACAGATAAGCTCGAAGCCCGGGAAGGAGTTAGAGAGTTTAGAAAGAGTTTTGGTCGAAAATCTAAAAACAAAGGTCTGCCCTCCACTCCTGTCGACCAATCAATGCATGCCACGTGTCGTCTAGGTTGCAGAGCGTGGGAAGAAATTTAAAAATCCGTTTCACCTATTTTGTGCCCTAAATCTTTAGATCTCCATATCTTTTGATCCAGAGCTCGGATTGCACGCTTCTTTATATCAACATAAATCTTATGAAATTCTCTACGTGATTCTAGGTTAATCTTGAATTTTGGTGCTGTCTAGAGAGAGAAAATTGAGAAATAGATCTGACGCGTGTTTATGGCCGTATGACATTTTAAATACCGCATTTAATGCGAGAATGGGTCGTATTCCCCATAATTCAGTCAAAATGATAGGGTATGGGTTTGTAAGGTCCCCATGCCATTTTAATGCATCTGCAATCGAGGAGGGATGGGCTCTCATGTTTTTGTACGTTTTTGTCTCCTGGCTCGACCCATGCAATGTAAAAGCCAGATTTGGCTCATTTCTAAGGGGAACATTTTTTGGGCATAGCAGACTTCTTCTTTCACCTCCAGCAAGTGATTGATGCAAGGATCAGACCTCTCCAAAGATTGTAACAGTTTTCTTTTACCTCTCTGAGGGTGTAATGCGTGTTTTTGACACTGAAATGATAATGCAAGCTCTGTGAATGGGTTTCAGTCCTCTGTTTGTATTATTTGCTTCATTTCAGATCCTAAATTATACCTTATCAGTCTGTGTATGTTTTATGTTGTGAACTTTGGTCTGTGTCTATTTGCATGACAAATATGTTTCACCACTCCTTTTGGTGCATCACCATCTTTAGTTAGTTTCAATTTCTTGCACTTCTACCCCTATCTCCTTACAAGTTAGAGTAGGATTAGGATATGAATCTCTGTAGTTGTGCAAAGCATTAGATCTAAATCGAGAGGAGTTTGAGGAACCAGCCTCTAACTGAGATTCCTCTCTCCACAAGTCCCACGCTTGGAGAGAGGTTTCCATGTTGTGCAATCACACTCGATGCTAGAGTGATCAACCTAGAAGCCCGATCTCGCATCCAGGGGTGCTTTGTGAGCCCGCAAAACAGGAGTTACTTATCATTTTGGTTCCCATTTTTCTTCTTCATATTTTATGGACATCACTATCATTGTAATTATAAGAATATGGTGATGTGGAAGCTTTCATTTTCTTGTAAACTCTCTTGTTTGTATTTTGTATTTCTTGTAAACTTGTTCCACATTTTGTGACAAATTCACGCCTTGAATGCTCTTGTGGTTGTATCCTTGTATAAGTAAAAGATTGAAATGTATGTGTATTTAAAATGGAAAGAGTAATGTTAAGTTGTAATAAAATTGTTATTCATATCCCATATGATTGGTAATTGTATGGAGAGGAAAGAGTTTTCCTTTATAAGTGCATTTCATTATTTAATGACATTTCAACATTTATAATTTGTGAAAGGAAACAGATCATGTCTTGATGTGGTACTTAGAAGCATGTCTTATCTTAGAAATGTAGAGTGATGGAAAAACTTGGGCTATAGAATAAAAAATGTTTTTATTTTCATATGCATGAGATTAAAGATTTGAAGGAATGATTTTTTTTAATCCATTAAATTGTTACTCTAGTTTTTTTTACTTCCAAAAAAAAAGAGGGAGAGAGAATTTATATAGTTGAGCCAATTTTTCAATGATATATGTATATAAAATTGTGGGAAAGTTCTACCTTGCATATGAATCAGAAATCTAATATCTCCTCATTTTGCTTTACACAAATTGTTTAATCTGGATCTTGTATTATATTAAAGAAAAATAATGCAAAAAAATATTGACGAGGGGAGGCCGCCCCATTCTCTAGTTCCTCAAACATGGTCATCTCCATCTCGCTAGCCACACCGAAAAAATGCAAAATACAATAAAAAAAGAAACAATTAGTTGAGGGCACAACCATCCTATTTAAATATTTAACCAGAGCTCCCTAGTAGCCGCCCAAACCAGATCCAATCCTAACCTTAAGCCACGATTCCTTGCGGCTTAAATAGGTCCATGTTTTGTGTATTTAGGAGGTGAACTAAACCCTCTTTCCAAAAAAAAAAGATAGACCTGAAATCAAATACATAAATGGCTGCTCATAATACAGAAGGTTGAATGTGTTTCCAGTTTTTGGGTTATACTAGGAATGATGTGCATGTACGCATTTTTCTCACTAATCCACAAAGAAATATGTGAAAAAAACAAGATGAAATAGATGAGAAAAACAAATAATAAAACAAAAAAAGAAGTGCCTAATACAATCCTTTCCTCCGTGAAATGATCCACTCTTAACCTGCACAACCAATACAGAAGGAGAGAATGTTAAAGTAAATAAATATAAATAAAAACAACAAAAGAAAAAAAAGAGTGAAGTTTAGGGTATGAGTTTAGATTAATAGTTTAATTAATTGTTTTTTTGTTAGATTCGATTTTATATAGTTAAATGTAATATTATTATTATTTATTTATTTTTGTAATATATATATATATATATATATATATATTAATTTTTAATTAATTAATTTTTATTTTTATTATTTTTTTGTTCATCATTTAGTGATATGGGAAAAACATTAGGTATAGAGAAAATCTTTATAGGTCGAGTTTAGATTAATAGTTTCAAAATAACAAAATATTATCCCTCTTGTTTAAATAATGATTAGGTAATGTATTATTATTATTTTACATTATTTTAGCTTCAACATATATAATATAAATAATGGTTACCTTTAATTAATAATGGATTAAATTTTTTATTAAGGGAACTATTCAATATACTCATATGGTTTTACTATACTATTGTAGTTTGTGTAGAAGTCGAAAGGAACACAATGGGTCTCCCAACCCAATGTTCCTTAAGTTTCCGATTATAAACCCCTGGAAAATATAAACATATGTTAGATTATTATTTTCTCATCCTTAAGTAAAATTTAAGAGCCTCTCTTCTCTATTTCACTAATGTTATCAACTTAAAATAAGTAAATAAATAAATAAAGTTAAAAAAATTTGCCTCAACTTCCCTTGTAAGAGAAATAAATTTAACGATTAACGCTTAGGGTCAAATCCATGGGCTTTACATATCCTCGAGTGGTTATTCTCTCTACTTGGTTATAATGGCCTAGAATTACATAACCTCTTTTAGTTGGGTTTTATTCTCTCAAATTTTATCTCATGTTGTTATCTTCACACTCCTCAACTCATTAGATTGGAGTATTCTTCTTACATAATTCTTTACGATCTCTCACATTTCCATTAGGGTCTCCTCTTTTGTGCACTTATTTATGTACCATGGTAATATTCTATTCACTCTAGTCCTTTTGGTGGAGATTTTTCTACACACCCTTCATTCTTTAGCTACGTAATCTTATCTCCCTTCTCTTTTCTTTTCTATACCACCTCATCATATGGATTTGTGTAATCTCATGTGTGTTGATGGTATATAGTGACCATATCCTCCTTCATGGAAACCTCCTTCCTCATTGCAACATTCTTGTGCACAACCATGTACCTCTGTGGTCAACTTCTCTCTTCACCCATATAACTAATTATTTCATATAATGTAGTTGTGGTCCATAAAACCCTAAATTGCATCATATAGTCACATTTTTATTATTGTTCATGATGTTAGTGAGACTAATAAATCCTTAAATGTCATCACATCATCGTAATTAAGTTCATATGACTCAAATAGGGTAAACTACCTCTCTCCTTGAGCTAATCAACCAAATTTTCAATGTTTAATGCAATTAGGGCTAAAAACATATTATATAGTCATAAATTTTAAGTTTGTAGGGATCAAATGATGCAAGGGAAATCAAGAGGTATATAGAGAAATTTTGGTGTGTTGAGGTCTTAGACCTCATTTTGGGTGAATAAAGTCTTGTCTTCTTGTTTTTTCTTGTTATCTCCTTATATCATAGCTTTTCAAACTTGTTTTCCCACCAAAACCTAATATTTTAAGAATTCAAATTCCTAGTTTGTCTAATAGGTGTTTCCCTTTAGTCTTCTCTCCTTTCTTGATCTTGATCCTTCAAGGAAATAGAATGGAAACTTAGAGGCACATTATGGATGAAATATCAGTTTATTCAACTCGTAAAGGATTTTCCAACATAGCTTGGTAACCACCTTAGGTTGAGAAACCAAAAATGTGTTTATTTTTCTCTAACTAAATTTAAACGATAAGGGAGAGATGATGGGGATTTTATTCAAAGAAAAAGAGTATGTAATGGAGTGGGAAATGAAAAAAATATATTTTTAAGATTTATATGCAAGGTTGTAATAAAATACCACGTAGTTCATAAAGTTGTGTTGTTAATGATTCACTAATCCTATCTTAACAATGGAATGAAGTTGTTTCATAGTTCCAAGGTTTAGAAACACTCATCTCAACCTAGTAATTTACCCAACTCTATATTTTTTCACAATAATAATAAAATATTGAATATAGAAACCATAATAAACGTAACATCCTTACTCTTGTTATGGGTATGTAGATGTGTATATGATATTTAAGAAGGTACATATTATGTATAAATTAATTTAGAATACTCCAAGACTCTAATTTTTAATAAAACCCTATTATGAATATTTTTTCTACCATAAGGCTTAGTCCTAGAATTGTATTGTGAGAATTTTAAGTGTTCCCATGTAAAACGGTTTTTTCATGACAAGAATGGGTTTTAAACCTTTAATAGATAGGAAAAATAAAATAAAGTTATTATATGCATGTAAAATTCTCCTTATAAGATATCTCTGACATCATGTACAATCATGTGCAAGACTTTATTTGGGGTAAATTGAGTGAAATCACTATTAGTTGGGAGTATAAAAGTAAACCATCATAAAAATCATTATAAGTGTGTGTAGTTACTATATTGATTAAAATAACTATTACCATGGGGAGTATTCATTATCATAGGTCCAATATACTTTTTCCTAATCACAACTAAATCGTTATTTTCTTCTAAAGGGAAATTTCCCATGAGGCTTGGCTTTAACTCTTCTTCAAACTAATGATGATAGGTTTTTAGTACTCTCATTTACTATTTCCATCTTACCACTTTCACCAAATTCCTTTTACAATGCACATATTTATTTCAATGGCGTCTTTCCCATATATGAATTTATTTCAACCGTGTCTCATAAACAACACAAAATGATATCTAAAAATAATTTATCTTAATGTTGGTGTAGATTTGATTGTTTATGAAGTATGTGGCACTTGAATCAACTTTCCTACTCATCCTACATTAAGCTTATAATGTAACTAATTTTTTTAGCATAAATATCGATGAAAGTCTTAAGTTTCTTTCTCCATGGAAATTAAATGAATGTGTGGAAGATTTTTCACATTTTCCACCTACTCCTACCCTAAATTTTTTTGAGTGTTTTAAATATATTTATGTGATTCACTCTTTTATATTTCGAATCTTCAAATTACCTCTTGTTCTTCTATTGAGCAAATTATGATATTATGGGGTATTTAGATAGATCATATTCTTCCCAAAACCTTACAATTGTTAATCTATATTATAAGGCTCAAAGGATTATATATTTGCCAACATGGGAACAAAGATAATCCTCGCATTGTTGATTTTAAGGATTTCTGAAGCATTCCTCTTAAAGATATATGAACTAAGCTTGTAAAGTAGGTACTCATCCGTAATATAATTCTAGCATGATTCCAATAAAAATTAGGGCTTCAACTCCACACTCATGTTAAAATTCACGAGTCCATATATTTGATCAATTATCACTACTAGTGGGAGTTGTGAGGTTTGTAAAATATAATTTTGACACATCTAACACTCTTATAAATGTCAATAAACAATCCAAAAGGCCCCAAAACTTAGTCAACGACACTATTATTTCCCAAAATAGACATTGATTTTTGAATTTAAACCCTAAAATATTCAAGATAAACTTTGAAATCTTTAAAAGTACCTATCTATTGACCATATTAGATTATAAAAATATCCTAAACCGTGATTCATGGAGCTATGAGACTAGTTCCATAAGGTGCAGATTGACCCTAATTTATTACATTTACTAACATAAATTTAAATTATAAGTTTTCGTATTTCTTCTACTTAAACAATCATTTTTAAGTATGTAGATTTAATAAAAACATATACTATACTATATATAACAATAATACAAAATATAAATTATGTATACATGCTATAATGCGTACGTAATTTTGGTTTGTCAATTACTAAATCTATAATTTTAAAGCGTAAACATGATTTTATAAATCATGTACACTACTTAAAATCACATTTTCCATCATTTTTCCTCCCTAACTCTATGCACTTACCCATATGCATTTTAATTTGAGGGGGGAGACATTTAAATTTTTCATTTCTTCTCTTATTTACAATTTTTCAATAATCGTAACTTCAACACCTAATTTTTTCTCAATTCAAAACTAATACAAATCAATAATTATGATGCTAAAAAAACTAAAATTTGATCACAATTAAAGTTTGAATATATATGGTTGGTAGTCAATGGATCACTCACACGATTAAAAATGATGCTACATAACAATGTACATTTTACATGGCAAGTAAAAAAGCAAAATTAATAATTCTGCTTTGGTGTATATTATTAGGTTCAAGATCATATTTGTGAAGCTGAAACAATAAAACAAGATTGGGATAAAATAAAAACTCTTGATTAAAAGAATATAAATATACTTCTTCATCTACAAAGTCAATTACTGAATCTCAAAATGCAACCAACTGAAAAAGTAGAGTGTTTTCACTAAATCATGTATTTTGGGTAAATATTTTGTCCTGGTCTTATAATACTATTCAAATGGTTCTCAAATGGAAAGAGTAATAATTAACCCATGTATTTGGCCATTTTTACATTGCTTGCTTTTGTATTATTGATCTTACACCTATAATTACCCAAAGTATGTATTGTCATTTTACATTATTTCCTATTTTTGACTAAAGCACCCACCTAGGTTTGGGGTGCCCTAGGTGCCTTGGTATCCTCCGAGGTGTCTTTGTAATCCTCTTTACACTTTCCTCTCACTTTTTGGGCACTTTCTGACCATTTGAGCTTCCTATATATTTGTTGGTCATCTTTTTTGGGGTTAGTTACAAAATTAAAGTAAGAGAACCGTATAAATATAAAGTTATGAGACTATAATGAAGGACCAATAACTAAGCATCTAGTATCACCACCTAGAGTGCATCCATCTAAGGCTTCTAAGGCTCTATTTGCATCCATATAGCTCCATCACAAGGGAAAAAAGATGATTATTATGCATCACACTTCATAGGAGGGGAGTTTATTCTATCACACGCACCATCTATTTACATTCTACATTTAGTTATTTCTCGACTTACTCAAAAAGTGTGACACGCACAAGAGAACCTAAGGCATGATTTTGTACACACACACCTAGAACTACATTGGGGATGAGATGCAAGGCAACAATCAATGATAATTCAATCAATTTTGTAGTTGAGGAAAGTCAGACCCCCTTCATTTGTATATCTCTTTTTTTACGCTTATGATTCTTTGTCTAGGGTTTTATTGGTTATTCTTTCATTTTCGGTTTACAATGAAATATGGTGCGATCGGTGAAATTAGTGTGACAGAAGAGAAAACATGAAAACATCTAGTGATGCTCCATAGGATGTTCCCTAGTTAGTTATATATACCATGACACCAATATCTTAGACAAGGGTGCCCTAGTGCCCCTATCCCTTTGAGCACCCTAGTTTGCCTAGAAAACTCGGATCTCGTAGCTTTTTAAGCTTATGTACATTTGTTTTATCATGTTCATATAGTATTCTCTATGACACAGCTCTTCCACCTTCATAAAATCAACTAATTCTTTCTTTAACCCTCTCTTGCACACTCGAGTTTCACATTTTATTACTTAGTTTGCTTTGGTGAATTTACTATATTTTATTGTTCATTTACTCGCTTATCTTACCGCTTCCATAACATTAGACTACACTAGAATAAAATACATATTCATATTTTAGTTAATCATGGAGTTTTTCTAAGATGTGTTGTGAATTTGCAAACATCACTTCAAGCTTTGGAAAAATAAGAAAGTGACAACTATCTTGTATCAATTATTTTGAGACCATTTCCTTTTATACAATATTTTGTGACCACATTGAATATCATTGGCCAAAAAAATATTTTGAATAATTGGTTTGTATGCTACAAAAATAAGAATCTATTCACACAAATTTAGAAGTTGAAGAACATTCACTTTCTTATCATTTGAAAGTAAAAAAAAGATAATTTTCTTTAAAAACTTAGAAGAAAGGAAATAATCAAAAGGTCACAACGACCAACAAAAATTCTAATTTGTGGTCATAAAGGGCATGAGTTAAAATAATTTTGGTATAATATGTTCCCAAAGGGATCATCAAGTGCTAAGAAAACTAATAAACAAAAATCTAAACAAGACAAGTAAACTAATAAATAGGGGGAAAATAGGGGATTGTGGAAGAAGAACCTGTTTACACAAGGACATTTTGTTGAATAGGAAAATCAATACAAAGATGAAGACTTCCTATACACCGCATAATCTAATGTATCATCTATTTCATAAAATGTAATTTGGTATATTAATTTGGGTGTAACTTTCCACATGAAATGATATACAATTTTTTTCACATTGATAGACATACCCATGAAAACCATGCCTCTTTTGGTGATGATACATCTTACAATGTTAAGGATATTGGTTCTATTTCACTACCACTTGTGATATATACATGTAAATTTACAAATCTTCTATATGTTTCTACTTTACCAAAAAAATATTATCCATAAGTCAATTATTAGAGAACAATATTAAGATTGATTTGGAATGTAAATACAGTGAAAATATATGCCTAATAAGAGATAATTCACAAATATTCAAATTTTATGTAAGACCTTCCATTATGGACATGAAGTTTCAACTGGGTTTTGTTTAGAGAGAAATTGGGCCTTGGTGGCCAAGGATTTAACCTCAATATAGTTATGGCACGAAAAACTTGGTCATGTAAGTTCTCGCTATCTTTAAAAATATTGTGGATATGATATGGTGAGGGATTTGAAACCTCTCGAAAATGGTATAGATAAGTGTTAATATTTTTGGTAGGAAAACAACATCAAACACCTTTTAAACATAATACATTATGGGCTCTAGGAAAAACTTATCTGGTGACTATCAATTTATGCATAACAATGATGCCTATTCATTATGGGTTTTAATGCTTCATGTTATTTTTTGATGATTTATATTGAAATTTTTGGATATAATATCTTCACACTAAATACAAGGCCTTTGAAACTTTCAAAATTTTCAAAGTGCTTGTTTAAAATGAGTCCGTTGTAATATACGAGACAATCCACTCGATCAAGGGGAAGTATACACCAAAAATGAATTAATGTTTTTTTGCAATAATGGAATTCATCATTAAATTTCATATACTCATAAACCAAAATAGAATGGTATTTTAAAGGAATTTTTTTACTATTATAGAATAGTTCAATGCATGATTAACGATGTTAGTTTAACAAAAATATATTGGGCAAAAGTAACTAGAATGGAAGTTTATCTACTAAACATAGTGCCCACTATAAATATTTATGGAGTAATCCAATATGAATCATGGTTTTGTTATGCTAAATTTTTAGCATTAAAAAATCAAAATTCTTGTTAGGACAACCTATACCTCATTTGAAAATCTCTCTCGGTCACACTGTAAAACCATCCTCTTACCAAATCGCCATTCTTTGTTTCACCCTCATAATAGACAAGATGAATGTGATAATGTTAATTTTAAGTATGTTTCATGTGCATGGGATCTTGTTCAATCTGATTCATGAAGATATCTAGACCTAAGAGAAGATAAGTGCTTCCGGAGGCACTAAAAGGGTTATTTGTGGCCTTTTTTTCACATAGTGAGTACCCTTTGGGAACTTACAAGGAAAATTTAAAGAATAAAGAAAGTGTTTGATAGATATATGTAATAATCTAAGGTATTTTAGTAATGTTATGGAACTAAAATTAGGTTCAGAACAAGTTATGTAATATCGTGCTATCTTTAGCATGGTATAAGGAAAGGAAAGAGGTGAATAAGATAGATGGATTTTTTAGGACATATTAGGATACTCAAGATGTAACACCCTCGACAATTGTTATATTCCTCCTTTGTATTTCAAGTGTTGACATGTGATTTTCTTGATAAAGGTGTGTTCTTTTGACTACTGAAGATCATGCTTGAAATGGATAAATCAATTATGCTCTTTGATTGGAGGGTTGGTATGTTGTTGCTTGTAATAATCTATTTCACTCTCTTCGGATAAGCTGCAATCTAGTTTTAAGAGTTACAACTTACCTTTCACCATTAGACTCGTCCTTGGATCAATTCCATTGATCCAAGGTATGTTTTAAATCCTCTTATCAGAACTAAATGAAAAACTAACATTCATCGATTGTGAGGCTTAACGAACTGAACTTGTGTTTTTGGAAAATTCTTTATTATCTTGGAAACAATGCTTGCATTCTATTTTTTTGAGCTTGAGCTTGGCTCTTCTTGGTCGACCCTTGCAGGTGCTTATGGTGTCAAAGGAAATAGAAACCTACTTTCGATTCTTGAGAAAAAATAGATTGTTGTGTACCCTAATAAACATGGGATTTAGGTAAGTTACATAACTACTATTACTATACCCCTTTATGAGGGATGAAATTCTAACCTAAGTTGTTAGCTTGTAAGGAAGTGACCTAGGGAGATGCTAAGTTATTTCTAAACCTATAGTTTTTGGTTTAAACTACATCCTAACGTAGGGTGGCAAGCTATTGTTAGGGGTTGTATCCTAAGATTATTTATTTAAACTAACCTAAGATATAACCTAAGAAAATTCAATCTATCCTAAACTAATGGGATATGAAAGGGGACATAGGGGCCATTGTCAATGGGAACTAAGCGGTGGTTCTAAGGCTTTTTTATTGGGATTTTTTTTTATTTGGTTTTTAATATATGAAAGTACTGTCGAGTCTTGAAAGGGTTAGTGAAAGTTAGAGGAATCTACGTGGAGGCTTCTCTAAGTTTGGAAATGCACTATGAATTGCAATTAGATCTCACCAACTATGAATGGTAGTGGTAAGGAAAGATAAGTGGGAAAATTGGTTTTGATGACATTAATGTGCCTTGGGTTTGGTAAGCAAGTTGTCTTGGAAGGCATGCTAGTGGATTCATTGGCAGTTGTTTAACTTTATATGCTTCACAATTTTTGCTCTACATTAGAGCTATCTGGTTCTTTGAACCAATAGTTTGATCTCCACTTTGTAGCTATTTTTTAACTCTCTAAGATATTTTTGGTTCGAGGAATGTATAAGTGGGATTGTGGAAAAATAATATGGTTGTTTGATCTTGTTTGGAGAAGAAGAGGTCTTGGAAACTCAGTTGGAAGTCTTCTTCGAATCGGAAGAGGCACTATCAGGCATGATAGGCTCTACCCATTAATATTTCTTGCTTTCTTCTAAATGATTCATTAAAACAATTCTACTCACTAGAAATTTTATATTTTCTTGATGTATGTGGTTATTTACTTGCATGTAAGCTTGGAAAATATGTGGGTTTTTGAATTCGAATCCTTTGCTGTTATTGATAGTTTTTGGAAAACTTCTCTGTTCTGTTGTTAGAGGTTTGCATGTAATTGTTTTGGAACTCTACAATCTGTACTAGAAGCTCTTTTGACCTCTGTAACTTGAACTAGTAGTTATGTTATTGTATTTAAGCTTGTAGCTTGTTTTCAAAGCTTGTTTTCTTGCATTTGAAAATAAGGTGAAAAGAGTTGGCTTATTACTTGTTGGGTTCTGAATTCATTATTGGGTTGTCACATTTTGATCTAGTACTTAAGTTTGTTGAGCTTGAATTAGAAGCTCCTTGGCCATTTTTAACTTGAACTGACAGTGTTGTTGGGATGGTCTTGTATCTCTATTTATGATTGTGTTTGGGTAGTTGTAATAGCACTCCATGAATATTCTAAACTTCTCTTGAAATCATTATTGGTTTTAGCTTTATTTGGACCAAGTGGTTGTTTGAACTATGCCAACATTATTGAGGTTTTTAACCTTAAAACTTGTATATAATTCTTATGAATTCTTGTAGTCGTTGTTGAGTTATTGCGTTGTGCTTTGTACTTAAGTTCTATACTAAAATTTTATTATTCCTTATGAAAACGGAAGGCTTGAACCCATAATAGGGTTTTGTAATTATTATGAGCTTTTACTAGAGCCATGTTATTTTGTTTTAAATTCGTATTTGAACTTAAGTGGTTTATAACTTATGATCTGTGCACGAATTTAACGCAGCACATGTATTCCTTATTGATCATTTTGATTCTGTATGGGGAAATCAATGAGTTATATACTTACTGGTTTTTCTTTGAATTGAAAACTACAGTTTCCTTTAGTACTATTTGATGGAAGGGGTCTTGTAAGTTGTTGATCAAAATTTCCTACAAAACTTCTTTGTGGCCTCCTTTGTTTTGATGTTGAGAAGGAATGGTTGTTTTACCTCTACCTCTTGACTACACTGTGTTTTTGAACTTAACGGGGCATGTGAATTTTAGAGTGTATTTTATTCATATCTTCTCTGAGTGTATTCTTGTCTTATGGGAAATTTTGACTGCCTTGTTCTTAGAAATAATTGGGACTGGAACTTTGTTCTATTAAGGAACTAACGTATCAGTTGTAGAGGTTCATGGAAAGAGTTACTTCTCCCTTTTTGTCTTTTAACTGGAACAAACCCTACCTGTCGTATGATGTTTGAAGAAGTAGATAGTTCTGTGGTTATCTTGTTTAGATGAGTTAGGAGAAGGTAGGATAGGACTTATCTTATCGAATCACTTAATTATTTACTTCCATCCGAGTAGTGGGTTTTTTAGAATTCTAAGTTCAAAACTGATATTTTGTTTGTATTCTCGAAAGTTTCAATACCATTTACATGGATGTTGACAATGTGAATTTTGCTTAGAAATTTGGACTACCTTCTCATTAGCAGTTTGTTGTTAATGTTTGTAATGGTGATTCAATCTTCAGTTGTTAATTTTCAATATTTTTTTATTGAAGGACTTTTAATCCATTATTATACTCTTGTTGAACCACATTGTATTAAGAGAGAGAGTTATACTCTCCGAGGAGGGGGATCTACGCTTTGAAAAACCGTATGTGTTTTCCTCCTTGAATTGAATTAAGTTTGAGCAAGGTGACAAGAATAGGTCTTCCTAGGAATTTTGCATGGAAATTGGAAGTATACTTGACTGTGCCTTTGGTTTTCAGTTCTCTTTTGGAAACTAACTTCAAAGTTTCTAAGTTATATTAGATGATGAATTTCATTTCATATTATAAATGAAATGAAATAAGGTTTGGGGTCCTTGTTGGTTGGAGATCCTTTTCTATTGACTGATAAGTTATGGATTGAAATTATCATTATTTGTTCTCTTCTTTGTCGTTATTGATGGATGGAACTTACTAATATCAGTTATGTGTAAGTAACCCTTTTTCTGAGATTGGGAAAACTTAAATGTGTTCTTCTATTTTCACAAATTTAAGAGATAAATGAATGTTAAGACTTGTTTATTGATCCTAAACTAAATTGATAGGATTTATTAAGTCTTGTGGTATAATTTTGAAGTTGTAGATTATAAAATGTTACTTCCTTAGAAGTAATCTAGATGTCTTAATTGTACTTCTTACTTTATGTTATTACTTTTGATTAATTACTTGATGTTTTATAATTGATTCATGAAAGCAAAGTTGTTTAATGAAGCAATTAGTGGAATGCACTTTACCTTAATGCTTAGTGTTTATCATGCTCGCTTTATTGAACTCGACCCGCTAGCAATTTTGCAGATGGACATCGTAAGTGATTAGTGAAGACAAGAACTTTCATGTTGTATTGGGTTATTTGATTTTGAACCTTATGTAAAGAGTTCGATTCATTATTTAATTGTATTGAAAAAGAAAAGGTGTATTCCCGTTTAGATAGAAGGTTGTTTGTCATACATCATGCTTGAAATACTTATTCTTGTAAATGAAAAGGTTATAAATGAGGAATTTGAATGTTGGATATTTACTTGTATGGGTTGTGTAATCTATCTTATATTTATAAAGAATATGGAATTACTATTTCAATGACATTATTCATATATGTTATATGCATAATTCAAATGAACTTGCTAAGTTAGATAAAAAGGGAATTAGTGTAATCTCCCTTAACAAGATGTAGCTGGTTAAGTTGCATAAGTTATCAATCTTATCTAAACAATTCTAATATAATATTTAAATGAGTAATGAATATGTGATGGAACGTTAGGGTTGTGAAAGGTAAGAAGGGTTGATAAACCCTAACACTTAATCAAATAGAGGAAGGTTCTTCCTTGCTAAAAGAATCATAACCCAAAGAAAGGTGACATGATCATTAAACATAGACTTCATTTCTTATAAATACTACCATGGTTAAACCTATTTGGTGGCTACACCTTCTATGAATGATTATGATGTATGTAATGGAACTTATGTTATTTTTGTCCTATTTTGATTAACTATTGTCAAACTAAATAAAAAAATAGTAAAAAAAATCATGAGTTAGAGGAAGTTCTTTAATGCTTAATTGAACCAAGTATATAACAAGGACTTGAGGAGTGTTGGATTAGGGTTTAGCATAGATGTTGTAATTTGTTTTATAATCCAAATTAACTTAACATTAATAACCTCCTTGGTGTATGTACATCATGATGAGGTAGTTTCCATAGGATGTTGGCACATGCCAAATGTAGGAATGTACCTTCGAGAAGACTTGGATCTTCTCAAGGATACAACATTGTAGTTGACATGTGGCAACACCCTTCTGCATTGATCATCCATATCTACACACAATAAGAAATTGAACTTGGGTTTCTCTAGGTCAAGTTAGTAACATGTTTAGGATAGGAGTAACTTTCAATAACTCGTGTACTTTGGCACATCTAGTTGACTTAGGTCAACCAAGTATGCCCTTTTACCCTAAGTCATCGAAAGTGTCTTCCTATAAAAGACTATGTTCCTAACTTGGGCTAGGGTTAAACCTTGAACAAGTGGACTGACGGTAGTCATTAAATATTATTCATGATAACAGAAGAGTGGGGTGAAGGACGTATTCCAAAATGACAAGTATGCCATCTAGGAATAGTGACATATAGAGTATGTTATAAAATCTTTGGCCAAAGTATCATAAGATGTTGGTTACATTATCCTATGTCACCTAGTTTAAAGTGACGTGATACCAAATAAATATTGGTAAAAATATTCGTGTATGTTCTTTAAACAAGATCACTCATTACCCAGATTAGGTGAAGACCAAGTATATGAAGTATATGATAAATATTCAATACTTAAAATGAAACATAAATAGATCGGTAGATCACCGAGTCATGGAATGAATAGATCGGTATATTACCAAGTCATTATAATTGTATATGGTTATTTGTTATGAGATTGACTGACATTGAATGTGTGTTCTAAACTATTTTTTATTTAGAATAGTGAACATTATGTAAAAAAAGAAAAATTCCCTTGTTTTTAAAGTCTTAAAATGGGAATGTTACATCTTGGTATCAGAGTTGAAGGTTGCAGCTCTTAGACCTATTGTGTCCATAATCTGATGAAACTTAAATTTTCTTATAATAGAAAATGGTGAGAAGAAGAGGAAATGTTACAAATAACCCTCTATCTGAGGAAGGAGCGGCAACTTCCTAGAAACTTGATGAGATCCTTGTTTCCTTGTTGGACACAAGAGATCGTTTGACTGTACTTGAACAACAAGTAATGGGCAATAAGGAGGAAGATGATGCTAATAAAAACAATCAGCCACCTCTTGGGGACAATGCCAATGTAGGTGTTGATAATAACAATGCGAACATACTTGTTCATCCTAAAAATAAAAAGGCTACGGCTGGCAACTAAACTCACTAATGATATAAAAAGGATAGGTCCACCCAAGTTTTATGGCACCACATTAGGGGATGGAGCTAAGAACTAGCTCAATGAAATGGAGAAATACTTTGCAATAAGGAATTTCTCAAAAGAAACAAAGGTGATATGGGGAGCATATCAGCTTTCTCATGAAGCATCTTCATGGTGGGATAGTCGAAGGTTGAGTTAAACATTGATGAAACTAACATCACCTGGGATCAATTTAAAGGTTACTTTAGGCAATGTTGGCTGCCTCAACTTTACTATGATCATAAAATGACTGAATTTTAGAACTTAGTTCAAGGGAAGCTAACTATAAGTGAGTATTGGGAACGATTTACAAAAATCCTTAAGTATGTACCTCAGTACCAAATAGATGAGAAGTTCAGGATATGGAAATTCATCATGGGATCGAATCCTATTATAGGAGGAGAGGTGAATGTTAACAGCCCAACCACGATGGAAGGGGTTGTGAAAAAGGCCATAAGGTAGGAATAGAAATTAAAGACAATTTTTTCTCACAAGGAGGAAGTAAGGAAGAAAAATCCAAACTCCTCTTCATCATCTCTTACACCTAAGAAAGGACCATGGAAGAAATTCAAAATGAAAAGTAATTTTTCATCTAATACTAATAAGAAAGTTATAACAAACAAGTTTGCTAGTAATGCATAGAACAACTTTGCTAAGAACAATAATAACGGACAAAAGTCCTATGGGGGTCAGAACAATAACTCTAAGGCTAGAAATAAACCTAAGCCTAGGAAAGGACCTATAAGAGGCTATTATAATTGGGGCAAAGATCATTATACAAATCAATGCCATTTGAAAAGGATGGTTGTAATCAAGCAAAGACAAGATACACATTGCATGGTGAAATGACAAGCAAGCCGAGAAACATGTCATGCCTATAGAAGTTTTAGGTAAGTTATTTGGTTTACCTATAACTTTTATTTTTGATATCGAGCTACTAAATGTTTTATTTCTAATAAATTAACAGAAAAATTAAAAATAAAAGATGGAAACATGGACTATGATAATATAAAAACAATGTTGTTCATATAGTTAGTATGTGTCTTTTTGGAGCAGCGAGTCTTTGATTTACCTAACTTTTCCAATGAAGCGATCTTTATGTTGCACTCTATAGGGTCTTATGATGTAATCATAAGTGTTAATTGGTTATCTAAACATAAGGCTAAAGTGGATTGTTTTGAAAAACACATTATTTGTGTAGATGACCCGCTAAAAATAACAGAGATTCAAGGTGTGAAATGTGAAATTTCATTAGAAAATTGTCACTATGCAACTTAAGAAGGCCAAAAATAAGGGTTGTACCTTATATGCAGTAAAAATTACTAAAACAAATTAAGCGAGCAACGATGTTTTGGAACGATATCCATTGTTATGAGACTTAAGTGACATATTTAAGAATTGGCGTGTCTTCCACCCAAAAGAGAGTTTTATTTCATGATTGAGATCAAACCCGGAACTAAACCTATTTCTAAAGCACCATATCGAATGACTACTACAGCATTAGTAGAGTTTAAGGCTTAGTTGCAAGAAATCTTGTCTAAAGGTTTGATCATACCAAGTGTTTCACCTTGGGAGCACTGTAATTTTGTGAAAAAGAAAAATGGAACACTTAGATTATGCACCGATTACGAGAATGTTAAATAAGGAAACAATCAAAAATAGATACCCACTCCCTAGGATTGATGATTTATTTGATCGATGCATGGGGAATTGGTATATTCTAAGATAAATCTTCATTCTAGATATCATCAATTGTGGATTAAGGATGAGGATATCCACAAAATAGCTTTCAGACAAGGTATGGACATTATGAGTTCACGCTTTACCTTTTGGATTAACAAATGCACTGTAGCATTTATGAATTTAATGAATAATATATTTCAAGAATACTTGGACAAATTTTTGATCATATTCTTGGATGACATTCTCATATATTCTAAAATTATTGAGAAACACCATGAGCATTTGAAGATAGTTTTGGAAATATTAAGAAAGAGACGGTTATTCAAGAAGTTGTCTAAATGTTCTTTCTATGACACAAAAGTACACTATTTGGAACACATAATAAGTAAAAATGGAATTGCTTTAGATTCTTCAAAAATTGTAGTTATAACGGAGTGGCCTACAAAGAAGAATGTACATGAAGTTAGAAGCTTCATGGGAGTTGTTTAAGCTACTATAGAAAATTTGTAAAAGACCTATCTAAGGTGGTTGCACCAATAACTTCTTTATAGAAGATGTATAAAAGGTTTGTTTGGAATGAGAAATGTCAAATTGCATTCAAAAATTTGAACAAACAGCTTAACTTCAAAGACCTATTCTTGCAGTGTCGATCCTAATGGAGATTTTATGGTGGTAATCGATGCATCTGGTGAAGGTTTAGGAGGCATTTTCTTACAAAATGGTCATGTCATAGCTTACTTAAAGTAGAAAACTTAAGTTACATGATTTGAATTATACTCCACATGATTTAGAACTTGCTACCATTATTCATGCATTACAAGTTTGGAGGCATTACCTACTTGGTAAACCTTTTGAATTGAAAACTAATCATCTTGGGCGGATATATCTTCACTCACCCAAATCTTAATGCAAGATACTGAATTTGGTTAGATTTTTTGTCTCCTTATGATTTTGACATCAATTATATCAAGGGTAAAGAAAATAGAGTGGTTGACGGTCTAAGTCGTAGGAAGCACATTTATGCTCTTATAACATTGAGAACTCATTTTAAGGATGAAGTAAAAAAGTTTTATGGAGTCCGATTCTTATTTTCAACAAGTAAAAGAAAAACTTGCTACATATTATAGTGATTCGAGATATAAAGGTTTTTACTTCAATAATGAAGGAATCTTACGATTTGAAAATAGAGTATATGTACCTTCATTAAATGATATGAGAAAGAAATTGTTATCGAATTTCACAATTCACCTTTTCTCGGACCCCTTGGTATTACAAAATGCTTGTTGATATAAAACAACAATATTTCGGAAGGGAATGAAAAAGGATGTAATAGACTTTGTGACACCTTGCCTTGAATGTCAATGTGTTAAAGAAGAACATATGCACCCAACTGGCTTTTTGTATCCTCATAGCATACCACAATACAAATGGTAAGTGATAAGCATGGAATTTTTACAAGGGTTGCCTATGTCAAGAAGTAAACATGATGTTATTTTAGTAGTTGTGGATAAACTAACAAAGGTAGCACATTTTATCGCTAGAAATATGAAGGATGATTCTCCTGTGTTAGCTAAAATATTTATACATGAAATTTTTAGATTACATGGAGTACCTGAATTAATCATTTTGGATAGAGATCCTAGAATGACGTCAAAATTTTGGTAAACACTTAATGCGCTTTTAGAAACTAAGCTGAATTTTAGTTCGTGTATCATTCGGAAGCAGATGGACGGACTAAAAGAGCTAATCAAGTTTTAGAGGATATGTTATGATTGTATTGTATGGATCAACATTACAAGTGGGAAGATTACCTTCCACTAGTTCAATTTGCATATAATAATACATATCATGCCTCTCTTAAGATGCAACCTTTTGAAGCATTATATGGAAGAAAATGTAGAACCCTGTTAGTTGGGACAATATGGAGGATAAAGAGGTAATTAGACCTAAAATCATTACTAAAATGGAACAACAAGTTGAATTGATTCATGAATGCTTGAAAGAAGCAAGATAGACAAAAGAGTTATACTCATTTGAAGTGGGTAGATAGGAAGTTTGAACTTGGTGAGAAATTCTTTCTTCGGTCAAACCGAAAAGAGATCTATAACTTTTGGCAAGGCTGCCAAGTTATCACCTCATTATGTGGGATGAGATAGTTGAAGTAATCAACCCCGTAGCTTACCGCTTAACATCACCTCCTACTTTATCACAAATACATGATGTTTTCCACATTTCTTTGCTTAAGGAATACACTTTAGATTTATCACGTGTTAAATTGGAATTCCTTATAGGTCCAAGATCCATGAATAATTGAGGTTAAACCCATACAAATACTAGAAACTTGTTAGTTGCATTTGAGAAATCATGAGATAAGTCAATGCAAGCTCCAATAGGACCAGCTTTAATGAAGAAAGTGCAACTGGGAAAACTCGGACGATATGAAAACAACTTTTCCATATCTTTTTGAACAAAATTGATTTTGTTGACTGATAATTTTTTTTTATGATTTTATCTTTATAATACAATAAGTATGCCAGTTTGGGCAGATATTTATTTGTTTGAATAAACAGCTAATTAATGCTGATTTTGGAATTTAAAATTCTTATACTATTGTAAACATATGTTTAGAAAGTGAATTAAAATTGATTATCATAAAGGAAATTATTAAAATGAGGTAATCATTAGGATGATGATTCTTTTTAGGAGGTAAGCATGCAACACCCCTCGACAATGGTTATATTCCTCCTTTACATTTCAAGTGTTGACATGTGATTTTCTTGATAAAGGTGTGTTCTTTTGATTGCTGAAGATCATACTTGAAATGGATAAATCAATTATGCTCTTTGATTGGAGGGTTGGTATGTTATTGCTTGCAATAATCTATTTCACTCTCTTTGGATAAGTTGCAATCTGGTCATAAGAGTTACAACTTACCTTTCACCATTGGACTCGTCCCAGATCAATTCCATTGATCTAAGGTATGTTTTAAATCCTCTTATCAAACTGAATGCAAACTGACATTTATCAATTGTGAGACTTGATAGACTGAACTTGTGTTTGTGGAAAATTCTTTATTATCTTGGAAACAATGCTTGCATTCTATTTTGTGTTGAGCTCAACTCTTCTTGGTCGACCCTTGTAGGGTGTTTATGGCATCAAAGGAAATAGGAATCCTACTTTCAGATTCTTGAGAAAAATAGATTGTTGTGTACCCTAATAAACAAAAGATTTAGGTAAGTTACCTAACTATTACTATACCCCTTTACGAGGGATGACATTCTAACCTAAGTTGTTAGCTTGTAAGGAAGTGACCTAGGGGGATGCTAAGTTATTTCTAAACCTATAGTTTTTGGTTTAAACTACATCCTATCCTAGGGTGGAAAACTATTGTTGGGGGTTATATCCTAAGGTTATTTATTTAAACTAACCTAAGATCTAACCTAAGAAAATTCTATCTATCCTAAACTAATGGGATATGAAAGGGGACCTAGGGGCCATTGGAAATGGGAACTAAGCGGTGGTTCCAAGGATTTTTATTGGGATTTGTTTTGATTTGGTTTTTAATATATGAAAGTACTACTAGTGTGGCAGGGGTTAGTGAAAGTTAGACGAATCTATGTGGAGGCTTCTCTAAGTTTGGAAATGCACTATGAATTGCAATTAGGTCTCACCAACTATGAATGGCAAAGTGGCGAGGAAAGATAAGCGGGAAAATTAGTTTTAATGACATTAATGTGCCTTGGGTTTTGTGAGCAAGCCATCTTGGAAGGCATGCTGGTGGATTCATTTGGGAATGTTTAGCTTTGCATGCTTCACAATTTTCACTCCACATGGAGCTATCCAGCTTCTTCGAACCAGCAGTTTGATCTCCACTTTGGGGCTATTTTAAAACTCTCTAAGCTATTTTCGGTTTGAGGAATGTATAAGTGGGATTCTGAAAAGAATATGGTTTTTTGATCTTATTTGGAGAAGAAGAGGTCTTGGAAACTTGACTAGAAGTATTCTTCGAATTGGTAGAGGCCACTATCGTGCATGATAGGCTCTACCCATTAAGATTTCTTGCTTTCTTCTAAATGATTCATTGAAACAATTCCGCTCATTGGAAATTTTATATTTTCTTGATGTGTGTGGTTATTTACTAGCATGAAATCTTGGAAAATATGTGGGTTTTGAATTGAATCCTTTGTTGATATTAATAGTTTTTGGAAAAAAATTGTTCTGTTGTTAGAGGTTTCCATGTAATTGTTTTGGAACTCTACAATCTATACTAGAAGCTCTTTTGACCTCTATAACTTGAACTAGTAGTTTTATTATTGTATTTAAGCTTGTAGCTTTTTTCGAAGCTTGTTTCCTTACATTTGAAAATAAGGTGAAAAGAGTTGGCTTATTACTTGTTGGGTTCTGAATTTTTATTGGGTTGTCACATTTTGATCTCGTACTTAAGTTTTTGAGCCTAGATTAGAAGCTCCTTGGCCATTTCTAACTTGAACTGACAGTGTTTTGGGATGGTCTTGTATCTCTGTTTATGATTTTGTTTGGGTAGTTGTAGTAGCACTCCATGAATATTCTAAACTTGTATTGAAGCCGTGATTGGTTTTAGCTTTATTTGGACCAAGTGGTTGTTTGAACTATGCCAAACTTATTGAGGTTTTGAACCTTGAAACTTGTATATAGTTCTTATGAATTCTATACTCATTGTTGAGTTATTGCGTTGTGCTTTGTACTTAAGTTCTATACTAAGATTTTATTCTTCCTTATGAAAATGGAAGGCTTGAACCCATAATAGGGTGTTGGTATTATTATGAGATTTTACTAGAGCCATGTTATTCCATTTTAAATTCGTATTTGAACTTGAGTGGTTTGGAACTTGTGATCTGTGCATGAATTTAATGCAACACAGGTATTCCTTGTTGGTCATTTTGATTTTGTATGGGGAAATCAATGAGTTGTATACTTACTAGTTTTTCTTTGAATTGAAACTATAGTTTCCTTTAGTACTATTTGATGGAAGGGGTCTTGTGAGTTGTTGGTCAAATTTGACTATAAAACTTCTTTGTGGCCTCCTTTGTTTTGACGTTGAGAAGGAATGGTTGTTTTACCTCTACCTCTTGACTGTACTGTGTTTTTGAACTTAATGGGGCATGTGAATTTTAGAGTGTCTTCTATTCATATCTGCTCTATGTGTATTCTTGTCTTGTGGGAAATTTTGACTGCCTTGTTCTTAGAAATAATTGGGAATGGAACTTTTCTCTATTAAGGAACCGATGTATCAGTTGTAGAGGTTCATGGAAAGAGTTAATTCTTCCTTTCTATCTTTTAACTAGAGAAAACCCTACCTGTTGTATGATGTTTGAGGAACTAGAGAGGTATGTGGTTATCTTGTTCAGATGAGTTAGAAGAAGGTAGGACAAAACTTGTCTTATCGAATCACTTAATTATTTACTTCCATCTGAGTAGTGGGTTTTGTAGAATGCTAAGTTCAAACCTGATATTTTGTTTGTAGTCCGAAAGTTTCAGTACCATTTATATGGATGTTGACAATGTGAATCTTGCTTGGAAATTTAGACTGCCTTCTCATTAGCAGTTTGTTGTTAATGTTTGTAATGGTGATTCATTCTTCATTTGTTGTGACTTTCCAATCTTTTTCGATTGGAGGACTTTTACTCCATTATTATACTCTTGTTGAACCACCATGTATTAAGAGAGAGAATTATACTCTCTTAGGAGGGGGTAGTCTACAGTTTGAAACTGTACTATGTTTTCCTCCTTGAATTGAATTTAATTTGAGCTAGGTGACGAGAATAGGTCTTCCTAGGAAGGTTGCATGGAAATTAGAAGTATGCAGACTTGACTGTGCCTTCGGTTTTTAGTTCTCTTTTGGAAACTAACTTAAAAGTTTCTAAGTTATATTAGATGATGGATTTCATTTCATATTATAAATGAAATGAAATAAGGTTTGGGGTCCTTGTTGGTTGGAGATCCTTTTCTATTGACTGATAAGTTATGGATTGAACTTCTCATTATTTGTTCTCTTCTTTGTCTTTATTGAGGGATGGAACTTACTAATATCAATTATGTTGTAACTAACCCATTTTTGGAGATTGGGAAAAGTTAAATGTGCTCTTCTATCTTTACGAATTTAAGAGATAAATTAATGTTAAGACTTGTTTATTGATCCTAAACTAAATTGATAGGATCTATTAAGTATTTTGGTATAATTTTGAAGTTGAAGATTATAGAATGTTATTTCCTTAGAAGTAATCTAGATTTCTTAATTGTACTTCTTACTTGATGTTATTACTTTTGATTACTTGCTTGATGTTTTACAATTGATTCATGAAAGCAAAGTTGTTTAATGAAGCAATTAGTGGAATGCACTTTAATTTAATGCTTAGTTCTTATCATGCCCAGTTCATTAAACCGACCTATGCTAGAAATTTTACAGATGGACATCATAATTTATTAAGGAAGACATGAACTCTCATGTTGTATTGGGTTATTTGATTTTGAACCTTATGTAAAGAGTTCGATTCATTCTTTAATTGTATTGAAAAAATAAAAGTTGTATTCCTTTTTGGATAGAAGGTTGTTTGTCATACATCATGCTTGAAATAATTAGTCTTGTAAATGAAATTTTTATAAATGAGGAATTTGAATGTTGGAGATTTACTTGTATGGGTTGTGTAATCTATCTTATATTTATAAAGAAGATGGAATTACTATTTCGATGACATTATTCATATCTGTTATATGCATAATTCAAATGAACTTGCTAAGTTAGATAAAAAGGGAATTAGTGTAATCTCCTTAACAAGATGCAAATGGTTAAGTTGCATAAGCTATCAATCTTATCTAAAAATTCTAATATAATATTTAAATGGGTAATGAATATGTGATGGAATGTTAGGGTTGTGAAAGATAAGAAGGGTTGATAAACCCTAACACTTAATCAAATAGAGGAAGGTTCTTCCTCGCTAAAAGAATCATAACCCAAAGAAGGGTGACATGATCATTAAACATAGACTTCATTTCTTATAAATTCTACCATGGTTGAACCTATTTGGTGGCTACACCTTCTATGAATGATTATGATGTATGTAATGGAACTTATGTTATTTCTGTCCTATTTTGATTAACTATTGTTAAACTAAATAAATGAACATTAAAAGCAATCATGAGTTAGAGGAAGTTCTTTAATGCTTAATTGAACCAAGTATAGAACAAGGACTTGAGGAGTGTTGGATTAGGGTTTAGCATAGATGTTGTAATCTGTTTTATAATCCAAATTAACTTAACATTAATAACCTCCTTGGTGTATGTACATCATGATGAGGTAGTTTCTGTAGGATGTTGGCACATGCCAAATGTAGGGATGTACCTTTGAGAAGACTTGGGTCTTCTCAAGGATACAACATTGTAGTTGACATGTGGCAACACCCTTCTGCATTGATCATCCAGATCTACACACAATAAGAAATTGAACTTGGGTTTCCTCTAGGTCAAGTTAGTAACATGTTTAGGATAGGGAGTAACTTTCAATAACTCAGGGTACTTTGGCACATCTAGTTGACTTAGGTCAACCAAGTATGCCCTTTTACCCTAAGTCATTGAAAGTGTCTTCCTATAATAGACTATGTTCCTAACTTGGGCTAGGGTTAAACCTTGAACAAGTGGACTGACGGTAGTCAGTAAAACCATTCATGATAACAAAAGAGTGGGGTGAAGGACATATTCCAAAATGACAAGTATGCCATCTAGGAATAGTGACATACATAGTATGTTGTAAAATCTTTTGCCAAAGTATCGCAAGTTACTAGTTATGCTGTCCTATGTCACCTAATTTAGAGCCACGTTATACCAGATGAATATTGGTAACAAATATTTAGGTATGTTATTTAAACAAGATCACTTAGTACCCAGATTAGGGTGAAAACCAAGTATACGAAGTATACGATAAGTATTTAATACTTAAAATGAAACATGAACAGATCGGTAGATAACCAAGTCATGGAATGAATTGATCGGTGTATTACCGAGTCATTACAGCTGCATATGTTTTTCTCATATGAGTTTGATTAGCATTGAATGTGTGTTCTAAATTAAGTTTTATTTAGAACAGTGAACATTATGTAAAAAAAAATTCCCTTGTTTCTAAAGTCTTAAAATGGGAATGTTACACAAGAATATTTGTAAAGAAATAAAATAATATTTCAAGAGATAATGATGTATAATTAATTTTACAAAATGTATCAAGGGATTATGAGGGTCATATTTGTAGATATTGTCCTATAAAGGTATATAAATAACTTTGATCCTAGTGAAGATTATTAGAGTTACAGGAGATTTGAAATATCATTAAAAGGAAAATTTTTATCAAATATAACTCTATATATATTTCATATGTCAATTTTTATAAAAATTTAGATCTTTCTTCTATGATAGTTTGACGTTAAGGGAACCGCCATGACTAGAATTGAAAAGGGGCCTAAATTTATAAATGAAGGGATAATAAAGTCATTAAAATTTTTGTAAATGGATTCCTTGGTTTTTTACATGGAAAATTATATGAATTTTTCTTAGTAAACACCAAGGTAAGATCTCGGGAAAGAAGGCACTCGATAGGTTGTTTTTAGCAATGCAATTTGATGACACCCAACTTCCAAAAGTGGAAAATGCACACTTGGATACAGTGTGTCATTTTTTCTCATTTAAAAAATTAAAAGGGGACATGGGGGACATAATAGTGCACTAAAAAGGATAAATATTCATAAATTGAAGATGTTTCATTTAAAATACATCTTTGGGTGTTATGAATGTGTCTTTAACTCACTAACATCATTTCACATCTTTCTTATGTTGAGAAGACATAATGCAATCTTATGAGGGGGTTATTTCAAATTTTAAATTTTCTAAGAGGATGTGGGTGATACTATAATGTTCTACCACATGGAGATAATGATCCACATCACTTAAGTGACAACCTGGGTGGTTAGGAGATGTTTTCAACCTCACTCTCAAGTTTGGCCCCTTCTTAATGATGTGTTGACCCTATGTGAAATCAAGAGGCCTCAATGTCCCTTTTTATCTTTGATAATGGGACAATGGGGAAATAAAATTATTCCACCACATGATGAGCCCCTCCTTTGTCACTTAAAACTCATAACCTGTGCACTAGACATGTGTTTTCAACCTCACAAATCAAATATACATGCCCCATTCTCATGATGAACACACCATATGTGTAATTTTATACTCCCGATGTCCCTCTCAGTAACTTAATAAAAATTTTAAGGGACATGAGGGGGTATGAGACCCATTTAGTAATTTTTAACCGATCCTTGAAGTCTCCTCTAACTTGGGTTAAGTAAGGTGAGTCAAAGTGATTTACCTAGGTCTGTGAAGGAGGGGTGACTATAATATTCATAATTATAAATTTTAAGGTTATTTTTTATGTTTTAAAAATCATCATTGCTTCTGGTATGCTTCTTTACTTCCAATTTTTTTCAAAATCCTCCATTGACTAAAACACCTTTTTACTCATATCTCTTAAATCCTAGCCCTATTTGTCATGAAAATTCACCTCGAAGATTCCATTCTAGAATGCCTTTAAGAAGAAACAAACCATTTTTAATTTTATTCTATGCATTTTTTTCAACATACACATGAATATTCCAATTTTTTTTTTTCCTTTTTAGATCCCTAGAGTTCCTATGATTGAAAAAACTCAAAATTTGAAGCATGAGATCATAATAAAAAACATAATCCAATAAAATAAATTTCAGCTAAATCTAAAATTTATAATGCACAATTCTATTTTTAGTAAGTTTTCACCAGATACATTCTAAAAATAGTCATTTTTGAAAACCAAAAACAATAATTCTGAAACCTCTATGTAATTCCTCAAGTCTAGAACTCAGTAAATTGGAAAATATGAAAATTGGGAAAATTGTCTAAAAATAGAATCTGAGGGTGGGGTGTGACTTACTAAAAATAGTAAGTATCTAATCAAGTTCAAATTTCACACACACTTACATCCCCCCATTCCCTCACTATATATGACCACCATGAAGATCAAGTACACTAGCTTCAAACCAATATCCACTTTGGCTTCTAAGTACTTTAATGTGGGATATAATGATGTGGCACATATGGACCTGGAGGATTTGAAGACAAGGATGTTAAAGGAAAAAGTGGTCCTGTTGAGCATAAGTTATTCACTAGATGAATATTTAAATCATGAGGACATCAAATCTCTGTGAAAAAAAGTAAGCTAGTTGTAGCTTATGTGAGATATTACATTCTTGGCACTAGAACCATCAATGTCAAATACAATTCTTTAGTTGCAGTTCTCACAAAAAATGAATCTCATTATGTGTGTAAATTCTAACCCAAATTTACATGGTCATAATCACATGATATTTTACATCCCAATAGTGGTCAAGAACCAATTCCTATCTCCAAGGAATTGCAATTAGATCATGGATCAAGTAGTGTAGAAAACCTTCTCAAATGCCCAAGAAATTTTCACAGAGTGAATTCCATGAGGCATATTTAGATGCAATTGTACTCTTGAATAGAGTGATAGGTGAAAAATATACAAGGTACTTCCATGAGTGGATGACATAAATCATATTGGTGATCACTAAAGGAGACTAAATGATTGATTGGGGTCAAATCATTAGTGACAATATTCATAGGAAATTGGAGTAGTTTTTCATCACTAAGAGGTTTACTATGACCTCTTAATTTTTCTACAAAATCCCATACACAAGACCAATCTATGGTATTTATCTTACACCAAATATCTCTAAGAAATCCCCTACATTTGAATATAACCGAAATATCTCTTTCATAGAGATAAAATCACATTTCACTAATGATGAATGATCTCGAAGGAGATCTAGAATAGATAGTTTCACCTCAAATAGTGAAATTGATTACAAGTTATGGGGAGCTTCTTCACATAATTACCCTCAACCACCTATCTCAGGGAAAGTGGATTTGACCATAATATTCTTCGGTTGTTGAGGTACCAAGGTCACGAGATCCTCTTGATTGAGCTATGTATGCAAATATCTCAAGTTCATATTAAATGAAAAGTTTGGAAGTGAAGGGGTATTTATTTTCCCATATCCTTGGGAATTTATTCATATAATAATTTGGTTCATGATTTAAACATTGAGACCTGTATCGCAACCTTCAATATGCACTCTGATTAACTAAATTGTGGAATATGTGTAGTTAATCTAAATAGGAACAACAATAAATAAAAACAATAGAATGATGTAAATAACTATAAACCAAATATAGAAAATGACTCAAGCCACTATAAAAGTGTAAATTTCAAAACCCTATAGTGTAAGGAGAGTTAGAATAAACTCATCTGATAAAGGGAGATCATTAAATTGTGTCGCAAGGATGCCTGGAGAAACGGGAAACATGATCGGCTATGCACATGCCCCGAAAAGTATGTATCTAAGTAATTTGAGTGGACTAAGGCACTGGAGAAGGATTTGGGTACTGTGGGAACCATGTTCTATAATATGGGCACCTGCGTCTACGTAGGATTTCCAGAGACTAGATTCATAGGTTTTGATGATGATATAAAACCCTTACTATCAGTCATATGTAACTCTCTGCTCTGTGTCGAATGTCGCCAATGATTGATGATGAAGTATAGAACTATAAGGGACCATAATAAGTATGAAAACCAAAAAAGAGTAATGCAAATGAATAGGTTATACTGACCTCATATTCCACAATGGTGGACTTCCTAACTAAGCACTACACTATATTCCAGACCTAAATGTAGTTCTAGTGTGTGTGTGTGTGTGAATCACGTGCCTTAGGTGCTCTTGTGCCAGTTGTACTTTGTGAAGTAGAAAGTAATAAATATATGTAATAAATGTAATAGAATAGTGGGTGAAATAGAATAAAATCCCCTCTTATGCTTGCATGGTGCAGATGAACCAACCTTGTCCCTTATGATGAAGCTAAGTGGATGTAAATTTTCTTAAAATTCCTTTAATGGATGCAACTCTAGGTTGATGCTAGTAGTGACTAGTACTTGGTCACTCATTATGATCTCATAACTTTATATTTATATGGTTATCTTGATTGAATTTCGTCATTAACCCCAAAAATTCCAACCACAAGAAAAATCATATGATGAAATGGTTAAAAAGTGCCCAAAAATGGCAAGAAAGTAGAAAAAGGATCGGGACACCCCAGTCAATGCTAAAATGACGTAAAATGACAAAAATATACTAGGCATGTATGTGTGGGAGGTCAGTAGTGATGATAGAAAAAAAAGCAAAAGGGCCAAAAGACGAGGGTTAATTAGTACTTTCTTCACTCAAAACCATAGAGTAGCATAATACTAGGACTAAATAATGCCCATAATGCATGATTTATTGATTACATTTACCCCCACTTTATGTTGGTGAGAAAAATGCTTGGTAACATAAAGTAGATAGAGATTTGTACCTAATTTCCATGAAGATTGTAGTAGAAAATGCGGTGAAGGACTAGACAAAGCTTGGAAGGACACAAAGATGATGGATCATGGAAATTAAAGATGAAAAAATACAAAAAAATAATGAGAGTGAACCTAGGGTAGAAATGCATGTGTAATTATTGACATGTGTGATGTACCTATATGGTTAGTATAGTGTGTGATGCCGCAAATTGTTATTGTTGTTTCCTCCATTATTGTAGTTTATGACTACTTGTTTTTCATACAAACGGATCTACAAGGAGAAAACAATCCAAAGATTCAAATATGCATCTATATATGTGTAAAACACATGTATGTATATGTAAAAGCATGTAAAATGTAAAATGTAAAATATGCAAATGAAAAATGGAACATGTGCACCTGATCCATGTCGAGAAAAAGAGTGTAGAAGAGGATATCCTTTCCTAGGGTTTTGGGTGATCTAAAGTATAGTGAGGAATTTTGATGTATCCTCCAACCTTTAATTGTTTCCCTAAATCATGTGTGAAGATATATCTATATCTCTTGGTTTTTTGGGTGATTTGATGCCAATGGCTGAAGTAGTGTAGGGAGGCACACCCACTATAACCTCTAATCCTCTAACTTCTCCCCAGTTACTAAGGACAATATATCTTGTAAAATTTGTTGTGTATAGGGTTCGTAGGCTAGCCTGAACCCACTCATTTTATAATCCCACAATGCTAAGGGTGTACATAGAACTAACTGTACCCATAATACCAAGGGTGGAAGACTGAACTAACTATACTAGTAGAGAGCCATGTATAGTATGTGAAAACCCAAATGATGTCCCCCCTCTTTGGGGGCATATATGACGTCTCTTGTAGAATAATGCAGCCCCAAAAGAGGACCAATGACATAAACTCTACCCTATAGGGGGAAAATGAAAGTGCTTGGTAGAGACCAAGGCATGCACAAACAAGTGTTAGTATGAACATGCATGCATGCAAGAGAGAATGTGTAAGCTATGCAATAAGTGTATAAACTATCAAACAATGTAGTAATTTAAACACGTAAAAAATCAACATAGACTCGATACAATGGGTTTCAAACATGGGACATCACTCATGATGTCCCAAGACATGTAAGGCCATCATGGCCACATAAAATAAAAAAATGTGCGCACCAAACCTAGGGTAAGGCCCATATACAATAGCAAACAAAACAAACAAGTACAAACATATTTAGATAGCCATGGAAACAAATAATCTTGAAAATAATTGTTGCACATGAAGCACCCATTAACATTTTAGAAAGATAACCAGTATGTTAAAAGTGTGTATAACCATTTAATATAGAGTTTTAAGTATAAAGTAAAACAATAAAGACTGTGAGAGACGAATGTGGATGCCCCAAAGGACCAATGTAGGATGGGTAGAAGGTGACCATCTGTATTGATTGCATAAGACTTGTATCTATGATCACAACTAAGTAAAGGTGTGAACTTGCATGTATGTATGGTATAGATAAATGACATACAAGAGATTTAATTAACATGCATGTGTAATAAGATTACCATATACAAGAAGAAATTCAAGCAAGAGTAAAAGCAACCAAGATATGAAATATTTTGCAGATGGGTGCAATGGAATGATAGGATCCACATGCCCCCAAGTGAATGGAAAAGTATACAAAGTGATGCTCATTTGGTTTTCCACCTCAAAGATAGTGAAGAATGAACTGTAAAAGAGAGTGTGTAACTAGGAAATGCTCGTGCTATGTGCATGTTGTCTAATGTGTTGTGATGAATGTGTATGCATAATGGTGATGATATATGACATGAAGATGAAATGTGCATAAACCATATAACCAAATTGTATATCACAACAAACATGAATAAGTGATAATTTATCCCTTAGCATATATCACTACAAGATGAATAAAGGGAGTGGTAATGTATCATATAGCGTATACCACTACAAGATAGAAAAGTAGGTGACCATTTAGCCTATAATATATGCCACTAACCTAGGGATGTTGCATAATATGAGGTCAAATGATGAATGTATAAGTATGCTTGAAGCCATTCCGTATGGGAAAATTGAGGAGCTTAGATTTAAAGACATTACCAAAACTATTACTTTGGAGGAGCTTCAGAAAGTTGTCTTCACTCTGGAGGGTGACAAGGCACCAGGACCTGATGGCTTCTCTGTAATTTTTTTCAAAATTTTTGGGAAATCTGTTCAAATGATCTCCTTAGGGCAGCTAATGAATTTCTCATAACCGGAGATCTTTTGAAAGAGCTTAACAATACCCATATAGTTCTGGCCCCTAAAAAGATGGATGCTAAAGATTTCAAAGACTTTAGACCCATTAGTTTGGTTAATGTTGTCTATAGAATTTTCACTAAGATTATTGCCACCAGACTGTAGGCCATTTTGAATGATTTAATCTCAAAACAACAAAGTGGATTCATCAGAGGGAGGATTATCCAAGATGGGGTGATCATGGTTCATGAGGTTATTCATTCTATGGATAATAACAAAAAGGTTGGCATGGTTCTTAAACTTGACATGAATAAAGCCTTTGACAAAGTCTCCTGGGCTTTTCTTGACAAAGTTTTGGCCAAATTTGGATTTCTGGATAAATTCAGAAGAATTATTAAAGCTTGCATCTCATCAGCTAGATTCTTTGTAGTGGTTAATGGGGAACCTGTGGGGTACTTCACCAGTAGTAGGGGGCTAAGGCAGGGGGATCCTATATCCCCTCTTCTCTTTATTCTAATGGCTGACAGCCTTAGTAGAACAATCTCCAAAGCTGTTAAAGATGGTCTGATAAAAGGCATCAAACCTACCTCCACGAATCAAGCAGCTTCTCATCAGCAATTTGCAGATGACACTATCCTAGCTCTTAATGGCTTCCCTTCTGGAAGCTAAGGTGATCAAGTCTATTTTAAAATTCTATGAGGCAACCTCTGGACAAGAGATTAACTTTGACAAAAGCTCCATTTACTTTTTTAATACTCCTTTGGAGAGGAAAAATAAAATTTCTAAAGTATTGGGATGTAAAATTAATGTGCTTCCCACTACTTATTTGGGTCTCCCCTGGGTACTAAAAAATTTTCCAATAAAGTCTGGAATGACTTACTGGAAAGATTCCAAAAGAAATTGGCAGGGATGGAAAGGAGCCATTCTCTCCAGTGACTGGGAAATGTTTTCTAATCAAAATCACCCTTCAGAATTTACCTATATACATTATGTCTATGTATAACATCCCATCTGCATTCAGAGATAAAATTGACAAGATTCAGAAACATTTTTATGGCAGGGAATGGAGGAAAAATTCAAATACCACCTGGTTGCCTGGGATCAAGTGTGTACTCCTAAAAGGATTGGAGGCTTGGGTATAAAAGACATTAGCAAAATGAATATGGCCTTAATTGCAAAAATGGGGTGGAGATTAATCTTGGAAGATCAACCTTGGGTTGATCTCATTAAGAATAAATATTTGGGTCAGCAAACTGCTTCCTCCTTTCTACATTTTGAACTTCTTCCTCATGGCTCTATATTCTGGAACAATTTGATTCTTACTAGGAATTTTATCAAGCAAGGAAGTAGATGGAAAGTGGAAATGGCAGGGATATCATTTTCTGGAATGATAATTGGTCTAATGGAAGCCTCAATGAAATATTTGGTGCAGCTAAGGAGAAACTGGAGTAGAAATATGGTACTAAGGTCATAGACTATATGGAAATTGATGGTAATCTTAAGAGATGGAAGCAGCTTTCTGTGGATGGTATGGATGAGAACTCGTGCTATCATCTCTTCAGGAACATCTAGATCTCATTCCTTTGAATCAGTTGGATGTCAAAGATGAAATTGTTTGGTACAATTCTAAAGATGGGGACTATTCGGTGAAAGCTGGGTACAATTCCTACTTTGTGAATACCTAGAATGAATTTGATTGGAGCAAAATATGGATGACTGAGCTTACCCCTAAAATAAACTTTTTCTTTTGGCTTGTTCTCAGAGGTAGAATTCTTACTAATGATAACCTGATTAAGAAAGGATTCATCATGCCCAATAGATGTCATCTCTACAAAAATATTCTGAAGATATTAAACACCTTCTTATCCACTATGATTATGCTACCATGATTTGGAGCCATGCCCTTTCCAAGTTTAATGTTCTCTGGATGGTCATGCCCCTTTAAACATTGCATTGTGAGAAGACTTTGGAAACTGATCATGCCCCATATTATCTAGAGAATATGGAAAGATAGGAATGATATCATCTTCAGAAATAACAAACAAAATTACAAGACCAGCTTCACTAAGATTGGGCATGTTGTTAAAGCTGATATTGGGAGATTTAAACCCCCAAAAATAAAAAAATATCCTGTTGATGAAGAGTACATTTTATCCAATTGGAAGATTGGAGATGCTAGAAGGTTGATCAGGAATACCTCAAATATTGATAGGTCTTTGGTCCACTGGATTCCTCCTGAGAGAAACTGGTATAAACTCAATTTTGATGGTGCATCCAAGGGTAATCCTGGCATGGCAACTAGGGGAGGAATTATAAGGGATCACAAAGGTTGTTTAGTTGCTTCTTATGCTGGTAAAATGGGGATTCAGATGAATAACTATGTTGAAGCCCTGGCTGCTCTTTGGGGGCTTAGGATTGTAAAAGATTTAGATATCCAGAATTTAATCTTGGAAGGAGACTCTCTTAATATTATCAATCATTTAAACCAATCTTCTCCTCCTAGCTAGACCACCAAGGATTTTATTATGGAAGGTAAAAATATTTGTAATAATATTGAGCATATTATTATTAGACACACCTATAGGGAGGGGAATAAGGTGCGGACACTTTGGCCAATGTGGGCATTAACATTAATTTCACCATGTGGAATAATGCAAAAACATCCCCAAGGAGGTTCAAATCAGTATTAATGAGGATAATAATGGAATTTCATATGTGGCATAATTTCAATTATGACAGGGAGTGATCTTAATGGAAGTGAAAGATCTCACTTGTGTGATTTATCCCCCTCTCTACGGCAACTATAAAGAAATCAAGCCTCGCATAGATGGGAGGTATTTCAAAATATAGGATAGATATAGGAAAATTTCAGTCCCTTACGAGGGTTTCAAGTAGGATTTTTACCAAATTTATAAGAAGAAGGAGAATATGGGAGGGGCTCTGTGTCAGTTAGAGCCAAGTTACGACCCGACCTAGAAGAATAATGAGATTCTCTAGAATCTCCTACACAAAGGAGGCATTTCTAATTTCATCAAACGAATTTAGGGGCAAGACCTGAATATTTCGGTCCAATTTTCTATGGAGTGGAAGGACAAGAGGGTTAAATATGGTGGACACAACAATATTATCAACAAAGAGTTGATCGCCAAAGCTACAAGCCTACAATTTGAGGGATTTTGGTTCTTCAAGAAGAGGGTACACAGGTGGTTGCATGAGGCCAAGAAATTTACAGATGAGGGAGAAGAGCTAGATTTTATTGCTATGGGTTTAAAGGTAAGTCCCATCCCCGTTCCATATGATGAAGTAACTAGAATGATGGTTAGATACATTTCAATGGAAGGGAGGTATAAAACAGTCCCTTTAAGCATCTTGTTTTTTAAAATCATTTTAGAAGGGATCTCACTGTCTGTTTCCCACACTACCTTCTTAACTCTCTTCAATGCTCTATGCTTGACTTCCAAAAGCATGCCCAAGCTATTCCCTTGCATCAGGGTCTCATCCTTTTACTTCACAAGCTCTGTGTTGCCAAGTTCCCTAGCTTTCCACTCACCCCTAGCGAGTTGTTGATTACCACCTCCCCTATTACCTTACCCACTCCCCGCCGCCCCTTCTAAGTCTAAATCCAAGAACCCCATGAAAGTTGACACTCCTACCACTGGTAGGATCCTTAGAAGCTCCAAAGATTTGGAGGTTTCCCAAAACCTACTTCATATCAGCAATGTTGGTACTGAACAAGCCCTGCATCCGAAGATTCTCAAGTTCCTATTAGACTAGATGCCTTGGAGACTGAGGTGAAATAGATGAAGAAGGACTTTCAACGGGTTGGGAAAGCAAAAGGGGAAGAGAAAATTTGAGGAAGAGAGTGACATTGATAAGGAATAGTTCTCTGAGATTTACAAGAAGTTGAGCTCTCTTGATACTAGGCTGGGAAGAGCAAAAGATAGACATGAGCATAATTTGGCTATCTTTAAAGCCATAAGTGATTTCTTAGAACAACAGGTCTAGAGCATTGCGATGTTAAGTGGGATCCCTACTACTATATGGGGGAATGAGAAAGAGAGGAATATGACCATTTTGCAACTGGATGCTTGGACTCAACACATACGACCACTCTGGCACTTTTCACCTCATTTCAAACGATTCAGTCAAGAATTGAAAGAGCATCCAAAAAATAATCTGTCTTGGGCTGGTGGAATTTAGTTTTGTGGTTATTTTTATGCTTTCCTTTTGTTGTATAGTTGTTGATTTTTTGCGGTCTTGCTGTGGGCTACGTCCTTCTTTTGTTCCTTGTTGTTCCCTGATGTTTGTTACCTTTGGGAACTTTGTTACTTCTGGATTTTGATCTTTTGTTGTTGTATACTCATTGTTATATCTGGCTGGTGAGCCTTCCTTGTAATTGGGTATAGTCCCACCAAAAATATTTACCAATAATAAAAACATCCATTTGATTTCTAAACCCTCGACAATGAGTATGGACTACGGAACTAAATTGTGTCATAGGGTAGTGAGTGAAGCACGTAGATGTGTGATGAGTATGTAATGTGTGATATGTTCAAAGTGTAGAATGCAATGTGTGGAATTAGCCAACTAGTGTAAAAATGAATGTGATGTAGTATATAGGATGATTACAATGAAACACTATCAATAACAATATGATAGACATATGTGTATGGTGAATTATAAAATAATTACAAGATGTATAACAAAATATGTGGATATAGTATAAGAATGTGAAATGAGCGTGATATGTAGATGTAATTGTATGTAGCCTATGTGAGGGGTATAAATGAACATGTAATTAATTTAATGTGTATTGTGTAAGATGAAATGCAAACATATAAATGTATGAGTGATCAATACAAATAAGACGCGTCTAATGATTGTAAGCCATATGATGTATGAAGTGTAATATACAAGGTATGTAGACAACCTAAAAGTGTAAAATGTGTGTGATAGGTGGATGTAACATAGGAAATGTATATATGATGCACACAATGTGTAATGTGTAAGATGAAAGTGGAAAGCGCATAGAAAACTCAAGTAGAAATGTATGTATGATGAATACTAGTGTGAGATATGTAAATGTAGACTAAATGTAGAATGTAAAAAGACAAGATGTGTAGTACTTGTATAGTGTGTGGGGTTCATGTGTGGTATGTATCCCTCTACATTCAAGTATGAACAAAAGCAGAACAATGTGTCATCGAGTAGTAATCAATGCTAATATGTGTGATAAATATGCCTATGCGAGGATATGAATGTATGATAATGCAAAGATGAGATATGTATTGACACTAGTATGAGGAGGGGGTGTGTTAGATGTTATGCCCCCCAAGTATGTGGTTATGCGTGCATTGTCCTATAAATGATGTTGAACAACAAATAGAGAAGTGATGTATGAAGGTGGTGAAGTATCATAGATTTTGTAAGATTGATTCAATGATGGGATGAATAATGAGAGATCATATGGTATGTGTGATGAGGGATAGATGATTGTATATGTATGTATGTATGAGTGATCATGTAATAGATAGATATGTTAATGTAAGATGAGACTAGGTTCTTTATTGTAATAGACCCCTCAACAGTCATATAAGAACCATAAGAATATGAGTGTGTCATCAGGAGGGTAGGATGAAAAGATTTACCTACCAAAGATCAAGTTTAAGTTTACCAATGGAATCATGGTAGGAAAAAGTAACATATATGACCATGCAATTGTGGTAGAATTTTCAATGTGTCATGACCACTAGTAGGAGGATTAGTTGCTTTGATGAAAGTAATTGGTTGGAGCTTATACTTGAGAGGAGGCCAAGTTGTAGGAAGCTTTAAAGAAGGAGATTTCTTAGGTTGACTTGGTAATACAATAGATGACTTAGTATGAGGAGGTTGTGAAATAATTTTGATAGGTGGTTGATTATGTTGACTTGGTGATGTTGTAGGTGGTTTCTTAGGTCACTCGTAACTAATTAAAGAGGGAGAAGATTTAGGAGCCCCTATGGGGGATCATTTGTGGATGGGGATACAATATGATGTTGTGTAGATAAATAAATAAAGCCTTGATGCTTAAGATGCTTGATTCTTCATTGTAAAGGGTCTAAATCATTGTCATTATGTCCATTAATTCGATGATAGTTGTAATATGGATGACTTTGATATTTTTCTAATTGATAAAGTGATATTAATCAATAAGTGGTAACATGATTAACTAATGAATAATGATTTTATTAATAATTTCATGTAGCGTAGTATTATGCTCAAATGTGAGAGGCTCAACCACCGACATATATTGAGGTTCAACTATTTTACATGTAGTGGACATAAATTACATATAAGATGTAGGAGCACAATTATGTGATTGAGAAGCATCCTTAAGCTATTAAATTTTAGATTTGAGAGATATAATTGTGGATTCCATGGCTGTAAATTTATCTTGAAATAAAGATGTAGAATGTTAATTAAGTCTAATAGGGTTTGATTAGATGGAAGATCATTAGGACTAGGATCATTAGATAAACAATGGAAAATAAGTCTTATTTCATTTAGTGGCGTATTTAAAGGACAACATATAGAGTGTAATTCTCTTTGAAGAATATCCTCACAAATCAGGATGCATTTTAAGAATCTTAGACAAAGGAACTTGAGGAAATTTATGACCCATGATAGAAGATAGATGCGGATCCTAAGCATGAAAGACATTGGGCTCACCAAAATGATTAACTAAAAGGTGGAATATGTGTAGTTAATATAACTAGGAACAATAATAAATAAAAATAATAGAATCATGTAAATAACATTAAATTAAATATAGGAAAAAACTCAAACAACTAGAAAATTGGAAACGTAAAAACCCTAAAGTGTAAGGAGAGTTAGAATGAACTCGGATGATAAAGGGAGCTCGGTGGGTATGTGTCATAGGGATGACTAGAGAAACAAGAAACATGAATGACTATGTAGAGGCCTAAAAAGGATGGATCTGAGAAATTTGAGTGAACTAGGGTGCATGTAGAAGGATTAGGGAACCTATGGGTGTCTATAGTGTGAGTTCCATGTTCTACGTAGGAGGTCCAGAGACTAGATTCACGATTTTGATGATGATGCAAAACCCTTACTATCTATCACATGTAACTCTCTTCTTTATGTCAAATGCCGCCAATGATTAATGATGAAGTATATACCTATAAGGGACCACAAGAAGTATGAAAACCATAAAAAAGAGTAATGCAAATGAATAGGTTAAAATTACCTCAAATACCACAATGGTGTACTTACTTAAGTGTTACAATACATTCCAGGACTCCAAATGTAGTTCTTGCTTGTATGTGAACCATGTGCCCTAGGTACTCTTGTGCCGCGCTAAACTTTGTTAAGCAACGTAAAATAACTAGATGTAAGAAATGTAGTAGAATGGTGGGTGAAATAGAATAGAATCCCCTCTTATGCTTGTGTGATGAAGATGAACAAGCCATGTCCCTTATGATGGAGCTAAGTGAATGTAAATGATCTTGAAATGCCTTTGATGGATGTAACTCTAGGTAGATGATAGTAGTGACTAGTGCTTGGTCCCTCATTATGATCTCATAAATTTATATTTATATGTTTCTCTTGATCTAATTTCATAATTAACCATGAAAAGACTGACCATAAGAAAAATCAAATGCTTTAAACGGTTAGAAAGTGCCAAAAAATTATAAAATGGATCTGTCGACACTAAAATTTTCCTACGTAATTTCTATTTCATTAATGTATGTATTAGGAATAGGATGTTGTTAAGTATAATTAGTAGTAGTGTCTAATAGACAATAACAACACTACACTACCGATATGATGCCGCCAATAATGTATAGTACGGTAATACCAAAGTACAATAGGAATGTTGTGGTAAAAGTTAAATATTTGTCGTAAGTGGTTTGGTAATATTAAAATGTCAAAGTTAGGATAAGTAGAGAAGTAGGGTCTACATGATTAGGAATTAGAAATATTATATTGGTAATAAGGAAAAGGAGTGAGGTCATAAATATTTTGTGTATTTTATTTGTACAAAGTCTAAAAATGTGGAATCCATGTAAAATGATAAGGTTCATCTTATCTTAAAAGATAAGCTTACATGTAAAGATAAGAGTTAATGTATAGAATATGATTCGTCAGAGTATATTTCTTATCCTATCTTAGAGATAAGGTGGATAAGCATGAAAGTTCTATAAATAGAGAGGCCACCCCCTCATTTAGCATAGAAGGAAGTAGTGAGAAATATTGTATAAGAAAGTGTGTTAAGGAAGCCATTAAGAGGTGTAATTGTGAAGTTTCTCCCATAGTTATTGTTGGAAGGCAAGTGGAGTTGGTAACACTTGAAGTACTTCATGGGTGAGATTGTAACAATTTCATGTTGATAATATAATTTACACTTATATTTCAGATTTTTCATCATTCCTTTGTATCATAGTCTATGGTATTCTTGTGTTATGTCTGTTATTGTGTTTCTAGATTACTTCCACCAAACTAAAAGCTATGCATTAGTAAATAATCATAGCACGAGGAGTTCCCAGTGGAGAATTATCATAGTGCTAGATTGGTGATGACATTTTGGTTCCGTTGTTGGGACCATTCCTCGTTGGTGGATTTTCTAGAGAGATATTCCCACTTAGTCATAAATCATTTGGAGGGTAACCTTGTTTTTACTGTGCATAGTAGTTACCATGGTAAAGTCACTTTTACCATGAATAGTATTTACCGTAGTAAAGTCACTTTTTACCATGAATAGTATTTACCGTAGTAACTTCACTTTTTACCGTGAATAGTGTTTACCACAGTAAAGTTAGTTTTTACCGTAGTAAGTCAAGTTTTACCATAGTTTACTGTGGTCATTTCTATTTTACTGTAGAAAGGTGTAAAGTCACTTTCTTTTATATTGATTCCAATTATTTGTGCACATAAGTCTTGTTGATTGTACTTATGGGTTGGTATTTCACTCATGGCTACTTTTGAAAATGGGAAAGATTCCTATTTTCAACCCAATCTAATGAAGATGCTTCCTCTTTCATTCAAGAATTTAAATGATCTTACATTTGTAATGGCCTCATAAAAAGGTAACAATGGCCTGAATTTTTCCTACCTTTTTAGATGGTTCAGCCCTTAGGTGGTTTAGAACACTAGGTGATAATGTGAAAAACTCATGGGATTTATTAACTAAAGTTTTCTTGAAGAATTTGGTGAGCAACAAATATGCAAATCTCATGATCGATATCACAAAGCTATCCTAGGAGAGAAGAAGAAGATAAGGGATTATCATGCTCATGTTCTAGAGCTAAGGAGGAAGCTCGATGCCCATATATGGAAGGAAGGATTAGCGATGGGTTGATGAATGGCATGGATAATCTCCTCTGTAAGCACTTCATTCTTGGGATGAAGCTAGAGATCAAACAACGAGTGAAGTATGACCACCCAGCGACCCTCGAACAAGCAAAGGAGATTGCAAGAAGGTAAGAAGAAAGCATGGAAGAAGAGCCCAAAGAAATTGTTGCTAAGGTAGAGCCTACACCAACACCTTTGGTCTAGAATCCACAACCACTCTCGGTGAGCACAAATATTTCTCCTAGTACATCTACTGAGTATGAAGATCTCACAGAAGATGGGCCAGATTAACTATTAATCTTCGTCAAGGAAATTAATTTAGTTCTCGGGGGAGAAAGAGGTCCAAAAATAAATATTTATGAAGTTGTAAATTATGGTTGTTATAAAAGGGTCATTATAAGTATAATTGTCTAGATAGAGCTTCTACATCTGGTACAAGAGATAATGATAAAGGAAAAGCACCTATGAATTCTTTTGATGTAGTAGATAGGAGCATAAATAATGAAGTAGATGTGTTTGTAACAAAAAGAAAGAAAGAAAAAGATAACCAAGATGGAAATGATCCTAATAAGATGAAAGGAGAAACTAGTAAGAAACATAGAAGAATAAAGTTGGGTGTGCAGGGTTTTCTGATTTCACGAGATAAGGACCATACTCCATCTTAGAAGATCTATCCAAAAGTATTACAAATATTACATATGGTCAACTTCTAGCTATGTATTCTAAGAAGAGGCGGAGCTGCGAAGTGGACTCAATGCTCGACGAAGGAAGGAGGTTGAGGTCCCTATTTTGGAGGTAGAGGTGGATCCCTACACTCCACAAGCTAAGGTATTATGTAATGGTATTTCAATTCATGATGTCTTAGTAGATGGAGGTGCTATAGTTAATGTAATGACCGAGTCTATAATGAATATGTTGGGTTTAAAAATTGATCACCCCTCAACACTTATGTTAAGGTCATTAAATAAGGGAAAAACTAAACCAAAAGGTGTTGTTTCAAATGTGGAAATATTTGTTATGGGTGTTTGTATGTGTGGTAGACTTTCAGGTGATGAAGAATGGTACTATTGTGTACCCAATGTTGTTGGGAAGACCATGGATAAGGATATTTCATGCAAGAAACTACTGGAATGAAGGATTCATGACACTTGGATGTGGTAGAGAGAGGGTGAAGATAAATGTGATCCCTCGGCATCATAAGGCAAAACCTATGGATTCAAGTGATGAAACTGATGATTGGACATCCTCTGATTACTCTAGTACCAGTGAAGTGGACATAGAAGATGAAGAAAGTGAGGTTGATGTTTCAGTCATGGATATCCTTCCAGTCACACCGAATCATGAACCCATAAGATTATTTGAAGAAGAAATTTTTGATCGTCTCCAACAAATAAAGATTGGTGATGTTGTGATGGAGAGTGAGAAGGAATCCTACCTCTAGCTCTTTCAAAGGTACATAAACTTATTCACTTTTTATTATAAGGAAATCAGTCAAGTAAGTTGGGTAGAACATTCTATTGAGTTGGTAGATGGTGCTAAACCCATAAACCAAATGCCATATAGAATGAATCCTAATTTCTCTAAGACTGTAAAAGAAGAAATAGATAAGTTTCTTGATGCAGGATTCATATTTGTTGTGGAGAATTCAGAATGGGTTTCTCCCATTGTGATCTCAATAAAAAAGAATGGGAAGCTATGCATTTGTGTTGATTATAGGAAGCTCAACAAGGCAACAAAGAAGGATCATTACCCTCTTCCATTCTTAGATCAGATCTTCGATGAATTATTTGGCTAGGAGTATTATAGTTTTGTTGATGGGTATAGAGGATAAAAATAAGTTTGTATAGTGGAGAAAGATCAACTGAAGACCACGTTCACCACTCCTTGGGGAATTTTTACTTATAGAGTTATGCCTTTTGGGTTATGTAATGCTCGCAACATTCCAATGCTTGATGAATATGGTGTTTGAACCCTACATTGGAAGCTTCATCAGAGTATTTCTAGATGATTTTTACATCTATGGGAGCAAGATGGACCACCTGCACCAGATGGAGACAACATTTCAAAGGTTAGATGAAGCACAAGCCTCACTAAACCCTACAAAGTGTGTCTTTGGATGTTCTAAAGGCATTTTGTTAGGGCATGTTGTATCTAGAGATGGTATTGGTACTAATCTTGATAAGGTTTTAAAAATCAAAGAGTTACCATTTCCTATGAATAGAAGTAAGTTGAGATCATTTTTAGGCCATGTGGGTTACTATAGAAGGTTCATCAAGAATTTCTCAAATATTACATACACCACTAACCCAGTTTCTTGAAGAAGGATGTTACTTATGAACCAGGAAAGAAGGCGCATGAAAATTTTGAACAATAAAGGAGGATTTGGTGTCTTCACCTATTTTAAAGATTCCAAACTGAAGCAAGCCATTCATTGTGTATACTGATGCTTCAGATCCAAAGACTAGGAATTACTTGAGCCAAATGATGAAAATGGGAATGATCATCTAGTTTACTTTGGGAGAAGACAAATGAGCAATCTGCTGAGGTAAATTATACCAGTAATCTGAAAAAGAGGCTCTAGTTATCATTTTTTCTATAAGAAATTTTAGAAATTACTTGCTAAGGTAGAAGTTCACATTTGTAACAGATCATCAAGCTCTAAAATATATTGTAAATAAGCCTAACCCATCAGGGAGGATAGCAAGATGGATAATTTTTCTACAAGAATTTGAATTTGATATTATAGATAGGTCGGGAAAGAAGCATGTTAATGCAAATGCACTCTCTTGAGCCTATGATGGTTTAGGTTCATCTTGTGATGATGATGATTTCCCATATGCAGCATTGTTATCCCTTGACACAATCCCTAGCGAATACATAGATATTTGGAATTATCTGAATGAGTTCAAGTTCACTGATGGTGCTAATGCAAAGACTAAGAGGAAGATTACTCAATCCAGTCATCCATATTCTATTCTATATGGAGTATTATTTTGAATAGGACTTGATGGATAGTACAAGAGGGTAGTTAGACATGATTAAGGGAAGGAGCTGATAGAAGAATTCCACAATGGTACGTGTGGAGGACACTTCTCTAGATAACTTACAAAGACGGATCTTGGATGCAGTTATCACCGCCCACTCTTTTTAGAGATTGTTATAACTATTGTAAGACATGTGATATTTTTCAAACACATGGCAATTGTAAGACTTCATCAGCTCCATTATGCCCTATTCTTCCACTTGGTCCCTTTGAAAAGTGGGGAATAGATATTATAGGTTCACTTCCAACTACCCCACATCAAAATAAGTATATTGTAGTTACCACATATTATTTAACCAAGTGGGTTGAAGCTATGCCATTGAAAACAACTTCCATAGATGAAGTGGCAAGGTTCATATATGAATGCATTGTCACCAAATTTCGTTGTCCATTAGAAATTGTAACACATCAAGGAAGCCACTTCATTAATGAGGTGGTATAATCCCTAGTCAACAATTTTTCTATTAAGCACGGAAATCAACAACATACAAGCCAAGCACAAATGGACAAGTGGAATGAACAAATTTTGTGTTGTGTCAAATTCTAGCAAAAGATAAACCTTGCAAGTACATAAGTGGGATAAAAGGATTCATAAAACATTGTGGGCATATAGGGAAACATCAAAGTCAATAACATGATACTTCCCATTTCAATTGGATTATGGCATTGATCTTGTTCTTCCTATTGAGTTTAATATTCCCACTGTGAGAGTTATAAAAATGAAAGAATGGATGAAAGTGATTCAGTAAAGGAAAGGTTGGTACAACATCATTTGTTAGAGGAAATGAGGGAAATAGCGAAGGATACAAGCTATAAGAAGAAAATGAAGAAAAATGAATACTTTGATCAAAAGATCCATTGGTCTCCATTTCATGTGAATGACTTGGTTCTAGTATATGATTCTAGATACAAAAAAAGAAGGTAGAGAAAATTTCTTCCCAAATGGATGGAGCCCTACAAAATAGCAATTGTGCATGAAAATGGTACATATCGACTGGAGGAATTGGATGGCACTCCCATTACGAAATGGGTCAACCATAACAAGTTAAAGATTTTCCAAGCACCAGAATAGTCTACTCCGAGGATGGAGTAGAAGCTAGGAAGGGGGAAGATGTCAACACTAAATTTTTCCTCCGTAATTTCTATTTCATTAATGTATGTATTAGGGATAGGATGTTGTTAAGTATAATTAGTAGTAGCATCTGATAGAAGATAACGGCATTGCAGATGATGATGCTGCCAATAATGTATACTACGGTAACATTCAAAGTACAATAAGAATGTTGTGGTAAAAAGTAAATATTTGTTGTAAGTGGTTAGGTAATGTTAAAATGTCAAAATTAGGGTAAGTAGAGAAATAGGGTCTACATGATTAGTAATTAGAAATATTATATTGGTAATAAGAACAAGGAGTGAGGTCATAAATATCTTGTGTATTTTATTTTTACAAAGTCTAAAAATGTGGAACCCATGTAAAATGATAAGTTTTATCTTATCTTAAAAGATAAGCTTACATGTAAAGATAAGAGTTAAGGTATGGAATATGATTTGTTAGAGTAGATTTATTATCCTATCTTAGAGATAAGGTGGATAAGCCTGAAAGTTCTATAAATAGAGAGGCCACCCCCTCATTTAGCATAGAAGGAAGTAGTGAGAAATATTGTATAAGAAAGTGTGTGAAGGAAGCCATCATTTAAAAGGTGTGTTAAAGAAGCCATTAAGAGGTGTAATTGTGAATTTTCTCTTATAGTTATTGTTGGAAGGCAAGTGGAGTTGGTAACACTTAAAGTACATCATGGGTGAGAATGTAACAATTTCATGTTGATAATATAATTTACACTTATATTTCAGATTTTTCATCATTCCTTTGTATCATAGTCTATGATATTCTTGTGTCATGTCTGTTATTGTGTTTCCATATTACTTCCACTAAACTAAAAGTTGTGCATTAGTAAATAATCATATCACGAGGATTTCCCGGTGGAGAATTATCATAGTGTTGGATTGGTGATGATAGATCGGGGTGCCCTAACTTAGACTAGGGAACCTATCAACACCCAATACTAGCATGGAGCCCCAGTCAATTCTAAAATGATAAAAATGAAAATAAAATACTAGGCATGTATGTGCAGGAGGTCGGAGGCAATGATATAAAACAAAGTAAAATTGAGAAAAGAAGGGGGTTAATTAGTACTTTATTCACTCAAAAACCATATGAATAGTAGTATAACACTTTGGGACTAAATGATGCCCAAAGTGCATGATTTATTGACTACACACTCCTATGTGGCTAGATCTAACCTTAATCTTAGAATGGATCGTGACTCCTTTTTTTCTACCTTGCTCACACTGTTTTCCTCAAATTGAAGACTTTTAGCCTAATTGTGATGATGATCAAGAATTTATAAAAAAAGACTATATGAGGATGTCGAGTTGAACAAATGGTATCTTTTCAGTTTGATTGGTTTGTTTAGAGTGTTCTGATGACGATTAAATTTTTTTATCCTAAGTACAAAGCGGTGCAATCTTCACCGCCTATCCCATACTATGGAACATCACAGAATTAGGAGATATTAAGGAATGAACGATTGCATGTAATCCAATGATGTAAAAAAGGTATGCTAAGAGGAGGTAACATTACATTGAAAGGGGTATAATAGTTGTTTTTCCTAGGGAACATTCTCTCTCCCCATCTTATGAATCATCTAATTAATGTGTAGGATCATATCATTTGAACAAGAGGAAACTTGTAGAGGTTGATGAAACATCTCCCTCATCCGAGGTGTGCAAGAGGTTTAAAGCTATAGAAGATCCAGCTTGTGCAGATTGAGAAAGCTGAGATAGGTCCTTCATATTCCCCCGACCATCTATTGGATCCAATTATTCCTATGGAGGAGATTGAATAAAATCATCATAGTCATGCTTTGGTTTCCTACCAAACACCCGAGGTGTCTGATCTCTTTTCCAATCATTCTAACCTTCTCATGGATCTATGAATTTCTTGGAGAGGAGTCAAGAATAGTGCAACAAGATGTGGCACCAAAATTTAAGGACATCTCAAAGTAAATTAAGACAAAGAGAAATAGGAAGGGATGAGAAACATCTAGGTTCTTTAGTAAGGCTTTTAGAGATCAATTTCTAGAGGTTGTACATCCAAAATTCATCAAACCCATGGAAGATATGAAACCTAATGACTATGAAATGACAAGAGTATCTTTGGGAAAAGCCACGAGTAAAGGTGATTCTCACTTTTTCAAGGATTTTTCAACTCATAACCTTACAAAGAATTAGGAATAAAAAATACCATCGATCAATTGAAGGAGCATGTGAGGAAATTTTACTCATGTGTACAATCATTTCTTGAACTAGGTTCATCATCTTTTCCTCTAATTAAAGATATCTCTCCCATTTACAACTTCGATCCTTAGTCCCTCAAACAAGCCCAAATGTTTAAATTTCAAGGAAGGGAAAGTAATCAATGGGTTAGTATGATCATGGAAGAAGGGAATTCTTTCCTCCCGAAGATTATATATTTATTCACATCCCTCCTAGAAACAAAGTTAAAGATCAATAAAAATAGAGTAGAGATCAAGAAAGAGAAGATTCTTTGGGAAAGTAAGCTCTCATTGGTGAGATACATGAATGATTTTGATTTTCATTCCTTCATAAGCTCAAGTGTGTTTTCATTTGCCTCTCGAGAACTTGTCTCGCATTTGTTCTTATACCATAACCTATAGGTATGATTATCTAAAGGAGGATATGGCTGATTTGGAGTCTTGTGAAGAAAATGCATCAATAATTGTAGAGGATCTTGACACAAGCACACATGAGCTTGCTACTCCTTTCATCAATTAGAATATTTATTTGAAGTATATTTACAATTCGCTTTTAAGAATTGGTTTAGTAAAATATTGATTATGAAAATAACAATAATAATATTGTTCCAAACCATGATCTCAGATGATAATAGCACACCACATTAGATTTGCAAAAGAAGATCTAAAATACCATATATGGAAATCCATCATAATCCATAATGCTCAATACATTAAAATACAATGACTTGAATTACTATATAAGAAATATGTACATATAGGAGGATGAAAGTGAAACTACCACCTAAATTGGTGATGAAGAACTCCTAATAACTCGATACTCGGTAGTTAAGTAAACTCCATAAGACTAGTAAGCTGATTCCACATAACTAGTACACCTAAGAAAGCTAACCCAACAAATGTAGGGCTAACACAAGTGTAATAATTATCCTAATAAATAAGTAAAAGGATAAGTATTAACCTACACTAACATGTTATCCTCTATTCTTCAGTGGTGAAACTATGGAATCCCTTATATAGATTAGAGGATTCATCTCTAATACTATAAGGAATCATGAGAAATGGTTAAATCAATGCAGAAAGATCAATGTCTTCCCTAAGACTTGGCTTAACACATCGGAGTATGTGAAAATCAAAGAAGATAATGTTTCATTTGTATTTCCCATGCTCGATAATATTGTCAAGGGTCAAAGATTTGTCATTGGATATATTCGGAAGCCAACTGGAGTTGATTCTTCATCAAAGGATGCTTCTTCATCAAGTGGTTGATCAATTACCTTATTTTCCTCTATATATCTCTTTCTTATCTTCCCCTTTCTAATTTTTCATTGCATGTAATCATGAAACTTTATCTTTTAGACTTAAGTAACTTTCTAAAGTTTCATTGTAAAAGTCCTTTTTATTTATAAAAAGGGGAATTATTTCCTCACTCCTAAGGAAGATAAAAATTCATTAGTGGAATAGGAACTTGAAAGGTCAAGTGTGGGTAGATGAAGAGTTTCATTGTAAAACTATAAATTAAGGTGACATCCTCACTTAAAGGGAATGGTTATTGTTGTTTTATAGCTCTCGTTTTTATTTCTAGAGACAAAGTAGTTGATTTCTTCCATTTCCTAGTCTAATGCATTCCTCTCCTTCTCAAAAACAATCTATGAGAATTATAATCTTGTGTAACATAATGCAATGAGACTTTATGATTTTTGTGTCTTGTTCCTTATTTTATTTTAATGGTGTCTTCTCATTGATGTGTGTGGAAACATTATAGTTTTTATCAATAAAATCTACTATGTTATTTATTTTCGAGGCCCTCCCACTATTATCTTCATACCTCTCTTGATATATTTACTCCCTTATAGTATTTGCAAGCATTTTTCCACAAGTGCGAAAAGTAACCTGTGTGATCCTGGTCAAAATATCACCCCGAGTTATTAGAATATTGTACATAGTTTATTGCATTCAATAAATAGAGATGCCCCATTCAAGTATAGGGACATAGTCCCATAGCATTGAAAGAGATCCCCAATTTTCTCATACGAAAAATTATTTTTCCAGCAAGTTTTTGCACCCAACATGAGGTATGTTTTTTCTTGCACCAACTCATAAACCAAAGAATTCATACAAATTAAATATATTAAAAAAAAAATCAGATATTGGAAACCATAATAGTCTTGATGTATGGTCTAGATTTTACCATCTATGAATACTCCTATAAATGTTTCTTTGTTTCATCATAATATCCTTTTATTTTATGATACTCAAAGAATACCTCTTAGATTATTTGAGGAATTGAATTTGGCATAACAGAGATAGATTTAACCATTACCATGTATCCTCAAGAATTTTCAACCTTGAATAAGAATATTCTCAAGCTCTATAATGTACAAGAAAATTTCTAAATCAGCAAAGAAGAGCTTAGAAGAATTTTGTTTTAAGCTTTGCATTCATCTAGAAAGATAAAATAAATAAGGTGCACGATGGTATCCATAGCTAGTGGTGTGGTGACTTAAAATTTTAAGAGAAATTGCAAACCAATTTTAGACTTTCCATCACTTAGATTTCAAGGAGAACAAGTCAAGATTATTTTCTTGAGTTTGATCCTACCTTTCCTCTTGAATACCCCATTGAAGGATCAATAGTTGAACCATTAAATTAAATTCCTTTGGAAGAAGAAATTTTAGAATAATTTGTAGAATAAGTAATTCTAGAAGAAGAAACAAAGATGGCCCAATAAACACCATTACCTTGGGGACAAAACATGGGCATGTTGATTATAACTCCCCATTTGCATGATTTATCTAAGGGGATAAGAAAGAAATTCCCTAAGTTCAGAGGAGATGGGAAGAAACACCTTGATGATCACATTGCAACTTTAATAATAGCTTGTGTTGTGTTGGGTATGGGATAGAGGATGTATTAGTTTGTTTGTTTGTAGAATTCTTACAATATTTTGTTACGGATTGATTCTATAATTTAATAAGGATATATATTTCCACGTGGGCTGATATGAAATTTAAATTTGAATCTAGATTCAAACCTATTGAAAATGCTCATGCCTTTATTTCATAATGGTTTCAGTTAAAGAATGATTCCTTTGAGAATTTGGGGCCAATTTCAATAGAATGATCTAGAAGATCCCCAAAGTTTCCCAAACCACAGAGGATAATCAATTAATATTATTCACTAATGCACAACTTCATGAATTAGCTTAGTGCTAAAAAGAAATATACCTTCAACCTTAGAGAATGAGAAAATAATTACAATTGAGGTAGAATATGACCTGATAATGTCTAAAAATATCACAAAGGGTCTAAGAAAAGAGAAGGTTCAAAGTTCAAATTATGAAACCAAAAACTCATTAGTATAAAAATTTATAATGATGTTATCTCTCTTAAGAAGAACTTGGACCAAGACTCCATGTATAACGATGCTCCTAGGAATAAATTTTCAAATAAGTAGAGTATTATTCCACCACCTCAAAGAATTAATCTAGAAGCACCTCCTATAAGCTAGGTGTATTAGAAAATAAGTTTCCCTCTTCTGCTCCAAAAATAGTAAGATATAAGATCCTCTAATGACGACTCAAAAAAATAAAATAATAAATTAAGGATATCCCCTTCCACCTTCCATAAAGTCTATAAATAAAAATTTGTATCTCATGGAAATCTAGAAGTTATATACTTTTTCAATTAATTCTCCCAATGTTCCTCCTAGTTATAATTCTATTTTTGCAAAAGCTAGTCCTTCAAAATATTCTAGTGTTCCTATAAAATCAACCACTTCTCCCTAAACATATACTCATGTTGTTAAATATGTTCCATCTTCAAAATTAGTGCATCATTTAACCCATATGCACCCTTTATACAGGGGGTATATACCTCATCTCCATCCATATCCTTTGACATCATATAACATGTAAGCAAATCTAAAGTTCATATTTCTAAATATGAGTTCTTGCAAACTCATCTAGATAAATTTGATAGGATTTTTGTTATATCAAAGGTAGTAGCTCAAAGATGAATAGTTTGGTTTCTATTTCTAAAGGATTACTAACAACTCTACCTACTCCTCCATCTTATAATATTATTTCTTTAAGTGCATCTAAGACCAATAAATTCGAGCCATTATATCTCTCCCTTTTTATTAGAGGTCATCAGTTGAACAATTGCATAATAGATTCATTAGCTTATGATAAAGTGATTCCCATTAAAGTTTTTATTTCTCTTGGAATTACCTTGGCATGGGTCAATGGTTATTATTACTTCATAGAGTCCAAGGAATTCCCACTTGTGGTGCGAATCAAGGATTCACAAGTGGTTCTCGCTGAGTTTTCAGAGAAGAAAGTATTGTTGACTATTTTGGTAGAAGATATTCCAACATATTTTGGAATATTGTTAAGTAGAAGTTTTTTTAGGACTTGGGAGGTGAAATAAAAATGGATTGATCTTCTTTAACCATTCTAGTGAAGAGATAATTGAAGAAATTACTACCTATGAGGAAGATGAAGTACACTATTTAGAAATAAGTGGATCCAAAGGATGATGTATTATTTCAGGACAATGGACATGGTAATTATTTCTTGACTTCAAGAAGAGATGAAAATTTTCCCTTTCTTACGAATATGATGAGAATAAGTTGTGGACAATGGAGTTTTATGGAATTCATTCTAGTACTATCTTAGGGGCTAGTGTTATTCTAACCTCCCCTTTAGGTGAATTGTTCCCTTTTTCTTACAAGTTGCAATTTGAGAAGAAAAATAATACTATTGAATATGAAGATATCCTTTTAGGCATGGATGTAGTTGAGTCCATGGGTGTTAAAACATTGAAATTTTTAGGTGATTCTAAAGTAATTATCAAGAAAGTCAAAAATTAGTACCAAGTCAAGAATCTAAGGATTAAACACTACATGAATAGAGTGTGGGATTTTATTGAGTCTTTTGATGCTTTATTTATTTAGGTCATGCCTTGTGAAAAAAATGATAATTTTGATTCTCTCATGGTTAAAAATTATCTGATGACCCCATTCCTTCTTTCAATAAGGATAAAGTTATTGTTGAGATGATTTTCAAAATAATTGTGCCAAATAATGCTAATCATTGGAAAGTGTTCAATGATGATAATCATCTTCTCTCTTTCCTAGAGAAAAGGGATAATTTCAATAATCTATTCTATGAAGGAAGAAATGTTCCACACCATGAGTCTATTTTAGATGAGGACAAGGGTGAGATTGATAGAGTTGATTCAAAGGGGGTTATCAGATTAAAAGGTAATAAAATTCCAAAAGGTTAGGTTTCTATCAAATAGATTTTTGAAGACATGGTAGGTTTATCAAAGAAAATACCAAATAATCCTCTCATTTTACCACTTATTTTGAAAAGGAAAACATTGGCACTTCAGAGACTCCAAGAATGGTCAACATTGAAAAAAATTGTTCATTAGAAGAGAAAATATTTTTGATTAATTATTGAAATCCTTTAATACAAAGTAAATTCTCTAGCATATTCATATGATGAGATGAAATCCTTTAATACAAATTAAATGCAGCATTTCATTCCTCTCAAGCCTAAAGCCAAGCCATTCTAGTAGAAGCAAAGGCCATATAACCCCAAAATTTCTCACATGATCAAGAAAGAAGTTAAAAAAATGTTAAATGATAGAACTATTTTTCCCATTCATCACTCCACATGGGTGGCTAACATTTTCCTTGTTGGATATCACAAGCACTAAGAGGGGACGGGTGAGTCAAGTATTTCTATAAACTTTGAAAACACTAAAAATTATCAACTAGACATTATATCTTAATCCATATTTACCATGTTAAGATAATTAAATTCACACATATGCAAATTAGAAGCAAGTACACATGAATGCAAGGTTGAATGTTGAAAACCATTAAAGGGAGAAAAACCCACTAAAATTAATGCACTAGTTTGGACAAATTGTCCTATAAAGATTACGAGGATTTCAATTGTTGAGCATCTAAATATATAATTCCAACATTTATCCAAGCACCTACTTGACCTTTAGTGAGCTTCTACTTGCATGGAAGTAACAACTCCCAAAAATTTATTCAAACTACTACTTGACCTTTTGCAAGATACAACTTACAAGGAAGATTCAACTCCTTATTGTGATAATCATCCACTTAGACTTTAACAAAGTTTTGATCACTTTCACTTTTTTTCTGATATAATAGATTATGATCTCTTATTCAGATCCTAATATATCTTTATCCTCCTCTACTCACCTTGATTTATCTATTTTCTTATCTTCTTACTCTGTTGTAAAACATTTATATGGGAGACTTCTATCACTCACACATTCTTGTCATGCTTCTCTCCTTGGATCACCCTCTCAAGCATATAATCTCTCATGTATACATACTACTACAAGAATCATAGTCATGAAATCATTTCTCATTCTCCTTAATTAACCTTGTTTTTCATGTTATCATACTCTTTCAAAACATGATCATCAAAAAAATTATTTTCATACACATTCATGCTCTCATATACATGGGGATGAACTTACATTTCAACACTTACTTTTCACCTTCCAAATATTCATTTCCTTTTCCCTTCAACTTGTACAAGGAGGATATGGATGACATCATACAAAACCTGTTATTATGCAATCATTACATCTACAGAGACTTGTCAATTATTAATGCATACAATTCATGACATGTAAATATGTTTTTCATAAATATTAGAAACTATATAAACCTTCTGAACTGACCAAACCACTAAAAACTATGGTCATATTCCAAATCTGACATCTAAATTCTTTATTTGTAGCAACAATGTCGTGTCATTTTGTCTTCTTTGTTGGTGAGTTATATTTGTCTTTTATCTATTCTAGGACATATAACTGATGTCATGATGAGTTATGAACATTACACAATCCTTCATCTTGCTTTGTAAATCCTTTACATGCTTTAAAATATTTATTTCAACTTCAACCTTCATTAGAAATCTCATTCACGTAAAGGTATAATAGATTCAATTTTTTTTTTTTTGCTAAATCAGATTTAGAACTACATTTTTAACTCATATTTTGCACTATAATCAGAAATGGAATCACTTTAATAAATATGTGTCAACATAATAAACTTGTTACACTACATATCAAATCACAAGATGTCATTTCCATTCTTCATCATAGTTTGGGTCTCATAGTCATGGAGAATCAACTAGAATAGTCACAAGGATGATCAACCACCACTAATGCATGTAGTTTCAAATACTTCTAATGTTTTGGTAGATTTTTCTTTGACCTATAGTCCACCTTCAAGATCCTATAAAAACAACATTAGTTCCATTCACACCATGATGCACTGATTAGGATAAGGTCCTAATGGCTTTGTATGCATTAAAAACTATTTTTTGTTGTTTCCTCAAACTTGCATTTGTGTCTTAGATCTGGAAGAACCGAGTCATTGATTCAACAATGGGACTATCTCTAATTTATGGGACCTTGCATGCTTGAGACAGGACTCTAGAGAATGAAAATTACTCTACTTTCTATTGTTAGTGCTAATCCTAATGCTGAAAAGGAAATCTAAGCTATTGATGCCAAGGGACTAGGATAGAGGATAACATAAATGAAAAAATAAACTAAACAAGGTGATAACAATAGAAAAAGTGGAATAAAAACTATATGTTATGATTGAAAAAAAGGAGAAATCATGAAGAGAGGCTAGGCATGTGTAGCACAAACCAAGACGTATTCACATGATCGATTTCATGAGACACAACAAGAAAATAGAGCTACAAGGAATCTAAAATGACACAAAAAGAACATAATGCAAAAGGAAGGCAAGAAAGAAGAATATGGACATGTCAATGCAAATAATAGCCACAAAACAATCCTCCTATTACTTCCAGTATACACAATAAATTACAATGGTGTCTGAATGCCAATATTTGTATGCATGAACCATATCTAGAGGTTTTCAACTCAAAATAAAAATATATGGAACCCTAAGAAAATTCTATAAGATCCAAAATGTCAAACCCTTTACAATGATCCAAGATCTTACATTTATAGATGAATCAATGAGAGAAAAGAGGGAAGGAGGGAAAATATAATTTGAAAACTCAACCACCAACAATGAATGCATGCAAATCCACCTACAATTTGTCTAATACCTGTCTCCAAGTCTATATGGCGTGTAGGAGAAGGAAGGAGGCAAGATCCATATCAAATCAGGTGGTTAGAGAAATCAGATCTTCTCATTAATGGTGTGATAGATATTTTCCATCTTCTCACCTACCAAATCCCGCTAAAATTTGAATTTAAATGGCCTAGAATGTAGCCCATGTCAAGTATATTTCCAACAAGGTTAGGTGTGCAAAAATCGAGCACCTTTGGAGTAGAAGTTATGACTGTAAGAATATATGCAAGGCAAACTAAACAAACAAAACACATGGTGCATGTTGATTCATTGAGAGATTGAACAACTATACAACTACTTTGTCATTTTCTACCACGTGTCACTCATTGGTTTGTTGTCTTGATTTGGTGCACTATTGGTGCACTTTGATGGGTTATGTGTAGAAAAATCAATGTTTAACAAATGTCATGTGGAACAAAAGGGTGAAGAATAAGGTGCAAAGGCATGCACATGGGAGATTAAAGTGTGGGAGGAAAATAGAGGAAATTTGTGCACAAAGATGACATGTGTGGGGAATGGGAGAAATACCCAAGGAAGAAACATATGTCAAGGGCACAATCATTACAAGGTAATGTGAAATAGCAAGGAAGGGGCACTTGAGAATTACAGGGGACATGGATAGTTTTGGGAATCAGTTCTAAGGTGCATGATAATGTCAGTGACTTGGATAATTTTAGGAAGTAGGTCTAAGGCACGTGCAAAAGATGCATGCATTGATGGGAAGAAAGTGAATGTGCAAAGTGTGTGTGTGAGGGAAAAATGGAATAAAGAGGAAAAGGAAAATAAGAGGTAAATAAAATGAGGGTGCACAAGGGCACACAAATATTCTTAAATCAAGGGAATGTGCCAAACAAGAAAATGAAGTGAACACAAAATGCAATGTAGATCCTTAGAGCCAGAATGGAATGTAAGTTGTCCAAATGACTAGGGGAGTTATTTTGGATAAAAATCTTCACATAATGAGAAATATATTAATACAAACTCATTTTCATGGCTCCTATTCCACTTTCCTAGAAGACACACATCCTTAGGTATCTCATCAGGTCTATAGTTTGCATCATTTTAAGTTTTTTTAGCTAGAATGTACTTGCATCACTAGGACTGCTAACTTTGGGTTCTAAGACACTAAAAACCAATCCTAGATTAGATGGATTCAACCAATCCAAACTTCACCTTTGTGTAAATAAATTTATGAGGAACTTTATATGGTACTTGCAATCTATCTACAAACATTCACATGCATGAGTTGTGGAAAGAAAATCACATTCATTCTCTTGTTCCTCTGACCTTGTCATGAAAACTAGGACTGATTTGGTCATTTGAACTAGAACCCCAAAACACTTCATTTGATTAGTTCATGAGCCTTAACAGGTCATATAAGACCTCAAGAAAAATTATATGTTCATTTTGCACTTCAACAATGATTTCACATTAGAATTTATTCAAGATAACAAGACTAATTTTATCACTTCTAGCCATTAGCGATATGTCATCTTGGATGAAATTGTTCACCCAAATTTTGAAAAGGACCTACCTAAAAATTCTCTTGAGAACTTAGGGCACATCTAGAGCTTACTCCTAAACCAACCCTCTTACCAGGAAGCCTTCATATCATAAATTTATAGTCAAATATCTTCAAAATAATCACATTGTTGTACCTTCCCAACTATCCTAGAGAATCGGAGCACTACTAAATTAAAGTAGAATGAATCCTCTACATTCCCAAATCACTAACTTGGCTCATTCAATTTATTTTGTGCTCAGATTATTTAATTCTTCCCAATCAATTTTAGAGGAAGGTTTGGAACCTACTTAGGTTCTTAATGTTCATTCATAAAGCATAGTCCATCATTTTAAGTCATTCCACTTGCAAAATTCTCTAGACTCAATGCAATAACATTGGTGAAAATATTAGGAGACAATGAATATGTTTAATGTGATAATGATCTCATCAAATTCAGCCCTCGAGCTGGAAATAATATTTATAGGAATTTGATCGGAATTAAACTCAAATTTATTGCTTAATCCTTTAGATCTTGACATAATTTTTTTTTCCATATCCCTGTATCAACCTCCCACCTCATCTCTAATAATAATCATGCCTTGGAACACACTGTAACTCTTCAACCCATCTTATTTCGATTACTATACCTTAGGTTTTTTCTTGATTTATGTCATGATGAATCAAACTAGCACTATAACACCTCAATAAATCTTTGAAAACCATGTATACATGCTGAAATTGATGTTTTTACATATCCTCATACTTACAAGATCTCACTTACTCAAAAATAATTATAATGCCTCATTAAGCCTTTATGATCCAAGAGTTAGGTCTAGGTTTAAACCATAAACTATACTTAGCCCTTAAACTAACACTCTAACTTACCTTTGTGAAGCCTCTACACTATGCAACCAACATGACTTACCTTCCTGAAGTATTCATGAGATCACTTAAGTGATCTTCATGTAAAATGTTGTCATCACTTACTAAGATTGGGTATAGGTATGTTCCTATAACACATGATCAAACCATATGTCTACATACTAAGACCCATGTGAGTGTCACCGCACTCTATGAACATGATCTAATACTTGAAAAAACATTCTCATGCCCTTGCATAATCCTCTTGGCTACATCATGCTTCATTTGGTCAATAAGGACCAAGAACAAGGTCTAGGAAAGAGTTATCAATCATGATCAAACACTAAGCTTGTCTTACTGTCACCTACATCATGTCCATATCATCTTATACACCTCAAGAAGCCTTACCATCACCAAGTGATCTAATCCTTTACAATTTTTCATTATTTTATAGCTATCAATGACTCATTTGACATCAATAAAAACACATGCCAAAAATCCTGTTCTAAAAAAAAAAAATGGTGAGATAAGAATTTGTGTTGATTTTCAATATTTGAATCAGCCTCATTAAAGAACAACTACCCTCTACCCATTATGAACCACATCCTACAAGTAGTCACCGGATCTGAAATGATTTCTTTGATCCATAGATTTTCTAGATATAATCAAGTTAAAGTAGCAGAGGAGTGCCAACACAAAACTACTTTCACCACTCTATAGGGAAATGTTTACTATATTAGAATGCCTTACAATCACATTAATGCTTGATCTAATTTTAATAAGGAAATGGATCTTACTTTCAAGGATCTTAAGGATTGTACTCCCATCTATCTTGACAATCTCGTGATATTTTCTAAAAAGTAGGGAGATCATTTGAAATACCTAGAGGAAGTGTTGATCAGATGCCGGCAACATGGGATATCTATGAATCCTAAAATGTGTATTTTTGGTGTTATAAAAGGAAAATCCTTGGTCACATTTTGAACAAGGAAGGAGCTAAGATTAATCCTAAAAGAATAAAAGAGATTCACAAAATATCCTTTCCCACAATTAAGTCGAGTTCACTCATGCTTTGGTAAGGTAAAGTTTCTCTACTATTTTGTTCTATAATTTGCTGAACTAACGAAGCATATTACTAATATGATGAAACAACAGGAAATATTTAGGTAGAGTAAAGAAGGAAAAGAGGCATTCAAGGGAATCAAAGAAGAAATTATAAAATCCCCCACCTTGGTATGCCCAAATTTTGATAAATATTTAATTCTTTATTGTTATGCTTCTGAACACACTCTTTTAGCTATCCTAGTTTTAAAAAATAAAGAAGGTATTGAACCTCCAATTACGTTGATGAGCTATCCTTTGAAGAATCATGAATTTAAGTAAACTCAAATAGAGAAGAATGCATATTTCACTATCCAAATACTCAAGAATTTTTGGCTCTATAACCTCAATTCTCACACTTTGTAGTTATGGTTCCAAAGATAAAAATAAAGTCAATTTTAACTCAACAAGATCCAGGAATAAAAGAGGGAATTGGTTTGCCAAGATTTAAGAATTTGATTTGGACATCATATAATCAAATTTGGTTTGAGGTAATGGTTTATATAAATTGATGGATGAGGATGAGTCACACATGAATCAAAATGAAAAGGATGAATTTAAGTGCTATGAATTCCTAAGCAAATACTTGCCTCAAGTTCTCTTTGTGAACACCACCGATGAGTGGTACTCGACATTGCATATTACTTCACCTACGGGAGTGCAACACACATGGATTAAAAAAAATGCAGAATCTTAAATTAAAATATGTTAGGTATGTCATATAGAACCATGTGTTGTATAAAAGAGGATTATATGGTTTTTTTCTAAGATGTGTTGACAAGGAGTAACAAAATAAGTTGTTAAAGGCATGTTATCCCAAAACACCCCAAGGATATTTTGTCTTTAACAAAGTTAAAATGGAATTATTAATTTTAAAGGGGAATAACATGTTTAAAAACCATCAAATTACACCTCTCCAAAGCATTGGTTGTTGGTATTTAAAAACCCATGGGAGGATCAGTTAATCCATTAGTAGGTTATTTTTAAAAATCCATGTGACCTTCATTTGGCCATCAATTTCAATGCCAAACATCGATGCAGTAGGCCATGTGGTAGGATTCTAGATCTCCTATAAGTATTTTGGCTCTCTGCACCTCAAGTCTATGGAATAGACCGAATTTCATAAATCCATAGGGTCTAGGATTGGGTAAAGGAAACTTAAAGAACATGCATCGGGTACAAAGCCAATGTGTGGTATGAGATCAAAGAGTGATGGTAGACATATGTAACAATTTTGGCACTCTTCAAGGCATTTACATTTCACAGACCTCGAGTCCATGGAATAAACCGAGTTCGATAATGCTTTTGGTCCATGGAGAATGTGAAATTCAAGGGTGGTTAAGGAATTATACGTGGCTACATTTCTATGGAGCCAACATTTTTAAGTCTATCCGAAGTAAAATTTGTGATGCAAAGCCGCAACCAATGAAAGGTGAACATGTGTCATACATGGAGCTTTCCTATTGGTTCATTTTTAATAGTAGTTATAAGGTGATATCAAATTTTTGACATTGTGAGGAGTGTGGAGTTTTCTTATTAGCTCACATTTTATGGTTTTCAGTTAGGATAAAAGAAAAGTCTGACATTACGAGGAGCGTGGAGTTTTCTCAATGGTTTATGCTTCACAATTTATAATGGAGGTTTCATAAGGCAAACCCCACAACCAATGGAATGTGAACATATGGAAAATATAAAGAAAGTAACACGTGGGTAGAGGAAATATCCAAGGAAAATCAAATGTTGTCATGTGTCATATTCTTTTGGTCCATGACATGCAAAAATTCAAATGGCCATAAATTTCACTTAAGAGATATAAATAATAAAAATTAGTCTTATAGGAAAGGTCTCCTCAATCCCTTCAATTTTACATCATCAAAAGTAGATATTTATGGTATTTGGTGGCTGAAAAGAGGAATTTTTTTGTCATTAATGCACACATCCAAACAGTTCAACCACCCAAATTGATGAAGTATGGGGCTCTTACCTTCTCCTAGAAGAAAAAGGACATTGGGGAACGAGTTTAATAGGTTTCTCATGATTCTTTTCAGAGATTAATAGATGATTGACAATGGTTGAGATTTAAAATTTGTGCTGTAGGAAAAAAAAGAGATTTTCATTAATTGCTAGATCAAATCCAAACGCTTTCCCTCTCTTTTCTCTCTTCTCTCTCTCTCTCTACTCTGGTATATATTGTAAATTGATGTTTCTTTCAAAACATAGATTTTTGTTATAACACCACCATGCCAAAATGGTGGCTGAATTCTCATGATTTTTAGACCCTCTAATTTGGTCTTTGCAATGTAAGGCAACCTTATGTCATGAATTTAATGAAGTTTTTCATATTATAATCTATTTTTTTGGGATGTTTTGTCTTCCCTAGCTTGTTTTCTTTATATTCTTTCCTCTTTGTTTCAAGGTTTTTATTGGTGAATATTCCATTTTTGAAAATTTTGAAAAGGTGAATTTTCTAGCACGCATCAATGACTTGTTCACCTAAAAATTACAATTTAATTTTTTTAGGGTCAGCTTCACCTACCCTTGAAAATATCCCCTATAAAATCCTAGATTATTTGCCAAGTAGAACACTACTAACTCACTCATACCACTTGGGGGCATATCTATTATCAAGTACACTAAACGCATGATAGGATCACGAGGCATGCAAACATGTGATAAAGAGTTTTTGATGTGTGAATAGAGGGAAGATGATGAAGATGTGTGACAGAGAGTTTTTGACCTATGATAGGAGGGTGGAGGCTGCAATCACGTGATAGAGATTTTCTTGACATGCAACATGGAGAATTTGTTGATGCATGATAAGAGGGCGGAGGTTGCATGATGTGTGATAGATATTTTGTTGATGTGTGCATGGATATTTTCTTGACACGTGACAGAGGGAAGAGACCGTAGTCGTGCAACAAATAGTTTTTTGATGTGTGACAAAGAGAGTTTTTTAATGCATGACATGGAGAGTTTGATGACACGTGATAGGAACCTTGTTGACACGTGACACCAAGTTTGTTGTCACATGACAAAAAATATCCTATCGCACTTCTATACCCTTTCTATCACACCACTTGAAAATGAAATCTTCTCTTAGGAGAAAATTTTTCATATAAACCCCAAAAATTCTCCTTTCCAGTGAAACTAGTTCCAGGGATATTCACCAAGGATTTTCCACCTCTGATTTCCAAGAGGTCTCTTAAAATAAACCCTACTTTGTTTGTCTTTTGGCATGTTGCACGTATTTCATATTTACAAGTTCCATTTTTCTATGTTGTCAATGCATGGGAAATTTTAGTCTGCATAGTTCTATCTTATGGCATATATGTCTTCCCTCTCTCCCATGTTTTCTCTCTTTCCTTCCCCTTTTAGAGAGTGATCAACCCCTTCTTCTAGTGCTATCACCTTCTTTTATCTTAGGTTTTCCTTTCATACATATTTCTAACCCTTTTCTCTCTCGTTGGTCCTTTGGAATTTTTAGATTAAGATTAGTTAGCTTCATATCCTTCTTTAGGATTAGTTTTAGCATTAGGATTGGGTAGAGGAACCATATTTCTTTGAAGGTTGATCTCACTTTTCAAGTCCCACACTTGTGAGATCATCCCATGTTAGAAAAAATTAGGGATCTATAACAAGTAAATCCTAGGGTGTTACATTTTTGTGATAATAATTTTGGCATACATGGTGGGACAAAGATTGAAGCACTTTACAAATTTATACCAACAAGTTTGATGTGTTCTTGATGGTATTCATCCTTTAGATGCATTTCCTAGCATGTATGGTGACTCCACTAGTCCAAACAACCCATTTTCTCATTCAACAAACCATTCCCTTTCATTCCATCATTTCATTTCTCTTTCCCATGAAGTTGTGCAATTGTGATTTCGTTTCCTTAAAGGATTCCACACTTTTAGTAGCACCACCATAAAATCCACATCCATCCTTCAAAAATCCTTCTTCAGGCTACTACAAAACACCTCTAAATTAGTTTTATGTACAAAATTAGATGGATCATGCATGTTCTTATGAGTATGAAGAATTTGGAGGTCATCCCACACCTAAAGAAGATTTTGAAGGAAGAATTCAAAGATTGGAGTAGATCTTGTAGGCCTTCAAGGAGCAACTATAAATCTTGCATGCTAAAAAGCCATGTTTTTGGAAGCCCTATCCATGGGAAGGTCATATATCTAGTTGGTTTAGCCCATAACAAAATTTTGAGGTAATGAACGAGTCTTTAACTTAAATGGTTGAGTTTATTTATTTTGTGTAGGCACTAGAAGCTAATGAGCATAAGTTTGAGGAACCCTATCAATGATATGTTCCCACTTACCTTCCCTCTCAATATCTAATCATCCTTATCAACCACCTCAATCAAAGGATAAAATCCATAGCTTCCTCAAGGATTCTCCTTCCATTACCTCTCCTCCATAGGAATATTTTACACCTTCCCTTCTACCTCAACAATTGAAAAATCATGTTGTAACCTTAGTCCAACCCCCCTCTCACATTCCTAAACCCATTTTGGGAAGAAAAAAATCAGAAAATCAATCAAAGAGGGTAGAAAATTGAAGAAGTCAATAGAGAAGAACTCACAATAAATTTGAATGATTGGGCTACAAAATTTGAGTACAATCAGATGATACAAATTTTTAAGCCTTCAACAGAGGTTGAGATTGAAAAACAAAAGGTGGAGGATGATTTTTTGAAGAGAAAGTGCAAGAAGTAGATGATCAATAATTTCTATGTTTTGAGTGTATTGTACATGTTATCACCATATTCATAGAGGTTACTTGCTTCGTCCCAGATTGAAAAATCATAATAGGATGAGAAATCAAATTTAAATGAAGAGGGAAATAATGAAGTTGTGGGAGTGTGTTCTAGATCATGACATAAGAGAGGTTGATTTTTGTTGTCGCCAAATCACTTCACCCTCCGAATGGCCATAATGTGAACAGGACATTCGGTGTGATTTGGACACATGGGATCGCCTCTCAAGATGTGGGACTTGGGCTTGAGGTGAACCTCTAGAGAAGGTTGGCTTCCTCTTCCTAAACTAATTGTTTTACTACTCCTAGTTGAACAAAATGGATATCTAGTCCTATGCTAAATTTTCATGGGTTTTAAGGGAAATATATTTGAAAAAATGAAACTATACTAGGGATGGTGATGCACCAAATAAAGGGTGTTGTCCAACTCAAGAAGGGTTAATTTGAAGAGGGTGTGTACACCACAGGTCAACTTCACCTACTACAACTTAGAGAGGGTACATAATACCACAGACTAGGAAGCACATGTTCCCTTTGTTAAACTTAATCAGACAAACAAGTTATCAGTCTTCCAATGAAGAAGGATGAATTTGAGAAGGATGCACAAGCACCACAACTTAACTGCATGTAATGATCCACCACTTGATAACCACAAAACTCCAAGAACCTACAATAGAAATGTGAACTTACACAGCGTACCTGCAAGCATGAGAAAAGGCACAAATAAGTATAGAAGGATGAAAGGATCAAGATTATTCATAAAACACACACTTTTATTACTTCAATAATGTGCACAATGCATCATACATTTAGAAGAGGAAATGGTTGCCATTACAGTCTTGAAAAAGAGGCTTGAAAGTTCTCTCAACAAATAAGGACAACTTGCAGAAGAGAGAGAACTCTTGAAAAATTGCACTTGCCTAAGATATCTAACTTTCCAACCTATCTGACCTATTGGAACCCTTTGGAATGAGCTTCCAACTTACATTTATAGAAGAAATTGAGAGAGAGGAGAGGAGTCATAAATTCCCTTCCTAAATTGAAGGTACATGATGGTTCATTTATTACAGTTGGTTGAACCACTTGAGAAGGTTCCATCATGTGCCATTAATGCCTAGTTTGACTTATTCTTCACAATTAATTAATGTTGGGGTTAGCACATCGGTTGTATGCATGACAATATATCAGATCTAAGAATACATGCAAATAAAAGAGGATATTTTACCGAAGAAATATACAAAACAAGAGACATAAATCTACACCCGATTTAAAGTGGTTCACCTAGTGTGGGCTGCGTCCACCAAGAAACAAGCCAATCTATTATCCAAAGCTTTGAAAAGATATAAATGAATATTTACAATCTTCCACACCTCTCGATGTTTAGTAATTTATTTCCCTCAAGATTTTTTTCTTCATCACCAAGAATTATCTCTCTCACAAAGTTTTGCAATTTCTTTCTAATTCTTGTTAATCACCTTCTTTCTTACTTATAAACCCTATATTTTATGCTTATATAGTCATTTATAGAATTAGGGCACTTAGTCATGCAACTATAATAAATAGAAATACTTTAATGCTAAAAATAGATATAATTCTTGAGAGTTAATTAAAACATCCTCGCACAAGTAACCGATGCTCGTTGGCCCTAACTACTATTGGTTCCTTCCTTTCTTGACCGATGCGGTCATACTCGATCGATGTCGATCTTGGGTGACTGATTTCGGTTCCCCCCTAACTGATGCCGGTTACTATATTTTCCACCAAGTTTCCATTGCATGCTAAACTGAAGTAATTGAGCTCAACAACTCACTAATCTCCCACTTGGAGATTAATTACTACACCATACTTGTACGTTGTCATTTTTGGATTCTTCCTTAGATTTTTTCTTCCTCTTCAAGTCTAAAAATTGAAGACCAACAAAAGTGGAGTGTAGCTCCAACTTCTCCTTTTCTAAAGGCTTCGTTAGCATATACACAAGTTATTGCTCATATGAATCTTTTCTAGATTCAATTATCCATCCTCCAATACTTGTCGTATGAAGTGATACCTCAACTGAATGTGTTTTATTCTCGAATGAAATGTTGAGTTCTTTGCCAAATGAATTACACTCTGACTATCACTAAATAGTTTACAATCACTTTGCTCCTTTCCCAACTCTTCTATGAACCTACTCATCCATATCATCTCCTTACTAGCCTCTGTAGCTATAACATACTCTACCTCTGTAGTAGACAAAGCCACAACCTTTTGCAATCTTAAAATCTAGCTAACTATCATTCCACCTACTATGAAAATATATCTAGTAGTGCTCCTCCTACCATCCAGATCTCCAACCATATCCGAATCAACATAGCCACATAATGAAATATTTGAACCTCCATAACATAACTACATGCTAGATGTCCCTTTCAAATACCTGAGTATCCATTGGACTACTTTCCAATGCTCTTTACCTGGATTAGCCATATATCTACTCACAACTCCCACTTTGCTTATGTATGTAATGTTTGGTCTTGTACAAACCATAACATACATGAGACTCCCAACTTTTGAAGCATATGGTACTTATGTCATGTATTTGACCTCCTCATGTGATGAAGGAAACTGATCTTTTCTCAATTTTAAGTGTCCATCCATAGGTGTGCTAACAATTTGTACATTCTACATGTTGAACCTTTCTAACACCTTGTAGATATAATCCTCCTGAGACAAATACAATTTCTTATTTTTCATGTCTCTATGTATTTGCATGCCAAGGATTCTTTTTACAGCTCCTAAATCCTTCATAGCAAATGTGTGAGCTAGCTTTCTCTTAACCTCACCAATGTCCTGCATAATAGATCTTGCAATAAACATATCATCCACATACAGTAAAATAATAATATATCTCCCATTTTCAAGCTTCTTGAAATAAACAAAATGGTCAGATTCACATCTTAAGTAACCATGTTCATGCATAAAACTATCAAACCTCATGTACCATTTCCTTGGAGATTTCTTAAGCCCATATAGGCTCTTTTTCAACCTGCACACTAGTTTCTCCTTACCCTTGACTTCATACCCAAGTGGCTACTGCATATAAATCTCTTCATCCAAATAAACATGAAGGAAAGTCATCTTCACATCTAGTTTCTCTAAATGTAAATCTTCTACTGCAACTAAACTCAATACAATACAAATAGAAGTCATCTTAACAATAGGAGAAAATATTTCACCAAAGTCAATACCTACTTTCTGTGTAAATCCCTTTACTACAAGCCTTTCCTTGTACCTTTTATGTCCACCCTCTTCTTCCTTGATCTTATAAACCCACTTGTTTTGTAATGTTCTCTTACCTACTGGAAACTTAACCAAATCCCAAGTTTGGTTCTATTCCAAGGAGTCCATCTCCTCATCTATGCCATGCTCCCATTGAATGTGAGTCTTATCCTGCATTGCTTCTTCAAAGCTCTTTGGTTCACCACTATCAGTCAATAATAAATAAAATAGATAAGGTGTAAATATTTCTAGAAGTTTACTTACCCTTTGTGACCTTCTCACAGGAGTTTGGGGTACCGAAGACTCAATTTAGGCCTCCTAGACATTCTTATCCAAATGTGACAAAGGATTGACACTGGTCACCTCTAACCGACGTCAATTCTACTAACTAATTTTTGTTTTGATCCTCTATAACCGTTACTAGTCGAGGTCAACCGACACTTTATCTATTGTGTAACCCTATCATGTAATTCTTTAAAATCTGAGAGTTCATTTTCATCCACAAAATTCTCAACCGGTTCATCCTTGGGTACAAAATTTTATCCTTGTACATTCTCTTTTCATTCCATTCAACATCACAACTCCTAATAATTTTAGAATTCTCTAAATCCCAAAAACAGAAACCGAAATCACCAGATCCATAACCAATGAAAGTGCATCTCTTGGATTTTGCATCCAATTTTTCCTATTTTCCTTATCAACATACACAAAATATTTTGAACCAAAAACTTTAAGAAAAGAAAGATCTACCTATTTTTTGGTCCACGATTCCTATGGTATTCCTCCATCCAGTGAACTTGAAGGGCCACATTAATCAAATAAACCTGCTATATCAATTGCTTCTACCCAAAACTGCAAAGGCAATCCAGAATGTATCCTCATACTTCTAGCATGTTCCATGATTGTCTTGTTCATTCTTTCTGCAACACCATTCATCTATGGTGTTCTCAGAACCATTATTTCTCTATGTATCCCATTCACTAAAAATTAATAATTGAAAGCCTTGATACAGTATTCAACACCATTTTTAGATCTAAGGCACTTTAAATTAGAATTTGATTCATTTTCAACAAGGGCTTTCCATCTTTTAAAAGTCTCAAAAACATCAGATTTACATTTAATACAATAAATTCATACATTTCTTGTAGTATCATCAATAAAATTAACATAATACTGGGATCATCCATGAGAAGCTACCTGAGTTGTTCCCCACACATCTGAGTGTACAAGCTCTAATTTTTGCTCCTTCTTAGTTGCCCCAACTTTGAGAAATATCACTCTCTTTTTCTTTCCAAAGATATAATGCTCACAAAAATCAAGATCTAAATCTTTCAAATCTGATAACTTACCCTTAACCTTTAAGATATGCATTCCTTTTTTACTCATATGACCCAACCGATTATGCCACATGCATGCATCTGAATCTGAAGCGGATAATGTAGAAAAGGAATCAGTAATACACGTAGATAAATATAATGTTCCTACCTTCTTACCTCTTGCCACAATAAAAGCACCCTTGGTGACTTTCCAAGAGTCTCCTGTAAAAGTAACCATGTAATGAGATTCGCCTAGTTGCTCTGCAGAAATAAAATTCCTCCCGAGCCTTGGCACATGCCTCACATCTTTCAATACCCATGTATTTCCATTCTAAAATTTTAGATAAACTTCCCTTTACTAGTAATACTTTCAAGGTTCATCATCACCCAAATAAACATGCCCAAAATTTCCCTGGACATAATTTCTAAATAAACCTTATTAGGGGTTTCATGGAAAGAAACTCCCGAATCTAAAACCCATGATTAAATTCTACTATCTAAAGAAATAATAAGACCATCTTACGTTACCTCTCGATGTAGCAATATTTTCTTCTTTACCTTTGTCTGGTTGTTGGTTCTCTTTTTCCTTTAACCAATAATCTTTCCTTGTATGTCCTTTCTTTCCGATTTCCAACAAGTAATTCCCTTACTTTTGGATTTAGATCTGTTATCCCTTGACTTTGATTTCCCATTACTCTTACTCTTAGATCTCTCCTTCTGCCTACCCCTACTTTCTACATTCAAAGCATTTCTAGATGATGATTCCTCTATACTCTTCCTCGTAAATTTCTTCATTCAATATTATACCAACCACATCATCAAACTTCAAAATATTATTAGCAAATGTTCTATTACTAACAACCATTACCAAGTTGTCCCAACTATCAGGAAAAGAGCATAAGAATAAAATTTCTTTTACTTCATCATCAAATGATATAGCAACCGATATTAATTGATTTACAATAGATCGGAAATCATTAAAATGACTAGAATTAGATCCACCTTCATGCATCTTAGAACTAAATAGTTTCTTCATCAAATAAAATTTATTTGAAGCACTAGGTTTTTCATACAAATTAGCAAGAGATTTCATTAAGTCTATCGTAGAAGCCGCTTCTTTAATATTGGAAGCCACAGATGCTGTTAGACTCAATCTTATAGATCCCAAAGACTTTCTGTCAAGAATCTTCCATTCTTCATAAGTCATCTTCATAGGTCTAGACTTCTCATCCAACGGTAATACAAATCTCTTTGATACAGATAATCTTCAATCTGCATCTTCCATAATTGATAATTTTGGTCATCAAATTTCTTTACCTTGTATTTATTATCTTCTTCCATTTCTGTAGCTCCCACTCAATCAGAAAACCCTCTGTGAGTAAATATATCAACACAAAAAACCCTCAAACAAAGCTCTGATACCAGTTGTTGAGGTTAGCACACCGGTTGTACAGATAATATATCATATCTAAGAATACATGCAAATAAAAGAGGATATTTTACCAAAAGAAATATACAAAAAAAGAGACAGAAAACTACACCATATTTAATGTGGTTCACCCAGTGTGGGCTATGTCCACCAAGAAACAAGCCAATATATTATCCAAATCTTTGACAAGATATACAATGAAGATTTACAATCTTCCACACCTCTCAGATGTTTAGTACTTTCTTTCCCTCAAGCTTTTTGCTTCATCACCAAGAATTCTCTCTCTCACAAAATTTTTCAAGTTCTTTCTAATTCTTGTTAATCATCTTCTTTCTTACTTCTAAACCCTAGCTTTTATGCTTATATAGTCATTTATAGACTTAGGGCACTTAGCCATGCAATTAAAATAAATAGAAATACTTTAATGCTAAAAATAGATCTAATTCCCGAGAGTTAATTAAAACATCCTCACACAGGTAACGACGCCAGTTAACCCTAACCACTACCAATTCCTTCCTTGCTTGACAGATGATGATCATACCTGACCGATGCCGGTCCTGGGTGACCGATGCCGGTTCCCCCTTAACTGACGTCATTTATTGTATTTTCCAACAAGTTTCCATTGCATGCTAAACTGAAGTAATTGAGCTCCACAAGTCAACAATTAAAAGAATATTTAAATAATAATAATAAATATTATTATTAAAATATTTAAATAAAAATATTAATTTAATTAAATTATAGTGGGTCCCACTAAAAATTGGTTTGCACTGAAGGGAAAATTAAGGGAAAAGGCCAAAAATAGCCCAACTCGGTGGTTAGCTCACCAAGCCAACTCAACGAGTTGGGTCCGAGATCTTCCACAATGTGTACTTGGTTGAGTCCATTGCCATTGCATCGACCCATTAATCTGCTGTAGCTAAGATCCATCATCTCTGTTGTGGTGACTGCTGATTCGACCTCTCTCTCATACATAGATCATGAATGACCTTCCTTATAGACCCTGAGAAATATCCACGCATGAGGATGAGTCATCCCCACGCAATTTTGATGTCAAGCTTGATCCCAAGCTCACCTTCATCCACATTCAGGATTCATCTCTCAATGTCCACATTAAGCCAATTTTTGAACTCTTCACCCTTGCGTGACTCGGATTAAACACTCAAAACTCACTCTTCATTAGCTCACTATGAGCTATTTCACCTTCGTTGTCGAGAGCTTGGTCCTATCAAATCAACCACCCTACGTCATTTGAGAACTTTCCAATTCCACTCTAAAAATGACTCAGCCTCCTTGGTGTCACCTTGGCCTTATGAATTTCATGCTACACATTCCAACATTCGAATCCCCAAGCTACTTTAGCAATGTGCCAAAATTCAGCATCAACTTAGATACCCGAGTTACATACACCAATGCAACCCGAATGTACCTTACTTCACTGGTTTAGCTCGACCAAGCTCAACCATCTGATGCATCTGTGATCTCCTATGTGACATTGATTTTATCACCATGTGTCGGCTCGATTTTGAACTCACCGAGTCCTTCCTTTTCTATAACCACCTGCGATGACTTATAGCTCGACTGAGCCTATTGAATGTAATGCGACCAAAAAGCTTCATCTCACCCCATGCCACTAAGTCGACTCGCTTGCCTTTGTTTCCCAACGTGTTTTATGTTTCAACTCCCAAGCTCGGTTCAAGACATTCCGATTCGAGCCCCTAGCTTGTTGTGGATACCTCACCATAAGAGTCATTTTCTTGTCAATTCATGAATGAGATCTCTCCGAACTCATTTCACGATGTCGAAAGTGTATTAGATTATTCAGAGTTCACCTCACCATGTCCATTTCCACGGAATAGCTCAACCATGCTCGAGCTATCATACATCCTCTTTTGAGCTCATGAACTACTCATTCATAATCACTTCCCTCTACAAGATTTTTGCAACCTTGAATCCTTCTAAGATAAGATGAGCTACAAGTTTGAGCGTTCAAACCAACAAGTTGGATTTTTGTAGATGTGTCAAAATCTTAAGCACGCATACTCAACATACCTTGAACAAACAAGATTTCTCTTATTTATCACCGCAAGTGCGATCATATTACAATCCCCTTGGAACTCAGGTTTCTGATTTGATCTCTACATGAATTATAATGCCATTATTTTGTGGGAGCTGCAAACACTCCAATCGACCCCCTCCATGCATCACCTGTAACATCTTTCTCCTTTCTTGACACAATCACCAACTTAAAAATATCGTACTAATATATCTTCTCTTTGACAACCAAGTTCTCAACTTATTATGGAAAAATGATTCACTCTCACAAAAATATTTTCACATCAATGCACCATTATCATCAACTATTGCCATGTCACTTGGTCTCGCCCATAACCTTCCATATAGCTCGGTGAATGACTTGTCACTCAATCACTCCCCTTATGACCCACCTAATGGATAGGAAACTACTTGGAATTCTTCCTCATGTGGAATGATCATGATGGATTTCCAATATGAGAGCTCTGATATAGATATCAGATCCTCAACCTCCCCGCACGAAAAAATTGATTTGGCTTGTCAAGTAAGCATTTCAACTTGCAATAAGGATGAAATTTCCCCGCATGGAAAATTTTTCTTGGTTTACCCGAAAACCCCTAAAATTTCCTTGGTTATGGAATGGCTTGATTTATTTCCCAAAACCCACAATGGTGGATCCTCAAGCTATGAAATCCAATTTTCCTCCGAGTGGTGGCCATCTTTGCTCACCGAACCATCCACAAACTATCCCCGAGCTGATCCACAACTTGTCCTATAAGCTCGCCATTTTAACATCTGCCCTTGTTCACTCGGTCTTAGCTGATCCCAACTCTAATTTTTCTCTTCATGTGGGCTCGACTTGCCATAATTTTGAAATACATGAATCACTTCTCCAAACTTTAATCCTGATCTCACATTTATTTCTACAGTGATATCGAGTTCCTCATGATAAACCTGTTGAGATTCATTTTACATTTCTTGAGCTTAGGCTATATGTGTTATATATTGAATCATCTTAGTTAGTCTAAGTTCTTCCTCTTACCTAACTCACATGAATAATGAGCTTCCTTTAATCAACTCATTCCTTGTTGTTCAAGATCAATTCTATTCATTTACTCATGAACTCACTTCACTTGGCGAAACATGTCAAGCTCCTTTCTTACATTCATGAGATCCCAGGTTATCTTTAGTTTGATCCCATGAGCTTGGTCTTCATTGAGCTCTTGTGAACTCGATCCTAAACTATGCTTTGATTATTTCTAAGATCATCTTTGTCTATTCACTATGAGCTTGCCCAAATTCATTAACCAATGAGCATTTATTCGTGATGCATTAAAAAAATTTTCTCCTAGTTTCACTAGCTTGGCTCCAATGTTTGAGCTCGCTCAAGATCTTCTATAACTCACCCAAGCACAAAATGGCTTATTAGCTCGTAGTTTAGTAGGACCAAGCTCTAGACCAAGCTATGTCTCAACTCCATCATGAGCTTCTAGCTCTTAGGCTTAATATCTATTTCCATGACATGATTTGGTCACATTAAAACTTAACACAAGTCCATGTCAATTATTTGACCGAGCTAATGCCACCTAGCTTCAACTCAAAATTATTTATGATATCAACTCACCGAGTCACTCACTGGGTGATCAGTGAATTAATTGAGTTCATAGAGACATAGAGACATGTTAAATCTCTTCAACATGATTAATCAATTATTTTAATCATTTTATCTTGATAATGATTGGAAGTGGGTCCTGGAACTAACATTTCATTTTGAACAGAATAGGACCCTATTGTCTAATTTTGCCATGTGTGCAAAATTAGATAACAATTTCTTATAAGAATTGAAATATGGAATTAGTGAAGAGGAATCCATTGAACTTATTACTTTTGAATTTTCACCATCTATCTTCCATTACAAAGGGTCTCTTGCTACAAAAACTCCCAAAAATTAGTCATGAAGGAGAACACCAAATATGATCTTTTTGCCAAGATTAGTCATCATGAGGAAGAAATAGACAAGTTTGATATTTCAAACTTCATGATGGATGAGGAAAAGGAGGAAGATGATGACAAAATTTCCAAATCATAGGTCAACATGGAAGAGATAACATTTTTATGGAAGAAGAAAAAAATTCAAATCATCTTGCAGACATGCTCAATGATAAGGAAGATGAATAAATTTCTCCTTAGCTCCATTCATGGAGTTAAACACAGATAAGATGGGAAAATTCAAAGGATTGGTACTTTCCCAATTAGGTATTTGTCTATTCTAGAGCCAAAGAAGGATTTGTAACAAGTCATACTCATTCCAGAGCATGAGGATGATCATCAAAGCACCAAAGGTCGATTCAACACCTCTAACCAAATGCAAAACAATCAGAGTAGGTATTCATCATTTTTGTAGCTAATCCTTTCAAGAAACGGGGAGTGTAAGGCATATTTTCATTCCCACCATGTCATTTTGTTTCCAAACAGATAACATGGCTGCATTTTGTGAGGAAAGGATGACCTTTCTCACAACTTCTTGTAGGTTTTTTTAGCTTCCTTTATCTCTAGTTAGAGTAGAATAGGTAGGTTTATTTTTAGGAAAAGAATTCATTATGCACACTTTGTATTTTTCCACTTAGAACATGTATGATTTTCATGTTTGTATATAGTTATTATGACTTTTATTGTTGTGTACAGTTCATTTCTGGACCAAATCATATAATTTAAGATACTACCAAGTTTTATTCAGAGCCCATGAGCTAAATTCAGTCCATTCCGAAAGGTAGGGTAATCTTCATGGTGGAATCAGATAGTTAGAGCAGCCTTCCACGAGATCATTCAAAGATCCAAAAATTGTGTTAATTTCATATTATGCTTCATACGGCTTAGGGGTAATAAAATTTAAAGCTCAACTTAGTTTTTTCAAGTTTTTGGGCTAGACTCCTTGCCCAATGGATGCATAAATGCTATTTTTATAGTATAGCAAGTAGATTACCCCATGAGGTCACCAAATTGTTATCCCAAAACACCCCTTAGGTTTATTTTGTCTTTAACAAATTTAAAAATGGACTTAGTCATTTTAAAGGGGAAAAATACATTTAAATGGCTGTCAAAATCCACCTCTCCAATGTAGGGACTGTTGGAATTTAAAAACGCATGAGAGGATCAACTAATCTATTAGTGGGTTATTTTTAAAAGGTCGTGTGAAATTCATTTTTCCATCAATTTCAATGTCAAACATCAAGGTAATAGACCACGTGGCGGATTTTGGCTCTCCTCAAATGATTTCAACTCCATGGACCTCAAGTAAATGGAATAGACTAAGTTTCATAAAGGCATCATGTCCAATCTTAGGTCAAGGCAAGTCAAAGAACACACAACATGGTACAAAGATGATGTGTGGTATCGATTAATGAATGATGGTGGACACATATTTCCATTCTAGCACTCTTCAAGGCATTTACATTTCCTGTACCTCAAGTCTATAGATTAAACCAATTTCAGTAAGGTTTCAAGTCCACCGTAAAGGGAAAGTATAGGTCACCAAGAAATTATGCGTGGCTGCATTTCTATGGAGCCGATAGTTTTAAGTCCACCCAGATAGAAGTTGTGATTTGAAGGTGCAACCAATGAAAGGAGAACACATGCCATATATGGATATTTCCTATTGGCACATCTATAAAAGTAGTCATAAGGGGCTATCAAAGTGGAGCTTTCCTATTAGCTCATGTTTCACGGTTGTTAGTCAAGATAAAAGAACAGTCTGACATTGTGAGGAGCATGGAGATTTATCATTAGTTTATGCTTCGTAATGGATAATGGAGGTTTCATAAGGCCCAACCCCATAACTAATGGAAGGTAAACATGTGGCAAATATAAATAATCTTTGAGGCAAATCAAATTTTTCCATGTGTCATGTTTTTGTGCTCCACAACATGCAAAAATTCAGATTGGCCATAAATTTCACTCCAAAGCTCCAAATCAAGAAACAATGGTCTCATTGGAAAGGTCCCAATGATCTCCTCAATTTGGATTCATTAGAATCAGATATTGATGGCATCTGGTGGGAGAAAAAGAGGAAAATTAGTTTGACCAGTAATGGACACATCCAGATGGCTTAACCACCTAAATTGATGAAGTATGAGGCTCTTACCTTCTCCTAAAAGTAAAAGGACATTGAAGAATGGGTTTAACAAGGGTTCCCATGATGATTTTAAAATATTAATGGATGATTGATGATGGTTTAGGTTTAGAATTCATGTTTCTAGGGAAATCGATATTTTTTATTAATGGCAAGATCAAATCTGATATCTTTCCCTTTCTTTTCCTTCTTCTCTCTCTTAAATCTGCTATATATTGTAAATTAATTCTTCTTTCAAAAAATCTCTTTTTGTAATGACACCATGCCAAAATGGTGGCCGAATTCCCATGAGTTTCAAACCTCTAATTTGGTCTTTGTAATGTATTCTCACCTTTTTCCATGAATGTAATGAATTTGTGCATATTTTAAGAAATAGAATTTGTTTTATGGGACGTTTTGTCTTTCCTATCTTTTTTATTTGTATTCTTGCCTCTCTATTTATTTTTTGGCATGTTGTGCATATTTCATACTTGCACAGTTATGTTTTTTTATGTTGTTAATGTGTGGGAAAGTTTAGCCTACATGGTTCTTATCTAAGGAACATATTTCTTCTTTATATCCTATGTTTTTGTCTTTTCTTCCCCTTGTAGAGAGTGATCCCTATGGTCCCTTGTAATTTTTATTTTAGTATTTCCCTTTCATGCATATTTCTAACCATTTTTGTCTCTTTCGTTCCTTGGAATTGTTAGTTTAGGATTAGTGAGCTGCATTTCCTTCTTTAGAAGTAGTTTTATCATTAGGATTGGGTAGAGGAACTAGCCTTCTCTAGAGGTTTATCTCACTTTGTAAGTCCCAAACTTGTGAGATCATCCCATGTTAGAAAAATTTAGTATCTATAACAAGCAAATCCTAATGTGATACTTCTTTGTGATAACAAGTTCTATCATGACCAATCCTATGGTGGACACTTTTACACAATGTTACTGCACATAAAATCCTCCGAGGTAGGTAATACTAACCTACCCTGTTTCTAGATGCTCAAAAATGGGTTTCTAGATTTGATCTATGTCAAGATTTTTGGGAAGACCCCAACTTACTAACCTCCTCTTTTATCGGTGGTCATAGATGAATCTTTCCATTAATGGGGATTGGATTTCATGGGTATGTTGAATCATCACTCAAGTGCAAGACATGCTTATGTACTCACGGTTATAGAATACTTCACTAAATGGGTGGAGGACATCCCTTTTAATAAATCAAATTATGAGATGGTATACAAATTTCTTAAGGAAAACATTATTATTCATTTTTGACTACCTCAAAAAGTTATCATTGAAAATGCAACTTATTTCTCATCAATGGAATTATTTGAGTTTTTTTATAGTTACAAAATATCTCTTGCATATGCATCGACTATTACACAATAGGGAATGGTCAAGATAAATCTAGCAATAAGAACATTGTGACAATTCTTAGGAATCTTGTTGATCAAAACCAAATAAATTAGCACAAAAATATTTCCAATGCATTGTGGGTAGATAAGATCATTCCAAAGAAGGTAATTGACATGTCCCCATTTCAGTTGCTTTATAGGATTAATGTTGAGATTCATGTCATAGATGAGTTACATGCTCTCTAGTTGCTCAAGGTAGTGGAGGATGGTCAATTCCATGATTATTTTGATAAAAGGATTTTGTATTTGGAAAATATTGGTGAAGATAGGTTGATATTGATTGATCAGATTCAAGAACACCAATTGAAGGTGAAAAATATATTTGAAAAAAAGGAGAAGGTGAGAGAATTTTAGGTTAGTGATCTTGTCTTGTTATGGGATAAAAGAAGAGAGCCCAAGGGAAACCATGGGAATTTTGAATCATTGTGGTTAGGACCATTTCAAATTCAATAATGTTGTGGAGAAAATACTCTTTTATCTTTTGTATTTGGATGTCATGTACCTAGAATTACTTGAAGTGGGAAATATTTGAAGCTATACAAGCAGTGAAAGTGGGTTGTCCCCCACCTATACCATAGGTGATTTTAGGTTATGTGTTTCCCTTTCTTGTTGTGTGTTTATTTCTTATTGTTTTTTTATTTCCCTTTTACTTGTTGAATGTGCGTGTTCAATAAATATACCTTCATTGTATACCTTTGTTTTGACTCTATATAAGCCCAAATGAATAACACACCGGTCTACATGGTGTTTTGAGATTTTATAGTTCATGTTTATCCTATGCTCATTATGTTTGATTTAGAATAAATCCTTGAGAAAGATTGAATTTTTTTATGCTAATTGTTTAGCATGAAAAATTCAAAAAAAATATCATGACAACCTATACTTCATTTGAAAATCCCTCTCCCATCAATGTAAACCTATCCTCCGACCAACTCAGTTATTATGTTACCCTCATAATGGATAAAAGGAATGTGATAATGTGAATTTCAAGTTTTTAATGTGCATGGGATCTCATTCAATCTAATTCATGAAGATATCTGGACCAAAGAGAAGATAAGTGCTTCTAGGCTATTTTTTTGCCTTTTTACACATGGTGAGCACCCTCCAGAGGAACGTACAAGGAAAATTACAAGTATATGGAAATTTTCTAGAAGATATATACAATAATACAAGGTAGTTTAGGAAAATTCTTGAAGAAAAATAGGATTAGGAACAATTTATGTAATACCAGGCTATCTTTAGTATGGTATAAGGAAATGAAATTTGTGAAAAAGCTAGTTGGATTATTCTAGCATATGAGGAGCCTTGGGAATTTTGGAAAGAATATGGATACTAATATTAGATATAAGGATGTCTAATTAATTGTGTGAATTGTTACAATGTATTGTGAGGGAATATTTGTAGCTATTGGCCTAACAATGTAGATAACGACCTTCGATCATGGTGAAGATTCAATTGAATACTATGAGAGTTCCAAAAAGATTTGGAATATGTTTTCAATTCCAAAGTGGATAAAAACAACACCCTTTACATGTCCCATATTTTGATTTGGATTAAAATTCATATCTTTCTTCGGTGGTTGTTTTACCTTCCAGGAACCGCTCGTGACCATAATTTAAAATGAGCCTAAATTTCAAAAATTAAGAATAATTAGGTTCTAAAAATGGTGTACATTGATTCATTAGTTTTTTTACACTTAAAATGAGATAATTTTTTCCTAGGAAACTCCAAGGGAAGGTTTTGGGGAAAGAAGGAACTTCATAAAGCTATTTTTAGTAGTGCATTGGTGGAACCTAACTTCAAAAAGTGGAAAATACAAAGTTAGAGACCCATTATGTCCCTTTCTACATTTGAAAAAGTAAAAGTGGACACGGGGGACATAAGAGTGCACTGCTGCAAGGAGATATATCCATAACTTAAAGCTATGTCACTTAACATACATCTTTGGGTTATAGGAATGTGTTTTCAACTCACTAACATGACTTGGCTCCTTTCTCATGTTGAGAATACCCTACAAAAACTTATTATGGGGTTATGTACCTTTGTAAATTTTCTAAGGGGACACTAGGAACACTAGAATACACCATCACATGGAGATGGTGAGTTGTGTCACTAAAGTGACAACCTTAGCATTTAGGAGATGTTTTCAACCTCACTCTTAAATCTGGTCCCTTCCTCATGACATGTTGACTGTATGTGAACTTGGGAGGCCTTGATATAAATTTTTACCTTTTATAAGGGGACATGTGGGACACAAAATTTCACAACTACGTGAAGATCCCTTCCTTCATTACTTAAAACTCACAACTTGTGCACTAGGCATCTATTTTCAACCCCACAAATCAAATCCCCATGCTCCCTTCTCATGATAAGCATACCCTATGAATATTTTTAGACCAATGATGTCCCTTTTTCCCTTACTAAATTTGGTAAGGGATATGAGGGGGTATGAGACCCATTTATGAAGTTTCAACCCATCCTTAAGGACTTCTCTAATCCGAGTTAAACAATGTGAGTAAAAAGTGAGTTAGTTAGGTTTCTGAAGGGGGGTGAGTATAATATTAATAAAAAGCCATTTTCAACTGATTTTTCATTTTTAAACTACCCATTATTGTTGGTATGGTGTTATGCTACCAAATTTTTAGAACCCTCCATTGATAAAAACACTTTTTTTCTCATAGCTCTTAAACCCTAGCTCTATTTGCCATGAAACTTCATAGAAGCATCCATTCTAGAATGCCTCAAGAAGAAACAAATAATTATTCACTGATACTATTCATTTTCTACAACATCCAAATGAACATTTCAGTAAAAAAAATTCCTTTATAGATCCTTAGAGTTCTCATGATTGAAAAAAATCAAAATTTGAAGCAAGAGATCACAATAAAAAACCTAATCCAACAAAAAAAATTCAAATTAATCCAAAATTTAGAAGGAATACTTATATTTTTAGTAAGTTGGCACTAGAGAAACTCTAAAAATAGTAATTTTTGAAACTAAAAAACAATAATTCTAAACCTTTGCGTTGTTCCTCAAGTCAAGAACTCAGTAAATTGGAAAATTTGAAATTTGGGAAAATTATCTAAAATTAGAATATATGGGTAAGGTGTGAATTACGAAAAATAGTAAGTGTCTAGATCAAGTTCAAATTTCAAGAATACATCCATCCCCCATTCCTTCATTATCTACGGACATAACGAATATCAAGTCCAGTGGCTTTGAACCGATGTCCACTCCGGATTACAAATTCCTTAATGTGGGAGATAGGTATGTGGCACATCTAGACCTAGAGGATTTGAAGACAAGTATGCTGAAGGAACCAAAAGGGTCTATTGAGGATATTGTTATCCAAAATTCACCCCCCAGGGTAATTTTGATAACATGCATCAGAATATTCAAATCCCAAGCAAATTGATTGATTCAGAGCAAAAATCAGGTTTCTAGGGTCCCTTCAGGAAATTTTCTAACTCTCCTATCCAGGCTGAAAAGAACAAGCTCTGAGAAAATGCGGAAAAAGGTTGCAGAAGGCAAGTAGGTTGATCCAGAAAAATTGTGAAAATCGGCTAAGTCCTAGTCCTAGGAGCAATTGGGACATTTGGGACGTCAAGGCGCGGATCGGCCGAAAAGCCTCCAGGTGGCCCAAATAGCAACAGGGACATCTGGGACAGAAGTACGCGGCGGGCGCGAGAAGCCGATCCGGCCGAAAAAGAGAACTTTCACACTAACTGCTTTGGGACATCTGGGACAAAGATACCCGAACCGGCCGGTTCGGCCGAAATGGGAACAAACAGTCCGAAGCAAAGTGGGACAAGTGGGACAAAAGGTGCAAACCGGCCGAATCGGGTGAACCGGAAGAATTTGTCCCGCGAGGCACTGGGACATTTGGGACAAATGGACGCGAACCGGCCGGTTCGGCCGAAATCAGCACAAGGAGCACCTTTGTGCCAAATGGGACAAAAAGATGCGAAGGGCGTGAGAGAGCCGGCAGGTCCGAGGACCAATCAACGCATGACACGTGTCTCAAGGGGAAAGGTCCAGAAAAGTCAAAGGGGTGAGTTTTCGAGCACTGATCCGAACCAATAAAATAGCGCCACGTGTCCCAGCAGGGGCCCACAAGGAAATTTCAAAAGGAAAGCCCGTGAAAGGTAGAGGAGAGAGAATTTCTCATCCAATCAACACGTGCCACGTGTCATCCAGGTGGCAGAGCGGAAAGATTTCAAAACGTGTTTTCGCCTGTTCTGTGCCCTAAATCTTCAGATCGCCATAACTTTCGATCCAAAGCTCAGATTTGCACGTTCTTTATATCAACGGAAAGCTGGTGAAATTCTCTACACGATTCCGGGGTCAATCTTGCGTTTTGGAGCAGTCTAGAGGGAGAAAATCGAGAAACAGCTCTGACACGTGTTCATGGCCAGAAATGACATTCCAGTGACCAGATTTAATGCAGAATGGGTCGCATTCTCCTGTAATCTAGTCAAAGTGATAGGGTATGGGTTTGTAAGGTCCCCCATGCCATTTTAATGCACCTGCAGTCAAGAAAGAATGGGCTCCCATGCCTTTGTACGTTTTCTGTCTCCTGGGTTCGACCCATGCAATGTAAAAAGCCAGATTTGGCTCATTCCAAAAGGGGGAACATTTTTGGGCATAGCAGACTTCTTCTTTCACCGCCAACAAGTGATTGATGAAGGATCAGACCTCTCCAAGGATTGTAACAGTTTTCTTTTACCTCTCTGAGGGTGTAATGCGTGTTTTTGACATTGAAATGATAATGCAAGCTCTGTGAATGGGTTTCAATCCTCTGTTTGTATTATTTGCTTGATTTCAGATACTAAATTATACATTATCAGTCTGTGTATGTTTTATGTTGTGAACTTTGGTCTGTGTCTATTTGCATGACAAATATGTTTCACCACTCCTTTTGGTGCATCACCATCTTTAGTTAGTTTCAATTTTTGCACTTCTACCCCTGTCTCCTTGCAAGTTAGAATAGGATTAGGATCTAAACCTCTGTAGTTTTGCAAAATATAGATCTAAATCGAGGAGGGAGTTTGAGGAACCAGCTTCTAATCTAGAGATTCCTTTCTCGCCTTTCATAAGTCCCCATGCTTGGAGAGGTTTCCATGTCGTGCAATCACACTTGGATGCTTTAGAGTGATCAACCTAGAACCCCGATCTCGCATCCAGGGTGCTTTGTGAGTCTCGCAACAACAGCTTTTTGGCACGCCGGTGGGACTAGAGGTCTCATTTTTATTACGAGAAAAGTTGATGTGCATCTGCTGTAATTTTCTTGCTTGAAAAGAGCTATTATTCGCATATCTGGCGACTCCACTGGGAAGAATCAACTGGTTTCAGCAGTACAGGCCTGAAAGCTTATGAGAAGAATCACAAGGTCAAGAGTTGGAGAAGAGGAAGTGTTGTTTGAATACCTGCAATTATCTCCAAGAAGAAGGCAAAGAGGAAGAAGGATTCAAAGGTCTCCATCTCCACCAAACAGAACTCTCTCAACTCCTCCACCTGATCAGCCTTTCATTCAGTATTCAAGAGTTCTTCGACCAATCAGAATGGCGCAACCAGTGAACCCCTATGTCAACTTCACAGGCAGCAGCCCACTTGCTCTCAATGCACAAAATCCAATCCCAGTTGCAGCATTGAAGAACATCCCATACTTTACTGGAGAAAATCAGACCACTCCTGGTGATCATGTCAAGGACATTGCTAACATTTGTGCAATCCATGAGATTAATGAGATGCAAGTAGCTGTCAAATTACTGGCGTCTTCATTCAAGGGGAAAGCATTGCAATGGTTTAGGAGCCTTGAAGCTGGCTCTATCACAAACTAGAATCAGCTATGTATTGCACTTCATGATCAATTTGGAGAGAAGGGAGACAACTTGTCTCTTTTGGAACAGCTGACAACCATCAAGAGAGCTTCCAATGAGCAGCTAACTGACTTTAACTTCAGATTTCAAAGGTCTTGGGATAGAATTCCAAAGAGTGATCGAGCCAACAATGAAAGGTACTTTTCTATATTACCTTAAAGCTTTAAATTTTGATATTTCTATGTTGATTCAATCTATGGGAGGCACAACTATCCCTGCTGCTTATAGTATTGCCATTAGAGCTGAAAATTGTCTAATTCAAGCTGGCAAGCTAGCTCCTAGGCCTCCAATGCCATTATATCCAAGTTTAGAGAGCCCAAGTGCTAGTCAAGCACCTGTCTTAGCTCCTATTCCCACTCCTAGAAATCAGAGTTCAAATGAAGCCTCCACTTCATCTCCAAGTGCCCCAAATGAGCTTTAAGAGGTCATGAAGCAATTGCAAAATTTAGGTAATGAGCTGGTTACACTAAAGAGACAACAAGCTCAAGGTTTCAGACCTTCGTATCAGCCTCAAGCTCAACCTAATAGGCAGCCATATCAGCCTCAAAGGCCACCTAATCCAGCCTACAAATATGAATCAAACAAGGCCTCCTACCAATAGACCATTCCACCTCTATAATCCAAATGCCATATCTCCTCTAAGGCATTAGTACCAAAGACAAAACAACATTGCCCGGAGTATGATTGGTGTTTTCCATGTAATGAGCCTCATAATCAATCCATGTGCTTCAATGGTGCTTTGACTCAAGCTTTAATGGTAACAACCACTCGGTGTGGAGGGTGAGAGCAAATCAAGAAACAACCAACAACAAGAAACATTCCAACAAAGAATCAGCCTCAAATGACACCACATTGGTAAAATTGGCAAGCGAGGATTTACGTGGCATGAATCAAGAAGTTTCTCAAGGTGTTGCAGCCAACACAAGGTCAAAAGGAGAAATTTGGGTGAAGAACACCATTAGCCCCAGCCAATCCACAACCTTCCACAGCTCCACAAATGATTGGCAAGCAAAGTCCCGTTTCAAATGCACAAGGGCAGCCAAGAACAACCCCTAGGCCAACTCAAATGCCAGCTGTTGCTGACCACATCCAAGGAGAAAATGTGCAAACCAAGGGACAGCAGAGAGATCCTTCATCACCATTCAGTATCATTGATTAGATGAAGAAAACAAATGTCAATATATCTATGTGGGAATCCCTATCTATCCCAGGCCAAAGAAATCTGCTGCAAGCTGCCATGAAGGATTGGCCAACTTCGAATCAGTAGGTCCAAATGCAAGAGAAGGTACTCACAAATGCTGCCCAGCCTGAAGGAAATCATGGAGCACAACAAGGTAGAATGCTGAAGCCTCCCCCTTTTTATGTTTCGTTAATCATTGGAAATCAGCTAGTGCATAATTGCATGATAGATTCCGGGGCAAGTAGCTCAGTAATGCCTAAACAGATAGCTGATCAGTTAGGGCTCCAGTATGAAATAACATCTAAGGGAGTAGTGCAGCTAGATGGGACAGCAATAGCAACAGTTGGAGTGATTAGAGGTTTGAGTCTTACCTTGCATGCATGTCCAAATGTTGTTGTCTTACAAGATATATCAGTCATAGACCTTCCACCACTCTTTGCCCTATGTTTATCAAGGGACTTCACTGCCAAAATTGGGGGATATTTGTCCGCTGATTGGTCTCACATGCTATTCAGAACAAGGTATGGAACTAAGGCTATAATTAGGTCAGAACCTATTACAAAATTCCACATTAAGCCCTATACTCCAAGTCAGATTAATGCCAATTGCTCAGCATTTGATCAAGAAGATCACCCAAACACGGATGAAACTGACACTAAAGTTGGAAACATCCCAGATCTAACTCTTGATGAATGGGCAAACAAGGTGCATGCTTTTAATCCTTATCAAGGAATAGAAGAATCTGAGCTAGGATTCTATTGTATACACGAAGAAAGTCAACCTATTCCTAGCATCACCGAGCCAAACGACAAGGATGAAAATGAGGTATGGCAGCTGTTTTTTGATGGATCGAGGAGTAGACAAGGCGCAGGAGGTGGAGCCGTGCTTATTTCACCTCAAGGAGTAAAGTATTATTCAGCTTTTAGATTTCAATTTGCATGCTCCAATAACACTGCTGAATATGAAGCCTTGGTGCAAGGGATGCATTGGGCAATCAAGAGAAAAATAAAGAACTTGCAAGTCTTTGGGGATAGTGAGCTGATTGTAAATCAGGTCAAGGGACAGCATGCCGCCAAAAATGATCTACTCAGGTGCTACAAGAACAGGGTGTGGGACCTCATGGAATATTTTGAGGGTTTCGGCATCAAAGCCATTCCTAGGAAAGAGAATCAAGCTGCTGACAGGCTTGCAGCAGTAGGGGCAGCCTTTGACATTGTAGAAAACATTCAACAAGACAAGGTACAGCCAAACATCCACGTGATTGTGAGGCCTTCAGTGCCGGATAACAATGTCAGTTGGCAGGTATTTGAGAATGACCAGCAAATCATCCACTTCTTGCAAGAAGAAGCTGAGTTCTCAGCTAAGAATCAAGAAAAGTTGGAACAGCAATATGGTGACCAAGTGATACAGCTGAGAACTGACAAGCTGCCCAAGGGACTTATCACTTTGGAGTCCATTTTCAACCCCAATGATCAGTTTAGAAAGGAGAAAGCAAACATTCAGGTCAAGAGAGAAGATTCGGTATCCATCTTGGTAGAAGAGAACAAGCCATTGCAAATTGGAAAGATGACAACTGAGCAAGAAAGGTGTGAGTTCATACAGCTATGTCAAGAATTCCCTGACGTGTTTTCTTGGAGCTATGAAGACTTGAAAGGTTTCAATCCCAACTTAGCTCAGCATACCATTGAATTGGATCCAAATACTAAGCCTGTCAGGCAGAAACAGAGACCAGTCAATCCACACATGGAGCCTCTCATGAGGAAAGAATTGGACAAGCTGATTGAGTCAGCAATTATATTCCCAATCAAGCATTCTAGTTGGGTTGCCAACTTAGTTCCAGTCAGAAAGAAGAGTGGAGAGATCAGGCTATGTGTTGACTTCAGAGATTTGAATAGAGCCTCTCTCAAGGACCATTATCCACTCCCTTCCATGGAGCAAATATTACAAGTCGTAGCTGGTTCAGAAAGGTTTTCACTACTTGATGGTTACTCAGGCTTCAATCAGATTATGGTAAAGGAGGAAGACCAGTTCAAGACAGCCTTCACAACCAAATGGGGCACATATGCTTACAAGAAGATGCCATTTGGGTATCATTTCGAACACCGGAGCAACATTCCAGTGAGCTATGGATATGGCATTCAAAGGCTTGATCAACAAGATAGTGCTGGTATACCTAGATGATATCACTGTCTTCTCAAAGAATGCTGCAGACCATCTCTTTCACCTCAGGAAAGTGTTTCAGAGGTGTAGAAAGTTTGGAGTGTCTTTGAATCCTAAGAAGTGCATCTTTCTTGCACATGAAGGGAAGCTCCTTGGCCATATTGTCTCCAAGGAAGGATTAGCAATTGATCCAGAGAGGGTTGAAGCCATAAGAGCTCTACCATTGCCAAGTCACAAGAAGGCTCTTCAGAGTTTCCTGGGAAGGATAAACTTTGTTTGGAGGTTTATCCCAGTTTTTGCAGCCCTTGTCAAGCCCATCACCAAAATGTTAAGAAAAATCATGGCTTTCAAATGGATGGCAGAAGGCAAGGAGAGTTTTGAAGCAATCAAAGAAGCCATCTCCCAGGCACCCACTCTCATCAACCCAGACTTTTCCAAGGATTTCATCCTCTATGCATTTGGAGGTGATGACACTATTTCTGCCATTCTGGTACAGCAAAACAAAGATAATGATGAACAGCCGATTGCCTTCTTCAGCCAGAGCCTAGATGACTGTGAAGTGAGGTACTCTTTTATTGAAAAACATGTGCTTGCAGTAATCAGAAGCTTGAAGAAATTCAAGCATTTAGTCTCAAACAACAAGGTCCAGTTGCTGGTCTCACATGCTGGGGTTAAGGACTTCCTCCTCAACAAGGATTTGAATGAGAAAAGGGCAGGTTGGATCACCCGTGTCATGGAGTATGACATCGAAATCAAGATCACCAAGCTGGTAAGAGGAAAAGGATTGTGTGAGCAACTGGTTTTGGGGAAGTAAAAAGAAGTATGAAATGAAGAAGAGGCTGTTTTGACAGTTCAAGATAGCCATGAGCCGAGTGACAGGCAAGAAGAAGACAATCCTGCCCCCACCCCTTGCAGGCTGTTCCATATACCATCATTGATGGAGTTTTGTTCAAGAAAGATGTGAATGGAGTGCTGCTGAGATGCATTAGCATAGGTCAGATCCAAAGGGTATTAGAAGAATTTCATAATGGACCATCTGGTGGCCATTTTGCACCGAGAGTGACAGCTCTAAAAATCATGAAGGCTGGTTATTATTGGCCTAGAATCTTTAGTGATTGCTATGCATGGATCAAGAGGTGTAAGAATTGTGCATTCTTCACAGGAAAAGAGAGACTCACTGCCCTTCCATTACATCCAATTACAGTAGATCAGCCATTCATGCAGTGGGGACTGGACTTCATTGGAGCCATCAATCCCAATTCGAGCCAAGGGCACAAATGGATTTTGACAGCCACAGACTACTTCACCAAATGGACAGAAGCAGTAGCACTCAAAGAGGCAAATGAGTCTAACATCTTAGACTTTTATGAGCAGATAACAACCAGATTTGGTATACCTGCCACAATAATTTCTGATAATGCATTGGCATTCATTGGATCCAGGGTGACTGAGTGGGCTGTCAAGAACGGTATTTACCTAAGCACTTCATCAAACTATTACCCGCAAGGTAATGGCCAGGCCGAGTCCACAAACAAGAACTTGTTGAAGATCATTAGGAGGACTCTTGATGAGAATCAAAGGTCTTGGCATACCAAGCTGAAATCAGCCTTATGGGCTGATAGGATAACTCCCAAAAGATCCACGGGTAACTCTCCATTTAGGCTTGTCTACGGAAGAGAGGCAATCTTGCCCATGTCACTTGAGTTGCCAACGTTGGAACTCATGAAACAGCTGGAGTTGCTAGAGTTTGAGCCCATGGAGGTGAGGTATGCAGAATTGATGGAGCTGCAAGAGATCAGAGATCAGGCATCCCAAGCAATGGAAAAGGATCAAGCTTTGATCAAGAAGACCTTTGATAGGAAGGCCAAAGATAGATCTTTTCAAGTAGGAGATCTAGTGTTGAAATGGGATGTGGACAGAGAAAAACCGGGAAGGCATTCAAAATTTGATGCCATTTGGAGTGGCCCATACATGGTCACAAAGTGCAAGAATAACAATGCTTTCCAATTGGCCTCATTGGATGGTGAAGAACTGCAGATTCCAGTAAATGGAATCTATCTCAAGCGTTGCTTCTAGAGGGAGGTTCACTACATCTGTAAATATTAGATTAGATTTCCTTTCCTCCAAGTGCTTGTGCACATTGTTTTGCTGTAGGTTAGTTTTGTTTTCCCTAAGTGCCTTGGCACAGCTTGCTGTCCATGGAGATGTTTAGCATGTCTTTGCTTTCATCAGGTGGCATTCCATCTTCCTCCTTACACATTCTGAGTCAGTTTGGATTCTAAACAGAATATTTGATGACTCCATGCCCAATGGATTGCTTCAGGTAACTGGTCTTTTCATCTAGCAGGCAGATGACCCCGCTGAGTCACCAAATTGTTATCCAAAATTCACCCCCCAGGGTAATTTTGATAACATGCATCAGAATATTCAAATCCCAAGAAAATTGATTGATTCAGAGAAAAATCAGGTTTCTAGGGTCCCTTCAGGAAATTTTCTAACTCTCCTGTCTAGGCTGAAAAGAACAAGCTCTGAGAAAATGCGGAAAAAGGTTGCAGAAGGCAAATAGGTTGATCCAGAAAAATTGTGAAAATCAGCTAAGTCCTAGTCCTAGGAGCAACTGGGAAATTTGGGACATCACGGCGTGGATCGGCCGAAAAGCCTCCAGGCGGCCCAAACAACAACGGGGACATCTGGGACAGAAGTACGCGGCGGGCGCGAGAAGCCGATCCGGCCGAAAAAGAGAACTTTCACACTAACTGCTTTGGGACATCTGGGACAAAGATACCCGAACCGGCCGGTTCGGCCGAAATGGGAACAAACAGTCCGAAGCAAAGTGGGACAAGTGGGACAAAAGGCGCGAACCGGCCGAATCGGGCGAACCGGAAGAATTTGTCCCGCGAAGCACAGGGACATTTGGAACAAATTGACGTGAACCGGCCGGTTCGGCCGAAATCAGCACAAGGAGCACTGTGCCAAATGGGACAAAAATATGTGAAGGGCGCAAGAGAGCCGGCAGGTCCGAGGACCAATCAACGCATGACACGTGTCTCAAGGGGAAAGGTCCAGAAAAGTCAAAGGGGCAAGTTTTCGAGCACTGATCCGAACCAATAAAATACCGCCACGTGTCCCAGCAGGGGCCCACAAGGAAATTTCAAAAGGAAATCCCGCGAAATGCAGAGGAGAGAGAATTGCTCGTCCAATCAACACGTGCCACGTGTCATCCAGGTGGCAGAGCGCGGGAAAGATTTCAAAACGTGTTTTCACCTGTTTTGTGCCCTAAATCTTCAGATCGCCATAACTTTCGATCCAAAGCTCGGATTTGCACATTCTTTATATCAACAAAAATCTGGTGAAATTCTCTACACGATTCTGGGGTCAATCTTGCGTTTTGGAGCAGTTTGGAGGGAGAAAATCGAGAAACAGCTCTGACACGTGTTCATGGCCAGAAATGACATTCCAGCGACCAGATTTAATGCAGAATGGGTCGCATTCTCCTGTAATCCAGTCAAAGTGATAGGGTATGGGTTTGTAAGGTCCCCCATGCCGTTTTAATGCACCTGCAGTCAAGAAAGAATGGGCTCCCATGCCTTTGTACGTTTTCTGTCTCCTGGGTTCGACCCATGCAATGTAAAAAGCCAGATTTGGCTCATTCCAAAAGGGGGAACATTTTTGGGCATAGCAGACTTCTTCTTTCACCGCCAACAAGTGATTGATGAAGGATCAGACCTCTCCAAGGATTGTAACAGTTTTCTTTTACCTCTCTGAGGGTGTAATGCGTGTTTTTGACATTGAAATGATAATGCAAGCTCTGTGAATGGGTTTCAATCCTTTGTTTGTATTATTTGCTTGATTTCAGATACTAAATTATACATTATCAGTCTGTGTATGTTTTATGTTGTGAACTTTGGTCTGTGTCTATTTGCATGACAAATATGTTTCACCACTCCTTTTGGTGCATCACCATCTTTAGTTAGTTTCAATTTTTGCACTTCTACCCCTGTCTCCTTGCAAGTTAGAATAGGATTAGGATCTAAACCTCTGTAGTTTTACAAAATATAGATCTAAATCAGAGGAGTTTGAGGAACCAACGTCTAATCTGGAGATTCCTTTCTCGCCACAAGTCCCCACGCTTGGAGAGAGGTTTCCATGTTATGTAATCACACTTTGGATGCTAGAGTGATCAACCTAGAACCTTGATCTGCATCCAGGGGTGCTTTGTGAGTCTCAACAACAGATACATTACTCATTGGAGTAATATTAAAAGAAGGAGGACATATACTCTATATGTAAATCACTTTGAGGTAGTTGTGGCTTGTACGAGGAATTATGATCTTGTCATGAGAAACCATCCATGTTGAAGATAATTCTTTACTTATAGTTCGACACCAAAAGGAATCTAAAACTTCTGTAAAGTTACACATAGTGTCACATGGTCATCATCACATGATATTTTTCATCCCAATAATTTTTAAAAATTGATTCCTATCTTCAAGGAATTCCAATTGGATCATGGGTCAAGCAAGGAAGAAAACCTTCTCGAATGCCCAAGACATTGTCATAGAGTAAATTCCACGAGCCCTATTATGATTTAATTTTAATGTTGAATAGATTGATGGGTAAAGAGAATACATGGTAATTCCATGAGTTGATTCCATAATTCATATTGGTAATCACCATACAACATACCAAGTGATTGATTGGGGTCAAATCATTAGTGAAAATGCCCATAGGAAATTGGAGAAGTTTTTCAACACTAAGAGGTTTACTATGACCTCTTACTTAGTATATGACCTCGCATACACAAGATCCTTAAATGGTATTTCTCTTGCATCAAGTGTCTCGATAAATCCCCCACATTTGAAAAGTACCAATAACTCACTTTCATAAAGAGAAACTCACACTTCTGGAGGGCGAATGATGCATTCACTATGTACCTCATAAGGTTTCTTAAAGGAGATCTAAAACAGGGAGTTTCACCTCAAGCAATGGAATTGATTATAATGTATGGGAGCTTCTTCACACAATTATATACATTCACCTATCTCAAGCTAAGTTTATTTGACCATTCTCTTCTTTGGTTTCCAACATACCCAGGTCACATGATCCTCCTTATTGAGTTGTGTATGAAAATTTCTTAGGTTCATATCATATGCAAAGGTGGGAAGTAGAGGGTTATTTATTTTCCACATATCCTTGGGAATTTACTCATGTAAGAATTTAGTTAATTTTTCAAAAATTGAGACCTCTATTGTTGCCTTCAACATGCACTCCTATGTGGCTAGATCTAACCTCGACTTAAGAAAGGAACACGATTCCTTTGTTCTACCCGAATTGCACCACATTCCTGAAATTTAAGACTTATAGGTTATTTTCTTATCATCGAAAGTCAAATAAAGGGACTATATGAGGATTTCAGTTGAATAAATGAGCTCTTTTTTAAATGGTTTGTTTGAAGTGTGCTTGATGATGATTCAAATTTTTTTATCTTGAGTAAAAAGTGATGTAATCTTTACCTCCCTATCCCATCCCATGGCATATCACATAATCAAGAGATATCAATGAGAGAAAAATACATGTGATAAAATTGTCTATAGTCATCAAATCATGCATTTTGGGTAGATAATTAGTCCTAGACTCCTACTATTGTTAATATGGTTCTCAGGTGAAAAGAGTACTAATTAACCCATGTATTTGGTAATTTTTACTTTTCTTGTAGTCGTATTTTTGATCCTACACTTGCACTTTCCCAATATTTATCATCATTTTTCATTTTTCCTATTCCCGACCAGGATGCCCAACAAGGACTGGGCCACCCCAAATGCCCTGGTCCCCTCTAGGATTCCTTTATCCTCTTTGCACTTTAATCTCACCTTTTGGGAAATTTCTAGCCGTTTGATCTTTCTATCTTTTTTTGAGGTCATCCTTTTCGGGTTAATTATGAAATTAGAACAAGATAGCCCTATAAATATAAATTAATGAGACCATAATGAAGGACCAAACACTAAGCATATATTATCACCACCTAGAGTGCATCCATCGAAGGCTTCTAAGGCTCCATTTATATCCATCAAGATCCATTACTTCTATAACATCTAGATTAGGCTAGGATTTTACATTTTAGCATTAATCATTTTGGTGAACCCTTACTTGATCTTCATGCTCTTAGGATCCCCATCAATTTATTTAACTTACTTTCTCATCTTACAATATTTTCCTCATGAATATCTCTATCCATGATTATTTTCATAATCTTTATAATTATATTAATAGACTCAAATCATATTTTGCTACTACCTATATTCCTCCTCACACATCACTTGAATATGTATACCACAAGTTTACTTCAGCTCTATCTCTTAATGAGGATCAAATCACTTTCACATCGATGAGCTACCCTCCCAAACAATATTAGAGTGTAACCCCCATTATATATTTAGGTTTGTGTTAACAATATCAAGGTCAAATGAGCATTAGTTGACAATGGGTTTGGCCTTAACATTTGTAATGTCACCTTTCTTCATCACTTAGGTATTTCGGGAAGTTTGTTAGCTCCTTCATAATTCTCCATTCTTGTCTCTGAAAACTTTCATAAGTGTGTATTAGGTACCATTAGCCTCCCTCTCACTATTGGTTCATGTACAATCACTATTCCATGCCATGTCATACCCAAAAATCTTACTTATAACATTCTTCTTAGATGACCATGGATCCATGTCTTGTAGGTTTTCCCTTCCACCTTGCATACATAACTTAAATTTCATCATCAAGGAATTATTTATGATTTTATGGCTGATCCATCCTCTTTCATGTATTCCAATTCTATTGAAAAATCTAGTGATACCCCTAGTTCTTCCAATACTACTCAAGAATTTTTTAAATATGGGTTAGAATATGAATACTTATGTTATTATGGGTTCTCTAGTATAAACCCAAATCAACAAGAACTTAGAATAATAGCACTATGGGATCATCCCATGAAATATAAAACAATTGGATTGGGGTATCGTACCCACCTATCTCTCCTTTTAAATTTTATACCACCTTGCACTCCTCTTCACTTCTTCTCATCCATCCATAGTTCCTCATAAAAATGCCTCTACCGCTTGGGATGCTTTAGAAAAATTTTCTACCGATGATGTTATCTTAGATCACATGGGTATTTATGGAAAATTCCCTTCCTTTCATCATAAATGGCACCACCCGCTATCACTTCAAACTACCACTTACTTTGGAGAGTCTCGATACACTTTCTCATGACATTGATTCTCCTAAAACTATTCCTACTAACCCATACATCAAATATCCTTCTTCCCTTCTTAATGAAGAAACCATCCAATATAACCTAGGAACATCTGAGAGTCCATGTATAGTTTTTTTAGCTACCTCTCTCACGCCTAGTGAACAAAAATATATATAACGTAATTATTACATGACGTCTTGGATATTTTTACAGGGGACTATAGTGACATTATAGGTATTTACCCTTCTATTACAATGCATAACATTTTCCTTAACCCCGGTGCCAAACCAATACAACAAAAAATACGTAAAATGCACCCAAAGGTAGCACTCTTAGTCAAGGAAGAAATTTAAAATTTAGTTTTTTTGGTTTCATTCGGACTATCAATTATCCTAAATGGGTATCTAACATTATAACCATAATGAAATAAGACAGATGCATCCATTATAGCATAAATTATTGTAATTTAAATAAATCTTGTCCCAAGGATAGTTTCCCATTGCCTCATATTGACGTTATTGTCGAATCTACCGCTAACTATGACATCCTCTCTTTCATGGACAGTTTCACAGGCTACAATCAAATCAAAATCAACCCTACAGTATGTACTTAGCTAAGATTTCATGATTATATTCACAAGATTATTAAATATTATGTTGATGAAATCTTAGCTAAGTACATACACTATTCCACCCATGCACAATATCTATGCACATTGTTTGAGAATTTATGTCAATACCACGTCTATCTAAACCCCAAAAATGTGTATTCGGAATCACGACTAGTAAACTACTCGAATATATATCTCACAACGTGGCATTAAAATTGATCCCAAAAAGATTAAATCCATTTTCAACACACCTTCGCCCAAAATCTACATCAACTATGATCATTACAAGGAAAAATACAAGCTATTCAGAGATTCATTACACAACTTGCTGATAAAACTCAACCATTTACATGTCTTATGAAGAAATATACTAAATTTTTATGGGATGAGAAATGCCAACAAGCATTTGAGGACATAAAGACATATCTTCTAAACCCATCAATCTTAGTGCCTCCACTAGCCGACCGACCTTTCTTATTGTACATTTCTACCACATTTCATGCCTTAGGGGCTTTACTCACGCAACACGATGATTCTAAGTGAGAAATAGTAATCTACTACATTAGCCAAACATTTCTCTCTTATGAGTGTAACTATAGCTACATCAAAAAGCTATGTCTTGGCCTCATTTTTGTTGCAAATAAATTACATCACTATCTCCTTAATAATGAGGTACATATTATTACCAAATTCGATCCATTACGATATTTTTTTCTTGCACTTATATGTCAGGATGCCTTTCATGTGAGGTTATTCTTCTTACCAAATTGAAATTCAAGTTCATACCCCAAAAGTGATCAAAGGACAAGTTATACTTGACCAATTATCCACCACACCCCTTCTAGATGCTTCACCTATCTCTGATTCCTTTCACGATGATTTTACCACTTATAATGTTGAACCACATACATGGACGATGTATTTTGATGGCTCACATCATCGCTATGGTGTTGGGGCTGATTTAGTATTCATTACTCCAAAAGTTGATCCACTTCCCTTTGCATATTACTTAGGGTTTTTCTATACAAACAACATCGCTAAATATGAAGCTCATATCCTTCGTCTTCTCACCACTCAAAATCTCCTCATTCATAACTTGTGCATTCATGGTGATTCTCAGTTAGTCATAAATCAAGTTAATGATACCTACCACACAAAGGAGGAACATTTAATCCCATACAACAAACTTGTAAAATATATCTTGGCTACCTTTGACTCTTACTCTATCACTACTATCCCACACAAATATAATCATCATGTAGATGCCATGGCTAGTGCAACCTCACTTATCCCACAAGACATTACTGATGAACATGATACATTCATCGAACACATATTAGACATCAATTTGTCTTTGTGTTGCCTCTTGTAGTTTGTGCCGTAATGCATAGTCAAAATAACTCCAAATGGTTTACAACCATTTACAACTACTTATATAATAAATCCATCCTCGATAACTTGCAGCCTCATGAGGCTCAATTTTTATAGTGTGAGGCCACTCACTATATCATCAGAGGAACGAAACTATTTAAATGTGTAGATATACCTATCAATATCTCATTAGGGACTTGACCTCATCTAAGTGATCAATCTTGAATCTGCCAAATGAAACAAATATATTATTACTACCACAAAATATTTTACCAAATGGTTTGAGGTAGCTCCACTATGCACAATCACTAGTACCGACATTTTCGGTTTCTTGACTACCCACAAATCACACACTTTTTGTGCCTTTTATTATTATCGCTGATCATGGATCCTCTTTCAAAAATAAGGACGTTAAATTTTTTTGTGTTAAATTCAAAATTAAAAAATCATTTTCTACACCCTATTATCCATAAGGCAATGGCCAAGTTGAGGCCACCAATAAAACCATTGTCAAAATATTATGCAAGACAATAGATTCCAATGGTAATGATTGGCATAATCAACTATTCTACACCCTATGGGGCTACCACACTAGCATTCTCACACCTACTAATGCTACTCCATTTTCATTAGTTTATGGAGATGAGGTTGTCATTCTATTAGAACTTGAAATACCTTGCGTATTTCACTCAAAGGAATTCTCAAAGATAATGAATATCACAAAAACTCTTACATAAGTTATAAATGTTAGACTCACATCGAGTCCAAGAACTTGAGCATCTCGTTACATATAAATATCGCATTGCACACATATACAATCATAAAACTCATTCCCGTGAATTCAACATCGGTGACCTGGTCTTAAAAGAAAATTAAAAAAAAAATGCTGAAGCCCCTCTTAGAGGTAAATTCAAGCCCAATTAGCTTGGTCCATATTTTTCACTAACAAACTTGGGGCGGATTTTATTGCCTCCCCACCCTTTTGGGAAAATCACTCAAAAACCCACTCAATGTTATGCACCTTAAGAAATATTATGCCTAAATATGCATCACTCACTACCCTAAGATGCACTCTAGTCTCACAGTCTATAATGGACTATTGATGGTATACTCACAAAATGGAACACATCACTCTTGCACCTTCATTCACTTCAGAGTCTCTTTCTCATGCAACATTCCTAGGATTAGTGATATACACCTTAGGCTATAGGGTCAATTTTTTTCTAGCATCATCTTGTAATAGGTTATATCATCACTTACACTTACATCGATTAGTGGTATATGCTTTAGGATAAATCATCACTCATTTCTATTCATCTTGTCATTATATACGCTTAGATTATAAGGTCACGCATAGTTCATCTCTATGTTGCATCTCATCACTACACACTCATCACAAAGTTTTACATACAACAACTAGTTTAACCATTTGCTGATGATGCATTCTCATTTTTGGTTCATTCTTATCTAGTGAGGGGACATACTAAATTAACCTCACTACATATACCCGCATTCACTCAGGGGTCATACAAATTTTATCATCCACTATGCATTCCATTCCATCCATCCACGACATTTTGCACTATATGGTTTCAATTACTCTTTCTTACTCTTGCTTTCACATGTATCCTTTATTACACATGCTAGATAGATATCTTATATGCCATTATCTTTACCATATACACATACACGTTCACATCATTTTCTAGTTTTGATCACAAATACAAATATACTACATGTATCATTGATGTTTGATACACTACCTATTAGGGGCATCTAAATTCATACACTACAAATGTGATTGTTCCATTTTTGTTCATAGGCACACAAATTTGGTTTATACACGCTTTGACATACTTTCTATTTTTCTAACATGTTAATAGGTGTTTCATATGCAACATTTTTTATGAAGGGATACTTGTTTCCATACTTGTTTGTTACATTTTCTGCTATTTTTTGTCTTGTTTTGGGCCTTAACCTTTATTATGTGTACATAATTGTTTGTTTGTGGCCATTAGGGTCTTGAGTATCTTGCGACATCATGAGTGATGTCCCATATTTACAACCTAATTTTCATGGCATATATTATATTCTTTGGTGTCTACATTATCTATTTATGTTCTAGTTTACACATTGTTTGTTTGGCTTACACTTGTTTTCTACATGCATGTTTGTTCATACCAACACTTGTTTTCTAGCCAATTGTTTATGTGTGCCATAGTCTTTACCAAGTACATTCCCTTCCCCCTACAAGGCACAATTTCATTTTACGTGTTCATTCCTCTTTTTGGGCTGCATTCTCCTATTCGTGATATCACATATGCCCCTAAAGATGGGGGACATCATTTGTGGTTTACACACAGTATTGATACAATTCGGTCTATAGTTTGTAAGTGAGTTTAGACTAGTCTATGAACTACGATACACAATAGATTTTATAGGACAAGTTGTCCTTAGCATTATGGGGAGCAAGCTTACAAATTAGAGGATACAAAGGACTTTCCTCCCTATGCTACTTCATCCAAAGTGGTGTCGGATCACCAAAAGATAAGGCAATACAGATATATCTTCATATTCTTAGGGAGGTAGTTACAAATTAGAGAATAACACACCTTTATCCCTACACTTCTTTATCCACAATGGCGTGAGAAATCATAAGAAACTTAGAATTCATTGACAATTACATGATATACTTTCTATACCCTTTTCTCTTATCATAGATCAGTTGCACATGTTCCTTTTTCATTTTCATACTTTCATTTATAGTATTTTTACTATAGACATGAATTTTTACACATTATACATGTGTATTTGACTACTTGATCATATTTTCCTTTGTAGGTTCATCAAGATGGGAAGCAATTAGTCAATGAAATACACATGGCAGGTACATCACACACACAATACTAACCATGCAGGTACACTACATACATTCACATCTACACACGTGCTTTTTCCCTAAGTTCAATGTCATCACTTTTTTTACACTTTTACATCTTTAGTTTCCACGCTCCATATTTTTATGTCATTCCATGCTTTATCTAGTCCCTTAGTATGTTTTCTACATCGTTCTATATATATATCGTATACATCTCTATCTACTTTATGTTACCAAGAATTCTACTCACCAACATAAAGTGGGGGAAAATTTAGTCACTAAATCACACATTTTGGGTAAATATTTAGTCCCAATCTCATACTACTATTCATATGGTTCTCAAGTGAAAAGAGTACTAATTAACCCATGTATTTTTCCATTTTTACTTTTCTTGTGATCATATTTTCAATCTTACACCTACACTTGCCTAGTCTGTATTATCATTTTGCATTTTTCCTATTCCCGATTGGGGTGCCCCAGGTACCCTAGTCCCCTCTAGGGTGCCTTGATCCTCTTTGCACTTTACTCTCACCTTTTGGGAAATTTTTACCCATTTTAGCAATCTATCTTTTTGTCATTCTTTTCGGGTTAATTATGAATTTAGAATAAGATAACCCTATAAATATAAAGTTATGAGACCATAATGAGAGACCAACCACTAAGAATATATTATCACCACCTAGAGTGCATCCATTTAAGAGTTATACAACTTAATTTGTATCCATATAGCTCCATCATAAGGGGAAAATACTAGGTAATGTATGACACTTCATAGGAGGGGAGCTTATTATGTTCCATGCACTATTTACTTACATTCTACATGTATTTATTTCTCACTACTCACAAAGTGGGATTAACAAAAGAGCACCTAGGGTGTGATTTTTGACACACACACACACACACACACACACACACACACACCGAACTACATTTGGGTCTGAAATGTAGTGCAATGCTCAATTATAATCCCACCATTGTGGTTGTTGAGGATAGTATGACCCCTTACATTACAACTTTCTTTTTAGGGTTTTGATGTTTGGCTCGACATTTTACTGGTGTTTTCTTCATCTCTAATTTGTAGCAACATACAACAACTTTCAATGACATCAGTGCAACATGAAGCAAACACAAGTGAACATCCAGTAACACTCTAAAGGATGTTCCCTAGTCATTTATGTAGACTAGAGTGTCCATATTTTAGACTAAGGTGCCCCATGCACCCCTATCTCTTTCTAGGATCCCCAATCTAGTTAGATAGCTCATATATGTGCTTTCTTGAGATTTTGTACGTTTTTTTCCTCCTCCTATTCATTTGGTCTACATTGTGACATAGTCATGTGTTATCTACGAATCAACCAAGAAATTCCAAGCCCTCTCTTGTATGTTATGGTTTCATATTTCAATTGTTTAGTTGTTTGGGTACTATTTTAGTATTTATTTATTGCATTATTTATTTTATTTTAATTTTTCCATAGCATCTAGATTAGGCTAGGATTTTACATTTTAGCATTAATCACACCAAAAATGTTACAAAAAGAGGAGAGAAACTTTCATTGAAATGGGTATAATAGTTTCCTTTTCTAGGTAATATTCTCTCTCCTTATCTTATGAAGAATCTAATGAAGGTGTGAGCTCATCACATTCCTGAAAGAGGAAACTTGTAGATGTTTTTAAACATATCCCTTATTGGAAGTTTATAAGAGGCCCAAAGTCGAGAAGATATTTTTCAAAGAACTCGAGAAAGGTGAGACAAGTCCTTCACAGTCCCATGAGCATCCAATTGATCTAATTATGATTATAGAGGAGATTGAATAATCCTATCATAATCATGATTTTGTTTCCTACCATGAACCTGAGGTGTCTGATCTCTTTTCCACTCCTTTTGATCCCTTATCATGGATCAATGACTTAATCGGAGAGGATTCAATAACAAGCAGCAACAAGTGGTGGTGCCCAACTTCAAGGACATCTCAAAATACATCAAGAAAATAGAAATAAGGAGAGACAAACAACCTTTATTTACTTCATTGAGGATTTCAAAGCTCAGTTTGTAGAGGCTACATGTCTAAATTTCATCACACTTGTGCAAGAGATGACACCCAATGATTGTGAAATGAAAAGAGTATCTTTGGGATAAACCACACATGAAGGTGATAATCACTTGTTCAAGGATTCTTCAACTTGGATCCTCACACCAAATGAGGAGTAAAATAAAACCATTGATGAATTGGAGGAGCATATGAGGAATTTTTCATCATATTTACAATCATTTATTAAACTAGATTCATCATCCTTCCTCTCGATTGAATCTATCTTTCCCATTTGCAGCTTTGATCCTCAGTCCCTCAAATAATCTCAAATGTTCATAGTGAAATGAAGGGAAAGTGATCAATGGGTGAGTATGATCATGGAAAAATGGAATTCTCTCTTCCCCAATATTATCTATTTTTTCACATTCCTCTTGGAAACATAGTTAAAGATCAAGAAAGAGAAGGTCCTTTGGGAAAGTAATCTCCCATTGATGAGAGAGATGAATATTTTTATTTTCATGCCTTGGTAATCTCAAATGTGTTTTCATCTACCTTAGAGAACTTGTCTCCCATTTTGTCTTGTTCCATAACTTGTAGTTGTAATTCTATAAAGGTGGTTATTTCTAATTTGGAGTCTTGTTATGAAAATACATCAAGAATTCTAGAGGATCTTGACACAAGCATATAGGATCTTTGTACTCCTTTCTTTGATGAGAAACTTCTTTGAGGCATTGTTGTCTCCAAATCACTGCACCCCCGAATGGCCTGGAAATTAATCATGACATTTGGTGTGATTGGGACACATGGGATCACCTCTCAAGCTATGGGACTTGCACTTGAGGTGAACCTCCGGAGAAGTATGGATTCCTCTTCCTAAACTAAACACAACACTACTTTTGATGTAAGAAATATGGCTAACTAGACCTATACTAACATTTCATGGGATTAGGGAGAGAAAATGTAAGGAAATAAAATCTATGCTAGAAGGGGTGATGCACCAAGAAAAGGAATGTTTAACTTCCGAAAGGTTAATGTGGGTAGGATTCTTGCATCATTTTCCACCTTCACCTATTGTAACTTAGAAATCGTACAAAATACCACAGACTAGGAGCACACGTTCCTTCATTAAACTTTAAACATACACAATAGAAAGATCAGCTTTGATTGGATACACAAATAATTTATCATGAGGATAATCACAAGCACATGTCAAGCATCTACTTAAGTGATAATAATAATGCAAATCTTAGTCAATAGAAGGAAAATAGCTTCTCACAACTAAAGAAAGATAATCACACTATTCTTTTCACAATATGAAATAGATAATCCAAAGTAAAGGCAAACTAATCAATAATGCTAAGGAATTGTATTCACAAAGCATACAATGACTAATCATTCAACACAATAAAACAAATCTTCAAGTGCAAGGAATAACTCTGAATATAATTAAAAGGTTTCAACAAATCTCTAAAAGCACTCTTCCAAGCTTGAAGAGAAACTTCACCAAAAATATCTAAAAATATGTATATCTATCTCAAATAATGGAAGCATTCCACTATTTATAAGTTCCTAGGCTGAGCCATTACAGCTGGCCTTTAACTAACATTTACCTAAAAATAGTAATGTCATTAATATAAGGGAACAGGCTCCCATGAAAATAACAAATTTGTTGCAAAAGGTTGACCAAGTCAACCCTACAACTTTGACTAATTCTAGAGCTTGAACCTATCCTTTCATGGCCGCTCAGCTTTGGCCTGATTCATCTACATCTCCTTTCTCTGTAATTTTTGTTGTCCTTCCTCCCATATAGCCATTTGGTGTTTGTACTCGAAGAAGCGCTTGATAACACCTTGAGTTTCTTCATCTCTAGGTCCACATGCATAGTGATTCACTACGTCTATTGTCTTGATCTCTTTCGTGATCCTAGATGGCAACCTTTGAAGTTTATTTGTGACTTTCTTTAGTCTCCCTATGAAATTTTGACATAAGACCAGTTAGTCAATGGAGTCACTATTGAAAGTCTTCGTGACGTCATCGTCCCGCTTCACCAAATCTTTGAAATTTTCCTTAATCTGATCCTCAGGAAGAGCATCAATATTTTCATTGAAGAATTTACAATTGGCATTTTCAAACTCCTCTGAGATGTCATTTAGGGCATCTGTAATCTCCACTTATTTCTCCTCCAATTTCTTAATCAGATCTTGTAATACTTGACACCAGAATTCCATGGCCTTTTGATATTCAAACAATTTAGAGGCATCATCTATCACCTCTTCCTAAAGAAGAAAGTCAGAATCCTCTTCTCTAATGTCACTCCATGTTGCCAAAGTTAAATTTAAATTATTATTATCCTCGAGAAGGATTTTTCCATCTTAGAAATGGTGATTTTTACAACTTGCAAATCATTATAAATCTCAATGGCTTCCTTGATCAAAGGATTAGCTTCCTATAAAATTCTTTCCATCCATCCACTCACTGATCTCCCTTTCTAGCCTAGCTTCTCAAGCTCATGATAAGAAATATCATCAATTGTAGATGAAATTGTCATATCCATAGTAGTTGAGACATCATTGGATATAGTGGGATGGGTTACTTTACGCAAAGAGGTGTAGGAGCTGCTCAACCTTGGCCTTATCTTTGTCATATTTCTCCAAAAGGGCCCCAAGATCAAGTGTGTACATCATGCTTGGCTCCTTCATAAGTAGCATTCCCCAATGAGAACTTTGATATCCGGTAATCTATCGCTGGTGATTGTTTCTTTAGTTTTCCCCTCAACAGGGGTAGCCACTTCTATCACACGCTCTCCAGATGGATTAACCATCAAACTTGATATGGTTCTTGGTCTCTTGGCCTATCTTTTTGGTATGGACTCCAATATACTGAGATCTATAACATCTCCTAGAGGAACCTTTTTCTTTTTCTTGGGATTCTATCTAAACAACCATTCTGGTATGGCTAGAGCCGATGAAGATGGAGTGGCGGATCTAATACCTGAAGCATTAGTTATAGCAAGATCACTAGAAATATCAGCTGATATTTAAGCAGAGGTAGGAATGATGGAAGGTGTGGAAGGACAGACATATAAATTGATAAAGTAATACTGGGGTTGTAATTGAAGAAAATGGGAGTGTCAAAGGAAGTGAAGAGGAAATGGGTGACCCAATATTTTCCCCAACTGATAGAACTGAAGTGACGAGAATACCTAGGCCATAAAAGGGGATGGGAAAGAAGAAATGATGGTGGAAGTGGAAAGAAATGATATGAGAAGTGATAATGGAGGAAGGAGAAGATGTGATGGATCCTGGATGACACTAGGAGAGTCACTGACTTCAACTAATTCTGTCACTGACACTATAGGTGATGTAATCTTGGGAGCAACAGACTTAGAGAGAGATGATCCACCAACAATAAAGGAAATCTTATTTGGAATTATAGGAACCCTTTGAGTTGACCTCTTGCCTTTTGTGGGTGTTGGTTGGTTTATTGCTGGTGTAGCCCCTATATTTGTAGGTTGATTTTCCCCTTTGGGTGAGATTCCCAAGGTGGTCAACCAACTAAAAGTCCTCTTTAGAATGGGTCCCGCCCTTTCCTTAGTATTGCTACATTCTTCCACATACCAATCAACCCATGGCAGTGGTTGATTGGCAATATTATCACTCTTGTATGATGAATCTAGGACCTCATCATTGTCCTACATGTCCTTTGGCACATCAGCCAAACCAAATTGCCAAACTTCATCAAGGGTTAACCTTTCATAATCCCTTTGTCACATGATGTATTCATCCCAAAAATGAATCCATATATCTTCTAATTGGGGTACATGAGCATTAGACTGACCTGTCTCCCCAAACTTACCCCAATAGTCAAAATTAGTCCATGGATGAAAGGTCTACAGGGTTACCTCATCCATTTCTATATCAACATTTTTGCCTTGTGAATATTTGGGCAAGAATACCTGCCAATCGAAATAGGGAAATGCATTCCTACTTTGTGACGCTTATTTTGGATTCAATGATAATCCAACTACCAAACTAATTCAAAAAGAATCCATTTGTCAGTGGGGCACCTTGGCAATTTTCTTGGGGCACCTATGAAACCTAGAATCCGAATGTAGGTGAATGTAGGAAACTGAAAGTAGATTTCTCCCCATTCTCATACCTCTTGGAAATCCTCATCGAAACCCTCTCGATTGTATAGTTATTTTTCAAAATGATAGAGGATGACCATGAAGAAAGTGTCATTGACTCTTTGGAAATGATTTCTCCCCTCATCTAGAGTGAGTTAGGGATAAAAATCATATATTTGGGAGGTCTGTGAACACCCCTAGTATTCAAACTTGTAAAATATCCCATAGTAGCAGCCACATATACCAGAAAGATGTCATGTAAAAGGTCTTTATTTCTGACACTTTTCCCAACTGATAGTGAATGTTGCTACTAATATGCTACCCCCATCGGATAAACTCAGCATTCTTCTTGATAGTTGCTATGTACAAAAACATCCACTCTTGGAATTTATTTGCGAAGGAAGACTCCGAGACTCGCTTAATAAAGACAATAAGATCGTTGACTTTCTAAATAAAATCTGATCGATGCATAGTTTTCGGTAATTTGGAGAAATTCTTAGTTATATAGGATTTCATCATAACCTTTAAGCATACTTCCTCTTTTTTATCCCAATGTTCCACTATTATTTCTGGTGAAATTTTGGTGTGATCTTGAACATATGGAAGTTTAAGCAAATCCTAAAAGAAATATGGGTCCAAGTAGATTACCACCTTATCATCACTATCCCTAACTGACATGGAGTCCTCGTCAAAGTGGGCTATTGTAGCTAAGATAAATTCTGGGCAATGCACAGATGCCGGAAAATTGGTGGCAAGGGCAAGACCACTGTCATAGATGGCCTACATCCATGGTTACTTATTTGGAGCCTTTAATCTCTCCCAAAAATTAGGAAGCTCAATTTATCCTATATCAATGTCCCCAATATTTCCTAAGTCAGAGGACAGGTAGGATTGGGGAGCAACCCCAAGAAATGTGTACTTCATCTTATCTTTTCCCTTTAAAGTGGAGGCAAACATCAAAACCTGTGTTTTGGGAGCTAAATTCGTAGAAATGCCAAAAACTTGAAAATAAGAAATATCTAAAATTCTCGAACCGGAAAAGTCCAAAAGAATCACTTGAATCAAAATCCTCGAAAGAGTTTCCTAAATTGAAATTTCTTAAATCAAAAACTCCAAAATGAATTTTTTTGAAAATAACTTTTCTCGAAAGCAACAAAGTTCAAAATCCCGAAATGAGAAAGTTCTGAAATCCCAAATAAAAGAAAGTTCGGAAAGAAACTTCCTAAACTGAGATCTCCAAATATTTTCACTGAAGGAGTTCTCCAAATGAATTTCCCACTTTGTGATCTTTCAAAGGAATTCTCCAAATGAATCTTTCCAAATATTTCTGAGGAATTTGTAAAACTAATGTTAAATCACCAAAGTGGAAGACAAGAAATGAAAAGAAGCATGAGAGGCCTAAAAAGATCCTTTGAACAACTTCGAATACCTGGAGGAAACTCAAAAAATGAAACATGGTGAACCAAAAGAACGACATCACAAAAATGTAGAGAGAAACCAAAAGAAAAACCCAAATGAGGAGAAAACGAAGGAAAAATACCTAAAACCAAAAGAAAAATAAACAAAAAACATACCTTGAAAAAGATGTCGCAAAGTACAAGAATGAAATGTCAGAGCGAATGTGTCAGGTAAAAATGACAAGTAAAAATCTAAGTTTAAATAGAAATCCTGATATTAATGGTAAAAATATGATCCGTATGGAGGTAGGTGAAAATTAATTATGCATAGAATCTCCAAAGGTCCAAAACCCGAAAGCTCGAAATTCCAAAAATTCAAGATTTCAGACTTCAGAAAATGGGAAGCAAAAAGACGAATTGGCGATTGAAAATTTTGAAACCCGAAAACCCGAAAGTCCAAAAATTTAGACTTTCAGAAATTTAGACTTCAGAAAAATTCAAGTGAAAATCCTAAAAATGACTCAGAGAACTCCGAAAACCCAAACCCAAAACTTGAATTTTGAAAATTTGGTCTTTCAGAAATTCAGACTTTAGAAGTCTGAGAGGGGTTTAAACAAAAAGAGCTAGAAATTCCCAAAACTCAAAAACCTAAAAGTCTAAATTTTTAGACTTTCAGAGTTTCGGACTTTGGAAAATTTCAAATGAAATTCCGAAATCGAGCTTAAAAACTCCGAAAGAGAAAAAACTCCGAAGTCTGAAAATTGAATTTTTTAGATTCTTGGCCTTAGCAAAAAACTCACTGAGCGAAGATTTCTTTAAAAACATTGGTCTAACATATATCCTTCTTCTGGGTAGGTTAAATGGTTAACAAGCATCTTTAGAATTCATTTCAAGAATTGATTTAGGAAAAGATTAGTGATCCTTTATCATTCAGTGGTGGCACTCTGGAATCCATTGTAGATATTAGAGGCTTCATCTCTAATATTGTAAGGAATCATGAGAAATGATTTCATCAATGTAGAAAGATCAATGTATTCCTTGAGACTTGGCTTAACACATTAGAGCATGTGAACATCCCAGAATCTAATAAGGTTTCATTTGTAGTTTCAAGGATCAATAAAATGTTCAAAGATCAAAGATTCATCATTGGAGATCTTTCATTGAAGCCAACCGGAGTTTATTCTTCATCATATGAGGCATCTTCATCAAGTAGTTGATCAAATACCTTATTATCCTCTCCCTTTCTATCTCTTTCTTCTCTCCCCTTTCTAATTCTTCATTGTATGTAATCATGAAATTTTGTCTTTTCTACTTAAGTGAATTTCTAATGTTGCATTGTAAAATTCCCTTTTGATTTATGAAAAGGGGACTTATTTCCTCACTCCTAAGGAAGATGAAAATTCAAAAGTGGAATATGAACTTGAAAGTTCACGTGGGGGTTAGATGAAGAGTTTCATTGTAAAGTTATAAATTGAGGTGACCTCCTCACTTAAATGGGATGGTCATTGTTGTTTTCTATCTCTCATTTTCTTTGTAGAGATAAAATAGTTGCTTTTATTCCATTCCTTAGTCTAATGCATTCCCCTCATTCTCAACCACACTTTATGAGAATTGTAGTCTTGTGCAACATAATGCAATGATATTTTGTGTTTCTTGTGTCTTATTCCTTGTTCTATGCTAATGGTGTATTATAATTGATGTGTATGGAAACATTGTAGTTTTGAGAAATAAACTCTATTATATTATTAATTTTGGAAGACCCTCCCACTATTATCTTCGTACCTCTCTCTCAATATATTTCCTCCCTTGTAGTATTTGTAAGAATCTTTCCACATGTGTACGGAAGTACCCATGTGTGTTCCTTGGTCAAAATACCACCCCAACGATTAGAATAGTGTACATAATTCTTGCATTCAATAAATGGAGCTTCCCCATTCAAGTAAAGGGAGCTAGTCCCAGAGCATTGGTGAGAGATCCCTAATTTTCCCATTTGAAATTTTATTTTTACAACACTTGGTTAGTGTTAAAGCCATGGATTACACACCTTGGATTTTTGGATGTAAATCTAGTATACACATTCATAAGAAATAGAGAACCAAAATTGATATAAAATAAGCAAATTATATCTTCTTAGGATATAGTTATGAGGAAATTGGTTAAAGACTAATGGATATAAGAACCAAACAGGTTTACATTAGCAAGGATGTTAATATATTTGAGAAGAAAGAAGAATATTATCTTTCCATATACTCACTTGATGATCATATTAGTCCTGTTGTGAAAAAAATGGTAATAATTTTGATGAGGACAATGATGATGGGGAATATGGTTAAGAGCGAACACCCATAAGAACCACTCAATGTATGCCTAATTACTATACAAATATGTTACAATATGTAAAATAGGATGTTGTCTCCTGACACATCTACCACTACAATGAGGACTTCTAGTATAGTGTGGAATGAGGATAATTTGGCCCTAATGACTAAAATTGTTGAATCTACTAATGATGTTTCCTAGAATTTACAAATAATAACCTAGGCATGCTTTGGCACATCACTCATCCTAGAATGAGCGCTAACTCAAAGCTCAAAAAGGTATCAGGCCCCTCTTTAAGGTTTTTGTTGTAGGATGTTAGCATGATGAAGACCATATGCATTCGATCCATGATTAACATAACATTCTATAGAGCATGTCCATATCTAGATCTAAGGAATAAAAGGCTTAAATAATATCCATAATGAAATCAATCATGCAAGAGACAATTTTAATTAGGATTAATACTCTAATTTAGCCAATACACACCATTATATTGAACACAATAAATACACAAAAGCTCATTACAATAGGTAATACCATAGACTTATGCACTCATCGATCTCGGCAAAGATAACTTCATAGTAATCTAGTTCTTACACACACCTCATATAATACGCAAATAAATACATATTTATAAGGGTGGGGACTTGCCATTCACCACTTACATAACTCCCAAAATAGGTCACATGCTGAAAATAGCCATGTGCCTTTACAATAATAGCCACACATGAAAGTGTGTTAATAATATACCTCTTTTGGTAAACTGGTAGTAAAGCATTCTATCATTAGTTTGAACCCATGCAAATCGCTAATAGTCGCTCTTCTACAAATAACTGATGCATGTTGTGAAAGTCTTTATCCAGATTTTGTGCTATGCACGCTATCTCCAAAAATAGCCCGTACATGTGAAAATGGCTAAGTCTTGAATCTTCCTCATATTTTACACACTCGTCCCTCCTTATCCTTTCATTCCTTTGACGAAACCTATCCTCATGCAAAAACCTTCTGCTTCACCCTCTCCTTCTCATAATACTATTATCTCGCTCAACATTACCCCACAATAGACTACATTGCCACCCCGAAAATGGCTACTCCTTGAACAATCAATAATAAATAAAGGAAAGGAATGAAATAATTCTTCAATAAAGAATGAATTCTCATTGTAGCAACATCCTCTGTTTCAACTAGAAGAATTAATTCCAGGATACTCTTCTTTGATCTTTGCTTCCAACGCCTCATCACTCGGTTAGTGTGGCTTCTATATTTCCCGGGATGTTTGCTACAATATATTCTAACTCATCTTGGGAAATTTATCCCTTCTCGTTTTGTAGCACCATAACAATGTTGGGCATAACAGACATTTTCCTTCTAATGATTCAACTTCTGCGCTATCCATTTCCCAATCTCATCTAATTTTTCCTTATAGGCGTCCTGTGCTACTACAAGGGCCTCATATTTCGCTTGACAAACACCAATCTGTCTATGTATCCCAATGTGTCTTCCTTCATTACTTTTAATATTTCATTATCTTCCTTTATTGTCCCGACTCCATATTACTATATCTAGAGTTGCACATATGTTTAGTACCTAGTCCACTTTCTTCAACTCCAAAGAAGATTGAAGCAATGCCTCATATGATGAAATGTTTTGAACTACCGCAGCCTTTTCCCTCTCGGCCTCCCCCGCTTAGGGTCCTTTGGTGTTGGTATCCGAACTATTCCCTTCTCAAGCAATAGATCAACTAAGGTACACACATAGTGCATATCCGAAGGGAACTTTTTGGGTACCTTGGGCTCTAAGTGTGGTCTTTCTTGAAGGAAATAATCCCCGATCTCCTGTGCCATGCTGATAAGAACCTCATTCTTATTCTTCTCTAGGTGTTTCTCTCCTTAAAATGTGAGATTTTTGTATTTTTGGCTTTGATCTCCTCCCTTAGCGTTGTGATATTGACATCTTTATATACATTCCTGCGCATCACCTCTGCAGACACATTCACTAAGCCATTACTTACCTGTTCATCCGACATAGCCATAGGTTTTATGGTTATATGTTTATTCAAGTGGTGCCTTTCCCATCCTCCATGATACATAGGTTTCTTCACACACATCAAAATCGGGATAGTCTATATGAGTCTATATGGACCATGAAAACTATTTTCCCGTGCACTTGGATGCCATGTCGGTTCCATCAACTCCCATCCGTATATTTCCTTAAGGCCCACTTTGTATTCTAGAATTACACGTGGAAAATTTTACTTGTGTCTTCCTTATAGCCCATAACTAACACAACATTCTCTCCACTCACCCACTTTGATCTCGGCCCTTAGGAACTTGAGTTCCAAGGTTTGGAGTTTGATCCTCTATTTCCTGAGTAGTATCTTGCTCTATCTCTTTGTCTTCTAGTAAACTCCAATCATCTTGAGCATCTTCTCTTCATGTCCTCATACATTGGCATGTTCTCTGTGGTGCACTTGTTCATCTTTATACTCAATAACACATCCAATTCATTTTTTTATGTGATGTGCGTGGTGGTTGTAGTCACTTATCTTATACTTTTGGACATGATAATACCATTCTTGTCACTTTATCATGCCTTAGGGTATTACATCTCCGAGAAATTTATCTCAGGAGTAATTTCAACCTCTACTTCCACTTTCTTCTTCCCTCGGCTCATATGGTGGATGATTTCTCTGTACCATCTATAAATCACAACTTTCTATCTTTTGTAGTGTGTAAAAACTTGCCTTTTACCTTCGTAACACGTAAGTCCTGAATCCCTAGCTAGAATCAGGTGTGCCCTAGTTAAAATCACATGACCTTGATATTTCATAATGCTCTACTTCACTCAAACCCTTCACCAATGGGGACGTAAGCTTCTCCTGCAAATAAATCTACTCTCCACGTCTAGTTTCACACTCTCCACATCTCAACCCAATTCACTCAACTCATTTTGTACTTGGATCATTCAATTTTTTGTGATTTACAATGGTAAAAATGAAATCGTATCCCTTATATATATTTTGAAAAACTTAGTGCATTTATTGCTCCTTCACCTACTAACAATCTTCATTAATTGACCCTTTTAAAAAAATTTCATGTGGTACATCTTTGCACCTCATTATAAATTTTTAGCACACCTTCCTACTTTCTAGCTACAAAATTCTCTTTAGTGTGCTTCCATACGCTCCGAGTACATCATCACTATGCCTTCACCCGATAGTATCCATGCCCACCGCTTGCCTTGCATTATATTGTTCCTTGTTTAATCTCCATATATGGTCCTTATTTGGAAGTAATCTTCTATTCACTAACCTGTTCAAACTTTGAATAGCACCTGTAACATTTTTTTCCTTTATGTGTACCCATTTCTCAATAACCACCCCACACCAATGGTATGTATAGTCCTCTCCACATAAAAAAATTGAAAATGGTAATTAGCTTATGGCACGCAACCGCACTTATTTCACAAAACACCAACTTAAATTGACAAAACATATACGAAGAAGGAAATACATTAAGGGAAGACATAATTGAAAACCTAATCTAAATGGAAATACCTTTATCTTATTACAAACACCAAGAAGACTTATTTATAGTAGGGTTTCACCTTACTCTGTTGTTGAGTAATCGGGTCACCGTATTCCATCAAATATTTCTAACCGACAAGCTCTTGTTTCAAGTATGTGAGTGATAACATATGGTCCTAAACAATGTACTTTGAGCTTTCTGGATGGTGCGTGAAACTTAGAATCATAATGGAACACCATTTATCCTATCTCAAATTTTTTTCCTTAATGTGCCCATCATAATGATTAAGTGGTATGGCCAACCCTTAAGGTATATGGGTCCATCACTAATATATAGATTAATATTTAATAATATGAAATATTTATATTTCTATTATTAAATATGTTAACCTTGGTATATACTTTAGGTTAAATATTTAACATCATGAAATGATTATATTTCTAATATTAAATATTATAAACTTAGGTATATGTGTCAACAATTTTAGATTAAAAGGTGGGTTGGGAGACATACCCGATCACCTTATATAAAAAGGAATTTAGGTCCTCATTTGATATATTTGAGAAATATATCAAAGGTATGCAATAAAGTGATTTGGTTTTACCCTTGGTAAATAGGATTTCAAAGGAGGAGGTGATCTTCTTGAATGTAAAATAAGTTCTCTAAAGTAAAATGTTATTTTCAAAATAGTTTTTACCTATTGTGTTTTCCACTATAAATATTGTGTCACTGTGTTATTTATTTCTTATAAGTATTTCTTCATTTACTTATGTTATGATGTAATCTTTATTTAAATATTTATTATAACATTATGTAATAAGTTAGTTGATTAAATCCATATTTATTAGAATCCTCAAATTTTAATATGGTAATAGAGTGAGGTAAATTAAATAAATTAAGATCAACAATTTTATATTTTATTTATTTAATTTATATGGTTTTTTCAACCAACCCGAAAGGGTATTTAAAAGTATCTCAGTGCCCTTCTTTTTTTCCTCAATTTATTTTGGCATTACATTTGTGTAATTAAACTCTCAGTAAAATTTTTAGGGTTTTTCAGGTTTTAAATCCCTAATTTTTTTATTTTTTTTTTGGGGGAGATGTAATATGATATGATTCTTAATTTCATTTACATTTTGTAAATTATATGGAATTAATTGTTTTTGAGATTGACATGTGCATAGGTGAAAAGAGCTTCAAATATTTGTCTCGTGCGTCGAAAGTCGCATATAGAAAAAGAAAGAATTTATTACTATATGAAATAATTTTCATGTTTTCTATAATTTCAAAGGTTTGCAAGTTAAATATTTCATAAGGTAAATTCATACATGTGTTCTTTGGTCCCCTCTAAAAGGATTTGATTTGAAAAACTATAGTTTATAGTTAATCTATAACTATATCCTATATAATTTGAAAACTATATTATTATTTTTAAATAAAAATATATATAATATAAAATAAGGTTTATATAATAATTTATATAAACATCATATTAAAATTTATATAGTTTTGAATATATATATATATATATATATATATAATATATATATATATATATATATAAAGCCTTAAACCATATTAAAACTATATAAGATTAAGGGAAGAGTCAATGAGACCATATTCTAAGCCTAAGTATAAATCATATTTAAACTTAACTTATAAATCTAGGCATATATAGTTTTTTTAAAAAAGAAACAAATCTAAGTCTGAATCATATTTTATATATATGGTTATTTTAAACCAATTAAAATATAAATTTTATTAGATTTGGTTTATATATGTTTAAAAAAACTAGTGCTTACTTTTTTTTTATTACTTGTAAGGGGGCCGTGTTTATTTCTTGGTCATAAAGGGCTTAATTTTTAAATCTTAATACTTATTAAATAAAAGTATATATAAAACTTATTTAAAGGTTTTATTTTATATAAGAGTGGGAGTAGAGAATAAAATGAGATAATATCTCAGGTATAAATGTGGAACTCTCAAGTATAAATGGAGAATTAAAAAAGGGGGCTAGTTTATTGGTGGCCCACATGAAGTGTGGTAAATATTTATTAAAATATTGGTAGTTATAGCCACATAAAAGTTTTAAAGTTTTTAGCTTGTAAGAATTATATAAAATATTTTGTAATATTTCCATACTTTTAAATGTGTGCGGGGTAAAATTAAGAGTAAATGAAGGGAGGAGACAAGGTTCATGAAAATAGGGATTTCAATTTATTTCATTGGTCGGGTGAAATTACTTGTCCCCTTTGTAAAATATGTAGGTTAATCTATACTCTCATAAATCTACTTGCACCTGGTAAAATTATTTTAACCTAGTCTATGTCCTTTAAACCCCTTTAATAAGGGTTATGTGTTTTTAATATAAAAATAATATACTATAGTTTATAATTTTTATGAACTATATGTTATTTTTTATTTTCATTCTATAAATTATATACATTTTTTTATAAAAAGTGTATATATTTTTACATTATAAATTATAATAGGTTATTATAATGTGTTAAAATATAACCTCCCTAATATTATACAAAAGAAGAAATTATGGAATTTCACATTTTGGAAATATACAACAAGTTTTGGCTTCATTAAATTTTACGGTTAAATGATCGTCATGGTAGACCAAATATAAGACAATATGACGGTCATTTAGACGTCAAATTTAATCTCGTAGGTTCCAAAAATATTTAACTGTGTTAAAATTGATGGTCAAATGACCGTCACGATAGACAAAAAAAAAGCCATTATGACAGTCATTTACACATCAAATTTAAGTTGGCTAGATTTTTTCTACATTAAATTTTTCATAAATTTGAAGTTGTTATGCATTCTTAGGGGTCTCTTCTTCACTTCTATATGGTTGGAAATATTTTTAATATAAATCTGGGGTATAATGTAGAGCCCTTTATAATGCAGAGTTATTATTTTGATTATGGGAAGTTAATTAGTATGCATTGTAATGACAAAATTAGTTATGATCAAATAGTTTCTTTAGATCTGTAAAATTTAGATATGATTCTATTAAAAGTATTGTTTTTATCAATAAATATGTATCTAACTCTATGGTACATTGTATATTATAATGGGGTGTGTTTTATAGGTTTAGGAAAACAATGACATCCAACTATTTCTATCTGGACAAAACCTAAATCTTGAATGAAACCAACTACAACATTTTGTTCAAAATATAATTTATGGTGAGGAAACTCTAGACGATTGTTCCTAGAACTGAGGTTGCTCTCACCGATCGTCAAGCAACTATAGATAACATGAATGCATTCTTGCAACGAATGTAAGATACTCTTTCTATGCAATGTGAACAATGAGTATCTTCTACACATTGGTAATATTGAACATCCGAAGAGGGATGGACACAACTAGAATCCATACATGAAGAATACTTGGTATATCAAAGATAGTAATGAGAGTATAATAGCTAAAAAAAATTAAATAAATGATTTATATATTTTTGATGACTTCTTTTCTACATCTTGTTTTATATCTCATATTTTGAATAATTCAAAACTATGGCATGAAAGGTTAGGACATGTTAATTATTAAAGCTTATATGAAATGTATAGATATAGTCTAGTGAAAGGTTTACATGTGTTGTCTTCTTCTCTTAAAGTTACTTCATTAAATGCTTCTAAATGATGGTTTTGATTCTGATTTAGTAAATGGTCATGATGATGTTTTGATGCTATAGATGTTTCTGAAACTCTTATCTTCCTAGATAAGAAATTAAATTGGGCTCAATCTATGTTAGAAAACTCAAATCATATTAACCTTAGGAAAATAACCAAAAGCCATCATATCTACTATGCATTAATTACCTTGTATGAACTCGAGCCTTAAAGTATTATAGGGTTTAGGGGGATATAAAAAGTAAAATATAATGGCGATGGTAGTATTAACAAACATAAAGCTAGACTTATTACTAGAGGTTTCACTCAGAAACTTGGTATTGATTATGTTGAGACATTTCCTGTAGCTAAAATGAGTACTGTTAGGGCCTTATTTGTAATTGCCACTCAATTTAGGTGGAAAATCCACCAAATGGATAAGAAAAATATTTTTTTGAATTACGATTTAAAAGAAGAACTTTACATGTTTCAACCTAAAGGATTTGAAGAAACTGGTAAAGAAAACTATGTTTTTAAGTTGAGAAATCCTTGTATAATTTAAAACAAACTCTTAGAGCTTGGTATGTGAAATTTTTTTCTTTAAACTTTTAGGTTTTGTTAATTGTTCTTATAACAATGATATATTCATTAAGCAATAAGGCTTACATATTATCGTTATATGTATAAATGTTGATAATTTTCTTATGTCTGTGACAATTCGATTTAATTCATAGGATTAAAGAGAAATTGAAGCAAGATACTTTGAAATCAATGAGTTAGGTCTCTCATATCATGTTATTTGTATGATTGTATTTCATTCTATTGTTATTTTTTAAAACACAATATACAACCATTGTATTGAAAAAATTTCTTATGATTGATTGTAAACCATTTTTACTTCAATGGAATTTGGAATAAATATTGATTATAAATCTACATATGAAAAAGGTTGATCCTATTTTATATACGTTGTTAGTTGATAGTTTGATTTATCTAACTATAACTAGATTAGATATTTCCTATACAAAGGAATTACTTCAAGGTTTATGCAGAAACCTTTTTAGAGATTATTGTAATCTTGCAAAAATAATTTGTAGATATTTGAAAGAAACAATCAATTATGGGTTGCATTATAATAAGAATGAAAATGTTATCTTATATATATTTTATGATTCTAACCATATTGATGTTGTGTTATAAAATATAGTGGATATGTGTTCAAGTTTTATTGTGTAGGAACCATTACTTAGAATAAAAAATACAATCAACGATCTCCATTTTTCTACTGAGGTAGAGAAGTACAATGGAAGAAGTAAAGAAGCCATGTGGCTGCAATGGCTATTGGTAGAGATACACATAGAAGTTAAAGAAAGTATTTATCTTCTATGTGATGGTCAGAGTTGTATTACTCTTGATTAAGAATCCATTTTAACATAAGAGGACAAAGAACATTGAGATACATATATGCTTCACCCATGAGAAGGTGCAAAGTGATGAGATAAATCTCAAGTTCATGTTGACTGAAGAGCAGGTTGCTGACATCTTCAAAAAGTCCCCGAGTGCTGCAAAGTTTTATCACTTTCGTGAAAAGCTTTGATTGTCAAAGTTTCCATTAAGGGAGAGTGGGCATGACAATGTCACCTCCTAATGAAACTTATTTTTTGTAAAAAAACCTTTGGGAATTTGTAAAATACCTTCGGGTATGTATACCTCCTTGACTTATTTTTAGAAATAAGTGTAGAAAGATCTTAAAGGTGGTTTTTAGTAAACTCTTTAATGCTTATTGAGTTTACTGGTAAACATCCAAAGAAAGGCATATTGTTAAGGAGGTCCTTGGTTGTAAAAGGATCCTATATGTTTGGGTTCAATAACCTTTTATGAGAACCAAGGTGAGAACGTGTAAAACTCACAAATCATACTTAGCCACCGATCATGCGATGATCTTTAGGATTCCAAATCCTTTTGTAACAAAAGGTAAATAGAGTATGATGAAGGCGTTATAATTCCTTCAAAGAGATATACTAGCCTAAAACCTTTATGGTTTAAGGATTCTAAATCCTATAGTGTACCACACGCAGTAATCTATTGGCATATGTTATGTTATCCCACTTAACATTAAGAGATATTGTTGGAACATAATGATTAAGTGGTCTAGCCAACCCTTAATGTATATAGGTCCATCAATAATATATAGGTTAATATTTAATAATATGAATATTTCTATTTCTATTATTAAATATGCTAACCTAAGTATATATTTTAGGTTAAATATTTAATTTCATGAAATGATTATATTTTTAATATTAAATATTATAAACTTATGTGTATGTGTTAACCATTTTAGGTTGAAAAGGTGGCTTGGGAGACATACCCAATCACCTTATATAAAAAGAACTTTAGGTCCTCAGCTGATATATTCAGAAATATATCAAAGGTGTGCAAATCAAGTGATTTAGTTTTACACTTGGTAAATAGGGTTTCAAAGGAGGAGGTAATCTTCTTGGATGTAAAATAAGTTCTCTGAAGTAAAAGGTTATTTTCAAAGTGGTATTTGCCCTATTGGGATTTTCTATTATAAATACTATGTCACCTGTGTTATTTATTTCCTGTAAGTATTTCTTTATTTACTTATGTTATGATGTAATCTTTATTTAAATATTTATTGTAACATTATGTAATATATAAGCTGATTAAATCTGTATTTATTAGAACCCTCAAATTCTAATAATGTGTACCCATTTCTCAATAACCATCCCACACCAATGGTATGTATAGTCCTCTTCACATAAAATATTACAAATGGTAATTAGCTTCTAGCGCAAGAACCGCACTTGTTTCACAAAACACCAACTTAAATTGACAAAGCATAGCGATGAAGAAGGAAATACATTAAGGGAATACATAATTGAAAACCTAATATAAATGACAATATTTCCTTATTAAAAACACAAAGAAGACTTATTTATAGTAGGGCTTCACCCTACTCCCGTTGAAGTAATAGGATCACTATATTCCATCAAGCATTTCTAACTGACAAGATCCTGTTTCAAGTATGTGAGTGATAACATATGGTCCTAACCAATGTACTTTGAGTTTTCCCGGATGGTACAAAACTTATAATCATAAAGAAAAATCATCTATCCTATCTCAAGATTTTTTTCCTTAATGTGTCTATCATGCCATGTTTTCTACCCAATTTTTTATTTCTTATGAATCTAACGTGCTATTGCTCATCACTCATCCAACTTAATCAACTTATCAATTCATTCTAATAATGCTTTCTCATTAGCCAAACCTCTCATGCATGAAATACGTAAATAAGGTAACATGAATTCTATAGAATAATTACTTGTGTTCCAAACACCAATTGAAAAGGTGTGGTCTTGTTTAACTACTTGTATATTTTTCTATACACTAAAATTACTGCAAAACTTTATCATGCCAATCCTTTCTTCCAACATCACAATTTTTGTCAATGTCTAGCTCAAAATCTTGTTGAAAGCCTCACCAATCCCATTTTCTTGAGGATTATATGGTATGGTCTTATGGTGTGCAATCATGAATTCATCCAATCAAATTCTTATTGTTTCATTCGAAAAATGTGTTCCCCTATCACCGGTCAAACTCAATGGGCATCCATACCTTCTAATAATATTTTCCCATAGAATCTTGGATGATGTACCCACTATATAATCCTTTGTAGGATCTACTTTTTCCCACCTTTTTATATATTCTGTGCAAATAATGATATAGCACAATCAATTCCTACGTGTAGATGGTGAAATAGGACACACAAAATATATAACACATTTTTCAAATGGTTCTCGCACTAGTTATAGGTCTTAGAGGCATTTCATCTCTTTGACCTAGTTTTCCAAGGTGCTAAAAGTGATCATAAGCCTTGTAATAATCGAGCGAGTAGGATCTTGCACATAGTGGAATCACTTGTATAGTGCCCATCTCGCAATACCACCACGAGCCTCCTTCATGATATTTGCGCACTCATTCTCTAGTACATAGCAACACAATACTTCATCCCAACCTAACTCACATGTACCACCACTAATCAACATAAATGGTGCCACAAAATTAGTAAGTTGTTTATTTTCTATGGATTTCATCCCTTCTAGTGTCATACCGTTCGTAGAAAAAAAAATCCTCTAATTTCAAGGCACACGCTTTAACCTATATAACTATGCATCAAACATGGTATCTTTAATTGCTTATGCTTCTTCTCCCGATCAGTATTATGGAAAGATGGTCCATTCGAATTAATTTTTCATGGTTTTACCACAAATTTGAAATCAAATTATTAGAATAAGAGTACCCATCTACATATGCGCCCTATAAAATGTGCTTGTTTACCAAATTCTTCAATGCCATGTGATCGTTGTAAAATACAAATGGTGTTGCCAACAGTACTATCTAAATTTATGTAGTGCATGGATCATCGACAAAGCTTCACAATAGCTATAATTTTTTTCTCTCATAGAGTCAACTTTATACTAGAAAAAAATATAGGATGATCCATAATACCATCTCCAAGATGAGCCAACACCGCCCCAATGGTCATGCCAGAGGAATCAACATGTATATGAAATGGTTGGTCCCATGAAGGAAAGTGCGAGAATAGGCATTGTAGTAAGTTTCTCGTTCGTGTCTCAAATGCATGCTACCGTGGTTCTCCCTAGTAGAATGTCCTTTTTCCTGTAAGTAATTCCTCCAAAGGTGTGACAACCTTAGCATACCCCTTTCTAAATTTTATATAATACCTAGTGTGACCTAAGAATCCAATACCTCACTTTGAGTGGTAAGCTCTGTACGGACGATAATGACTACAACCTTAGCTGGAAAAACCAACAAACCTTCTTCACAGTTATGTGCCCTAACCGTATTCCAAATGGTGTAGTAAATACCTACTTCTTGATGTTCAAAGAAATACTCAAATGTCCACATCTTTCAAACATTAGGCAAAAATTATCGCATTGATCCTTAACAAGTCCATACACTATCCAATCATCTAAATCAACCCGCAAAAGTTGTGAATAAAATATTTGAACGCTTGAACACCTATGCGTGAAAATACAACAGCACATTTTTAGACCAAAATGCATCACAAAGATAGGCAAATCTACCCCATTCAATAATAAAAGTAGTGTTTTCCCGATCCTCCTATGTAATCCTAACTTGATGACACCCATAGAATCCATCTCAGTAAACAAATAGATTTCACACTTTGTACAATGCCTTTTAGTATTTCCTCGAGTGAATTATGTAGGAAAGGGATCAGTCACACATGCAACATTCATCTCCCTGTAGTCCACACAGATCCTAATCCTACCATCCTTCTTGATACTAATCACCATTGGACTAACCCATTCTGAATCGTCTAGGGGCTTGATGATTCTAGACTTCAACATTTTGTCAATTTCTTGTTTGACATTTTTGTGCAAGTTGGGGTTCATTCTCTAGGGTCTATTTTCAATTGGGCATGTACCTTCCTTAAGCTTTATCTTCATATCTCCTAATGATTCATGCACCTCTTTAAGTTCATGGTATCCCCGAGGAAATAAGTCTTGATAATCTCGTAATAACTCAATATTTTTTTCGACTTCAAATTCAAACCAATAGTCCCCAATTATGGACTCTTTAGGCTCAACATCCGACACAATATTTACTTTCTTTGTTTTCATAGGTTCATGATAAGCGTGTGTGGTCTTATCTACACTATCCAAAACCTCACTCCTACCTATTGAATGGTCTACATCAATATTTTCTTCTTCTTCATCATGAACTAAGTAGACCATATTTCATTTTTCCTTCTCAAGATAAGCATGCTTAAGTAGTGTGGCATCAGTTCCTATTTCTTGAAAAACGTGCTCCCAGTCTTCTTCATCAAACAATTCCCCGAATGATTTCTTTCGCCTTGCACTATCTCTAATAGTTAAGTGCTTTATAAACTTTAATGTCTTTGCTACTAGAGGTTTAGTAGAAAAATATTCAAACATCCGGATTATTCCTACAATTAAATCTTGCTAATTTCAAGTCTCTCTATGAAGTTTTGCATATACATACCAAGAACCCATGCAACCTCGTAAAGTGGAATAAAATTTGTGCACCTAGAGTGAAGATGGTAAAGCTTCCCGCCCTCTATCCATATTCTCTCAAATTATTGAATGTAGTCTTTGAACATGTTGATTACCATGATAAGCACATATTTGAGTAAGTGCATTTCTCCTAAAGAACCTAGTAATAAGAGGAATCCTAATTTCATTCCATCCTACAAGATTATCCTTACGAACCACCCACCAATGCATTGTTGTCCTATGCATGGTATATGCTAGCATATTCTGTCTCTCCAATTGGTCTATCCATTATTCCTCTATGGCTCTCAAAATTACCATAGGATCTCCTTCTCTAGTGTAACGAGGTACCGATTTGTTACCTATTCTCTTTAAAAAATGGGGTCTGTTTTCATTCACAAATGTGCTCTTTACTTTTCGCACCGCCAACTCATAAGTACTATGAGCCAAATTATCATAATAAATACTTGTAGTATCACTAATAAACTATTTATCTTCCCACCGAAGGATTCCTTATTTAGATGGTTCATGTACCTTTGAGTCCCGAATGGCACGTACATAAATCCTATTATGGTCTTTGTCACTCAAAGGCTCAACATAGGGCACAAATTTTCCATCTCGTTAAAGGGATAATAACTCTTTCCTTTTTCTAAAACTGATATAACCCTTGTTATATAGAATATCAAAATTATTTTCATAGCACCAAGGATGCCCAAATAGAAATGGGAATTTATTTTCCTCTACCGATGCCAAAAACTCAAAATCCGGAGTGAACTTGGCTCCTTGTATGGTAATGGAGGAATATTTTAAAACTCGATGGGAGTGGCCTTAGTTCGGTAAGCCATATACAATACATTCGAAGATGGCTGCAATGGAGGTCTCCTATTTTTACCCACGCATTTAAAGTAAGAACATGACTTCGATCTTGTATCAATCAACATATTACTCAAAATTTATCCATCCATAACAGAATTTAGAGTGATTTCCTTATCATAATTTAAGCTATGATGGAGAAGGTTTTCATGCAAGATCCGCCTCCCAAGATCAATACTTACATGTGGAGTTTTTCCTTTAACCAATTACCTAAAATTGGAATGATAATCTCCTAGTACAACATCTTGCACACTTCTTTCAATTCATCCATATCAGATAAGACCATTTATGATGCTCTCTTTCGCTCAATCTTTCATGATTTCTCCTTTAAATATTGTATTTCACCCTGAAGATTTTTGAGTACCTGCATGGTTTCCTAATAAAACTCCTTCGATGGACAAGATTTGGGTATCATGCATGTAGAACCTCCTCCTTAGTGATGGTAGGATTTTGTTGAAATGCTTCTCCAATGCACACTTCTTCCATGTGGGTAGTGATCTTTACAAGTAATTGCTTAGATTCTCGGTTCCAACTTCAACATCCACTAATTTTCCACATCACATTGTATCCTAGCCATCCTTGCACCTTTGTTTTCTTGTTTATGTTACTTTCTAATATGATCATATAGGTTTAGGCATTCCTCATAACTATTATTCTTTCCACGTAAAGAACATCTAATATTTTAAGGACATTCACACTGTAGTGCTCGGGAGATACGCATGTATAACACATTCGTGAGGAAACTCACCTTATCCACCATCATTGCCTCATCCTCCAAATCCACCATGGTATCCTTAACCTCTACCATGACCTCCTTCAAAACTCCCTTCATTCTCGATCATAGTGCGTTTGATTTTGATCCCTATCCCGATGCTCGTTCTTTCCTTTAGAGTTACCCGACACTCCTTTCTATCATACACTAATATCTATAGCATCATGGATCTAACTAATCATTCGGTAGTTGTAATGCCCCCATTCATCAATGTTCTGTTGTTTTGTGATCACTTTGTGTTTCTAAGGGCTAAACGCCGTTGTGTTCCCTTTGAAACGTTGGTGTCTTCATCTTGTTGAGCTTGCCTGCTTGCGTCGGTGTCGATGTTTTTGTTGCTGGCCCCGCAGCGTCCCTCGCGATTATCCTATTAAAGGAAAACCTTGTTCTTGCTATATCGAACCTCTTGTTGATTGTTGTTTATTGCCTGCAAGATATTTTTCCATAGTATTGATCACTCTCGTGCTCGACCCTTGATTAAATTATTATTATTATTATTATTTTTATTTGTTGTCACTATCGTGTTAGGTCCTAAACAATTTTTCGAACCCTGTTTAGGTGTCGCGGCATTTTTAAAAACATAATAATAATGAATAGTAAAGGAACAATATCAGTTATATTCTTATGTGTATATAGATGATAAAATTTCATTTTTGAATTAATTAAGCCTTCTCAAAGGCTATGCACATGCCCTACTACAAGTTATTGTTTAGTTGAGGCTTCTCATCCACCAGCTGGTAAATTTTTACTATCAATTTATCCTCTTACTTGGCGCGGAGACATGGTTTTCTTTGTAGAGATAAATAAAAGATGTTTGTTCATGTAAATGCATTATGTATGTTGTCGGATAAATACGCTGACCAATAGGATTGCACATTTTCAATTATTAAGAATTATTATTAACTAAAATATGTGAATTTCGTCGGTTCCCTAGACTTGGCAGCTGTATACTGCCATCAATTTTGTCGATCTAACCAAATTTTAAAATGAAATTGTGACCAATTAAATTTATTTCATTTTGTGGATATGTAATTTTGCCTGACTTGTTGGTGGAGGAAGTGTAAATTTGCTTTGGGCCGCCTAATTGTTTCTTTGTCAGCTTTATTGAAATCATGATTTGACCTTTTAGCTGGAAAGGGACGCCTCTTCCCTCCTGGCCGCACTTTTTTTTTTTTTTTGGAGGGCTGTGTGTGGGATCTTTCTGTGCAGATTTGTCTTCTTTCCTTCTGTGGCCATCTCCAATCGGCCCAAACTCAAACTGTTGGCCACACTTCTCTTCTTTTAACATTTCTTTTGTCTTGTATCTTTCCACATCCTTGTTGTTTTCCTACAATTTTGGCTCTGTAGCGTGAGACCTTCTAGGGGCGAACTGTGTGTAGAGTGGTCGAAAAAACATTGGAAAATTCTCTCTCCTTTTTGTTGCGCGCCTGCCCTTTGTCTTGTTCCTTTTTCTTTTGTTTTATTCTCCTTCCCTGGCCGCAATGAAGCCTCCTCATGCCTTATGCTGGTCAGACGTTTGGAAAACGTGGTGGGAGAATTTTTGAGTGCTTTCCATGCTCATTGTCTTTCTTACCTTAAAAATCATCCACTCCAATGTCGAACATTTTCCCGAGATAGAAAATATGCGCGCTCGGGTTGAGCCTTAACTGCAACAATTGCAAGTGCAACTATTTCATGGCGTCTATCCACCTTTAACTGCAACTTCTTTTGCCTATGCGACTCCAACGCCTTATCTCATTGCCCTAGGTTTACATGACTGAAACCCTTCTGCTCGCTCAAGGAAACACAGACACTGAAACAAACCATGCACAAAGTTAGCAGTGTCCATCCAAGGTTCGAGACTACGAAACCCCCTTCTTGTGTGGACACTTGTAGCAACGATGGAGACCCCAATCCAGTAGGTGGAGGAGATTACCATGCCGAGGAAGCTTCAAGTAATGGTGCAGTCATTGAAGTTGAAGTTGAAATGGATGGCGAAGTCGAAGGGCACGTTGGGATTGGTGGAGACGTGGCATTGAAGGGCACCCTATTGAAGCTGGAGAAAACAGGCAAGATAACTCTACACTTTTCTACTGTTGCTATATTTATTTTATCATGAAACTGAACCACCTTTTTCCTTGTATAAATTTTTCAGTCGGATGTCTTACTAGGGGACCTCTTCTTTCTACTTTTCCTATTCTTGTTTTCGCATTTATCGCTATCGGTGTGTTAGTGAGAAACACGTATGTATCATCATATCCGGGTGTTATGTTTTCTTGCTTGGTTGTTCGAATTTCATCCTTTCGTTTTACGTATATCTTCTTCTCTACGATTGAGTTTTATATTATTATGTTGTTACCAGTATTATGTTGTTACCTTCGATAATCTTCTTGACATTAGAAAGACAGGTTATAGAATTGAAGTGATCACCGCTTGGGCTATCCGGTTGGGTCGTCGGTATTAAAAATTTTAAAATGAAAGGTTTGCATGCAATTACGCATCAAATCTCATGTGCTTAGACTCTCATATTATCTTTCAACATATTCCTAGGCATTTAAGGCCATCAATAGAAAGTACCTTAACCACCCCTATCCACTTGAACCATAACTAGTTTTTCGATTAGCTAAGTTCGAGGTTTTAATTGTGCAAATCTAGTACCCCCACTATTACTAGAATTTTTTTGGTTTTTTTTTTTTCCTCTTAGAAGATCGTTGGAAAAATAATCTAGTCTTCTAACTTGTGTTTCCTCCCATTTATAATGATTGTGTTGTTAATTAAGATTGGACAGTTTCTATGCACATATGTACCTTAATGTTTGTGATGAAAATTGTCTTGAACGTTGTTAACCTTGGGGAAAACTTTCTTGCAATCGATAGTATTATGGAGTTATAGCAGAAGGAGTTGTTTTGATAACGAAACTTAGTAGTTATGTTGTACCTATGTTTGAATGGTTGATTATGTTACCAAGGGTTGCCTTAAAAATATTGTTGTTTTGGGAAATAGGAAATTTATTTTAAATTAACCGAACTTTAAAATTGATGTGGAGGTTTGTAAATCTTTAGGGTTATGAAATTAGTTGATGACATTTTCATATACTCTTGTTTGCCGGAACTCCCTTCTTCTCTCACGTGTTTGCTACTAGCCTACAAGGCATTGGCCTTCTTGAATGATTGGGAAATCTCTTGGAGTTAATGGTCAAAACTAGTTTACTTTGCCTTTGCTTCAAAACTTATGTTGTGTGGATACTCTATGTGATTTCAGGTTTGAAACTCATTTATACATGGATTTTTGTGTTAATTCTTGAAACCCGTGGTTACCCCTTCTTGGGCCGATCAACTCTTGTTCTTTTAGAAATATAATATTTTAGCCTATGCGTTCGGTACCTTTAAATTTTTTTTTCTAGATGGTTGGCCTATATATCAACTCTCAATCTTATGATTGTTATTTGATTATTTGCTTGATGAGAATCCTGTTTATTTTTGTTATATTGGTTATTTCTCCTTGTAGGGCCAAGGGCCATTCTCATTTGGTTGTTATACTTTGATTTTTTTACTCCTAACGGAAGTACATGGTCTTCTTCCTTGATTGGCAAGGTGGAAACTTATTATAACTTGAAGTGTGGATAGTGTTTAGATTTTTGACCCAAATTCTTGCAATAAAGTGCTTCCTTTCATGGTATTGATAGATAACATTATCTTTGGGTTTGTGTAGCTTTGATCTTGCTCGGTTCTCGTGAACCCGACTCTTATAGAAAATTTGTTGCGAGATGGATTTTGTGAGTAGATGAGGGATAAACTTGTAGATGTTTTTCATCAACCTCGGTTGAGAAGTTATTTTGCTCAAAACCCTTTTTACGTTGTTCATGATAGCGTCTAGTGGAAAGTTTAGAAGAGGATCAATGTCTTAGTATAATGTATCGTGGACTTTGTCATCTGAACTTTGGAAACCTTGTATTGTTTGACTATCATTGAAATTATAAGAAAATTTGGTTATTGTTGTTGAGTGACTTTGTTGGAGTATCAATATTTTAAGAGTTGATGTAATCTTGTTTTGTTCTTGTAAATGAGTGTTGTTACAACTTTTCCCTTGAGAATAAATGTTGAGTTAAACCTTGCTATGACTTAGTAATAATGCAACACAAGTAAAATAACGTGGGTCGTTTAATACTTATAAAAGTTAAACTAAAAATTATATTCAAATAAAGTAACGTAGAGGTCACCAACTTGAGAGCAAGTAATTCTTTAAGTAATCAAAGGCGAGACTATCATTGCAAGTAAAATTATATAACATGATAACCCTAGCTCCTCTAGTGAACATTATCCCTTTTATGGTGAAATTTGTAAAACGATCCTAAGGTGAAATGAATTGTTAGTTGTTAGAAGATGATAAGATTTAATAAGCCGGAGAAAACAATTTGGAAATCACGCAATCTATCTCACCACCATTTGGAAGGTAAATTTTTCTCTTTGGTAATACTCATTCAGTGAAGCCTTTGTAAAATATTTGATAATTTTGGATAAATTCTCAAGCCTCAATTAAAGCCTAGTATTAACTATTGAGGTCCTATAGATGATTTCAACTTGACCTTCTCCCTCTAACCTTTTTCCAAGGAACTTTGTTTTTTCCCTCTTAAGTGTGTTGAACGTAAACCCATGTTGTCTTGTGGGAAAGAACGAGTCTTAGTAGTGATAGTGGTGAATAGATGGCCTTGTGGAATTAAATTACTCCTTTTTCTTGATAAAGGAATTAAGCAAATAAAGGCCATAATAGAGAAGACTTAGAGCAAATTTCTCTTCAGAGTAAAAGTAAGAACTTAGCGTTGTAAGAAGTATTGTACGAATCATATCTAGAGTCTTAGAAAACTAAAGTTAAGGATCGAAAGAGGTTTCATAAAAATAAATAACCTTCAATAATATTCTCATTGTGGCTTGCCCTATGTGTAGGTGTGTTATGTGGTGGTTTCTTATGTTGTCTTGTCAAACAGAAAAGTGAACCATCCTTGGTGGGTGTGAACATTTCCGTGCTTCCTTTGTGGTCATCCTTGTTTGTTGTGACCTTGGTGGTGGCATGTTGTGTCATGTTATGTGTCAAAAAAAAGGTTATCCTGTATTTTACTGTGTTGTTTGTGTGTGAAATTTTTGGGTCGTTACATTTGGTATCAGAGCGAAGGTTCATGCTCTCGAACCTTTGGGCCAGATTGGAGTGATGATGGTGTTGCATGATGGTGGTTGATATTGGAAGAGTAATGTGCTTTAAGCGTGATGTGATCCATGTTGTAATTGTGATATTGTGAATGCACATGATGTGTATGTCACTTAGTGTGTATTTGTTATCATGTTGATGTGTTGGGGATGGGAGTGTTCTCTCTCCTTCTTGTGGATTCTATGAAGAGTTCACGTGTGAATTACTACTTGTGATATGTGGGTGTGTCGATATGTGTATGACTGAATTAATGTAAAGTGAATTAAGTTGTATCATGATGTTTTACCATGTTTTGAAGAAATGTGTGTATCACCTTGTATGTAGCAAATGAATGTTATGTTGTGATGTTACTATGTCCATCATATGTATGATGTATGTGATATTGAATGATTCATGTCGTGATTTAGGGTCATACGGTGAGTGTATGAACCCTATCGTATAGTGATTGCACTTTGGGTGCAGAATGTGGTAAAGTGATGTATTACGCCCGTGAATGTATGATTGTGATCTACCCTATATACATACCATACGCGAGACATTATGGTAGCTATGTGTGTACCACCATTGTGTTAGTGATGTAGTTACATGTTATGTTGTGAACCTTACACTAACCGACCCTGAGGGAAATCGGTAAATTGTGTATGTTTGGAGTGAGAAAATGTGTACCGTTGACCAGTCACTCGAGCCGAGTACGAGATAGGAAGTGGAGCCTTACATAGGCTGAAAACCCACTTTTGTTCGTTTGGTATGTGTGGCACTTGCTCAACGGGTGTCATGCATATTGTGTTTCGCGGACACCTTAGGCTCAGTAGATGGTGACATGTACTTTCTTTCTCTCTCCCGATATGGTTGTCGTATGGACTCTACCTATGTGATTTTGACTATGTTGAGCCTTGTTGAAGTTGTGGCGAGATGATTCAGATTGTGATGATGACAGTTGTATTATTGATATGTATTTTTACGAGCTGAGGCTCGATGTTCCGAGTGCTAGCAACTCGTTGAGTACCCCTTTGGTGGCTAGATAAGGCCACGTAGTCATAGTAATGTGTTTATTTTATTCATAAATTGAACCTTTTTACTTTACTTTTGCAAGGACCAGCAGTTTTCTTGATTTCCATGTTTTACATTTTGGGCATTTCCTTGGTTTTGGTACTAACACGCAGATTTTTGCACTAACTATGGCCATTTGGTCATTTTTCTTGCTTGGTTTTGGATCTTCTTCTAAGTTTTATGATTTTACCACCTTGCCCAAGGCTTGTACTTTGCCACTTGGCATTCTAATCGGATTGTTATGTTGGTTCTATTGTCGTGATGTGTGGAATAGGGTCATGGGATGCACCATGGAATGGTTGGGCCCATGGACCCACTTTGTTGTATGGGGGTACACCCTAAGGAGTTACAGATAACTAGCAGGTTGTTGGACCATGAGTTATTATGTCACTTGGGTTGGGGGTGACGGGGCTCTATGTGCCTAGGGCCATAGGGTGACCCGGCCTCATTAAAAGGAGAAAGGAGACGGGCCTCTATGGTTGAGTGACCTGATATTCTTGATGGCACTCTATGGTTGAGTGACTGATATTCTTGATGGCACTCTATGGTTGAGTGACCTGATATTCTTGATGGGGCTCTATGGTTGAGTGACCTGATATTCTTGATGGGGCTCTATGGTTGAGTGACCCGACTTGGTTTTGGCACTATGTTTCTTTCTCTTTGGGAGTTATATGGAGTTGCTTTGTAATACTTGGGAGTAGGTGGTTATTTTCTGATGCTTCGGGTAGTGTTATGATGTATGTGTGCTCATAAGAGTTGGTTATGGTTGTGGCTCCCAGGTGTACCCTATGTACCTGTAGCTTTTGTTCGAGTTATGTGAATTTTTCATCTGTGGAATTGAGGAAATGTCTGGTTGTCGTAGTACACCTTGCTCAAGTATTCTATTTGTCAGTCATAATAGTGTGACAAGTACTATGTTATGTGGACCGTGCCTATTCCCTTCCGTATTTGAGTAATCTTTTGTGGTGTAATACAGTCATGAAGTATATACTTATGTGTTTGTTAATCTGTAGTGTCTTGTCTGACCCCGATAGGGTGATTGTGTAGCAGTTCATGTTGGGGCACCCACAATAAGGGATAAACTAAAACTCTTCGACAATGAAAATTTTACAGAAATTAAACTAAAAATAATGTTAACGAAAAGAGACTAATGAAATAATGAGTAAGAGGGAACTGCCAATCTTCACAGAACCTTGGAAGTTGAAATTTCTGCCAAATGTTCCTAAGGCCACCCCGTGGCTATGCATGTGCCTCTGAAATCGTAACCTTAGAATGTAACTGCACCCATATTGAATATTTATTTATTTATTTTTGTTGCTGCATACTATTTATTTTTTTCACTATGTTATGTCACATCGAGGATGATGCTTTCTTAAGGGGAGGAGAATGTAATGCCCCATTCATCATTGCTCTGTTGTTCTGTGATGACCATGCTTCTAAGGGCTGAACGCTGTTGTGTTCCTTTGAAACGTTGGTGTCTTCATCTTGTTGAGCTTGCCTGCTTGCGTCGGTGTCGATGTTTTGGTTGTTGGCCCCACAGCGTCCCTCGCGATTATCCTATTAAAGGAAAACCTTGTTCTTGCTATATCGAACCTCCTGTTGATTGTTGTTTATTTCCTGTAAGATATTTTGCCACAATATTGATCACTCTCGTGCTCGACCCCTCGATTAAATTATTATTGTTACTATTATTTGTATGTGTCGTCACTATCGTGTTAGGTCCTAAACGACTTTTTGAACCCCGTTTAGGTGTCGCAGCGTTTTTTAAAAACATAATAATAATGAATATTAAAGGAACAATATCTTATATTCTTAATGTGTATATAGATGATAAAATTTCATTTTTGAATTAATTAAGCCTTCTCGGGCCGTGCGCATGCCCTATCATGTGAGTTATTGTTCGATTGAGGCTTCTCATCCACCAACTGGTAAATTTTACTATCGCTTTATCCTCTTACTTGGCGCAGACATGGTTTTCTTTGTAGAGATAAATAAAAGATGTTTGTTCACGTAAATGCATGATGTATGTTGTCGATTAATACGTTGACCAATAGGATTACACATTTTCAATTATTAATAATTATTATTAACTAAATATGTGAACTTCGTCGAGTTCCTAGACTTGGCAAATTGTGATACCGCGTCAATTTTGTTGATCTAACCAAATTTTAAAATGAAATTGTGACCAATTAAATTTATTTCACTTTGTGGATATGTAATTTTTCCTGACTTGTTGGTGGAGGAAGTGTAAATTTGCTTTGGGACGCCTAATTGTTTCTTTGTCAGCTTTATTGAAATCTTGATTTGACCTTTTAGCTGGAAAGGGATGCCTCTTCCCTCCTAGCCGCAATTTTTTTGGGTTGTGTGTGTGATCTTTCTGTGCAGATTTATCTTCTTTCCTTGTTGCGTGGCCATCTCCAATCGGCCATAACTCATGTTGCCACAATTCTCTTATTTTAACATTTCTTTTGTCTTGTATCTTTCCACATCCTTGCTGTTTTCCTGCAATTTCGGCTCTGGCAGGGTGAGACCTTCTGGGGGTGGACTGTGTGTAGAGTGGTGGGAAAAACATTGGAAAATTCTCTTCGTCCTTTTTGCTGCGCATTTGCCCCTTTGTCTTGTTCCTTTTTATTTTGTTTTATTCTCCTTCCTGCCGCAATGAAACCTCCTCACACCTTATGCTTTGGTCGACGTTGGAAAATGTGGTGGGAGAATTTTCGAGTGCTTTCCGCACTCAGCTGTCTTTCTTTCCTTAAAACTCATCCACTCCAATGTCGAACATTTTCCCGAGACAGACAAGATGTGCGCGCTCAGGTCGAGCGCCTTAACTGCAACAATTGCAAGTGCAGTTATTTCATGGCGTCTATCCACCTTTAACTGCAACTTCTTTTGCCTATGCGACTCCAACACCTTATCTCATCGCCCTAGGTTTACATGACTGAAACCCTTCTGCTCGCTCAAGGAAACATGGACACTAAAACAAACTGTGCACAAAGTTAGCAGCATCCATCCAAGGTTCGAGACTGTGAAACCCCCTTCTTGTGTGGACACTTGTAGCAACGATGGAGACCCTAGTCCAGCAGGTGGAGGAGATTACCATGCCGAGGAAGCTTCAAGTAACGATGCAGTTGTTGAAGTTGAAGTTGAAATGGATGGTGAAGTCGAAGGGCACGTTGGGATTGGCAGAGACGCAGCATTGAAGGGCACCCTATTGAAGCTGGAGAAAATAGGCAAGATAAATCTACACTTTTCTACTGTTGCTATATTTATTTTATCGTGAAACTGAACCACCTTTTTCCTTGTATAAATTTTTCAGTCGGATGTCTTACTAGGGGACCTCTTCTTTCTACTTTTCCTATTCTTGTTTTCACTTTTATCGCTATCAGTGTGTTGGTGAGAAACACGTATGTATCATCATCTTTGGGTGTTATGTTTTCTTACTTGGTTGTTCGACCATCATCCTTTCGTTTTACGTATATCTTCTTCTCTACGATTGAGTTTTATATTATTATGTTGTTACCAGTATTATGTTGTTACCTTCAATAATATTCTTGACATCAGAAAGGCAGGTTGTAGAATTGAAGTGATCACCGCTTGGGCTATCCGGGTTGGGTCGTTGGTATTAAAACTTTTAAAATGAAAGGTTTGCATGCAATTATGCATCAAATCTCACGTGCTTAGACTCCCATATTATCTTTCAACTTATTCCTAGGCATTTAAGGCCATCCTCAGAAAGTACCTTAACCACCCCTATCCACTTGAACCATAACTAGTTTTCCAGATTAGCTAAGTTCGAGGTTTTAACTGTGCAAATCTAGTACCCCCACTATTACTAGAATTTTTTTGGTTTTTTTTTTTCCTCTCGGAAGATTGTTGGTGAAATAATCTAGTCTTCTAACTTGTGTTTCCTCCCATTTATAATGATTGTGTTGTTAATTAAGATTGGACAGTTTCTATGCACATATGTACCTTAATTTTTGTGATGAAAATTGTCTTGAACGTGGTTAAACTTGGGGAAAACTTTCTTTGATCGATAGTATTATGGAGTTATAGCAGAAGGATTTGTTTTGATAATGGAACCTAGTTGTTATGTTGTACCCATGTTTGAATGGTTGATTATGCTACCAAGGGTTTCCTTAAAAATATTGTTGTTTTGGGAAACAGGAAATTTATTTTAAATTAACCGAACTTTAAAATTGATGTGGAGGTTTGTAAATCTTTAGGGTTATGAAATTAGTTGATGAAATTTTCGTATACTCTTGGTTTCGGAACTCCCTTCTTCTCTCGCATGTTTGCTACTAGCCTATAAGGCATTGGCCTTCTTGAATGATTGGGAAATCTCTTGGAGTTAATGGTTAAAACTTGTTTACTTTTCCTTTGTTTTGAAACTTATGTTGTGTGGATACTCTATGTGATTTCAGGTTTGAAACTCATTTATACATGTCTTTTGTGTTAATTCTTGAAACCCGTGGTTACCCCTTCTTGGGCCGATCAACTCTTGTTCTTTTAGAAATATAATATTTTAGCCTATGCGTTCGGTACCTTTAAATTTTTTTTTCTAGATGGTTGGCCTATATATCAACTCTCAATCTTGTGATTGTTATTTAATTATTTGCTTGATGAGAATCCTGTTTATTTTTGTTATATTGGTTATTTGCTCCTTATAGGGCCAAGGGCCATTCTCATTCGATTGTTATACTTTCGTTGTTTTTACTCCTAACTGAAGTACATGGTCTTCGTCCTTGATTGGCATGGTGGAAACTTATTATAACTTGAAGTGTGGATAGTGTTTCGAGTTTTGACCCAAATTCTTGCAATAAAGTGCTTCCTTTCATGGTATTGATAGATAACAGTTATGGTGGGTTTGTATAGCCTTATCTTGCTCAGTTCTCATGAACTGACTCTTGTAGAAAATTTGTTGCAGATGGATTTTGCGAGTAGATGAGGGATAGACTTGTAGATTTTTTTTCATCAACCTCAGTTGAGAAGTTCTTTTGATCAAAACCCTTTTACGTTGTTCATGATAGCGTCTAGTTGAAAGTTTAGAAGAGGATCAATGTCTTAGTATAATGTATTGTGTACTTTGTCATCCGAACTTTAGAATCCTTGTATTGTTTGACTATCAATGAAATTATAAGAAAATTTGGTTATTGTTGTTGAGTGACTTTATTGGATTATCAGTATTCTAAGAGTTGATGTAACCTTGTTTTGTTCTTGTAAATGAGTGTTGTTAAACTTTACCCTTGAGAATAAATGTTGAGTTAAATCTTGCTATGACTTAGTAATAATGTGACATAAGTAAAATAACGTGGGTTGTTTAATACTTATAGAAGTTAAACTAAAAGTTATATTCAAATAAAGTAACGTAGAGGTTACCAACTTGAGAGCAAGTAATTCTTTAAGTAATCAAAGGCGAGACTATCATTGCAAGTAAAATTATATAACATGATAACCCTAGCTCCACTAGTGAACATTATCCCTTTTATGGTGAAATTTGTAAAACGATCCTAAGGTGAAATGAATTGTTAGTTGTTAGAAGATGATAAGATTTAATAAGATGGAGAAAATTTTTGGGAAATCACGCAATCTATCTCACCGCCATTTGGAAGGTAAATTTTTCTCTTTGGTAATACTCATTCAGTGAAGCCTTTGTAAAATATTTGATAATTCTGGATAAATTCTCAAGCCTCAATTAAAGCCTGGTATTAACTATTGAGGTCCTATAGATGATTTCAACTCGACCTTCTCCCTCTAACCTTTTTCCAAGGCACTTTGTTTTTCCTCTCTTAAGTGTGTTGAACGTAAACCCATGTTGTCTTGTGGGCAAGAACGAGTCATAGTAGCGTTAGTGGTGAATAGATGGCCTTGTGGAATTAAATTACTCCTTTTTCTTGATAAACGAATTAAGCAAATAAAGGCCATAATAGAGAAGACTTAGAGCAAATTTCTCTTCAGAGTAAAAGTAAGAAACTTAGCGTTGTAAGAGGTATTGTACGAATCATATCTAGAGTCTTAGAAAACTGAAGTTAAGGATCGAAAGAGGTTTCATAAAAATAAATAACCTTCAATAATTTTCTCATTGTGGCTTGCCCTATCTGTAGGTGTGTTATGTGGTGGTTTCTTATGTTGTCTTGTCAAACAGAAAAGTGAACCATCCTTGGTGGGTGTGAACATTTCCGTGCTACCTTTGTGGTCATCCTTGTATTGAGTTATCCGTGGAGTTAGTTGTGACCTTGGTGGTGGCATGTTGTGTCGTGTTATGTGTCAAAAAAAAAGTTATCCTGTATTTTACTGTGTTGTTTGTGTGTGAAATTTTTGGGTCGTTTCGGTAGTCTTCCATGTCATGAGTTGTGGACTTGTAAATTTTATAGTAGTAAGAGACGTCATTCATTATTGCGTGTTGTAATAATGGGTAGTGGCTAGCATCATGGTTTAAATGACATATCTCATAGTCTAGAAATAATGAACATATTGATTTGTGGGGACAAATATGATTAGAGTGACCTTCCACCTCACAATTTGTACACCAAATTCCTATACACATCTCATGTGTTTAATTCACCGATATCTTCTCCAATGATTTGCCATGGTTGTGACCCATTCTTCAAAAAATGTGCTCACCCCAATTGTCTATACTTCGACTACCTCAACATGTAAAGTTTCTTTAAGTGCTCCATGTGGATCAATGTATATATTATGTGATAACACCCTTCTAAAAGGTGTAATCATACCTCCAACTAACCATTGTGCATGTTGGTTTACATGAATATCATAAGAAATCTTAGATAAAAGCATTTGTAAACAAACATCATACTCTCTCACACTCTCGGTAGTGTCTTTCTTAATATCCTTGAGTGCTTATACTCTTTTACTCGAAGTCGGTGATGTGACACTATTTAAGAAAAACATCTTTTAAAGTTACATAGTCTACATAAGTTTGATCATGGTCAAACTTTCTATACCAATTATGTGTGCGCCCTTGTAACATAGTGGAAAATTGACTTGCAGTGCTCGAAGCCATAATTTATTTTGTGTGCCATAGGGTTTCACATATGTGCATGTATTCGATAGCATATTCTATGCTCCTATACTCTGGAAGATGAAGATTCATCTCCATATAAGTATTCTAGGGTGGGTGCAGACATTTCCCACCGATCCAGAACCTCATGTGTTTCATCTACCTCTAGAAACACCATATCCACTGGAACTATAACCCCTATACCTCTTTATCCTCTTCCTATAGCTAGAGATGAGCCAAAAGATGTACTTCCATGTGTCCCAATAGTAGTATTGAACTGTACCCCTATAGTCTCCGAAGTGTTACTACTCCTAGAAGTGAGTCCAAAATTCTACATGCTTGAATTATGTGTGACTGATACACTCGAAAAGGTACCTCCAAACAACAACAAAGATTTTTATGCTGCCATCGATGTACTTGTTATATGACTTAATCCCACTATCCTACTACCTAAATTAGCTTGCTGATTATTTGTCATAATAGATACAGGAAGACCAAGCACAAAGCAAAGGTTGTTAGGTAGATTATTTGTCATTTCTTCTAGTGTGCTTCTACGTGAGGCCGAGGGGGTATCCCTGTCATGTTTTTCCAAATGGGGAGTTCTTGATGCTCTGGTTCCATGTCTTCTACATGAACTTCAAATAATATGTAAGCCATCTCTCTCCACAATGCCATTCACTCTAATCATCCCATTATTTCTCTATCTCCCTCTCATGCACCTCATTATACTTAATCTGCCTTTCCTCCCTCTTCCTTTCTATTGCTAGGTCTATCATCTTTCACAAAGCCTTCCATTTCCCCACGTGTGGTGGGTTTTAGTTAGCCATCAGTTTTCTTTCCAATTTGAGAGATACCATCAAGATTTTTATTGCCAATGGAATTCCTTACAAGTAAGTTCCCCAGGGATATCATAAAAATTGGAATTCTACTATCTCGAGAAAGAATAAATGGAAATTGAGTACTTCAAAATATAGATGTTCGAGAATGAGATGGAACCAAGTATCTATAGTGCATGTCCAAATTAGATTAACATCATAGAGGGCATAAAACTCTTCCTACATCCAAACAAGTGTGCAATACATCTACTCCCTTTTAGATGAATAAGAAACCAACCACTCATATAGTTCTACTAGAAAAATAGTGAAAAATATGTCATACAAACTATCATAAAGAATGCTTCCACCCATGCATGTGCATTAAACTTGGATCCGATACTCAAACTCCATGTGTATTCCTCTTCTAGATCATGTATCCACTCCTTAAATATTTCTAGGGTCAATATTTATGTCTTCATTACGAACCATCCTGAAAAAAAAATAGAAAAAGAGGTTCCGGAAGCGAGCCAACGATGCATCCTAGAATTACCAGTAATAACCGGGTGTGCCGCATCACTCAAATTAGACTTAACTCTCACTCGAAATGCACAAAACTACTAGGCCCCTCTTTAAGTTTGTTGTTATAGGATGTTGGCATGATGAAGACCATATGCATTCGGATCCATGATTAACATAACATTTTATAGAGTATTTCTAGAACTAAATCTAAAGAATAACAAGCTTAAATAATATCCATAATGAAATCAATCATGCAAGAACCAATTACACTCAAGATTAATACTAAGATTCAGCTAATACACTCCATTATATTGAACACAATAAATACACGAATCTCATTACAATAGGTAATATCATAGAATTATGCACTCATCGATCTAGCAACATAACTTCACAAAGAAATCTAGTTATCACACACACCTCCTATACTACACAAAATAGTACATATTTATAAGGGTGGTGAATTTTCCTTCACTACTTGCATATCTCCCAAAATAGGTCGCATGCTAAAAATAACCATGCGCCTTTACAATAATAGCCATGCATGCAAGTGTGCTAATAATAGACCTCTTCTTGTTAACCAAAGATTAGTAATTCTATTATTATTTACCCATGCAAAGCGCTTAGTAGCTGCTCTTCCAAAATAAGTTGATGTGTTTTGCCCAAGTCTTTATCTAGTTTGTGTACTCTGCACACTAGCTCCAAAAATGCCATGTACATGTGAAAATGGCTAAGTCCTGAATCTGCCCTAATATTCCATGTGCATGTCCTTCGTATCCTTCCGCTCCTTTAATCGCACTCTGTTCTTATGCACAAACCTTCTATGTGCCCTATCCTTCACATCATTCTCTTATCCACTCAAAATTACTCCACACTAAATTGTATTGCTTCCCGGAAAGTGATACTCCTTGAACAATAAAGAATGGAAAGGAATGAAAGAATTCTGCATAAAGAATGAATTCTCATAGTGCAACATCATTTGTCTCAACTAGAAGAATTAATTCTAGATATTGTTCTTTGATCTGTGCTTCAAACATCTACCACTCAGTTAGTGAGGATTCTATCTTTCTTAGGATGCTTTCTGTAATAGCTTCAAACTCATATTGGGAAATTTCTCCCTTCTTGTTTTGTAGCACCAAAACAATGTTGGACATAACAGACATTCACCTTTCTAACAAATTCATCTTCTCGCGTAATTTGTTTCCCAATCTCATCCAATTTTTCCTTACGGGGGTCATGTGTTGTTGTAAGGGCCTTACACTTCTACTTGACTAGTGCCAATCTTTCCGCATGTCTAATTGTCTCATCATTCATTGCTTTTATTGTCTTCCACTATTTTCCTGACCCTTTTACGCATCTGCAGCTGCACATATGTTTAGTGCTTGATCCACTTTCTTCAAATCCTTCTACAAGGTTTGACATAATGCCTCATATGATGAAATATTTCAAACTACTACAGCCTTTTCCCTCTCTACCTCCCCTCGTGGTCCTTTGGTGCTTTGGCATCCAAACCGGTCCCTCCTCAAGCACTAGATCAACTAAGGTACGCACATAATGCATAGTCAAGGGAAATGTTTGGGTACCTTGGGCTCTAAGTGTGGTCTTTCTTGAAGAACATGATCCCTAATATCCTCTACCATGCCGATAAGGACCCCATTCTTCTTCTACTTGAGGTCCTTCTCTCCTTTTAAATGTGCGATCTATGTATCTTTGGCTTTGATATCCTCCTTAGCACTTTGATAGTGGTAATTTTATCTACATTCCTACGTGTCACCTCTCGTAGACACCTTCACTAAGGCATTACTTACCCATTCATCGAGACATAATCGTAGGTTTAATGGTTATATTCCTATTTTTGGTGCCTTTCTCATCCTTCGTAATACATAGAACTCTTCACACACATCAAAATCAGGCTTGTCCATGTGAGTCTACACGATTATTTTCTCACATGTGTGGTTACCATGTCAGGGTCCATCAAGTCCCATCCATATAAGTCCTTAATACCCAATGTATTCTAAAATCGAGCACGAGAAAATTTTACTTGTGTCCTCCTCATAACCCATAATCGCACAACATACTCTCCACTCACCCTCCTTGATCTCGGCCCCTTAGGTTGTTTAGTGTCAAGGTTTTGAGTTGGATCCTCTATTTCCGAGAAGTATCTTTCTCTCTCTCTTCTAGCTTCTATACCCCTTCTTCCTCAACCCTCATTTCTACCTCCTTGGGGTCTTCCAAATCCTCATGTTGTGTTAGAGACCCAAGCGTGCTCTCTTCATACTCTTTCGCCTCCTCATTCAGCTTCAATTTTCTCCTTCTCTTCTTAGTTGTCTCCTTCTATGGAGAGATTCATGGTGATCTCTATACTAATTGTGGAGTAGCACCTTGAGTTCTTGTCCATCTGAACACCCTCTTAAAGTGGTGTTCTTCAAGGTCTGCTCCTACCTCTAATTCTTCGTCTCCTTCTTCTTGTATGTGGGGTGGAGTACTTGCGTGCTTAGATTCTACCCTATCTGAGGGTTGCCTCCATCCTCTATGTACCAATCCACCATTGTCTTCATGCTCTTCCTCCTCATCATCTACCTCTATAGGTTTAGTGGGCTTTGGAGTTGGTACATTCTCTACTGTATGCTTACCCTTAAGTGGCCCCAGGAGCGCAAACTTGTTCTCAACATATTTGTTACCCTCAACCTTAGGCTTAAGTGAAGGTAGCTAAGCATGGCCCCACTGTCTCAAATCACCAAAATCACGGGATTCATGCTTATCATATCTGAAATTAGCCTCTCAATATAGGTAGTCTAACCTAGATAAACATATGTCTTACACAACAAGTGGTAGTCACAGTCTACCTTATCTGTAACAAAATTCAGGGAATTACACATTATTAAACTGATACACTGATTCCTAGAGATAACGCGCTATTAAGGCATATGACACTTACATTAGGGGCTCCAAGTCCCATCCTTCACTACAAATCATGCAATGCGAAGTGCTAATATACTGCAAATCGGGCTGCCTTTCCCACCACTGAAGGTAACTCCTTGGGGATGCGTCACTCCTCTTTGAATTTCATGCAGAGCCTATCATACCACATTTCCACCCTTTGATTGAATGACCCACCCATTGGCCTTTCACATAAGTACTTCTCAAATATTTCTGCTAAGGACTTATTCTAAAGGGGATACTCCCGCATCTTGTTCTTTGGCCCATCAGGCACTCTGATTTCCATAAATACTAGGGATAATAGGATAGGGGAAAAAGTGAATTTCTAACCTGTGTGCACTTCCTCGATGATAGTTTCCACAATGTAGCCTGATATGTGGTAAATTATTCCCTATGACATTCTCCTTGTAATGTGTAGCCACATTCTATTCACCTAGGACCATATCTCTTGATCATTCAATTTCGTCACTCAATGTGCAACTACCTATAACACGGATACTTCTTTAGTTTTTGATATCCATTTTGTGTGGACCTTTGGTATACCCTAACTCCTTTCGCATCTCTAAGATGGCTGATTTATCTATCAAGTCACTATTCAGATCCACTCTTATGCCCCTTAATCCTATTATAGTTGAAATCAAATTGGTTTTTATCCTTACCCTGCAAATCCAGGTGAAATAGAAAAATTATTCATCTACCCTTCTCATCAGCCACTTGTACAAAGGTTCATACTTGCCGAAATATGGAAGCTCGTACAACTAGTAAACTCTAATCTTCTTTAGAAGCTTCTCTCTAGTGTCATCATACACTTGTATGTCCTCTGTTGTGCACTTGTTTATCTTCATACTCAACAACGCATCCAATTCCTTTTTGTTATCTAATGTGCGGTGGTTGTAATCACTTATCTTGCACTTTCGGACATGAGAATCCCATTCTTGTCCCACTATCACGCCTTCTGGGTATTGCATCTCTGAGAAATTTATCTCAAGAGAAATTTCAACCTCTACTTCCACTTTCTTCTTCCCTTTGGCTCCTATGGTAGGTGCTTTCTTTGGTGCCATTTGTAAATCACAACTTTCTATCCTCTGTAGTGTGCAAAAATTTCCTTCTACCTTGTGTAACAAAAATTACAAAACCCCGGCTCATATCCACATGCCCTAGTTGAAATTGCATGCCCTAGCTCTTTCACAATGCTCTTCTTCACTCAAAACCTTCACCAATGGGGACATAAGCTTCTCCTGGGCACAAATCTACTCTCTACGTCTGGTTTCACACTCTCCACACCTCAACATAATTTTCTCAACTATTTTAGCACTTGGCTCATTCAATTTTTGTGATTTACAATCTGTAAAAATTAACTCATATCCATTCCTTATCTATATTTTAAAAATTTAGTGCATTTATTCATCCTTCACCTACTAACAATCTTCATTAATTGATCCTTTTCAGATTTTTCCATGTGGTACATCTTTCCCCCTTAGCTATAATGTTTTAGCGCGTCTTCCTACCTTTTAGATAAAGACTTATCTTTATCATGCTTCCATGTGACAACACCTTCTCCTTATAGTCTCCACAACCATTGCTTACCTTGTGTTATATTGTTCCTTCATTCATCTCCATTTATGGTCCTTATTTGGAACCAATCTTCTATTCACCAACTCTTCAAAATTTCAGTAACACCTATAGCAGTTTGTTCCTTTATGTGTAACCATTTCTCGATAACCACCCCACACTAATGATATGTGCAGTCCTTTGTGCATAAAAATACTACAAATGGTAATTAGCTTATGGTGTGCAACCGTGCTTATTTCACAAAACACCAACTAAATTGACAAAGAATAGTGATAAAGAAGGAAATACATTAAGGGAAGACATAATTAAAAACCTAATCTAAATGGAAATATTTCCTTATTATAAACACCAAGAAGACTTATTTATAGTAGGGCTTTAGCCTACTCCCGTTGAAGTAACTGGGTAACCATATTCCATCAAGTGTTTCTAACTAACAAGCTCCTATTTCAAGTATGTGAGTGATAAAATATGGTCCTAAACAATGTACTTTGAGTATTTTTGGATGGTGTAGAAAATTAGAATCATAAAGAAGCACCATCTATCCTATCTCAAGCTTTTTGTCTTTAATGTGCCTATCATGCCATGCTTTCTACCTGGATTTTTCTTGCTTATGAATCTAGCGTGCTATTAATCATCATTCATCCAACTTAATCAACTTGTCAATTCATTCTTCTAATGCTTGCTCATCAGCAAGATGTCCAACATACGCAATATGCAAGGAAGGTAACATGAATTCCATAAAGAATCGCTTCTATCCAAAGCACCAATTGAAAAGGTGTGGCATTGTTTAACAACTTGTATGTTGTTCTATACGCCCAAAGTACTATAGAAACTTTATCATCCTAATCCTCTCTTCCAACATCACAATTTTTTGTCAATGTCTGGCTCAAAATCTTGTTAAAAGCCTCGGCAGTCCCATTTGCCTTAGGATGATATGGTGTAGTGTTATGGTGTGAAATCATGAATTCATCTAATAAAATTCTTATTATACCATTCAGAAAATGTGTGCCCTATCACTAGTTACATAGTCTATGTATGTAATTATATGGCGTGATCTAGTCCTGCACATGGTTGGTGAAATAGGACCCACAAGATCTATAGCCCATTTTTCAAAAAGTTCGGCACTAGTAATAGGTCTTAGAGGCATTTCATCTCTTTAACCTAGTTTTCCAAAGGTGCCGACAAAGTGATCACAAGCCTTGCAATATGACTTACAATCTTTATACATGGTCTTTCACTATAAAACAATGAGTAGGATCTTACGAAGTGGTGTCACCTACATAGTGCCCACCTATAGTTAATATAATGTAAATAAAAAACAACATATAGTCTATAAAAAATTATAAACTATAGTATATATACTTTTTAAAAAAAAATACATATAACCCTTATTACGGGGCCCTCATGAAAAAAAGATTTAAAACATTTACCAAGCCATGTAATTTTAAATTCTACATAAACCTTAGAATTTACAGAGGAGACAACATTTTTCACACATCCAATGGAAAAAATTCAAATCCTATTTTGATGGAGCTTTGTCTCCTCCTTCATTTACCATTGACAAAATTCAACCTACACATATTAAAACTATAGAAAAAAAATTTCAAATATTTTACCCTTACCTCTACACAAGTTTAAACAAGGTAAGAAGTTTCCAAATTTTCCACCTATGAATTCACCTTGATTCTTCACAAAGTAAAACTTTTAGGTTGCACTTATTTTAAATACCCTTCTAGGTTGGTTGAAAAAACCCGTACAAATTAAATAAATAAAATATAAAACATTTTCTCTTAATTTATTTAATTTACCTTTTCGGTTGGTTGAAAAAACCCGTACAAATTAAATAAATAAAATATAAAACATTTGATCTTAATTTATTTAATTTACCTTTTCGGTTGGTTAAAAAAACTAGTACAAATTAAATAAATAAAATACAAAACATTTGATCTTAATTTATTTAATTTACCTTGCTCTATTACCATGTTAGAATTTGAGGATTCTAATAAATACGGATTTAATCAACTTACATATTATATAATGTTATAATAAATATTTAAATAAACATTACATCATAACATAAGTAAATAAAGAAATACTTATAAGAAATAAATAACATAGGTGACACAATATTTATAGTGGAAAACCCCAAAAGGGTGAAAACCAATTTGAAAATAACCTTTAACTTCAAATAACTTATTTTACATCCAAGAAGATCACCTCCTTCTTAAAACCCTATTTACCAAGGATAAAACAAAATCACTTGATTTGCACACCTTTGATAAATTTCCGAATTTGTCAAATGAGGACCTAAAGTCCTTTTTATATAAGGTGATCGGGTATGTCTCCCGACCCACCTTTTCAACCTAAATAGTTGACACATATACCTAGGTGAGTGTATTTAATAAATATAAACATAAATGATTCACATTATTAAATACTTACCTAATGTATATTACCTAGGTATGAATATTTAATAATAGAAAAGTATTTCATATTATTAAATATTTAACCTATATAATAGTGATGAACCCATATTAATTACGGGTTTGCCGCACCACTTAATCAAAATTTTCTGCACTACTAATAGGTCTTAGAGGCATTTCATCTCTTTGACCTAGTTTTCCAAGGCCCCGACAAATGATCATCACAAGCCTTGCAATATGACTTACAATCTTTATACATGGTCTCCCACTATAATCAAGTGATTAGGATCTTTTGCGTAGTGGCGTCACCTACATAGTGCCCACCTACAATACCACCATGAGCCTCCTCCATGATATCTGTGCACTCATTCTCTAGTACATAGTGGCTTAATACTTCATCTTGACCTAACTTGTATATGTCACTGCTAATCAACATATTTACTACCGCGCAAATATCAAGTTGTTTGTTTTCTAAGGATTTCATCTCTTTTTACACCATACCTATTCGTAGAAAAATAGAAATGTCCTATAATTTGTAAGGTGTGAATTATAACCATTATAATCAGTGCATAAAACATGGTATCTTCAATTTCCTACACTTCTTATCCCGACTATATTATGGAAAGATGGTCTTTTCTCGAATTACTTTTTTGTGGTTTTACCACAACTATGAAATCAAATTCTTGGAATAAGCATACCCATCTACATACACACCCCTATAAAATGGGCTTGTTTACCAAATACTTTAATGCCATGTGATTGGTATAAAATACAAATGGTATTGCTAGCAGGTACTATCTTAATTTATGTATCACATAGATCATCGACAAAGCTTCATGCTCTCTAGTTGTATAATTATACTCTTCAGAAGTCAACTTTCTAATAGGAAAAAAATAGAATGATCTATAATACCATTTGCAGGCTAATCCAATATTGCACCAATGGTCGTGTTAGACACATCCACATGTACATGAAATGGTTGGTCCTGCGTGAATGAAAGCGGAAAATAGGCATTGTAGTAAGTTTCCCCTTCAATGTCTTGAATGCACGCAGCTGTGGTTCTTCCCAATAGAATGTCCCTTTTCCTTTTAGTAACTCCTCTCGAAGGTTTGGCAACCTTAACATACCCCTTTATAAATTTTCTATAATACCCAAAGTGTGACCCAAGAATTCATGCACCTCACTTTGACCGGTAGGCTCTTCCAAGCCGATAATGACTGCAACCTTAGCTAGATCATCCAACAAACCTTCTTTGTAGATGATGTGCCCTAACAAATATTCCAAATGGTGTAGCAAATATATAGTTCTTGATGTTCAAAGAAATATTCAACTATCTAAATCTTTCAAACATTAAGCATTGATTCTCGTAATGATCCTTAACAAGTCCATACACCGTCTAATCATCTAAATAAAACTATAAGAATTTGTGAATAAAATATTTGAAGGCTAGAAAACTATGCACAAAAATACAACAAGCATGTTTTACAGACTCAAAAGGCATCACAAAGATAGGCAAAGCTGCCCCCATTTAGTAGTAAAAGTAGCCTTCTCTTGATTCTCTTGTGCAATCCTAACTTGATGATACCTAAAGAATCCGTTTATAAATGAATAGATTTCACACTCTGCAACACCTTCTAGTATTTCCACAATGAGTGGTGTAGGAAAGGGATCCGTCACACATGCAAAGATTGAGCTCCATGTAGTCCACTCATATCCTAATCGACCATCCTTCTTGATACTAATCACCATTAGGCTAACCCATTCGACTCATCTAAGGGCTTAGGGTTCATCCCGTAGGGTCAATTTTTGACTGGGTGCACACCTTCCTTAAGCTTTATCTTCATCTCTCCAATCATTCATGCACACCTTTAAGTTCATGATATACCCGAGGAAATAAGTTGTAATAATCTCGTTGTAACTTAATAATTTTTTCCACTTCGAGTCGGACCAATAGTCCTTGATTATGGTCTCCTTAGGCTCAAAGATCATCGACATAATATTTACTTTCTTTGTTTTCATAAGTTCATGATAGGCATGTGTGGTCTTATCTAGACTGTCCCAAAACCTCACACCTACTTATTGAATGGACCACATCTACATTTTCTACTTCTTCATCATCCACTAAGTAGACCATCTTTCCTTTTTCCTTCTCAAGGAAAGTGCACTTAAGTAGTGTGGCATTAGTCTTTATTTCTTCAACAAAAAAATGCTCCCGAGTATTTTTCATCAAACAACTCTTGAATGAGTTCTTCCACCTTGGAAGTATCTCCCATAGTTAAGTGCTTTATAATCCTTTAATGCCTCTGCTATTGGAGGTTTAGTAGAGAAATATTCAAATGTCTAGATTATTCCCGCAATCAAATCCTACCACGCATATACATAACAAGAATACGCAAAACCTTGTAAAGTGGACTAAAGTTTGTGCACCCAGAGTGAAGGTGGTAAAGCTTCCTGCCCCTCTGTCTAGAGTCTCTCACACTACTGAACGTGGTGTTGAATAGGTTGATTACCATGATAAATGCATATTTGAGTAGGTGCATTGCTCCTAAAGAACCTAGTAGCAAGAGTAATCCTAATTTCATTCCATCCTACAAGATTATCCTTATGAACCACCCACCAACACGTTGTTGTCCCGCGCATGGTATATGCTATCATATTTCATCTCTCCAAATGATCTATCCACTATTCCTCCATGGCGTGCAGAAATACCATAGGATCTCCTTCTCTAGTGTAACGAGGTACCGAGTTGTTACCTATTATATTGATATAATGAGGTCTGTTGTCCCTCAAAAATGTGCTCTATAATTTGTGTCCTACCAACTCATAAGTACTATGAGCCTAATTATCACAAGCAACACTTGTAGTATTGCTAATATACTGTGCATCTTCCCACTAAAGGATTCCTTCTTTAGATGGCTCAAGTACCTCCGAGTCCTGGATGACACATATATAGGTCCTATTCAGGTCTTCGTCACTCAAAGACTCAACATAGGGTGCAAATTTTCCATCTGTTAAAGGGATTATAAATCTTTCCTCTTTTTCAAAATTGATATAACCCTTTTATACGTAAGATCAACATTATTTACATAGCACGAAGGATGCCCAAGTAGAGTTGGGAAGCTATCTACCTCTGTCAACACAAAAACCTCAAAATCCCTAGTTAACTTGGCTCCTTGTATGGTAATTGAGGCATCTTTTAAAACTCTGATGGGAGTGGCATTAGTTTGGTTAGCCATGAACAGTACATTCGAAGATGGATGCAATAGAGGTCTCCCCATTTATACCCATGCATTTAAAGTAAGAACATGACTTCACTGCCTTTGATCAATCAATATATTACTCACAAGTCATCCATCCACAACAACATTCAGAGTGATTTCCTTATCATAGTCTAAGATATGAGGGGGAAGGCTTTCATGTAAGATCTACCCCCGCCTCAATACTTGCACGTGAGTGTTTCCTTTAACCAATTCCCTAACATTGGAATGATATTCTTCTAGTGCAACATCTTACACACCTCTTTCAAGTCATCCATATCAGATTGAACCATTTATGATGCTTTCTTTTGCTCCATCTTCCGTGATTTCTCCTTTAAACATTGTATTTCACCTCTGAAGATTTCGAGTACCTCCATGGTTTCCTGATAAACCTCCTTCTAATGGACAGGATCTGGGTATCATGCATGTAGAACCTCCTCCTTAGTGATTATAGGATTATGTTGTAATTCTTCTTTAGCATGCACTTCTTCCATGCGGGTAGTGATCTTTACAGGTAATACCTTGGATTCCGGTTCCAACTTTGACATCCACTAATTTTTCACAAAGACGTTATATCTTAGCCATCCATTTCCTTTGTTTTCTTATTTATTTTACTTACTAAGATGCTCATATAAGTCCGAGCATTCCTCATAACTATGATTCTTTCCATAGAAAGAACATGTAATATTATGAGGAAATTCATGCCTGTAGTGGTCAAGAGATCCACATGTATAACATGTTCCACGAGGAAACTCACCTCGTCCACCACCACAGCCTTGTCCTCTAAATCCACCAAGGTATCCTTAACCTCTACCATGACCTCCTTCTAAACACCTTTCATTATGATCATAGTGTGTTTGATTTTGATCCCAATCCTAATGCTCATTCTTGGCTTTAGAGTTATCTGATACTCCTGTCTATTGTACACCAATATTTATAGCATCATGGATCTAACCAATCAGTCGGTAGTCTTCCATGTCATGAGTTATGGACTGTAAATTTTATAGTAGCAAGAGACATTTTTCCTTATTGTGCATTGTAATAATAAGCAGTGGCGAGCATCATGGTTTAAATGACATATCTCATATTCTAGCAACAATGAACGTCTTGATCCGTGGGGAAATCTATCCTTGGTGTGACCTTCCACCTCATAATCTATACACCAAATCCCCGTGTGTGTCTAATGTGTTGAATTTTCTAATAGCTTCTTTAGCTACTTTGTAATGACTATGGCCCGTGCTTCAAAATTGGGCTCACCCCAATGTCTATACTTCAATACCTCAATGTGTAAAGATTCTTCAAGTGCTTTACATGGATAAGTTTATGTATTATGTAATATCACCCTTCTAAAAGGTGTAATCAGACCTCTAACTAACCACTGTGCATGTTGGTTTACATGAATATCATAAGAAATCTTAGATAAAATCATTTTGAATTAGGCATCATACTCTTAGAGACTCTCGGTAGTGCCTTGCTTAATATCCTTGAGCACTATACTCTTCTACTCGAATTCGGGGATGTGAAATTATTTAAGGAAAGCATATTTTAAAGCTACATAGTCTATGCAAGTCTGATTAGGGTCAAACTTTCTATACCAGCTATGTGTGCACCCTTATAACGTAGTGGAAAATTGAATTTCCCTATGCTCAGAAGCCATGATTACTTTTTCATGTTACAATACTTCACATATTTACACATGTTTAACAACATCTTCTATGCCCCTATACTCTGGAAGATGAAGAAACATCACCATGTAAATATTATGGGGTTGGTGCTGACCTTGCCCACCTGATCCAAAACCTCTTGTGTTTCCTCTACCTCCAAAACCACTAGATCTAATGGAACTATAACCCGCTATACCTCATGATCCTCCACTTGTAGCTACAATACTTCTTTAGCATGTGTTTCTTCAACATTGATAGTGATATTTACAGTAGTGCCTTGGATTCCGGTTCTAACTTGGGAATCCAATGATTTTCCACATCACATTGTATCCTAACCATCCCTACACCTTTTTTCTTGTTTATGTTACTTTTTAAGATTTTCATATAGGTCCAGACATTCCTCATAACTGTGATTCTTTCCACAGAAATAACATGTAATATTCTGAGGACATTCATGCATGTATTGGTCAAGAGATCCACATGTATAACATGTTCCGTGAGGAAACTTACCTCATCCACCACAATGGCCTCATCCTCTGAATCCACCATGGTATCTTTGACCTTAGCCATGACCTCCTTCAAAATTCCCTTTATTATGATCATAGCACACTTGATTATGATCCCAATCCTAATGCTCATTCTTTCCTTTAGAGTTATTTGATACTCCTTTCTATTATACACCAATATCTATAGCATCATGGATCTAACCAATCAACTGATAGTATTTTATGTCGTGAGTTGTGGACCTACAAATTTTACAAAAGAGAAATATTCATTCTTCTCTATTATGCATTGTAATAACGGGAAGTGGCTAGCATCATGGTTTAAATGATATGTCTCACAATCTAGTAGCATTGAACATACTGATCTATGGGGACAACTATCCTTGGTGTGACCTTTCACCTCACAATTTGTACACGAAATCCATGTATGTGTCTCATGTGTTGAATTTGCTAATAGCTTCTCCAACTCGCTTCGTCATGGTTGTGACCTATGCTTCCAAAATTGGGCTTACCCTGTGTCTATACTTCTGATTTCCTAAATATGTAAAGCTGATAAAAGTTCTTCGCATTGATCAATGTATGTATTATGTTGTAGTGCCCTTCAAAAAGGTGTAATCAGACCTCGAATGAACCATTGTGCATGTTGGATTACATTAATATCATAAGTAAGCTTAGATAAAAGCATTTTAAAATGGACATCATACTCTTTGACACTCTCAAGTAGTGCCTTGCTTAATATTCTTGAGCATGCTTATACTATTCTACTTGAACTCTGGGATGTGAAACTCTTTAAGGAAAGCATATTTTAAAGCTACATAGTCTACGAAAGTCTAATTAGGGTCAAACTTTCTATACCAACTATGTGTGCACCCTTATAACATAGTGGAAAATTTATTTTCCCAAAGGCTCGAAGCCATGATTCTTTTTGCATTCCACAGATTTCACACATGTGCATGTGTTTAGCAACATATTCTATACCCCTATACTTTGGAAGATGAAGAGACATCTCCATGTAAATATTCTGGGGTTGGTGTAGACCTTTCCCACTTGATCCAAAACCTCTTGTGTTTCCTCTACCTCCAAAACCACTAGATCCACTAGAACTAGAACCACCTATACCTCCTGATCCTCCACTTGTAGTTGGAGACGTGCTGAGAATATGCACTTCCTATGTCCTAATAGTAGTAGTAAACTACACCCATATAGTCTGCGAAGTGTTACTACTCCCAGAAGTGAGTCCAAAATTTTGTGTGCTTCATTACGTAAGGATGATACACTGAAAAGGTACCTCCAAAAAGAATGAATATTTTTATGTTGCCATCGATGTAATTGTTATATGACACACTCTTTCTCTCCTAATACCTAAATTATCTTACTAACTATTTTTCATACTAGATACTTGGAAAACCAATCGCAAGGGTAAGGCTTCCGTAGATTCGTGATGCATGCCCATAGCCCCGTCATTTGTGTTGGCATGCTTCTACGTGAGGCCGAGGGGGATTCCTTGTCATGTTTTCCCAAAAGGGGGAGTTCCTGTTGCTTTGGTTCCACATATTTTACATGAACTTAAAATCCTTCGAGAGTTATCTCTCTCCACAATGCCATACGCTTTGCAACACCCCACTACTTCTCTATCTCCCTCTCATGCACTTCATTATGCTTAAGTTTCCTTTCATCTCTACCTTTCTATTGCTAGATATACCATCTTTCACCAAACTTGATCCTACCCCACACATTATGGAGTTTAGTTAGCCATCAGTTTTCTTTCCAAGTTCATGATTACCATAAATATTTTGATCGCCAGTGGAATTCCTTTCAGATAAGTTCCCCTAATATATCATAAAAACTAGAATTTTGCTACCTCTAGGAAAGAATAAATGGAATTGAGTACTCCAAAAATATAGATGTTCATAATACCATGAAACCAAGTATCCATAGTGTGTGTCCAAATTATATCAGACATCAGAGGGCCCGAAACTCTTCCTATGTCCAAAAAAGTGCACGATACCTCTAATCCCTTTTAAACGAATAAGCAATCAGTCACTCACATAGTTCTACCAGAAAAATAACAAAAAAACTCTCATAAAAAAATTGTTCCACCTATGCACATGAGTTAAAATCATATCTGGTGTTGAACCTTTGTGCGTATTCCTCTTCTAGATCATGTATCCACTCCTTAACACTTGCTAGGGTCAACTGGTATGTCTTCATTACAAACCATCCTGAAGAAAACTGAAAAAGAGGTCCCGGTAATGGAGCCAATGATGCAGCCTAGAATTTACCAATAAAAACCCAAGCGCACTAGCATCATCACTCAGCCTAGTTTAAGTGCTCACTCAAGTGTGAAAAGGTACTAGGCCCCTCTTTAAGGTTTATGTTAGAGGATGTTAGCATGATGAAGACAATATGCATTTAGATCCATGATTAACAAAACATTCTACAGAGCATGTCCAGATCTAGATCTAAAGAATAACATGCTTAAATAATATCCATAATGAAATCAATCATGCAAGAACCAATTATACTTAGGATTAATACTTTGATTCAACCAATACACTCCATTATATTAAACACAATAAATACACAGAATCTCATTACAATAGGTAATACCATAGGCTTATGTGCTCATCAAATCTGGTAGTATAACTTCACCATAATCTAGTTCTCACACACACCTCCTATACTACATAGATCAATACATATTTATAAGGGTGGGGAATTTCCTTTCACCACTTGCATAACTCCCAAAATAGGTTGCATGCTGAAAATAACCATGCGCCTTTACAACAATAGCCACACATGCAAGTGTGCTAACAATAGACCTCTTTAGGTTAACTGGTAGTAGAAATTATATTATTAGTCTGAACCCATGAAAAGTGCTTAGTATCCACTTTTCAAAAATAGCTGATGTGTTTCATGCAAGTCTTTATCTAGTTTGTGTGTTCTATACATTATCTCCAAAAATAGCCCTCACATTGTAAAATGGCTAAGTCTCAAATCTACCCTAATATTTTGTGCACGTGTACTTCCCTATCCTTCTATGCCTTTAGTTGTGCTCTGTTCTCACGTGCGAACCTTATGTGTGCCCTCTCTTTAGCATCGTACTCTTAGCTACTAAAAATTACCCCAAACCAAACTGCATTTCCGCCCGGAAATGGCTACTCCTAAAAAAATAAAGAATGGCAAGGAATGAAAGAATTCTTGCATAAAGAATGAATTCTCACTATGCAACATCCTCTATCTCAACCAAGAATTAATTTTGGATACTCTTCTTTGATCTCTACTTCCAACATTTGTCACTCAGTTAGAGAGGATTCTTTCTTTCCTGGGATGTCCGTTGTAATAGCTTCCAACTCATCTTGGGAAATTTCTCCATTCTCATTTTGTAGCACCAGAAAAATGTTTGACGTAACAGACATTATCCCTTTAAATAGATCCATCTTCTACGTCATTGGTTTCCCAATCTCATCCAATTTTTCCTTATGGAGGTCTTGTTTTGGTGCAAGGGCCTTGTGCTTCTTCTTAAATAGAACCAATCTTTCCATGCATCCCAATGTTTCATCGTTCATTGGTTTCAGACTTCGTTATATTCCACTATTTTCCTTACCCTTATTACCGCCTCTCAACTACACATATATGTTTAATTCCTGATCCATTTTCTTCAACTCCTCCTACAACATTTGAAGCAATGCCTCATATGAAGAAATATTTCAAACTACTATAGAATTTTCTTTCTCTTACTCCTACTCGTGGGTCCTTTGGTGCTAGCATCCAAACTGGTCCCTCCTCAAGCACCGATCAACTTAGGTACATACATAATGCACACCAAAGGGAAATTTTTGGATACCTTGGGCTATAAGTGTGGTCTTACTTGGAGGACATGATCCCCAATCTCCTCTGCCATGCCGATAAGGACCCCATTCTTCTTCTTGCTCCAGGTCTTCTCTCCTTTCAAATGTGTGATCTCTGCATCTTTGGCTTTGATCTCCTCCCTTAGCACTTTGATAGTGGAAGCTTTATCTACATTCCTACATGCCACCTCTGTAGACACCTTCACTAAGGCATTACTTACCTATTCATCAGACATAACTATGGGTTTGATGGTTATATGTCTATTCTGTGGTGCCTTTCTCATCCTCCGTGATACACATGACTCTTCACACACATCAAAATTAGGCTCGTCCATGTGAGTCTGCATGGACCATGACAATTGTTTCCTCACACATGTGGTTTCCATGTCAGGGTCCATCAACTCCCATCCGTATAATGCCTTAATGCCCAATTTATTCTAGAATCATATGGAAAATATTACTTGTGTCCTCCTCATAGCCCATAACTGGTGCAACATACTCTCCACTTTCCCTCCTTGATCTCGGCCCCTTAGGCACTTGAGCACCAAGGTTTGGAGTTGGATCCTCTATTTATTGAGCACTATATTGCTTTGTCTCTTCTAGATTTTGTACCCCTTCTTCCTCAACCCTCATTTCTATGTCCTTGGGCTCTTTCACATCCTCTGGTTGTATTGGAGACCCAAGAACACTTTCTTTAGACTCTTCCACCTCCATATTTAGCTTCAATTTTCTCCTTCTCTTCTCGCTTGTCTCCTTCGTGGGGAGAGTCACGGTGATCTTCATACTAATTATTGAGTAGCACCTTGAGTTCTTGTCCATCCGGACACTCTCTTAAAGCAAAGTGTTCCTTGGGTCTGATCCTACCTCTAATTCTTCATCTCCTTGTTCTTGTGCCTAGGTTGGAGTACTTACATGCTAAGATTCTACCTTGTCTAAGGGTTTCCTTTGTCCTCTATGTATAAAGTCGCCACATTATTCACATTGTTCCTCCTCATCATCTACCTCTATAGGTTTAGTTTTCTTTGGAGCTAGTACATTCTCCATTGTATGCTTACCCTTAGGAGGCCCTAAGAGCATGAACGCATTCTCCGCATATTTTTTACCCTCAAACTTATGCTTAAGCTGAAGGTAGATAAGTGCAGCCCCACTGTCTCTAATTTCCAAAATCATGGGATTCAAGTTTATCATATCTAAAGTTAGCCTCTTAATGTAGGCCATTTGAGTTGGATATACATAAGTCTTATGTAACATGTGGTAGTTGCGGTCTACCTTGTGCCTGTAAATAAAATTTAGGCATCGTACATTATTGAGCCGATGGACGATGCCTGGAAGTAGTGCACTATGAAGGCATACGACAACTTACACTAGGGGCTCTAAGTCCCATCCTTCATTGCAAATCATGTGATGCAGAAGTTTTGATATACTGCGAACTAGACTACCTTTCCCACCACCAAAGGTAACTCCTTGGGGATGTGCCACTCCTCTTCGAATGACATGTAGATCCTGTCATACCACATCTCCACCCTCTTCTTGAACGACCCACTCATTGACCCTTCACATAAGTACTTCTCAAATATTTTTCTAGGGACTTATTCTTCATGGGGTACTCCCAGATCTTGTTCTTTGGCCCATTGGGAACTCTGATTTCCATGAATACTAGGGATAATAGAAAAGGGCCAAAACTAATTTTCTCACCTATGCACACTTCCTTGATGATAGTTTCAAATGTAGCCTCGATATGTTGTAAATTTTTCCCTATGACATCCTCCTTACAATGTATTCACCTGGGACCATCTCTCTTGATCATTTAATTTAATCACTAAATTTGTAGGTACCTATACCATTAGGTACTTCTTTATTTTGTTAATATCCATTCTCGCGGACCCTTGGTATACCCTAACTCCTTCCACATCTCCGTATGGCTACTTTATCTTTCAAGTTACTATTCGATCGAATCATGTGCCCCTTAATCCTATTATAGTTTAAATCAAAGTGGTTGTTATCCATACCCCGCATCCGGTGAAATAGAAAAAGTCTTCATGTACCCCGTGCTAGTATCCAAATTGATTCTCCCTTGAAACCGAGCAACATCACAAATTTAACAAGATACTCGAGAGATAGACAAATCATAATTCATTTTGTATTTGGGGAAGGGATTTAGCTAGCTCTTTATCACTCAGGCGTTGGAGAAATGAATAGCACCATATAAAAGGATTTGATCTATCCTCACTACTTTAGGTTATGCCTTTCAACTAGGGTGAGAGGACCCATTTTGTAACCTCTATTGGTGAAGGACATCAAGAGATCCTTCTTTGCATAATTTTTAAAGAAAACCTTGAGAAAATATGATCAATACACCATAATTTAACTCTCATGAGTTGTCACTTCTAAAGAATGGAGATATTTTTTGAACAAGATTCAAGTTACTAAAGACACTTAAAACCTGCTTACTTTTGTATATTTTGGTAGTATAATTTGTTCATTTGTGGATACACAACACAAACAGGGGTACTTTAGGTAGGATTCATGGTTATTTGAAATTTTTGGTGGGGAATTAAGCAAGATGAAGTTGATTTCACCAGATCTTTGAGAACCTTTACAACAATTGGAAAACTAATAGACATAATGCTTCAGAATAGCCAAAATATTCCTTCAACCAGAAGGTGTGTGTCAATGGAGGCCCAAATCTACATGGTTTCACACAATATTTAAGAATTCAACATGAAGGCTCGAGCTAAAGACTCAATTAAACATTAACAACCCTTGGTTCATCACGCCTAAGATACACTCATAGGCTTACAAATAATCTTTATCAACATAGTGGAAGTAAAATGATTTTAAATTGTTTATTTCATTACTAGATGAAAGCTCTTCTCATAATGAAATTACAAATGCCAAAATACTAACACATGGATGAGATATTGTGTGATTTGGAGAGATTTTAATATAAGATTGCAACAGGAACAAGAAAAACTATTTGAAAGACATTTTGAAATAAAAGAAGACACAATTTTGCCCAAGATCAACACAAATTAATTTGAGATTTATCAGATTCATCAGTAGGGGAAATTTTCTTCAACAATCTCAGAGCTTTTCAATGGTCTGTACACTTGTAACCATCTTGACACGATTAAAATCTAAAACACAAGAAATTAACAGGTTTCTCAAATGTTCTCTAAGGAAGATGGGCTTTCTCAAATTTTCTCATAAAAATTAAACCTCGACCTTTTGTAAGAGTATTCTCATTGCATTTATACAATTTCACTCGCTCATTCATCCCAAGTCTCCCCCAAAGAATAATATTTGACAAATCCTTTGTTTTTAACAAGTTTGTTCCAGAAAGTGATGTTTAACAAATTTACACCCAAAAGCTTCCAGGTGGATAAATCATGAACTGATCACATTTCTCAGACCATCAACCATGACTGAGATGCCATGCCATAACATTTTGAAAGTCCTTCTAATCATTCTTTTATTCTCATGTGCAAGAAATCCCTTTTTAATCATTTTCGGTGGCTCCATATGGCTAGATTTGACAAGAAATCATTTTCACCCTCAAGAATAAACCTTGATAAATGAGTGCCCTCACATGGATACCTACATTCATGCCTCTCATAAATGAGTGTCCTCATATGGATTATACCACATACCTACGCTATGAGTCCGAGTTGTCCAAGTGCAAAGAGGATCTAGTAGAAACCTCCACATGTTTCCTTGCACAACTACAAAGGTGAAGTCCAGAGGTAGGTTCCCAAATTAGTGTAATCCCTCCACGTGTTCAAAACCCTAGAGAGTTGCACTGATTGCTGAAAATTCATAGTCTAGGAAAGCCCACTAGAAGCTTCCACGTGTCTATTCGGTGCAACTTCAAAGATGAAGTTTAGAGGTGGGACCTCAAATGAGCACAAGCTCTCCACGTGCCCTCAACCATTGAAAAGTCTCGGTATAAAGAGGATCCAGTAGAATCCTCCACATCTCTTTAGCACAATTTTGATATGGTGCCCAAAAGTAGAGACCCCAAACAAGCGCGGACTCACCACGTGTCTCAGTCCAACAAAGTTTTTGAAATATTTTAAGGACTAGTGGAAGGTGCCATGTGCCTAGGGTCCGAGAAAGTTTCCTCAAGCTTTCAAAAGTCAAAGTATGGGTAGGGCCAGCAGAAACTTCCACTTGTCCCCTTAGCGCTCTTTCAAAAAGTAAAATTCAAGGGCAAATTCCCAAACATACACAGGACCTCCATGTGTCCAAGGCCTTAGAAAGTTTCTTGAGAAGTCTTAAGTATAGAGAGGAGCCAATGGAAGCCTCCACATGTCTCCTTGGTGCAACTATAAAGGTAAGACCCAAAGGTGAATCCTTAAATTAGCGCAGGCCCTCCACGTATCTAGGGTTTGAAAAAGTTACACCAGAAACTTGAAAAAATTCTAAGTATGAATAGAGCCACTGAAACCTCCACGTGTCTTCTTTGCAAAACTGTGAAGGTACGACCCAAAGGTGGAAGCTCAAATGAGTGCAGGCCCTCCACATGTCCATGGTTTGACAAAGCCGCACCGTCCACTTGAAGAAAATTCTAAGTATCGGAAGATATAGTGGAAACCTCCATGTGTCTCCTTAGCACTCTTTCAAAAGTAAAATTTAGGGTAAGTCCCCAAATAAGCGTGGGCCCTCCACATTTCCCAAGCCTAAGAAAGTTGCATCAGTGCTTGAAAATTCTATATATGGCAAGATCTAGCAGAAGCCTCCATGTGTCTTCCTGACACAACTCCAAAGGTCAAACCGAAAGGTGAATCCTCAAATGAGTGCAAGATCTCAACATGGAAAATATTTGAGTTAAAGCGAGCTTGAGAATCTCAAAATGCCCCGGTGACCTGCCTCTCTGCTTCTAAATTTTGATGTGGGCTCCAGCAGAGTTACTTATCATTTCATAACTTCACTCCTTTTCACCGAAAGGAAAAAATATGCAAAATACTCTAGTGACCTACCTCCTTGCTTTGAATTTTCAATTTTGACTCAAAAATGTGACATTAATTTGTCCCCCATAGAGTTGTGGATCATTTTATAACTTTTCTTCTTCTCAAGAAAAGGAAAAAATATTCAAAATTCTCCAGCGACTTGCCTCTCCGCCTTTAACCTTTCAAACTTCCACATGTCCTTCTTCGAGGTCAAAGTAAGAAATTTTCCCTGCCGCTTTATATTGTTGAATATCCAATTATATACTATCGGTGTTGTGGGACCAATTTGGCATTTTTCAAAAATGTAACAAAAGTGACAAGTTTCACCAAAAAGACCCATCGCTGCGTCCAATCAGAAAGGACCATGTATCCACGGATGTTGGGACAAGATTTACAAAGGAGACATAGTCGTGGAAGACACCCAACAACAATTTTTTTTTCCCATGGAGAGAAGACTATAAATAAAACCCAGACTCAATGTGATCCATGACCCAAGGAAAGGAATGACAATGGAAACCAAATGAAGGAGAAAGATTTCATGCATCCATATAGGGAAACAAAGAATACTTCAAACCATGTGGACTAAGAAATTTTGAACAAAGAGGGAGAGATTAAATTGAGCACTAACATCATGCTCATCACCACTAGTACAAAGTTTCATACTTGCCAAAACATGAAAGCTCGTATAACCGGTAAACTCCAATCTACTTTAGAACTTCTCTCTAGCATCATCATACACCGACATGTTCTCTTTGGTGTGCTTTGGTTCATCTTCGTACTCAAAAATGCATCCAATTCTTTTTATTATCTAATGTGATGTGGGTGTAGTCACTTATCTTGCTATTTCAAACTTGAGAATCCCATTCTTATCTCAATATCACGCCTTCTTGGTATTGCATATCCGAGAAATTTCTCTCGTTAATAATTTCAACCTCTACTTCAAATTTCTTCTTCCCTTTGGCTCCTACATTAGGTGCTTTCTTTGGTGCCATTTGTAAATCGTAGATTTATGTCCTCAATAGATTGCAAAACTTTCCTTCTACCTTCTATAATGAGCAAGTCTGAAACCCTAGCTTGAACCCACATGCACTATTTTAAATCATATACCATAACTCTTTCACAATGCTTTGCTTCACTCAAACCCTTCACCAATGGGGACATAAGCTTCTCTTATGCATAAATATTTTTTCCATGTCTTATTTCACACTCTCCACACCTCAACACAATTCGCTCAACTCATTTTTCACTTGGCTCGTTCAAATTTTTATGATTTACAATGGTAAAAATTAACTTGTATCCCTTCCTTATATATATTTTGAAAAATTTACTACATTTATTACTCCTTCACCTACCAATAATATTAATTAATTGACCCCTTTCACATTTTTCCATGCAGTACATCTTTGTGCCTCAGCTATAACTTTTTAGTGCACCTTCCTACCTTCTAGATACAGACTTCTCTTTAGTGTGCTTCCATGCGCTTGAGTACCTTGTCACTACGCCTTCTCTTGGTAGTCTCCACGGTTCTTTGTTTACCTCATGCGTTACATTTTTCCTATTCATTTATCTCCATCTATGGTCCTTATTTGGAAGCAATGTTTTGTTTACCAACTCTTAAAAATTTCAATAACACCTATAGCAGTTTGTTCCTTTATGTGTACCCATTTCTCAATAACCACCCCACACCGGTGGTTTGTGCATCCTCTCTGTATAAAAATACTATAAATGGTAATTAGATTATAGCCCAACCATGTTTATTTCACAAAAAAAAACTTAAATTGACAAAGCATAGCTATGAATAAGGAAATACATTAAGGGAAGACATAATTCAAAACCTAACCTAAATGGAAATATTACCTTATTACAAACACCAAGAAGACTTATTTATAGTAGTGCTTCACCTACTCCCGTTAAAGTAACTAGGTAACCATATTCCTTCAAGTGTTTCTAATCGACAAGCTCCTATTTCAAGTATGTGAGTGATAACATATGGTCCTAAACAATGTACTTTGAGTTTTTCTAGATGGCACAAACTTAGAATAATAAAGAAGCACCATCTATCCCATCTCAAGCTTTTTGTCTTTAATGTGCCTATCATGTCATTCTTTCTACCTGGATTTTTCTTACTTATGAATCTAGTGTGATATTGCTCATCATTCATCCAACTTAATCAAATTTTCAATTCATTCTTCTAATTCTTTCTCATTAGCAAGACCTCCAACACATGCAATACACAAAGAAGGTAACATGAATTCCATAGGAAGAACTGCTTCTATGTAAAACACCAATTGAAAAGGTGTGGCCTTGTTTAACCGCTTGTATTTTATTCTATATGCCTAAAGTACTACAGAAACTTTATCATCCCAATCCTTTCTTCCAACATCACAAATTTTTGTCAATGTTTGGCTCAATATCTTTTTGAAAGCCACAATAGTCCCATTTGACTTAGGATGTTATGGTGTAGTGTTATGGTGTGAAATCATGAATTCATCCAATGAAATTCTTATTATCTCATTCAGAAAATGTGTGCCCCTATCAATGGTAAAATGCAATGGGCATCCATACCTTGTAAGAATATTTTCCCATAGAAACTTGGCTGTTATAGTCATTTTACAATCCTTTGTAGGTGTTGCTTCTTCTCACCTTGTTAGATAGGCTCTACAAGAAATGATAAAGCGTGATCCAAATCCTACACGTGGCTACCGAAATAGAGCCACAAAATCTATAGCCCATTTTTCAAATGGTTCTACACTAGTAATAGGTTTTAGAGGCATTTCATCTCTTTGACCTAGTTTTCCAAGGTACTGATAGTGATCACAATCCTTGCAATATGCCTTACAATCTTTATACAGGGTCTCCCACCATAATCTAGTGAGTAGAATCTTGTGCGTAGTGGCATCACCTACATATTGCCCACCTACAATACCACCATGAGCCTCCTCCATGATATCTATGCACTCATGCTCTAGTACACAGTGGCACAATACTTCATCCTCACCTAACTTGTAAAGGTCACCACTAATCAACATAAATGGTGCTACATGAATAGAAAGTTGTTTCTTTTCTAAGGATGTCATCCCTTCTCGCACCATTCTTGTTTTTGAAAAACAAAAATGTCTTCTAATTCTGAAGTAATGAGTTATAACCTATATAACCGTGAATTGGACATGGTATCTTCAATTGCCTATGCTTATTCTCCCGATCGTATTCTAGATAGATGGTCCAGGTCCAAAATTACTTTTCCCTTATTTTACCACAACTGTGAAATAAAATTCTTGGAATAATAGAACCCATCTACATATTCACCCTTGTAAAATGGGCATGTTTACCAAATACTTCAATGTCATGTGATTGGTATAAAATATAAATATTGTTGCTTTAGCAGTGTATGCTCGAATTTATGTAGTGCATAGATCATCAACAAAGCTTCATGCTCTATAGTTGTATAATTCTACTCTATAGAAGTCAAAATTATACTAGAAAATAAAATAGGATGATCTATAATACCATCTCCGTACTAAGCCAATATCATTTGTGCCAATGGTCATTCCAGATGCATTCACATGTACATGAAATGGTTTATCCCATGAATGAAAGTGTAGAATAGGTGTTGTAGAAATTTTCCCCTTCAATGTCTCGAATGCACACAACGCAGCTTCTCCCAGAGAATGTCCATTTTCCTTTTAGTAACTCCTCCAAAGGTGTGATAACCTTAACATACCCCTTTATGAATTTTATATAATATCCAAAGTGTGACCCAAGAATCCGTGCATCTCACTTTGACTAGTAGGCTATGCCAAACCGATAATGAGTGCAACCTTAGCTAGATCATCCAACAAACCTTCTTTGTATATGATGTGCCCTAACAATATTCCAAATGATGTAGCAAATACACACTTCTTGATGTTCAAAGAAATACTCAAATATCTAAATTTTTCAAACATTAAGTGCAGATTGTCGCAATGATCTTTAACAAGTCCATACACCATCCAATCAACTAAATAAACCTGTAACAAGTTTTGAATAAAATATTTGAATGCTAGAAAAACTAAGCGTGAAAATACAATAGGAATGTTTTACAGACCAAAAGGCATCATAGTATAGGTAAAGGTGCCCCATTCAATATTAAAAGAAGTATTTTCCTGATCCTTCTATACAATCCTAACCTGATGATACCAAAAAAATCCTTCTGTAAATGAATAGATTTAGCTCCCTGTAATGCCTTCTAGAATATCCTCAGTAAATTGTGTAGGAAAGGAATTAGTCACACATACAACATCCAGATCCCTGTAGTCAACATAGATCCTAATCCGACCATCCTTCTTGATATTGATCACCATTTAGTTAACCCATTCTGACTCATCCAGGGGTTTGATGATTCCAAACTTAAACATTTTGTCAATTTCTTCTTTGAACTTTTCACATAAGTTGGGGTTCATCCTATAGGATCTCTTTTTGACTAGGAACACACCTTCCTTAAGATTTATCTTCATCTCTCCTAATGATTCATGCATGCCTTTAAGTTTATGGTATCCTTGAGGAAATAAGTCCTAATAATCTCCTAGTAACTCAATAATTTTTTCCACTTCAAATTCAGACCAATAGTCCCCATCTATGGCCATCTTAGGCTCAGCATCCACCCAATATTTACTTTATTTATTTTCATAGGTTCATGATAGGAGTGTGTGGTCTTATTTGCACTGTCGAAAACCTCACACCTACCTATTGAATCATCTACATCCATATTTTATACTTCTTCATCATCCACTAAGTAGACCATATTTTCTTTTTCCTTCTCAAGGCAAGCACACTTAAGTAGTGTGGCATATGTCTTTGTTTCTTTAGCAAAACACACTCCTGAGTCTTCTTCATCAAACAACTCATCAATGAGTTCTTCCGCCTTTGCATTATCTCCCATAATTAAGTGCTTTATAACCTATAATGCCTCTTCTACTAGAGGTTTAGTAGATAAATATTGAAGAATTTGGATTATTCCTGTAATCAAATCCTACCAATTTCTAGTCTCTCTATGGAGTTCCACATATACATACCAAGTATGCACGCAACCTTCTAAAGTGGAATAAAAATTTTGCACTGAGAACGAAGGTGGTAAATATTCCTACCCCGCTGTCTACAGTCTCTTACACAGTTGAACATGGTGTTGAAAAAGTTGATTACCATGATAATTACATATTTGAGTAGGTGCATTTCTCCTAAATAACCTAGTAGTAAGAGAAATCCTAATTTCATTCCATCCTACAACATTATCCTTGTGAACCACCCACCAATGTGTTGTTGTCCCGCATAGGGTATATGTTAGCATATTTTGTCTCTCTAACTGGTCTATCCATTATTCCTCCATGGCACGCATAAATACCCTAGGATCTCCTTTTCAAGTGTGTTATCACCCTCAAAATTTCCCTCATTTTTTAGGTCAAGCTTTCAAAATTTTTGAGTTGGTGCCTTTGAGAGATGTTTGAGTAGAGTGAGAAGTCAGGAGAGATAGGAAAAATTCATTCTTTGGAGAAGTGGGTGCTCATTTACAATCTCACCCTATTAAATTAGAATCTTGCAGTCTCGCATGGTTCCCATCTAGATGCTCAAGAATTGTTTCCTCCGTTCAAATGAAATCATCAAATCCTTTCTCTATGACCGTGGGTCACATCGAGCCTGGTGTTTTTTACAGTTCTCCTTTCCACGAGGAGCAATGTGTTATTCAGGCATAAATGGTGGAGTTTTCCCTCTCTATATTTTTCCACAGTTGTGAGTGACAAATGCATATTCCTGTCAATTTTTTGCCCCAACATCCACGAGTACGTGGACATCTTTGATTGGATGTGGGAAGGTGGGTCATTGGGTCACTTTTGGAAATTTGGTTTTGTATGAAGAAAGGTAGTGTTCAATCGAGGCCCAAATTGGCTAAGTATAGAAGGACCGCAGAAGGTGCCACGTGTCTCTTCGGTGCACTTTTGGTATGGCACACAAAGGTAGAGACCCCAAACATGTGCAAGCCCTCCACATGGTCGAGTCTAAAAATATAAAGCCAACCGATAAATCAACTAAGTATAAAGAGCCAACAGAAGCCTCCATGCATCCCAACTATGCATCTCTAAAGGCTAAGTTCAAAATAGACCCCAAATGAGTGCCAACTCTCCACGTGTTCGAACCTCAAAAAGTTAAATCAATCAATAAAAGGTTTAAGGCCAATGGAAAGAACCACGTGTCAGTTCGGCACAACTTTATAGGTGAAATACAAAGCAATTCCCAAACTAAGCGCGAAGCTTCCACATGTCCAGAACCCAACATAGTCACTCCTAAATAAGCAGAAGGGACCTAGCCAAAAATAAAATGGAGAAAGAGGAGTGGGCCCAAATCGGTTAAGTATAAAAGGATCAGCGGATGGTGCCACGTGTCTCATTGGCACACCTTCAAGGGTTGAAGCCAAAGGTGGTTCCCCAAACATGTGCCATCTCTCCACGTGCTTCATCATTGTAACTTTAAAGGTGTAGCCCAAAGAGAAACCCTAAACTAGCACCAACCCTCCACATGTCTAGGGTCCGATAGAAGTCAAATGAGAAGAAGACCCAAAGTGGCTAAGTATAAAAGAATGAGTGGAAGTCTCCATGTGTCTCAATGACACACCTTAAAGGGTCAAAGGAAAAGGCAGCCCCCAAACAAGTGCTAGCATTCCATATGTCCCAAGTCCAAAAAAGGGAATAGAGCTGACCGTTGACTTGGCTAAGTATATAAGGGTTTGGAAGCTTCCATGTGTTATCTCGACATAACTTCAAAGGAAAATATGAAGGCATGTCTCAAATGTGTGTTGAGCCTCCACATGTCAAGGGTCAGACATATGACCCCACCAAACAAAAGGGACTTATCCAAAACACAAAGAAACAAGGTAAGGCAATGGAAGGAGCCACATGTCTCTTTGGCTCTCTTTCAAGAGGCAAATCCAAACAAAGTCTCCAAATGAGCAAGAAGCCTCCATGTGTCCTAGGTCAGATATAAAGCCTTCTCCAAATGAAGGGAAAAATTAAAATGTTAATCCCACATCGAAAGTGAAAGTGGGGAGGTGGATCTTCAGAGCATTTTGAGATTTTGAGCCTTGTTTCCAACAAAGGTAAAAAGTCAAATGTTAAGCCCGCACTGAAAGTCAAAGCAAGGAGGTAGATCATTAGAGCCTTTTTATATTTTGAGCCTTGTTTCCAAGGAGGAAAAAGTAAAATGTTCAGCCCACATCAAAAGTCAAAGTGGGAAGGTGGGTGGGCGGGCAGAGAACTTTGAGATTTTGAGCCTCATTTCTAAAAGAAGTAAAATTATAAAGTGAACCGTGACTCCGTTACCACTTAGGTAAAGCCACGTGTCAGACCCAAATGCAAAATGTGAATTTGCGGGCTTATGGGACTATGGTGAAATTTTTCACTTTTACATCTTTTGTGCTAAAGGCGCAATTTCAATTTCGAGCTGCGGATCCATTTTTGCATTTTCGCCATTTTTGTATGGATTCGATTCAAATATTCAAATGGGCATAAATTTCGCTCCAATGCTTGAAATTTGAAAAATTTATATTGTTGGAGAGGTCTTGGTCTCCTCTACACCATGGAAGCATAAAATATTTTTTTAGCAGGATTTGTTGGTTGGAAATCTAGAAAACATCTTTAACGCCATTAATGTGTGATCTGATCTTCATCCTTCATTCTCTAACACACTAAATGGACATGGGGAACCAAATGGATATCTTGATTTGGGTGGAAATCTAGAAAAAATATTTCAAACCATTAATATGGGATCTCGATCGCTTCTTGACTAGATCAAATCTGATATGATCTTCCATCCTTCCTTCTTCAGCACACCAAAGACATGCAAAACCAGATTTGACAAATTGTAGGTGGATTTACAGGGGCATTGATGTTTGGTGGTTGAGCTTCCAAATCATATTTCTTTCCTTCTATTCTCCTCCTCTCTTTTCTTCATCTATAAATGTAAGAGCTTGTCTCATTGCAAATGTTGGTCTCTGATACTTTTGAAGTGTAAATAGAATTGAAAGCAATCAATACAGAAGAATTTCCCCTTTCTCTCTATCTCATCTATTGTCTCTTCTTTCTTACCTATAATCTGTGGATCATTTATTTTTGTAATAAGAAACTTTGTGTTCTTATTGATATGATTTCTAAAACTTTTTGTCTAGGGAATGATATCTTATGCTATGAATGTGAATGATTATGTTTTGTATCACTCTTGTTCATGAGTATATGGTTATACTTCGTTATCTATATTTCCCGAAAGTACTATTATATTTTGCTCTTTCCTTTCCTCGCTTTCCATTCGTTTATATTGAGGATCTATTCTCAGTATGAAATCATTTCGATATGTCAAAGGTTTGGCCTTAAGATGAAAGTTGTACATTTGTATATAAGATTTGTTATTTACTTTCAATAAGGGAACCTCTCCCATAAAGAGGAGGTACTTGATGTCCCCTGACTGTGGTTTTGATTAAAGTACCATTTTAAAACCCAACAATTTTTGGCTCTCTCATCATGGATTTCATTTCAAACGTATCCCTTTCAAAAGAACAACTTCAAGATCATTTTTGATCTGGTGACTCTATGATATACACATGGGAAGAAATCTCTCGAGGTTAAAGATTCTCATTTTCAACTTCCGCGCAACAAAAATTCTCTCTTTCACAAAAAAAGAAGGAACATAGGAACTAATTTTGCAAGCACACCTCCTGTTAAATATTGAAACTCCAAGAATAAAATTCCTCCATAACAACTCAGCCCTAATCTTCTTACTTCGATACTTGCTGGTGTTTTAGTTCCCCTTCAGATAATCATCCCATAGATGGCAGCACCTTTGCCTTGGGGACAATGGATTGGGCCCCTTAGTCTTCCTCACCCATTGAATGAATTACCCAGAGTAGTAGGAAATTTTTTCCTAAATTTTGATGTGATGGGAAAGTACTCCGGATGACACATTGCAGGTATTCATTATTACATGTGGGATTCTTGGGGTTGAACAGAAGATCTTTTTGTTAGGATATTTGTGGAAACATTATAGGACAATGTTGTTGATTGATTCTATCATCTTCATGCTAGGTCAATTACTAATTGTATCACCTTGACACCTCGGTTTCAGCAACGTTTCAAACCTCATCAAGATGTGCATGCCATCTTGGCTCAAATTTATCATATCAAGAAGGAACCACATGAACCCATGAGGGATTTTGTGGATAAATTCAACAATCTAGTCCTTAAAATTCCATAGAACACTCGCCCTATAGATAAAATCCAAAATTCCTTCTTCCTCAATGTTCGGTTTTCTAAAGTAAGCTATGCACTAATGAGAGTTAACCTTGCAACTCGAGACACCGATCAATGCTTTGGCTATCAATGTTGAGGATGATTTAATCATATCTAGTAAACTAAAAAGATAATCCTCCAAAACTAAAGCATCTTCTTTTTCCTCTTCTCTTGGAGCCAATTATGATTAGTTAGTGTAGAAGCTTGCAAATGATCTCATTTCTATCAAGAAGCAATTGGCTCAACATACTCCTTATCAAGATATTCCAAGAAGGAATTTTCAGCCTAGGAACCGGTTACCTCCCTCTCAGAATAAATTGGCTATTGAAGGCCCACCTATCAAGGTTCCAGTCAATGCAACTTGTGAAGTCCAAGAACCTGATGATGAAGAGTTTAATGAAGACTTTGAAGACCTAGAAAAAGAGGTTGATGAAGAACAAGAGGAACTTGGTAGATCTCAAGTTCATTTCCTTATCACTAAAGGTATGGATGATGAAGATAAATATGATGAAAGAGTGGAAGATATGAATAGTGAGTCATATGTTGTTATGAATCAGGAACAAATGAACAGAAAAGAAAAAGTGATGTAGCCTACTAAGAAATCCAAGGAGTTTCCTATAACTATTCTAGTGGTTGCAAGAAGAGGAGCTCCTATTCCCACTACCTCCCCACAAAAGGTCAGTAATGTTAATCCTTTTCCTTCTACTTTTGCTTCTAAAGCTTCCTTTCCTTCAACTCCTAAAACCAATAAATCAAAGGTTTCTCAAGTTCCTAGTAATAATTCCCCATCCACCTTTGGATATTTTGATATCATTGATCACCTTAAGAAGACAAAATCCAAATCTCAGAGGCATAATTTTACCAGACCCATCCAAAAGCCTTTGCAAAATGGTAAAATTTGTCAATTCCAAATCCAAAGCTCATCCAATACTTCTAAAGGTATTTTTCCCACTCCCTCTTCCTCACCTCAATCAAGCCTTGTGGCTGCAGTCACTTCCCCTAATGAGAAAATTGAACCATTTTATGTGACTCTCCTCATAGCTGGCCATAAGCTTAGTAACTGTGTCATAGACTCAGGAGCATTAGACAATGTAATGCCTGCAAAATTAGCTCATGCTTTGGGCCTGACTCTAACACGTTCCTTTGGTTCCTATTATTCCATGGAGAGTAGAAAAGTGCCTTTGGTTGGAAGGATTAAAGATGCACAAGTAGCCTTCACTGCTTTTCTAGAGAAAAGGGTCTTAGCCACTATTTTGGTTGTTGATATTCCTCCCTCATATGGTATGTTGCTGAGTAGGAATTTATATAAAGAGGTAGGAGGTGAAATTCAAATGGACTGATCACATGCTTTAATCTGGTCAAGGGAAAAAAAAGAAAGTTGTTACCTGAAAAGAAAATTGAGTATATTGTGCAAAAGACTGATGATCCAAAAGCACAAATACTCTATGAAGATATAGGGCATGGAAACTATATGATCATGTCATAGGATGAGGCAAGTATTCCTAAGGGAGTGATTCATGATCCCAATGGAATTTAGACTTTGGAGTTTGATGGAAGCTACTCTTTAGCTGGTTTTGGAGCTGGTGTGGTGTTAATCTCTCCAAAAGGGAAGATTCATCCATTTTCTTTCAAACTTCATTTTGAAAACAAAAATAATATAGATGAGTATGAGGCTCTCATCCTTCAATTGATAAATGCAAAAGAAATAGGAGTAAAAATATTTGTGCTCGTGGTGACGCATAGTTGATTGTGAAATAGGCAAGGGATATTTACCAAGTCAAGAATAGGAGATTGAGACATTATAGAAATATTTTTTGGATTCCATTGAATTCCTTGATGCCTTCTCAATTGAAGTTATGCCAAGAGAAAAAATACTAGAGTTGATTCTCTAGATGTCTCAGGATCTTTGTTGATTCCTCATCTAGATTTCTCTCAAGAAAAATTTACCATTGAAATGATTCATAGGCCTAGTGTGCCGGATGATACAAGCAACTCGACATGTTTTCAATTATGATCAACACTTGCTATCTTTCTTGGATCTTAAAGATAACTTCAATTAGTTATATTTTGAAGGAAGTGAAACTCTACCTAGAGATCATGTGCCCTCTAATGAGGAAGATATCAAGGAAGAGATGGATTAGATTGGCTGTATAAATTTGAAAATTATCAAGATTCGAAAGGAATGGTGATTTTAGAAGATATGTTTGACAAACATGATAGGTTCATCAAATATGAAGCTTCTCAAGGGACTCAACAATCTTCTGAGTATGAGAAGGTCAACATTGGAAGCAATGATGAGACCAAGGTGGTGAATCTTGGACAATGTTGCACTCAAGAATATAAGAAGAAAGTAGTAAACCTATTAAATAAGTATTTTGATGTTCTTTCCTATTCATATGAAGATCTTAAGGATTTTCAACCAAAGGAGATGCAACACTATATCCCTCTGAAACCTGGGATCAAACCTTTCAAGAAAAAGAAAAGGCAGTACAATCCTAAGGTTGCTGATACTATTTTTCAAGAGATCTAGAAGTTACTAAGAGAAAAGATTATTTTCCCTATACATCATTCCACATGGATATCCAACATTGTGCTTGTCGAAAGAATAATATTGATATCCACATATGTGTAGAATTCAGAATTTAAAGTAGGACTCACTAAAGGACAACTACCCACTCCCCATGATGGATCAAGTTTTACAAGTTGTCTCAACCTCTAAGATGTTGTCTATGCTAGATGCATCCTCCGGATATAATCAAGTGGAATTCAATACCCCAGAGATCAGCACAAGACCGCTTTTACTACCCCTTGAGGCACTGTTGTATATATTTACCCCCGTGTAAATGTAGATACACAAAGGGAATCGGGTTTACAAGGCGGAGAAACATGGTGGAAAAACATGAAGGGACATGTCGGGGGGTCTCCAAAACCCGCCAACAAAGAAAATGTGTCGTCGGGTCTCCAAAACCGCAAAAGGAATCGGGTTTCGGTGGCGCAGGAACATGTCGGGGGGTCTCCAAAACCCAACATCAAAGGAACATGTCGGGGGTCTCTAAAACCCGACATCAAAGAAATTGGGTCTCGGCATCGGGGAAGCACGTCGGGAAAACATGAAAAAGAAGCATGTCGAGCACCCCTTCGAACCCGATGCGCATGCAGTTTCATCTTCCACCCCCGAAACAAAGGAAATCTTGGAAATACTGGTGGAAGCGGGTTTTGGGAAAACACAAGCATCAAACACATGTCGAGGCATCCTCCAAACCCGATGCAGATGCAAAGGAGAAACCCGAACCCGACTGGAAACAGACCCTGACGCGGGAAATATTCAGATCGCCATAACTTTTCACAGGGAGCTCGGATTCACACAAGGTTGGACTTTTCGGAAAGCTCTCGGCGTCCTCTACGCAACTACGACTGGATATATTTAATTGGGTGAGAAAAATTTCTTAAAAATGCAAAAATACAATTCGCCACTGTTGGGTTGTTGAGATTCTCACCTACCACCATAATATGATGGGTTAGGTGCAGTCTTGGAGGTGGTTGGGGGCAGAATTCGAATCATTCTCTTCTCCCTCATTTTCCCTCATATAAATGGTAAAGAGAGGCTCTTTAAAAGGTTGGACATTCTTGTTTTGGCCTCTCCCTTCTTCTCTTTGGTAGGTGGAGTTGTGGAGCTCAAACCTCCCATTTGGAACTGTAATGCAACCTTTGCCTATTGGCATTTTTGCAAAGTTGTATCAGTATCAAACCTTCGAGAGCAAATAAATGCATGACTGTGGATGTTTCTCAACCCTCTATGTGTTTCATTTTGCATCCTCCTGATCTTTCACTGCGAATATGTTTATCCGTGCATGATATTGCATTGCATTTCTATGGTTTGTGTTTATTGGCAAAACATATGTTCTTCATTCCTCGATGCATCACCTCCGTAGTTTAGGTTTTATTTTTATTCATTCTCTACCCTGTCTCCTTGGCAAGTTAGATTAGGTTTTTGGTAAACCCTCTGCATTTATTCGTGCATCTGAACAGAGGAATAGGAGCCGGCCTTCATCTGGAGAGCTTTTCCGATTTCGTAAGGTCCCACACTTGGGAAAAGCTCCATGTTGTGCAATCGCACTGAGATTCTCAACCCATCGTGTTGCATAGTCCCAAGGGTGCTACGATTTAGCACCAATAGTTTTGGCACGCCCGGTGGGATAAGAGGTCATTCGACAAAATTTGAAGGAGTTTTCACAAAATTCAGACTGAGAAATTGCAAGTTTTAAAATTTCAGATTTTGCTCCGTCCAGGCCGAACTCTGAAATCATTTTTCAAGGGTTTATCTTGCTAAAAACGAGTAAAAATTTCACCAGTTGGTAGATCTGAGGGTAATCTTCAAATGGGTATTCTTAGTTTTTGAGATTTTGATTTTCAAAATTTCATGGTTTTTAGTGATTTCGGGTTTTCGGGATCCGAGAACATCAAAGCAATCATTTCGGGTTTTGGGGGATGCATTACATGGTCCTATTCCCGACAAAGAAATAAAATCAGGTTTTGAGGGATGTCGGACATGTTCCAAGTTCCGACACATAGCAATTCGGGTTTTGTGAGTTGCATCGCATGACCTGAGTTCCGCCTGTACTTTTCGGGATCCGCAGCTGCACAACAAGGCCCGAATTCGGATTGAAGATTGTCTCCTCTGGGTCCTTCAAAGTTTAAATTATATTTTCAATCTTTCAAGTTTGGTGTGTAACTTGGCAAAATCCAGCCTTTTAGAGGCTTGTTATCTAACACATCTGGCGACTCCGAAGGGATAGAGTTCAGTGGTGTAGCAGCACAAGTTGCCCAGGCACATGAGAAGAATTCGAAAAGGTCTAATACTCGAGAAGAGGGGCTATTTTTCCACTTGCAACTATCACCAGGCAGAGGAAGGAGAGGAAGAAGACCACAAAGATCACCATCTCCACCTAATAGGACTTTGTCTACGCCTCCACCTGGTAGACCTTTTCTCACATCGACTAGGGTTCTTAGGCCAATCATAATGGTGCATCTACCACCGAATCCCTTTGTCAATTTCACGGGCAGTAGTCCACTTGCCCTAAATGCTCATAATCAAATTCCAGTTGCAGCGCTAAAGAATATACCCTATTTCACAGGAGAAAATCATACTACTCCTATTGATCACATCCAGGATATTGCTAATGCATGTGCAATCCACGAAATAAATGAAATGGATGTTGTAGTCAAGTTATTGGCTTCATCTTTCAAAGGTAAGGCCTTACAATGGTTTAGGAGCCTAACAACAGGGTCTATTACGAATTGGAACCAACTTTGTTCAGCTCTTTGCAACCAGTTCGGGGAGAGGGTAGACAATTTGTCCTTATTGGAACAATTGACAATAATCAAAAGGGCTCCTAATGAACAAATGACAGATTTCAACTTCAGGTTCCAACGGACATGGGATAGGATTCCAATAGTTATTAGGGCCAATGCGCCAAGGAGCATTCCTTTATTTCTTAAAGGCTATAAATTTAGACATAGCCATGATGATCTAATCAATGGGAGGAACAACGCTGCCAGGGGCCTACGACACAACTATCAGAGCAGAGAACTATTTGATCCAAGCTGGCAAGCTTGCACCAAGGCCACCAATGCCTCTCTATCTAGATATGGGAAATCTTACAACCAATCAAGCACCAGAGTTGAATCACATTCCAACTCCTAGAAATCAAAGCAATAATGAGGCATCAACTTCTTCAAATACTTCAAAGAAATTGCAGGAGGTTATGAAACGATTCTGAGAACCTTGAAATGAGCTAGTGACTATCAAAAGACAACGGGCTCAAAGTGCTAGACCATATCACCTCAAGCACGATGCAAGCTAGGTCCCCATACCAACAAAACAGACCACCACTCAAAGTTACAAATCAAAACCAAAACCAAGGACAACCTCAAGCTACCGTGCCATTTCGATTGTATGATCCAAATGCAATGATGCCCTCAAGAGCCTTGGTTCCAATACAAAATAACATGGCACAGGAGTATGACCGGTGTTACCCTAGCAATCTCCCCCACAATCAGTCAGCATGTTTCAATGGTGCACTGAATCAAGCCTTGATGGTGCAAACCATTGGTGTACCTCAAGAACCAAGCCAAGAAGAGAATCAGAAGCAAGAAATGCAACAAGAAGGACCTCCAACAGAAACCACATTAGCCAATTGGCAATCGGAAGACTTCTGTGGAGTTAACCAACAGCCTTTTCAAGGCGTGGCTGCCAACACACAAAGAAGAGAAGCATGCAAGAGGGACAACCATCCAATCCAGTTGTTTCTCAGTCCGCTCTTACACAACAAGGGGTCGGTAGACCAAACGCAGCTCCAAATGTGCAAAATCAGCCTAAGGTACCTATTGCAACACATACACTGTTCAAGTTCCGAAAAGTTTACACCAAGTAAGGGACAAAAAAAGGAAATTTCATCCCCTTCAACATCATTGATCAAATGAAGAAGACACATGTGAACATTTCCATGTGGGAATCACTTGCGATCCCAGGGCAACGAGATTTATTGGAAGCTGCAATGGCTAATTGGTCTGCCTCAATTGTATCAAATCGGGGACATGAGAGAGTTCTCACTAATGCAAAGGTCAACATGATGGGGGCCAGACAAGGAAAAATTTGAAGCCTCCACCATTCTACGTTTCGTTGATTGTTGGAAACCACTTGGTACACAACTGCATGATAGATTCAGGAGCAAGTAGTTCAGTGATGCCGAAGCAAATAGCGGATCAACTGGGTTTGAAGTACGAGCCAGTGCTGAAAGGAGTAGTGCAACTAGATGGAACGGTAGTGGGAACAGTTGGGGTCATCAAGGGGTTAAGCCTAACACTACATTCATGTCCTAATGTTACAGTTCTACAAGATGTGTCTGTAATTGACCTCCCGCCACTCTTTGCGTTGTGTCTATCAAGGGACTTCACTACAAAAATCGGTGGATATTTATCTGCAGATTGGTCACACATGATTTTCAGGACAAGGTATGGAGCTAAAGCAACAATCAGGTCAGAACCAATTGCCAATTTCCATATTGAGCCTCATGTACCAAGTCCTATCAATGCAAATTGCTCATTTTTGATCAGGAGGAGTGTTCAAATGATCTAGAAGCAGGTACTAAGGTCGAGGGAATTCCTTATTTAACTTTGGATGAATGGGCAAACAAGAGTCATGAATTTGACCCATATAAGGAAATTGAAGAATCTGAATTGGGCGTGTATTGTATACATGAAGAAAATTCACCCATTCCCGACATCATTCAGCCTGAACAAAAAGATGAAAACAAAGTTTGGAAATTATTCTTCGATGGTTTGAGAAGCAGACAAGGTGCTGGAGGTGGTGCAGTGTTGATTTCACCACAAGACATCAAATATTATTCAGCTTTTCATTTCCAGTTTTCTTGTTCAAACAACACAGCTGAATATGAGGCCTTGATTCATGGACTTCATTGGGCCAGGAAAAAGGGCATAAAAAGCTTACAGGTGTTTGGAGATAGCGAGATAATCACAACCAAGTTAGGGGACAACATGCTACAAAGAATGACCTATTGAAGAGCTATAAGAACAGGATATGGGACCTCATTGAAGATTTTGAAGCTTTCAACATTGTGTCCATACCCGGAATAAAAATGAAGCCGCAGATAGGCTTGCGAAATTGGAGCAACGTTTGATGTGGTTGACAACATCGAAGAGAAAAAATGCAGCCACATATCCATATGATTGTGAGGCCAGCAGCTTCTAGATAATAACATGAGTCGGCAAGTGTTTGAGAATGATCAACGGATCGTCAATTTCTTACAAGAAGAGGCTGAATTTTCAGCTAGGAATCGGGATAGATTAGAGTAGCAGATGGGGATCAAGTAGTGCACTGTGGAAAACAAGCTTCCTAAGGGTTTAGTAACGTTGGAGTCTATCTTCAACCCTAACAACCAGTTCCGTAAAGAAAAGGCTAACATACAGGTCAAGAGAGAAGATTCAGAGCCAATTCTGGTTGGGGAAAGCAAAACACTTCAAATTGGCAAAGTGGCTACTGAACAAGAGAAATCAGATTTCATACAACTTTGCCAAGAATTTCCAGATGTCTTCACTTGGAGCTATGAAGAATTAAGAGGATTCGATCCAAATTTGGCACAACATACCATCGAATTGGATCCAGATGCTAAGCCCGTCAGGTAGAAACAGAGACCGGTCAACCCTCACATTGAGCCTCTAATGAAGAAAGAACTAAATAAGCTAATAGAGGCAAGCATTATATTCTCGATCAAGCAATCAAGCTGGGTTGCAAACTTGGTTCCGGTCAGGAAGAAGAGTGGAGAAATCAGGTTGTGTGTGGATTTCTGAGACCTAAATAGAGCATCTCTCAAAGATCATTACCCACTTCCTTCAATGGAACAAATATTGCAAGTAGTATCCGGTTCAGAGAGATTCTCTCTCCTAGATGGCTACTCAGGGTACAATCAAGTAATGGTGAAAGAAGATGACCAATTCAAGACGGCTTTCACCACCAAATGGGGCACATATGCCTACAAGAAGATGCCATTTGGCCTATCAAATGCTGGAGCCACCTTCCAAAGGGCAATGGATATGGCATTCAAGGGGTTGATCAATAAAATAGTTCTGATATATCTTGACGACATCACTGTATTCTCAAAAAATGTAGCGGATCACCTCTTTCATTTGAGGCAAGTATTTCAGAGATGTAGAAGATTTGGGGTATCATTGAATCCCAAAAAATGCATATTCTTGGCTCACGAGGGAAAACTTCTAGGCCATATTGTTTCAAAGGAAGGGTTGATGATTGACCCAGAAAGAGTTGAAGAAATTCAAGCATTGCCATTGCCAAGTCATAAGAAGGCTCTTCAAAGCTTCTTGGGAAGGATCAATTTTGTCCACAGATTTGTTCCAAATTTTTCCGCTCTCGTAAAGTCAATAACATTGATGTTAAAGAAGAGCATGGAATTTAAGTGGACATATGAAGGAAAGGAAAGTTTTGAGGCAATAAAAGAGGCTATATCCCAAGCCCCAACTCTCGTCAATCTAGACTTCTCCAAGGACTTCGTGCTATATGCCTTTGGTGGTGGAGACACAATTTCTGCAATCCTAGTACAACAGAACAAAGAAGGATTAGAACAACCAGTTGCCTTCTTCAGTCAAGGCTTGGAGGAATATGAAACTAGATACTCTTTCATTGAAAAGCATCTACTTGTTGCAGTGATCAGGAGTTTAAAGAAATTCAAGCACCTAGTCTCAAACAACAAGATCCAATTATTGGTCTCTCATGCGGGAGTCAAGGACTTCCTTCTAAATAAGGATCTGAATGAGAAGCGTGCAGGGTGGATCACTCGTGTCATGGAATATGACATCGAGATCAAGGTCACCAAACTAGTACGTGGAAAGGGACTATGTGAACAGCTAGCCTTGAGTCAACAGGTTGAAGCAGGTGATGAAAAAGAGACTGTCTTGGTACTACAGGATGGTCAAGAACATGAAAATGATGATGTGCCTACTCCTTGTTGGACTCAAAATATGATACACTTCCTACAGATAGGACTATGCCCTCCAGAAATGAGCAAAGCAAAGAGGAGACACTTTAGATTACAAGCTATTCCATATGTGCTTGTTGATGGTGTTTTGTTCAAGAAAGACATCAATGGAGTTCTATTGAGGTGCATCGGGACAGGTCAAATTGAGAGGGTGTTACAAGATTTTCACGATAGAGATTCTGGTGGACATTTCACCCCATGAGTAATAGCTCTCAAGATAATGAAGGTAGGATATTATTGGCCCACAGTGTTCAATGATCATTATACATGGATAAGAAAGTGCAAGAAATGTGCACTCTTCACAGCAAAGAAAGACTAGCAACACTTCCATTACACCCAATCTTGGTTGACTAACCATTTCTGCAATGGGGATTGGACTTCATCGGGGTCATCAACCCAAACTCAAGCCAAGGCCACAAGTGGATTCTCACAAAGAACGGACTACTTCACCAAGTGGATCAAGCAAAGCGAGCGCTCAAAGAGGCAAACGAGTCTAATATACTAGAATTTTATGAAGGAATAGTGACCAGGTTCGGTGTGCCGCCACTATCATATCGAGGCATAATGCATTGGCATTCATAGGTTCCAAGATTACGAGAATGGGTTGTTAAGAATGGAATCTATTTGAGCACCTCTTCAAATTATTACCCGCAGGGTAATGTAATGGGCAGCAAAGTCCACGAACAAAAATTTGCTAAGAATCATCGGGAGGACTCTAGAGGAAAATCAAAGAACATGGCATACCAGGCTAAAATCAGCATTATGGGCTGATAGAATAACACCAAAGAGGTCTCAGCAATTCCCTTACAAGTTGGTCTATGGAAAAGAGGTAGTATTACCTATATCGTTAGAACTGCCTGCATTGGAGTTCATGAAGCGATTGGAGTTGGGCCGAGTTCAAACCAACAGAGGCCGGGTATGCGAGTTGATGGAATTGGCACAAATTAGAGAATATGCAGTTCAAACAATTGAGAAAGATCAGGCCTTGGTGAAAAGATGGTTTGATAAGAAAGCAAGAGCAAGGACCTTCCAGGAAGGGGACCTAGTTCTGAAATGGGATGTAGATCGGGCAAAACTAGGAAGGCATTCCAAGTTTGATGCCATTTGGAGTGGCCCCTACATGGTCACGGATGTAAGAATAGCAATGCCTTCCAATTGTCTACATTGACGGAGAGAAGAACTCGATTCCGGTCAACGGAATCTATATTAAACATTCTTTCTTGAAAAGAGAAAAGTTCTACCCTTGTAAATATTAGCCTAGATTTCAATTCCCCTAAGTGCGTATGCACATTGTCTTGTTGTAGTTAGGTTTTAGTTTCCCTAAGTGCTCTGGCACAGGTTTTGTTGCTCCTGGGTTGGTTTTCTACGATTCAGTGCTCTCGAGAGAAGGAGTTATAGTATCGGAGTTTGGGATCGGATGTCGGGTTGGTTTCAGTTATTGCTTATGACTCCATGCCCAATGGATCACTAAAAGGCCATTGATCTTCTACCTAGCAGGCAGGTAACCCCATGAGTCGCCAAATTGTTGTATATATTTACCCCCCGGTAAATGTAGATACACAAAGGGAATCGGGTTTACAAGGCGGAGAAACATGGTGGAAAAACATGAAGGGACATGTCGGGGGGTCTCCAAAACCCGCCAACAAAGAAAATGTGTCGTCGGGTCTCCAAAACCCGACGCAAAAGGAATCGGGTTTCGGTGGCGCAGGAACATGTCGGGGTCTCCAAAACCCGACATCAAAGGAACATGTCGGGGGTCTCTAAAACCCGACATCAAAGAAATCGGGTCTCGGCGTCGGGGAAGCACGTCGGGAAAACATGAAAAAGAAGCATGTCGAGCACCCCTTCGAACCCGATGCACATGCAGTTTCATCTTCCGCCCCGAAACAAAGGAAATCTTGGAAATCTGGTGGAAGTGGGTTTGGGAAAACACAAGCATCAAACACATGTCGAGGCATCCTCCAAACCCGATGCAGATGCAAAGGAGAAACCCGAACCCGACTGGAAACAGACCCTGACGCGGAAATATTCAGATCACCATAACTTTTCACAGGGAGCTAGATTCACACAAGGTTGGACTTTTCAGAAAGCTCTCGGCATCCTCTACACAACTACGACTGGATATCTTTAATTGGGTGAGAACAAGTTCTTAAAAATGCAAAAATACAATTCGCCACTGTTGGGTTGTTGAGATTCTCACCTACCACCATAATATGATGGGTTAGGTGCAGTCTTGGAGGTGGTTGGGGCAGAATTCGAATCATTCTCTTCTCCCTCATTTTTCCTCATATAAATGGTAAAGAGAGGCTCTTTAAAAGGTTGGACATTCTTGTTTTGGCCTCTCCCTTCTTCTCTTTGGCAGGTGGAGTTGTGGAGCTCAAACCTCCCATTTGGAACTGTAATGCAACCTTTGCCTATTGGCATTTTTGCAGTGTATTGTATCAAACCTTCGGAGAAAATAAATGCATGACTGTGGATGTTTCTCAACCCTCTATGTGTTTCATTTTGCATCCTCCTGATCTTTCACTGTGAATATGTTTATCCGTGCATGATATTGCATTGCATTTCTATGGTTTGTGTTTATTGGCAAAACATATGTTCTTCATTCCTCGGTGCATCACCTCCATAGTTTAGGTTTTATTTTTATGCATTCTCTACCCTGTCTCCTTGGCAAGTTAGATTAGGTTTTTGGTAAACCCTCTGCGTTTATTCGTGCATCTGAATAGAGGAATAGGAGCCGGCCTTCATCCGGAGAGATTTTCTGATTTCGCAAGGTCCCACACTTGGGAAAAGCTCCATGTTGTGCAATCGCACTGAGATTCTCAACCCATCGTGTTGCAGAGTCCCAGGGGTGCTACGATTCGACACCAACAGGCACCTTTTCCTACAAGAGAATGCCATTTTGTCTTATCAATGTTGGTGCCACTTTTCAGAGGGCAATGGATTTATCTTTTGGCAGCCTAAAGGGAAAGTGTATTGTTGTGTACCTTGATGATTTGACTATTTTTTCCAAAACAAGGGTAGATCATCTTCAACATCTAGAAACAGTTCTTCAAAAATGTAGAGAACATGGAATTTCTCTCAATCCTAAGAAATCTATCTTTTGTGTTACTGAAGGAAAGTTATTGGGGCATATTGTTTCCAAATAAGGGATCAAGATAGATCCATAAAGAGTTTAAGAAATCTAGCAGATTCCTCTTCCCACAAGTAAAAAGGGTGTTCACTCTTTCTTTGGCAAGATAAATTTCCTGAGGAGATTCATTCCAGATTTTGCAAAACTGACTATGAGTGTTTCTCATATGATGAAAGGAAAGAAAAAATTTGGTTGGACTTCCAAAGGTAAAGAATCATTTGAAGGTATCAATATGCCATTGGTAAAACTCCCATATTAATATGTCCCGATTTGAAAGGATTTTATCATCTATTGTAATGTTATAGAGGGTACCACTGGTTGTTGTGCTAACTCAAAGAAATTTTTAGGATCATGAACTTTGAATTACATTCATGAGCTATGTTCGAAGATCATGAATTGAAATATACTATGATGGAGAAACATGCTTTTACGGTGGTCAAATCATGCAAGCGGTTTCATTTTTATATTCTTAATTCTCACTCTGTTGTGCTTGTACCTGATACAACCATCAAGTCTATTCTTACACAACAGAGTTTAGAACTAAGAGAGGAAATTGGGTAGAAAAAGTCTAAGAATATGACCTTGATATCAAGCCAACTAAGCTAGTTCGGGGTAAAGGCTTGTGTGAGCTTATTGTTGAAGGGGTTGATGAAGAATTTTCCACAAAAGTAGTTGATGTCCCTATTTTCCTCTTCCTTAGTTCAACAGATGAGTGGTATGTTGATATTGCACATTTTCTTACTTATGGAGAATGTCCATCCCATTTGAGTGCCAAGGAAAAGAGAGCTATTAAGCTAAGGTCTGCACAATATGTATTATGGGAAAATTCTTTGTTCAAGTGAGGCATAGATGGAAGATTCCTTAAATGTGTGGAAAAAGAGCAACATAAGAAGTTGTTTTCATCTTTTCATGATTAGGCTTGTGGAGGGCACTTTTCTTCTGCTGTCACTACCCATAAGATCCTTCGTGTAGGGTACTATTGGCCTACATTGTTTAGAGATGCATCAAAATGGGTAGGTAAGTGTGAAGCCTATCATAATTTTGTTGGGAGACCTAAGTTGGCTGCTTTACCACTCAAACCAATAGTGATTGATGAACCTTTTCAACAGTGGGGATTGGATTTCATTAGAACTCTTAACCCACCTTCCAGTGCAGGAAATACTCACATGCTAATCACAGCTGATTACTTCACAAAGTGGGTAGAGGCTATTCCAGTCAAAAGCACTACTTCTGAGGTGGTGTGTAATTTTATCAAAGAGAACATCTTGATAAGGTTTGGGGTACCAAACAAGATTGTGACTGATAATGCTTCCAATTTTTCTTCTTCTAAGATGATGGATTTCTGTTATGGCTATGGAATTTCCCTTGCTCATTCTTTAAATTATTATCCTTAAGGGAATGGATAAGAAGAATCAATAAATAAGAATTTGGTAACCATCATTCGGAAGCTTGTCAATGACTCTCAAAGGAATTCGCATAAGAAGCTCTATGATGCTCTCTAGGTAGATAGAATACACCTAAAGAGAAATTGTGATGTATCCATTCAAAGTCGTGTATGGTTTAGAAGTTCAACTTCCAATGAATAAAGTGGAATTGCAAGCCTTGCACTTAATGAAGTCTATTTAAGACACGAGTTTCATTAGTTCCTTGGACAACGGAGATCATGTACCTTCAGAATCTGGATGAAGACAAGATGCAGGTTTTTGATAAGATCTTAGCTCATCAACTGAAGGTGAAATATTTTTTTGATAAGAAGGCTAGGCCCAGAGATTTTCAAGTGGGAGACATTGTTCTGTTGTGGGACAAAAGACATGAACCTCGAGGAAGCCATGGTAATTTTGATTCTCTTTGGCTTGGTCCTTTTAAAATCAGACACTTTGCTGGAGAAAATTATGTCTACTTAGATTATATGGATGGATCCTCTCTCCCACTTCCTTATAGTGGGTAGTATTTGAAGTTGTTCAAGTCCTAGGTGATTAGGAAGTCATTTTGTGTATACTATGTGTGGTTTTTTGTTTGTTTTTTTCTTTCCTTTTTGGTTTGTTTCCCTTCCATGTGTGTTGTCTTCTGTATTAGTTTTACCTTTGACTCTATTTTCCTAATGGATAAGGAACTGGTCTACTTTCCTAGAATTGTTCCATGATTCTTGATCTTTCCTTATTCCTCTATCCCACTCAACTCATCCCCAAAAGAGCATTTGTTGTCACCCTCGAAATTGCCCTCATTTTTAGGTCAAGCTTTCAAAAATTTTGAGATGGTGCCTTTGAGAAATGTTTGAGCAGAGTGAGAAGCTATGAGAGATAGGAAAAAATCGTGCTTTGGTGAAGTGGGTGCTCATTTGCAATATTTCCCTATTAAATTAGAATATTGGAGTCTACATGGTTCCCCTCTAGATGATCGAGAATTGTTTCTTCCATTCGAATGAAATTGTCAAATCCTTTCTCTATGATTGTGGGTCTCATCAAGCCTGGTGTTTTTTACGGTTCTCCTTTCCATGAGGAGCAATGTGTTATTCAAGTGTAAATGGTAAAGTTTTCCCTCTCTATATTTTTCACGATCGTGAGTGACGAGTGCATCTTCCCCGTCAATTTTTTTCCCAAAGATCCACGAGTACATGGACATATTTGATTATAAGGGGGAAGGTGGGTCATTGGGTCACTTTTAGAAATTTGGTTTTGTATGAAGAAATACAGTGTTCAATCAAGGCCCAAATCGGCTAAGTATAGAAGGACCGCGAGAAGGTGCCACGTGTCTCTTCACACTTTTGGTATGGTGCACAAAGACGAAGACCCCAAATGTGCGCATGCCCTCCACATGGTTAGAGTCTAAAAAGGTAAAGCTAGGCTGATAAATTGGCTAAGTTTAAAGAGCGGTGGAAGCCTCCACACATCCCAACAAAGTGCACCTCTAAAGGTGAAGTTCAAAACAAACCCCAAATGAGTGCCAACTCTCCACATGTTTAGAGCCTCAAAAATTTAAATCAGCCGTTGAAAGGTCTAAGGAAAATAGAAATAACCATGTGTCAGCTCGATGCATCTTTAGAGGTGAAATACAAAGCAATTCCCCAAACAAGTGTAAAGCTTCCACATGTCTAGAACCCAACATAGTCACTCCTAAATAAGCAGAAGGGACCCAACCAAAAAATGGAGAAAGAGGAGTGGGCCCAAATCGGTTAAGTACAAAAGGATAGGCAGACGGTGCCATGTGTCTCATCAACACACCTTCAAGGGTCAAATCCAAAGGTAGTTCCCCAAACATGTGCCAACTCTCCATGTGCCTCATTGATGCAACTTCAAAGGTTCAACCCAAAGAGAGACCACCCGAACTAGTGCTAGCCCTCCACATATCTAGGGTCCGATAGAAGTCAAACGGGTAGCATGCCCAAATCGGCTAAGTATACAAGAATCAGAGGAAGTCTCCACATGTCATAATGACACACCTTCAAGGGTTGAAGCCAAAGGCGGTCCCCCAAATGTGCACAAGCTTTCCACGTGTCCCAAGTACAAAAAAGGGATTAGATTTGGCCATGGAATTGGCTAACTATAGAAGGGTTTGTAGAAGCCTCCATGTGTCAGCTTGATGTAACTTCAAAGGAAAAATCTAGAGGTAGGCCCTAAATTTTAGCTGAGCTTCCACGTGTCCAAGGTCAGACATATGACCCTGCCAAACAAAAGGGACTTAGCCAAAACACAAAGAAACAAGGTGAGGCATTGGAAGGAGCCACATGTTTCTTCAGCCCTCTTTCAAGAGGCAAATCCAAAAAGAGTCTTTAAATGAGTGGGAAGCCTCCACATGTCCTAGGTCATACATAAAGCCTTCACTAAATGAAGGGAAAAATTAAAATGTTAAGCGCACATCAAAATTCAAAGTGGGGAGGTGGATCTTCGAGGCCTTTTGATATTTTGAGCCTTGTTTCCAATAAAGGTAAAAATTCAAATGATAAGCCCACGTCAAAATTCAAAGTGAGGAGATGGATTGTCGAAGCCTTTTAATATTTTAAGCCTTGTTTCCAAGGGGGAAAAAGTCAAATGTTGAGCTCCGCATCAAAATTCAAAGCGGAAGGTGGGTTGGCGGAGAACTTTGAGATTCTCGAGCCTCATTTCTAAAAGAAGTAAAATTATAAACCGAGCTGCAACTCCGTTACCACTCGTAAAGCCATGTGTCGAAACCAAATACAAAATGTGAAGTTGTGGGCACTGGGGACTATGGGGAACTTTTGCACTTTTGCATCTTTTGCGCTAAAGGCACAATTTCAATTTTGGGCCCATGGATCCATTTTTGCATTTTCACCATTTTTGTATGAATTTGATTCAAATATTCAAATGGGCATAAATTTCACTCTAGTGCTTAAAATTTGACAAATTTTATATTGTTGGAGAGGTATTGGTCTCCTCTACACCATGGAAGCATAAAATATTATTTTTAATAGGAGTTATTGGTTGTAAATCTAGAAAACATATTTCACACCATTAATGCGTGATCTGATTGCTTCAACCTAGATCAAATATGATATGATCTTCATCCTTCCTTCCCCAAAATTCCAAAAAGACATGGGGAATCAATTAGATATCTTGATTTGGGTGGAAATCTAGAAAACATCTTTCAATCCATTAATATGGGATCTGACTACTTCAACTAGATCAAATCTAATCTGATCTTCCATCCTTCCTTCTTCAGCATGCCAAAGACATGCAGAATGAGATTTGACAGATTGTAGGTAGATTTGTAGGGGTAATTATGTTTGGTGGTTGAGCTTCCAAAACATATTTCTTTCCTTCTCTTCTCCTCCTCTTCTCGCTTCATCTATAAATGTAAGAGCTTGGCTCATTGCAAATATTGGACTCTGATATTTTTGAAGTGTAAATAGAATGGAAAGAAATCAATACAAAATAATTTCCCCTTTCTCTCTATCTCATCTATTTTCTCTTCTTCCTTACTTGCGATCTGTGGATCATTTATTTTCGTAATAAGAAACTTTGTGTTCTTATTGATATGATTTCTGGAAATTTGTGTCTAGGGAATGATATCTTATGTTGTGAATGTGAATGATTCTATTCTGTATCACTCTTTCTCAGTACGTATAGGGTTATACTCTAGTATCTATATTTCTTGAAAGTACTATTATATTATTCTCTTTCCTTTCTTTAGTTCATCCATTCATTTGTATTGATGATCTATTTTGGTATGAAAGAATTTTCGATGTCAAAGGTCCAAATTAAGATGAAAGTTGTAAATTTGTATATAAGCTTTGCTTCTTTCTTTCAATAAGGGAACCTCTCCCATAAAGAAGAGGGACTTGTCACACCGACCGTGGTTTTGATTAAAGTACCATTTTAAAACCCAACACAATGTAACGAGGTACCGAGTTGTTACCTATTCTCCCGATACAACGAGGTCTTTGTCATGCAAAAATGTCTTCTTTACTTCACACCCTACCAACTCATAAGTACTTTGTGTGCCCAATTATCACAAGTAACACTTGTAGTATCGTTAATAGACTATGTATCTTCCCATTGAAGGATTCCTTCTTTAGATCGATAGTGTGTTCCCAAATTAGATCAAGATCATAGAGGGCCTGAAATTCTTCCTACATCCAAAAAATTATGTGATACCTCTAATCCCTTTTAAATGCATAATCAACTAGCCACTTATAGAGTTCTACTAAGAAAATAGAAAAAAATCTCTCACACAAACCGCTCATACAGATCCTGTTCCACCCATGCGCATGCATTAATTTCAGATCCGGTGTTGAACCTCTATGTGTATTCTTCTTCTAGATCATGTATCCACTCCTCAACACTTTCTAGGGTCAATCAGTATGTCTTCATTGTGAACCATCCTAAAAAAACTAAAAATAGGTCCCGACAATAGAACCAATGATGCAACCTAGAATTTACCAAGAATAACCCGGCACATTGGCGTGATCACTTAGCCTAGATCGAGTGTTTACCCAAACCACACAAAGGTTATAGGCCCCTCCTTAAGGTTGCATATGTAGGATGTTAGCATGATGAATACCACATGCATTCAGGATCCATTATTAACATAACATTCTACAGAGCATGTCCAGATCTAGATCTAAAGAATAACAGATTAAATAATATCCATAATGAAATCAATCATGTAAGAACTAATTATACTCAGGATTAATACTCTTATTTAGCCAATACACTCCATTATATTAAACACAATAAATACACTGAATCTCATTACAATAAGTAATACCATAGGCTTATGTGTTCATCGTATCCAGGCAAAGATAACTTTAAAAAAATCCATTTCTCACACACACCTCTTATACTACGTAGATCAATAAATATTTATAAGGGTGGGGACTTGCCCTTCACCACTTTCATAACTCCCAAAATAGGTCACATGCTAAAAATAGCTGTATGCCTTTATAATATGAGCCACACATGCAAATGCGCTAACAATAGACCTCTTCGGTTAACTGGTGGTAGCAATTATATTATTAGTCATAACCCATGCAAAGTGCTTAATATTTGCTCTTCCAAAATATCCGATGTGTTTTGCACAAGTCTTTATCCAGGTTTGGATGCTCTACATGCTATCTCCAAAAATAGCCCGTACATGTGAAAATGGCTAAGTCCCAAATCTGCCCTAATATTTCCTATGTGTGTCCTTCCCTATCCTTCCACACCTTTGACTACACCCTAATCTCATGCACGAACCTTCATGTGCTATATCCTTAACATCATACTCTTATCCACTCAATAAATAAACCATCCATAGTTTCAAAATCCCTATAATAAAATTCTTGGAAAGATGTCATGGATGCATAATACATGTCACTCATGAAGAATAACACATGACAACTTACAAATCTTCCACAAGGGAAGAAGTTGATTAAATATAAATGGATCTTCAAAATGAAGTACAAATTAGATGGAAGTATTGTCAAATATAAGGATAGTAGTAGCAAAGGGATATGCTAAAAATGAAAGCATTAATAGGAGAAGAATTTTTCTCCCACAACTAAGGTAAAAATTTAATATGCTTAATGTTTTACCTAAACAATTTGCTACCTATTCAATCTCGACTCAAATCATAACTAATAGAGTAGATGGTCCAACTACGTAACTTCTTTTCCATTATTTCCATGGTCACACCTCCTAGAATGGAAGCATCTCATACTATTGAAATGTTTTGTCCGTAGATATGTTCCCACGAGAGGTGGTTCTTCTTTAATTATAGTGATTATAATATATCTAATATTAGCGTATTCTCAATTATTTTCTCCTAGAACTTGAATACGATTAATTTTCACGCACCACTTTTGTCCGCAAAATCCACCAAATGGATGTGAACATTTCCTTCATTTATTTATATTTATAGGAAGAAGTATGCACAACTAAACCATAAGGTCTTATCATATCAAGAAAAGATTAAAAAGTGTGTATAGTCATAAAATCGTTATATGGTCTCAAATAGGCTCCCGGGGAATGGTTTATAAAAATTGATGAGCATATGTTACATCATGGATTCAAAAGGAGTCCATAAAATCCTAATATCTACCTTAAACACAAGAATAAAGTGATAATCTTAGTTTATGTTGATGATCTAGCTATCACTTGAGGTTTAGTGATGATGATTGAGTCAACAAAGAAATATCTAACCTCATCATTTGACATGAAAAAAATCAGGCTTCTACATTATTGTATTAGACTTAAAGTTTGGAAAAGAGGGAATCATATATTCATTTCTCAATTAAAATATTCCAATACAACACTCGAGAAGTTTCTTATAATGGATTGTAATCCAATTTTCACACATATGGAGATAAGACTTAGGTTGTCTCGAATAGATCCATCACCGTAAGTAAATACAACTCTATATTGGAAATTTATTGGGAGTCTTATATACTTGACGTATCTTTGGGCTAAATATTAGCTATGTAGTCATCTATATTTCTTGGTTAATTTAAGAGCTCAAGGTTTTCACTCGAAAGAAAAATAAAAATACTAAGATACATCATAGGAGCTATGGATTTAGATCTAGATTACAAACTTAATGATAACTAATTTTTGACATGACACTCATATTCAAATCATGTGGGAAATATAGATGACAAGAAATACACTTGATAGTTTGTATTCTTTTTTTGGGTCTCGAATGATATAATAATGGATAAGAGACAAATTTGTGTATCGGGATACTCCATAGAATTAGAATATCACATAGTAGGAGGATATGTCTATCAAGCAATATTTCTTGGTCATATGCTTGAAGGATTAGCAATACCACAAAATCATCCGACTATCCTACATCTTGACAATGAAGGAGTAATAAAAATTCTTCACAATGCTATGTTTTATGAGTATACAAAGAATAATAAGGTGTAAGTACATTTCATTCATGAACATGTTTAAAATAATACCATCTAGATCAAACATTACTTCATAGATATGCAAGAGGCGGATGCCTTCACATGTCCACTTGCTCAAGAAGACTTTGAGAGCTTCAAATAATTTCTCTCCTATTCACTTAAGATGAAGATGAATTAGGGGAAATTTTAGGAATAAACCTATGTACTTAAATCATCATGTATGTGAATTATATAAATAAATATAATATTTTATTACTTTGTATCCATAGTAGGAACAATGATTTAAGAAACTCTTTCTCCATATTGATTGATGTCGATGTGATAAAGTGTAATTGTGTAGGTGGGAGTTAAATCTAACATGTTGAAGTCAAATATCTCTAGGAGTACTACTTTCTTCCTTTTCTTAGGTTATTTTCATACCATCTAAGATAAAATAGAAGAGGCAACTAGATACTATTGTGGAGAGGATGAAGAAGTGTGTAAGGGAATAGTACCAATAGAGGAGTGAATGTAGAAACCAAGAGAGGAAGGGTTGAAAAAATAGACATGATAAATTTAGAGGATTAAATAATGGAGGAAATATGAGGAAGAATCAAAATAGGAATTTGAATGAAAGATGGATATGGAATATTATTTAGGGGATAACCAAATAAATGAATAATCCCTGGGAAAGAGGTAGAAGAGATGAGAAAACTAGATACATTTGTGAGGAGTAAATGGGAGTGAAAATAGACATGGAAGATGCAACGATTGGAGATGTGAGAATAGTGAAGGGTTGTGCCAATGATGTAGATAGAGGAGATGAAATGTGACCAAGAGAGGAATGAGGGGAAGAGGGAATATGAGGAGCATAGAAATAGAGTAGAGAAATATGGGGAGTTAAGGTTATGATTAGAATGACATGAGTGATTAGAGGTAAGGAGATGAGTAAGGGTTACATGACTAGGGTACTAGTTCTCATTTCTTGGCTTCCTTTGGGTGAAGGAGAGTCTATATTGACCAATTTTTTGAAGCAAAAAAGGTAAAAGAGTTTTTTTCTTTTCTCACAAACTTAAACCTGAAAAATCTTCAAAAAAGACTTTCCTTTATCTTTAGGATCTCAGGAAGGACCCACTCTTGTTGAAACTATCACATTAGGTTGATGTGATGGTTGACTATTCACCTACTTGGGTATACATCCCAAGGACCTAAGATAATGATTGGTTTAGTTGATTATCACAGCTACACTTGATGAAAATACATTCCTTGATGGAAAAAATGATAGGAGGATATCCCAAAGATCCAACCTTCATCTGATTATATAAATGATCCAAGGCATCACCATCATCTTATATTCTTTCAAGGATATCGATGATGTTGTACTTTATAAATTATTACAAAGTTAGTCTGTTGTAGTTTTTCCTTCTTATACAAACCTCATCCCTACGATCAACCCACATATCCTTGAGCTCGTGTAAATGCAAATGTAAATTTACCATATTTTTCATCACCCTCTATATTTAAAATTGAGTCTTATGTGGAAGAATTTTATTGGTCTACATTTCCAAGGAAACACTTTTATCCTTGAGCTTGGATAAGCATGTGTAGTGTTTAATGTAGATAGGGAAATTAAATCTCACCTTGTGTTTACTTTTTGGAACTTATACGAGATCCACCAACTACCTCACCAAATCCATCAAGACCCATTTATCACTTGGATAACTTGGAAGTAGGTATGGGAATCCTTGGAATCTCTCTCCTTGAATGCACGCGAAGGTTGGAAACTAGAGGAAAATAAATCCCCATTGTGATATATCATTCCAAGATATGTCAATGCATTTATATTTGAATAGTTCCTTTTCAATCTTGCAAATTATGTTATAGAAAAATTATCATTAAACATCTTAGAATATGTAAGACTTTCAACAAAATTACATTTGGGGATAGAAGTCATAAAATCGAGCTAATTTTATTGACCCTCTATGGTCATTCTATGGTATATTATCATTCTCAATATAGCACGAGACCAAGTAATATGTCATGAATAATATTCTTATTGCATAAACCTCCTTGAGGATCTTATGTAGGGAATCATTGATCATATCTCCCCATCTAACATAGTATTGGTTCTTCTTTATGGTGTAGATGACTTGTTATATCCACTATTGAAAGTATTTGACTATAGGAAGACCAATGAATTTGTCAAATAAAGTAATGATATCATTGAATTCAATAGAAGGCTTAGGATTCTTAAGATAATTTTTTTCATGTGTTTTATGCAAGTTGAAGCATTGTAATTCCAATCCTATTGAGGTTGTTCTATATTGTTATCCACATATTTATTAAATTAGGGGATTTTGAGTAAATATTAAAAATAATTTGCATCCAATATAATCACCACTTCCCCATCATTCACCGACCTTGTGTTGCCATCATAGTGAATTGCAGGCGGTGAGCACAAATTCAGGACATTTTGTTGAGATGGGGAAATTTTCAGCAATTTTTAATCCACTATCATAAATACCTTGAATCCAAGGTGACTTTTATGGTATTATTAATATACTCTAAAAATACACAAGATCAATATGCCCTAACTTTGTGTCTTTTATTTGGTCTATATTGGAATCAATATTGGAAGGGGGCACCACCCCTTGATAACTATACTTCATGGTTTTATCTTTACCCATAGATGATTATTCCTTCTCGTTTTCCTTATTTGATTTTGATATTAGAGTAAGATAACACACTAAATTTTTCTAAGAAATCCTCCTAAAAACCTTTAAATTCAAATTGTAAATTTCCACCTTCTCAATGACCATAAAACCCAAAAGTCCTCTTGGTGGGAATTTATCCTTATTTAGCACTTTGATAAACCCAACATACCATTATCATAAAATTACAATTTCTTGACACCTTGAAAAACTTGACACACTTATAAGGAATATAGACTTCTCGAACACCCTTAAAATTGTGACTTGAAGGATTTAAGGGATTTATCGTTGTTTATAAACCTATGAATGACAATGAAGACAAGGAGGGGTTTAGGAACATGATTAACACCTCCAAAATCCCAAAATCCCAAAATACCTCTTTCAAAGGTTTTTCATGTGTTTTACAACATAGAATATCTAAAATAATAAGGTGGAGTTTTTATGTTGACAACTAGGTCAAAAACCTTACATGAACTCATGTTGGGGTTTTTGAATTATATGTCGTGGTAGAAATCCTAACTAGTGTTGTATTAGGATTCTAAGTCAAAACCAAGTCCCCCACTTAGTGAAAATAAGAAAATGACTAAATAACACCAAGTAGATATTTTAGGAAAATAATTAAAACTAGGTTGGTGAAAGATACTTTTTCACCTTACTAGAGAAAATAGGCTAAATAAGTAAAAACTATCCAAAATTCAAAAAAGAAAACCATGAGAAAGAAGAACTTACCAAAATAAAAAAATGGGTTAGAAATATTTTCTCGAAATGATGACTGGATGGTGTGAAATACATGATCGGGATTTTTGGAAAATCCCAATCATACAAGGTAAAAATGACATTGAAAATATCAATTTTATAATAGGATTGTCATTATTACACACCGACAACATGATCTAGGGTCAAATCTTATTTGGCATTTATTTCATTGACCTAGGGATCAAGGTTTTGATTACATCATACGTGACTTGACTTCATGCACTGGACCCCTAAAACCCGACACACTATGTCTATGTCGATTTTGGGGTTTTGTAGTCAATAAATCATGCACTTTGAGCATTGTTTAGTCAAGGTCTTATACTACTATTCATATGGTTTTTGAGTAAAGAAAGTACTAATTAACCCCGTCTTTTGGTAATCTTTATTTTTTTGTATCATCATTCCCAAACTTCACCGCACACTTTTCCATACTATTTTTATCATCCCGCATTATTCTCCACTTTATTTTTTAGTAAAGAAAGTACTAATTAACCCCTTTCTTTTGGTAATTTTTATTTTCTTTGTATCATAATTCCCGACCTTCACCACATAGTTTTCCATACTATTTTTATCATCCTACATTATTCTCCACTTTATTACAAAGGCCCAAGCAAGAATTGGGGCACCCATACGTGCCTTGGTCCCATTCAAGGTGCCCCAATCCTTTTTTCACTTTCCTGCCACTTTTTAGGCACTTTTTAGCCATTTGAGCATTTCATATTTTTGGTGGTTATCCTTTTCGGGGTTAATTACAAAATTAGATCAAGAGAACCATATAAATATAAAGCTATGGTACCATAATGAGGGACCAAGCACTAGTCACTACTATCATCCACCTAAAGTTGCATCCATGAAAGGAATTTGGAGATCACTTGGATTCATTTAACTCCATCACAAGGGAAAAGGTGGGTTCATCTACATCACACAAGCATAGGAGGAAGGGTTCATTTTAAGAGACCTCTTAGAAATCGATGTGGAAAATACCTGGAGAATATCCTTGGAACTAGTTTCACTGGAAAGGCAAATTTTTTGGGGGTCCGACAACAAAATTTTTGCCTAATTTTTAAGAGGTGTGACAAAAGGTTGTAGATGTGCGACAGATATTTGTTGTCACACATCAACAAGGTGGTTGACGTGCTTCAATTAACCTCACTAACACGTGTCAACAAGGTCATTGACATGCATCAATGAGGTTCATTAACGCATGTCAACCACCTTGTTGACGCATGACATCAAATATTTTGTCATGTGTCTACAAATTTCCTCTTCCCTCTCGGTCATGTGACAAAAAATCTTCATGTCACATGTCAACAAACTCTCTATCATGTGTCTACTTCCTCCACACTCCTGTCACACATCAACAAACTCTCCATGTCACTCGTTAATAATCTTTCTATGTTGTGCATCAACAAACTCTATGTCACTTGTCTACAGCCTCTGCCCTCCCTCTGTCACACATTTGTAGCCTCTGCCCTCTTATCACGCATTTACTGTACTTGATAATACATATGCCCCCAAGTGGTATGAGTGATCTAGTAGTGTTCTACCTGGTGAATAATCTAGGATTATATAGGGGATAGTTTCAAGGGTAGGCAAAGCTGACCCCTAAAAAAATTAAATTATAATTTTTAGGCGAATGTGTCACCGACCGCTTAGAAAATTTGCCTTTTCAAATTTTTCAAAAATGGAACATTCACCATATTACAAATATTCACCACTAAAATGATCCCCGATAGGAGGGAAGTTTATTTTATCCCATACACCATTCTATTACATTTTTACATCTTATTATTACTTGCTACTTCACAAAGTGTAACTAACACAGTATACCTAGGGCATGTGATTCACACACGCATACACTAGAACTACATTTGGGTTTAAGATGTAGTGTAGTGCTTAGTTGGTAAGTTCACCATTTTGGCCGCTAAGGTTAGTCTAGCCTATTCATATGCATTCTTCTTTTCTATGGTTTTGATACTTCTTATGGTCTCTTACAGCCCTCCTTTTCATCTTTGATTATCGACAACACTTGGCATAGAGCAGGAATCTGATGTAATAAATAGTGAGGGTTTTAGATCACCTATACAACTCAATTTTGGGCCTCCTTCACAAACTATAGCACCCATACTTCAGACCGAGCATGAATAGTCACCCTAGTCCCTCTCTAGGAACCCCACTAAGCTAAACAACTTGGGTCTTCCATTTCCTAGACCTTGGCATAGTTGGTTCCTCCTTATGTTTCTCATTTCAACTCTATGAAATATTCCAGCATTTCACCAAATCAGCTAAGCTTCTTCCAACCCTTCTTTTCATATTAGGGTTTTCACTTTTAATTCCTTCGTTTCTTGGGTCACTTTCTATATTTTATTTACTACTTTATTTACTATTATTTATGTTGTTCCTAGTTAGATTAACTACCCTTATCCCACAATTTAGTTAATACTTTTGGTGAACTTGACTCAACCTACACACTCCTAGGATCCTCATTCTTCTTAGGATTCCTTCATCATGGCTATTTCCATTCACAATTATTTACTTATTCATCTTGAGTTGCGAGCTAAAATCATCAATATTTTACTCACTACTCATATTCATGACAACACTCATTCAGAAATAGTCTATAATACATTTATAGACTAATCTTTCACAACATTTCTCTTTCTTGTCTAATCTACATGCTAACCTTTCCACCTTTGACAATGACCCACCTTTTAATATCTTGTGTTGCATTAACAATTTGGGTATCAAGCACACTTTAATTGAAAATTGATTTGAGCTCAATTTGTGTCCCATGTCATTCCTTGAATTCATAGGTCTTTCATCTCATGATGTTATTCCATCTTGTATTTCACTGTGTTCTTATGATGGTTATGTTCATCCATGTGTTGATCACATTATGCTACCTATCGTGTAGGGCCAAAAGCTATCCTTGCTATTTTTTCATCATTGATTTCTCATTTTCATATAGCTATTTACTTAGTAGGCCATGACTTCATGTTATGTAAGCAATTGCATCTATTGTGCATATATGTGTCAAATTTCTACATGAGGTTATTGAGCATACTAGTTTTCATGAACGAGACCCATTCCAATACCGTGATCATGCTCCTAATACTAGTCTTTCTATTTCACACACTAATACTACAAATGATCTACAACCTATCATATAACCCCCTCACTTTATACCATTCGAAGGTGACATTTGTGTGATAGACATGGTTTCTCCTACGCCACCCATTACTACTACTGCTATAATTCATTGTCAAGGGTCTGTCTAGTCTATAGAATTTTCTCTATCACCTACACCTTCACATGTACCACCTCTCGCTAACATGCCCACCATTTACTTACACAATCTTTATGAATCACTCATTTTGGGAACATATACCATTTGATCACACTTCACCTGAAACTATATGCACTCATTAGGGATTAACTCGATTAGTCTTTTCTTTTGATTACGTCTATCCTCCACCATATGACCCTCACCTATATCACGGGTTTGTTCATATTACTACCACTTATGGTCTTTGATTCTTCCATATTATCGACTTTCTTACACATACTCCTACTACTCCACTTACACTAGGACAATCTTGGATTTAATACATTAGGGGCACGTTAGATCCTAGCCACATAGAAATTTCATTTCCTATGCCTTTTGGCCATATTTTCATATGCAACAAATCTTTCCTAGGATACACACAAAATCTCACTCAGTAGTATACACACACGGATTTCCACTTCCTCCATTCACTAGTGAGAAGTATGTTATGGACATGTACAACTTACGCCTTGATGGATTATTACACGATAAACCCGACACTATAGCTTTCCGAGTCACTAATGCTTATCTATTTGATTGTGACCTATAGGATGACGATCTTCTCGATGACTTTACATAATATCCTTACACACACTTGGGAGGCATAACACTTACACATTCCCCCATCATCATATTATCATAGATACATCTCTCATATTTGCATTCTCATCATTCATATCCTCGGATAGACATACGTATCACATGTTTTAGAATCGACCATTACCTTACGATGACACACTCTTATGCTTCAATTCACACTTTTCTATTGAGGTCATACCACACATGAACCCACACACTACACAATAGTTACTACATGTTTTGTCTATTTACCCATTGCACATTTTACATTTTATATTCTACATTATTTCCACATTTGCACATTTATACATCATACATACTTTGTGAATCATACTAATTCTTTATTATATATAAGTAGTGCTCCCATTGCCTATGGTTCTACCATCATACACCAGTCATCATGTATACTATAGAGTGCACATTTTTCATTACATTCTATACATCACATATTTACACATATTACACATCATACATCATACTAGTCTTCATCATACATGTATCACACTATTATTTTCCTTGCATCTAGCATTTCATATTACTCAATCCTCATACTACATACCATGTAGAACACATATCTACATTACTTGTCTACCTACGCATTGCATTACTTATTATTCATCACATATTACACATTTCTACACATCATGTGGTCAACTATTATCATCACGCATATTACATTGTCTTCTACATACCGCACACACTACCCTATGATCTACTTTATCTCCTCGGTCCATACTCGAATCATGCGAGGGTTTAAAAATCAAATGGACCTTATCATACTTACAAGTTCATCATTCGACCTCCCATCAAGTGACATTCCTAGGTTAGTTACATACTATTTTTGCTAAATGGTCACATTTTCCTTCATCATGTAGTGGTATATGCTTTAGGCTAAATCACCACTCCTTATATTTACATCATCATCACTTATTCGAATCATCATGTAATGATATATGCTCAGAGATAAATCATCACCTTTTATCTCATTGTGTTACAATATACACTTTGGATATAAGGTTCATGCACATATCATCTATAAGTCACATATTATCACCATTATGCATACACATTCACCATAGTGCGTTAGACACAATACATGCACTTCAACCATTTCCCGATGACGCACTCTCATTTTTGGTATTTTATTGACTACTAAGGGGGAAAACCAAATGAACCTATTTCATACATTTCCATCCACTCGGGGCATGCAGCTCCTACCATCCATCTTGCATTTCCATTCCATCCATCCACAAAGATATATCATATCTTAGTCACTTTTAATCTTGCTTGCATTTTCTTATATATGATGGCTTTATTACACGTGCTAGTTAGATATCTTGTATGTCATTTATATATATCATACACACATGTGCATTCACACCTTTTCTTATTTTTGATCATAAAAATAGGCCTTTTCACATACTATGGATTCTATCCTTCTACCCATCCTACATTGGTCATTAGAGGCATCCACATTCATCTCTTACAGTGTTATTGTTTCATTTCGTATTTATCACTCTACATTACTTTCTTATACACACTTATGAAAATGGGTTTTCTAACATGCTAATGGGTGCTTCATGTGCATCATTTGTTTGCAGGACTATTTTTCTTCCATAATTATCTATTGTTTATACTTGTTTGTTCTATTTACTATTTTATGTGGGTCTTGCCCTTTGTTTGTGTGCACACTTGTTTGTTGTATGCATCCATAATGGCCTTGTGTGTATTGTGAAATTGTGAGTGATGTCCTATTTTTAAAACTTTTTTTGGTGGTATTTGATTGTCTTCTTGTGGGTTTACTTGCACATTATTTATGTAGTTTACACGTGTCTTCTATATGCATGCATGTTCGTACTAACACTTGTTTTGGCTAGCCACTTATCTGTGTGTACCTTGGTATTCACCAAACACTTTCCCTTCCCCTAACAGGGTTGAGTTTATGCGATTGGTTCTCTTTTAGGGCCACATTATCCTATACAAAGATGCATCAACACCATTTCAATTCAGTTCAGTTATGCCCTTAGCATTGTAGGATTATACATCAAGTGCATTCGAAGGTCTCTACAAACCCCGTACATAATGGCTTTGACTGACATGGTATCCTTAGCATATTTGGGAGAATTCGTGAGGCTTGGAGGTTATAGTGGTTGTGCCTCCCTACACTACTCTAGCAAGTGGTGTCAAATCATCCAAAACCCAGGCAAGATGCAGAGATCTCTTCACAAATGATTCAGGGAATTGGTTAAAGGTTGGAGATTATAGAGAAATTACTCCCTAGACTTCTTTGGCCTATGGCGTTGACCACCCAAAAAAACTAGGACAATATGTCCTCTTTCTACACCCTTTCTCTTGACATGGATTAGGTGCACATGTTCCATTTTTTGTTTGTGTACTTTACATTTACATTCTTCTACATACTAATAGATGTTTCTTTTACATTACGATTTACATGCATATACATATGTATTTTATGACTTCATAATTTTCTCCTTATACGTCTAGTCATATGAGAAACAAGCATCCAACAACAAGTAAAACAATGAAGGAAATAACAAAAACACTTTATGGCATCACACTACAACACACACACATCACATTTGCATGCACATACACAATACTATGCAAGATCTACACATGTTTCTGCCCTAGGTTCACTCTCATAAATAAAATTTCTCTTTTACATCTTTATTATCCATGTTCCATCTTTTTGTCACTCCACGCTTTGTCTACTCCATCAACCTATTTTCTGTTAGAATCTTCACGGGCATCGTACACCTCACTATCTAATTTATGTTACCAAGCATTCAACTCACTAACATAAAGTTGGGGAAAATGTAGTCAATAAATTACACACTTTGAGCATTAGTTAGTACTAGTCTTATATTACTATTCATATGGTTTTTGAGTGAAGATGTTACAACATAATGACTAAGTGGGCTGACCACCCCTTAATTCATATGGGTCCATCACTATTATATAGGTTAAATATTTAATAATATGAAATACTTTTCTATTATTAAATATTCATACATAGGTAATATACATTAGATAAGTATTTAATAATGTGAATCATTTATTTTTCTATTTATTAAATACACTAACCTATGTATATGTTTCAACCATTTTAGGTTGAAAAGGTGGGTCGGGAGACATACCGATCACCTTATATAAAAAGGACTTTAGGTCCACATTTAATATATTTGAGAAATATATCATAGTTATGCAAATCAAGTGATTTGGTTTTACCCTTGTAATTAAGGTTTTAAAGGAAGAAGTCATCTTCTTGGATGTAAAATAAGTTTTCCAAGTAAAAGGTTATTTTCAAAGTGGTTTTGACCTATTGGGGTTTTCCATTATAAATATTGTGTCACCTATGTTATTTATTTCCTATAAGTATTTCTTTATTTACTTATGTGATGATGTAATGTTTATTTAAATATTTATGGTAACATTACATAATGTATTAATGTTTAGCATTAATGTTGAATTAATCTGTAAATTGTTGAATCCTTGAATTCTAACATGGTACCAGAGCATGGTTTGAATTAAATAGTTTAGATATAATAATTTTGTATTTATTCTATTTAATTCTTATGGGTTTTTTCAACCAATCGGAAAGGGTATGTATTCTATTTAATTCTTACGGGTTTTTTCAACCAACTCGAAAGGGTATTTAAAATAATCGGCCCCCTCTTTCCATTTTTTTGTGCAACCTAAAAGTTTTTCTTTGTGAAGAATCAAGGTGAATTCACAGGTGGAAAATTTGGAAACTTCTTACCTCCCATGAAAACTTGTGTACGGTAAGGGTAAAATATTTGAAATATTTTTTTTCTCTATAGATTTAATATGTGCAGGTTGAATTTTGTCAATGGTAAATGGAGGAGACAAAGCTCCATCAAAATGGGATTTGAATTTTTTCCACTGCAAGCGTGAAAAATGTTGTCTCCTCTATAAATTCTAAGGTTAATGTAGAATTTAAATTCCCTTTCTTGGTAAATATTTTAAATCTTTTTTTTTCATGAGCGGCCCCGTAATAATGCTTATATGTGTTTATTTTTAATAAAATATATATATATATATATATATATATATATATATTTACATTATAAATTATAATAGGTTATTATAATGTATTAAAATATAACCTCTATAATACTCGTACATAAGTAAAAATTTAGAAATTTCACACTGAATTACACAAGAATTTTTATCACATTAAATTTGACGGTCAAATGAACATCACGACAGACCAAAAATAAGGCAGAATGATGGTCATTTAGACGTCAAATTTAAGTTAGTAAGCTTTAGGAATTTTTCATCACTAAAATTGACGATCAAATGACCGTCACGACAGTGACTAAAAATAAGGCAAAATGACAAATGTTTAGACGTCAAAATTAATTTGGTTGGATCTTTGTCTACATTAATTTTTATTTAGAAATTTGAAGTTGTTATGCATTCTTAGGGGTTTCTTCTTCACTTCTATATGGTCAGAATTTTTTTTATATAAGTTTGGGGTATAATGTAGAGCCCTTTATATTGTGGGTTATTATTTTGATCATGAGAGGTTAATTAGTATGCATTTTAATGACAAAATTAGTTATGATCAAATAGTTTCTTTAGATCTATAAAATTTAGATCTGATTCTATTAAAATTGTTGGTTTTTTCGATAAATATGTATCTAACTCTATGGTGCATTGTATATTATAATGGGGTGTGTTTTACAAGTTCAGAAAACAATGGCATCCAGTTACTTTTCCCTCGATAAATCCCAAATCCTAAATGGAGCCAACTACAACATTTGGAAGATCAAGGTTAAATTGAAATTTATAGCAAGGAAACTCTTTACGATTGTTTCAAGAACTAAACTCATGGCCCACCACCATCATCAGTGACTACGGATAATATTAATGCATTCTCATAATGTATGCAAGAGGCCCTTTCCATGATTATGCGCAATGTGAATGATGAATATCTTCTACACATTGGTAATATTGAACATCCAAAAGAGGCATGGACACAATTAGAATTCATGTATTAAGGTACGTGTTTATCTAAGATTACTAAGCTTGTTTTAGAATTGTTTATGACTCCTACGAAAGGAGATGAAAAAGTAGTTAATTTCTTAAGAAAGATAAAAATATTGAAGCACAATTAGACGAATACGATTGTGAATTAAATTGTGAAAAACTAATCTACTTTATTATTGAGTTAAATATTCATTAAAGGTTTAGGAATTTTTATTTCTATCCTAAATTCTAAATATCGAATGAAGATTAATAACCATATTTAAATACTTTGAGTTCTCTTCGATAAAGGAAAAGAAAGTGATGAAGAACATCGAATCTAAGGAGAATGCCTCTCGTGCACTTCTCACTCGTAATTCAAAGTTCAAGTCTCACAAGTCCTTCCCTAATCGGAAGCACGTAACTAAACGCTCATTTGTCGATAAGAAATTTTTTTCTTCTCGAACAATTGTGTGTAATATTTAATGGTAAATATCACAAATGTGGGGAGATAATTGGTGGGAGACATTTTTTGGTCTAGGTTACTTCCGCCCTTTGATTTTTTGAATTTTTGCAACTCCTGGTGCTTTGGATCTCGATGCCAAAATCTTCTCGGTCCATATCGGAAGTACTACCCTACAAACTCTAGGGGCCTATCTCCCGCCTCCCGAGGCATAGAAAAAAATAATGGAGGGGTCTACTTCTACTTTCCATTCAAAAAAATTGACTCCTATGCTCTCTAATTTGTCTTCTCTCCACATCCCTTCTCACATCACGGAGGATGTTACTACCTCTAGAGATATTTACCTAGTAGGTAAGTTGATGGATCCCAAAACCCCCTTGAAGATATCAAACATGGGCCCAAATGAAATGGAAACCTTGTGGAGCTCTGGAAATAGCTGCGATGCCAAATAGATTTGTCCTCTTCTCTTTCAACATGAAGGAAGACTTTTCTCGAGCTCTTCTAGGTGGTCTATGGTTCTTCGAAAGAAGAGGGTTCTACATCAAGAAATGGTTGACTGGTTTAAACCCGATCGCAGAAGTAATGACACAAGCTTCAATTTGGGTTCATCTTTTGGGCCTTCCACTAGAGCTTTGGCACCCTGTGGTTATAGAAGGTATTTCTCTATCTATGGGTTCTCTAATTGCAATAGACTAGGCCACAAAGGCCAAAACTAGATTCATTCATGCTTGTTTCTGTGTCAATGCTGATGTCAGTTGCCCACTCCTAAAATCGATTGATCTCTTATCGAATTTTAGAACCTGGTCTCAAACCATTGAATACAAATATATTCCACAAGCATGTTCAATCTATAAAAGCATCTACCCACAGAGCTACCAGATGCCCCACTAAGCCTCAGCCTAAACCCAAAACCCAGGTAACCTCTCCCAAGAAAAAAGGAAAATATATTCCAAAGATTATTCCTAAAGAGACCCCGGTCATCCCCACTTCCAACCCCTTTTCCCTCCTTGAAGAAGGAGAGATCACTACCGACTCCAACTTGGTCACCCCTCTTGACCCCCAGCCTCTTTCCACTTTGGTTTCTATCCCCATGGAGGTCTCCTTGGCCTCCTCTCCCCTCCTCCTTGGTTGTTCCCTTTGTGGTTGTTGATGCCCCCTTCTCTTCCTTCTCAACCCCCTCCAACCTTCTCCTCTCCCTTCCCCCTCTCCCCAGTCTTGGCTCGGAGTTTCCTCCTACTAGCTCCACTTTCCTCGGTCCACCTTTCCTCCCCCTCTCTGATTCCTAGATCTCCCCCTCCACTCAAACCTCTAAAGATAGTTTGAACCTTTGCATGACCCAAAGTAGTTGCAAGAAACCTGATATTGGAACTGAGAAAGTTCGTGGACGTATCCCGAGAAATGTCAAGCTTCAACAAGAATCAGCCCTGAATGTGGCCCAAGGAACATAGAGCACCATCCCCATGGTTATGGGGAGTAAATCCAAATCCAATAAATGAAGGTGATCTCATGGAATATAAGAGGTCTTAACTCTCTACAAAAACAGAGGGTCCTCAAGGATATGAAATTTAACCACTCTCCTGACATTATCATGCTTCAGGAAACCAAACTCAAAAAGGATGATAGTCTCTTGAAAATTTTTCCTTCCACCTCTTTTGCTTCCCAACTTGCTATAGGTAATTCGGGAGGCTTATGCACTCTTTGGGACCCCAAATACATCAAAGGTGATTGCCTTCTTCAGCACCCCAATTTTTTGTGCATTCTCTTCCAAGAGGTAGATTCTGACTCTACTTGGATTGCAATCAATGTTTATGCCCCTAATTTGGAATCTCAGTGTGAAAGACTCTGGCAGGACATCTCAAATTTCATAAAAAATTTGTGGAAATCTCCCTGTGCTCATTATGGGAGACTTCAACTACACTCTCTACCCCTCCGAAAAGCAAGGTGGAGCCCCTACTAATCCCAACAACATGGAAGCTCTAGCTGACTTCATACATGGGGAGACTCTCTTTGATATGGACCTACATGGTACCTCCTTCACTTGGTCCAATCGCAGAGTGGGCAGAAATCACATTCAAAGCAGATTGGATAGGGCTATGGGATCTTTGGATTGGATCTCTCTTTACCCCAATTTCTTTCTCAGTTCCTTAACCCGAGTGGTGTTTGACCATAGCCCCTTAATTCTATGTGCCAACAACAAGATGAACATAAAAATCCTCCCTTCAGATTCAAGCTTGCCTAGCTTGAAAATAATCATCTAGACCCTCTTATTAAGATCGATGGGATATCAAAATTCAGGGCTCTGATATGTTTAAGTTCTCTAGTAAACTTAAGGAAATCAAAAATCAGCTTAAGATTTGGAAGAGAAAAGTTTTGGTAACATCAAACTTTGTAAACAAAAGTTGACTCAGGAAATAGCTAACATTTCAACTCTGATGGAGGTTGAAGGAAGAATGAAACAACTCCATAAACAAGAAAGGCATCTTCTCAACAACTTCCACAATACCCTGAAAGAAGAAGAGACCTATTGGAAGTAGAGATCACGGGCACTTTGGCTAGATCAGGGAGACTGCAACACCAAGTTCTTCCACATTACAGCCTCTAAACACAAAAGCAGGGACAAAATCAGAGAACTGCTAACTCTGAAGGTAATATTTTAACCTCTAACATTGAGATCTCTAATGAATTGGTCTCTTTTTATTCTAATCTCCTTCAGGCTGAGGACCCCCAACGAGCAAGCTATGTCCAAGATGCTTCAGCACATTCCTAAATTAATCTCTGATGACATGAATGGAAATTTAACGAAACCCTTCTCTATGGAGGAAATTCATAAAGTGGTCTTCACTATGAAAGGTGACAAAGCTCCTGGCCCCAATGGCTTCCTTGCTGCCTTTTTCCAAATCTTCTGGGAAATCATCAAGCATGATCTCTTCAAGGTGGTAAATGAATTCTAGTCCAACAACTCCCTTCTAAAAGAATGGAACACCACCTTCATTTCTCTTTCTCCCAAATCTCTTGGATCTAAGTCTGTTGCCAACTTCAGGCCAATTAGCCTTTGCAACACCTCCTACAAAATCATCACCAAAATGTTGGCTACTCGGCTTAAACCCCTGATGAACGACCTCATCACGTCAAATCAGAATGGATTCATCAGTGGACACTTTATCCAAGGGGGTATCATCACTATTCATGAATCCATCCACTCTACCCAACACTCGAAGTCCGTGGGGATGATCCTCAAATTAGACATTCAAAAGCATTTGACAAAGTTAGCTGGACTTTCCTGATCCGGGTTCTAAAAAGTTACGGTTTTGACAATAGATGGTGTAACTGGATTTTTTCTTACATTACAACCCCTTACTTCTCAATCCTCATAAATGGCATCCCGACAGGATTCTTCAAAAATAGCAAAGGTATTCGACAGGGGGACCCTCTATCTCCTTTCCTCTTCTTGTTAATGGAAGACTCCCTCAGCAGAGCTCTTGAGGTTACCAAGAGTCAATGCATTTTTGGTATCAAAATCACTTCAGCCTTCCTTTCTACCACTCATAGCCAATTTTTGGATGATACTCTACTCTTGAGTGCAGCCTTGGTGATTGAAGCTTGTGCCCTCAAAGAAATTTTAGAAAACTATCAACTTGCCTCTCAACAACTGATTAACTTCAACAAAAGTAGTATATCTTTCCTAAACACCCCTCCTCAAACTCAAAGGAGGATTGCTGACATATTTGGTTGTAGAATTGTGGACTTACCCTCCTCCTATCTTGGCATTCCCCTTTTCCAAGGCAAGAAAACCAAGCATCTATGGAATCCAGTCATTGAGAGATACCAAAAAAATTGGCCACTTGGAAAGGAGCCATTCTTAGTCAGGTTGGAAAACTTCAATTGGTCAAAGCTACTCTTCAGAGTTTACCTATCTATTTCATGTCTCTTCTCAAAATGCCTTCCTCAGTGATTACTGCTATTGAGAGAATCCAAAATAAATTTCTCTGGTTGGGGGTGGAAGACAAAAAAGTGGATACACCTTGTCTCTTGGAATGAAGTTTGTAAGCCGACCAATCTAGGAGGGCTTGGAATCAGACAGATTATTGATATGAATGTTGCACTGCTGGCTAAAATTGGCTGGGAAGTTACTCAAGGTAACTCGCACTGGGCTCATCTGTTGAGATCTAAATATTTGATGCAAGATGAATATTTCCTTCTCTCCTCCCTGCCCGTAGCTCATCTATTTGGAACTCGGTTACTTAGATCTCCTTCTCTTCTACGACTCAGGGTAAAGCAAATGGAGGTTGGGAAATGGCAGATTAATTGACTTCTGTCGGATTGGTGGATAGGTGATAAACCTCTGTGCCTTAACCCTATTTGGGACCCTATCAAAATAACCCTCATCAATCACCATGGCAAGAAAGTTTTTGGTTACTGGAGAGAATCTAATTCAATCCCCTCTTGGCATTTACTAGATTGGTCGGGCATCAGTGAGCATCAGAGTCAACTTTTGAATCAGTTGAGATTTTCCCTTTCCTCTCTCTATATTCCTTTCTCCTCTCTTGCTGATGATTATATTTGGCCCCTCTCCCCCTCTGGTTCCTTCTCTGTTAAAGCTTCCTACGACTCCAAGCTCCAGACCAGCTCTGGACCTCCACTCTACAAAATTTGGCCCAAAGAGTCTATTCCCAAAATTGGCTTCTTTGCCTAGCTCTCCTTCAAGAATGCTTTCCTCTCGGAGAGAACTTAAAAAGGAGAGGATTCTCCCTTCCCACACATTGTGTTCTTAAAGCCTTGGAGTCCTCCTCTCATCTCCTTCTTCACTGCCCCTTTGCCCAAGCTATTTGGAATTGGCTTTTGTCACTTTTTGGAGTTGTCTGGACTTTCCCGATTCTATTCATGATACCCTCATTCAATGGTGTTCCCCCTTCTCTCACCCAACCCTTTCCCTAGGCTTGGAAACTTATCCTCCCCACAGCCTCTAGGGTATTTGGAAAGAGAGAAATAGGAGAATCTTCAAAGACCAGTGTATGGATCCTGAGAGGGTGGCCAACCATATCACTATTCTCTTCCAAGACAATCTAAATGGCTTCTTATGGAAGAAATATCAGCAAAAAATCTAGTTATGCAATAGCAAGGAGTGGTGTCAACAGATGGTGATCCTTCCCATGGCTAAACCCTCTTCCTAGGCTTGCTCTGCTGTTCGGTGGCTCCCTCCTCCACCAGGCTGGATGAAACTCAACATAGATGGTGCTTCTAAGGGTAACCCAGGAAAGTCTGGGGGGTGCGATCCTATGAAATTCCCCTCAAAATTTTATTGCATCTAACTTCATCTTGGGTAACAATCACCACACTAAACCCTTAGATATCCTTAAGGGGCTTGAGCTGACTCTTAAAATTGGCAATGATCCCTTAATTGTGGAAAGTGACTCTCTCAATATTATAACTCTCCTCAACTCGAAGACCCAGGACAATGGACTATTAAAAATATTATTGCTGACATCCATCTCCTCCAAAGGAACTTTCAGTAGATCAAATTCCAACACATTATTCAGAAGGAAATAAGGCGGTAGATTGTATGGCTAACATTGGTGTCCTCCTTGATACTCAAAAAATGTGGTTAGAAAATTTCCCATAATGATTGCTCATTTTCTAGCTAACACATGGTGGTGGGAGTCTAATCCTTATATTAGCAAGATTAACAAAAAGCATTGCATCCTTGCCACTGACAACGGTCATGATTATCACATAATTTTGAAGTGATGCTCTATGGAGCCAAGCACGTGGGAAGAGAATTACTCCATTCATGCAGATCTAGGTCTGAGATACACCCTTTCTCATCATAATTATCACAGGTACAGAGGACGGTGATGTGGAAGACTCCCACAGTAAATACGAGCCTTTTAAAGCCAACTCACATCTCCTCACCTTAATTCATTTTCATGGATTCTTCACCATGGGAGGGAAACTCAAAAGGATTGAACCTGCTTCTTGCACTTGTCTACAGGAGGACCAGGAAGTCTGGAACATTCTTAGGGACAATGGTGTAACTACATTCCTAGAAAGAATGTCCAGGTACTCGGCTTTGGTTTCTTATGGCGCCCTAGCTACCTGGTCCTGTGGCAAGGATCCATATTGGCAATACCCACTTCACCATCTCCACCAATGCCATCACCTCGGTGACTAGCCTTCCTGCCTCTGGGGCTATCTACTTCAAGAGGTCTCTACAAGTGGAGCTTCAGGATTTTATTGCCAAAGGTGAGAAGCTGACAAAATATCTTTCTGGTTATGTTTGGGAATCCCTGCTTCCTCCTGGGATAGAGTTGTAGAGGTTATTATGAGATATTTCACCATTGATGGGTGTTACAAGTTGGTCTTTGGTCCCCACTTCTTCATTCTCTCTCACTTACGTTGGGGAAGAAAATAAACCTAGCTGCCTTTCTATTCCAGTCGCTCGAGCACTCCATTAATCTTGCTAGGGAGGGAGAAGGCCCCATTCTGCATCAAGGCCTTCTTTACCTCCTCTTCAAATTCACTACTTCCCCTACTGAGTTGGCCCTTTTCCCCCAAAACATGGCCAGCCCCTTCATACCCCCACCTCTTCCCCCATTCCTTCCCTAGCTTCCCATCGCTCTTCTAGCCATTGCCACCACCTGCAAGTTTCTTTTGACTCTGACTCTGATGTCACCATCATGGGTTCCTCCTTCGCAGGATTTTCTCCCCTTTTTCCCCTTTTTGTCCTCCATTGTCCCTAGCCGACTTGTCTTAAGGACCTAACTTGTTGTTGTGTGCACTTCTTCCCCACCACTAGCTCGAGCTCTACCTCTTAGACACTCTACTTAGTTTGGCCAAGTTGTATCCTGATTCCCCTTAATCTAATCTGATTAGCTTGGATGTGGAGCTAAAGGAGGAGGGGCTCAATTTCCAGATGGTTCTGAAAATATCATCATGGAGGATCGTGAAACCAGCCCTCAGGATGTTCAGATGGATGCTGCTCTAAATTGGGAAGACACTACGATTAGAAAAAAAAATGAAGGATGAAACTAGTGTTGACTCGACAACCATCCTGAATATTTCCATGTCGAGTTGGTGACTTCCATCCTGGCCAAGCTTCAACATTCCTTCTCTATTCTCAAAGCTTGGGAAAATTTCACTGATAACACCAAGGCTGCCATCACCAAAGACTTCTCTCGATCTATTAACTCTGGCAGATCAGCTAGTGAAGAGTCAGGTTCTATCTAGGCTAAGAATATTGTTATCGAGCTGAAAAATCTCCTTTGATGTTTGTTTTTCTACTCTTGGTTTTGTTTTATTTCCTATTTTTTTGGAATTTTCATGGGTTTATCTATATGTAATCATCATCACTTAATCTAGCCACTGGGCTTTTTGTACAAGGTTGTGGGACCTTCTAAAACCCTCACTTTACCCTCTTTCCAAAAAAATATCACAAATGTGGTTAAATTGGACATAAAAAGGAATATTACAAATCTAAGAAACCTATTCATAAAAATTAGAAACAAATTGTCTCTTCTAAATATAATTTAAGGAAAAAGGATAGTTCTAATGATGATCCTAAAATTATTGCATTATATGATGTTTTATACTCTTCCTCTAATTTTGAATGGATTCTAGATCCAGGTGTTTCAAATCGTATGATTGATATTTCCAATTCTCTATTTGATGTCATGAAAATACATGAACATGTATATCTTGGTGATAACTCATCCTTAGAAGCAATATGAAAAGGAAAAGTAAAATTTACAAATGGTGTTTTAAATAATGTTTTACTTGTTCCTAAGCTTAAAAATAATCTGTTATCATGTTCAAACTAACTCATGATGGTTTATCTATTCAAATTTTGAAGGATACTTGGTACATCAAGGATAGTGATGATAATATAATTGTTGAAGGAATTCAAAGAAATGGTCTGTATATTTTTATGATTTCTCTTTTGCATCATGTTTTGTATCTCAAAGTTTGAATAATTCAAAACTATGGCATGAAATGTTAGGACATGTTAATTATCAAATCTTATATGAAATGTCTAGATATAATCTAGTAAAAGGTTTTCATGTGTTGTCTTCTTCTCATGATGCATGTGAAGGGTGTTTATGCTTGAAACAAAGTGTTAAACCCTTTCACTCACATCCTGAGGAGAGTTCCTCTTCTCCTCTAGAACTTATTCATAGTGATGTTAGAGGACCTCTTGGAATAGCTTCATTAAACGGTTATTTACATGTTGTGACTTTTATTGACAATTTCACTAGGATGATTTGGACATATTTTCTTTTAAAAAAATCAGATGTATTTGGAAAATTTAAGGAATTTAAAACATCTGTTGAAAACTCATCAAATTATAAAATTAAGAGACTTAAAACAGATAATGGGGGTGAATATGTTAGTAAGACATTTGAAAAATTCTGTATTGATTGTGGTATTAAAAGGGAATTAAATTCTCCTCATTCTCCCCAATATAATGGTGTTGCAAAAAGAAAAAATAAGACTATTTTAGATATGGCTCACATTATGCTTCATTTGAGTGGTCTTCCCAAATTTCTATGGGCAAAATCAATGAATACAACAATCTACATCCTAAATAGGGTCCCTAAAAAATCTAGTCACCCTTTGACCCCATAAAAGAAGTGGTCCAATCAAAAAGCCTGATGTATCTCATTTAAAAGTGTTTGGTAGTCCCGATTCTTTATATATTCCTAAAAATAATAGAAAGAAACTTGATATGACTTCATTTTATTGTATTTTCATTAGATATGTTATTAACACTACAGGTCTAAGGATTTACGACCTTGTAAAAAGGGAAGGAACAGAAAATCACAATGTTGTTGTGTTGGAAAAATGTTTTTTTCATCTTCTAATGGTAATGATATTCTTGTCAATAATTTGAATGATGGTTGTGATTCTAATAGTGAAAATTTGGTATATTGTCATGATGATGTTTTTGTGTTGATGTTATGGATGTTTATGAATCTCCTATCTCCCTAGGTAAGAAACCAAAATGGGCTCAATCTATGTTAGAAATTTCAAATCCTTTTGACCTTAGGAAAATGACCAGAAGCCCTCATACATACTATGCATTAATGACCTTGTATGAACTTGAGCCATAAATTTTTAAAGAGGCTTCTTAGGATGAGAAGTAGATCAATGCAATGTAGGCTGAAAATAATGCCCTAATTCAAAATCAAACTTGGGAGTCAGTTCCACCTCTAGAGAAAATAAGTACTATATGTTCTAAATGGTTATAAAAAGTAAAATATAATGTTGATAGTAGTATTGACAAACATAAAACTAGGCTTGTTTCTAGAGGTTTCACTCAAAACCTAGTATTGATTATGTTGATACTTTTTCTCCTGTAGCTAAGATGAGTACTGTTAGGGCCTTGTTTTCTATTGTTTCCAAATTTGGGTGGAAAATACACGAAATGGATGTGAAAAATATTTCTTTTAATGGTGATTTAAAAGAAGAACTTTACATGTCTTGACCTAAATAATTAGAAGAAAATAGTAAAGAAAAATATGTTTGTAAGCTGAAAAAATCCTTGTATGGTTTAAAACAAGCTCCTAGAGCTTGGTATGCAAAAATTAATTCCATCTTTAAACAATTAGGTTTTGTTAATTGTTTTTCTAAAAATGACCTATTCATTAAGAAATAAGGATCTCATATTATCATTGTATGTATATATGTTGATGATTTTCTTATGACTAGATATAGTCCTACTTTAATTCATAGACTTAAAGAAAAATTGAAACAATACTTTGAAATGACTGATTTAGGTCTCTTACGTCATTTTCTTGGCATGGATATATTTCAAGATAAGCATTATATTATTGTTTCTCAAGCACAATATGCAACCAATGTACTGAAAAATTTTAACATGATTTATTGTAAACCAATTTCTACTCCTATGGAAGTTGGACTAAAACTTGATCCTAAACCTACATGTGAAAAAGTTGATCCTACTTTATATAGGTAATTAGTTGGTAGTTTGATTTATCTAAATATAACTAGACCAAATATTTCATATGCAGTAGGAATTGCTTCAAGGTTTATGCAGGAACCTTATAGAGATCATTGGAAGCTTGCAAAAATAATTCTTAGATATATTAAGGGAACGATCAATTATGGGTTGCATTATACTAAGAATGAAAATTCTAACTTTTATGAATTTTGTGATTCTGATCATTCTGGTTATGTATTGGATAGAAAATATACTTCTGGTTATGTGTTTAAATTTGGTGCAGGTGTCATTACTTGGTGTAGAAAAAATCATCCAAAAATTTATATCTCTTCAACTGAAGATGAGTATAGAAGTGCAATGGAAGATGTAAAAGAGGCTTTATGGATGAAGAGGTTGTTTCACGAGATAAAGATGGAGGATCTAAGTAGTGTTCCTTTGTTTTGCAACAACAAAAGAACCATAGATCTTGTAGATAATCTAGTACGCTATCATAGAATGAATCATATTGAGATACATATACACTTCATTCGTGAGAAGGTGTTAAGTGGTGAGATAGATCTCAAGTTTTTGCCAACTAAAGAGTAGGTTTCTGACATCTTTACAAATCCCCGAGTGCTGCAAAGTTTTGTCACTTTTGTGAAAACCTTGGGTGTCGAGTTTCCATTAAGGGGGAGTGTTCATGATGATTTCACCTCCTAATGGAGCTTATTATTTGTAAAATAAAAATGAAAATGTAAAATACCTTTGGGAAAATGTATAAAGACCTTCGGGAAAGTGTAAAAGGACTTCGGGCATGTGTATACCTACTTGACTTCTTTTTAGAAACAAGTGTAGAAATACTTTTATGGGGGTCTTCAATAAACTCTTTACTACTATTGATTTTACTTGGTAAACATCCAAAGTGTAAGCATATTGTATAGGATGTTCTTGGTTATAAAAGGCTCTTATATGCTTCGGTTCAATAACATTTAATGAGAACTTGTGAGAACATGTAAAACTCATAAATAATACTTAGCCACTGATCATGTGGTGATATTTGGGATTTCAAATCCTTTTGTACCAAAAGGCAACTTGAGTATGATGAAGGTGTTATAATTCCTTCAACCGATATGCTAACTTAAAACCTTTATGCTTTAAGGATCGTAAATCTTGTAGTGTACCATAGGTAGGTAATCTATAGGCATATGTTATCTGACTTAACATTAAGGGGAGTGTTGGAACATAATGATTAAGTGGCCATTTTTATTTGCTTCATGTCATCATTCTCGACCTTCACCGCACACTTTTGTAAGTTATTTTTATCATCCCACATTATTCTCCACTTTACTATGGCACCCATGCCAGTATTGGGGCATCCATAGGAACCCTAGTCCTAGTCAGTGTGCCTCTATCCTTTTCAACTTTCCCACCACTTTTTGGGCACTCTCTAAACATTTGAGAATTTAATATTTGTGGTGGTCAACCTTTTGGGGTTATATACGAAATTATATCAAAAAAACCATATAAATATAAAGTTATGAGACCATAATAGTGGACCAAGCACTAGTCACTAATATCATCCACCTAGGTTTGTATCCATCAAAGGCTTTTAGATATCACTTGCATTCATTTATCTCTATCACAAGGGACAAGGTTAGTTCATCTACATCATACAAGTATAAGAGGGAAGTTTATTCTATTCCATCCACCATTCTACTACATTTTTACATCTAGTTATTTCTCGCTACTTCACAAAGTGCAACTGACACAAGAGCACCTAGGGCACATGATTCACACATACACCAAAAATAAATTTGGGTCTAAGATGCAATGTAACACTTAATTGGTAAGTCCACCATTGTGGCCGCTAGGTCGATCCGACCTATTCATATACATTCTTATTTTTTAGGGTTTTGATACTTCTTGTGGTCTCTTGCAGACCTCCTCTTCATCTTATATTATATTATCAGCAACATTTGGTGCAAAGACAACAAATCTAATGCAATAGGTAGTGAGGGTTTCAGATCCCCTAAGTAAACCTATAAAATTTAGTTATGGACCTCCTACACAAACCCGAGCGCCCATACTTCAACCTAAAGTTCCCATAGATGCCTCAATACCTCTGCAAGTGCCCCACCACTTGTTTCTCATTTAACCTCACGGACACAGTCCAACAAGTTCACCAAATCAACTAAGCTCCTTCAAAACCTTCTTTTCATATTACGAGGTTTCAATATTAATTCCTAAGTTGCTTAGGTCACTTTCTATATTGTATTTACTTGTTTTATTTATTATTATTTACTGTTGTTCCTAGTTACATTAACTACCCTTATCCAACATTTTAGTTAATTAGGTTTGGGATTTTACTTGCACAAAACAAGCTTTTATTCTCACATGTTGTAATATTCTCAAATCCCAAAATCTAAATCCTAACAAATGAAAATGTTTTATGGTTCAAGTTTTAGGGGACATATGATATGTTACATTCTTTTGTGCTAATATGTGTCAATGTTCCTGAAATCCCCATCCCATAGAGATAGGGGAACCACGAGAGATAGATTCCATATGAAGTGAAGGATCCATTACTAATAGATATATATGGTCCACCCATATATAGATTAGTTTCTCAAGAGAGGGTTCCTATTTATATATGGAAGTAAGTCAATTCCTCTCTCTCATCTCATCCACTTTGAAATCCCAAAATCTACAAAGTGTATCAAGTTTTGAGGTATAGAAGACATGTTACATTTTACATGTTTACATGCTTAAAAATCCCAAAAACACGAAAATCAAAGGAAATATACAACATGGGATAAAAACATGGATTTTGAAGGAAAAGTACTAACTCTAAATACTCTTACAGGAAAAAAAATGGTAGGTTGTCCAAAAATTATCATGATATTCAATTTTTTGATAACACTAAACAAACATGTGACTTCACTATATTTCGCCTCTATATGGATCTCATGATCCTCTTTTTATAGTATATTTACCCACTTTTTATATATTTTAATACTATTTTAATCATATGATTTCTATAGATTTATATTTCTTGGTTCTTTTGGCTACTCTTTGTTAAAAATTCAATACTATTATATCCTATCATATAGACACAGTCTCTATTAATAGTCTCTACAAACTCAATTCCCTTACCTGGTTGTTACTTCTATCAATGACACTTACTAAAACATGTCATGACTTCAAATTCTAAGCACATCATCACAATTTATAACCTGTTATTATTATCATTCTATTTGGATCCACTACTTGAAATTCCAATCTATCTCACCCTTAATTTTACCTCAAGTGATTATATTTCCTCTCATACCTTTCATTGAAACGGGAAACTATAGTGGTTAAACATACATAAGGAAATCCTTTCTTATAAAAATTAATACGAAGACTTGTATCAACCATAAAATAATTAAAATATCTTAGTTAAATTAATTTAACAAGGATGCATTACTATATGGAATAGGCTATATAATAATACACTTATTTACAGCTATAAAATTGAAATTAGGTTATTTGCAATCATGTCAAACTAATAAAGAAACTAAAAATGAAACTACGATTAAAGGGATGACTTTGTTGATTCATATCACTTTTTGTATGTGTCACTTCTATATTTGGGGAGTGTATAAAATTATAAAGATGCCTAAATCAACCATTTCTCACCAAATAGATAAATGGTTAAGACCATACAAATTGTCACCACTTTGTATTCTACAACCTATCCCCATTCTAATAACTTAGACCAATAGATCATATAGATTTCTGATTTTTATATGGGTTTATTTATTGTCTTTTATATCACACTTTTGTATGTTCAAATTCACATATAACCCTATTTTTCAAACTTTTACCTATAATCCAAACCTAGATTCATGTAACAACCTCAAGAACTCATTACATTTAAAAATAAAATATGTAAATTCTTGAGTTAGATTGACCTCGGGGCCACCCCATTTGTGAATCGAGTGAGTGTTACAATACATCTTAGACTCAATTTATTTCTCCTAATATATTATGCATGAAATATAGAAACCTTGACTTATCTCTTCCCTCATGCTTCCACACTGATAGTAGGATATGGTAATTTTCTCCCATGAAACCCTTGTATGTAGATATTTAAGATACATTGATTCCCTCCTAGGTTGTGATATGCAACATGAAGATTTTACTCTCACTTAACTCGTTATTTATTATATAGATAACTACTTTCTAGATAATAAATTATTATTAAGGTGAACTTGTATATGTAGGAGTTTATCACTTTGAAATTTAAATCTTAGTGGTGTGAAAATCGACCAAAAACATACGATGTGAAATAAAAAATGATGACGAAGCGACCCAATAGGAAGAAAGGACCCAAAACCCAAAATGGTCAAGACCATACATCTCAATCAATGTTATACCATGATATTAACCAATATATACTTGGTCTTAGACAACAATTATCAAAATTCAAATAGACAATGGAAAATGCTAGAAATCTCTATGACATAAAATGAATAATCATGAATAAGTCATAAATAAGAGGATATATTAAGTAATGAAACAAACAAGGAAATACACCACTAAGACTTAGTTTCATCATTAAAAACAAACATACATAAATATATCCAAAACATTATGTAATAATGATTTTGTGGAGATTTTAGTGTCTACGTTTTCCCTCTATGATGATGAATAAAATTTACTAGTTTTAAAGGAGAAAAAGGGAGTACTTGATAGTGTTAAAGCATATGATACCCAACATAGCAACCAAAATGTAGTAAAAATATGGGATACTAGTGTGACCCATATAGAGATAGGGAGTAGCATCTTTATGATAGTAAAAGAGCGTTGTAGGAACTCAAATTTGGAAATTTACCCTTGTGACACTACTTATTCTAATTTTTCTTCTTGGCTAATCCAAACACCTATATCCTATCTCCACCTAGTTTATGTTACCTTCACTTCCATAATTTTTTCATTTTCATATACTAGTGTGTCAACAAAATCTTAATATTAGTACACAATGTTAATGCTAAAACTTTATGTTCCAAGAACAAACTCTCGATTTAATTTTCTACATCTGTGTCCAAAACCATAGATCTAGGTCAATATGTCTACTAGGTTCCTAACCAACCTGTATGGTTTTGACCTAGCTCAGCTTCTAACTCTAATTATAATATATTATCACTTGTTTTGTCCTTTTATTCTATCAGGTCATTCTTTTTATAACATTTTACCTTCATATAATTCTATGAGAAATTTAACACTACCTCATTTACTCACCTAGAAATCATATGAATTTCTATTCACATACTCACTTTTAACACGTGAAAAAGGCACTCAAGGCTCCCTAAATATTCCTAAAGTTGATGTAAATCCATTAGGGTATCCACTATTATAGATCTAAATAACTCAAATAAGTCAAAGAGTATATATGCCCTCACATATAAGAACACCAAGTTCTTATTTCTAATTATTAGCAAGATCATAGTTTAATCAAGAATGATCTAAGGGGTTAGAGTTGTCAACTAGTTTCATACATATAGATATTAAATTCTAAGTGGAGAACTATATGTGGTTTAAGGGCTCTTCAAAGTAGTTTCAATGTAGGTGGTACACTATAACCCAAAAACTAACCTTCTTATAGGGTATTCTACCCATGGTTAGGGTTTTAGAGTGATTAGGATGATTACATATGGTATTAAGATTGTGCAAAAAAACTAGGGTTTGATAGTGAAGTGCATTTCCAAGCCACTGAATGATAAAGTTAAAAATATCAATTCTAAAGGCATCCAAGACCATAAAAAGGGTCAGAATGGATTATATATATTGACCAAACTATACGGTTCCACACTAAGGAATTTTCATTTCACAATTTCAATAGTGGAGATTTACTAGGCTCTGTACTTATAGTTTCTACATTTTATCTTCATGTATTCTTCTTGTACCACTTTGTATAAGTATCTCTCTCTATCTTATACATTTTGAGCTTGTATTCATTTATCTAAACATCTAATATATTATTTTTATTTTATACAATTAATGTTGGAAGTTAAATTATCATAATATTTCCTAGTCTCTAGACATTACATTCCTTTTTATGATTATGTATTACAAAATAAATTTAATTAATATAAAACATGTGTAATAGATTGAAAAAACATATTTGTATATGTGGATATTTTGACTTGGATATCTTGGAGAGATATGGGTCCTAATCAATCCCCAATAAGTGTTTAATAATTCAATGGGAATTGGGTGTCCTGACACTAAGGGAAAAGTATCACAAGGCATCATGGTTGGCCCCTAAATAATTCCTTCCATATTGTGGGACCACACTACTACAGATAGATCAAGGTACTAATTTTTTTGAAAGAAACATACCCTACATAGTCAACACTTTGCATTATATGAGTGTACTATAGTATTTGTAGTATTAATAACTTATAGAATTTGATAGGGTTTTTTCCTTGAATTTTCAATAAATTAAGTGTCGTATTCATTTGTGTCTTCTTATTTAGTCGATATTTATATCCAAAATTTCTTGTTTTGTTCTTAGGTTTTCATATTGATTTGTATAGGGGATGGGATGGCCTTATATAGCCAACCCATATAGTTTTCCCCTTTTGATCAAAGGAATAATATATAATAGAATCACTTAAGAGAAAATAAATTGTTAATAGAAACTTGAAATTTTGTCATCAAAGATGAATAATGTTCTAATAATAAGAGTCCTTGTTGACAAAGATTTGATTGAAATTTAAAAAATAGTAGTGACTAGACAAAGAAAATAGATTGGTATATAATTTGTAAATCATAGTTTTTAAATGTAAAGAAGAGACAATGTTTGATAAAGTAGTATTGAGCTTGTAGAAGGTGTAAAATAGAGACTATGTCCTGATATATGAGTATTGAATTTGTAGAATTATACTAAATAGAGGTTATGTATGATGGAATAGTATATATTTTTAGAAATTGTGTAAGAGAGACCGAGTCTTGATAGAATAGAATAGAAGATATGAGTATTGAATTTTCTATGAATAGTGACTTAGAAAAAGTGTTGTAGTGAGCACATAAGTATAGAGTATATAAATATAATTTATGGAAATGAGGATCATGAGGTGCAAATAGATTTTTGAAGAAAGTGGCATCATGATTCAATATGGAAATAGGGGTGATGATCCTAATGTTGTAAATGGTTAAAAATAAGAGAAAATAAGACCAATACATAGAGTGCATAAGTTCAACATATTAAGTAGTGTCAGACCTTTTTCATTTGTCATATGTGTTTTCATTGATGTCAAGTTGCATTGATGGCATAATTATTTTATGTCAAGTGGTATTGATGGCAAAAATGATTAATTGGTAAAGTGAGAAAGTGAGAAAAATAAAGGTTGATTGGTAGTGTAAGCTCATAGAGGATTCAGGATGATCAAGGATAAGTTATAAAGGACTTAATCAGTTTTTGTGCAAGCTACAGACATAAGGAATTAGTCATCGTGGTCTTGAAGTAGTTGTTAAAGTCTCAGTATAGAGCCACGTAACTCTTGAAAATGTCGTGGAAGCTTTGTGAATCTTGTGGGTAAAGGAATGAAGTCACCCGAGTAAAAGGAGACAAAGGACGATTCATGAGTGAGGATGGTAAAACCATGAATGTGAAGAAAGAACCATGTAAGAAACGATGGAATGAAGGTAAAACCATGGGATAAAGGGAATTCTGGAGAAATCTACATATAAGGAGAAAAGACACGAATGACTCGGAAAAGAGCCAAGAAAACTATAGAAGCGACACATAGAAGAAAAAAACCACGGACTTAGAACAAAGCCACATGAAGGCATCATAAAAGAAAAAAATCTGTGAAGCATTGAAAATATGCCGAAGTAGAACAAAGATGTGGATAACTAAAAATCCACCAAGAAATATAAGTTATAGCTTAGCATATTCAAGGATTTTTTACCTCCTTGTGGATGGGTTCCTACAAAATACTAGTTGTAGTTGATTAAATTAGGGGTCAATGCTCCTTGCAAGTTGGTGCTTGCTAAAATTCATTGAGTGGGTGCTCAAAAATTCTTCGAGTAGGTGCTTGAAGTTATGAAGTGGGTGTTTCATAGATTGAGCAGGTGCTCAACCAAAACCATTAGTAAGACTTTGGAATTTGTGTTCCTAATAAAATCCTGGTTTCAAGTGGGTTTTTATCCCGAAAGGGTTTCCCACTATAATGTTTTTTTTTTTCTGATATATGGTTGATGAAATCCATAGGGTATAGTTCTTCTTAAATTAAATAATAGTGGATTAAGTATAACTCTAGAAATTAATTTTAATCCACACTGATTCACCCCCTCTCAGTTCTTGTGATCTCTAACAATTGGTATCAGAGTGAGTCCTTCTAGCAAAATCTTAACATCTTCAAGGAGATCCTCTTTTCACAAGCATGGCAGCAAATTAGGCACAAGGTGGTTTATCACTATCAAGATCACCTCTCTTCACTGGAATGAATTATGCATTCTAGAGAATAAGAATGAAAACATATCTAATGTCACTTGGTTTTGATATATGGGAATGTGTTGAGAAAGGATACAATCTTCCAACCATGCCTATCACTTCTTCAACAGATAAATCAGAATATGAATGCAACTCAAGAGCCATGAATGCCTTACTATGTGGTCTGACTAAGACAAAATTTGTAAAATTCATGCACTACACAACAAAAAAGGAGATATGGACCAAACTGCAAAGTATTTATGAAGGAGATGAAAATTCAAGCTAGCAAAGTTATAGAACTACAAAGTTCAATTCGAGAATATGAAGATGAAGGATGATGAGATCATAGCAAGCTACATGCCAGAGAATAGATGAAGTCATTAATAAGATCAAGACTGGTGAGAAGTTGGAAGAATCTGTTATTGTCCAAAAGATTCTGAGATCTCTGACTAGCAAATATGATGCAAAGGTTTCAACTATAGAAGAATCCAAAGATCTGAAGACTCTCACTATGGATGAATTATAGAGCACTCTTTCAGCATACAAGATGAGGACTATTGGATCCAAGACTACTAAGAAATAGGTAACATTTAAGGTCAAGAAAGAAACCCATTCCAAGAAAGAAGAAGAAGAAGAATCAGTTTTAGAGGATGGTTTGGATGATGAAAATATTGAAGCAATGTTCATAAGAAGACTAAAACATGGATCAGGTAAGTATAAAGGAAAACTCCCTTTCAAATGCTTTGCATGTGGACAAGTAGGTCATTTTGCTATTAAATGTCCAAAAAAATTAAAGAAGCTCAGTCTGAACATGAAGAGGATAATCAAAAAAACAATAAGAGAGAAACTAGGTACAAAAATAAAAACAACAAGAAGTTCTTTAAGAACAAAAGGAACTTCTATTCAAAAGAAGAGTCGAGTGAATCTAATTCAAGCAACCCAGGAAGCTCTGAAAATGAAAATGATGAAGATCAATCTGAATGTTTGTTTATGGTTATGGATGCATCTGAAGAATGCAGCTCTAAAGGGAATAATACAATTGATTTTGAAGACTCTGATGAAGAAGAAGCTGAAGTAAATCTTGAAGCTAAATTAGTATGTGCTCTTGAAGAATTAAAATTGTGTAGAAGAAAGAATCAAAATCTAAGATGCACACTGAAAGATTATGAAGAAAAAATCCACATCTTTGAAGAAAAACAAAATCTAAGAGAAGAATAAGAGGCTAATGAACTCAAAGAACTTTAAAATAAGCTTGAAAATATCTCAACCTCTTACAAATCAAAGGAGGATGAATGCACAAAACTGAATTCAGAATTAGAATGATTGAAGGCTGAATTGGAACAAATGACTAGCAAGTTGATAACATATGAAAAGATGGAAAAGAGTTCAAATGTATTAACGAGTATTTTGAGTAGCCAAAGAGATACAAATGACAAGTCAAGGATATTCTTCAAATAATAAAGTAAAGAAATTAGATCTACAGATAATGAAGTAAACAAAACTACATTAGCTCCAGGCTCATCTTCTACTACAAATAAAGTGTTCAACAATTCTATAAAGAGAAGAACATATGCTCCCATAATTACCTATGCTATAAGGTACACACATTCTTTCTATGCTTATTTTTACACTTGTAATCTATTTGGACACAAAGCCACAAGATGTAAAAAGTATTCTAAAGGCCATAGGAGAAACTATAATTCATCTCACTATGGCATGAACTATAATTTTATCCATTATAAGTATCATAAGAAGGCACATAGAGCATGAACAAGTAAACAATAACTACCCAAACAAAAGAAATGGGTGTATGTTGTAAAGAAATATTCAAACAAAATAAAGAGTCTTGCTCAGTGGTGCAAACTTCATTTCATGTGTAAAATGAAGATTAAATTTGGTATCTAGATAATGGATTCTCTAGCCATATGAATGGAGAAAAAAATTCCTTTCTTTATCAAACAATGCATCAGGTGTTATGAGATTTGGTGATAAAAACTCAGCCAACATAGTTGGAAAAGGAACCTTGAGTCTAGATAATGGAAAGACCATAACTGAAAATGTTCTATATGTTGAAGGTCTCAAACACAATTTGTTAAGTGTGAGTCAAATGTGCAAAAGGGGATACAATATGATCTTTCATGACAAAGGTTGTGATATTATAAATGGAAAAATAAGAAAGAAAGTTGCAAAATCCAAAAGGACAAAGAACAACATGTATGTGCTAAATGAAATAAATAATGAAAAATTCACAAGTTTGATCATAGTGGAGCTACGGCACAGAAGACTTGGACACATGAGCTTTGAAAATCTGGTAAAACTTAGTGCTAAAGGGTGTGTAAAACATATGCCAAAAATTGTAAAACCAACAGATACACTTTGCAAAGCATGCTTGCATGGTAAACAAACAAGAAGATCATTCAAGTTGAAGGAATACTCTACAACCAGACCTCTGGATTTGATTCATATAGATATTTGTGGTCCCACCAGAACTAAAAGTATACAAGGTGAAGTGTATTTCATGTTATTGATAGATGACTACACCAAAATGACATGGGTAATGTGTTTAAAGAAAAATTCAAAAGCCTTAGACAGATTCAAGAAATTCAAGGCACTGGTGGAGAATGAGAAGAACAAAAAGATCAAATTCTTAAGATCAAACAGAGGTAGAGAATTTTGGTCTAATGAGTTCGATGAATTTTGTGAAGAAAATGGAATTAGAAGACAATTCTCATTTGTTAGAACACCTCAGCAAAATGGATTTGTTGAAAGGAAGAACAAGACTATGTAGGAAATGGCAAGAACAATGTTGAATGAATCAAAATTGTCAGATAGATATTAGAGTGAATTAGTTTACACCACGGTTTACATTTTGAACATATCCCAATTGAGAGTGAATAATGACAAGACACCTTATGAATTATGGAAGAACATACCTACAAATGTGAAACACATAAGAGTGTTTAGAAGAAAGTGCTATATCAAAAGAGATGAAGATAACTTGGGAAAGTTTGACTCTAGATGTGATGAAGGCATATTCCTTGGCTACTCAATGGTTAGCACGGCTTACAGGTGCTACAATAAGAGGTTACAAAAATTGTAGAAAGCACAAATGTTTAGTTAGATGAGTCTTCCAATTCCAACACTCATCACAAAGAAAATTATGAAGAACAAGAATATGGTGAAGAAATGGACAGTCTGTGAGAAGAAGCAGATGAAGAGGAAGAAATACCAGATACTAAAGAACCCTCTAGGAAAGTCAAAAGTGATCATCAAAAAAATAAGATTATTGGAAACAAAGAAGGTGGAATTCTCACAAGAAGAAGACTATGGGAGCAAAAAAATCATGAAGAAATAGTACTCTTGTTCATGGTAGAACCCAAAAATGTTGCAAAAGCAAGTAAAGATCAACATTGGGTGGATGCGATGAATTAGGAACTTGATCAGATTCAAAAGAATGAAACCTATGAATTGGTACCAAAATTGCGGGACAAATATTTGATTATAACCAACTGGGTTTTCCAGAAATAAAATGAATGAGAAACAAGAAGTGAAAAGGAACAAGGACAAACTAGTGTGCAAAGGCTACACGTAAATGGAAGGAATTGACTTTGATAAAACATTTGCACCAATAACAAATATAGAAGCAATGATATTGTTCTGGCATACGTAGCCTACAAGAAGATCTGAGTATTCCAGATGGACATGAAATTATCTTTCCTAAATTTTCTTCTAAATGAAGAGGTATACATCGAACAACCTGATGGATTTTCACTAACTGAAGATAAATATTATGTGTGTAGGTTGAAAAAGGCTTTGTATGGACTCAAACAAGCTCCTAGGGCTTGGTATAGTAGATTGGATTCATACCTCATTAAGAAGGGTTTCAAAAAGGTGTTGCTGATAGTAATATCTACATCAAAGAAGAAGGGGATCATCTATTAATTTTCATTGTGTATGTAGATGATATCATATTTGGAGGAGATTATGATAAAATGACATATGAATTTGTTGATATGATGAAAGAAGAATTTGAAATGTCTATGCTTGGGGACCTCTCATTCTTTTTGGGATTACAAATCAATCAATTAGACCAAGGAATTTTTATATCCCAAACTAAGTATATTAAAGAGATGTTGAAAAGATTCAGGATGGAAGAATGTAAACCTATTGGGACACCAATGGAAGTTGGATGCAAGCTAATAAGATATGATGACACACAAAAAGTAGACAAAACATTATATAGATCCATGATAGAAGTCTACTTTACTCCATGGCATCAAGACCAGATATCATGCAAGTGTTAGGCCTAGTTGGAAGATTCCAAGAAGATCCAAGGAATACACACCTCAAGGCAGTAAATATAATATTGAGATATCTCATGGGAACACTTGATTATGGACTTTGGTACCCCAAAAGTAGTGATTTCAACATTGAAGCATATATAAATGATGATTCGATAGGAAGTGTTGATGATAGAAAGAGTACTAGTGGTGGATAATTATTTATTGGAAATTTTTAGTATTCCGCAGTTAAGCAAAATGTAATCATCAGTGGCCCTCTCGACATGTGAAGTAGAGGATATAGTTTCCGCAATGTGTTGCACTCAAGTTCTCTGGATGAAGTAGACATTGGAATATTACTAGGTAAAATCTTAAAATTCAATTACATTGTTGTGTGATAGTACAAGTGAAATAAGTGTCTCCAAAAACCCCATGTTCCACTCAAATACCAATATTATTCCAATCATATATCATTTCTTGAGGGAAAAATTAAATGAAAATAAAATTAGTCTTGAATATGTGAGCACTAAAGTAGAAATTACAAATATAATGACCAAGCCATTGCCAAAAACAACATTTGAGCAAGTAAGGAATAAATTAGGGGTCATTCTTGATCCCACCAACAACTAGAAGGTGTGCAGACAAGGTGAGGGAGCATTATTAGGTAACATCAGCTCCTAATCAATACCAAATAACATTTATGTGAGGGGGAGCTAGTCTGCTAGCTCAAGATTATCAAAGTATGCATCAACTCATGGGGAGCATTGCCGTGGACACATCAGGACATATGGATCGAAGCATGAGCCTAGGAGGAGCTTATTGAGGTAATAACATGACGTATCCAACTTACCATCATTTTCATCCTTATGTGACATAGTTGGCCCTTTGTCATTGTTGTCAAAGGAGGAGGAAAGCTCAAGTCGAAACTAGCTAATAATAAGAGAAGGGAGAGAAGTTGAAAATAGAAATCTGCCAAGGGAGAGTTATATAGTGTTTTCAGAAACCAGGTATGCAAGTATCATTTTACCATCAAAAGGTTGTAGGTTTATGCGGTATTGAAGTGTTGTGGTATTTCCATCAACGATAAAGGGTGAGATTGTTAGACCTTTGAAATTTTTCATGTGCTTTCATTGTTGTCAAGTTGCATTGATGGAATAAGTATTTGATGTCAAGTGGTATTAATAGGAAAATGGATTAATTGGTAAAGTGAAAAAGTGAGAAATATGAAGGTTGATTGGTAGTGTCAGCTCATAGAGGTTTCACGATGATCAAGGATAAGTTCTAAGGGACTTAATCATTTTTTGTGAAAACCACTAATATAAGGATTTAGCCGCCATGGTCTTGAATCAGCCACCGAATTTGGTAGGGAGTCATAGAACTCTTGAAAATGCCACGAGAACTTTAGAAGGAGCTGTGGAATCTTAGTGAAGCCCGAGGGTAAAGGGTTGAATTCTCCCAAGTAAAATGAGACAAAGGACTAGCCGCTAGTGAGGATGGTGAAGCCATGGATGTGATGGAAGAACCACACAAGAAAGGATAGAATGAAGGAAAAACCGTGGAATAAAGGGATGTCTGGAGAAAGTTGCATATAAGGATAAAATATGTGAAGGACTAGAAAAGATCTATGAAAACTATAGAAGCCACACATAGAAGAAAATAGTCATGGAATTAGAAAAAATCTGTGTGAAGGCATCGAACAAAGATGAAATCCACGAAGCATTGAAAATCCATCAAAAATAGAAAAAATCTATGCATAACTAAAAATCCGCCAAGAAATAAGAGATTATGCAAACCAAAGGATATTGCTGCGATACAAAGGAAAATGTCAAAGTAGCTAAGGAAAGCCATGAATTGAGCAAATATGGACTGGACAAGGCTCAAGGAGAATTAAATGATTCAAACATGGACAAGTGATATTTTTTTCTCCAAAATCGATGGTGATTCGATCATCTGGTGATTATGGCTGAGTATACAACTTGAGCTCCATGAAGAATGAATAAATCTACAATTCCAGCTATCTACATTTAATGCTCATTGAATTTTTGGAAATATAGTTGTAATTCTCTATGGGGTTCCTAATTTCAAGGCAAAATTAAATATCAAAGAAGAAAAACTGACTCACTCATCTTGTCAGAAAGATGAGAAATATGTTTTTATACATCGATAATTAATTTTTTTCATGTAAAAGGTGAAATCAAGCTAAAAATAGAAGAAGAAAATATGGAGATAGGTGCATGCATTTAATAAACCAAATCCTCAACCGACGAAGAAGGAAAGTTACATGACACACAAAGTGAAGTGATGGAATGGGTCGATTTGTCAATATATCTAATTCTTGAAGCTATTTTTGAGAGAGATGAGAAATGAGATGATATTATTGTGCTTTGAGAGAGTGACACAAGTTAAGCTTCTCAAGTAATAAGATGATGTAATCAAGCTAAGGAAGAGTGATAGAAAGAAAGAAGAGGAAGAGGAGAGCATACAAACGATGTAGTGAAGAATCAGATGAGAAGAGAATCGGTGTGGTAGATGTCTTGATAAAAATAGATTGAATCAAATGAAAGGAAGAGAGTGATAGAGAGAACATGGATAGATACGAGAAGATTGATCATAATCTATTGTGTAAAATAAATTAGAACTAGATGATCAAAATTTGTATGTAAATTAAGTCAAATTTATATCTTAGAATATACATGGGGTTCTGACCTCCTTTTGGGTGGGTGTCTACATAATATCAGTTGTTGCTTGATTAAATTAGGGGTTGGTGCTCCTTGCAAGTTGGTTCTTACAAAAAAATTTGAATGGGTGCTTATAAAATATTCAAGTAGGTGCTTGACTTAGTGAAGTGGGTGCTTCACAAGTTGATTTGGTGCTCAACCGAAACCATTGTAAGACTTTTGAATTGGTGTTCCTAATAAAGTTGTGGTTTCAAGTGGGTTTTTCTTCCAAAAGGGTTTCCCACTATAAAATTTTGTTCTTTGTTTTATTTTCTAATATATGGTTGATGAAATACATAGGATATAGTTCTTCTCAAATTAAAGAGAAATTGGTTAAGTATAACACTAGAAATTGAAATGATTTCGCGAGAATCAAATTAGAAACGAGGCACCACGAAGTAGTTGCACTCCAATGTAAATCGTTGAAGCTCCAACGATAGCAAGGAAAAAATTGGTTAGTAATGGAAGAACTTGCTCAACAGAAACAAAGCTTGCATAGAGGAAAGATATCGAAGTGTCTTGGCATGCTCATAAATTAATATAAAAGGGGTACATATAGGGTGCTGAGTAACCCTAGTGCATGACACATATGAAACCCTAAACCTAACCCGTGTGAGATGACCCTCCAACATGAGAGGAGGACACATAGGATAACTCACACTAACACCCCCTTCATTAAAGCTGGGGTAGCGGTTGTGATGAGTCAGACGGAAGAGGAAGACACTCCTAAACAACTAAGAAAGATGTGTCAATGGGGCCTAGCAACTAAAGGCCTGATAAGGTGCCCATATACAAACACAATATTCCTAGAAGAAGAAGAAGAAAAGAAGGACTACATAGCCCTAAGAAGATGGGTAGCTACAGAAGACCTCACCCCAAGAAGAGACCGTAAGTGAAGAAACTTCATCTCAATGAAGGGCTTGGTGAATAAATCTACAATCTGATTAGTTGTCTGAATGTACTGAATGTTGATGATACCATCATGAATAAGCTCCCGTATGAAGTGCATATGGATCTCAATGTGCTTCATCTACTGATCCTGAAATAGGTTTCTGTAAATACAGATTGTTCTTGTGTTATCATAGTAGATAATGGTAGGCTACCGAAAGTGGATGCCAAACTCTGTCAGAATACCCTGTAGCTAAATAGCTTCGTGGCAGCGTTAACTACTCCTTTGTATTACGCCTCTCAGTAGATGATATCTCAATTGCATTCTACTTCTTGTTAGACCAACTAATAGGACCCGAACCAAGAGAGAAACTGTATCCAGTAGATTTCGATGATCTAAGTCACCGCCCAATCGAATCACGTGAATCCAATCAAGTCAATATCAACCCTCCATGATAGTGTATGTCATCAACATAAGTGCCATGAAGATAATGAAGTATCCATTTAGATGCTTTCCAATGCAGCTCATGTGGCTCCCGCATGAATGTGGACATGATCCCAACAAAGATATGATAAATGCAGTCGAGTGTGAGACAAGTAGATCAAGCTCCCCACTAACCGTCGGTAAAGAGTACCATCAACCAAGGGAGTAGAGCAATCAAACCATCTTAACCCCGAAAGAAAAGAAGTAGGAGAAGACTTGCAATCAGACATCGAAACCGAGCTAGCAAATCAAGAGCATACTTAGGTTGCGAAATCAAGATTCCCGAGTCAGATTGTGAAATTTGGATCCCAAGAAAGTAATGAAGCAGACCTAAGTCAGTCATGGAAAACTTGTTGGCTAAGGTGATCTTCATAGAATCAATAATAGAGGAAGAGCTGCATGTGATCAACAAGTCATCAACATATAGAACAAGAATGAGTATGGAGTCATCTTGCCGTAGAATATAAACATTTGGATCAGAGTGACACCTAGTAAACCTTGATGTAAGTAAGAAGGATTCCATCTTGGCATACCAAGCCCGAGGGGCTTGTTTAAGGCCATAAAGAGACTTATTTAACTTACAAATGAGGGAGGAATCTTGGATATAACCCAGAGGTTAAACCATATAGATCTCTTCCTCTAGGTCACCATGAAGGAAGGCACTCTTAACATCCATTTGATGGACTTTCCATCTATTTGTTGTGGCAATGGCTAGGGTCAGTCGAATAGAAGTCATCTTTGCAACCAGAGCAAAGGTTTCAGTATAATCAACCCCAACTATCTGGGAGAAACCCTTAGCTACTAATCGCGCTTTAAAATTTTCGACGTCTCCATCTACTCCATACTTTGTTCGAAACACCCACTTACACCGAATGATTTTTCTTCCTTTCGGAAGAGTGGTGAGATCCCAAGTATCATTCTTCATGAGAGAGGAATACTCCTCATCCATGGTAGAATCCCACTCAAGAATACCAGAAGCCTCCCAAAAAGACTATGGATCAGAAGCAGAGGCAAAGAAAGAGTGGGGTCCAACGAAATCTGAGTGAGTATGTCTCATATCCGAAGTATCTCCAACTAAATCTCCAGCACTTTGTAAAGAACCCATGTGGTGTGAGGCACCTAATCTATAATCCATGTCGATGAAGGAGAAACTTTGGCTAAACGGGCCTTTCCTTTCTTCTTATCATTTTTAGTACCTTTACAGTTGAAGACTCGGCCTTTGAAGCACTTTGTTTTATGGATTCAGGAAAACTTATTTTATTTTCCTCAAGTAAATGAGATAAGTGATCAATCTATTTCTTAAAATAGTGTTTCTCGTCATGACCAGTCTTCTTGCAATAGGAACACGAATACTTTCTTTTATGTGCCTTAGGCTGAGAAGTCGAAGTGTTTGTGTCATTTTTAGGTTTGATCTTGGTTTCTTTCTTAGGTTGATCCTTTGTTTCCTTCTTATTTTCAGTCTTCTTTCCTTTACTAGTACTTGCTACAAGGGCATGTGACTTGGACTTGAGAGACCCCATTTGAATGAGTTTTTCCTATTCTCGAATGAGTTGGGATGAAAAACAATCAAAGAAGGGCATCATCCAAGTATCACCCAAAGCAACTTTTGTAGCATATAAAGTTGACACGAAGATAAAATATTCAGGACCTAGCTTAGAGAGAATCGACAAGATCAATTGAGAATCTTTCTTTTCTACTTGACATCCTTTTAACAATAATCTAATGTGGACAAATTTCAAGAAGAAGGCTTGTAGGTTTTCAAAGTCACTAGGATTTAACCCTAGTAGTTTGTTTTCCAACTCGTGCACTCTCATGTCATCTAGTTGTCCAAACATCGCATCCAAAATTTTCCACGCAGATGTAGGTGTTTTAGATGCCTCAATGTGGAAGAGCAAGTTAGGAGAAATAGACATGCAAAGAAGACCTAAAGCTTCATCACTATGGTTTAACCACTTAGATTTTTCAGGTTCGTCATCTGGTTCAGTCTCAGTTCCCATGGTGATGTGGAATAACCCTTTACCCCTTAGTTTCATTATTATTTTTGATCTCCATTCAAAAAAGTTGAATGGCGTAAGCAAAGGAATTGAAAGTGCATCCATAGTGAGAGAGAGAGAAAGAAATGCAGAAAAGAAACACAACCACCCAGGACAATAACAACCCCCCTACTTTCGGCACTTTATAGGTTAGTGCGTTGATTACAATCAGGTCCGTGCATGTGGTTTGAAACACTTGGTAACTCATCTTGCAATTAGCGTAATAACGCGCAAGAGAGGAGACCACAATAGTGTTTCGTGTAGCGCAACAAAAAGGACACCGTAAACAAGCACAAGAAAAAAATAGAAAGGAGGTGAAAGCCAACCCTGGTGGTGAGAAAAATGTCTCACATCACATGAAAGAATCCCTTTGTTGTAAGACTGTGGTGGACGCGCTCACAAGTCCACAAAAAAAAGGAATAGAACATGCCTCAAAAGAATGAGTTGAATTAAGCAATACAAAGACACCCCGCAGAATATGGTACTTTATAAAATTAATGTGTTTACAAAGATAATGATCTCATCATCTAGAGTGTGAAAAAACATGCAACTTTGACTAAAGAAGTGCTCAAAACCAAGAACGAGTCAAAAGTTATAAAGCAAAACCAATTCCCACAATTGATGAGTAAAAAGCTAATAAGCCTACAAATGGATTAAAAATCACCCTAAATGCATGAAAAGGGTGTCGTATGTATGCTCGTTGGAAATGGCATGGAATTTGAGATAGGGTTTGTTTGTATTGCGAGGGGGGATTAGCCACCTGCCTATCTCGGACCTCACCCTTCGTCTTCGGCACTCGACGGAAGGTTAAAATACACAAAGCCAATAGACCAAATTTTATAATGCCAAAGAAATATATTGTTTAAATAATGTGAATGAAATAAAATTAGATCTAATTTAATTAAATCTAATTAGATCTAATCTAATGAAGATTTTTAGATGAAGATTTTTAAATATCTAGAAACTTCTAATTAAAACAAATTGCTAAAATGGTTTTAGAAACTTGTTAGAAATTAAAAACACGGTAAATTAGAAATTTTAAAAAACTAACCAAAAAGATTTGATTTGTTTTACCAAACAAAACAAAAACAACTGAGCATGAAAAAAAGCGGCTCGTTTTTGTAAAAGGCAGAGTTTTTTTGTTGTTTTGAGTAAGATTAAAAAGAAAGTAAATGAAAACTAACCTAAAAATGACTGTTCCAAAGAAAAATGACTTACCAGAGGTGATCAGGAGGGACAGGCCGCGCCTAGGAGTTACAGCCACGTTTTTTGTTGCCAGCACCAAAAAAATGCCCTTTCAAGTAAAAAAATGTGGCTGTGTTGTTGAAAACCGATGTGCGAATTAGCAGGAACTTGACAAGGTCATAACTTGAGTTCCGGGTGTTCGTTTGAGTCCGTTTTTTTTTGAAACCATGTGTTTCGATGAGAGGAACACAGCAGAAACCAACCCTACTAGTTGGGGCAAGTTTTTGACACGTTTTCAGGCCCTAAATCCACCATCTTGCAGCTAAAAATTAGGATTTAAGTTATAGTTTGGTTTTTTCTTATTTTTGAGCATTAGTTAATTTTAATCTATTAATTGCATTATGAGTTAGAAAGTTGGCAATTCCTCTAATTTAAGGATGTAGAAGATCCATGGAAATTTCTATGCCCGTAGGAATAAGCATGCGAACTTACTAAGAATAGCAGGTTCTAATAAACTGCTAAAAATAGTAATTTCCGCCACCTAGAGTAGATTTAGTCAAAGTTAGCTAAAGTTTACTTGGAAACTCGAGTTGGGAGTTGTTTTCCTATTTAGGAAACATTGTAATTCATTATTTGATAAAAAAGAAGGATATCTATTTTCTTTTGCATTTCATAATATTTGCAGCATATCTGGTTTGTTCTTAATTTGGCTTCATTATCCGGTATTAGAGCAGGTTCGAAGTATTATTTTTTTGTGCTTGCTACAATGATAACCCAGAGAGGAAATCAATGTGGAGATGACACAGATGAAGAAGAAGTTTGTGAAGAGGAGGAAATGCAAGCACCACCATTAGCTTTTGAAGAAAGGATGCTTCGAGCATTAGAAGGAAAGAATGATGGGATAATATTTGATGTTTCAGAGTATGGTGGTAGTCTAAAACCAAAGGAGCTAATAGACTGGTTGACTAGCATGGGAAATTTTTTTGAGTGGAAGACTATGTCAGAAGAAAAGAAGGTAAAATTTGCATGCACAAAATTGAAAGGTCATGCTATGTTATGGTGGGATCACCTACAAAAAGAGTGGTCAAGAAAGGGGAAAGAAAGAATTAGGACGTGGAGTAAGATGGAGAAGAAGCTAAAAGATAAATTTCTCCCTGTGGATTATGCACAAACCCTTTACATGAGGTTTTAGAATCTCAAACAGAACTTACAAACAGTGCAAGAATACACAGATGAGTTCTATAAGTTGTCCATTCGTGTAGAGCATGAAGAAACTAAGGAAAAAATGGCTGCAAGGTATGTTAATGGATTAAAATTTTCTATTCAAGATGAGATAAGTATGCATAGGATTAAAAGCATGGAGGATGCCTATCAATTAGCCTTAAAGGCTGAGGAAAAACAAAATCGTCAAAGTTTTAGGAGATCACCTGGAATGAATAGGGGGGCCTCAACTTCCTTTTGGGGATGAGCTGGTTTCAGCCAAGGTAGGGGAGAATCATCTCGTGGATTGGAAAAGCAAGAGGATACGAGACAAGATTTCTAGAATCAACAAAGAGGCAGAGGATTTCCTAGGGGCAGAGGATATGCTGGCGATAGAGGATGGGAGGCTCCACGAAGACCATTTGTTTGTTACAAATGTGGTGAAGAAGGGCATCGAGCTTTTGAATGCCCACATACTTATACACATGACAAAAGGAAAGGAGATGCTCCAAGAGTAAATCTTGTTGAAGCTGAGCAAGTAGAAGATGAACAGGACCTGGAAATCCCACCAGATGTTGGAGAAACTCTGATGATCAAGAGGACGATGATTGCTCCAAGAAAGGAGGTCAAGGGGGATGCATGGCTATGTACAAATATTTTTAGAACAAGATGCACTTTAGGAGGAAAGGTATGTAATGTTATTATTGATGGTGGTAGTTGTGAGAACATGGTTTCAAATGAGATGGTCGATAAATTGGGTCTGCATTGTGAGAAGAATCCTAACCCTTATCGTATTGCATGGTTTAAGAAGGGTAATGAAGTTACTGTTGATAAGAGATGTTTAATAATCTTTTCTATTGGGAACAGTTATAAGGATGAGATTTGGTGTGATGTTATCCCTATGGATGCATGTCATATGTTGCTAGGAAGACCATGGCAATTTGATAGAAAAGTTATTCATGATGGGGGAAAGAATACTTATACTTTCTGGAAGGATGGCACAAAAATAGTTTTTCTACCTCTTAAAGAAGAGGAGAAGGCTGAAAATATTCTTTCTGCAAAGGAATTTGTGAAGGAGGCAAAGGCAACCGGTTTTTGTTATGCACTAGTTACAAATAAGGATGAACTTATAAGTGCTCAAATACCAATAGAAACATCAGAATTAATAGAAGAATTTTTGGATGTTATTCCTGATGAGCTACCAGATGGATTACCACCCAAAAGAGATATTCAACACCACATTGATTTGATTCTAGGGTCTTCACTCCCAAATCAAGCGGCTTATAGGATGAGCCCAACATTGCATGCAAAGTTCAATAGGCAAGTGGTAGAGCTCGTGCGAAAGGGGGTCGTAAGGGAGAGCATAAGTCTGTGTGCAACACCAGCTTTATTAACACCAAAGAAGGATGGAACACGGAGAATGTGCATAGATAGCAGAGCGATCAATAAAATTACAATCAAGTATCGGTTCCCAATACCTTGCCTTGATGATATGATGGATGTGCTTGCTGGATCTAAGTATTTCACCAAGATTGATCTTCGAAGTGGTTATCATCAGATTCGGATCAGAGAAGGAGATGAGTGGAAAACAACATTCAAGACAGGAAATGGATTATATGAGTGGTTGGTGATGCCATTTGGGTTATCCAATGCACCTAGTACTTTTATGAGATTGATGAACATCGTACTACAGAGTATAATGGTAAGTTTGTTGTGGTTTATTTTGATGATATCTTGATCTTTAGTAAAAATAAAGAAGAACATTTGAGGCATCTAAGGTTGGTATTTGAAGTGTTAAGGAAAGAGAAACTCTATGCAAATATGAAGAAGTGCACATTCATGTAAGAGAGTTTGGTATTTTTGGGTTTTATTATTTCAGCAGATGGGGTACATGATGGACTCATAAAAGATAAAGGCAATTATTGAATGGCCTACTCCACAGTATAACAGAGGTAAGGAGCTTTCATGGTCTAAGCAACATTTTACGAAAATTTATTAAAGATTTCAGCAAGATATTGTAGCTCCTATAACAGATTGCACAAAAGGAAGGGAGTTTTTGTGGACAAAGGTAGCTGAGGATAGTTTTCAATTCTTGAAGAAGAAGGTGATAGAGGCACCCATTTTGGCACTACCAGATTTTGATAAAGTGTTTGAGGTTGATTGTGACACCTCACATGTGGGTATTGGGGCTGTTCTAAGTCAAGGAGGAAAGCCAGTAGCTTTCTTTAGTGAGAAACTGAATGAGGTAAGAAAGAACTACTCTACTTATGATGTGGAATTTTATGCAATTGTACAAGCATTAAGGCATTGGAGGCATTACTTAGTGCCTAAGGAGTTTGTGTTATTTATAGACCACATAGCCCTGAAGTATGTGAATACCCAAAAGAAGTTGAATAGTAGGCATGCAAAGTGGGTATCATTTTTGCAGGGATATACTTTTTCTCTAAAACATAAATCTGGAAAACAGAATCAAGTTGCAGATGCATTGAGTAGGCGTGTGACTTTGTTTACCACTATGGAAAATGAGGTGGTGGGTTTTGAAGAAATAAAGGGTTTGTATTCTTCTGATTCTGATTTTAAGGATATTGTTGAAAGATTAATTAGTCCATTGTCAGACAATGCAAGAGATGTCCGATGAGTACATTTTATAGGATGGCTACCTATTCAAGGGACGCCAACTATGTATTCCAATTGGGTCTATGAGAGAGAATATAGTGAAAGAGTTGCATAGCGGAGGGTTGGTTGGGCATTTTGGTAAAGATAAGATGATAGCCTTGGTAGCAGATAAATACTATTTACCAAAGTTGAAAAGAGATGTGGTAAGATATGTGTAAAGATGTCGAATTTGCCAAGTCTCAAAATGTCATGCACAGAATACAGGGTTGTATATGCCATTGCCTGTTGCTAAAGGGTCATGGACAAATCTGAGTATGGACTTTGTTTTGGGATTACCAAAAACACAACAAGGTAATGACTCAATTTTTGTGGTTGTTGATAGGTTTTCTAAGATGGTTCATTTTATTTCCTGCAAGAAAACAAGTGATGCAACAAGCGTAGAAGATTTGTTTTTCAGAGAAGTTGTTCATTTGCATGGTGTTCCAAAAATATTACTTCAGATAGGGACACCAGGTTCTTAAGTCACTTCTGGCAGACTTTATGGAAGAAATTTGGAACTCAACTACAATTCAGTAGTGCCTATCATCCGCAGACTGATGGGAAAACAGAGGTGGTAAATAGGAGTTTGGGAAACCTATTAAGGTGCATTGTTGGGGAAAAGCCGAAACAATGGGACTTAGCATTACCACAAGCTGAGTTTGCATATAACAGTTCCATAAACAGATCCACGGAAAGTATCCATTTTCAATTGTGTATGGGAGTAATCCAAATGGGGTGTTAGATTTGGTGCAACTACCAGTTGATGGCAGAGTCAGTGATGATGCAGAAGCATTTGCCGAACATATACAACAATTGCAGGAAGAAGTGCGGAAGAAGCTGCAGAATAGTAATGATAAGTATAAAGAAATAGCAGATGTGCACAGACAGAGAAAGGTATTTACAATTGGTGAGTTGGTTATGGTATATCTATGGAAGGAAAGGTTTCCAAGAGGAACCTATAACAAGTTGAAGTACAAGAAGATTGGTCCTTGCAAAATCATGAAAAAATAAACGATAATGCTTATGAGGTAGAATTGCCAGGGAATTTTGATATTTCTCCAGTGTTTAATGTTTCAGATTTGTATTCTTTTCATGGGGATGGTGCAGAAGGGGATTCTATTGATGAAGTAGTAGATTGGAGGCAACAGGTTCCGGTGAAGAAGAAAGAAGAAGTGGATCAGATTCTAGATAAGAAAATAATGGACACACGAAATGGGAAATGTAACAAATATTTGGTAGGCCTGGAAAGGACTGGAACAAGAGGAAAATACTTGGGCACAAAGTTGGAGATTCGAAGTTGGATGCGAGATAAATGGAAGTAGTTTGAAGAAGACAACTTGCAGGAGCTGCATTTTTTCAAGCAGGGGAGAATGATGCGCCAGAATTAGCAGGAACTTGACAAGGTCATAACTTGAGTTCCGGTGTCCGTTTGAGTCCATTTTTTTTTGAAACCACGTGTTTCGATGAGATGAACACAGCAGAAACCAGCCCTACTAGTTGGGGCAAGTTTTCGACACATTTTAGGGCCCTAAATCCGCCATCTTGAGCCCAAAAATTAGGATTTAAGTTATAGTTTGGTTTTTTCCTATTTTTGAGCATTAGTTAATTTTAGTCTATTAATTGCATTATGAGTTAGAAAGTTGGCAATTCCTCTAATTTATGGATGTAGAAGATGCATGGAAATTTCTATGCCCATAGGAATAAGCATGTGAACTTACTAAGAATAGCGAGGTTCTAAAAACTCGCTAAAAATAGTAATTTCGCCACCTAGAGTAGATTTAGTCAGAGTTAGCTAGAGTTTACTTGGAAAATCGAGTTGGGAGTTGTTTTCCTATTTAGGAAACATTGTAATTCATTATTTGATAACAAAGAAGGAGATCTATTTTCTTTTGGAGTTCATAATATTTGCAGATATCCGGTTTATTCTTAATTTGGCTTCATTAAAAACGCATGCAAGCAAGCAAAAAAACGTCGTTGTGTTGTTGAAAATTCCTTGCAAGCAAAAAAACGTGGCTGAGTGTTTAAAATGCCCAACAGCTTAAAAAAACACCGGAAGGTCCAAGAAAACGACCGGAGCAGTCCAAAAACACTGAATGTTCTTACACCACGCATGATAGTTAACAGCCTGTACATAAGAGTTTACAACCCCTTTAAGCAAAAAAACGTGGCAGAGGTTAAAAACACCAAGGAATGATTGAAAAAAGTGCAGGTCGCACGTGAAAATAGTCCAAAAATGGTCAGAGGGACAGCAGTTCATTGATGAGCAACCACGACTGAAGAACTCAAAGATCCTGCAACCACAGACAACATGCATAGACAAATATCCTGCAAAAACCAGAGACTTTAAAAAATTTCACTTCCATTTTAATAAATGAAAGGAATCTCTATTTTGGATTTTGATACATCCAATAAAAAAGTAGTTAAAAAAACCTGATTTCTCAAGGTATTTTGAAAAAACTGCACATGCACAAGAAAAAAACACAAAAAACTTTCCGAGAAAGCTTGTTAGAGATATTAGCAAGATAATTTCCAGAAAATAGTGATCAAAAGACTTGCATGCAGAGTAAAATAATGAAACTAAGTAAGAGTAATAGCAACAAAAAAAAATTGAGTGCACATTTACCCGATCTCATCTCTGATACCATGAAAAGAGTTTTCGAGAATCGAATCGGAAACAAGGCACCACGAAGTAGTTGCACTCCAACGAAGAATCGTGAAAGCTCCAGTGATAGTAAGGAAAAAATTGATCAAGAATGGAAGAACTTGCTCAACAAACAAAGCTTGCATAGAGGAAAGACAGCGAGTGTCTTGGCATGCTCATAAATGAGTAGAAAAGGGGTACATATAGGGTGCTTTAAGTAACCCTAGTGCATGACACATATGAAACCCTAAACCTAACCCATGTGAGATGACCCTCCAACATGAGATGAGGACACATAGGATAACTCACACTAACGTAAATTAATTTTAATCTACATTGATTCTTGCCCCCTCAATGTTTGTGATCTCTAATAAGTAGATAACGAAATTAGGTAGGCATATGTGACTATATTCCCAAAGAGGACCATTTACTATAAATAGTATGGTAGAAAAGAAAATAAATAATTTCATCATTACTATAATTTATAATGACTTGTGCTTTGAGAGAGATGGAGTTTCTATCTTTGGAGAGGCCTTACACTTACAATTACACTGAATAACGGGTTCCATTTAGGTACAAGAAGTTGATGAGTTGGTACGTGTCAAAAACTTGTGATTTTGATTTAAAAAATAGTAGAAATTTTTTATTAAGTTCTATAAAATTGGCAAATTTCTCAAATTTGAGACCATCAAGGTATATAAGACTCGAATGGTCTAGTTTTCATCTTTTTTATTTGTAACCTTATGATTTTGTAGGTCTTGACACTAAATTAGTGATGTTTATGGGGAGTCAGTATACTTATTAAATCACACAGTTGTGGTAGATCCCACATGTATTTTTTTACAAAGTGAGTTGGAGGAGGGATGAGAAGAGATATCCCAAAGGCCTTGACCTCCACCTAGGATACATCTTACACAAGATCTAGTATCAAAATTAATGAGTGTGCAGGGTATATTATGTAGAGTCTAGGGAATAACTAGGGACATATATGCACCCAAATATTACATGGCGAACCATCAAACGTCACAAGTCTCCAATGATCATAAAAACTCTTCCAATGTGAAAATAAGATCCAAATCCCTCCCTCTATCCTTTCAATCCCTTCTTTGGCTTAAATCAATCTTTCTATTTTCTCCCCAAACTTCAACTTTATTTCTAAGATCGTTTTTTTTATATTTTAGCTTTATTTTTAGTAGCATTTACACAACCACTGCTCCAATTTTCTTCCCAAAAAAGGAATTTTTCGTGACCCCCTTGATATTTATCATGATACTACTAATGTTCCACGAAGAAAGATAGCTGCTTTCTGGGAAGCAAGATCATTATACAATAAGTTTAAAAGACTGGGAATATATAAATTTGATACAGAAGAGGATGTAGCGGAATATAAACCTTTAGATACACCTATAATCTATTTCGGTCGCCGATTTCTTTGGGATCCCGTTAGTATTCGAAGTGGATACTAGAGTGGGACCCTCCATTGTCTCCAAATAGTAGAGGTTATGCACCACCACAATAGTTACATAACCGCCCTCTAGCAATAGTGGCGGTTGTGAAACCACTCTCTACAAACATCGGTGGTCATGTCACCGTTTGGATTTTAGGAGTGAATTTATCACTTGTTTCTAAACTGTTTATTTTATTTTTAGGCTTATTGGATTTGTTTTGAAATTACCTCCCTTTTTACTATGTTTAGAATGTTGAATGCCTCTTCTTTTTATGATTTGTCACTTCTTTATCGACACATGTAAATTGATTTCTTCTTCCCTATATTTTTATAAAAGCCAATTTTTACCAATATGTTTGGTTGGATATTTTACATTATTGAGATAAAGCTATGTTGTTGAAATTTTGAGAGGAATCACATAGAAAACAAGTTCATTTCTCTATTCTTTCTTGCCATATACATTCAGTCATTTCTTTCACTAAGCCATCCATAGGAAATTCTTGATCTTCTTTGTTACTAGATAACACTCTACACACCTTAAATCAATTGGACTTCATATTTAGAATAGGATATAAAGTTGAGGAGACAACAAGCACATCTCACCTTTGGGAAGCTACCACAGATACAAGGTAACTAGGTTGGGATTATACTTAAATTGTTAAAAGATTTATATTATTTTATTTATCGTCATTAGAAGAAAAATTTATTGTAGATTATTAAAAGTTAAATATTTTATCACACCCCATATTCTTCCTTTATTTAGTACTTATTTCAAACCATTTATTTCATAAATATTCCATTGATAAATTCTTCCTAGATTTTCTTAGGAAATTAGTTGGAGGAAGAAGTGAAGAAATCCTTGCACATCATTTATTTCTTTCAATTGATTTAGATTTACTTTTACTGGGGATAGTTCATAAGAAAAGAGAGCTAATTCTCGAAAGCTTTTCCTTTCTTTGAAAACTTGAGGCGTAATCTTTTTAAGAAAAGGTTTATTTTATTTTATTAAGATTGATAACTTCTAAATGAATTATTTTATAATAATATTGTCAAAAAAACCCTAGAACAAAGGAGTAGATGCATCTAGATTTTCCTTAATTTATTTTATTTTAATTAATTTCATGTGTCTATAGAATAGATTATTTATTTATTTTATTTAAATTTTGAAAATACATAAAGAGGTTAGTGTTTAATAGTCTTTGAATTCATTCTTTACTCAAACAAATAAAATAGGTGGTTATTTATTTTTGTTTAATTAATTGGGAATTAATCTAGTTGATTAAAATATTAAATTCACTTGTATTTAATTGAAATTAGACTTCTTTCAATTATTTATTTAAAACAAAGTTTCAACATTAGCTTAGAAAATCAAATCAAAATAAAAATCAAATCATAGGGAATTCATGCTACTCAATCTTATCCATTTTTTATCCCTTCTACTAACTCAACTATTAGGATTTCACACTACCATTTCATATCCCTGGACATCCTTTGGTTTCCTATCAATTTTTTATCCAATCTATCACACTTCAGCCTATCTCAGGGACATCCTCAAGAAGTCGAGTGCATCTGAAATCACATGTTTATTTTCAAGTGTACAAATTTTTTTGAGCCCGATGTGAAGGACTATTTCATTTTAGTTTATTTTCCATTATTTCATCTCTCCTCCTCTTTTCCTATTTGGTGGTGTTTTGTACATCCACAAATATGTCTGGAAGAGAGTTTGATGGGCCATTTTATATATATATATATATATATATATATATATATATACTATACCCATGTTCAACCGCAATGATCCCCTTCCTTTCCAGGATGGGATGACAACTACACAAAATAATTATAGGGCTCCCCTAGCTACATCTCAAATCCTACCACTCATGTGAGAGTAGAGGAGGTCAACTAGCCCTATGTATTTGATATGTTCAATTGAATTAAAATAATATGACTTTTGCGGGGTGAATATGGCCCTCACACTAGAGTCTTGTCAAGACCCCACATTAGTATGGAGTCGAAAAAGAAAAACATTTTAATGTGAATCACTAATCCACTTCACATAGTAGATGAATATTTAGAAAGGATGAAGACTCTTACTATGAGATGTTCAACAATAAGGTAGTGGATACAAGATCAAAAACTCCTACTTTCAAATAAACAAAAATACCAATGCCAAACAATTTATAATAAGATATCACATGTCTCCTAAACTAAACCCCACATAAGAGGATCAATCCTCACAAAGTGATGTCATTTCTACCTTAGTAGGGAGGATTAGAGAGTTAGAGAGTACCCAAACTTTGCAACCAAATTTCACAATGGGAAGAACATGGGCTATACCATGGATAAAAAGGGCATATCCCTACTAAAACACCATCAATACAATACCCTATGCAGAAAGGTTATATAATTTGATTAAACCTAGATGATCTTCTCATAGAATCCAAAACATTGGGGATGGATCCTCAACTGCCTTGCACTTACCCTACGAAGGTCTAGTTGTAAATTATTCCCCTACTCTACTCCTAAAAACACAATCTTTCATAACCAAGAATGCATGAATGCATTTCCTAACATTATTCCTCCTTACACGTATATGTACTCAAATTCCCCATAATCAGATATGTATCAGTTCCATGGCTCATTTGCACCATTCCAAGGCATTCCATATGCTTCATATAATACTTATACCACATCTTATCCAACTCCTACTCCCCCTCATCAGGGATATTTAATGGTGGAATCTTATGAAATGGGCACTTATGCCAAGTATTTTAAGGAACCCCTAGATTTCACTATACATTGTTTCATGAATCCACATACATTTCTTAACCTTCCTATGTTTAAAGGAGAGGAGATCCAAATTCTCACAAAGAAGGCCTATACCATCTGTCATTAGGGAATTGCTTCCTTGGGATTTAGTAATGGCTAAAATATTTCTAAATACCCTCAGAGGAATCAATTTGTATCAGTAGTATCATACTCTTGAGGCTTTGATACATTCCTTTAAATAGCTTGTTTCTAAATGTATCAAAGTGTTTGACATGAACAATTTTTTTAGAATGTGAATCGAGAGAGTTCTTGTATATCAAACAAGAACAACATGAATTTTTCACTCATTTCACTTAGAGATGACATCAAATTTTATAGTCCTCTAAAAGCACACCCAACATGGTCCAAATGGAACTCTATGACCTCTTCCTCCATTCAATCAATCGAGAAACTAAGGATGAAGTGTCGTAGTCTCCCTTATATAGTTATAAGGAGGTGCTAGAAGGATTGTTTTTAATTGACCAAGCCACTATCGACAATGGACATAAGATTTATGGTCTCAATGGAAAATTGGTACCCCCTTATAAAAATAGTGCAAACTATCAAAAAAAAAGAGCCAATAACCAAGGGCCCAAGGTTTTGAATTGCAATCATGGTGCTACTATGGATGGTGTTATTGATCAAGTAAAGAATCCTAATATTACAAACAATGATAACACTAACCATAATAAAAACAACATGGGGAATCAAAGAGTTACAATTTTTATTCCCTTAGTCAACAAGATTGATTTTAAACATCCCCCCTCAGTAGGATTAAGCCTAAAGAAAAAACTAATATAAAAATTTGGCAAGGGGCAACAAATTATAGCTATAACAATCACTTTCAAAACAACAGCCAAGGTTATAACCAACAACAAATCCCAAATCAAATGTCAAGGGATTATAATCCTAATCTCTATTATAGTTTTCACCATGTTTATGGTAATGATGAACAATATTATAGAGATTTCAATAAGTTCATTAAGATACTCTCAGAAAAATAATGACATCTCTTTGTGGATATGTTTCTAGTAAACCCTAAAGGATATTTGCAACCTAATTATATAGGATCCATCGCACCTCAGAATGGAAACTTAGGAATCTATTGAGACCCACTCCCTGAACTTTCTAATGATGAAAAATTGGGTCTTAAATACATGAAATGGGTATTCCTATTAGTAGAAATGGACATGAAGCCTCAACTTCTAACAATTCCCAAGTTGCCCCTAACATAGACCCAAGAAACAAGAACATGATTTTGGGACTAGCCAAATTAGAAATCAAGCTTGAAATAAACGTAACAACTTATACAATGGAATATAAAAAAACCTATTCCCACTCATTCCCCTTTACAGATGAAACTCCCACATCCCAAAAACTTTTAGGATCTTATGAATAGATTTTTGATGTAAACAAAACCTTTTATCACATTTAATTTCTAGATTTGTTTAATAATTCCCAGCTGCATCATTCCAAATTGCTAGATGCATTGGGAATTGGTCATTTAATCCATGTTATACCTCCATGAAAATATCAAATAAATCATATATACTTCAATATAAACCCCTAGGGTAAAATTATATGGATACCGTATTTGTGTTTGATGTAAGAAAGATTCCATTTGATGCTGAAATAGCCCAAAGAGGATATCATGAATTATACTTGCAAGTGTGGTTCTATAACAATTACATCAAGAGAGCCATGACTAATGATGGGGTTGATGTGAATGTATTCCCCTTTTATTTATTTTATAAATTTATATATGGGAGACAGATTGTTCCTCTCTTATAAAAACGTTGTGAAGATATGATAACCTTAAGGTTATTGCGATTGGAAATATATTGCTTCCTATTTCCCTTAGGATAAAAACTTTTTTAACTAGGCTTTACATTGTTAATAAGGAAAAAAATACAATATGCTCTTGGGAAGACCATGGATTCGCATGATGAAGGCCATATCTTCTAAATTTTTCTAAGATGTTAGATTTATCCATCTGGGAAAATTATTTTTCACCCAAGGGGATCATAAGTCCTTTGATATACATTTGGAGAAGCTCAAGAGGAAACTTGAAGTTATTTTTGAATATTAATTCCCTACAAATTGGTTAAATAAAAATCCTCCTCCAAAGGATTTGATTGCGACTACTAAGGGTGTTATGAAAATTGAGGTCAATAAGTCAAAAACAATATAAGGGGAAAAATAGATGATAATAAGGTTGCATCTATAGAAACCACTTCCACAAAAACTACAGAAGAGATTATGAAACTATTAGAGAATGATTCAGAAATCATTATCCCATTTGAACTGCAAGGATTTGGAAATTTCCTTGGTCTATCCTCTCTTCCTACTTGGATGATCTCATATACATATGTATGATAGAAGTAACAGAGGAAGAAGAGGATGTTGAATGTGAAATGAACTCCACAAAATCTATATTTATGGCTTCTCTCTTTTACAACCTTTGTCTAGATATAAATATTCCAAAATACATTTTTGTATCTATGAGACATGAACCCTTAATACAAAATATGTATAACATAACCACACATCCCTATATAGTGATAAAATATGAAAAACACCATAAAATTCATGAAGACATTATGCATCTACAACACAACAAATAAATTTATGAATTTCCCATGTAAATAGGTGATCTTATGCTAAGATTAAATATTTAGATTGATAAGATAATGAGAAAAGGTTGTAAGTTCAAACCTAAATTGGTAGACCTTTGTCAGAAAAATGAATGTTTTAAGAACGATGTTTATTATTTGTGCACTTTGGAAGGTAAGGAGTTTTGTGAATCCATTGACTCGCATCACCTAAAACATTTTTATATATAGTCATTGCATTTCCACATTGTCCTTTTTAATTTTCATCATTTGTGTCATTTTCATTTTCATCTTGTTTAAATTTCACTAAAGAAACTTACTTTTCAAATGATTCTTAAACTTTCAAACATTGGAAAATCTCTCAATCATGAAACTTCTACAATTTCTTCACACTCTCAAAACATATAATTTTCATCACCATTTCCAATCATGAGAAAAAAATTGACATTGGTATTATAAGGACTTGAATGGTCCATCCTTTTTTGGTTTCTTCCAATTCAAGTGTTTCTCACCTATAGTTTTTCTAGAATATTCATGATGATAAATCTTCCCCTGAAAAATCTCTCCACATAACTAAAACATTCTAATCATTTCACCCAAAAAAATTTCATCCATCTCATTATTTGGTGATGAGCCCTCACATATTACTGGTTGTGTGGGGATGAGATTAGGGAAAATGTTACCTAAAAAACACAATCAAAATAAAATCAAAATAAAAAAAAATTATATAAATAATAAATACATATATTCTTACTACAAATAACTACATTTTCCATCCCTCCCAATCTTTGGTGGTGAGCCCATGCTTCTTACTAGTAACATGAGGTTGGGAAAGGAGGAAGGTTCCCTTACTCACCTACATTTTTTCCTTAGTGATGAGCCCATGCTTCTTCTACCGGTAGAAGGGCAAAAATGTAGGGGTCGTATCAAAAATGAAAATCTTTACATAAACAAAGAAATAAAAGTTCTTAAAATTTTAAATTTCCCAAGAAAATGATTTAGATGTACATTTTAGGAGATATAATAATTCCTCAACCAAATCATGTCAATCAAGTAGGCCATTCGCATATCAAATTCTAGTAAGAACTTATAAGTAGAAACCATCTTGAATATGGTTAGTTAACATGATTGGGGTTGAGTTATGATTTCCTAAATATGTCTTTTTCAAGATTATTATCTCTTGATCATCATTATTTTTCAAACATTCTTCAATCATACATATCACATCTTTCTTAGCTCTTGATTATGAGCCCTCTCATCTTACCATTACGTGGAGTCAAGAACAAAGTGGGATCATCTTATCATCCTATCATCATATTATCTTCAACACATTTTTCTAATGGAATAGAAGTTTTAAGCATTTTTGAGAAATAAAGTTTCCTAAGTACAATTTTTATCATGTGTGTATTCATATACATCATTTTGTTTATCATATTATATTATCATCCATTACATGCATTCAAAAATCTCAAAATAACAAACATTCCTAACCATACAAGAGTGCACAAATGAACTAAAGCATAAACAAAAAAATGCAAAGGGATGTTGACCAAAGATATTATCATACATATATGCTTTTCAATGTCTTAATACAATGTCTTCCCATCAAAGGGAAAGTGTTGTCAAAATGCTCGATAATGAGCCAAAAACCTAAAAAATTGATATATGCATGAAAAGAAAATAAAAGAACTAAAGTCTCTTTACCTATCCATCCCATAGAGACCTCTTACAACCGCTTCAGCTACAAATTTCATAGAAATCCATCATGAGCTCATTCAAAAATAAAAACATAAGCCTAATGGAAAAGATAAAATTTCTCATAGCTAACTCGTTCCTAAGCCCCATCCATTGTTTTTCAGTCTATTTCCATAATTTATAAATCCCCACCAATTCAATCACACTCATTCATGAAATGGTTATTGGAAATCTAGAGCCCCAAGAATAACAAATATATATGTGAAAAATGATTTCTTCGTATAGTAAAATTTTGATATATATGTATAGATAGAGAGAGATTTTTTTTTTTCTTATCATCATTTTAGGAAAGATTGTGTAGCATTGGCGATGGATGAGTAGGTATATTTCTCGCCCCCATATAAATGGTAAGTAATTTTATCTTTTCATTTCAAAAATTTTGTTGCTTTTATCTTACTATTTCACTTGATTCATGTCCTTCTTTCGTAGGTAGCGGGATGGATCGAATGACATCAAATTGATGTGTGGTCGATGAGGTAAAATTTATAACCCTCCCATTTGGGAGCACCATTCTCAAAGATCACGTTTTATCCTATTCATATCCAAAATTCTCTTCGAAGGGGGTAACATGTACACATCCAAATATTACACCTGGTGCATCATTAAATGTGAAAAGTCTCCAATGATGATAAAAGCGTCTTCCAAGGTAAAAATGAGATCTTGATCCCTCCCTCTATCCTTAACATCCCTCTTTAGACTTAAATTAACCTTTTATTTTTTTCTTAGACTTTAATTTTTCTTACAAGACCACTTTTTATGATTTAGCATTGTTTTTTAGTGACAATTGTGCAAACCGCTCTCTCCAAAGATGGAGGTTATGCAATCAGTAGTGGTAATTAGGTAACCAACCCTCTCGAAAATAGTGGTAGTTACATAAATTCCATAGCGGTTACACAACCACCCCTCCGGTCCACAATGATGGTCATGTTGGCGTCCAACGTGTAATGAAAACTCATGTTTTTGAACGTGTGTTTAGATTTTGGGAGCAATTTTCTCACTCATTTCTCAATTGTTTCTTTTTTTAGGCTTGTTGGATTCATATTGGAATTATCTTCCTTGTTTACTATGTTAATAATGTCAAATTCCTCTCTTTTTTATTATTCTTCACTTCTTGATTAACACATGTAAATTGACTTCTTCTTCCCCAATTTTTATGAAATCCATGTTTTTACTTGTATGTTAGGTTGAATATTTCACATTCTTTAGGTAAAGTTATACATTTTTTAGAGGAACCACATAGATAAACAGTTCATTACTTTTTATTTATTTCCATATGTTTTTAGTCATTTCTTGCACCAAGCCGCTTGATCAAAACCAGCTTCTTAATCTTAGTTTTTACTATCCAACACTCTGCATAACTTGATCAATTAGACTTCATATTTAGAAGAGGATATAAAGTTGAGGAGACAATAAGCACATCTCACCTTTGGGAAGCTACCATAGTATAATAGTAACTAGGTCGAGGTTGTACCTAAATTATTAAAAGCTTTACATTATTTTATTTACTGTGATTAGAAGAAATTATTAGTGTAGATTATTAGAAGTGGAATATTTCATCACTTCCTGTATGCATCCTTCATTTAGTATTTCTTCCAAAACATTTCTTTCATAAATCTTCCCTTGATAACTTCTTCATGGATTTTCTCAGAAATGATTTGGAGGAAGAAGTGAAGAAATCCTTACACATCATTTATTTCTTTCTATTAATTTATATTTACTTCTACCAGGGAAAGTTCATATGACAAAGAGGAAATTAATTATAAGAAGTTTTTCTCTTTGCGGTTAGATTAATAACTTTTGAATACATTCTTTAGAATAACATTGTTAGACAACCCCCAGTGAGAGGAGTAACTAAATTCATTTATTCCCTATTTTAGTTCATTTTATCATAATTAGTAGTATTTTATTTTAATTAATTTCATGTGCCTGTAGAATAACTTATTTATTTATTTTATTTAAATTCTTGAAAATACAAAAAGATGATAGGTTTTAAATTAGTTTATTTAAATTTATTCTTTACTCAAACAAGTAAAATAGGTGGTTATTTTGTTTTATTTAATTAATTGGGAATGAATCTAGCTAATTAAAATATTAAACTCATTTTTATTTTATTTAAATTAGACTTCTTTCAATTATTTATTTAAAACTAAGTTTCAACGTAGCTTAGGAAATCAAATCAAAACAAACAATCAAACTATAGGGAATTCACGCTACCCAATCTTAACCACTATTTATCCCTTCGACCAACTCAATTATTAGGATTTCATGTTACCATTTCATATCCCCTAGACTTATTTGGTTTCCTATAAATTTTTCATCCAATCTCTCACACTTTGGTTGTCTCGAATGACCTCGAGAAGTCAAGTTCATTTGAAATCATGTGTTGATTTTTAGTTGACAAGACCCTATAAAAAGGTTATGATAGTAGAGATCGTGATCACATTTAGGTGGTTATGGAGATGCATGGGAGGCCTCGATTTCTTGAGCTCCCATCAATGTTTTTAGCAAGTATAATGATGAAATTTATGATGTATAGACATGTTGTGTGAAGGGCATGAACCTCATTATATTGTACATTTTGAAAATGATATAATTGTATAGCTTTCAATGTTGAGTACATATAGTATCTTTTGGTGATGATATTCTTGATTAATATTAGCTTGAATTGTTTCATATATTGTCTTGATGTTTTTGAGTAATGGATATTTTCATCTATCACATGTGTTAATTATGATAGTTACATTGAGTTAAATTGGTTGGTCAAAATTTGTAACATGAATTATGTTGATTAAATATATAAATTGTGTACTAACATTTGTAGTGCGGGTAAAGGAAGAGAAAGAAGTCAAAACATGAAATATCACAGAAGCAACATAAGTGGTGAGAAAACTTTTATTAAGAGAAATAAAGTTAATCCCCATGTACCCCGAGTATTCAAAGAGATATCATGTTTAAGTAATAGTATTAATAATCATGATGGAGTGCAATTTAAAAAATCACGGTAGTCCAAACAAATTATGATGCCCAATCACTATAGAATAACAAGATAACTTTCACAGATTAAATTTGATGTACTAGTAGGTTGCATAGATGGTTGACTTGTCATTATCATAGAAGATATATGTTTAACTTGAGTATATTTTACTACAAATAATTTTTCCTTTACAACCCATTTGATTTTTATTTTTGGTATTTTTTTACCGGTAACAACCTCATTCAAAGGAGATATTTCATAAGAAGTTGCAAAATTGGATTTTCCATGGAGGGAATATTAAGAAAAAATATCCTCTATAGTATGATCTCTTAGAGGAGGAGAAATAGATCTACTTGCATGGCATGTATCAAAATAAATAATGTTTATCTCTTTGAGCCACTTGAGTTTCGATCCGTGTCTAGAAATCATTAATATGATGGAAGTTATAAAAAGGTTAGCCATTTTTTTATTCCAAGAAATAAGGAAGATGATGTATAGTGGAGGGTATCTTAATCACTCATTTATCAAGTAGATTAGGTAAAATATAATGTAAAGGATCAATCATTTTTCAAATTATAGTGGTTGATGTTTAGGAAGCAAATGAGGATACATATCAGTCATAGGCTTGGGTTTAAAATTATAGGAAGTATAATGTGTTGTAACACCTTAACCTTATCTAAAAAGGAAGGTCAATCATGTGAAGTGATAGATGTGGGTTACGAAAATGAAGTATAAGAAATGTCATGGGAATTTGTGGAAGTGTGTTCAAGAACAAGTTCACGCTTGAGATAAATAACATGTAAACAAATATCAGTAAGTTAATCACATGTGTCATATAGTATTCTCTCCTTGAGGGGGAATGTGAGACTATGAAAAAATAGGTGTTACATTTGTAAATATATGGGCTTGCATATTAATTGTTGCATACTAGTTTTAATGTGTAAGATATAATTTTTAACTAGCTCAAATTTTCCTTGACTTAAAGAGGGTAACTTCTCATGTGTAACCTTAGGAATTTTTATCGATGAAATAAATGAGAAAATATTATTCAAGTTCTCAAAACGTGCTCATATATCCACTAGGAAGGCTAATAAAATAATATATTTCCTATCCAATGATACTTTGTGGGAATTCATTTAAAATAAATCTAGCATTTTTATAAGAATCCATAGTATACCTATAACACTTAAGGTGTAGAAAGGCTCAAAATTCTCATCAAACAGCTTAGAATTCAGAATGAAAAATTATAAGGGAAATATAATTGAAAATTTTATGTCATATCGTATTTCCTTGTATAGTGTTAGAGTCAATCGTAATATAGTAATCCTTACCTTCTAGGGTCAAGGTGTGAACTTTCCGTTACAAATCACCTACTACATGCATGAGATAAAGGGCCTATTGAGGAGGTATTACATAAAAAGTAAAAGGCTCACTCAAGGGTTGTAATTTACCATTTATAGAAGCCATGGGAACACTTTTTGGTTTTAAATTTATGTCATTGTGTTTAGGCATATTAGGGGTTAGAGGTTTAGTTTTGGATACATGATATAAAGAGACCTTAGCACCAGGTATATATAATAGATCAAGTAATAAGATTGGTATAAGTAATGACACTAGAATCAACACATGAGGGAGGGTCATTGTTATAATCATTAATACATAGAAAAGGTATACTAGAATGTGCATTAGTTTCTTATACAAGAGGCATGAAAGAATCAATATTAATAACATCATTTATACATTCGAGAGAGATTAGAGACACATGTAATAACACTAGAATTTTCAAGAGCATAAATATGGATGTCATCATGTGGAGAAACATCATTATGAATAACAACATCACTAGAAATAGAAACATGATTAGGAATAGCAACTTCACTATGAAAAACATCATCATCATGAATATGAACATTGTTAGGAATAGAAAAATCATTAGGAAAATTAGGAAAATAATTTAAACTAATAACCTCAATATAATATAAAATTCTATAATAATTATCTGCATAATCATCTATAGAAGTAGAAGAATGTTTATCAATGTTATGATCATCTATATCAATATGAGGAAGGAATGTCACAATATTAGTTTTGGAAAGCTACATACGACATGCCCATATACTAGGGAATACATCATAATCTTAAATGGACTTATCTATGTCCTTAGTGGGATCTATTTCATAACTATGATAATTAGGAAACTAAAGAATACGAGAGATTGGAGCTTCATCCCCACTAAGTTAACCACTATCATTAGATGCATATTCGAAATAAAATCATCATCATAACATGGATCCAAAATTTTAGGTTTGATATTGTCATCTATATGGGAAGATTAAACCAAAGTACACAAAGAAAAGGTCTCATTTTGTAATGCCTCGATTGTTCTTACATTTGTACCTTCTTCTTTGTGAATTAATTAAAAACGTTGACATCTCGATTGTGTTCTTGAGTGTGTGTGTGTGTGTGTGCTCTGCTAAACTTCTTAAATCATTTTGTTGGAATGACATCAGTTTATTAATTATTTATCATATGGCATAAATTCTAGTAATGTTGTGATCTTTGCTTAACTGGTTTAAGAAATGAAATTTTTGGTTTCACTTGTGGAAAGTTTGAAACATGTTCTTAGAATCATTAGGTGATCCGTAATCTGAAAGCTATTAATGTCTTGTAATAATTATGAAATTGATATTGATAGTTAATTAGGATAACACCTTGAATTAATTTTAGTGATCCAAGGTTTTCTCCTAAATCGATATGCGATTATGACGTAAATTTGATGATTACATGAGTTCTTATTGATTCTATAATTTCAATTTCAATTTTTATCTAGTAACGATGAATCTAACCTCAATTTGTGCATGATTACATTACTGTGCCTAAGGTTACCTTTGCTTGAAAGGTTTGGTTCGATTAAATCAATATGCTTAATGTTATAAGCGGGAATGACAAGTGGTAATGCCCTATTATTTTTGTTGTTTTATAAGGACCTAATCTGACCTATGATAAGGTGATAAATAAATTTCTAAGGACCTAATTTATCCTAAGCTATGGTTATATATATATATATATATATCTTGTGAAGGGCTTAACCTAACCCTATGGACATTTGATTTAACTACAAACAACCTAAGCTAAGGTTGAGGTATCTAAGTTTATAGATATTATTTTTTGTGGAAATAAACCCTAACCTACCTAAGGAAAGGGGATCCTAAGTCCTAATCTTTTGACCTAATTAAGGTTGGCATGAATTAAGGAAGGGTTAGTGGAAAAGTTAACTGCATGGCACCACCCTACATGTACTTACAAATTTAAATGTGGAATTTAATGATCTCCACCACCACCTTTTGGTGGGAGACCTAGTCAACTTGGCATACACGCCAAACTTGGCTCTAATAATTTAATGAGGGGATTGTTTAACTGGAATTCGTTTAGCCAAATTTAGTTGGCAAAAAGTAGTTGGCAGGATTTCTAGTAGTTAAGTCAGGCATTAATGACATTGGTATTACCCCAAGACCACCTTAGGGAAAGAAATGTCGGTTTTGGGAGAAAAGAGTATAGTTGTTTTTTTTCATTATGTTACTCCATTTCATTTACTCTGCATGTGGATTTTTTGTTGCTCGAACTAGTATATGATATGTTGATATACATGCATCTCATTGTTTTGTGGAGAAAATAGTGGAAGAAATTAATGTGAAGGTTATAAAAAAATGAGGAATAGATGTAGGGTTTTCTATGAAAATTGGTTTGATTTGGTTGTGGAGATTATCGTGGAAATTCGGAAAGGAATCCTGGGAGCTTGAAGAATAATTTTAGGAGTTATACCAGAATTATAGGCTCTAACTCCTTGAAATAAATTTCTCTATTTAATAGCTTCATGAAAAGAACTCCTCTTTAATGAAATCATGTTCTCTAATTCTAGATTTTAAGTACTTGTATTATTAATTTGATTATCATGTTGTATTATTATATATTTTGAAATCTAGTTCTATTTCATTTATAATGACTTTTGGGTTGTATGCGTGACTATGGAGTATTATTGTGAAAGTAATAATGTGAAATTTAAATAATCACTGGGTTGTGTTTGAAATTGTATTACTTATCTAAATCGGGTGTTTGTGCTTTTTTGAAGCATTGTTTTATTGTTTTGTGAATACCCATCTTCTCGTAGGTGTAAAAGCAAAGTTGTATGAATTGTCTACGGCTAGGAATAGGTGACATGAATCTATTTGGATTCTAATTTTTGTTTTTGACATTTGACCCTATTATATTAATGGGTGCTAATGTTTGTCTTTTTGGTTGTTCAACCTTGCATGACTTGTATTTTTTTACTATTAATTGTATATTGTGGTTGTGGTTTATGTTTTATGTGACTCAAACATTGAGTAGAGACCCTAACTCGGGTGTTCAAATTTTCCACCGCATGATTAATGACCTTGAATTCGAATCGAGTTGTGAAATGGTAATGCCGAGATCCATTTGAGGATTCGAGGTAGTTCACCCAACATACTAGAAAGGTAACGTGAATTGATATAAATATTGATTCACATTGAGCCTTAGGCTCACTCGAGTTGAAGTGATACCGGCACCTTATACTTTTAATACAATTGAATCTAGTATGGATTAAAACCGGTATGAACTAGTAGTGATTTATAGTTTAAGATAATGTGAATATTGAGCCCAAATTGACTTCCTACCTAGAGTGTAGACTACTCTTATATCATCTGCCATAACAGTCTTGATATTTGTTAAGTGGATACTTGTTATATATAGATTTAAAGCTTGTTTAGTGTTTAATTTTTATTGATTAAAGAGCATCGTGTGTTTATAGCTCTTGATATTTTTGATGAATTTCAAGTCTTAGTCCTTCGTTAGGTATTATTTAATGAGTATAACAGTGATCGAGATTCTTTAGTATGAGTGGAGCCATTTGTGTATAACTATTATAATGATAAGCCTTTCTTGTGGATGATGTGATTTGGTGTAATTGATTTCATTATAGCTACAAAACTTGGTTCATATCTCTGTTGCTTTGGATATTAATGGGGTATGATATTATATCCCCTTTTAAATATAGTTTAAATTTACATTGACCTTACTAGAGTATTGATTTTATAGTATGAGTTCTTAAGTAAAAGAAACTCAAGATACGATATAATGAGGGAAGTTTACTTGACTTCTTTAATGAGTTAAAATATATATTATCTTAATTATCTAAGGATGGATTGTTAAAATATTACCTTTTATAATCATTGATTGAAGAATTATAACCATACTTGGACTAAGTTAAGTTGTATAAACTTTATTAAACAAGATATAAGACTACAGACATATAAGTATGGGCTTACATGACTGCGAGTCTTATTAATCATTTACTTAAATTAGTATGATTGATTTGGCCAATTTCATGTGTGTGGGGTACCTTTGTGTGCCTTATATTATTATCCGATTAGAATTTTTGAATGAATTTCATGTGTTAACTTGTCTTCCTTTATAGTTTCGTACGCACCCAAAATTACACGTGCTACATTGTCGGGAAAATGGTTACAAAAGTCCCCAATGATGATTCAAAACCCAAAACCCATTCATAGTGTATATTTGTATCCTAGATGGCCTTACTTAACTTTTCCATGCATTTTTCCATCTCCCCGCCTCTTTTTGTGCTTGTTTTGGCCTTCAAAGCCAAGACCAATACCTAGGCAGGAAGCAATCCTGAAACTGCTACCCTACATAGGGCGGTAGTCTTGCCCACTTTTTTAGATTCTTCACGCATGTTTTAAACATGCGACGGTTCACTTAAATTTTCTTTTTACATGCATCTATGAACTGAATTGGCTAAAAATAACTTTGTTTTCTTGGTTTTACTTGCTCCTATTTTAAATGAGATTTAATTAGTTAGACCTACCTCTTCTTACCTTGTGCATGAAGTAACCTCCCATCCTCCATTCCTATATATTTCATGCTTGTATTCAATCAAAGGGGCCTAATAATTTTGTGTATCTTCCATTGTATTTCTGCTATAATCTTGCTAGGAATTGCATAGCCAAGATCTAATCTCTTGTGTTATCTCTCTTCTACCTGTATTGCATCCGAACTACCATCAAGTTGTCATTGCTCAAGTGTCATCCTCCTACTATTGTTCTTACATTCCCAATCTCTTGGACTCACATGAACACTCGGAGAAAGAAAGGAACATACTGAGGGGATAGATACAGACACAACTAGATTTGTCAAAGCTCTTGCTTGTCTAGGTTGGAATTGTGTATTTGTTTGCCTTGTGTGTTGAATTGTCAATTTCATATCAAATGGAGTAGAAAATCATTCATATCAAATAGAGTATAAATCAATTCCCTTTCATTTGCAAGTAATTAGTTAATTTCTAAGAAGGTTTGAAACTTTCATAGCAATACCCAGTGAAGGATCCTCTTCTTCACATCCCTATAGATCTAAGGAGAGAATATCTGTAGGAGGTTGTCTACATTTCATAGATCATTTAGAAAAGTTATTGTTTTAAGTTAGTTTAGTTTCAATACACTTAGCACGGTGAATAACCACATTGGGTTATCTCACTTGTTTAGTTTTAGTGTAGATGTAGATTTACTTGTTTAGTATAAAAGTAAGTTGTCTTGTGATTGTAATATTTCAGTTTTGTGATTTGTTTAGATTAGCTTCCTTTCAAAGAATAGCATAGATTGTTAATTTCATTCAGTTTACATGGACACTTCAAATTATTTTAGCACTTAGATCCAAGTTAGGTAAACAAACCATAGGGAATTTATGCTACCCATTCATAGCCTCTAAATCTCCCTTTGTCAACTCAGCTACCAAGAGATCACACTACCAGATCTTAGTCATTGATCCTCCTATAGTTAGCCACACACATTCAACATCAGCTTCTCTAGCACGACCTCAGGGGGTAGAGTGCAGTTGAATATCATGTGTTCATTTTCATCTGTACAAATTGGTGAACCTGACGTGAAGAGCTAGTCTCTAAACATTTATGCTTTCTTTGTCCATCCTTTATTCTATGGGTATTAGTATACCCCCGAATATGTTAGGATATGATGAGTATGGTCATCCCATCCCAAGTTTCGGCATGTACCTTTACCAAAAAATTGTACCAAAAAGATCACCTTCACTTTCAACATGGGCAAACAACTGCTCATCACTCAAAACCCTCTGCTTCAGGGAACCAATGTTGGTTCTTCTGTATGCATTGAGGAACTAGATCAGGTCACTCAGACTTATCCCCTCGAATAATTAAGTTTAAATAACACTACATTCACTAGTGAACCAAGTTCATCTCCTTGGGTATTGTTTTGATAGCCCATTAGTGTGAAATCCAATCAACTTTCCCATCTAGATGAGGAGTATTTAGCACGATATGCTGGGGGTGAATAGTAATTCCAACACATGAACCAATCTTTCGAGAGGCTGCAAGGACAAGGTGATGTCTTGCTTCAAAATAATAATGCTACCCCACCACCAACTGACATTACAACCAATGAGGGGTTACAACATCATGAACAATTCATAACAAGATACCATACTCCTCAACAACCTCCAAGGGTTCAACAAAAGGTACCTATGCAAGACACCGCACCATCAATGGGAAAGGTTATTTCAGCTTTGGTAGACAAATTCAAAGGGTTAGAACTTGCTCAAAATATGTAAAATTCACATGCAGGGCAAGCGCGGACTCCTTCCTACCCACAGAATTATGGGAAAATGCCTACTACACAAAATCCTCTAGTTTACATGAATATTCAGAACCCTAGAGATCTTCTTACAGGGACGGGAACCTTGGGTATGCCCCCAAGTTGTGAATGGATATTTGTAATAGGCACCAACTAAAATTATGTTCTCAAATGCCATACCAGTTAGAAATGCAATATTCCCTGGCTTTGTGCCTTCGATGCCATATCAAGGTAATCAACCCCCTTATGTACACATGTATTCTAAATCTCTCGTAGGGGGACATGTATACCTACCTGGGTCCATATGGACAACCACAAGGGATGCCATACGCCCCACCAAACACCTATGCCATGTTGTTTCAACAACCAATGCAACCTTTGCTTCCCCAACAAGGACCTTTAATGGTTGAAACGTACGCAATGGGAACTTACTCTGAGTACCTAAAGGAGCCTCTAGAATTTTCCATCTAGACAATCATGCTCCTAAGGCCATTTCCTGATCTTCCAAAGTTTAAAGGGGAAGGTGACCCAAATGCTCATATCAAATCCTATGCAACAACCATTCAAGAGTTGCTCCCATGGGATGCAGTTGTTGCAAAAATATTCCCTAAGACGTTAGAAGGCATCACTCTCAACTGGTATTATAGAATACTAGAGGCCTCGATACACTCTTTTAAATAACTCGTGTCAGAGTTCATTAAGGATTTTGATATGAATAAGCTGCTAAGAATAGGGATCAAATAATTCTTACACATCAAACAAGAACATAATGAATCCGTAGCCCACTTCATTCAAAGGTGGTGACAGGTTCTCTATTCTTCCACAAGTGCTCCAAACATGGATCAAATGGAACTTTGTGATTTATTCCTCCACTCTCTTAATAGAGAGACAAAGGAAGAGGTTCAAAAGTTCCCACTCATGAGCTATGAGGAAGTGCTAGAAGGTACTCTTCAAATTGACCAAGTGGCCATTGATAGTGGTCATAAGACCTACGGGAAAATGGGAAGTTAGTCACTCCTACTCAAAATGCTCCTAGCTACTCCAACAACACGAACAACAATCAAGGACCAAAGATCCTTAATAAGAATCATGGAGTCACGATGACGGTGTGACTGACCAACCCAAAAATCCTAATGTGGTTAATCCTACTAACACTAGTGTTACAAATAGCAACAACAATAATGGAAATAATCATAGAAACAACAATTTCTCACCCTCGGTAAATGCTATGGATTTTAATCATCCTCAACAACAACAACAACCTCAGCAACAAAGGAAAATGCCGACCCCAAGCCCTAGTCAATACCCCAACCAATAACAACCAAGGGCAAGGGTTTCAAAATTTTAACTCGCATTAGTCGAACCAAACAATAATCGTAACTTTGGGCCACAACAAGGAACAAATCAAAGGCCACAAGATTATGACCGGATTTATACTGCAGTTTCCATAGGTTCCACGAGCATGACACAAGAACTTCTCATGATTGTAATAAGTTTTTACATCGTTTGCCAGAAGAGCAAGATAGTTATTTGTTGACATGTTTTTAGAAAACCCGGATGTACCCAGTCAAAATTCCTATATGGGACTAGTGTCTCCACAGAACACACTGTTAGGGATCTTCAATGATCCTCTCCCCACATCCAAAGGACGGTAGATTAGATCCAAAGGGTTCAAATAAAGGTATTGTAATAGGGACTCATGATCATGAAGCTTCAACTTCATAAAACCCACAGGTGGCACCCCCTTTGGATGGTTTCCAACAAACAAAAATTATCTCGATTGGTAGAGTTAGAGGTCGAACCCTAAACTAACGCCACTACAATAACTAGGATTATTCTACGCAACCAATCCTGATTTATCTAGGTGTGTTAGGAAATATTCATGATACGCTAAACATTCCGATAGGGGCTTATGATCTAATCAGTGATTTGACCAAGACCTTTTCACATATTTCCTTCTTGGATCTACTAAAGAATTCCCCGCTCATCGAGCCACTTTGTTAGAAGTGCTAGGTCTTGGCCATTTGATTAATGTTACCCCTCCACCAGAGGCATAGATAAATCATATAGACTTTGACGTTTTCCCTCTAAGGCAACCTGAAAGGGATATTGGGTTTGTGTTTGACATAAGTAAGATGCCTACGGATGTTGAAATAGCTCGTAGAGGTGATTCAACCTTATTTTTACAAGTTTGGATCTACAACAACTACGTGAAACATGCAATGATCGATGATGGGGCAGTAGTTAACATAGTCCCCTTCTCTTTTCTTCAGAAGTTAGGATATGGGGAGACCAATTTCTCCTCAACCAGAAACACACTAAGGGGCTATGATAGCCTCAAGGAAACCTCAATCAAAACCATAGTATTACCGGTTACTCTTAGGCCCAAGATGGTACTCACTGAGTTTTATATTATAGATTGGGAAACCAATTATAACATGATCCTTGGTCATCCTTGGATCCATCGCATGAAGGCAATCCCCTCCACTCTATTCCAAGAGGTAAAATTCTTGCATTTAGGGAAATTATTTATGGCTCAAGGTGATCCAAAACCATTTGATATACATTTTTCCAGCTTGAGGAAAAATATATGGGTCCATTTTGAATTTGAACTTCCTACGAACCAGTTAAACAAACCTACAAGCATGGTACCAAAAGAAAATATAGTTCCTACAACAGAGTTAGAAGTTATGGGTTTGATCGAAGGCATTCCAGCAGTCAAGGATGAAAATGTTATTGTAGAGATAGTGTCGCTAGGAACCACAATAAAGTTTCTTGAGATATTATAAAATGATTTTCCTATCCTTCTCCCCTTTGATTCCATGGGTATGGGACATGCCTTGGGAATTGGTTCCCTTCCATCATATGAGGTTTGCATGGTTTAGGTAACCAAGGTAAAGGGGGAAGGTACAAAGAAGGACTCAACATCCATCTTCCCAAGTAGTTGTTGGACTCTCCATTTTGATGGAGCCAAGTTTCGCTTTGGTGTCGGGGCAGGCATGATCCTTACTTCACCTAAAGGAAGGATTATACCTTTTTCTTTCAAGTTGAATTTTGAATGCACAAACAATGGGGCTGAATATGAGGCTCTCCTATTAGGCCTCATTGTAGCTAAGAGGATGGGAATCCTCAATATTAGGGTGTTGGGTGATTCATAACTAGTCACAAATCAAATATCTAAGTATATGAGACTAGAGCTAAGCATCTACAACTTTACAAAACAACAGTGCTAGGTTTGACAAAAGAGTTCGATTTCATCTCAATTGAGGTAGTTCCATGTGAACAAAACCTTCTCATAGATTCTATAGAAACTTCTACTTCACACTTCACCCCAAGTAGTGACTTGGAAGATACCAACTTCACGGTTTCAGTTCACACCAAACCCTTGATTCATAAAACACCAACAACCCCAATGTTGACATATGTAGAAACCGAGAGTCGCTTATGATTGTTTAGAGCATGTCAATAGTGATGAATTGACTTTAAGTTATTTAAATGCTTTGGAAGAACTGTATCTTACCTATCACGAGATAGACCTTTCCTTAATCCCACGTTCCTCTTCTTATTTTGGGAATCCCATGATTGAGTCCTCTCTCGGGAAAGGATCTTGAGATTTACGAGGTAGAAGAATAAGGGGACTTGGAGTTGCCTCCATCCCCACCGGAATTTGAGGAGGGAAATACCTCCTTAATTAAAGGAACAATTGATATAAACATTAGAATGGAGGAGGAACCAAAGATCTTAAATTTGGGGTCCTCCTTAACTCTAGAGGAAGTGGAAATACATACCCAAATCCTCAAGGAACATAAAAATCCTTCATGTTTAGCTACAAGGAAATGACAGGAATTACACCACACATCATTGTTCACAATCTTGTAACCAAGATGGATGCGAAGCTGATTAAGCAAAATTTGAGGCCTGTGAAACCAAAGGTGGCCCTTATGGTGAAAGAAGAAGTAATGAAACTTCTCCATGTGGGATTCATTAAGCCAATTGATTATTCACAATGGGTATCTAATATTGTCCCCATTCTCAAAAAGAATGGAAAGATCCATATTTACATAGACTTCCGAGACATTAACAAATCTTTCCCAAGGTTTATTTCCCCTTACCATCCATTGATGTTATCGTTAATGCAACAACTAGGTTTTATTTATTATCTCTCATGGATGGGTTTTTCGGGATATAATCAAATCAAAATCTCCAAGGAGGATCAAGCTAAAACTACATTTATAACTCCTTGGGGAACTTATTGTTATGTCGTCATGCCATTTGGTCTTAAGAATGTCAGCGCTACATACCAACGAGCAATGACCTACATATTTCGTGATCTTATTCATATGATTGTGGAATCCTACATAGGTGACATGTTTTCCAAGGACAGGAAGCACTGCGATCACCCAGAGGTGCTTCACATCATCCTTTCATGCTTGATTGAGTACGATCATCATGTTAAATCCAGAGAAATGTGTATTCGGTGTAACAGGAGGTAAGCTTTTGGGTTACATTATATCTTCACGAGGGATTAATGTTGACCCGGCCAAAATCTGAGCTGTATTAGAAATGGTTCTCCGCCATCGACGAGTCCAATATTATATCTTTTCTTGGGAAACTCGGTGCAATCAAGGTTCATCCCTGACTTGACCTATGTTATTCATCCCATCAAAAATTTGTTGAAAAGGATTATAGCATTGATTGGATGGAAGAATGCAATGAGGCCTTTGAGGTAGTTAAACAATTCCTGTTGTCCACTCCTATGCTAATTCCGCTTAGATAAGATCACCCAATGATCTTGTATTCACGAGATATAAATGTTTCACTAGCCTGCATGTCGACTCAAGAGGATGACAATAAATGAGAGCGTGTAGTTTACTTCATTAGTTAGACGTTACTTGATTATGAAACACGTTATACACAGGTAGAAAAGGAATTCATTTCCACAGTCTTTGTAACAAAGCATTTAAGGCATTATATGTTGAATAAAGAAACAAGGGTTATTTTTAAGATAGACCACTTATGAAAATTCCTCATGCAAGGATCCTTATCCAAAAAGGTTGGGTGTTACATAACCTTAATGGGTGAGTTTGAACTAACATTTGTAAATAAAAAATTTGTTAAGGGAAAAATCATTACAGATTAGTTGGCTGATAATCCATTGGATGGGGGTGATTTGGTAGATCTGGAATTTTTGATGAACTTGTGTACTTCGTCAAAACCAGGCCCCCTATCTCTGTATGTCCTTGGTATACCAACATTATCAACTTCATCATGGACCACACATACCCAGAAGGGGAAACGTCACAATAAAGAAGGCGATTACATGTCATTACCACTAAGTACATTATTTTGGAACAAGTGCTCTACCGTAGATCCTTTGATGGAATGTTGTTAAGATGTGTTGACGCTAAAGAATCCCAAAATATTCTTTATGAGTCGCATAACAAAGTATGTGGAGGTCACTTGGCAGCCACGCCACTGCTCGAAAAATACATCGGATGGGCTACTTCTGGCCCACTCTAGAGCATGATACAGTAGAATTTGTGTGTAGATGCCACAAATTCCAAGAGTTCTCTCATGAGATCCACATACCAGCACAAGCTTTGCAACCAATCACAACCCCATGGCCCTTTTCCACATGGGGCTTAGATTTGATAGGGAAATTCTCTCCTCCTCGACAAATGGCCATAACTTCATAATCATAACCACATAATACTTTACCAAGTGGGTAGAATCCATGCCCCTTACCACCATACCTAGCTTTGTAATCGCTAAGTTCATCCTGAACTAGATCATTTGTAGGTATAGGGTGCCATAAGTATTTATTTTTGATAATGGCATGTCTTTTAAAATGACGAGGTGTGTGAGTTGTGTGCAAAGTTCAAAATAAGTCATCACATGGATTCTCTCTACTATCCTCAGGATAATGGACAAGTTGAGGCTATAAATAAGACATTAAAGGCCATCCTTCTAAAAACCGTTAAGGAGAATAAACAATATTGGCACCTAAATTTGTTTTAGGCTTTGTGGTCCTACCGAATGTCGATTAGAATGCCAATGGGAGCAACCCCTTTTCTTTAGTATTTGGTGTTGAGGTAGTTCTACCACTCGAAGTTGAAATACCTAGTCTCCATATTTCACTACATGGGATCTTGGGAGAGGAGGGTTATCGCAAAACATGACTCTCCTAGTTAGAAAGTCTCGACGAGGCTAGACTAAACATCGAGCAACAAAGATAGAATTTACGCCGATGGATGGCTCAGTAATATAACAAGAAGGTTTATGAACATGAGATCTATGAAGGAGATTTGGTATTAAGACTCGATAGTCGGATAGATAAAAATACCAGCGAGGGAAGGAAATTCAGACCTAGGTGGTTAGGTCCATATCAAGTAGTGGAAGACTACAAAAATGGTGCATTTCACTTGTGTACACTAGAAGGTGAGGAGTTTAGCAAATCTATAAAATCTCTTCACCTAAAGAGATACTACACATGATCCATCAGCATTTTCATATGTACATTATTACATCTGCATTGTATTTTCATCTATCCATTCATTTTGTAAAAATTGTGATCAATGAGATTATTTTTATAGCAATTCCTAAAAAATTCTCAAAACATTGGTAAAACATTAAAATCATGTCTCTTCAAACCTTCAAAATCATCAACTATTTTTGAATCATTTCCAAACAAGATAAGACAACATTTTGATGGAAACCATACTAAGGCCTCGCACACGTGGTTCTAGTTTTGGTCTCTTCTAAGGTTAGGTCTCTTTGTTTATGGTCTATTATAGAAGCTTCATGGTGTCACATCTATCCCTTATACATCTCCTTGGAAATAATAGTATTCTAAAAACATTTCCCAAATAAGTAAATCAAATGCAAATCCACAGAAAATTTTATTTTTACACATTTCTTTTCCCTACCAACCTTTGGTGTTGAGCCATGTGTCACTTACTAGTGACATACGACTTGGGAAAGGAGGGAAATGCCCTTACTCCTCTGTGCCTTGTCCATGGTGATGAGCCCAGCTTTTTACCGGTATTATGGGGTAAGGCGTAGGGGTCTCTTTGATAAACTTTAAAGTTACAAATTAGCCAAACATTGTGAAATCATAAATCGAAAACAAAGTGAGTTAGATGTCCGAAATTCCAAAAGAGCTTAAAACCTAAAAACATATTTTGTCAACCAAGTGGCCATCTATGGATCCAATTCTAGATAAATTACAAAGAAATTCACATTATAAACTATGAAGTATCTTGAGTAGAGTAAGGTTGTAGGGTCCTAATTTGGTTCTCTCAAACCTTTGTCTTTATCTCATCACCGACATCCAAAAAAATTCACAACTTGTGCCCTTTCTAACTCTTGGTGTTGAGCCCTCGCATATTAATAGTTGTGTGGGGTTAGGAGTCGGAAAGTACATATATTTTTTGTATCATTATATCATCACGTCTTATCAATAGAATATGAAGTACCAAAGATTACAAAAGAAACTAAGTTTAAGATCACATTGTGTTTGCATCATCATATACCAATAGCATAAAATATGAAAATAAATCATTTTGTTTATCATCCACATCCATTGCCTACATTCGAAAAGCATTGAAAAGTGAAGATTCTAAATATCTAGAGTACACATAAGAGATAAGCCAAATGAGATTCAAATCGAATACTGATGGAATCTTGAACCAAAAATAGAGTTTGTATATATCGCAATAGGTTAAGTTTGTATACAATTTCATCATGCACTAGGCATGGTAAAAATGCTTGCAGTGAGCCCAAAATATACCAAAAAAACATATAATATCAAAAATGGTATCAAAGCAATAAAGGCTCAACAACCTATCAATCCATGTGGGATCCCTCGGATGGTGCGCCATTACATCTGCATCTAGGGCTCCTGCTATAGATGCGATAGTGTTGGGAATGGACTAAATGGTGTGAGTGCTTGCAATGGTGACCATTTCCTATAGCCTCACTGTGAGAATGGCTCTACCTCATCAGGTGCTCAACAGTCTTGTATCCAACTACCTGGTATGAAGGGAGGTCACTATCTCCGCCACCTTCTAAATGGGAGTGAATATGTTGGTATGTCAACCAAAGGGCTAAGGGCTATCCCGAATCCACGAGACAACTTGGCTAGGGTCTTCCCGAGGGATCAAAAGGGTGTTAATGCATACCTGACGAATGAGTTCTCACCACTCATGTGCAGACATTGTAGAAAAGAACAAAAAAGTGAGAGAGATAATGAGCTAGAAAATCATAGAACACAAATCAAAAGGAGAATTCTAAGCTAAACATATGAAAAATCAATAGAAAAATAGAGAAAGGAGTATCAAACATACTGGGTCTCTAGGCATCCATGTGGAATTAGTGGATGCTTTTGCAAGTGCTACTAGCATCTACAAAGCCTCACCGAATCCATAGGCATGACGTTGTTTAATCACAGACTCGGCATCCTCTCCAAGTTTCTCCTTCAAGACTGGTGTCTCTCTCTCCGCACTTTCCTCCTCATGCACTACTCTAAGGATCTCTTAAGTGTTATGCCACTTAGGGTCACTATCCGCTCCCTCTGAAGGTATTTCCCCCTCATCCTCCTCTCTAACTGACTCTCGTTCCGCATCATTTCCCGCATCCTCCTTAGATTCAGACTCCAAATCAATCATCTCATCCTCCTCCCCACTGTGAGAAGGAGCCACCCCAATCTGAAGTAAGGGTGCTTGAGGGGAACCATCTACCTTCCGATCCTGGACTACAAGCCTAACTATAATAGGCACACCAGGAGTAACCGTTGTCTAACCCAAATCCCCTCTAGGAACCCTCCTCGCCTCTCGAATAATCCTATAAACAGGATCCATTGGAGGAAGCATGATAGGGTATGGAAGGCTGAACTACTGAGGTACCCGGTCAAATGGGTGAATCTCTAATATCTCACTCTGTCAACTAACTGGCTCATGGAAAAGGAAGCTACCATCATCATAGCCTCCTCACCCCATACCCCTATCATGTCTTAGTAGGGTGTGGCATTCATGTCTACACATGTCAAGGAAGCCACTGACTGATGTGGTTTCTAGAGAACTAACATGCCTATCCATCTGGATGCTTGGGACAGCCTCTGAACTTGATACTAGTACCCCTACCATAGGGGATGAAATGCTCATAAACCCAACTCATAACCAAAGTAGGGTGGCTCAAATATTGTCCCTACAATCTGAAAACTCTATACAAATCGTGGTATGTAGTCCCTAGAATATTTTCCCCAGGCATACTTATGGCCATGACCCTCAATCTATGTAATGATGGGAGCCCAACAATATAAGAGTGTATCTCCTCTTTTTCCCCGATTATTCTGAAGAATAGGAGTGGGAATAGTAGCAATGGACCTAACCTTCATTCCCTTCTTCGATCCAGATGAGATAATGGTGTCTCCCATATATGTGGCCCACTGCATAATCACGGCCCTAGACCCTACCGTCTCCAATGTCAGTCTCCTCCCAAGTATTAGGAGTCCAAGGATGTTGTATACATCCTCTAGGGTATTATTCCACACACCCCTGATGCCTAGAAATTGGAAGGTGTTCCATTATGCATCCTAGTAAGAGAATAATTCACACAGAATGTGACTAGAAGGAGTGACATGGGGCACTCATGCTATCTACCGGATGCCTGCTCATCATTGTAGAAGATCTGTCTCGGCACTGGATCAACCGATCTAAAATCTCAAGGATCCAATCACACACACTCTATCTCTCTACTCCAGTGTATGTATTCTACCTTCTTCTGCATTCACCAAAAAATGAGAAAAGAGAAAGTTAGTAATGTACATCACATGATAAGCTCATCAAAAACATAGCAAAACATCGAAAACACAAAAAAATCAAGTTAAGGTTTGTTTTAGACTTTTTGTTAATCGCCACCTGTGTAGGGCGGCGGTTCCTTGATCATCACCTTGTCTTGGGTAGCGGTCCTAACCTGATTTACCAAAACATGCCCTTAACCCCAAAAATGCCCAAAAATGAAAAAATGACCATTTCTAGCAAAATAAAATAATGCCCTATGGGTTCCCCCGTAAGGACTCATTTGAAACAAGAAAATTTTAAAATGTCCCCCCTAGGTAAACTTTTCAACATTTTAATATTTAGGGTACAAAAAGACAAAAGAGGAAATAACTAGCCTGGGAACATGCCAATTGATTTCTCGCTCGTGGAGGCATGATTTCTATCTCGCAACGGTCATCATTTTGGTTGTATCCACATCAAACGGTCAACGTATGTCCACAACTCCAAGTTCAACAAATTAACAATGCACAAATGAATTGAAAAATGATTTTTTTAATATATATATATATATATATATATATATATATATATATATTTTTAAACTCATTTTGAGTGTATGTGTTTATAGGGTTGGAGCATTGGCATAGGTATATTTCTACATCCCCACATAGATGGTAAGTCCTCTTGTCATTTTGGTTTAGTGTTTATTTTCCAATATCTTATCTATCTACACTTGATTCTCTTCTCCTTCTTGCAAGAAGTGGGTGCTTGGACAGAGAGATTTCTACACACGGCGTGTCGTGTATATAGCTTCTAACTACCTATTTCAGGAATGCCATACTCGGAATCTATGTTTTATGCCTTTTCATGGCTAAGATGCTTCTCCGAGGGGGCAATATGTACATACCCAAAATTGAACATGCTACATTATGAGGAAAATGGTTACAAAATTCCCCAATGATGATTCAAAATTCTTTCAAGAAGGTGTTTGAGCTCTAAAAACCCATTCACAGTGTATATTTATAGCCTACATGGCCTTACTTAACTTTTCCATCCAATTTTACATCTCCCCACCTCTTTCTCATGCTTCTTATGGCTTTCGATTGCCATGACTACCACCCAAGCACGATAACTTGATTGCCCTCTTTTTCCAAATTCTTCACACGTGTTTAAATCATGTGACAATTCACTTAAATTTTCTTTTTTCATGCATATGCGACCCAAATTGGCTAAAAATATATTTGTTTGCTTGGTTTTACTTGCTCTATTTTAAATGAGATTTAATTAGTTGGAACTAGCTCTTCTTTCCTTGTGCATGAAGTAACCTACCATCCTCCATTCCTATATATTCCATGCTTGTATTCAAGCAAAGGGGCCTAAGTATTTTGTGTATCTTGCATTGTATTGCTGCTACGATCTTGCTAGGAATTGTATAGCCAAGCTTTGATCTCTTGTGTTATCTACCTGCATTGCATCCAGACTACCTTCAAGCTACCATTGCTCAAGTGTCATCCTCCTACTATTGTTCTTCAATTCCCAATCTCTTGGAATCACATGAACACTCGAAGAAAGAAAGGAACATACTAAGGGGATAGATACAGACACAACTAGATTTTCCAAAGCTCTTACTTTTCGAGGTTGGAATTGTGTGTTTGTTTGCCTTGTGTGTTGAATTTTCAATTTCATATCAAATAGAGTATAAAATCATTAATATCAAAAAGAGTATAAAATCATTCATATCAAATAGATTAAAAAATCATTCATGTCAAATAGAGTAGAAATCAATTCCCTTTCATTTGCAAGTAATTATTTAATTTCCAAGAAGGTTTGAAACTTTAATAGCAATCCCAAGCGATGGATCCTCTTCTTCCCATCCCTGTAGATATGAAGGAGAGAATATATGTAGGAGGTTGTCTACATTTCATAGATCATTTGGAAATGTTATTGTTTTAAATTAGTTTAGTTTCAATACACTCAGCACAGGTGAATAACCACATCGGGTTATCTCGCTTGTTTAGTTTTAGTGTAGATGTAGATTTGCTTGTTTAGTATAAAAGTAAGTTGTTGTCTTGTGATTGTAATATTTCATTTTTGTGATTTTTTTATATTAGCTTCCTTTCAACAAAGATGGCATAGATTGTTAATTTCATTCAGTTTACATGGACACTTCAAATTATTTTAGCGCTTAGATCCAAGTTAGGTAAACAAACCATAGGGAATTTACGTTACCCGTTCATAGCCTCTAAATATCCCCTTTGTCAACTCGGCTACCAGGAGATCACACTAATAGATCTTGGTCATTTATCCTCCTATAGTTAACCACACACATTCAACATCGGTGCTCCAAAGATGACCTCGGGGGTCAAGTGCAATTGAATATCACGTGTTCATTTTCATCACGTATAGTTTCATTTATGATGTTCTTGTGATATTATCAAAGAGTTGTGTAATTTCTTTTGAACCTTAGGATAATTTCATTTAAAATAGTGTTCCTTTCATAAAATTATTAAGTTAGATCATGTTTGTTATGAATATTTCATACCTATCATACTCATTTCATATGAACTAACACATGCTAATAATGTTACAGATGAACTTCATGAAAGATTAAAGAAAGAAGACATATTAAAGGTTGCATTTATTCTTTTGACTAAAGAAAATTGAAATAATTAAATGATTATTGTTGATTTCATTATTGTTGTACTTCCGTATAGAAATGGGAAAGGCCCTTGGCCATTTATTCTAAACTATTTGAAAGAAATATTTGATCAATTGTTATGAAAAAGATTTGATATATATTTGTAGAAAGCAATAAATCTTATTTACTTGTTATGACATCTTGATTGGAAATAATTATTTTCTAAATTATGAAATTAAGTTGTTCTGCATTCCTTTGAGAAAATAGTTTTTGCATGAAAGCTACTATTATAAACAAGCAAAGTTTTGAGGAAACTACAATGCTATTTGAATTACATGATTTGATACTATTATTAAGGAATAATGTATGTTTGGGTTGCATGTAGTAGAGGACTTAAGTATTGGTTAAAAATAATGTTGTATACTTGAAGGAAGAGTAAACTAATACTAGATGACTATCTATCCATCTTACGAATTGTGTCATGTGACTATTTGGATTAAGTACATCTAGCAAGAATGAATAAGTTATTAATGGGTGTTTACTTATTTAACTTATGAATTATACTAAGTGACTATGACTATATGAACTATGGTTATCCAAAGGTGTATATGAATATGATTTGCTTCATAAATAAATATGACTCATGATTATGACTTGCTAATAAATATAGGCAATGGAAATTAAATTAAGAATTGTACGCAAGATATGAAAAGAGGATTATCACCCTATATAACTAATTTGTATTTGGAAAGCTATTATATCTAAGTTCATAAATGATATGTAAGTGTATGGTTGACTTAAGTTGCCTCTTGATAAGTTAAGTATTTTGTTTCTAAACCTAATATACCTAGTCTTATTAGCTATGGAAAGTAAATTCACTCCTTGTGCATGCTAAATATGTATGATCATTTGAGATTTATGTACTATGATAAATACTATTGAAATGCATGCATGACACTTAACTAAATTAAGGGGAAAATGTATGCTTAAATGATCAAGCACAATACTGAGAATAAATCTACAATTCCTACACTTAAGTGAATAATCATTATGATCCTTACATAAGGGAATATTTATTTTGAACCCTAGATGATTTTTTAGAACGAAACCTAATGATAAGATTATTAAAGATGAATTAACAAGCTGTGAATTAAATGAATTAATGAACTTGTTAAGTTATGATGTTTCACTTAATGGAACTCAATGGACTGTCGCAGCATAATCATTGCTACATAGTACCCATTCAATGACGCAGGTCATTTTTGGCTCTTGTGGAGCACCCGCTATGGCGTGATTATCCGCCTAGCTCCCTTAAGTATTTCTATCATAAAATGTGGATCCAGGTCTCTATTATACACTAATTAGTGATAGCAGCATGGCCTAGTGTTGATGTCATATTATGATAACTATGGGTGATGAAGTGGATCCAAAGTGACACAAGTCAATTTGGATGCACTTGTTTTTCCTTAGTCACCTGAAGAAGATTATTAGAACTAGTCTATGCATGCTAGCTCTACCTAGTATCTAATAAGGACATGGATGTGATTGACGTGAGTCAAGATAGTCTAATCTAGATAACAATTTTTAGTGTGGTGAAAGACATATTCTTGTTGATGAGTATGCCATCTTGGAATAAAGACATGGCATACATGTCTTGAAACTTTGGCCAAAGTATCATAAGTTGTTGGTTGTGTTGTCTTGATTTCACCTGGACTAAAGATGTGTGATGTTAGATGGGTATCTATAACAGATACACTTAGATAAGATCTTTATTTTTAACACTTGATTGAACCTTAATGGAATAAGGGAACCACAAGTATACTTGGTATACACATGAGAGATCGGTTTAATACTAAGTCATGAAATGAGAGATCGGTTTAGTACCAAGTCATTATAGTTGCATATGGTTTACTGTTATGAAATGGATTAGCTACTAAATGAATTTTTGTTCTTAATTATGTGAATTTGGAATAATGGACATTAAGATTTTTGTTGGATTTAAATATATAGGTATTTAGATCAAGAAACATAAAGTTATAAAAACAATTCCCTTGCTTTCTCGAATTCTTAAAATGAGGATGTTACATTTTGGTATCAGATCTAAAGGTTGTAGCTCTTAGACCTATTTGATTCCATCACTGATAAAATGTAACTACTTGTTAACATAAAATAGTTAGAACAAGGGGAGAAGCTACAAATGACTAGCCTTTGGGTGGTGAAGCGATTATAGCTCAAAAGCTAGGTGATATCATTTCTTCTCTATTGGACACAAGGGAATGGCTTGATGTACTTGAATAGCAAGTATCTAGAAATAATGTTGATTCTGAAAGTGAACACCCTCAGAACAACCACATAATGAAAACAACATGCACATTGGAGATTCCAATCCTAGAAATAACTATAACGCTATAAATAATAATGTAAATGTACCCAATTAGCCTCTAAAAACAAGATCACACATAGAGGTTGAGTTTTCAAAATATATAAAAATAATAATTCCACCAAAATTGGTGGTACCACACTGGGAGATGGGGCTGAGAATTGGCTCAAGCGAGATGGAGAAGTAATTTACAATAAGGAACTTCTCTAAAGAAACCAAAGCAAGTATGGGGAGCTTATCATCTCTCCAACGAGGCATCCTCATGGTGGGACAACCTAGAAAGTGGAATTGGGAGTAGATAATGAAAACATAACATGGGACCAGTTTAAGGCCTATTTCAAGAAGTGCTAGTTACCCCAATTATATTATGAACAAAAGATGATAGATTTTCAGATCCTTGAACAAGGTAGAATAAGCATGAATCGCCCCGAGTACTGGGAGAAATTTACCAAACTTCTTAAGTATGTACCACAATACCAAACAGATGAGAAATTTCACATAAGGAAGTTTATTATGGGTTTGAAACCTATAATAGTTAGAAAAGTATATGTACATGGGCCACCAATGATGGAAGTAGTATTTGATAAATCCATAAGGCAAGAGGAAAAGCTCTAGACCATTGTTTCTCACAAAGAAAAAAAGTGTAAACTGAATGACACTTCTTCACCATCATCAATTGGAAAGACATGGGGAAAGAAGGAGAAAAGTAAAACCCATTAGGGTAGAAATAATACTTCTAGAAAATTTAAAACAAATGGGAAAGAAGATGTTTCCTATAAGAATGACGGGTTTGAAAGGAAGATACCTTTCACTGGTGTCTTAAAATGTGGTGACAGTGGTCACTACACTAAAGATTTCCCCTTGAGAAAAAAGGATAAAATTTCACAGAATATTTAGACTATAATTACAAATCGGGATGCTGAAATAGAAGTGATAAATGAAGGAGTTAAAGACTCTAGAACCTGAAAAATTGTTATGGTAATACTAGTTAGACTACCGGGTATAGTGGAAAGAATTAAAAAAATAGTTTTCTCGATATTAAGAATAATGAAAAATTTATTTTTGGATAATTTATTTTGTTTTTTCTATCAAATATTGGCATACTTGAGATACTTAATTTAAGATCTCTCATTTTGATTTTTTTATCAAAACAATTTTTAAGAAGTGTTGTTATAGCCTTTTAATGTTGTTATGAACCTCTAAAAGTTGAATTTTTGGGCAAAATTTTGTTCTTTCTTAAGAATTTTATGGTTGAATAAAATATATTATTACCTATATTCTAAAAACTATTTTGAACTAATTCAATCATCCAAATGATGATGATTCTTTTTAGAGGGGAGGTATGTAATGCCTTTGTTGTTCTTACATTGTACTTGCTTCTTTGTGAATTGATTGGCAATGTTGACATGTGATTGTGTTCTTGAGTGTGTGTGTGTGTGTGTGTGTGTGTGTGTGTGTGTGTGTGTGTGTGTGTGTCTCTTGAACTTGCTTAAATCATGTTGCTTGGAATGACATCAGTTTCTTAAGGATTTTCCTATTAATCAATCATATGGCATAAATTATACTAATATTGTGATCTTTACTTAACTGGTTTGAGAAATTAATTTTTGTGGAAAGTTTGAATCAAGTTCTTGGAACTATTAGGTGATCTAGTAATCTAGAAAACTATTAATGTCTTGGAATAATTATGGACTTGATATCAACAATTGATTAGGATAACACATTGGATCAATTTCATTTATCCAGGTTTTCTCCTAAATCGATATGCAATTATGACTTGAATTTGATGATTACGTGAGTTCTTTGTTGATTATGGAATTTCAATTTTAATTGTGATCTAGTAACAGTGAATCTAATCTCAATTTGTGCATGATTACATTATTGTGCCTAAGGTTACCTTTTCTTGAAAGGTCTGGTTTGATTAAATCAATATGCTTAATGTTATAAGCAAGAATGACAAGTGGAAAGGCCTATTATTTTTTTTGTTTTATAAGGACCAAATCGACCTATGCTAAGGTGATAAATAAATTTCTAAGGACCTTAGCATATATATATAACCTTAGGATAAATTAGGTCCTTAGAAATTTATTTATCACCTTAGCATAGGTCAGATTTGGTCCTTATAAAACAAAAAAATAATAGGGCCTTTCCACTTGTCATTCTCGCTATATATATATATATATATATATATATATATATATATATATATATATATATATATATATATATATATATCTTGTAAAGGGCTTAACCTAGCCCTATGGAAATTTTATTTAACTACAAACAACCTAACATAAGATTGAGGTATCAAAGTTTTTAGATATTATTTTTGTGGAAAATAACCCTAACCTACCTAAGGGAAAGGGCATCCTAAGTCCTAATCTTTTAATCCAATTAATCTTGGCTTGAATTAAGGAAGGGTTAGTGGAAAATTTAATTGCATGATTCCACCCTACACATACTTACAAATTTAAATGCAGAATTTAATGATCTCCACCACCACCTTTTGGTAGGAGACCTAGTCAACTTGGCATACATGTCAAACTTGGCACTAATAGTTTAATTAGGGGATTGTTTAACTGGATGTTTTTTGGCCAAATTTAGTTGGAAACATGTAGTTGGTGGGATTTCTAGCAGTTAAGTTAGGCATTAATGGCATTTTTATTACCCTAAAACTACCTTGGGGAAAGACATGTCAGTTTTGGGAGAAAAAAGTATAGTTGGTTTTTTTCATTTTATTACTCTAATTCATTTGCTTTGTATGTAGAGTTTTTGTTTCTCAAACTGGTATATGATATTTTCATAGACATACATCTCACTGTTTCATGGAGAAAATAGTGGAATAAATTAATGTGAAGGTTATAAAAATGAATGACGAAGAGATAAAGGGTTTTTTTTGGAAACTGGCTTGATTTGTTTGTGGAGATTATCATGGAAATTTGGAAAGGAATCCTGGGAGCTTGAAGAAGAATTTTAGGATCTCTACCAGGCATGATAGGCTCTAACTCCTTGAAATAATTTTCTCTATTTAATAGCTTCTGAAAATAAATCTACTCTTTAATGAAATCATGTTCTCTGGTTCTCGGGTTTTACGTACTTGTATTATTAATTTTATTATTACGTTGTATTATGATATGTTGTTGTATTTCATTTATAATGACTTCTAGGTTTTATGCATGACTATGGAGTATTATTGTGAAAGTAATACTGCAAAGTTTAAATACTATGGGTTGATTTTGAAATTGTATTACTTATCTAAACTAGGCATTTATGATTTTTCAAAGAACTATTTTATTGTTTTGTGAATACCCATCTTCTGCAGGGGGTAAATGCAAATTTTCATGAACTTTCTATGGTTGGGAGTAGGCAAAACAAATCAACTTGGATTCTATTTTGTGTTTTTTACATTTAACCCTATTATATTAATGGGTGCTATTGTTTTTCTTTTGGTTTGTCCAAAATTTTACAAACCTATAGATTTGTTTACTATCAACTGTATATTGTGGTTATGGTTTATGTTTTATGTGACTCAAATACTCGATTCGAGACCTTAACCGATTGTTCAAATTTTCCACTCAATGATTAACGCCCTTGAATTTGAATTGGGTTGCAAATGGTAATTCCATATCTGCTTGAGGATTCGGGGTAGTTTAATTTTATACAAAGTCTTTTTACTTCGTCTCCCTTGAATAGATATCTTTATAACTTTAAAAATCGATTCATTGGTTGGTGGATCGCTGGGTATTAGTAGTTCAAAGACACCAGACTAAATTTTTTCTTGCATTATTTGTTTATTCCACCTTCGTGGAAAGGATTTAGTGCTGCTAGGTTTTATATGGATAAATATTCTTCACTCGACATGCTAGAAAGTTAATTGTCAATCGATATAAATTACTATTGGTACCTTATACTTTTATACAATCAAATCCAAGTATGGATCGAAACTGGTATGAACTAGTAGAGATTTCTAGTTTAAGATAATTTGAAGATGGATCCCAACTCAACTTCCTACCAAGTGTGTAGACTACTCTTATATCCTCTTCCATAATAGTCTTGATATTCTTAAAGTGGATACCTATTATAAAAAGATTCAAATCTTGTTTTGTTTTTATTTTTATTGTTGTTTGAAGAGCATCAATTGTTATAGAGCTCTATCTTTTTATGATTGTGAAGTCTTAGTTCTTTAGAAATCAGTCTTGGTAGTATATACAGATGATCAAGTTGTTTTGGTGTGAGTGTAACTACTTTTGTATAACTATTATAATGATAAGTATTTACGGTGGATGATGTGAATTGGTGTAATTGATTTCATTACAGCTACAAAACTTAGTTCATGTTTACTAATTTGGATATTAATGGGGTATGATCTTATATCCCCTTTCAAATATAGTTTCATTTGCAATGACCTTCTTGGAGTGTTGATTTTATATTATGAGTTCTTAAGTAAAAGAAACTCATTATACAAGTATAATGATGGAATTTTACTTGACTGCTATAATGAGTTAAAATATATATTATCTAAATTATATAAGGATGGCTTGTTAAACTATTACCTTGTATAATCATTTATTGAAGAAGTATAACCATACTTGGGCTAAGTTAAGTTGTATAAACTTTACTAAACAAGATATAAGACTATAGACATATAAGTATGGGGTTACATGACTACAGTCTTATTAATCCTATACTTTTATTTTTTATTAGGGGTAAATATTTTTGAAGGGACTATACCCTATTACAAAAATCTCACAAGCCAGATAGAGCATCAAAAATTATACCAAAGTTTTGAAGGGACTAATCCCTAATACAAGAAGGCTCAAAATTCAGATAGTGCAGTAAAATCATCAAAAATGGATCAGAATCCAAGATATACATGAGTACCAACTATAACTTAAAAAAAACTATAAAGAGGGAACAAAAAGAGTCAAATCTGCAATAAAGCATCCTAAAAACAACACCTTTACAACATCAAAATAGGAATCAAAGCAGTAAAAATCCACATTACTTGACTACTTTATCAATCTTAGTTTTTATCTTTTGAAGAGAGGTGAATAATGTCAGGGCAGTGACATGGGAGGGGTCCTTTTATCTATTTGTGAGAGAACCAGGTCCCTTGCTAAATCCAACTCCCAAATGGCAGCAGGAATGTCACTGAGTATGTAGACACTTTTGACATGTTTCTCCATGAAGTTGTACATAGCCTTGAGCATAGAAATAGTAAATTCATGCTTGCCTTTTGCAAAACACAGATGATTGTCCATAGAATTAAGTTTTTTATAGATTTTCAAAGTCTACTCAATATTTTTATCTGGGGATCATGCATCTTCCTTTTACCTTCTCTTTTACTAATTTTTTGAGCTCTTCTTTCATATCTCCAACTTCCTTTTCCAACTTGAAAATTTTGTTAAGAAGTCCTTCCTCCTTTTCATTAGCAAAAGAGTCAGTAGGGTTGCTAATATGGAGCATATGTTTTGTCAATTCAATCTCTTTATTGCTACAAAGGACCCTTTGGGAGGGGAGGGGTTGATTGATGGGGTAAAGAGGATTTTTGGTTTTGATTTTTCTACGCTCAAAAGTGGTGGTGGGGGTAATGGAGTCAGGGTAAGGGGGCCGGGCGGTTGGGATTTCATGAAGCTAGGAAAGGAAATGACGATGTAGTAGCTTAATGAGACCTTGATGTAGGGGGGTGGCGAGGCACGGTGTGGTTTTGAAACTCAAGGACAAATGTTCCAAGGAATTTAAAAGATAATGTAGAAATCTAACCTACAAATTCCTTCTAAAGTGATTTAGGAAAACTAGATGTTTAAGAGGAACCATCACATATCTTCCTTCCAAAGTTACATACATGACAATCATCCTTGCAATTTCATCGAAAGGTTCAGGAATTGAGGTCACTTTTATACCTTCTACAAAAAATTCAAGATTTTCTCTGTCTATAAGGAATTCCTTGTCTTCAACATTCTTGTCTACCCTTTTACTTAAAAATATAGCCCCTTCTAGGCTCAGTCTTATAACCTCAACAATAAGTTTTTCATTAATTTTGATGCGAGATCTTCTCATACTCAACTATCCTTTGTTTCCACCCACTGCATATTGAATAGAGATGTCTTGATCGTGACCCTACATTTTTTCAATGAGGTTAGAGACCCCACCGATTTGCAAATAAGTCCATAAGATCACATCATCCTTCTAGGTCAGGTCGAAAATGGATTTCGTTTTGCATGGAGGTCCAGCCATTTTTTTTTTATATTTGTTTCCAACTACGATGCTTCTTCCCTAAATTTGTTTCTCAACAACTTCTTCACATGCCCAAAAAGCATGCGAGATGTGAGTGGTATTAATTACCTTGTGTGTAAAGGAGATAATAACTTTCAAATCAGCGAAGGGGGTCTCATTAATGATGATTTTGAATATCATATTTATCCTTAATAATTTCATTGTGTACCTTGCTAGGGATAATGTCATCACTAAACCATTTTTTCATGTTATTACTAACACCATAGTTAGCAAGACTGTCCACCACTTTTTTTCCTTCATGGTAGTTATGTGTGATTTGAAAGTTTGCAAAGGATTTACAAATCTCAATAGATTCATAAATGAAATCCCTAATAGTCTAACTAGGGGGTTGAACTTGATTTAGGAGGTTTATTATGTTCAAAGAGTCCCCTTCAATTATAATATTGGAGATGTTGCAATCCCTAACTAGCCTTATCCCCCATAATGTTGTCAGGGCTTCAAAATAGTGGTTTTTTTGGTGGCCAATTTTACCTGCCAAAGTAGCAATAAGACAGCCTCTATGATCCCTAATTACTCCACCTCCTTCTGATGCCCCAAGATTTCCTTTGGAAGATCCATCAAAATTTAGCTTGTACTATAAAGAGGGTTGTTGGATCCATTGAACTGTCGATCTTTCAATTCTATTTGGATCATTCCTATGAATATTTCCAATGTCAATCTTTCAGGAAGAAAGTATATGTTCTTTTTCCTTTGGATAAGGTTTATTTTTAGGAGGCCTAAACCTTTCAATGTTATCGTTGATAGCAATAGCAATTTCCTTAAAGATCTTATTGCATCTGTCTATTGTTCTTGAAAATTATACCATTTCTAGTTTTCCACAATCTCCATATGGTATGAGGTAGAACAAAATTCCATAATAGTATTATCATGTAATGTTTATATGGTGGATCACATTGCTCCTAGGTCTACAAGAAATTGGTAGGAAGGACCCAGTGTAGATTGAAATTTGTAAAGAAAAGACTCCAAATCTTTTAAGCAAGTTGTTCAAAAAGGAATGAATTCACATTTTTCTGAGCCAATTATTTTATCCTAATAAGTTTAGTCCAAGGTTGGTTTTCCTTAATAAGTCTCCAACCAAGTTTGGAAATAAGAGAAACATTCATCTTTCTGATATCCTTAATTCCCAGTCCACCAATATTTTTTGGTATACAAACTTGATCCTAAGCCACTAAATGGTATCTAAATCTTTCTTCAGTCTCATGCCATAGAAAATTCTTTTGAATTCTCTCAATTTTGTCCACAATTGTTGTTGGAATGTTTTACATTGACATGATATATATGGGCAAGTTATGAAGTGTACTTTTGATTAATAAACATTTTCCAGCACTAGAGAGAATAACACCTTTCCATCCAGCCAATTTCTTGTGAAATCTATCTAACAGGGAATTCCAAACAACATTAGAGACTCTATTAGTGCCCAATGGTAATCCTAAATAGGTAGTGGGTAAAGAGCTGATTTTACATCCCAAAATGAGTGCAATTATTTTCTTCCTATCATTAGGAGTATTGAAAAAATACACCAAGATTTTATCAAAGTTGAATTTCTAGCCAGAAGCTACTTCATAGAATCTAAGAATAGTCTTTATAGCTTTTGCCTCTAGAATAGAAGTAGGATTGTGTCATCAGCAAATTGTTGATGTGAAGCTATATGATTGGTGGAAGTTGGTTTGAATCCTTTTAACATGCCATTATTCACAGACCTTAGTTATGGATCTGCTAAGGCTATCAGCCATAATTATAAAAATTAAGGGGGATATGGGATCCCCTTTTCTTATACCTCTACTACTGGAAAAGAATCCCACCGGAGTACCATTCACAACTACTAAAAATCTAGAAGTGGTAATGCAGGCCTGAATGATTTTTCTAAATTTACTCTGGAAACCAAATTTTGATAGGACTTTATCTAAAAATTTCCAAGATACTCTATCAAAGGCCTTATGCATGTCCAATTTTATTTCCATACCTATGATTTTCTTTTATCCATGGAGTGAATGGTTTCATGAACCATGATTACCCCATCCTGAATTATCCTTCCTTTTATGAAGTCACTTTTTTGTTTAGAGATAAGATCAGCTACCAAAGGTTGTAATCTAGTAGCTATAATTTTGGTAAAATAATTGTAAACAACATTAACCAATTGCATGATTTATTTGTCCAATTACATGTGCTCAAGGTACCTTTATGTACCTTAGATTATTATCGATTAGAATTTCTTAGATGAATTTCATGTGTTGATTTGTCTTCCTTGATGGTTTTATTTATGATGTTGTTGTGACATGATCAAACGATTTGTGTACTTTATTTTGAACCTTAGGATAATTTCATTTAAAATAGTGTTCCTTTTATAAAATTATTAAGTTAGAGCATGTTGTTCTGAATATTTAGTACCTATCATGCTCAGTTCGTATGAACTAAAACATGCTAACAATCTTGTAGATGGAATTCATGAAAGATGAAATAAAGAAGACATAAAAGAAAGTTGCATTTATTCTTTTGACTGAAGAAAGTTGAATTGATTAAATGATTATTGTTGATTTCATTACTGATGTACTTTTGTATAGAAATGGGAAAGGCCCTTGGCCATTTATTGTAAACTATTTTGAAAGAAATATTTTGATCAATTGTTATGATCATGATTTGATATCTATTTCTAGAAAGCAATAAAGCTTATTTACTTGCTATGACATCTTGATTTGAAAGAATTGTTTTGGAAATTATGAAATTAATTTGTTTTTCATTCCTTTGAGAAAGGAGTTTTTGGATGAAAGCTATTACTTGAAACAAGAATTTTTTAAGGAAAATACAATACTATTTGACTTACATAATCTGATACTATTATTAAGGAATAAAGTATGTTTGGGTTGCATGTAGAAGAGGACTTAAGTATTGGTTAAAAATAATGTTGTATACTTGAAGGGAAGAGTAAACTAATACTAGATGACTATCTATGCATCTTACGAATTATGTCATGTGACTATTTGGATTAAGTGCATCTAGCAAGAATGAATAAGTTATTAATGGATGTTTACTTATGTAACTTATGAATTATACTAAGTGACTATGACTATATGAACTATGGTTATCTAGTGTATATGAATATGATTTTCTTCATAAATAAAGGTGACTTATGATTATGACTGCTAATAAAGATAGGCAATGGAAATGAACTTAAGAATTGTACACAAGATATGAAAAGATGATTCTCTCCCAATATAACTGATTTATATTTGGAAGGCTATTATATCTAAGTTCATAAATGATATGTAAGTGTATGGATGACTTAAGTTTCCTAATGATAAGTTAAGTATTTTGTTTCTATAATTAAGATACCTAGTCTTATTAGCTATGGAAAGTAAATCCATTCCTTGTGCATGTTGAATATGTATGATCATGTGAGTTAGTTTCCTATAATAAATACTATTGAAATGCATGCATGACACTTAACTGAATTAAGGGGAAAATGAATGATTAATTGATCAAGAACAATGCAGATTTAAATATGAAATTCATGCGCTTAAGTGAAAAATTCGTTATGATCCTTACATAAAGGAATATTCATTTCGAACCCTAGATGATCCTTAGGCACGACACCTAATGATAAGATTATTAAACTCGATTAACAAGCTTAGAATTAAATGAATTAATGAACTTGTTAAGTTATGATGTTTCACTTAATGGAACTTGATGAACTATCATAGCATAGTCGCTGCTACACAAGAAACCATTCAATGATGCAAGTCATTATTTGGTTATTGTGGAGTAACTCATTATGGCATAGTTATCCACCTATCTCGCTTAAGTTTTTCTATCATAAAATGTGGATCCATGTCTCTGTTATACTCTAATTAGTGATAACACCATGGCCTAGTGACTACAAGTGATGAAGTGGATCTAAAGCAACACAAGTAGATTTCGATGCACTTGTTTTCCCTTAGTCACCTTAAGCATATTATTAGCACTATTCTATGCGTGCTTTAGAACTACCTAGTATCTAACAAGGACATGGATGTGATTGAGATGAGTCAAGATAGTATAATCTAGATAACATTTTTTGAGTGTGGTGATATACATATTCCTGTTGTGAGTATGTCAACTTCGAATAAAAGCATGGCATACATGTCTTGAAACTTTGGCCAAAGTATCGCAAGCTACTTCGGTTGTGTTGTTTTCACTTCACCTAGACTAAATAGCTGTTATTTTGCATGGATATCCATAAAAGATACTCAGATAGACTCTTTAGTTATGAACACTTGATTGACCCTTAATGGAATAAGGGAACCACAAGTATACTTGGTATACACATGAGAGATCGATTTAATACTGAGTCATGAAATGAGAGATTAGTTTAGTACTGAGTCATTACAGTTGCATATGGTTTATTGTTATGAGATGGATTAGCTAAATGAATGTTTTTTCTAAATTATGTGAATTTGGAATAGTGAACATTAAGATTTATGTTGGATTTAAATATATGGGTATTTAGATCGAGAAGCATAAAGTAAAAACAAAAAAACAAAATTCCTTGTTATTGAAGTTTTAAGATGGGGATGTTACACATTTGGTGCCTCTAAGATGGCTAGAGAGCTAGATAAGTATAATTTGGTAGAAGGAATACTAACATTGGATGGCACACTAGAGTCGAAAAATAAGGTGAATATTATGGCTCAGGATGATAAGTATATGATGTATCATCATACCCTAGAGAGAAAATTAAAGAGACTTTGGTAGAATTAATACTAGCAGAGATGAAACACTATGAGTGTCAAATTGAGTTGGATATTATATGTTAGAATGATAATAAAATGATGTATCATCATACCCTAGAGAGATAGCTAAGGACAATTCAATAGAAATTATATTTAATAGTGTATAACACACTTTGGGAGTATTAGGAAACTATGTGTTAGTGTTCCACATGTATATGTAATTAATAATTATATTCATAATTATTATGGTAAGTTAGTAATTTTTTATAAGTTGTTATATTAAAAAACTATAACAAACATATGGTTGAGTGATTTTCTACAACTCAGGTAGTATTGGTTTATGGGAAAATTGGTTTCCTATTTTATAGGGAATTATATCCCTATATAATTGTATTATTTGAATGATAGAAATCAATAAAGATTATTATCTTGAAATCAATTACATTTGTATTGAGATATGCACTGTTCTTTCATCTGGTATCATTACGAGATATGTAAATTTGAGAATGGGTTTTCTATTATTGGGAAAGAGTATTTTTTCATGTCGATAAATAGATCGTAAATTTCATTTTGTGATCTCGGGTCTCTATGATTTTTAATGGGTTTGAAGATCTATTTTTGTGGAAAACACTATATCCAAATTCCAACTTAACCCACATCTAGGATCTAGAGAAAATTAAAAAATATGACATGGATTTTGAGTTGATTTTCCTCCTTACGGTCTACTATAACTTGTTCCACATCCAAGTACAAAATATTCTTAGAAGAGAAAAATAAAATTTGTTCTCTCTCATCACATCTAAGAGTGGGTTATCATGTCTAAAGTTGATTATGTATAGGAATACCATGTGGTGTAATGCTCTATGGAGGAAAGATTATATATCTAGTCTTTTGATTAGTCTACAGACCTATATAAGAAACTTCTTGTTGTTTATTATTCTCCACATTGTGCATATTCAAGTTCACTTATGTGTATACTATATATTATGAAGTTTTTTTACATGATTGAGTTAATGCGATCAACATTTGTACGCTACTCATTGCATTTAGATATAACAACTTGCAAGCTCTACCCACATAAAAGTTTGACCAAATCTCCATTCATTGTATCGTTGGCCAAATATTTTTATTCTTACCCACCTTGGTTTCAATGTTGTATATATTTCATCAAAATTTGAAACATGGCACACACATGAATTTTCAAAAATGATAATTGGATTCCAAATTTTGAAAGGAACGATAACCAGATCGTACTCAAGCCAAGAACACGATGCTAATCAAACATCACAATCAATAAGATGAAAGCAATTCACCAAAATAGCTTTACATAAAACCTTTGCAAACAAATGAGCAGCAATATCATATATTATTATGGAAGTCAATGCAATACATTGAGAATGGTCCTTTCTTAAATAGGTAAGGATTAACAATCTAAGGACTAGTCAAGGTCGTAGATCAAGCCATGAATTAAGGAAATAACTAGTCATTAAAGAACTAGTCAAGACCATAGATTTAGGAGAGAACTAGACATTAAGGATCTAGTCAATACCATAGATCAAGGAAAGAACTATACCTAACAACTAGATAATATCTCCTAATATCTAAATAAGATAAAAGAAATATCCACACACATAAGTGGGTGAGGATAAATACAATAAAGGTAAATAAAGTACCTAGGTGAACATGAGCTAAGGTAAATACCTACTCTAACACCCCTCTCAAGTGAAGCTAAATGCCAAAATAGATGTGGCATGTCCATAGTATGAGTCCCGGCAACTAGGCCTAATGAGGTACTCATGTACAATAGCTGGGAAAAAAGGAACACCGCAAGGTACCTAAAACCAGTAATAACAAAGTAAAGAGAGTAAAGACCCACTCCAAGGCATCCCAAGAAGCTCAACTCAAAAAACTCATACAATGCTTTGAAGAAGTTTGGTGTGCACTATGGTCTGAATCCACTGCTCGATCACAAAACTCAAAAACAACTAACACTAGGCTCCACTAGAATAGCTCCATACAAGGAGACTGATCAACGGAGTGATGTTGAAAGTATAAAAAAACCAAACATAATTCGATCAAGTGTTGCAAATAGGTGTGCCACAATCCAAGAACAATAACCAAAGCAACAAGGCAAGGACATAAAATCTAGAGTGTCATGATCCAAGAAAAGCCAAGGTAACAAGGCAAGGACACAAAACCCGAAGAAGCAAGATCAGCACCACACCCTCCCATACTGTTGAATGGGTGGAGTGGCACTATAAATCTATATGAGTTGTCAAAACAACTACTCAAACACTAAAAACTAACACATTTGGCTCCACCGAATATCTACCCCATAAGAGAGACTGTCAACATGTCAAAAGTGTTGAAAATACGGATACAAAATCTCTCAACAAACAAGAGAGATACACTACACCTGCTAAAGAAAAATGCTCAAAACAAGAATCATCACAATGCATAAGGTATAGAAAGTGGAGCAAGATGCCAAATGGTGGAGGAACCATGCCTGTAGAGTCCTCTCAATGAATGCCTATGTCACCTCTACGATTGATCAGATATCCACCCCAAATCAACACGGATGGATGAAGAAGATGCCTACATATGACTTGGTGCAAAATGCACAATGGGTGCATGCAAAAGAACATCAGAATGTGTGTCAGGTTGATCATGTCTGATAACTGAAATCTCAAGTTTCTCAAGCTTGAGTGAAGATGTAGAACTCATGTGTTGCTCAGGATCCTCAAAAAGAGTCAAGAAAAAAAAAATGAGCTCTGTCAATGTGTGATCCCAATGAAGTATCTAGCTCGAAAACCAATGTCATGACGAGAATTCCACTTAACATGTGGAATAGAGGAAATAATACCCTGTGAATGTCTACCAATGACTCCTCTAGTGAGACCCATAGAACGGAGCATGCAAGAACTGAATGCAGTGGTATGCTTCTTAAAAATCCATGCAATCGAAAGCGTATAGGATACACAACATGTGGTACTGTAATAGGCATAGATGTGAAAGAGCATGTAGTAACAACCCTCATAAGTTTAGAAGCATCAAAATCATGTTCAGGCTCAAAGACTGATAGATCAATGTCAGTGGGTACAAGAGCAACAACTGCAAGTGGACTAGGAGCATGGATATGGTTGTCCACAATATGATGGTGATGTTGTAGGCTAGCAAGTTTGTTTTGCATGGAGTGTATTATTGTATCCTTATCATGAATGAGTGATTGTAGAAGAGAATTTCACTTCTTGAGTGATCTATTTTCTTCCACAAATTTTACAATATCCTCTTGAAGTCCACATACTTCAGAGAAAAGCATATCATTCTCAGAATCCATGATAGGTACAAACTACAACTCCCAAAAATTAGGATGTCGAGGCTCAGCTGAAATTGCGTCCACAATTGATTACAACACTCCTCCATATTTGACACTTTATAATTATAGTGCAAGTCTCAAAATAAATAACTCCAATGGAAAGAGCACAAAAAAAAAAAATCACTTTTGCAAAAAATGGCACTCAAAACCGAGTTACCAATCAAAATTTACAAGCTTTTTAATATTTTGCTTTGTTATTTATTTTAGTTTCCACTAAAACAAAATAAATTTTTGTTGCCTTCACCACACAAATAAAATTAAAGGGGGCTGAAGTTAAGCACCTACTAGTAGGAATCACAATCTTTAAGCCCTCATATGATCATGCCATATGACCAAGGGCTAAGGATTTTAATGGGTGTTTGGACAACTTACTATTCTGGGGGGTGTCGCGTGTTTTTGAGAAAGTCACATCCAACTGCCTAATAGTAAAAACGTGCGCATCATCCGTGGACCCCTGCCAAAAAGGAAAGAATCAAAATTATTCTACATACAACCCAAAAATGACCTACCGTACCAGAAAACAACCCAATGTAGATCTCAAGAAATCCAAAACCCCAATAAAAAGTTTCCTCGATTTCTTAACCGTCTGCAAAAATCCCGAGACAAACTGTGTATTTCACTGCAACAAAAAAAAATGACTTCCCCTAGCAATGGTCGAGTTTACAGTCAATCTTAGGGTTTTCAAACCTTCGGATCCAATGGAGGCCTCTGTTTTGCATAAAAATGCACGCAGCAACAAAATATGACCAAATCCCAAATATATGAATCCATAGATTTTATTTGCAATATAAAACTTACTGACGGATGTCAACAGCCATCTCTCACTCTGATATGATGAAAGGAACAATAGCCAAATCATACCAAGCCAAGAACACAAATGATAATCAAACACCACAATCAATAAAATGAAAGCAATTCACCGAATAGATCTACATAAAACCTTTGCAAACAAATGAGCAGCAATATCATATATTATTATGGAACTCAATGCAATACATTGAGAATGGTCCTTACTTAAATAGGTAAGGAATAACAATCTAAGGACCAGCCAAGGTTGTAGATCAAGCCATGAATCAAGGAAATAACTAGTCATCAAAGAACTAGTCAAGACCATAGATTTAGGAGAGAACTAGACATTAAGGATCTAGTCAATATCATAGATCAAGGAAAGAACTAGTCAATACCATAGATAATATCTACTAATATCCAAATACGATAAAAGAAATATCCACACACATAAGTGGGTGAGGATAAATACAATAAAGGTAGATAAAGTACCTAGGTGAACATGAGCTAAGGTAAATACCTACTCTAACAAATTTTAAGTGCTACATGGATTTCCTATAGCTATTTGGTGATAAAATAGCCATAGGTTAAGAGTCATAGGCGAGCTAGTATATGTATATTTTTTATTATGTTTTTGTGAGTCTTTATGTTTTTAGGTTTTTAGTTATTCAAGTTTGGAGTTTTATTATAACATGAACATCCACATTAGAAATGGAAAAAAAAATTATTGTTTTAGTTTGTTATTATAGTTTATTTAATGTGAGGTAGAGTTAATAGTTTTATTTGTGTTATTTTTAATATGTCATTTAACATATTGTTTGTAAGAGTCTCAAATATATATTTTATTTTACATGTCAAAATTTGTAGTCAAGAATAATTAATTAATCATAGAAATTCATAGTTCATGTCTTTAAGAATCGAAAAAAACCAAATGTGATTCATTGTAAAAGTGTGAAAAAATAAAAACAATTTCCTCGAGAGATGCATTTTCGATGGAATCGCGTCCCGACAACCATTGATCTTCAAAAGCTAAATTTATTGAGCTAGAAGCATAACGTCGGAGGATGGAGGACAATGAAGGTTAGAGGTCAATACATGACCTATCATCAATCGCAAACAATGGGGCCACATAGATGGTTTGGTGACATGTGTATTTGCACTTTACATTTAATTTTTTTAGTGTGTATTATGTTGTGTTTTTCAGAGTTCAAGTTTTAGTGTGCTTCAGATTTTAGTTTTTCCTATTTGAACAAGTGGAAATTTCACATTGAGGGGGGAACATTATCCAATGTTCCATTTCCAATATTCATTTTGTAATGTGTGAGCATATTTTCCTATGTTATACCATGTAGTGAGATCTTTATGAGGATTGATAATAGTGTTTGGTATATCATGATGTGGTTGTAGGTAAACCACTTAAAAACCTTCATTTTTGGTTTGTGGTAAACCACTTGCAAAACCACCATTCTTGCTTGTTAGTAAACCATTTACAAAACCATCATATTTTGGTTTGTGGTACTCCATTTTAAAACCACCATTTTCATTTTGTGGTCAACTATTTGTAAAACCATTAGTCAAGTTTGTGATTATCCTATGAAAATTACCAAATCATGAAAGTATGTGCCAATACAAATGCAAGTTTCCCCCATGTTCACACTAAGGGGGGGATGTTAGGGAAATTATGTGTTAGTGCTCCACATGCATATGTAACTAATAACTACATTAGTAATTATTATGGTAAGTTAGCAATTTTTTATAAGTTGTTATATAAAACAACTATAACAAATATATGGTTGAATGAGTTTTAAAAACTCATGTAGTATTGGTTTGTGGGAAAACTAGTTTCCTATTTTATAGGGAATCATCTCCCTATATAATTGTATTATTTAAATAAATAAAAATCAATAGAGATTGTTGTGTTAAGATTAATTAAATTTGTGTTAATATCTACACTTGTTCTTTCAAGGAGTGGAAAAGTGAGATGGATATTACGGCTTAGGATGATAAGCATATGATTTATCATCATATCCATAATCCATATCAGCTATCGAGTAAGTAGTAGAAGCAAAAACATTCGACATAGTGCAAAAAGAATTTTCTTTTTAAACATATGAGTTTCTTGGACCTAATTATAAGGATATTAACCCTTGTGGTTTTGTAAAGGATTGTAACAATCTAAGTTAACTCAAAGAATAAACTCTAAATTCACTAGAGTTTTGATATCACAAGGACTAGATATTAAATTAACAATATAAACCCTAAGCTTGGTAAAGTGTTTGAATAAGGAGGGGATCACTAATATAAATTTAAATTTATTTCAATAGATTAATTTATTTTATTTTATTATAATTGATTACTATATGATATGTTGTATAGAATAATATAATTATTTATAGATATACAATAGAAACTAGGTTATTTGTAATGATGTCAAATTGATAAAGCAATTGAAAGTGAAACTAGGGTTAGAAGGATGACATAGTTGATTCAAATAAATTTTATCTATGTCATTTCCATGTGTGGGGAGTGTGCAAAATTATTAAGATTTCTAGATCAACCATTTCTCACCAAAACCATGATAGGTCGGGATCATACAAATGATCAAGAACAGATTATAAAACTTGGCCCTATTCTACTATCTCAGATTTAAAGGTGCAGGGTTGGGATTTTTTTGGGGTTTCTTTAGTTTCACATTTATCACACTTTTGTATGTTCATATTAACCTTCAACCCTAGTTTTGAATATATACTTACAAAACAAACATATCTTCTGTAAGAACCTCAAGAACTCATTATATCTTCCTAAAAATTATTGAGTCAAAATAACCTCAGAGCCCAAATGAGAAGTTACCAACTGCTACACGACATTTCATGATCAATTTATATCTCTTAGTATTTTTGCAAGTGGACATGTAATCTATAACTTGTAGCCAAAAACTATGCACATTACATTATTTTACTATGTCATCAGTATGTTTTTATATACATGAATCTTAAGTAATAAAATTATTCGCGGGTGACACTTTCCTTTGTCCATCTATGCTTTTTGATTAATTTCTATTGTGTCTCTCTTCTACATCTTTCATTTCTATATCCACTTTTTGTCATGTCACCAAGATCCATGTTTTTCTTCCTTTTCACATATGTTGTTATTTGTCTCGAGACACTAGCACCCACTATGCACACTAGTGCCCGGTTGTTTGTGTCCATTATGAACACTTCTTTCTTCTTTGATCATTTTACACATTTTTACATTTATGGTCGGCATTGTTACTTTTCTCATCCTCATCCCATGTTCCTAGTCAACCTTTTCTCTCACTAGTGTTGAATTTCAAACTAGAGACTCGTGTATATACACAACACACTCACTATTATTTTAGACAATTCAAGAGGCTTATCACATCTACATATTATCACTATTATCAAAGGGACTACAGTTTGGGTTGCATACACTACATAGAAAGGGGAAGTACTGAATTCTATACCATACACTTGCATCAAAGCTAGATATAACTTTGCTATCTTGGCGTCATTAGCATGAGGAAAACCTAAGGACATTATTTCACTCATAAGCACACGAACTACATGGAGTTTAAAATGTAGTGTAAAGCTTGGTACTAAGTTTACTCATTGGATGATCTATTAGGGTCTATCTAACTTCACATATCACATATTTTATTCATCTCTAATGTGTTTGTTAGCTTATGCAAATAACTAGGGTTTTTGTAGGTTAAATGTGTGATTAGAACCCTAACAGTGAAGTTAGAGTGAGAAAGCATATATTGGAATGAAGACCCTCGGATCTAAAAAAGGAGCAGATCTTGAACATTCAAATAGACATTAATCCCTAGAATGGACACTAGTGCCTAGGCACTCTCGTCCCCTTGTGGGTTCTTCTATCCAAAACAGGTTTAGAGTCTCAAAACTCTATGTAAACCATTGCAACATCATTTCCTTGCAGATCTAGCAAATACATAATCTCGATTATCTCCGAGTTACACCTACATTAGCTAAGACACTCATCCCTCTCATTTTCTTAAAGTTTTACAATGTTTAATACTTAGCACTTTTATATTATTATATATTATCACTTGTATATCATACATTACGGTATTTACTCTAAAATATAAGATTTAATTCAATTTATATTAAATTATTTTTGAACCCACTCCTACTTGAACTCCTTACCCTAGGATCCAAAACCCTTATGGCTAATAAAAGGTACCCATATCCAAATCAATATATGATTTATATGTGCATACAACTAATTTTTTCCAATGCCTTTAAAGAATATGAATTTTTTGACTTCATGCAAAATCCTCAATAAAATCCAAAATTCCTCCAACTCCTCCTTTCCTTGTGAGAATATCTTCCTATTGGTTTCCAAAGCCCTTATTTTGCATTGTTTCCCCTATCCAAAACCTTAACAAATATTCTCCATCATCTATTTTAGCCACAAATGATGTTCTATCCTCCTCTCCTTATGCTTTGACAAACACTAGCACAAATATAGATTCTTTTCATGATGATGTTATTGCTTGTGAAAATTTAGATAATAGTGACTTTGATTATGATAATGATAATGCATAAATGAATGACAATGTTTCCAATGCTTTCCTGTTACATCCAATTCTCAAACTATGATAGATTCTTTGTATGTTTTTATTCTATTAATGACTATATTTTTGCTATAATATGGATGATAATGACTCGAATCTAATGATGATAGTCCACATGTTCATGATGATGTTTCTTTCATTAAAATTGTTTAATGTGAAACTAAACCTTATCTTCTTCTACTTCTAAATTTATTTCCAATGATGTCCATGTTGATTACAATGTTACTCCTATTATACCTCATATTATGTCTCATAATCCTACACCTAATACATTTGTATAGATTCCACATTCATCTCCCCTCTCACATCTCCTCCCCTTTTGCAAGCTCCCATGATCACTCATAATGGCAAGATTCACCCACTTAGTATACCTCTCATTACCCATACCATTAATTTACATGACATTTTTCCCTCATGTATGTTGTAGGTTATTTTAAAAATAAGGTCCAAACCCTTACCTTATAAAGAAAATCTTATTATGCCTTTATTGACCATAACACCCTTGCCGAAAACATGATTCTAAAGAATATTTACAATTATATTTTCCCCAATGGTTTCATTATGCATACTTTCTCATCTTTTGATGGCATGGGAAATCGCTATTTACATCTAAAATATGTTTGATTAGGCATGGCTTCCTATTTCAATGATAGATTGTTAATAAAATCCTCTCTTCATAACCTTGTTAATATTTCTCTACAATGGTACACCCATTTACCTAATGGATCTATTAGTACGTATTATGATATGGAGGTTTCTATTCTTAGATGTTTTATTTCTAACAATGGACCTAAATGTGCACATGAAGATTTCCTTCTTTACATCAAGGAAAGAAAGAACCAATCTTCTATTACATTTTACGCTTTAATGCTTGCATGCATCATTTACTATTTCAACCTATTGATCTAGAAATGCAATTTATCTTCTATTGTGGCCTAAATTCTCCACTTAAAGAAAATATATTATCCGATACATGTGACTCATTTACTCTTCTTTGTTATAAGGTTATTGAGTTAGAAAATTACTTAATTGTGGATCATGTTATAACACCTTCTACTTATTCTACTCCTCCATTTCCTACTAAGTCTTCTCATCTTCCATCTATTGACCCCCTTCATGGTCGTCATATCATCCTCCACGTAAGCATCCTCCTTCCCCACCACCATATCGCATTCACCTAAGTATTCCCCACCTCCCACCTATGAGACCCATTATAATTTTCACATTATGCCAAAGAACATGATGTCTTATTTATGTTAATTGACAAGAAGCTAATCCATTTACCTTCCAACCAGCCTCATCCTCCTCACCGGTTACACCACCATTGTGACTACCTTTTTGTATTTTTCATTGTATTAATGGTCATTGTGACAATGATTGCTATGACCTTCATGATATATTGTAGCAATTAGAATACATGGGTGTCATTTCCTTCCACACCTACTTTTGCGAGAACTCTCTCTCTCTCTGTTGCACATAAGTGAGCCTCTGCTATTGGTATCTTATCTCATTCACTGACTCCTAAGGTCAATATCCATCCACTGATAATGTCATCATTCATCCACCTCCTCCAGTTTTCCTACCTCTTGCCACCTTATCTCACTCAAACAATATTTCTACTATATCACATTGTCTTCCTAAGCATCCCACTTCAACACTTCCTAGCATTACACCTACCATTTCCGACACCATCTCCTCTGATATCTAATTTAACACCTATAAACATTTTTCTATTCCACATGCTCCTTCTATGGATCGTAGGTCTCACCACCCCTTGTATATGATCTTTATTTCCATCTCATTACTTGAGGATGCACTCATGTTCTCAATGTTCATACATTACTATTAAGGGCATTGGTAAATGAACATTTCTATAATAATGGGGAAATTGTAGCCTTAAGTTAAAAAAATAAAATTGTTATGGGCATGCCCCATGCCTCAAAATACATAAGATACAATGCATCATATGTCATCCTCACTCTCGCTATCTACACCTGCAAGCTCTAGAACTAAAAGCTTCACTACTCACCCTACAAAGACATCGGTTTGAGACCTATATCTCTCTAACTCGGCTCCAAAAATTATATTCTCAACCACCTAATTTATATATCAGCCACGGAGATCTGGATATCATGAAAATACATCCTACGTCATGCCACCCCCTCCCACATCCTTTCTTGCTCACTCTATATCTGTGTGAGCCTCATCACGCTCACTCAAAATAATTGTGCACGTGGTCACCACTAGTGCCAAAGGATCAAAAAAGGGCATGGTCCCCACAATGATTTTTTCACTCACTATAACATCCCTCCTCCCACGAGCACATCTGGGGGTCCATTCCAATTCAACATGCATATGGAGGTATCTTCAATTAATATATAATAAGCATTACCTCTAATCACATAACAAAAACCTCATATTAACATTTACACATCATCGTATTCACTAAAAAAATTAACAAGTAAACCATGCACAATATATTATATGTAAGCTCCAATCCCACTTCTACTATATCATCTACCTCGAGGCTTGGGTGCATGGCCCTCAAATCCTTCACCTACTCCTCCACCTACTTCATTTATGACCATTGGAAACAACATCACCCATCGAGTCTATTTCCCACAACTATTATATTCTTCCGTACACCCTAGGTCATCCACCTTAATGGACTTATGGTGGATCTACCTCATCTGGACCTAGGGCACTAGCTATGATATTTTGGGCCCCGATCTCTATTCTGGTCATCTTATATCCCTAGTAGATCAAAACCATACATATGGCTCTAGGGAACATCTGTGTTATCCCAAATTGCTAAGATACCCTCTCACCTTGGAACAACTCCGCTATTCTTGGAAATTGTTCCTTTAATCACATAGTGCACTAAATGTACTTGTAACTCAACACCATACTCCACCAATCCTTCATCATATTTATATGGCCCTAAGGCCTACTAATCTAACAACAACCTATATATGGTCATATCCATCCTTCTACTCTGCATCCCCACCCACCTCGCTATAAAAATATCCGGTCGATCCCAATCGGCTCGTGGTCCACTTAGTGGCTTCAATATAGCTATATTCTCATATGAACATATATGTAATAAATTAGTCACCTCTAATCCACTTCCATGGTCCTTCATGTGAAATGATACAAATCCCTATACAAATGGGCTAGTCTGAATCATACCCATGTATATCTAGTACCATGCTCCTCTATACTCTAACAAATATCATGCATCCTATACACAATGCCTACTCCACTACCCTCCAAGACCACTAAAGAATCTAATACGATTGTAATAAATTTTCACAACCACATGCAAAACTCATATCTCATAATCACATACAATTTGATATATGTATCATATCTTGTACTCGAGACCCTATAAAATACCATCATGTTTCCCTCATCTAAACATGGGCATCTAATACAATCATCACATATACCATCTCTCAAACTACGGGTAACCAAAATATCCTATATACATCCTCCAATGTCACCATCATCTTGCTTGTATGCAACGAAAATGTACAAGTATCCGCACACCCCATATATAGGTGTAAACAAAGGCATATTATAGGGTATCTCCCCCAATCTAGTAATGTGTCATGGGTCAACATGGTATAATATCTCCTACTTATCATCGTAGACCCAAAACCAAGCAATTTACTCAAGTGATAGCCCTCACAAAACTCTCTTGAATCTATATCTCTCTCACAACATAAAAAAGTAAGAAAACACATTATTAACATACATTCATACCTCAAAATCAATCATCACAACCTCATATTCATTTAAATTCCCTAAACAACAAAATATCAACCCTTAGACACTAGCTCCCATGAGTTAGACACTAATGCCTCATACCATGTCACTAGCGCCATGAACTAGGCGTTAGTTTCCCGAAGGAGAAATGCCCAATTCTATAAAACTACAAATTTTGCTAAAACTGATAAAAACATGCATATTTGACAAAAATTCCAAATTTGTCCATACATACCAACTCCTAGTTGTCTTCATAGCCATGTTTTTTTCACCCTCTCGAATCTCATCTGAATAGCCTCCCGACACCACGACATCTTCATATATCGGAGCTCAAATTTACAATAACTCTTAGTTCAAATGAAGTTACTATTCACCTATTTCATATTACTATATATAGTAATTCAAATTTTCCTCTATATAGTGGCCTTTTCATCAAAATTGACTTTGAGAAATCCTACAACAAGATAGAGTAGCCATTCCTTCTTGTTATGATTCATCACGGCTTTTGTCCCAACTTCATTCAATCTGTCAAGATGCTCTTTTTGAATGCCTCCACGCAAATTAACATTAATTGGCACATCAGAGATCCTTTTGGTCTTTTTAGATCCATACGGAAAGGATTCCCTTTGGCACCCTCTCTTTATGTCCTTACGGTTGAAGGGTTTGGCTATCTAATAGCCAAAGTTAAATCTCAAGGGCTTGTTAGGGAATTTCCTTTCCATCTTCCGACAACTCCCAACTACTCAATGGTCACTTTCTTGAAGACTCTTTTCTTACGCTAATTGAAGATTGAAATAACATTAGCAATTCCATGTAGTGCCTTAAAAAAAAATTAGCCTCTAGCTCTTCCATTTAATGGAGAAAAATATAATGTTATAGGAAATCCCTCCTCCCAACACCCTCTGGATGGATTTGTATTATTGGAAGATCATTGACCATGGTGATATGTTTAAATTTCTTGGTATTTATTTTTATTTTCAATATTCACCTACAAATTTTTGGTAGTATGTCATTTAGTGGGTGGCTCAAAAACTAAAATCTTGGATAACCAAGTTGTTGTCCATAGAAAGAAAATTCTATATTTTCTCCAAATTTCTTGAAGCCACACATGTTTATTACTATTCTTGGTGGTTCACATCCAAAACATCTATGTAGAAGTTGGAAAAATTGCTCAAATACTTTTTTGGACTAATGCATCCTTTGGAAAAGGATTTCATAGGGTTGTATGAGAGACTTGTTTTCTTCCCGAGAATATGGAGAGTAAGGCCTCATTGAAATGTTACGCCAAAGATAAGCACTCTGCGCCAAATGGATAATTTGGAGTATAGGAGGACAAGAATTTTTGGAAATTTCTTCTAGACTATGGCATCATGGAGGGTTAACTTTATGGCCACTGACCTAGAATGGAATTGGCTTTACCAATCTTCTTATCGCTCTTGTCCCTATCAAAGTGGTCGGCACTTTTGTGCTCAAAAGTATATGGAAATATTGGGATAAAATAAAGACACATATTCAATGGAATACCAATGGTTTCCATAATGGTCTCTCACTTAATCATCACTCCCTATGGTGGTCTCTTTTCATTCACTTCTAGTATTAGTTCCTTACTTGAGCTTCCTAGGATTCTTGCACTTAGGATTTTCAAGCACAAAATTTACATTATCTAGTACTTATTTATCAACGTATTCAAGCTTGGCATCCTTGAAATGAGATTAAGGATCAATTCAATTTATTTTGACATGATTGTTCTAGTATCAATGATATCATCTCTTTTGTTCTTGATCATATGATCCACAAAATATATGTACTTCCTTATCATACTTAGTGGATAGACAGGGAAGTGGTTTGTGGAAGCCTCTTTTGGAATTACTCTCTTGATAAAGGTTTGTCTTAGATATCACCCCACCAACCCATGGTTAGAAAACTCAATAATTGATGGGGCTTGTATTCTTCTTCATCCATTTGGAGAAGGATATTTGATATGTTCTAGTTTGTATGTGTGGAACCCAAAATCAATCTTTGTTTGTGTGTGTTCTTCACCAAGGCCTTCTAATTAGTGTCTCATGCGATAGAAAATCAACATGTGACCTTCTTTGCACCTAACCTCTCAAGGTCATGCAGAGACGGTGTAGAATGAATTTGAATGTGAGTTTTTGATATGGATCAAGCTAATTGGGAAATATTATGTCTTCAACATGTAATATCAGGATCTACGAGTCTAAGGTGAAGAATGCTCTCCTAACTTGAAGTGGTTTGATGGCTCAGTCTGATATAATAGATGCTCGGAGACTCCAATCAATATCGATCTCTACCAATATTTTTATTGGTTTTTGAACACATGGAAAGTGACCTGTGGGCACCTCATATGGATTTCTAGACAAGGTCATGGAAGTGAAAATGAGAGACATAGTGGAGCCACAGGGGATTACGGGTGATTTTCTGTCTAGTCCAAAATTCTTTACCCGATCAACTGCTATGTCTAGTAAGGAAATTTGTGTTATAATGTATGGTGGAAGTGGTGAAGATTTGAATACTAACATATGCAAACTAATGTCAATGTTAAACTAGTCAAGAGGCCCATTGGGTTGTGAGACACGAGGATCACAACCAAAGACTCATGGAGGTTGTGGCCCTTGTATGGTCATGCGCATAATCAAACCATGTTTCAAGGAGCAGTCCAATAATTATAGGCTTGATTGGAAGTGATGTTTAGTGTATTTATTTTTTCTATTGTCTCAAAAAACTTCCAGTGTGTGTAAGACCCATCAAACATAAACTTGTATTAATGTCGATTATCAATTCTATCCCATTGGGTTGTGAAACAAGGGATCACAACTATAGGTATTTTCTTGTTGTGTATATTTGATGGTCATACAGAATGAAATGAAATGATTTTAATAAGAAAACTAACTATTAAAGGAAATATAATCTATGTTTTTGGAGTTTTCACAATATATCAGAGCAAAACAATAAAAATCAAACTAATCTATCAAAGGAAATATTTTTGATCTTTTCTAATTTTTAAGAAATGCATTCTAATCTAATAAATAAACTAAAGACAAGTAATCAACCAGATGTAGTTGGTTACTTGTGTGAATATATGAATCTAATCTAAAACAAATAACCTAATCTAATCAAAACCCTTCAAACCCTACCTCAGAGGTGAAGAACAAATCATGACCCTAAAACAACTATTGTTCCCCACAACTTCCCTGGTAATGTTAAAGAAAAACTTTCTAATGATTTGATCTACTTGTAATTTCCTAACCTATTGAAATGAACAATTTTACTACTCTATTTGATATGTAATTGAAACTAGTGATTTGAAATTGACAATTTAACAAATAAAGAAAACAAACACACAATTCCAACATGGATAAGCAAGATCTTTGGTAAATTTGGTTGTATTTGTATCTGTCCCCTTAGCTTGTTCATTTCTTTCTAAGTGTTCATATGAGTCCAAGGAATTGGGAATGCAAGAACAAGGATAGGAGGATGGCGATTGAGCAATGGTAGCTTGAAGGCAGTCATGATACAATGCAAGTAGAAGAGAGATAGCACATGAGATCTGAGCTTGGCTATGTAATTCCTAGAAATATTATGGAAGAAATACAATGCAAGATACATAAAAAAATTTATGGGTTTTGATTGAATACAAGCATGGAATATATAAGAATTGGGGTTGGGATGTGCCTTCATGCACAAGGCAAGAAGAGCGGTTCGACTAACTAAATCACATGCAAATATAGAAGAGGGAAGGAGAACCAAGCAATCAAAACTATTTTTATAAAAAAATTTCCACGGATGCATGCTAAAAGTGAAGCTAAGTGAGTTGTCACATGTTAAAAACATGCATGATGGAATCAAGAAAAATCAGTCAAGACCACGGCCTGCACAGTGGCAGGTCCCTAGCACTAAAGGCCAAAACATGCACTGAAAAGAGGCGAAAGATAGAAATAAGTGTGGGAAGGATAAGTAAAGATGTCTAGGAAACAAATATACACTGTGAATGGGTTTTGGAGCTCAAACACCTTCTTAAAATGATTTGAATCATCATTGGGAATTTTGTAACCATTTTCCGACAATGTAGCACATGCAATGTTGGGTGTGTACATAATTCCCCCTTGGAGAAGCATCTTAGCCATGAAAAGGTGTGAAAGGTAGATTCTGAGTATGGAATTCCTAAAATGGGGAGTTAGAAGCTATACCGAAATGCCCGTGTGTTGAAACATCATCATCCAAACTCCTGCTACCTGTAAGAGAAAGAAGACTCAAGTGCAAATAGACAAAATATCAAAAAATAAACACTAAACCAAAACGAAAAAGGACTTATCATTTTTGTGGGGATATAGAGATATACCTGCGCCAGTGATCCAACCCTATAAACACAAACACTCAAAACGAGGTCAAAACATCATATATATATATATATATATATTTATCGAAAAATAAACACTAAACCAAAATGAAAAAAGGACTCATCATTTGTATGGGGGTACAAAGATATACCCGCACTGGGATCCAACCACTGTAAACACAAACACTCAAAATGAGATCAAAAAATCATATATATATACTCATTTTTTAATTCATTTATGCATATTTGGTTTGGTGAATTCTTAGATCTAGACCCACGGTGACCATTTTCGATGAGAGTAGAGCTGAAATGATCGTTACGAGATCGTGATCATGCCTCCATGAGTGGGAGATCGACTAGCATGGTCTAAGGTTAGTTTTTTCACTTTTTCCTTTTCATACCTAAAATGTAAAATGTTTGAAAATTTTACCTAGGGGGGACTATTTTCAAAATTTCTTTTCTTAAATGAGTCTCTGGGGGGCGCCCATAGGGCAATCTTTTATTTTGTCAAAAATGGTCATTTTTGCATTTTAGGGAATTTTTAGGGTTGAGGGCATATTTTGAAAATCGGCTCAGAACCGCCACCCAAAGCAGGGTGGTGGTCTGAGCTAACTGCCGCCTTGCCTTTGGGCAAAATGTTTTGAAAGAATGACCAAACCATGGATTAACTTAAATTTTATTTGAATTTTTGATGGTTTTTCATGTTTGGGGTGAGTTTATCTTCTTCTATACGTTACTAACTTGCTCTTTTTTCCATGTTTTGGTGAATGCAGGAGTACATCCATTGGATCTGAGAGAGAGTGTGTGATTGGCTCCCTGGGATCTTGGATCAGTTGACTCAGGGTGAGAGGGACACTCTCCAGAGGGTGGACATCTAGAGAATTATGTGTGTGCCCCATGTTTCCCTTGCTAGTCACATATTGTGTGACTTATTTTCTTATCGAGACATAGACCAGAACACTTTTCAGTTATCAGGTGCCAGAGGTAAGTGGACAATCACCTTGGAGGATGTGTACCACATTCTTAGGCTCCCGATACTTGGGAGGATACTGAATCTGGAGACAGCAAGATCCAAGGCTGAGATGACTCAATGGGCCACCTATATGGGATACATCATTGTTTCATTTGGTTTGAAGAAGGGAATCATGGTCTAGTCCATTTCCACTACTCTTATTCCTATCATCCGTAGAGCCATCATGGGCATATTATCCTCCCGACTGATCAAGGAAAAGGGAGGTGACACCCTTCTATATTTTTGGGATCTTATTATTGCACAGAATAAGGCACATGTCCATACATACACCTAGGGAGGAGACATCCTAGGGACTACCTATCATGACTTGTATAGGGTAGTTAGATTGCAAGGGTAGTCACTGAGCCACCCCACTCTTGTTATGAGCTGGGTTTATGAGTGCATCACCCCCTATGGAAGGGGAGTACAGGTATTAGATCTAGAGGTTTTCCAAGTAGTGAGGTGGATGGATATGTCGAGTTCTTAAGATGCCACATTAGCCGGTGGCTTCTCTAACCAGGGAAGACATGGTTTTCATTCCCTACCGGGACATGGCGGGGTTATAGGGACGGAGGTGACCACGGCGGTAGCTTGTTCTACCACAAGCCAATTAGTTGACAGGGCCAGGAGAGTTGAGACTCATCAATTTGATTGGTTTCCTCAATATTTTGGCCTCATATATGTTAACATACTCCCCAGGTACTAGTCTATAAGACCATTCAGGATTCCCAAAAGGGCCCTAGAGGAGATCTCAACTGGATAGTGATTACCCAAGGAGTGCTATCATAATTAGGCATGTGGTCGGTGCTCGGCATATAGTTGGTGCCCCTTGAGTGCCTTTTCTTCAGATTTTGGCCACTCCTACTTATAGTGGAGAGGAGGATAACCCCATTGGCATAGAATCGATTACGAGGAGTACACAAGAGATGAGACTAGGGAGGAGTCATTTGGGGAGGAGATGGAGGATGAGGGGATTAGTGTTGAGGCTAGTAGGGAAGCCCATATGGAGGAGGAGGAGAGTAACCTTGAGTGGCATGATACTCAGGATATGTTGAGAGAAGCATATGAGGAGGTGAGTGCAGAGAGAGAGAGATTGGTCTCAAAGGAGACACTTCCTCAAGGTGGGGAAGGGGATGATGAGTCCGTGATGGGATAACATTTGGCCTCTAGCTTTCAGGGAGGCCTCACAACCACCATTGACATCAGTAACAATAGCCACTAACCCTACCTAGATGCCTGGAGATCCGAGTATGTTTAATACTCTTTTCTCATCTTTTTAGTTGGAAGCGTTATTTTGGCACTTTCTTTTTATTTACATTTTGTGGTTTTTTAACTCACCTATTTCTTCTTCTTTTCTTTCTTGTAGTGAATGCACAAAAGTGTTGAGAGCTTATCTAATGGGTGTGCATGGACACTCTGTTGATTTCCTTGGGGAAGACCTAAGCCGAGATGATTGAGGCTTAAGGTTAGCCACTAGCAGTGGAAGACACACTGCTAGGTTTTCTCTCTTTAGAGAGGATAGCAAAGGTGGTGACCTCCCTTCATACCTAGGTGGCCAGGATATGAGACCTTCAAGTGTTTGATGAGGTAGAGCCATTCCCACATTAAGACCACAACCATTGGATGCCACCATGAGCATTCACACCATTTGGTTCATTCCCATTGTCATCATAACTGCAATAGGAGCCATGCACGTGACCGTGCACCATCGAGGATCCCACGGTGATTGACAGCCATTGGGCCATTCATTTCTTTGTTTCCATTTTTTAGGCACTATATAATTTTTTTTGTATATCTCAAGCTCATTGTGAGTGTTTTGACCATGCCTTAGCACATGATGGCATTATATACAAACTTGACTCACCATGATATATACAGAATTTAATTTTTGGTTCGGTAATCCATTGTATCTAAGTTGAATTTATTTTGTCTTTTTTCTCATGTGTACTCTAGACATTTAGAATTTCCACTTTTCTATGCTTTTCGAATGCATGCGGTGGGTATAAAATGATAAGAGAATGATTTATTTTTATATTTTATAATGTTGATATATGATGATGTAAACACGATGTGATGTTGAACTTTTAGTTTCTTTAAGCAATATTTTATACTTCATATTGTCTTGGCAAAATGTGGTGATACAATGATATGATAAGTAAATGTACTTGCCCCACTCCTGACTCCACACAACCAGTAGGATGTGAGGGCTCAACACCAAGATCCAAAGAAGGGTGTAAGTTACTGAAATTTTTTAATGATAATGATGAGGGAAAAAAATGGTTTGATAGAACCAAATTGAGACACTATAACCTCACCCTACTCAAGTTACTTCATAGTTTAGAATGTGATGTGCTTTCTAGTTTATCTAGACTTAGATTTATAGATGGCCACTTGGTTGACAAAATCTAGTTTTGAGGTTTTAAACTCTTTTGGAATTTTGGACATCTAACTCACTTTTTTTTTACTTATGATTTCACAATATTTGAATGGATTGTTTCTAACTTTCAAGTTTATCAAAGATACCCCCTACACCTTGCCCCATGCTACCAGTAGGAAGCATGGGCTCATCACCATGGACAAGGAATAGGAAATTAAGGGCATTTCTCTCCTTTCCTAACCCTACATCACCAGTAAGAGATACAGGCTCAACACCGAAGGTTGGTAGGGCAAAGAAATGTGTAAAATAAAAATTTTATTTGGATTTGCATTTGACTTACTCATTTAGGAAAAAATTTTACTATGTTCTTATTTCCAAAGAGATATTTATGGGATAGATGTGACACCATGAAGCTTCTAGAACAGACTAGAAGCAAAGACACCTAATCTAGAAAGAGACTATAAGCAGAAATAAGTATGCAGGCCTTGGTATGGCTATAGTCAAAACTTTGTCTTATCTTATTTGAATTAATGAAATTATTTAGAAACAATTGATGATACCATGAAAATTTGAAGAGATATGATTTGAATGTTTTTTCTAGTTTCTTTATATAAGAATAAGTCTCTTGATCGAAATTTTACACAATGAACTAAAAAATGAAAACGTTGAATGGAGATGTAGTAATGTACATATGAAAGATGTTGATGGATCATGTGTAATACCTCTTCAAGTGAAGAGAGTTCACAGATTCATAAAACTCCTCACCCTCTAGCGTACATAGGAGAAATGCCCCATTTTTATAGTCTTCTACTACTCAATATGGACCCAACCACCTAGGTCTGAATTTTCTTCCTTCGTTGGTATTTTTGTCTATCTAGTTATCAAGTATTAAGACCAAATCTCCCTCATATATTTCATGCTCATAGACCTTCTTGTTGTATTACCGAGCCATCTGGTTAGCGTAAATGTTATGTCATTGTTTAGCATTGAGTCTAGCCTCATCAAGACTTTCTAACTGAGAGAGTCATGCTTCTTGATAGCCTTCTTCTCCCAATATTCCTTGCAATGAAATATGGAGACTTGGTATTTCAACCTCGAGCGGTAAAACTACTTCCACACCAAATACCAAAGAAAAGGGGGTTGCCCCTGTTAGTGTTCTAACTGATGTTTGATAGGCCCACAAGGCCGAAAAAAGCTTTAAATTCCAATCTCATTTGTTTTCCTTAACGGTATTAAGGAGGATGGACTTTAATGTCTTATTCGTAGCCTCATCCTATCCATTGGCCTAAGGATAATAAAGAGAAGTCATGTGATGACTTATCTTGAACTTTGCACACAAATCATGTACTTCCTTGTTTTTGAAGGATGTTCCATTATCCAAGATAATAACACGAGGGACCCATACCTATAAATGATCTAGTTCAAGATGAACTTAACAATCACAAACCCAGGTACAGTGGTAAGAGGCATAGCTTCTACCCACTTAGTAAAGTACTATGTGGCCGTGATTATGAAGTTATGGCCATCTGTTGATGAGGGAGAGAATTTCCCTATCAAATCTAGGCCCCACATGGAAAAGGGCCATGGGGTCATAATTGGTTGAAGAGATTTTACAAGTATGTGGATTTCATGGGATAACTCTTGACATTTGTGGCATTTGCGCACAAATTCTATATTATCATGCTCTAGAGTGGGCAAGAAATAGCCCATCCAATGTATCGTCCAAGAAGTGGAGTGGCTGCCGAAGTAACCTCCACATACTCTATTACATGATTCATAAAGAATATTTTTAGATTATTCTACGTCAACACATCTTAACAACATGTCGTCAAAGGCTCTACAATAGAGAACTTGTTCTAAAATAACGTACTTAGTGGTAATGACGTGTAACCACCTTCTTTGTTGCAATGTTTCCCCTTCTGGATATGTATGGTCCATTATAAAATTAATGATGTCAATATACCATGGACATGCAAAAATTGGGGGCATAGTCTTGACGAAGTATACCCACTCATCAAGGAAGTCTAGATCTACAAGGTCACCTCCATCAAATGGATTATCAGCCAACCAATCCACATTGATTTGTCCTTTGACAAATTTCGATTAAAAAATGTTAATTCAAATTCACCCATCATATTTATGAAGTGTTTGGCATTATTAGATAAGGATCCTTGTGTGAGGAATGTATGCAAGTGATCGACTTAGCAATAACCCTCGTTTCTTAATTCATCATATAATTTCTCAAACTCTTTGTTGCAAAGACTATGGCAAGGAATTATTTTTCTGCCTGGGTGTAACATGTTTCATAATCAAGCAACATTTGACTAATAAAATAGACTGCATGCTCTCATTTATCATCATCTTCTTGAGCCAACATGTAGGCTAGTAAAACATCTTTAGCTCGCAAATACAATATCAAAGGGCGATCTGACCTAGCCAGCATGAGTGTGGGAAGGGACAATAAAAATTGTTTAACCGACTCAAATGCCTCATCATATTCATCTATCCAATCAATGCAACAATCCTTTTTCAACAAATTTTTGATTGGGTGAATAGCAAAGGTCAAGTCAAGGATAAACCTTCGATTGCCCCAAGTTTTCCCAGAAAATATCTGATGCAAGACTCATCTGTCGATGGAGTAATTTCCAATACAGTTTGGATTTTAGTTGGGTCCACATCAATCCCTTGTGAAGATATGATGTACCCCAAAATATTGCCTCTGTTACACCAAATACACATTTTTCTAGATTCAATGTGATGTCATATTTGATTAAGCAAGAAAGGATGATATGAAGCACCTTTGGGTGATCACAACACTTTCTAGCCTTAGCTAGAAGGTCATCCACATAGGATTCCACAATCTTATGTATAAGATCATGAAATATATAATTCATCACCCATTAGTATGTAGCACTAGCATTCTTAAGCCCGAAACGACATAATAGAATAACAATACATTCCCCATGAGTTATAAATGTAGTTTTGGCGTGATCTTCTTCAAATATTTTTATATGATTGTACTGCAGAGAGAATCCATCCATGAGAGACAACTCAAAACTAGTTTTTGTGTCAACAATAACATTGATGGACGATAATCGAAATCATCTTTGGGACAAACCTTATTTATATCCCTAGAGTCTATGCAAATTTGGATCTTTTCATTCTTCTTGAGAACATGGACTATGTTAAACACCCATTGTGAGTAGTCAACTGGCTTGATGAACCCTACCTAGAGGATTTTCATCACGTATTCCTTTACCATGAGGGTCACCTTTGGCTTCATGGGCCTTGACTTTTTCTTGATTGGCTTAGAATATGGCTTGGTGATGATATTGTGCACTACAATGTGTGATGCAATTCCCATCATTTTTTTAGCTAAACGTGAATTTTTTTATGCTCCTTGATAATACGGGTATGTATTTCAAATTCCTCATGAGTTAAAGAGGACCATAGCTTCAAGATCTTTGTTTCTTCCTCGGTCTCAATATTTATATCGATTGTTCCCTCAATTAAGGAGGCATTTCCTTCCTCAAACTCGGGCGAGGCAGAGGCAACTCTAAATCCCCTCTTCTCTTACCTCAACAAATTTGAGTTCCTTCCTACAGGAATATTCTATCATGGGATTTTCAAAATAGGAGGAAGAGTGTGGAATTAGAGAAATATTAACCTCGTGATGAGTAAGATGTAATTCTATGAGAGCATTTAGATATCCTAGAGTTGCTTTGTCAATGTCAACATAATCTGCAATGACAGACTCACTCTTAGTCTTTATGTATGTCAAAATTGGAGTTATCGGTGTCTTACGAACCAAAGGCTCTACATGAACTAAGACTGTGAAGTTTTATCTTCCAATTCCCATCTTGGAGTGAAGCAATAAGTGGAAGTTTCTATCAAATCTACGAGGAGGGTCTATTCTCATGGAATTACTTTTATTTATATGAATTCAAATCTCTTTGTTAGATTCAACATTATTGTTTTTAGAGTTATAAATGCTCAACTCTAGTCTCATACACCTCGGATATCTGGTTTTAAAAAATTGTGAATCACCCAACACCCTAATATTAAGAGCACCCATTATTTTGGCTACAATGAGACCAAGTAGAAGGGCTTCGTATTTAGCCCCATTATTTGTGCACTCAAAGTTTAATTTGAAGGAAAAAGGTAGAATCCTTCCCTTAGGAGAGGTAAGAATCACACCTACCCTAGCACCAAAATGGCATTTGGCTCCATCAAAATGGAGAGTCCAATAGTTACTTGGAAAAATGGACATTGGATCATCTTTTGAATCTTCCTCCTTTACCTCAGTTACCTCAACCATACAAACCTCATCTGTTGGAAGAGAACCGAGTCCCAGGGTATGTCCCATACCCATAGAATCGAAAGGAAGGAGAATGGGTAAATCCTTCTCTAATATCTTGACAATATTTTATGTGGTTCCTAATGATATTGTCTCTACGATGAAAGTTTCATCTTTGACTATTGGAATTCCTTCGATCAAACCCGTGACTTCTAATTCTATTGTAGGAACCAAATTTTCCTCTAGTACTAAGCTTGTAGGTTTATTTAATTGATTTATAGGAAGCTCAAACTCAGAGTGGATCCTAGCCTCTTCTTTAAGTTGGCTAGGTGTATGTCGAAGGGTTTTGGATCACCCTGTGCCACAAAGAACTTCCCTAAATGCAAGAATTTGACTTCCTAAAACAAAGTGGAGGGAATTGCCTTCATGCGATGAATCCAAGGATGGCCAAGGATCATATTATAGTTGGTTTCATGATTTATAATATAAAACTTGATTATTACTTGTCTTAGTTCCAAGGGTGACCGAAAACACTATATTTCTAATTAACATTGCATTGAGGTTTTCGTAGCCTCTCAACATGTTTCATGTCGAAGAGCAATTGGTCTCTTCATACCCTAGCTTTTGAAGAAAAGAGAAGGGGACTATGTTAACCACTACCCTATCATAAATCATCACACGCTTTACATAGTTGTTGTAAATCCAAACTTGTAAAAACAATGTTGTATCACCTCTATGAGTTATTTCAGCATTTGTGTGCATCTTGTTGATGTCGAATAAAAATCCAACATCTCTTTTAGGATTCCCTGGTGAATAGACATCAAAGTCCACATGGTTTATTTGTGCTTCTGGAGGAGGAGTGAAATTAGTCAAATGACCAAGACCCGTGCTTCTAGTAGAGAGGCTCTATGAGCAGGGGAATTCTTTAACATATCCAAGAAGGAAATGTGAGAGAAAGTCTTGGTTAAGCCACTACTAATCAAGTCATAAACACCTACTGGATTTCTTAGCATATCACAAATGTCATTCAATATAGTCAAGTAGATTGGGATTGGTTACAAATAATAATCCTTGGCTCTAGTGTAACATTAATTTGAGGTTCAGTTTCTAACTCCACCAACCCCATAATTTTTGTTTGCTAGCGACCATCCAAAGGAGGTGCCACTTGTGGTTTTGACAAATTTGAGGCTTCACAATCATGGGTCCCTATTAAAAACTTTTTTTTTTTAAACCATTGGGATCTATGCTACCATCCTTTAGACACGTGGGGAGAGGATCATTAAATATTCTCGAGTGATGTTTTACGTGGAGATACCGGTCCCATGTAGGTGTTTTGAGTAGTTGTCGGGTTTTCCAAAAACATGTCAACAAATAACTATCTTTGATCCTCTAGAAAACACTGTAAAAACTTGTTACAATCACAGCATGTTCTTGCATCATGCCCGTGAACCCTATGGAAACCACAATATAAATCAGGATCATAATCTTGAGGCCTTTGGTTTGTACCTTTTTGTGGTCCAAAACTATGATTATTGTTTTGTTGTTGATTATTATAACCAAAATTTGGGAACCCTTTCCCTTGGTTTTGAAATTAGTTTGGATACCCACCTAGGTATTGGTTAGGGCCTTGGGTCTGCATTTGTCTTGATTGTTGAGGTTGTTTTTGTTGTTATTGTTGATGGTTAAAATCTATAGCGTTGAATGAGGGTGAGAAGTTATTGTTTCTTTGATTGTTTTCATTGTTATTGTTGTTGTTTGAAGTGCTTGTATTGGGAGCATTAACAATGTTAGGTTTCTTAGGTTGGTCCGTCACCCCATCTGTCATGACTCCATGATTCTTATTAAGGATTTTTGGTCCTTGATTGTTATTCATGTTGTTGGAGTAACTAGGGTTATTTTGATTAGGGGTGACTAACCTTCCATTAGCTCCATAAGTCTTACGACCACTGTCAATGGCTGCTTGGTTAATTTAAAGAGAACCCTCTAGTACCTCTTCATAGCTCCTTAGCGGGAACTTTTGAAATTCTTCCTTTGTCTCCCTATTGAGAGAGTAGAGGAAAAAATAACAAAGCTTTCTCTGATCCATATTTTAAGAACTTGCAGAGGAGTAGAGAACTTGTCACCACCGTTAAATGAAGTGGGGCAGACTCACCGTGTCCTTGCTTGATATGAAGGAATTCCCTTATTCATGTTCTCCAAATTTTATTCATATCAAAAGACTTAATAAATTATGATACAAGTTGCTTGAAGGAGTGTATTGAAGCCTCTGGTATCCTATAGTACCAATCGAGAGCAATACCTTATAGTGTCTTAGGGAAAATCTTCATAACAACTTGTGTCCCATGGGAGAAGCTCTCGAATGGATGTTGTGTAAGCTTTGATGTGGGTGTTAGGATCACCCTCCCCTTTGAATTTTGGAAGATTGAGAAAGGGTCTTGGGAGCATGACTATCCAAATGGATAATTCTAGAGGCTCCTTAAGATATTTAAAATAGGTCCACATTGAGTACGTTTCCACCATTGAGGATCCTTGTTGGGAAGGTGGAGGTCGCATCGATTGTGCTAAAATGAAAAAGTATGAACATTTATTTAGGTGTATGGAATCCCCGTGGTTGTTCATATGGACTTGGGTAATTTATGTATCCCCCATAGAGATTTAGAATACGATTGTACATAGCAGGGTTGATTACCTTGATATGGAATCGAAGGCATGAAAGCTAGGGAACGTTGCATTTTCGGTGGGTATGGAATTTGAGAAGGCACTTACGGCGGTGCACTTATAGATATCCATATGTGGCATGAGGGGGCATACCCAAGGTTCCTATCCCCATAAGCAGATCTCTAGGGTTTGGAATACCCGTATAAACTATAGGATTTTGTGCAGTAGGCATTTATCCATAATTCTATGGATAGGGATAAGTTATTGCTTTCCCTGCACATGAATTTTGAGCATTTTGGGAGAGCTCTAGGTCCATGAATTTTTCTACCAATGTCAAGATGACATCACCCATTGATGGGGTGGTTCTTTTTGTTGAACCCTCGGAGGTTGTTGAGGAGTATGGTATCCTGCTATGAATTTTTCACTATGTTGCCACCCCTCATTAGCAGTATTTTTGGTTGGTGGAGGGGTAGCGTTATTGTTTTGGAGCATAACATCACCTTTTCCTTACAACCTATCAAAATCTTAGTTCATATTATAGAAGTGTTGTTCACTCCTAGCATATCGTGTTAAGTATTCCTCATCTAGATGCGGGATTTGGTCCAATTGCATGCTAATGGGTTGTCAAACAATACCCGAGGAGATGAACTTACTTCCCCAAGGAAATTCATGTTGTTTAAACTTGATTGTTCATGAGGATAAGTTTTTGTGATGTTCTCAAGTTCCTCAATACGTATAGAGGAACCAACATTGATTCCCAGAAGAAGAGGGTTTTGAGTAGTTGAGAGATTTTCCACCCATGTTGAGAGTGAAGGTGATTGTTGTGGTATACCTTTTTAGTAGTTATACATGTCAAAACCTAGGATGGGTCGACCGTACTCATCGTATCCTGACATATTCGAGGGGTATGAGAATACCCGCAGAATAAAGGATGGAAGAAGAATGTAGAAATGTTTAGAGACTATCTCCTCATGTCGGGTTCACCAATTTGTATGATAGAAAATCAACACATGACCTTCTTCACATCTGACCTCTTGAGGTCATATTGAGATAACCAATGTAGAATGAATGTGAATGTCAGTGTGGTGATGGCAATCAAGCTAATTGGGAAATCTAATGTCTTCAACACATAATATAAGGATCTATGAGTCTAAGGCAAATAATTCTCTCCTAATTTGAAGTGGTGTAATGGCTCGGTCTGATATAATAGCTTCTCGGAGACTCCAATCAATATCGATCTCTACCAAGATTTTGTTTATTGGTTGTTGAACACGCAGAAAGTGACCTACGGGTGCCTCGTATGGATTTCCAGACAAGGTCATGGAAGTGAAAATGAGAGACATAGTGGAGCCACAAGGATTACGGGTGATTTTCTAGTCTATTCCATGAAAGTCTTAGCCTGATCGGATGCTATGTTTAGTAAGGAAAGTTGTGCAATAATGTCTAGTGGAAGTGGTGAAGATCTAAATACTAATGTATGAAAACTAGTGTCAATGTCTAACTGGTCAGTAGGCCCATTGGGTTGTGGGACCTAAGGATCACAACCAAAGACTCATGGAGGTTGTGGCCCTTATATGGTCATGCGTGTAATCAAACCTTGTTTCCAAGAGTAGTCTAATAATCGTAGGCTTGATTAGTAGTGATGTTTAGCATATCTTGTTTTTTTTCTCAACAAAAGTTACAGGTGTGCGTAAGACTGTCAAACGTAAACTTGTATCAATTTCAGTTATCAATTCCAGCCCATTGGGTTGTGGGACCAAGGGATCACAATTGTATGTCTTTTCTTGTTGTGGACCGTTGATGGTCATACATAATGAAATAAAATGATTTTAATAAGAAAAATAACTATTAAAGGAAATATAATATTTATTTTTGGATTTTTTACAATATGTCGAGAAAAATAATAAAGAGAAAAATAATTTATCAAAGGAAATATTTTTGATCTTTTCTAATTTTTAAGCAATGTATTCTAATCTAATAAATAAACTAAAGATAAGTAATCATCTGGATGTAGCTAGTTACTTGCGCGAATACGTGAATCTAATCTAAAACAAATAACCTAACCCAATTAAAACCCTTCAAACCCTACTTCATAGGTGAAGAACAAATCATTACCACTGAAAGATCTATTGTTCCCCACAACTTCCTAATAATGTTAAAGAGTAAAATTTATAATGATTTGATCTACTTGTAATTTCCTAACCTATTGAAATGAACAATTTTACTACTCTATTTAATATGAAATTGAAACTAGTGATTTGAAATCAACAATCTAACAAATAAATAAAACAAACACATAATTCCAACCTGGATAAGAAAGAGCTTTGGAAAATCTGATTGTATCACGTATCTGTCCCCTCAGTTTGTTATGTTCTTTCTCCGAGTGTTTATATGAGTCCAAGGAATTGGGAATGCAAGAACAATAGTAGGAGGATGGCACTTGAGCAATGGCAGCTTGAAGGCAATCTAGATACAATGCAAGTAGAAGAGAGATAGCACAAGATATCTAAGCTTGGTTATACAATTCCTAGAAAGATTGTGGCAACAATACAATGCAAGATACACAAAAATTCTTAAGGTTTTTCTTGAATACAAGCATGGAATATATAATAATTGGGGTTGGGATGTGCCTTCATGCACAAGGCAAGAAGAGGTAGTTCCAACTAACTAAAGCACATGAAAAAATAGAAGAGGGAAGGAGAACCAAGCAATCAAAACTATTTTTAGACAATTTGGCCCATGGATGCATGCTAAAAGTGAAGTTAAGTGAATTGTCACATGTTAAAAACATGCATGATGGAATCTGGAAAAATTGATCGGGATCATCACCCCGCCTAGGCATCGGTTTTAGAATTACCACCCAAGCAGGGTGGTGGTCCTAGCACTAAAGGCCAAAACATGTGTAGAAAGAGGCAGAAAGCTAGAAAAAGTGTGGGAAGGCTAAGTAAAGATGTCTAGGTAACAAATATACACTTTGTGATTGGGTTATGGAGCTCAAAACCTTCTTAAAAGGACTTGAATCATCATTGGGGACCTTTATCATTGTTTTCCAACAATGCAAAGCATATGTAATTTTGGGTGCGTATAGTGTCTATCTAGTTCAAACTTGGATTTTCAGCCCCAAAATTCCCATTATATGGACACTTGGAAACCTTATCTCACTTATTATGGTATTGTAGTAAATCCCAAAAGGCTTAGAACTGGATTCATTCATTCTTTCTCCCCTTTATACTAGAATGTTTTACCTGACATCATATTCTTTTAAGTGATGACCCTAAAATGCATCACATGTTTTCCCAAATTTGGCATGCTTTTAGAGAAAAAATATCTTTTGACTTTGGAAAGAATAGAATTGTTTTTATTTTCTAATGTTAAATTTGATTATCATTACTCTATTTATAATAAGTCCTAGGTTATCTCAAATGTATTGTTACAGATCCAAGTGTAAGCGAACAAGGTGGATTTTGAGGTGGGGCACCTCAAAATTCTTCTTGGGTACTGGGGAAACACCCCTTGTAACATTTATCATGAGATATCATCCCCTTTCAGTGTTTTACTCCCCATGGTGGTTGTCTCTAAGGTGGTTGTCGAAGTCACTCACAATATCACTCTTTCAACGGTGTTTTTCACCCCCATGTAGTCATCCTCCACAGAAAGATTATCTTCTCTACATCTATCTCACCACCAGGGATGGGGTTCCCCTCTGAAACCCCACTAGATTGGGTGGAGTTTTCCGGTTCCCCATAGTTGTACACCAACTACGGTTGGATCCTCCTTCCACTGGATAAGTACCCCGGATGTCTCTTTCCATCTCACACACTCGGGTACTAGACACCAAAGAATGGATTTAACTTGTATCTGGTTAAGATGTATCAAATAGTGGAAAGGACCTTCCTAGATCTGGCATGCTCCGATCATGATTTTGCCTCTGCTGGTCAAATTTTTGTAGCGGCAGATAATATCACTACTTATGTGTTTTTGTTATATTGTTATAGTTGACTTTCTTAGGCTAGGAATAAGTTTATCATATGGCTTTGAGGCATGCTTCCATACTTTGCCCATTTTTATGAATTATCTTGTATCATTTTACTTTTTAATATAATATTAAATCTTATTCATAAAAAAAATCCTCTATACTACATTTGTTACTCACTTCCATTCTTACAACTAATACAAGCACATGGTTTGGCTCATATCTTGAGCTTCGTTACTTTGTTTTCTTCTCTGTTTGCACCATCTGTCTCACAATCTCTTTTATAACTATACTAAATAATTTTAACCATTCCATTATCAAATAAAAAACACTTACTAGTTAATACCTACAGATACTTTCTCAATACTACTACCTATCCTATATTATCTCTCAATTACTATTACAACCTTTCATAGCCTTTCTTTCATCTTAGTTCTCATTTCTCCATGCCTCGCCCTTCCACGAAAGGGGACATATAATCAGGATCATCTTATGATCCCTCTCGAGTTACAACACACTTAATAAGTTATTATCACATTTTCTTGGATCTAACTCAAATACGGTTATATTAATTCTATATGACAATCAAATACTCTTCTTCAGTATTGAATCCATTCCCCCAATGACCTAATATGTGGGGAAAAAATTATCTTCATGATTAATCTTCCAAATACATCTTATTCAATCTACTTTTATCATTTAAAGCAATCAATCAACATGAAAATCATATTTATTACTCCTTCCGGATGACCTAACTTGGAAGTTGCATTACATCACAATCACTTCTAGATGAACTAGCTTGGAATCCATCTAATACTATTCAAATTGGAACACTAATTACCTTAGGAGTATGGGAAATGAGAATTCATTGTCTTTCCTATACTGCTCCTATATGGGTTCTTTAATTGGGACAAAAAAATTGAATCGTAACAAAACAGTAACAAATAGGTCCTTATCCATCTGCATAATTGGAATTTTCAAGAAAGCATCATAGAAGGAGGTAAAAATATACCTCTCTCTCCAAAAACACTTCCTTTGGTAGCAAGATGGCCAAATCCTTCAATTATCAACAAATTAGTTGGGAATTTATCACTCCCTACCTCTTCCATCATCTCTAACAAAAATCTCCAAATCTCATCACAATCGATTCTCCAAATTACTCCTTACGAAGGTTTTCTATCTCCTTCTATGTCTTTGCGTAGGTCAAAATGTTGATCCATGGTTCACAATGCTATAAGTTTCTATGTTCTATACGCACTCTACAACATGGCTTCACAAGAGCCTATACAGGTATGTTTCTTACTTCATTTACACTATTATAATTTCATTCAAATGGCATAAAGGGGGAAAATGTAGACACAAATTTATGCATACATCAATATTTTACTATGCCATCGGTATATATATATATATATATATATATATATATATATATTATCTTAAGTAAGACTAAAGTATTCACTTTGGTGACACTATCCTTTGTCCATCTACACTCTTTGATTGATTTCTATTGTGATTCTCTTCTACATCTCTTATTTTTGTATCCACTTAAGTCAGTCACAAGGATCCATGTTTGTCTATCTTTTCACATCTATCATTATTTGTCTCAAGACACTAGCACCCATTATGGACACCAAAGCACTCGAGGCACTTGTGTCCATTCTGAGCACTTTTGTCCTTTTTGATATTTTTACACATTTTTGGTTGGCATCGTTACTTTTCTCATCCTTATCACGTGTTCCTCTTCGGTATTTTGTGTCACTAGTGTCAAAATTCAAACAAAATACTCATATATATACACAACATACACACTATTATTATTAGGTGACAATTCAACTAGGCTATCACATCTACATACAATCACTATTATCAAATGGACTACATTTTGGGCCATATACACTACATAGAATGGGGAGGTGTTGAATTCCATACCACACATTCACATAAAAGCTAGCTATAGTCGATATCTTGGCATTATTGGCGTGAGTGAAATCCTAAGGACAATATTTCACACACAAGAACATAAAACTACATGTAGTCTTAAATATAGTGACACACTCGATGCTAATTTCACTCATCGAGTGACCTTTGTAGTAAGTCCAACTTCACATATCACATATTTTATTCGGATATAATGTGTTTATGAGCTTATGCATATAGCTAGGGTTTATTTTATATATAATATGTGTGATCAAAACCCTAGAAGTGAATTCAAAGGGACAAATCAAATATTAGAGTGAAACCCCTCAGACCCAATAAAGGAGCAGATCCTGAATATTCACAAAAATTGTAGCACCCTTGAATGGACTCTAGCACCCGGGTGCTCCCATCCTCCTATGGGAACTTATGTCTAGCATAGTTTAGATTCTCATAACTCTTTTCCATCCTAACATCATTTCCATCTAGATCCAACATTTACACGGTCCCGACTATCTCTAGGTTACACAAACATCAACTAAGTCATCCATCCCTCTCATTTGCTTCTATTTTTACACTCGTTGAATACTTATCACTTTTATATTACTTAATATTGTCTCTTTTATATCATTCATTACAATAGGTACTCTAAAATATAAGATTTGATTCAATTTATATCAACCAACCCTTGACCTAACTTGTCCCTCGTGCTTCCATACCAATAGTGGGATATGCTACTTTTCCCCATGGAGCCCTTCTCTGTGAAGATATGATAAATGATTTATGCCCTCTTATGTTGTGATATGTAATATGTATATTGTACTCTTGCTTCCTTAGCTCATGATTTGGTACATAGATAGGTTCTTGCTAGATAATAAATGCTTATGGTGAACTTGGATATATAGGATTTTATCGCTTTGGAATTTGAATCTTAGTGGCATATAAATCTAAAAAAACCATAAGATGTAATGATAAAACAATGAAAAGAGATAGAATGGAAAGAAAGGATCCACAACCCAAAAAGGTCAAGACCATACATCTTGGTCAGTATTGTACCATGGTCCCGACCAATCTATAATTTTAGACCAAAATCAACAAAATTCAAGTAAACAATGGAAAATGTCAAAGATATATATGAAATAACATGAATAATAATTCATTCATAAATCAGGGGATAAATCAAGCAATAAAAAGTAACAAACAAGTACTTGCATCACTAAGACTTAGTTTCATTGTTCAAGTACATGAAGCTTGCTAAAACCATGATGTAATAATGATATTGTGGAAATTTTAGTTTTTATACAACATAATGACCAAATGGTCAACTATGGATATGAATATCCACCAAATACTAAATCAATAAGCTACAACATGAGGGCATGAGTGCATTCATCACAAATGCAGGGGAAAACAAATTACAAATTTACAAACTATTAACAAGTACAATTATTATAATACACCTATAGACTACATAATGGGGGCATGATACATCATTTCCTTTTGAATTTTAATGGTTTTCCAAAAAATGGGACCTTAATCCGTCTACATTGGTGTGTTCCCACAAAATAGGAAGCATTATTTTGGGGAAACAAAAACTTTATAAAACTATTCATTTGGTATCGGGACACCCAATTCCCACCTAGTTATATAATATCTATTGGGGATTGATCACCCCCAAATTTCCATGAATGTAAATTATTATCTCCATATCTTTGAGTACTCCTTTTATGTTTATGTTTTTATGTTTATGAAACTAAGTCTTATTCACATAAGTCCTTGTTGTTTCATTTTTAAATTACTTGATTTTTCTTCTAGTTTAAGACTTATTTTTCCTTCCTTATGTTTTTATGTTGTCTCATAGATATATTTTTCCTTTTGGTTTATCATTTTAATTTTGATGACTTTGGTCCAAGATAGTATAGTTTGGTTAAGACCGTACTACAATCCTAACCTAAGTTGTACAATCTATTTATAACCATCAAAATTACACTATGAGATAATTCACAATGTAATATAAATCCCACATATTTATTTTCATATTATTTCAAGTTAAAATAGACCGACAAGATCCACAATATAAGGGTAAGGTTCTATCAAGACCTATAACAAAACCCTATAATAACCCAACATTTCTAAGATCACTCCCACTCTATCTTGAGTGATTTGTATTCAAGTAAAACTTTTTTATTATATTACAACATTATAATAATATTTTATACTACTAAACCATACAAATAATAATAAATGCTAACACTAATATTTCTTAACATGGTCTTATTCCATTTTTCTTTTGGGTCCTTTCTTCCCATTGGATCTTTTTCTTACTCTTTTCTCTTGTGGTTCTTATGTTTTGTGTTATCTTTGTGCACCACCGAGATTCAAACTTTGAAACAAAAGACTCCTCTGTATAAAATTTTACTCTTAAGTATTTATTATCTATAAATCACATATCTAAGTACCACATATTGAGATCGAAAGTAAGAGTTACTAATGTATATTGAATATCACATCACATGAGGGCATAATTCTAATTTGTAACTCTACATACAAGAGTTTTGATGGGAGAAAATTATCATAGCCCACTATCGGTGTGGATATGTAAGGGAAAATTTATCTTAATGGTTTTAGTTTCATGCACACTTTCATGAAGAACTAGGATAACTACATAAATTATAGAATGTAGTGCAATGTTTTAACATCCATCTCTTTTCATTCCTGGATATTATTATCTCATAAGCATTTAATAACCCATTTTCATATTTTTATAAAGTAAATAACTAGGAGTCTTAGCTCACACCAATAATTCTATAGATATAGAAAAATCATCATTGGATAATGATAGTAGAAGTTGTTAGATCACTTTCTAAAATCATTTATTTATAATGAGTTCTTTATAAAATTTTATATATATATACTATTCTCAGCTACCTTGAATGCATGAATAGTGTCCGGAAAAGGGATCATCTAAGCCTTTATATGGTTTTCACTTTAAAAATCTAGGTATGTAAACATTGTAAAATGGTGATCGTTAAAGAATGACATAAAAGGTAATGATATTTAAAATGTGGCATATGCTAACATCATTTAATGCAGATATAAATATATAAGATAAAAATGGATGTTGTTATTTGGTGGCTTATGTTATATTATTATATGAAAATATATTATATATACTAAGGTTATAAGTGGAGGCATAAATTTTAAATGTTATAGTTATTAGATACCATAAATATTAACCTAGAACAATATGGGCACCATGTGAGCTAAGATTGAGTGAAATTAACTATCAAAGTTTAGGAAATATGGAATGTGAATACATGGAAAATAATGTGAGGACTATAAGGAATAAGTGGAAAAGTTAATAAGGTGACATGCTTTTAGGTTTATGGAATTTATTGAATGGACAAACTTCTTGGGAATTTATTTAGCTTCCCAAGAAACCAACATGATCAGTCGTATCTCTCATTTTCTCTCTCTCATTTTGATCTTGGTTTGTTTGGAAATGCTCTTCTATTTTTGAGGATCATGGAAGTAATGGATTTTCTTCTCCATTTATTATGTTAGTCGGTCATGAGAATGATCACTAGTATGGATGTAGTTTAACTTATTCATGAGGAGAAATGTATCATTATTATTGTTTTTATTTTGATTCGGAAGAAGAATACGGGAGGAAGAAAGAAAAGCTTACCAAAAGCATACGAATCTGGGCATGAAGCACCTTCCTTATTCTTTGTATCATGTTTTTTATATTTTGATAATGGTGAGCTAGTGTTATTGGTCTATTGGCTTGGAAAACACGGGTATACATTATAAAGTTCATTCACTTATGGTATATTTCTTTGATGCCAAAAATACTAAAATTATATTGTTATTTTCCCTAGTTTTGAATGAGAAATGAATCATTTTAAGTTAAAATGAATATGTAATGTTGATAGAAGAACTGAGTATAGTTATTTTGTGTGAATATTAATAGTTAAGAAAAATGGACCTATATTTATTTTGTGACTTTGAATAAAATATGAATGTGGTATACCTATTTTCGTAACTATGGATTAAATTGAGAATTGGGTATAGTTGTGTGAATGCTTCTAACTCAATATGTTTCCTTCTCTAGTTTTGATTCTATAAATAAAAATGCATTATATTTGTATATTTTATTTGTAAACCCAATCGATACTTAGATAACAATGGGTGTTAGGATATATTGTTCATTCTTGTTATATCAATTCTAAGTATGTGTGTTTGAAATATTTCAAGATTATTTCTATCATGTTAGTACATACAGAAAAGGATAAAAATGAGCATGCATATATAAATTTCTTGGGGTCATTGAGAAACTAGTTTAGTATTTATTCGACTATTATGAGATTATGGTAATTGGCCTTTATGGTATATGTTTTGGATATATGGAGCAACGGGTTAGTGCTCGGGTTGTTTCTAAATGTGTATCGGTGTTGGGTTATGTGCTAATGTTTTATCTAAGAAGAGATGTTTTTCTCATTTTCCCTCACCCGATTCAATCATTTGGTTAACATATGCCCTATTTTGAGTTGATATTAGATGCCTACCTGATTCCTTAGTTGTTAGGGTGGATTCATAATGGTTGATTGATTAAATAATAAGGAATTGATTGTGATTTAAATCAAATATATATATAATAATTGGAAATACAATTATCAAGTGGGTATTTTATCATATGATTTTTTATTGTGCTATTGTTATCATGGAGTTTTAGTTGTTTATTAATATGCATTCACCAAGGCTATGGCTGTTGAAACTAGGTTGACTCCCTCAACCAGTATTGAGTTTCTTCTTACTTGTTAGAATTTCGAGTGGACGTTTGTTTGGATATACATGTAGATAGTTATGTAAGGAACATTATTGTTTCTTTATTGTTTATAAAGCTACTAAAATAGTTATTGCATATTGATCATTATATTGGGAACTAATGTATGGCAAGTAAAGTGCTACATTAGGTAATGAGTTAAAAGTCACTAATGTATGGAAATGGTTTTGAATTATAGTGGTTAATATGTTGTCTAGTATCATGGATGCACATATCCTTAATGAGTTGCTGAAAATGAAAGGAATTATTATGCAAATTAGGGATGCACATATCCTTAATGTGAAAAGTACTATTTACCATCTCAAATTGTTTTCCAAAATGATTCAGTCCATGGAATTGGCAAAAGAAAAGGAAAAGGATGGTACAGGGCTGAAGGTGGTGATCAAAGAACCTAACTACAAGTACTGGAAGGAGACTATAGCAACTCTGGTCAAAGAATGGAATGGTTGTATGGAGACGGTGGAAGATCTGGTCAAAGATTAATGAAATGCAATGGTTTGGAATCTACTATTTTTTTACCTTTATGTTGTTAGTTTCATCCTTTGAACTGCTTATATATTGTAAATTCTATCTTACGGATATCATATACTGTTGTCTTTGTTTTTGAAATTTTGGATCATGAATGGCCTTTTAAGGTAAATACTTTGGCCAATATGTAAGTATGTTGTAACTCTTTGTAAGGGGGTAGGGTCCCCTCAACCCTAACTTTTACCTCTAATAAAAAAACTAAAAATATGTTGTCTAATATGAGCCCGAAAATTAGGAAATTATGGAAATATGGATTCTCGTTACTAAAATTATAGTACAAGATCATCATGATATGTTGACTAGAAATTGCTAACACAAATTGGTATAAAATAAAAACGATGTTTGGATGGATGATTCAAATAGATAATAAGTTGAATTTTAGTAATATGAATTGTAAGGTCAACACTTGTCTGTTATTATCGTTATAACAATCATGATATAGAAAATAAGGAGGTTGTCTCATGTCAGTTCTTATGAACTGACACATGTATATTTCATCTTTTAATGATTGTACTGGTAAATAAGGAAGTCATGAAGTGATTACTCGGGTTGATTACAAAACTTGTAAATATTTTGGATCATTTGGATATTTGTATAAGTAATCCTTGTTTATTATAAACCTCTGGTTGAAATTTCAATTTCAAGAGGAAATTCTAAATGAAAATGGTTAAGACCTTGATGTAAAGTTGTAATTATGAAGTTATACAACAAGGAGTTGTATTTCAATATTGTAAAAGTTTTGGTATTAAATAAATGTAGACCTTATTTTTGTACTACATGAATAGGTAGACTTTTTCTACATTTATACTTAATGTCTATAACTTATACTATTTTCGATATAATAAATTAATAAGTTACCTCGATACCTTATGGTGAAATAATAAGTTATTACTTATTATGAGTTCATAATGAAACTAATACTATGAGTGGATTTAAATTAATTGTAACAAGTATTGAACCAAATAAGGTAACATGAATTACTATAAGGGATGTGAATATGTTTATGAAATAAATGCATATTAAACGATAATGGTAATGATATCATCTTTATTTCATAATAGAAAGTTATTATGACAATGAACACACAATCTAATCTTAGTTAATAATAAAGAAGTATGAGTATTCAAATCAAATATTTAAGGGATATTAGTCCCTTAGGAATTAATAAATTAATCCTTATGAAGAAAGGATGTTAACATCTCTAAATAAGAGATCAGTTTAGTACACTAAGTCAATTAAATTGCTTAGTAGTTCATAACCTTATTAAAATGGGCTTACATGTGACAACAACTGAATTAATCTCTAAAGTAATTAAGTTATGAAGTTATGGAAACCATAAATGATTGACTTAAGAATCCATAATTAATCTTGTATGACCAAAACCTAAACAAATAGGAACAACCAAGTTACGAAGAAATAATTGTGAAATGTAAAGTAGTTGTGGTAGTAAATATTAAGTATGACGTAGATTAAATATAATCTCTTGTTGTCAAACATATACCTTGACATAGTACTAACTAGGGGTAGTTATGAAAAATGGAAAGAGGACGTAATGGAAATAATTCCATTACGTGGTCTCTCCCTTTTCTATAAGAATCCCAAGTTAGTCATGGATATTTTCATTTACAAAGATGGTCCTGTAAAGAACACTTCCTCCTTAACATGTTCACCTTCATAAATAAAAATATCCAGATAATTGTGTCAAGATAAATGTTTGGTGATGGAAGACTATATCTCTAGGCTTTGTGCAGTCTTGAGATACGTTGTTTATGCATAGTAAGAAAATTTTGGCCAAAGTAATGCAAGTGGTTGATTGCATTGTCTATTCACCATATCCTTAATATATATACATCAGATACCAAAATATGTAGATTGACTTTTGTGGTAGACATTTAGGGAAGGAAACATAGTTGTCTCGACCTTGAAAAAGGTAAGCCTAAAAAAACTAAATATGGTATGATTACTCTTAATGAGTGAAGTGAAGGGAGAAAATAATATCTCTTCTCAGCTGCACAAGTTTTTTACATATAAGAGTTATCAAAGGGATCAAACTAAACTAATAACTAGTGATCAAGTTTGATAATTAATTTCTTTAAATTATCTTTATTTCACATATGTGATTTAATATGAAGATTGAAATTGTTTTAAAATAAATATTTGGTTTTGGGAAATTAAATTGAGATGTTACAAATGCTAGGTAAATCATAATTGGGGTGATTTCTTATGTTAGTTTGAATTAATCATATGCATGTTTAATTTTTGTCTAATGTGTTCTTGAAATTCTTGTAGGAAGATAGGGTTGTTTTTATGTACAAGTACAAAAACTAGTGTTACAGGATAATTTGAAGACATTAAAGCGTAACATGGGTGATGATAATGTAGACACTCAAATTTGGTAATTTATACTTTGGTAACCTGGATTTTTCCATACACTCTTGTTAGAATAAATACAACTTCTCCATTCCAACTTAGCACTTTTCAAGGTCTATTATTTTTTTTTTTACCCTTACACACTAACATGTAAACACATTTTGAGGATACAATGCACAAAATCAATAAAAACACCATTTTATAAGCTTAAAACTTCACTTGGCATATTTCTTACTTCCAATTAGGATTGCATAGTTTGGTCAGGAATTTATATTTGATTCTAACCCATTTGTATGGTTTTGGACTGACATGTCTTTCAATTATACTTTTAAATTGATATATTTCATTGGATCTTATACTTCATATGGGTCGACCTTTTTTAGATAAATAATTCATAAAATCCTATATAAGAAAGTAAACACTACCTCATTTACTAACCTAGAACTCCTAAGGAAATGCACTAGAGTACTCAATTCATATACTTGTAAAAGGCATCCAAAGCTCCTAAATCTCACACTATCACATATAAAGTCATTAGGGCAGCATTCACATCAGTTTTGAAGCTAAAAATATGGTCAAGAAAGCCATATCTCTCATCTACAAGCACTCAAACATACTCTCTCCAAGTTTTTAGCAAGAGGGACATCAAAGCAAGCATGTTCAAAGAAAATGTCAAATTTGATTGATATATCTAGATATCACATGTTAGGTGGAGAATGACATGTCATTTGAGGCATCGTTGAATTAGTGCCAACATCAACAACACACAGGGGTTCCCACAACCCTTCTAATGATTGTTTTATAGGAATATTCATCCATGACTAGGGTTTTATATGATGATGTGTGGAAAATCCATGAAGACAATTAACCCATAAATTTACAAAAGTTGATTCAAAGCAAGTCCAAGACTATACAATAGGATCGGGACCTACGGTGAATCTTGGAAGTTTGGCATGGTTACACCCAAGGTTGATTCATTATTTTATCCTTTGTTAAAAAATTTATTCAAGTTTATACCTTCTAGTTGTAATGTTACACAATCCCAAATCTCTCCGAAGTCATATATAATCAATTAAGGTCCACTATTGTTTCATACTTTTAATTATATGTTAGGTTGATTTTTGTGTATTGCATTATTTCTACCAAGTCTGAGTTTCAAATATAAGTTATTTCTATTATAACATCTATGTAAGATCTTCAATCAACTCTAATCTAATCTAAAACCTAATTAAATTGACTTAAAATTTAATTAAGGGTTAAACATTTTGGTGAACCCACTTTTGATCAAATCCTTCACCTAATCTAGGATCTCCTTAGTTCCTTTAGTATTGGTCATTTTGATATCAAAATCCTAGCTTTCATAGGGTTTCATTTTGTATATATACCTATTTTCATATATTATCTTCCTTAAACTTGATTTGCATAAATTTTCCTAGGGTTTCATAGTCGGTTCTTCCCTTTGGGTCACTTTCTAGGGCTCATAATTTCCAAAACACCTTTCATAGCACATCTCAAGTAGAAAAGGCTCTATTTTAAAATTAATTTTAGGTTATTCTTAAATTTTATATATTTAACAAAAACATACTTGTGTTTTCCTAATTTTTAGCACACTTTTTGGAAATTAAAAACTACCATATTTAGTAATCGTGGCATAATTGGAAAAATATAAAATTGTGGAAATATTATTTCAATTTTTCCTTCCACATAATCAGATTCATAAATTCCTTTTTTGTTTTTTTAAATTCAATTTATATTTTCATATATGGTCGCTTCATTAATTTGACAACAATCACTTTTTTCTCAAACTCACTTTTAGGTCCTATCTCTCATGATATTTCCACCGTTGGCCCTCCATATGTTGATTATAATTTTTAATACCTAATTAGAGTTTCTTATATCATATTTTCTACTATCATTTCCCATGTCATATTTTCTCAAGTCTCCTTGTATCATTAACTTCAACATCTACAAACATATAAAGATACTCTCACCAACCTAGTGCAAAAATAAAAATCCCTAATAATATGAAAACTTCCCATGTGAATTCAATTTTTAGACATGTTTCAACTTATTCTATTACTAATGATAACACCTTGAATAAGGTTGTCTTATAAGTCTATTCAATCTTTACACCATGCATTTCAAGATAAATTTCAAACTATGAATACCAAAATCGCATCTCTCAAGGATGAGATGCATTTCAAGGATACTTCTAACGCACATATTGGTTCTCTTTCTATGTATCATGATATTTATAAGGCCAATGATAAGAAATGTGATACAATTTTTATGTCAAATACATGTTCCCATATAATTGAATTCAAAACCTTACAATAGAAAACAACTCTTCAATTTGAAAAACATGCTCAACAATTTGATATTCAATCGAGGATATCAATAATGGGTTAATCACTTTGTTACCTACTAATTACTACACTCACTATCCACTTACAAAACTCATAGGTCAACCACTTTTTAACTATCAAGGAATTAATAGATACCATAAAATTGATTGTTATGTTTTACAATAACACATTCAACAACTTGAGTGTAAGAGATTTATATACTTTGATACAAGGAATTTTCATATGCAATCATACTAAATTCAAAATTCTACATGGAAACCAAAACATAAAATAATTATGTCTAATGAGAATATTATTATATTAAATGATACATTGTTACAACAAGAATCATATAATTGTAAAGAGGATGGGAATGTAATATCTCCTTTGGTAGAGCCACCCTTAGTAGATGATTTATCTCCTACTATCATGTAAACCATAATGATAGAAATATTAGTTAAACATGAACAATTACACACCACCTCATAGCACTTGGAGCCACCAAAATCTTAATTCGGAGGAAACATGATAGTGGATTCTATAAATATCTCTACTTCTTCACAACAACTTGAGATATACTATAATCCACCTATCAATACTAATTACAAAAATAATACAAAGTATTATAAACCTATTACTAGCATAGAAAAATATAATATGGATTATCACCAAATAATTATCGATGATTATCTTGGTGATTTGTGGATCTGTCATAGGGACATATATGAAAATATAGTCTCAATCCTAAGTATCCTTCTAAAAAGTCTTCATAATGTCATGTGAAATTATCCACTGAGCATACAATAAAATCATTCAATAAAAATACACCTTCATATAGTGGTCATTTGTCTCCTATCCAATTCACTTATACATCATGACACATAATTATATGTCATCCCTTCTCCAATGAATGGGTTCATATGCGAATATCCCTTTATTCTTTTCCAACAATAAGTTTCCTTACATGCCCCTATGTACTTTGCTTGGGGTCACATTTCTTATATGTTTTTAAAACCCCTAATACTATCCCCAGTCACCACATATTATCTCTTCAATCACAATGGGTTTTATACACCACTCAAAATCATTATCACTAATTGTAATTTTTTTCAAGACACTCGCAACCTAATCAAAATTTTCAATTCAAAGTTTTCTACTTCACCCACTATTCCTAGATCTATTTTGTCTCTAAAGTCTTCCTTGCACTTATGATATAATTGGCATTCAAATAAAAATCAAGGCATAAGCCTCCATCTTCCGTAGTAGCTAATCAACCTCTTCAATAGGTTCTTATTAAATAATTTTCATACTTTTATACATAGCTATGCATTGTGGTATAAAACACATTCAAATATTTTCAAAAATACAAAATGAAGACCCATGCATCTTACTTTTATTGTTATCACTTTACATTACACATTTTTTTTTCACTTTGGTTTGATATATATCACGCTTTATTACATTACACATATGTGTTCATTTGGTATATTGAGTTGTATTTGGGACACATAGATTGATACATGCTTATAGGAGAACTTTTTCTTCCTTAAATTCTCATCATTATGGGGGCACAATGCCTCTAAATTCTATATGTGTTATTATTCTATTATATTTCCTTTGTTCTTTCTCATTTATGCCCAATTCTATGCATTTTGTACTTGATTTTTTCAAACTAACAATATTAACATGTGTGTCTTGTGCAATGTTGACATATCTTGTTTCAAATATTTTACCCATGTTCACTACTACATCATATTATCATGCTTTGGCACTCTTATTTAATATATACTTGTTTGTGTGTGTATGTTACTGTTTGTTTATTTCCCTTGTTTATGACCTATGTGTCGTGATTGACTTATGACATTATGGGTGTCCCATGTTTATTGTATCATGCCTATCTTGTTTGTAATTGCTTATTCTTGTTCATATGCCCATAAGCCTTGATTGTCTTGTGACACCGTGGGTGGCCCATGTTTGCAGGCTTTATGCCTTTTGTGTGATATTGTTTTCATACATCTTAAATCAAATTGCATTATTTTTGTATTTACATACATTTAGACTATTGTTTTTATAGGTTATGTCATTTTTCATCTATTTGTAGCATTATTTTTGTTACATTTCATGGTTTCTACCATGCACACAACACATTTCTTTTTATAGGTATAGGTTCTCCAAGGTGGTCATATCTTTAGCACTCTACATAGCTCCTCATATAGTAGTACACACCTATTTTGAAACACAAGTTCAACATGGTTTTTACACATGCCTCAAAAGAGGGAGTATCTATCTGGGTTGATTCCACATGTTTTGTAGATATAGACAGAATTATGGGGGAAAATGCTAATACATATATGGTACAAGCACCAAGAATTACATTAATACACAAAATTTTAGAAAATTCAACACATGGTCAAAATTGTACAAGTTGGTCGAACCATACGATATGGTCCTAAACCCTCATCAGATGTTTTTGACGAAAGGCAATTTCAATAATTTTTCATAATTTTCATATTTTCACCTATCTATTTAAGTTTTTTGCAAATTTTCACATCTAGAGTACTCAATTTAGATCAGTATGGGGGCATGAAATATTTTTTTCCTTCTTCACATCACCACATAGCTTCAAGATCAGTTTAAATAATCTCAGGGGACATAGTTTTCCTTCCTAGTTTAACATTGTTAACACATTTTTAGCATGTTTTAGCACTTATTCAACTCATACTAAGGTGTGTATCATATGGGTTGACTTTGGGGCACCTATCCTATTTTATATTGTATGTCCTTATTTGTAAAATTAGGTCTAGATCCATGTGCGGTGGTTTGATCTATGGTGTTAGGGAAGGTAGCAAAGCATCTAAGAGATTTTGGGTAGGATTTCCTCTCTGTTACACTTAAAAGGGGAGATATTAGAGTTACTAAATAACTTTGGTATTTATTTTTCCTTCTTTACAAGGGTATATTTGTACCTCTTTCTTCTTCACTCTCTTGCACATTTCTATGTTATGTTACATGCACATAACACTCTGATTTCTCCTTGACGTTGATTAGTGACTAATCGCCCCCAATCCTTTAATAAAGTTCAAGCAATAAAAATATCCAAGTAAAATAAAATCACACGCAAACAAGTGTATTTTTTCCTTGTTTTCATGTTTTTACTTCACATATATGCCAATGAAAATCTTTTATGTTAATTGTTTTATTTGAGTTACATTCAATTATCTTTCATGGACATTGAATACACTTTGTGTTGTAGGTTTCATCATGGAGCATGTCAACACCAATCACAACAACATATATGTAAAATAGACATTCAGAAAAGTAAAAGTGTGTTTATGCACTCAAGTAAAATTTCCTTTAAGCATGTAATTTTCAAGTTCATACTTAGAGGTGGGAAATATATACACTCAAATTTATTCATTTACAGCTTCAACAACCCTAGATTTGACTATGCACTCTTACTCTAATAAATATAATTTTTCCATTCCAACTTATCACTTTCCCGGGGTTCGTTGTATTACTTATTCACCCTTGCACACCGACATGTCGAAAATTCAGAGAATAAAATGCAAAAAATCAATTAAAACATTATTTTATCATATCTAAAATTCACTTGGTATATTTCCTACTCCCAATCGGATCAGTATAGTTTGGTTAGGAATTTATATTTGGTCCTAACCCATCTATACGGTCATGGAACAACATATATGCCATCTACACTTTCAAATCTATATCTTTCATTGGGTCTTATGCTTCATTGGGTCATCATTTCTTATATAAATCATTTATGGAACCCTACATAAGCAAGTAAACACTACCTCATTTTCTAACCTTAAACTCCTAAGGTAATGCATTAGAGCACTCACTTCATACACTTTCAAAAGGCATCCAAAGCTCCCTAAATCTCACATGATCAAATATAAATTTATTAAATCAACACCCACATCATGTATGAAGCTATAAACTAGGTCAAGGCATACATATCTATCATCTACAAGAACTTAAACACCCTCTCTCCAAGTATTTTAGTAAGAATAAAGCCAAAGAAAACATGGTCAAAGAAAATTCTAAATCTGATTTATCTATCTAGATATCACATGTTAAGTGGATAATGATGTGTGGTTTGAGGTCTATTCAAAGTAGTGTTAATGTTGGGGGTGCACAGGGGTGTCTAAAACCCTTCTAATGTTTGTTTTGTAGGATTCTTAATTTATAGCTAGGGTTTGACATGATTATTAGACCATTCAAAGAGCCTTGTTACATGTGTGAGAACTATGGATTGGTAGTGATAGACAAATATATGAAGATGGCCACCCAATAAAGTTACTGAGAAGTCAATTCGGATAAGGTTCAAGACCATATAGTAGGCTAAGGAACATATTGTATGGTCTCGATAGTTTAGTATCGTTCTACCCCATGTTGAATCATAGTTCTAGCCTCTATTACATAGGTTATTCAAGTTTAGACCTTCTGGTTTCACTATTACACATTCATATATATCTATCTAAAATTCACATGTAATAAGTTAAGTGCCTCTATACATTCATTTCATACTTTCAATTACATGTTAGGTTGATTGGTGCATATAATATTCTTGCTTTATTTATTTTGAATTTCCAATCTAAGTTATTTATATTATAACACCTTTGTAAGATCTGAAATTAACTCTAATCCAATCTAAAACCTAATTAAATTGACCTAATATTTAATTAAAGGTTAAAAAATGAAGTTAGATAAAAGAAACTGGGATCTTTTCATCTATAGTTTTAAAATGTATTGTTAGGTGTGTCTTTGGAATATAGTATTGATTGATTTGTATGATCTTGTACACACATAGTTAAGTGATAAATAGTTTATTTGATTACATTCATGGTTCTTCATCTCATCTAGATTCATCAAAAATATAAAAATTCAACTTGAATTAGCTAAGTCACCTCCTAAACCATGATTTTACTCTTAATTAATCCATCGAGTTTGGAAAATGTGTAATACTATAGTTTCCATTATGTAATTATAAATGAATGTGATATAAATTAATCAAATCTCTGTAACATTTATTCATCTCTATATAAATTAATTAGATAACACCCATTTAATCAATTTAGGGTTATTATAGATGGTTGGTGTTATTTCAAGCGTATAAGTTCAAATTTGATATTAATTCAAGAAGGGATCATGTAGGGTCATATCATTTGACTACAATCAATACAAGAAAATAAAAATAATAATTTAATGAATATACTCCATATGTGCACTTATTCAAGGCCATTGTAGTACTATATCAATTTGGAGTGATTGTGTAATTATTGTAATATGAAATATTGTTGAATCACTACTTATAGAAAGAGAAAATCTATTAGTCTCCAGAGAATTACCTTTCATAGTGATTAATGAGTTCTTGTATAAGATGGAAAAGCATGTGTTATTGCAAAGGGAAATACTAAAACATGAATGTGAAACCATTGTGATAAAATCCCATGAAGGTGTAAGAAGAGGAAATTTTGGTGGGGAACTAATGTAGACAAGAAACTACAGAGTACAATATGGTGGCAAACAATATTCAAAAATTTACACCATATTGCACAACATTGTGATGTTTTTCAGAGAATAGGGAAAAAAATTAGAAGATGAAATGTCTTTAAATATAGTGTTATTTATGCAGCCATTCAAGCATTGGGGTATTAATTATGTAGGTCCCATACATCCACCATCCAAATGATCAAATTTTAGGTATATCACTTGTTTGATATATTATTTTACCAAATGGGTAAAGGTTGTAACGTGCTCCAATTGTAGATCCAAATATATTGTGAAGTAACTATATCAAAATATCATTACAAAATATGGGTAGCCACACAATCTAATCAATAATAGGGAAACACATTTCATCAATAATATAATAAAGGTTCTTACGAAGGATTTTATTATTACATGTCACCAAAGTACAACATACCACCCATAAATTAATGGACAAGTAAAGGAAACTATAAAAGTCTTGGAAATAATGCTTATTAAGATTTAAAATGTGTATAAAGGGATGATTGGGAGGATAAAATACACACATTATTATGGTGCTATAAATAAAATTATAAGTAGGAAACATAAAACACTCAATTTTAACTATTATATGGGATAGAATTAGTGATTCCTATGGAGTATATAGTTCCAAGTTTACAAATTATGATAATCACAATATTAGGGGACAAAGAATCTATTGAAATAAGGTTATTAGATTGGACATGGATGGAAGATAACCACATGAATGTACAATAGAATCAAAATACACATAAACATAATTAGAAGGATTTGCACGAAAAAACTTTTTGCACCAAAGGGTTCAAACCAAAGAAGATGGTACTTAGTTATGAGAGAAGATTCAAAACACATCTAGAAAAATTATGCATAATATGGAAACTTTCATACATCGATAACACCATAACGGAAAATTGTATTGTGGGATCTACATGGGAAGATACAACTTAGGAGGATAAATGGTATTAGGATCAAAACCTACCATCCTTGATTACATAGTTCAAGAATGTAGAAATAGGTGTTTTGAGCTTAATGATAGAGTAGAAATTTTAATTCAAGCATGGTGTGGTACTAGTTACATTTGTAAAGTTAATAGTTTTTTTAAAGTGTGCATAGGAGTAATATGTTGACATAACAAAACCACCAAGTTATTTGATTTGAAATTCAAGGGGAAACGGATTGGATATGTGAGAGGGATGTGAAAAATATTCTCAAAAAAACTAAGTCCAAGAATATTTCATAGTGAAAGAAGAAGAGATATGTGATAAAATCAAAGCAATTAAAAAATTAATTTCACATGAGTTGGTAGCTTCAAAAATGGGAAAATTCTAGATTATATGAGCTTAATGGAAAGAAACGTAATTAGGATAATTGAAAATAACATAAAACAAAAAGACCCAATGGATAAGTACATTCAAGAAGACAAATTAGATTGAAAATAGTTAGAGAAGGACCAAGCGAACGAAATTAGATCAAGGTAGCAAGATATAAGAAGGCACTAAGGGGAAGTAAGAAACACCATTTGAACTCAAGTCTAAGAAAGAGGGCATAACTATAGAGAATCATAAAAATAATCAAACTCAAAAGAGCATAATCAAACAATTATTTACAAACCAAGAAAATTGAGTAAACAAAAATGATGGTTCCATTCACTCACCCTATTAGACCTATTGTGCAAGGCATAATGGAAGAACATGGGATAACATTCATGTAGTTGACTACGATGAAAAATAAGATATGGGAATCATGAAATGCTAAGAAAAATAAAATGGAGTGACCTAATACATCATGATGTTTAAGACGAAGTAGAGAAAATATGGTACAATGAGAGGCCGAGATAGAACACATAAGCAATAAGAGGAGAGTTGGTGGTAAAAGATCGCTTAAGGGGAAAAATATAGAGAGGTTGGAAAATATGTCGTATTTGGGGGACCATCTTAAATTTATGAAAAAATATGATTTAATACCATCAAGATACAATATGGTTTAGTCTCGAAGACACGTTACTAATTAATGTCATCTCTATTGCCAAATAAATTGGCATACCCTATAGGGAACATCCATGATCATATAAAAATCCTAAAGACCACCGTTCAACTAGAAGAAAAAGTGTGTATGCTATACATAGTTGGGAAGAGGAATTCCAAACAATGTGATTGCAGAGATAATTCAATGAGGGTTTTGGAAAAACTAATACCAAATTGATTCTAACAATCATCATGGGAAGGAAAACAAGATTCATAGGAACTTAATGTTGGTAGGTGAGAACTTATTAATCCTAAAAGTGCATTCTTCTAGGGTACATTTGTGTTTTTGATTATTATTCCACATTAGGATCTTATTGGAGCACTCTCTTGTGCTCTACCTATTCTTTTTCATGTTCTACCTATTCCTTGTTGTGTTATCCTACTTTTATCTCTCATGATTTATTTCTCTATATTAATTTTAGGGTTCATTTTAAGACCCCCCCGCTAAAAAATTATTATAGAATGGGTGGCGAATGTGATAAAAATATATATATTTGCATTGTTGGCAAATCTTGGAAAAGAGGGTTTTGGGATGGCGATGAATGTAGTTTTTTCAACCACTAAATGTCTACATAGCTATGCAACTTATCGAAAGTAAAATTTCATTACTATATGGTAACATAAATATGTAATTATAAAAACCATTAAAAATTATCCCGTCTGTAATAAGTATTGGTTTTTGGCCAAGAATAACATCACATTGTTGTGCATCAACATTTCGATGTTGCCACCCGATAAAAAGTTTGTGTTGTTGTCTAGTTTTGTTAGTGCATTAGCGGATTGTAATTAAATTCATCACATTGTTTACGATTCAACATAGGGAGGTATGTTTGCATACGAGATACATGCACATTATTAGAAGTTTGTAGTTTTATAATTTTGACTAGTAACAACTCGGGATATTGACGTCATCCATCAACACAAACAAAGTGAATGACATATTATTAAATTTTTGCATGTCGTCTTGCTTATGTTTCTACCCAAGAACATTCCCATGCTATCTGGACGTTACCAGTTTCATGTTCCCAACCTCAAGCAATGGGTCCCTCCTTACTTATATACTCATCAACATTCATTTTATCCCATTTTATCTTACAGTTTCTCCAAACTACGCTTTTTAAAGCATCACCAACCACCACTATTCCAAATGGTTTGTTCGATAATGCACTTCACATCACACATACATGGTACCGATATAGGTATCTATCAACAACTCTTTTTTTCAAAATATTAAGATTCATGGCACCAAGAAAAAATTCAATTAGCAATTTTTCATTTTTTACAAAAACCTATTGTATCTGTAGTTACTAAAACTGCTAGAAGACCTAGAAATTGAAATTCAATTTGATTAGATTAGAAACTTAGGGTTCCATGGACTACTTTACATGCCTTGGTATGAGACGAAACATATTTTTAAGACAATTTAATTCATTTGTATAATAGTTTTGATGGATCTTTCACATTTATATTAATTGTCCCACGAATTTGTCATAAGACTAACCCCTGATGATATTCATCATCTGTTAGGGATACCCCATCAAAATGCATTTCCTGCATTGACAAAAACCATTCTTCCTCATGATCAAAAGAATTTTTAGAGTCTCATTACAATATTTCTATTGAAGATGAGGTTAACAATCCCTCCAAAAGAGGGATTATCTCATAATCGATAAAAGACCTCTTTCTCCTGGAAATAGTAGATTTTTTCCAAGACCACATCATTTACAAGTAAGATATAATGACTTTCCTCATTGGGTAGTGTACTACCTTCTCCAAACCCTTTGGTGTTAGATTTTCTCTGACCTTGACAAAGCCATTATGAATCCTAGTGCAATTATTTATTCTTCTTGTTTTATTCTTTCTTTCTATTATGAGGGTTTTCATGCATTGAAATCAACAACTATTCCAACTGCATTGCATGAGAAGATGGAAAAATATGTAATGTCTTTAGACTGAAAATTAGTGAGATTTTTTTAAAATAATTATATCTTGATTCTTTTCATAAAAATAATCATTTTAAAATCAATTCTGAAAAATATATAATATGTTTTCAACAAGTCAAAGTAAGAAAAACAATGGCTCAATGTGTTGTTACAATTCATGCACATAACCATGTCGGGCATGAGGGGTCATTGACAATATTGCAGTTGATATCACCATGACTAATGACTCTATAGCTGTCACTAGCACCCAACAACCAAGAAGTAGAATCAAATGCATTCATGGTTCATTTGAATCATCCCACAACCAAGAAAAACATGTACTCAAGCTAACCCTAGTTCTAATTAATCCAAAATGCACAAGCGTGTTATTTTTATCAAAAAAATTTATAGACTAATGGTAATCTAATTCCAATGACATATGGATTTTTCTAATGTTTAGCCATGTCTGACACATCACCTAAACTCATGTTGTATCTTATTCACATGCATACACTAATTATATGCCTGAACAACACAAAATTCAGTCTACATAATTTCTTCACCCTTCAAGTTCAGGTATGAATAAATCGTAGATTTAAATTTTATTTATATTAGTCTTTGTTTTAGGATTTTATCATTCAATTTAACTAGTTTTCCTTAAAATCAAGGCTTGCAATGCCACCACCCCCTTCCATCCAATGCAATAGTATATTGATTATAGACAAAAAAAAATTCACAACTTAAAAATACATATTGATTTCATTCTTTTTAAGTGCTCAGTGTTCTCTTGTTTGACTTTGTGCATACAACATACTAATATTGTTAAAAATTTATGGTCACAGAATTTTTGCAACCTTTGAATCTCATGTTCAACCCATGACCACCCCCTCTACTCAATGCTTAAGGAGTACACCATACCCACCTCCCCTTCCACCTCATGGTAGGGGAAAGAGGATAGTGTTCCTTGGAATGAGTAGGGGAACACACAATTATACCACTTCGAGTTCCCAAATTTTCATTGGGTGAAGTGCAAAGTGCTAGAGGAACTTTTGTTTTAAATAATATAGATATGGATGAGGATTATCTTGGCTTTGACATCCTTTATGATAAGACAACATTAGGGAAATATAACGATGATCTCATTCATTCCTCACAAAATTATTTTTCATTGCCACAACAACAAGCCACTTCAGATCCTCCTTCACTAATTGGGGAGGAAAATTTGGATGATAATGCCAAAGTAAAATTTTCAAATGAATTTCTTTTTTATGATAATTTTACAACCCTTATGATGTGAATTATTTTTCGTGATATTAAGGAATTGAGGATATGGGAGATTAGAGAGAAATATCTTATCAAAGAAATTAATGAAAGATATCATAATTTTTCACACAGGGAAAAACTTTTTCGTTAATAAAAAAGTGTTTGATGATATTTCTCACTCCTATTACAAGTTAATGAAAGGATACAAGAAATCAAGAAACTCATAACTATGGGAGGTTTTAAGGCTACCTCCTAATGTGGATGATGAAGATGATGATGGAAACACGGGTATAAAATATCTTGTCTACTGTGAGCTTGATGACTTGCACAACAAAGAGAAACTAAACACAAAAATGATTAGTAGATAAGATGGTGGGTTTCCTGACAAGGTTAGTCCCGAGAAGTGATAACTTCCTAGGATGGATGTCAACCCACTTTGATAATATGATAGATAAATGATAACGGATAGAAATATGTAGATAACAATTTGAAACAAAGATCTTATATAAGCTAGAGATGTTGAAATAAAGATATGATAATGAAATTTATGATAAATAAAATCAAACCTACTCAGTCGATGGTGACTCTAAGACCTGGCGATCCAATGGGACCAGCATTGAGCCCATCGAAGATGTGTAGAAATAGATCTAGATTTGATGCTTTGAGGGTTGGATTTGATGTCAAGATAGTGGGGAACAAAAAGGATGTAAAGGGAGGCATATCGATGATGAAACTAGTTAGGTCAATGATGACCAGGAAATATTTGGGATATTGATAGGGTCGAATGTATGGGAGGAGGAATTTAAGAAGGATCGAGATAACTAGTGGATGGGTAGAGCTCCAAGGTAACATGTAGACCTAAAAATGAGAAATGAAACACTAAAATAAAATCTCCATGAAAACTTCAAAACATTTAAATATCCATTGATAACATGCAAACTATGTCAAGGTTGCTTCCAGCTTGATGACGGTGGCTCTAGGAAGAGGAAGAAGACCTCAATTTAAAAAGATACTAGAGATCCGAAAATTTTTATCCTTTTGAGAGGAGAGGTGGAGGTGAATATATAGGGTCAACAAACTTATATCACCACCGATGACTAGAACAGACTACATTTTTAGGAGGTGGAAGTGGTGGGAATCTCGAAATTGGAGGCCTAAAAAGGGATAAGATTAGGATTTTAACCATTTTCAGCGAGTTAATGGAACATAGGGGAATAAATGGTTAGTGGAAGGACAAGGGGAGGGTAAAGGGTGTAAGTGGAATCCTAGGGACCATAAATGGGGGATTTATGAGGGTAATCCTAGGAAATTTGATAGGTTTTAAGGAGATTAGATATAATTAGGTGTGTGCACGTAATAATATTAAGATGGGAATAGGGGAACATAAATGGGGTGATTAAAATAATATATTTGTTAAAGGGTAATTAGATGGGATTAGGGATGGATAAAGGGGATAGGTAATGATAGGGTTAAAATTGGGTTAGGGTAGAGAAAATGAGAATTAAAGAAAATAAGTGGGATTTTGAGAGGGAAATAAGTATTAGGAAGGAAATAGAAATTTGAAATAGGAAAGGAAATATGAATGTTCATGGTGACAACAAAGGGGAGTGAACACAGGATGGGAGACAAGGGTACCAAAAATTGGTATCAGTGTTTTTTCCTTTTTGTCAAGTGGTTTATGTTAAGAAACCGTGAGACAAAAACAAGAAGTGGCGAAGCATGATGGTTAAGGTGATCCCCTTCAAACTAGGGATTGATGATATGACGGGGAATCGATTAAAAGTTTGAAAGAGATAGATGGAGAAAAGAGGAAGAAAATGGAATGGATGAGAAAAATACAAGAATATGACTCAAGCGAAGGGGTGTGACCATTGATAGGGTAAAAATAAAAGTAAAACAAAACTATGACAGTGACCTTGGAAACACATTAGTAGGGACATAGCACGACTTGTGATGGAGGTGATATTAATGGCCTAAGGACCCTATGAGTCATAAAATATCATTACAAGATGGTTGGAATCTAATGGGAGTCCACTCACATGGATGTGTAATCTGTGGGACCAACGGGTCAAATTTAGACATCAAAATTATGCACAAATAAATTTGAGGATGGTCAAGACAAAGGCTTGACGATTAGCTTGGCAAAAAGCATGGAAAAAGAGTATGTGATGTCTTCCAAGTGGGAATAAGTAAAAATATGTATTTTGGGGGTGCATGAATGAGAAATATGACCACACTGATGGGATTTAAGTTGAGATACAATGCCCCAAGAGGGACATGAAGATGGCCATAGAGTGGGCTTTAATATGCAACATAGATGGGTAGGTCAAAATATGGTAAGATGAGCTATGCGGGATAAGGAAAAGTGTGTTATGGGTGACCCACAAGCTTGAAGTGACAAAAGGGATAATTTGATGAGGAGACTGATGAGATGAGATAAAAGAATCAAAACAAGGTTGGGTTGATGGAGACTAGGTGAGTCTACGATGACTTGGATTGGATCGATGGTGGCTAGGGCAAGTCGATGATGAATATGGTGAGTTGACAATGACTAGGGCAATTCGATGGTAACTAGGGCAACACAACTATATAAGCACCGAGGATGGATGATAAGGAGCATTTGAACAAAGTGAGTTGTGATGATTGAGAGATTTGAGAGAGATAAATGTTTGATATTTCAAAGAGATGGAGACATTTCGGTGAGATGGAGGTCAGCAGAGGAGGGAGGAAGCACCGGAGGACTTAGAGGATTGTAAGATTCCAAACCCTAGCTTTGTTTTAAAAATTTTAGTTTTTATTTTATTTTTTACATTTTTCCATAATTTTGGATGGGCTCCAAGGGGTGGTTAATGGAGATTTTACATAGTCATCATTGACTAGGGTAAAAGGAGCATTGACACGAATGAGCAATGTCAACAGGGTAATGAGGTGTCGACCTAGGCTAGGTCAACGTCAACTAGATAGATATGGTATTTTATTAATTAGAGTAGATAGAAAATAATGATTCTTGATTATTAGATGTTAATGTGTGATTGTTTGATTATTTTTACAAGCTAGGGACATGTTGTATCTAAGAGATAGATTCCTCATGATGTTTGATCATATTAGAGGGGATGTTATAGATTTTTTCCCATTAGAGGCCTATCATGGATGTATAAACATTTTGATGATTTATGTATATTTGATGATAATTATTTTGTGATTTTTATGTGTTTTGATGAGTATATTAGATAAATGTGATGATTTATGATTGTGTTTTGATGGATGTTGATGTTTGATTAGATCATGGATATGATGTGATTATGTTAGGATTAATTAGATTTAGAGATGTTGACTTACATGATGTGATGGATGAAATATATTAGGGATGATTATTTACATTAGATGTGATAGAATATATGATAGATGAAATGATTTGGATGTAGATGTTAGACATCATTAGACATAGGTGATGATAACGGATTTAGATTGAATGCAATGTGATAGGTTAGATATTGATGTGATAGATTAGACGGCCAAGATGATTAGATATAAATGATAAGTTGGTGAAAATGGGAGTATATGATTGGGTTGGATTAGATGAAATAGATAAGAGGAGACCTCAAGAGGATAGCCCCGAATATATGAGGGACACTACACCATAGTGAGGAGGGAATAAGGAAAATATTCTCGTATATAAAATTAGAGGTAAAGTGTGAAAGGGGGCACTAACAAAGGAATGCACTTACAACTAATGGTAGGTGTTAGCACATAACTAACGATAGTTAGTCACATTTAAAATCATGAGGAAAAGATGGAAGGTTTACTTATACACCTAATATCGACATGACAAGGGATTTTGGATATAACTTGTATGGGGAAGTAGGTTATCCTTAGGTGGTTTTCCTAGTTCTATACCCAGTCTAAGAAATATTACACAAATTGATCAATGTGGGAAGTTTTCTTTTGGATGGGAAAGATGATCGATGCAGGAAGCTTTCCAAGATGCTTTCTTTTTTGTTTTTTTTATTTTTATTTTGATATTTAGAATGTTGATCAATAAAGGAAGCATTTTACTTCTATAATATAAAAATTAGCCATGCTTTGAGGGATTGGTCTACTATTTTGAATTTTTGCTTTTGAATTTCAGCTTTTTAAATTAGATGATAGGATATACGATAGCTTTCCTTCAAGGGATCAGTCTATAATTTTGATAGTATGCATTATATGCGCATTTTCCGTTTGAGGGATTTGTCTCGTATTTTAGATAATATTGATTTTGATATGACCATCTAGAATTTTGATTTGATTTTTGACTTTTACAAAAGATATGAGGATATCCAAAGTAGACCACTTGGGGAGGGGAGATAATGATGTAAATTATACACCGATGGACCCTTATCATGGTTCTAGTAGGTAGATAAGAAGGATATGAAAGTAATTATTGTGGGGTTCTCACCAAGAAGGGAGAAGTTTTCCATAAGGAATATGCTTTGACCAGAGTTGTGGTGCCCATATTCAAGATCATATGTAAGATAGTTACAAAGACCACATGATTCCAAATCATTATGATGAGAGATGTAAGAGGCTAATGATGGAGATAGGATCATTAAGTGTCATTAAGATCATGTTGGTAGATATTTTAATAGTAGAAAGGCCACAAGTGTAATATATTGATAGGTTCCATTTCCAGTTTACCATCGAGATAGGCTAAATGATAAGTTTCAGACCCATACTCATGTGTGATAATGTATGGTCCAATCTAATTGGGATAAAACTTTCCATGTTGGATTCTTTCTAAGGTAGTGACATTCTGATTTTCTTTTAATACTAGGTCACCGATGTTAAATTCATGTTTCGTAAGATGTTTTTTGTAAGCATGTTTGATTTTATCTTGGTAGACTTGATGATACTGAAGGTCGATTAAGCAATGTTCATCTAACATATCAAGTTGTGTTAGACTCTCTTGATGATAGTCTTGATCGTGAGACAAAGTTGCAAGAGAAACATGCAAAGAAGGGATTTGGACTTCAAGAGAAAGGAAGTATTCAAAGCCATAGACTAAAGAGAGAGTAGCACCCATGGAGGTGCATATGTCAATCTAATAATCCCAAAGAGTGAAGTGGATATGAAGGTTCCAATTACAACCCAAATTATTGATAATTTTAGTGAGAATATTACAAAGAGTCTTGTTAGAGGCTTCAACTTGGTCATTATCTTAAGGAAATAAGGATATGAGAAGATAAGCTTGATATTGTAGAAGTCACAAAGCTTATTGAGGTATTTTCTTTTTAATGAATTTTTGTTGTTCGTGATGACTTTATGAGGGATACCAAAGAAATAGAGGATATGTTGATAGAAAAAATTGATGATATTGTTAGATTTGGTAGAAGCGAGTGGAATGGATTTCACCCATTTGGTGAAGTATTTGGTTGTTGTGATGATAGAATGATATGGCGTTGAGAAGAGTGCATATTGATGAGGCTAATGAGGTCAAGTCCCCATTTTGATAAAGGCCAAATATTTTGAGTTAGATGTAAAGCCTAGCTAGGGACACAGATGATATTGGAATGTTGTTAGTATTTAACACACTTTTTAACATATTTACAGCAGTCTTTGTTGAGGGTAGGATAGTAATAACCCAGAAAAATAACATGCTCTGCCAAATCTAAGCCGCTAAAGTGTATACCACATATGTCTTCATGGACTTATTAGATAAAGACAGGTAGACTCATGGGATTTAAGGCATCACGAAGAAGAAATACCATCAAATAAATGCTTATATAGGATGTTGCCAAGGGTAACATAGTGGGTAACACATTGGAGGAAAGACATCCTACCATTTTTTTATAGTTTAGAGGGGATTTTGAATTCAAAAACTTAGTCAAAGAAATGAGTATACCGAGATTAGATTAATTGGTTTCGATAAGATTGACATGAGGGAGCTTGTCGGTGTGGAATGGTTGGTTGATATGATGAACGACAATGGAGATTTTGGATTCTTTTTTTGCCTAAGGGATGAGAGATGCAAGGGACACCATATTTTTTGTGAAATGATTGGATGATTGAGGGATGTTTTGAATGGTGAACTAATTAAAGGATTCAAGGAGAAAGGAAATTAAGTACTTGTATTTCTGAAGGACTTCATTTTTACACTGATAGAATCCCTTAATTTGATTAATGATAAGCTAAGTGTCACCATATATTTCAATAATTTGAAAACTCGAGTAGGATAATAGTTTGAAGGCCCAAGATAATATCCTCATACTCATCCATGTTGTTAGAGCACTCAAATTTGATTTTGTAAGTGACATGAATAGGATTTTCCCGAGGAATGATGATGATGTCATCACCTCCCCTTATCGATACTTAGATCCATCAAATAAAAGTGCCATTTTGAAGGGAGAGGATTCATTATCAAGAAGAGGGGCTTCATGAGGGAGATAATTTTCAAGAAGAGGGCTTCAGAAAGTTGATAGGAAATGGCCCGGCCCTTGATTGATTTTTGAGAGATAAACTCAAGGTCAAACTCAATCATGAGTATGAGCCATCGAGTGATGTGATCATTGTGATAAGGTTTGGAATGCATGGTTTTAAGGAGGTTGAAGCTAGTGATGACATAGGTTTTATGATTAATAATATAATGAAGAATCTTTGAAGAGGCGAAGAAGAGAGCACAACATAGCTTTTCACTTTTAGTGTAGTAGGTTTGTAATCCTAAAGGGTGTTGTTGATATAATAAATGGCTTTTTCCCTACCTTTCTCATCATGGTGTGCCAACATGGCACCTAGAGAATGATCAGAGGTAGATATGTAGAGATATAAAGGATCCCCCTCATATGGAGTCATGACCATAGGTAGAGATAGAAGATATTGCTTAAGATAGTCGAAATACCTCTAGTAGTTGGCATACCAATTGCCTAGGTGTCTTTACAAAGGAGATGATGAAAAGGTTGGAAATGGTCATAACGCTACGAGATGAAGAAACTAACTCGAATAAATTTGTTGTGAATCTAGTTAAGATTATAAGGATGGGGTATCTTGAGGATAGATTTAATTTTGGCGGGGGTCAACTTTAATACCCCTAATAGAAACAATGAAGCCAAGGATTTTTCTAGTTATAACTCCAAACACACACTTTGTGGGATTAAGATGAAGGAAAAACTAGATAAGATGTGTGAAGAGGATTTCAAGGACAAAAATATGGTCTTGTCGATGCTTGATTTACCCAAGAGGTCATTTATATATCCCTCTTTAGTCTTATGGATGAGGTCATGGCGAAGCCAAGGAAATGACAATACTTTCCCATGTTTTTCAAACAAAAGTTCATGACATGATAGTTGAATGTTTCCTAATGGGTGATGAAAGATGTCTTATGATGGTATTCTAGTGTGATGAGAATCTGATTGTATTCAGAGAAACCATCCATAAGAGAAAGCATCTCATGGTAGATCTGTTAAGTCAACTAGTTGATCGATGTTAGGAAGGGAAAATTCATCCTTAGGGAAAGCAAGATTTAAATCTCGAAAGTTGGTACAGATGCAAATATTTCTATAGGATTTGGAAATGGGTATGATGTTTGAAACCCATTATTGATATTCAATGGATTAGATGAAATTAGCATAAATAATACATTGAACTCTTCTTTGATAAAAAGGAAATATGGGGATGTATACGACACAAATTTTACTTAACTAGCTTGGCATCAGGGATGGTGATGATGTTTTAGATTATGATAGAAGGATCAAGTCCTAGTACACTAGTATATAACCATGTGAAGGCATGAATATGCTTGTAAAGGAAACCATTGAAGGCTTTGAGTTCTTTTGGATAAGGGGTTGACCAAATTTTGAGAATACGAGTTCTTGTGGAATCCCTAAACTGATTTCAATGGTGGATTCATGGAGAAGGGTAGATGTGTGGAGTGGTAAGGACTTATGAAAATTAGAGTATCCTACCCCCATGTAGGAAAGAATGGATTCATCATTGTTAAAATAGAGAACTTCAATGGTAGGGGAATCCTCCTTTATCATCTCAAGGAATTTAAGAGGAAAGGATTGAATTTCTCCTTCACCTAATAGGTGAATAATTTGAGGGAATGGTGGAGATTTAAAAAATATCGTGTGGAAGAGACACAAGGTGTCGTCAACATCTACAGGGATGGTTAGATGTGAAAGGAAATGATGGTTTGATGTTGATGGAGGATGAGGAGGAAGTGCGTGGAGAAGAAATGGTGGGGTGTTCTCTAAATCCCAAGCCAAAATTCTTGTGGGATTTGTGGGATTGGTGGAAGAAAAGATCATGTATGAATTGCTTATAATATCCACAACTAAATCCCTTCCACGTATAGTGGTGGAGATAGGTATAGGTGAAGGATTTGTTGTAGAAGAAGTCAAAACCATTGGTGTATGGATTGGTGTGAGACCGATCATTAGTGTGGGGGGAAGGGTGATTGATTTCACCATAGAAAAGATTGGTTTTTAGATAAGGTGGACTGAAGGAAATAATGCCCCCAAAGATTTTATTAGTACATGGGAGCTTTATCAGGTTTACCAAGTTAATTGAGCTTGAGAAGAGAATTGAGGGTGAGGAGTTAATACCCCCCAGTAAAAGATGATGCATCACATTATCAAGAGATTCATCATTAGCTAATTTAGATGTAGGTACAAAAGAACTAATGGATGCTTCGGAGTATGGTTCTTGCTTAGGTATGAGCACGTTATTTGGTCAATAGGTCATATGACATGCCTTGCATGGAGGAAGGTTGGTAGGGAGAGTATGGACCTTCCCATCATGTTCATACTTGATACAATGATGAAGAGTTGATGGGACACAATGCACGGTACGAATCCATGAGTGTCTAAGCAAGACATTATACTAAAACTCCCCTCAATGATGTAAAAGATTTCATGGAGGGTTTTTTCACCAATGTGTATGGGGAGGATAATTGTGCCCAAAGTGAGGGTGACATCATTATTGAAGGCTCGTGAGGTCATGGGTGATTGGGAAACAATAGTGTTGGATATCTTGAGTTGGTTGAAGGTATGGGATGAGATGATATTGATACTAGCACCATTTTCAATCATAGTGTGTCGATTTATGTCTCATTGATGCGAGAAAGTGATGAAAAGAGGAAGGTCATGATCTTCAGGTAAGATGTATAGGATTTTAGAATCATTAAAGGAGATGGACGAAGAAGTGGAAATATCTCCAACAAGAGACGTAAGAGGTTGGGCCTCATCGATGAGACTATAATATACTACAAGGCCTCAATAAGAGACCTGCCGATGATTGGGAGAGATTTAGATGAGATCATAGAGAGACATATTAACAAGATCCTAGAGCATCCATTTCATGATGCTTTGTTTAATTGTGGCATGCTTTTCAGTTTGTGACATGGCTAGGATGGACACCTTAGCCTTGGATGAAGAAGGGGATACATGGGTTCATTGGAAGGAACGAGTGGGTAGATGGTTGGGACTTGTGAGGGTGAGAATGAGTGGTGATACATGAAATATATATAAATAGGAGGACCATCCTTAAGAGAGTTAGAATTCAGGAGTGGGATGGTGATGAAAGATGTAGATGAAGATCTGTGTTTAGAGGCTTTAGATATTGTAAATTGGATTAGAGTATTGGGTTTGGATGTGGATGGGCTAGGGGATGGAAGAGGTTGGTCGTCTTCGATGAGAAGATCATCCTCTTCTATGAGATTGTTGATGAAGATTCATAGGGCCCTATAGTGCTCGATGTCATGTCCAGGGACATAGTAGTAGGCACATATGGTGTTGGAATCAAACCATGTGGACTTTGATCCACATGGGTCAAAGGGATTGATAGGGGAAGGATGAATGCGGATGTTTAGAAGATGTGCTAGGATACGACTGTTGGATCGACTTGAAATTTTCTAGGGTAGTAGATCTTTATTAGTATTATTTTGTAACTAACCTTTCATGAAAGGTTGTTGCACTTTTGGCATATTTTCGAGGTTGGATTCCTTCATCTAGTGGTCTAAAATTGGCCTCGAATGTTTTTTTCTTTTGACTAGGACTTAGAGTTTTAATAAAAAAAATCATGCTTTATAGAATAAGCCAAAATTTTGTGTGAGCCTTAATTTATGAAGTCATTTTTGGCACATAAATATTGGGGCCCATCCGAGGTATTTTACTAGTAGGTAATTTTTGGCATTTTAGGGTTTTTGACATTTTAGGGTTTTTTAGAGATAATGTGAGAGGAAAGGAAGATTGCAATGATGTAAAAGATTAGGGTGGATTCCAAAATGAGAAGAAATCTATTTTGAAGCTTCTATTTTATTTGTAAATGTTTGTGTTTATTTTGGAGGTATTTCATCCTCTTGCAGCTAGATCCACATCATTGGATGAGATGTTGAAAGATGAAAGTATAGGATCTAATGAGGGTTTGTGAAGATGAAGTCTTATGGACTCTAGGTGGATTTGGTTTGGGGATGATGATGAAGGAAATATATTTGTTTTACTATTATGAGGATTTTGGGGGACTTGGATTTATATTTTTCTTTGGATGGTTTTGATTCAAACTTAGGAGGAGGGGTGGATGATTTTGACTCGAGAATGGATATATGACTTCAATACATATTTAGGAGGAGGGATAGATAACTTGGATTGATATTGGGTGGTTATGGGTGATTTGGATGAAGGTAATGGTCTTAAAATAGGTGGAGTCCCTAAGATATATTTTTGGATGTTAGATGGTTTGGATTGATGGGGCTTCGAGGGATGGATCTCTAATTTCTTATGTGGGAAAGTGAGGGACTTTTGGATGGGAGCAATAAGGTTCTTAGGTTTCTATTGTGTGGTTTTACCCTTGATGGGGATCACGATGATCTCAATAGTAGAGTCATCCTTACGTGTGGACTTAGATGATGCGTAAGTGGGTTTTTTTAAAGACATGGGGATTGAAGATAGAAGTGCTTTTTGGATGATATGTTTGATGAGATTGAGATGGGCTATAGATTTTGTGGTCTTTTAAGGTTTCAATGAAGATGGAATTAGGAAATCATTTCTAGTTACATCAAGTGAGGGTGTCTTCTTATTAGACATTTGGAGGGATGATGTGGACATGGGAGTGGATTCAGGTGTTGATGTGGATACAATTAGAGGTGTAGGTGTAGAAGGAATCATAGGCATGGGTGTAGAAACATATGTGGGGATGGGGACGGGCATAAAAGATGTAGGTGTAGAAGATATAGATGTAGTATATGTAGATGTAGACATAAGAGAGGTGGGCATAGTAGATGTGGATGTGGTGGATGCAGGCATGATAGATGTAGACATGAGTGTGGATGTCGGTATAGTTGTAGATGTGTAGATACATGTTGAAAGAGTAAAGGTGGGTATGGTGGATGAAGGAATGATGGGAGCAGGAAATGGTGCATAATATTTATTTAAAGTATTGATTTTATGAGTGTTGGATGCTTGAGATGGGAGTGGGTGATGTTGCTTAATATTTATTTAAAGTAATGATCATATGAGTGTTGGGTGCTTGAAATGTAAGCGGATCAACTTTTTTATTTGGTGAATAATTAGGAAAGGTTGTTTGAAGACATTTAAGGGTTGATTAGGTGGAACATTAGGATTATCCAAGTAAAGGTCCCCATGATCAAGAATTTGTTGGATGATATCTTTGAAGGTACAATACTTTTCAATTTCATGATCATGGACTTAATGGTGCTTGCACTAGTGGTATTCACAGTACCATGTGGGTTTAGGACACGTATCATCAATGGGGCAGATAAGAGGGTGATGGATGAGATGAGAAGTCATGTTTTTATCAAAGATAAAACTATATGATTCTCTGAGGGGAGTATAGTTGGGAGTAGGTCGAGGGTCCCTTTTTAGGGGCTCAGCATGAGAGGTGGAATTTGAAGAATATTTAACAATGACGACATTGGCCACGTTTTTAGACTTGTCATTGTGATCGAGGACTTGGTTAATTCTAGTTTTGGCTTGTTAGATTGAATTTTGACAAGGCCTTGTCCAAGGGCACAAATTTCTAGTTTACGATCCATGGTGAATGCATCTTCAAAGGTTTAGAAGGATTAGATTTGAAGAGTAGATGAGATATTATTTGCACATGATCAAGAGAAAATCTCGATACAATTGGTTTGGGGAAGGGAAAAGGATAACTGATTAATGATGCCACACCACCTAGCAACAGATTCTATGATGGATATGTCATTGAATTGTTTAATTGTGTAGAGGTTGGTGATGGTGATTTTACACACAATGTTAATGGATAAATTCTCTCTAAGAAAAATTACTCAAGTTGGGTGAATTAAAAGAGGGAGTGTTAGGGGATGTCATTATACTAGTCTAGCGTGGGTCCATCTAATGACATGGGGAAAGTGTGGAGCATGAGATCTTAGTCATGTGTAATGAGATATCATTCATCCCTAAAGGCACAAAGGTGTTTTTGAGGGTTCTCCTTAGAGTTAAACTTAGAAAACTTAGGGAGTTCCTAGTGTGGGGATACGGTTTGGTAGGGAAATATGGATTAATGAGCTCATTTTAGATTCATTCATAGGGGAACAAGATTTTAAGACCCAAAGTAGCGGCTTCCAAGTTTGCCAACCTACTTAACAAATATTACCTAGGTTCATTATATGTGTGATGATGGGGGGTTGATTGATGAGGTTGTAGATTATAAGAAGTGGATGGGTTAGGTTTTGGATGAGGTTGATGTTATTAAGGGTATGTAGGAGTTTGTGGAGGTGGATGATAATAGGGGAGGTAGTGGAAGGATTACGATTGAATAGGTTAGGAGATAGGATGTTTAGAAGGGATGTAGATGAGAGGGTGTGATTGAGGAGGTTGTTGTTGGGTCATGGGGGATTAGATTGGGGATGTGTTGGATGAGGTGGTTGATATGTTTAAATGGGGTGATTAAGAAATATGTGTTGGAAGGTGCTTCAGAGTGGAGGTTGATTAGTTTGGATAGACTCTCGAGGGTGTGGCTGTGAAATAATAACGTTGGCATGGACTTGGGATGTGAGGATAGGCACCAAGTTTTGTATGTGTTACTCGAGTGGTTGGGGAATTAAATTAGATTCATAAATATTTTTAATGTTGATGATGATAGTAGACGAGGATGGAACCTAAGAGAAGATGAGGATGGAATGGGAAGAGAAGATGTGGGGATAGTGTTAATGTGAGGTAGATTGGGTGGAATATGAACCAATAATTGAGTGTATTTGTGAGTTTAGGGACATTGGTGGAAATTTCATGGGAATTGTGTTCGTGTTGGGCTATAATGAGCTTTGTGCTCATGGCTCTAGGGAAGAACACAAAAAGTTGAGAGGTAAGGACTTGGGTGGATTCAGGATGGGAATGATAGGCATAGATATGTTGAACAAGAGGTCCATTAATGGGGAGGTTGATGGATTTACTGAGATAATATAAATGTGAAGAGTAACAAGATTAGATTCAAAGAGTTCTTGAAACTCCAAGCATCTACGAGGGATAGTGGGAGGCCCAAAGGTCTCTAAGGAAGTAGCAAATGGGGGTGTAGCTAGTCTATATGGGATAAAATTGTGGTACAAGATAGGGTTGGTCTTAACATGGGGATGGGTTTGAAACATAAAGGGTCCACTGTATGGATTGTAGAAACAATATGTTGGGGAACTAAAGAGGAAGTGATCAAAGGGGTGGAAGAAACAATAGCAAGGGTGGGTGTTTATTCGGGAATATTGTTGGAGATGGGAATGTTGTTGGATGAGGTTTTGTTTTCCATTTTTCTAGTTTGAGATCAAGTAAGAATGGGCATGAAACAAAAAACAAGAACTTATGTTCGTTGTTATTATGACAAGAAAATCAAGCATCAAAGTATTAATTATCTTGTTTCTTAAAGAAGTGTAAAGAATAAAAAGAAAATATCAAAGGGAACCTACAAAATGACCATTCTATGGATGGTTTCAAGTTGTTTTGGATGGCATCTTTAATATACCCGAAGGTACATAAGTCATAAATCTATGATGACTATCGACGTGGATTGGGTATTGGGTCCTACCCCCACACTTCATGTATCGCAGTGATAAGAGTGTCAAGCTCTTGGCCAATATATCGATAGTCAAAAAAAATATGGTGAATTTCCTATTGGGTGATGAAATCCCAATAGTTACACCTAGTAGAAGATGTTTCAAATGTGTTGATTGATGTGTGAGTTTGGATGTGTGTGAAAGAAGTGGATGCAATAGGTTACCTCCTACTTAGGCTATGTGACTAAGAAAGAATGAAGGTGTTATTTTTAGACCCAAAATGAAGTGTTACATTCCATGAGTGAAGGCGAGAAAAATAAAGGAAAGAAGATGCAAAAAGATAAAATAATAATAAAATTAGGAATACCTAGATAACGTTATTTTCCTTATTTTATTTTTATTTTCAATGAGCTCATTGTTGATCTAAGAAAGCAATCCACCACGCACATGAGTGAGAAAATCCCCCACCTGTGAGGTTAGTGGAAAGAAAGAAAGAAAGAAAGAAATAGAATAATGAAAATGAAATAACTCACCAAAGAGAAAGGGTGGGTCCCACCAAGCATGCCAAAATGTTTGACAAGAATTCTCACTCTTGTAACAAGTTAATGAGATGATACAATAAATTAAAAACTCATAACTATGGGGGTTTAAGGCTAGCTCTTGATGTGTATGATGATGGAAACATGGATGCAAGAGATCCTCTACGTTATGAGTTTGGTAACCCACACAAAAAGAGAAACTAAACATGAAAATGATTAGTAAATAGGATGGTGGGTTTCCTAACAAGGTCAGCCCGAGAAGTGATAACTTCCTAGGATGGATGTCAACCCACTTTAATAAAATGATAGATAAATGATATCGAGATAGAAAGATGTAGAATAAAATATGAAACAGAGATCTATATAAGCTAGATATGTTAAAATAAATATCGATAATGAAGGTGTTGATAAATAAAACCAAACATATTGGGTTCAATGGCAACCCAAGATAGACTAGTATGTTGATGGTGACTGATGTAGAGCTGATTAGAATATGTGTAGAAATAGATTTGGATCTGATGCTAAGGGGTTGAATTTGAGGTCGGGATGGTGGGGTAACAAAGAGGATGCAAAGGGAGGTAGATGTGATGAGGATATTGATTGGGTCGATAGCGGGTGGGGTAAGATTTGGGATATTGATAGGCTAAATGGATGGGAGGAGGAATTTGAGAAGGATCGGAGATAACTAATGGATGGGAAAAACTCTAAGGTAACATGTAGACCTGTAAAAGATAAATGATGAAGAAAAAGTAGATCTCCTAACAAAGTTCAAAATATTTAAAGCTCCATTGATAGCATGCAAAGAGTGCCAAGGTTGTTTTTAGTTTATGACATTAGCTCTTAGAAAGAGGAAGAAGATAATAGTCTCGCAAGATACCAAAGATCTAGAAAAATTTAGCCTTTTGAGAGAAGGTGTGGAGGTGAAAATATAGGGTCGACGGTGACCCACATAAGTCACTAGTGACTAGAGAGGATTGCGTGCTTGGGAGGTGGAGGTGATGGGAATGTCGAAAGTGAGGATCTAAAAAGGGCTAAGATTAGGCTTTTGATCATTTTTGGTGATTTAATGGTGCGTGGGGGAATAAATGGTTAGTGGGAGGAAAAGGGGGATTAAATGGTGTAAGTGGAATCCTAGGGTCCATAAATGGGGGGATTTATGGGAGGAATCCTAGGAAAGTGGATAGGTTTTAGGGTGATTAAATATAATTGGTTGTATTCACATAATAATATTAGGATGGGATTAGGGGAACACAAATGGGGTGATTAAAATAATGGATAAGTTAAAGGATAATTAGATGGGATTAGGGATGGATAAAGGGGGTAGGTAATTGTAGGATTAAAATGGGGTTAGGGTAAGGAAAATGAGAATTAGAGAAAATAAGTGGCATTTTGAGAATGAAATAAGTACTAGGAGGGAAATATAAATTTGAAATAGGAAAGTAAGTATGAATGCACAAGGTGACGACAAAGGGAGAGAACATGGGATGAGTTGCGAGGGTATTAAAAATTGGTATCTACAAAATGAACCATTGCAATTGATGCTTTACTTGCTCAAGCACAATCTGGTAATATTGTCACCAACAATAATTACAATAATGATAATGTTTTAAATATAACATATTGGAAAATTTGAATGTCGAGGCACAATCATATTACAATAAGTGGAATAGAGACAAAAAACTTGTCACTATTGCAAATGTTGAGAAAGACTTGGCCTTGGTAAGTACTTAATATTTTGAAGATTATATTTTATGTTGTTATAGTTTATCTACTTTCTAACTATGGGATTTTTACATGCATTCCAAATACCAGACATTGAAGATTGAAGTGCAGGTGTTAGATGAGCACCTTAAAAAGTAAGAGAAAGTGTGTGGGGAGCAATAGCCTTCAAAGAGAAACTTGTTCTATTAAACAAGAAGAACAATACATTGTGAAATATTATAAAGGAGCATGGATTTGATCCTGATATTCATTGAAGAAAAAAATTGATGAGGATCCTACTCTCCTTTTAACAGGAGATGTAGCTAGCAAGGATAGACAAAATATTGAAAATATTAATGTCGCTACAAATGAATTAGTTCAAGCTAGTGTTATTAAAGATAGTTCAAATGTTGATGTTGTAGAAGCTTCTCCTAGATAGGGATCCAAATGAAGAAAAAATATTGATGTCAATCATTGTATTTGTGAAATGAAAACATTATCTTATTTTAAAACTTGTACAGTTGATGAATAATAATACATGGATTTACAATTTAGTTTCAAACATGGATGGACTCAATATTGAAAACTTGGATGTACATTTTTCTCTTGAATCTTGATGGATATATGGATTATAATATGTTTACGAACATGTGTGGATTCAATATTGAGAAATCAAATATTGAACATACTTTCCTAAGTAATGTAATTCAATTTTTACATCATCTAGTTTGCCAACTAGTTACTATTTGTTATTTCACGCAATATATAAAAACATAGAAGTGATTTAAAATTTCCAAACATTATATACAAAATATATGTAAAGGAAAAATAACTAAATGATGAGTCACAATATATATTTCAAAAAAGTAACTAAAACAACCCTATCCTTAATGGTCCTTCATCACTTATTTTATCTTTTGCAGTTGTATGTCCACCAGAGTCCAAGTCAATTTCAACATAATATGAGTCTCCATTAGTTTCTATCTAATTGATAGCTCTCTACTCTACAAGGGATGTCCAAGTAGGTAATGTTCTTTCATATGGAAATGTTTCATTAGGTTGTGAAGCTTGTTTTCATGTGAGAAAGTGTTTGAAGACCGTACACTAAGAGTATTGTACACTTTTCATAGTTGTCTTGTTGTCGGCGCAGCCCCGAAAAAAAAAAAAAAAATGGGCCTTAAAACATGCCCGATATATTGAGAAATGTGCTTTTCTCATATGGGTGATATTTTTGACCCATAGGTTTATGGGACATTTTTGGCCCATGGTTTTAATACCCATGGTTTTATAAAACTACTTAAGTAGTTGTCTACTTATATGGTTTTATGCATATGGTAGGATTATGTAACATTACAGATGTGTTTTGAATTCGGGTGTGAATTTGAAGAGTTTGTTGAGCATAGCTCCAAACAGATATGGGTATTGTATTGAGAGAGTGATGGCTTGTAATAAAATCTGAGCAAGTGATTCTTGGTGGATGTAGCCCAAATTGGTTGAACCACATTAAATATTGTCTCTTTGTGTTGTGTTATTTTATTTTGCACTTTTATTTGAGATCTGTAATATTTTTGCATATTATTTTCTACTATTGTGATTCTGTGAGGGATTATTCCACATATTTTATCCCTTATTTCCTAACAGTTTCCTCTCCATATCTTGAAACATGGAGTCTCAAATAAGTTTCCAGATATTTTTTTAATTTTTGTGAAGTTTTGATTTAACAAATGTTAATGTGCTGAAAAATCTTTTATCTTCAATGAACCTAGAATAATTATCTATATGAGTTCATACAGTTTGAAGTATTCACTTATAGTTTCCCTCAGAATGCTACTATGATACAAATTTCTCCACAATAGTGTAATAGCTCCATTTTCTATTGGTTCAATAAGAGTCTTATATTGATCACTCATTGTCAATGCAAAATGTGTTGACTGTGATATGAGTAATTTTCTATTCAATTATCCTCCATTAACATATGAATATTTACAAAATTGATCCATTAGTCTAGACATGTATTTTGTAAAGATTTGAGTTGTTTGTTCTTCACCAATCATTGGATTCTAGAAATTGGGATTTACAACTCCCATGGCCTCAAGAAGATCACTATTCTTAAATCGTTCTCGATCTTAGAAGATAATTTTTCAGATATCTTCATCAATTTTTTCCATGTATCAAACACTACAACATCAAATAGAAGGCTTGTCACTAGTACTTCCTCAATATCATAACCTAGGACATAAGGATCTCTTTGGAAAGTGTGCATTGGTATATTTTTCCCATTAATGAGATACAAATATGACCATTGATATTGAAATTAAAATAGTTGTTGGGATATTTTGTATCTGTTAAGACCTTCTAACTACTAAATATTGGCTTCTGAAACTAGTCTTGGATGGAATATAAGTTATCCAAAATCATACATACATGTTTCCTTAATTTGATAAAATCAACAATGTATATAGATCTTTCTTAATCTTGTTTCACCAAGTTGTTTATTTCCTTCAGCATTGGAAAAATACTGCATAATGTTAATAATGTCTCCAAATTAGTCAAGTGATATAGCATATATTTCTCCTTATCAACTTCTCTATGATTCTTGAACATATACCCTATTAATGACCTTTGTATTCCTCAAAAAATTACAAGTTGGATCATACAACGATATCCATCTTGTGTCAACATATTTCAATAATTTTTACCATTTGTAATTCCAACAGAAAATTTCTGAAACTCCAAAAATATTTTAGGACTGCTTGACATGTATGAATGCAAATCGCGTATAAGATCTTCCACTTTAGTAACATTTTCAAAATTACTTACAATCTTGTAAGCGAGATTCATTTTGTGAGCCATGCAGTGAATATGTATCATGTACAGGGAAACAATTGTTTGAAGGAGAATACAAAGCCCAATTTTGTGACCTTGCATGACAGATGCCCCATCAGCCCCAACACAAATCAGCTTTGTAGATATTGAATGATCATCCATACTAACTATTTCTTTCAAATTTTTAATAACTAGTTTGCAGAGGTTCTCAGAATTATAATTCTCCATCATTTTGTTCATAGCTAGTAGATGATTTTCCCTCAAATGGTTATTGAAATTAAAAGTGTAGACATGCATGCAAACCCATAATGTATTTTCTATTGTTGTGACCTCATCAATCGATAATGAGATAAAATTTGCATTTTTACCTTCTCTCTCAAATCAATGATTTCAATTTCTACCATACACTTTGTCATTTCCCATGCACTAGTATCTAACCAGTGTGTTGTTGGAATGTTTGGAAACCCATTACATTGAAATAATATATTATAATTAATGAGATATAAAATAGGTATTCCCTTTTTAAAATGTGAAATATTGTTTGGAATTGTATAAGTTTTTTTCTAAAGACTTACATCAACAACTTTTGCAAATTTAGCCTTTATTGTTCCACCTTTCTCAACAAGGTCTTGAATATGTTTATGATGATTTTCATATTCTATTGCATATCTCATATGTAAACAATATTCCTCATTTTTCCATCTATATTTTTTTATTACAGTTCCATCTTCTTGATTTTTCAACTCATATACTTTCCCACAATGCTTCTCTATTATGTCCAACTTCAATTGCATTTTATGGTATTTTCCTAGTTTCCAACTACATATAGTACATCTACATTTAGTAGGAGTATTAGTAGTGTTTTTTGGTTCAACAAGTTCAATAAATGGATATTTGGTTGACCATTCAAATTTATAAGTCCTTCCTAAAGTCCACTTCCCACTCTTACATTTTTGATGTCTATTTCTGGAATCTTTATCTAAAGTTTGAGTTTGATGGAAATTGGGATTATCACTACTATCTATGTGAATTGAATTACTCTACTGATTATGAATTTCATCTAGCGTAAAGTCATTAGTAGGGTTTTTGCATTTGAAAGAAATTGAGTTGCTTATTGCATCCTTTAGGAAATCAACATATAAAGTAACATCAACATAATAAGATTTGAAATTACCTGTTGGAACGTGTAATTGTGGGTTGACTAAAATATTTTGAAATGTCCATGTCACATTTTATTTTTCCTTGAGATCTTTTCTCATTTTCACCAAGGGCCATTGTATGGGTGATTTTGAAGTCTACACATGTGACAAAATATAAAAGTTTAAAATAAAATATGTAAAAAAAAATCAAGACATTGTGAAAAATAAAGCTCATGCTACATGATAAATGGTAACATGGCTAAGGATACTAGATAGGGTGAATACACTATCAGGCCATCGTTTGGTTGTATACATTTATGCCACCGAATGGTAACTCAAATTTAGGTTAACACCGTAACATGTGTTTACTACCATCCGACGTTGTGCAATCATTTTTTCGGGTGGCATCATGTATTTAGGTTTTCATACGGTAATAGTTCTATGAAAAAAATGCATTGTTATTTCAACCTTTATCACTTACCTTTTTCTCATACCTTCAAATTTTTCATAGGATTATTCACTTTTACCTTCGGCTTTGACTCTAGATCTCAAAATTAACAAATTTTGGAATTATATTGTATTACTACATTATGGTGAATTAATCATATATATAATAGTATATTATAACATAATGGTGAATATACCAACATTGGTCAACCCTTAGTGGAAACAGTAAGGTGAAATTAGGGTCAAATTTATTTATGACCCGTAAAATTTTGGTGAACTTGTTACTGTTTGCGGTAATGAAAAATCACCAATTTATAATTTCAAAAATCCTAATATTCAAAATATAAAACTATTCACCACTAAAATGAACTTTGATTTGTTTTGTTCCCCTTTGTGTTCTAGTTATATCCCCAAAATTTAGCTTTATGGTCATGGGACCCAAAATCATGAATATATGGGTTTGGGTTTTTTTTTGTGGACCCATCTCGACCCTCTTATGGGTCCCCCAGTTTTTTGGGTCTATCTTTATAAGTGCCCCTTTTCATTTTTTCATCTTATGTGCTAATATGGTTTAATTTGAATTTTGTAAGTCTATAAATAGACATGTACATTAGTGCATTTAGGACAACATCAAGAGATATAGAGTCTCATTGTGAATGTACGAAATAAATTAATTCTAGCACTTAAAATATGATAATATTTGAATCACTTTCTTCTCCATCGAGTATTCATTCTAACATGAAAATTCGTATAGGGTAGACAATGCAATGTATATTATATTGCATGGTTGAAACATTACATTATACTTGGTGTGTTATTTTTAGTCTTATATGTCATTGAGGGATTAGACAATATCGAGCCTCAAAATTCCACTCTTTTTAGTGTGATGCATGGCCCAAAAAAATCCCTTTTCTTATCAATTTGAATGCATAGCTAGGTTATTATGGGTTGGAAGATGAAGATCAATTTCCAAAAAACCACGCAAAATATGATAAATTTGAATGAGTGCATTGAAGCCATACACTTGAAAAACATTATAGTTAAATCAAATCTTACATATCCAATAATTGCCAAAAAATTAATTAACGGTACCAAAAGAGTGAAGTAGCGTCCTGGAAGAGTGCTTTGACATTCTTGATAAAGTAACTATTGACCATTTTTGGTCAATCATCGAAAGGGGGTACCAAAAATTTCAGTTTCCCGTGATAATGGCAAGCCATGATCAAGAATGAAAAATCTCCTTAACAATGATTAGAAGAATGTGGAATTAATAAACATCGAATCAAACTTTTATGATCTTGATGATCAATACCATTCATTATAATTCAGAAAATCACTTGGAATGAAAGAATTGATATATTTATCTCAACACGGGTCCCTTATAGAAAATTAAATCATTGAGGCCAAAAGAATATTGTGATCAAGAATGAGTTCTTAGGAATGACTTATATGGATGGATTTCACAAGCGAATGACTATAATGGTGGAGGTCCTATTGGAGAACATTGAGAACATAAATGTTTCTTGACAGAGCATAGATCACTATTTTAAAATGGACTTAGCCATTTTTAAGGGAAAAATACATTTAAACAGCTTGTCAAATTCCACCTTTCCAAAGCATTGGCCGTTGGCATTTAAAAAAACCATGGGAGATTAAGTTATAAAGAATTGGCGGGAAAGAGTGTGGGAAGGGCGAGTGGGGAGGATGAGCAGAGCACGGGAAAGTTGAGAAGGAAGGTGGGATTGACGGGAAGGATGATCAGGATGAGGAGCGAAAAGAAGGGCTAGATAATGGTCGTAGGGAAACCGACAATAGATAGATTCCACCGGATTCTCGATATGATGGACCAATCCTTGAGGGAAAAGGTATGAGCAAAACCATTTCTTTGGGTGAGAATCACTTGGTGCCTGGGTCCCCCAAGACTTATGTGAATATTTTGAACTTGGAGAAAGAGAAGAGTCTTAGAATCAACCCTCAGCTCAAACAGGATGCCTCAGGTAATTTTTTAGAAATATCTAGATATCATTATTGACCAAAATCTAAGAAAAATGGAGAATGCTTTGATAGGAAAACTGGTGGGAGGGTGTCCTAATATTGACTCTATTAGATCTTGGGCTGGTGCTAAATGGAAACCTAAGGGGCACATGGATGTCACTGCCCTTCCTAATGGATTTTTCCTATTTAGTTTCAACAACTCTGAAGATCCTCAGAGGATACTCATTGAAGGCCCTTGGTTTCTTGGGAAACTTGGCCTCTTTCTTAGGAAATGGTCTCCAAATTTCAACCCTGAAAAAGAGAATATTAATTAGTTCCCCATATGGGTGAGACTCCTAGGTCTTCCTCTGGAACTATGGGATGTAGATATTATTAAAGGAGTTGTTAATACCCTTGGAACCTTTGTGGCTATGGATAATGCGACGCTTACTAAATCCAGTGGTTTGTGTGAGATTTTGTATTTATTCTCTGATGGGCTCTTACCTTCCTAAATCCATTTCTCTATGCTCAAAATTGGGAAGCTGGGAACAGAAAATCAATTTTGAAAACCGCCCTCTAAGATGTGAGAAATGTCAGGGGTGGGGTGCATGCCAAGCACTAATGTAAAATTACTATCTCTAAGTTTTTTCAAAGAAAAGCATCCAAAGGATATGGACAAAGGTAAAGGAAGTGACCCTTTAGCTACTCCAAAAAAGGTAAATTCAATTAAGGGCATCCAAATAATGGAAAATAATGGTAAGGAATCTAGAGAGGAAAATATCTTGAAACCTGTCTTTATGGATGAAGAAGGTTTCATAGAAGTAAGGAATAAGAAGTTCCAATGGAATTCCCATTCAGAACCCTAGTTCCAAAAGGCTATGACCCATGTTCAAGTGGAAAAGGATCTGTCCACAAAAAGCAACTGGAGAATCTACTGAAGGAAGTGGAAATATTTCAATCAAAAGATCTAAGGGAAGGCAACCTCAATGAGGCTTTAGAATTGTGCTCAAATCCTTTTGAAAATCTTTAGAATGAGGAAAAGGAAAAGGATATTGTGACTAATGAAAACCAACTGGTTTTAAACAACACTCATGAAATCTTTAAAGAAAAGGTCTCTTCTCAGCTTGTTGAGGTCCCAGAGCTGCTCAAGCCTGGTAAGGAGGACTTTAACCTATCTGTTTTTTATTCTTCTTCTACTCCTCTCAAAGGGGAAAAATCAAGAAGGACCCCAAAAAAATCTGGATCTGGGTGACCCTCCAAACATGTGGCAAGAAAGAAACAAAGTCAAAAAGAAATAGATGATGGTACCCAATCAAAAATGGATCTAAGGAGTTTTAGAAGAACTAAGAATCAAGTGACTAAATGAATATAATATCTTGGAATATCAGGGGTTTGAACAACCCAAATAGTGGAGATTGATAAAATATCTGGAGAAGAATCACAATTTTGATATCCTGGCCTTGCAAGAAACTAAGATGTTGGAGGGCCCTTTTCTTGAGACTTGTGGTAGGTCTTACAAAAAAATTAGGGGTTTTGTTGTTAGTTTGATAGGAACAACCAGGGGAATGGCTGTTATTTGGAATGAAGAAAAACTCAAAGGTACAAAGCTCCTTAACAGAAAAAACCATATGGTGGTACTTTTTCAGGATAAAATATCTAAAGAGTTCTAGGATCTTATCTAATATCTATGCTCCTAATAGTAAAAGTGAAAGGAAAAAACTGTGGGCCGATCTATCCAAATTTCAGAATGTAATCAAAGGCATGGAATGGGTGATTTTGGGGGATTTCAACACTCCTCTGTGTCTAGGGGAAAAAAAGGGGGACATATAGATCTCACTGAAAGTATGGAAGACTTTCAAGATTTTATCTCCCTCAATAATCTTATGGATGTTGAGCTTAGAGGAAGTAGATTTACTTGGTCTAATAGAAGGAAGGGTGACCAGCTGATTCAGGTTAAACTTGACAGAGCGCTGATCTCTTGGGGTTGGTTGAACAAAGAAGTGGGCTATTTTCCCTTCCTCACATAGGATTTGATCACAATCCTATCCTTTTCCAGATCAAGGATAAGGAGAGGAGGAGAGTCCCATTCATATTTGAAAAGATGTGGCTACTTGATGAGGATATTACTAAGTTGGTGAAGGAGTGGTGGAATATAAAAATCAAAGGTATGACTTTATTCAGAATTGTTAAAAAACTTGCTCATGTTAAAAAAATGAAAGAATGGAATAAAAAAAGTTTTGGCAACATTTTCGAAAGAAGCAATCCCTGCCAAGGAGATTTCTTCACTCCAGAAAGATTTGGAGTCACAGGAGGGATGTAATTCTATATTTACCCAAAATAATGAGAAGGATTTACTTGCTGAGTATCATAACATCCTCCGGAAGGAGGAAATTTTTTGGAAACAGAAATCTAGAGCCCTTTGGCTTAAAGAGGGTGACAAGAACACAAGGTTCTTTCATATCTCTACTCTCAAAAGGAGGAGCTCTAATATAATTCTAAGTATAAAAAATGGAGAGGGAGTTATGATCAATGACTCTGTGAAAATTCAACAAGAGGCGTGTTCTTTCTTCAGCAGGATTTTGACCTCTTCTCGGGTTCCTAACAACACTAAGGAAGAGTAGTTTCTTGACATGATTCCTCGTTTGATAAATGATGAAGACAATCTCATGCTCACTAAAATACCTTTGATGGAAGAAATTGAATTCATGATCAAATATCTAAACCCTGATAAAGCCCCGGACCTGATGGTTTCCTGGATTTCTTCTTTCAAACTTTTTGGGATATTATGAGAGATGATATTTGCAGTGCTATCCAGGAATTATTCAAGAATAAAAAGATGCTACAGGAGCTTAATAACACTTTTCTAACTTTGGTTCCTAAGAATCATGATCCTACGAGTTTTAAAATTTTAGGCCCATAAGTCTATGCAACTGTGTTTATAAAATGTGCTCAAAACTTTTGGCCTTGAGAATCTAGGTTGTGTTACCTTCAATTATCTCTGATCAGTAGGGAGTTTTTATTATGGGTAGACAGATTCAAGATGGAATCATCACCATACAGATACCCTCCACTCTATGAAACAAAACAAGAAAGAAGCTATGTTCATTAAGTTGGATATGGAAAAATCCTATGACAGAGTCTCTTGGTCTTTCCTTCTGAAGATTCTTTCAAGATTTGGCTTTGGTGAGGATTTTAAGGAGATGATTTTATCTTACATCTCCACTACCAAGTTCTCGGTCCTGGTTAATGGGACTCCTTGTGGTTATTTTAACAACTCATGTGGTTTAAGACAAGGTGATCCTATATCACCCTTTCTTTTCATTATTTTGGCCAAAACCCTAAGTAGAACTCTTAATAAGGCTACCATGGAGGGTAGAATCAGAGGTATCTCCCCTGCTATAAACTACCAGAGGGTTTCTCATCAACATTTTGTGGATGATACCATGTTAATCAGAGTGGCTTCTATCCCCGAGGCTAGATAATTCAAGCAGTTAATGATGGATTATGAGGAAGCTTTGGATCAATTGATAAACTATGGGAAAAGCTCTGTCTTCTTTATCAATACCCCTAAAAGAAGAAGCATCAAAATTGTTGGTATTCTTGGTTGCTCTTCAAAAACCCTCCCAACCAGATACCTTGGTATGCTTATTGGGATAGAAAAACCAAAGAATGTTGAATGGAATTTCTTAATTGATAGATTTTTAAAGAAACTTGAAGGGTGGAAAGGCTCGCTTCTATCTCAAGTGGGAAAATTTGTCCTTCTTAAATGCTCTATACAAAATTTACTAGGTTTATACGATGTCTATCTATAGATTACCCTCTGAGATTGCATGCAAGCTGGAGAGCATACAAAAAATATTTCTATGGAGTGGAACTGAATCAAAAGACAAAATTCCTCTAATTTCCTAGGATAAGGTTTGTTTCCCCAAAAAAATTGGTGGCCTTGGTATCAAAGATTGGACTAAAATGAACAAAGCTATGCTAGCCAAAATGAGTTGGAGACTGTTAAAGGAAGATAGTGTCTAGACTAGTATCATAAGATGTAAATACTAGCCCAACCTGACTGCTAATGAATGGTGCTTTTGTACCCAAAACTCTAATGCTTCTTCTTGCTTCTGGAAGTCCTTAAATTGGGCTAAACATGTGTTAACTGAAGGATGTAAATGGCTTGTTGGAAATGGTCACATCATTAACTTCTGGGAGGACAACTGGCTGGAGAATGTTCCTCTCAAGACTATCTTCCCTTCTATCTACAGAGACTCTGTGTCCAAATATGGGACTAAGGTGAGAGATTATTTCAATATGGATGATCCTTTGGGTCAGTGGAAAACCATATCTTTGGATCATTCTAACAGCTTAGAGATCTCTGCTATTAACAACAAATTAAGAGGAGTTATTATTAATAGAGAGAGTCCATTGAAGATAGCTTATTTTGGTCTAAGGAATAAAATGGTATTTTCTCGGTCATAGTTCCTACCACTCCTTCTTTCATGAGGAGGATATAGGTGATAATTTTAATTGGGGAGCATATGGATCAAATAATTAATCCCCAAGATTAATATGTTTTGGTGGTTGGTTATCCATGATAAGATTCTTATTGTTGGCAATCTGAACAAGAGAAATTTCCACATGGTTAATAGATGTGTTTTGTGTGAATTGGATTGTGAAGATGCCTCACACTTGTTCATGAACTTCCCTTTCCTTGTTTCGGTTAGGGAAACCATCCTTAACATCTTTGGTGTCAACTGGGTCTTCCCGGATTCCATAAAATTGTTGTGGATCCAATGGACTAGTCCTTTTAAGAGCCAAGGTCTGAAGTTCTTATGGATTTTCTCTATAATTCATTTGGCCTGGGAAATATGGAAGGAAAGAAATAGAAGAATATTTAAAGGGGAAAAAGAGTCCCATGTTAAAATTGGAGCCCGTTGTGTGAGATCCATCTTGGCTAACTTTTCTATCTTGAACTCCCAAAAGAAGTCTTTCTCTCAGCAGAACTTTTTTCTCCATGAAGTGGGGTCTGGGTCCTTCTACCCTTAGGCCCCCGGGTCTAAACCCTACACTTAATGGATGGGTAAAACCTACCAAGGATTGTTTAAAATTAAACTTTGATGGAGCCTCCAAGATAATCCTGGGCATGTTGGCTATGGTGGGGTCTTTCATGATTTTGAAGGAAATTTTATTCTTGGATACTTCTATAATTTGGGCACTCAAACAAATAATTTTGTTGAATCTATTGGGGTCTTTTGGGGTCTATCTATAGCTCTCCAACACAAATTTGTTAATCGGAGGTGGAAGGTGATTCCCTGAACATAATTAACAACATAAATAAGGATGGTCCCATCTCTATTGCCAATTTTAACTCTATTAAGAGTATTAAGCAAATGGCCCATTCTTTTAATTTCATCTCCTTCAAACATGTGTATAGGGAAGCTAATGTCGTGGGATTTCTTTGCTAACATGGGGGTTAATGGGCATGATTTGAAACTTTTGAGGGAGATTGAAATTCTCGATCCCAAGGTGCGGGCACACTTATTAAAAGACACTAATGCCCACGTATAAGGTCTCTTCATGGGAGGACTATCCTGTCATGATTTTTTGTTGTATGATGAATTGGAATTTATTTCTCAATTATGAGAAGATTGGGGTGGTGATTTGCATGTATTTTTGGAGAACTTTATCTAGAAACTGCTACTATAGAATCCTTTTTGTGTGTGATTAAGCTCTCGGCTCTCTCGGTTTCGAGTCGTTTTGTGAATAAGCATTTGTTGTTTAGCGGTATGGGTGGGGATCTTGTCAGGAATGAACCTGCTGACCTCACTGAGGGTCACTCCCGATGCTATGTCCCTATTTGATAGCAAGGGTTTTACCCCTTTTCTAAAAATATTTGAAGGGCACTATGAGAATCTCAGCAAAGACTTTGCTAGCACTTGGAAGGTGACCAAAAAGGTGTTGTTGTGGAGATGAAAGGGATCAGCTAGAGATCACTGTGGATTATGTGGCTAGAATTATGGACATTCCGGCGGTTAGTAGAGAGGTCTACAAACTGAAGAAGGAAGCCTCTGAAGAACTGAATTTTTTTCTTAAAGGTAATGAGAATCTCACCTCCCATTTTGCCAGCTATCTTAAAATGTCTTTACCTAAACCTTTTGACGAGGTGGCTCTCACCTTAATTCAATTCTTAACCCTGGAAGGTCACCGCAAATGTATCTATGCTTATCACCTCCCAATGCTAAACCATTTTAGACGGGGAAGGATTTTAGTTTCCCCTATTTCTTATATCATTCTTTGTGTGCCTCTGTCTCATAGTTTAAATCATGTAGGATCCTTGTCCCTCTCCACCAGGGCTTTATCCTTGCCTTGGTCAAAAGGGTGGTCTGGACATTGATAAAATTGGTGCTCTTAAGCTGGCTTTGGAAGCTTATACGGAAGGGTCGGAGTCTGCTTTGAAGAAGGATTTGAGTGATGATGAGGATTCTCTAGATGGCAACATGAAATAAGATGAGGTGGAGGTGGTTGTGACCCAAAACCTTCAAGACTTGAATTTAAAGCAAACCTCGAACACCGAGCCGATCATTAAGGGTGAGTCTAGCAAACAGGTACCCCGACCCCTATAAATGCTCAATTAGAACAACACTATGAAGTTATGGATCGGTCGGTGTTGTTGCGGCTCACAAAGACTCCCACGGATGCGATCGGATTCTAGGTTGATCACTCTAGCATCCAGGTGTGATTGCACAACATGGAAACCTCTCTCCAAGCGTGGGACTTTTGAAACCGAGAGAGGAATCTCCAAATTAGAGGTTGGTTCCTCAAACTCCTCGATTTAGATCTAATGCTTGCAGACAACTACAGAGGTTCAAATCCTAATCCTACTCTACCTTGCAAGAGACGAGGGTAGAAGTGCAAAAAATTGAAACTAACTAAAGATGGTGATGCACCAAAAGGAGTGGTGAAACATATTTGTCATGCAAATAGACACAGACCAAAGTTCACAACATAAAACATACACAGATTGATAAGGTATAATTTAGGATCTGAAATGAAACAAATAATACAAACCGAGGTCGAAACCCATTCACAGAGCTTGCATTATCATTTCAAAGTCAAAAACACGCAGATACACCCTCGAGAGAGGTAAAAGAAAATCATTATAATCTTTGGAGAGGTTTGATCCTTGCATCAATCACTTGCTAGAGGTGAAATAAGAAGTCTGCTATGCCCAAAAAAATGTTCCCCGTTTGGTTGTGAGCAAAATCTACCTTTTTCATTACATGGATCGAGCCTAGAGACGAAGCATGCAAAAAACGTGAGAGTCCATTCCTTCTTGATCAGTAGGTGCATTAAATAGGCATGGGAACCTTACAAACCCATACCCTATCATTTTTACCAAATTACAGAGAATACGACCCATTCTCGCATTAAATGTCAATCGCCGAAATGTCACTTCGGCCATGAACACGTGTCGAGCCATTTCTCAATTTTCTCTCTCATACTACACCAAAATTTAATATTAACCCTAGAATCGTGTATAGAATTTCATAAGCTTTCTGTTGATATAAAGAACGTGCAAATCCGAGCTTTGGATCAAAAGCTATGGAGATCTGAAGATTTAGGACACAAAACAAACGAAATGGATTTTTAAATTTCTTCCCGCGCTTTGCCACCTCGATGACATGTGGCATGCATTGATTGGTCGTCAGGGGCACGGGGTAGACCTTTACTTTTAGCTTTTGGGTGAACTTCTTGCCAAATTCTCTAACTCCTCCCCGAGCTCCGCATTCCTTGCTCCATAGGACACGTGTCCTCTTTTGATTGGCTCGGCCGACCCTCAAACCTCGCCCTTTGAATTTTGGACTTTTCTCCTTGTGACACGTGTCATGATTTGGTTGGTCCACAGTGCTGCCGACTCTTCGCGTCCACCGCGTCCATTTGTCCCGATGTCCCAAAGGCTTTGCCTAGGACAAAAACTTCCGATCCGCTCGAAATGGGCTTCCCTGTCCCTTTTCTGCCGGTGACACGTAGCGTGATCTGATTGGCTCTCGGATTTTTTGGCTATCCATGTCTTCCGTGTCCCTTTGTCCTAGATGTCCCGGTACAAGAGTTCCCCGTTTCAGCCGAACCGGCCGGTTTGCGTCCCTCGTGTCTTCTTGTCCCAAATGTCCCAAAGCAGTTAGTTGATTTTCTTCTCTTTTGGCCGAACCCACCGCCAAAGCCGCGTCCTCACGTCTTTCTTGTCCCAAATGTCTCGAGCGCTTAGTCAATTTTCTTCTCCTTTGGCTGAACCGGCTTTCCGCGTCCCCCGCATCCCGACGGCCCGGATGTTCCTTTGCTCTCTGAGACTCCCAGGTGGCCTTTCGGCAGATTCGCGCCCAGATGTCCCTCACGTCCCGACCATTGTGAGGACTAGGACTTAGCCATTTTTCATGATTTTTTCTGGCCCAAGCTTGCTTTTGCAACTTTTTAAACCTTTTCTCAGAACTTGCTCTTTTCAACCTGGACAAGAGAGTTAAACAAAATCTGAGGGGACCCTGGGAACATGATTTTTGCCCTGAATCAATCAATTTTCCTAGGGCTTGAGAATTCAATGCATGTTATCAAAATTTACTCTGGGGAGTGAATTTTGGATAACAATTGGTGACTCAAATGAGGATACCTACCTACCAGTGAAAAGACTAGTAGCCGAGAAGCGAGTCCATTGGGCATGGAGTTATCAAACATTCAGTTTAGATCTCCATGGACAGCAAGCTATGCCAAAGCACTTAGGGAAAACAAAACTAACCTATAGAAAAACAATGTGCACAAGCACTTGGAGGAAAGAAAATCTAATCTAATATTTACAGAGGTAGTGAACTTCCCTCTAGAAGCAACGCTTGAGATAGATTCCATTGACTGGAATCTGCAGTTCTTCACCATCCAATGAGGCCAATTGGAAAGCATTGTTGTTCTTGCACTTTGTGACCATGTATGGGCCACTCCAAATGGCATCAAATTTTGAATGCCTTCCCAGTTTTGCTCTATCCACATCCCATTTTAACACTAGATCTCCAACCTGAAAAGATCTATCTTTGGCCTTCCTATCAAAGGTCTTCTTGATCAAAGCTTGATCCTTTTCCATTACTTGGGATGCCTGGTTTCTGATCTCTTGCAGCTCCATCAACTCTGCATACCTCACCTCCATGGGCTCAAACTCTAGCAACTCCAGCTGCTTCATGAGTTCCAACGTTGGCAACTCAAGTGACATGGGCAAGATTGCCTCTCTTCCATAGACAAGCCTAAATGGAGAGTTACCTGTGGATCTTTTGGGAGTTATCCTATCAGCCCATAAGGCTGATTTCAGTTTGGTATGCCAAGACCTCTGATTCTCATCAAGAGTCCTCCTAATGATCCTCAACAAGTTCTTGTTTGTAGACTCAGCCTGGCCATTACCCTGAGGGTAATAGTTCGATGAAGTGCTTAGGTAAATACCGTTCTTGACAGCCCACTCAGTCACCCTAGATCCAATGAATGCCAATGCATTATCAGAGATTATTGTAGCAGGTACACCGAATCTGGTCGTTATTCCCTCATAAAATTCTAAGATGCTAGACTCATTTGCCTCTTTGAGTGCTCACGTCTGTCCCCATTTGGTGAAGTAGTCTGTGGTCACAAAATCCATTTGTGCCCTTGGCTTGAAATGGGATTCATGACTCCAATGAAGTCCAAACCCCATTGCATGAATGGTTGGTCAAATGAGATTGGATGCAATGGGAGGGCAGCAGTCTCTCTTTTCCCGTGAAGAATGCACAATTCTTACACCTCTTGATCCACGCATAGCAATCATCAAGATTTTAGGCCAATAATAACTAGCCTTCATGATTTTTAGAGTGTCACTCTTGGTGAAAAATGGCCACCAACTGATCCACCATGAAACTCTTCCAACACCCTTTGAATCTGATTTGTGCTAATGCATCTCAAAGAAGACTCCATTCACATCTTTCTTGAACAAAACTCCATCAACAATGGCATACGGAACAGCTCGCAACCTCAAGTGTCTCCTTTGGGTCTTGTTCATCTCTAGGAGCACAGGCCCATACTCTAGGAAGTGTATAACGCCTTGGGTCAGCAAGGAATGGGGAAGCATTGTCTTCTTCTTGATTGCCACTTGGCTCATGGCTGTCCCGGATTGTCAAAACAGCCTCTTCTTTGTTGTATACTTCTTTTTGCTTCCCCAAAACCAGCTGCACACACAGTCCTTTCCCTCTTACCAGCTTGGTGACCTTGATCTCAATGTCGTATTCCATGACACGGGTGATCCAACCTGCCCTTTTCTCATTCAAATCCTTGTTGAGGAGGAAGTCCTTAACTCCAAAGATGTGAGACCAAAGAACTAGACCTTCTTGTTTGAGATTAAATGCTTGAATTTCTTCAAGCTTCTGATTACTGCAAGCACATGCTTCTCAATAAAAGAGTACCTCACCTCATAGTCATCTAGGCTTTGGCTGAAGAAGGCAACCGACTGCTCATCATTATCTTTGTTCTGCTGTACTAGAATGGCAAAAATAGTGTCATCACCTCCAAATGCATAGAGGATGAAATCCTTGGAGAAGTCTGGGTTGATGAGAGTTGGTGCTTGAGAGATAGCTTCTTTGATTTCTTCAAAACTCTCCTTGCCTTCTGCTGTCCACTTAAAAGCCATGCTCTTCTTTAACATTTTGGTGATAGGCTTGACAAGGGCTGCAAAATCTGGGACAAACCTGTAGACAAAATTGATCCTTCCCAAGAAGCTTTGAAGAGCCTTCTTGTGACTTGGCAATGGTAGTGCTCTTATGGCTTCAACCCTCTCTGGATCAATTGCCAGTCCCTCTTTCGAGACAATATGGCCTAGAAGTTTCCCCTCATGAGCTAGGAATATGCATTTTTTGGGATTCAATGATACCCCAAATCTTCTACACCTCTGAAATACCTGCCTCAGATGAAAAAGGTGATCCACTGCATTTTTGGAGAATACAGTGATGTCATCAAGATATATCAAAACTATTTTATTGATCAACCCCTTGAATGCCATATCCATTGCCCTTTGGAAAGTGGCTCCAACATTTGATAGGCCAAATGGCATCTTCTTGTAGGCATATGTTCCCCATTTGGTTGTGAAGGCTGTCTTGAACTGATCTTCCTCCCTCACCATAATCTGATTGTAGCCTGAGTAGCCATCAAGTAGTGAAAACCTTTCTGAACCAGCTACAACCTGCAATATTTGCTCCATGGAAGGGAGTGGATAATGATCCTTGAGAGAGGCTCTATTCAAATCTCTGAAGTTGACACACAACCTGATCTCTCCATTCTTCTTTCTGACTGGGACTAAGTTGGCGACCCAACTTGAGTGTTTGATGGGGAAGATGATACTGGCCTCAATAAGCTTGCTTAACTCTTTTCTCATGAGAGGCTCAATATGGGGATTCACTGGCCTTTGCTTTTTCCTGACAGGCTTGGATTCCGGATCCAGCTCAATAGTATGTTGTGCCAACTTTGGGTTGAAACCTCTTAGATCTTTGTAAGTCCAAGCAAAGACATCTGGGAACTCTTGACAAAGCTGAACAAAATCAGATTTCTCTTGTGAGGTACTTACTTTGCCAATCTGCAATGTTTTGCCTTCTTCCACTAAAATAGGCTCTGAATCTTCACCCTTTACTTGAATGTTCGCTTTCTCCTTCCGGAACTGATCATTCGGGTTGAAGATTGACTCCAAGGTTATGAGGCCTTTTGGTAATTTGTTAGTTCTCAGCTGCACCACTTGGTCACCATACTGCTGATGCAGCTTGTCTTGATTCCTGCGAAGAACTCAGCTTCTTCTTGTAGGAAATTAACAATTTGTTGATCATTCTCGAAGACTTGCCAACTTGTATTGTTATCCGGAACAGCTGGTCTCACAACCAATTTGATATGAGGCTGAGATTTCTCACTTTTGATACTTTCTACAACATCAAATGCAGCCCCAATTGCTGCTAGCTCACAATGCTTCATTCTTTTTTCTTGGGATGGAATTGATGCTAAAAGCTTCAAGATCTTCAATAAGATCCCATACCCGATTTTTGTAGTTCTTCAACAGGATCATTTTTGGCAGCATTTTTTCCTTTGACTTGGTTTACAATCAGCTCACTATCACCAAATACTTGTAAATTCCTGATGCCTTTCTTCATTGCCCAGTGCAGTCCATGAATTAAGGCTTCATACTCAGCCGTGTTGTTTGAACAAGAAAACTGGAAACGGAAAGCTGAGTAATACCTTATACCTTGCGGTGAAATGAGCATAGCTCCTCCTCCTGCACCTTGTCTACTCCTTGACCCATCAAAGAACAATTGCCATACTTCATTCTTGTCTTTGTGATCCGGCTTGGTGATGCTGGGGAGAGGTTGATTCTCTTCATGTAAACAATAAACTCCTAAGCAGTATTCTTCTACTTCTTGATAGGGATCAAAAGCATGTATCTTGTTTGTCCATTCATCAAGAGTTAGATCCGGGATACTTCCAACCTTGGTGTCACCTCATCGATCTGCTAGGGTGATCTTCTTGATCAAATGTTTGAACAATTGACATTAATCGACTTGGAGTGTAAGGCTCAATATGGAAGTTTGCAATAGGTTCGATCTGATTATGGCCTTAGTTCCATATCTTGTTCGAATAGCATGTGTAACCAATCGCAGAAAAATACCCCCAATCTTGGCTATGAAGTCCCTTGACAAGAAAAGGGCAAAGAGTGGTGGAAGGTCTATGATTGATACATCTTGTAAAACAACAACATTTGGACATGCGTGCAAGGTAAGACTCAAATTTCTAATCACTCCAAATGTTGCTATTGTCCCATCTAGTTGCACTACCCCTTTAGATGTTATTTCATACTAGAGCCCTAGTTGATCAAATTTATCTGTTTAGGCATTACTTGAGCTACTTGCCCCGAGTCTATCATGCAATTATGTACTAGCTGATTTCCAATGATTAATGAAACATAGAAAGGAGGGGCTTCAACATTTTACCTTGTTGCCCTCCATGACTTCCTTCAGCCGGGCAACATTTGTAAGCACTTTGTCTTGCATCTCGAACCTCTTGATTCGAAGTTGGCCAATCCTTCATGGCAAACTTGCGGAAGATCTCTTTGGCACTGGATAGATAGGGATTCCCACATTGATATGTTGATGTTTGTCTTCTTCATCTAATCAATGATACCGATCGTGATGAAGGATCTCTCTCCGTGTCCCTTGGTTTGCACATTTACTCCTTGCACGTGGGCAACAACAATGCATTTGAGTTGGCCTAGGGGGCTGCTTCTTGGCTGCCCTTGTGCATTTGAAACTGGACTTTTCTTGCCAATCATTTGTGGATCCGTGGAAGGTTGTGGATTGGCTGGGGCTAATGGGTTTTTTTCACCCAAATTTCTCCTCTTTGACCTTGTGTTGGCTGGAACACCTTGAGAAACTCGCTTGATTCATGCCACGAAATCTTCGCTTGCCGCTCACCAATGTGGTGTCATTTGGGGCTGATTGCTATTGGAATGTTTCTTGTTGTTGACGGTTTCCTTGACTGCCCTCGCCCTCCACACCAGTAGTTGTCACCATTAGTGCTTTATTGAGAGCACCATTGAAACACATGGATTGGTTATGAGGCTCATTGCATGGAAAACACCAATCATATTCCTGAGCAATGTTGTTCTGTGTTGGCACTAATGCCTTAGAGGCAGATATGGCATTTGGATTATAGGGTTGGAATGGTCTATTGGCAGGAGGCCTTGTTTGATTCATATTTGCAATTGGATTAGGTAGTCTTTGTGGTTGGTATGGCTGCCTATTAGGTTGAGCTTGGGGTTGATAAGAAGGTCTGAAACCTTGGGCTTGTTGCCTCTTGAGAGTAACTAGCTCATTGCCTAGGTTTTGCAATTGCTTCATGACCTCTTGAAGCTCATTTGGGGCACTTGGAGATGAAGTGGAAGCTTCATTTGAACTCTGATTTCTAGGAGTGGGAGAGGGAGCCAAATTAGGTGCTTGACTAGTGTTTGGGCTCTCTAAACTTGGAAACAATGGCATGGGAGGTCTAGGGGCAAGTTTGCCAGCTTGGATTAAACAATTTTCAGCCCTAATGGCAATGCTATAAGCCATAGGGATAGTTATGCCTCCCATGGACTGAATCAACATAGAAATATCAGAATTTAAAGCTTTGAGATAGTATAGAAAAGCACCTTCTGTTGTTGGCCTGACTGCCACTGGAATCCTTTCCCAAGTCTTTTGAAATCTGAAGTTGAAATCGGTCAGCTGCTCATTGGGAGCTCTCTTGATGGTTGTTAGCTGCTTCAAAAGAGACAAGTTGTCTCCCTTCTCTCCAAATTGCTCATGAATTGCAATACATAGCTAATTCCAGGTTTGTGATAGAACCACTCCAAGGCTCCTAAACCATTGTAATGCTTTACCCTTGAAGGAACATGCCAAGAATTTGACAACCACTTGCATTTCATTGATTTCATGAATTGCACAAAGGTTAGCAATATCTTTAACATGATCACTAGAGTAGTTTGATTTTCTCCAGTGAAGTAGGGAATGTTCTTCAAGGCTGCAATAAGAACTGGATGTTGTGCATTGAGAGCAAGTGGGCTGCTGCCTGTGAAGTTGACATGAGGATTGTTCTGAGCCATTCTAATTGGTCTTAAAACCCTTGTTGACTAAATGAAAGGCCTACCAGGTGGAGGAGTTGAGAGAGTTCTGTTTGGTGGAGATGGAGACCTTTGAATCCTTCTTCCTCTTTGCCTTCTTCTTGGAGATAATTGCAGGTATTCAAATAGCACTTCTTCTTCTCCAACTCTTGACCTTGTGGTGATTCTTCTCATGAGTTTTCAGGCCTGCACTTGGAACCAGCTGGTTCTTCCCCTTGGAGTCACCAGATATGCAAATAATAGCTCTTTTTAAGCAAGAAAAATGCAGCAGATGCACATCAACCCTGCTGCAATAAAAATGAGACCTCTAGTCCCACCGGCGTGCCAAAACTATTGTTGCGGCTCACAAAGCACCCACGGGATGCGATCGGCTTCTAGGTTGATCACTCTAGCATCCAGCAGGTGATTGCACAACATGGAAACCTCTCTCCAAGCGTGGGACTTGTGAAACCGAGAGAGAATCTCCATATTAGAGGCTGGTTCCTCAAACTCCTCCGATTTAGATCTAATGCTTGCACAACTACGAGAGGTTCGATCCTAATCCTACTCTAACTTGCCAGGAGACAGGGGTAGAAGTGCAAAAATTGAAACTAACTAAAGATGGTGATGCACCAAAAGGAGTGGTGAAACATATTTGTCATGCAAATAGACACAAACCAAAGTTCACAACATAAAACATACACAGATTGATAAGGTATAATTTAGGATCTGAAATGAAACAAATAATACAAACCGAGGACTGAAACCCATTCACGCAGAGCTTGCATTATCATTTCAGTGTCAAAACACGCATTACACCCTCAGAGAGGTAAAAGAAAACTGTTACAATCTTTGGAGAGGTTTGATCCTTGCATCAATCACTTGCTTTAGAGGTGAAAGAAGAAGTCTGCTATGCCCAAAAAATGTTCCCCGTTTGGTTGTGAGCAAAATCTACCTTTTTCATTACATGGATCGAGCCTAGGAGACAAAAGCGTGCAAAAAACGTGAGAGTCCATTCCTTCTTGACTGTAGGTGCATTAAATAGGCATGGGGAACCTTACAAACCCATACCCTATCATTTTTACCGAATTACAGGAGAATGCGACCCATTCTGCATTAAATTTGGTCGCTGAAATGTCACTTCTGGCCATGAACACGTGTCAGAGCTGTTTCTCAAATTTCTCTCTCCAGACTACACCAAAATTTAATATTAACCCTAGAATCGTGTATAGAATTTCATAAGATTTCCGTTGATATAAAGAATGTGCAAATCTGAGCTCTGGATCAAAAGATATGGAGATCTGAAGATTTAGGGCACAAAACAGGAAACGGATTTTTAAATTTCTTCCTGCGCTCTGCCACCTCGATGACACGTGGCATGCATTGATTGGTCATCAGGGGTGCGGGGCAGACCTTTACTTTTAGCTTTTGGGTGAACTTCTTGCCAAATTCTCTAACTCCTCCCCGAGCTCCGCATTCCTTGCTCCATAGGACACGTGTCCTCTTTTGATTGGCTCAGGCTGACCCCTCAAACCTCGCCCTTTGAATTTTGGACTTTTCTCCTTGTGACACGTGTCATGATTTGGTTGGTCCGTGGGTCTACCGGCTCTTTCACGTCCACCGTGTCCATTTGTCCCGGATGTCCCAGTGCTGTCTGGGACAAAAACTTCCAATCCGCCCGAAATGGGCTTCCTGTCCCTTTTCTGTCGGTGACACGTGGCGTGATCTGATTGGCTCTCGGATTTTTCAGCTATCCGCGTCTTCCGCGTCCCTTTGTCCTGGATGTCCTAGTACAAGAGTTCCCTGTTTCGGCCGAACCAGCCGGTTCGCGTCCTTCGCGTCTTCTTGTCCCAAATGTCCCAAAGCAGTTAGTTGATTTTCTTCTCTTTCGGCCAAACTGGCCAGTTCGCGTCCCTCGCGTCTTCTTGTCCCAAATGTCCCAGAGCAGTTAGTTGATTTTCTTCTCCTTCAGCTGAACCGGCTTTCCGCATCCCATGCGTCCCAATGGCCCGAATGTTCCTTTGCTCTGCAGACTACCTAGCGGCCTTTCGGCCGATTCACGCCCAGATGTCCCTCACGTCCCGACCGTTGCGAGGACTAGGACTTAGCCATTTTTCATGATTTTTTCTGGCCCAAGCTTGCTTTTGCAACTTTTTAAACCTTTTCTTAGAACTTGCTCTTTTCAACCTGGACAGGAGAGTTAAACAAAATCTGAGGGGACCCTGGGAACATGATTTTTTTCCCTGAATCAATCAATTTGCCTAGGGCTTGAGAATTCAATGCATGTTATCCAAATTTACTCTGGGGAGTGAATTTTGGATAACAATCACTTCGATCAAAGGGGACAATCACTTGGCGGGGATGGTTGCTGATATTGATGAACTCAAGGGGGACATGGGACTCACTAAGAGCTCGGTCCAGTTTCTTTTTAATGATTGGCACAAGATGAGGGAGCAGGGGTAGGAAGTTGTTAGCAATGGGCAAGGGTGGTGAGATCAAGATCCTAAAGGCCAACTTGGGGGCCATTACCAGGATATTGATTAGGTTAAAGCTATCCTACATAGCTATATGGAATGGAGCATCGTGACTGTTAAGTCGACCTGTTACACCTTCAAACTCTGGGGTAACTTGCCAATTCTTATTGTGTTGTGGATAGTCAAGGAAGGAAACGAAAGGTGACCTGGATGGTTTAGACCTAGGCTCTTTGGTTGTTAATATTGATGTTATTGCTAAAGAATGGGCTAAGGTGCTGGAGGGGCTTGAAAAGCCCACAAATGAATTTGGTGTAGGGTGTTCTATTTTTCACTATCTCTATCTTTGGTTGTTAGTTCTGTCAATGTTGTTAGTTGCACTATGGTTTTTTGCTGTTGTTAGTTTCTCTTATTGGGCTCCTAAGTGCCCTTATTACTATGAACTTTTATACTATGGTGTTTTGATGTTATTATAATTTTGCTTAATCTGCTCTCATGGAGCTTTCTGGTTGTATGGGGTAGGGTCCCCTTAACCCTCTTTTTACCACTAATCAAAGAAATATATTAATGAAAAAAATAAAACCAAAGCATTGGCGGTTATATTTTGAAAAAATCCGCATGACATTCATTTGGACATCAAATTGAACAACAAGTATTAGTGAGGCCACGTGGCACAAGATCAATAGTCAAGGCAGTGGGATACATGTCGCCATTCCGAAAAACTTTAAGAAAGATCCATTCTACGACCTCAAGTCTCGCATAATAAACCAGCTTCATAAAGGCATCGATTCGGGAAACAACTAAGCAAGATTGAAAACTGCAGAAATCAAAAGAGGCCACATGGTGTAGATCCAAGCCAGGTAGGGTAGGCACGGTAGTGATCCATCACTCTTTGAGCGGATGGACTCGACAGATCTCAAGCCACGAATGAGCCACATTCTATAATCTTTTGGGTTCGAGCTTAGGTTAATGTGACACATGGCACATAGAGGAGAAATCACACTACGAAATCCAAAGTTATGCGGAGCTTTCCTATTGGCTCGTGCTTCGCAATTGTCAGTCAAGAGCTAAAGAAAGTCTAACATTACATAAGTGTAGGATGTTCTTATTGGTTCGCACTTCACAATCTAGCAAGGTTCTTTTAAATAAAAGTACATTGTCAAGGTAGTGTGGAGCTTCCTCATTAGTCAATGTTTCATAATTGTCATTGAAGGGCTATCAAAGGTCTCGATTTGTGAAGTAGCGTGAAATTTTCCTATTAGGTATTTGTGTGTTTCACGATAGCAGGTGCGAGTAAAAGAAAGGACTAAAACTATGAAATCTAAAGCATGCATGATATTATCTTATTGGCTCACATTTTATAAAGAAAGGAGACCCGCCATCAAAGGAAAAAGAAAAATAAAAGAAAGGAAGTAAATCCCGATCCCGTGAGCCACCCAGGTAAACACATGACAAAAGGACGGGAAGCAAACATGTAAGCGCACTCAATCCCAAAGCTAATTAGAGGTCACCACCGTCACATTCTTGTGTTCTCCAACAAACATATTTTCGAGATGGCCATATCTTTTGATATACAACTCCAAATTGGTCTCGTTGGAAATCTCTTGTCTTGCTCTTCATGATGGAATCATTTAAATCAGAAATTAATGGCATTTGCGAAAAGGCGAAAAGTGGAAAACAAGCTCAACCAACATATTCAAAGTTCAACTAACTCAAAATCATGCCAAATTTGACTATGAAAGCCAAAACTAAACAATTTTGCATGACAAAATGCAGAACGCATGGAGAAGAAAGATTATTTTATTCTTTTACAAGGATAAATATAGAATTAAATTATTTTTAATCTAAATTTTTGCAAAAGAGGTCAGCACAAACTGTTAGTGTTCTTTCTTGCATGAGTGGCTATTATTAGATTTGTTTCCAAATAGCTAGTTAGGCTAATTTTAGCATAGGCTATTTTTTAGAGCTTGGCGGTGATCTTTTGTATTTAAACCGTGCTTGTGCACAGGTTTAAGGGGGCTTATTTTTCTATAGACTTGTATGCATAACTTTGTACTTACACACCTTGTGGATGAATAAAAGACTATTTTCCTCCAATTTCAAGCTCGTGAAGTGTGTCATAGCAGATTAGAAGCGTGTTTCAGTGAGTAATATTATTCCTTTGCATGTTAATAGTCTCATAGCACCTCGATTATGTTGTTTTGTATGTTTTACAAGTCATATAAGTGTGTGTCAATGCCTTTGTGAGTGCAAAATTTGTCAAACAAGCAATTGTAGTGAAGTTCATCAGTTCTTTTACCAATCATTAAGTGTGCTTCCGTACAAGTTAAATCCCAAAAAAATGGTGTATCATCCTTTGTTTGCTTTCCGTTAATTTCAGTTTATTTCTATCCCTCAACCTCGTCAATATTAGTAGTTTTAGGTGATCCATCAAGGAACCATCCCGCTCTGGAGGTTCTCCTCAGTCCAAGGCACCCATAACTCGGAGGAGATCCCATTGTCTTGACCAAGTCGGCGTCAAATAGCTTTTCCAAATCAAAGGTGCACTTCATACCGCTAACAATAACTTCACAATTTGAGCGAGTTGCTCATGTTATTGCAAGTTTTTAGGTTCTCGCTATCTAGCCTTTGTCTATTCCTATTCATTGTTTTCAATTTATACAAAATCCAATATTAATTTTAAATCCCCTCTTGCCAATTAGTTCCATTGAAATACGTTTAACAATTGAAATAGTTTTAAGTGTATTATTAAGATCTAATTAAATTTAAATTATGTCGAAATGTTTTCTATAAGAGGAATTAGGGGTGGTGGTGGTGGTGGAATGTAATGTCTTGAGATGTCAATAATTAATAATTGACCTTAAATTTGATGTCTATTTAACTATCACATGCCAATTTCAAACCTCAAATTAGATGTCCATTTAACCATCATTTAGAAATTATTCTTCATTCAATTTTTTCTTTCCCAAAAAAAACATAACATCATAATTACATAATAAAACATTTTTTATTTTGAATATTTTTTCCCTCAGACCTCACATAGAAGTGCACGTAAATGGAGACTATTAGTCATTACCCTGATGTAAAATGACTTCCCTTTGCCATCCCGGTGCGCCTTGCTACATAAACCATTATCTACAAAGGAAAAAGATCCCTTATGCGACACTCTTTTCCCCTTTATTTGAAGATTGTGAATCGTTTTACGCTTTTCGATAAAGACAATAAATTAACTTTTTACAGAGATCCCAACCAACCTTAACCACTCCGGGAATACGAACACAATGACTAATTCGTCTTTTCCAATCTTCCTTGGGTTATTTCCTTCAATTATTACCTAAACTTTATTCTATCAAAATCACAAATCTAGTCCAATAAAATACTTAATATTTTAATTTCCTGTCAGTTTCCAGCTGTAAGGAAATAATCACGGAGATAGAATTAATTAAAGATGGTTTCCCATATTGGACCATACGATGAAAACGCGCTTGCTTACTCATTAACCACTAGGTAAACCCCTTTTAAATAAATTTAAGGGGTAATAATTTTTTAATTTTCAAGTACAAGTATTGCATATCTATCCTCATTTCTTGCACGCATGCATTTGTCTTTCCCAAATGATAGGTCCACCCATCTTTGATTTAATGAATTCCAAATTCATATGGACACGTATAAATAGTTTAAATTTTCGTAGAGGTTGACAAAAGGTGCACCTATTATTACTCTAGGTCAACTTTTGAGGGGCAAGCATGAGCCCTAAGGGTACCCATGAACCCTAGGTCTTACATTAATCATTTCATTTTCACCTAACTTCCCTATATACAAAGTAAAGAGCCATTGATTTTCATTCATGGTGAGAAGGTCACTCTCATCTAATGGTCCTATGGAGGTGCCAACCAAGTTTACTTAATAGTAGTAGTTGAAAGAATTTAAGAGATTTAAGTTGAAAGTAGGTCTTTGTAGTAGAAGTGTTTTGGCGAGTTGGTAACCCAACTGATACAAAATAAAGTGTATCATTTATTTAAAGGAGAATCAATGTTATTTATTTAGTAGATATAGTTGAAATAATTTAAGAGATATACATTAAAAGTTAGTCCTTGTAATGGACAAAGACTCGAGTAAATTAGTAACCAAATTAGTTTGAGGAGGATCCAAGCTTTTCCACAGAGGTTCAAATCACATTGTATCCACACAAGTTTACCTCTCTAAGGAATAAATTGAAGCCCTAATTCCTCTAGTTCAAGTAGATTAGGAATATTAATAAGCTAGATTAAAACATCAAACAAAAAACTTATCCTTATATTTATGAATTTTCTCTTCTTTTATTTTAATGGTTTGAAGCCATACTTCCTCCACTAATTAAAAATAATAGTAAGTTACATTAAAACATCTCCCAAAAAATGTTAATCCCTATATTTATGATTTTTCGCTTCTTTTATTTTAATTGAAAAGTTACTATGATTGCGTCATGTCGGGCAAACCGATAACCCCATTGTGAACAATGAGGGTGCAAAGCATTTGAGTAAGAAACATTTCCAAAAATATAGTATAACCACATTTATTAAGAAAAATCTAACTCCCCTTTAACACTCAAAGTTTTTTGCTAAACAATAAGAACTTTTCACTCCTAATGGGGGTTCTCAAAGTTTCTCCCATTAGCTTGGGGACTTTTTGTGTACATGTCACCTTAAACGATTTTTCTTTCATATTTTAAATTTTAATAAAAACGTGGACAATCTATTTACGTATAACTCCTAAATTTTCTCGGAAGTATCATTGATAAAATTGAGTAAGCTCCCTTCTATTAAGTTAAAAAAAAAAAAATCCCTTACATTTATGATTTTTCTCTTCTTTTATTTTAATTGGAAGCTATCATGATTGCAGCGATTTGGATGCTACTAAAAGGGTTATTCATGCAATGAGTGTTTTTTTCCTTCTTCAAAAGAGGGGTTATAAGTACCCACAGTGGCTCAAATTGGTGTCCTCGTATTAAATTGTGAAGGTGCAAAGTAATTGAGCCACATTTTAAAGAAGTGCTCTAAATATATAGAATGAAATCACCACATTAAGAAAATCCTAACCCTCTTTCCACACTTGCATAAACAATCTATGCTAAACAGTAAAAACTCTTATGATGCAATTTCATGGAAGTGGTTTGAGATCATATTTTAATTGTGAGATTGGTCCTGGAATTGAAACTACATGAATAAAATGAATATTATCTATAAAAGAGAGCCCTACATTTTTAACGAGAAAACTTCTAGCTACTCTTTAAAAGAGGGCTCTGAAAGTTTCTCACACGAGTTTAGGGACTTTTTGTGTACATGGTACCTTGAATAATTTTTCTTTTAAATATTGATGAAAATGTGGACCATCTATTTGCATATAAATTTAAAAATTTCCTACTTTTTTAAGAGCACTCGCCTCAAAACGTTTAGTAACTTCCTCTCCATGGGACTATAATCTTAATTTTTTTAATCGAGATTTTATTTTTCTTACAATTTTGTACAAAGCATTCATGGGAACATGTGGGAGCAAACGCGTTGCGGTGATAACCTCATGCATACGAAACTAATCAAGATATAAATTTCATGGTCGTATGTAAGTTTCCATGTTTCTAGCAACAAAAACTTGTAAAGTTAAACATTATCATCTTATCCAAATTTCTTGTAGATCTAAAATATGATTGTTATTATTATATAAATCTATATACAAGTTATAATGAGACGCAAGAGTGTATCTTCAAAATTGTTTATAACATATGACAATAATGTTGTGCACAATATGAAGGGCAATATTGATTTTTTAAATGGCTATAGGTGGCAACTAAATTTAAACCCTGAATTAGGAACTCTTCCTTAACCCATACAAAAAAACCCTTTATTAATACCTAGAATAATGAGTGTGAAATAACATTAATTATATTCATGAGGGCTAATGGTCTATTTGGATTATAAATTGTTACAATTGACTTATTTATTAGAAAATTATGAAATTAAGATTGAGTTGTTTATTTGACAAGGTTGTTCCTTATCTTATTTGTTTGGATCATTTTCCAATACTTTTATCACCATTTCTTGATATTAACTCGATGACACTATGACAAAATTCTTCTCTCTATCCAATACTCTTATGGTGTATAACACACACATCCTTATACTATTGGGGTAATAACACAAGGTAAGTGCCCCTTATTCCCATTAATACAATATTTGTTTAGTTGTATGTTGTTTCATATGAGATTGATTGGTGACACTCGCTTTATGTTAGAGAATCATTGGATGTTGGTTGATCCTCCAAACTACCAATTATTTTTATCTAGTTATGAATAAATATATTTTCTTGTTCAAACTCTCCTCTTAATCTTACCTCTCACACTCAATCTCCACATCTCAAAATTATTTCTACACTTCTACAATCCTCATTCCTCCATAAAAATGGCCCATAGACATATCTGACATTTAAACTTATAAGAAGTAATCCTAGTAACTTCACCCCTAAATTCCAATTGATTTCAGCATTTTGGTGTGGGGACTCTCGAGTCTCGAGGACAGATCATTTTTTTTTGGTAATGGCCAAGTTGGATAGCGTGCCTTTTCTCGCATGGCACACCGTGACCACGAAACAATTACTATAAAACATTTATTTGTTACGCTCAAATTATTGACATCAGTTATCTAAAAAAATCAGCAGTATAATATATTCTGACTATTGGGTCGGCTAAAATGACGGAAGCGTTAAACAACCATGACGCAACCGTAAAATTCAGGCGACCAGGGGCCGGGGTTTCCACAAAAATTCCCCTCAGTTACTGAATAACTGTACGTATATACACCCATCGTATTTCCGTACAATGTACCCGTGAAAACTGTTACAAGAACTCATCCTGTGGGATATCGTTTCTTATTATGTTGTTTCATGTCCCTTCTGTTTCTGCATGGCCGCTTAGTGTTGCAGTGTTACAGCAATGACAATGGAGGTATTTTTATTTTTCTCACAACTTGAAGTTGAATCCTTTCAATATGCAGCAGTACATGTGTTTTATTCCTTTATATTTTTAGGTCCCCTGATCCTTCCTAGTCTGTGTACTTTGCCTCTCTTAACCAATATAAAATTAGGACTACACTGCTAGTAGTGGGAATTGTGTGGTGGTCATAGAGTTTACAGGTATATATGATGGTTCCCCTGTTGATGGGGAAGCAAGGCTTCTTGCACCCCTCTTTCTGAGGGAGTAACAAGTATTGATATGGGTACTTATCTACATCACAGATTTCTTGCTTTTTTGATTATGCATTTAATTCAATCTTCTTTTGTCCAACTTCTTAAGCTGGAAGAATTGAGGGGTATCCATTCACCAAGTTTGCCAAGTACTAGAACTAGGCCTCATCCTTTTATCTATGAATCATTTACATCCAACAAGAATTGATCCCTGATGGGTTCTCTGTGAACCAAATCTCTTCACCAATGGAACAATGGCCACTTGGTTCCAACTAAATCTGTGTGTGGTGTAGTGTCTGACTTTGGCATTGCCAAGCTTTGCAGACATTATGTGCTCCACTGGGTTGTGCTTGATCAGATTGACTACAACTGGGATTAGATTAAAAATCAGTTTTTAGAGTAATGGAGCTTGATCTTTCTAGGGCAATGGAAACTTTCTATTGCATCAGTTTCAGTTTCTTTACAGAAGGACGGGCTATAAATTCTTCTATGTAACCTTTCATTTGCTTTCTTGAGGCATTGATTACTAGAGAAAACATTTGTCTTTAAAGACTTCAAGCTTCCTCTATCCATAATGTTAAAAGTGATTTTTTATTTTTTCAACTTGGGTTCACACTATTGTGTTTGTTGAATTGGCATCAGAGACTCTGCAAAATAGGTAAATAGAACCCTAGAGCTGGTTGTAGAAATGCCCATTTGGGTAGGAGAAAATGTTGTTCTTTAGCATTGAATTTGGGGCACAAGGAGTGAAATCCTCGTGGACTATATCTCTCTTGTGGAAAGGCACTGCCAAAGTCAGGAATTGTCCTTGTATAGTATAACTGAAGCAATTTAGATTAAAAGGATTTCTTGTTTTGGTTATCAGGACATTGACAGGATTTAATGGTGATTTTGAGTGTGTGGATGTTCAAACAACAATTCAAAGGCTCTTAAGCATTTTCAACTGTGTGTACACCAATTCGGAAAGTGAGTTGTTGCAAGAGGTTGACAAGAAGCCTATAGGAGACAGGCAAGAGGGTAATCAAACTGCAGAAGATCATTTACTCATTGTGGGCATTGTGTGACTTAGAAGAGTTGTTTGTGACAAGTATATTGCACAAGTTTTGAATTTCTGAACTACTATTTGAGGCTATATTACAAAAACAAATACCATTCATTCAATCAGCAGCTAGGAAATATCCATACCTTTAATAGTACCGGGAGGAAAATTAGGATAAAAATTGAGAAACTGTATCCTTTTAGACCATTATTCTGTTATACCATCCATTTCTGGATTTTTCTTGAGGTGATCTCCATCTGGGGAGGAAGAGCAAATTTTTTCAAATGCATCAAGAGTGAATATCATGTGTTTGCAGGCATTGGACTGTCCTGCACAGCTGTGGGCAGAAGTTCAGTAAGAATGAACATTTTGTATCTATTGGTATTGTGGATTAGATTCTTGGAGTGTATTGACTTTTGTCAAACTGTGACAACTTTTCAATGATGCAAAACCCTTCTTATAAGTTAGAAGTTTTTCATGCATTCCGTGTCTTCTTTGTCTTGCATCATAACAACGGGTGTGAGAGGCAACCAAGGATGTCCTTTTGTATCTACAGGATTTAATTGAGACTTGAAACTATTTAATGCACTTACAGCTAGTGTGCAAGTTTGCTTATGGCTTGACAGTGTTCATAAATGGTACATCAGTTTATTCAAACTTGGAGACTGCTTATGGATTAATCAACCTTGCAGAGTGCACAACCTAACACATACTAAATTGGGGAATGGACTTCTGTTTCTCAAGGATCTTCCATTGTGCATTTATGGGTCCTTTGAAACCGAACACGCTAAAGTTATGCAGCCATTGGATCTGGGCAACCCTGAAAATCACCAAGGCATAAAGTGTAGGATTACCAGTTTACATATTGTCATCCATGAGTTCCACTACTTGGTTTATGCTATTTGTATTCTGTTGTGCATAGCCTTGTGTTGAATCATTTAACTGTTTTAGTCTTGAACCCTTTTTGCATGTTATCATGTGTTGACAGAAAAGGAAAAGTATATTAGGCTAACAGTTATGAAACTACATCATATTGGGTTTTACAGGTTGATGAATTGCCAAATGGCTGGCCTCTTGGACTAGAAACTGTCAACATTAGAGTAAGAATAATGGAGAGCATAAGAGAAGCAGAATTAAACTCATTTCGTCTGGCCACACCCAGTTTCTCTTCATTGTCTTCATCAGATCTTGATACAGAGGTGATTACTCAATATGCAATTCTATACTCCTTGTATGCACTTTTCACCTTAAGCTGGTAAAATGGTGAATTTGCCTCTCACAGATATTTTTGTTTGTATGTGTAATAGTCCACAAGATCATTTTTCCCAGATAAGAGCATTACTCTAGGAACTCTCATCGGTATCCGTCCTGATCATACCACCATATATAATGGCAGCTCTGTTCATCCACAAGTTCAGATGCAAATGAGCCAGATTAGATGTGGTTCGACACGATCCAAGAGTTGTCGTGGCCTGAGAAAGTGGAAATCTTATATGGGGTGTATGCATTCACGCTCTAGAACAGATAACACCATCCCTTCACTTGGGCAGTTCTTGGAAGAACAGAAACGAGCTGGAGTTTCTTTCATTGGTGCTTCTGGCAATGAGAAAGTTTATGTCAATGTAATGTCAGAAGAACCTGAAGTGGTGGTATCAAATGGTGATTCCTTTTTCTTAGACCGTAGGAATGTTCCATCAAGGTCGAATTCTTCAAGGTTGCCCGCCTCAGAATTGGCAGTCATTGAGGAGAATTCAGCCGGTGACCTTACAGACTCGAGTCCATGTGGGGTTCGTGGAGTGAAAAGCAAGCACCGTAGGGCACTTTCTTACAACTTTTTCTTGCCAAAGGTATCAAATATTCTGGTCAGGATGAGCCCTGGCAGGTCCAGTCCAAGTGGAAAGATCAATCATTCATGATCTTACAGTGGAGGATTGAAGTGGTACAAGAAACATTAACTGTTTTTGCTGGAACCTCGTGTTGCTTCTGCTTTTGCTTCTGTTTATGCATTCACCAATTCCATTTTCCTCCTATTCTGGATTGTATTAATGAATCTATATCTGTTTCATTTCAGTTTGTAGTATGAGTGAAGTACATTTACTTAGGGAGTAGAAGTAAAGTAGGGGACTGCTAAAACCGTCTAAATTCTACTTTAGAGGAGCGTTGTTTGTACATTAAAAAGAGGAAAGCTGAAGATCGAAAGGTTAATTTGAGTTCCCGTTGACTGGAACCAGTAGGAGATCGAAAGGTTGGAGTGTTGGGTTTGCTTTGTTTGAAAGGAACAGAGAATTGAAGGCTTAAAATTGCAAATGAAATTTCTTTTGAATCAGTGGTAATGGTAGTAATTCTTGCCATGCCATGAACCCATTCTTACTTCAAACAATTTGAGATTATTATGGTATTCTTCAAAAACTTAGCATGGCTGTTTTTAACCCATATGGAATTCAAACCTTTCATTGAAGGCTAGTTTATGTTGAGAAGAACTTTCAAACCAGGGCCTGGTCATGGTCATTTAAGGTTTTCAGGGTGCTATCTTTAACTCTGACACCCCTAATCTGTCCGTCCTGAAATTGTTTCTACGATTCTAAAATCCATTAAATTTTAGATCAAAAGTTAGCCCTTAATATGTAGGATTATGTTCTACTTTTTCAAAGCACACCTAAAAGAATTTTGAGAAGGGTGGTTTGAATGGCAGGTTTGAGGGGTACATAACCGAGGATATGTGCCTGTCTGCAAACTGAAACTGGAAAGATCATCGACCGTTGATTTCAACAATATCGTCCTTCCTCTACATAACAACACGACGGAAAACTAGAATTTTTAATCATCCTTTACAATCGGGAATGGAAATCGATGCCTCTCGATTTCCGAATGTAAGAAACATAATAATAACATACAAATATACAAAGTTCATTTAATTGTGTCACTATATTAAAACTTCTACAGTTTGTTTCCACTTAAAATAAATAAATCGATCGTACATAATCATTAAGTATTAAAACCTACTTGAATTCGTATATACTAGTTCATTCAAGTAAAACTAAGGCATTAAAGTTAATTCCAATAACATGTATAACCATTTGATCCATCCCATTTTCATTAATACGTAAGAGCAAGAACATCTAAGTACTAAATTTCATCTAATAACCTAATCATAACCATACATCTAAATAATTGGAAGTGTATGTTTTACCACTTATCCGCTTGCATACATCTCTATATCATTTGATATATTAAGTATAAAATTATCTTTTATTCATATGAAATACACAGTAACATTTACATAGTTTTAATACATCACAGCTTCTCAACTTTCATTTACAATATTTACAATCTACTTTTCTCAATATATAATGTAATAGATATCAACATATACAAATACATCAATATGTCATCATAACACAATTGTCACCTATCGTCGAGAGATCAATCATGTTGTCGAAGTGTAATGTGAGAAAATAATATCATCAAAGTGTTTTACCTCCAACCACGAGCCTTACAAATCCCTGCACACCTCTCATAACCTAAGAGTGACCCTACCCTTCACAAGAAGGAAGATGTGGAAAATCAATAAGGTAACAGAGAATATCATATGCGATACGAGTCACCAAAAAGCCTATAGACTCGTAACAAGGTAGGAATATAAAACATCTTAAAACTTATATAAGCAATGAATATGGTTTTGGCCAAAAGACTTACAAAAACAAAAGACATGCCTTACTAAAAGCCGACAATGTGCCAAGGTATGAAATAATTCTAACTAAATAATCATGAAGGTAGGCCTTGGATTTATCTAATCCCTATAATAACTCTTAAGCAATTGTCATGTGTGATCCATTGTACCTAGGTTACCTAACTCCTATACAAGTCACTCCCTAGTACAATAACACATTTCTCAAAATACTCTTTTCCACCGGAAAATCATAACAAACCATCTCTATCTCCATGTTAACAACTTGGACAAACTAGAACTAGAACACAAACAACAGTAACCTTCATGAATATCCCATACCGTCTGCTTCACATTAATGCTATAAGGATCTTAATCCCAATTTGTCTTCACCAAACAATACAAAACAAACCATGACTAAGATGCAAGAAATCATAACCTTCTTGGATGTGCCATACAATCTAAGGAAGTCATTATTGCATGAACCCTAACCCCGGTTTTCCATCACAAGCAAAATACTATAAATTGTCCGTAATAGTTTCACATATATGGTTTCAATTACATGTGTTCCAAGGTTCATCATTACTTCATATACGATTTATAAGCGATAGCAAACAATATACTATTGTTAGGCGTATTTCACTAATATTTGAAAGCATAAAAGTGTACTATTCAACTCTCATAGTTGCACATATCATGTCATAACTCATTAATAAAATGTCACATTAATAATAAAATAAAATCATATTATCCAATAAGAGTTTTTCGTCTTTTACCTATCTCCCTAGGTATATCATAACCATTGCTTAACATTGTCTTCATCTTTATCATCAATATGGTCATAATCTCATGGTGAATGACTTTGTGAATCACTTAGTCATTTATTTGTTTCACGTCTTATGGTTTCCAATGTTTCACTAGATGATAACCCATTTCTTTTGGTTCAAAATAAAACTTACAAATAAACCCCTTTAAAGTTTATATACCATAGTGAATTTATCCGTTCAATTAACCATTTAGTTTACCTAATAAGTTAGACCCGAGTTTAAGGCTTAGTTTGTAAACACTTTTATAAACAATAGTTTCCCCTTTTAATCCTTTATGGTTCAAAAAGATATCGGGAGAGAGTTGAACTCATGACCCTTCCTCCAAGTGCGAGTCTTAGCCATTTAGCCAAACAATTTTTTTCATACACTAAGCAACAACTATTAACGGTCATCTATTCACATTAATGCTATAAGGATCTTAATCCTAATTTGTCATCACCAAACAATACAAAACAAACCATGAATAAGATGCAAGTAATCACAACCTTCTTGGATGTGCCATACCATATAAGGAAGTCGTTATTGCATGAACACTAAGCCTTGTTTTCCATCACAAGCAAAAGACTCAAATTGTCCTTAATAGTTTCATATATATGGTTTCGATTACATGTGTTCCAAGGTTCATCATTACTTCATATACAATTTATAAGTGAAAAACAAATAAAATACTATTGTTAGGCGTATTTCACTAATATTTGAAAGCGTAAAAGTGTAATATTCAACTCTCATAGTTGCACAAATCATGTCATTACTTGTTAATAAAATGTCACATTAATAATACAAAAAATCTGCAATAAGAGTTTTTTGTCTTTTACCTATCTCCCTAGGTATATAACTCATAACCATTGCTTAACATTGTCTTCATCTTTATCATCAATATGGTCATAATCTCACGGTTAATGACTTTGTGAATCACTTAGTCATTTATTTGTTTCACGTCTTATGGTTTACAATGTTTCACTAGATGTTAACTCGTTTCTTTTGGTTCAAAATAAAACTTACAAATAAGTCTCTTTAAAGTTTATATACCATAGTGAATTTATCCATCCAATTAACCATTTAGTTTACCTAATAAGTTAGACCCAATTTAAGCCTTAGTTTGTAAACATTTTTATAAACAAGAGTTTCCCTTTTAATCCTTTATGGTTCAAAAAGATATTAGGAGAGATTTGGACTCACGACCCTTCCCTCCAAGTCCAAAGTCTTATCCATTCAAACTAAACAATTTTTTTCATACACCAAGCAACAAATATTAACATATAATGATTTTGTTCTCTGTGTTTGTGTAAAGTCTCCACAAAATATACAAGGATAAAGAGTCAAACATTAGACCTCTCAAACACAACACCCTTCTCCTAATCAAGGTGTCGAGACACACTATTTAATAGACCTATGGATTAGGTTTATTTAAAGATGTTGTTATACCAAATTGCACTCCCCTTGCAATTTTGGGACAACTTATTAAAATTTTCAGACTTTGGAAATCTTGTTGAAAAAATAGTGAAACACTACCCTAGTGTTCCACATAATGCAACAATGATAGTGTTCTACGGGTTCTCTCAACCCGCGGAACAAGGAAAACAATGTGAAGGGCTTGGGAGGATTTTGAAGAGGTCGGTGCTTTGTGGCCGAAATTTCAATGTTGCGTGGGCTTGAGAATTCAAAGTGTTCCTCAAGGTTGTCAATTCCATGCGCCAAACTTGGAGTCGGCTAAGGGAGAAACTATGGTACACGAAGGAGAGGTTTGAAGCCTTTGTGTGAGAAGGGAAATGACATAGAGGGATTTGGTGGATTTTCGGTTCAAAAGTTGTGGAACATTGATTGTAGTGTTTTGTGGAATGTGGGAGCATAGTGTTTCGCGTTCTCCTAACTCGCGAAACGAAGAAACATAGTTTGCCAAGAAAATGTCGTGAAACAAAGCAAATTCCTCCACAAAATATATGAAACATGGTTGTGGATTTCAAAGAGACACAACAAAGAAAACTTTTGTGGAATGAGCAAAAACATCGGATGCCACCCAACATGTGAAATAGACCTTCATGGCATAGAATGAGACTTCTAAGGTTGTGGAACATTCAAATGCCACTAAACAAACTGTAAAACTCAGAAGTATTCAAAAGTCACATTTCAAATAGAAAAGTTGTGAAGCAAAGGTAGCACACGGGAGGTTGCGGAATGAAGCGAGTTGGGTTTTACCATTACTTTCACTGCATAGCTCCAAATTACATAAAATTGATGGTGTTGAAACTATCTCTCCAAGGGATTCATTTTGATTGAGTTTTGAGGGTGAAAAGTGAAAACATAGGTATTTGGAGAGAAAATGTGCGGTTTTAACAGTTCACACACACACCACTTCAATGACCACAATCTATTACTCCATCAACCCATACCTCCTCTTGTAGGTCCGATGACATAAAGGAATGGTTCTATCAGCGCCCATGCGTGTTTGTAGTGACTTATTTCATTTGTTCGATAGTTGAGTTTGAATTAGGAATTTCCTCATCTTTCTCTCCTCTTTTTCTATATATTTTTAAATCTCTCATTTGTAAAAGGTTGGAAACTTCTCGATTTAACAAAAATTGACTTTATTAAATCTAATTTTAGAGTCACTACTTGTTGGTCCAAAATCTTTCGGGTGGACAGATCTATGGATAGAGGCAGCCAACAGGTGTGCGAGGCATAGCCCCTCTTTGAGTCGGAAGGTGAAACTGGTTTATTGCTATTCTACCAGCGGAATTTGTGCAAGTATCACAATATTCTGCGCTTGTGGTCCAGGATCTCATCCCGAGAGGTGTTTCCAACTATAGAAGAAGGGAAAGAAACAAGGTGGGGAGATAGGAAAGATCTCGAAGGGAGAAAAGAAATGAATTCCAAAGCGAAAGGTCGGAGGGTCTATGTTTTGGGTAGTAGTAATGTGAGCCGAACTTACTTACATAGGCGAACAAAGAAATAATGATGAATAAATGACAATAAAGTAGAAGTAGATTCAACAGAACAAACATACAGATCTAATATAAGAAAGGTCTGATGTAAAACATAGGTATTCAGCACAAAGTCTAAATATTGTATTAATATGTGTTTCACATTACAAAAGTTCAAAGTCTTTTCTTCTTACTTCTATTTTTCATCTGAAAAGTATCCACCACTTGAATACAACAAGTATTCAAGTATTTATAGAAGAAGAGAAGGAAAGAAGGCAAAAGCAAACCAACCACCTAATTACAAAATATCTAAAAGTCAATTGTTGACTTTTGGCAACTTGGTGGATGACATCATCCCATGGTGCAACATGGATGGTGTCATCGTTTGTGCCAACATACTCTTAGATATTTACAAAAAGAAGAAGAGAGGAAGGAGACTATTCGTCATCGTCTTGCGGCCGAAAGGGAGTGTCCTCGCTTGCTATTACTCGAGAAGTGATGTTAAAAGCTGAGCCCGATATTCCATGAACTTGCTTGATCATGGGCTGAAGTTGATCCTGAGCAGGATCCTTGTGGCGATCGCTGATAACCCATGCAAGTTTCACGTTCATCCACGAGCCTTTCTGGAGCTTGGCATATTCATTTCCAGCCTCTATCAGGAACCCTATAAAGTCACGACAGGCCAGAAGGTTGTTGATGCATTCGGTGTCGAACGTGGCTTCTGGCCCTAACCCTTGCGAGACGATCTCCTTAAAGATCCGAATAGTTTGGTCTGCCTTCCTCAGGGTGAAAGAAGGAGTGAGCAAGCTTGGGGACATTCTCAAGATGATTTGCTCCATCTGGTGCATAGCCTCCAAGGCTTCCTCTTTGAATTTATCTATCTTTTCGAGGACAAACTCCAACTGATCGACCCGGTAGTCCAAAGTAGAAAGGATTTTGTTGGGTGCTCTAGGGTGATTAAAGATGCCGAACTTAACTAGATCTTTGACTGAACAATCGAGCATTTTCTAGAAGGTCTCATGCTGCAACCTAGCATGGTCCAACTCTTCGAGATGGGTCCCACAATTGCCTTGAGTGCCTTGTTCGCCTGATTGATGTTCTGATACAACTCGGTGAACTTGACGATTACTCCCTCACTTTCCTTGAGGATTTGGTCTCTCTAGGCGGATACTGCCATACCTTGCTCACCGATTTTGGCGTATTCATTTATCTTATCCTGGCTTAGGGGCTCAGGAGTTTCGGTGGCAGTTGTAGGAGGTGCACTGCCCATTTTCTGCAAGGCGTGGAGAAGATGTTTATTTTGCTCCTTTAATAGCCTCTTTTCTTCCTTTGCTTCCTGAAGTTTCTTGCAAAGGGCATCCACTATAGATAGGGCCTCTCCTTGAAGGATTTCTGAAGACGTTCCCATCGTGACTTGGGTCACTGTATAATCTGTCGGAGACAGATCCTTTTTATCCTTTAAAGGATCGGGATACGCGATCTCCATTACTCTCTCTCCTGATGCACTCTGAGAGAAGTGGGTTATAGGCTTTTGCTTCTTGGCCCCCTTTGATGGGATGACGGAGAAGTCCATCGGTGCGATAGGAACTTTCCTCTTTTCTGGCTTAGGTGCTGAGAGATCCATGCTGGACTTATGGGAGTGGGACCAGAAGTAGAAGAGGGAGCAGCTGTAGTAGCGGAGGGAAAGTGTGTTAAGACACTTGGTGGCGGCATTGAATGAGAGGCCAGCGAAGTACTCAAGGGAGGAAGGGATACTGTAGGGAAGGAAGATGAGGATATGGAAGGGAGCTGAGAGATGAGAGAATAAATAGTGGGGGATAGCTCCGTGAGAGAAGAGAAGATGGATGACGAGGAGGGGGGAATAATAGAAGATGGGGGAGAGGATATGACCAAAGGAATGGTCGCTTTGGTCACATGAGGAGGAGAAGGAGTAGAGGGAGAAGGGACAGAAGGGACCCTAGTAGTTGTAGACTGTGGCAACATCCTGAGTGGATGTGCCCATCGGAACATCTTCGGCCGCTTCTTTCTCTGGAGATAACAGGCTCACAACCTATTCTTGTGTGGTGGAAGGGGGACTCTCAGGAGCCTCTTCCCGAGCGGAGCTTGACTCGCCCTCTTTATCCTTGCCTTTTACTTTCGGTAGATGTTTTGGCCTGGATGGTGCGTTGCCCAATGGAGATGTAGTGAAATCTACCCCGAGGTAGATGAGGCCATTCATCCTGCACCAGTGCTCTGTTCTCCACAATGTCTCCTTGACCCTTTCTTCAATGGTCTGGGGCACTTTGGTTCTGTCGATTGTAGTAAATGGCCAGTTGTCCCCGTCCGTGTCAAGATATACCTGATCAACTTCTTGATCGGTAGTTTGATAACCTTTCGGGATAATGGCCATGCCGTACTGAATGATCTCTGCCAGGGCCAGGTGAGAATGGTCCTTTCTTCTGAGCTTGACCTCATGGTATAGGTCGATATAAATGTCCTCGATCTGTGGAAGGTGGATAGGATCAAGTTTTTCCCTGGGAAGGAAATTCCTTGGATCGAAAGTGGGTCTCGCCGGGAAGTTGTGCTTCAGATTGAGTAGTTCTAGCTCAGCAAGCATTCCTGGGATTTGTGATGAGACACGCAGGTATATCTACCCACTGTGAGGGGGAAAGGAGTTCCACCCTTCTTCCTCTTCAAGCACTTCTCATGATACATTACGGTATGTCTGGACAGCTCTAATAGATCAACTTGGGGCCGACATATCTTGGTAATTTTGTGAGCTCACCCAGAAGTTAGCTGCCCCGAGATAGGTGAAGGTGGGAAATTGTGCGAACAGGGCCCCCACTTTTCTTCATTGCTGCGACGATGCTCTTGGTCGTCCGACCTTGAGTCATGTTGGGCCTCACAGAGGCGAGCGATGCCGTGAAAAAGGCATCGTTGATTTTGGTGAACCGAGAGATGTTGTTCTCGAGCTTCACTCTGGTAGTACTCATATATTCTCACCGGGGCCAAACCCCGCATCGACTCAATGCTAGATAATATCTCTCGAAGACTATGCATGTAAAATATGTAGGAGTTCATGTAGAACCTCCTCGTTGTGGTGAGTTGTTGAAGCTGCTCGGATATGGTACTGCTTATTATTTCGCCCACTCGAAGCGTTGATCGAGTGCGTTGCGCTTATGGTCTTGGTGCACGAGCATCCATTTATGAAAGTAATGGGCGTCGGAAATCCCAAATACTCTTCTTAGGAATGTGATAGTATCACTCAGTTCCTTGGATAAGTCACTTCGGTGAATAACCTGTGGCCATCTGGTTATCACCTTCTTATTTTTAGGTACACCTCATTCATCAATTGCATGCACTTTGGTCTTCATTGTCCTCCCAAGCCTTGGTGCAGTCTTCTTGGCTTACGGCCACAAAGTGCCGGTGGTGAGGAATGCCAAGCATGATTTCAAAGTGCCGGGCGGTAAGGTTGATCACGACTTCGCCCTTTTCATTTTGGACACACCTCGTGTCTTTGTTGTAGCAGCGGGCCACTACCATCATGAATTCATTGTTCACTGCACTGATGGGGATCCCCCCAGCAAAATGCAGGCCACTACCTACTAGTTTGTCCATCCAGGGACTCCCTGTGACCCTCCTGGTTCTAGCCCAGAAATCCTCCATATCGATGTGACCGAGCTCTGAGTCTCTTATATCCAGGTCACATTCTTCCTGAGACTCGAGCATTCTGACCCTTTGGTACTTGTATTTCATTTCTTCTTCTATAAGCTTGCTTTACCTTTTGACTTGGTTGGCCTCTTGCTTGATGTAGACATATGTGGATCTGAATTCAGTTGCTGATCTGCAAGAAGAAGAAGCGAAACCCAACGCAGAAGATCCATGTTAGCTGTTAGATCTTCCATTAAAGTGCTACAGAATAGAATGAGGAGTTAACAATTTAAAGGCCTCGGGCGCAAGGCGCATGAACACCGTAGGGCTGCAGGGTTAATAGTATGGCACACAGGAGAAGGGTGTTACAAGGGATGAATTAGTGCCAAAGGCGCAGGCGCGAGATCTTGCACATGACATTTTTGTTGTTGTTAGCGAGTGCGCTGCGCCATTCATATGTGTTTTATACTAGCGCGCATATATTTTTCATGTTATATGGCGCATATATTTTTCATGTTATATGGAACTTTGGTGCGCCAAAGGGCGCAGGTTGATGTGTGTAACATAGACTTTATGTGCGAAATAGGGGAACTTGGCGCAAGTAATGTTGGTGTTGCATGGGGGCAGGGTGCGCCAATGGCACAAATATTTGCAATGTAACATAGAAGCTCGGTGTCTCCAAAGGGCGCAAGGTTATCGCGTGTAGCACCGACTTTAGGTGCACAAAAGGGGGAGTTTTGGCGCGGCGCAGGGAACGTTTACATGACACTGTGTTGCTGCAATGGGGAATGCGCCTGTGCCACTTATTAGGATTTCACTTGGTTTTCATATAGCGCAGGGAGCTCATGTGCTGCAATGAATGTTGGTGCACCATAGGCGCGACTGTGTTTCCTGTTGCAAGGGTGGTGAGTGCGCCAAGGAAAAATGTAGCTTTGAAAATGGTTCTTCTTTCTCTTTGACAGATTCGCGATCGTTTAGGCTTAACTCCACATTGATTCAAGCGGTGAAGGGGGTAAGGCAAGGAGAGTTTGGATTTGTTTTCGAGGCAGAGCCCTCTTAGCCAGCAGATCTAGAAAGAGGAGGGAAACAGTTTGGGGAGGGAAAATGCAAGAATCAGCAAGAGGGGTTTTCATGGCTTCACAGCTCCATCTATCCTACCACACAAACAAACAACCAACAACAAAACTAAAACATGAGAGCAACAAGGACCACTTACCCGGAATATATATAGAATGTGAGAGGCGAAACGGGGTCCACGAACATGACATGAGGACGACAGCGTAGCGGCAGCGACAGTGCAGAGGAAAAAGCTATCACGTGTTTTCTAATTGGTGAAAGTGATGGGGCGGATGCGCTTATATATAGGCAAAGGTACAATAAATGCACCAACCACTTTTTCAAGAGGCGCATCAAAACTCATGTCGACACGTAAAACGCTGCACCCTTTGGCGCGGATAAATGTGTGTCAACACAGAGATACTTGCGCCTCACGCACAAGTTTACGACTATTAGCATCCTATTTCTTGCACCTTTTGGCACACCAAAATATGGTGCAATAATTGTGTTAACATGAAGGTGCATGCGCCTTGGCGCACACAAGAATGGCGCATCATGGGAAGATGCACCAAAACATGTGTCGACACATAAAACAGTGCACCAAAGGAAATGAAGGGGCGTAAATTTACTCCGTGTAACATAGATAAAAGGTGCGCCCAGCCAAAAGGGATAAAAAATGGCTAAGTTCGGAAAACTAGATTTCTCGAAAAGGGATTTTGTGACGTTCCGAATGCACAGGGGTCCACGACGAGGACCGAGAAAAATTTGGTATGGTTACCTATAAAATTTCCCTCGTCAATTTTACAGGATAACACTACTATGATAATATAAAATAGAATACAAATGCTAAACACTCTAAAGATGCAACCGTGTAAGCAAATAAGAGAGATAAGGCACTTAACTTATTTTTACTTATCCTGGAATAGATCTCAATCGGGAAAACTCGATGAACAGGCTAGGAAGAGTGTCATAAATTCTTGATATAAATTCAAGAAGCTACGACAGAGCCGAGTTGAGCACGGGCGCTGGCATAGGTAGAGGTGCTTGGGTGCCGGAGACCACTCTTGGGCGTCGGTAATCTGTTGAAATGCTTGGAATATGCTTTTCCCTGTGTCGATAGCATTTCACACTTATTATTTGTTTATCGTTTGTATGTCATTGGATGATCATAGAATTTGCATGTAACCTGCAAATAAATAATGACCTGCAAAACCCTCAAACTACATCAAATCCCAAAAAGAAAAGATGTAATATGGGAGTCAGATTGACCACAATGGTCGCCCAACTGAGTGAACTTATGACCAAGCATTGCACTACATCTCAGACTCCATGTAGTTCTTGTGCATGTGTGATAGAATTGTTTCCTATAAATCCCTTGTGCAAGTGCACATGATAGCGAGCGATAACTAGATGTACTAATGTAAATAAATGTGTGGATGGAAAAATGAAATTCCCTTCCTATGCGTGTATGCAAAAAATGCAGTCCCTTGTCCCTTAAGTGAGTACTAGATGGATGTGTTTGATGCTCTTATAATGAATTAAATAGATGTGTGGATGGAAAAATGAACTTCCCTTCCTATGCATGTATGTAGAAAATACAGTCCCTTGTCCCTTGAGTGAGTGCTAGATGGATGCCTTTGATGCTCTTATAATGCCTTTGGATGCAACCTTAGGTGATGATAATAGATGTTTAGAGCTTGGTATTTTATTATGGTCACACAGCTTTTGTATTATATGATTCCCTTGGTTGAATTTTGTAATTGAAAACTGGAAGACCAACCCATAAGAAAATAAGATGCCCAAAAGATAAAAGAAGCCCAAAAAGAGCGAGTAAAGTAGAAAGAGGTTGGGGTGCCTAGAAGGACAAGGGTGCCGGGCGCTAGTGTCCAAAGTCATGAAATATAAATCAATAAATTTCAAATTGGGCTATAGGGTGTGTAATACCAAAGAGAAAGAAAGAAAGAAAGACATAAAAGAGGCCCAAGACAACGGTCAATCACTAGTTTTCTCGTTTAGAAATCATATGAATGCAATAATGTGTTTATGGACCTAGAAATGTATCCAAGTGCATGATTTTATGTCTACATTTCCCCCACTTTATGTTCTTAAGTGAACACTCGATAAAATAAAGTAGATAAGAGATCCGTACCTAGTAACCATGTAGAGTGTGATGAGTATAGTGTGCGAGGAGACAAGTGAAAACATGAAGTGATAAAAATAAAGTGTGGAAGCTAAGAAAGAGGAAGTGACCCTAGGGATGAATCGTATAGTGTTGTACATGTTTTTGTGCTTGATGTAGGGCTCCTTGTTATTACATATTAAGGATGAACCTACAAAAGAAAAGTGAAAGAGTAATCAAAGTCATGTATTATGAAAAATCAGTAAATGTATATAAATATAATAAAAGAAAGTGTGCACTTGATCCGTGAAGAGTGAAAAGGATAGAAGATTTCCTGATCTGTGAGCAGAAGAGTGATTTTTTGGGCGATCTCACGTCAAGCGTGAGTATTTTTGGGTGATCTCACACCAAGAACACATTTTTTGGGCGATCTCATGCCAAGTGCAAGTTTCTTGGGCGATATCATGCTATGAAAAAGAGTGTTGGGGAGAGATGTATAATATTACTTTCCTTCCATGATTGCTTCTTGAATAAGCACCGATTAGTTGGGTGATCATTGGGGGTGCCCCTAACCAAGTCCGGCACCTTGGTCTAGGCTTATCCGACAACTCTAGAATTTATTTTGCATAGTTGTGATAGTCCGCCCTTCTGTTTATTAGCTTTCCACCTAGATCAGTCCTAACATCGGGAAAAATCAGCTAAGTCACTCTTTCCCTCTCTTGCACCTAGGGTTTCATATTTATTAGCTTATTTTCTTGTGTCATCAAGTATATACTAACTATTTATAATAGTTTTTATTTGTTACTCTATAATTAGGGTTTTACATATATATATATATATATATATATATATTAAATCATTCATGAACCCCTCTTTTGTAAAACCTTAACTCCAAAGTAAGGATGTAAATTATGATCAATAGTTGCTAGATACAAGATGACACAAGAAAATAAGCTAATAAATGTAAAACCATAGGTGCAAGAGAGAGAGAGTAAGGGACTTAGCTGATTTACACCGATGTTGGACTGTGCTAGATTGGAAAAAGCTGATGAACATGAAGGCGAGATGTCACTGTGTGCACAATAATGTTTGGAACAATAGGATAAACGTAGTCTAGGGCACTTTGGAGTTTGCTTCTAGGTGTATGTGTCTGCGAAAATGGTTGGAACCTAATTTTTTGGTGTCACAAGGTTGTCGTTGATAATCATTGTTGGCCACTTGTATATTGTTGAATGATCACAAAATTCACCTGTAACCTACAAAGAGATAATGACCTGCAAAACCCTCAAAATACATCAAATCAAAAAAGAAATATATAATATGGGGAGTCGATTGACCCCGACTATCACTCGATTGAGTGAAATTATGACCAAGCATTGCACTACATCTCATACTCCATGTAGTTCTTGTGTGTGTGTGATAGAATCATGCCCTAGGAATCCCTTGTGCAAGTGCACATAATAGCAAACGATAACTAGATGTACAAATGTAAATAGATGTGTGGATGGAAAAATGAACTTCCCTTCCTATGCATGTATACAGAAAATCTAGTCCCTTGTCCCTTGAGTGAGTGCTAAATGGATGCCTTTTATGTTCTTAGAATTCCTTTAGATGCAACCTTGGGTGATAATAATAGATGCTTAGAGCTTGGTCCTTTATTATGGTCACATATCTTTGTATTTATATGATTCCCTTGGTTGAATTTCATAATTGACAATTGGAAGGCTGACCCATAAGAAAATAAGATGCCCAAAAGATAAAAGAATCCCAAAAAGAGCAAGCAATGTAGAAAAAGGTCGGGGGCACCCAGAAGGACAAGGGCGCCTAGGTGCTGGCATCATGTTTGGGCGCTGGTGTCCAGAGTCATGAAAGATAAATCAATAAAGTTTAGAATGGGATATAGGGTGTGTAAAACCAAAGAGAAAAAATAAATACATAAAATAGGCCCAAGACATCAGTTAATTACTAGTTTCCTTGATTAGGAATCATATGAATGTAAGTATGTGTTTATGGACCTAGAAATGTACCAAAGTGCGTGATTTTGTGTCTACATTTTCCCCCACTTTATGTTGTTGAGTGAATACTCGATAACATAAAGTAGATAAGAGATGCATACCTGATAACCATGTAGAGTGTGATGGTGATAGTGTGCCGAGGAGACAAGTGAAAGCGTGGAGTGATAAAAATGAAGCGTGGAAGATAAGAAAGAGGAAGTGACCCTAGGGGTGAAGCATATAGTGTTGTACCATGTTGTTGTGCTTGATTTTTTGCTTGATGTAGGGTTTCTTCTTGTTATGTATTAAGGATAGACCTATAAAAGAAGAGAAAAAGAGTAATCAAAGTCATGTATTATGAAAACTCTATAAAAGTATGTAAATGTGTGTAAAAATAGTAAAAGGAAAGTGTGCACTTGATCCGTGAAGAGTGAAAAGCGTAGAAGATGTCCTAAACCACTTTGTAGAAGAGTGGTTTTTTTGGGTGATCTCAAGCTAAGAGATTTTTTTGGGTGATCTCATGCAAAAAATGAGTTTTTTAGACGATCTCACACCAAGTGCAAGTTTTTTGGGTGATCTCATGCCATGGAAAAATAACATTGGGGAGATAGGTCTATTGTTACTCTCCTTCCATGTTTGTTTCCCAAATAAGCACCACTGCAGATGGTACGTCCCGTGTTTAGTTCCATATTGTTACGTATTTAATTCTGTGTAGAAAATGGAGAAAGAATGCATTATGATTGCTAGAGGACTATGCTTTTACTAGGAAAACTTCTCTAAAAACTGTTGTAGACTATACTTGATATGAGAAAATAAGCTGTAACTTCCCCTGGTCATAGGTTCCCAAAAACATTAGGAAGACCCATGCGCTAGTGTCTGTAATTGGATGTTGGTGTTTGTGTTGAAATGAGGACCTAAGTTAGAATCTAGTCCATTCTGTGATCATTTCTCTACTTTTTTCTATCTGTGCGGCGTGTACTAAAGCTTTGAGCTATTATGCGGGGTGACTGATTCACTCAATGTATGGGGTTTTACAAAAATTTATTTTTAGTTAAATCATTTAATGAACCCTCTATTATTTCAAACTTAGGCATCTCATTTAATATCTCATCGACAATGACACAATCGAGCTCCTTAAGCCTTTGACATCCAAGTCGGTCAATGAAAACAAAAAGCTCAAAATATTCAATGATCCATTGCCCGAGGATGACAAGAAAACTGATGATTCTTCAACCAATCATACATATTGTGTTGTGCTTCCTCCTTCATTGGGGGCTCTTGATTTTCTATTTTCTCATACTGATGCATCTCCACCACTCATTACATTCTCTGATCATGATTATCATGCTATATTTTCTTCTAATACACTACACATCAATGCTTCTATTGTATCTTATCTTATCAATTACATCGTGATCGATTCATCAAATCCTATTAGTGCATTATCTATACCCCCTATTGCTATCAAATATCCATTATCTCAAATTTCATATCCAATTCCAAAATCTTATGGATTCATCAAGCTTCCAGTTATAGTTGGGCCTCTCACCATGCTATTGTCATTCATTGTGGCACCTTTTGTCAAAGGTTGTGACATGTTCTTAGGTATTCCTTGGCTTCTATCTGATCAAGATAGAATTTTCAAGAATCACTTGTGTCTCAAATTCATTCACAATAAGCAAGTTGTCACTCTCAAAGGTGTTCCACCATCCAGACCATTTCTTATGCCTCTTGTTAAGGATGTCATATCATTGGCTCTGCAACATCTCGCCCCTTTGGTTCTCTCAAATATAAGGCACATTCTCAACCTAGTTTTCCCATTCACACACGACCTACTCATTCTCATCAGTCTACTAGTCCATCTTCTCAGCTGAAGTTCCCTACTTGGGCAGCCCATTCACATATGAGTTAACCAACTTTTTCACCTCCTAGGTTTACTTCAAATAGATTCTCATCACCTCCTTAGTTTACTTCACATAGGTGCTCATCGCCTCCTAGATATACTTCACATAGATGCTCATCACCTTCTTGGTCTCATTCATAAAGGTGTTTGTCACCTCCTCAGTCTCCATCACATAGGTATTCACCTCCTAGGATTCCTTCACACACACATTGTCAGTCTCATGTACCACCGATCTTAGAGCATAGTCACATGCCTTTATCGCCTCAGAAATCGGGTGGAGGACCCTTTCCTTCACTTGATAGTTTGATCATCATACAATTGGGGGGAATCATGCTCATTCTTACCCACCCCTAACATCATTAGGTTTCTACCATTTCTATTATTACGCTTCGTGTTTCATAGTTCATCTTTCTATGCATCCATATTACACAACTTGATACACACTTTGTATTGTCAATACCCTATGACACACTCTAGTTACATGGTTCATAATCGATGATGAGGGCCTAAATCTGAATCAAACCTCAAATTATTCAATATTTACACTCTATGATTCATTGATCATATATTTCTAGCACACACTATGAAACCAATTGCATATGACACACCCTTTTCTAAGGTTCATACTTAATTGTTGAGGGCATACTTTGCATCTATGAACCTCACACACTACCCATTTCACGCTTTGTGCTTCATGACACAAATTTGTAGCATTACATTCTCACATCTTACTATTCTCTTCTACACTCTATGCTCTCTGCTTCATTGATCTATATTTCTAGCAAACACATTTCAAACAATTTCTCGATGACACATTCTTGTTCTAAGGTTTATTATTAATGGTTGAGGGTATTTTATAAATGAACCTCATCTCATATCATACACATCCTCTTGGGGGCATAATTCTCCTATCACATTCATATTGCATTCCATTTCATCTCACTCGCTCACAACATACTTTGCATATCTTGGTTGCACATACTCTTGCTTACTTATACTAGTTACATGTACACTTTGCTTACTATGTTAGACAAATATCCAGTATGTCATTATCTTTTTATATACACATGTGCATTCACTTGGTCTTTAGTTATGAATGTAGACTTCCTATAGATCTTTAAACACAACAATTATGCTTGTACTTGTACCTCTTACCAGGTCCCAATGAGGTTCCTGGGGCATTTACATTTCTACTCTTACACATCACATATGTTATTATTTCATTTTATACTACTTCCTGTTATCCAAAATTCACCCCTTGAGGTAAATTTTGATAACATGCATCAGATTCTTTAGTCCTGAGCAAGTAGATTGATTCAATGCCCAAAATCATGTTTTTGGGGCTCCTTTGGCTTCTCTCTAACTCTCCCATCTAAGAAAAATCCCAACGAGTTAGAAAAAATTGAAAAAATGCAAAAAATGAAGTCGCAGGCTTGTTTTAATGCATTGCGGGTCTGAAGGCTACGGGTCGTACCAGTGTAGATCATACCAAGGTTCATCGTACCAAGTTTGCGGCCAAAATACAAAGGAATTGACAAAGTTGGAACTTTTGTCCTAGGTGGTCTGCGGGACACGCAAAGCTGAAATGGCCGCAGGTAGTGAAAATAAAAAAATTAGAAGTTTTTATTCCACATGGTCCGGGTCAGTCGGGACAAAAGTACACATGGGACGTGAATCGGCCGATTTGCTGCAAGTCAGTCAATTGTGGGTGGTGTAGAGATTTTCATCCGGGACAGTCGGGACAAAAGTACACGCGGGACACGCAAAGGTGAAATCGCCACACAAGGAGCCAAGCTAAGCCCGAATCGACCGATGCGGAGGATGTGTCTAGGACAGTTGGGACACGCGGACCTGATTTTTCCACAATACCCGTAATTCAAAGAGAAAAGTCAAAGTTTGACCTCCCAAACTTCAAACGGCCATAACTTTTGACTCCGAGCTCTGATTTTCATAAAATTGGACTTTTTGGAACGAGCACGATGTCCTCTACATCAAAAAATTGGATTTATTAATTTTAAAAGGGTAGATATATTTAAATAAAAGAAACATATTCGGCTCCTGGTCAGTTAATGCTCATTCCCGTCAAATGACAAAAAATGCCTGGTAGACCCAAAATAGCTACTCGCACTCAGAAGGCCATAACTTTTGCATTTCTCAACGAAATCACACAAAATTGGTACCATTGGAATCATGGATCTGAGACCAATGCAAAAAAATCAAGAAATTCTAGATTTGATGAGAAATCAATGGGGATTTTTCATAAATGTGGCCGGGTTCATGACAGTGTTTTATTTGGTAGTTGGGAGTGTAATTAAGAGGCATGGTCATCATTCCTTCTCTCGCATGCAAAGACTGGGACATTATGGGGATCCTTTTACAAGTAACATATAATCATTTCACTCCATTTAGTTCCTCTTACAAGTGGTTGAAGGATAGATTTTGGGATTTCCATTTTCCCCTTCTCTCTCTCTTCTCATTTTCCTATAAATTGGAGTGTTGGGCTCATTGTAAAAGGAAGTAGTTTTCTTGTAGCAAAGCTCTGTCAAAATTTCTTTGTGAAGCCAATGTGCTATAGGCCCTTGTAGTGGACTCCTTGCATGGTGATTCGGCCCTTAACTTGTAAGAGATTGAACTGAGCATATCATGAAGCAATAAAATACAAGTTTGTGGATGCATCTTCCCCTGCTTTGTGTTTTCTTGCATTCTTCTTGCCCCTCCAACCTTGATTACAAGTGTATTGTGTCTATCTTTATGCTCTTATAGGGATCTATTATCATTGTGTATGATTGAGATGTTGTTGTGAATGCATTCTGATAGATTGTGGAGAACTGTCATCACCCCTTCTAGTGTGCACTTTGCTTCTGTATCTCATGCATTGGAAGACTACTCTCACACCCCTCCTTTTCTGGTGTATCACCACTTTAGTGTAGGCTTTCATTTTCATGCATTCTCTCTCCTTGGTCCCTTGGAAAGTTAGGATAGTTTTCTGCATTAGAGTAGATTGTGGCGGGTAGTCTTAGGAGCAAGAACTAACTTTCTCTGAGGTCTATCTTAAGTAGCAAGTCCTGACTTAAAGATAGTACCCATGTTATCTAATCACACCGTGAGTTAAAGTATATGCACTTGTGTAAACATAAGGGTGCTGTGATTCGGTGATAACACTTCCTATTTTTACTAGCACACTACTTGTTCCATTGATACATACACACTTTGACATACTTTGTATCTTTATAAGATACTAATGGGTGCTTCATGTACAACATTTGTCTTGTAAGAACTATTTACCACCACGGTTTTTGATACTTTGTGTACTACTATTTTCCATTACTTGCTATTGTTTGCCATTGTTTACATGTTATGCCCTTTGTTTGCTTTTGGCCGCTTCGGCCATGATTATCTTATGACATTATGAATGATGTCCCATGTTTGAAACCTTATTTTCACTATCTTTTTTGTATGTGCATTTGCTTTTTTACTTCTTTACAAAGTGTCATGTTTGCTTCTTTTGCTACTAACACATGTATTTAGCCACTTTTTTTGATGTGCCTTGGTTTTTACTATGCACATCCCCTCCCCTACAGGGACACCATTTCATATCAACATCAAGTCCTCTCTTTAGGGCTGCATTTTACTAGTGACTCCACATGTACCCCAAACTAGGGGGGTATACATTAGGTGAATCAATCACCCCATACACCAACTTAGAGACTCAGTACAAGCCTACATAGTACATGATTTTTTTTTATAGTCACAAAATGACCTAGATTCTGATTTGGGTCCTCATTTCAGCATAGACACCCAGTGCCCATCTATAGACAATAACACATGTGAGATCTTGACCTTTCTTAGGTGCCTATGACCAGGGCAGTTAAAATTATTTTCTTAGATCAACACACTCTATAGTAATGTCTAGAGCAGCTTTCAGAGTATAGGCACAATCCTCCAACAATCAAAATACATTCTTTCTTCATTTTCTACATGGAACTAAATACAAAACAATACAAAAATAAACATGGTACATACTATCTATAGTAGTGCTTATTCAGGAAGCATTCATGGAAGGAGAGTAACACTAGACCTCTCCCCCAACACTCTTTTCGTGGTGTGAGATTGCCCAAAAAAACTTGCACTTGGTGTGAGATCACCCAAAAAAATTGTTCTTGGCGTGAGATCACCTAAAAAAACTCACTCTTGGCATGAGATCGCCCAAAAAACTCACTCTTATACAACATTTTAGGACATTTTCTATCATTTTCACTCTTCACGGATCAGGTGCACACTTTCCTTTTACTAATTTTACACACATTTGCATACTTTTCATAATACATGACTTTGATTACTCTTTCGATCTTCTTTTACATGTCTGTCCTTAATATAGAACAAGAAGCATCCCTACATCAAGCACAACATCAAGTACAACAATAGGTACAACATGATACAACACTATACGCTTCACCCCTAGGGTCACTTCCTCTTTCTTAACTTCCACGCTTCATTTTTATCACTTCATGCTTTCACTTGTCTCCTCGGAACACTATCACCATCAAACTATACATGGTTATCAGGTACACATCTCTTATCTACTTTATGTTATCGAGTATTCACTCAAAAAATAAATTTGGGGAAAATATAAACACAAAACCACACACTTGGGTACATTTCTAGGTCCATAAACACATACTTGCATTCATATGATTCCTACACACCCTGCAACCTTATGCCTCTTTTCTATGTTTCTTATTTTATCTTTGGTTTTACATGCCCTATAGCCCATTCTAAACTTTATTGATTTATCTTTCATGACTTTGGACAACATCACCCAGAAAGGATGCCAGCACCTAGGCGCCCTCTTCCTTTTGGGTGCCCCTAACCTCTTTCTACTTTAATCACTCTTTTAAGGCTTATTTTATCTTTTAGGCATCTTATTTTATTATGGGTCGGCATTCCAATTGTTTATTATGAAATTCAACCAAGAAAATCATATAAATAAAAATATATGTGACCATAATAAAGGACCAAGCTCTAATCATCTATTATCATCACCTAAGATTACATCCAAAGGCATTCTAAGAGCATTAAAGGCATCCATCTAGCACTCATTCAAGGGACAAGGGACTACATTTTCTGCATACACATTTAGGAAGGGAACTTCATTTTTCCATGCACATATATATTTACATTGGTACATCTAGCTATCACCTACTATCATGTGCACTTGCACAAGGGCTTCCTAGGGCATAATTCTATCACACACACACACACAAAAAGTAGATGAATTCTAAGATGTAGTGCAATGCTCACTTCTGCAAGTTCACTCGGTTTAGTGACCATTAGGGTTAGTATGACTTACATATTGAATCTTTTATTTTTAGGATTTGATGTAGTTTGAGGGTTTTGTAGATCATTATCTCTTTATAGGCTACAGTGAATTCTACGATCATCTAGAGACATACAAACAACCAACATCGATTGTTAGCTATAACCTTGCAACACTAAAAATTCATGTTCCATCAATTTTTGTAGACACAGCGCTTAGAAGAAGATTCCAAGATTGCAAACCCCTGACCCGGTCTAGGAACCCCAGTCTAGATTTATCTAGAAGTTCCATATTTTATTGTGCACAATTGCGATAACCTTCCCTTCATGTTCATTAGTTTTCCAATCCAACATAGTCCCAACATCGGCATAAATCAACTAAGTCCCTTACTCTCTCTCTTGTACCTAGTCTTTTACACTTAGTAGCTTATTTTCTTATGTCATCTTGTATATATAACACATATTTATCCTAGTTTACATATGTTACTCTGTGATTAAGGTTTTACAAAATCCTCAATTTTTATGAAATCAAATTCAAAATGTAAATGCATCATGCCAAAATGGTGTCTCAAAATTCCATGGAGTTGTAGATCTTAGATTTGGCTTTTCTATGTGTTCTTTTTCTTTCCACTTCAATTGCGATGGTATGCACAACCTTTTATGGAAATAAAATATGGTTTTGTGGTTATTTCTCTACCCTAACTTATTTTCCATTACATTCTTGCCTCCCTATTACTGTTGTGGTGTGTTGTGCATGTATTTCCCTTTGCAAGTCCCATTTTTGTTGTGTTTTGTGTGAAAAATGGAGGATAAATGTGGTTTTTGGCCTATGTCACATTTTTCTAACCTCCCATTATGTATTTCCTTATCATTTTTCTCATGAAGAGTGTCTATCCCCCTTTTCTTGGCACTATCACCTCTTTTTAGCATAGGATTTCATTTACATGCACCTCTCTAACTCTTGTCCCTGTAAATGATTAATTTAGGCTTAGATAGTTATATTTTTAGAGGTAGTTGTAGTGTTAGCATTAGAATAGGTAGAAGAACCAACCTTATCTAGAGGTTTGTCTCGGGATGTAAGGTCCCACACTTGAAAACAATCCCATATTACCTAAAAGATTTCATCCATGATCACATAGAGGTGCTACTTTTGTGCGATAACACTTGTTTAATAGACTATCTTTAAATTTAGCTCAATTATTATTAGGATTCAATCACTCAACTAGTCTATTACAAGCCACAAGACTAGCTGCCAAGCCATCTACTCATATGTATTCATTGAAAGAGTTAACACATTAAAAAGAGAGTCCAAAGGAATATAGTAATTGATGTTGATCTTTTTAATCGTCTCTAAATTTTTTGGCTTACTTTCTTGGATCTAAAACTTATTTAAATCATTTTCTGGTCTTCTAGAACTCTGCTAAGCTCTATATTTTGTATATTTAAATGTCTTTGTTGTCTTCCCTTCTCTATCTCATTTCTTGTTGAAAATTTGTTTATGTCTTAAGTTGTCTCGTTATGATCAAGCTTATCCTTCTTTAATAATCTTAACTAAGATAAATTTATATCTATCATTGTTTCACTTATTCTATTTAAGTATTGTTGGTTGTCAAATTAGGACTTTAATGAAAGCAATAGTTAGGGGACAGAAAGTCCCTCCTCTTTAATGGGAGAGGTTCCCTTATTGAAAGCAAAAAACTATTCACAAATGTACAACGTTTAATTTCAAAGAGGAACTCTGATATCATGAAAGTGTTTTAAATGATAGATTATCAATACAAAAGGACAAAAGAACTAAGGAATGGGAAAAGGTAGAATAACATTCTCAGGAAATATAGATAGCAAAATAATTCCTTATAAATGCTTTGAACTAGGATAGTATAGAACAGAATCATTCGCATTAAAACCATAAGATGTTATTTCACAGACACAAAGTTCCAGAGATGACATCCACAAGAATACAAAGCTTCTTAATGCAAAATAGATTAATGATTCAATAATTTTCAATAGATAAGAAGGAATGAATGAGCACAGATAGAAACAGAAAGGGAAATCTTCTTGTATTGATAGCTTTTGACTCTTTTACACTTTCAAAAATAATCAGAGTTCTAACCCTTTAGAATGGCGTGGAGAGCTCATTATATAGCTTACAAATTGGTTACATTTGGTAACCATTTCTTTTAACTAAAAGATTAATTAAGGAAATGCACAATACAATATCCTTAATTAATTTACAAGGAGCTCAACACTAAAAATAGAAGAAGAGAAAGAGGAGCTAGAAGAAGAGACATCCGATTATGGTGAGAGGAGGGCCCACCGATTTGAGAATCCGATGCCTGAATTTTTTCAATGCTTCTGCTATTTCCATGCCTCTTGGAATTGTTGTGTTGGCAGTGGCATGAGTCCAAGTGCCTAGACATTTCTCCATATCTTTATCGAATTTGGTATGCTCCAGGTATTCTTTATTGGCCTCGGTAATGGTAGATTGAAGAGAGAAAATGTCCTTTATCTTCTCTTTGGTAATTGACTCCTCTTTGAACAAGTCATCCTTGACAAATGTTCTGAACTGAGCTTTGATTTCTTGAAGAGAGAAGGGAATGCCTGAAATTTCATCCTGAAGTTGGCAGTGGATATCTTTAAAGGTAGATGAAACACAAGTTTTAAAAGACTCTCCTTTCTGCCATACATTCTTTAATTCTCCCAGTGCTTCTTCTAGAACCTTTATCTTCCACTCAACACTGAAAATCCATGCCCTTGATAAGTTATTCTTGGCATCATAAAAACATTGTTGACCAACAAGATCTTCTCATTAGTTTGGCCCATTAGACGGAGATCTGTAATGTAACTACTCCAGACCTTTAGTTCTTTGTCCATAGTTTTGATTGAGGCAGAGAGTTTCTGACTGCAAGTTGGCCACCTTTTCATTGGTTTTGAAGGCCTCCACAATGAAGTTCAAACCTGCTATAGTCATATCATCAACCATGGCTTCCATAGCCCTTCCATAAGTGGAATACCTATGTATGTCCTTGATGCTCTGAACTTCATCCTGGATGAGAATCATGGGGGGTGGAAGAGCAGCTAGTGGGGCAGGATCCAAAACCTTATCCTTGGCCAACAATGACTTGATAAAGTTGGAAAGAACTTGGTTCTGTTCTTCCAACTATTCTATGGTCTGCTTTCCCTTCTCCACTCGTTCAATAACCTTTGTTACTATTTCCTGAAGGTTATGAACCTCACTCTCAGGAGTGGATTCTCCCATTGGGATTCTAGAAAGCTCTAAATTAGAGACCAAAAGATCTTGCTCTGCCTTATCAACCTTGGGCTTTGCAACCTCCAAGAACTGCTGGCCCTGAGCATCAATTACTAACCTTGAAGTGATCTTGGCTCTCTTTCTTTGGAGGAGGGGCAGTACCCAATAGAGCTGCCACAACATCAAAATCTGGCCCTGTTAGACAAGAAGAAGATTTTCTCTTCTTGCTATCAACCAAGGGCTGCACCCAGGCAAAGGTAGAAGAAGAAGAGGAAGGAACAAGAGGCCCAAGAGCAAGTGAACTCATGGCACTCAAAGTATTAACCATTGTTGCCTCTAGTAGAGAAGTACTTGAGACCTCAGGAACTTCCTTTGTAGAGGAGTCTACTATACTAGGAGGTTTAGTACTTGGCACCTCCTTTTCTTCTTCAACAATGATTTCAGGAGCTCCTGTAGGATCTGGCACTTCACCATCATCACTTTCACTAAGAACAATAATGTTCTCCAGCCTTGAAGGAAATTCTGACTGCTCCAGGAAGATATTCTTCATCAATTGGTTCTTGCTTAACCTCTTTAATCTTCTTTTGATACACTTGAGTGGAAGAAGGAGTAGATGATTCAGGCTCTTTTATTGAAGAAGAAGGAGGGGTTTGCTTAGGTACCTTAGTACTGGTTGTATGTGCTTCCTTCCCTGGTGTGGAAGTATCTCTGGAAGAAGATCTACCCTGATTCTTCTTGAGCTCATGAACTTTCCTGTCAAACCAAACCTTAGTTCTTACAAGAACAGGGGAAATAATCTCAACCAAATCATCTCTCTCTTTCTTGTACCAATCCAGGTTTTCTAAAGGAGTGTGTTTGATTGATATTTCATATTCAAAGGACTATAAGTCCTCATCATCATCCTTAAGCCCTTTAGGAACTTGGTAGAGATTGAGATCTCGTAATTTGTTGCAGAGAGAGTTTGCCATAGTGCCTCCTTCTAGCTTCAAAATCATCAGCACAATCAGCCCAATAATCCTCAGTGTCTGGCTTATGATGATAAATTATCTGAGGTTCTAATCAATAAAATTCTTCAGATCAAAACAAGTCCTGGGTCTGAAGAAATGGACAGTGAGAGGAGCAATAGCCCTTTCTATGTTTTGGGCATCCAAAGTTGTTTTACATGTATAATTTCCCAAGGAGATAGGGAAATGAAGACCAGTGATCTTCTTGTCTCTATAGGTTCTGTGTAGTTTATCAAGCTATCTAGCATACTTCAACCAGAGCCATTTTATCATTGCAAAACATGGGGAGCTTGAGGGGTGTACTTTCATAGCCAGCCAACCTGATGTATGAGAACCTTCTGAATTGGATGAAGAAAGCCCCATACTTATCTATCAGAGTCATAGCTTCATCAAAAAATCTCCTAGTAGTGTCACCCTCTAAGAGTCTTACAATATACATGGTGAAAGCATCATTGACCCTTCTGAAATTGTGATTGCTAGCTTCAAGGGTAAACTGAGGGCAGTATGTGTAGATAGGTTCATCCTTCTTTCCTTCCATGTAGGTGAAACCGAACCACTCTGGGACGTAACTAGGGTATACATGAGATAAGAAGTCATATAAAACTTCTTAGTCTACTGAACACTTGACAATTGCTCAGTCAAATTCATACAAACAATTTCAGCCCAATTTATGTTCTGCTTGCCCTCGCAGATGATGTTTATAAAGGGGCACATCCAAAAGTGAAATTCATTGGTGGAAGGAAATCCCATGATACGGGTGAGAAAAATGATAAAATCAGACAACTCCTCATTGAAATCAACCCTGAATAATGCTTTGGAGAGTCGGGACGCTCCCTTCTTAGGGTTCTTTAACCATGATTTTGCTATTCGTGCCTTGTATTTTTCACTGTCTTGGTCAAACAGGGTCTGAGCTTGAGCACGAGTGAGAACGATGGAGTCTTCAGTCTCTGGAATGCATAGGGCAACAACAATGGTGGTAGCATCCAATTTAGCAATTAATTCCCCATGCACATTAGTAAGTTCCTTGGTATCTGAGTTAAAATGGGCTCCACAGGCAAGCACAGTGTCGACACACTACACAGAGATGGGAAAACCAGCCACGTACATAATTCCACTGTCACTAATCATTTGGGCCATGGGATCAGGATTGGCGCATGTTAGTCTACCCCAAAAATCTCCAAAATCTAAGTGCCGAACCTCACTATCCCCAATATCAGGTACAAAGGTCTCGAGAGGTGACAGATGCTCCTGCCCTTGAAACTTGATCTTCATTTTTGCAACACACAGAGGAATGACCTTCCAAGATCAAATTCATGATGAAAATGCAAAGGGATACAGGGAAATGAACAAATGACTTCAATTGCAAGGATTCGGGAAAGAAAAAGTAGGTGAGCAATGTGACAAATGCATAGGTAGTAGTCCCTTTAAATAGCCATTTCAAGAGAGAGAAGGTCATTAATGAGCATTAAATACACCTTGCACTAACTCAAAAAGATGAGACGTGGGAAAAGTGGGCCAAATGAGCATGGGTGGTCCAGGGAATCAGAGATGCAAGGGACATGAAGATGTGATTTACCCGATGCAAGTGATGCGAGGAATTGGTGAATAGAAAGCCCAAACACATTTGGGATAGATGAGACAAAAGTACGTGAAGAACCCGATGCGGGTGATGCAGGTGATCAGGGAAAAGGAAGTCCAGGGTGAAATTGGGACAAATGGGCCAAAATTTTTGATAAATTTGAAAGACAAGGATTTGTGGGGAAATCGGCCGATTGGCGAATAGAAGGCCCAGTACTTGGGACATGAGGGACAAAAATGTCCGACAAACCCGCAAATCACCAAAATGACTCCAATAAATGTGAATTTTCACCATCTCTTCAAGTTTTCACTTCACTAGAACATTACTAAAGGGTGCCAACTCAAAATTTTCAAAATTCTAACTTTCAAAAGAGGGAAATTTTGAGAGGACAACAAGTATAATATTATCTTAGCTTTTCTAGTTTTGATTTAAACTCGTATTAAACTAGTTTATCTAAGAATTTGATTAAATGACCACATTTTAAGCATATAAATGGATTTAGCGTTTCTAATTTTGGCTTTGAATTGAATCTTGCAACTATTTGTAACTCTTAGTCAATCTAGTTTTGTCTCTATGGTCTTTGTTTTTCTCGTTGCCTCTGTCTCTACAACTAAATTTAGCTATACACTAATTTTGGCTTAACTTTTAACTTTAGCAAAGTGGTTTAGTGTAATAAGGGAGTTCACTAAATGGTACCATGTTTACACCATTAGCGTACCTATGTCTCACAATGCTCACCTATGATTGCACCATCCTTTAATACTTTTGAATGGGTTCTAATTGATTCCATGTCACACCAATCAATGCACCCCTTGTATGGTATTATGACAGACCTTGGACCTTTTGTGGATTGTGGGAATCTTGATTGGTACTACATCGCACCAATTAGTGCTTCTATGCCATGTACCCCTTTTCTCTTATATGCTTGGCTCACGGGTGCATCGATGGGTGACATGTCACACTAATTGGTACACCCCGAGTTTGTGCACCCTAGGTCTTAGAATGAGTCAATGTGTGATACGTCACAATATTTAGGTCTTCTGCAATATTACTATCTTGGCAAGGTAAAATCCCACATGCGCTAAGGTTTTACCTTTGGATATGTTTATAACATAGGTCACTCACTTAATAAGTTGTACCAATGAATTTGTATTCCCATGTGAGATGGCTCATTATCTTGAAGAGTTAGATGTGAGTTAGTTATGTAATTCAACTCGATGAGTTGAAAATCGAGCTCCAAATGACTTATCTCAACAAGCTCTTAAGAAAAGTATCTTGGTTAACTTGAATGTAGCTAGGTCAAGCTAGGTTCAATTAATTCATTATAGTGTTTGATCTCATTTAACTCACATAATTACTTCAAATCGAACACAACTTGGTTGTATCTCGATAATAATGAACTCGTGTCGATTGTCATTATGCAAGCTAACCTAGTTCCCAATGCAACTTGGTAATATCATTGAAATAAGAGTTGATTGCAAAAACTCAATGAATAACATTAGGGATTAAATCCCAAACCATTACTTAATAATTCCTTTTTCTAATAGATATGTAAAACAACGTAATTACAAGCATGTTATTGTTTCATAACAACAATGTACCACTCAAATAATTGTGTTGGTGACATTGCGCTCCTCATTGTAATGAGAGCACACAAAACTATCTAATTATCACAATGCAATCAAACCAATATCATCACATAAGGTGACACATTCAAATATAATAATGAATCACACAAAAGGGGTTTTGTGACCAAAAATTTCAATTTTACCAAATTTCTCATGTACCAAGAAACACATGACATATCTATCTATCTGTACCCATTATTCACATCTTTCCACCTCTCTATGATTATACCCTTTCTCCCTTTAGTGTACACCTACACACACAAGTAGACAAGAATATCTTTGTTAGAGAAAATCACAGCACCCCTGGATGTTGATCAGATTTCTAGTTTGATCACTCTAGCATCCAGTGTGATTGCACAACATTGAAACCTCTCTACAAGTGTGGGACTTGTAAAATGAGAGAGGAATCTCCAGAGAAGGCTGGTTCCTGCTCCTAAACTACCTGCCACAAGCTATTCTAGTGTAGGCAAGCTAATCTAATCCTAATCTAACCACCAAGGAGACAGGGAGAGAGAGAGAAGAGAAAAGAACAAAAAGCCTACACTAAAACGGTGATACACCAGAGAAGGAGAATGTTGAACATCTATCAAAACTGCCATGGAACAAAGAGAGGTGAGCAATGGGAAGGATGGATAGATGCATCACAAACCCAAGGATAGATTTCACATAGAAAATGTCCCAAAACTCCATGAACACAGCTCCAGACCTGTAATGAACATTAGAACATGCACAAATACCTGCAATGAAGAGAGGCAAGAAGAAAACAAGCAAAAAACGAGCAAGGATGGACAGATGCATCACAAAACACGTTTTTGTTGCTCCAGAAGTTTGCACAGAACATCATTTCAATAGTAAAAGGAAAAAATGCCATTACAGAGCAAGGGAGGAGGTTCAAACTCCATTTTCAACCCTGGAGAAGAAAAGAAGGGAGGAAGAGTAGAAAGATGAACCACCTGTAATAATTTTTCCAAAATGAGCCAAATCTGGCTTTTACATTGCATGGGTCGAGCCCATGAGAGAGAAAACATACAAAAACATGGGAGCCCATTCCTCCTTGACTGTAAATGCATTAAATCAGCATGGAGGACCTTACAAACCCATACCCTATCATTTTGACCAAATGGGAGGAGAGTGCGACCCATTCTGTATTAAATTTGGTCGCTGAAATGTCACTTCTGGCCATGAACACGTACCAGAAATGTTTTTGAATTTTCTCTCTCCAAACTGAACCAAAATTAGAGATTGACCATGGAATCCTGTAGAGAATTTCATAATCTTTCCAATGATATAAAGAATGTGCAAATCCAAGCTCTGGATCAAAAGATATGGGGGTCTGAAGTTTTAGGGCAAAAACGGCCCAAAAACGGATGTCGGGCAAAAATTTTAAATTTTGACCTTTTTGCATTTTGGAATTTTTTTTGAAAAATTTCCGCACTCCACCGGTCGGATGCCACGTGTCAGGTGCTGGTTCATCAGGGAATTCTCTTTCCATCACCTCCCGTGGGTTTCCCTTTAAAATTTTTGACTTTTATGACTTTGGAAAATTTTCCATTTTTTCCCCGCACCCCTGCCACTTGGGTGACACATCGCATGATCTGGTTGGAGGACAGGGCGCGGGTTCATCCTTGTCTTTTAATTTTCTGGCCCGAGACTTTTGTCAAATTTCCCTAAGTCTTCCCCTGGCTCCAAACTCCCCGCCTTAGGACACGTGTCCTGTGTCTATTGGCTCGGGCCGACCCTTCAAACCTTGCCCTTTGAAATTTTTGGCCAAAAACACTTAGCCAATTTCCATTGCGCTTCCCCTTGTGACACGTGGCATTTCCTAATTTGTTGGTGGCTTTTCCGGGTCTTCGTGTCCCTCACATATTTTTGGTCGGATGTCCCAAACCGTCAGGGACAAATTTCTCTGATCCGCCCAATTTGGGCTTCCCGTCCCTCTTTGAGGCGAAGACACGTGGCATATTTCCATTCGCTCTCGGCTCCTCCGGCTTTTCGCGTCCAGCGCGTGCTTTCAGCCCGGATGTCCCAAACAAAAGTCCTCTGTTTCGGCCGAACCGGCCGGTTTGCGTCCTCCGCGTACTCTTGTCCCAAGCGTCCCAATTATGCGAAACAAAGACTTAGGCAATTTTTTCCCTTTTTCGGCCAAATCGGCTTTTCGCGTCCGTGCGTACCTACGACCCAGATGTCCCAATTGCTGCGTGGACCACCTGGAAGCTTTTCAGCCGGTTCACGCCCCAACGTCCCAACTGTTTCAAGGACCACCTGGACTAGGACTTAGCCGATTTTCATGATTTTTTCTGTCCCAAGCTTGTTTTTTGCAATTTTTTCACTTTTTAGAATTTCTTGGGTTTTCTTTTTGACGGGAGAGTTAGAAAGAAGCATAGGGGCCCCAAAACATGATTTTGTGCCTTGAATCGATCTATCTTACTCGGGACCGAAGAATTTAATGCATGTTATCAAATTTACCTGGGGGTGAATTTTGGATAACAATTTTGGCGACTTCAATGGGTCATCTCGCTCTTTCTAGATGAATGATCGTGAGCTCAAGCAATCCATTAGGCATGGAGTCATGAGTTGTAACACAAAACTAATTAGAACTTTGAAAATCCACTGAGCCACTTGGAAACATACTGACATGGAGTGTTCTCACCAAAATGCCACTAAAACACACTGTGCAAGAGCAAAACCAGCACCCCAAAAACTATGTAAAGAACTGAAAATCATACATGCTCCAAATGGAACATGCAGAGTGTGCACAAGCACTTATTCTACTTGAAAGAAAACCTACCTACTCTATTCTAACCAAGAGTAAAAGTGGGCTAAACAAACCCCGCAATTGGTTGTGAGAAATAGCTTCCTTTCTCAAAAGTGGCAGCCATGCAATTGATTTGGAGCTGATCATGGTCATTTAGATGGATGGAAAATCAACAAGAAGCTGGTCTTCCACCTAAATCATCAAGGTGTCACTGAAAACAAATCCAATACCTCTTTTAGTTGCTCTATATTTGGATTGAAGAGGTAGGACAACTGATCCTTGGTACTTTGTAGCTCACCCTCACGCTCGAAACAAGCATGACTAGTTGTGACTTCTCCTTTGACTCAATGAAGCCAAATACCTGATTGGGCAAGGTCTGATCCATTTGATATGCCCATAGCTCTGATTTTTAACTCCAAGAATGGAGTTCTCTTGTAGACCTTGAATGGATGGTGTGGAAGAAATGGTGAAATTCCTCTGTCCTTTCTCTTCCTCCAATGAAGAACATGAAAGATTAAAATCTTCCAATCTTGGTTCCAAAGAGCTGCTATAAGATGCAGGCTGCTGCAAATGAATGTTATTCTTCATAACAACAGACTCAAGTGTTTGGAATGTGGATGATGAAAGAGAGAATGGTGGAAACTCAACCGGCTCTTCTCCATCAAAACAGTCCTCCAAATCTGACAGATAAACTGCCTCATGGCTGTCCTGCTGCAAATGTTCAATCTCTCCCATGGTGTTCTCTTGATCTGTAACTTGACCACCATGGTTTCTTTCTCCCTCCAACATTGAGTTTGAGAGATCAAACTCCTCTTCAGTACTAGAACTTGAGAGAGGTGAAGTAGAAAGAAGAACTGAAGGTTCTCCTGTAGCCTGCTTTGTGCTCAAAGCCCTTGGATCTGCAATTTTCTCCTCCACAGCTGGAATGTGCTCCTCTTCTTTTCGATTTGGAGCAGCTTCTCCCTCCTCCAATGTTTGAAGACAATCTTGCTCTTGATAGAACTCTTTCTCCAGCATGAAGTTTGTCAAGTCAAACTCTTCAATCTGCTGCTTTAGAGGACAAGTTGGGACTGCAAGATCTTCTTCTGAGATTTCTTCCTCCATGGCTGATTGTGCAACTTGAATTGAATCAGCATTCCCTTCAAATAGAGTGCCAACATGGACACTACTTTCTGAGAAAACTAATTGCTGATTTGCTTCTTCTTTTTTTGCTCTTCTTCTTCTGCGCTGCCAAAAATCAGTCTTAACCACCATTTGTTCAACCTTAGCCTCTTCTCGTAGGTTTAACCATTAAGGGGATGTTTGTCATCCCAAATTTGGCAGCCCAAACCCTCAAGTTGTCTGTCATTTATTTTATGTTGGGATCCTCTTCTTGCTGTCCTTCATGGATGATTTTTGTAATTTATTCTTCCCCATATGGCATTGGGAATGCAAGAGGAGGGGTGGGTTGAAACTTGATTGATTTGGCAATTATTCTTGGTGGTGGAGGAGATGGAAACTCTTGTTTCTTTGGGGAGAGTGTATTTCTTTTAGCTCTTGTGGAGGGGATGACTGTTTGGAAGGAAAAAGGAAAGAATAATTGAGGTGTGGTGGAAGATTGGGAGCTGGAGACATGGGATCAACATTTGGGACAACAGATGGAGAGTTTAGAATTTGCAATTCCAAATGAGATGGTGTTGCTTGGGTAATGGGAAGAGAAAAACCAAATGATGGTGTAGAACTTACCCATTGACAAGGTTGTTCAACACCAAGTGTATAGGCCTCTATTTCTGCTATCCATTGTGCAAGTTGGGGCAGCATCTTCATCATGAAGTCTAGCTTCTCCTGAGGGCTGAAGTGTCTTGGAAAAGGGCCTCCCCATGGACAAGGAGTCCTGCAACCAATTCTGAAATCTCTCATTTGAGCTGTTGCTCTGGACTGAACCATCTTTACCTCCATCTCTTGGATTTTCTCCAACAGACCAGCATCTTGCACTGATGGTCTTCATTATATGCATACTCTTGCTCTTGGAAAGCTCCATAGCCAAAATGATTTTGGCATTGCTGCTCATATGGGTATGCATGCTGATTTTGAATTTGTTCAAAATGCTGATTTGGAGGATTTGTAAAACATGTTGGAGGTGTGATATACTGCTGTAAAATGTGAGTTCCATGATGGAAATGAAGTCATGATTGCACAACTTCATGGAATGGAAAAGAATGAAAGGGATGGAAAGAAGGATGGATGGAATGGATGAAAAACAGGTCTGCAACTTCAGAAATGGGTTGCTGATCAGATGGAGTCGCCAGATGTGTTTGCAAGTGCCTCCAAAGGCTGAAATCTTCACAGGAACACACCAACCTGCAAAAGATGAAGTGGAAGACCTCTAAGGTCCCACCGGGCGTGCCAAAACTGTTAGATCAAAATCACAGCACCCCTGGATGTTGATCAGATTTCTAGTTTGATCACTCTAGCATCTAGTGTGATTGCACAACATTGAAACCTCTCTACAAGTGTGGGACTTGTAAAATGAGAGAGGAATCTCCAGAGAAGGTTGGTTCCTACTCCTAAACTACCTGCCACAAGCTATTCCAGTGCAGGCAAGCTAATCTAATCCTAATCTAACCACCAAGGAGATAGGGAGAGAGAGAGAAGAGAAAAAGAACAAAAATCCTACACTAAAATGGTGATACACCAGAGAAGGAGAATGCTGAACATCTATCAAAACTACCATGGAACAAAGAGAGGTGAGCAATGAGAAGGATGGACAGATGCATCACAAACCCAAGGATAGATTTCACACGTAAAAATGTCCCAAAACTCCATGAACACAGCTCCAGGACTCCGTAATGAACATTAGAACATGCACAAATACCTGCAATGAAGAGAGGCAAGAAGAAAACAAGCAAAAGAATGAGCAAGGATGGACAGATGCATCACAAAACACGTTTTTGTTCCTCCAGAAGTTTGCACAGAACATCATTTCAATAGTAAAAGGCAAAAATGCCATTACAGAGTAGAGGAGGAGGTTCAAACTCCATTTTCAACCCCGGAGAAAGAAAGAAGGGAGGGCGAGTAGAAAGATGAACCACCTGTAATAATATTTCCAAAATGAGCCAAATCTGGCTTTTACATTGCATGGGTCGAGCCCATGAGAGAGAAAACGTACAAAAACATGGGAGCCCATTCCTCCTTGACTGAAAATGCATTAAATCAGCATGGAGGACCTTACAAACCCATACCCTATCATTTTGATCAAATGGGAGGAGAGTGTGAGCCATTTTGTATTAAATTTGGTCGCTGAAATGTCACTTCTGGCCATGAACACATACCAGAAATGTTTTTAAATTTTCTCCCTCCAAACTGAACCAAAATTAGATATTGACCATGGAATCCTATAGAGAATTTCATAATCTTTCCAATGATATAAATAACGTGCAAATCTGAGCTCTGGATCAAAATATATGGGGGTCTGAAGTTTTAGGGAAAAAACGGCCCAAAAAAAAAGGATGTCGGGCAAAAAATTTTAAATTTTGACCTTTTTGCATTTTGGAATTTTTTTGAAAAATTTCCACGTTCCGCCAGTCGGATGCCACGTGTCAGGTGCTGGTTCATCGGGGAATTCTCTTTCCATCACCTCCCATGGGTTTCCTTTAAAATTTTTGACTTTTATGACTTTGGAAAATTTTCCATTTTTTCCCCGCGCCCCCGCCACTGGGGTGACACGTGGCATGATCTCGTTGGAGGACAGGGGCACGGGTCATCCTTGTCTTTTAATTTTCTGGCCCAAGACTTTTGTCAAATTTCCCTAAGTCTTCCCGGCTCGAACTCCCGCTTTAGGACATGTGTCCCGTGTCTATTGGCTCGGGCTGACTCTTCAAACCTTTCCCTTTGAAATTTTTGGCCAAAAACACTTAGCCAATTTCCATGCACTTCTCCTTGTGACACGTGGCATTTCTGATTCGTTGGTGGCTTTTCCGGGTCTTCACGTCCCTCACGTATTTTTGGCCCGGATGTCCCAAACCGTCAGGACAAATTTCTCCGATCCGCCCGATTCGGCTTCCCATCCCTCTTTGAGATGAAGACACGTGGCATATTTCCATTTTCTCTCGGCTCCTTCGGCTTTTCGCGTCCGCGCTTACTTTTAGCCCGGATGTCCCAAACAAAAGTCCTCTGTTTCACCAACCGGCCGGTTCGTGTCCTCCGCGTACTCTTGTCCCAACTGTCCCAATTGTGTGAAACAAAGACTTTGGCAATTTTTTCCCTTTTTCGGCTGAATCGTCTTTTCACGTCCCGCGCGTACCTACGGCCCAAATGTCCCAATTGCTGCGTGGACCACCTGGAAGCTTTTCGGCCGGTTCACGCCCCGTCCCAACTGTCCCAAGGACCGCCTGACTAGGACTTAGCCGATTTTAATGATTTTTTCTGCCCCTAGCTTGTTTTTTGCAATTTTTTCACATTTTTAGAATTTGCTGGGTTTTCTTTTTGGATGGGAGAGTTAGAAAGAAGTAGAGGGGCCCCAAAACATGATTTTGGCCCTTGAATCGATCTATCTTTCTGGGACCGAAGAATTTAATGCATGTTATCAAATTTACCCTGGGGGGTGAATTTTGGATAACAAATACCCAACGAATTATCTATACAATATAATCAAAATATCGAAAATGAATTATAAGAAATGCACACACACACACATAAACATTAATGCATAACAATAATATGAATAAAATCTTCATCTATTATTAATCACTCATTGATAAATAAATGTTTTTTTTTCCAAAACATATCATAATGCTTAATCAAAGAAAATCAAAATAGTAATAATATGTTGTATTAAATGTCACAACAACCACTTAGTCTCTTAGTCTCATAATGTTCCAAAATAATAAATGCATAGTTACCAAATGTGATAGGACTTGATCATCCATAGTGTTTAAGAATGAACTATATAAATGTTATCTTAAGTCCGACACCCCTAATCATGTCTGTCTTGAAATTTTTATGAGATTTTAAAATCCATCAAATTTTAGATTAAAATTTAGCCCTTCACATGTAGAATTATGTTTTTTTTTGAATTACATCTAAAATTATTTTAAGAAAGGTGGTTTGATTGAAATATTTGAGGGGTATGCTACTAGGGATTTTTCCTATCTACGAACCGAAATTGAAAATTATCATAGACCATTAATTTCAAAAACATCATCCTTACTCTAAATAACACAACTCAACTTTATTTTATGATCCGGGTTGTTATGTATGAGGTTTCAAGTTCAAATCTCTTTATATGACCATTGAGAACTTGTTATAATAGATTTGGCCAAATATATATTTATGTTTTAATCGAATTGAGAATTCATACACGAGTAGTAAAATGGATACATCAATAGGGAGGGGTAAAGGAGAAACACTGGAGGATGAAGTGTGGTGACAAGGAAGGAGATAGAGGGAGAAAAATTATAGGAGAAGGGAAACTAGGAATTCCTCTTCTTTATTTCGTAAGGTCACATATGGACCACATGTCATTTGTGAAAACTTATTGAAGGAGAAAGTGGGTGCAATACATAAATCCTTGAGAAACATACTTTAGAAATATCTATGAAATCAATCCCTTTTTGTGTAGTACTCCCATTTCCTAAGTCGACTTTTATGTTGATAGTGTTGTTATCACCAAACGCCTTATGAATTCACTCAACTTCCTCTTGGATGAACATTTTACCGCAAAATTATAATTATAGTAGGATATTTCTTTTTGTGTGAAATGAAAGAGTAATAGGACATAAAATAAATATTGACATGATTCTTTGAGTTCACACTACTTTCATTTCTCGCAATTATGTCAATTTTTCAAAGAATTAAGTGATAAATTTTCGGGGCATTAGATAATGGAAAATGAAAAAATATCTGATGGAAGGCTTGAGGATTTACACCTTGGAATATATTTGAAATTAATATTATCATGTACAACACGAGGCACACACAACGTGAGTGAATTTGAAGGGGATACAACACGCAAAGCCAAGGGAGATGGCCAACTCGGTTGAAAGACCCAAAACTAAAATTTCTCCTCTTCCATATATGATCATATTTTTCTTCTTCTTGCAAGTCACATATTAACAAGGTGTCATTTGTGTAAACTATTCGGAGGAGAAATGTAGTGACCCTCTCTAGCTAGTGACAGAAAAACACACTATTTTTTTAAACTTGGAATTTTTAATCACCATTACATTTCTGGGGATGAAAGTAGTGCCTCTCAATTTCCTATTCCTACGCATATAATCAAACACATGGAATACACATAATATTTTAATACAAGTAATAAAAATTTCTCTATCAAAGTAGATTTCATTACATTTTACTTTATTTTAACTCGTATAGTTTTCTTCTTATTCAATGTAAGTGAATTAACGTAAGTAAAACATTAAGTACATGTACCTACATGAGTTTTACATATAATATTTCATCCAATTAAACTAAGGAATCAAAGTTAATTCTACAAACATGTGCATCTATTTCATTTAATTCTATTCCATATATATGAACATGACCATTCTAAGTAATAATTTTATCTATCTAGGCTCTTCCAATTACCCAACATAAGCATCCATCTAATTTAGTTTATCTTAGTTGTATCATACTTAAAATCCATTTCAAATATATGAAAGTGTATGTTTTCCATTTCTCCGCATGTTTACATCATTACATAAATTTATATATCAAGTATAACATCCATCTTTTATTAATGTAAAATATTGGTTTCATTTACATAGTTTCAAATACACAATGGTTCTCAACATTCAATTTCAATGTTTACATTTTTTTTCTTAATAAACAGTATAATAGATAACACCATATAACAATACATTAATTCATCGTTACGACACAATATTCATATGTTGTCAGAGATCAATCATACTGTTGAACCATCATAGTGCTTTACCTCCAAACACGAGTCATATGGATCCCCACACACCTCCCACAAAGTGAAAGTGGCTCTACCCTTCATGAGAAGGAAGATGAGAGTAATCAATAAGGTAAGAGAGAATACCATATGTAGCAAAGCCAACTAAAAAAGGTAGACTTATGAACATCGTGGGAATATAACATCCTAAAAATAGAAGTACTTGATATATTTTTGACCAAAAGACTTAGGATAAGAAAAGGTACACATTCCTAATGAAAATAATAGCATACCAATGAATGAACTAATAATATTTGACTAATCATGAGGGTAAACATTGAGTCTATCTATAATCCACCATGAACCCCAAAAAACTTGTTAGAGGTGATCCATTGCATTAGGTTATCTAACCCATCCATATAGGTCACTCCCTAGTCGAATAATACATCTCTCAAATATCCTCTTTCCCCACCGACAACTCATAATAAGATATCTCTATCTCCATTTTAACAACTTGGGTAAACTATAACTAGAACACAAACAACACTAACCTTTTCAAATTTCCCATAGCACCTATTCACATTAATGCTATAAGGATCCTAGTCCCTCTTTGAATCCCCAAAAATACAAAAGAAATCATGAGTATGATACACACAATCATTACCTTTTTGGATGTCTCATACCACCCAAGGAAGTTGTTATTGCGAGAATCCTAAGCCTAGTTTTCCATCACATGCAAAGGACTATAAATTGTCTGTAATAGTTTCCATATACATGTTTCTAATTACACTTGTTCCAAGGTTTAATAATACTATTTCATATCAGGTTTATAGATGATTACAATCAATATGCAATCTATGTCTCCTATCTTCTTGTAATAAATGCATACAAGTATATTATTTCATAATTTAGATAATTACGTTAATCATGTCATAACTCATTTTATAATGAATAATTATAATATTATGATAATCACAATATTTAATAAGGGTTAATTTCTCAAAAACTATTATCTCACCATGTCGATAATATAAGTTTAAAACACTATTCCATGTGTATGATTGTAAAGCTTTGTCATCCATACCCAGACTCTCTAATATATTCATAAAAGGTTTTCCATTGGTTATCATTTAATCATAATTTCATATATGTCAATAGAGTATTAATTAATGCAATATTCATGCTCTTTTATTGTTTAACTTATTGTCATTTAATGACTCTTTTGTTGGTGTATGTGACTTGCCTTGTCGTCACTCGATGTCTTGTCCACCTCACATGGTGAGTCATCTCGCTTAGCGAGATCATAGGTCATTAGGTGTAATTAGGGTTTCATGTGTCCATGTGTCATACATGGGAGTTACACAACACTCCTATATATGTACCCTTTCTATTTGAGCTATGAGAATGAGCATACCTTTCTTTTCATGCTTGATTTTCCTTTATATACGATTGTTTTCTAATTACTTGGAACATTGAAATCAGTATTAGAGTGCAACCTCTTTGATGTGCATGGGGTTCCATATTGATCCTTACAGAACAATATCACATGGTATCAAAGCTATTGTTTGCAAATGTGGACTCATTTATTATGGTTTTGATTACTTTCAGTTTTGGTTTTAGTGCGTCTCATGTAAGTTTTCATTTATTTTTGGAATCTTGTTATCTAGTTTAACAATCTCATTTTTGGAGTTTATGCTTTGGGTTTTGGTTGTGCATGTGTAGGTTTTAGTACTTTTTCCACTCAAATCTAGCTAGCTGCAGACTAACTAACTTTGGAGGGAAAGATAAACTTGGAGGTTGGAACATTTATGGTTTTATCAATTTAATTTTCATTTAAAAGTAGAAATATTATCAATAATTTTATGTATTAGGCATGATTCTACCTCCTCTGTGCCTTTTCTACACCTTGCTTGTTTCCTCCTCTTGGCTCAGTCAAGGTCTTGTAGAGCTCAATGAGCTCGTCCCTAGCTCATACTAGCTTATCTCAACTTAGCGAGTTGAGTTTTTGGGTGAGTTGATTGCATTGCTACAAGTTATGTTGAGTTGTTTTGCTTGGCAACGAGCCACCCTTTGCACTATGTTTCATTTTTCCTACCCAACGAGTTGGGTTGTTTTTTTCTATGAGTTGGAAAAACGTGTGTTCATTTTTACTATGGGTGTGTTGGTTTTTCTTGGAAAGATAGCTATGGCTTGAGTTCCATATGTGATGCATCTAGTAGGGGTTTTTGTTTTGTTACTTGTGAGTTGTGTTTCTATGTTTTGCTTTGATTTAGATTTCCCCTATCTTACCTACTTGGCCTGTTAGATTTACCCTATTTTTCTTAGTCACTAGATGTCTACATTGGGCTCACCTAGGTTTCTCCATGCTCTAAAATTTTCCCCCTTTTCCCTTGTGTTGTTGTGCCTCATCGCTCCACTCTGCTTATATCTGCTTACCTCACCCTATGTATGGTTTAACCCTCTAAGATTTCCTTGTATCCCAATCATTGGACCATGCTCCTACTGCGTTGTCATTGATCAATGACTTTGCCTAGGACTCACTCTAGGTTAAACCTCCACTTGGCCTCGCTCAAACCGCTCCGCCACAGTCGTCGACTTGATCTGACCAACCTACCTTCAACCTATCCTTCCCGAGTCCTTGGGCTTATCCATTTCAACTCACCCCGGGTCTCATGCTTTGGCTTGCCACATCGAGCCCTTTAATGAATTTCACACTATACTCTACTTGAGCCACCTAATTATCACCTTGCCCAAGATGACCAATCCCTTCCCATTGTGTTGACCATATTCTACCTCCCTTTTAAAACCTAATCCTTATCTCTTGTTGAAGCTTTGTTTTTTAAACATAATGTTTTTTAAATTAAAAGGTAAGGTGTTAAACTTAAAATGGTAGGTTTAATTTTATTAAGATATAATTTTAATTAAATTAGGTAGTGGTTAATTAATTTGAAGGTGGTCATTTAAATCTAGGGTTTAATTAAATTTAATTAAGGTCTTCTAATTAATTAACATCTTTTTAAAATTAAATTAGTGGTAAATTTTTATCATTATTATATTTTTAATCATATTTTCTTATCCCTTTTGATCTCTAAAATTAGACTAATTGGGGAAATTTAAAGTGTGTTTTCTAGCATTATTGGACATTTTTACTACTAATTTTTGTAGGAGTGTGTAACACCTCTCCTAGCATTTTTTTGCCTTTCGAGATAATTTTTGGCATTCTAGAGGTTCCTTGGACTCGTTTCTAAGCCCTTTTTGCATTGTATCACCCTTTTTATTACTTGTGGACTAGTGATCATGTCTTCCATAATCTTGGAAAAAGGGGGTTTATGTCGCGATGTGAGACACTATTTCTCATACATGACTATTTTCTCCCCTTCTCTTGCTTTTAGATAATTTTGTGTTTGCTTACAATGATGAAATGTCGTGATCGTTGGAACTTGATTATGGTATCCACACTTGCGTGTTATTACGTTGATTGCAAGGTGAGTGACCGAATATTTCACGACACACATTCACACCTGATTGTAATCAATGCACTAAACTATAAAGTGCCAAAATTAGGGGTGATAATATTGTTTTAGGGTGGTTGTGTTTCTTTGTATTTATTTCTACATTCCTTCTTTCTCTCTCTTCACGATGGATACTCTTTCAATTCCTTTACTCATTCCATTCAAATTTTTGAATGGAGATCAAAAATGGGAATGAATTAAGGGGTAAAGGGTTATTTCACAACACCATGGGAGACGAGGCTGAACGTGATGATGAGCTCAAAAAATCTAAGTGGCTGAAATGATGTGATAAAGCCTTATGTCTTCTATGCATATCCGTTTCTCCCCGATTTTCTCTTCTACATTATGTTTTCCAAAACACCTAATGAAGTGTGGAAAAAGTTAGACATTATGTTCAGAAAAGAAGATGAAATGAGAGCACATGAGTTTGAAAACAAACTAATATGATTAAATCCTAGTGACTTTGAAAACCTACAAGCCTTATTCTCAAAGTTTGTTCACACTAGATTGCTTCTAAAATAATGTAAACTGGAGAAGAAATATTCCCAGTTGATCTTGTCAATTCTTTCTAAGTTAGGTCTCGAATACTCCATTTTCATTTCAACTTTCCATGCTACGAAAGTCTCTCTAGGTAGTACTTGGAAATTCCCTCATTTGACATTTTTTCATCCCAACTCATTCGAGAATAAGACAAACTCATTAAAATGGAAACTCTCAAATCCAAGTTTCATGCCCTTGTAGCAAGTACAAGTAAGGGAAATAAAACTAAAAAGAAGAAATAAAAAATATCAATTGAAGAAGGAAACCATGAACAACCAATCCCAAACCAAACCTAACATAAACACTTGGACTTCTAATCCCAAAGTGAAGAAGGAAAAGTGTAAGTGTTCCTATTGCAAAAAGACTGGTCATGAAGAGCATCAATGTATGAGAAAAAATTGATCACCTAACTCATTTACTTAAGAATAATAACATAAGTGTTCATGAGTTTATCAGCCAAAATGCTATAAAAGCCAAGTCTTCCACTACAAAGGATTCTAAATCGAAAGGAAAGGCCCTTGTAGCTAGTGTTTCTCCTTCATCAACTTGGATTATCAATTATGGTTCCTTACACCACATGGCCTCTTTGTATGTTGATCTCTCCAACATCGAACCATGTGGCATGTCCCAAATCATGTTGAGTGATGACACTATAGTGTCGATTTCTAGTAGTGGATCAATAGAGATGGATAATGGATCATTTAACCAAGTGTTGAGTGTTTGTAATCTATATAATAATATCCTATTAGTTTACTAAATCACTCACCTTGGTGAAGGAATGTGAGTGGAATATGGTCCTAACTCAATGATTATTCATGAGCTTCACTCCAAAGCACTACCATACCTGAGGAAAGGAAGATCACCATTTACGGTTATATACCTTCTCCCACTTTACTTCTGATTCGACACCTACTATCTTACTCACTCATGCAGATGAGGTTAGTAATATATGACATGAGTGTTTTGGCCATCTTAAACATCATTACCTTGAACAATTGATCCAAAATGAAATGGTCAATGGGTTACCCTACCTCAAAATTTTTAATGGTCTTTGTGAGGGTTAGAACCTTGGAAAGAACCCCAAAGAAAGTTTTGGAAAAGGAAAATCTTGGAAATCTACTCATCTTTTGGATCTTGTTCATAGTGACATTTTTGGCCCTTTCCCATCTCCTTCGTTTACTAGAGCTATTTATATTATAACCTTCATTAATGAATTTTCACATGACACTTGGGTGTATATTCTTAAGCTAAAGTATGAATTTTTAAATCACTTTTGGTACTTTAAGGATTTTTATGAGAAACAAGATGAAATGTCTATCAAGGTTTTGTTGGAGATCAAATTTGCACCCAATATAAATCACAATAATCTAGGGATTTGAGGAAACATGGGATTGTATCCAAGTTGTGGGACTTGAACCGAGACAAACCTCCGAGAGAATACTAGTTCCTTTACCTAACCTTAATGCCAAACTACACTTGGGAATTAAAATTCAACTATTTAACTCTACTATAGAATTCTAAGGGACCAGGGTGAGAAGGAGATACATAAACAAAGATCCTAAACTATAGAGGTGATAACATGAAGAAAAGGGGGATCAATATCCATGATGGAGAAATGAGAAGGAAATGAAGGAGAGGACAAGAAAATGTGCCACATGTCCAAAACAGAAAATCTATCTCATTCCATGTACAGACACAAAAAAAGGAAAACCTGCAAGTATAACTCATACACAACATAAAATGAAAGAGAAGAGAGGTAAGAGATAACCAAATGTAAGAAAAGGGAAGAGAAGAGAAAAAATGTCTAGATTTAATTTCTGCAAAGTATAAACAGTTTGTTACACCTATTAGGAAGGCATTGAGAGCATTGTAAGTTCCAAAACACAGGTCTGCAACTCAAATTTGTTTGGGACACCATTTCAGCATGGTGCCTTTACAAAAAAATAGACCAAGATCACATTGCAATAAAAATTAAGTGCATATATAGAAGAAGAGGGGAGAGAGGGAAACTCAAAATTAAGGAGTCCAACCACTTCTTCAACCACCCAGAACCAATCAACATTCAAGTTTGCAGACCTAACATGGGTGCCATCAATTTTTGTAGAGCCCATACCTAAAAATGACCAAGAGATCATTTTTTTACAATTATAACTTAGTAAAGTATGATTTCTTGACCCAAAACTACTCTCATTAGGTATTAGTCTTCAAGACCTTTCCAACGATATAAATTTTGTCTTATTTGATGTCACAGATCAAAAGTTATGACCATTTGAAGTTTCCCATGTCATCCACATAGTTGATGGCCATGGGGTTGTCAAATTTAACCTCTAGGTCATTCTTGCTGATGTGTTAACTTCCCATTGGGTCTTGGAGTCCATCCATTATGATTTGGGAATTTGAGGAACCCATGCGGATTTTTAAAACCCATAGAAAACAAGAAACTCGTAGAAGAAAAGAAATCCGTAGAAAATAGGGAATTCATGGTAAAGAAGGATCCACATAAAAGAAGGAACCCGCAGATTTTAAGGATCCGCAGAAAAATAGGAACACACATATTTTAAGGATCCGTGGAAAAGAAGGAACCCGCATATTTTAAGGATCCATGGAAAAGAGGACATGCAGATTTTAAGGATCTATGGAAAAAGAGGAACCCAAGGATTTTAAGGATTTGTGGAAAATAAGAACCCATGAATTTTAAGGATCCGTGGAAAAGAGAACCTCTGTAAATTTGAAGGATCCACGAAAATAAGGAACCCGCAGATTTTTTAAGGATCTGCGAAAAATAAGGAACCCGTGGATTTCAAGGTTCCATAGATAAAGAGGAACATGTAGATTTTAAGGATCTAGGGTAAAGAGGAAACCATAGATTTTAAGGATCCATGGAAAAGAGGAACTCATGGATTTAAAAAAACCATAGATAAGAGGAACCCATATATTTAAAAAACTATGGAAAGCAAGAAACTGTGAAAGACAAGAAATCTATAAAAACTTGGAATCAAGTGGAAAATAAGGATCTATGGAAAAGAGGAACTTGTAGAAAATAGGAATCCACTAAAAGTGGAGGTTACATATTTTAAGGATCCACGGAAAAAGTGGAAGATGAGAAAAAGAGAAGGATGAGAAAAATAGAATGAAGGGGAAAAAGAAGGGGAAGAGGAGAAAAAAGGGAAGATGGGAAAACCCCTCAATTTTGAATTAAACTGTCCAAATAAACATGATTGTTTATTTGACAACATTTTGGTGACCTCTTGGGGGACATCTACCTACTAGATGACGTAGACTAGTATCCTTGAAGCATCCATTTGGCATGGAATCAGCCCAGAAACTTTAAATTTGATCTCAAATATTGAATTTCTCCTACTCTTGAGACGATATGAAGTACTAAGATTTGGAGATGATTTAAAAATTCCTTGGTTTTCTCTTGAAGCTGATTTTGGGAGTTTTGAATATTATTTTTTTGAACTGTCCAAAAATTGAATTTCTAAACAAGGATAGGGAACTGAGAACTTGGTCCCCTATAAGAGTGGACAATTGTTTAAATTTGGACCCAAATGCTGAATTTTTGACAAGTATGAAGCATTGCAGAGTTCTGACTTTTATGTCAATTTGATGGATGCATTTGGAACTATCTTAACAACTACTTTCATTTGAACACTTCTTCCACCAATGGACCATGCAACAACAACATAACACTGCGTAAAAACTATGTACAAATATGGAAAATCATACATGTTCCAAGTGGAAACATGTAGAGTGTGCACAAAAAATTCTTTTTCTAAAGTAAACCTACTCTATCCTACACTAACCAAAGAAATGAGAAGCTAAAAAAATCTTGAAACAAGTAGGGAGAAATAACTTCCCTTTCTAACAAATTAAGACCATGCATTTGATTTTACAAAGAATATGACCTTTAAAAAGAATGAAAAATTGTTTTCAAGATGGTCTTCCACCTTTTCATCAAAGTATTAACAAACAAAAAAATACCTCTTTTAGTTTCTCTATATTTAGATTTGAGAGGCATTGTTGTTGACCTTTGGTACATTGAAGCTCTTCCTCATGCTCTAAAGTGAGCATGATCGGTTGCAACTCTATCTTTGGCTCCAAGCTAGCTAGATATCTGATTGGGAACGGGGACTTTGGAACCAATGGTTTGCTCCTTGTGATTTTCCCATTCTTTTGAAGCTCAACCCCATGAATGGGGTCATCCTATAGACTTTCCGAAGGTGGTTGTTTGCAAGCTGATATGAAATATACTCTACTTCTACAAATAAATCTATAAAAGACTCTACCTTCCCCACGATGAATATTGATTTTTCAATTGATTCATCATGCCTCTCCTCCTCTTCAAGATTAAAGTTTGAAAGATCAAACTCATTCATTCTTTCCTCATGAGGAATATTTTAGGAAATCTCTTCCTTTATGTTCTCCTCTATGGTAGGTTCATTAATTAAATCAGACTCAACAAGGGATGAAGGAATATATAGATTTGAATTATTACCATCAAAAGAAAGAAATAATATTTCAATAATATATTTTTCATCTAAGTCCTTTGAATATGATTTTTTCTCCTCCATTGGTGACTTTTGTGAAGATAAATGAACAACCTCTAAGAGTATAGTGCCATCATGTACACCACATTTAGATATGAGATATTTTTGATATTTTTATTCTGATTTCTCATCACCAAAAACATCCTCTACTCTTTGATCTTTATTCCTAACCTTTATTGAAGGCTTAACTAGCATTGGCATCTGATTGGTTTCAAAATTTAAATCCCAATCCTTCAAATTTTTATGAATTCTTATTTTGGGTTCTTCAACTTGCTGCCCTCCTTGACTAATTTTTTGATATGTTTCTTCCCAAAATGGGTTTTGGAATGTAAGATAAGGGTTAGGATATGATTCAAATGATTTTTGTAATGGTTTTAATGAAGGGTAAGGTGTTATATATTCTTGTGGAGGAGGTTGGGGTTTGGAAGAAAAGAGGGCAAAGAATTGAAGGTGAGATGGAAGGGAAGAAGATGGAGAAGGGAATCCTCAATGGGATCAACCTCAAAGCTAGGAGCATGGAAAATAGGATGAGATGACATAGGTTGGGGAGGAGGAATGGGAGGGATGTGAGATGGTAGCGTAGAGTTCCCCATTTACATGGTTTCCCAACAATGGATTTGTGAGCCTCCATTAACTCATCCCACTTTGTAATTTGGGGAATCATCTCAACTATGAAGTATAGCTTCTATTAAAGGCTGAACCAACTTGGTATAGGGCCAACCCATGGACAAGGGACCCTAAAACCAATCATGACTACCTTTATTAAACATTTAATCCTGAGATGCACCATGCCCACCTCCATTTCTTGAATCTTCCTCTATAAATCAACATCTTCCATGGAGTTTCCACCATCATCTACATAACCCTGTTCTTTAAAAACATTTTGGTTAGATGAATAACCATATGGGTCAGTGGGGGTGGGTTATATGCATATTCTTCATGATGGGGCTCATAAAATTGATTTGGAGGAGGATTTTGAAACTATGGGGATGAAGGGGATTGGTTTTCTACTGTAAATGAGTATCCTAACGAGCGAATGAAGCCATGAAAAAAATTCTTGTGGGAAGAAAATGAAAGGATGGAAAGGAAGGAAATGAATGAAAATTATGTTCTGCAACTAAGATAATGGGTTTTTTGGAACAATGGAGTCACCGATGTTCTTGAAAATTACCTCCAAAGGCTAGATATCACCAAGAATACATAAAACTTGGTAATATGAAGTTGTAAAGCTCTTCAAATTCTATCCCATTGGGTGTGCCAAAAATATTGCAACTCAAATTTATACCCGTCCTTAATCACAATAATCTAGGGATTTGAGGAAACATGGGGCTATTTTCAAGTTGTGGGACTTGAACTGAGACATACCTCTAGAGAAGGTTGGTTCCCTTACCTAATCCTACTTCTAAAATACTCCTAGGAATTGAAATGTAACTATCTAACTCTACTCTATAATTCCAGGGACTAGGGTGAGAAGGAGATGCATAAATAGAAATTCTAAACTATAAAGGTGATAACACCAAGAAAAGGGGATCAATATCCATGAGGGATAAATGAGAAGGAAATGATTAAAGGAGATGTTATAAAAGTGTGCCACACATACAAAAACAGATAAATCTATCTCATTCCACGCATTGCAGACATAAAGAAAAGGAAAACGTGCAAGTATAACTCATACACAACATAAAATGAAAGAGATGAGAGGTAAGAATCAAACAAAGGAAATAATGGGGAAGATAAGAGCCAAAATGTACAAATTTAATTGCTACAAAGTATACACAAGTTTGTTACATCCATTAGGGAGGCATTGAGAGCATTGAAAATTCCAAAACACTAGTCTACAACTTAAATTTTTGTAGAACACCATTTTTGTATGTTGTCTTAAAAAAATGGATCAGATCGCATTATAATAAAAATGAGTTGTATATATAGAAGAAGAAGATGGGAGAGAGGGAAACTAAAAATTAATGAGTATTACCACTTCTTCAACCACCCAGGACTAATCAAAATTCAAGTTTGTAGACCCAACATGGGTGCCATCAATTTTTGTAGAGCTCATACCCAAAAATGACCACGAGATCATTATTTTACAATTACATATTAGTAAAATATGATTTTGCAACTGAAAAATACTCTCATCATGTATTACTCTTCAAGACCTTTCTAATGATATAAATTTTGTCTTATTTGGTGTCTTTGATAATTGGTTATTACTATTTGAAGTTTCTCATGTCATCCGCATAGTTGATGGCCACAAGACCATAACATTTAAGCTCTGGGTCACTCTGTTGATGTGTCGACTTCCCATTTGGTATTGAGTCCATACATTATGATCTAGGGGATTTGATGAACCCATAGATTTAAAAAACCCTAGAAAATAATAAACCCATGGAAGACAAGACATTTTTGGAAATCAAGGAATCTTTGGAAAAGAAGGAGTCACGAAAAGAAGGAACCCATGGATTTTAAGGATTTGCAAAAAAGAGGAACCCATAGATTTTAAGGATCCACGAGAATAGAGAAACCCATGGATATTAAGGATATGTAGAAATGAAGGAACCCCGGATTTTAAGGATCTCAGTAGAAAAGAGAAGCCTATAGATTTTAAGGATCCATGGAAAAGAAGGAACCCACAGATTTAAGTATCCGGAAAAGAGGAACTTGCGTATTTTAAGGATCTATGGAAAAATAGGAACCTGTGGATTTTAAGGATTCATGGAAAAGAGGAACCCACAAATTTTAAGGATCTGTGAAAAAGAGGGACTTGTGGATTTAAACAAACCACAAAAAATTGGAATCTATGGATTTTAAGGACCCATGGAAAAAGAGAAACTTGTGGTTTAAAAAAACACGAAAACAAGAAATGTTCAGAAGACAAGAAATCCATGGAAAATAGGGAATCCTTGAAAAAGAAGGATCTGTGGAAAAAAGGAACCCATGAAAAAATGGAATCTGGGGAAAAGTGGAGGCCATGGATTTTAAGGATCTATGAAAAAAGTGGAAGATGAGAAAAAGAGAAGGATGAGAAAAAAATAAAGAATAGGAAAACTAAGTGGATGAAGAGAAAAAAGGGAAGATGGGAAAACCCCTCAATTTTGAATCAATTTGTCCAAATAAACATGAGTGTTTATTTAACAATAGGTTCTTTGAATTGAAAAATGGAGGTGAGTCTGTGAGGAATACGTTTGAAGATTTTTGTACCTCCGAAGGGATTTCTTTGTAACATATAGTTTCTTACAACCCTTGGAAAAATGGATTTGTGGAAAGAAATAACTAAAAGATGAAGGATATGGCCACTTGTATGGTTCATTCAAAATCTCTTCTTCCGTAGTATTGGGCCAAAGAAATGAATTTTGATTGCTACATTCATAACTATTTTCCACACAAGGTCGTAAGAGGGATGACACCCTTTGAATCCTAGTTTAGACACAAGCTTGATGTTGAGAACTTTCAAATTTTTAGATGTAATGTTATGGTATGGATTCCCAAAATAAACGCAAGGCTTTCAAACCACAACCCGGACCTTGTATTTTTTAGGGTATCCTGATGGCGTGAAGGGGTATAGGTTGTTGAGACCTACTACTCATGATATTTATATTGAGAAAAGTATAAAATTGGATGAGTCATCCATAAATTATACTTCTTCACCCTCTTAGGCTCTTATGCTTGCTAATTATGAATCTTCGATGATGTTTTTCTTGAGCATGTTCCTCCTCCTCCACCTAATATTCTTGAACCTCATGCTTTAGAGTCTTTTGATTCTGATAGTAGTGATGATGAAGAATTTATCCCTTCTCACTCAAGTGAAGAATCTACAAATTTTGAGTTTGATCCTTCTGGTCCTCCTTGGGATAGGAAGAATTTGTAGAGTGTTGGAGAGTGGATGGGAGATCCTTCAGATGAGATACATACTTGTTTGGATTTTCTATACATCACTCCTTTTCCTTCACTTCGACCCTTAGTATTTCTAGAAGGCTTATGTTATTATTGAGTGGGATTATACCATGGATGAGGATTATTTCTTAGTGGTGTAAATTAACTTGTAACAACTAATATGTTGTTCACTAATATGTAGTATTTAATCATAACACGAGGAGACATAAAATTTCAATAATGCAAGTGCTCTATGCACAGTTTCAAGGATTTTAGGAGGTATGGAAAGAAATTGTTGTCATAAAAATACTTGTAATAACAATTCTTGAAACAAATTAAACTCAAACTAAAAGTAAATAGTTTCTAAACACTACGAGTAAGGAAAAACATGTAAATTTAGAGTGTAGAGAAGGGAATAAATTGCTTGCTAATCTACTCATGTAATGAAACAAATTAACAAAACTACAGAGGGATTTATAAGACCAAAAGTGGGCCCTACCTTGGGTGCTAATACCTCCTAAGGCTTGTAACTAATAACTGCTAAACATAACTCAAACTATTTATTGAACCGACGACATGAAGATTAAAAAAATCAACTTCTTTATCTGCATATCCTCTACTCTCTAATTCTCTATCTATATCTTTACATCATCCATCATATATTTCCAGCATTGATATCTTTCTCTTATACTCCTTGTTTGCAACAAAATGTGAGAGGAAGAGTTTGGGGAGTTCAAACAAATCAAGTAAAAGATCTCAAACAGATCATCTAGAGATTTTATGCATGCAACATAATTATTAGTGGGTGTTTAGATGTCAAAAACATAACTTAAGTATCTAATCAGTTCAATCAATAAATTATAAAATCATGAATTCAATCAATCAGTTCCTCATTTATTTATAATGAATAATTAGATCTAGAGTTGAGTTATCTTTAGTTCTCATGTTCCAGTTTGAATCGCTTCTTCCATGAAACATACATACTTGGAGTGTCGTCCTTCACATTTCAAGAGATATTAAATCAATCATAGTTCCTTTGCTATAGGTGATCTTATTTGGCTATGGATTGGTAGCTGTAAACAGGTCCTTTAGATGTAGGTGAGTCCCTTTAGATGCGGACAAGTTGTTGCGGATGGGTACTTTGCTTTGCATACAAAGTTCTGCTACATATAAATTTTTTCTCAAAAATAAGAGTGGAATCACACATATCATCATCCATAAAACTTATTGCAACCATAGGAATAAATGCACAATCAAAATATCAAAAATAAAGTTAACTAGTAATAACTATATTAATCAATATTATGCCAATAAGTTCAAGTTGTAATGATGATGTTCAACAATATGATAGGGAAATACAAGGACATGAATTTAATGTATTAAAAAATATAGAAGATGAGTTGTTTATAAAGGAGGTTTAATCAACTCATCACATCCCCAAGCTTAATTTATTGAATGTCCTCATTCAAGTTTCTTAGGTTCCTCTTGAATGGTGTTGCATATAAATGCATCAAATCAATTGGAGTATCTATCCCTTCGGGTCATAGAAGAAGTAACCTCCATTTATCCTGAGCTCATTCATGACTTTGTCTTGTATTATTTCATTCATTGGTTGATCATTTGTCCATGTCGGTATTGGAAAGTGGAAGATTGGGGATGATAGCCAATTGGGAACCATTTTTCTACACAACCAGTGGAAATGTCAATGTATGCATTCACTCTTCTTATAGTTGGTATTATGTTAGGGTATGAATGTATTTCCTTTTGTTTCAGTTTAGGAGACATTTCATTCCAGCATATTCTGCAGATTGAACTATTTGAATTCCATGATCTTTAATCATATCTCTGACCTCCTCATGAGTTTCTTTCCTCATCTGCCACACCCTTCTTCTAATTTCCTTATTTTGCATATACTTGGCATATTGCTCTACAATTTATTTAGTGTTATTAGCTTCAACCCTGACCATCAGTGGCTGTAATTTCTCCAAATTCATGTAGTCCTCCATTTTCCTTTCTCGATCCATCTCATTCAAAAAATAAGAGCAAAGTGATTTAACTAGAACATATCGAATGCATAGGTTTGGAATCTAATCCCTATCATACTCAAGAGCATAGTTATATATGTAGAGTTCACATAATAGAGCTAAATTTCATGAGGGTTATTAAGATATAACCTAAAGAAGTTCTTAGCTCCACTTGATGTCAAATGGCATGTCATAGTTGATATAGGTAAGTTTGAGTTGTAACATCTTTTCTTTTAAGAAAATAGCATAAACATTGGAAGGAGGCATGTATTTGAATATCTCATGGGCCACCTTAAGTGTCTCTTCTTTATTTTTCTTTAGCCTTTCAATTTATCTATATTTTGCCTCAATTTATTTCTTGTCTTGGAAGATGAGTTATTATTTTTCTCTTTCCCAATTTCTTTCTAACATATTAATATAAGTTTCAAATTTATTCACCTAGTAATCAATTAGCGTTGTTTGTTTTTCCATTTCCCTAAAAAATGGTTTGACAAAATCTCTTATGAATTCTTTGATGAAAATGTGTGGTTGCAATGGATGAAATTTACGTGTTGCATGCTAGTGTGTGGTAAAAATGGTGGTGTAATTTGTTCAATTACATTAGCCATAACTACAGGGGTGTGTTCTGGTACTTGTTCAACTCTCACAGAAATATACTCTTCCTCAATTCCATGGACCAAGTGCTCAATGACCTCCTCAACAAATTGGGGCATGTGTTCAAGTTCAATTGGTTCTCCAATTTATCCTTCTTTGTATTCCTCAGTACTTTCTGATACATGAACTGTTTGGTCAACTTTCTTTCCAATTTATTCTCCCATCTGTTCCTTAGATCCTTCCATTTCATAAATTATCTCCTTAGTATGAATTACTTCCACATGCTCCTCATGGATTCCTCATGGTATTCTTGTACAGTTTCTCCTTCAACCTTTTCTTCCTCTACATGACCCTCCATTCCACACACTATCTCCACCTTCTAGGCTTGGTCTTCTTGTCCCTCCATGTGATCTTCAAGGAATTGTTGTTCAAAAATGTAGCATTAGTACCTCCCTGCACTATTTCCAATCACGTGGGATAAATTTTCTCCTCTACTGACTTCCACATCACTATTAAGTGATATGGTCTGGGATTTTGTTGGCTTGGAGGTTTTTGGTCTTTTAGTTTTTAGTCTATGAGAGCGCCTTGGTGGTGTAGGAGTGGAATTGGAGGACTTCCTTTTACCCTTAGAGGTAGATGATTCGGGAGTAGATATTTTAAAGAGGGTTTCAAAAATAAAGATTCTTTCAGGGGAGACATGAACATGATTTTCTTAGGTGGTAAATTTTTAGAAACATGGTGTTCTTCAGGTTGTTGTTTAGTTTCGAGGTTGATTGTACATCCTCTGTGATATGCTTAGAGGCACTCTCATTATTCTATCTCTTCTTTCTCATCTTTCCCAACAAATCATTTATATCTCTTGACCTTGAAAAATCTTCCCACCTTATTTCAGGATAATCCTTCTCTAGGGTGTGCTTTACTATAAAGGTGATAAGATAACGATGTGATAGCGCAACCCTATCTCTTTGTGCCTTCCTACTCATTTTCTTCAATATCTCATTTAATAAATTGGGCACATTCACTTGTCTATTATTATTCAGTTGATTTAGAAATTTAAAGTGAACTGTGTTCAACCTAGAGTATCTTCCCTCATAGGTAAAATACTTGATAATATAATTTGTAACTTCAACCCAAAGAGGTTTAAGAGAAGTTTTGTGTGTACCTTGTCTATCATTGATGAATACATCATCTTCATCGGTGAATTCCCTTCTAGTTGCCTCTAGATTTTCTTTCTCTGGAAATGGTTCACCATGTGCAGGAAGTCTAGTTACCTCGGCCAAGATATCATCACTAACTGATAAACCCTTTACCTTTACTTCACCATTATTGAGTGTTTTAGCAAACTCTTCAACCATTGATTCATTGAAACCACAGGCTGGTTTATGTAGTCTAGCCATCTGTTATATCAAAAAAATATTTGAGGGTTACTAAGAAGCTAACAATTCTCTTTGGGTTAATGGCAAATCAAGTCTCCTCCCATTGTGAACTTGCAACTTTCTCTGGTCTCAACACACGATCACAAAAATTTTTCTGGAAGAAAGATACAGAATTGAGTTGTGTGAATGTTTTGAGTATTTTTTAATTTTGAGGCTGAAAGGATATGCACCATGGTTATGGGAGAGATTATTGATTGATGTGACCATATGAAGCATGTGAATTAAATTGAATTGACAACATGGGATTATGTGGAGGAACACATCATAGCATAATAGGCGGTGGTATTTTCAATACATTGAATACTTGATGACTTAGCATAAATACTAATCAATAATAATCATTCTAATTATAATTTAATAAAGTGGTAGTCAAGTGCACTTATCTCAATGTTTGTTTTAGAATGATTATTGTGCATGCTTATTGAATTTTCTCCTTGCTACATCCTAGCTTGCTATTATGCTACAGATTGTTACTATGATGATGTAGACATGTGTTAGATTTATATTGGATTCTCCTTACTACAATCAACTAACTCCCGGAGAGGTAACACCAATCTGTTGGGATACGAACTATCTTTTATTATCACTCACACATGAATATATCTTTGATCTTATTCATGCAATCATGAATCATCACAAACGTGAAAACAAAATAGGGCTTTGGTGTATGTTACTACAAGTGGAGAATCCATTTATTAAATTCTCTCCCTATGAAGGAGATTATTCATACTTGTAACCATCCAACATCAAATCTTGCCAAAATTTTTTTATAAGAAAATAAAAATGTCAGCAAAGTGTTGCTGATCACCTAGAGGAATGCTCACAACATTTTTATTTATCCTTGGAGTATTCAACAAGATGAATATACCAAGGCCACTGAAATATCTCAATCCTTTGAAATATCATAAGATGAACCAAGTAGGATTAAGTTCGATTTCCATTTTTATGTCCTTATTTCCATAATTCTTTGTCCTCATCTAAACTTTTACATGAATGCATTTTTATCAACTGGTTTCTCTTATAACCTCAATGTGTGACCATTCACCAATAGCTTGAACCTTATAGGATCTATGGTGGTGAGTTTTACAGACTCCATTAGGGAATATTTTCTCAATCTCATAGGGTCCTAGCCACCTTGTCCTGAGTTTTCCCATATGGTCCTTGTACTTGGATTCAAACAAGAGTGCCCAATCACCTTCTTGAAATTGTCTTGTCTTGATGTACTTATCATGCCATTTGATTATTTTCTTCTACACTACCTCTGTATTATGCACATCTTATCTTCTCATTTCATCTAACTCATTGAGATGGATAATTCTCGCCTTTGTGCTTCGGATAGATCTATGCCTAGCTTTAGACAAATCCTCACTTGTTTTGTGCTCAAATTCAATTGGAAAAACAATAGTCTTACCATACAAGAGTTCAAATGGTGTGAAACTAGTTGTTTTTTTCCACGTTGTGTTGAATTCCCATACTTCCTTTGGAATTCTATCTTCCCAATATTTCTGTGGAGTGCAATGGTATTTTTCAAGATAGCCTCTATCTCTCTGTTTGTCACCTCTACCTAGCCATTATATTGGGGATGATATGGTGTAGAATTCCTATGCCTGATTTCATACTCCTTAGCTAGATTAGATATTACATCAGTAGTAAAGTGTGTACCTTGATCAATGACAATATCCCTTAGAACTCCATATCTTGTGAAGATGTGATCATAGAGAAAATTTACTACTTTCTCACTTTTTTGATTTGGAAATGCATTCACCTCTACCCACTTGGCTAGATAATATGTCCATACCAAGATGTATCCATTCTACTGAGATTTAGGATCTATAGGGATGTTGTCCAAAATAACTCCCTTAGTTATTTTGACAACTTACATTCCCATTACGGATATGAGTTTTAGGTTGCGCACACTTTGGTTGTTCCCTTGGCACATTTCCTCACCGCATTTCCTCGCACTCCCTCTTGTGCTCTTCATTTTTGCACCTTCCACCTCCCTTGTTCCCCTTCTCTATATTATTTCACTCCTCTTGTGCAAACTTCTGATGCACCCACCTTCTTCCTAGTAGTTCATGCACCCTTCACATGTTCCTTAGAATTACTTCCCAAAATAGTTAAATTCTTGGCATTTTTACATGCCCCTTTCCTTGTTGCAGTGCATTTCCTTCTAGATGCTTGTGCCTTACCTACATACTTATCTCCTATAAGTATGTTCCCATTCCTTCGCATGCATTAATTTTATGTACCTTCTCTTTGCTTTCTTCTTCCGTGCTAATTTTGTGCCGATTCTTGTGACACGTGTCACTGTCATAATGAGTGTATCACATGCAACCTATAAAAGAACATGAATAGGGCATCAAATCCTTACAAAAAATTGAGGCACGAAACATGGTAGGAATGATAGAATATATGAATAGTCACTGAATCATCTAGCTAGTATCCATGTGCCACGTGTCAAATCAACCTTCGGTCTTTAGATCGCTATAAATCTTTCTCCGGGGATCGTATTTTTGAACATTTTATCTTATAGGATAGTTTCTAGCATGGGCTACACTCCAGATCATTTGAGTTCAAATTTTCACTTGGGATTAGGTAGGTGAGAAGTAGGAAAACATCCCTCATGCCATTAATGTAGGATCTGATCACTCCAACCACCTGATTTGATTCTAATTTCACCACCTTCCTTCTCCTATGCATCATGGGAAAGTGCATTTGATAGATTTATAGGCATATGTTTAGGCATTCATTGCTTTTTTTTGGTTAGAGATTTAAATCCAATTTTCCCTCCTTTCTCCTCCTCTTCTCTCCTTCATTCTTCTATAAATGTAAGAGCATTGCTCATTATAAAGGGTTGGACACATTGAATCCTCTAGTATTGCTAAGGGTTCTAGTTCTTTTCATTTTGAGTTGCAGGACTTTTGGATATAGTCTTTACATGTGGATATCGGCCTCATATACCATTGTAATAGATTGTGCATTTATGGAAGTAATAGAAGCATTGTTTTGTGGCTATCCTCTGCCTTAACTTGTTTTATTCTTCCTTCTTTCCTTTCCTTTATGTTGTGTGCTTGTTGTGCTTTCTCATGTCCCTTGCATTTCCTTTTCTAATTGTGCCTCATAAAGGTGACTATGTGACTATGTTATGGTCCATGTTACACTTTTCTAGCCTTCCTCTGTGCATCTTCCTCCATTTTCACTCAAAATAGATTGTGTTCACTCACTTTGTTTTTGGTGTTATCACCTCCCTTAGATTAGTTTTCCATTTTTGCATACCCTTCTAACTCGGGTCCTTTGTCATGTTTAGCTTAAGATTTCCATCTCATCATTAGGAACAACTATAGTAATAGAAGTAGGTAGAGGAACCAAACTTCTCCTAGGAGGTTTTCTCAAGTGTGCAAGATCCCATAATTTGGAGATAGTCCTATTGTTACCTCAATGACCCAATTCAGCATGATCTGGGATGGGTGTAAGTTTGAGCTCCAACAATTTCTAGAATTCTGGTGGGATAAAAATTGAAAGCTTAAATTTCATCCTTTCTAAGTTATGGTGTGTGACTTAGTGATTTACTACCTTTAGAGGTTTTTTAACACATCTAGTGACTCCTAACACTTAGATCTACTATTTCTAGTAGTCAACATGCCTTTCATGAGAAGAGTTCATACTAGATAGAAACGTAGTTGAAGAGTCCTTTGAATACCTCTAGCTATCCCTAAGAATAACACGTAGTAGAACTACCGCGTGCACATACCCATCTCTAGTGTGTCATGTAATTTTCACTCCACCTCTCAATAGACTAGTGCACGTTATCATGGTAGCTCCTCCACCTTTGAGAAAATTTTCCAACTTCACTAGCATAAGTCCTCTCCTTATAAATGCACAACATGATATTCCAATAACTACACTCAAAATTATTCCATACTTCACTAGTGAATATCAAGTCACCCCTATTGAACACATCCAGGATGTAGCTAATGTGTGCTCTATCTACTTATTCACATATGGTAATGTAGTAATTAGGCTCCTTGTGGCTTCACTCAAGGGAATAGTGCTTTAATGGTGGTACGAAGCCGAGACCCGTATCTATTGCTAGCTGGGATTAACTTGGAATAGCTCTTTTCAAGTAATTTAAAGATAATTTAGATCACATTTCATTTGTGGAGCAACTGATGACAATGAAAAGAGCACCCAATGAGAATATGACTAATTTTAATACCAGGTTTCGAAAAAACTTAGGATAGATTTTTCAAGTGGTAAGGCCTACGGACCAATATGATTTCTTGTATTACCTAAGGGATTTGAATAGTGATATCTCAGTCATGATTTAGTCCATGGGGTGTAGAACCTTACATGCTTCTTACAATATTGCAATAAGGGAAAAAAATCATCTCATTCAGGAAGAAAATTTATCTCCCACGCCGCCTATGCTCTTATTCCAAGAAATGCCTCATACAGCCCAACCTTCTATTGCTCCTATTCCTGAGAAAAGTTCTCAACCCACTGCATCCATATCCTATCCTCCCAAACATCAAAAGGAGGATGAAAAAATGAAGGCCCTGATTAGGAACTTATCCAAAAAAGTCATATCATTGGAGAAGTAAAAAACGCAAGCCTTCAAAATAAGTTCTAATCAAGGGTATAATCAAATCCACTAGCCCTTTAGAAATCAATATAAAAATCAGATATATGGGCATAACCAACAAAATTATAGATGACATGATAATGCACACCGCCCATTGCAAGTAATTCCTCCTACGTAGCCTCTTTCAGCACAAGCACAAGCCATGCACTAGTTCCATTATAGAACAACATGGCTCAAGAATCATAATGTTGATTTACTTGTAATATCACTCATAGTTAGAATCATTGTGCTAATGCTACATGCACATAGGATTACATGATTCATGCTGCTTCTAATTGTGAACCATCTACAAGAAAAATGAGCACGAGAATCAAGAAATGCCAAGTTCCTAAAGCCAACCTTATGTTATTTGACGCCTTGAAGACTTCTATGCAATTAATCAAGTTGTAGATGACACAAATAGACAGTGCACCCAGGTTGTTAATAACACAAGGTACAAGAAGAGAATGCTTAAATCTGGTATGAAACCTTAAGCTCATGTCATTAAGGCCGATCCTCAAAAGAAAAGTTATGAAGTTCATCAACCTAATAGTCATAACGCGCAAGTCCTTGCATGCGAGCTTCCACAAAATACTTATGCAGAAGTAGAGTGCACCCCTCTTATGGTAGATCAAGCCTCTGCATAAGCTAAATCCCTTGCCTCTGCACCTGAATAATCAAGAAAATATGTTGCGCCTTAAATACATAATTCAATTGGCCTTCCATTTAACATTGTGGACTAGATGAAGAAGATAAATGTAAATGTCATAATGTGGGATACCATGACAATTCCATCTCAAATATGACCTATTATATGAAGCTTTGGTGAAACTTCCACGCACCGATCTAATTACTCGTAAACCTCATGCTACTATCAATATCTGTCAAGTAGAGGAGTAATATCTAATTAAGGTTGTTAAAACCCCACCCTTTTATATGTCCTTGATCATAGGAAAACACCTTTTCCATAATTGTATGATTGAATCATGTGCTACCACTTCTGTGATGCCAAAGAAAATTGTTGATGTCTTAGTTATTAAGTATAGCCCTTTTTCCAAAGGATTCCTGTAGCTTGATGGCTCAACTATCACCACTCCAGGAGTTATTAAGAATCTTGAGTTAACCATCCATGCATGTATGAGTTTCAAAATAACTCAAGATGTGTCGATCATTGACCTACCTTCTTTGTTATCCTTATGTCTATTAATAAATTTTACTGCTAAAGTGGGTGGTTACTTATCTTTTGATTGGTCCCATATGTTACTAAGAACAAGGCATGGTACCCAGTTTACCATACAAATTGATCTAGTATTTTTATATCATGTTGATTCATATGACGCATCCCCTCTCTAAGCTAATTGCTTAATCCAAGAAGGTAAAAATAAAGTTATATTTTCTAAAGAGAAACTTATTCCTCCTCCTTTACCTAATTTATTGCTAGATGAATGAGTAGAGAGGCATCAAAAATTTTATCCGTATGTTGAGGAACTTGAATCCTTTTAAATTGGGCTTGGAACTTATTGCATCCTCCTGAAGACAAAGTTGATTTTCCACACACGCTCAAGAAAAATGAAAAACATTCAGTCTCAGTGGAAGTTGTACTTTGATGGTTCCGTAGAAATGGCGTAGGCGCAAGCATTTTTCTCATTTCTCCAAAGGATGGAAATTTATTTTTCACACATATATTGCAGTTTACATGCTCCAAAATGTAACAAAATATGAAGCACTAGTGCATGGACTTCTCATTAATAAGAAGAAAAATATCAAGGTGCTACATATCTTGGGGGTAGAAAATCGGTCATCCACAAGGTCACAAACAAGTGCGTGAAAAATAATAATATCCTCAAAGCTTAGAATAATAGAGTTTGGGACATCCTTGAGAGATTTGATTCCATGAATCCATAGGTGGTGCTAAGAAAGATGAACAAAGAAGCATATCGAAGGCCACACTTGGTTAGTAAAATTTTCCTACCGAGGAATTTTTCAAAGGAAATGCACAACATGTGAAAATGGTGATTAGGAAATCTATCCTAGAAAACAATTCCAACTGGAAAGTGTTTGACAGTGACACACATATTTTGCAGTTCATTCAGAATGAAGCTGATTTCTCATCAAGTATGCAAGCTTACTTGGATGATATTTATGGTGACAAAGGAATTCAACTCAAGAAAAATAAGTTTCCTAAAAAGTTGGCCACCTTAGAAAAATGTTCAGCCACGGCAGCGAGATCAACGGTGAAGAAAAGTATATGTGTGTTACGCAAGAAGACTATACTTTAGTCAATATTACACACAACAAGGAGTTATTGTTGAGTAAAGCTTGTGCACATGATGAAAATAAGGCCTTCATTTCTCTATGTCAATATGAATACCTCAAAGGATTTGATCCAAGTTTTTCTCAACATTCCATTGACCTTGATCCTAACATCAAGCCCATCAAACAAAAGTAGAGGCCAGTTAATCCAAGGATAGATCCCCTCATGAGGAAAGAGTTTTCTAAAATCATAGAGGCAAAAATAATATTCCCCATCAAGTACTCTAGTTAGGCCATGAAACTTGTTATAGTGCACAAGAAGAATGGTGAAATCGACTCATACGTCGATTTAAGAGATTTGAATAAGGAATCCTTAAAAGATCAAGAAGATTTTGTAGATTGTGGCTGATGTACGAAAAGATTATCCATGCTAGATGATTATTCTAGCTTCAATCAAATCATGGTTAAGGATGAGGTTCAATTCAAAAAAATGTTTGAAACCAAATGGGGAACTTATGCATATCAGAAGATTCCCTTTGGTCTATCCATTGGAGGCACAAAATTCTAGTGAGCCATGGACATTTCCTTTAAAGGATATATTAACAAGTTCATCCTAGTCTAATTGGATGACATAACTGTCTTCTCAAATCAGAGTGCAGATCACATGAAACATTTAGAGAAAGTATTTGAGATATGTAAAGAATTTTGGGTATCCCTTAACCCTAAGAAGTGCAACTTTTCTCAGTGCAAGGAAAGCTTCTGAGCCATATGGTCTCTAAGGATGGCATTTCTATTGATCCTGAGCACGCTTTAGCCATCTTTTCTTTCATTATTGGCACACAAGAAAGCCTTACAGTATTTTCTAGGAAAAAATCAAAATTTTAAGGCGATTTATCCCTAACTTTATAGGACTGGTAAGGCTCATCACCCTCATGCTAAAAAAGGACACATCCTTTAGATGGATAATAGAAGGAAAATAGATCTTCAACAAGATCAAGCAAGAAATTGCTTGCATGCCAACACTCATCAATCCAAATTACTCCAAGGATTTCATTCTCTATGTGTATGGCATTGATGCAAGTGTTGCTGCTGTCTTGACACAAGAAAATGAACAATAAATGGAGTAGCCATTGGATTTATTTAGTTAAACACTAAAGGATTACAAGTTAAAATATAGTCCCACGGAGAAATAGTTCTATGCCATCATGCACACCCTTAAAAATTTCAAAATTATGCTTGCCACAAATCATATCAAGGTGCTAGTTTCACACTCAAGTGTGAGAATTCATCATGGGAGTAGAAATCAATGAGAAAAGAGCAAGATGGGTGACCAAAATCATGGATTTTGATGTGACTATCAAAGACATAAAGCTGGTTAGAAGTAGTACACTCTATAAATAACTTACAAAAGACGCGCATAATTGTATGAAGACTTCATTATTCCTAGATGAATAAATCCCGCATGCCGAAAGGTGGACATATTACACTTCTTATTGCATGTTGTTGGATGAAGGACATGATTACATTCCTTTCTTCCTGGCACATACCCTCTGGTTTAATCAAAGCAAAGAGAGTGACATCTGGTGTAGTCTATTTCAAATGTGTTGGTTGATGGTGCCTTCTTCAAAAGAAATCCTCATGGCATGTTGCCGAGGTATATTGATGCCACAAAAATTGATAAAGTGTTAGCGGAATTTCATGATGGATTTTCTAGAGGACACTTCTCTTCCAATGTGACAACAATGAAGATAATCAAGGCATGATACTTTTAGCGTACCTGCATCATAGACACACATAAGTGGGTCATGAAATGTAAAGAATGCACCTTATTTATAGGAAAGAAGAAACTCGACGTAGCTTCTCATCTGAAAATCCAAGTGGATTAGCCCTTTTCACATAGGGTATTGACTTCATAGGTGTGAATAATCCTCCTTTAGTTGCTAGACACAAGTGGGTTCTCATGGCTACAGATTAATTCATTAGATGGACATAGGATGTCGCGTCAAGGAATCAACCAAGCCAATCATCCTTGATTTTATTCAGGGGAATTGTAACTGTGTTTGGAATTCCTCATAATATTATCTCTGATAATGCAAAATCCTTCCTTGGTACTAAAATTTCTGATTGGGTGCTAAGCCTTGGAATCTATTTGAAGACCTCTTCCAACTACTACTCTTAGGGAAATGGCTTGACAGAGTCAACAAACAAGAACCTGATCAAAATCATGAAGTGAAAAATGAACCAGAGGTAGTGACACACGAAGGTCTCGCTTACTTGTGGGAATAAAAATCGTGGTGAAGAAGGGAATAGGTACTTTGCTATATAAACTTGTTTATATAAAGGAAGCTTGAATTCCTTTATCTCTTGAGTTTCCTTCATTAGAGCTTTCCCAATAGCTAGAGTTTGAGGGCATGGATCAGAGAGAAATCATAATGACAGAGCTGATTGAACTTGAAGAATTAAGAAACTCTACCATAATCAAGATAAAACAAAATCAACAATCAACAAAGAAGTGGTTTGATAAAAGGTTAGGCCTCAAGCTTTCAAAGTTGGTTTCCTAGTGCTAAAGTTGGATCGATAGAGATAAAATGGGGTGCCATCTAAAGTTTGATGCACTTTGGAGTAGCACCTACATCATCAGTTCATGTAAAAAGGCTAACTCTTTTGAGTTATCTCACCTTGATGGAGGCATGCTATCAATCCCAGTGAATGGGATTTATCTCAAACCCTTCCATTGATTCTTCTACATATATGTATATATTAGAGTAGTTTTATTCCTCCAAGTGCGCTACGCAAAAATTATTTTGTTTGTACATAGTTCTTTCTTCTCGAGTGCTCCTTGCATGTACTTCTTATTGCTTGGATGTCATTTATCTTCCAACAATTTTGTAAGGATTCGAATAGAGATCAAACATTACTTCAAGTGACAACAGGGGTTTTCTTCAAGTAGATCAAAGGACATCCCAAGGACATTGATTTATTTCCCAAGGACATTCAAAGGACATTGAATTGCATAATTATCCTTGCCAAAATTGTAATGAGTCTCCTATAGGTCCCTTTTTAGGCTCAAATTTATTTCCACCTTAAAGTTATCATTCTAACCTCCATAAGACTTCTGTCCATTATTATTGTTCTTGACAAAGTTATTTCATACATTAGCATCAGGATTATTTGTTGCTGTTTTCTTATTATTATCTATTGAAAACTTATTTTTTGTACCAAACTTCTTCTATGGTCCTTTCTTAGGTGCAAGAGATGATGAAGAGGAGTTTGGAAATTTCTTTCTAAATTCCTCCTTATGAGTAGAAATTATCTTTAATTTTTGTTCTTGCCTTATGGATTTTTCAACAACCCCTTCCATATCTAGAAATTCTCGTCAGTTTGATACTAAGGTATATACTTAAGGATTTTAGTAAACCATTCCCATTACTCTGTTATAGTTAATTTTCCTTGGGCTAAGTTCTATAATTCAATTATTTTCTGATCATAGTAAAGTTGTGGTAGTCAACGTTGCCTAAAATTACTTATAAATTGATCCCAAGTAATATTCATTTCATCAATGTTCAACTCAGACTTGCAGATGTCCCACCATGAAGATGCTTTATGGGATAATTGATATGCTCCCCATATTGCCTTTTTTTCCTCTCGAGAAGTTCCTTATTGAAAATTAATTCTCCATTTCACTGATCCAATTCTTAGCTCCATCCACTAATGTGGTGCCATCAAACTTAGGTGGACTTCTCCTTTTTATATCATTAGTAAGTTCAACTGTCGGCCTTGCCTTTTTATTTTTGGTTGATCGGGTAGGTTTACATTATTGCTATTGTTGGGCCCCTAAGATATTGGCTAAGTACAAAAGGGTGCATAGGCGCACAAGGCCTAGTTGAAGAAAAGTGTGTAAGGATAAAGCGCACAGGGAAGGGTTTAGAGAAGGCTTTAAGAAATCCCATGGCATGCGCGCAGATATAACAAGGAGTTTGAGACTTAGACATTTTGAACGTTTCAACAGTAACACGAGAAAATAATGACCCGACTGCACATGTAGAGTGGATAAGGTGCTAACCTAGTGATAGGGTGGCCCAGGAAGGAGCATTCCTAGGGTAGAAGCTTCTAGAAGCTCATCATGGTAAAAGATGGAAAGCTCACACTTGGAGGAGCATGCCCGCATGGAGGACCACATTTAGAAACTTGGCATCAAATTTGAGGCCGTTGGAGTATGAGTTGGTAGCCTAGAAATCCTATTTATACAAGCACCTATAGAAGGAAAAAAAACAACCAGATAGTGGGCGAGCTCTGTAGAAATACTGCAAGAACTCTGTTAGTTTGGGAAATTATGCTTAGGGAAGGATGTATCAAGGGTATGGGGTTATAAATTTCTTTTGTGAGCCTATTCATATGAGTCCAGACATAATGCATGACTGTGGTCTGCTTCTCTATAACATTTTATAATGACTCCATTAATATAAGGAGGTTACCAGTTTACAATGAATATGAACATTGATGATTCTAATGCATACATATTTTTCAGAATTCTCTTGCATTTATATTTATGTTTAAGTATGAGTGTTTATACAACTTCTTTTTGTTTTGGTATAAGCTATCCATTATGTTAAGCATTTTCTATCTAGAATGATTGCAAGGATCTAGAAGCCATCCTGAGTTCTATGATGCTTGTATGTTTTACTCCTTCAAAACCCTTGAATATGGATCATAGATGATGTTTCCCACTAAAAATCGCATAAAATAGAGACCCAGCTCCCGCGCATGCCTTGGGTGATAGGCCGAAACGCATGGGGTGCCTTTCTTTTGTGATAAGGGTAAAAATGAATACATCTTGGTTCCTTTTCCGGGACCTCTTTTCAAATTTGTAGTGGGAAATGACATACATCATGATCTGGGTAATGATTAATGACAAAACATTTAACTCTGGAAAGTGTTGAATCATGGTTCAAGAGCACGGAGGATGAATTTTCTCGAGTTTTAGCACTAGGGCTTGAGTTTGATGCACATAAATGGGTAGAAGAGAACCTCTACCATGATTTATATGAAACATTTTTCTATTGTTTCCCAATAGGGTTGTATGAATGGCTCTCAGCGTATGTGTCTAGATCAAGCTGGTATTCTAGATCACGTGCGTGGACCCAAGAGGATTACTAGAGGCTACAGGATGTAGATCTGATGTGGACTCATGTTATGGATCTTTGGTGGGAAGGTGTGTTGACTAGCTACACTCTGGAGTACGCTATTTCCACATATTCTTGCCCAAAAGTTGCTGAGTTTGAATTTTTGTGGGATCCCAGAGGATCATTTCTACATACTATCCCTCTGGTAATGAAGATCCTGGTTGTTACTTTAGGTTTAGAGGCATTTCCAATGGTCAACTAAACCATTTTGAGTGCTTGGCAAGGAAGCTAGGGTGGAGGAAGATGACAGATATTACAACGGAGAAGGAAAGGGAGGAGAGATGGCACAAGTATAGTGAAGCACGTGAAAGTGATATTGCTAGAGGATGTGAGGTTGCAAGTGTGATGGATCTATGGAGATAGACGTTGCAAGAAGGAGTTGAGGTTCATGCGGAGGACGTGGAACTGAGCGGTCTTTTTACCCCATCTTGGAAAGTGCATAAGAGAGACCCCTTAGGCTTCTGGTGAGAGTTCATCATGCAAAGAAAGAAGAGTCATTGGCACATATTTGAATCCACCTAGTGACCAAACCTTGGTGCTTAGTTTTCCAAAACAAGGAAGGAGTATCATTGACCTAGTTGGTATCAGTGGAAGTGATAGATTTGCGCCTAGGAGGTATAATTTTTTAGTTCCCACTTCTATGGCTACACATATCTTAGTATTTGGAGGAGTCTTTAGACAAGGAGCAAGTATGTAAGCCTTTGGTCTCATGTCTGGGAGTGGTGCGGGCTATAATAGTGGTAGTGGGGCACTATCACAGACCATCGACACACAATTCAGTGGAACCATGGGGACACTTGGCACGACTACTATAGGACTGGTGGACCTAGTGGTTCTGGTGGCTTAGGAGGCACAAGACCTAGTGGACCTGGTGGATCTAGTAGTGGAGGAAACACCAGAGGGAACCAAGGATTTAGCTCAATAAGACAAGGGCCCCAGCCACCCCCTAAAGTCTTCTTTGAAATGTCATTACACTTGCCAGATTACAGAGGTATTGAGGATGTTGCAGAGCATGTTCACAAGTGTGAGCTGCTATGGTGCATAAAAGGGATCACAACCTCAAAGTGGAAGGCTAGTCAATTTGCAATGAAATTGCAGGGGCACACATATAGGTGGTATAGGAAATATGACCCCCATCAAATGGTGGTGGATTACACTACTTTAAAGAACACCTTCTTGGCATAATTCCACATCCCTGAGTTTGAATAGAAGTACATATCAAAGACTTCGAAGGAAATTCAATAGAGAATGGCAGAGAGTGTGTAGGAGTATGATGCACACTTTAAAACTCTCTTGTCTAAGTTATCATATGATATTCACCCTTCACAACATGCTCAGTGGTTTGTTAGAGGATTGATCACCCCTTTTAGAAGGGCCTTATCTCATAAAACATTCATAGACCCACACAAAGCGTTAGAAGCTGCTCTGCGCACCGAGGCTGTTGGTAGTGTTGATACTAGAGTTAGCCCATTCCTAGAGGCTCAAATTGATGCTATGGCTAAGCAGCTGGAGAAATTTTCTGCAAACTCAGCCCATGAGACTCGCAGTGGTTTATGGTGCATAGATTGTGAAGTAGAGGGGCATGTCAAGGGTAGTTTTCCCTGGAGGGCAGTACATGCCGTGACAGTAGACTATGAAATTTGTCATGGGGACCATGATGTAAGTAGGTGCCCCTTGTTATAGCGTGCAATCCGAAGAATGTGTCTTGCTACTGTAAAATTTACACTTCTACAACCCATGATACCAAGAACTATAGGCTCATTGATCAGATCCATGAGGCCATTGATCATGGGGTGTGCTAAACTAGCATTGCTAATAGTTCTAAGGGTGATGATCACCACTATGAGGAGCACGCAGATGGTGGCACGCGCGGAAGGGGATTTTGTAGAGGATTTCGTGGTTTTGGTAAGCGCGAGAGGAGAAAGGAGTGAGTTCTGCATGGAACCTATTTTAATTTTGGGTCCACTCGAACATTATACATAGGAGTGCCTAGACTTGTTGTAGTGCCCATGGTGCGAAAAGAACAAGTATGTGGAATGCACAGAATTTTTCGAGCACATGAATCAGAAGCAAAGGAAAGTAAAGGGCACTATAATGGTAAGCATCAAGAAGACATACACACAATGGATGTCGTGGGTGACACGTGATGCAGGCTTGGAACATGTTTTAGTAACAATAAGAGTAGAGGCTACGTGCACAAAGGAAATTCCAAGGCAGAGGACCCTGGTTTCAAGAGAGGAAGTAGTTCATGGGAAGTACCTAGACCCTACACATCAAAAGGAAGTATATCAAGATACCATGGATGTCATTCATAGTCTACAAGGAGAAATCCAGTGTCTAAAGGAACAGTCCAGGAGGGATGAACAAAGGAGGAAGGTCAAGGTGCCAGGGATGACCTAGATGAGGTCAAGGAAGTATGTAAAATGCTAAGGTAGGAAAATGTTATTCCCTTGCTAGGGGCATGGTTGAGGGAGAAGGTACCACACATTGGAGAAGAGCGTGAGATATCGATCTGCATGAAAACCTTCCCCATAGCCTTGACTATGATAAGGAGATCACATTGGATATAATTATAGATGGATGACTCCTTAGTAATATCTTCATTGACATAGGTGCGGAGGTCAATGTTCTCACATTGGATAGTTTGCATCGAGATGAGAAGGCTTGTATTATAGCCATCTTCGAATGTGCTATACATGGAAAAAAAATGAAGGTGATGCCCATTGGTGTTTTAAGGGATGTAACTATCACTATCCAAGGAGATAAGTCTACTAGGGACTTTGAAGTCTTGGCGCTCACCAAGGTGGACAATTTCCCAACACTACTTGGGCACCCATGGTATTACAAGAATAATGCTGACCTTCGGTTTAACAAGGGTTACATCATTTTTGAAAATAAGGAGGAGCAGGTTATTATACCTTTGGTTGATGGGAATTCAACACCCTATACTAAACCTTTAGGGGAAGAAGTCCTGGATAGGATAAATGTGCTCTTAATTAGGGATCCAGAGATAATCCATCCTATCGACGGAGTTATCTAGTTTGAGGATGCTCGGTCGAAAATAACACCGCCAACCTAACATGTGATAATTGGGTGCATGTGAATTATGAATTGATCGGATGACTCAAGAGAGGATTGGTAACAAGAGTAATAAAGGTGCATACGGTCCAACACCTAGGAGGAAAAAAATTACCTAAGTATTTAGGAGGGGCCTTCCCTGAGATATTTTTACAGGAGATGGAAGCTCAGTGGAAGGAGGAGAAGGAAGGAAGAGGGATGTTAAGTTTTTTCTTACTCAAAGACAATGGCATGGTGTTGGGCTACACATCAGGAGAGCCTTTTAGAATAGCACAAGGTGAGAATTTCTCTCTCTGTCAGGTTTTCTAGAAGCAACATGCCCATTGCCATCAAGGAATACCATGGTAAGGAACCCACCTCTTTCCACATCCAAGCTTGTGAGAAGGTTTGGAGAGAAGGCACAAAAGATTTTCCACCATCCCTTTAGGTGCACAAGTTGTACTCTACACTAAAGGGTTACGTGTGTGCATGGTACGTGACCTCTTTCAAATGTTTGAGTACCAAGCACCAATCCATTAGTTGATAAGGCATTATAGTTTGTTAAGCACCTTACCATGGGGGATAGTTCCATGGTGGAAGATAGGCTATTGGAACTGCTAGGTTGACCAGGATTAGAGGCACGCTTTGAAGAAGAGGTAGAATAAGCAGAAGAGATCCAGCTTGAGCACGTATGCTTGGAAAAGGAGAAAGGGAAATCGGTATATGTTATTGATGCAAAGGAAGTAGAGGGATTGGATGTTAACCATTCTATAGGGACATGCGAGGTGGTGGATAATGCTTATGCTTGCTTGCGCTTGTGCCTACCATGAGCCTTTAAAGACAAAGAAGGTTAACATTGGCTTAGAAGAGGAACCTAAGGAAGCTATCATTAGAGATTACTAGTCGGAGAAGGAAGTCTCTAAGATCATAGATATTTTGCACAAATTTGAGGATTTATTCCCACACGGGTACCATGAGCTCAAAGGCATCCACCATTCCTTAGGGGAGATGAGGATAAAGTTGAAGGACGGTGCACACCCGGTCAGGAAGAGACCCTACCGGATGAATCCCAATTTGTGTGTAAAGGTAAAGGAAGAGATAGACAAAATGATAGCTTCTAGAATCATTGAAGCTATGGAAGAATCGAGAATGGATAAGTCTGATGGTGATAAGCATCAAGAAGGATGGGAAGATTAGGATATGCGTGGACTATAGGGAGCTGAATGCGGTTTGTGTCATCGATCCTTTTCCAACCCCCTTCACTGAATAAATTTTAGAGGGAGTCGCTGGGCATGAAATCTATTCCTTTACGGATGGGTTTTAGGGTACCACCAAGTCCGGATTATGAAAGAAGACCAGAGAAGACAAATTTCACCATTGAATGGGGAAGTTTTGCATACACGGTCATGCCCTTTGGGTTGAAGAATGCACCTGCTATTTTTTCATGCATAGTGGTTCAACATTCCAGGACTTCATCCACAAATTCCTTCAGGTTTATCTAGATGATTGGATAGTATATGGGCTAGTAAAAGACCACTGTGATAATTTGAGGCTGATGTTTGAGAGATGTCGGTAGTTAAGGATATCTCTCAACATTAAAAAGTGTGTCTTTGCTACACCCTTTGGGACTTTATTGGGGCACATCATATGTAAGGAGGGCTTGCTAGTAGATCCTACCAAGGTTGTAGTTATTGTGGGATTGGGGGAACCTACTAGCCAAAGCATAGTGTGCAGATTTCTTGGGCATACAGGTTATTACAAAAAATTCATCAAGGGGTATGCCAAGATAGCCACGCCTCTAGAATAATTGCTCAGACATAAAAGTGCCTTCCATTGGGGAGAGGTGCAACAGAAGGTGTTTGACACATTAAAATATAGGCTTGTCACCACGCCTATATTACATTTTCCCTCTTGGGATAAGCCCTTCCATGTTCATGTAGATGCCTCAGAAACCACCATTGGAGCAGTGCTTATATAGCCAGGTGAAGGAATTGTTGATCACCCTTTATGTTTTGCAAGTAGGAAGTTGACACCAACAGAGCAAAATTACACCATGACTGAGCGTGAGGCATTGTCAATTATCTACGCACTTTTCAAGTTCAGACAGTATCTGCTAGCAACACCCTTTATATTCTACACCAACCACATGGTGTTAATGTATTTAGTGAACAAGCCAATTATATAAGGGCACATATATCGGTGGGTGCTATTATTTCAGGAGTTTGAGTTTACGGTAGTTATGAAGCCTGGAAAAAGTAATTGTGGATCTGATCATCTATCAAGGATTGATTTAGGGAGGACGTGCAAAGTATTGAAGAGGCTATACTAGATGCACACTTGTTTAGGTTGCGTTGCATGCCCTTGGACTTGGAGGAGATTGTGGTATTCCTAAAATAAGGTGTGGCGCTAGAAGGGATGAAGGCATTAAAAAGAAAGCAACTAGCTATACGCGCCGCACCCTACATGTTGATCAGTGGGGACTTATACAAGTTAGGGCATGATGAATTTTTGTGCAGATGTGTACTAGAGCATGAGTACCTCGCCATCATAGAGGAAGCACATGGAGGAAGTGCGGGTGGAAATTATGTAGGTGATGCCACCACGTGTAAAATTTTAATGGAAGGATTATGGTGGGAAACTCTGTATAAGGATTACAAATACTATTGTAAAGCGTGTGACCATTGTCAGTGCATTGGAAAGCCAGGAAAGAGAGATGAAATGCCTTTGTGCCATATCCATAGGACTGAACCTTTTGAGAAATGGGCAATAGAATTTGTAGGCCCTATTGCACCAGCAATGCGTAGGACCTGGATCATGCTATGTAATCACTTGCATGGATTATTTGATAAGGTGGGCAGAGGCAACTCCAACTAAAGATTGCATAACAGCCACATCGATAAGATTTTTGTGGGAGAACATTATCACAAGGTATGGATGTCCTTTAAGTTTAACCAACAATAGGGGTACACATTTCTTAAATGAGACTCGTGAGGATCCTATTAGCAGAATTCATGGTAGCTCATCATAAGACTACCCCTTATCACCCACAAGCAAATGGAACCGCAGAAGCATTTAACAAAATACTGAGTCATACCCTGACCAAAATTTGTGATGTCGGAAGACAAGATTGGGATGATAAGGTATCAGCCGTATTATGGGCTTACAGGATAACTTATAAAAGGTTGAACAAAGCCACACCATTTCAATTGGTGTTTGGCGCGGAAGTTATTCTACCAGTTGAATTCATGTTACCTTCTCTGCGAATAGCGCACGTAGGAGGGTTGGCTAATGAGCAAGCGCTGGAAGAAAGAATTGACGAACTAATGAAGTTGGATGAAAGATGATCACTTGCCGGTGGATCCAAACAACAAAAAATCAAAGTAAAAAGCATGGCATGATTGCCACATCAGAAACAAGAAGTTTGAGGTGGGGGAAGATGGTCTTACTGTATGATTCTAAGTTTCTGCACCATTTTGGGAAGTTGAAGGTCCATTGGTTGGGTCCTATAAAATCTCATACATCCTTGATTCAGAACGTTCTAGTTCTGCGTTGGATGGAATGAAATTGCCTGACACTTCAATGGGATTAAGTCGAAACCGTCTTATAAATAAGTCTTCTTAGTGTTTGTAAATAAGGTAGTTTTTCTAGTTAGTTTAGAATTTCCTTTATGCATTTCTTTTCTTGTGTTTCCCTTTCGTGTTGTTGTTTTGTTTTGTGCCTTGGGCACCGGTAACCCTTATTACTCTTTGAGGATTTTGAGTGCACAAAGGACCACACATTGTTTTAGTGTGGGGTGGAGTGATGTGAAGGAGAGCGTGGGTAAAGTGCCAAGGAAGTTTGTGTTGAAAATCTTGGTTGAATGGCCCTGTTGAAAGAGGTGCATGGAAAGAAAAGATGGAAAAGGATGATTGGTGTCAAGATAAGGCTACTTTCAGATCCCATGTACAAAGGAGGAAAAAGTGCATAAGGAACACGAGGTAGGAGAGAGAAAAAATTAGGACAGAAGAAGTGCCTTCGGTGCTAGTGATGCGCGTGCAAGAGTCTCCTGTCAAGATGGATTGGTTACGTGCTTAAGGTTTGGAAGATTGTTCATGCGAGGTTTGGGTGGGTTAAAGTGCTAAAATCAAACTTTGTTGGAAAAATTTACATTAAATGTGGAAAGTACGGTGGTAGTCAAGTATTATTTAATGCTTAAAAAGGAAAAACTATAAATAAAGGGTCAAGGCACTTCATTATCCACTTTGCGTATAAGGAGAAAGAAGCACTTTTGCATTTTCAAAACTAGGGCTTTCATAAACCGATCCGTGTGAAGAAAAATTTATAGAGATTGAGTGAAAGTGACTAGTTTGGATCTCGTGAACCAACAGAAGGGATTTCATGGTGTAAGAGTTGTGAGAAGGTGCCTTCTTGTGAAGAGATTATCCCACTAGGGTTTAAAGAAATAGGGCACATGTTTAAGGAATTTTCTTCACAAATTCAAAGTCTAAGGTGGGAAGGAGTGAAAGAATAGAGTTACACGAAGTGGTTGAAGTAAGAGGTGAACCTAGATGATGACACCCAAAAATCTTGTTGGCACACTCAAAAAAGGAAAAAGCAAGGGAAAACAACAAGAAATTGACGCACATACAAATAAAGAGTGGTATGCAAAAATGTAGTACCCGGATGGAGTATTGCTAGGGAAGGAGTGGAGTCCCATTTAAGAGACATGTCTTTAAATGAATATAATCATCATACAAGCACAATCGAGAAGGAGAGGGCACTTGGAGCTAGTGCACCCAACAAATAGAAGGATACCGAGGGCTTGCCCATCTATAATGATGACGTGAAGGCCAAGTTGGAAACGTCGGGGATATTGTAACTCTTTGAGTTGCCTTACTTCAAGAATCCTGGTTAAGGAGACTATAGCTACCTATGTATACAAAAAGGGGTTAAGATATTATGATATCACGTACATCAAGGACCCAGTAATGAGAATGGCGTGCATCTGGTGACCAAGTTAAATGGCCAGGAGAGATGGACCCAGTTAATAAACCATGGTTGAATGTTTGTAGGAAAATATCATAAGGCACCATCTATAACTTGTCTACATTCATCGTAGATGAGATTGTCACTGCATGAAGTAAGGAGATAGGATCATGTTCGATAATGTCTTGCTAACAATCATGTTTTCAAAGATTGGGGTACCTGATGCCTTAGAAAAATTCATGTGAGAGTACCCCACCGAGGACCCCTTTCCGTAAAAATATTTGAGAAATACGCATGTGACACCATGAAAAATGTGCACAAGGTGCACCTGGAGAAATGGTATACGCGCTTAAGGAATGCATTCGGGGTAGAATGGAGGATTCCCAAACAATTGCCAGTGGCCACCAAAGGAGAAGTAGAATTTTTGTGTACCAACATTTTCTCACTGTGTAACATTCCCATCTTAAGACTTTAGAAACAAGGGAATTTTTTTATTACATAATGTTCTCTGTTCTATATAAACATCATTTAGAACACATATTCCATGCCAATAAATCTCATAACAGATAACCATATGCAATTGTAAATGACTTAGTGATCCACCGATCTATTCATTTCATAACTCAATGATCTACCAATGTATTTATGTTAACTTTAAGTATTGAATACCTATCGTATACTTGGTTTTCCTACCCTAAAATGGGTACTTGAGTGATCTGTTTAAATAACCTATCTAATTATTTATTTGTTACCAATATTCATCCGACATCATGTTGCTTTAAACTAGGTGACATAGGACAACATAACTAGTAGCTTGTGATACTTTGGCCAAATATTTTCAACATACTATTCATGTCACTATTTCTAGATGCCATACACATCATTTCAGAATACGTCCTTCACCTTAGTCCTCTGTTATCTAGAATGGTCTTTACTGACTCTTGTCAGTCCACTTGTCCAAGGTTTGACCCTAGTCTAGGTTACAACATAATTTATTATAGGAAGACGCTCATGATGACTTAGGGTATATGGGCATACTTAGTCGACCCTAGTCAACCAAATGTGCCAAGGTACCCTAAGTCATAAAAGGGCTACTCCCTATCCTAAACATGCTAATAACTAGACCTAGAGAGAAACTATGTTCAAGTCCAGATGTGTGTAGATCTGGATGATCAATGTAGAAGGGTGTTGCCACATGTCAACTGCATTGTTGTATTCTTGAGAAGACCCAAGTCTTCTCAAAAGTATAGCCCTGCAGTTGGCGTGTGCCAACATCCTACAAAAACTGCCTCATCAAGATGTACATCCCTAGGAGGTTATTAATGTTTAATTAATTTGGATTATAAAACAGATTAAAACATCCATACCAAACCCTAATCCAAAACTCCATAAGTTCTTGTTCCATACTTGAATCAATTAAGCATTGAAGAACTTCCTTTAACTCATGATTGCTTTTAATGTTCGTTTACTTAGTTTAACAAGCAGTTAACCAAAACAGGACAGCAATATCATAAGTTTCAATATAATGTAATTTAACATTCAGGGAGGTTTAACAACCACATAGGTCCAACTAAAGTAGACTTCATACAAAATGAAGTCCTATGATTTACAATCATATCTCCAATCCTTTTTGGTTTACATTCATTTAAGAGAGGAAGAGTCTTCCTCTAAATGAGTAAGTGTCAGGATTTATCCTTCACAATTCTATAGTTCTTACTGTATGTTCATTATACATCACATTACTATGTTAAATTGTTTAGATAATAAACATTATCTTATGTAACTTTACAAGATGCATCATTATAGGATAAATTGAACTAACTCCCTTTATCCATTTTATCAAAGGATAACTAGATAAACATATAGATAATATAAAGAATATCAACAAGATAGAACTTCCATCTCCTTTATAAAAGTACGAAATAATTTACACAACCAATGCAAGTAAATCTCAACTCACAATTCCTCATTATAAACTTATATATTTACAAGACAATGCACTTTAGGCATACTACATAAAAACAAACTTCATTTTAAAAAGTATACAACTTTTTTTTCAATACAACTAAAGAATGAATCAAATTCTTTACAAAGAATCGAATTATAACAACCAATGCATCATATAATTTTTTTCCTTCTTTTATCACTTACGATGTCCATCTACAAACATTTATAGGATCGGGCCAATTCAATGAACTCGAGCATGATAAACACTAAGCATTAAAACGAAGTGCATTCCAATAATTGTTTCATTAAAACAACTCTACTTTAATGAGACAATTAATATATCATACAATAAGCATAAGTGATACCAACCAGAAAAGAAGTACAATAATAAATCTAGATCCACTTTTAAGAGAAGAGTAGAATATAATCCACAACATCTGTCTTAAAACTTAAAGTTTAATTGATCCTATCAATTACCTTTAAACAAGCAATATATTTTTAGTCCCATTATTTCATAATTCTATCCTAATAGAATACAACATTTATCTTTTATATAAGACAATAAATGTTTACAACATGATTCATTTTAGGATGATTCATCTAAATCTTAAGAAAAGAATAAGAAGAACCATTACATACCATACCCAAACTCAAACATCTGAAAAACAGATCAAGTTCATAACTTGAATTAACTATTTCCTTTCAGGAATAACAATCTTATAAATTCAACATTTATGATATACATCAAGCGAGAATTCCTTATCAATCCAAGAAGGTATATAGAATCAAAACAATCTAACTACAAATTTAATTCTACTTTTAAATGTTATAAGTTATCATTCATAGATCTGAAACCAACGTTCACAAATCAAATTAGAATCTTACAGGAGTTAATCTCTACTTTGAGTTCACCCAAAAAATAAAGTATAAGAGACTAAACCTACTCCTATCCATCCAAATTAATCAAGGTTTAGTTCATAATAGTTGTTCAAACAAGTATGCATTCATTTATCAGTAGAACCGACTTAGCTACTATCCTTATACATCATTACAACAAATGATTTGAACAAAGTAGACCAACAACCATAAAGCAATCACCATCTCATAAGAGAATCGAGTGCAGAGGAGTTCAATAAGTAAACTTATTCAAACGACAGAGAAAAAGAATTCTCTAATCAGAAAGGTATAAATAATTAATCATTTCATTAAACTTAACAAATGAATTTCCTGTTTCAATTCAAAATAGAATGAAAAACATATTACAGTCCCAAAAACAGCATACTGATCCCAAGAGAATATATATATTTTCTCTCTCCTATAAAGACCCAAGAACTCATTCACTGTATCCAATAAGGATATAATTCTAAAACAGTAAGCTAACAAGTTTAGAATTATCCACGAACTCAAGGACTGAAGTCTCTTAAATGCTTCAACAACTTAATATGAAGAGTAAGTAGTTTGTGATTCAAAAGAACTATACACAAAACAACTGAACGGAGAAAGTAATCCTTCCCTTATAAATTTAGTGTATAAGGGTAATAACTCAACCTTCCAATGAGACCCAAAACTTATTTTAAAGGATTTGAAGAGAGAGCAAGAAACCCAAAAATGTTTAAGTCAAAAGATGTCCCATTCTTACCTCCAATGCAACTGAAACAGAAATCTGAAACAAGACTTTCACAACCTCAAAATTTTGACAGAGGAGACTTAGTTTCAAACAAAACAGTCAACCTAGAACATGGGTTTCCTCAAATAGAGGGAAAAGAATACCCCCAATTTTTTATGCCATTACCATCTCAGAGAAGATGATACAGTCTTAAAAATAGAAATATCTCATTCATTTAAACAAGACGTTCCCAGTTCAAGATCTTGAAGAGATTACCAATAACTTAGTCAAACTATCTCCCAGTTTTCTTGTAAGTTGCTCAATAAAAGAATTATAAGATATAAAATTTTAATACAAGTAAAACCCAACACAAAAATACCAGAACAAAATTAAATTCGTCGATTCAATTAGAATTTCATAACACTCAAGTACCAAATATGAGTACAATGTTTAACACGAGCTTCTCACAAAAGTTCAGAACTATATAAGCAATAAAATATGAGTACATTGTCAAATACAAACTTCAAGCAACAGTTCGAGTTGCATCAGTTTCCAAACACCGGTTCAGAACAACACGAGGCTCCAACACAAGTTTAAATAAAAAACGAAGCCCTAATTCAAATAAAATGGAACTCAAGATTCCCTTAAAGTTCAAAACTCTATATTGCAATGAAGGCCAGTTCAAAACACAACAACCTCGTATACAAGTTTCAGAATAAAAAAGAGCTACAAAAACAAGTTTCGCATACAAGCTTCACATGCATGCTATCATAGAACTTGTATAGAGAAATTTTTCCAAAAAACATTATTTTTGCCATGTATTCATATCCAAAAATCACATAGATTCATAAAAGCATGCAAGTAATCAACTTAAAAAATCATGCAATATTAAATAAGCATAAGAGTAGAGTTATTCTACTCAATCATTTAGAAGAAAGCATGAAATCTTAATGGGTAGAGCCTATCATGCTTGATAATGCTTCGTAAAATCAAAGGAGACTTCTAGCCGAGATTCCAATTCTTTTTCTCCTCCACGAAAGATCAAAATATATATTTTTTTCTTCCTATGCCTCATATACTTTATTTCGATAAAAATAGACCATAGAAACCAAAAATAGCTTTGAAGTGAAGGTCGAACTCCGGTTCAAAGAACCAAATAGCTCCATGTAGAGCAAATTCTGCAATGCATGCAAAACCAAACAACCTCCCACAAAACCACCTTCCAAGTTTCCAAGATGGTTTGAAAACAAAGATCAAGGTCCATCAATGCCATTAATTCCAAATTTCACACTTATCTTTCCTTGCCACCGCCTCCTAAAACTGGTGAATGCCATTTCTATACAAACATGTAATTCCATCTTTAGTGGAGCTTCCATGTATGCCTTCACTAAAGTCAACTAGCCCCCCTGCCAAAATCCGTAGTACCACCATCCATTAAACCTAATCAAATCACTTAAATGCCATTGGAACCATCACCTTAGAGACATGCAACCCTTAGGTTCCCTTTCAATAGTTTAGGATGGATCCCATAAAACTTAGGTTAGTCTAGCAATAACCACCTTAGGTCTTAAAATATTGCCAATAGTATTTCCCATCTTAGGTTAGATTAAATTCATAACCATTTAGTATTAGGTATTAGTTAAAATAGCCTAGCATTACTTTAGTAATCTCTCCCATATTGATTTAGCACAAAGCTTAGGTTAGGATGCCAACCAAACAAAATAGAATAAGAGGCTTAGATTAGAATGAAATCCAAATAAGTAGATGTAGCTAGAGCATAGGTGTTCTTACCTAGCTTAGGATACTGTTAGGCTAATATTTTTGTTTTAGGACTCCGAATTCCTCCTCTATCATAAAATAAATTGAATTTTGTTTACGTCCGTAATGTCCTACCAAGATCAATCACAAAAGACCCGAGCACAAAGATACAACTAAAAAAAACACGTTCACATAAGACCAAGGAATTCATAACATACAAAGTTTAGTCCGATATGTCCCTCAAACTACTGAATGTCAATTTATCATTCAGTCTATGAAGAAGATTTAAAACATTCCTTGGATCACCGAAATTGATCCAAGGATGAGTCAGAAGAAGGGATGAGTGTGCAACTCTTAAAGCCAGATTGCAACTCACCTTTCCAAAGTGAAAATGAATTCTTGAAAGCCATACTATTTTAGTCTAATGATTTTTAAGAATAGAAATAATTTATCCATATCAAGCATGATCTTTAGCAGTCAAAAGAACACATCTTTATTAATAAAATCACATGTCAACACTTGAAATGCAAAAGAGGAATATAACAATTGTCGAGGGTGTTACAGCCTGGGTAGGTTTAAACTGATGGACGAGACATGGAGCCCATGGTGCAAGCTCCCCTTCACCTTCACAACTCAATACTTCTAAGCGGGGGTACATAGGTTCAAAGATTCAAAGAAGCTGAAACTAGACCATGGTAATCAAGATCGAGAACATAGGGAAATGCGTAAAGGATTGGTCTACCTCCAAAATGTACGTACATGGAGAGATACATGTCACATGAAGTACAAATGAAAAATCCCATGACCTTTCCCATTGCAGGAGGATCCGCAGGTGCACATGTACCTCCGCATAAGACCCAAATTAGAGAAGGGAACATATTTGGAAAATGAGGTATCTATGCCTAGGGATCCAACTGCAAGAAGAAAACTCAGAGCTAAGAATGTGGAAAAGGAGCCAGAGAGGAAAATACCAAGTGTTGGGGAAACACAAGTAATAGGATCCCCTGGGACAAGCACTAGGACAAACATGTATTTGCACAAGAAGAGGCCCTTAGTCAAGGAAAAGACTCCAGAGCCAGAAAATCCATTAGACAAGGAGTCCTTGGGAGAAGAAGAAATAGAGTCACCTACACCAAAATCCCCAATTAGGAAGAAGCAGAGACTAGAAGAGGAGACCACCTCAGAGGATACTGGAAGTTTGGACAAGCGCATAGGTGAAGAGGAAGCTAGTGAAGAAGATGTCAGTGGGGAAGGCAAGCCAGAAAAGGAACAAGGGCCACTTGTTTTCAATGTACATGATTTAGATGAAGAAGGTGGAGAAGAGGAGTAGGGGTTCCTCTTCGTGTGGTGCAAGGATAGCTAGGAAGGGAGAGGCACCCAAGACATGAGAAGTGAGGGAGATGGTGTACAGACGTAGAAGGCCCCAAGCCTTATGGTGGAGTAGATACCCAAGGTGGTAGAGAGAGAAGAAACAAAGGTCATTGAGACCTTGGAGGAGAAGTTGAAGCATAACGCTAAGCCAATGTTAAACGAGGAGGAGGAGAGCACGAAAAAGGACCACGGCAGCACTGGGGTCCATTTTAATGGTAAATATTCCTAAGGGTACACACATGGGAGGAAGGCATGCAAGGGAGGAGAGGCCAGGGATGGGTTACATTGATGACCCCAACAAAGTGTTTTACACGTGGTTCCAAAGCATGATTCTGGTAGAAGAGCTCGTAGCCATGTCATCTTTTGACAAGGAGGCTGCCTACCCATGGATGAGGAAGATGCTCTCATGGGAAATTGAGTCCCATCTTGACGAACTAGAATTTTAGGTAAGCCATGGGGAAATAATAACATTGTCAGGGCTAACAGAGGACAACCCCATGGTGAACGCTCAATAGCTCTTGGATGAACAATTATGCAACGCACTGAACAAGGTCTCCATTAAAATCAAGGATAGGCTCTTCGAGTGAAACGATAAAATCAAGGATCTAGAGGAGGACCTGAAGAAGAAAGAGGAATAACTAGCTGCAAGGGCCAAGGATCTTAGATAGAAGAAACTAATTAGTGCTCGATTCAACAGGAGATAAAAGATGAGAAGAAAAAGGTGGGCATGGTATACAAGAAGGTGGAGGCTATAAATAATGCTATAGTATTGAAGCATCTAGACCTAACACCCTCCGCACAGAAATACGGATCTGCTTTAGGATGCCTAGAGGATTTAACAAGAGTCCTCACCATGGAAAGGTAGCCATTAGGCTTGGAATCTACAGAAGAAGTGGCCGTGTGCTTGGAGAAAGAATATAAGTTGAAGGTCTTGGCATTCGTAGCAAAATACAAAAAGGTCCTTGCTGATATAAAGTTACTTCAGCAGATTGCGAGGCTGGATATGATAATTACAGGGACAAAGACAAAGTGGTAGGCATCTTGGTCACCACTCATGAAGTCAAACTCAAGGAGTTCTAGGAAAATAATAAAGGGAATAGGGTAGAAAGGGAAAGAATCCTTTTGTGAGGTTGAAAGAAAATCTGAATCCATTGAAGCCTTAAGGGGTTCAATTAAAAACTGGTTGAAGGAACAGTCTGTAGATTACTTGAAGAATGGATGCACTTTGGATGATGTGGGAAAAGAGTTAGAGAAAATTTCCAACACCATAAGCACATGAGGAAATGGGATACATTTTGATGAGGTGAGCACCCTGGTTGGCGACCTCTGTTAGAAAGCACAAAATGAAGTCGATGCCTAGAACAAGTTGGAGGCCGACTTGCAAAAGGATTTTCCTAGCCTCTTGTAGTGACTCCATCATTTCCTATTCTTTTTCCATATTATTTCATCCCCTTATTCTTATCCCATGGTGTAAGTCCACCATATTCTTTCCTTCTCTGGAGAAGTGTTCTTGTGGATGGAGAACATGCGTAGTGTGGGGTAATGTTGGGCCCCTAAGATATTGGCTAAGTACAAAAGGGCGCATAGGCACGTAAGGCCTAGTTGAAGAAAAGCGCATAAGGATAAAGCACACAGGGCATCATTAGAGAAGGCTTTAAGGAAGCCCGTGGAACACGCGCACATAACCAAGGGTTTCGAGGACTTAGCCATTTTGGGTGTTTTGGCAGAACACGTGAAAAGCATGACCTGAATGTGCATGTGGAGTGGATAAGGTGCCACTTGGCGACAGGGTGGCCCAAGAAGGAGCATGCCTGGGGTAGAAGCTTCTAGAAGCTCATCATGGTAAAAGATGGAAAGCTCAGGCCTGGAGGAGCATGCCCACATGGAGGACCACATTCAGACACTTGGCATCAAATCTAAGGCCACTGGAGGATGAGTTGGCAGCCCATAAAGCCTATTTATACAAGCACATGTAGAAGGAAAATAAAAACACCCACGAGCGGGTGGAGCTCTATAAAAATATTGCAAGAACTCTGTTAGTTTGGGAAATTATTCTTAGGGAAGGATGTATCAAGGGTATGGGGTTATAAATTTATTTTGTGAGCCTAGTCATATGAGTCCAGACATAATGCATGACTATGGTCTGCTTCTCTGTAACATTTTGTAATGACTCCATGAATATAAGGAGGTTACTAGTTTACAATGAATCTGAAAATTGATGATTCTAATGCATACATCTTTTTAAGAATTCTCTTGCATTTATATTTATGTTTAAGTATGAGTGTTTATACAACTTCTTTCTATTTTGGTATAAGCTATCCATTATTTTAAGAATTTTCTATCTATAATTATTGCAAGGATCTAGAAGCCGTCCTAAGCTCTATGATGCTTGTATGTTTTACTCCTTCAAAACCCCGAATATGGATCATAGATGTTTCTTGCCACTAAAAATCACATAAAAGAGAGACTCATCTCCCGAGTGTGCCTCGGGTGAGCACCCATCTCCAGTAGGTGATAGGCCGACACGCATGGGGTACCTTTCTTTTGTGATAAGGGTAAAAATGACTACCTTTATCAACACCTAAATTTCCCAAATTGACGTTGTCCACCGGAGGTGGCTAATTGTTATTACTAGCATCTTCTTCCTCCTCATTTCCCATTACTTTACTTCAAATACAACCAAATGATCCTTGTGTCTAACATGGCAACAAGGATCTCATCAAGTTTTTGGTAGTTACTTACTTCTCCACCTAGTGGTGGGTTGTTTGTAGAATTTCCTCTTGTTCTAACCATTTTTTATTAACAAGAAACTTTAAGTTTTATTAGATTATGGAAATAATAGGTCTAAGAGTTGCAACCTTTAGCTCGATACCAAGATGTAACATTCCCATTTCAAGACTTTAGTAATAAGGATAAATTTTGTATACATAATGTTCTCTGTTCTAAATAATTATAATTTAGAACACACATTCCATTCCAATCAATCTCATAGAAGATAACCATATGCAACTGTAAATTACTTGGAGAACTACCGATCTCTCATTTCATGACTCGGTTTCTAACCGATCTCTCATGTTAACTTAAAGTATTGAATACTACATGTATACTAAGTATACCTAGTTCTCTTACCCTGTTCTAGGTATTGAGTGTTCTATTTAAGAAACCTATCTGAATGTTTGTTACCAATATTCATCTAAAATCCCATTTCTTAAACTAGGTGACATAGGACAATGCAACCAGTAGCTTGCGATACTTTGGCCAAATATTTCCAACATACTATACATGTTACTATTCCTAGATGACATACTCGTCCAACAGAATACATCCTTCACCCCACTCATCTATTATCTAGAATGGTCTTTACTGACTTCTGTCAGTTCACTTGTTCAAGGTTTGACCCTAGATCTGTTAGCAACATGATTTAGTATAGGAACCCATTCGTGATGACTAAGGGTATATAGACATACTCAATCACCTAAGTCAATTGGGTGTGTCTAGTTATCCTAAGTCATTGTGAATCACTTTCTATACTAAATCAAATTCCTAATCTGACCTAGAGAGAAACTAAGATCAAGTCTAGGTTTGAGTAGATCTAGATGAACCAATGTTGAGGGGTGTTGCAACATGTCAATTGCAACATTAGTATCCTTGTGAAGACCCTAGTCTTCATGAAGGTACAATTTTTTTGTTGGCGTGTGCCAACATCTGTAACTACTCATCTCGACGTACACACCTCAAGAAGAGGTCATTTACACCTATTTATTTTCTAATTAAGATTCAAATTACAACAACCCTGCTGAATCCTACTTCCAACAACCCTTAAGTTTTTCATCCTCATTTGAGTTGTTAAGGTAATACAAAACTTCATAAACTTAGGATTACTTTTATGTTCATTAAATTTTTCTTAACATTCAGTTAATCGAAAATAGAAACAACATCCATCATAAGATTTACTTAATACAACTCAACCATTCATAGCATGTTTAAGATCCAAAATAGGTTCCATTATAGTAGACTTCATAGAGATGAAGTCGATTGATTAACGATCTCATGTACCATAATTTTTTTTTTAAAACCTAGGAGGTATTTCTCAAGAGGTGATGAACCTTCCTATTTCTTGTTTAAGTGTTGGAGTTTATCATACCCTTTTTCATTTCACACTTATTGATAGTTAAGTTATACTTTCATTTACATCATTTAGTGAACCATACAGATTAGATAGAAGAATATCCATGCATGCCAAATTAACAAGTTGCATTCAATTTAAGGGATATTGTAATTAAATCCCATCCCTCTAACTTATTTAATGACAACCAAAAATAAGGATCCAATCAGATAAGAATGAAAACAACGAAGATAAGATTACAAATTTTCTTCATGTGATGCACAAGAGAAATAACATAACAAGTTCATGTAACTCCCAATATTTTTCAATTCATCATGGTAAAATACATATTTTACAAGACCATGAATTTCAGACATATTTCATGTCAACCAACATAAAGATCATTTAAGAATACAACTTTTCTTCTTTCAGTACATTTCAATAAGAATCAAATTTCTCTATAAATGATCCAAACTTTAAGAAACTACATCATATAAGTTATTTCCTTCCTTTATCACTTACGAATTCCATCTACAAAAATTGCTAGCATGGGTTAGATCATTGAACTGTGCATGATAAGCACTAAACATTAAAATGATGTGCCTTCAACTAACTGTTTCATAAAATAAACTCTACTTTTATGAAACAAAAGAGGGCCAAACAGAAGATAAATCATAAGTAATAATAACCATAAAAGAAGAACATTTTATCATCATGAATAAGCATTAAGAAAAGATCATGATATAATCAACACTTTACAACATGATATCGATAAGTAATATTTCAACCAAATTACTTATCTACATCAAATAAAAGTACATACTTGATTATTTATTACATAATTCAATCTGAATTATAAATACAAAACCCGACTTCACTATTTATCCAAAATCAAGTTACTTTAAGAAGCAAGAACCTTCTAACTAAGCATTACAAAATTTCATAAAAATATATCTACAACCAAGCTATTTCCAGCTTCTTAAAAGGCTTTAGGGTGAATCATCTACAAAAAAAGAGATTCCTATTATATATGCTATAACCTAATACTTAGTCCACAATATAGCCTAAGCTCTCAAGTTATGCCACACATTGGAATTAGGAAAGTATTCACTCATTAAAAGGCATATAACATTAATTTCCCATTACAAATGTTAATTCCTTCAATGCAAATTAAGTGAATAAGAAAGAAGTATCAACAACTACTCGATGCATTCTAGAAAGTAATGCAACTGACCGATCCAATTATATATACTAGATTACACAAAAAGGGAAGGAAAACTGAGATAAAACAAATTAGATCTTCCTTCTAATTCGGTTAGTCGTAATATCATTTCACAACTTAGAAAAGAGAATACAACACATAATCTCTTACAGTTTCCAAAGGAGGAAGCGATGAAACTTTACCTCAGAGAATAAAAGAGAAAGGAGTCAATCAACATGATTAGAGGAGGATTGCAACATTCCTTCACAAGCAAATAAGTTCGTAAAAGGATTGGTACAAGCCCAATCATAACATCCTTTAACTCTTTTAAACGTAGAAATCATGCACCGAAAGCTGTTAAACTGAATCATGTGACCACAAAATGCAAGTCGGGTTTCTAAATAAGGTTCACCCAACAAAAAGAAAAATCAGTAACATTATTATATCCTCATCAAGAAAGAGATGTAATAAATAAGAATTTCTAAACAACTTACAGGAAATAACAACCTTCAACAGTTATTCTAAATCCTCAAAGTTTTAGTCAAAGGAACCATAGTCTATCCATCCCTTTAAGAAAATAGTGTAACATTCAAAGAGAAAGACTTACATTCAAATCCTCACAGAGGTGAGGTAAAAACATCTTATGAATAGATAGAGAAAGATCCATCGAGATTCAATTTCAAAGAAGGTGCAACACAAATATTGACATGACTAAGCTATAGGTGCACAAGCTATCTACAGAGATGATAAAAATTATTTTCATTAAATTTCTATGGACAGGCTCAACTACACACCTCTACTAAATCGAAAAGACATTTTAATACTTCCGAATTACTCGGAGATCAAAGAAATCTGAAGGCTACAAAAATCCTTTATTCTGAACTGATTTAGTTAGTTCCAGATCACGAAACGTCAACCAAAAATCTGAATATACATTCCCTAAATCTTCAAGATACCACAACAGGAAGGATTTAACAAGTTTACTCTAACAAGTTACTTAAGAGGTTAACCAAGAGAAAGAATGGGTATGTTTAATCAACAAAATATAACCAAAAGTGGATTAGACAACAAGATCAACATCTAGCAATCTCAACAGAGCTATGTGAATAAACCCAATTCTCAACTTATACAAAACCAACTTTTGAAATATCCACAAACAAAATAGGGCTTCATCTATCCAACCTTTAGTTAATTTTTCCTGAGATTTAAATAAAAACCCAACAATATTTAAAGTTCAGAAAGAGAAGACTTCACACACTATTATGTTCAACAAGATAATTCCAAAATCCAAGTATGCAAGAAATAATTACCAAATAGTTTTCATAAAAGAACTAGATCCAACACAAATTTTTTTGCTAAAAGGTAAGATGGTAAATAACTCATTCATTCTTGTTTCCACACAAGTTTGAATCCACGAATACAAAATTACAAACACTCATCATCAACCCAGCTTCCATCAAATACTGGATTTGTAGAAATGAGAGTTTATAAAGTAAGTTCAAGAAGAAGTCACTCATTTACTATTTTCTATACAAATTCAAGTTCACACAACTCTGAATCAAAGTATCCATATTAATACAGTTCCAACAGGAGTAACAAAACTTCAACAAATCAAAGATGCGACAGAGAAGGATATTTTTCTTGTCTCTTTTTTTAACCATCACAAACAAACCCAGTTCGAAACTTAAAGCAATATTACATTTCCATAACCCCTTTGATCGACAAATAGGTTTTAAATATATTCAACATTATTCAAGACCCAACCAAAAAAGGTACGATTCACCATTAACTTCATCAGGAAAATGACCCATTTCCTATTTTATCAAGCATAAATTCTTCAACAGACTATACCGAAAATTTTAAGCAAGAATGCATAGTAACCTTCATAAAATAAAACCCATTTATTTCACGAGAGAAGATTTGTTTTAATGAAGACATTTAGAGAAAAGAAGAACAACTTAATGGATAGAGCCTATCATGCTTGATAGTGCTTCTGTCGATTCAAAGAAGATTTCCAGCCGAGCCTCCACAATTCCTTCTTCTCCAAATGAAGTCAACAACCAAAAAATTCCTTCTCATATGCCTCTTATACCTCCATTGGATCGAAAATAGTCCAAAGGAGCTAAAAATAGAAACAAATTGAAAACATAACTACTGGTTTGAAGAACCAAATATCTCCATGCAGAGAAAAAATTGAAATGCATGAAAGACCAAACAACCCCAAAAATCCATTTGCATGGTTTCCAAGGTAGTTTTCTCGCCAAAACCAATGATCATTAATGCCATTAAATTCCACTTTCCCACCTATATCTCCATGCCACTACCATCTAAAGTTGGCAAGTCCAATTTCAACGATAGCATGCATCACTTAACTCTAGTGATGATGCCAACTAGGATTCCATCTATTCCATGCTTTGGTATCCAAATTGATTCTACCTCGGAAGCTTAACATCATCACATATTTAAAAATATACTCAAAGACAGACAAATCATAAGTCATTTTGTAGCCGGGAAGGGATTCAACTAGCTCTTTATCACTCGGGCATTGGAGAAATGGATAGCACCATATAAAAGGATTTGATCTATCCTCACTACTTTAGGTCGTGCCTTTTGACCAGGGTGAGAGGACCCATTTTGTAACCTCTGTTGGTGAAGGACATGAAGAGATCCTTCTTTGCACAATTTTTAGGGAACCTTGAGAAAATATGATCAATACACCATAATTTAACTCTCATGAGTTGTCACTTCTAAAGAATGGAGATATTTTCTGAACAAGGTTCGAGTTACTAAAGACACTTAAAACCTGCTTGCTTTTGTATATTTTGGTAGTAGAATTTGTTCATTTGTGGATACATAGCACAAACAAGGGTACTTTGGGTAGGATTCATGGTTATTTGAAATTTTTGGTGGGGATTAAGCAAGATGAAGTTGATTTCACCATATCTTTGAGAACCTTTACAAAAATTGGAAAACTTAACAACAGAAAGCTTCAGAATAGCCAAAATATTCCTTCAACTAGAAGGTGTGCATCAATGGAGCCCGATATCTTCACGATTTCACACAATATTCAAGAATTCAATGTGAAGCCTTGAGCTAAAGACTCCATTAAACATTAACAACCCCTGGTTCCTCACGCCTAAGATACTCTCATAGGCTTACATACAATATTTATCAACAAAATGACAGTAAAGTGATTTTAAATTGTTTATTTCATTACAAGATGAAGATTCTTCTCATAATGAAATTGCAAATGCCACTAAACTATCATAGGGAAGATCTCCTATGTGATTCAAAGGGATTTTAAAATAAGATTGTAACAGGAACATCAAAACCATTTGAAAGACATTCTGAAATAAAAGCAAACACAATTTTGCCCAAGATCAACACAAATTAATTCAAGATCTATTAGATTTATCAAGAGGGAAAGTTTCTTGAACAATATCGGAGAGTGTCGATGGTCGTACACTTCCAATCATCTTGACGTGATCAAATCTAAAACACAAGAGATTAACAGGTTTCTCGGATGGTCTCTCAAGAAGATGGGCTTTCTCAAATTTTCTCGTAAGAATTAAACCCCCAACCATTTGCAAGAGTATCCTCATTGCATTTATAAAATTCACTCGCTCACTCATCCCAAATTTCCCCCAAAAAGAAGAATATTTGAGGAATCCTTTGCTTGTTACACATTTGTCTCAGAAAGTGATGTTTAACAAATTTACACCCCAAAAGCTTCCGGTGGACGAATCATGAACTGATCACATTTCTTAGACCCTCAACCATGATTGGGATGCCATGCCATAACTTTTTGATAGTCCTTCTAATCATTATTTTATTTTGTCATGTGAGAAATCCCCTTTTTATCATTTTTAGGTGGCTCTATATAGCTGGATCTGATAAACAATCCTTTTCACCCTCGATAATACACCTTGAGAAATGAGTGCCCTCACATGGATGCCTGCATTTGTGTGCCATGAGTTCGAGTCGGCCAGGTGTAAAGAGGAGTGAACGGAAGCCTCCACGTGTTTCCTTGACACAACTACAAAGGTGAGTGAGGTAGGTTCCTAAATGAGCGCAAGCCTTCCACATGTTGAGGAACCTAGAGAATTACATCGGTTACTTAAAAATTCATAGTATAGGAAGGCCCAACAGAAGCTTCCATGTGTTTGTTTGGTGCAACTTCAAAGATGAAGTTTAGAGGAGGGTCCCCAAATGAGCGTAGGATCTCCATGTGACCTGGGCACAAGAAAGTTACCTTGGCCTTTGAAAAAGTTTCAGTATAAAGAGGATCCAACGGAAGCCTCCACATTTCTCCTTGGCACAACTTTTATATGGTGCCCAAAAGTGGAGACCCTAAACAAGTGTAGACTCACCACGTGTCTCGGCCTGATAAAGTTGTTAAAATTTTTAAGAACCAGTGGTAGTTGCCACGTGCATAGGGTCTGAGAAAGTTTCTTCTTCCATTGAAAAATATAAGTATGGGAAAATCTAGTGGAAACATCCATGTGTCCCTTTGGTGTTATTTAAAAAGTAAAGTATAGGGGAAAGTCCCAAAAAGGTGTAGGCCCTCCATGTGTTCTAGGCCTTAGAAATTTTCTTGAGAAGTTTAAGTATAGAGAGGAGCCAATGGAAACCTCCACGTGTCTCCTTGGCGCAACTGCTAAGGTAGGACCCAGAGGTGGATCCTCAAATGAGTGTAGGCCCTCCATGTGTCCATGGTCTAACAAAGCTACACCATCCGCTTGAAGAAAAGGCTAAGTATGGGCAGGGCCAGTGGAAAGCTCCACGTGTCTCCTTAGCGTAAATTCAAAGGTCAAACCAAGAGGCAAATTTTTAAATGAGCGCAGGCCCTCCATGTGGACAATATTTGAGTTGAAGCGGCTGGAGAGTCTCAAAATTTATTGGTGACCCACCTCTCTGCTTCTAGATTTTGATGTGGGCCCCAACAGAGTTGCAGATTATTTCATAACTTTTTTCCCTCATACAAAAAGGCAAAAAATTGTAAAATGCTTTGGCGACCCGGCCTCCCCACTTGTAACTTGAAAAACTGCCACGTGTCCTTCTTCGGGGTCAAAGTAAGACTTTTTCCCTTCCACTTCATGTTTTTTGATTAACCAATTAGATGTTATCGGGGCTATGGGGCCAATTTGGTATTTTTACAAATGTGACAAATTTCACCAAAAAGACCCACCAGGCCGCATCCAATCAAAAAGGACCATGTTCCCTCAAATGTTGGGACAAAATTGATAGGGAAAACATGACTGTGGAAAAATAGAAGGAAGGGGAAACCTTGAATTCATGCCCAAATTACAAATTCTTCCTTATGGATAGAGAAATGGAAAATAATATTTGGACTCAATGTGATCCTCAACCAAAGGAAAGTACTGATCATGGCAACCAAATGAAGGAGAAAGATTTCACACATCAATACAGGGAGATAGAGAAAACTTCAAATCATGTGGATTGAGACGTTTTGAACAAACAAGGTGAGATTAAATTGAGCACCAACACATGCCTCTGCCAAAACGCAAGTACCACATTTTTAAATTCAAATCAAATCACTTAAATTCCATTGAAACCATCGCCATCGCCTCTAACTTGCCATGCGACCCCTTAGGTCCCCTTTCAATTAACATTAATTTAGGATCCAACCTTAGGTTAGATAAAGATCATTTACCTTATGTATTTTATATTGCCTTAGATAAACATTCCCGAGTTAGATTAAACCATATCCCATAATAGTTCAATATTAGGTAATAGGTTAGAGATAGACCTCTCTTTACCGTAAGCGATCTTCACACCCCACACCCCTAGATTATACAAATTAGATTAGGGTACAACATGCATAGTTAGGAATAGATCTAAGGTAATTCTATCTTAACTTAGATTAGAATTTTAGTTAGGTAGATCTTAAAGATCTAGGATTAAGGTTTTACCTTTAATAGTCCCGAAGTAGACCCTTTTTCCTTCTTACGCCAACCAACGTCATAAGAAATTAACAAGAAGATCCGAGCATACTATTTATAGCAGAATGCAGAGCAAGGAATTCTAAGAAAGATCAATAAAATTGTGTTCATTTAAGGAATCAGTCCCTTATTTCCTTCAAATTCTGAATGTTAGTTTGTCGTATAGATCGAGACAAGAAGAATTAAAGCATACCTTGGATCAATGGAATTGATCCACGGTTTTGCTATTATAAAGAGATAAATTTGCAAACAACATCATCAGTTTACAACCTTACCAAACTCAAGTAGAATGGATTCCTTGCAAACAATAGTATTGCAACGAAATGAATCCAAGAATGAAATAATTTATCCATCAAAGCATGATTTCCAACAGCTTAAAAGAATACACCTTCTTAGGAAAAATCACATGTCAATGTTTGCAATGAAAAGAGGTAGAAGTTAGCAGTTTTTTAAAGATGTTACATACTTCCCTCCTAACAAGAATCATCATCCCGACGATTAATTTAGTTACACAATTTGCATCAAGGACAATCACTTTATTATCTTTCCTTCCACATGTTCAAAGTAGAACTGGATTTTAAAATTCCAAAATCAGCATTTACGTACTTCTTTATTTTAAATAAAGAAATGTCTTCCCAAAACTGGAAGATTTATTGACATAAAAAGAATAAAAAATTAAACTTATTAGTCAACAAAATCAATTTTGTTCAAATAAATATGGAAAATAGTTTTCATATCTTCCAGATTTTCCTAGGTTGCACTTTCCTCATTAAATTAATCCCACTGGACCTTACATTGTCTTATTTCAGGATTTATTAAGTGTAATTGGTGAGTTTCAAGCACTCATATAGGTTTAACCATGATTATTCCTAGGTCTTGGACTTGCAAGGAATTCCAATTTAACACATGTGATAAATCTGAAACACGCATTTCTTAAGCAAATAAATATGGAAAACATCATGCATTCATGACAAAGCAGGAGGTAATGATAAATGATAAACTATAGGGCTGATTACTTCAACAATTTTAAAATTTCCCACATAACGAGGTGATAACTTGGTAGCCTTGCAAAAATTATAGAACTCTTTTTCAGTTTAACCCAAAGAAAACCTTTTCACCAAGTTCAAATTTCCTATCAACTCGCTTCAAGTCAGCATAAATCTTCTGCCTATCCGCTACTTCTTTTAATTGTTCACGAATCATTTTAACTTGTTGTTCCATTTCTGTAAGGATTTCAGGTCCAACCACCTCTTAATCTTCAATGTTGTCCCAACTAATAGGGGTTCTGCATTTCCTTCCATATAATGCTTCAAAGGTGCCATCTTCAGAGAGGCGTGATATGTGTTATTATATCCAAACTCAACTAATGGAAGGTACTCTTCCCATTTATACTACTGATCCATGCAATACATTCATAACATATCCTTTAAAACATGATTAACTCTTTCAGTTTGTCCATCCATTTCTAGATGATATGCAACACTGAAATTTAGCTTAGTTCCTAGAGATGCGTTAAGTGTTTTCCAAAATCTTGAAGTCATTCTTGGATCTCTATCAGATATGATTAATTCAGGTACTCCATGTAATATGAAAATCTCATGTATGAATCTTTTTGCTAAAATAGGTGAATCATCCTTAAGATTACCAACAATAAAATGTGCTACCTTTGTCAATTTATCAACAACAACTAAAATAACATCATGTTTATTTGTTGAGATAGGTAACCCTTGTACAAAATCCACGCTTATCACTTTCCATTTGTACTGCGGTATGTTGTGAGGATATAATAAACTAGCTGGATGCATATGCTCGGCTTTAACTCATTGACATTCTAAGTAGTCTTTCACAAACTCAATTACATTTTTTCATCCCTTTCCAGAAATATTGTTGTTTTATATCAGCAAGCATCTTTGTAATACCAGGGTGTCCAGAAAAAGGTGAATTGTGAAATTCAACTAATAATTTCTTTCTTAAATCATTTAGCAAAGGTATGTATACCCTATTTTCAAATCGTAAGATTCCTTCATTATCAAAGTGAAAACCCTTATATCTCACATCATTTGGATCTGCAACAAGTGCTATTTTTACTTGCTGAAAATAAGAATCAGATTCCATAACACTTTTTACTTCATCCTTAAACTGAGTTCTTAATGTTATAAGAGTATAAATGTGCTTCCTATGACTTAGAGCATCAGCTACCCTATTTTCCTTGCCTTTAATGTAACTTATGTCAAAATCATATTGAGATAAAAAATCTAACCATCTTCACTGTCTTGCATTTAAATTTGGTTGAGTAAACAATCATACTTCAACCCAAGATGATCATTTTTAATTCAAAAGATTTTCCAAGCAAATAATGCCTCCAAACTTGAAGTGCATGAACAATGACAACAAGCTCTAGATCATGTGGAGAATAATTTAGCTCATGTAACTTGATTTTTCTACTTTCGTAAGCTATGACATGATCATTTTGTAACAAAATACCTCCAAGACCTTCCCCGGATGCATCCATTACAACAATAAAGTCTCCATTAGGTTAGGTACAACCAAAATAGGTGCTGAAGTTAACTAGATCCTTCAAAGTTTTAAATGCAAATTCACATTTCTCATTCCACACAAATTTCTTATCCTTTTTCTATAATGAAGTTATTGGTGCAAAAACTTTGGAGAAATATTTAACAAATTTCCTATAGTAACCAGCAAGACCCATGAAGCTTCTAACTTCATGTACATTCTTTGGTGCAGGCCACTCAGTTATAGCTATAATTTTAGAGGGATCTACAACTATTCCATATTTGCTTATAACATGGCCCAAATAGTGCACTTCCATGTCATAGAAAGAACATTTAGACAACTTACTAAACAATTATCTCTTCCCCAAGATTTCTAAAACTATATTCAAATGCTCATGATGTTCTTTTGTACTTTTAGAGTATATGAGAATATCGTCCAAGAATACAAGCACAAATTTTTCTAAGTATTCTTAAAAAATATTATTCATTAAATTCATAAAAGCTACAGTGCATTTGTTAAGCCAAATGGTAAAACCGTGAATTCATAATGTCCATACCTCATTCTAAAATTTGTTTTATGAATTTCCTCAACCTTAATTCGTGAATCGATGATATCCAAAACGAAGATTTATCTTAGAATATACCGATGCACCACGCATATGATCAAACTGATAATCTATTCTAGGAAGTGGATATCTGTTCTTAATCATTGCCTTGTTTAACATTCTATAATCGATACACAATCTAAGTGTTCCATCTTTCTTTTTCACAAAATTTACCGGTGTTCCCCAAGGTGAGACACTCGGTCTAATCAAACCTTTTGATAAAATTTCTTGTAACTGTGCCTTAAGCTCTATTAATTCAATAGTAGTAATCTTATATGGTGCCTTAGAAATAGGCTCGGTTCTAGGTTTGATTTTAGTTGTGAAATAAAATTCCCGTTTGGGTGGGAGACACAGTAATTCTTCCTAAACACATCACTAAAGTTTCATAACAAAGGATAAAATTCTAAGAAAGTTTTCTTCAGAGATTCAGAAATTTTTACTGCACACAAGGTATAAACCTTATTTTTGGCCTTTTTAAGATTCATAGATGATAATTTCCTAACATAAATTTCATGTTTTACACCCGAATGTCTCATTTATTTTCTCGCAAGTCATCTAAACAACTCGATATGTTTTTCAAAATAGTCAACTTTTTCTTTATGCTCAACTAACCAATTAACACCTATGATTACATCATAAGACCCCAAAGGAGCAATATAAAGATAAACTTCCGTGGAAAAACTAGGTAAATCAAGGAATTACTCAAAAAGACACATATTAATTGTATGAACAACATTATTTCCATAATGTACAACCCATGTTTTATCCATTTTTCCAACTTTTCTTTTTAATTTTGATGCTAATTTACTAGAAATAAAACATTCAGAAAAGAATAGTTATAGGTATGCTAAATAAGTTACCCAACCTTAATGGGTGTGACTTGTTTTTTAGCCTGTTTGTCACCATCGTAGCATGTATCTTGTCTGCACTGATTATGGTCATCCTTTTTCAAAGGACATTGATTTGCATAATGATCCTTGCCACAAATGTAACAGCCTCCTACAGGTCCCTTTTTAGGCTCAAATTTATTTCTAACCTTAAAGTTATCATTCTGACCTCCATAGGACTTTTTTGTTCGTTATTATTGTTCTTGACAAAGTTATTCGTACATTAGCAATAGGCTTATTTGTTGTTGTTTTCTTATTATTATCTATTGAAAACTTATTTTTCATACCGAACTTCTTCCATGGTCCTTTCTTAGGTGCAAGAGATGATGAAGAGGAGTTTGAAACTTTATTTCTGAATTCCTCCTTATGAGTAGAAATTACCTTTAATTTTTGTTCCCGCCTTATGGATTTTCCAACAACCCCTTCCATAGTGATTGGGTTGTGAACATCCACCTCTCCCCTATAATGTGATTCAATCCCATGATAAACTTACGTATCTAGAACTTGTCATTTTGAGATTGAGGTACATACTTAAGGAGTTTATTAAACCGTTCCTAATACTCTGTTATAGTTAATTTTCCTTGAGCTAAATTCTGAAATTTAGTCATTTTCTAATCATAGTAAATTTGTGGCAGCCAACATTTCCTAAAATAAATTTTAAATTGATCCCAAGTAATATTTTTTTCATCAATGTTCAACTTACAGTTTTCCCACCATGAAGATGCTTCATGGGATAGCTGATATGCTCCCCATATTCCCTTTGTTTCCTATGAGAAGTTCCCTATTACAAAGTACTTCTCCATTTCACTAAGCCAATTCTCACTCTCCATCCTCTAATGTGGTGCCATCAAAATTAGGTGGAATTACCCTTTATATCATTAATAAGTTCAACCGCCACCTTTGCCTTTTTATTTTCTCGGCTAATCGTAGGTTTACATTATTGTTATTAACACCTAAATTTCCCAAATTGATGTTGTCCAAAGGAGGTGGATAATTGTTATTACCAACATATTCTTCCTCATCATTACCCATTAATTGTTGTTCAAGTATAGCTAAATGATCTCTTGTGTCCAACAGGGCAACAAGGATATCATCGAGTTTTTGGGCGTTTCGCTTCTCCACTTGGTGGTGAGTTGTTTCCAGCATTTCCTCTTTTTCTAACTATTTTCTATTAACAAGAAAATTTAATTTTTATCAGATTATGGAAACAATAGGTCTAAGATTTATAACCTTAATCTCTGATACCAAGATGTAACATTCCCATTTTAAGACTTTAGTAACAAGGGAATTTTTTTAATACATAATGTTCTCTGTTCTAAATAATCATAATTTAGAACACACATTCCATGCCAATCAATCTCATAATAGATAACCACATGCAGCTATAAATGACTTGAAGAATTACCAATCTCTCATTTCATGACTCGTTTTCTAACCGATCTCTCATGTTAACGTAAAGTATTGAATACTACATGTATAGTGAGTATACCTGGTTCTCTTACCCTATTCTGGGTATTGAGTGTTCTGTTTAAGAAAACTATCTGAATGTTTGTTACCAATATTCATTTGAAATCCCATTTTTAAACTAGGTGACATAGGAAAACACAACCAATAGCTTGCAATACTTTGGCCAAAGATTTCCAACATACTATACATGTTACTATTCCTAGACGACATAATCGTCCAACATAATATGTTCTTCACCTCACTCATTTGTTATCTAGAATGGTCTTTAATTACTTCATTAGTTCAGGTTGTTCAAGGTTTGACCCTAAGGATCCCATTTGTGAAGACTAAGGGTATATAGACATACTCAATCGACCTAAGTCAATTGGGTGTGTCTAGTTATCCTAAGTCATCGTGAATCACTTTCTATACTAAATCACATTCCTAATATGACCTAGAGAGAAACTAAGATCAAGTCTAGGTTTGAGTAGATCTAGATGAACCAATACTAAGGGGTGTTACAACATGTCAACTGTAACACTGTATCCTCGTGAAGACCCTAGTCTTCATGAAGGTATAGTTCTATAGTTGGCGTGTGCCAACATCCAACAGAACTACTCATCTTGACGTACACACCTCAAGAAGAGGTCATTTACACCTATTTATTTTCTAATTAAGATTCAAATTACAAAAACCTTGCTTAATCCTACTTCCAATAACCCTTAAGTTTGTCATCCTCATTTGAGTTGTTAAGGTAATAGGGAACTTTATAAACTTAGGATTACTTTTATGTTCATTAACTTTTTTCTTAACGTTCAGTTAATTGAAAATAGAAACAACATCCATCATAAGATTTACTTAATACAACTCAACCATTCATAGTGTGTTTAAGATCCAAAACAAGTTCCATTATAGTAGACTTCATAGAGATGAAGTCAGATTGATTAATGATCTTATGTACCATACATTTGTTTAAAACCTATGGAGGTATTGCTCAAGAGGTGATGAACCTTCCTCTTTCTTGTTTAAGTGTTGGGGTTTATTATACCCTTTTTCATTTCACACTTCATGATAGTTAAGTTATACTTTCATTAACATCATTTAGTGAACCATACAAATTAGATAAAAGAACATCCATGCATGCCAACTTAACAAGTTGCATTCAATTTAAGGGATATTGTAATTAAATCCCATCCCTCCAACTCATTTAATGACAACTGAAAATAAGGATCCAATTAGGTAAGAATGGAAACAACGAAGATAAGATTACAAATTTCCTTCATATAATGCACAAGAGAAATGACATAACAAGTTTAAGTAACTCCCAATATTTTTCAATTCATCATGGTAAAATACATATTTTACAAGACCATGAATTTCAGACATATTTCATGTCAACCAACATCAAGATCATTAAAGAATACAACTTTTCTTCTTTCAATACATTTCAATAATGAATCATATTTCTCTATAAAAGATCCAAAATTTAAGCAACTAATACATCATATAAGTTATTGCCTTCCTTTATCACCGATGAAGTCTATCTGCAAAATTGCTAGCATGAGTCGGGCTTCATTAAACTGAGCATAATAAGCACTAAACATTAAAATGATGTGCCTTCAACTAACTGTTTCATAAAACCAACTCTGCTTTTATGAAACAGTAAAGCCAAGAAGATAGATAAATCATAAATAATAACAACCATTAAAGAAGAACATTTGATCATCCTAGATAAGCATTTGGAAAAGATCATGATATAATCATCACTTTACAACATGATATCGGATAAGTAATATTTCAACCAAATTACTTATCTACATCAAATAAAAGTGCATACTAATTATTTCTTACATAATTCAATCTGAATTAGAAATACAAAACATAACTTCATTATTTATCCAAAATAGAGTTAAGAAGAAAGAACCTTCTAACTCGACATTACAAAATTTCATAAAAATATATCTATAGCCAAGCTATTTCTAGCTTCTTAAAAGGCTTTAGGTGAATCATCTATAACAAAAAAATAAGAGATTCCCTATTACATATGTTATAACCAAATTCTTAGTCCACAATATAGCCTAAGCTCTTAAGTTAGGCCACACATTAGAATTAGGAAAGTATTCACTCATTAAAAGGTATATAACATTAATTTCCAATTAAAAATGTTAATTTTTTCAATACAAATTAAGTGAATAAGAGAGAAGTATCAACAACTACTCGATGCATTCTAGAAAGTAATGCAATTGACCGATCCAATTATATATACTAGTTACACAAAAGAGGGAAGGATGAACTGAGATAAAACAAATTAGAACTTCCCTTCTAATTCGGTTAATCCGAATATCATTTCACAACTTAGAAAAGAGAATACAACACATAATCTCTTACAGTTTCCAAAGGAGGCAGCGATGAAACTTTACCTCAGAGAATAAAAGAGAAAGGAGTCAATCAACATGATTAGAGGAGGATTCCAACATTCCTTCCTAAGTAAAGAAGGTCATAAAAGGATTGGTACAGACCCAATCATAACATCCTTTAACTCTTTTAAATGTAGAAATCATGCACCGAAAGTTATTAAACTGAATCATGCGACTACAAAATGCAAGTCAGGTTTCTAAATAAGGTTCACCCAACATGAAGTAAAAGCAGTAATAGTATTATTATCCTCATCAAGAAAGAGATGTAATAACAAGAATTGCTAAACAACTTACAGGGAAATAATAGCCTTCAATAGTCATTCTAAATCATCAAATTTTTAGTCAAAGGAACCATAGTCTATCGATTCTTTCATGACAATAGTGAAAAATCGGTGAGAAAGAATCACATTTGAATCCTCACAGAGGTGAGGGAAAAACATCTTATGAATGAATAGAGAAAGATCCATAAAGATTCAATTTCAAAGAAGGTGCAACACAAATATCGACATGACTTAGCTATAGGTGCACAAGCTATCTACAGAGATAATAAAAATTATTTTCATTAAATTTCTATGGATAGGCTCAACTACACACCTCTTCTAAGTCGAAAATACATTTTAATACTTCCAACTTACTAAGAGATCAAAGAAGTTTGAAGGGTACAAAAATCCTTTATTCTGAACTGATTTAGTTAGTTCTAGATCATGAAACATCAACCAAAAATCTGAATATACATTCGTTAAATCTTCAAGATACCACAACAGGAAGGATTTAACAAGTTTACTCTAACAAGTTACTTAAGAGGTTAACCCAGATCAAGAATGGGTATGTTTAATCAACAACATCTAACTCAAAAGTGGAGTAGACAACAAGGTCAACATCTAGCAAGCTCAACAGAGCTACCTGAATAAACCCAATTATCAACTTAGACAAAACCAACTTTTGAAATATCCACAAACAAAGCAGGCTTCATCTATCCAACCTTTATTCTAGTTTTCCGAGATTTGAATAAGACTTCACACACTATTATGTTCAACAAGATAATTCCAAAATCCAAGTATGCAAGAAACAATTGCCACATAGTTTTTGTAAAAGAACTAGATCCAACACAAAAAAGTTTTTCTCGAAAGGTAAGAGGGTAAATAACTAATTAATTCTTGTTTCCAAATGATTCTGAATCCATGAATACAAAAAATCCAAACACCCAGTATCAACCTAGCTTGCATCGAATACCAGATTTAAAGAAATGAGAGTTTATAAAGTAAGTTCAAGAAGGAGTCACTCATTTACTATTTTCTATACAAATTCAAGTCCACACAACTCCGACTCAAAGTATCCATATTAATATAGTTCCAACAAGAGTAAAAAAATTTGACAAATCAAAGATGCAATAGAGAAGGATATTTTTCTTGTCTCTTTTTTTTTTAACCATCACAAAAAGCCAGGTTTGAAAATTAAAGCAACATTACATTTCCATAACCCATTTTGAGAAGACAAGAAGGTTTCAAATATATTCGACATTATTTAAGACCCAACCAAAAAAAAAGGTATGATTCACCATTAACTTCATCAAGAAAATGACCGATTTCCTATTTTATCAAGCAAATATTCTTCAACAGAAAATATAATTTTTTAAAGCAAGAATGCATAATAATATTCATAAAATAAAAACCCATTTATTTCATGAGATCAGAGTTGTTTTAATGAAGATTTTTAGAGAAAAGTAGAACAACTTAATGGATAGAGCCTATCATGCCTGATAGTGCTTTTGTTGATTTGAAGAATATTTCCAGCCGAGCCTCCACAATTCCTTCTTCTCCAAACGAAGTCAACAACAAAAAACTTCCTTCTCATATGCCTCTTATACCTCCATTGGATCGAAAATAGTCCAAAGGAGCTAAAAATAGAAAAAAACTGAAAAAAACTACCGGTTCAAGAACCAAATATATCCATGCGAGAGAAAAAATTGAAATGTATGAAAGACCCAACAACCCCCAAAATCCATTTGCATGGTTTCCAAGGCGGTTTTCTCACCAAAAAATTAATCATTAATGCCATTAAATTCCACTTTCCTGTCTATATCTCCATGCCACCACCATCTAAAGTTGGCAAGAGTACATTTTCAACAATAGCATGTATCACTTAACTCTAGTGATGATGCCAACTAGATTCCATCTAATTTCCATTGCTCTACCAAACTGGTAGCACCACATTTTTAAATTAAAATAAAATCACTAAAAGCCATTAAAACCATCACCACCACCTCTAACTTTCCACATAACCCCTTAGGTCCCCTTTTAATTAACATTATTTTAGGCCAGATAACATTAGTTTAGGATCCGACCTTAGGTTAGATTAAGAGCATTTACCTTAGGTATTTTATATTACCTTAGATAAACATTCCCACTTAGATTAAACCATATCCCATAATAGTTCAATATTAGGTAATAGGTTAGAGATAGACCTCTCTTTACCTTAGGTGATCTTCACACCCCACACCCGTACAAAGATACAACTTAGATTAGGGTGCAACATGCATAGTTAGGAATAGATCTAAGGTAGGTATAGTTTAACTTAGATTAGAATTTTAGTTAGGGTAGATCTTAAAGATATAGGATTAAGGTTTTACCTTAAATAGTCCTGAAGTAGACCCTTTTTCCTTCTTATTCCAACCAACGCATAAGAAATTAACAAGAATATCCGAGAACACTATTTACAAAGCAGAATGCAGAGCAAGGACTTCTAAGAAAGATCAATAAAATTGTGTTCATTTAAGGACTACCCTTATTTCCTTCAATTTATGAATGTCACTTTGTCATATAGTTCAAACAAGAATAATTAAAGCATACCTTGGATCAATGGAATTGATCCAAGGTTTTTTTATTATAAAGAGATAAATTTGTAAACAACATCACCAGCTTTATAACCTTACCAAACTCAAGCAAAATGGATTCCTTACAAGCAACAATAATATTGCAATGAAATGAATCTAAGAACAAAATAATTTATCCATTACAAGCAGGATTTCAAATAGTTAAAAGAATACATCTTCTTAGGACAAATCACATGTCAACATTTGTAATGCAAAGAGGTAGAAGTTAGCATTTGTCAAATATGTTACACCACATGTGTTACTTTTGTGTGCCTTCTCTTTTCTTTCTTCTTTCGTGCTTCTCCCTTTCACTTGCATTCACACCTTATTTTGCACTGTATACTTTTACATGTGTAATTATGTTAGAATGAGTGTATCACATGCATTCTATCAAATTGTGCCAATAGGGCATCAAATCATCACAACCAATTGAGGTACGACACATGGCAAAAAATGAGAAAATATATGAACAATTAGCCGATTTATCCAACCAGTACCCATGTGCCACATGTCAAATCAACTTTCAAACTTCAGATCACCATAACTCTTGTTGTGAGGACCTATTTGGGAGCTTTTTGTCTTGTAGGATAGTTGATGACGTGGGCTACACTCTAGATCTTTTGAGTTCAAATTTCGGTGTGATTAGGTAGGTGAGAAGAAAGAAAAATTCCCTCAAACAATTAATTTAGGATCTAATCACTCCAACCACCCAATTTAATTCTAATTGCACCTCCTTCCTTCTCCTACATCATGGGAATGCTCATTTTATATATTTGCAAGCCAATTTATAGGAATTCATTGTTGGTTGTTGGTGGTTGGATATTCAAATATGATTTTCCTTCCTTTCTCCTTGTCTTCTCTCCTTGATTTTGCTATAAATGTAAGAGCATTTCTCTCAGTAAAGGTTTGGACACCTTGAATCTTCTATAATTACTAAAGGTTATAGTTCTTTGCATTTTGAATTGCAGGACTTTTGGATCTGGTCTTTGCATGTGGTTATCAACGTCATATGCCATTGTAATAGATTGTGGATTTCTTGATGTAACAAGAGCATTATTTTCTGGCTATCCTCTACCTTAACTTGTTTTATTTTTCCTTCTTGTATTTCCTTTATGTTGTGTGACTACTGTGATTTCTCATGTTCCTTGCATTTAATTTTATGATTGTGCCTCATGAAGGTGATTGTGCAACTATGTTCGGTATTTGCTACACATTTCTAGCCTTTCTCTACACATATTCCTTCATTTTCAATCAAAACAGATCGTGTTCACTTGCCTTTCTTTTCGGTTTTTACCTCTCTTAGATTAGTTTTCCCTTTTTGCATATCCTTGTATCTTTGGTCCTCACTTGGCGTGTTTAGCTTAGGATTTCCATTTCAGCATTAGGATTAACTATAGTAGTAGAAGTAGGTAGAAAAATGACCTTCTAAAGAGATCTATCTTAAGTGCGTAAGGTCCCACAACTTGGAGATAGTCCCATTATTGTCTCAATGACCTAGTTCAACTTGATCTAGGATGGGTGAAAGTTTTAGATCCGACAAGGGATAATGAATTCTAAACCCCTCTTGTCAAAAGGTTGTACAACTAATTGAGGCTATAATGGAATTTCATTAGATCTAGTAGGCTTTCCCATTCATTGGTACTTATCACATCTCTTGGTGTATAGTGCTGCATCATTATGTAATGTTGGCCAATAATAGCTTGCCATTGTTAACACTTTCTACGTTGTTCTTTTGCAGAAAAAATCCTCCACAAGGTTCATTGTGGCATGCTCTAAGGACATCATATATATCTTCATCATCTATACACCTTCTCATGATTTGATCATGTCCTGTATGAAATAGAAATATAGATATCTAAGAAAAAAAAGCACACTCTTTTCAATTATGTATTTCTCCTTAGAGTATAAATAGTGTGGAGGTGTTTAACCTAAAACCAAATAGTTATCTATATTTACATACCAAGGTGTTTTAGTAGAAATAAAAAATAAATGCTCATCTAGAAAGGATTCATCAACTACCTGTTCTTCATCATTAATATCAATTCTTGAAAAGAAATCTACTACCATGTTGTCCTTACTAGGATTATCCAGATTTGTGACATCAAACTCTTGTAAAAGGAACAACCACCTAATGATTATGTTGCTTAATACTAATTTATTTATAAGATATTTGATTACAACATGACCAATGTGAATGAACAATGGATAACCTGTAATGTAGTGCCTAATTTATTGATAACATATACAACTTCCAGAACTCCTTATCTGCTACCTTATAGTTGAGTTCAACATGCTGCAACTTCTTGTTAACATAATACATTACATAATACACAACTCCATCATTTTGTCTTAAGACACCTCTAATGACATGGTCTCATGAATTGGTGTGGGTGTGGAAAGGAAGATTCCAATCAAGTCCTCTTAATACAGGAGCAAACATTAACATTTGCTTAAAAATTTGGAATTCAATCTCACATTTTTCATTCCACTCAAAGGCAACATCCTTCCCTAATAATATAAATAATGGTGTTGCGGTATTTCTGAAATCTTGTGTGAATACCCTATAATAACCAACATGGAATAGGAAAATCCTAACATCCTTATGTTTCCTTGGTGTTGGTAGATTTACAATAAAAAATATCTTGGCTAGATAAATTTTAATTCCATTAGAATAAATATAGTGTCCCAAAACTATACCCTCAGACATCATCATGTAGCATTTTTCATTTCTCGAGGATGATTCTTCTCTCGTGCATATCTTCAAGAATTTTTCCATAATTTTCATGGCTTCTTCAAAAGTGCTGCCATGTACTGTGAAATAATCCATGTAAACCTCCATGCAGTCATTTGTTAGATTTGAAAAGATGCTCAAGACTGCCCTCTGGAATGTAGCAGGTGCATTATACAAGCGAATGGAAGAATAAAATAAGAAAATGTTCGCCATGGGAATGTGAAGGTATTTTTATCTTGATCCTCAGGTGCAATCTTAATTTGATTATAGCCACTATATCCATTAAGAAAAGAGAAATAATTCTTACTAGACAAAGTATCAAGTACTTGATCAATGAAATGAAATGGAAAATGATCTTTCTTTCTTTCTGCATTCAAATCTCTATAATTTACACAAATCCTCCATTTTTCATTCTTCTTTGACACAACGACAAGGGGTTACACCAATTTACTATCTGATATTGGATATATAAATCCAGATCCAAGAATTTTTTCAATTCTCCTTTTAAAATTTTCCTTACTACTTGGGTTCATGCTCCTTTGTGGTTTCTGATTGGTTTACAACTTTCTTGGAGAGATCAATCATTGAATATAAATTACTTCTCACAAAATTCAGTATGTAATCATGGGGAAGAAGTTGATGGAGAATAAAATTCTTACCTAGAATATCCATGGTGCTTTGTTGCATAGAGAGATTGGTTCAAGGGGTAGTTTAAACACCTTAATTTTTCATCCACTTCTTTGTTTCTTCCATAGTTATTCTACAAGACATTGGATAGAACAAAATCTTCTTCTTGTCCTTTAATTATATAAGAATTCTCCAACATCATGAGATTTTGAATAGATTTCTAGTCTACTTCTAGTTCTTCTACCCAAATTATCTGATCTTCATCATTCAATGACTGGTTGGAGGATAGAGCATCAAATTTTTAGTACCACTTCCATTAGAAATAAGCATGTTTCTAGACTTGTAACCTATGCATGTGTCATGTAGTGGCTAACCATGGTATTCCTAGAATAATAGGATATCCTCCTAAAATTTCTTTTGGTTAAGGAAAATAAAGTCAGTAGGGTATTCCCAAGAGTCTACCACCACAACTATGTCCTCAAGGACTCCTTTTGGTCTCACTGTTGATCTATCTGCAAGTTGTAAGACTATGAGCTATTGGCCTTAGTCTTTCCAATTTCAGATCATCCATAATTTTCTTGGTCATGACATTAATGGCTACCCCCAAGTCAATTAGAGTATTCTTTATTGTTGTGTCATTGATTGTAATGTTTACTAAAGGATTGTATGGATCTATATACTTTGGTAAAATTGAATTTCCAAGCATGATATCAGCCAATTGTCCAATAACTTGTACAATGGATGGATCCTTTCTTTTTCTACCTAGTTTTTAATGCATAAATCCTTAACCAACTTGTTATAGATGGGCACATCCTTAATGGATTGAATAAGTGAAATTTTGACACAAATATCTTTTAGCTAATTGACAAAATCAAAATCAAATTCTGATTTGAGGCCAGTATTATTTTCTTGTAATCTCTTTGGAAATGGTGGTTCATTAGCTTGTACTTTACCCTTGCTAGAACTTTGTTTAGTTGTTGCGGATCATCTTGTACTATGTTTTTTCTTTGCTGTGAATCAGTTTGCAATAACTGTGGTTCATATGTAATCTTTGTAATGGCGGATTTACTTGGTGGATGAAGCTCTCTTCCTAAGTGAAGATGGATGTTAATAACATAACCTGAATATGTAGGGTATTGAGATGATTCAATGGTGTAAGCTGGCTGAGAAAATTTATTGTTGGGGTTAGATGTTGGTTAAGTTGGTAGTTAAGTTACTTTTATATGAGAGCCAAATTAGGGATTTGGCATCATAGTTCTGTGCAGTGGATAAGGAGGTTACTTGGTAAGATTGTTGGTAATTAGGAGGTGGGTTATTCCATTGCTTTCCTCCTCTCTAAGGATGTTACCATGATTGAGGGGTTGTTTCCATTGTTGTTGGCATGAAAAATGAGGTTTTCATTGTTGTTGATATTGGATAGGGTATGGATCCCAACCTTGTTGCATGGATTATCCCAAGGTGGGGTTGTATATATGGATTACTAGCCCAATTATGAAAACATGGCATAAGGTCTTATGACATACTTCCTTATCTTAGCGGCCATAAATTTATTTGAGAAACATAGAAGAATTGTCCATCCTCTGTTTCTGTCATCTTAAATTCTAGAGAAGCGTCACTTTCTTGTGCACACCTGCCATTCCTCTGTATTCGCACTCATTTTTTTTTTCTTCGTATGCATGAAATTTTTTTGTAAATGCTTCCTCTGTATCTTCGCTTTTCTTCTTGGTATGTAAAGAATCTAGTTGAGTGGCCATGTCATTAACAATATCCTACTTCATGTTCTTGAACATGTTGATAATCTCTAACTTAGATATGTCCCCAATTCCTTTAGTAGCTGATCCACCCTTTGATCTTACAATTCTTATTCTCTTCATAGTTGCTCTAGAGTGATTCTTATAATATTTAAAACTTTCCTCAAAGGTATATTTTGAGATATCTTTAGCTCCTATCAAGTCCAAAGAATCCATGTCCTCCTCACTAAGTCTCCCCAAAAAGATTAATTTGAGAGATTTAGGAGGTAGTATTGTGTTCCTTGTCTTCTGAATGCATAACAAGAATATTTCTAGATAGTATTCCAATGGCTCATCCTCTTTATGTGCCATCTTGAATATTTCATCACCTCCTCTGCTACTTGTCTTGTAGTAGTCCTGGTACTTAGTGAGAAACTTCTCCTTCATCTGTGCCCAAGTGGTAACGACATCTCTTCCTAAACCCATGAACCATCTCAAGGCTACATCCTTGAGTGTGGTAGGAAAAAATTTAGTTTATGTGCATCAGTGGTATAATCATAACTCCTGCATAATACATCAAAATTAAAAAAATGTTTTTGGGTCTTCAATTATGGATCCATGAAAGTTAGGAAGGGCTGATGGAGAAATATTTTTCATAGCAAAGAAGGCTCATCATTGTTGGAAATGGGAAAATCAAAGGTAGTTTCCCTATCTTTAACATTTTGGTTTACTTCTTTTGTTGTATCTCAAGCTAATCGGGAACAACCTCAAAAGTCTCACTTAGAGGGTGATCATCTAATAGTAAGCCCTGTACAAAGGAAAAAATGTCTTCTTTAGAATCAGATATAGAATATGTGCTATTTGTAGATTGGGTAAGAATCTACCATGGGAATATTTTGGATGGTGCATGCATCAACTATTGAAATAACTCAACATAAATTAGTGAGGGGATTTGGAGGTGGAATTTCCTATTCCTAAATTGCTTCTAAGGAATGAATAACCTCTAAAAACCTTATAACTTAGTTGTATCCCCAAAAAGGTGCCAAAAATGGCGGTGAAAATTAAATTGTAACAATTAATATGTTGTTCACTAATCCACATTCATTTAATCATCAAACCAAGGGACATAAACTTTCAATAATGTTAGTGCTTTATGCACAGTTACAAGGATTTCATGAGGTATGGAAAGAAATTGTTGTCACAACAATGCTTGAAATAATAATTCTTAGAACTAAACTAAAATTAAAATGAAAGTAAATAACTTCTAAACACTATGACTAAGGAAAAGCATGTAAATTCATAATGCAAATAAGGGAATAAATTGCTTTCTAATATACTCATGCAATGAAACAAAGTAACAAAAATAAGAAGGGGTTTAGCAAACCACAAGTGGGCCATGCCTTGGGTACTAATCCCTCATAAGGTTTGTAACTAAAAGCCACTAAACATAACTCATATTATTTATTGAATTAACATGAAGATTAAAAAAATAAACTTCTCTATCTATGTATCCTCTAATATCTAATTCTCTATCTAGATCTCTACATCATCCATCATACATTTCTAGCATTGATCTCTTTCTCTTATACTCCTTGTTTGTAGAAAAATGTGAGAAGCGAGTTTGACTAGGAGTTCAAACAAATCAAGTAAAAGATCTCAAACAGATCATCCAGAGATTCAAGCATGCAATATGATAGATTAACAGTGTTTAGATGCCAAATACATAACTTAAGTATCCGACTAGCCTAATTGATCACTTCCTCATTTAGTTTCAATGAATAATCAGATCTAGAGTTGAGTTATCTTCAATTCTCATGTTCCAATTTGTAATCGCCTCTTCATGACACATACCGAGTTGGAGTTTCATCCTTCACGTTCCAAGATATATTTTCAATCATGGTTCCTTTTCTATAGGTGACCTTTTTTGTCAGGATGAGTTACTACGGATAAGTCCTTCGATGTAGGTGAGTGAGTCCCTTTGGCTACTGGATGGGTCCTTTACTACATACACTTGTTTGCTGCAGTATAACAAGTTGCTCACAAATAAGAGTGGCATCACACATATCATCATCCATACAACTTATTGCAATCATATGAATAAATTCATACTAAAAATACCACAAAATAAAGTTAACTAGTAATAACTATATTAATCAATATTATGCCAATAATTTCAATTTATAGTGATGATGTTAAATAATATGATAGGGAAATACAAGGACATACCTTTAATTTCTTAAAAAAATAAAGAATATGAGTTGTTTATAAATGAGGTTTAATCAACTCACCACTCCTCATGAAGAATGATATTTGGGATCTCACCCCTCTTCTGAAATGAATAAAAATAGTTTGATGTAAGTGGGTGTTCTAAACAGAGTATAGTTCTGATGGAGATGTCGATAACTTTAAAGTGTGATTTGTAGCTAAGCATTTCTCCTAGGTATATGGGGTTGATTACTCAAAAATATTTACTACGGTTGCAAATATGACTCCTATTCGAATGAATCTCGCCATCACTATTGCAAATATATGGGAAGTCCACCCGATGGACATAAATATTTCCTTACTTCATGGGCACCTAGAGGAAGAGATCAACATGGAACAACCTATGGGTTATTTCCATGATCCCTCCATCATTTGCAAGTTAAATAAGTATATATATGACCTTAAACAAGCCTCTCGGGCTTGGTATTCCAAGATGGAATCCTTTCAACTTACATTAGAGTTCACTCGATGCCACTCTAACCCAAATGTTTACATTCTATATTAGGATGACTCCATGGTCATCCTTTTTCTATATGTTGATGACATGTTGATCATGGGAAAATATTCCTTGATCATTGATTCTCATGAAGTTCTCATTAGCCAAAAAATTATCCATATTTGACTTAGGATTTCGTCATTACTTTCTTGGGATTCAAGTTTCACAATCTGACTTGTGAATTTTTATTTCATAGCCTAAGTAATCCCTTGATTTGTTTACTTAGTTTCATATGTTTGATTGTAAGCCTTCTCCTACTCCTTTCCTTTCTAGGTTAAGTTGGTTTTGATTTCTCTACTCCTATGGTTGATGGTACCCTTTATCAAAATTTAGTGGGGAACTTGATTTACTTGAATAACACTCATCTGGATCTATCGTATGATGTTGGGATTGTGTTTAGATTAATGCAGAGCCTATGAATTTAATTGGAAAGTAACGAAGAAGATTCTTTACTATGTTTATGGCACTTATATAGATGACATTCACTATCTAGGAGGGACAAAGATTGATTTAGTTGGTTTTATTGATTATGATTGGGTTGGTGATCTAGATCATTGAAATATACCTCATGTAAAATTTTCTCTCTTAGTTTGGTTCCTTTCAGCTTATTCTAACAAGAATCAAAGTGCAATTACAATATCATATACATAGGAAGAGTACAGAGGAGCAAATTAATGTTTCTAAAGAAGCTATTTGGTCAGTAGGGTATCTTGAAAGAGTTCGGTATTCACTTTCAATGGCCCCTTATCATCTACTATAACAACATGAACACTATATCAATTTTCCAAAATCTAGTTTAACATCAACATATGAAGCACATAGAGATACAAATTTAATTCATTCAAGAGATGATTCATGATGACATCATTGACTTACAATATTGTCATATTTCTGATCAAGTTGTAGACATTTTCACCAAGCCCTTCATTGAGGAAAAGTTTCTTCACTTGCGGTCTCTTCTTGGGGTGAGGTCTACTACATCCGCCATCTTTATCGTGATTTCTAGTCCTCTTCTCGTCTTATTATTTTATGGAGAGATGTTTTTTGTACATGGGTACCTTATCAAGCCTTTATTTTTGGGACCCATATGACACATCTTTCTTAGTTGTCTAGGGGATTTCTCTTTTGTTCTGACTTACCATGACCTCTACCTCAAATTCGATGAAAGGTGATAATGGTGTATGTGACTTGACTTGTCTTCACTCAAAATATTTTCCACCTCACATGGCGAGTCATATCACTTAGTAAGATCATATGTCATCAGGTGTAATTAGGGTTTCATGTGTCCATGTGTCATGCATGTGAGTTAAAAATAAATCCTACATATGTACCCTTTCTATTTGAGCTATGAGAATGAGTAGACCTATTATTTTCATGCTTTATTTTACTTTGTGTTCAATTTTTTGCTGATTACTTAGAGCATTCATGTCACCGTTAGAGTGAAACCTCTTCAATGTATATGATTTTCTAGATTGATCCTCGCAGATCAATCTCATATATATTTGTGGTTTAAATCACCTACTATTCATTATCATAATTAGAGTTATAATTTATTGACTAGGTCAAATGATCTTAGTTTGTATAATAACCCCTCAAGTTATATTAGTGATCTATTATTAATAGTATTTAATCACCCATTCTCTAATTCTTAAATAGTCACAAGTTTCTAGGTCAATAAGTTTTGATTAAGATTTTAAGTTTAGTCATTAACTAAAGTTTACTAAAAATGGTATTTAAAATATGGGATTTTGTAGCTGTATTGGTTTATCAAAGCTATAGTAATGATTGAGGTTTGATTCTAAAGGTTTTTTTGAGAAGAGATTCAATTTGGGGATCATCCTCCCTAGATCTCTTCATCTAACCGCACAACCAAGCTGCACCTTTTCCTTGGCTCTCGCACATAGATTGTTATTCTTAGGTCCTAAGGTATGCTTCAATAGTTTATGGAGCAAAATAACATGGTTGGGGTCATAATATCTACGTATAGTTACTAATTCCCTATTCTTTACTACCCAACCACATGCACAAATATGCCTAGATTTATTATAATTAAAATTTAAAATAAGCGCGAGGAGGAAAAACCTAGTTATACTCATGTCCATAAGTTTTTTCTCTATCTAAGTATCTCTCCTATCACTTTAATGTGTGAATATCTCTACATGGTTCTTATAATCTTATTTCTTTACTCTTTTGTGTTCAAAACCTACCTGAACCAAAGCTTGAGAATATTGGGTGGTTGGAAATTTATCTACTAGGGTTTCTCACTTGTATGTCATACCACGACCTCTTCAAGCGCTATGAGATAATACTTTTCTTGTTAAGTTATAGGTTTTCTCACCCTCTAGGCTTGACTATATAATTCCCCACTCCACTTCGAGCCCAACTATTAATACCAAGGCTAGAGTTAGTGAATCTACAAAAATGGTGCTGCTACGAAACGTCACGGAAGTTTTTCCAAAGGTATTTCATGAGGTAATGTTTCTCCTCCTGATAGTGTATTACCTATTTATAAATTCAATGTTGCATGCCAATGAATTGAAAATTTCTACCTTATTGGTTACTTTGTGGGTTTTATTCCTTATGAAATGATGCTCAAGTCCTAGGTTAACTCAACCTAGGCCGCTCATGACATCAGGCTTGAGAGTGTGTAAAACATGAATAAAGGGTTCTTCCTTTTCAGTTCTATGACACTTCACATGCCCCAACTATCCTAAACTGATTAACTACTTGGTATGTTTTTCTCTCCCCTTGGATAAAGGACTTTGTGGTGTCCGAGTTTGTGGCCCTTAAAGTCCATGTCTTGGTTGAATTTCTTTGTTTTCACTTTCGTGCGTGCTTTTCTTCACCAAATATCCTCCTCCATCAAGGTGAGTTGTTTTCATGGAGCCAAAAGTATTTTACATCATCTACCTATTGAAATGGGTATGTGTTGAAGTAGACCTCTCACAAGAATTAAAATAATTTATGGAGATCCAAACATGTGACACTCACTACTCATAACAAGTTCTCTAAATCAACCTTCCTAATACATGCTTTCACTACTAGTATTTTGATCACAAGAAAAAATATTGTCCACTTTATGTGTCATAAATCACCCAATGCCTAAGGCAGCTACCGAATCTATTAATCCCTCATAAGATGAAGGGTGAAAAATAATGGGAAGGTGGAAATATAAGAATAAAATGGTACAAGCCAAGGTGTCTAGTAACAATGGATCTAAATATCTGGCTATTAAGGAACATACTTCCAGATCCGCATCACACCTCAAAGGTCGGTCTCTAAAGATTATCCTGTCTCCTTACCCAAGTTCTCTAGCATGCCCAAAGTGGTTGCGGTTCTCATGGACCCGTCAAAATCCATCCGGACCTCCTTGACACCTCCAACTTTCCAGCTTCTTTTTAAAACAAGTTCACAGAGCCCATCCAAAAGGGTCCAAGTCCCTCTTGACACCTCATGGTAAGTTAGGAAAATAACCCGACATGTAATGTGGAGTCAAAATTTTATAACATTGAGTATGCTAGACAAAGGAAAGTTGATTTGCATGATTTTTTTAAGCACAATAATACTCGCTTTCTTCCAAAACTAGTTTGATGCCTTGGAAGGCTTGCATGCCGATGATATGGACCTTGATCCACATTTCTCATGAATTGTATGTCATGAAATGTGAGGGATATTACTGACTCAAATTTTAAGTTTATTGTTGCGATGCTTACCAAAAAATTGTGAATTTAGATGTTTTGTGTTTATAGGAAGTTAAGATAACATGTTTTCAGTTATCAATGGTTTGTAATTTGATTTGGCTTGATATCCTTGATTTTACAAGTCATCATGATGGAGGACATGGGGGTTTAATTTCATTTTTGCCCCTACATGGATGTCTTTCTTTATGGATCATGGCACATACCCCACCAATAGAGCCATATAGGATCTCTTTAATATTGAAAGCCGCCCTTTTGGATTCATCAATATCTATGCATCAAATTATGCGTCGGAAGGGATGATATTTGGGGGTGGATATCCAATGAAATCCCTGATGCCTATTGGGTCATATGTGGTGATTTTAATATGTTTGAGTTACCCATGGATAAATGTGGGAACTTTCCTATGTGATGGAAAACTGGTGAAAGGGAGGTGTGGTTTTACATGCATGATAAATTAAGGTTTTATTACCAAAATTCCACACTCCAAACCAACTCAAACCTCGGTTCACTTGTTCCAATCTTTGAGGTGGATCAAATCAAGTTTTTAAATGGCTCAACATGGCCATGTTATCCACTCATGATTTTTTTCATCCATACTTCATGATGTGTAGTTCGATATAATTCTTTAGTAGGTACCTTATTTAGAATGTGGAAAATAATGTTCATGGACCCTCCTAATAGAAAATTATGCACATTTTATGCATGGATAATTTTCCTAGCCAAATATATTATGGTTATGTTACTACAAAATTACAACACCCCTAATTTCTTGTGATTTATGTGCGACGTAATCGCAAACCCGCATAACATGGGATTATCTTGTAGTGTGGGATGTTGTAAGTAGAATAATCCTCCGGAGAAATCCGGTTTATTCTCCTAACCTAGTGTCAACTTCTCCAAAGTGTAGAGAATGGTAGGCTAAACTAATCCTATCCTAATGCTTTCCAAGGAGACAGGGATAGAAAGATGCATAAAATAAAACTACTCTAAGTGAAGGTGATGCACCAAGAAAGGGTGAGACAATCCAAGTGAGTGAAAAATAGAGAGAAAACAAAGTAGGAGAGGGAAGGTAGAAGCACCACAGTCCAAGACAATATTCAATTCCCTATATTCATAAAGCAAAACAAACTACAGACCCTACAAAGAGATAAATACATGCACAATATACTTGCAAATATAATGGAAGGAAAAAGATGCAATTTCATACAAGTTAGGGTGAAAATGGCCACAAAACATGAATTTTATTGCTCAGAAACATGCACAATCCATTATAACATAAGAACAAGGAAAAATCCTTTACAATAAGCCCAAATTCAAGGCCTTTAGCTCATAATAAGTTCTAGAATTTTTTTGACAGAGTTCCTTTTCTTTTTAGAAAATCTCCCCTCAAAATGAGGCAAATTTTACAATATATAGGCAATTTGGGTCACCAACTAGAAGGATGCATTAAAGAGGTATGGGAAGCCATTCATTTGGGTACTTTTATTTCACGAGAAGTCATGGGTTTCGTGCCTCATCAATTCTAGTTGTTGAGATGTCATTCATTCACCTACCCTCATATGGTTTGTAACTGTCCATTCCATGGGTCGCCTAATCATGTCGGGATGGACATCATCCGTCCTCTTTGATTTGTACAATATCCTTTGAGAAAATTCTTAGCTTGCGATTTCTTCTCTATATTCAGTTAGACAAACATCTAACCATGATCTATATAATCGTGAGTAGGTTGTCTAACTCCGATGGTCGCCTAACTTCAAAGAAGGTTGGATGATGTCTAACTTCATGGCTGTACATGATTATAGTTTCCAACCAACCTAGTAGCCAAAGAATTGACGAGACAACCATCCCGGTAACTCAACCAACCATGTCATATGACTCTAAGTCATCCATCCGAGTTGGCCATCTATTCCATGTGTGGCCAACCCTAAAGGGGTTAGACAATGTCTATCCATATCGACCAACCTGGGGGTTTAGATGATGTCTTACCTTGCCAACCAACCTCTCTGTACACTATCCACCTGACCAACCATGAAATCACTATGCCATCCACCCCAAAATAGTTGGACACCATCATTCGAGATGACTAACTACCTTCTCACTGTGGGTTGGACGTCGTCAAATTCTTCACCCATCTAACCGAGATGACAAAACCCATGCCATCCATCCCTTTTCATATGCCACACCACCGAATAACCACCGAGCCATCCAACCCGAGGGGGTTGGATGCCGTCCATCCTATCTCGACTAACTCCGCCAGTATTTGACCTACATGTCCAACCCAACTTCTGTTTGACCCATCCGACCAACCCGGGGGTTAGATGTTGTCCATCTCTTCTGTCTAACCTAATCAAACAACTTGTGATCCATCTAACCTGACCAACTTGTGACTTGTCCAACCCAAAATTTGTTTGACCCAATTTCATAATGAGCCCGATCAAAAATTCAAAAATTCTCCATGGCAAGCTAGCTCGTAGAGAAAAATGACCAAATTGACCAAGCCAAATGATGGGATGACTTTCTCTCTTAATGGGTTTGAATTTAACAGCTGTCTACACATCCCATAATCCTTTACTTCAAATTTTGAATAGGTATCCCAAATTTGTAGGGGTGTAAATTTGGGATAACAAGTCTTATTTTTTCTTTTTGCGCTATATTTGTTGTTTTGGGGAATAAAGAGTTGTCAATTGACTCTAAATACCACATGACACACAAAAATCATCAAAATTTTACTAACATACTCACCTCCGTTATTAGTTTCAATCTTTTTAATTTGATAGTAGTCATATTTCCAACAAATGCCTTAAACTCTTAAAATTTGGACTAGACATTAGTATTTTCTTAATGTAATATGACCAGGTCATCCAAGAGAAATCATCAATAAGGCTTACAACATACATGACTCCACTAAGAGAGGGTACTTTGAGTGGGGCTCTTACATCACCGTGACTTAACTCTAAAGAACTATGAGTAATTCGGATCATGGTAGTTATGAAATGGTTCAACATGTTCCTTACCATGCAAGAAACTTTCAAAACTTCCATGGTCATATTTCATCTTAGAGAGACCTATCACTAGGTTTAGATGTGACATTTCATACATACTTATGAAATTCACATGTGCTAGTCTTTCATGAGAAAGATGAAGATCTTTTTAGAAGTAGAAGAAAAATGGGTTTTAGAAATAAACCCATCAAATATGTATAAACCATTTTTATATATTTCAGAAGTAATAACATTGCTGAGTTCATTTTTCACATACCATTTATTTTGTAATAACACAATTTATTATTTTTCTTTAGTTAATTGTGATCAATGTAAAAGGTTCTTTTTAATTTAGCAATGAATAAACATTCTTAATTGTTCCATATTTCAATTTTACATTACCACAACTTTCAGATAAAATGATAAGATTGTCTCTAAGATATATATTTTTATGAGATTTTACAAAATTTGTGAGGATTTCACGAATTCAGGTTCATGTGCCTAGAGGTGCCATTATCTAGGATCCATTTGTTGTCATTTGAAGTTGACAAAGACAATATATAGGGAAATAGTTTTCTCAATGTTATTTTCTTAGTTTTGAGTTTGAGTTTGAGTTTGATTTTGATTCTTCTTTTTATTATTGAAATTCTTATTTGTTTAGCATTTTTATCAAATTTATTTGATTTTTCATAACATTTAGTTTCTTTATGCCCAAATTTATTGCATTTGTTACAAGTGTCATTGAACTTCACCTTGAAATTTTGACTATTCCTAACAGGATTAGTGTTAGGATTAGTTTCAAATTTTGATTTAAAGCTCAGTTGTTGGTTTGGATTGTTGTTATTTTAATTTTGAAAGATTTTACACTTCTATGAATAGGAATTATCTTTTGAATAGACTTTTTCCACAACTCATTATTCTGAATTAGGCTAGATGATAGGGTATCTAAATTAGGTTACAAATCAATCTATATATTTCAAAATCGAGATATAATTTCTAATTTTTATGATTGATAATATGTAAGGTAAAATAAATTAATTTATCTTCAAATATTTTACAATTGCATCCATTTAACTATGCTTTAATATTTTCAATTTTTGGCTAAATAATTTACTATTTTTATCCCCCTTCATGAAGAGTTATAAATATTTTCATGATGAATTTAATTATTTTTCGTAGGAAACTTCCCTCGTGCATTATTTAAAATTATTTCTAAGTGTGAACAAGAGATTACATGTGTCCTATATGTAGTAAGAACTCATCTTTTATTCTTTTTAATAAGATTGACATGGCTTCCTAGGATATTTTTGAGAAGGTACTCGTGTTTTCGGATTTTATTATCTTCTTGTAGTTCATTTCTTCACATGGGTGATGAGATCCCACATTTTCTTGCCATGAAGATGGATTACAACCTAACTCAACAAATATTGTAGTTTGATGCATTCAAGAGTCTACAATTTATCCATTGAAAATTGGTCATTTTTCAATGATAAATATAAACAACTACGAAATAAAACAAAGATTGAAATTAACTAGAATAATTAAATACCAAAAAATTAGTTTATGTCTCTATTTTAATAAAAAAATATTTTTCTTGACAAAAATTAAACTTGAAACAAATCCCTAATTTTTTAAAAATATAATTAAATAAAGTTACAAACTAAATGCATTTTCATTTGCTTTTTATAAAAATAGAATTATAATAATGTAAAATTTTCGAAATTTCACTTTAAAATTAAATGATTTTCTTTTCAAATAAAAAATTTAGGAAAATAAAAACAGGAAGAGGATTGACATTTTTTTATTATTGGCAAATAGTTTTTTGAAAGGGACTATACCCTTGTACACCAAGGCTCAGAAGCTAGAATTGAAAGTTAAAGCACAAGAGATGGATCAAAATCCAGATAGAACAATTAAGCCCGACTACAGAGAAAATAGACTGCAAAGCAAAAACCAACAACCGACAAAAACAGCAAAAAAACAACTGATGTACAACAATCAAACAACAATGGCATATCAACACCATTGGAAGCAAACTGCTATCCGGCTAAGAAAAATGAGACCAATGAAACCCAGCCAGCCAATAACAGAGATGAGAATCATCAAGACGAAGTGTTACCCTTCAGAATGGTAGATTTTTTCTTTTTGTTGACCGTAACCCACCCTGATGGAGCCTTCGCGGTTGGAGAAGAAGACAAAGGAGGAGTATTTTCCTTAGTCGCATTTGTCCCATTTGGAACAGCCACGTTGTTATCCAGAGAGAGATATTTATCATTTTCCATGCTGCCCTCAACAGCTTGTGTATTTTCTATGTTGCTAACAACCTGAGTTTCGGATAAAGGGGTTTTCCTTGACTCTGGTTCATCTACTGCTTTAGATTCAAGATCCTTTCTATCCACAAAAATCAGGTGCTCCGGGAGTGCGTCTTTCCACCAGTTGCGCTTCTCATGTTGACGTTTTTCCATCCCACAAGCAGTAGAGGTGTGTCCTAATCCAAAACACCTTCTACATCGAAAAGGTAGACCTTCATAATCAAGAGTTTGTGACCAAGTTCTATTTTGTACTCTAAGGTCTATGGTAGCAGGAAGATTTTTATCAGTGTCAAGTTCCACCAGGATCCGGGCATAGGTAGTATGGGTGTAATTAGTTGTTTGAGAATCTATGTGGAGTGTAGTACCCAAGGTATTGCCAATGGTTGTCAGACATTCATGACTCCAGAATTGGAGAGGTAAATGGGGCAGCCTGATCTAAACAGGTTTCCATGAGAATGACTCTGTGTGCGGGTTAAAGGATGGGAACCAAGGTTTCATGATCAAATATTTTGACTCGCAGGTCCAGAGCTTGGAAGCAATGATGTCTTTATCAGCTATTGAAGAGAAAACCATAATGAAAATGCCTTTAGCACATGGATATAAGTCTATCTTACCAGTTAAAGATGGAGTCCAATGCTTGGAGATCCATGTGTGAAGAACAGGAAGGTTGGGCCATAAACCCCCGGATCTACAAATCAGATTATGCTCTTTATAGTAGATCTCAAATGAAATGACATCTTCCCCAAATGTAATACATGGGGTGATGTCTACAGGTTTCATGGAGGATTCCTTGCTTTTTAAGACATCTTTGAAGGAGGTTTCAAGAGACCCGTGCCTAATCTCTTTATCCAACAATGGAATAATAGGTAGATCTCCTTGTTTCAGCTCACCATGAACCTCGCCTTTCCCAGGAACACCCCCAGATGGTGATTGAATATGGCTAGGGTTTGTAGAACCGTCTCGAATGTACAGTCGCAGCATTGGTAAAGGCGAGGTCGATCCACGACCAAGGAGAAACCCCTGAAGCTAGATTCGAGCCCCCACCGTCTAGCTGAAGAGCTCCAATGATCTCGTGGATCTACAGGGTTCACAGGCTTGTGTGTAGCGAGAGCAAGGGCATGCGTAGACACCATTAGGGTAGGTGTGAGGGTGCGGGTTTGAATAGGGGGTGCAAGGGTAGGCGCGAGGGCATGAGGGTGTTTGAAAAGGATTAATTGTTGAATTTTGTACCTCTTAGTTTTTATGAACTCGACTTAACCAATAGAGCTCCATAAGTTAGCTAATTAGGGCTATACTTTTTATCTTCTACTTTTAATTTATAGAAAGTTAAAAAAATTAAAAACAATGAATTAAATTTATTTTATTTTATTCTATACAATATCACTTACTAAGAGAAATTCCTTCATTTATGTTATTAGACAATAATACCTAAAAAAGGAATCTAAATTTTAGGGTTTCTTGTTTTTATTAACTTTGAAAAAAAAACTTTTTCTTTATATCCTTTTTGTTTTCCTCCATGGGTGGCTAGGGAAAGGAGAGGAAAAATGGAGGCCAATTTTGACAAAAATCAGGTCGATTTATAGGTATAGAGGTTGATTTTTAATTTATATCAATTTTTTTACAAACCGATTTTAGCTTAAAGATCCTATATGAAGCAAATTTCAAGGCGTCTTTGTTTTTGAAAAAATGATGGTGTTTTAGTATTTAACATAGTTTTGGATGTGTTTGGGGTCGTGTTAAATCTATACATGTTGATTTTTTCTTATAACAAGTTCTTGACCATATACGAGGCATTTTTATATTTAACACAATGTTTTTCTAGGTTTATTCAAGCCATTTCGACAATATATGGGTGTATCGAGGTGTATCATTTGTTTATAGAGTTTATCGTGGAGATTTCACTATTATACAATTGTCTTAATGATTCATCATGGCATTTTTAACTTTATGCAACCATATTTAATGCTTATTTTGATGATTTTTTGAAGTTAGTAGGGTGGTTTGAATCTAGCAAGTCATTTTTACAATATGTGGGTTGCGCCAAACCTTATAATAGGCATTTGAACCAATTTTTGGTTGTTTGAATGTTTTTACGAGGACAATATAATCGTATACGTGTCATTCTAGTTTATTAGAGGGTTTTAAATAGTCATATTAGAGAGTTTTATGTAGGTGTTTTGTAGTTTATCGGGTTGATTGGAGTTTATATGGGTTGTATGGATTTTCACAGTGCATGATTTGTTGCTTTAGAAAAAAACTATGACATTTTGTATTAGTTATATGTTCTTTTGCAATATTAATTTAAAAAACAAAAATGATTGAAGACCTTGTATTATTTAGAATTTAGGTATCTTATTATGGGATTTTATTTTGAACCCCAAAATATATTGTGTACTAGATATGCAATATCAAATTGTTTTTTACTATTATTTTAATGTAATTTGTGTATACAATGGATAAATTTTTGCACTGAGAAAATCCTTTCTTTGCAATATGTACAAATCCAAATTTACCCTCAACTAAAAATTTCAAGTTACCTACACACTAAAAACGTATCACTTTTGTACCATGTTAGGAAATATGGGATATATATTAATTTAATAAATTAAATAAAATCCACCACATTAATATTAATGCTAAGGAATATAGTTTTACGTATGCAAGAATTAATTTAAACTACTTTATAAAATGAATATGTGAAAAGTAAATAAAATAACACAAAAATTACGTGGGAAAACCTTTCAATAAAAAATCCATGAATAAAAGACACTTATCTTTATTAATGAGAATTTACAATCTTTCACCCAACACTCCCACTATCTCCTCGAGTCTCATACACTATTCAACTTATACAAAAATTTAATAATTTACAACATGCAAATACTTAGTACACTCTAAAAATGAGATCAACCTATTCAATAAGATTGGTGAATACTTTTGGTTTGCATGGGAGTGCACCATTTCACTCAAACTTACATTATTTAAACATTGTTTTAAATAATTTCATCCACGCGAGTGGATTGTGGGACTGAAACATAAACTTATATCTTAGATATAAGTTTTAAATCAATGTTTAATAAATAAGACATTATTGGTTTAATTAAGTGGTTAACCCAATTAGTATTATAACCCCAAAAATATTACAAAATATCTTCCTAAGATTACCCCAATAGTCAAGGCTTCTAGATTTAGTCATAAATGAGTCGTAAGAGTTGGTTTATACCTCGTTTTATGAGGCTCTTCATGTTCATTCGATTTTGGCCACTTGTTCCTCTTATTTTCACTTGATCCTACTCATACAATGTTACACATAGCATTCTCAAAATCCTAAGAGAAAGGGTGAACTGTTAAGGAAGAATTTAAAGTGTGAAAGGTTTGGGACCACACATAATTAATACTATAAACAACAATTAGGAATAATTATCACTTATTGAATAAGGTATTAAACTAAATATGACTATATACAACATTATATCTATGTTATTTTCCTAGTAATGTGATGCTTTTTGAAATCACAATTTTTCTATCAAATCCATTTGTGTTATTGTTTTAGAAAAATTGTACATATCCTAAAATCAATGCATTCTATACTTTTGGTTTCGATATTAGAGAGGACGTGGTCTATTCAAAAACATATTTGAGGCCTTCACTTATGGTAGTTTTAGAGATCATGATTCAAAACAATATGACATAGAGGAGGATTTAGATAAATCCCTTTGTCATCTCAACATTCATTTGCATCTATGCACCCACCACAAAGGTATAATTTTATTGTGTTTTTTGTAATTTAATAAAAAATCAATTTTAAAAATATAATGTTATATCATAAGAATGACAAGTCTACTATTTATATAGACCTACAGGATCCATCTAATAGAGACTATTTCATTCATATGAGTGGATGTCCCTTTACCTGTAGGGGCTCGACATGAAAGTATATATATTTAAAATTGATTTTCAATTACAATTTTTTTAATTTCACAAAACAATTCTAATACCATTCGTGCATCATAGATCTAATTCCCATATAGATCGACATGAGAATTTAACATTTGTGGAACAAGCACAATTAATTCTTCTTCTCCCATGCTTTCCCCTACACAAAGGTATAAATTTACAGATTTACTTTTAATATTAAAAAATTCTTGTAAGTGAACAATTATAATATGAATTGATTATGATAGGTCTACATACCATATCGACCACTATGAGGATAAGGGAAGTCATAGTATGAGGGGGTAATTTGTGTAAAGATATAAATTATTCATTTATTATTTAAAGTTATTTTAATTAATTCTTTTATGACATGTCAAAGTTTTTGTAGTTTCTTTTCAAAGCTAGGTCCCTCTCATCCTATTAACAATTAAAAAATTGAAAATTGAAATGGAAAGATCCTTCCCTAATAAATATGAATGACCAAATCCCAAGTGGATTAATGGGTATGATAATGCACTCTCACCCCCTCTAGAAACAAACTTTGATAGACCTTCTCATCTTAGTAATTATAAACATCAAGTGCAAGGGGACCTCAAAATGAACTCTATATAAATGATGACATGGTGATATTAATAGACATTTGAGGAAAGTAAGTATTTTAATATATTTTTATTGAGATAGAATAATATGTTTTATTTCATTTGAGCTAGAAAAATTATATGTCATTAATATATGTAATTTTATCAAATAATTGTATTCGATTAAGAGTACTATAAGAAGCGCACAACAAATAAAGTGTGTGATATATTTTAAAAAATTCGAATGGAACACAAAATATTTTAATTAGTGGGCCCAAGATAATCATATTATACTAGTAAGACATACAATGTTTACTTTTTGTACACGCAAACTATAACTTTAAATTAAACACTTTTAACATCTTATCATTAATTTTTATTAGGTACAAAAAAATGGGAGGATGAAGAGAATGTTGAGAAGGAATAAGTGATGAGAATTAAAATCAAGAAGAGTAAGAAGATTGTAAGGATTAGGGGAGGAGGAAAAGACTGATCACTCGGATATTTATGATGTAGTTTTACATCTATTTGTCTTGTAATTTAGAAGGGACCTCTTACCACTCCCTTGGAATTACATTTCTATAGATTTTGTAAAAAAATTTTTTGAATTGAAACATTGTATTTTTTATTTATTTTTATTATTGGTAAATATTTTTAAAGGGACTATAACTTTTTACATATAGGGCTCACCAGCCTAATATAACTATGAAGATTCAACAAAAAAAGGATCAAAATCTAGATATAATAGTGTTTCCAAAAGTAACCAAGAGCAGGTTACAACTAGAAGCAAAAAAGGACATAGACCGCAACAAAACCGTAAAAAGCAGCAATGTCACAACAAAAAGATCACAAAATAAAAAAATCTATACCGAATCCCGCTAGCTCAAGTGAGTCTATTTCTTGGATGCTCTTTCAATTCTGGACTAGATTGTCTGTAGTGAGGTAAACAATGCTAGAGTGGTTGTGTGCATTGAGTCCGAAGCGTCTAGCTGCAAAAAGGTCATACTCCTCTCTTTCTCATTCCCCCAAATAGTTGCAGGGATCCCACTTAGCATAGCAATGCTCCAAACTTGCTGCTCTAGAAAATCACTTATGGCTTTAAAGATAGCCATGTTGTGATCATGTCTATCTTTAGCTCTCCCCAGTCTGGTATCTAGAGAGTTCAACTTCTTATATATATATATTAGTAAACTGATCCTTTCCATTGTCATTCTCTTCATCAAAATTTATTTTCCCTTTCTACTTCTCCATATGCTGAAGGTCCTTCTTCATCTGTTTCATCTCTTTCTCCAGGGCTTCTAGTCTATTAGGCACTTGAGACTCCTCCTGATGCAAGGCCTTTTCAATACCAGCATTTATGATATGAAGCAAGTTTTGAGCAACCTCCATATCTTTGGAGCTTTTGAGAATCCTACCAATGAGAGGGGTGTCTATTTTCATGGGGTTCTTGGATTTGGACTTGGAAGGGGCGGAAAGAGTGGGAGTGGGAGCAGAGGAGGTGGTAACGAGCGGCTCACTAGGAGCAATCAGGAAGCCAGGAACTTGGCAACACAAAGCTTGTGCAACAAAAAGATAAGGCCCTGATGTAAAGGAATAGCATAGGAGTGATTTTGAAAATCCAGAATAGAGTCTTTGAAGGGAGTTGAGAAGGTAATGCGGGAAACAGACCACAAAATTCCTTCTAAAATGGTTTTAAAAAATAAGGTGTTTAATAGGGACCGTTTTATAACACCCTTCCAGAGAAATATATCTGACCATCATATTCATCACTTCATCATACAACATGGGAATAGAACTTACCCTTATGCCCGCAGCAACAAACTCCAACTCTTCGCCCTCGTCGGATAATTTCTTGGCCTCAACGACCCTATCAATCCTCTTACTGAAAAAATGGTAGCCCTCTAGTTCCAGGCCTATTGCCTCAACAATCAGCTCCTCATTGACAATAACCCTGTGCCCACCATACTTGACCCTCCTATCCTTCCAATCAGAGCAAAGTGAACCAAAATGTTCAGGTCATGACCCTGAATTTGTTCAATGAAATTTGAAATGCCTCCTTTGTGTAGGAGGTTCCAAAGTACCTCGTTATTCTTCTAGGTGGTCATGCAACTTGGCTCCAATTGACACAGCGCCCCTCCCATTTTCTCCTTCTTCCTACAAATTCTACAAATATCCTACTTGAAACCCTCATAAGAGTCTACTATTTTCTTATGACTGTCCTATTTTTTGAAATACCTCCCACCTGTGTGAGGTTTGATGGCTTTAATGTGGCCGTAAAAAGGAGGATAAATCACACAAGTGAGATCTTTCACCTCCATTAAGACCCGCTCCATGTCATAATTAAAATTACTCCACGTGTGTAATTCCATTATTATCCACATTAATGCTAGTTTGAACCTCCTTAGGGATGTTGTTTGCATTATCCCATATGGTAAGATTAATATTGATGCCCATATTGGCCAAAGTGTCCGTAACCTTATTCCCCTCCATAGGTATGTCTAATGATGATATTCTTGATATTTTGACAAATATTTCTTTCTTCCATAATGAAGTCCTTGATGGTCCAACTAGGAGGAGAAGTTTGGTTTAAATGATTGATGATATTAAGAGAGTCCCCTTCCAAAATTAAGTTTTAGATATCAAAATATTTGGCAATCCTTAGCCCCTAAAGAGCAACAAGGGCTTCAACATAATGATTTGTCTAAATCCCCATTTTACTAGCAAAAGCAGTAACTAAACAACCTTTGTGATCCTTGATAACTCCTCCCCCAGCAACAAGACCAGGGTTACCCTTGGAAGCACCATCAAAGTTGAGTTTATACCAGTTTCTCTCAGGAGGAATCCAATGGACCAAAGACCTATCAATGTTTGAGGTATTCCTAATCTGCAAACTAGCAGTTCCAATCTTCCAATTGGAAAGAATGTATTCTTTGTCAACAGGATACTTCTTATTTTTGGGGGTTTGAATCTCCCAATATCATCTTTAACAACATGCCCAATCTTAGCAAAGCTGAGCTTGTAGTGCTACTTGTTATTTCTGAAGATGATGTCATTCCTATCTTTCCATATTCTCTAGATAATATGGGGCATGATCAGTTTCCAAAGTCTTCTCACAACACAATGTTTAAAAGGAGGATTCCATTGGGTCTAGAATTAGATGAATTCCTTAGGTACTAGTCTAGAGAACATTGAACTTGGATAGGGCATAGCTCCAAATCATGGTAGCATAATCACAGTGGATAAAAAGGTGTTTAATATCTTTAGAATCTTTTTTGCATAGATGACACCTATTAGGCATAATGAATCCTTTCTTTATCAGGTTATCATTAGTAAGAATTCTACCTCTGAGCACAAGCCAAAAGAAAAAGTTAATTTTAGGGGTTAACTCAGTCATCCATATTTTGCTCCAATTAAATTCATTCTAGGTATTCTCAAAGTAAGAATTGTACCCAAATTTAACCATATAGTCCCCATCTCTAGAATTGTGCCAAACAATTTCATCTTTGACATCCACCTGATTCAAGGGGATGAGGTCCAGCTGCTCCTAAAGAGAGGACAACACAGAGTTCAAATCCAAGCCATCCACAGAGAGTTGTTTCCATCTCTTTTGATTTCCATCAATTTCCATGTAATCTATGACCTTAGTACCATATTTCTGCTCCAGAATCTCCTTAGCTGCACCAAATCTATCATTGAGGCTAAAATTAGACCAATTATCACTCCAAAAACTGATGTCTCTACCATTTCCCACTTTCCATCTACAACCTTGCTTAATAAAATTCCTGGTAAGAATCAAGTTGTTCTAGAAAATGGAGCCATGGGGAAGCAGTTCAAAATGTAGGAAGGAGGAAGTAGTTTGCTGCTCTAGATATTTAGCCTTAATGATATCTATCCAAGGTTGTTCCTTCGAAAGCGATATTTAACCCATTTTTGTAATTAAGGCCATATTCATATTTCTAATGTATTTTATGCCCAAGCCCCCAATCCTTTTAGGAGTGCACACTTGATCCCAGGAAACCAGGTGATATTTAAATTTTTCCTCCATTCCCTGCCATAAAAATTGTTTCTGAATCCTTTCAATTTTTTCTCTGAAAGTAGAGGGAATGTTATACAAAGACATAATGTAGATAGGCAGATTTTGAAGAGTGCTTTTGATAAGTAGACATTTCCCAACACTGGAAAGAATGGCTCCTTTCCATCCTACCAATTTCTTTTGGAATATTTCCAGTAAGTCATTCCAAACTTTGTTTGAAACTTTTTAGTACCCAGGGAAGCCCCAAATAAGTAGTGGGAAGCACATTGATTTTGCAACCCAATACTTTAGCAATTTTATTATGCCTTTCCAAAGGAGTATTGAAAAAGAAGATGGAGCTTTTGTCAAAGTTGATCTCTTGTCCAGAAGTAGCCTCATAAAATTTCAAAATGGACTTGATCACCTTAGCTTCTAGAATAGATGCCACTAAGAGAAGGATAGTGTCATCCGCAAATTGTTGATGAGAAGTTGTTTGATTCATAGATGTAGGTTTAGTGCCTTTTAGAAGACCATCTTTAATAGCTTTGGTAATTGTTCTACTGAGGCTATCGACCAATAAAATAAAGAGAAGAGGGGATATAGGATCCCCCTGCCTTAGTCCCCTACTACTGGTGAAGTACCCCACAGGTTCACCATTGACCACCACAGAGAATCTAGTTGTTGAAATGCAAGGCTTTAATAACTCTTCTGAATTTGTCAAGAAATCCAAATTTGGCCAAAACTTTGTCAAGAAAATCCCAGGAAACTTTATCAAAGGATTTATTCATGTCAAGTTTAAGGACCATGCTAGCCTTTTTATTATTATCCATAGAGTGAATAATCTCATGAACCATGATCACACCATCTTGAATAATCCTCCCTCTGATGAACCCGCTTTGCTATTTTGAGATTAAATCATTCAAAATGACCTACACTGTGGTAATAATCTTAGTAAAAATTCTATAGACAACATTAACCAAGCTAATGGGTCTAAAATCTTTGAAATCTTTAGCATCCATTTTTTTGGAGCCAACACTATGTGGGTATTATTAAGCTCTTTCAATAAATCTCCAGTTCTAAGAAATTCATTTACCGCTCTTAGGAGATCATCCGAGCAAATTTCCCAGAATTTTTGAAAAAAATTGACAGAGAAGCCATCAGGTCCTGGAGCCTTATCTCCTTCTAGAGCAAAAACAACTTTCTAAAGCTCCTCCATAGTAACAACTTTGGTAATATCTTTAAATCCCTACTCCTCAATTTTATCATGCGGGATAGCTTCAAGCATAAAAGAGTCAGCCACATCATTAGTAGCACTCTTCTCATTCAACAATTTTTCATAGAATCTGAGAGCCTCTTCCTTGATGATCCACGGATATTTTATGATATTGCCATTGCCTTTGGATACTTCCATAATCCTATTGTCTTTTTTATTATTAATAATAATATTTGGATATTTTATAAATTCTTAGTGACTTTAAAATGTAAAAATATTTTAGTATATAATGTTTTAAATTTTTGTAAATAAGTTTTAAAAATATAATATACTTATTTTTAATTACAATAAATTAAATTCATTTTAAAAAATGTATCAAACATTTTTGTTTCACATTTATGTCATCCCATGGTGACAAGGTTGTAGGCCTTATGTCATTATTAGGGGCATAAGGAAAATGTAAATGTTTGTGCAAATGTGGTGCAAATATGGCACAAAAATGATGTTAACTTGAAACAACTATAAATTTCTACTCACATCTCATTTACTCTCTTTACACCATGAATTTTGGTGTAAGTACGTGAAATAAACATGATAAAAATGCACAAAATGCTGATTTTAGTCACGAAAATGAGCCAAAAATGGTGTTATTTGCATTATGTCTTAGTGTTGACATAAACCATCACAAAATATCTTTATTTTCACTATATTTATAACAAGTATATTTAAGTATAAAAATAATTAATCGTGTATGAAAAACACACTTGACAAAATTAAATTACTTGCGAAACTCGTCAACTTCACATAGCATTTCATACAAAGTTAATATCATTTCCACCCTACACTTCTAGTTTTTAAAATAATTTTTTTGTTTGATTAAAATAAGGTTAGGATTTACAACATGATTTTAATCAATAGAATAATGTTTAATCTCATATTAGTTGTTTTCTAGAAGAATGATAAGTTATTTCTATTACCTCTCAAAAATGGTTTTAATGAGTGTTTGCGTACACACAGTTTAAGATTCAAAACCACTTCCAATAAAAAAATTAATGAGGGATGCTAAAAGTTCAAAAATCGTAGCATCCCATTAATTGAAACTTAAAGTTTTAAAGAAGAACAAAAGTGATTCAAGTGATGGTTATTTTCTACAAAAACTTGGAAAAATAGGACAAAACTGTTAATAATAAAAATGATCATATTTTTATTTTTTATTTTTTATTCTTCACCATAAAATTTTGGTTTAGAATGTCCTTGAGACCCATGTAAATCTCAACCAAAAATATTTTGAAGTGAATAGAAATATTTACCACATTATTTTTTAAATATGGGAGGTTATAAAGCATGCATTCAACTTTTCATTATGAAAAATGAGTTTTTCAACAAATTCATTTGGTGGACCATTGTGATGCAAGCATGTCTCACTCTCTTAACCATGAAACTCTGCAACAATAATTCCATGCAAGAAAAAAAAAAAAGAGAAACTAGAGGAAGAATCAGTTGAAAGGAGAAAGTATGATGAGGGTTACATATCTAGAAGAGAGATGGATTGATTAGGTATAGATATGGGAAAGAGTATGCAAGTAGGGTATATGATAAAAAAGTGGTGTTGATGTCACCTTTCTCGAAGGAATTTTTATTTTAGTATGCCTATAATTGTTGGTGGAGACATTAAAATGCTTCAAGCTTTCATTTCCTTATATGATTACAATAGAAATCAAAATACCCATCATGTTTCAAGCATGATCACTAAGGGATATAGAGGGTTCTATCATTTAATGTAATATTACAAAAATTACAATATTGAATGTACTAATTTTATGAGACTTCACAATCGATATTTACTAGTTTTTATGAATGTAAATTATCTAAAAAAATGGCCTTTGGAGAATAGTGAATGCTCAAAATTTTTATGTAGAGATTGCTTCCATTAATGAGTCTATGGAAACCTTATATAAAGTATTAAAATACATGTGGGTGACATGGATTTTAATTTCTCAATCTTGTTGGTATCCTCCATCCTTGTGATAGAGTTTTACATTTATTTATTTTGTAATTCGAAGGGACATCTTACCACTCCCTTCAAATGCACAACTAGAGATTATTGTAATAGAAATTGTACATGAAGTGTACGATGTGAACAATGAAAGATAAAGAGTGAGGAAGCAAAATTGGATGAAGAGGAGAAATGATAAAGGAAAAGGGGTGTAAAAATGGAATTTGAGAGTGGAACAACACATGCGAAAGGAAAGAGTAATTAAGGAGCCAACATGATTTTATTTGGCCCAAAGAGGGATGGTGAAACATGATATTACCTTCTTCATTTGCATAAACCATGTCTACAGTCAAATATATTGGTTTACTAACACTAAAGGAGTTAGTACCAACAGTAAAAAGATTAGGATCATCTACACATGGGTTCAACCGTGTCAACTCTAGTTCACTTGTGTGTGAATCATCATCAACTTTGAAGATAAATATTTCTTTTGAACCATTACCTCCTTTCAAAATGGAAATTATATCAAAAATGGGATTATGCCACTAACATGTTGCATAACTGGATGGAAATGAAGATGGTAAGGATGGGATTGCTAATACCAAGGATGTCATTATAATAATCATCGCTCTCATAATAATCATATTCAAAATATTTTGATGATTTTCGTGACTTCTACCTTTGACAATGACCCTTTTTTCATTGGCCTTTTTACCACTACTAACATCATTTTTATATATGTTTCTCTTGTGTTTACATTTTTGCTTCATTACAACACATTTTTTCTCTTACATTGCATTTTCAGTACTTCTTCCATAAAATTTCGTGGTGGTTTTTGTTATTCACTTAGCTTCTATCTTGAAAAAAAAATTCTAAATGTTTCTCTTGTGTTTACATTTTTGCTTCGTAACAACACATTTTTTCTCTTACATTGCATTTTTAGTACTTCTACCATAAATTTTCATGGTGGTTTTTGTTGTTCACTTAGCTTCTATTTTGAAAATTTTTTTCTAAAGGGTTATCATCTAAGAGCATATGTCTGGAGGTATTACTTGTGAATCAATACCATGCTCCATATTAAAAAAAATTACATATCATGATAAAAGAACTATTAAATTTACAATTGTCATCTTAAAAATATAGGATACACCATAAAATTCATTAAAATAATTTTTTGAATAAAATCACACCTTCATTAAGGTTAATAGTTGTTTCTTTGACAACCAAAATATACAATTGTGCGAGCTCTACAAAATATCTTTAACTATTGCGAACCAACATTCCCTGTTAGAGGGTTAACAGATCCACTCCCACAAAATTTTACAAAAATAAATTCAAACACATGTATGACAGGTGCACAATTTAAGTGGATGCTCGTGAAGTGAAAAAATCACAACATGAGACATCTTCCCATGGAATATTTTAACTCTAGATGACAGAAGACAGAGTATCATAAAAAAATTAGACGTTAAAAAAAAGAAATTAAAACAGACATGCCCCAGTCTATTATAAAGTTCGTATGTGATGATGAGCTAAGGGTGCACTATGAATACCTTGGAACTGATGATGAATTTGATAAGATGTTTTCCACATAATAATTTTAGAGAAAATTTTCTAGATTTCAATTTGCTGCAAGAAAATATAAGACCAACATTGTTACCTAGTCAAGGAGCATCTCTAAACTTTTGCAACATCACTGCAATGGTGATTTTGTTTCAGCAAAAGAGTAATTATTATCCATGAGTTTCTACAGATGTTGCTGATATCCCCACCTTTGAATCTGATCATGATCTTAGAAGGCATTTTCATTTGATCTCTAAGGAATGCAAAATTATGAATTCAAGTTCCTTTCAGGTTTATTCAAGTCCTCCTGAATTAAGCATTAGAAAAAACAATTTCATCATGCAATCAATGTAGAACATTCTCTGTTAACAGTTTCACAGCTCACTGTAAGTATTTCTTATAGTCTTCAATGTGCAGGTATGGTAAGCTACACATTTCCGATGTCAGTTCACTCTTAGAAGACGAGTCAATTTGTGACAGGAAGGGAATTAGCCACTCTATGGTTTCAAATTGAAAAAATTGTAGGAAGTCTATGAAATCGATGTTATCAACCAAGAGAGATACATAAGTTTCTCAATACTTCTTTTATATTCAACTCACATGAAAATTTGGGAAATAACAACATGTAGTTGAACTGTAACATTATCTTGTTGCCTCTTCAAAGCTTATAAAAAGCATCTGACAAAACCCTCAATAAACCTGAGAACTTTTGAACAGGGAAGGATGTAATTATTTTATTTTGCAAGTATGTGTGTGTGTGCTGCCAAGGTTTCCTCTTCATCATCTGTGCCAAATACCAAGATTCAACATGAAAAACCCGGAAAAGCTAATTAGAAAATCTAAAAGGAACGATAACTAGATCGTACTAAGCCAAGAACACAGATGCTAATCAAACACCACGATCAATAAGATGAAAGTAATTCACCAGAATAACTTTACACAAAACCTTTGCAAACAAATGAGTAGCAATATCATATATTATTATGGAACTCAATGAAATACAATGAGAATGGGCCTTGCTTATATAGGCAAGGAATAACAATCTAAGAACCAGTCAAGGTCGTAGATCAAGCCATAAATCATGGAAAGAACTAGTCATCAAAGAACTAGTCAAGTCCATAGATTTATGAGAGAACTAGACATCTAGGATCTAGTCAATACCATAGATCTAGGATAGAAATAGTCAATACCATAGATCAAGGAAAGAACTATACCTAACAACTAGATAATATCTCCTAATATCTAAATAAATAAAAAGAAATATCCACACACATAAGTGGGTGAGGATAAATACAATAAAGGTAAATAATATACCTAGGTGAACATGAGCTAAGGTAAATACCTACTCTAACACCCCCCCTCAAGTGAAGCTAGGGGCCAAAATAGAAGTGGCATGTCCACAGTATGAGTCCCAGTAACTAGGCTTGATGAGGTACTCATGTACAATATATCCATGAAGAAATCTCGAACCAAAAGAAGGAAAGAATCCTGCTATAAGGAAAGAGGAAGAAGAAGAAGAAGGAAGATGTTCTCACGAACACCCCCAAGAACAACTTCCAAAACCCCAAGCATTCCACGTAACTCAAGGTAGCGAGGTGATGCAAAAGGCTTTGTAAAGATGTCTGCAACCTGCTGCTAAGTCGGAAGGTACTCCAAGCAAAGAACTCCATCCTAAATGTGCTACCGAATGAAGTGGATGTGTATCTCGATATGCTTGGTCCATTGGTGCTCAACTGGGTTGTGAGAAATGTGAATTGCACTTTGGTTGTCACACCAAAGTACAATCGGTGAATCCTGTGGGAATCCAAACTCTGTCAATAACTGGCAAAGCCAAAGAATCTGTTGACTCACTGTAACTGCTGCCCTGTACTCTACCTCTGAAGATGAAAGTGCAATAACCTATTACTTTTTGCACGCCCAAGCAATTGGAGAAGAACTAAGATAAAAAAGATAGCTAGAAGTGGAACGCCTATCATCAATAGAACCTGCCCAATCTAAATCTGTATACCCAACCAATTGAGTAGAGCCCTTAGTGTAGTGTAGGCCAAAGTGGGAAGTGCCATGCAAATAGCGCAAAATCCTTTTAGCAGCCTGCCAGTGACTACTATGAGGAGAATGTGCAAACTGAGATACAAGCCCTACTGCAAATGAAATATCAAGGCGAGTATGGGTCAAGTACATGAGACTTCCAACCAACTGCCTATACAATGTAGGATCAAAAAGTGATGTGGTACATGTGGATGTAAGAGTAACTCCAGACTGAAAAGGAGATGGACTTGGCTTGCAATCAGCCATGTCAAAGTGCCTAAGAAGATCATGGGTGTAATTTTGCTTTGACTTAAATGAATCCAATACATGCAAGAAATCTACAAACCAAGGAAATAATGCAATAGCACAAGGTCTGTCATGTCAAACCGTGTAGAAAGAGCCCTCTCGAATAGTCTGAATGTGGGAAGAAGAGCTGCCAGTAAGTAACAGATCATCAACATACAAGACAAGTATCACAATATCCTCACCGACATGCTTTGGAGATACACTTTGTATGATCGAGTGGCAATGAACAAAACCAAGTAGATAGAAGAAAATAATCCATCTTCTCATACCAAGAGTGCTCAAATCCTTCAAATATCTATAATTGAGATGTCCAAATCTTTCATGCCAAAGCTTACTTTCTGAATCTGAATGAGAAACCAATCCTATCCCTATAGAAGAAGTGTCATCAAAACCTTCAAAGTGATATAGTCTTGAACTATGATCAACAATACCCTGAGCAACAAGTGAAAAAGGCTCCAACAAAGTTCTTACTTCTGCCCCATGTGGTGTAAAAGTCACTATTTTCCCTTGACTAGAATGACAAATTTGATATACAGAAAGCAAATTTGTAGTGATGTTAGGAACATATAGTGCATCTTGGATATTTCCACCATCAAGTTGTATATCACCTTTTCCCTCAACAGAAAGAAAGGAAGAATCTCCAACCTCAATTTTGGAAGTAGAACTCAAACCTAGAGAAACAAAAGACTCTTTGGAAGAAGTCATGTGATGAGAAGCACCAGAATCTATAACCCAATTGTCTACAAGTGGTGATTGAGATCTTCCAACAACATTAAGTTCTTTTCCATGCTGATTAGAAGGAGGTGGAGTTGAGATAGAAATTTTGTGTTTCTTGACTGCATCCTCTAAGGCTTGCATTCACTTATAACACCTATTTTCTTCATGATTACTACCCCCACAAAAAGAGCATGAACGGCTAGACTTATTCTTGGATTTAGAAGACTCCTTGGGTTTTGAGTTGTTTTCTTTGGGTTTAGGAGCATTTTGAGATGGAGAAGGTGTGGATTTGGTTTTACTTGTTTGGTTTTCCCTTTCCCTTAGGATTAGATGCAACTAATGCCTTTTGAGAGGTGGAAGACTCAAGGTGAGATAATTTGGATTCTTCCCTAGTAAGTCTTTCACAAAATATTTCTAAGTTAGGAATTTTGAAGGTGTCACCTAAGGCGTCCATGCTAGAGAAAAAGGTAGAAGCAAAAATTTGGAATGGTCCTCTCAACTTGGATAGAATCAAGTAAACACACTCTTCATCTTTCTTATCTCTTCCACTCCCTTCAACTGTGTCAACAAATGCTTGAACTTGGTAAGATAGTCTATAATTGTTGGAAAATATTCAGGATTAAGAGAGGTGATCTCAATTTCAAGTTGCATAGCTCTCATATGATCCACCTTACCAAATAAATCCTCCAATTTCTCCCATATTTTAAAAGGAGAGTCACACTTTTCCAAATGAAATAAAAGACTGTCACTTACATAAGTTCCTATCAAACCCATACACTCATCAAATTTGCACTGGTACTGAAATTTCTCATATTCTCTAGTGAACACTAGTTGTTCTTTAGAAGTTAAAGCCCATAATCCTTTCTACTTAATTATTGTTTCCATTCTTGGTTTCCATGTGTGGTAATTATGTGTTGTTAATGGCTCAACATGAGTTAATGTAGAATTATATGCCATCTTAAAAAAATCACCAAAAGAAATGGAAGAACCAAGTAATGCAACAAGACCCCAAGCAATGCAACAAGAGCCCCCCCAAATTTTGGCACTTTATAATGAGTGCGTGTTACAATATGACACTTTATAATTATAGTGTGATTCTCAAAATAAATATTTCCAATGGAAAGAGCATAAAAAACTATGCACTTTTGCAAAAATGGCACTCAAAACCGAGTTACCGATCAAAAGATACAAGGTTTTCAATATTATGCTCTACTATTTATTTTAGTTTCCACTAAAATAGAATAAAATGCTCTTGCCTTCACCACACAAATAAAATGAAAGGGGGCTGGAGTTAAGCACCTACTAGTAGGAATCACAAGCTTTAAGCCCTCATATGACCAGGGGCTAAGGATTTCAATGGAAGGTTGAGCTTTGCTTCATCATCACCACATTTCCAAAGAGTACAAATCTCTCTGATATTTTTGACAAAATCATTTTCTTGTTGTTTTGTGGAAGCCATGAGCTCTTGAATACTTTGTTTGCAGTGATTTATTTTCTCAGATGACTCTTGAATCAACGTAGAATATGAGTTGAAGCAATCTTTGGCCTTGTCAAGCCTCTCCTCACAACTCCTTCTCGCACTTCGGTTCTTGAATTTAGTTTGATAATCACACCATCTCCTTGCCCAATAAAAAATCCATATGATTGCCAATGCATGCGCTCCTTGTTCTCTTTTTCACATGAATCTTGGCCTTATTTCATCTTGCCATTTTTTCAAATAAAGAACAACTTTGTGATACCTCAAGGCTTCGATAATTGCAAAAATCTATATATTTTCAACGTCTCCTTCAACTATCTCATCGGCCGCGTTCCCTCTAATGTTCTTGTGTTCATAAATATAAGAAAGAGTGTTTTTTCTTGTAATCCTAGGCTTTGTGGAGGGGTTCTCGTGCCATGCTTGGAGTTCCTGGATGCAAATTACTACTCATCCCGTGCCAAGAAACTTGGCGCTATGGTTTGGGTAATGGGCGGCGCCAGGATGAGAAACTCACATAAAATCAAACCAAATAATAAGAAGAAATGTTTCAGACCATTAATCCTCGAATAATTTGAAAAAGTTGGACTCAATCCCCTTAATCAAAATTATTTATCTTGCATGCAAGGAAATAGACATGCATCTTATTTTACATGTAGAAAAAATAATAATACAAACACCCAAAGATCTAGTCAAACTGGATATAAAATTTACCAAAAAAATGGAGGTTCTGCTAAGCGACCACCAAAGAAATATTTTCTCCTTGACATGGAGTGGAATTGTAGGGAAGTTTTGGAGGGAGGGAAAGGGTGATACTTTCGAAAGGATCTATGTGCCCACAAGAGTAAGGTGCTAAGGCAAGTATACAGGGATAACATGACACATCTCACCCTTATGACCCAATATTTTAGTGCATAAAAATACAGTTGGCCATATATGATCCCTTACAAATAGCTGCATGTTGCATGTAAGGAGTGACGTGTTATTTACCCATCCATTTACTCTTGCCTCCATTAGGTTTCAACGATACTCCAAGAAAGAATGTCCTCTGTTTGATTTCGACTTTTGTCGAATCAAGAGGTTCAACTCCATTACAAGAATGCCTTTGACATAAAAACACATTTTTCAAATTGAAACATTATCTTTTTATTATTAGTAATAATATTTGGACGTTTTACAAATTCTCAAGTGACTTTACTCTTGATAGCTAAAATTCACATAGATCTAGGTGTATAAATAAATTTCGTAGGACATTTTTTTGATAACAGTGTGAATATGGTAGGTGTAAGGATAGGAAAAGTTACACAACACTTAGTGTTGAATATTTTAATCAAGATCCCCTCACGCATATCTTTGAGTTTAAATTTTGAATTTCTCCCTCCTTCCACCTATCCTTCTCATGCATTAATGTTTACCTTGGGTGATCATATTTTAAATTATCCTTTACGATGGAAGTTTATTAAATGTTTATAAAAATTTGTTTTTATAATTAGTGTGCACAACAAAGGCATAAATGTTGCATAGAGCTAGGAAAGAACACAAAACAACACAATAGAAGAGGTGTGTGTGTGTGTGAAAATACGAAACAACTCGGTATTCTATAAAAACGTACTTGAGAGGCATATAGATAAACAAAGTAACAAGAACATGGCAAATTAGAACATCATTAAAAGGAAAAATAAATAGATTAAGGAAGTTATAGTAGCGAGATAAAATTTAACTTTTGTAAACTCTTATTGAATTTAATGTAAGTATATTTTTAAATTTTTTTAATTTTTATCTTTCCTCGTTTGTTATGTTTTTTGTATTTGGATTCATTTGCCAACAATTTTCTATCAAAGAAGGAGTTTTTAGGGTTTATTATTAATGTCTTCCAGCATGTAGAACCTCCGGTGTTTGATAGAAAAGAAATATGAAATTTGGTGTATAAAAATAAAGACATTGTTCTCTTCTTAGAAGCTATGGGAATTGGTAGAAGGTGGATACATAGAGACACAAAAATAGTATGGATTCAATGCACTCACACAATCCCAAAAGAATATTTTGAAAGAAATTATAAAGAAGCATGCCAAGGCATTAAGCTACATTAAAAATGTAGTGACTTATTTAGGTTTTCCAAGGATAGAAGTAGCTACAAACTCCAAAAAAAATGAGATACTTTACAAAATTCCTATTAAAATAGTGAAAAAGTAAAGATAGTAAGATTTTAGATGTTGAGTAAATATTTTTGGACTCTATTGATGAAGGAATAAAAAAATATAGTAAATAAAATGAGGACAAATGAAGATGTTTTAAAATATCATAGGATCATAGAGAAGGTACTGAGAAGTCTTCTAACCAGATTTAATCTAGTTTTTGTATCAATGATGAGTCTAAGGATTTGAGGTAAATGACAATTGATGAATTGATGGGTTTGCAAACAAACAAGCCTTCAAGACAAACATGAATGTAAGAGGTAGGGAGAGAGGATCCTATAATAGAGGAAGATGAGGAGTTTTCAATAACAAATAAGGTGGAAGATAGAATCATCAAAATTTATATGTAAGAGAAAGAGGAAGGAGCAAAAACACTTCTAGTGGTGGTTTCACACAAAGGTATGATAAATCAAACATCCAATTCTATTATTGCAAGAAGTATGGTCACTATTATATTAAATGTAGGAAGAAATAATATGAAATGAGAAATCATACTGAAATTTATTCTAATTCTAAAGAGGTTGAACCTAAAAACATGAAAATGATGGAAATTTGGTTCTATATGAAATGTGGATGAGAAAAGAAACAAACAAATATGGTATTTAGATAGTGCTTGCAGAAACCACATGTGTAGAAATAAGGGAATGTTCAATAATATAGATGAAGCAATCAAATTTGAGTTAAATATGGGAACAAATGACAGGGTTCCAATACTGGGTAAAGGCAACATATCTATTCTACCAAGTAAGGAGATAAGAGGAAAATTCAGGGATATTTTATTTATCGGGGTTTAAGTATAACCTTCTAAGAAATGGCTAGCTAGTCCCAAAAGGATATAAGGTGAGATTTGAAAATGGATAAAGCATAAACTATGCTAGAAATGAAATAAATAGAAAGCTTGTTATGGTGAAGATGACACAAAATATGATGTTTCCTTTAACGATGAAAAGTGAGATAACAACAACATTTAAAACAATGGGAATTGATCAATCTATGCTTTAGCACCTCAAGTATGGGAATTTGAGTTTTTGTGGGTTGAATGTTATTTATAAGAATAAAATGGTAAGAGGATGCCCCAATTAAAACCCAAGTAAATTATGTGAGGGATACATATTGGGAAAGTAACATAGAAATGTTTTTCCCTCAGGAAAATCTTTGAGGGCAAGCTCACCTCTTGATATGATACATTCATATGTACATGTGGTCATATGAAGTCTCCATCCTTGTCCAAGATTGATTATTTTATTATATTCATATATGAATTCAATAGAAGGACATGGGTATATTATTTAAAAAAAAACCATATGTATTTGATATATTCAAGAAAGTTAAGGTCATGGTTGAGAAGCATAGTTGTCACTATATAAAAACATTCGAAAAATATAGAGGGGATAATACATATAAAATTAGTTTTTAAAATTTTGCAAGGAGCATGGGATCAAGAAACAATTTACAGCAAGGTATACACCACAAAAAATGGTGTAGCTGAGAGGAAAAATTGAACTATTCAAGAGATGGAAAGAATCGTGATAAAAAAACATGATTATTAGATGAGTATTGGGCTGAATCCGTTGTAAAAATAGTCTATTTTTGGATATATGTCCTAAAAAAGTGTTCAGAATAAGATACCTCAAGAGGCATGGGGTGGAAGGAAGCCAAATATTGAGCAATCAGTATTTTTAGGGTGTGTAGCATATGCACATGTGCCCAAGAAAATAATATCAAAGTGGGATAGTAGAGGAGAAAAATATAGATATTTATCAAGTATAACCGAACAATCCAAATCTTATAGAGTGTACAACCCAGTCACAAAATAACTCATAATTAGACATGATGTTCAATTCATAGAGGAAGCATCTTGGGGAGATGTACAAGAAGTGTAGTAGCAAAAAAAAAGGAAAATTCACCATTTATTGAAGCTAAATCATTAGATAGTAGCTTGTCGATAATACACCAAGTTGGACCCCTATCTCACAAAGGGGTGAATCATCAAGTGGTAATAACCAACAAAGTATACAAGGAGTAGATCATGAGAAAATTTCATCATCTTCTAATTCAAATAAGTTCTAAGTCATAACAAGGAGTGTACAAGAAATTTATGAGAAGTCAATGTATACTGAAAATGAAGATGAAATAATCAAATTTTGTCTATTTTGAACTACGATCCTATTCATTTTGAAGAAGCGATTAAGGACATAAAATGGTGTGAAGAAATACATGCAATAGAGAAGAATGGAACATGAGAGTGAGTTGATCTTCCAGTAGGAAAGGAAGTCATTGGATTCAAATGGGTTTACAAAACCAAAACCACTCTGAAGGAAATATTGAGATACATAAAGGCGAGGTTAGTTTTAAAGGCTAAAAACAAAGACATGGACATGATTATAGTGATACATTTTCTTCAACAAGTAAGAATAGAAATGGTGAGAACAATCATTTCTATAACTACTCGACACAAGTGGAAATTTCATCATATGGATGCAAAATCATCTTTCCTAAATGGAATGTTATAAGAATAACTGTATGTGGGACAGCCACTTGGTTATGATAGTCTAGGGCATGAGAACAAGGTTTACAAGCTCAAGAAAGCATTGTATGGACTTAAAAAAGCACCGAGGTCATGGTACGTCGTCGTATTGACTCTTAATTGAAAATAAATGGATTTAGAAAAAGTGGGAGTGAGCCTAAAATATACGTCAACTCTAATAAGGAGGGTGAGATTTTGATTATATTTTTATAAGTAGATGATCTAATATTTACCAAAAGTGCAAACAAGTCCATAAAAGAGTTCAAATCAGCCATAAAGGAGTTTGAGATTACTGATTTAGGATAGTTGAGATACTTTCTCGATATTGAAGTCAAAAAATGGAGCATGGAATATTTGTATCACAAATTAAGTATGCAAAGGAGATTATGGAGAGATTCATAATGTTGGACAACAAACCAACATCTACACCAGTTAAAACAAGTTTGAAATTGTGTGAGGAAGGTTATAGTAGAAATGTAGATCCCACACGGTATAAAATATTGGTAATAAGCTTGATGTGCTAAATTATAACAAGACCAAACATCATATTTGTAGTTATCCTACTTTTTAGGTTCATGGAGACTCCAAAGGAGAACATTAGCAAACAACAAAAAGATTTTTGAGGTATGTTAATGACACAAGGAATTATGGAATTTTATATGTTGTTAATGATTTTTAGTTTGTTAGATACACTGATATTGATTGGGTAGATATCCTAGATGATAGAAAAATCATATCTGGATATGTGTTTTGTATTGGGTTAGGAGCCATTTCATGGGTTTCAAGAAATAATCAGTTCTTTCATTTTATACATCTAAAGTCAAGTATTTAAGAGAAAATTTAGCTACATCTCGGGATATATGGATCAAAATAATCCTCTCATATTTGCATAAATGAAAACATGGAGCATCTACTATATTTTTTGACAAATTATATTCCATTGTGTTTTCAAAGAATCCTATTTTTCATGAAAGAAGTAAGCATATTACAATCAAGTATCATTTCATTTGAGAATTAGTTTAAAAGGTGAAATAGAACTTAAATTTGGTAAGTCAGAGTAGTAGCTTGATGAAATTTTTACAATCCTTTGTCAAAATATATATTTTAACATTTGAGAGGAAATTTGGGTTTCATTGATAAAGTATTAGCCAATTCCGAACAAGTCAGCTCTAGAATTCATACAACCAGCTCAAGACTAGTCCGGTCTAGATTTCATACAATCAACTATGTACTTTATACAACCAACTCCAAACTTTATAAAACTATCTCTAGACCAAACAGCTATAGACCAGCCGAGATCCAAACATCATTCATTATCTCCAGAGATCCAAAATATTTTTTTTGAATGAATAAAGTGGTTATATAATTTTGTAATGGATCAATATTAAAGGGGGTGTTGAATATTTTAATCTTGAGCTCCTCATGCATAAATTTGAGTTTGAATTTTGAATTTCTCCCTCCTTCCACATATCCTTCTCATGCATTTAACATTTATCTTCAGCATTCATATTTTAAATTATATTTTGAGAGGGAAGCTCATTAAATGTTTTTAAAAAGTTTTTTTAGTTAGTGTGCACAATAATACATAGATGTTGCATAGAGATAGAAAAGAAAACAAAATAATAACCTAGAAGAGGTGTGTGTGTGTGTGTGTGTGTGTGTGTGTGTGTGTGTGTGTGTGTGTGTGTGTGTGTGTGTGTGTGTGTGTGTGTGTGTGTGTGTGTGTGTGTGTGTGTGTGTGTGTGTGTGAAAATAGCGCAATAACTTAGTATTGTGCAAAAACAGAGTAGAGGCATATAGAAAAATAGAGAAATAAGAACATGGAAAATCGAACAACATTAAAAGGAAAAACAAAGAAATTGAAGAGTTTACAACAACAAACATATATGAAATTTAAACTTTTGTAAAATCTTATTGAATTTAATATAAGTGTATTTTGTGTTTTTCTAAGTTTTATTTTCCTCATTTGTTTTATTTTTTATTTAATTGGAATCCATATTTTACAACAACAAGAATTCATGGATTATTTTGAGGTGAAGCCATAAAAATATAACACCCTAAGTTGTATATGTCACACATTTACCCATCAAATTTAAGGAATTCCTAAGCCTAAAATGGAAAAATTGGGCTATAAGATTTTGTAGAGTTTCCAATTTTGGTTTGATGCCACGATTGTTGAGGTTATTTTAGGAAAAGATATTAAACATGGACGTGTATCTAAAATTATGTCTAGGAAATAGAGAAGGGTTTGAAATCATATAAAAATAGAGGTAATAAGGGAACTTGTGAATCTACCTTTGCACCTTCAATGGAAATGTTAAGTTGTAGAAGTCATCTATATTTTTCACCGCAAGAGAGGTTGGAATTATTAAGAGCCCCTCAACAAATAGATGAGACAAATATGTTGGAATAGAAAACCTCATTTGGAAGCTTCGGTTCTCTTAAATGGGGAGGTGTTTTCCCTTCTACGAATGCTGATATTTTGAGATATCGTTTATGCTATATAGCTTGTAATGCATTTCATTTAAGTTTATGAACTTTTAATGTTAAATTTTCCAATTAACAAAATATCATGTCATTGATACATACAACACTAAGTCATGTCAAAGTGTGAAATTTTGGTCTAATTTATAAGTTGATTTGGAACACTCCTTCGGTGTAATAAAACATAAAAATAGTTATTTTAAGATAAGGAACCAATCAAACCCATAAATGAAAAATTAGTTTTAAGCTAAGGAGTCCATCAAAACCTTACAAAATCAATTTTAGAAGAGTATAAAATAATTTTAAAATTTTATATAGAAGAAAGGTATAACATTATTTATGATTATTGGCTAGAAAAATATAATTATTGATTTGGAGTGAAATGTATAGTATCATGTGGAGATAGGAACTAATAATAAGAATTTAAATAGTGATAAAGTATACCATGGAATTATTTGTTAGAAGGGATAATGTGGTGTAAAGAGTGGTGGGTGGCCAATGGACATCCATCAATATAATTTGAAAAATGGATGGTGAGGAGGTACACATCCACTACTACTCATTTGATAAATTTCCATAAATTCAAATAAGTAGACAACTACCAAAGTAGTCATATTGACAAAAAAATAAAATAAAATCAGTTTTTAAATCCCATTGAAGCAAAAGAAAATACTACTCATTTTAAACACATCAATCTCACTATAGATCTGTAAACCCCCAATATAAGAAATAGGGCATATTCATTTTGGTCCATATTTATCTATCCAAACGGTTTCTCACAACATGCCATCCATTGGTGAGTAGTAAAATGGATCAACGAAGAGAAGAGTAACAAGGAGATGAAAATAATGTATAATATTTTAACACTTTTGAATATTTTCTAGCTTCTAGTACTATTATATATGTAGCTAAAAATAATATGACCATTGGCCATATACGAAGAAATTACAATAATTAATATTCATATTGGAGGGCTAAGATGTTTGGATTTCCCCATCAATTCCTTTGACAACTTCCAAAAACCATCATCATCTCATTTTATGCCATAATATCTAGCAACCCACTTCTCACACCCCCGTACAATCTTTGAGTCCCGACAAGTAGGGGAAATACACCAATTTTTATCACATCACACTTGCTAATTTTTTTAGGGTTAGATATTAAGGTGGGGTACTAATAAAAGAATTGATTTGAATGTTTTTTTAGATTAGATAATAGTTTGGTTTGGGGGACAAAGAAACCCAAAGTACAAAAAGAGAAAGGCTAAATAATTATCCACAAAACTAGAACGATCTAAGAATGGAAAAACCAACTTGACCAAGACACATGCCCGATAAAGGGAAAGGAAAAGAAGGCCCACAAGATTCACAATACAATAATTTTTTTATACAACCCCGGAGAAAAACATACCAAAAAATAAACAAAACAAACTAGACCAGTCCACCAAAGGTCAGCTAAAGTTTATTTTTTTATTGCTTTTGGTGCAAGAACTAGGACCTTAGTTTGAGTTGGAAGGGGCTTGCTCCAGATTCATCGACTCGGTTGTTCAATATCCATGGCCTCTATGGTCTCCTCTTCATATTTGGGGTTGTTGAGATTGAGAGTCATTTTCCTCATTTGCTTCTCTTGCCTATTCTCCTCGACTCTTCATGCTCTTCCATACTACCTATCTCCATCTTGGCTCGCTTCATCTAATTCTCTACTTTAGCCACATGATCCTACATAATAGAAAGCCTTTGATCTGTCGACACTAAAATTTTCCTCCGTAATTTCTATTTCATTAATGTATGTATTAGGAATAGGATGTTAATTATAATTAGTAGTAGTGTCTAATAGAAGATAACGGCGCCACATGGTGCCACCAATAATGTGGAGTACGGTAATAGTCAAAGTACAATAGGAATGTTGTAAAAAGTAAATATTTGTCGTAAGTGGTCCGGTAATGTTAAAATGTCAAAGTTTGGGTAATTAGAGAAGTAGGGTCTACATGATTAGGAATTAGAAATATTATATTGGTAATAAAGACAAGGAGTGAGGTCATAAATATTTTGTGTATTTTATTTGTAAAAAGTCTAAAAATGTGGAACCCATGTAAAATGATAAGGTTTATCTTATCTTAACAGAGAAAGCTTACATGTACGAGATAAGAGTTAAGGTATGGAATATGATTTGTTAGAGTGGATTTCTTATCCTATCTTAGAGATAAGATGGATAAGTCTGGAAGTTCTATAAATAGAGAGGCCACCCCCCTCATTTAGCATAGAAGGAAGTAGTGAGAAATATTGTAGGAAGTGTGCGAAGGAAGCCATCGGTTTAAAGGTGTGTTGAAGAAGCCATTAAGAGGTGTAATTGTAAAGTTTCTCCCATAGTCTTGGTGAAAGGCAAGTGAAGTCAATAACACTTGAAGTACCTTATGGGTGAGATTATAACAGCTTTCATGTTAATATTATAATTTATTTTGATATTTCAGATTTTCATCATTCTGTCTTATCATAGTCGATGGTATTCTTGTGTTATGTTGTTGTTTTGTTTCCAGTTACATCCACCAAACTAAAGGTCATGTGCATTAGTAAATAATCATAGCACGAGGAATTCCCGGTGAAGAATTATCATAGTGCTGGATTGGTGATGACATTTTGGTTCTGCTTTAGGACCATTCCTCGTTGGTGGATTTTCTGGAGAGATATTCCCACTTAGTCAAAAATCAATTGGAGGGTAACCTTGTTTTTACTGTGCATAGTAGTTACCATGGTAAAGTCATTTTTACCGTGAATAGTAGTTACCATGATAAAGTCATTTTTGCTGTGAATAGTATTTATCACAGTAAAGTCACTTTTTACCGTGAATAGTATTTACCACAGTAACTTCACTTTTTACCATGAATAGTGTTTACCATAGTAAAGTCAGTTTTTACTGCAGTAAGTCAAGTTTTACCATAGTTTACCGTGGTCATTTCTATTTTACTGTAGAAAGGTGTAAAGTCACTTTTTAGTATAGTGATTCCAATTATTTGTACACATAAGTCTTGTTGATTGTACTTGTGAGTTGGTATTTCACGGTGGTTACTTTTGAAAATGGGAAAGATTCTTGTTTTTTCAGCTCAATCTAATGAAAATGCTTCTTCTTTCATTCAAGAGTTTAAGCGATCTTGTATTTGTAATGGCCTTATAAGAAGGGAACAATGGACTGGATTTTTTCCTACCTTTTTGGATGGTTTAGCACTTAGGTGGTTTAAAACACTAGGTGATAATGTGAAAAATTCATGGGATTTATTAACTGAAAGTTTTCTTGAAGAATTTGGTGAACAACAGAAATATGTAGATCTCATGATCGAGATCACAAAGCTATCCCAAGGAGAGAAGGAGAAAATAACGGATTATCATGCTTGTGTTCTAGAGCTAAAGAGGAAGCTCGATGCCCGAGATCCGGAAGGAAGGATTAGCGGATGGGTTGATGAATGGCATGGATAATCTCCTCTGTAAGCACTTCATTCTTGGGATGAAGCCGAGATCGATCGGACAACGAGTGAAGTATGACCACCCAGCTACCATTGAACAAGCAAAGGAGATTGCGAAGAAGGTAAGAACAAAGCATGGAAGAGGAGCCCAAATAAATTGTTGCTAAAGTAGAGCCTACACCAGCACCTTTGGTCCAGAACCCACAACCACTCCCGGTGAGCACAAATATTTCTCCTAGTACATCTACTGAGTATGAAGATCTGCTCAAAAAGATGGGTCAGTTAACTATTAATCTTCTTCAAGGAAAGGAATTTAGTTCTCAGGGAGGAGATAGAGGTCCAAAAAGAAATATTTCTGAAGTTGTTTGTTATGGTTGTTATAAAAAGGGTCATTATAAGTATAATTATCTAGATAGAGCTTCTACATCTGGTAAAGGAGATAATGATAAAGGAAAATCACCTGTGAATTCTTTTGATGTAGTAGATAAGAGAAGAAATAATGAAGTAGATTTGTTTGTAACAAAAAGAAAGAAAGAAAAAGATAATCAAGATGGAAATGATCCTAAGAAGATGAAAGAAGAAACTAGTAAGAAACATAGGAGAAGAAAGTTGGGTGTGTAGGATTTTCTGATTTCATAGGGGCAAGGACCATACTCCATCTTGGAAGATCTGTCCAAAAGGCACATAAATATTACATATGGTCAACTCTTGGCTATGTATTCGAGAAGAGGTGGGAGTTACGAGGTGGACTCAATGCTCGAAGAAGGAAGGAAGTTGAGGTCCCTGTTTTGGAGGCGAGGCGAGATCCCTATGCTCCACAAGCTGAGGTATTATGTAATGGTATTTCAATTCATGATGTCTTAGTTGATGGAGGTGTTGCAATTAATGTAATGACCGAGTCTGTAATGAATATGTTGGGTTTAAAAATTGATCGCCCTTCAACACTTATGTTAAGGTCATTAAATAAAGGAAAAACTAAACCAGAAGGTGTAGTTTCAAATGTGGCAATATCAGTTATGGGTGTGGTATGTGTGGTAGAATTTCAGGTGATGAAAAATGGTACTGTTGCGTACCCAATGCTGCTGGGAAGACCATGGCTAAGGAGAGTTCATGCAAGAAACTACTGGAATGAAGGTTTCATGACACTTGGACGTGGTAGAGAGAGGGTGAAGATAAATGTGATCCCTCGACATCATAAGGTAGAACCTGTGGATTCAAGTGATGAAACTGATGATTGGACATCCTCTGATTACTCTAGTACCAGTGAAGTGGACACTGAAGATGAAGAAAGTGAGGTGGATGTTTCAGTCATGGATATCCTTCCAGTCACACCAACTCATGACCCCATAAAATTATCTGAAGAAGAAGTTGATGATCGTCTCCAACAAATAAAGATTGGTGATGCTGTGATGGAGAGTGAGAAGGAATCATATCTCCAGCTCTTTCGAAGGTACATACACCTATTCACTTTTGATTACAAGGAACTCCGTCAAGTAAGTTGGGTAGAACATTGTATTGAGTGGTAGATCGTCTAAGCCCATAAAGCAAATGCCATATAGAATGAATCCTAATTTTTCCAAGACATTAAAAGAAGAAATAGATAAGTTGCTTGATGCGGGATTCATATTTCTTTGTGGAGAATTCGAAATGGGTTTCTCCCATTGTGATCTCAATAAAAAAGAATGGGAAGCTATGCATTTGTGTTGATTACGGGAAGCTGAATAAGGCAACAAAGAAGGATCATTACCCTTCCATTTTCAGATCAGATCTTGGGCGAAGTAGGCTGGCAGAGTGCTATATTTTTGCTAATGGATATAGCGATTACAACCAAGTTTGTATAGCGAGAAAAGATCAGTTTGAAGACCACGTTCACCACTCCTTGGGGAACGTTTGCTTATAGAGTTATGACTTTTGGGTTGTGTAATGCTCCAACAACATTCCAACGTTTCATGAATAGGGTGTTCGAACCCTACATTGGGACCTTCATCAGAGTATTTCTAGATGATTTTTGCATCTATGGGAGCAAGTTGGACCACCTGCACCAAATGGAGACAACATTTTAAAGGTTAGATGAAGCAAAATCCTCACTAAACCCTACAAAGTGTGTCTTTGGATGTTCTAAAGGCATTTTGTTAGGGCATGTTGTATCCAGAGATGGTATTGGTACTGATCCTGATAAAGTTTCAAAAATCAAAGATTTACCATTTCCTATGAATAGAAGTAAGTTGAGATCATTTTTAGGCCATGTGGGTTACTATAGAAGATTCATCAAGATTTTCTCAAAGATTACACAACCACTAACCTAGTTCTTGAAGAAGGATGTTACTTATGAACCAGGAAATAAGGCGCATGAAGCTTTTGGACAACTGAAGGAAGCCCTGGTGTCTTCACCTGTTTTGAAGAATCCAGATTGGAGCAAGCCATTCATTGTGTACACTGATGCCTCAGATACAGCACTAGGAAGTACTTTGAGCCAAAAGGATGAAAATGGGAATGAACATCCAATTTACTTTGGGAGCAGACAAATGAGCAGTGCTGAGGTAAATTATACTATAACTGAAAAAGAGGCTCTGGCTATCATTTTTGCTATAAAGAAGTTTAGAAATTACTTGCTAGGGAAAAAATTTCTAGTTGTAACAGATCATCAGGCTCTAAAATATATTGTAAATAAGCCTAACCCATCAGGGAGGATAGCAAGATGGATAATTTTTCTACAAGAGCTTGAATTTGATATTATAAATAGGCCGGAAAGAAACATGTCAATGCGAGATGCACTCTCTCGAGCCCTTGATGGTTTAGGATCATCTTGTGATGATGATGATTTCCCGATGCAGATTGTTATCCCTTGACACAATCCCTAGTGAATACATAGATATTTGGAATTATCTGAATGAATTAAAGTTTCTGATGGTGCCAATGCAAAGACTAAGAGAAAGATTACTCAAGCCGATCGTCCATATTCTATTACGCATGGAGTATTATTTTGAATAGGACTCGATGGAGCGATCAAGAGGGCGATTGGACGTGATCAAGGGAAGGAACTGCTAGAAGAATTCCACAATGGTACATGTGGAGGGCACTTCTCTGGACAACTTACAAAAAGAAGGATCTTGGATGCGAGTTATCACCGCCCACTCTTTTAAAGATTGTTATAATTATTGTAAGACATGTGATATTTGTCAAACACATGGTAACCGTAAGACTTCATCACTCCATTATGTCCTATTCTTCCCCTTGGTCCCTTTGAAAAGTGGGAATAGACATTGTAGGTCCACTTCCAACTACATCACGCCAAAATAAGTATATTGTAGTTGCCACACATTACTTAACAAAGTGGGTTGAAGCTAGGCCATTGAAAACAAACTTCCATGGATGAAGTGGCAAGGTTCATGTATGAACGCATTGTCACTAGATTTGGTTGCCCATTAGAAATTGTAACAGTATCAAGGAAGCCACTTCATTAATGAGGTGGTAGAAGCCCTAGTCAATAAGTTTTCTATTAAGCACGGGAAGGCAATAACATACAATCCAAACACAAATGGACAGGTGGAACGATCAAATTTTGTGTTGTGTCAAATTCTAGCAAAGATGCGGCCTTGCGGTACATAAGTGGGATAAAAGGATTCATGCGGCATTGTGGGCATATAGGGCAACATCAAAGTCAGCATCAGGATACTCCCCATTTCAGTTGGCCTATGGCATTGATCCAGCTTCTTCCTATTGAGTTTGATATTCCCCTTTGTGAGAGTTATGAAAATGAAAGGATGGATGAAAGTGATTCAAAAAAAGAAAGGTTGGTACATCTTCATTTGCTTTGGAGGAAATGAGAGAAATAACAAAGGATACAAGCCATAAGAAGAAAATGAAGCGAAGGAATACTTTGATCAAAAGATCCGGTGGTCTCCATTTCATGTGAATGACTTGGTTCTAGTATATGATTCCGATACAAAAAGAAGACAGAGAAAATTTCTTCCAAAATGGATGGGGCCCTACAAAATAGCAGTTGTGCATGAAAATGGTACGTCTGACATTTGGAGGGAATTGGATGGCACTCCCATTATGAAATGGGTCAACCACGACAAGTTGAAGATTTTCCAAGCACCAGAATAGTCTACTCCGAGGACGGAGTAGAAGCTAGGAAGGGGGAAGATGTCAACACTAAAATTTTCCTCCGTAATTTCTATTTCATTAATGTATGTATTAGGAATAGGATGTTGTTAAGTATAATTAGTAGTAGCGTCTGATAGAAGATAACGGTGCCGTCAGTATGGTGCCACCAATAATGTGGAGTATGGTAACAGTCAAAGTACAATAGGAATGTTGTAAAAAGTAAATATTTGTCGTAAGTGGTCCGGTAATGTTAAAATGTCAAAGTTTGGGTAATTAGAGAAGTAGGGTCTACATGATTAGGAATTAGAAATATTATATTGGTAATAAAGACAAGGAGTGAGGTCATAAATATTTTGTGTATTTTATTTGTAAAAAGTCTAAAAATGTGGAACCCATGTAAAATGATAAGGTTTATCTTATCTTAACAGATAAGCTTACATGTACAGATAAGAGTTAAGGTATGGAATATGATTCGTCAGAGTGGATTTCTTATCCTATCTTAGAGATAAGATGGATAAGTCTGGAAGTTCTATAAATAGAGAGGCCACCCCCCTCATTTAGCATAGAAGGAAGTAGTGAGAAATATTGTAGGAAGTGTGCGAAGGAAGCCATCGGTTTAAAGGTGTATTGAAGAAGCCATTAAGAGGTAATTGTAAAGCTTCTCCCATAGTCTTGGTGAAAGGCAAGTGAAGTCAATAACACTTGAAGTACCTTATGGGTGAGATTGTAATGAGCTTTCATGTTAATATTATAATTTATTTTGATATTTCAGATTTTTCATCATTCTGTCTTATCATAGTCGATGGTATTCTTGTGTTATGTTGTTGTTTTGTTTCCAGATTACATCCACCAAACTAAAGGCTGTGCATTAGTAAATAATCATAGCACGAGGAGTTCCCAGTGAAGAATTATCATAGTGCCGGATTGGTGATGGCGATCCATCATAATGCGCTTAGCTTGAATACCATTAATTCTCTTGTCTTGGGACACTTCTTTAGGATGACACTCCCTCATATCCTACACAAGATGCTTAGTGATGTTGAGAAAGGTATCAATAGCCACCTACATGCTCTCCATTTTAGCCTCTCTACTACTATCCCCAAGATTTTCATCCACTATACCCTTGACCTTGGAAGATACCCCCTTCCTTAAATTAGAAATGGCTTCTGCTACAACATCCTCACTAGTCTTCGCCCTAGGGTATTGAATTTTTCTCAACCTATTGGAAAAAACCTCCTCATCTATGGGAATGGTTTGTGGTTTAGGGGGAAGGGTTACCATTTTGAAGTCCGAGATGGTGGAGTGGGGTATCAATCTTATCATCCTTGAAGTCCGAGATGGAAATAGAAAGGGATTGCAATAGAAAAAGGGAAGCTCATGGCTTGGTTGCACCTGAAATAATTCAACATAAAAAAATGGTGGGTGAAAATATTACAAAATTTACCCTCAAGAGTCATATACCTCATGAAGAACTTTTAGAAATCCTCCCAACATTCTAGAAGGAACGTTCGAGAAATTCCATTGTCGAATAGGTGGACCATTTCCCTTGGATCCTATTTCTATTTCAAAATGGTAACCCTTCCCTCCCCTTGAACCACAAACCATTCCCATGGATGAGGAGGTTTTTTCCAATAGGTTGAGAAAAATTCAATACCCTAGGATAAGGCCATGGTGGAGTGGGGTATCAATCTTATCATCCTTGAAGTTTGAGATGGAAACAAAGGGATCATAATAGAAAAAGGAAGCTCATGGCTTGGTTGCGCCTGAAATAATTCAACATAGACAAATGGTGGGTGTAAATATTACAAAATTTACCCTCAAGAGTCATGTACCTCATGAAGAAATTTTAGAAATCCTCCTAACATTCCGAATGAACATCCGAGAAATTCCATCGTCGAATAGGTGGATCATTTCCCCTGGGCCAAAGAAGGTCACAATTTCTTGGTTCTTGTATTTCTTGTCTTTAAAATACTTCAACCCCTTCATAGACATTCCTATGGTATCAAAATGAACTTATCATTTACATGTAATTCCATACATCTAGGCTTCACCTTGCCATGGTCCCAAGCCTTTGCAAAATACAAGGCAAGATCAGGGTCATTGCCCTTAATTTTATTGATATACTTAGTAAACCCACCCTTGTGGAGAAACATCTAGATGGTGGCATCTTTTTAATTTTTAGAAAATAAGTAGGATCTATTCATAGTAAATCTCTCCCATAAAAAATCATGATAATTTTGCTTTCTTGAATTTTGGATACTTGAATTTTCCCACTCCAAAATTATTTTTATCTTATTCACCACCATCACTTTGAGCTTATAGTTATTCCCAAAAAAACTCTCCATATCGCCACTAGATCTCTCATGGCTTGTGTGGAATGTATTTCCTTGGATTTTCATGATTAATGATTTGGTTGATGTGGATCCAAGGAACATTTCTAACCCATTCACACCATTCAGCCAAGTCATTACCCTGATTGGCTAATGCATTAGCATCGTGAATGCTTTCTCTATACATGTGGTGTAAGATCACTTCATAAAAGATGGGCATCATAATCTAAGCCTCCACAATCATGTTTTTGACATTCCACCCCATCTTACATTTACCTTCTATATATTTAATGATAGGCAAAGAATCTCCTTCTATAATGATTTTCTTGAACCTAAGTCTTTTAGCTATCCTAATGCCACTCACAGCCGCACTAGCTTCAACATAATTATTTGAGTTATTCCCTAGAGGTCCAACAAAATAAATCAAAAACTTACCCTCGTGGTGTCTTATAAGACCACCCCCTCTATCCTTACCATCTCCAAGATTTGTGGAATGATCAAAATTGAGTTTAACCTAGTCCCTGGGGGTGGTTCCCATTTAGAGTTAGACCTATCCTTCTTAGTCCTCTTCTTCCCACCTGAATTGATCGGAATAATCCCAAGTGAATGATGGATTTTAAGATCTTTTAGGGATGAGGAATCATCCCACTTATGTTTTTGGATTTCTATGTCATCTCTAATATTTTTCTTAATTCATTGACAACTCGGGGATATTTGTTGACTTGTTTCAAAAGACCCTACTATTCCTTTCAATCCAAACTTTCTAAAGAATATGTAGTAATGAGAAATCCCATGGAAAATAAAGGATTTTATATTTAAATTATGATTTCCAATGTTCCATCATTCCATTTAAACTTTGAGGTAAGGAGTGTATACCTTGAAGATGCTAAGAAACTCACCAAGATTTGAAAGGTAAACCTACACTCCAAAAACAAATGATAAACTGATTCCTCATTATCTTTATAGAGAGAGCGTCTATTTATTAGGATCATACCTCTTTTCGTAAGATTATCCACAGTCAAAATTATGTTCAAAGTGGCCTCCCACATGAAAAAATTGATTTTGGGCATCATAAATTTGCTCCAAATCCAAGCAAAGTCTTTGTTTTCTTCCTCATTTTGAAGGTAGTTTCATATCCAGATTTAACTTCATACTCACCTAAAGTAGAATTATTCCAAATAATTTCATCCTCCATCATGCAAGAGGGGATAAGGGTACCTTTTAGTCTACCATTTAACACTTCAAAAGGTCTACTCAGACCATTATAGTCAGTAGGGGGAGGATAGTCATCCATGTTTTCCCTTGAGCATTAAGGATCCAGTAGTCCTTGACTTTATCCCCATAGATTTGACTATAGTATATCCTGAGAGCATTCTAGGGTTCACTCTCACAAAGGGGTTGTTTATCCATCTAGGCATCTTCCCATAATTTTTCCTCATTACCATTCCCTATGTTCCATATAATTCCCTTAAGAAGGAGGTCCTTACTCTGACTGATATGGTTCCAAAAGATGGATCCCCTAGGGATTTTAGCAAGAGTTAATTAATATTTCCTTCCACCAATAGTCAATAAGTTTTTCCTTGTTAGGATATCCACCCACAACTTGTGTTCTGTAAATATCCTCCATCCTATTTTTGTTACTAGGGCCTCATTCATGATTTTTAAGATTTTTAGGCCTATTCCCCCATATCTCTTTAGCTTTGTAACATTCTCCCAGGCCACCAGAGGTATTTTGGTTTTGTTCTTCATTCTTAACCACATGAATCTTCTTTAGATTTTATTGATGATACTTTTGATTGTTCTTAGTACTTTAAATACTAATATAATTTAAATTTAAACTCTTTGAAGGCCGCTTTGGAGTAGTCAAGCTTTACTTAAGTGAGAAGGGTTCCCTTCCAAAAAGATAGTTTCCTTTGGAATATATTAATCAAGGGGTTATAAATCTCAAGAGAAACCTTTCTAACACACAGGGCATGCCAAGGTAGAAATCAAGGAGATGTTTGATTCTAAAACCCATTATAGATGCTATCTTTTTCCACTCATCCGGATGAAAATTGATAAAAAAAAAAAAACAAGAACTCTTATGGAATTTTATCATTTTTCAAGAGGCCTCCTCATAGAATTTGGTGATTTATTTAAAATATCTGGCTTCATATACCTCAACTTGGCCAAGTAGGATGTATCATCAAAAATTACGAAGACAAATAGGATCCACCTCATTAGTGATCTTGATGATTTTTCTTCTTCTTTCCAACATAGCCTTCTAGATGATTCTACTTAGATATTATGCTAGAATGATGTATAAAAAAGTAGATAGTGGGTCCCCTTATCTCAATCCTCTACCAGAATTAAAGAAATCATAAGGCTTTCCATTAATAAGAGCTGAAAAATTTAGTATGGAAGTGCACTCCAACAGATGGATAACTTTGGATCTGAACCCCAAAATTTCAAAATCATATCTAAGAATTCCCATGATATTTGGTCATAGGATTTGTGCATGTCCAACTTGATTAATACAAATTCCATGTTGGATTTCTCCACCGAGTGCATAGTTTCATGAATGGCTATGATACTATCAAGGATTTTCCTTCTTGGAACAAAATCCCCTTGATTGGGTGAAATGAACTTTTGAAATAGTTCCCTTAGTCTAAAGGCTAGGATATTAGAACATATATTATAGATAGTGTTGCATAAGCTTATGGGTTTCAAGTCCTTAAGATCTTTGGCTCCATTAACCTTGGGGATTAGGACCAAAAATGTATGGTTCACTTGTTTTAGCATTCTTCCTTTTGAGTATAATTCTTGGATAGTAAGGACCACATCATTTTGAAAATGTCCCAATACATCTAGAAGAAAAAGGTAGGAAACCCATCCGTACCCAAGGATTTGTCCCCCTCCTTCATGAAAAATGATAAACATGATTTATTCTTCCTTAAGAATTTCTAGAAGGGATATTTTCTCCTCCTCACTAATGACCTTATCAAAGAGCTCCCAAAATTTCTCCATATTCCTCTCATCTCTTTGGTTGTCCTTAGCATACAAATATTTAAAGTAACTAGTGATAGTCTCAGCTAAGTCACCTTCCTCAGTGGCCATGGTGCCATCTTGTTTAACAATTTCTAAAATTATGGTATTTTTGTTCTTGATAGTGGTTGAGACATGAAAGAATCAATATTTCTATCTCCATCCTTAAGCCAGTTGATCCTTCAATTTTTCTTCCAATAGACTTATTCCTTGGAAAGCATATTGTGAAACTTGGAGAGAAGAAATTTCTCTTGATCCTTTTCTTGAGTGCCCAATTCCCCTCTTCCATAAGATCCTCTAGGATTCTCAAATCTTGCCACACTATATTATTTTGGAGGAAGATGTCCCTGAACACCTCTTTATTCCATTTTATGATGTTACTCTTGACATTATTAACCTTGGAGACTAATCTATATATGGTATTACCTCTAAAAGGATGGTTCTACCAAACTTCAATTCTTACCAAGTAGATACAGATATGCGGTGGTCCACATCTTTTCAAACCCAAATGGCTTTCCTTTAACTACTTGGGCTTCATCATACTTCAATAACTTGGGGCTATGGTCGTGTCCATTTCGACAAGAGTAGATAGCAAATACACATGGCCCTAAACCCACTGAATATTCACTAGGAATCTATCAAGTCTGATTTGGATCAATTCGGAGCCTATTCTACAGTTAGTCCACATATACTTGGATCCTCTGATTTTAAGGTCAAATAACCCATTAGTATGTAGGAAGTCGAAAGCTCCTCCATGCTTTCTCGAGAAAGAAGTTATCCCTAATTTCTAGTCCGAGGGGTAGTATTCATATCCCCTATCACCCAATCTAAATCTTTAAACTATCTCTTAAATAAAGATAGTTCATTCCATAGATCTTTCCTTCCCGAAATAGTGTTTAGAGCATAGACATTAGAGAAAATCCATTGTTTAGGCCAAGTTTGTAAAACAATTTTCCAGATGGTGTCTTTGTTGAATCAAAATAACCCCTTTAACCTTACTACCATTCCATAGACATGCCATTCTCGCTTGGAGTTCCTACAAACTCAACACAAAAGCACTTCGCTTCTTTCCAAACAAACTTTTTGATTTCTTTAAACCTTTCTCCCTTCATTTTTGTTTCTTGAATCATGATAATATCAACATTATTATTTATTATAATGTCACTAATAATTATATGTTTACTAGGTTTTTCAACCCTCTTATATTCCATGAGATAATAATAATTTAATTTTATATCCACCCTTACCTGTCAAGGATCTTTGGGTGCCTTCTGCCACCTCTTTTTTAGATGTTTTTTCTCTGGTTATTCTTGCCAGGTGGTCTGCCAAAACCTTTCTTGTGAGCCACCACATATATCTTAGGAATTTTTTTAGGTCCCTTAGACTGGGATAGACAGATGGAAACCAAACTAAACATTGCTTCCATAGACTTGATCTCTTCCAGCCCTATTTCCCTAAACATGTTGTTGACTAATACAAAGGAGAATCATGTTTCTAGGAAAATAAAATAGGGATGCTAAACTTTATCTCAACTACCAAATATTCTACCACCCTTTCATCTTGATTGCTTCTTGAATCATTAGCCTTAATCTGGATATTCTACCTTTTCTTGATTCTCGACTAACTTGTAGCTCTATGTTTTTGTTTCTTCCTTTTAAGTCTCTCGAGGTTCTTCATTAATCTATCTAATAGGTCCTTATTATAGAATTAGATTACCCATATTAGCTTCCTTCAATGATTCACCCATCAATCCATCCTAGAAAGTATATACTTCATTAATTTTCCCTTTTGTGATGTATCCATCCCAATGGATTCCTTTTTCGGACCTTGGTTCTTGGATGAAGCACACACTTTCATCCATTCCCCCATAGCTAGCTTACTCAATCCACTCTTGGCATGGTTTTTCTTATTTCCCTTTTCCTCCTTATCTTCCTTATGTTTTAGGCATATTTTAGAGTGATGGACAACTTTAAGACATGATAAACACATCATAGGACTCATCTCATAGTCAATATTTTGATTATGCTCCCCCAATTTGATGTTAAGACGACACTCTTAGACAATACCTTATCCATCCCCACATTAACAAAAAATCATGCATGGAGGAATATTGACTTAGCACGTGTTGTAGGATCAATCAAAATAACCTCCTCGATCCCCTTAGTGACACATTTAATGATCTCAAGATCTCAATGTTCCAAGGGAAGACTGGGAAGCCAAACCAAGATAGGGCATTCTTTTAACTGAGCTTCTGTAGGATTAAAACCTGGTTTCTAGTTATACACTAAGACCATAGCACAACCCAAAACCATGGTCCTCCTGTAATAATATTAAGAGAATCCTCTTTTAAGGTTAATGTGATAATGAAAAAGGCATTGGCATAGGCCACCACATCTATGGCACCTCTCGGTTTCCACCTCCTAGTGGCCCTTTTTTGAAATTAATCTATATTGGGTCTCCCTCCTAGGATCTTTGCTAAGATAGTATGCTCCATATTGACCCTAGCCCATCCACTGATCACATCTAGAATTTCCAACATGATTCCATAATTACTTACCTTGGGTTGGATAGCTTCTTCTGGCCTCCCGCCATGCTCTTACACTGGACCATGTCTCGCACACGTGGTAGTTCCAGGTGAGGAAAACATGTCTCTATCTTCTTAAAAGGCTCCATCTTCCTTCCCCATAATTGGATCCTACTAAATAATCTCCTCCTCTTGCCATGGAATCACAATTCTCGATCCTTAGAATTTTCCCACATGGTGTCATTTTCAAATTTCTCCTCTCCCGCTCGTTTTCTTTCCATTTATTTTAATGTGTCTTATGTATAGCTATATTATTTATAAAATATTTATAATGTTAATAATATAAAAATTCCAAAACATAATGCATTAAACATTAATACATTTTTAATCATAAAAATCATATTTTGGTATTTAAACTCTCATTTATTTAAAAAGTTGTCATTGATTTCAAACAGACTTGAGGATGGGCTTGAGAAGGTCATAGAATGGTGTCATGAGTTCATCAGGTAGCATAATGTGTGTCTCATGGAGTCAATCATGGTCATCAAAGTGTCCTTGTGTCTATATTAGTGTTTATCATGCTCTGAAGTGGAAAACAAGTTTGAAGGCCATGGTGTATGATTCTCTTAAGGTATTTGATGGTTGTTCCAAGATTTTTAAGGATGTAATAATGTTTTTCAATATATTTGAGGATGTAAAAGTAAGAAATCAGGGTTCTTGGTAGTTAAAGGATACCTAGTGTAAATATAAAGTGAGAACATGCCTAATAATCACAAGAAAATGAGATGGGTCAAGAATATTTAAAGGGATTCATGAAAAATAATAATGGGAGATGGGAGAGGAGTGATTCGTAATTGTGTGAGCAAAAATTTAGGAGCAAAAATGGAAATTGAGGTTGTAGAGTCATTTTGTCCAAGATAGGGTTTTGAAAAGGTCACAATAAGCATCCAAATGTCTTAAAAGTTGTGCTAAATTTATAGGGATCCTTTAGATAAATCATATAAGAATTTTTTTCAGGGAATTTAGATAAAAATAAAATTCAAAAGGTTTTAAATCAATTAGCTATGCGGTTATACTTTTTGACCATTTTTCTTAATTGGTTTACAGATCTTCATGACTTCTTTCTTGAGTGATAGAAGAGATCTACAAATTATGGACATAAAATGTGTTGGGAAAGTGTATTTGATGATTTTTACATGCTAAGGAATCTCTAGGGGTCATGTAAAACCATGTGTGCATTTACAAGTCTGTCTGTACCATACACAAAAGGACTATTTTTAAAAAAAATTACAGGTATAGTAGTTTATCGGGTGTTCCATGAAGAAAGTATCAATGGTATAATTAACTTATAATATTTTTCAAATGATCATGAATTGATTTAAATAAGGTGTGTGAACAAAACCTGAGTTCAAGGTGCATTTATCTTGCCTACCGCTTGAGAACTATGCATTCCAGGACTAGTCATGATGTCTTGAGGTAGTGTTTATGTGTAAATCTAATAGTTGTAGCATAATGAGGTTGTGAAAACCTAAAAAATTATAGGATAACATTATGGAGTAAGTTTCTTGCTTCAGTGAAGTAAGATGAGGACTCAAAACTTGATATTTTCCAACCGTGTCAATAAAATGTTCAAGGAAATGATAACTTTGAGAAAAATTCAATGTTTTATCTTGATAAATCATGCTTTCAAGTGTTTGATAATGATTTGAAATCATCCAGTGAGGTTCATCACTCAATCACATGTGCATGAGAAATAATGGAAATGTGTTTTGATTCTTTAAATATCATATTAGGGTTTGGTACAATAAAACCCTTCTTTTTACACAATTCTGAGAAAAACAAAATTGTATGATCCTAAAGACATACCTATTGACAAGAAAATGATCCTAATATGTTGCAAAATTATTACGTGTCTCTAGAAGGAGGTCCCTAAAGTCATGATAGAACAAAATTAATTATAAAGTATTCAAATCTCTTATGATTGAAGTCTTTGTTGAGAAACAATGTGTGTACTGTCTTGGATATTGTGTTTTTGAAGAATTTTCTTGGTGTTGAGTTCTTAAGCATTATGAGTGATCATGTTCCAAAAAAATAATCATTCTCATGTTATTTAAACTAGTGGAGTTTAAGTGCTTCATACTTTAGAAGGACTATATCAATCTGTTTAAGTCTCATTATGACCGAGATGTCCATTTTGAAGCTTGCACAAGGAAGTATGATGTGATAAGTTGATCTCTTGAGCATAATAAATGGTGAAATGTTCCTTTGACATGATGATCATGTTATGAATATTCTAATAGTATTTCCATGGTGAAATTTCATGTACTCGATTGATCGAGATAGTGTGGCTTGTAAGCATGAACTTGAAAATATGAAGTAACGTTGACCTAAAATTCTTCCTTTTTATCTCTAAGATATTGAATGATGGTGAGAACTTCCTACATTATTTATTTTTTGATCAAAATCTTGAGTTGAAGTCATATGCACGTGCATTCTTCATGATCACAATAGTATTGATCCATTTATGCATCTATCGTATCCATATATCTCAACATAGAAGAATATAAGATGAATGGTGAAGGTGAAGACTAAGTGGAGGATGTAGAGGATTCTAAAATACAAAGTGCAGAGCTCATGTTCCCTTTTGAAGAAATCCTTGAAGGTTTATGTGTCTAGGAAGTGCAAAACTTAGTTGAAACCCTCAACATGCTCCTTTGTATCTTTGAAACCAAGAATATAAGAAAAATAAAAAAGTGTAAGGATGGAAATGAGACTTCAAATGATTTTTTAAATGCATGTAATGTATAATATTTTTTTAACTCCTCTATAGAGCTTGACAGTCTTAAGGGATAAGATAAATTGATGAAAACATTATAAAGTTAGATTCCTTATCAATCTTGGAAAGGTATCAATCATGACAAGATGTCGAAACTCCGAAAGGACTCCCTCTTATTTTAGCTAACCAAAAATTAATCTTCAAAAGGTATCTAGACTAAGAGACAAGTTAGAAATTGTTAAAAGAACTTAAAGAGGTAATTTAAAAGACAAAACATCTTCTTTTGTACATAGTAAGAAAGTGACAAAAATATTTCTTTTTGAAGATGAAAAGTGAAAAATCATTTGAAAGGAGCTTATTAGTTGAATGAAAGGTTTAAGTTCTCTATTTTTGAAAGTTTTTGAAAGTGCTATGTATGGAAGGTAATTGTGTTACGAGATTAAGAAGTGTGTGCACCATATCAATGTGTGATGAAGTCAGCAGAGAAAGGTATAATAAAGTGATAGTATCATCTTCATGGGGAAAAGAATATAACTCAAAGTGAAAAAACACATTTGCAAACCTGATAAAATTTGTGTAAGCCAAAGAGATGGATGCTAATTTGAAATAAAAGGTGATAAAGTAGTGAGCTGAAATAATGATCACATTAGATTGGGGTAAGCAACCAGAAGGAGAAGGTGATAAAATTATCTATGTTCAAAGTTTGAGTTACAGCTCAAAAAATTGGGAGTGAGATTCCTTGCAGTAGGTTCTTGCAAAACAACACTCAAGTGAGTTATTTGCAATAAATGTAAGTAGGAGCTTCAAAATTGGAGCTAGAGCTTTAGGGTGAGAGGGTGCTCACCACTTGGTGAGATAATTTTAATACTTTATGGACAATTTTCCATGATATTACTTTAATTTCTCATTTTTGTGGGTTTTCTCCCTTATTGAGTTTCCCACCTCAAATATAGTGTCCTCATGTGTTTGATTGTCTCTTTTTCATGATGGATTTCTTTAAATGGTTCATTGCTTAAAAGGATAATGAATGTTTGTTGTATTGATTTCTAAGTTCATGTTCACAAGTTTTAGAAGGAAATTATTCACCCCCTCTTAGTGCTTGAATGTTTAACAATTGGTATTAGAGCAGGTACCTTCAAGAGAAATTCTAACCACTTTAAGGAGATCCTTCTTAAAGAACATGGATAACAGTCAAGGCATCTCTCTCACCAAGTCACATCTTTTTAATGGTACTAATTAAAAATTTTGAGTGTCAAGACGTATGTGTATCTCCAATATCTTGGACATGACATATGGGCAGTACTTTATAATGGATACACCATTCCTTATATACTGATTACTTCAACAAGTAATATGAAATCTCATAAGAACAAATCAAGAGACATGAATGTCATTCTTTTTGGAATAACTCGAGACAATTTTTTCAAGGTCATGCACTATAAAACTGCTAAATAAATGTGGTAAAAATTAAAGACTATATATGAGGGAGATGAAAAAGTAAAACTTTCCAAATTACAAACCTACATAATATAATTTGAAGGCATAAAAATGAAAGAGGATGAGGACATTGCTTCATATCTATAAAGAGTGAATGAAGTAACAAACTTGATAAGAGGACTAGGTGAAAAGCAAGAGGAATATTTGATTGTCTAGAAAGTAAAAATATCTTTAACTTCTAAATATGATGCAAAAGTTTCAGCTGTGGAGGAATCCAAGGATGTAACCAAGCTAAAATTGGATGAGCTTCATGGAATCTTAGGGGCATATGAATTAATAACCTTGGTAGCTAAGTCGGAAAGAAATAAGTTGCTTTCAAAGTTGACAAAGAACGAAATCCAAAGAGGAGAAAAGATAAAGAGGAATTTGATATGGAAATTTATGAAGAGAAGATAGAGGATTTGTTTGTGAGAAAACTCAGAGGAGGCTTAGGTAAGTATAAAGGAAAATTTCCCTTTAAATTTTTCAATTATGGTCAAGTAGGACACTATGCATAAATGTTCCATCATAAGAACAAAGAGGAGAAGGATGAGCATGAAGAAAAGGGTAAGAAGCACATCAAAAATAAAATTAACTTCAAGGAATATCTACTCCAAGGAGGATTCAAGTTCAAGTAAATCAAGTGATACTAGTAGTTCTAAAAGTGAGAAGGATGAATCCTATAATGAAACCTTGTTCATGGCCTTTGAAACATCACATGAGAGCAACACTAAAGGTAAGAATCAAGTTAAAATTGAATACTTAAATGAATAATATGTTGTGGTGGACCTTGAAGATGAATTGGTAAGTGCTCTTGAAGAATTACAACTATCTAGAAATAAGTATCATAAAATGAGATCCAAGCTAAAATACTGTGAGGAGAAACTCAAAATTTATGAAGAAATACTCAATATGACGGAGAGAGATGAGGAAGATGAGTTCAAGGAATTAAAATCTCAACTAGAGTTAATGTCACTATCATTCACATCTAAATAAGAAGAGTGTCAAAGACTCAAATCAGAAGTAGAACATCTGAAGACTGAGATGGACCAAATGACAAACAAGTTAAATTTGTTTGAGAAGTTTTACAAAAGCACACATAATCTAACCGATTTTTCAATTATCCAAAGAGATGTAAGTGACGAATCAGGATTAGGATACAAGGAAGAAAACAAAGATGATAGATAAATTGATCAAGAAAAAGGAAAGGGGACTAGAGAATCATCTTACATCACCAACAAGAAGATCAAAAATTCTTCTAAGAGATGGAACAAATCCTTCAAACACTCCCATGTAATCAGGTACACCCACTCCTTTTATGGTTACTATTTCTCATGTAACATGTTTTGTCATAAAGAAAGAAAATGTAAGAAAAATGTAGAGGGTTATGATAGGCATTATTTTTCACACAGGATAAGAAGAGATAAGGGTATAGTTTGTTACAATTTCCAAAAGATTGGATGCATAGAAAATAATTTCAATAAAAATCTCAAAGGAAAGATATAAGGATATATGTGGTAAAATCGGACACTAATAAGAAGGAAATTCACAAAGAAAATTCTTTACAACTAAGCAGGAAGTTGGATTAGTCAAGTCCATGTATGAGGGGGAAAACATGTGTCTAGTAAGAAAAACTCAAGAGATCATTAGTCCTAGGCAACTATCTAAAGGAATAAAACCATTATGCAAACTGGTCTATAAAAGAGAAAGGGAGGTGGATTCATTGGACTCTTTTGAGGACTCCATGTTGTTCTAATGCTCTTAAGAGCATGATGTGCCTTCTCTAGGCTTCTATAAGGAATATTTCTATTGAAAGAAGCAAGGTATGTCCTTCATTAGTCTCGTAAGTTACAAATAAAGGTTTTCTCCATGGTGATGCTATGTAAACAATGCATTGTGTGTTCTTGAAAGCAAAGCACCATTGTTTGATGCTAATTGGATTCCTCATTATGTTGCCAAGATATGTCAAGTTTAAGATGATGTTTATAGCCTCATATTGAAGTTAAGTGCTCATTCAAGTCTCTGAATGATCTTATTATGTATTTATGTAAAAATAATGTGGTCAAGAGGTCTCTTGTCCGAGTTTCCTTCTCGATGTTGTCATTCTTTATTCACGCTAGTTCCATTCATTCTTGGCTTGCATAAAGCAAGTATAAGTCCACAAAAGTGTGAAAGGTGTCTCATGGTCACTCAAATTGTGTCATGTTTGATTTGTGATTGAATTAATTCCTATTAGTTTGTATTCATGTAAGAAAATCCTTCAAGAGAGGATAAATAGTGTGAAAAGTGAAAAAGTGTTAGTACAAACTTCAAATAATTGACTTGTTAAGTGTGTCAATGAATGTCTTGTTTTCAAAAGAAGTCAAAAGTGTGTGTCCTCATGTCCATCATTCTGTTATATCAGTGTCCTCAAGCTATGAACCATGGAAGAAGAAAATATTTGTCCGATAAGGTCTAAAACATTTTCAAAGTATGCTCAATAACCCATGTTATCCTTAAAGTTGATTCTATGATGACGGTGTGAAGTGTTTTAGTCCTCAAGAAACTACTAAAACTATCAAGGTTTCCCATTATTACAAATCAATCATTGAATAATACCAAGGTATATGTTCATTTTTATATTTAGTCGAAGCAAGAAAATTTAGAGCTCAAGTCCTTATCACTAGTGTATATGTTTTGAAGCATAAGTGTTACTGTTTAGAGAAAGTTCTTAGCTTGTGAATGTTGTTTTCAAAAATATTTAACTCATCAAGATCTAAAAATATTATCAATATATATCTTTGTGAAATATCATTCTCTTGAAAATGGTATATCCTAAAGATGACTCGTTAAACTATGAGTTTTCCCCATAAAGCTGATATTGATGATAAAGGAGCAATTGTTAATTGGTGTTGATTCTAGATTGATGTACTTCATGAAAGGCCTGCAAACAATGAAGACAAGGAGTCAATTTTTTCTTTGAAAATAATTAATGAGACTTCGACTAGTATGGACCGAGAAAGGGTGTCCTACAAGTATGCAGAGGGTGTGCAAGGTTGATACATGAACAAAGAAGATTGGAATCTTTGTGGTGATAGATGTATGAAGACCTTGTGTTTTGTTGCCTCAAGTGGCATTGTCATTACAAGTACAAGAACTATATGAATAGATAAATGAAGGTTGAAGGATAAATGAATAAGGCTAAAATTTTCAAGAAAATCAAGGTATGGATGCTCAAATTTGCAAAAGTATGTTGGAGTTTGATGATAAAATAGGAAAATGATAGGCTCAAATGCTCATGAGATGGTAAAGAAAGAAGACAAGGTTGATGTAGAAAAGACCAATAATGGTCTTGTCATGCTTCATTTTCACAATGCAAACCGTAATATGAAAAAGATGACCGATAAGTAATTCAAGCCTATGATTGAGTTGTTGTTTTTAGTTTCAAGGAAAATTATTCAATCCTAATTTTTGCATTACTAGTCAAATAGAGATGGTACAAGATCTAGGGGAGAAGAATAATTTCATCACTTCAAAATTCAGGAGATGGACATAGGTATGTAACATGAGAGCATTTTCTTAGGGGGAGCTAGTGACTAGTCTAAGGCACAAAACAATGAAGAAAAGGTGATAATCTCAAAAGAATATTTCCTTATCTAAGGGAGAGGTAATCAAAATAAAAACATGCATGGTCATAGGGGAGCATGATCCTTGAGAAAATTTCTTTATCATTCATGGAAAAGGGGGAGAATGATAAGGTGTGGGAGTGTTTACCATTAATGAAAAATGGGGAGTTTGTTGAAAAAATTTTCATTGATGTCAAACAGTCTTGAGCATGGGCTTGGCAGGTCCTAGAATGGTGTCATGAGTTCATTAGTAATATAATGTGTGTCTCATGGAGTTAAACATGGTCATCAAAGTTTCCTTGTCTATATAAATGTTTATCATGCTCTGAAATGGAAAACAAGCTGATAGGATATGGTGTATGATTCTCTGTAAATATTAAATGGTTGTTCCAAGCTTGTGAAGAATATAGGAACCTTGTTTAAGACATTTGAGGATGTAAAAATTAAGAATAAATACAGAGTGAGAACATGCCTAGTAATCACAAGAAAATGAGATGGGTCAAGAATATTTAGAGGGATTCATGATAAAATAATAATGGGAGATGGTAGAGCAGTGATTCCTCATGGTGTGAGAAAACATTTAGGAGAAAAAAGTGGAAATTGAGGTTGTAGAGGCATTTTGTTCAAGACCAGGTTTTGAAAAGTTAAAAATAGGCACCTAGATGTCTTAGAAATTGTACTAAATTGACAGATATCCTTCAGATAAATCATAAAAAAAAACTTTTACTTTGAGAATTTGGATAAAAATCAAATGCAAAAGTCTTAAAATCAATTGGTTATGTGGTGAAATTTCTTTGACCATTTTTCTCAACTTGTTTGAAGACCTTAATGACTCCTTTTTGAGAAATAGAATATATCTAAAAATTATGGACATAAAATGTATTGGGAAAGTGTATTTGATGAATTTTACATGCTAAGGACTCTCCAAAGGTGGATATGAAAACCATGTGTGCATCTTCCCATTTGACCGTACCATATAGAAAAGGAATTTTTTTACAAAATTCGTAGGTATAGTGGTTTTCTAGGTGTTCCATGAATAAAGTATCAGTGGCCTAAGTATCCTATAATTTTTTTCAAGTGATCATGAATTGATTTGAATAAGGTGTGTGAAGAAAACATGAGTTCAAGGTGCATGTATCTTGCCTAGTGCTTGAGAACTATGCATTCCAAGACTAGTCATGGTGTCTTGAGGTAGTGCTTATGTGTAACTCTAATAGTTGGAGCATAATGAGGTTGTGAACACTTGAAAAAGTGTAGGAGAAACTTATAAAGTAAAGTGAATGCTTCTATGAAGCAAGTTGAGTTCTCAAAGTTTTTTTTTCAAACTGTGCGATAGTATATTCAAGGAAATGATAACTTGAGAAAAATATGCTTCTATCTGATAAATAATGCATTCAAGTGTTTTATAATGATTTTAAATAATCTAGTGGGGTTATTACTCAATCAAAGGTGCATAGGAAATAATGTAAAGGTGTTTTGATTCTTCAAATCTCATACTAGGAGTTGTGCAACAAAACCCTCCTTTTTAAAACATTATGAGAAAAAAATACCGTCTAATCCTACTGAGACATACCTATTAACAAGAAAATGGCCCTGAGATGTTGTAAAATTAACATGTGTCTCTAGAAGGAGTTACCTAAAGTCATGATAGACAAAAATGACTTAGAAATTATTCAAATCTCCTATGATTGAAGTCTCATGTGTTGAGAAAACAATGTGTGTACTGTCTTCGAGATTGCAATTTTGAAGAAGTTTCCTCTTATCTTGAGTTCTTAAGCATTGTGAATGATCAGTTTCCCTCAAAAATCATTACCATGCTATGAAAACTAGGGGAGTGTAATTTCTTCATGCTTTGGAAGGACTATATCAAATGGTTTAAGTCTCACTATGAATGAGATGTCCATTTTGAAGCTTGCACAAGGAAGTATACTATGAGAAGTTAATCTCTTAAGCATAGTAAATGGTGAAATGTTCCTTTGACATCATGATCAAGCTATAAAGATTGTAATAGTATTTCTATGGTGAAATGTCATGTAATAAGTTGAATGAGTCATTATGGCTCGTGAATATGAACTTGAAAATCTAACGCAACTATAGACACCTAAATTCCACTTTTGCAATCTTATTGCCAAACACACACAAATAAACTATCATTCTTACCAATTTTGTTATAATTAGTGATTTCCACTAATTAACTAATGTTTCTTACCATTTTGGCCAATTAACAACACATTGTTGATTGCCTAACCTCTTTCACATTCAAGATGCCACTTTACGACGAATCGTAAGTCAAAATCCTCTTCCAAACAGACAATTAGCAATTATTAGCTAATTAAGCCTATTTTACCCTTGTTTTGGTCAATATATCCTATTATTGGCTCAAACCCCTCTTCCAACCACTCAAAATCACTCCACTTCCTTCCACAACGCCTCAAAGAAGCTTCAAAATCTTATCCTACTTTTCTAATTGACCCTAAGTGCTTGATTAAGGCTCCTCACATCTTAATCACTTGTTAATTCACTAATTATGATTAGAAAATCTTAGTCATGATTAAAATCCTTAATATTCTTTGCACTTTTATTACCACATGCACTAAGATGCAAGTTTTCCTCAAAGGAAAAACTATAAATAAGAATAAGTAATACCTTCCAACTTTACACAATGCTTTGATTTGAGAAATATAATTTATAGCCAAGCTCAATCCTTACCTAAATTATTCAATGGGGTTAGTGGATAGGTATCCAATATGATCTTGTAGTCATTTGGAGAGACTGTTTCACCTTTCTTCAAGTAACAACAATCCCTATTTGATTTCCCTCTTAGATATATTTAGGTATTTGTTAGGTTAGAAATTCAATACATAGTAAGGATGCTTTGAATATTAATGTTTAATTCCATTCAATTTACATTCTTAGCATGATTTTAAGATTTGATAATTGATGAATCATTATGTTGATCAAAGAATACTTGTTAGATATCACACAAGAAGTCTATGTGGGAGAGAAGGTCAAGATCAAGGGAATGGAGGGAGAGGAAGAACCCACATGTGGAGGGAAATTTTAGCATTTAGGACTTATCCGATTTTGAGCATGAAGACCTATTTTTAGAAGATGGTGTGTGGAACACACCAACAATGCAGAGATGTGCGTGCCACACATTGTCTATCTTTGGAGGATCAGATCAAAGCATTTTGCATGGAGATGAGCTAAGAATAGGATTGTCACTTCAGTTAACTAAAAGAGGTCTATAGATAGCACATTTGCATGTGTGGCCATGCCTGTAAATGGTTTGTGTCTATTAATAGCATGCAACCTATTTCTAGAATAGATAAGTGGTGAAGGGAAAGTCCCCACCCTCTATATATATGATGAGAATCACACAATAGTAGAGAGTGTAGTAGAGAGATGGATGTATGGAGATATAGAGATATGTGCATATGATTGGATTACTATATCAGATCCATGTGCACATCGGTATAGATTTCCATTATTGTAAGGAGCTTCTATGTTTATTAATAGATGGAAGATATTGGCCAAATCTAAGTGTCATTCCTATGTGTAATTAAGTAGTGCATATTCTTGATTCAATCATGATTATTTTTAAGCTTGTTCTTTCATAAATCTGAATATGGCATGCATTGTAGAATGATGGATTAGTTATGGATCTATATGTTTCTTCCTTCATCATGCTAACATCCTACTACAAAAACCCTAACGAGGGACCTAGTACCTTTTTGTGCTTCAGTGAGAGCTCATTCTAGGTTTTGAGTGATGTGCCAAAGACATCTAGGGTGTTATTTGGTAAATTCTAGGCTGCATCATTGGTTTTGTTGTCGGGACATTTTTTTAGTTATTTTTAGGATGGTTCACGATGAAGATGTACCGGTTAACTCTAGCAAGTATTTAGGAGTGGATACATGATTTGGAGGAAGAATATGCATGATGGTTCAATAGTGGATTTGAGTTTAACATGCATACTTGGGTAGAATAGAATCTATATGACAACTTATATGAGAGATTTTTCACCATCTTTCTAGTAGAATTATATGAGTGGCTGATTGCTTATGCATCTAAGTAGAATTGGAGGTATCACACACTTGTCTGGACACAGGAAGAATTTTAGGCCCTTTATGATGCTGATCTAATCTAGAATCGTCTTTGTGGATACATGGTTTCATGGTATTCTAAACAATTATATTTTGGAATATTCAATTTCGACGTATTCTTTCCCGGAGGTAGTTGAATTCAATTTTTATGGTATCCTAGAGGAGCATATTTGCAAGGTATTCCACTAGCGATCAAGATCTTGATGGTAACTTTGAACCTAGAGAGTAAACTGATGGCTAACTAAACTTCACCATGCACGAGGGTAGGAATAGGTTTAGTCAAATATGATATACCTAGCAGCAGAAAGGAAAAGAGAGGAAAGGTGGATTAGGTATAATGAGGTGCGTGAGAGGGAGATAGAGAAGAAACGTTCTGTTACATAAAGTATGGCATTAAGGAGAGAGATGGTTTGTGAAGGATTTGAAGCTTACGTAGGAGACATGGAGCTAGAGCATCACAAAATCCCCCATCTTAGAAAGCATGACATAAATCCCCCTTGGCCTCACATAGAAGTGCACCAACAAATACTACCTAGGCCACGGGCATGCATCTTAATCCACCTGGTGACCTAGCCCTTGTGCTTGGTTTTCCAGTATCTAGTACGACAAGTAACCAACAAGCTAACTTGGGAAGTAGGAGAGCAAGAGTAAGTTAGGGAGCAAGTACATCAATGGTAGGACAGATGACTTCAATGTTATTTGGAGGAACATTTTCAGGTGCATCATCCACATAGAATGTAAGCATGTTGAATGTTGGATTCACCTCTGGAAGTGGAACTACCTCACATATTATAGGGGTTCAATATAGTACTACTGTTGGAGCACAGGGGAGTACATCTACAGGTCCTATTCTAGCTACAGGTGAAGGATCAGGAGGTACAGGTGGTTCTAGTTCCAGTGGCTCTAGTGGTTCTAGAGGTAGAGGAAACACTTGAGGTTCTAGATCAGGTGGTCGAGGCCCATAGCAACCACATAATATCTATATGGAGATGTCTATTCGTCTCCCAAAATATAGAGGTATAGAGGATGTTGCCGAACATGTGCATATGTGTGAAATATTTTGGTGTGTGAAAGGGATCATGGCTTCTGAGTGAAAGGAAAGTCAATTTGATACTACATTACAGGGATGTGCACACAACTAGTATATGATGTTTGACCCTGATCAAACTTGTGTGGATTATGCAGCATTGAAGGATGCTTTCTTGAAAGAGTTCCATATCCCCAAGTTTGAGAAAAAGAGTATAAGTGCGTTCAAGGATATTAAGCAAGGCACCACTAAGAGTGTATGTGAGTATGATGCCCATTTTAAGACACTTATATCTAATCTATCTTATGATATTCACACTAGCCAACATGCATAATGGTTCATTGGCAGATTGATTACACCATTTAGAAGAACACTATCACATAAGACATACACTAATCCATGCGAAGCACTAGAAGTAGGTTTACGTGATGAGGTAGTTAGGAGCATTGAAACTGGTGTTAGTCCATTCTTAGAGGCATAGATTACAGCTATGGAAAAGCAGATTAGAGAAACTATCAAAAATTTAGCCCATGAAATGCGCTCAGGAATTTGGTGTACAAATTTTGAAGTAGAAGGTCATACCAAGGATAGTTTCCCTCATAAAACTATACACTCATTACTGTTGGATTGTGAGATTTGTCATTTGAATCATGATGCTAGTCACTGTCCTTTGTTATATCATGTGATAAGGAAGAATGTATCCTACTTTTGTAAAATTTACAGGTCCATGACTCATGATACTGAAGATTTTTGGTTGATTGGTTAGATCTAAGATGCCATAGACATTAGGGTATGAAAGGCAAGCATGACAGATAAGTCTAAGGGTAAGAATGAGCACCGGGCTTGAGATCATAATTAACCACGTTGTGATAGGACCGAGGGCCATTTTGAAGGAATTCCAGGAAGGGGAATTGGATATCATGGTGGATATGGAGGACGAGGCCGTGGTGGAGGAAAAGTTGAGTTCCTTGTGGAACATGTTATATGTGTGAACCTCCCGACCACTATAGGTGTGAGTTTCCTTAGATTATTGCACTTTCTTTCTATGGAAATAACCATAGTTATGAAGAGTTCCCAGGACTTATATGAGCATCTGAGTAAGCAGCATAAGCAAGAAAACAAAGGTGTTAGGATGGTTAGAATCCAAAGACATAGTAGAAGACCAAAGTGGATGCCCAAGATAGCACCGAGCACTCGAGGCCTTAACTATGAAGATTTCTACATGAGCTGAAGTGGCGTGCGCAAGAGAGGCATTGCACCAAAAGCCTATGATCACCAAGGAGGAGGTTTTGCATACAAGGTACCCAGATCCTACTCATTAGAAGGAAGTTTACCAGGATACCATGGAAGTGTTAAGGAATCTTCAAGGTGATATAGAATACCTCAAAGAGCGAAAGAAAGCATCGAGAGACAGTCAAACCGATATCTATGATCTCGAGAGGAAGTATGTAAAATGTTGCACCAAGATAACATCATTCCACTATTAGGAAGTTGGTTAAAAGGGAACACTCCACACGTAAGTATTGAGACCAGATAGTAGATCCTACATGCAAATCTCCCCCCTGATAACATTGACTATGAAAAGGAAATTACTCTGAATGCTGTTGTAGATGGATGAATCTTGAGCAATATTTTGATTGATACAGTGAAGTAAATTTTATTACATTAGATGCATGGGTAAAAATGGGGAGGCCTCCATTGCAGCCATCATCTAATGTGTTGTTTATGGAAAACAAGACTAAGGCCACTCCCATAGGAGTTTTGAAGGATGCATCTATAACCATACAAGGGGCCAAGTTCACTAGGGATTTTGAGGTATTAGCACTTACAAAAGCAGAAAATTTTCCAACCTTGCTTGGACACCCTTGGTGTTATGCGAATAATGCTGACTTAAGATTCAATAAGGGGTATATCAGCTTTGAGAACAAGGAGGAAAGGGTTGTGATACCTTTGACAGATGGGAAGTCCACACCATATATTGAGCCTCTAAGTGAGGAAGACTTAAATAGAATCTATGTACATGCTATTCAAGACCCAGAGGTCAATGAGCCATCAAAGGAGACAGTGGGAAGATTCTCATTCTATTAGTGATACTACGATTATTGCTTGTGACAATTGGGCTCATGATACATATGAAATAGTAGGGCGTGAGGTAAAAAGTGCAGTTGTGTGTAAGAATGGAATTTGTTCTGTTTCGATGGATAGGTAACCACAAGTACCATGGTATATAAGGGAAGAATATGTTCTTGTATTTTTGAAATCCATGGAAACATAGTGGAAAAATCAAATTAAGAGAAGAAATATGTTAGTATATACCTTGCGTAGGATAACAACGCACTGGTGGGTAGACCATAGAGATAATATTATAGAATGGAAAGAGATTGGAGTCGCCTTATCTATTAGGTTTTTAAGGAATAATGCACCTACGTAGATCTGCACTTATTATGATGATCAACTTGTTCAACATCACATTCATAAGTGTGAGATACTCTAGACATCTGGACAAGAAGCATTACCACCTTCACTCTGGGTGCATAGATTGTACTCTACAAGGATGCACATGCGCTTGTTATGTATACACATAACTACATCGAGAGACTAGAAATTAGCAAAATTTGACTTCAGGAATGATCTATACATTTGACTAATTTTCTTCCCAACCTCTAATAGAAGAAGCATTAAAATTTATCAAGCGCTTAACTATGGGAGATAGTGCAAAAGTAAAAGAGCATATTTAGGAATTATACGGTGAGGCGATTCCAGAGTGCATTTTGGAAGGGAAGAAGAAATGAAATCCATACTACTTGAACATTCTTTCCTTGAGAAAGAGAAGGGAAAGATGGTTTACATCGTGGATGATGAGGAAGTTGAGAAACTGGATATTGAACATTGACATGGGGTGCGTGAGGTCTTGGACAAGTGTAGATAAGGATACGCGCGCGCTATCACAAACCCATGAAGAAAAAGAAGATGAATATAGGTTAGGAGGTGAGCCTAAGGAGACCATCATTGAGACTACTGGTCAGACTTGGAGGTGGCAAAGATTATTGAGTTACTCAGGGATTATCAGGACTAATTACCTTGAGGGTATCATGAACTTAAAGGCATGCATGAATCACTTGGGGAAATGAAAATAAAGCTTAAGGATGGTGCACACCTAGTTAGAAAGAGGCCTTACAAAATGAACCCCAATTTGCACGAAAAGGTCAAGGAAGAAATTGATAACATGTTGAAATATAGAATTACCAAGCCCCTTGATGAGTCGAATGAGTTAGTCCAATGGTGATCGGTATCAAGAAGGATGGATGACTTAGAATGTGTGGACTACGGGGAGCTGAATGTTGCATCTGTAATGTGATCCATTCCCTACGCCATTTACTTGAGGAAATACTAGAAAGATTTGCGGGGCACGAAATATACTCTTTCACGAGATGGGTTTTCTAGGTATCATTAGGTTAAAATTACTTAGGAGGATCAGAAAAGACAGCTTTCACTCTTGAATGGGGCATTTTTCTTATACTTTGATGCCTTTTAGATTAAAAATACACCTGCTATATTCTCGAGGATAGTTTTTCAGGCATTCAAGGATTTTATTCACAACTTCTTATAGGTTTATCTAGATGATTGGATAGTATATGGGCTTGTGAAAGATCATTGTGACAATCTGTGCTTAATGTTTGAATGATGCAGATAATTGAGTATCTCTTTGAACATCAAGAAGTGCATATTTTCTACACCTTTTGGAATACTTTTGTTAAGACATATAATCTATAAGGAAGGTTTTCTGGTTGATCCAACTAAGGTTGTAGTCATTCTAGGTATGAAAGCACCTACCAGCCAAGTGAGGTGCATGATTTTTAGGTCACACAGGATATTATAGAAAATTCATCAAAGGGTATGCCAAAATTGCTACACCCTTGGAAGAGTTACTAAAGGGGAAAGGTACATTTTATTGGGGAGAACCGCAACAATGTGCATTTGAGATATTAAAGGAGAAACTTACTACCACGCCCATTTTGCACTTTCCCTCATGGGATAAACCATTTCATGTGCATGTGGATGCCTCTGGCATGGCCATTGGTGTTGTGTTAGCTCAACCTAGTGAAGGTATTGTAGATCATCCAATTTGTTTTGCTAGTAGGAAGTTGACTCCTGCTGAACAGAATTATACAACTACAGAGCGCGAAGCTCTATAAATGATCCATGCATTGCACAAGTTTCAATAGTACTTGTTAGCAACACCATTTGTGTTTTATACAAATCACATTACATTGAAGTACTTAGTAAACAAGCCCATATTACAGGGCGCATATGCAGATGGGTACTCCTACTTTAAGAGTTTGACTTCAAATTTGTGGTGAAGCTAGGGAAAAGTAACTCTGGACCGGACTATTTGTCTAGAATTCACTTAGGAGAAGAAGCACATATAATTAAAGAAACAATTCTAGATACATAGTTATATAGGTTACAAAGGGCACCATTAAAATTAGAAGACATTTTTTTCTTTTTACGTATTGGTGTAGCACTAGAAGGCATGAAGGCATTAGAAAATAAACAAATTGCTATACATGTGTCACCATTTATGTTAATCAGTGGTGACCTCTACAAGTTAGGTAGAGATGAAGTATTACACCGTTGTGTATTAGAGCAAGAGTGCAAGGTCATTATGGAAGAATCCCATGGCGGTATTGCAGGAGGCCATTATGTAGGCGATGTGATTGCCTAGAAGATCCTACTTGTTGAATTATAGTGGGAGACACTGTATAAAGACTATAAATAATATTGTAAGGCGTGTGATCATTGTTAGTTCCTATGAAAACCATGGCAAAGAGATGAGATGCCTTTGACACCAATTACTAGTGTTGAATCATTTGAGAAATGGGCCATTGACTTTGTAGTACCTATTTCACTAGCTGCGCGTAGGACTGGATCACATTATATCATCACTTGTGCAGATTATCTCACACGGTGGGAAGAAGCAACACCTATGAAGGACTCGTATAACAACTAGAGCAGCTAGGTTTCTATGAGATAATGTTCTTACAAGATATGGATGTCCTTTAAGCTTGACAAGTGATAAGGGTACACACTTTTTGAATGAGAAAATCAAGATCCTATTAGATGAGTTTATGGTTACAAAACATAAAACTACATCCTACCATCCTTAGGTAAATGGAACTACGAGGCTTCTAACAATATTTTGAGCGAGAATTTGACAAAAATTTGTGATGTTGGAAGAAAGGACTGGGATGAATAAGTGTAAGCTGTTCTTTGGGAATTTAGAGTAACTTACAAGAGATTGAACAAAGCCACACCATTTGAGTTGGTGTTTCAAGAAAAAGTTGTTATCCCTATAGAATTTATGTTACCTTCTTTGTGTATTACGTGCATTGGAGGTCTAGCTGATGAGCAATATTTAGAAGAGCATATTGTGAAAATGATTCAACTGGATGAGCGAAGAGCCATAGCATGTTGGAGTTAGAAGAAAGAAAAATCTAGGCAAAAAGCATGACATGACAGAAACATAAGGGATAAGAAGTTTGAGATTGGAAAAATGGTACTTCTTTATGACTCTAAGTTCTTGCGCTATCCAGGAAATCTCAAAGTACATTGGTTGGGGCCGTATGTAATCACTTATATACTTGAATCAGTGCTTGCTAGTTAGAAGCACTTGATGGAACATGGCTACCTAGTTACTTTAATGGGAGTAGGCTGAAGCCCTACTATAAATAAGTCTTCTTGGTGTTTGTAATAAGGTAGTATTGCCATTTAGATTAGGTTTTCAATTTTGTATTTCCTTAATTGTCACTATGCTTTTTCAATTTATTTGTTCTTGTGTAATAAGCACACTTGGGTGCATGAATCTACTTACTACATGAAGCATGTTTATGTGTAGAGGATTGCACATACCTTTAGTGTGGGGTGGTTGTAGTTATCTAAGTAAAAGACTGTGAGAATTGAAAGGTGAAAGGAATAAGCTGCTATGGGTGTGCTTTAAGTCAAAATAAGATTACTTCTCAAAAGTGACCAAGGATGGAGATGAATGAATGGATATTATAATGCGAGGTAAGTAGAGGACATGATAATTACTAGGGGAAGGTCCAAAGGTGATGAGGTACTTGGGTGCAAGGGTGCACGTTGAAGAGAAGTTTGTGACCAGAGGGTAGGAAGGCACACTAGAAGGTTATAGCTGGGGCGTGAAGATGTACTGCATGGAATGAATGAATTTGGTCAATGAATGAGAGGATATTTGGTAGGTGAAGGAGCAATAAATGCATCAAAATTTGAAAAATTATATAAGGATGGGATGTAAATTCATTTTTACCATTGCGACTAAGAGTATTTGAGGAAAGAGCTAAGTGTGAAGAGCCAAGTGATTAGGCCAAGGTATAAAGGGTGTGAAGCGAAGTGTGACAAATAGATCTATCTGAAAAGAAGCTTGTGTTCCCGGTGGTGAAGGGTTTTAGTGAAGCAAGTAGCCGAGAGAGGAGTTAGGGCATGATGTTTCCAATTAGGAATGATCGGATCAAACTAGGGTTTGGTTTGCAAATTGCAGAGTTAAAAAGGAGATGATTACAAGGTAAAAATGGCACCCAAGAAGGTAGGCATGTAGCAGAGAAAAAGGAAAGAATAAGGTGGTCGCCGAGGAGGAAGAGATGGCACCCAAAATTGATTTTTGGAAATGCAATATCTAGAAGGTGTCATCGTTGGCCGGAATGAGATTCACCCATCATAAAGAGAAAAGTAAGTGAATACAATCACAAGACCTCAGAGAATAAGAAAGAGCTCGATTCCTTGCTCACTACTAGGATGAACAAACATATAACGAGATGACATGCTAGTTTATAATGATGCAGAGAGAAGATTTTGAAGAGAATTAGGTCTACCACTTATATGAGCTTCCATATTTCGGGAAGTATGAGCCCTTGTATCAGTGGCTCATGAGCAGAGTGCATGAGGACTTCTACTTTGCGAGATGCAAAGTTAGAATCTCATCCACGTTTATATCATCGCTGACATGTTTGAATGCCACAAAGAGGATATAAATAATGACCTCATAGATAAAGCCATGATCTTAAATACTACAAAGGAGTTGGGATACCCAAGGGTCCATGCGGTATGGATATAGACAAGTTAAAGAATTGTCTAGTTATGCAAGTAGTAACACACCTTATTACAACGTTGAATGATCGGGAGCGGTGGGCACGTATAAATACTATGTGGTTACAAATTGCACGCAAGATGTCGAAGGAGAAGTCTACAATATTACAAGCTACATTGCAAAACAAATATTTGAGGAAGCGCACATAGGGAGGGAAGATCAGCTTTGGGTCCGTTCTACTATCACTAGTATTTATGGAAATTGGAGTGCGAAATGAGTGAAGGAAAAGGTAAGGGAATACCCCACGAAGAATAAGTCATCAACTGAAAGGTTCAAAGCAAGTACTTATGTAAAGGGACCATGACAGATTACGCAAAGCAAAGGGTAGAGAAATGGTGTAAAAGGCTCCACGCAGCATTTGGAGAAGGGTGGTGCATCCCAAAGGACCTACCATCAATAGTAGGGAAACAAGTCTAGTTTTTGTATATCAACATTTCTACATTGTGCACTTCCCAATGAGAGATGGAGTCTGGAGCCCTTGGTGTAAATTACCTTACGCATTCAATGCAAGGTATTTCTAAGCATCTATTCATAGATTCATAGACACGAGCCGACTAGTATTCAATGTAGATAAGGTAGACTGCGACTACCACACGTTGAGGAAGAAGTATGTATATCCTGGAAGAAGTGTGTATATCGAGAGGATCATTTCAGAGGTGTTAAATATTAATCTAATTAGTTTGGCTGTAGTAGATGTAGGGGAAGCATTAGTGTATCTTCAGTTAAAGCCCAAGATGGAGAACAATAAGTGTGTGGAGAATGAATTCACACTCCTAGGGCCACCGAAGGGTAAGCACACAATGGAAAACATACCAACACAAAGGCCCATAGAAACTGTTGAAGTAGAGGATGAAGAAGAGGAGCGTGAAGATAGTGAAGGCTTAGATCACAGAAGAAAGAAACCTTGTGACAAATAATATTCACAACACATGGCCACTCCACCTCAGGAACAAGATGAAGAGGAAGATACAGAGGTAGAGCAGGGGGAACACAGATTTAAGAAAGTATTCAGATGCACAAGGACTCAAAGTGGAACCCCACAAACAGTAAGGAAATCACCTTGTCTCTCTCCACACAAGGAGACCACTGAGCCAAAAAGGAGAAGAAAGTTGAAGTTGGATAAAGAAGCAGAGGAATTAGGGGAGAGTGAGTGTGCATCTCCAACCCCGCTCAAGCCAGAAGATGAGCCACATAATGAGGAAGGGTGAAAAGATGAAGAGATAAAGGATGAAGAAGAAAAAGAAAAGGAAACCATCTAGATCTGCGCATGCGACTACTCAAGATGTAATAGGACAAGCTCCTAACCTTGAAGCTACAATTCCCAAGGGTCCTAGATCAAATAGGATGAGTGGAGAGCACATTCCACTAGCCATGGGGTATGCAGAAGATGTAGGTAAAATTTTCCTCACCTACTTCTAGAGCACGATAGAACATAAGGATTTATTTGGCTGGGAGCTAATGGATGAGGATATGGTGACTATGCACACTCGAAAGAAACTATCATGGTCAATGCACACCCACATGGATGAGCCTGACTTTGATGTATGCAAAGATTCATGCATTTTGAGATGGTTGAAGAAGGCACCCCAAGCTAGACATATGACAGTAAAGCCTACTGTCATGTCAGATGAGTAGGTCAGCAACACATTGGTGAAGGTTTCTGCTGAAGTTGCTAGAAGAAACATGGATAAATATGTAAAAATAAGAGAATTGTGAGAAGCTAATGAAAAAAATGTAGAGATATCGCACATAAAACAAGAGAGGGACTTAGCATATAATAAGAATGAAGTATTTATCAGCTTCGCAGAGGAGATTGGGGACAATGTCATAAGAGCTAGGCCACACTTGGAGACCAAGGTACCATAGACGTTTCCCTCAGTGATACATTATGTAGGAAAGTTGGTTCAGTTTCAACTTGAAGATGAACCTATGTACATCACAGCACCAAGGAAGTTAGAGCAAGAGGTAGAACGAGAGAAATCCTTAGTGATGCAAAAGATTGCATCCTATGAGGGGCTGCTGCAAGCGCTACAAGAAGTATTAAAGAAAGTAGACTAGGATTTGAACATATGCACAGCTCTAGAGGTGCTTATTAGTATAAAGACCATGGAAGAAAATAATGAGGTCTAGAAAGCAATGAAGGACGAGACATTGGGCTGCACAGAAATATTTTCAATGGTTAAGCAAAAGCGCGAGGCCTTGGTAGTAGCACAAGATCCACACAAGACTTAGCTAGAAGAGCTTGGGAAGCTCATTGCATAGAAGATGGATCTTCTAGAAGGAAGAATGACATTAATTTTCAGTGTTGTGTTGTTTCTACAAAATGAAAAGGGGAGATTACGACGTATGAATTGGAGTCCATTATTGTGGACATTCTAGAAAAAACAAAAAAAGCACTCACTTTGAATGAAAAACCCTAGAGTCCGAAATAAAGGAGGAGTATCCAGAGTTGATACTTCAAATTGATACAGAGGAGGATGCCTCATAAAACTTCTTTATTCATCTACATTCTTTCATTCTTATTCTTTCAATTCTTCTATTCTTTACTTCAATTTTTGGAGATACCCATTTTCGGGATGAGAATGAGATTAGTGTGGGGTAGTGTTAATCAGAGAATACTTGTTAGATATCACACAAGAATTCCACATGGGAGAGAAGGCTAGGATCATGGGTGTGGAGGGATAGGAAGAACCCACGCGCAGAGGGAACGTTCACCATTCAGAACTTAGCCAATTTTGAGCATGAAGACCTATTTTTAGAATATGGTGTGTGGAACACACCAATGATGCAGAGACGTGTGTGCCACACATTGTCTATCTTTGGAGCATCAGATCAAAGCATTTTTCATGGAGACGAGCTAATAATAGGATTGTCACTTCAGTTAACTAAAAGAGGTCTATAGATATCACACTTGTTTGTGTGGATATGCCTATAAACAACACATGGCTATTAATAACATGCAGCCTATTTTTGGAATAGATAATCGGTGAAGGGAAAGTCCCCACCCTCTCTATATATGATGAGAATCACATAGTAGTAGAGAATGTAGTAGAGAGATGGATTTATGGAGATATAGAGATATGTGCATATGATTGGATTACTGTATCAGATCCATGCATTCATCGCTATAGATTTCCATTATTGTAAGGAGCTTCTGTGTTTATTAATAGATGGAACATATTGGTCAAATATAAGTGTCATTCCCGTGTGTAATTGAGTAGTGCATATTCTTGATTCAATCATGATTATTGTTTAAGTGTGTCCTTTCATAAATCTGAATATGGCATGCATTATAGAATGATGAATTTGTTATGGATCTATATGTTTCTTCCTTCATCACGCTAACATCCTAATACAAAAACCCTAAATAGGGACCTGGTACCTTTGCACACTTCCGGTGAGCACTTAGTCTAGGCTGAGTGATGTGTTAGCGCATCTAGGGTGTTATCTGGTAAATTCTAGGTTACATCACATTCCTAGACTTAGAGCTTGACTATAGGTGGCAATGGTGTTAGCCTTTCCTAGTTAGTCATACTATTTTCTTTGTAAAGTTTAGGGTGTTATCATTTGGCACGCCCGTGGGACCATACCCCATTGCATTCATTTTTAAATCTTTTTAACTTAGTTTCAAAGTTTTTCATTTCAAGCTTTCTAGATTAGTTTCAAGTTTTCTAGTTTAGTTTCAAGTTTTCTAGTTTAATTTCAAGATTTCTAGATTAATTTCAAGATTTTTAGATTAGTTTCTCAAGCTTTTTAGATTAATTTCAAGTTTTAGAGTAATTTTCAAAGTTTTGTAGATCAATTTTAAAACTACATTAGTAGTAGATGTTGTGTTTTCATGTTCTTTGCAGGATAAAAGGAGGCAAGGTTCAAAAAAATTTCCTCAAAAGGCCAAAGTTTTGATCTTTTTAAAAATTCTTGTCAAAACTCGTATTTTGATCATGTATAGGAAGGGTTGCACCTTTGCTTCAAAGGAGGCACCTTTGCATCAAAGGGTACGCTGTAGATCAAATTTTGCGCATGTGCATCAAAGGAATTTTTCTCTCTATGTGTAACTTGTGCATGTGCATCAAAACCTGCACCCACACCTCTCTAGTTGAGCATGTGCATAACTTACGGTGCAAAAGTTGACAAAGGTGCACTGTGTATGAGTACATGCATCTTTGCTTCAAGGTCTGCACTGTTCTATATATGACACACCTATGCATCAAAATGTGTGTTGGTGTACTCGTGTAAATTTTGTTCCAAGTTCAAAAATTCAACTTTTTCTTTTTAGTGTTCTGTCATTTTTAGGGATTTTTAGGTGTTGTTACTGTCAATATTATGATTTTAGAGAAATATTTCTAAAAAAATTAGCTTAGGATTTGATAAGTGATTTTTGTTAAAATTGGCTTAGGGTTTGATGAGTGATTTTGTTTCTATGCTTTGTATGAGTTTGGAATAGGGTTGTGTATGCTCTTCTCTTGAAATTTATGTGATCTTGAGAATCAAAAGCACCTCTAATGTATTTTTTCTAATTTGGAGTAAGTAGGAAAAATCATCATTCATTACTATGCTTAAGGGAATAAACCTTCATTTTGGCATGTACTTGATCTTTTAGTTTAAGATATTTTTCACTTGATAAATAACCAAGGCTAAAATTTGTGTATGATCTTCCCTTACACTTAGTGTGATCTTGGGAACCAAAAGAAATTTTATTCTTTCATTAAGAATCACTTGGATTAATTGGGAATAAACCTTAATTTTCAAAGTTTTATGGTAGTTAATTTATTTACAAGATTTTCATCTAGTTGGGTTACTTGTGTATGTTCTTCTCTTACACCTAGTGTGATCTTGAGAATCAAAAGCAACATTTAATCCTATTTCTATAATATTGTAGATCTTTTTGAACTACTAACCATTTTTGTGAAGGACCTAACACTAGTCAAAGAAAGGAGGGCTCTCTTCAAACCAAATTCTAACATTCACGTGTGTTGTATGTTGCTAATGATGGTCTAAACCAAATTTCTTAATCCAAAAGATAAAAAAACCAACACACCATTCAAAACACCGTATTGCAGGTTTCGAGTTAAGAGCTACAGCTCATCCACTTTAAACTAGGACATAACCCCTTTGGCATAAGCCTTAAGCTACAAAAATGGGGGTGGTCCTAGGAACCCTAAAGTAGTTCACATAAGAGGGAACCTTGTAAACAAAATAGGAAAGTGCTCCACACTACCGAATTGACTAGTACGCCTTGAAATATTATAATCAAAACTATCTCCATTGTGACCCCAATGATAATACAACTAAACGCACTAGTTTCTCATTGTATTAGAAGGGGGTAAAGTATTGCTTTGAGATACTCCAAGATTATTCAGTGTGAAGTTATTGGTAAATCGAGCTCACAGAGGTAGTTTGTGACACATAGAGAGAGAACCCCTAGGAAATTTTTTTGGCTTGGAGCCAATTTTGTCTTAGATATTATAATTGAGAGATTACACAAAGTGATTTTTTTTTAGATTCAAACTCTTATTTTTCGAACAAGGGAAATAATTTCTTAAAATTTCGAATCGAGTGAAATTTCATCACGAAATCTATTTAGTGTTACTTTGTCCTAGTTTTTCACTTGTCCTAAGACAAGGTGAAACTCTGCCAAAGTTACACCAAGTATTTTTCATCACCACTTGGTCTACTCCTTTGTTTTCTTGTTTCTCATTTGGAGACAAAAGAAGAACAAACATATATGGATACCTACTAGAAATAATTGTGTCCACCACTTTTGTAGTCTTCTTACATGACCAGGTTGCAATGCTAGAATGCAAGAGTTGAAAGTGTGAATGGTATGTCATCAAGTTCTAGTAGCCCCTCTTATCTCAAAACCCATATTGAGACTTATTATCATTTGTAGTTAGGTGATATCATCATTTTCTTCTTTAGATTTGTTACGCTGCCCACATTATAGCCATACAATTGTGATATTTATGTCTTGTTTCCATTGTGAAACTTGGCCTAAATCTCTAGATTATATTGTTACGTTGCTTGTACACATAGTAATTCCTTGATATAGCTAGACATAGTTTTTACATCCTAGCCTTATCTTGAGTTTTTCCAGTGTTGAGGTTACTTTGTTAGCATCGCTATAACGCCATTTTTATACTAAAATATTTCTTTCTTGCAAAGTTCAATTACATGTCCAAATAGTGTTGTTACATGTTCACATTTGTATCATCCATTTTACAAGAATTAGACTTTGTTAGTGTCTAGAAACTGGTCTTAAGTATACCTTGCTAGAGGATTGCATCAACACTCTCTTATAACTTTGGTCTTATTTGCTTCAAACTTGACCTAATCTGGTTATATTGTGTTGTCACTATTTTGTTTCAAACCTATCTAGGAAAAAATAGGGAGTAAAATTTTTGTTATAACTTTTTTGAGTATTGCATGTCATTGTATCGTCTTAGAAAACTCATGTCATATATTACCTTGCTAGGGTAGATTGTTCTTTATTATTTGATCCTTAGGCTCATATTGATCTATTGGATTTTTGGCTATTTGATAGTCACCATTCTTTGTGATGACTAAGCATTGTTACACTGTGAAAATTTTTCTAGAGTTCCTTTTTAGTAAACCCTAGTGGAAATATTTTACATTATACCTCTTATTTCTAGTATGCCTACTACGAGAATGGGGTCATGAAATTTAGAAGACGATCTTTGTGGAGGTGAAAACCCTATGTTAGAGGAAAATGTCATGATTGACCATAGTGGTGGAGAGGAGGATTCTCCTCGTGCGGCTATGGAACTTCATCCCACCCATATCGACAATTAATTGTTTCACAACAAACATGACGTTCTTATGCGTGTTGTGGAACTAGGAGCTAAGTTACCTTCCACACTTGACCCTTCTCTTATCACCGGCATGGTTCGGGAGATGAAGAAGTAGACTGACCTCGTTGCACTGTTAACGACATATTAAACCTAGGTCATGCCTCTACATTAGGGTGATGGAATAATGAGGATGTACCTTTTGAAAACAACAGAGACTATCATATGCCTATTATTAGAGTACACTACAAAGACTGCAATGAACAAGCTCATCATGAGAAACCTCCTCCTAATGAAGATCGTAACAAAATACCTACTTGAGAAGTAATGTTAGAACAAGTGAAAACCTTCATCGCTAATTGGCAAGTTTGGATTCGTATATACATAAGGAACAACCAAATTTGTTGAAAAACGCTATACCAAAGGTGAAACTTAAAGCTTTGTTTCACGAGTTCCCAACAAATACTCCTCATTGGGAGACATGAAAATACCCTTACGAATAACTTCTCATAGAGTATAGAGGTGGGAATATATATATATATATATATATATATATATATATATATATATATATATATATATATATAATCCTTTGTATAGACCTACACCACCCATGCAAGATCCTCTCTTCAATCAAGAGTGGTACATTATGAAGAATGCCCTTTTAGTGTTATAAGAAGGCAAAACTGGTAAAAGTAAAAACACCGAGTTTGATGAGTTTTTCCTTATCCATTTGATAGAGCCATGTTACAAGTACCTTTCCCACAACACTTTGATTGTTTGAAATTTGATAAGTATAAGGGAAAAGGTGATCCTTGTGACCATTTCAAATATTTTTATATGGCATGTCAAGAGGTTGCATATAGTGACAACTATCTTATTCACCTCTTCCCAAAAATTTTAGGAGGACGGGCGTTAGAGTATTTTTACACATCCTCAAGGGATTTGTATCTACATGGATGGAATTAGCTGAATTTTTATATGGCACTTCTCATTAAATATTGAGAGTGACGTCACCATGTTAGATCTCTGCCCGATATCAAACAACGAAACAATGAGAACATTGTTGAGTTCTTGCAATGATGGAGAGGATTAGCTAGCCACTTTCCTTGCTCCATACCTAAAAATAGTTGATAAGTATATTTGTTCCCAACCTCCACCCTGACATTACATTCCACTTGAAAATGCATTATGGAAACATGTTTGAAGAGGTAATTGAAAAATGGAGTCAAATTAAAAAAATCATTGTTATCAGGGGAATGTTGAAGCCCTTTTCATGCAACCATAACAATTTAAAATCAAATGAAAAAATAAATTTTATTCATAATAAGAATAAAAATTTCATTAGTGATGGGATAGTAGACTCTAAACGAGTACAAGCCATCCAAAATCATGCACCTTTGAAGCTTGCAAAGGGAACTCCTACGGAGTATAAATGTTGTACTTTCACCCCTCTATCTGAATCCATATCATCCATATTAAAGTAGTTAGAGCATTTCAACATGGTTTGATACATAGAAACACAGACCTACAAGGACAACACACCTAAGACATCATGGTTTAGGGATAATTATTTTTTTGGATTTCATTGTGTAAAGGGTCAAAAACTAGCAAGTGTTTGAAGCTAAAGCACTACATTGAAGACCTAATCTACAATGGTGATATAGAAGTAGACTCTACACCACTGCTAAGTCTCCTAACATAAACTTGGGGATCTTTAAAGAACCATTTCCCAAACATGAGGGAAATATAAAGATAGATCAGGGATAATTATCTCAAAATAAGAATACTAAGTGTCAAACACATACCATTTTGATGCCTTGATAGGTCATGTTAACTCACTTATTGAACATATCAACATGATCAAAATCAAAACAAGAGAGTGTACCATAGAAATGTGAAGATATCACTTTATTATCCTATAACCCACTCCCCTCCTCCTCAAGAGAGTCACTATGATGTGTTAGATCAATTAGAGAAGACCACAACTAAGATTTCAATCTTGTGTCTTTTAAATATTTCTAACGTCCATAAGGATATCCTTTGAAAAACCTTACATGGGTTAGGAGTATACGTTGATGTTGATCCAACTCAATTATATGCCATGGTAGTTTAAATTTCTCCTTTAGAACATATAAATTTTATTCTCGATGAAATTATTAGTAGAAAATCCCTCCCATAATTTTCCCTTGCACATTCAAGTAATAATGAAGTGTAGGAAGGTCAAGAGAGTACTTGTGGACACATATTGGGTCTAAATATTTGTACTCTTAAACTAGTTCATCAACTAGGGTGCACAAAATCTGATTTGGAAACAAAGGTCATCACCATAAAGGCGTATGAAAATGAAGAACGAAAATCAATTGGAATGATCACTTTCTCATTAGAAGTTGGTCCCATAACCCATGATACGAAGTTCCATGTCTTATACTTGGAGCTCCCTTACAACATCTTACTTAGTCACCCATGGATTCATGCCATGCAAGCCATGCCATAAACATATCATCAGTGTTTAAAGTTGCAACATGAAGGACATACACTTTCTATAAACAGGGATACCCAACTATTTTCTCGTTTCAAAGCATTTTTGGGTTATTTCATACCATATAAGAGTGTCTATCTATGGAGATTGTTGTTCATGTTCAGTTGGAGGCCCTCACTTCACGAGTGGATCTAGATGCCTTTTTTACTAATGAAAATAGTGCTTCAACCTCATAAAATCCTTTCGCTATATGGGAGATGAAGGTTATACCAAGTGGTATTGGAGATTATTATCTACAACAAGAACTTATGGTCTAAAACATGCTGCTATCAACCCAAGCATGTGGTAGATCATGCTACAAGTTCTAAAGATCAAGGGAGAACTGTCCTTTTGACAATTTCACTTTATGTGGCTTACTAGAAGATGAAAGGATACTCAAAGATATTATATTTCATCTTGATGATGATGAAATGGATGTATGCTACAAGTCACCTAGGTATATTATTCCTAACTGAATAATGCTTACTATGAGGTATAAAGGATGTGGTTATGGCCATCAAGAACAAGGTTCATTAGAATCTCTTCCAATACCTCATCATATAATGGGAAAATCTAGTCTTGGCACCCATTTGTATGAGTCTCACCCTTCAGATGATGAGTATTATTCTTCTAAGCATGAGGATAGTTTTTCTAAAAATGAAAGTAAAACATATTCCCAGTGTAGTCTTTATGAAGATCTTGTCACCATGAACCTATTATCTAATATGGCTATCCTTACCATAACCCATATTACACCCATTACCATTCCAAAAATAGACCTCATTTACCCATAAGTCGTGAATTTTAACCAACAACAACACGTGCCCATCGACGTCTTTCATAATGATGAGGCTATTGGTGAGTTCCTTGGCATCATAGACAACATTCCAAGAAATGAACACAAGAAAGGATTCTCCATTCAGATCAATGCATGCATGTACTTTGGACAGGAGGTAGATTTGTGTGGTCACGTAAGTAAGAAAATAAGAAAGGGAAAAAGTTCTATAGAAAATCCTTGTGGAAAGAAAAATTTCAATTCCTATAGTGAAAAATTCTTTTAGGTGTTTATGGAAAAACAACAAAACAACCTATGGAAAAAATAGTGGAGCCACCTACATATGAGGATCACCCTTAACCACCTTTGGTAGAGGAGTATCTCGATCTCCCTCCCAATCCTACGTGCATGGAAGATGAATCAAATCTACTGGTGGAAGAGACAATAAATGTTAACATCAACACAGAGGAGCTATTTAAAATGGTTAAGTTGGGATCTTTACTCTCAGCTCAAGAGTAGAAAACATTTATTGGACTTTTGAGAGAATATGCAGACATCTTCACTTGGTCTTATGTAGACATGCTAGGAATTGATCCTGCATTAGTGGTGCATAATATTGTTGTACACCCTGAGGCGAAGCCCATAAATAAAAATATCCACAAGATGCATCCTCGTGTCACCTTTTTAGTTAGGTCAAAGCTAGAATTGTTATTAGAAGTAGGCTTCATCAGGCCTATCGACTACTCAGATTGGATTTCTAATGTCATACCAGTTCGTAAAAGCTAGTCGATATCAAAGTGTGCACCTATTTTAATGATATTAAAAATCTTTTCTTAAGGATGATTTTCCTCTTCCTAACATCGACATGATTGTTGATTCTACAATATTTTATGAGCTTCTCTAACTAATGAATTGCTTCTTAGGATATAACATTATAAAGATAGGCCGAGGAAGAACAATAGAAGATGACTTTTACTACCCCATGGGGGACATTCTACTACCAATTCATGCCCTTCATCCTCAAGAATACAGCGCTACTTATCAAGGGGTGATGATTGTAATCTTTCATGACATGATTAGTGACATCATGGAATATTACGTAGATGATATTGTAGACACCTAACATATGCTTACACTTAGCATTTCATCCAATTCAATCGATTGACGACACTTCATTAAACAACCCTTATCCGTTCCATTCTTGGATACCCATTCATGACACCTTCTTGGTCGTATTCTTATTATAACTAATTAATTAAGCTAATATCTCTCTTATTAGCTAAACATTCTTCCTTTTGACCATGCGTAACCTCCTATTTCTCTTTGAACAACTTCTGCAAGCTTCCTAGGCTATCTATCAGTCACAAATGGTTATCCATACCCCTCCCAACTCTCAATGAGTCTCTAATCACTTGTTAATCAAGTTTAACTAGCCCAAACCAAGCTTAACTAAACCTAAATCATGATTACCCTAATCTAATCTAAAAAATTTATTTGAGCTTTAGTCCCACATGCACCCAAATTCCAATCTCTCCTAGTGGAAAACTATAAATATAAGGCTAAGCCTACCCTTTCAAACTTACAAATTTACATACAAAAAACCAAAACAAGCCTAAGAAAGCTTGTATCTCATTTTTATTATCTTTAAGATAATTATATAATTGATCTAAAGCTTTCCTTCCTCCATTGTTGATCTAACACCTCCATTTGCATCCTTAAACCAAGTTTTAAGTAATATGGTGAGAACCATTGGGCTTGAAGCCATTAATGGTGAGACTCCATTATTTAAAGCTTGAAAACCATAAACATATAAATCACCCCTTTGATTGCTAAAGTTGATATTTTTAGGTTCAATTTCTTAGTTAGTAATCTAAAGAGTAGAGAGCATATCTATGCTATGTTTTGATGTTTTTGTAAAATTTATGATGCATGTATAGGATTAACTCTTGTTTAACTCTTATCTCGTTGTGCATGGTTGAGTCAGTTAAGATTTGAGGTTCTTAAACCTAATTCCATAGCTTTGCAAATTTTTCGTTACATACATATATATTAGCAAAGTCTAGAAATCGGAAGAGCAAAAGAGATTCTATGATGCATCTTTCAATGATTAAGGGACTAAAAATCTAGCTTAACCCAAAGAAATGTGTCTTCAAATGTGATATATAATAATTGGATAAACCTCCTATCCTCATGCCGCCCATGGTAGGAGAACCCTTTCTAATCTACATTTCTACTACACACTTTGTAATTGGGGCACTATTGGCCCAATATGATAAAGAGTAGAAGGAAAATTTTGTGTACTACTTGAGAAGAACATTGATAGCTTATGAGCTCAACTATCCGTAGATCGAAAAATCTTGTCTAGCCATAGTTTTGTCTTCCAAAAACTATGCCACTATTTGGTCAACAATAAGGTCAAGATCATTTTGAAGGTTGATCCAATAAAATACTTACTATTAAAACCCGCACTCATAGGAAAGAGGGATAATTGGATCATATTATTAAGTGAGTTTGACATTGAGTATATACATTAAAATTCAGTGAAAGGACAAGTCTTAGCATATCGGCTAGCGAAGCTTTGCTACTAGTTACCCAACTCAGTGAGTATGGAACCACTAGATGCATCCATCATGTACCTTGAGGAATCTATTGTTTGACAAAAGTACTTTGATGGATACTTTACCTTTCATGGTTCAGGTGTCAGAGTTGTGTTAATCACTTGTATGGGAGTTTTGATTCCCTAAGCATTTTGGCTTGGGTTTCCATGCATTAATAATACATTGGAATATGAAGCTCTCATCGTAGGAATGAAGCTAAATATAAAATGGGATATGAGACAAGTCAATTTCATGAGTGATTCAATGCTCATTATAAAATAGATCAAAGATGAATACAAGGTGAAATATGAGAAACTTCTTCCATACAAAATAATGGTTGATTCTTTAAAGGAGCTCTTTGAGCAGATCAAATTCTAATAGATTCCACAAGAAAAAAATATAGTAGCTGATACTATAGCTACAGTAGGTTCCATGTTGAATATTCCACTAGGGAAAAATGATATGCCATTTTTTGTTGAATACTTAAGAACACCGACATATGACATACCAGAGTCCTATTTGGTGTGTGACGTTGTTGGTCCCTTTTCCTCGCGGTATGCTAAAATATTTAATTACCTCCATAATGGAACCTTTCCCACTAAAATTTATCATGCTGAAAAAAAAACCCTCATCACACGTATAGCCTGCTATACCCTACTTGGGGCACCCTCTTCCGCCAAGGCTACGACGGGAATCTATTTTGCTGTTTAAATTTGGATGAGTCCATCCAAGAAATAAAAGAGGTTCATGAAGGCATCTACAGGATCATACTAATAGGATCATAATTGCAAAGAAAATACTCAGAGTAGGCTACTATTGGACTATCGTGGAGACTGATTGTTGTAACCATGTGAAGAAGTGCATGAATTTTCAGAATATTAAAATTGGATACATGCGCCGACACAATCCTTGTAGCATGTCACAACCCCTTGGCCAATCTCAAAGTGGAGTTTTGATCTAATAGAAAAAATTAACCCTATCTCTTCAGATGGTCATAAATTCATCATTACTGCAATTGAATACTTTACAAAATGGGTAGAGGATGTTCCTCTCACCTATGTTGAAGGTGCCCAAATCTCTAAATTTATCATGAACCATATCATCTATCGATATGGTATCCCTTATGCTATTATCACTGATAATGGTAATCCATTTAAGAATAAAATTGTGAAAGCACTCTACAAATGCTTTCAAATCTCCCTCAAGTTCTTGACCCCCTATTACCCTCAAGGTAATGGGCAAGCCAAAGCTTCCAATAAAACCCTCATTCACATTATGGAGAATATGGTGAGTAAGACATGTCATGACTATAATCTACATATTCACCCCACCCTTTAGGCATCCGAACATCTATCCAAACCCCTATAAGTACCACTACATAATCCTTAGTATTCAGCATAGAATCCATACTACCTCTAGAGATCGAGATCCCTTCTTTGCGTAATGAGATAAGGGATTACCTGAATGAAGAGGACTAAAAAGTAGCTTTACTAGTAGAGTTGGAGATTTTAGATGAGAAAATACTTCATGCCCTCAATCACCTTAAAGTGTATCAGGATCAAGTGTGGCGAAGCTATAATAAAAGAGTCATACCTCGTCAATTTGAGGTAGGAGACTTGGTGTTAAAAGAGAATCCAAAAATACCAATAAGGACTATGAAAATAAAGGGAAATTTGAGCCCAATTGGCTAGGACCATATGTTGTGGTTGCCAAGTTTGGTTCAGGTGCCTATAAGATTTCCTATTCAAATGGCAAAGAGATTTGAGAACCCATGAATGTAATGCATCTTAAGTGTTTCTATGCTTAAGTGTGGGGTCTCTAAAATTTATAAAAAAGTATAAAAATAGAAAAATAAAAAGAGAAATAAATAGGTGCATCCAATAGTGAAAACCACGCAATGGTGGCACTTTAGAAAATTCCTTTGGTGAAAACCAGTTTTCGGTGCCATTGGAGGGTACATTATTCACAAGAATTTCAGGTTTATGAGTATGGTAGCTTTGTTCAAAGCTGGTATTTGCCTTCATCGCAGTCCCTCGTGAGCCTATCCATATTTTCTCTAATCCGGTTGATCCTCCCTTTTCAATGTAGATAATTTAACTTTGAATGTACCCATCTCACACTGGAGGCAACTTTGCAGCATTATTTCTGGCACATAACACGTGGCATTATGCCCTTGTACATCCCATCTAACACTGGGGGCATCCATGTTTCTTCATTTCCTTGCACATCCACTTTGGAAATCTTTTTAGAAAACACCAAAAACATTCATATAAATTTTTGAAAATCCCAAAACATACAAATATGTTCCTTGATGTCCCAAAACTATCCCACAAAAATAGAGAAGTAGTTTTCTTACTTTTGGTTATTGGTTTGTATGGTTTTAGTTTCATTTCCTTTCCATGTTGTGTGCTTTAGATTGGATTCACTTGTTTAGTTAGATTGAATGTTACTTTAGTCTGTAGTGCATTGCATTGAGTTCATTTTATCTTGCATACTTGTAGATAATTATGTTGCTTTGATTAGATTTGTTTAAACTTGTGCTTGTTATTTTACTTGTACATTTTGTTATCATTTCATCATCCTATCACATAAATCATCACATTTATACATCATATATCAATAAATGCTAAGTCTACATCACACATGTATACTAAATCTAATCATCAAGTATTGTATCATCAATGGGGCAAGAGGGGTTGCACATGATCACAAATCTATCCCCCCACACCAATATAAAAATATAAACATGTTTTACTCAAAATATATTATCTACAATATGAAATTAGCTACAACTATCTCATAAATCTTATAAACATGTGATACAAGTAAAAACATAAAAATTAAGCATGATATCTCATAAGAAAAATGTGGTACATCAATAATCCATCAAATCATCATACATCATCATAAATATAAATGTCCATGTACAAAACAATATGTCTCAAAAGTACATTTGATACAATGAGCCATCATGGGAGTCTATACAAAAATGTGCCTTCATCATGAGGCATAATAAAAAACAATATATAACGTACATCTGTACAAAAATGTGCCTTCATCATGAGGCATGATCAAAATAGTACATATACATCCATACAAAAGTATGCCTTCATATCAAGGTGATACATCTAGTACATCAATAAGAGAGTCACCTACAACTCTCACCCTCTCCAAGACTCCTTGGTCCATGTTTGTCGCTAGGTGGGGGTATCGAGGTGTTGGATATGTGGAAGGAGCTGAACCATGTTTTCTTTGACCAATGCTACTTTGAAACCTACCATCCCGAAGGACCCCGTATAGATCACACTGCGATCATGATGTCCTATGGAATCTAAATCAAGACATGCTTCTAGCTATCTAACTATACTTGAGAGCTCTCTTCTCGGTAAGGATAATGGCAAGATACTACATCCTATCATATGTAGCCTCAACTACTAGGGAAGTACTCTAACCAATCAATAGTAGATGTACCCCTAAAGCAGCCACCCCACCTTTGCGTATCACACTCCTCTCTCACATTAGATAATTCTATCCACAATTGGGCTCTGTCTACTACAGCATTATCCCTTTTTACTAAAACCTGATCCATCTCTTCCTGCAACTACAAACTATCTGCGATCACCTATTCACACTCGGTAATGGCATTTACTCTCTCTCATGTCTTGATCTTGCTCTTTTATGAGCTGATATCCCTTTGGGATATCATGGTCTCTATGTGTAATAGCATGGTCTCTTTGAGAAATGGTCTAGTCCCTCTTAGTTATAACCTAGAGTTGTAGAGTTTTCACCTATTGTAGTTGCTACTGCAAGGCATCCACATGCCCACCAACCTGTACATCTTGAACATCCTCCTCCATAGTATTTCTACCCTCACCATCTCCTCCACCTCATGGTTTATTATGTCATGGAATCATGTGAGGAGGTGATGGAGGTGCCTATAATGGTGTCTATAATGGAACTTGAAGGGGCATCTGTGGTGCCAATACTTGTGGCTACACCAAGAATCGCTACTACACTACGACCTATTGTGTTGGTACTCCTATCTACGGTCCTTCCCGTGGACTCACATGTGCCAACCTTTACCTCGTGCCCTAGGATCTAGGCATTGTCCCCCTTGTGTTACTGCATTTAATACCTCTTGTGGTATGGAGAATCTCCATGGCAAGACTGCTTTGTCACATACAATGCTTTGCATAATTTGGGGTTGTCCCTGGATCCACTATCCGCATCTGTTGTACCTAAGGTTGTGGAACCACATGTAAAAATCTAGTGTGTGCTTGACCCAACCAAATATAAGGCTCCATATGGAAGGCCTCTTTGTATTTACACGCATACCACATCTCATCACTAGGAATCCCCTGGATGAGACCAAACTGACGTTGGACCCTATCCACTCTGTACCACTCCATGATATGGCTCCTGCTCCCAAGAATGAAATGATCCACTGCAATAGTGCTCAACTCAACTACATCTTAAGGCCACTGGTACAACCTGTATGGCCATCATGTGATCATGTGAGGTTATTCCTTGTTAAAATATCACCTATAGTAGTTAGTATCCCCATGTGGCCCCGATTATACTCTTTGTTTGGAACCCAACGAATGAGAGAAATCTCTATAATAAATCAACATTTCAATTCTCCGGGGGACATCATATCGCAATATGGTCCTAGGCCCCTATCTCGTAGTAGAGTGGTAGGAACAATGGACTTCTATCCATGGTAAGCTATCAAATGTAAATTTTTGTATAAATGAGCTAGTATACACTCGAACACAATACTAAATATCTCCTGAAGAAGGTCATGAATCACTCCAATAAGGCTTAGGGGAAACCAAGCACTAGTCTTTTCAGCAACGAAATGCTACTAACAAGAGATAACAAGAATATAGGGACTCATCCCAGCCACTGATCGGCCATGCACTCCAAATGTTGGTAGTCATACCTCGGTAGGGTATGTCTATCAATCCAAATAGCTCAGTTATACATCGCTCAATGTGTTCTTAAGGACCATCATATGTGATCAAGAAACCCTAAATGGGATCTCGTAGAATACACTACACATCCTCCAAGGTGATGCTCATCTCACCAGTAGGAAGATGGAACATCCTACTCTCGTTCTGTCATCTCTCAGCTAAGGTTGTGAGCATGTTTTGATCTAAAGTAATATATGGCATGTGGGCCACGTGTGCTAAGCTAGTCACCTCTAGTGTGATCTCTAAAAAAATCTAGTCTCGGTGTCTAAATATTACCTCATAGGCCCGAAGCCACCCATGTCACTCCCGTGTCTCTAATACCTCTAAGTCTGCTTACAGGGTTAATCAAGTCATTTATTATGATCTTATTGTTTTTCTTCTCATCTAACATCTATTTTTTTAGTCTATCATCAAATTATTCTATTTTATTATCTAATCCATCTATTGTTACCATCTAGGCTTTTCTAAAACCCTCATTTTATTCTAAAAAACATTCTAAGAGTGTCTTTTGTGCACTGGAGCCCCCAATGGCAGCACCAACATACTCCTCGGTATCGGTGCCCCCATCCATGCCTAGGTGCATTCAATTTTTTTAAACCCAAACCCTTCATATGCATGGGAAAATTTCTCCTTGCAGACAGGCACATATGCACCTCTCGTCACTTAGCAAACTTTACATAGGTGCCCTTATTTTGATGCTAGTACAAGTGTGCCTACACTGCACTAAATAATAATACATGACTGCCCCCTTTACACTATCATGTCTCGTGCACACACATGAATGAGCATAGGCACATTCCATGAGCATAGGTGCACCCCCAAGGGCCACACTTGCCCATTTTTCTACTCTAAATAATGGTGATATGTGTGTTTTAATTCAAAATTTAATATTATAAAATGTAAAGTATAGGGTTTAACTTTGTGTACCTATGGGCCATCCACTAGAAGTCTCTTGTAGTCTCTTACATGGTCCACACAATGTCTTCATTATGCACCCTCACCATTTCCTCTCGTAGGTCAAAGCTCAAATCAGTTGTAAAAAGGTAAGTAAATGTGGTAAATGAATTAGCTGTGATGGCTTATATACCCATTTTTACCCCCTGCGACATGTTTCTCACCCTCGAGGTGCCCTGGAGCCATCGTGGTTCTTCTACATTCTTCTAAAACTTTCCATGATGATTATTTTTAATAAATAGTTGTTTCGTGCCCATTTTTACTAGGTTGGTGGATGTTTGGCTTCTCGAAAGCCTTTTCTACTACCTAGGGCATATATTTTCCTTACATGTGACATTTAGCAATGTCCCACAACTTTATTATTTCTTCTATAAAAATTAAAAAAACAAACAAACCCAAAATTTTCAAAAAAATGGTAAAATCATTAAAAATTATAAAAATTATAAAAATTCAAAAAAATTCAAAATTGGTAAATGGCATGCACGCAGCTAAAGCATGTATCAAATGCATTGTCCTCAAACATCAAAATTTTTCCTACAAAAACATATTTCTTAGGTTCTTACTTGTTCTTGTCTCAAATTACTTGTGGATCATTGTGATCTACCTCCATTAACAAAGTTGGCTTGCTTACTATGTTGGTACTCTTGTGCAACAGTGAGTTTCCAGAGACTATGTCATAGTGCACAAATGCTTTCCATGGGACTACTTGTGTCCTCCATTATTCTCCTCACATGTATCCTTGCTTGGGGTACCATTTTTAACCCTTGTCATTACAACACAAACATTTGGGAACTGAATCTTGAAAATAAAAACATTGGTGCGACTGTCATGAATGTTGTTTGTTTGAGTATGTGTAATTGTCTTGGTTTATCTCGTTAGGTTAGCTAGTTTAATTTCTCATATTGCATTACATTATGTATGTTACACGGATTTAAGCATCATTTTACTTTCTCGTATTGCATTGCATTATGTATGTTACATGGAGTTACGTATTTTTAGCAATGAACAAATGTTAGTAATTTATATTTTCATGTTATCTTACACTATTGTTTGTTTCAATAAAGGCCGATGATGTAGATTTAGGGGAAAAATGATACAACAAAGTTGTTTATTGAAAATATGGGAGACAAAGAAAGAGCTATTCCCATTCTCCATTATCATTTCTTATCACTACTATTTTTTCTTCCAAATCACACTGGGTAATAAAAACCATGTTTATCCTTATCCTTACCTCTTCTATCCATTTCAATCATATTTTTTATCATCAATTGACTTATTCTATCACCCCATCAACACTCGAGGGGAATCCTTCATTCTACTATTTTTTCTTCAAAAATTTACTTGCTTATGCTTGTCTACTATATTTGAATTGAAGTCACTTACTTCACCTCAAACAGGGGAAAATGTAGACACCTAAATTCCACTTTTGCAATCTTATTTCCAAACGCACACAAATCAACCATCATTCTTACCAATTCCATTATAATTAGTGATTTTTGCTAATTAACTAACATTTCTTACCATTTTGGCCAATTAACAACACATTTTTGATTGCCTAACCTCTTTTACATTCAAGATGCCACTTTACGACAAATTATAAGTTAAAATCCTCTTCTAAATAGATAATTAGAGATTATTAGCTAATTAAACCTATTTTACCCTTGTTTTGGTCAATATACCCTATTATTGGCTCAAATCCCTCTTCTAACCACTCAAAATCACCCCACTTCCTTCCATAACTTCTCTGCAAGATTTAAAAGATTATCCTAGCCTTCTAATTGACCCTAAGTGGTGTAATAAGGATCATCACATCTTAATCACTTGTTAATTCACTAATTGTGATTAGTAAAGCTTAATCATGATTAGAAATAATTAATATTCTTTGTAATTTTAGTCCCACATGTACCAAGATGTAGATTTTCCTCAAAGGAAAAACTATAAATAAGACTAAGTACTACCTTCCAACTTTACACCATGTTTTGATTTGCATCTCATATAAGAAATATGATTTATAGCCAAGCTCAATCCTTGCCTAAAGTCTTCAATGGGGTTAGTAGATGGGTATCCAATATGATCTTGTAGTCATTTGGAGAGACCATTTCACCTTTCTTGGAGTAGAAAAAATCCCAATTTGATTTCCCTCTTAGATCTATTTAGGTCTTTGTTAGTTTAACAATTCAATACATAGTAAGGATGCTTTGTAGATTAGTGTTTAATTCCATTTAGTTTACATTCTTAGCATGCTTTTAAGATTTGATCATTGATGAATCATTCCTAGACTTAGAGCTTGACTATAGGTGGCAATGGTGTTAGCCTATAGTCACTTTTACCTACTCCTTTTAAATCCCGGGCATGCCAAGACATCACCCTACTTGAACTAGGCACTCACCTGAGGCGTATGAAGGTGCAGAGCCTCTCTTTTATGTGAGACTTTTAAGAATGCTCACAATTAATGGATGAATATTGTAGAAAAGAAACTACATGCACTCATTTTAATACAAAGGTAAAGAAACTAGATCCAAACACATATGTACCATAATATGATTGTATCATTATAACAACACAAAATAATTAGATATGAGCCATGAGCAATATGAAGAATATATATGTTTAGAATATACCACCTCATATATTAATTCACCAATATTATAGTAGCCAAATACATCAAGAAATCCATAAATGGACCAGATACATCATCGAGTTTCAGTATTCTCCTACAATGGCTCCATTACAAAAGTTACAACAATGATCACACATATATCTCCTAGCTCTCTCTACCTTTTTGTACACATACATCACATATTACACACACCTATCATTTCACATCCATCTCTCTCTATTTCCGTGAAAATCAATACATATCAAGGGGTTCTTGGGAATCTTCTCTTTACCACCTACTCATCACTCAGAGTGAACCACCTACCAAATGTCATCATGTCTTTCCATACTCAAGTATCCTCAACATGCAAGTTCCAACTAAACCATAACTAAATCCACTTTATATCTCCTAATCATATCATGATAACCATATCCTAGAATTGGGATACAATTATCCATGTTCTAGCCTTATCTATAGTCGATCTTGCCCCATCTCTATGTGTCTCTTATTGTAACTTCAAATGTGGTCCAAAATAAGGTTAATTCATGATCTTGTTCTACTTGGAAACGAATGACCGAACCTTCCCCAATGTTACTTCCACATGAGCCTTTATGCCTCCCCGGCATGTAACAAAACCTTCTACGCCTTAGGTGTCTAGTCTCCTTAGGGGATAAAATTACCCAATACTAGTTTGATTACAACCCACGATAATCTTTTGCACTCACCAAACAAAACTCCATTGATCTAAAAATCGGCTAAGGAAAAAAAATCCTGCATGATGCAACAGTCTAGATGACTAACTGGAGGAGTTTAGGGAACTCTGCATCTATCTTGGCCTTAAACTTCTTCCATGCTTCCAATTCTACCAAATATTTCCCTAGCGCCTCCTCTACTATGTTGGGTACTTGGTCTGGTGTAAACTCTTCAACCTTCCCCTTGAGCTCTTGTATGACCACCACCAGCTCCACACAAACACCCTCAAACTCATCCATACATTCTATGATGGATTGATATGAAATTCCATCTTCTCATGCTTGGTCTTAATCTTGTCCTTCTCTGTTGTGGTGTAAATTACTAGCTATGCACACTCAATATTATTTTTGGGACCTTCTCCTATAAGGCCTTGAGGATGACCTCTTCATCTACTACCCGCACATGAATAATGGGCTTACATTTCTGACAATTTTTGAAGACCTTGTCATCCAAAATGTTTTCCTCCTTGATCAGGTGAGAAAGTCCTTAAACTCAATAATACATGCCTCAATAATGATCTTATTGTTATCTCTCTCATTTTCAATATCCTCAACTATGGTTCCTATGCCATATTTGATGTTGGTCGAAAAAAATCCCCACCGATCTTCAACTTACTCCATCTACTCATTATAATACATCCTACCTTGGCTCACCGGTTCGGACATTTTCCAAAGACCTCCTTAACTAAGGTGCCAACTGGATCATATACTTCCTTGGTTTATGCCTACTTGCCTCTCAACCCTTGGCGTAATGTCTCTATCTCCTTTTCCTTTCCCTTTTTATCTATGACCAAGGTCCAAACAATCACCCCCACATCCAAACTTTGCCTTATAACCTCACGAGGACATCTTTTTCATTGTATTACATAGCTCCTCATCGGTGAGGCAGCTTGGATCCACTAATTTATACATTATTCCATACTTCTTCCTCAAATGAATGGTCTCGATCATGTGATCATTGACCTCAAATTTGGGATCCTTTGCATGACAATGCAAATTCAAACTTATCATCTTCCTAGTCCTTATTATGCATGTATCTTGTTCTAAAAGATCCCAAGCATGTTACTTTTTTTTTAGGGCAATGGTGCTTGGGAACCTTGTGGACAACACCTTTATAGGATTATCCACAAAGTCCATATGAGGGGACATAGGCATCCACTTCTTTCTCTTTTCCTTGCACTTTAAATGTTGTTTCCTCGGGGTGTTTAACCCTGCAGTGAACCCTTTATCCTCCTTGATAATAAAAGAGTCTCCTTTATTCTTCTCTCCCGGGCTGGTGGGATAGATAGGTGAAGTCCCTCATGCTAGAATCTTCACAAGTTCCTCCACAGAATGTGCTTTCTCCTTAGAATGCACTTCACGTGGTGCATTGGTATCCACCTTAACCCTTCTCTTCTCCTACTCCTTGAGTTTCTCCTCAAGTTCCTTCCTGAATGTTGTGTGATCTTCTTCTAAGCTTGTCTCTGTCGCATAAATGGAGACATCATATACCTTATGTTTTTTCTATTCTAGCTCTTCTCCTTGTGGCTATTTAACTTCCTCGCACTCTAGATGTGAAGCCTTGGTGTTTCCTTTTTGTTATGTACTTGCACCCCCACTACTACTTTGGTGCATATAATACTTCCTTTTTTGGGAAGTGTCTAGTTTCTCCTCACTTCCTTCCTCTTCTTCCTCTCCTTCTGCCTAGACTACCTTCATAGGTGGGATTGGTGCTTCCCATGGCCTTGGAAAGGTGGAGTCTGTAACCTCCACTTCAACTCCTCCCTGTGTCTTAGGGTGCAACTGCACAAACACCCGGTGGATGTAGCCCTTAATGGTAACATTGATCTATGGATGTAGATCCAAAAATTATGGCTCCAAGAATTCGACATATATGGACCTCATATCATACTTATAATTTTTATGAAGAGTGTGAACATTAACATCTGATTTTTAGCATCAAAGGTCATCTTCTGCATGTCCTTTATAATATTGATGGAACACTTCATGTATTTAGTAGTGAATGCAAACAAAAATTTTCACCATGGCCCCATTTCTCCTTTGGCCATCATGAATCTTGCCAAGATGAAGTGTTGCATAACTACAAACTTCACCTGGTCCCCTACAACTTGTGGAAACTCATGTGGAATGCACCACTCATTCTCAAAAGCCTCGTGTAGTCTCTCATACCACTTTTTCATCTGGGCCTTATAAGTTTTCATGATGGAGCCATCACAAGTAAACTATAAAAATTGCACTGCAAGAGATGGGTGTGCCGGTGGGAAAACCCACATGATCCCATATGGTCCATCAGGGATGCCAATTTCCTAGAATACAATCAATAGTATTATAGATCCCCATGTGATATTTTCTCTAACCTTTTTCAGCACCTGCGCTTTCTCAATGATACTATTTGTAATAAATTTTGCAAAGTTAAAGTGTGCTCGTTTGGATACCATGTATGCAATGTACAAGAATATCTTTTTTATATCCATCCACCACTCAGACACGCCTAATTTTCAGCTGATGAGTCAAGTTGTGACCCTTAATGTTAGGTTAGTAAAGTTAGAAAAAACCTAAGCCCTTCCTCCCTTCTCATAGCTTAATTTCTTTGCTAATTATTCGATTTTTGTAGTGACACATAAATCTAGTGCCATGTCCTCACCAGTGTTCCACATGCCTATTACCCTTCTAATAATTTTCCCCATAAGTCTCATTCTCATCCCCAAAAAGTAGAAGAAGTCCTCATTTACCCGCAACATTAGCCACCTGAAGAGCAGAGTGGGTTTAGCAAAGAAATGAAGATCCCATAGCTACACAACCTCGGCCCTTCTTCAGTAACTCTTGTTATTCTCGAGTCATCCACCCTAGGGTTTCGAGCTCGTCTAACCCTACAACATCCTTGAATAAATTGACCTACATCAACTTGTTGTGTTCATATGTTCTATGGTAAAATTTAATAATATTACACCAATACAACTTCGAATTCCACTTCTCCACCTTAATCACACTTGGGGGGTACTACATTTCTGAGTAAACCTCAATGGGTTCCTCCTTCTCCACCATCAAATTCTTGATTTATGCCTTATTAGGTGCCATTACTCGCTTCCCTTTCGTTTAGATTCCTCTTTGTCCTCCCGAGCTTGTTGACTTCAATAGCTTCACTTCTATGTAACCCCTGCTACTATTTTCCTTTCTCCTTGCACCGGAAGATCTTGTTACAGCTTTACAAAATGCCACTAGTTTGTAAAAAGTACTTTGCTTCCTTATCACACCCTCGTCACACTTCAATCACTCGAGAGCACAAAAATTTTTGAAGGCAAGGTATTTAGAATGACTACCCTCACCCCCTATTTATAATTTTTCAAGACCTCAATGTCCTTTCGACCCATGCATCTTAACATTACTTTTTAATAAAGTACCTTGTCCACTTAAAGAAACTTCCATGACTCCACCTCACGCACTACAGTCATAACCTTATGGTGTGCTATCATTACTTCCCTACCATAGACCTCCTCCATGAGCTTTACTGCATCAAAGTACTTAACCTCTGTGCCATCTACTAAGTAATTTCCCATGCCGCTGCCTACCTCATGTTATATTGCACAATCTTTGTTTCTCTCCTACATGGTCTTTAATCAACTCAAATTTTCTCAGAACACCTCTATTACAACACAAACCCAAAATACCTTATATACCACATAGATTGTTCTTCTACCTTTGCACTAATCATTCCATAATGAATCTTCCATCAATCCATCCTTCTTTAGAAATGAGCCCTTCGTCCCTTCTCATAGCTTAATTTCTTTGCTAATTCTTCAATTTTTGCAGTGGCACATAAATTAAGTGCCATGTCCTCACCATTGTTCCACATGCCTATTACCCTTCTAATCATTTTCCTCGTAAGTCTCATTCTCCTCCCTGAAAAGTAGAAGTTCTCATGTACTTGCAACATTAGCCACTTGAAGAGCGGAACAGTTTAGAAAAGAAAGGAAGAACCCATAGCTACACAACCTCAGCCTTCTATAACTCCTATTGCACTGAGTCATCTACCCTAGGGTTTCTGAGCTCGTCTAACCCTACAACGTCCTTGAAGAAATCCACCGCATCGACTTGTTGTGTTCATATGTTCTATGATTGAAATCAATAATCTTACACCAATACAAATTTGAATTCTACTTATCCACCTTAATCACACTTAGAGGTACTGCATTTCTGAGTAAACCTCAACAGGTTTCTCCTTATCCACCATTAGCTTCTTGATTCATGCCTTATTTGGCGCCATTAATCAGTGCCCTAGGTGTTTAGATTCCTACTTTTCCACCCGAGCTTGTTGACTTCAATAGATTCACTTCTATGCAACCCGTTGTTGCCTCACTATTTTCCTTTCTCCTTTCTACACCGCAAGATCTTGTTATAGTTCACACAATGCCACTAGTTCGTAAAAAGTACTTCACAACCTCGCGCACTTCAATCACTTGGGAGAAAAAATAATTTTGAAGGAAAGGTAGTTAGAATGACTACCTTCACCATCTATTTATAATTTTTCAAGACCTTAATATCCTTTCAACCCACACATCTTAACATTAATTTTTAATAAAGTACCTTCTCCACTCAAAGCAACTTCCATGACTCCACCTCATGTGCTACATTCATATCCTTCTAGCACGCTATCATTACTTGCCTACCACGGCACCTCCTCTGGGAGCCTTTTTGCACTAAAATACTTAACCTCTGTGCCATCTACTAAGTAATTTCCCATGCCTCCACCTACCTCATGTTATATTGTGTGATCTTTGTTTCTCTCCTACATGGTCTTTAATCAACTCAAATTTTCTCGAACACCTCTATTATAGCACAAACCCAAAATACCTTATAGACCGCATAGACCATTCTTCTACCTTTGTAACAATCATTCTAAAATGAATCTTCCATCAATCTAGCCTCCTTTAGAAATGTGCCAACCGTTTTCTCATGTGCTCTTCTCCAATCCACCCCACACTGAATGTATGCACAAAGACTCTACCCATAAAACACATAACAAAGATGATAATCATAGGGATGACGAAAGGAAAAACATATAAAGGAAAATACTTTAAATGAAATCCTAAGCTTAATGAAAACAATGTGTTATTACAAACACCAAGAAGACTTATTTATAGTAGGGATTCAACCTATTCCCATTAAAGAAATTAGGAAATGGTGTGCCATCAAAAGATTATAACTAGAAAGCACCTAATTCCAATGTATAAGTGACAACATACGGTCCCAATAAATGCACTTAGAACGTTCCAAGGTGGTGCAGAAACTTGGAGTCATATAAAAGAACCATCTTTCCAACCTCCAACTTTTTGTTCTTAATGTGTTGATCATGTCACTCCTTTTGTCTTTCTTTCTCGTCTTCTCTCGCTCCATTGGTCTATGACACACCTTTCATCTAACTACATCTTTTTTTATATGCACTCTTCAAGTGCTTTCTTGTTAGCCAATCCTCCCACGTGTAATACGTAGGGATGGTAACATAAATTCAATCGGTAAAATAACCTCGATGCCAAACACTAACTGAAAGGGTGTTGCTTTATTGAGTCTCTTGTAGGTTGTTCTATAAGACCAAAGAACAACAGATAATTTATCATCCCAATCCTTCCTTCCAACATCACAAATCTTTGTCAATGTCTCTGCTCAAAATCTTGTTGAAAGCTTCAGCAGTTCCATTAGCTTATGGGTGATACAAAGTGTCTTTTTATGATGGGCTACCATAAATTATACCAATAATATCCTAGCAGTCTCATTCAAGAAATGAGTACCCATATCACTTGTTAAACTTAATGAAAACCCATAATCGCTATGATATTCACCCAAAGGAACCTTGCTATAGTAGCTGTAGTGCAATCCTTCACATAGGTGCTACTTCTGCCCACCGTGTAAGATATTCTATACAAGTAATGATGTAGCGTGATCCTGTCCTGAATGCTAGCAAGGGAAATAGGGCCCATGAAGTCAATTTCCCATTTTTCAAAAGGTTCCACACTTGTTATAGGCCTCAATGAAATTTCATCTCTATGCCCAGGCTTCCCAAGGCACTAGAAATGATCACATCCCTTAGCATATTCTTGATAATCCTTGTACAATGTCTCCCACCACAAACCATCCATCGAATCTTGCGCATTGTGGCTTGACTCTGTATAATTTCCACCGGAAATCCCTCCATGAGCTTCCTCCATAATACCCATGCACTCATGCTCTAGTACACATCGACAAAAAATCTCATCCCGACCAAGTTTGTATAGATCTCCACTAATCAACATATAAGGCACAACGTGAATGGAAAGTTGTTTCCTTTTTATACTCTTCATTCTATCAGGCGCCACACCTATTTGTAAAAAGATAGCAATATCCTCCAAATTAGTGGGTGCGCATTGTAATCTAAATAAATGTGCATCTAAGATTGTGTCTTCAATGCTCTACACGTCCTCACTTGAACTAATGATAGAAAGATGGTCGTCCCCAATTGCACTTTCTGGTTTGACTACCACCGAAAATTTGAATTCTTGAAATAAAAAGATCCACCGACATATGCAACCTTGAAAATAGGCTTGTTTACCAAATAATTAAGTGTCATGTGATCTATGTAAAAGATAAATAGAGTAGCCAACAATTAATTCCTAAACTTATGTAGCACATAAATCATAGAAAATGTTTCATGCTCTATTTTTGTGTAATTTTTCTCAACTAGAGTTAAATTTCTTCTTGTAAAACATAAAGGGTGATAAAAATACCTTCTCTAGGCTATGTTAACATTTCTCCAATTTCCATACATGATGCATCCACATGCACATGAAAGGGCTTGTCTCAAGAAGGAAATCACAAAATGGGAGAGGTATTAAGCTTCTCCTTCAATGTATCAAAATCCACTTGTTGCACCTTATCCCAGTGAGAATCTTCCTTTGTGCCTCAATAGTTCTTGGTTATTCTCTTGTTCTTTTTTGCAATCCTTACCTAGTGATACCCTAAGAATCCATCTGTAAAAGAGTAGATCTCACGCCCTGCTACACCTTCCAAGATTTCTTCAATAAAAGGCATTGGAAAAGGATCTATAACACATGCAATATTCAAGTCTCTATAGTCTACATAGATCTCGTATCCTTCCATCCTTCTTGATACTAATCACCATTGGGCTAACCCATTTAGATTCTTCAATAGCTTCAATGATCCCAGATTCCAACATCTTGTCAATTTCTTCTTTTACCTTTACGCATATATTAGGATTCATCTTGTAAGGCATCTTCCTAATCAGGGTGCACACCTCATTTAAATTAATCCACATCTCTCCCAATGAGTGATGAAATCCTTTTAACTCATGATACCCACATGGAAAAAATCCTTGAAGTCCCGTAGCAGCTCAATTATCTTTGAAACCTTCTGGACCATCCAATAATCTCCAATGATTACTTCTTTCAGTTATGCTTTTGTGATAATGTTGAACTTATTTTTATTCAATGGCTCATGGTAGGTGTGTGCCTTCTCATCTTCACTATCCAAGATGTCGTGTGTACCCTTTGTATGATCAACATTGAGGTTCTCTATCTCTTCATCTTCTATCAAGTACACCATTTTTCCTTTCTCTTTTTCTAGGTAGGTGCACTCAAATTATACTTCATCCATTTCTTCTCCTTCCTCAAAGTGTGCCACCAAATCAAGATCCCCTAGAAATAATAGGATGATTTCCTTAGCTTTGAAACTATCTCCCAAATTAAGGTGCTTGACTACCTACAAAGCCTCATTCACTGATGGTTTAGAAGATAGATACTCAAAAGTATAAATAATACCTACAATCAACTCTTGTCAATTTCCCATCTAACGATGTAACTCCAAATGGACATACTAAGCATGTGCATGACCCTAGAAAGTGGATTAGAACTTATTTACCCAGAGTGAAGGGGGTAAATCTTCTGGGTCCTTCTATCTAGGCTTTGTCACATTCCTAAACATGGTATAAGGTTGATTCCCTCCCATGATAGTCACATATCCTTGAAGGTGCATTGGTCCATAGAAATATAACAGAAGACAATTCTTACATCATTCAAATCTATAAGATTATCTTGATGAGTCATCCACCAATGCGTGGCTATCCCATGTAAGGTATAAACAAGCATATTCCTCCATTCTACTTCATAGGTCTACTAGAATTCCATAGCGTGCAAGAAGACATTAGGGTTACCTTCTCCCATGTAACATGGTAACTATATTCCTCCCATATTCCTAATCAATGCGCCTTGATAACACAAGTCACATTGCACTTTAATTTTCTTCTAACTAACTCATAAGTCCCATGCACCCAATTATCACATGTAATGCTAGTTGTATCAATCAATGATTGAGCATCATTCCACCAATGAATCCTTTTATTAATGACTCGATACCCTTTGTGTCTCGATAGTGCACACATAAATTATATTGATGTCTCTTCCCCCAAAGGCTCAACATAGGGTGCGACATACCATCTCATTAGTGGAATAATAATGTGCTCCTTGCTCTAAAATCTGATGTATCCCTTGTTGAAGCGTAAATGAGCATTATTCACATGATAGCAAGGGTGTCCAATTAATTCGGGAAATTATCTTCCTCGTAAAGTGCTAATAATTCCAAATCCCCAATGAACTTGGCCCCCTTGAATGGTTATGGAAGAATCCATCAATATTTCGATGGGCGTTGCTTTAGTTTTATTTTCCATATATAACACATTTGAATATAGCTACAATGGTGGTTTCCCAATCTGATTCCACACATCCAGAGTAAGAAAATTTACTTCTAAACCTATGTAAATTAGTATGTTTCTCAGAAACCATCCATTAACTACCACATTCAACATGATCTCCTTGTCATAATCAAGAATATGAGGGGGAAAATTAGCAAGAAAGATCCTTCTCTCACACTTGCATCTAGCATGTGGCACCTTTCCTCTCAACCATTCTCCTAACAGGGAATGATATTTTCCTAGTGCAACATCTTACATACCTATTTTTACATCATCCACATCATTATGAGGGATCTCAGCATTATTTTCCTATTCCAACTTCCGTGACTACTCTTTCAAGTATTAGATCTCTCCTTGTAAGCTCCTAATCACCTCCATAGTCTCTTGGTAAACCTCCTTTTGATAAGTTAGATTAGGGTAATTCCCATGCAATACCTCTTCTCTTGTAATGAGAGGCTTCGATTTGGTATTTCTCTGGTGCATGCATCTTCAACGCATGTAGTTTATAATACAGGATCCAACTTAGGGCTAGAAACTACCGTAGGCATGAACAAAGCTTCAACACACTTTATAATAACCATTTATGGGCCCTTATACTTCTTACCGGTTATGGCTCATGTGATTATAAAATTCAGGAACTCCTCATACTTATGTTTCTTCCCACACCATGAGCATTATAGAAAATCTAGATAATCACACTTGTAGTGATCCATAGATCCACAATTGAAACAAGTTCCATAGGGGAATTTAATCCTTCCTCCACTATGACCACCATGACCTCTGAATCCTCCACAAAATCTTGTTCTCATTCCTCTGCCATATTCATGCCCTTTATGTTGACGCACCTCATTCTCGTAACTATTCACAACATTAGCTTGGCACACACCACTATGAATCACATAATGAATCTAGTCTATCAACCAACAACCCTTAATATCATGAGTGGTAGATGTAAAAATTTACAATAGAAAGACACATTCTTATAGAGAACACATTGTAAAAAGGCATATACTTAGAACATGATCTCCATGGAAAATTTCATAGTATATAGTCATGGCACACACCAAATTTTGAGGGAAACTATCCTTTGTGTGTCCTTATACTTCACAATATGTACACTAAAGTCCACTGCGAGTCTCATGTGCTGAATTCATAGACACTTACTCAAGTTGATTTTCCATGGAACAAATTTATGCCTCTAAAAAGGGACTTACCCCAAGATATAAAAACTTGAAACGCACTTAGTGCACAAAGTAACCTCTAAGGCCTTGCGTAGATCCATAAAAGTCCTATGTGAAAGTGCTCTTCTTAAAGGTGTTATCAGGCCTCCAAAAAATCATTGAGCATGTTGAGAAGGATGGATATAATAAGATAAATTTGAAAAAGAGTATTAAATGCACATCATACTCATTCACACTCTCTATCATACCATGTTGAATCTCCTTGAGTGCACTGATGTTATTTTTCTCAAATTCAAGAATACAAAATTCTACTAAGAAGGTATCACGTAGAACAATATAATCCACTAACATCTTATGTGGGTCATATTTTCAGTACCATCTATGCGTACGCCCCTACAATGCAGTTGAAAATTAGCTTTCCTTCCACTCTAAGCTAGTGATACTCTTAGTGCACCATAAAAATTCATACTTGTGTACATGATTTGTGGCATCCTCGACACCTTTATAATTAGGAAAATGAAGAGACATCTCATAAAATACCTACAAATGGGGTTGTGGCCCTTGTCCACTAAATCCAGAACTTTGATTTCCTCTTATGTTATCTCCACCACTAGATCAATGAGTTCCACTAACCCATGAGCCTCTAGATCCACTATATCCTTTGGATCCTCCTCCTGTATTAGGTACAGGGCCTAAAATAGTGCTACTTTACATTCCCACCATTGTATTAAACTAAGCTCAAATAATCAGAAGTTTAATCACATGATGTGATACCCGCATTCTACGAGCCCACACCTTGCCAAATGATGCACCTGAAAGGATACCACTAAACACAGTAATGTCTCAGTGGCCATAGATGGATGTAATATAAAATTATATCTAATTGATGTTGCTTTCTTACCAATGCCAACCGTACTAGTAATACTTGTCTCAAAAATAGAAAACTAAGCGCAAGGGCTTGGTTACTAGGTGGGTTCAAATGCACACCTATGGTCCATATCCTTTCTCCATCTAACAAGCTCTCATTAGAAGCTAAGGGGGTTCTCCTTCCACATTTTCCAATATGGGGTAGTACATACTACTCAGGTTCCATGTCCTCCACGTGAACCTCAAATCCTTCCCACAATGTCTACCTCTAAACATCCATCATTCCTGCAATCTCACATTGTCTCACTAATTCCCTCTCTTGAGCTTCATTATAATTGATCCGCCTCTTATCTCTCCACTTATGTCGTAGGATCTGCCATTTCTTTCCACACCCGCTTCGTGCCCTGCGCCTAGTGGGAGTTTAGCTAGCCATAAGAAACACTTCTAGACTTAGAGTGATGATAAGGATCTTGATGGATAGAAGTATAACACGTAAGAAAGATCATCTTGGTTCTTATAAGAATTGAAACTCAACAACCTCTAGGAAAGAATAAGTAAAAACTGCGTACTCCAACATGTAGCTAGTCATTACACTACTCCACCAATGATCAACAACATGGGTCCAAATTAGATCGACATCATTAAGTCGGTAATAATATTCTTAGGTAAACACACAAGGTAGATAGTATTGACTCCTTCTCGATGCATATGCTTGACAACCATTCATATAATTATGTTGGAAAAAATAGGCATTAAACTTAGGTCTAGTGTTGAATCTCTACGGATGCTCCTCTACCCATGTATGTGCATTAAACTCAGTCTAGTGTTGAATCTCTCGTGCAAACTCATCCTCCGTGTCTTAAGCCAAGTCTCCATGTTGGCCAAAGTAAAGCACTCTTCCATCTCACACCATTCTTACAACAGCTTCAAAATAGGTCTCAAAAATGGAACCAAGATGCAGTCACTTTTAACTACTCCTTTTAAACCCTGCATGCTTTGCACATCACCCACCTAAACAAGGTGCTCACCGAGGAGCATGAAGCTTCCGATCCCCTCTTTTATGTGATCCTTGTAAGAATATTCACCATTAATGGAGAAATATTACAGAAATAGAAATACATGCACTCATTCTAATACAAAGGTAAAGAAACTAGATCTAAGCATAGATGCACCATAATATGAATGTAATCATTATAACAACACAAAGGAATCAGATCTGAACCATGAGAAATATGAAGAACACAAGGGTTTAGACCCATAAACATATATATTCAGAATAAACCACCTCATATATTGATTCACCAATATTACAGGTAGCTAAATACATCAATAAATCCATAAATGGACTAGATACATCATCAGAGTTTCAGTATTCTCCTACAATGGCTCCATTACAAAAGTTACAACAGTGATCACACATATCTCTCCTATCTCTCTCTACTTTCTTGCACACATACATCACACATTACACACACCTCTCATTTCACATCCATCTCTCTCTATTTCCATGCAAATCAATACATATCAAGGGGTTCTTGGGAATCTTCTCTTTACCACCTACTCATCACTTAGAGTGAACCACCTACCAAATGTCATCATGTCTTTCCATACTCAAGTATCCTCAAGCATGCAAGTGTCAGCTAAACCATAACTAAATCCACTTTACAGCTCCTAATCCTATCATGATAACCATATCCTAGAATATTCTTTCCTTAGGCTGCAAGTCTCCATGTTCTATCCTTATCCACAATTAGATCTAGCCGCATCTCCACATGTCCCTTATTGCAACTATGACTATGGTAAAAATATGGTTAAATCCTAAGCCTATTATTCCCGTACGTGAACCTCCAAGACTTCCCCAAAGTTACTTCCATGCGAGACTTTGTGCCTCATTGGCATGTGACAAAACCTTTCGTGCCTTAGGTGCCTAGTCTCGTTAAAGGTTCAACATAGCCTTTCCTAGTTATTCATACTATTTTATCTGTAAATTTTAGGGTGCTATCGTTTGGCACACCCGGTGGGGCCATACCCCATTGCATTCATTTTTCAATCTTTTTAACTTAGTTCACCGATTTTTATGACCAAAAATCAACACATGACCTTCATACGCAATCGACCTCCCGAGGTCATGCTAACACAACCAATGTGGAAATAATGGATGAATATGTGTAAAACAATTTGATGAATATGGTCAAACAAGCTATTGGGGAAATTTAATAACCTCTACGGGAACTAATGGAATCTTCTCATAAAGGGAAACGGAAGTCTCTCTAACCTGAGTGGGTGTAATGGAGCGATTGAGAAGAATGCACACACGTAAAAATGAATCAATGTCCATGTGAGAAAATATCTCAATGGGTTGCAGGATTTGTGGAAAATGATCTGCAGGAGCCTCGAAACATGTCGACAAGGTCATGGAAATAAGTGAGCGAAGTTGTAGAACCAAAATATCTATGCACGATGAGTTGGTTTTTTCCAGAATGCAAAAGCTCTATAAGCGTCTTTGTTCATGATGATCAATTTTCTAACAATATCCGAGAGGTTGTGGGGATGTTATAAATACTAAGGCACGTAATCTAGTATCTAAATATGTGAGTTATTTAGGCTTGTATGGTTGGGGGACCACAGGGGTCATAACCATAAACTATCTCTTGTTGCGGTCCGAAAATGGTCATGTGTGCATTTGTGCAATTTAATCTATGGAAGAAAATAACATGCTAATCTAAATAAATAAAATCTTAATATGTTTTTGTATTTTCCATTATAGAATAAATGAAGCGATATAAACAATATAATCTAATTAAAACATTTTTTTGTATTTTCTGAGCTTTCTAGAATTAATAGAGGAAATAAAGAAATGAATTGCCTCTAATTCTAATTAACAAATCCTATACAAATAAATAGTTGGATGTAACTTCTTATATGTTTAAGAATATATTTAATTTATCCTAACTAAGTGAAGATTTTCCAAAATGTAATTGTGGATGCAAATCCTCTATTCTACCTCAGAGGCATAGGAAGGAATCAAAGCTTCTCAAAATCTTTTCTTATCCTCCAACTTCACCAAACAAATTAAAAAAGCGATTCAATGGAGGTTTTACAAATGAAAATATATTACGAGTTGATTGTAAATGAATACAAAATCTTTCCTAATTTGAAAAATTCCTTTACAAACCCATAGGGATGGGAAAGACAATAATCTATCACTAGAATCTTTTCAAAGAAATGGAAGCTATAGTATTGATCTATCTATTTGAAACAATTGAAATGGAATATTTGTTACTCTAGTAAATAAATGTGCGTACAAATTCAAAAATAAAGAATTGAAGAAATGAAGAAACTTGATAAAAACCTCAACCTTAAAATTGTAGTGTCTAGGTAATGCCAGTTGTGGTATCACTTCTTTCTTGTGTCCCCCAAATTATCTTTTGAAATATTTAGTGTCGATGTGAGTCTAGGGAACTGGGAATGTAGAGGAAGAAAGGAAGAAGGTGTTGGACCAAGGGTGGCTTGCCATTAGTTTGGTAGCAATACATGTAGAGGAAGAACAACACAAGAGAAAAATGCTTGGTTGTGTAGTCTCTAGCAAGATTTCAGCAACATAACAATACAATTCACGACAAAATTCTCTATCCTTTTTCTTTAGAAGAAGTGTTGTTTTTATAGAACATATGCTAGGAAATGGTCTAAGCCATTTGACAACAATCGGATGGCACATCACAACAAGGAGGGGCAAGTTAAACTCTCAATCAACCATTAGAAGTTGAGAGGAGGATGGTATGCATCTATCAATCCTACAAACAACAAAATTGACTAAGAAAAGTGTGCAAAAAGTGAACTAGAAGAAGTTAACACACATCTATATCACACCCGGAGAGTCTCGCAAAACGCATGGAACTCGCCACCTTGCACAAGGAAACACTTATGCAACCACCACCCAGATAGGGTGGTAGTTACGCAGCCACTTCCATGTTGGAGCATAATGATTAAGTGGGCTGGCTACCCCCCTTAATAATATGGGTCCATCACTAATATATAGGTTAATATTTAATAATATGGAATATTCATATTTCTATTATTAAATATGCTAACCTAGGTATATACATTAGGTTAAATATTTAATATCATATAATGATTATATTTCTAATATTAAATATTATAAACCTAGGTTTATGTGTCAACCCTTTTAGGTTGAAAAGGTGGGTTGGGAGACATACCCGATCACCTTGTATAAAAAGGACATTAAGGTCCTCATTTGATATATTCGTGAAATATATCAAAGGTGAAAATTATTTACCCTTGTGATTAGGGTTTGAAGGAGGAGGTGGAAAATACTGGATGTAACTTTGGTTCTCTGATAGTAAAAGGTTATTTCAAGTGGTTTTTACCCTATTGGGGTTTTCCACTATACATATTGTGTCACCTGTGTATTTATCTTTGGTATGTATTTACTTGTTTCATTATGTAATGTTTATTTTATTATATGGCATAATGTATTAATGTTTAGTATGTATGAATTAAACCAATAATTGGTGTAAGTAGGGGGTGATTATGTAACTAGAGGCTGGAAAATAAGGAAAATGTTACGAAAAGCTAAGAAAAAGTAGGAAATGGCTAAGTAAGGTATTCTAAGCTATAGCTATAAATTACGCAAAGAGTAAAAGGGGCTCAAACACCTTTGAAAAGACATGAATCATCATTGGGGACTTTTGAACCATTTTTGACAATGTAGCATGTGCAAATTTGGGTGCGTACATATTGCCCCCTCGAAGAAGTGTTTTAGCCATGAAGAGGCATAAAACGTAGAATCCGAGTATGGTGTTCCCAAAATGGGGAGTTATAAGTTATACCTGACATGCCCATGTGCCAAAGTGATACTATCCAAGTTACCACTACCTATAAAATGCAAACGAGACTCAAGTTCGATATATATTATATCGAAAAATAAACATTAAAACAAAACAACACAAGGACTTACCATTTGCGCAGGGATATAAGTATACTTGCACTAATGCTCCAAACCAAAAGTACACACACTCAAAATGTAGTTAAAAATACATATGTATATATCTAAAACCATTCATTTTCAAATCCATTTTCACTTACCATGATAGTGATTTTGGAGCTCTAGATTACCTATCACCATTTTGAGTGCGGATACAACCAAATTGATGAGTACATCGATGTGATTATGGCCCCGCGAATAAGAGATCTAGAGGCTAAGAGAAGGGTTAATATTTTACATTTGTTTATTTGAAACCTAAAATGTGAAAAATAAAAATCTACACCTAGGGGGTAATTTTTACAAAAATTTTAGTTAAAATGTTCTCTAAGGGGTCGTCTAGGTGGGTTTGTCTTTCATTTTTTCTAAAATGGTCAACTTTTGTTTTTTTTGAGTTTGTGGGTCATAGAGGGCAACTTTTCCATTTTGGATGCAACCATGGACCTACTTAGGGAAGTGGTTATGCAACCACCGTGGAAATTGTGAATCGCCACCCCGGACAGGTGACAGTTTCATAATTGTTGAGGCAAAAACTTGGTTTGAACAAATTAGACTATTTTTTTTGGATTTTAAATTGTTTTTCATTGTTTTTTACAAGATTATGTGTTGAATCATGTTGCTTTAAGTTGATATTTTTCTTTTTTTTTGGTGAATAAATGAGGTATACGTTCATAAGATCCAAGCAAGAGAGTGTGAGTGCCTTCCAAAGATCATTAGTTAGCTGACTTAGGGGAAGATAGAATTTTTACACCAAGCTGACATATGGAGGATTTTACAGATGATGTTAATAGTGCCAACTAGTCATTTACTATGCAACCTACTAAGCTACTGGGATGATGAACAAAACACTTTTTGGTTTCCTAGTGTTAGGGAGAGTGGACCATCACTCTCAAGGATGTTCACAGGATTTTGGGTGTTTCCTCTAACCAAAAAGTAGTTGACATTAGACAGTGTAGGAAGGTTGACTACCTTATCTAAAACTTGCGTAACATACATGGGAGACAATGGGGTGCCCAATACGGGTGTCAAACATGGCATGCAACTAATTTTTGTTTCCTCCACACCTATTCCCACCCGACACAAGGCCATCATTAGTATTTTGGATTTTTGTTTAGTGAGAGACAAGGGCGGGGAAAAGATCTTATATTGTTGGGATCCCATCATTAAGGCTATTGAGTAGTATGGGAGGAATTATTCTTGGGGAGTGGATATCTTGGGAGGTACTCATCACGGCTTATACCATGTTGTTAGGCTATAGGGGAATTCCTGAGCCACCTTACTTTGGTTATGCCTTGGGTCTATGAGAGGATCATTCCCTACCGAGTGGAGTTGGCATATCATATCCAAGGACTATCGAGCCATGGTGTGGACAGTAATGTCCCCTCTCGGTGGGGTACACCGACCTATTGCTATATTGATCACGAGATGAATTCATTGGGAGGCCATACCAAGATATGATTGGGTTATGGGGTGTTGGCAAGACTTTACTTGATTTCTTGTAGCACAAAGGTGAATTAGTTAGTCAATAGGACAAATAGGGTTGAGGCACACCTTGTAAGTAGAGTCCCTCAGTAGTTTGGGTTACCGTATGATGAAGCACTTCATGTTATCCCTATTGTTTATTAGGACCATTGAGGCCCTAAGGGCTTGTATGGTTAAACAGTTTTATACCCGAGGTATCTATCACTATGAAGGTTATCCCAGTTCCTAGAGTAATAGTGGCCCTCCTTAAGATTGAGGCCACACCCACTCATAAGCGGGAGAAGGAGGCCCATATGGCTTCGAGACAAATCCCGAGGGCAAGACTAGAGGGGAGGAGTATGATGAGGAGGAGGATAATGATACAGAGTGGTGGGTTACAAAGGATATCTCCATTGTAGAGAGAGAAGAGGTGGAGGCGGAGAAGGAGAATATTATTTCTTAAGATCCACTTTCTCATGAGGGAGGTGATGATGAGCGTCTATGATGGGTATGCACATCACCTCGGGAGAAGATGATGCTCATAAGGTTCCCGCAGCAACTCCACCACCACCATTGCACCAATCGACCCTTCCTAGATGCCGAAGATTTGAGTATGTAGATACTCTTCTCTCGACCTTGTTAGCTAGAATTTTTAGTGAATTACATGTTGTGTTTCTTTTTGAATTTTGAATGTTTTCTAACTTGCCATTATTTTCTTTTCACTCAGGTTTTATAGCCACTACTCATGGATGACGATACCTTATTCACCGGATCTTGGTCAATACACTACTCATCCCCATGGGAAGACCCAAGAGGAATTTCTCATAAACATGGGGCAGCTGATGCAGCAAAACATTACACGTATGTTTTTGAACCACTTTTGTGAGTTGCGAGAGATGATTTTAGAGACAAATATTGAGCTTACCCCATTCGAGTTAGCTTATAAGATGGAGAGGCGGAGCCACGCTTAGTGAGGTTGTGACTAATGGTAGATCACATGGTCACTCTCATCACTCACTGTACAAAGGCTCACATTCACGCCATAGGTGCCATAAAAATATTCCTAATCACACACCTTCTTAGGGGTCCCATAGGGAAGGATAGGCCATAGGCCTTTATTTCTTCGATGTCTTGTTGTGATATATATATATATATATATATATATATATATATATTTATATATATTTTTTTAATTTCATGCTCATTGTGAGCATTTTTACCACACCTAGAGTGTGACAACATTGTATACAGACTTGAATTATTATGGATATATATACAAATACTTCTTTTGTTTTATTCATTCTTGTGTAAGAGTTGACTCATTGATGGTTTATTTCACTTATGTACTCTTAGATGTTTATAATTCTGATGTTTTTATATGCTTTTGAGATGCATGCTATGGATGATGATATGCTAATATAATGATTTATTTTTTTGTTTTGTTTTATATGATGCTAATGAAAACACAATGTAATGTAAAAACTTTGGTTTTTCAAGAAATATTTGGTACTTCTTGTTTTGTTGGTAGAATGTGATGAATGTAGTAAAATAAGAGAATGAACTCACTCCACCTCTAACTCCATGCAACCAGTAAGATGTGAGGGATCAAAACCAAGAGCTAGAAGGGACATGAGTTATTTGATTTTGATGAACGGAAGTGATGAGAGAAAGACAAGATTTTAACATAAATCCAATTAGGAACCTACAACCTAATTCTACACACAATTTACTACATAGCCTAGAATAGAATTATCTTGCAATTATATCTAGACTTAGATCTGTAGATGGCCACCCAATTGAAAAAATATGGTTTTAAGGTTTTAACTCTTTTGGAACATACACATCTAATTCACTTTTGGGATTTAAGATTTCAAAGAACTTTTTATTGAATGAATTGCTTACAACTTACTAACTTATTTGAAGAGACCCCTATACCTTGCCCCATGCTACCAATAAGAAACATGGGCTCATCACCAAAGACAAGGAATATATGAGTAAGGGAACTTCCCTCCTTTCCCAATATCACGTCACCAGTAAGAAATGTGGGCTCATCACTGAAGAATGGTGGGGCAAGGAAGTGTGGTTTTATTTGTAAATGAAATATTTTTACATTTATTTGATTTGGATTATATATTTGTCTTTATTTTTAATTTTTAGTTATGCTTTTGAGAGGGAGAAATTTCCCTATCCTCAACCCCATGTAAGCGGTAAGATCACGCAAGGGCTCAATCTCAAGGTTGAGATAGGTGAAAAAAGTGACCCATGTAAAAATGTGTAGAATGATTTTTCTATCAAAGAGGTTTTTCTGGGAGAGATGTGACACCAAGAAGCTTCTAGAATAGACTATGGGAAAAGACACCTAAGATGGAAGAAAACTACAAGTAAAACCAAGTATGCATGCCTTGGTAGGATTAATGTAAAAATTGTCTTAAATTGTTAAACTGATGAAATGATCAGAAATTTTGATGATAATATTGTATATATTTGAAGAAATATGATTGAATGTTTTGCCAATGTTTGTAGAAGTTTTGAAAATTTCTTGAAAGATAAGTTCTTTGATTACAAATTTACAAAATGATTTGGCATATGAAAATGTAGTGCGGATGCAATAATGTACATGTGCAAATGAAAATGGATAATGCATAGTAATGTTTCATGTGAAGTGAGTTGATGGATTCACCAAATTCTTCACCCTCTAATGTACACAGGTGATATGCCCCATTCTTCTAGTCCTCCATGACTTGATATGGGCCTAACCACTTGGGCCTGAATTTCATTCCTTCACCTATTTTCTTATCCATTTTGATGTCAAGTCTCAAAACCATATCTCCTACCAAAGATTTTACGATCGTATACCTTTTTGTTGTACATCTAGCTCATTCGGTTAGCATAGACACTATGTCATCTCCCCACTTTGAGCTGCGCTTCGTTGAGGATTTATAGCTCAACGAGTCATGCCTCAAGATATCCATCTTCACCTAAGATGCCTTGCAATGATATTAAAAGGCTAGGTATCTCAACTTCAAGAAACAAAACCATTTCAGATCTAAACAAAGAAGGAATATGGGGTTTCTCATATAGGCATTCTTACCAAAGTTCTATAGGCTTACAAGGCCAGAATAACTTCAAATCCTAATCATGTTTATTGTCCTTAACCATTTTTACGAGAATGAACTTTAACATCTTGTTCATAGCCATAGATTTTCCATTGGTTGGAGGATAATATAAATAAGTTGTGTGGTGATTTATGTTGATCGAGAGAACACTTGACATAAAGCACACAAGAAGTACACATGGGAAAGTAGGTCATATTCAAAGGTGAGAACAAATAGGGAGAACACACACGTGGAGTAGAAGTTTATCTTTCGGGACTCAGCCATTTTCGCTCATGAAGGTTAATTTTAGAGATGGTGTGTAGAGCACAAAAAAAAGGAAAAGATGTGTGCGCCATGCATTGGCTATTTTTGGAGGATCATATACAAATCCCATTGCATGGATATAAGCTAGGAATAGGATTATCATTATAGTTAACTATGAGTAGTCTATTGTTAGAGCACTTGCATGTGTGGCTAATAATAGCATGTGACCTATTTTAGGAATGGATAAGCGGTGAAGGGAAAGTGCCCACCCTTATATATATGTAGTAGACTGTATAGTAGATAGAGATGTATGATGGTGAATATGCATACATAGGGAGATTATGTTGCTAAATCTGTTACGTGCATACTACTGTTATTGTAATGAAGCTTCTGTATACTTATTGCATTTAATATAATGGAGGATATTGGTTGAATCTAAGTGTTAGTTATGTGTGTTTCTGAATCTAGTATGTTTTTGATCTCATCATGGTTAATACTTAATTTTTTTCTCCCTTAGATATATATCTGGCATGCTTTGTAGAATGATGTGTTAGTAATGGAACTGCATGTGTTAAGTCTTCATCATGCTAACATCCTGCAACAACAACCCTAAAGAGGGACTTGGTACCTTTGCACACTTCGGGTGAGCTTAGTCTAGGCTAAGTGATGTGCCAACACGTCTAGGGTCTTATTGGGCTTGCACTCATCGAATTCTAGGCTATATCATTGGTTCCATTTCGAGACCTCTTTTCATTTGTTTCCGAGGATGGTTCACGATGAAGATGTACCAGTTAACTCTAGAAAGTGTTGAGGAGTGGATACATGATTTGGAGGAAGAATACACATGCGGTTCAACACTAGATCTGAGTTTAATGCACGCGTGTGGGTGGAACAAAATTTGTATGACAATTTATATGAGAGATTTTTTACTATCTTTCCAATAGAATTGTACGAGTGGTTGATTGCTTATGCATCTAAGAGGAATTGGGAATATCACGCACTTGTCTAAACACAAGAAGAATTCCGGCCCTTTATGATGCTTTGATCTAATTTGGAATTGAGCTATGGATAATTGGTTTTGTTATGTCTTGAATATTTATATCTTGGAATACTCAATTTCCACTTATTTGTGTCTAGAGGTAGCTGAATTCTAGTTTTTATGATATCTAAGGGGAACTTACCTGCAAGGAATTCCACTAGTAATCAAGATCCTAATGGTAACTTTGAATCTGGAGAGTAAACCGATGGCTAGCTAAAACCCACCATGTGTGGGGAAAGGGACAAGATTGGTGAAGGATGGCAGACTTAGCGGTGGCAAGGCAAAGGGAAGAAAGGTGGCTCAAGTATAATGAGGTGCACGAGAGGGAGATAAAGAAGTAGCGTGACGTTGCAGAGTGGATGGAGTTGAGGAGAGAGATGGCTCGTGATGGATTTGGAGCTCAAGTAGAATACGTGGAGCTAGAGCGTCAGGAACTCCCCCATTTGGGAAATCATGACAAGGAACCCTCCTTATCCTCGCAAGGAAGTTTGCTAGTAGAGATGACCTGAGATGTGGGCGTGCATCTGAAATTACAGTAACCTAGCCCTTGCACTTTGGTTTTCAAAGATATCTAGTATGAAAAGTAATCAACAAGCAAGTTTGGGGAGTTTGGGCAGATGGATTCATTGTTATTTAGAGGTATGTTTTCAGGTCCATTGTCCGCATAGAATGTGAGTGTGTAGAATGTTGGATTCACCTCTAGAATTGGAACTACTTCACAGACCAAAGGGGTTAAGTATAGTACTACTGTCGTAGCATATGGGATTATGTATATAGGTCCAATTGCAACTACAGGTGGAGGATCAAGTGGTATGGATGGTTCTATTTCTAGTGGATCTAGTGCTTCTAGAGGCAGAGGAAACACAAAAGGTTTTGGATTGGTTGGAAAAGGCCCACCGCAACCTTAGAATATTTACATGGAGTTTTCTCTTCATCTCTTGGAGTATAGAGGAATAGAAGATGCTACTGAACATGTGCACATGTGTGAAATACTATGGCATGCAAAATGGATAATGGATTTAGAGCATAAGGAAAGCCAATTTTCTACTATGTTACAAGGGTGCCCACATAGCTGGTACATAAAGTTTGACCTTGATCAGACTTGCGTGGATTATGTAGCATTGAAGGATGCATTCTTGAAAGAATTCTATATTCTAGAATTTGAGAAGAAGAGTATAAGTGTGCCCAAAGATATCAAGAAAGGCACTACTGAGAGTGTGCGCGAGTATGATGCCTATTTTAAAATGCTTCATTTAAGCTTTCCTATGATATTCATGCAAACCAATATGCACAATGGTTCGTTGGAGAATTGATTATACCATTTAGAAGGGAGCTATCACATAAGACATATACTGATCCATGTGAGGCATTGGAGGCAACCGTATGTGCTAAGGTAGTTGGGAGTATTAACACTGGTGTTAGCCCATTCTAAGAGGCACATATTATAGCTATGGAAAAGTAGTTAGAGAAATTATCAATGAATTTAGCCCATGAAACACACTCAGGGATTTGGTGTACGATTATGAAAGTGGAGGGACACACCAAGGATAGTTGTCCTTGTAGGTCCATACGTTCATTGCTATTAGACTGTGAGATCTGTCATTTGAATCATGATGCTAGCCACTGTCCTTTGCTACAACATGTGATAAGGAAGAACATATCCTGCTATTGTAAAATTTACCGTCCACAACCCATGATACTAAATATTGTAGATTGATTGGTCAGATCCATGATGCTATAGACATTGGGGTACGATAGACAAGTGTAACAGATAGTTCTAAAAACAAGAATGAGCACCAGGATTGGGATCACAACAAGAATGAGGGGCATTTTGATGGAGGTTGTGGAAGAGGATATGGATATTGAGGTGGATTCGGAGGATGAGGCCGTGGTGGTGGGAGAAGTGACTTCCCTCATGGAACGTGTTATACATGTGGATCTCCTTATCACTATAGGTGTGAATGTCCTCAGAATATTGCATGTTATTTCTGTGGGAAGAATGATATCTATGAGAAGTGCCCAGACTTATATGAGCATCTGAATAAGAAACATAAACAAGAAAAAAAGGTGCAGGGATGGTTAGGATACAATGCGCTATTGAAAATAAATGGATTCCTAAGATGGAAGCATAATATGAGGCACTACAAGTGAATATCATGACTCTTGCTAAGGCGGCACACACTAGGGAAGATGTTCTTCATGCACAATACCCAGATATTTCCTATTAGAAGGAGGTTTTATCAGAAACCATGGAATTTCTAAGGAGTCTTTAGGGGGAGATATAGTATTTAAAGGAGCAGAATAAAGCATCAGAGATGGTCCAAACTGATATAGATGACTTGAGGGAAGTGTGTAAAATGTTGCACCAGGAAAACACCATTCCAATGTTAGGGAGTTGGTTAAAAGAAACACTTCGTGCATAAGTAATGAAACTAGATGGTAGATCCTTCATGCAAATATTTCCCCTCATAGCTTGGATTATGACAAGGAAATCACCACGAATACTATTGTGGATGGATGGATATTGAGTAATATATTGATTGATACTAACAGAGAAGTCAATGTTCTTACCTTGGATGCATGGGTCCAAATGGGAAGAACCCCATTTCAGCCTTCCTCTAATGTATTATTCATGGCTAATTAGACTAAGGCCACTCCCATCAAATTTTTGAAGGATGCATCCATTACCATACAAGGATCTAAGTTCACCGAATATTTTGAGATTTTAGCACTGGTCAAGTTTGATAGTTTCCTAGCTCTATTGGGGTGTCCTTAATGATATGAAAATAATGATGATCTTCAGTTCAAAAAGGGTTATATCAGTTTTGAAAATAAAGAGGAAAGAGTTATTATCCCTTTGATGAGATGGAAGATCTATTCCTATGTTGAGCCCTTAAGTGAAGAAGATCTCGAATAGGATTTATGTAGAGACACCATCCGAGATCCGAGAGATAATTAAACCAACCAAAGTAAAACTAATTAAGTAGGAGGATACACAGTCTATTAGTGATACTACAAGTATTGCTTGTGATAATTGGGCTCACAACACATATAATTTTGTAGGGCATGGAGTAAAGATCATATTCCCTCAAGGTACAAAACCTTGTTATGTCGGAGGATAGATAAAAACTTAGTACCTTGTTACACATGAGTAGGGGATCCCATGGTATTCCTACATGCCGTGGAAGAAAAGTGGATAGACCCACTAGAAACAAGAACTATGCTAGCATATACACTATGTGGGATAACAACATGTTGGTGGGTGACCCACAAGGATAATCTTGTTAGATGGAATGAAATTGGGATTTCTCTTACTACTAGGTTTTTTAGGAGCAATGCACCTACTCAAATAAGTACTTATCATGGTAATCAACCCGTTCAATACCATGTTCAGTAGTGTGAGAGACTCTAGACAGAGGGGTTGAAAGATTTACCACCTTTGCTATGGGTGCAACAGTTTTATTCTACTTTACAAGGATGTGCGCGTGCTTGGTATGTGTATGTAGAACTCCATAGAGAAACTAGAAATTGACATAATTTAATTATAGGAATGGCCCAGATGTTTGACTTCTTCTCTATGAATCCTCCAATGGAAGAAGCATTAAAAGTCATAAAGCACTTAACTATGGGAGATAGTGCCAAGGATGAAGAGCTCCTTCAGGAGTTATTAGGTAAAGAAGACTCAGGAGTATGTCTTGATGAAGAACCAGAGGCTGATGCAACATTACTTCAACGTGATTTCCTTGAGAAAGAGAAAGGAAAAATGGTCTACTTAGTGGATGAAAAAGAAGCAAATAATATTTAGGTAAACCATTCAATAAGGAGGCGTGAGGTATTGGAAAGTGTGGATAAGGCCATGCATGCCTATCCAGGTGGGTAGATTCTTGGAAAACTAGGTCAATGAGATGAAATGCCTCGAGACCTATTGCTAGTGCAGAACCATTTGAGAAATGGGCTATAGATTTTGTAGGTCCCATTTCACTAGCTATGCATGCAATGGTGGATCACAAGACATCATAACTTGCACGACTATCGACAAGGTGGGTAAAAGCATCACCTACAAAGGACTATACAATGGCTACAACAGCCTTGGTTTCTATGGAAAATATTATTAGAAGGTATGGATGTCCTTTGAGTTTGACCAAAGTGATAGGGGCACATCTTTTCTTAATGAGATAATCAAAATTTTATTGGATGAGTTCATGATTGCACACCATACGACTACACCCTACCATCCTTAGAAAAATGGAACTATTGAGGTTTTCAACAAGATTTTGAGCCATACACTAACAAATTTTTGTGATGTTGGAAGAAAGGATTGGGATGAAAAAGTGTCTTCTACTCTTTGGGCATATAGAAAAAATTATAAGAGATTAAAAAAATCCACACCATTTCAGTTAGTGTTTAACACATAATTAGTTCTTCCTATGGAATTTATGTTACCTTATTTGCGTATTGCATGCACTTGAGGTCTAGCTAACGAGTAAGCTTTAGAATAATGGATTGAAAAGATAATTAAGTTGGATAAGTGATGAGCCATAGCACATTGGAGTCAGAAGCAAGAAAAGGCCACACAAAAAGCTTGGCATGACAAAAATATAAGGGACAAAAAGTTTGAGATTGGACAAATGGTACTTCTCTATGACTCTAAGTTCTTACGCCATCTAGGAAAACTTAAGGTACATTGGTTGGGGCCATATGTTATCACTTACATCCTTGAAACAAGTGCTTTCCAGTTAGAATCACTTGATGGAACACGGCTACCCGATTACTTACACGGGAGTAGGTGAAGCCATACTATAAATAAGTCTTCTTGGTGTTTGTAATAAGGTTGTATTTCAATTTAGATTAGGTTTTTGATTTTACATTCCTTAATGTGTATCCTTATTTTTTGATATGCTTTGTCAATTTAGTTATTATTCTTGTGTAATAAGCACGCTTGTGTGCATGAATCTAATTACTATATGAAGCATGTTTATGCATAGAGGACTACACATACTTTTAGTGTGGGGTGGTTGTCAATATCCAGGTACAAGATTGTGGGAATTGAAAGGTGAAAGGAATAAGCTGCTACAGGTGCTTTTCAAGTCAAAGGATTGCTTATAAAAAGTCACCAAAGATGGAGATGAATGAAGGGATAGTATAACGTGAGGCAAGTAGAGACCATAACAACTACAAGAAGAAGGTGCGGTGGCGAGGTACTCGGGCACACGAGACACACGCTAAAGAGAAGTCTATGAAAAAGGGTAGGAGGATGCACTATAAGGTTATAGCTGGGGTGCGAAGATGTACCATGTGGAAAGAATAGAATTGGTAAATTAATGAGAGGATATTTGGTTCATGAAGGAGCAATAAATGCATCAAATTTAAAAATCTATATAAGGATGGGATGCGAGTTCATTTTTATCATTGTGATTAATTAAGAGTATTTGTAAAATATCTAAGTGTGAAGATCCAAGTAATCAAACCGAGGTGTGAAAGGTGTGTAGCAGTCATGATGAAGAGATCTATGCACAAAAAGATCTTACATCCATGGTGGTGAAGGTTTTGAGTGAAGTAAGGCAATGGAGAGGAGTGAGGGCTCATGATTTCACCTAGGGTATGCTGAATTGAGCTAGGGTTTGATTCACACATTATATAATTCAAGAGGCAAGTATTTATAAAGGATTGCAAGGTAGAAATGGCACCTAACAAAGTAGTTGCAATGGGAGTAAAGGGAAAGAAGAAGGTGGTCATAGAAGAAGAGGAGATGGCTCCTGAAAGCAATTTTTCTAAAATGTAATATCCAAAGGGAGTTATCGTAAGCCAGGAGTGGGACTCTCACATAAAAATAAGCAAGTTGATTGAGTATAACCACCGTACCACGGAGAATAAGAAGGAGCTTGATGCCTTGCTGAACAACACAAAGATTTAATAAACGCATGTTGGATGACATGCTAGTGTATGACAATGTCTTTGTAGAAGCTATTGAAGAATATTAGAGTTTACCAATTATAAGAGCTCCCTTAGTTTGGAAAATATGAGCCCTTATACCAAAGGCTCATGGGTAGAGTGTATGAATATTTTTTTCTACTTTGCGGGATGCAGAGAACGAATTTTAGCTGCGTTAATCTCCACAAGAATACTGGATTGAAGGGAACAGAGAATATATGAAGAATGATTTAATAGACAAGGCTACAATCTTGAAGACTAGAAAAGAGATGGGGTACATGAAGGGTCCACATGGCATGGACATAGGTAAATTGAAGAAGTACCTAGTTGTGTAGGAATCCGCACCTTGTGAAAAAGTTAAATGACCAAGAGAGGTGGTCACAAGTGAACACCATGTGGTTGCACATTGCTAAAAGGATGTCTGAAGGGGTGATCTATAATATTGCAGGTTACATTACGTAGAAACTATTGTTGAAGAAGCATGCACATGAGGAAATATCATCTTTGGAGTTGTTCTTTGTCACTGGTGTTCATGGAGATCGGAGTACCTGATGGACCAAAAGAGAAGATATGGGAGTATCACATGGAGCATAAGTCACCAGTGGAGCACTTCAGCAAATACCTATGTGAAGGATCTATGACCGAACTATTCAAGCAAAGGTTGAGAAGAGGTATGATAGATTCCGTGTGACCTTTGAAGAAGAATGGAGCATCCCCAAGGAATTACCTTCCGTGGTTAGAAAGGAATTTTAGTTCGCTACATACCAAAGACTTTGCATAATGTGATTTTCCATGAGGAATGTCACATGGATCCCTTAGTGTAAGTTACCATATTCCTTCACAGCAAGGTATTTCTAGGCGTCAATACACATGTTCATAGATGCACGACACCTAACATTCAATGAAAACAAGGTATATTGTGACTACCACATGCTAAGGAAGAAATATGTGTATCCAGGACGGGGTACATATATTGAAAGGCTCATTTTAGATGTATTGAGCATTAAACCAATAACTTTGGCTGTGGGAGATGTTGGAACAACACTAGTATACCTTCAAATGAAGCCAAATTTGGAGAATAAAAAGTACATGGAGAATGTGTTCGTGCTCCTAGGGCCACCGAAGGGTAAACACACCATGAAGAACATTCTAGCACCTAAGCCCATAGAGATAATTTAAGTGGAGGATGAGGAGGATGAGCACAAAGATAGTGGTGGTTTGGAACATAGAGGTAGAATACATCCTATGAATAAGGATGAAGTTGAGCACATAACTACACCACCTTAGCCATAAGAGGGGGATGATGAGGACTTGGATGCAGTCTAAGGAGAGCACCAATTTAAGAGAGTGTTCAGGAGAACAAGGAACCAAGGTGCTACTCCATGGATAGTGCGCATATCAACCAGACTGTCTCCACGAAGGATATAACCGAGAAAAGGAAAAGGAAAATAAAATTGAATGAGGAAGTCTAAGAGTTAGAGGAAAGCATGCCTAATTCTACCACACTTATAGAAAACATAGAGGGAAAAGAAGGTAAAGTAATGAAGGAAGGAGAAGAGAAAGAAAAGAGAACAGATGAGGTAGCTACAAAGACTTCTCAGGATATGGAAACACAAGTTCCTAAGTAGCCTAGGTCAAGAAGAACAAGTGGAGAGCACATTCCACTAGCCATGGGTTATGCTGAGGACACATGTAAAATTGTCCATGCCCGTTTCTAGAGCACACTGACACAAAAAGAATTATATGGCTAGGAATTAATGGATGAAGACATGGATACATTGTGCACCAAGAAGAAATTATCATGGTAAATGCACACACACATGGATGAACTATATTTTGATGTGTGTGAAGAGTCATGCGTGTTGAGGAGATTGAAAAAGACACCTCAAGATAGACACATAATAGTAAATCCTACTATTATGTCAGATGAATAGGTGAGCAATGCATTGATAAAAGTATCAACAAATTTGGAAAGGTGGAATATGGACAAGGCTAACAAAATTAGGGCACTAAGGGAAGAGATAAAAAATAAGGATGGGGAAATAACATGCTTAACACAGGAAAGAGACTTAGTGTAGAAAAAGAACTCTGTATTTATCAGCATCGCAGAGGAAATTGGTGTTAATGTCATAAGTGCTAGGCCACACTTAAAGCCAAAGGTACCAAACACATTTCCTTTGGCAATACACTATGTAGGTACACTTGTGGACCTAGTGATTGAAGATGAACCTCTATGCATGGCAGTGCTAAAGGATCCAACAAAACATGTAGAGCGAGAAAAGGATTCAGTGATGTGAAATATTACATCATATGAGGGACTGCTGCAAGCATTGCAGGAAGAACTAAAGAAGGAAGAGAAAGCCTTGAACATCTACACAACTCTAGAGATGCTCATCAACATAAAAACCCTGGAGGAGAACAATGAAGTCTAGAAAGTGACAAAGGATGATCCAATTGAGCGGTGTAGAAATATTAGTATCGCTTAAATAAAAGCTCGAGGCCACAGGCGCAAAGAGCCAAAGAACCACACAAAAATGGGCTAGAAGAGCTTGGGAAACTCATTGCGGAAAATATGGATTTGATCTAGGGAAGGATGACTGTAATGTCCAACATTGTTTTCATCTTACGAATGAGAAATGAGAAATTGCGAAGTAGGAATTGGAGTCCTTTGCTTTGTGGACATTCTAGACAAAGTTGAGGAAGCACTCATTGAGTGGAAGACCTTGGAGGCCAAGATAAAGGAGGAATATCTTGAATTAATTTATTGGGGTGTAGAAGAAGAAATTGCAGGATAAGAACATTCTTTCATTCATTCAAATTCTTTCTATTCTTATATTCTTTGATTCATTGTGGAGATAACCATTATCGAGGAGAAAATTAAATTAGTGTGGGGTAATGTTAATCAGAGAACACTTGACAGAAAGCACATAAGAATTCCGCACGGAAAGTAGGTCATATTCAAAGGTGAGAATGGATAGGAGAACACGCGCACAGAAGCGTAAGTTCGATTTCGGGACTTAGCCATTTTCTCTCATGAAGGTATATTTTTAGAGATGGCATGCAGAGCACACAAATGAGGAAGAGACGTGTGTGCCATGTATTGGCTATTTTTGGAGGATTGGATACAAATCACATTACATGGATATAGGCTAGGAATAGGATTATCACTATAGTTAACTACCAATAGTCTATTGTTAGTGCACTTGCATGTGTACTTGTTTTTGTAACGACTTGTGGCTAATAATATAATGTGACCTATTTTTGGAATAAATAATCATTGAAGGGAAATTCCCCATCCTTATATATATATAGTAGACTGCGTAGTAGAGAGAGATGTATGATGGTGAATATGCATACATAGGGAGATTATGCTACTAAATTTGTTACACGCATACTAATATTATTGTAATGAATCTTTTGTATACTTATTGTGTTTAATATAATGGAGGATATTGACTAAATCTAAGTGTTAGTTTTGTGTGTTTCTTAATCTAGTATGTTTTTGATCTCATGATGGTTAATACTTAATTTTATCCCCCCTTAGATATAGATCTGGCATGCTTTGTAGAATAATGTGTTAGTAATAGAATTACATGTGTTAAGTCTTCATCATGCTAACATCCCGCAACAAAAACCCTAAAGAGGGACCTGATACCTTTACATGATTCGGGTGAGCTCTCGGTCTAGGGCCGAGTGATGTACCAAAGTGCATCTAGGGTCTTATTAGCCTTGCACTACTGAATTCTAGGCTACATCCATTTATATGGAAATTTGCACATAGCTCATGCACATCTTTATTCTTAAAAGACATGCCATTATCTAAGATAATGAATTATGGGACCCCGTAATTACAAATGATCCGATTAAAGATGAACTTTGTGATAATGAACCTAGGAATGGTGGTAAGAGGTATGACCTCAACCAAATTTTTGAAATATTTTGTGGCCATCCATTAATTAGGGAGAAAATTTCCTATCAAATCTAAACCCAAATGGGAAAAGGGCCAAGGTGTTGTAATAGGTTGTAGAGCTTGGGTAGGTATATGAATTTTATGAGATAATTCTTGACATTTTTGAAACTAGTGTACGTACTCACAACATCATGCTCAAAGGTGGGACAAAAAAAAACCCATCCGGGTCTATCTTGTGAGCCGTAGCATGTCCTCCGAAGTGACCCCTAAAGACTCCTCTATGAGCTTCAGAGAGATTTTTTTCAATCTTCCTTGTCAACATTCCATTAAAGGCTCTGCGATAGATCAATTTTTCTATAATCACATATTTGGTAGCTATGAAGGGTATTTGTCTTATTTGTCTTTGTGAGGTTTCCCCCTCAGGGTATGCACACCCATAACAAAATTGACAATGTCTCGAATTTCATGGACATGTGAAAATGGGAGGCCTGGCTTCTATGTAATACACACACTCATCGGGAAATCCAAGTCTACTAGATCTCCACCATCTAATGGGTTTTCTACTAACCAATCTATAATGATTTTTCCTTTGAAGGACTTTTGATTGATAAATATTAACTCAAATTCACCCATTAGGGTCATGAAGCATCCAACTTTCTTGGACAAGGAACCTTGTGTTAGAAACATCCGAAGATGATCTGTCTTGACAATCACCCACGTTTCTTGGTTAAGCATAATTCCTTAATTTTTTTGTTGGAAACACTATAGCAAGGTATTCCTTATCTCGCCTACATATAGTGTACGTCATAGTCTAGAAAAGTGCAACAAATGAATTAAACTATCTCGATCACGTTTATCATCATCTTCTTGTGCTAGCATGCAAGCTAGAGAGACATCTATAGCATAAGAATATAGGATGAGAGAATGATTCACCTTATACGGCATGAGTGTGGGAAATGATAATAAGAAAATAATAACATATTCAAATGCCTCATGACACTCAATCATCTAGATGTTACAAAATTCCTTCTTTAAAAATTTGTTGATTGGATGAATAACGCAAGTTAAATCAGGTATGAACATGTGGATTTCTTTGATATTTCCAAGAAAGGACCTAATTCTTGAATCGCTTGCATGGGTGGAGTCATCTCTAAGAATACCTAATTTTTTCCGGATCTACATCAATCCCTCATAAAGAAATGATTTAACCCAATAACTTCCCTCGTGTCACTCCAAATATGCACTTCTCTGGATTTAACGGAATGCTGTATTAAATGAGACGAGAGAGGATGATGCGAAGAACCTCAAGGTGATAATAGTGCTTTTTGGCATTAAAAAGAAGATCATTAACGTACGATCACATAATCTTGTGAATAAGATCATGGAATATATAAGTCATTACCTGTTGATAGGTGGCACCAAAGTGTTCTTAAGATTGAATGAAATGACCACATAGCAATAGGTACCCAAAGGAGTAGTTAAAGTGGTCTTTTTCTAATCCTCCTTGAAGATCCTAATCTTATTGTAACCCAAGAAACCATCCATGAGTGAAAATAGCTTGTATCTAGTTGTTGTGCCATAATAACAATGATGGAAGGTAACATGAAATCATCTTTGGGACATGCCTTATTTATGTCCCGAAAATCAATGTATATTCAAATTTTCCCATTCTTCTTGAGAAAGGGGACTATGTTTGATTCCCACATTAAATAATCTATAGATTTGATGAATCCCACCTATAGGAGTTTCATAACCTCTTCTTTGACCATTAAATCAACTTTTGGATTCATAGGTCTCAACTTTTGTTAATTGGGTTTGGCGTCAGGTTTGGTTACAAGATTGTGGACTATAATGTGGGGACAATTCCCGTCATCTCTTTGTAGCTGAATGCGAAGGATTATGAATGTTCCTTGAGAACATTCATATGAATTTCCACTTCTTTTGGAGATAAAGAAGAACCAAGTTTCAATATCTTATCCTCTTCCTCCGTCCCAATATTTATATCAATGGTCCCTTTGATTAAAGAGGAATTTCATTCTTCAAACTCGAGTGAGGTTGGAGGTCTTTCTAGTTCTCCTCCTCCTCTATAAGAGGAAGAGTGAGGTATTTCTAGTCCAATGAGGAAGGACCCATTGTATGATATCCAAAATAGGAGGAAGAGTGAGGTATGAGATTGAATCCCCTCTTGTGATGAGCGAGATGAAGGTCAATGTATCCATTAAGATAACCTAGTATAGCTTCATCATTCTCTACATAATATAAAGTGATAGGATCATTTTAATTCTCAATGTATGCCAAAATTGGATTGGTATGAATTTTCAAACTAGGGGTTTGGTTTGGATTGAAACAATGAATTTAGTATCTTCAAAATCTATGCTTGGAAAAAGAAAGAAGCAAAGTAGCCATAGAATCATCTAAAAGGTTTTTCACGTGGGATAGCTTCAATAGATATTAATTCAAAACATTTTTTTGGGTTAAGTATGGTAGTCTTATAGAGTTTTAGGTGTTATGTTCTAGTCTTGTAAACTTTTGAAAATTGGTTAGTGACTAGTTGGGAATCACCCAAAACTATAATATTGTAAGAACCCATTATTTTGTGTATAATGAGACTAAGAATAAGGGCCTCATACTCAAAACCATTGTTCATGCATTTGAAATTTAGATTAAAGGAAAAAGGCACAACCTTCCCTTTCATAAAAGTGGGGATCATGCCTACTCTAACACCATAATGAAAATTTGATCCATTATAGTTGAGTGTTAAACAATTGCTAGGGAAGATTGATGTTTGATCATTTCTATTATCTTCTTCCTCCACTTCTGAGATATCAACCATACAAATCTATTTGGCTGGAAGAAATTCAAGTCCTAAAGCACGTCCTATGCCCAAGGAGTTGAAAGGAAGGAGAATAGGAAAATAATTCTCTAATAACTTGACAATCTTAGCCATGGTTTTGTTGATATTGTCTCAACAACAATAGTTTCATCTTTAGTTACAACGACCCCCTCAATTAAAATGGAGGTTTCCAATTCATCATGGGAATCAGTTTAGACTCTGACATTGTATCTTTAGGTTTACTTACTTAATTGGTAAGGAGTTCGAACTTGGTATGGACCCCATGTTTCTTATTTAAGTTGGCTAGGTGAATATCGAAAGGCTTTGGGTCACCTTGAGCGATGAAGAATTTCCCCAAATATAGGAATTTGACTTCTTGGAATAATGTGGAAGGGATTGCCTTCATCCGATGGATCCAAGGCTGACCAAGAATCATATTATAGTTGGTTTCCCTATCTATAATATAAAACTCGGTTAGAATCATCTTGGGCCCGAGGGTAACCGAGAGCACTATGGTCCCTATGGATGTTGCTTTGAGACTGTCGTAGCCTCTAAGTGTATTTCTAGTTGAGGAACAATTAGTTTCGTTGTAGCCTAAATTTTGGTGGAATGAGAAGAGGACAATGTTAATAGCTGCCCCATTGTCAATAATTGCACATTTAATGTAGTTATTATAGGTCCATACTAGATATAAAATGTTGGGTCACCTCTATGTTTTAGCTCGACATCGGTTGGCATCTTACGACATCGAAGACGAATCCAAACTCTCTTTTAGGATTCCCAGGAGGATAGACGCCAAAGTCTATGTTGTTGATTTGTGCCTTCGGTGGAGGGGTGACATTAATCAAGTGACCAAGACCTAACCCTTCTAATAAAGGGGATCGATGAGTAGGTAAGTTCTTTAACAAATCCAAGAAAGAGATGTGAGAAAAGGTTTTGGTTAAATTCGTAATCAAATCATATGCCCCTACAAATATCGTAATTATTGACTGTCATCTAACATAGATGGGTAGATGGGAATATGCTATGTTGAGTAATCATGAGTTCTTGTAGTTTCGTTAATTTGAGGTTCAGTGTCTAATTCAATGAGACCCATGATCTTAGTTTGTTGTTGGCCATCTAATGGAGGTGCTAGCAATGGGTTTGAAGAAGTGGAAGATTCATGGTCATTTTTTCCCACTCAATTACCCTTGTTTGTGCCATGGGGGTTTAATTTTCCATTTTTGGAACGTGTAGGAAGAGGGTCACTAAAGATCCTAAGAAGAGTTTTTTGAGCGGAAACATGCCCCATGCTAGCATTATGCTTTTGGCACCATAGGATTTTCCAAAAACTTCTTGATGAAGAGTTTCCTCTAGTCCTCTAATAGGCGTTGTATGAACTTGTTACAGTCATGACAAGTTATAAAATCATGCCCTCAGACCCTATGAAATCCATAATAAAGGTGAGGATCATAACCCCGAGGTCTTTGTTTCACATTCTATTTTGGTCCAAAGTTCCAATTATTTAACTCCTAGTTGTTGTAATTAAAGTTCTGATGCCTTTTCCCTTGGTTTGGATATTGATTTTGATACTCGTTTGGGTATTGATTGGGGCCTTGGGCCTAAAATTATTATGGAGGTGGAGGAAGGTTGATATCCACCACATTGATGGAAGGAGTGAAATTATTACTCCTTTTATTATTTCCATTTTCTTTGTTATTGACATTTTTTGCACTTGAAATGTTAACAACATTCGACTTTTTGGCTTGATCAATTATGCCATCCGTTGTAACACCATGGTTCTTATTAAGAACCTTAGGTCCTTTATTGTTGTTGGAATTTCTAGGGTAATTTGAATTACCTTGGGAGGGAGTGATCAGTCTCCCATTTGAACCATAAGTATTTCACCACTATCTATTTATGTTTGATCAATGTAGAGAGCACCCTCTAGTACCTCCTCGTAGCTCCTAAGGGGAAACTTTTGGAATTCTTCCTTTGTTTCTCGGTTAAGGGAATGGAGGAATAGATCACAAATCTCCATCTTATCCATATTGGGAGCACTCGCCAAAGAGTAGAGGACCTGCTGCCACCTCTAAATGAAATGGGTAGTAGATTCATTATGCTCTTGCTTTATATGAAGGAATTCCCTGATTTCTATTCTTAACAATTTGTTCATATCCAAATCCTTTAAGAAATTGGACATGCGTTTCTTAAAGGAGTCTATGGATGCTTTGAGTATCTTGTAATACCAACCAAGAGTGATTTCCTTAAGGGTATTTGGGAATATCTTAGCTACTACTGTAGTCCCATGGGAGTAGCTCTTTGATGGTGGTTGCATATGATTTAATATGCACATTTGGGTCTCCCTCCCCTTAAACTTTGGAAAGTTAGGAAGCGGTCATCGAAGCATTACACTTTGTATAGTAAATTCCAGGGTCTCCTTAAGATATTTAGCATATGTGCCTAATGCATAAGACTATAATATGGATGAACCTTGATGGGGAGGTGGAGTAGGCATAAGAGGCTGATGTGGTGCAGCCTAAACATTTGTAAAGGCATAAGGCATCCCCACTCGGCCGAGCATATGAACCAAAAAAATAATACATGTGCCACTGCGATGATTTGGAATACATATGCATATACATGGGAAGATTATTTTAGTATGGAGTGAGAGGCACAAAACCAGGGAATGTTGCATTGCCAGTTGGGAGGGCATTCGAGAACACACTTCCTCGGCTAGTGTTTATTGAGGGTATCCATACGAGGTGTGAGAGGTAATACCTAATGTGCCCGATCATGTGAGGAGATATCTAGGGCTAGGAACACCCGTGTAAACTAGAGGAGGTGCTGGTACAAAAGGAACTTAACCTAGATTTGGAGCATGGTAAGGGATCTTGCTTTTCCCAGTAAAAGGTTAAGCAGAGACAACTGGAAAAGATCTAGTTCCCTAAATTTATCTACTAGTGTGGAAATTACATCACCTGAAGATTGTGTGTAATTTTTTTCATCCGTATTTTGTGCTTTATTAGGAGGTAGAGGTACATGATGTCCTACTATAAATTTTTCTCTTGGAGGCCACCCTCATTGGGTATATTTTCCATTTTTGGGGAGGGGTAGAAATATTGTTTTGAAGCAGAGCATCAGCATACTCTTACATCCTTTCCAAGGACTATTCCATGGAATTGAAACACTCTTGGATTTGGGAAAATAATGTCATGAGTTTATGATGAGAAGAGAGGTAGGAAGTGAAGGAATCAGACTGCATGTTGACTTGGGGCCTGGATAAGACCCTAGGATATAAGCCTTGTCCCCCAGTGAGTGTCATATCGTTTGAATTGGAGAACTTAGGTTTTTCAGTCTCCTCAATCTTGACAGTGAATTTCTTCCTGGAACCTTGTGGAAGAGGAGTGTGAGGTGAAGGTAGGTTGAGAGAATAATTTTCATCCCACCCGAATAAAGAGGGTCATTGTGGTATGCCAATTTGATGGTAATAAGCCTTAAGACCTAAAATAGGTCTCTATAATATTGACTCGACATATTCAGGAGTGTATAATTACCTATAGAATAATGGGAGAGGAGAAGGATGGATGAAAGAAATGAATGAAAGTGGAAATGAGAAAGAACTAGTCTTTCATGTTGGGTTCACCAATTTGTATGACTGAAAATCAGCACTTGACCTCCCAAGGTTGTGTTGGGACAACCGATGTCAAAAGAATGGATGAATATGGTCAAACAAGCTATCGGGGAAATATAATATCCTCTATGGACACTAATGGAATCTTATCATCAAGGGAAATGAAATCCCCTCTAAGCTAAGTGGGTGTAATGAAGCGGTCAAGATGAATGCAAACAAGTAAAAGAGAATCAATGTCCATTGGTGAAACTCTCTCAATGGGTTGTGGGATTTGTGGAAAATGATCTGCATGAGCCTCATAAAAGTGTCTAGAGAAGGTCATGTAAATAAGTGAGCGAGGTTGTGGAACCACAATATCTATGCATGATGAGTTGGTTTTGTCTAGAACGTGAAAGCTCTATAAGCATCTTTGTTCATGACATTCAATTGTCTAACAATATCTGGTGGATGTGGGGATGTTCTAAATACTAAGGCACGTAATCCGGTATCCAAATTTGTGATTTCTTCAGCTCATTTGGTTGGGGGACCCTGGGGTCACAACCGTAAACTCTCTTGTTGTGGTCCGAAATGGTCATGTGTGCATTTGTGCAATTTAATCTACGAAATAAAATAACATGCTAATATAAATAAATAAAAGCTAACTATGTTTTTGTATTTTCCAATATAGAAGAAATGAAGCAATATAAACAATCTAATCTAATTAATTTTTATTTTTTTGTATTTTCTGAGCTTTCTGGAATTAACAGAGGAAATGAAGAAATGAATTGCCTCTAATTTTAATTAACAAATCCTATACAAATAAATAGTCGGATGTAACTACTTATCTGTGCAACAATATATTTAATCTATCCTAACTAAGTGAAGCTTTTCCAAAATGTAATTGTGGATGTGAATCCTCTATTCTACCTCAGAGGCATGGGAAGAAATCAAAGCTTCTCATAATATTTTCTTCCCCTGCAACTTCCTCGAAAAAATTAAAGAAGGATTCAATGGAGGTTTTACAAATGAATATATATTGCAGATGATTCTAAATTAATGCAAAAGCTTTCCTATTATGAAAAAATTCCTTTGAAACCTACATGGATATACAAGGCAATAATCAATCATTGGAAGAATTTCAAAGAAATGGAAGATACAATATTGATCTATCTATTTTCAACAATTGAAATGGAAGATTTTCTACTCTAGTAAGTAAATGTGTGTACAGATTCGAAGTAAAGAATTAAAGAAATGAAGAAACTCAATAACAACCCCAACCTAGAAATTGCAGTGTTGAGGCAATGTCAGTTGTGGTATCACTTTGTGTCCCCTCAGTTATCTTTTCCAATCTTCAGTTTCCATGTGATTCCAGGGAACTGGGAATGTAGAGGAAGCAAGGAAGAAGGCATTGAAGCAATGGTGGATTGCAAGTGGTCTAGTAGCAATGCAGGTAGAGGAAGAACAACACAAGAGAACAATGCTTGGTTGTGTAGTCTCTAGCAAGATTTCAGCAGCATAACAATACAATTCACGATAAAATTCTCCGACCATTTTCTTTAGAAGAAGCATTGGTTTTATAGAACATAGGTTGGAAAATGGTCTAAGCCATTTGACAGTAATGTGATGCCACATCAGAATGAGGAGGGACATATAAACTCTCAATAAACAATTAGAAGTGGAAGAGGAGGTTGGTACGCATCTATCAAGCCTACAAACAACCAAATTGACCAAGAAACGTGTGCAAAAGGTGAACTGGAAGAAGTTAACACGCGTCCAAATCACGCCTAAGATGTCTTGGTAAAAACGCATGGAACCATCGCCTTGCGCAGGTGGTAGTTATCAACCGCCATGCTAACCACCACCCGTAGGGAAATGGTTACGTAACCTCCTTCCAAGTAGGGCGGCGGTTACATATCTAAAGATTGAAAACTAAGGAAAAATGCTACGGAAAGCTAAAGAAAATTAGGAAATGACTAAGTTATTCTAAGCTACAAATATAAACTGTAAAGAGGAAAAGGGGCTTGAACACCTTTGGAAAAGACATGAATCATCATTGGGGACTTTTGAACCATTTTAAAAAATGTAACACATGCAAATGTTGGTGCGTACAAACATACTTGCACATCTATAACAGAATCCATGTTCACTTTCAAAATCTATTAATATAAAAACATGTAGTTGATCCCAAAGTAAAAGTCTAACTAGTCCATCTTTATGGACATACATGCACATCCATTTGAATGTTCACCTCATTTAAAGTCGGTATTTAGAAACATATTTATTTTAGACTCACCATTTTTGAGAACATGTAATATTAATGGACAATTTAAAAATACCTACAAAATTTGAATTATACCTCCAATCCCAAAATTTGAATATTATTGACTACTATAAATTAGATGTATAAGGATATCAAGGTGATTCATTGAAATTGGAAAAGATCAAAATTAGCTTCTATTAACAGAAAACCAGAAAATCAAAGAGTAAATATCACCACCATCTAAATATGTAAAGAATACCCGAATATAAATTAAATATCTAAATATACATTCATTATCAATTAACATAGTACCTAAAGAATATCCGATAAGTGTCTTATTTTTTAGAAGTCAATATTTGAATATAAATGCTTAATGTTATATTAATTAGTTTAATATACACTAGAATTATCATGCAACATCGGATATATAGTTGGAGTTTTTTCATTTTCTACTATACATTCAAACTTTGAATTTGCACTGAAATATTGAATATACATCGAATATATTAACTAAATACACCCACCCAAACAAAAATTGTTCAACAACTATGGTATACTTGACAATTTTTGCTCCTCCCATATACACTAAAATGACCGAATATACAATAATAATTTTTTAAGAATTATATGGTGTTAGTAGTTACATGAATGAGTAACTCCATTAGTAATTAATTAATATTATTATTATCATCATGAGTTGTAAAACAACTCATAAATAATAATATAGTAATATGTTAGTGTGTTACAACTTGTTAGAACAAGTTATAAATGAGGAGAGTTTTTATAGGCGGTTTCCTATTTTATGGAAACTCTCTTATTATATATTTATATGGATTTCATTGAGTAAATTCAATGAAGCATTCTTTGTGAAACTTTGACCAATATCATTTATTTTGGTATCGAATTATGGTTGTTGTATTAAGAAATGCAAGATATCATTGTGTCATGAATTTGTAAGCGCAATTATATTCTTTCTTAGGGTTTTGTTTGTAATCTGATTTGGTGCTTAGTGTTATAATATTATTTCGGTTCGTATAAATGTCCTGGATCCATTTTTCCTTAATAGTGTTATAAGACTATTATGTTAATGGAATATAGTCTTTGTTCCATCGACGCTTTCTCATGTAAAATTATGCGAACCTTGCTTGTCTCTACCTTTTGTATTTGATTGCATCAATGACATAGTTTGAGCAAACCCATGACATATTTATCAATGACATAGTTTGATCGAGCATTGGTGAAGAACCAAATTCTCACATTCTATCTCAACTCGGAGTGCATTTATTGACATTGTCTAGTCAATGCTTCAAAGTTATATTCCTTGCATCATTGAATTTTTGATCGACTTATTATACCAATTCCCATCGATTTTCATCCATTACAAATTTTATGTGATTCAATCATCGCCCAATCCTTTCTATGCAAATATGCCATCCCCGTGAAGTCCTCATGTAACTTTGTTATCTATTGTTCAAACATTCTCATATGTCTTTGCTAAATATAAAGTATCATTATATTATTTGTTTAATGGATTTGTGCTTCATATAGAGTTAATTTTGTAAGAATTTATATTTTTATCTCATAGTTCGTGATTAATTTCAGTATTTGAATATTTTTTATGTGAGTGTCATGTGGCATTTGTTTTTGTTTTATTAAGGTATTTTTGATTACTTAGTGGGTCTAGGACCCCAGGTATTAATATTGTTGTATCATTTGTGTCAAACTTATTATTACATCTGTTGAACTGAAATGGTCTTAGACCATATATAGATGGCATTAGAACATTAACATTTTGAGGATCATGGTATTTGACTATACCTTTGGGAAAAGGTAAATAAATATGTGATTTTAGTGGTCTAAGACCCATGGCATATGTTAATTGTTTTAAAATTAATGGTTTTCGACCATATCTTATGACATAGAGAACATTTTATTAAATTGTTAGATGATCAACCCCACCATGCATTGTAAAGGAAAATTAATTGTTTGTTTTGATGTTCTTCGACTAAACATGGAATCACCATGCAATAGTGATAAGTTGGATGGTATTTGTTTTAGCGTTAGTAAATTTTTTTACCTCCATTAATTGTCCTTGACTTTATTTCTTTTAAATTGTGTTTTGTTTAGGAGACGTGTCGAATTTAAATAAGTGTTTTAGGATTTATGTGTCACACCCTGTATTTACACCTACTTTGAAGGTTGTACATCATTGTTAATGTGTTGTAATTAACATGAATTTTGAGCACCTCCTTGCTAGATGTAGTTGATGAGATCATAATTTCTCAATAGATTGATCTATTGTTGTACTTGTTGGTATGATTTTACCTTGCTTATTGTAGGTACTGATTTTATAATGTTGACCAATCTATACATGGTTCCGTTTGTATTATTTCGGTGCTTTGAGAAATAATGATTATTGTATAGATATGTGGCTAACCATTACAATATTTGACTACATCGATCAAGGACCATAATGCATCATGAAGGTATTCATTACAACGTTGGTAATGTTTTTGGTCTGTGACAAGGTAAAATTGTTTTCTTTGATAACCAACTTATCATTTAATGTGTGGATAATAGTGATGATTGATCTCGGACATTATCAATTAGTGATATTATAACAAAGATTAAGGTAATGTTGATTACTTAGTGGGTCTAAGACCCCAGGGCATTAATATAGTTATTTCATTTGTGTCAAACTTATTATTACATTTGTTGAATTGAAATGGTCTTAGACCATATATAGATGGCATTAAAACATTAACAGTTTGAGGATCATGGTCTTTGACTATACCTTTGAGAAAAGGTAAATAAATCTATGAGTTTAGTGGTCGAAGACCCATGGCATATGTTAATTGTTTTAAACTTAATGGTCTTCACCATATCTTATGACATAGAGAACATTTTATTAAATTGTTAGATGATCAACCCCACCATGCAATGTAAAACAAAATTAATTGTTTGTTTTGATGGTCTTCGACCAAACATGGAATCACCATGCAATAGTGATAAGTTGGATGGTTATTAAACATTAAAAGTAGAAACAGTTCACCATACATGCAAACTAGATTATTATTGTTTAAGTTTGTGAATATTGTCTTGGACTTCCTATAGAAAACACTAAGTAAACTTAGGAAAATGGTTAATATGTTGATCATAGTTTTTGACCACTAGATGTCACGTATTGTTGGGGGTAAAAAAGAGGCTAGTTCACCTAAGCCATAAGTGGTACCGTAGGAAGTACCACATTTATTTCAGAGCACAAGTTTTTGGAAGTTGGGAAGCTTCTTTGAGAAGCTTGGGTATGCTTAAAATATGTCATTTTATAAACTCATATTGGTTTTTGAGCTCCTCTTCTAGGTTGTGCATGGAAGATTGAGGGAGCCATTTTTCGATTGATAATTAGTGGTTCGAACCAGCTAGAAATAAGTGCAAATTTTTTGAGTAGCAAAAACATTTAAATTGCTTAAAATGGTGTCAAGGTTAGAGGTTTTGTTGTGTCAATTTGGTTAAAGATTTTGTAAAGAAAATATAGGGAAAAGTTGCGAAGCTCTTCCACTTCTAGGAATGGATTTTTGACTCTCTCTCTTCATGTTGTTCACTTAAAATGAGTTGAATAATTAATGGGTAATTTAATTTTCTACTTTGTTTTATTTTTCAATTTAGTCTGGGTTGGAAAATTAAAGAAAAACAATAAGGAAATTGATTTCTTATCTGAGTGCTTTAAAAATTGAAAATCGAGGTTATTTTGATTTACTAGACATCTAGGTTTGATTTGTTGGCATGTTATGACTATTTTATTTGGTTAAAAACCATATTTGCAAAATACACATGATACATATGAGTTATTTTGATTTCCCTTTTCTGTTTTTTCTCGACTTGTACCATTTCTGGTCTGCATGATTAAGATTTTAATATTCTTCATTTATTCATGTTAATGATTGTGACTATGGATTAAATAGTTGTTGGGTGTCAGTTATTCTTGTTGTTTGAAATTTTGTAGCAAGTAAAATACAATGTAGGTATATGAAGCATTACAAGTATGATAAATACTTATTTTCGGATTTGATTAGTTGTATATGAGTTCAGTAGATCAAGTATTCCTTGTGATGGTTTCATCTCCTCCATTGCATTCTTCATATCAAGTGGTCGATGTGTTTGATAATGGTCATTATTAATGCAATAGGAAGTAGAGTCTTCTTTGACATTGTCTGTAGAAGTATTAGAGAATCCTCTGTCATTTATCTTGAACCCAAATGGTGTATAAGAATAGAAAAACTCGGTTCATTATCGTATATTTTTGAATGCTTCATATTAAAATTACAAAGCTTTGATACGTTCATCGATTGATGTAGTGACTGCTATTCTTTATTAAATTGATCTATAAAAGTAGTTAGTGGAATTTCAGTGCAAAATTAGTTTTTAGTAATATAGAGTTATTAGACCATTTGGTTCCATTATTAAATATGTCATGTAGAAAAACTATTAAAGATACAAAGGGGTTTTTGTATTGTTGGTCTTAATGGAACCTTAGTTAAATAACCACAATGATTGTCTTATAAGTAAAATGAGGTAAATGGAGAAGTTAACTATGGAACTTAAGTTATTATTGTATCTTATTTATGATAAAGGTATGCTATTATAGTTGTTCACCGTAGTATCCATAAGTTGGATCTTTGCCAATTATCCTCGTGTAAATGGAACTTTGTTTACTTCGTTAGAAATATCCTTGAATGTAAATATGATTGCTATGGTTTGCATGATGTTGGTTGCATGTAGTTTCGTTATTAGTTTTGTAGATTGAGACTTTGCTATGTTATTACTATGATGTTGAATTTAAAGAAGTGAATAGCAATAAATTTGTTTAGACACTCCTTGTAGATCATGAATTGATGTTTGTTGGAAACATGGTAAAAGTCAATAGGTTCACTTCATTTGGATTCAAATATATATTTAGACTTAATATGGTATGAGGAAGATATGATTTGAATTATAAGTTAACCTTATTATGTTCACCACTTTGTAATGTAACAACATGATTGAGAGTTGTTAATCCATACCAATTGGATGAGATGACCATGTATATCTTCCATCTTTCCTTCAGATGTAGAATGAATTAGATAAGTGAGGTGATTGCTAGATATTATTGATGTGATTTAATCATGTATTATCAATTGAAATATAAATACAATTCATTAGATTAATTATAAAGAAAAACCTTATTTCGTATATTTTCATAAGGCAATTTTCCTAACTACAATAATATGGAAATGATTGTAATATTTATGATAAGTAAGGACTCATTCTTATTTAGTTTAATAAATATATTTATTATTCATAATAATTGTGTGAGTTGTAATAATGTTTTAATGGAATTTTTAACAACAATATATAATTTTTATAATTGATTAATTTGATGTGGAAAGTACAATACTATACTTGTGTAATAATTTGATGGTACTTTACGACAATCATTATCATTAAATATTGAATGGAAACTATTACAACAATATGTAAAACAATGATATTATTAAGTAAAATTAAATGAGAAAAATAAAACAATGTTGTTATGGATAGAATCAGTATGAAGTTATGAAATAAAGATATTTCATCTACAACTTTGGTCATAACATGATTAACTAATTAATTAATTAATCCATTTGTATATTACAAATTTATATTATCACATTTTTATGATAATAGTCATACCTTCACAACATCAACATAATATTAATGACATATTGATGTCTTAATAACATATGTACTATATCTCTAAACTATGATATAAATAACCTTGTTATTCTTATCATAATCAAGCTAAAACAATTAGGGGTTGCTAATAACAACAAAGTTGTCCTAGAGTGAGTTATTGTTATTAAGTTAACAATCCTTACTTTATTTATAGTTCTTAAAGGTGAAAATTACGTCATTAATGTGATAAAAAGATATGAGGAAACAATAACATGTAGTCATGTAAGTAGTGCCGATGTACCTTAATATAAGAAAGTACCCTACTTATGACACCATGCTTTGACACATAAAGTATAGATGTAGTTACCAAATTTTTATATACACATTTACGATATGTTCTTAGATTTAGCAGGGAAATGAGATCTACAGATCACAGATCCACCATTAAAGTTGAAGACTATAGATTATGGCATGCATTCAATTAAGACAAAGAAATAACTTGAAATAGATAGTGAATAATAGATTTAAATGAGAAAGAGATGAAAGAAAATAATGAACAAGAACAAGAGACAAATAACACCATATTTAAGTGGAGAAACCAAAGAAGAAAAACTCCACTGTAAAAGCATTGTCTATATTAATAATTTACATAATTTTAACCTAGCACTTCCACTTCACTCCTCACTCTTTCACAACACTACAAATCTATGTCTATTGACTAGTTAATACAATAATAACAACCATCTAGCTCTACTTGTATTCTACTAGTGTCTTACATAGTATGCTCTACTAGTGTATCTTACAGTCTAATATTTTATCTTTAATACTAGACTGTACAAATCTAAACGTTGCTAAAGCCAATCCCAAGAGGGATCACCCACATCAATGTGGGTTGGTGAATCGGTCAAGCCACTTCACTCTTAGCTGTGAAAGATTGTTTGATAAAATTTTATTAGACAAACTTTAATAATGTTGGGGCATAGTGAAGTGGCTGATCCCACTTGACATTATCACCCCAACACTCCCCTTAATGTTAAGTGGGAAGAAAAAATAGTCATGCCTATTCTACCTGATCCAGGCTAGCATGCAAACAAGGGAAATATGCAGATCTTCCCATATATAAATTCTTAAGACCAGGATTTTTACATATGAAAAATTACATCAAATTATGGAGCCTTTTATAAACTAACACATGCATATAACTAAAGATTCACTGGGATTTACAAGTAACTTCACATAGAGTGATACATTTACTTATTACAAAGTGGAGGAAGTATTGGAAGTTTACAATGAACTGCCTTATGCATTTGCTCATGAGACTTACAGTTCACATACAATGTTACAACCATGTGTAACCAATCCCTAAAGGATCAATTTTTTGCATAAAAAGTGGGTGGTCATGATCCATGCTTAATATATGACTTTGGTCTTTTATAATAATCCATCAAGAGTTGGCATTTCCATACACACTCCCCTCAGGGAAACTTTGATAGGCTGAACAAGGCACAAAAATTGCAAGACTTCACAACATGCAATGGCCTTCACATAATATTTGATGTTTGAACTAGATTATTTATCAAGAGCAATCTGGCCTTCACATAGAGGAGGAATACTTCCTTTATCTCCTATGTGTATCACTACCAACAACCTCTTTAGCCACATGGCTCTTTGCTGCTTCAAGTGATGGCACCTGCATCAAAACTTGAACATAAATCCAACTGTATATCTAACACAACATCAACATGGTTAGAGTCATGATAGACAACATAATAGTCATAATAACTATAATAATGATATGCTTAAACAACTAACCATGTTATATTACAAATATGTTGAAAAATTTCAACATATTATACTACTAAAACATTAATTAGATGCAATCAATATTGGACGTCTCTAATAAAAACACAAAGGTGTCCCCAAGTGTCATTGATATGCATATAATAATATTTTAGTAATCAATTAAGATGATTTAACAACATATGTATATCTTCATATTCTAAGTCTTTACATAATGAGATAAGACTTGGTAGATAACACATTTGAACAAATAATCAAATAATTCAAGAATAATCAAAGTATTCATAGAAGAAAATGACCATGTAGGAAAAATTTAAGCTTAGTCAAGTCATATATGATCAGATTTGTATGCCAAAAAACATTGTCTTACTTCTCTTGTTTCCAAGAATTATATTCTTGTTTCAACTAATAAATCATGAATATTTTGACAAAAGAATCATTATCAGCAAATAGTTAGAGAGAACATGCTCATGAAAGAAATTTACATAGGAATCCTATTTAGAGTTAAGGGTTGAAAGATATCCCCCTCAATGCCTAGATCCATTATATCAAAAACATTTAAAAATAAACTTTGCAGAACAAATTCAGTTTTAGGTTATACATAGGAGGGTAGAGAGATAGATTTACAAAAAGGTTTCTCAAGAACATGCACATGTTCTTTGTAACCTTCTAGGTACAACTTTCATGATTTATAAATGCACTTGATGCATTACAATATGATATATTCTGCCTCTGCTACATTTTCTTTCTTTTGCTTTTGATTTTTCTTGAAAATACTAGGCTTTTTGTTTTAGCATTCTTGACTACTTTATTATTTTTTACTCTACAATAAGCTTCTTTGTGTCCAAATTTTCCACATTTATTACAAGTTCCATTAAATTTGACTTTGAATGGTTGATTGATTTTAACAATGTTAGTCTTAGGATTAGATTTAAATATGAAATTAATACTAGAATTTTGATTTGGATTAAAAAATCTAGTATGATAAGGCTTATGATTTTGAGAGAAAAGAGCTTGAGAAACAGTCTCTTTTGAATCAAAGTTCTCCATGACTCTCTCTTCTTGAATAAAAAAGGATAAAGTGTCTAAATTAGGCAGATCATTCTCATTATGATACTTGGAATTAAGAATGGAGATAAATTTTCTAAAATTTTCATGTATATTGATCTGTATAATGAAGTATAACAACTTATCTTGAAATAGATCACAGTTACAACCATCTAATTTAGATTTTATGTTCTTAATTTTAGCTAAATAGTCCACAATTTTCTCATCCCCTTTCATGGGAGTTGTGAACAACTCTAAAACTATTTTAATTATCTTAGACAACCTACCACCTTCATGCATGGCTTCTAAATACTTCCATGTAGTGAAGGTGAGTCTAAATGACCTATATGCATCAAGAACTCATCTCTAATGCTTTGCAATAGGATGGATAGAGATTCTTGAGACCTTTGAGAAAAGGAGCTAAGATTTTCAGGGGTATCTTGTCTCCTGTGGGATGGTTTTCAACACCATTCACAAGATCCCAGAGCTTTCTAGCCATAAAACAAGCTTTCAAACACACTTTCTAGATGTTATAGTTAGTTGAATTCAAGAGTTGAGATTTATCCATTGAAAAAACAATAGAACTAGCCATTTTAGATGCTCGATGGTAAATAAAGATAGATATAGCTAGAAAATGACTTAAAGAAGCTAAATAAAGACAAAGAACTAGCTACAAGATCTTTTAAGTTGTTATATGAAAACAAACAACCCAAATTTGATAAAAAAATAGCTTGAATTGGTCAAGTTCTGGATCAATTTAATAGAGCTAGGTCGTGTTTCAGCTACAAACCATTTTAATAGGAAAATTAGTTAATTAATTAATTATGAGCTTAAGATCATAACACATTTTGTCAAATATTTAAAAATATCTTGATTTGGTTTAAATTTAGCTTAAATTGGTCGATTTAATATTAAATTAGCATAATAGAGTCGGGGTCGAGTTACATGAGCTCGGTGAGTTCTTTAGAACTTGGCTCGACAAGCTAAAGGACGAGCTACATAAGCTAAAAATGAGATGAGTCGGGGTATAATTTTGAATCCATAAGACAAAGAAACTATGGAAGCCATAATACAAAGAAAAATTAGAAAGCCTGCGAAATAAAGAAATCTCGACGAGTTATTTTGTAAGTCAACGGGGAGAGATCAAAAACAAGCTCGAAAGGAGCTACTTTAACAAATAAAATAAGTTAATAAACAACCAATGTGGGGGACGACATGTGGCACAGATCAACAATACCAAGAAAGGCATGTGTCATCTTCAAAATAGATCCTCTGGGTGGATGTGACGCTTTAAAAACTAAAGTTAATGCTATTTCGGGTTTGAAATCGATAAAACCCATGATAAAAGACAAAAAAAACATGCGTCAATACACAACTTTTAAAATAAATCAAATACATGTGTCACCTTTTAATTAGCTCACATTTCACAAATGCAGCTAATAAGATAAACTGATAATTAATTAAAATATAGAACCATATACACATGTCTTTAATTAATTAGATCACATTTCACACTCTGACACAATGCGAAAGCAAAGTCTAAGTCAAACAAGCCACTTGTCAAAAAATTAATGGCTTAAAAAATTTATAAACCAAACTTGAAATAAAGTTTGGGTCCGGAAAAGGAATAAGACAGTTGTCACAATCTAAATGGTGAAGCCAAAAAAATATTGACACTCTGACACAATTAGAATACGTGTCAAAAAACAATTGGTTTGCATTTTGTAAGTTTAGTAAAGTCTAACAAGTGTGAAAATTAGAATACGTGTCAATTTTTAAGTAACTTAGACTTCTCTTTACGAACCTAAGAAAACCCACGGAATGAAGAAAATTAGTGATCCTGCAGTACAAAGGAAAGTTAATAAACCCGTGAAACAAAGAACTAAAGAATGACACCGTGAAAATACTAAGACAAGTGTCTCTTTTCTATTAGCTCACACTTTGCCAAAAACTAACAAATATATATGTGTCCAAATGCTATTGGATTGCACTTTGCAATGAAATCAAAAAGACTAAGTCAAACAAGATACATGGAGCCTTTTAAATGGCTCACATTTCACAAATCTGACAAATGTGACAAGGTGGCTAATTTTAATTGGATCGCATTTCTTAAATATGACAAATGCGATGGAAAAGACACTTGGAGAAATTTTATTGGTCTGCCCTTCACAACTGTCATAAACAAGTTAAACAAAGACTAACAAAGTGGAATACGATGCCACTTGGAGCAATATTAATGGCTCAAGTTTTGCAAATGTCAGAAATATATAGTTCAATTCTGACAACACAAAGACATGCGTAAAGCCTTTATTGGCATGTAGATTTCAACTGACAATCAGATAAACAATATTATGACACCTCAAAGAAAGATGGAGCAATTTGATTGGCTTGGGCTTCATAAAAACTAAAAATGTGATGCTAGATGGAGCAATATGATTGGCTTGAGCTTTGTAGTCAAAGGAAGTCAAAAAAGTTTGTCAGGGCAAATCCAGATGGCACAAAATGATTGGCCCAAGCTTCACAAAGATAGTAAGATGTCGATTGAAGCCACTTGGCACTCTAAGAGTGGGTATGGCTTTGAAAATATGAAAATAAGAGTAGGGAAGCTATGTGGAGCAATATTATTGGTCTAAGCTTCATGAAACTGAAAATGACTTTAAAAACAAAGCTAGATGGCGAAAAATATTGGATCGGGCTTCACAAAAGTGGATATAGAAAAACACTAATAAATGACGAAAAATTTGAAAGTAGATGGCACCAAATGATTGGTCCAAGCTTCAAAAAAAAAATTAGCTAAAAAGGAATATTTTTACTGCTAGAATGGACTTAAAAACCTCAAACAAACTAGATCTAAATAGATCTTTCGGATCCAAATTCAAAAAATGACCCAAACGGCTATAAATGGCATGAAAACTTAAAACAAGCTTATGCAAAATGGATTTAAACCGCAAACTATTGAAACTAGATGCAAAAGAAAATATCTAAGCATAAAAAAAGCTTCAAATATGATTTAAACAACCATTTAGCCCATATTTTACCAATGTTTCAAATAGTATTGGGGCAGGAATTGGAATTTTAAACCTGGTTTTCTTGAAGATGACTACGGGATATTTTAGAGTCTCGCAGATCTGTAAATACACTTCAAGATTCTTTACTTTTAATTTAAACACTTATAGATCAATCCTTCACACGTAAAATCACTGAAGCTCTGCTACCATGTTAGATTTAACATGGAAATGATATCTACGATCAAAGATCCACCCTTAACGCCAAAGACTATAGATTATGGCATGCAGTCAATTACAACAAATACATAACTTGAAATAGATAGTGAATAACAAAGTTAAATGAGCAAGAGCTGAAAGCAAATAATGAACAAGAATAAGAGACAAATAACACCATATTTAAGTGGAGAAACCTAAGGGAAAAACTCCACTGTAAAAGCACTGTTTGTATTAAGAATTTACACAAGTTTTAACCCAACACTTCCACTTCACTCCTCAGTCTTTCACAACACTACAGAGCTATGTCTCTTGATCAGTTAATACAATAATCATGACCATCTAGCTCATCTTGTATTCTTCTAGTGTCTTACATAGTATGCTCTACTAGCATATCTTACTGTCTAATATTTTGTCTTTAATACTAGATAGGGATTTTACAAATCTAAACGTTGTTAAATCCAATCCTCGAATGGATCACCCACATCAATGTGGGTTGGTAACTCATCAGTCGCTTCACTCTTAGCATGAAAGACCTGTTTAATGCAGTTTGATTAGACAATTTTTAATAATGTTGAGGTGTAGTGAAGTCAAGTTGATCCCACTTGACATTATCACCCCAACATATGTTGTTCCAATAGCTCACTATGGATGAAATTATATGTTTTTAATGATTTATGGGTATTATAAGTAAACTATATGATGTCATATGAACAATAGTATGCAAACATATAACATGATAAATCAAGGAACATCATATTTGAGTATTGCCTCATTTTAGAGTGGGCAATTATGTTATAGTGTGAATCGGTTAAATGATAAGATGACACCATGTCAAGTCAAAATAGTATCTCGGGTAATTGTTGATTATATTAAAAAAGTGAGTAATTAAAAATTAATGATTTTACATAGAAATCATGACTTTTTTCATAGTGTCAATGTGGATAAAATTTTATTTCTTGGACATATGAGGTGTGATATGGAATATTATGAGATGTAAACATGGTTATGTCAATGTTACATTGTAACAAAATAAGTGGTTCTATGAATGGTCATGGATGACCCATAAAGAATTAAAACAAATATTCTTTTAGAATGTTCAACTTATGTGATTAAAGTTATGAAAGAAATTTATAAAACATTTGTATCAATATATCATGATAAGTTATCTTGTATCCTTAACAATCACCGCAATACGATCAGTACAATGAGAGACACTCAATGAAGTTATAACCCAACAGTTACTATGACTCTCTCCCAAAAAGGGATGTCCTAGATTGTTATTAAATAGACTACCATTGTGATAAAATGATAGACTTAACTAAAATGGATAAGTGAAACTTAATTTATCAATCAATGGAAAAATTATGTTACCTATTTTGATATGTTTGTGTGGGGAATAGAAGACATATTTTTAATTCTAATGTGTAGTCATGAAACCGACTTGCTAAAGCACAATACCGTATAACCATGGCCATAGTACTATAACTATTCCCCATTATTCTTATCAGCGTGTCTTGATCCTGGAGGGACATATTTGACTACTTTACTAGTTGGAACTAAGGGGGATGCACATATGCTTACAACCTATAAAAGGTTTAATCAAAGGATGTAATGTATACAAACTCGTGTTGAGTGATTAAGGGAGATTATTAAATATCTAGGACCCTTATATTTTTCCATGGTGAATGAAGTTTGTCAAGATGGATTCCAGAATTTTAAGAAATATTGGAAATTTTCAAAGTGAGTTGAGTATTAATGATATCCATTGCAACATATAAGGAATTAGGGATTTGTTGTGTTTCCTTAAAAATATCCAAATTGTTGTAGGATTATCTCGAGGATATTTTGTTCATTTGAGTGGTAAATTTATGGGGCATTACATTATGTTATTATGTATATGGTTAAAATGTAATCAAATATTACTTTTTAATTGTCATTTTTACTATCTTCCCAAAGTCTTAATTAGTTGTGTCTTAAATTATTTAATAATTTAAATAGTGTCATTCTAAAATTTGTCACAATTATAGACAAAAAAAGCACACACTTATTACTATTACATCACGCCTCTAGTATGTCATTATATGCATGATTCCTAAGTAAGAAAAATAGATACTAACAATACTTATTTTTCACTTCATTTATATTATTTTATATTTTTATACTTTTGTCATGTGATTTTCTCAAAGGCTCCCTTTACTTTTATACATTACACAACATATGATCTAGCTCGATTTCTTATGTTTTATCTTTGGATCTGCTCAAACACTAACACTCGAAAGGGATATGAACTCCCGTGCACTACTATCCCCTTTGGGCACTTCTATCATTTTCCACTCTTTTCTCATTTTTAAAGTGTAGCATTGATTATTATCTTTTCTAAAACTTTTAGATATCACTACGGGTCCATGTTTTAGTTTTTAATGATGAAATTCAATCAAAGGAATCATATATGTACATGAATTACTTATTATATTAAGGGGATGGGTAATTTAGGCTATTTCTTCCTATCTACTTCTTGGGGAAAGAGAAATATTCAAGGAATACATTTGGGCTACATCATTCACATATAGGAATGGTAAATTTTGAGTTCCATCACACACATTCATCTTGGGGAAAAAAGTAGTTTTAGCCCATTATCTTGGTTCAAATTTCACAAGGGAACCTATTTTAAAGTGACACAAATATATCAAACATACACAAACACACAATAACTACATTAAGTTTGAAATATAGTTCATTTTTTTGGTGAAAATCACATTGGTGTGAGTGGCGAGGTCAATTCAACTCAAGAATATGCATGTTTTATTCCATATAATGTGTGTTTGAGCCTTGTACAAGTATTTAGGATTTTTTTTGTAGGTTGAGGTTCGTTAATGAAACTCTATAACGAAGTTTAAGAACACAAAGTAAAGTTAAGAAGACATGATCGACTCTGGGAAGACCAGATCCGAGTCATCGTCAGAAATTAGTGCTCTGGCCTCAAATACTAATGCACAGGGTGGTCTCATCCTCTTCTAGGAATTTTTTTCTCGAATAATTGTAAATATCTATTTTATAAGTGAAGCATACAACCCAAATCCGTCTTTTTCATCAATATTCTATCCTAAAATCAGCCCAAACAATGAGTTATCAACTAATTCAATATCATCCTCTCATTACTTGTACTTGTTTTCCATTTGGATATTATATCTTACATTTTATGATATTATATATTTGATCACAGTCCTCTAATAAAAAAATATTTTTGTTAAATCATTTGGTTAACCCAACATTTACATGTCCATAATCAAATTCATTTTTCCCATCCCTAGTGAATTAGGTTTTGTGTGGTTCCTTTTTCATCCCTAATACCTGTAGTGGTTTCTTTGGTCTTACACAACATATTAAGATTATCTCACATACTCGTAATCATTCAAACAATATGGATAAAAACAAACATGATAATTCTCTCTTCAATTCTTATCAGATCCCCCTCCCTGACATAAAAACTTCTGATTGTGAACTTTATTATGATAAAGACACTAATGTGGATCAAACAAAACATGATTGTATCACCAATTTCCGTTCTACATTACATGACAATCCCACTCATGTACCACATGTCCTTAATGATTTATTAGTAACCCATGGTTCCTTTGACAATATTCCTCATGTCAGTATGGTTTTTACCTTAAAAAAAATTTTGTTACCACCCTTTTATCCCACTTTCTTTTGCCCCCAGTAATGCAAGGATTTTCACCATCCATATGCATTTTTACACACCTACTACTCACTTTTCTTCCCCCATAATTTCTCATATTCAACCCACTTATTCTTCGAAACCTATACCTTATATTCCATATACCATGATTTAAAAGATAAAATCTCACAATTGAAACATGTTTCTTCTTCTTCCTCTCCATCTTTTGATTTTTCACTTCTCATACATAGTCTTCTTTCACCTGAAGTTTCATCTTATCCACTTCCACCCAAAAATGCTTCAACTAAGTTTCCTCTTTTTTTGACATCCATGGAGATCCATAAGAGCATGTTAGATAATTTCATGTTACATGCTTGGATTATACTTTTGATGATATATTATTTACCAATTTATTTCATAGGATCTTACAAGACTATGTTTTGTGATGGTTTTATGATTTTCCATTACACTCTATTAAATCTTTCAATCCTATAGCAAATCTATTTTCTAGCCCAATTTTCAATGAACATTAGAACTGAAAGTTCATATGCACAAATGGCCAAAATGAAGCAAAGATCTAATAAGAATCTTAGTGAATATGTTTTGTGTTATAAGAATAATATTTCCTAAATGAATAATGTCTTAGTTTAATCTTAATTATAAGATCTATTTATCCAAAGACTACTACCTCCTTTGCAAGAATGTGTGATCTTTGATTATTTTCATTATTTTGATAATTTATGTCATACTCTTAAATAACATGAAAATAAGTTACTTTCTATGGGCAAGCTTAAGTATGGTGATAATACTTTCAATAAATATACAAACAAATTTTAAACCAAATATTCCTTTAAAGGAAATCCTAGTGAGCCTAATCCTACTGTCAATGTTGTATCCCAACCTACAAAGCTCCAACTATAACCTACATGGTGTAATTTTACTAGATTACCATATCCACCTCATATGTTGTTTCCTCAACTCATTGAAAGAAATCTAATTTCTCTTCCATCTCCTCTTGAGCTAGATCCTAATCATCCTCATGGAAAGAATTTTGATGAAAATGCACATTGTGATTATCATATATGTAATGGATATACTACTAATATATGATTTAAGTTTATACATTTGATCCAAAATTTAATCGACAATAATGAAATTGAGCTTCCCGAGCCTAATGTTTTTATTTCTAAATCTACTAATGAAAATGGAAAGCTTAAAATTTTCAATGATCCATTACCCAAACATAAAAAAATAAACTCCTAAATCTTCTTCCAATCATGCTTATCATGTGGTTACACCTCCATCATTTTCGGATAATCCTCTTGGATTTCTTGTTGGTACTACTTGATCTTCCTCCACATATCATTACTTTTATTGATGTTGATAGGGTAAATTTTAGGGGTGAATATTTGTGAAAAGGTGAATATAAGGAATTTTGAATTTTGAATTTGGTGAATTTTGTACTACTGTATCGGTAGTGCGTTTGCCAAAATTTTATAGGACATAAAAATTTGAATATAATTTCACCTTCATGTTTCCACCAAGGGCCGACTGATGTTAGTATATTCGCCTTCATGTTATAACATTATAATATATATAGGATTAATTTTCCATAGTATAGTCCTATTTTTTACATTATAAGTGTGTGAAAAATCCAAAAGTATAAGACCACAAGCCAAAGGATTTAGGAAAAAGTGAAAGAATCAAGAGGTAAGTGAAAAAGAGAACTTTTTCTATATATTGGCAAGGTTATTTTGTGTTGATGGAAAATAAGGAAAATGTGCAAGTGTTATCTGCATGACAACATGTATAAGTGTTACATGCTGAAAAAAATATATATGTTACTGAAAGGTAACAAATATATGTGTTACCAACTAATAAAAAAATATATCTAACACTATTTGGTAATAGATATATGTGTTACTAGATGGTAACAAATATATTTGTTACCGCAATAATATATATATTTGTTACTAACCAAGAACACATACATTTGTTACTAGCCAATAACAATTAATTGTGTTACCGGCTGGTAGTATTATTTTTGCATCTGTCCTGCATATTTCTTAGCCATTTGAGTGCTCAATTGTGTTGTCGTTCGTCATTTTTAAGTTTTGTTGGCTTTCATTTGGATAAAGCTTTGTTGTTATCAGTATTTGAAATTTCTATGTTTTTTCACATGTGCAGACTTCAAAATCATCCATTTGATGGCCCTGTTATAAATGAGAAAATAACTCAAGGAAAAATAAAATGCAATATGGACATTTCAAAATATTTCAATCAGTTAGCAAGAACTCCAAAGTGGAAAGAGGTAAGAAAACCAATTTCTACTATGATAATGTTACTTTATTTTTTGATTTACTTAGGGAAGCTATAAGCAAACCAATTTCTCTCAAATGTAGAAAACCCTAGTAGTGACCTTACTCTAGATGAAATTTCCAATCACCAGAGTAATACAATTCAAATTGATAGTACTAATAATCTCATTTCCCATCCAAATCAAACTTCTGATAAACATTCCAGAAACTCACATTAGAAACATAAGAGTGGGAAGTGGACTATAGGAAGGACTTATAAATTTGAATGGTCAACCAAATATCCATTCATTGAACCTATTGAACCTAAAAATAATATTGATACTCCTATAGAATGTATATGTACTATCTATAGTTGGAAACTTGGCAGAGACAAAAAAATGCAATTGAAGTTGGACACAATAGAGAAGCATTGTGGGAAGGTATACGAGTCTAAAAAGAAATATGATGGAACAATTATAAAAACAACTAGATGGAAAATTGAGGAAGATTGTTTGCATATGAGATATGCTTTGTAGAATATGATAATCATCATAAAAATCTTCAGGACCTAGTTGAGAAAGGTGGAACTATAAAGGATAGATTTGAAAAAGCTACTGACGTAAGTCTTCAGGCTAAACTTATTCAATTCAAAACAATATTTCACATTTTGAAAAAGGGAAGACCAATTTCATATCTCATTGATTATAATACATTGTTTCAATCTAATGGATTTCCAAATATACCAACAACACACTGGTCAGATACCAGTGCATGGGAGATGGCAAAGTGTATGACAGAAATAGAAATCACTAATTTGAGAGAGAAAGTAAAAAATGCAAATTTTATCGCTTTGTCGATTGATGAGGTCACAACAATAGATAATACATCTTGGGTGTGCATGCATGTCTACACTTTCAGTTTCAGTAACCATTTTAGGGAAAATCATCTACTAAATATGTAGAAAATGATAGAAAACTGCAATGTTGAGAACATTTGCAAAAATTTTATTAAAAATTTGAAGGAAATATTTAGTATGGATGATCATTCAATCTCTGCAAATCTGATTTGTGTAGGAGCCAATGGTGCATTTGTCATACAAGGTCAAAAACCAGACTTTGTATTCATTTACAAATAATAGTGTCCCCTTACATGATACCTATTCACTGTATGACTCATCGAATGCTAACATGGAGGAGATTATTCGGGAATTTCATTCATATATGTCAAGCAATCATAAAATATTTCTAGAGTTTCAGATATTTTCTGTTGGAATAATAAATGGTAAAAAATTGGTAAAAGATGTTGACACGAGATGGATTCATTGTATGAACTAGATTACAGTGTTTTTTTGAGGAATACAGTCCTTAACAAGATATATGTTCAAGAATCAAAGACAAGTGGAAAAGGATAAAGATCTACTATATGGATTGACATATTTAGAGACATTATTAAATTTGTGTGGTATTTTTCAATGCTAAAGGAAATAAATAGCCTGGTGAAACATGCTCAAGAAAGATCCATATATACATTGTTGATTTTCTAAAATTAAAGAGACAAGTATGTATGATTTTAGATACCTTTTATATCACCCAAGACTGGATTCAAAAGCCATTTTTAACAGCTTCAAGGTTTTAATGACACAATTATTATCAAATAGCTATTTAAATTTCAATATCAGTGGTCATCTTTGTATTTCTATTTATGGGAAAAATATTAAAATGCACACTTTATACAAAGATACTTATGTAGTAGGTTTTGAACTTGAGGAAGTACCTGTCACAAGCTATCTTTTTGATGCTGCAGTTTCTAATGTACATAAAAATTGATGAAAATATCTGAAACATTATCTTCTGAGATCAAAGAGCATTTTAAAAATAGTGATCTGTTGGAGGCCATGGGAGTTGTAAATCCCATTTTCTGGAACCCAATGATTGATGAAGAATAAAGAGCTACAAACTTTGGGAAATCCATGACTGCACTTATGGAGCAGATTTTTCAAATCTTCACATGTTGATGGAGGGGAATTAAATGGTATATTGGACAAAAATTACTCATATCCTAGTCACAAAATTTTGTATTTACAATATATGCTCAATATAAGTCTATTGCTGACCCAACCGAAATGGGAGTTTTCACTCTATTTTGGAGAAATATGCATCAGAGTAGAATTATGAGAGATAATATTAGTGAATACTTAAAACTATATGAACTCATACAGACAATGATTCTTGGATCTGTTGAAGATGAAAGGGTATTTAGTGCACTTACATTTATGAAATCAAAACTTTGCAATATATTGGAAAAGAATTTGGAAACTTGTTTGAGAATCTATGTTTCAAGATATAGGGTGGACACATTTCCATTTGAAAGAGCACTAGCTACATGGACATCTCTTGCAGAGTGCAAAGTTGTTAATCAGATAGAGAACAATGAAGTCTCTAATAATGGTGAAATTGACTTGGAATCTGCTAGACAAGATACTACAATAGATATAAGAAGTGATGAAGGACCATCCAGGATAGGGTTGTTTCAACTACTAGACAATTGATTGTATTCATTTTATGAAATATATTAATATATTGTTACTCAATATTTTTTCATTTACATATATTGTGCATATAATGTTTGGAATTTAATCCCTTCTATATTTTTATAATGTTTACAAATAAAAATGATAGATAGTTCATATTTTTGTAATATTATATATGCAAACTAGATGATGTAATAAAATTAAAGTTTGTTACTAATAAAGCATGTTCAATATTTGATTTCTCACTATCACAATTCCACTGAACAATTGTTCACAAAATATTATAATCCATATATGATATATAACATCGTGATTATTACGATTAATAAAAACATAGCAGTCTACGACTACATCCCATCATGATTATTGGAGATAATATTTACATTATGAATCAAGATTAAACTATCAAGATCAAAAGCAACATGCACATTCAAGACACAAGTTTAAATTTTTGAGTTCATACATATTTGAAACTAAATTGAACAATGTAAATCCAGATTCCAGAATCCATGTGTACTATTCATCAACTGTTTCACATAAAGATAATAAACCATTTCACATGAGACTCTGAGAGAAATAAAAAGATCAACAATTTCACATAAAGATAATGTTTTCAAATTCCAATTGTCAAACACTGAATACATCAATAGTAACATAGTTTAAAGTTTTAATAGAAGTTAATTGGACCCTTTTCCTTGAATAGATTCAACAACAGCTACAACATTTGAACTATCTTGGATTACACCAGAATCTACTAATTCTTTTGCAACAACATTAATATTTTCTAAATTTTCTCTATCTTCATGAGTTGCATCTCCTACCGAAAGGATAAAAGGATCCTCATCATTTTTTTCTTCAAAGAATTTCCGGATCCAGTTTATGCTCCTTGATAATCCTCTGCAATGTATTTTTCTTCTTTTTTAACAGAACAATTTTTTCTTTAAAAACAATAGCCCCGAACACTCTCTCTCTCACTTTTTTAAGGTGCTCATCTAACACCTGCACCTCTGTCTTCAAAGTATGGTATTTTGACTACAATTAAAAATCCCATAATTAGTATTTAGAATAAGATAAAGGATAACTATATATTTATTTAACAATCTACAAAACAATAGAACTTACCATGGCCAAGTCTTTTTCTGCATTAGCAATAGTGACAAGGTTCTTGTCATGACTCCACTTGTTGTAGTAAGACAATGCCTTGACATTCAAATTATCCAATTTGTTCAACATTATCGTCAATACTTCATCTCTGATGTAAACATTATTAGTGAATGAAATTTCTTGTTGTTCTTGAGAAAGTATATCATCAATCACCAACGGTTGATTTTTAACCAATGAATAAAGTTTTTCTCTGTTTTCAAAATTATGATATCTATCATTGATTTCTTTTATCAGATATTTCACTCTGATCTCCCACATTTTCAGATCCTTAAGATCATAAATAAAATTCTCTATGATAAGGGTTGTAGTATTATCTCGACACAAGGATGTCAAGTGAAAATTTGGTCTTTGCATCATCATCCATTTTTTCCTGACCAATTGGGGAAGGAGGATCTGAAGCACTTACCCTTTATGGCCATTTCCTACAAGCATATTGCATTAGATCCTCGGCATGTCTCCCTGACACTGCCATGTCAAAATAGATGTCAAACCCTAGATACTCCTCATCCATTTCTATATTATTTAAAACAGAAGTGCCTCTAGCACTCGACATGCCATCAACTGTAAAATTGGGGAACTCAAATGTTGTGAAATTTTGAGTTTCCTACTCGTAGTCATTTGAGGGTTAGGGAGCACAAGCCTTTTCCCCTACCATAAGCAGGTGAAGGAGGTGGAAGGGGAGGTCGACTGATGTACTCCTTGTGTGCTGAGATGGATTTGGAGTAGAAAAGGTGGCTTTCGGCATGGACGAGGGATCAATTTCAGATTGTAAAAGATCTGCAAGCATCAATACTTTAACAATATCAGATTCAGTAATTAGTATGTTGAAAATTTAAAATTAAGAAGAAAAACAAACAAATAGTAATAATTTCTTATGTTGTGAACTTTTTCTGTAATCAATAGACTATGGCACTAGGTGGAAGGGTGGTGGTGGCACTGGCATGGAAAATCTTGAATTTAACAAAACCAATTAAAAAGAATGATAAATTTGTAAAAGAAATTCAAAAGACTAATATAAATAAATTTTAAGTCACTATTTATTGGTTGCTTTGTACTAGAACTTGAAGGGCCTAAGCAATTATATGGTGGTGGTGCAAACTGATACTCTTCATGTTCTTGCTTAGGTATGTATGTCATGTGTGCACCACCACTAGTGTGAGTAGAAACTCTTGGAGTCGTCGATGCAAATATGTCAAAAAGGTTGCACATTAGGATAACGAAATTAGAAATATGTCATTGTCAAGAATCAGAGATTCAGATTATCATTAGTCTATAAAATAATATCATAAAATTGAAACGATTGTGTAGTATGTAAAACATAAAACCTTGATTTTCCTCTACATCATGATCAAAGTAGAATGTGTTCTCTCCTTGCTCCGAGACAGGCCGAGCAGAGGAATCCAAGTAACCACGCATCCATTTTTTTGGTCTCAACTCTGTCAAAGAGTCATCAGACATGGTGAAATGAAAATCGTTGTCTCCAAAGCCCTTAAACTCAATAAGGTTATGTGAGTGAACTTCACAAGACAATGTTCTAGTGTTTCACTTGCTTTTACCTATTCATAACACAATTACAAATTACATATTTATAAGAATTAATTTAACAATGATTTTGTTTTTGAAAGGAATCAAGATTAAATGATTTTGAAAACAAAATACTCACCAACTGTTCATCCAATGGAATTACATGTTTATCCAATGGAATTACATGTTTATCCATCTTCTCGTGAAGAGAAGTTGGAATAGCTATGGATTTGAGTCCATAAAAACCCTCATAATAGAAAGCAAGAACATAAAAAGAAGAACAAATAATTGTAGAAGGATTCAATTTGGCTTTGTCAAGTTCAAAATGAATATTTGATGCAAGATATGAGCACCAATCAAATATAACTTCAGCAAGGGTTTGAAGAAGGTAGTACATTTCCCATTGAGGAATGTCAATGTATCTTCCCTGTAGAATGATACGGATGGAAAAATTCCACCATGGCCAGGAGAAAGGGGTATTTGATAGATTGAGAGTTAATGCCTCTTTTGGCTGGAGTATTAACCTCAGCCTCAATAGAGAGATTGTAATGAGACTCTAAAAATTTATTTTTCTCGTAAAAAAGAATAGCTTTGGTGCTTACATGAATTGTGTTTTCATGGGGTAGGCTTGTTAGACATTTAATATCTTCAGGTGTTATTTTGATGTGAAATTGGTGGGATGGTAATTGAATTGTGAAAGTTTCATCCGAAGTATTATACACTTGCATTAAATTATTTAATAATTTTTGGTCCATTTTGATATTGGGGCATGTAAATAAGTCCATAGAATCTTGACTTAGGAATCCAATTGGACTGGCTGATTATTTCAGGGTTTTCGAGCAGTTGTATCAACTGGGGATATAAAATGTTTGTAGGCATATGAAGTTGGTTTAATGGTCTTTTTCTTAGGGCCATTATTCTTGAACGTTGATTGCTTGAAAAAATAAGAGGTTGGAAAATGGCAGATAAAGATACCTATATATGAGCCTTGAGGGTCGTAGAACAAATCATGTGGTAGGTGACACTAGCTACTATTTAATACTGGAAGACGGAAGTGGAATTGGATGAGAAGGCTGAAACTCTCTGAAAAATTATATCTCTGAGAAACCTGCATGTAAAAATGGGACAAAATGAATGGGGAAGGGTATATATATAGGAAAGGAAAGTGTATTAAATGTGGGGAGCAGAAGACACGTGGCATATTAAATTTCAAAACCATATATGTTACCATCTGGGAATAACATATCTACGTTACCGTCTAGGAACAACATACATATGTTACTTGTCGATAACAATGTCTACATTGGTAGCTTCGTTATCGGTCGGTAACATGCATTTTCGTATGGTAACAATGCATTATTGACCAAAAACACCATAAAAAGCCAATACAATTTCTCGACCGACAATTCCATGTTATCGAATGGTAATAATAAGACTCTAGCCGGTAACATGTGTTACCATTCGGTAACATCACGTTACCGGTCGGTAACACTAACATTTTTTTGTCGTTCAGTAGTATACCTTACATGTCATTTGGTAACGTGTTGTTTTTTCAAAGTTACCGACAATGCTATGTTTCTGAATAGTAACAACATCACTCTAGTCATTAGCATGTGTTGCCGGCTGGTAACTCCATGTTACTGGATGGTAACACTGAGATTTTGCTATCATTTGACAAGATCCAAAAGATGTGTTGTTTGGTAACATATTATTGCTTAAACATTACCGAATGATAACAACCACACCTTCTACACCATTTTTTGAAAAATGTCTTCCTTTCGATGTTGTCACAAAACTCATTTTCATATATTCACTTACAGTGTGAATGGCTATTTGGTTAGATTCACCACCTACTCTATAAATTGTTTTGGGGGTCTTAAAATTAACGTTGGATGTTGATTTTCCCGCTTCCTTTTCATCACATATATTACACGTTGATTTTTTTGGTACTCATGTTGTTAGTAATGTTATGGTGCATCATAATTTTAAGTATAATTAATTTTCATTATCTTTTTACGATCTATTAGCTTTCAATTATCCCATATGACACTTAGATAAACTACTTATCATGGATGTGTGATTCTCCCAATCATTTTTGGGTCTCTCTTATTATCTTTATGCCTTTCTTTGTTAGATTTTAGGTTACACATTGTGACATGGTATTAGAAATTCCTTGGATTAGGGTGCCAAATTCATCCCATTCCTAGTTCATTTATGTCTTAAGTTCATACACAAGTATCACGTTCTCATTATTCTAAGTATGCCACCATGGACCTCTTTGTCTTTAGCACCTCTTACCGTCACATCTATAATTTCTACTACCACTAGTGCACCTACTTCTACACCTACTGATGATATACACATAGATTTAGCCTTGTACTACTCAGAATCCAAAGCTCCTATCACTTCTTGTGCTACTTCTATACCTCCATCTAATTCTCCTCCACAAATGACATTTTCTTCTCACCGATGATGGATACATCAGTCCCAGAACCCACCTCATAGAGATAGGTAAACACATAGGTTTCATACTAGACATGGTACATCTAGGCCCACTTCACGGTCTCATTCCCCATATGCACAACATAGTATTACTTTGTGCATCTTGATACTTGAAATTTCACATGGAACTAGGTCAATAGATCATGTTTACATGCATTCCTCTCTCACTTTAGTAGATAGTGGGCCCTCACCTTCTATCTTCATTAGACATATCCCTATGTAATTCACACATCGGGGTATATTACTTTTCCCTCACTACCTGATGACGCACTCTTGTTTTAGGTTCAAAAATTACTATTGATGGTGCACTTACTGATTAAACTAAAATATAATATTCTAGTGTAATCTAATGCTATAGGAGGAGTAAAATAATTTAATAAATGAAGTACTAAAATAATACCCAAGAAAACTAAGCAATAAAATGTGAAACCCTAATGTACAAGGAGGGTTAAGAAGGCCTTAGCGGATTCATGATGTCGCAAGACTATGTTGTAGAGTGTGACCGGGTGAATAGGAGGAGAAAATCAATGCAAAGGAGCCTAAGAAAATTTATATTTGGAGGATTTCACTTTGGACAAGGGTGCCTAGGGAATGATAGGGACTCATGTGGGCACCATGGTTTGCACAACTGGTCATAAACTTGAATTTTTCAGGGTTTTAATATGTCTTCAATCCTTCGCTGCACTTTGCTAGATGTTTTTATAAACTTGTAATAAAGAATCACCTATAAAATTCCGGATAAAGCATCCAAAACCCTAAAAATGAAAGCTGCATATGAAGGGGTCAAACTGTCCTTAGGTGCCAAATTGATGGAATTATCACTAAGCATTGCACTACATCGCAAACCCAATGTAGTTATAGGTGTGTGTTTGTGTCGAATTGTGCCTTAGGTGCTCTTGATCTAGTTGCACTTTGTGAGTAGTGACCAAGTAACTAGATGTAAAATGTAAATAATGTGTGCATGGAAAAAATAGACTCCCCTCCTATGAAGTGTGATGCATATGAACTAGCATTGTGTGGCTTATGATGGAGCTAGATCAATGTAAATGTAGCTATAGATTCCTTTGATGGATGCAGCCATAGGTGGTGATGGTAAGTGTTTAGTGCTTGGTCCCTCATTATTGTCACATAAATTTATATTTATATGGTTCTCTTACTTTAATTTCATAATCAACCCCGAAATGTTTGACCACCAAAAATATAAGAAGTTTAAATGGATAGAAATTTCCCAAAAAGTGAGAGGAAAGTGTAAAGAGGATAATTGAACCTAGAGGGGACAAGGGCACTTAGGGCGCCCCAGTCAAAAATAGGAAAAACACCTTATGAAAATACATACGGGGAAAGTACATGAGTAAGATTGAAAATAGCAAGAAAAATCAATGCAAAATGGCCAAAGACATGGGTTACTTATTACTCTTTTCACTTAAGAACCATATAAATAGAAGTATGGGACCGAACTAAATAATGACTCAAAGTGTGTGATTTAGTGTCTACAATTACCTACATAAACCTCCCTTTACACACATAAACTAGGGAAAACCTTTCTCCCCTCCCCTAGTCATAGTATTTCATATTCTAATAATATAAAAATATTCACATATTAGAAAAAATACAAAAACATTAGCTTATATATTGTTTATTTGCATCTTTACTTTCTTATACTATTCTATGTTACATTTTACCTACCATGTTATTTAGTATGTTATATCCTTTTACAATACACATGCACATTCACATGGTACTTTGATGTGAATGAGGGATATTTACATGTTATCACATGATGTATGATGCTTGACACTATTCTCTACTAGTCCCACCGAGGCTCCCGGTGCATCTACCTTACCTACTTATCTCGTATTCAAGTGACATCAATGTAATATCTACTAATTTCATTCCAATTTTCAGTTGTATACGTTGTGACATACTATCATTTTCTTTCACATGTTAATGGGTGTTTCATGTGTAGCATTTTTCTCATAGGCCTACTCTCAAACATGGTTATCTAATTTTCTTATATCTTATCTCATATGTTTGTGGATTATTTTTCATTTTTGCGGGATTTTCCTATGATTGATTACTTGTTTTCTTCTATGGCCTTGAAGGAATTAATTATCTTCCGACATCCTAACGGTGTCCAATGTTTTCTACCAAATACTATGTTGATCTCTTATTGTATTAATGTGTATTTTGAATATTTAATATTACATTATTTCATTTTTACTTATCATTGACACTTTTTGCTAGCTTATTCCCATTGTTTCACATGTGTCATAGTTTTTACAATGAAGATTCTATTTTACCATAGAAGGTTCCTTCTTCGAGATGTGCACATCAGTTTTAGATTTCCTCATTTGGGCCCCACTCATAAAGGTTCATCTCATACACCCCAAACAAGAGGTTGTAATCATTGGGTGATTATTTCACCCTCTTAGCACTCAAAGAAATAGACACATAATAGTACACACCAAAGTCGACCAAAAAAATAGGCTGATAAAATGATTCAAAAGCATACTTGGGACAAAATCATCAAAGGGATAGAAGCACCCAATACGAGACATAAGAATGGTTAACATTAGTGTCCCACCTAGGTGGTTCTATCCTATGGGAAAAATAGGTACATTATATGTTTAATAGGTTCTCAATGACATGTTTTATCAAAATCCAACAACATATACTCGATTACATGTTGTTATTCAATTCAAAAAAATAAATCAAAGTGACAAGTTTAATACTTTGAGAAAGGGAACTATTTTTTTAGATAAGATAAAAATGGTTTGGTTTTAATTTGGGGACCAAAAAAACCCCATACATAGAGAAGCAAGTTTTTCGAGAAAAAAACAAAGCCATCAAGGAAGAGTCAAAACCACTTCACAATAGGCCCCCATACAAACGGGCCAAACTACAAGAGTTTGCAAATTAAAAAAATGTTTTTTTTTTAAGTCCCAAAGGGACAAAGATAAGTAAGGTAATGAAAAACAATAAGAAAAGGAAAAAAAGGTACACAATTAGTTCTCCATACCCCTCGCTAAGGGATCTATTGCTCAAACTACCATCTCTCCTACCAGCTTACCTTGATGATCACCCTTTTCAAATGGTTGACTTCCTCTTTCTCAGTCTAGGTCTAACCACGCTCATCATTATGTTCCTTGCTATGATTTAACTCTATAACCATACAAGAGCTGTCACCAAGATCTCGAATCATCACTATCAAGAACTCAACATTAAATTCATTTTGTTTTTTCCTCCTTAGTAGTGAATTGATCTTGTAGAATAGAAATCCGCTACTCTTGCATAACATAATCGGCTTGGATACCCCTAATGGTTTTGTTTTTTGGGTATCAATCCTTTGATGGCAATATTTTAGCTCCTATATGAGGTTTTTGTTGATGGTGAGAATGGTGTCAGTAGTGGACTCAACCCTCATCAGTATGGCCTCCCATTCAACAAGTTTTTAGTCCATTTTACTAGAAATTTCATCCAAATTCTTGATCCCTTTTTTAATATTACACAAGGCATCCGTGATACCCTTATCAGGATCAATAACTTTTTGTTTCCTAATTTTGTTAATGCGGGAAGTGAGGGTTTCTTGATCAAAATCATGGTCATTGATAGGACAAGGAATGGTTGGTTTACCTCTTTGAACCATGAGAAGAATGAGACCTTGGTGGAGGGGGATATCCATCTTCTCTTTCTTAAAATCCTCAATGGTCAAGAGAAGCAACCGATAGAGAAACAAGAATCATAGTCTAGTCCCGATGGAAAAAATTGAGGATAGACAAATGATGAGTAAATATTTTTCAAAATTTTCCTTCAAGGGTCAGATACTTCATAATAACTAGGAAAATATCATCCCACCTATCCGATAGATAGGTGTGAGAAATACCATCATCATAAGCTATGATTTTTCCCTAGCTTAAAAAAAAGTAGCAATTTCATGTTTTTTCTGGTTTTGTCTTTAAATTTTTGAGGCCTTCAATTTTTAACCCAATAATATCAATAATTGCATTCTTAGAAACATCAATTTGAACCCCACAAAAAAAAAAACCACCATCCATCCAAGGATTCGAAAAAATCAACAGACAGGGTATGGTCATTACCTTTAAGCCGAATGAACTTGGTAAAACCACCTTTATACAGTAATTTCCAAAGACTTGTGTCATTTTTGAGGTGGAGAAACCCCATGAAACTTGTAGTATGTTCACCTTCACAGAACCAAGAGATAAACTAAGAAAAATTGGGGAAAAAGCAAATGAATTTGACAAGGCTAGTTTTCCAAAAAGGGAAGTCCTTTCAAAACCCAAATATGTAATCTAGGGGTGTCATCATAACACTTCCTCCTACATTTTGTCATCATTAATGAGATTTTCACTTGACCCTAAGGATTACATGTCCCAATCCACATCTCCAAATCCACCATGGCAGTACCTTTTTTAGCGTGCGCATCCGTCGATTTATTCCCCACCCAATAAGTGTGTTGAATGACCACTTGATCAAATGAAAAATAATGATGTGTGCCTCCATAATCAAATTATTTATCTTCCAACCACATTTTCTACTATCCTTGAGGGAATTTATGACACATGTCAAATCACCCTCAATAATCATATTTTTATCCCTAAATCACGACAAAATATAACACCCCAAAGCATAGCTCTGGCCTCAACAACATTGTTCAATTGGTTTCCTATGGGCCCCACATAGGAACCAATGAATTTTTCACTATGATTATGAACAAGAGCCCTCTACGCCACCACTTTATCATTCCTATGAAATGAGTCGTCAAAGTTGAGCTTGTGTCTACCATCCGGTAGTTTAGTCCATTTGATATTATGGTTCAATTTTTCCTTAATGGTGGTGGTGGGTTCAAAATATACATTTTTAAGAATTTACTTTTCCCACTCTGAGAAAACTCTGAGCTATTTGGATTTAAGGATCATGGATTCATCCTTAAGAGTGTGTTTCACTTTATCAGACACCCTTCTCGGGTTGACCGATTTGTTCCTGAAAATCCTATTATTGTGTTCAATCCAAATTCCCCACAAAACATGAGGAAGGGATAGCTTCCACATTTTTTTAACCATGTCATTCTGAAAATTGAAGTTCCACTACTCAGGTAAGAGGGCCACATCTCCTAAGGACCCACTGCACATTGAAGATACATAAGATCACAGTGAAGACTTGAAAAGAGAAGGGACATTCCAAAAATAGGTGCCTAATGGATTCTTCATTGTCCTTACACAACCCACATCTATTTATAATGATCATTCCCCTCCTTCTGAGTCTATCCATAGTAAGGACCTTACCTTTGATGACTTCCTAGAAAAAAATGTTGATCTTAGGGATAAGATGCTTATTCCAAACCTTCCTCCAAATGATATTTGATTCCAAATGATCAAATTTAGTCAAATATCTGGATTTAACCTCATAATCCCTTGTATTTGTGAGTCTCCAGATTATCTCATCCTTGACGTTGTTAGGTGGAATATGAAGATCCCTGAGTTTCCTATTTAACTCATGAAAAGGTTGAATATCCCCATGAAATAAAGGAGGGGAAAGATATGAGACCATCTATGTTCCTCATCCCAATAATTGCACACAATATCTCCCTTCTCATTAGAGTATAAATGCCAAAGATCACTTCATGGACTATTCGAATTGAGGGCAGTATCCTCCACTAAAGGTTCCTCCCAGAATTTGACTTTATAATCATCTCCAAGGTTCCATTTACACCCCTTAACCCACAATTTTATAGTTTGACATAGGTTGTTACATAATATAAATCCTCTTGCAAACACCATGTCACTGAAGAAATCCATCATTATGATAGAGGGAAACAAATATTTCACTTTTAGAATTGTCACCCAGATACCAATCTCTTTATGAAGCCTCCACCCCACCTTAGCTATGAGGGCATGGTTCATAATATGAATGTTCTTTAGACCCAAACCACCCTTGTCCTTGGGTTGAGTAACCTTTTCCCAAGAAACCAAAGGTAATCTATTTTTATCCTCAGATCCAGTCCAAAGGAACCATTTCTAAATTCCTTCAATGGCCTTCTTAACTCTTCTTGGAAGAATAAAAATGGACATGATATACACTGAAATGCCTTGCATAATACTCTGAAGAAGCTGAGCCTTCCCAGCTTGAGAGTAAAGAGCCTTTCCAAGAGGAAAAATTCTTATGAAATATCTCAATGAGTTTGTTCCATCCTCCTTCCTTGAGTTTACTCCCATAGAGAGGCATTCCCAAGTAGGAATCTAGGATATTTTTGATATTACAATCCAAGATGGTAGCCAATCTTTTATGTTGATCCTCTTCAACATTTATGAAGAAACAAGAGCTTTTCCTAAAGTTAATTTTCTTCCCTGTAGCTCTCTCATACTTCTTAGTGATTCCTTTGATAGTCCTAACTTCTTATACAACAACATGACCCAAAAGGACCGTATCATCAACAAACCTACTTTGTAGACATTGATTTTCAATTCCATTGGCCACCTTAATCCCCACCATGTTTCCTTCTCTATGGGATTTAAGGCATAACCTGCATAAAGTTTCAACAATAATTATATATAGAAAGGGGGATAAAGGATCCCCTTGTCTCACCCCCTTTCAAATTTGAAAAAACCATTGGGTTTCCCATTGATGATAACAAAGAAGCTCGATCTTTAGTACAATCTTGAATCATTTTAATAAAATGAGATTTATAACCCACTTAGAGAGAAGAGAGTACAAAAATTCCCAAGAAATTATGTCATAGGATTTTTGCATGTCCAACTTCAGAATCATAGCTTCCCTTCCTGAAAGTTCCATAGAATGAATAGTTTCATGAATTGTGATAATACTATCTAGAATTTTTCTACCCTAGCACAAAGGCCCCTTGGTTGGGGGAAATGAAGTTACTAAGGGTCTCCCTGAGTCTGAAAGATAATAATTTAGAAATGAGCTTGTACATGGTGTTGCAAAACTAATTGGTCTAAAGTCCCCCAGATCCTTAGCACCAGGTTTTTTGGGTATGAGGGAAATAAAGGTATGGTTAATTTGTTTGAGTAAGAAACCTAATTGGAAAAATTCTTGAACAATAGAGACCATAAGGAGTGGTATCAATTGGTATAAATTATTGAAAGGGAACTAATTACTCTTCTTTCTTGGTTTACATATTTTCTATCGGTATCAAATAAGGAGTGGTACCTAGGGAATATACATGACAATAATATGCTTGGAACAATGTGTCATATGTGGCTATTTTCTATTGGATTTGTGACCATCTGCAGTGGCACTTATTTGTGGGGAAGCATCAATGGATGGAGGGAAATCCTATAGCTCTCCCAACACTCTTACCTTCGTGACAAGATGCCTAAATCCTTAGTATATTCAAACCAATTTGGGAATTAATCACTCTCGACTCTTCCAACCATCTCCAAGGAAATAAACACACAAGAATAATTTATATCTTCTCTCATGACATTCAGGTGTATTATATCCTTGACTCACTTATTTTTCATACACACTTCTATGTTGATTTCTCTAAGTTAAAGTTCAATTTCATATACCATGAGCATTGACTACACTTTTCTTCTTTTGAAAGTTTGTATTTATCCCAAAAAAGGAAACACAAATGGAACAAGGAGAAATCTCAAGCATAAGATGCTTAGGAAAAGGAAATATCTGAGTTACAAACACAGACATCATTTCCATTATGCACATAAGGTCACCCCTAGGGTTCGTATTCCCTCTTAGATTATATAATACACATATTAAAATCTTCAATGGAACATTATCAATTACAATCTTCACTTGGTACATTATCAATTACAATCTTCATTCAACATGCTATTGGCTATACTCTCCTTCGACTTTCACAAGGTACACTATTTATATCAACTTTATGTTATTGAATATTCATTCACTAACATAAAGTGGGGGAAAATGTAAACATGTAATTGTTGATGCAAAATCACAAAGACCCACGGATGCGAATCATGGTTCTAAGTTGATGTTTCAGCATCCAAAGGTGATTGCACAACATTGAAACCTCTCTCCAAGTGTGGGACTTGCAAATATGAGAAAGGAATCTCCAGAGAAGGCTGGTTCCTACTCCTAAACTACCTGCCACAAGCTATTCTAGTGTAGGAAAGCTAATCTAATCCTAATCTAACCATGCCAAGGAGACAGAGAGAGAGAGAGAAAAGGGAAAAACAGCAAAAGCCTACACTAAAACGGTGATACACCGAGAGAGGAGAATGTTGAACATCTATCAAACTACCATGGAACAAAAGAGGTGAGAAATGGGAAGGATGGACATATGCATCACAAACCCAAGGATAGATTTCACACGAAAAATGTCCCAAAACTCCATGAACACACTCCAGGACACATGTAATGAACATTCAAACGTGAGCAAATACCTGCAATGAAGAGAGGCAAGAAGAGAACAAGAAAAATAATGAGCAAGGATGGACAGATGCATCACAAAACACGTTTTTTGTTGCTCCAGAAGTTTTCATAGAACATCATTTCAATAGTAAAAGGCAAAAATGCCATTACAAAGCGAGGGGAGGAGGTTCAAACTCCATTTTCAACCACGGAGAAGAAAAGAAGGGAGGGCCGAGCATAAAGATGAACAAACCTTTTGGAAAGAAGCCCCTCCTTACAATTATAGGAATAAAAGAGAGGGAGAAGAGAGGAATTCGAAATCTTCCCCAACCACTTCAGCACCGCATTTAAATCATATCATTATGGCGGTAGGTGAGAACCCCAATGAACCTAAAAAGTGGCGAACTGTATTTTTCATTTTTAAGAATTTTTTATCACCTAATTAAATATATCTAGTTGTAGTTGGATAGAGGACCTCATAAGCTTTCCAAAAAGTCCAACCTTGCATGAATCTGAGCTCCCAGTCAAAAGTTATGGCCATCTGAATATCTGCACATACCGGGTGCTCGCTTCCTATCAGCGCTCAAAATGTTGTGCCTCCTGAAGGTGCACCATAGGCGCATCCATGTGTGTGTCAACATCCCTTTATGTGTGCCAAGGGTGTGACTTTTTCCCTGTTGACACTCTGTGTCATGCGCCATTTCCATACGCGGGCGCATCCTTTACCTCGTTGACACTCGTGTCATGCGCCATTCCGTTCGCCAAGGGCACATACATTTCATTGTCGACACTCTGTGTCATGCGCCATTTCCGTGAGCCAAGGGCACATCCTTTACCCTGTCGACTCTCTGTGTCATGTGCCATTTCCGTGCGCCAAGGGCGCATACATTTCATTTTCGACACTCTGTGTCATGCGCCATTTCCGTGTGCCAAGGCGCATCCTCGTGTGTGTTGACATCCCTTTATGTGCACCAAGGGTGCGAATTTTCCCTCACATCGACACTCTATGTCATGTGCCATTTCCATGCACCAAGGGGCATACATTTTAGTGTCAACACTCATTTACATGCGCCACTTTCCTATGCCTTGGCTATGATGACGCAATAAAAATCGGGCTCGAGTTTCTCTCGATTTGTATATTCTCCTGTTTGTCTATATCGACCTGGGGGAGATATTTACAACATAATCATGCACTTAGTACTATTACATCATGCTTTTAGTATTTCATTATATGCATGATTCCTAAGAAATAAAATTAGACATTAAAAATACTTATTTTTCTTTGTATTTTCATTGTTTATCTTTTTATACTTTTGTCATGTGTTCTTCTTGAACTATCCCTTTAATTTTGAAATTACATAAGTGACCAAAATCAACATCTTCTATATTATCTTCATATCCTCTCAAAAAATAGAACCAAATAGATACAAGAACTCCCATGTGTTCTTGTTCCCTTTGGGCACTTATGTCTATTTTCCCTCTTTTATCATGTTTAAAGTGCCACATTAATTGTTCTCTTCTAAAAAATTACTTATCACTATGGGTTGGATTTTTAGTTAATGAATAAATTCAACAAAATGAATCATATATGTACATGAATTATTTATTACTATAAGGGGCTAGACAATTTGGGATATTACTTCATATCTACTACTTGGGTAAAGAGTAACATTTAAGGACTACATTTGGGCTGCATGATTCACTGCATAGGAAGGAAAATTTTTGAGTTCCATCACACACATCCATATTAGGGGAAAATTGGTTGTATCTCATTATCTTAGTGTGACTAGCACAAGGGAACCACTGGTTTTAAGGGACATAATTCTATCACACACACACACACACACACACACAATAACTACATTGATTTTGAAATGTAGTGCAGTTCTCATTGACAATCAAATTAGGATGATTGCGAGGCTAGTCTAACTCGAAATATGATTATTTTATTATATCTAATGTGTGTTTGATCCTTTTTAGGTAGCTAGTATTTTTTTACAATTTCAAGCGTAATAGTGAAACCCTAAAATAAAGTCGAGTGCCAAAAGCAAAGTGAAAAAGATATGATTAGACCCTAAGAAGACTATAACCGAAACTTTTCCAGCACACTAGTGCTTGAGGCATTCTTGTCCTCTTCTCGGTCATTTATGTACATAAGAGTTGTAGATATTTTTTCCATATGAAGTATATAAAACCCAAATTGAGCATGTTTCATCGGTATTCCATCCCAAAATCAACCCAAACATCAAGTTATTAGCTAAGCCACTCTCATCCTCTCATTAGTTGTATGTGTTTTCCATTTAGATGTTATATCTTGTATGTTTCTAATATTATCTATTTGATCTCAGTAATTTTATGAATATTTAATTTTATTAAATAAAAATTAATTTCATTATAGTATATATACGTCAAAATCATAATCAAATTTGTTTTGTCAAAATTGTCAAAATATTAGAAATATTGCCTCAATTTTAGATGGAGTTATTATCATGGAATCGAGCGTCCTATGAAAAATAAAGTGCTTAAAATTGAGGGGTGAAGCTATAATAATACAATGTGGAAATAACTAAGAACCAAAGTGTTATTCAATTGAATTAGCAGCACGAAAATTGGAGGAAGGAAGCATCGGATGTTGGAGGACAACTAATGACATATCGTTAGCCACTAACGACGGGGCCAAACATATATAGTAGTGGAACATTTTTATTTTCAATTGTTTTTGTGTGAATAATAAAAAAAGTATGTTATTAATCACTTGGAATGTGTGCATATGATAGTATTATCTCTTAAAAGTGTTATAATATGGAGTGTAAGGTGCATAACTATAAAAATAGTTGTGTAGGAGGAAACCCGACTACAAAGTTCCTCTGAATACCATAATTCTTGGAAGTGTGATCTTCCAGGTGATAATTTCATTGTAGTGGAGTGGGTGATCATGTGAAGGAAGATCCAAATAGTAATATGCAAACCTAAAAGTATGTGGTGGTATATGATTATGTTTTGAGTGCTCCTTTCCCAATGTTTACACTAAGGTGGGAAATGATAAAAATTATATAGTTTTAGTACACAAATGGGTGATGAACTACATTAGTAATTATTTAATATTATTATTACTATAAAACAACTCATGAATAATAATATAGTAATATATTAGTAATTTTTTAGTGTAATACGAATTATTAGAACAACTTGTAAATGAGGAGAGTTATTATATGAGGTTTCTTATTTAATAGGAAAGTATTCTATTATATATTTGTATGGATTTCATTGAGTAAATTCAATGAAGCATTCTTTGTGAAACTCACCAATCTCTTTCAAAATTTCCGTGTAATATGGTGTATGAAATAGTAATTTTTTTTTTTTTTGTGCATGTATGTTAATCTAGTGTATATGTGAGAATGCACAATTGCTAATATATGAAATTATTGAATATACATTGATATTAATTAGCATGATGAATAAATCATATATTCAAATATATGTATTTAATGTTATATTAATCGGTTTAGTATACATTGAAATTACTGATTTTTTTATTAGAGGTAAAAAGGGGTGAGGGGACCCTACTCAACATCGAACACTCTCCATGAGAGCAAAAAACAACATTACAATAACATCAAAAAACCATAATATAACTGTTCATAGTAATAAGAGCTCTCTGGAGCCCATAAAGTGAAACTAACAACAAAAAAACACAGATAAACTAACAACATTGATGAAAGTAACAACCAGTAACAGAGACAGTGAAAAAACAAAACAACCCATCCCAGGTCATTTGTAGGCTTTTTCAAGCCCCTCCAACACCTTAGCCCATTATTTTGCCAAAGCTTCAATATTAACCGCCAAGGATCCCAGGTCGAAACCATCCGGGTAGCCTTTCTCTTCCTTCCCTAACTATCCATGGCACAATAGGTATTGGCAAGTTGCCCCAAAGTTTGAAGGTGTTGTAGGGTTGATTTCACCATCACAATGCTCCATTCCATATAACTATGGAGAATTTCCTTAACCTGATCCATCTCTTTGGTTATGGCACCAAAGTTGGCCTTTAAAACCTCAATCTCTCCGCCTTGCCCAATTGACTACTTCCTCCACCTTCTCTTTCATCTTATGTCAGTCATTGAATAAAAATTAGACTGAGCTCTTAGTGAGCCGCATATCACCCTTGAGTTCCTCTATATCTACTACCATCCTTTCCAAGTGGTTTTCCCCTTTGATCAAACCAACGTGACCCATTGCCTCAAAGTGTTGTTCTAGTTGAGTGTTAATAGGGGTCGAGACATCCTGTTTTCTGGACTCACCCTTGGTGTTCAATAGGGAGCAAGGGGTCTGCTTTGATTTTAGGTCCTTAAGATTTTAGGCCACAACCACCTCCACCTCATCCTGGTCATCATCCGAGTCCCCATCCTAGGAGTCAGAATCGTTGCTCGATTCCTTCTCCTCCGAGTTTGAACTAGTGTCATCCGCATAAGCTTCTAGAGCCAACTTAAGGGAGCCAGTTTTATCAATGTCCAGTGTCACCCTTTTGACCAGGGAAAGGATAAAGCCTTGATGGAGAGGGACAAAAATTCTTCTTGTTTTGAACTACGAAATAGAGGCACACAAGGAATGATACAAGAAGTAGGGGAAACTAAAATCTTGGCCATGCCTAAAATGATTTAGCATAGGGAGGTGGTAGGCATAAATACACTTGTGATGGCCCTCGAGGGTTAAAAATTGAATGAGAGAGAGATCCACCTCATCATATAGATTAGGTAAAGACAATCTAAGGTAACCAAAAAAATGGGAGGTGAGATTCTCATTACCTTTGAGAAAAATATTCAATTCTTCATATGCTTCCTTCTTTGGTTTGTAGACCTCCCTCCCCACTACTAGAATTCCCATCACTTTTTCCACCAAATCCACAATAATCTCCATCTTGATCCCCTTCATTTCCACCACAGCTCCTTTTTTGGTCACTTTCCAGGCACTGGAAAAATCCTTGCTAAGATTTTCATAATGCCCTTTGAAGATTTTCAGAAAGGGGGTAAATCCCTTGCTATCAAACAGAGCCATAGCTTCAGGCGTGACCCCTCAAGATTAGTAGGTTTAGTTCTGACAAGATCACCCCCATTTGGTTGAACAACAAAAACCTCTTCATGAATAGACCCAAAATCTAGAACACCAAAATATTACTCACACGCCAAGAACTGAAGTTTCTACAGACACGAGAGACAATAAGATCTCTCCAAGAATACATGTGAATCTCATTCCCGATCTTCTCATTATTAAGAGATAAATGCAAAATCATCATATGACTAGTGATCTTGATGAGATTGACACCCCATGAAAGGATCTTATACATGTGCATTGGTGTCTTTTAATAAGTGTGCCCGCACCTTGGGATCAAGAATTTCCACCTCCTTCAAAAGTGTTAGCTCAAGCTCATTAACCACCATATTAGCAAAGAAGTTTGCCATAGTATTAGCCTCCCTATACACATGTTTGAAAGTGATGAAATTAAAAGATAGATCCATTTTCTTAATACTCTTAATAGAGTTATGGTTGGAGATAGAGATGGAGCCTTTCCCATTTATGTTGTTAATTATGTTTAGGGAGTCCCCTTCCACTTCCAGATTGGAAAAATTGTGTTGTAGAGCTATAGATAGACCCCAAAAAACCCCAACATCTTTAGCGACATTATTAGTTTGAGTTCCCAAATTTTGATAGAACCCAAGGATAAATCTACCTTGAATCCCAAAAAAACCCCCCACATCCTGCACGACCAGGGTTTCCCTTAGAAGCCCCATCAAAGTTTAATTTTAAATAGTCCTTGCTAGGTTTCACCCAACCTTTGAGTCAAGGGTTAAGACCAGGGGGCTAATGGTAGTGGGTCCCAGACCCCACTTCAAAGAAAACCTAGATTCATTCTGAAAGAAGGACATTTTTGGAAGTTCATATTAGAGAAGTTAGCTAGGATAGAATTCACACAGTGGGCTCCAATTTTGTTGGGGGTTTTTTTTGCCTTTAAAGATTCTTCTATTTCTTTCCTTCCATATCTCCCAAGACAAATGTATAATAGAGAAGGTCCATAAAAAATTTAATCCTTGGCTCTTAAAAGGACTTGACCATTGAATCCACAATAGTTTTATGGAATTAGAAAAACCCAATTAACTTCAAAAAGATTGAGGATGGTTTTCCTAACTGAGACAAGAAAGGGGAAATTGAGGAACATGTGTGAGGCATCTTCACAATCAGATTCACACAAAACACATCTATTAATCATGTGGAAATTTCTCTTGTTCAAGTTACCAACCGTAAGAATTTTTTCATGGATAACTAGCCACCAAAACATATTAATATTGGGTATTAATTCTTTGACCCAAACTATCCTCTTCAGGATTCTCTTTGTTAATAATAACTCCTCTTAATCTGTTGTTAATAGAAGAGATCTCAATGCTGTTAGAATGATCCAAAGCTATGGTTTTCCATTGTCCCAAAGGGTCATCCAAATTGAAGAAGTCTCGGACCTTGGTCCCATATTTGGTCATAGAATCTCTATAGACTGTTGGGTAAATAGTCTTAAGAGGAAGGTCCTCCAGCCATTTTCCTCCCAAAAGTTAATGGTTTGCCCATTTCCAACAAGCCATTTGCAGCCCTTAGAGACCACATGTTTAGCCTAGTTTAAAGATTTCCAGAAATAGGAAGAAGCATTAGAGTTCTGGGTGCAGAAGCACCATTCGTTAGCAGACAGATTAGGCCAGTATTTCCTTCTTATAATACTAGTCCAAACACTCTCTTCCTTTAACAGTCTCCAACTCATTTTTTCCAGCATAGCTTTATTCATTTTGGTCCAATCTCTGATACCAAGGCCACCAAGTTTTTTGGGGGTACAAACCTTATCCCAGGCGATTAGAGGAATTTTGTCTTTTGATTCGGTTCCACTCCATAGAAATATTTTTGTATGCTCTCCAGCTTGCAAGCAACTTCGGAGGGTAATCTATAGATAGACATTATATAAACCGGTAAATTCTAAATAGAGCATTTGAGAAGAATAGCTTTGCAAGCTTGAGATAACAGCGACCCTTTCCACCCTTCCAGTTTCTTTAGAAATATATCAATTAGAAAATTCCAATCAGCATTATTTGGTTTTTCCTCCCAATAAGCATACCAAGATACCGAGTTGGGAGAGTTTTAGAAGGACAACCAAGAATACTAGCAATTTTGATGCTTCTTATTTTAGGGGTATTGATAAAGAAGACAAATATTTTCCCATAATTGATTAATTGATCAGATGCCTCCTCATAATCCTTCATTAACTATTTGAATTCTCTGGCTTTTAGGACAGATGCCACACCAATCAACATAGTTTCATCAACAAAATGTTGATGAGAAACCCTCTAACAATTGACAACTAGAGAAATACCATTGATTCTACCCTCCACGGTAGCCTTATTAAGAGATCTGCTAAGGGTCTCAGCCATAATAATGAAAAGAAAAGGTGAGATAGGATCACCTTGTCTTAAACCACGCGTGTTGTTAAAAAACCCACAAGGGGTCCCATTAACTAGGACCAAGAACTTGGTTGTGGAAATACATGAGAGAATCAACTCCTTAAAGTCCTCTCCAAAGTCGAACCTCAAAAGAATCTTCAGAAGGAAAGACCAAGAGACTTTGTCATAGGATTTTTCCATATCAAGCTTAATAAACATGGCTTCCTTCTTATTCTGTTTCCCGAGTGGAGGGTCTCCTAGATGGTGACAATGTCATCTTGGATCTATCTTCCCATAACAAAGCCTCCCTACTGATCAGATATAATCATAGGTAACACAAGTTGAATTCTTAGAGCCAAAAATTTTGAGCACATTTTGTAAACACAGTTGCAAAGTACTTATGGGTCTGAAATTTTTTAACTCCGTAGGATCATGATTCTTAAGGACCAAATCCAAAAAGGTGTTATTTAAATCTTGAAAAATCCTTTTATTCTTACAAAATTCCCGACAAGAATTTCATATATCATCTCTCAAAATCTCCCCAAAAGTTTGGAAGAAGAAAACAGAAAACCATCGTGTCTTAGGGATTTATCATGGTTTAAGGATCTTAACATGAATTCAATTTCTTCCACAAAAGGTATTTTAGTGAGAATGAATTTTTCTTCTTCATTAATCAAATGGGGAATAACGTCTAGAAACTGCTCTTCCTTAGTGTTGTTAGAATCTCTAGAGGATGTCAGAAGTTTGCTGAAGAAAGAACATGCCTCTTGTTGAATTTCCTTAGGGTCATTGAGCATAACTCCCTCTTCATTTTTAATGCATATAATTATATTTGAGCTCCTTCTTTTGAGAGTGGAGATATGAAAGAACTTCATGTTCTTGTCACCATCTTTGAGCCATGAAACTCTAGATTTCTATTTCCAAAAATTTCCTCCTTCCGAAGGATGTTATGATACTCAGCAAGTAAATCCTTCTCATTATTTTGGATGAGCATAGTATTTCCCTCCCCAGGTGATTCTAAATATCCCTAGAGGAGTGAAATCTCATTATCCAGAGACTTTAGAAAAAATGGTTACCAAAACTTCTTTTATTCCATTATTTCATACTTTTTTAACATGAGCAAGCTTTTTAATAATTTTGAATAAAGTTGTTCCTTTGATTTTTACATTCCACCATCCCTTAACTAAATCAGTAATATCCTCATCTTACAGCCACATATTTTCAAATATGAAAGGGATTCTCCTCCTCTCCTTAGCCTTGATCTGGAAGAGGATAGGATTGTGATCAAATCATATGTGGGGAAGGGAAAGCATCCAGCTTCTATGTTCAACCATCCCCAAGAGATCAAAGCTCTATCTAGTTTTACTTGAATCAGTTGGTCACCCTTTCTTCTTTGTTAGACCAAGTAAATCTACTTCCTCTAAGCTCAACATCCATAATATTATTGAGGGAAATAAAATATTGAAGGTCTTCCATGCTTTCAGTGAGATCAATATTTCCCCCTTTTTTTTCCCCAGGACATAAAGGGGTGTTAAAATCCCCAAAATCACCCATTTTTTCCTTTGATCACATTCTAAAATTTGGAGAGATTGGCCCAGAGTTTTTTCCTTTCACTTTTACTATTTGGGGCATAAATATTTGATAAGATCCAGAACTCCTTAGATTTCTTATCCTAAAAAAGAAAAGCCATATGGTTATTTCTATTAAGAAGCTTCATACCTTTGAGTTTTTCTTCATTCCAAATAACTGCCATACCCCCAGTGGTGCCTGTCGAACTAACAACAAAACCCTAAAATTATTGCAATACCTTCCACAAGTCTCTAAAAAAGGGGCCTCCACCATCTTAGTTTCCTGTAGAGCCAGAATGTCAAAATTGTGAGTCGTCTCCAAATATTTTATCAATCTCCACTTGACAGGGTTGTTCAACCCCCTAATATTCCAAGATATTATATTCATTTAGTCACTTGGTTCTTTGATCTTCTAAAGCTTCTTAGATCCAGTTTTGATTGGGTTCCATCATCTATTTCCTTTTGACTCTGTTTCTTCCTTGCCACCTGTTTGGAAGGTCTCCCAGATCCAATTTTTTTGGGGTCCCTTTAGAATTTTCCCCTTTGAGAGGAGTAGACAAAGAAGTATCAATTACTACTTGGTTAAAGTCCCCCTTCCTAGACTTGATCAACTCATAGGCCTCTACAGTTTGAGTAGAAACTGCTTCCTTAATAATGTCATGGATGTTGTTAAAAACCAGCTGATTTTCAGTTCCAAGGGTCACAACATCCTTTTCCTTAACCTGAATATTTTCAAAGGGATTTGAAATCATTTCAAAAGACTCATTGAAGCTGCTATCACCCAGATCTTTTGACTAAAATTTTCCTTGGCTACTTCCTTAAGCAGATTATCCATTTTTTTTTGTGGAAAGAGCCTTTTCAGCTTGAACATGGATCATATCCTTCTAACTATGGTTCCAAATGGGCATTCCGTTGGGACTTCTTATGCCTTACTTCTATAAAACCTTCTTCATCCATAAAGACAGACTTCAAGACATTTTTCTCTCTAGATTCATTTCCATTATTTTCTCATTATTTGGATGCCCTTATTAGTATTTACCTTCTTTGGAGAGACCAGAGGGGAACTTCCTTTTCCTTTGTCCATTTCCTTTGGATGCTTTTCCCAGTAGATCTTAGAGATAGTCAGCTTACATTGATGCTTTACATGCCCCCATCCCTGACATTTCTCACATCTTAGAGGGTAGTTTTCAAAATCTATTTTTTGTTCCCAACTACCCAATTTTGACCACAAGGAGATGGATTTAGGAAGGGAAGATCCCATCAGAGAATAGATATAGAATCTCATGCAAACCACTCTGGATTTAGTAAGTGTTGCATTATCGATAGAAAAAAAAGTTCCAAGGGTGTTAGCAACTCCTTTTATAATATCCACATCCCATAGTTCTAGTGGTAGACCTGGGAGTCTCACCCAAATAGGGAACTAATTAATATTCTCTCTGTCAGGGTTGAATTTGGGGGTCCATTTCCTTAGGAAGAGGCCAAGTTTCCCTAGGAACCATGGGCCATCATTGAGGATCCTCTGTGGATCTTCAAAGTTGTTGAAACTAAACAAGAAAAATCCATTTGGGAGGGTTGTGACATCCATATGCCCCTTAGGTTTCCATTTTGCAACAAACCATTTGGAATTACTGAATTTATGTTGAATATATGATTGTAATTTTGTCATTTTCTAATATGCATTCAAACATAGAATTTAAACTTTGAATATATTTTTATTTGATTAAAAATGCCAATTTGGTCATCATGTGAGTTCTAATTTTAGTGGAATTTTTATCTTTTATCGACTGTAATATTTTATTGGAAAATCCTTGTTAGTTCACAAATATTCTAGATTATAAAATTTGGTTTTGGAAAATTTTTAGGGGTCGGTTCACCCAACATTTACACCAATAGCCGAATTTTTAAATTCAAATCGCCATTAGCAAAAATTGAAATTTGTAATATTCACCTTCATATATATAGTGATTACAAATTTACAATTTCATATATCAAGTATACATCAAATTTTATTCACAATTCCTTTACATGTGCTCATGGTCCTATGGGAATTGATGATCAAGATCAAATGCATATCACAACCCTCTAACATTAAAGGTATTTTAACAGTTAATATGTTATTATGTTGAAGTTTTATATAATGTAAAATGTCGAAATGGTCGGTAGTAGTAATATAAATTTATTCTACTAGTTAACAACATAAATGTGTTCCACCGGTTGGTAGCATAAATGTATGCTACTGGTTAGTAGCACATATGTGTGTGTGTGTGTGTGTGTGTGTGTGTGTGTGTGTGTGTGTGTGTGTGTGTTATTGTCTAGTTACATAGTGTATGCTACTGGAATGTAGCATACATAATGTTATCGTCATGTAACATATATCTATGTTATTATTCAACAAAGATATTGTTCAAAACAATTTCTTGCTCCCATTTCATATTAGTGAAATGGTAACAAAGAAAACAAGAAACTCTAATATGATAGGGTTTAAGGCTACCTCTAGATGAGATGATGATGGATACGGGTGTAAAATATCCTCCTCACAGTGAGCTTGGTAACCTACACAACAAAGAGAAACATGACACAAAAAGGATTAGTAGATAGGATGGTGGGTTTCTGAAAAATTTGATCCCGAGAAGTGAAAACTTCCTAGGATGGATGTCAACCCACTTTTTGATAAAAGATAAATAAAATTACGATGGATAAGTGATAAAAGAATCCAAATTGATACAAAAATTGGAGATGTGGAAGAAAATATAAGATGCAAATTTGATTCTAGAAAATGTTATTCTAGACAAAATTTGAGTGGTTCAACAGATGACCAAAACCATTAGGCGAGTTGACAAAGTGACTAGGATAGAGTAGGCAAAAACTAGATGCAAAAAAAACATATCTGAAAGCACTACAGTTGATCTGGATCTGGAACCCGATGCTAAGATGAGGAAAGGAATATGGATGTGAATGAGGATAAAAAAGGATGCAGGGAAAATTAAGGGAAAAGAGATATGTTGATAAGGTCAATGACGATTGTTCCGATTAATGATGACTGGATGTGATGACTATGAGATCTAAATTTTCATGGGTGTAGAATGGAAATATTGACATATTCTAATGGATTGTGGGATCATAAATTAGATAGAGGACAAATGGATGATAGAAAATAAAAAAAAAGTGGATATGGTGGACGGTAACTAGGTAGGGTTGACGGGGGACCTCGGAAGGGATCTAGGATTTGATGAATAAAAATATATGGAAATGAGGATCTACTAAAGGAAACGAAGATGAGAAAATGTAGAAACAAGGCTCTAAGATGGTTTATGAACCTGCAAAACTAAAAACAAAATGGGGATTCCAATCTTGAAAAAGAGAGAGAGGACTTCAAATCTCTAAAGGTGAGGCATAAGATCTCCAAAGTAGTTCCAAGATAATGATAACTATAAAGACGAGTAAGAAAGCTCAAAGTATCTAAAGTTACATCCATAAAAAGGATGGGAAAGGTCATATTCATAGGGTCAAAAATGACCCGAATGGGTTTCTAGTGACTGGGGTGGTCCATTGATTTGGGTAGTGGAATATTGATGAGCTTGAGACAAAGATCCCCTATGATATGGTATTAGGGTTTCAGGAGGTAAATGCGAGCTAGGGTTGCTTATGAAGGATAAAAGGGTAGGTGAGAGGTAGAAAACATTAAATAAAGGTAAAGGGGAGGTAAAATTATTAAATGAAGGCCTAGGGAGGATTAAAAAGGCAATTATGGAGGATAAATCGATTAGATGGGGATTTGGGATTAATTAATGGTGATTAGGGATGTTTAGGAAAGATAAATTAATGATATGATCGAGATGAGATTAAGGTGGAAAATAAAAAACTAAAGGGCTAAAAATATTTTAGGAGGGAAAGGGGGATTTCAATGGGAAGAGAGTTATGTATGTTTAAAATGATGACGAAGGGGAACGAATATGAGAAGGAGACAAATGATACCAAAATTGGTGTTTACACATATAGTATGCTATCAAATTGAAAGCATATATCTATGTTACCTTTCGGTGTATGCTACCAACAAGAGCATTATTTATGCTATTGGCCAAGATAGCATTATTTATGTTACCAAATGGTAGTATATATCTATGCTATTGGCTGGTAGCATGCATTTATATTATCACTTTCGGTAGTATTTTTAGTGATGTTGGAAAAAAGAGCATGGGAATTTTTTTGGCTTATGCCATATTTTGTGAGGATAGATTTATCATTGAGATGATCATTTTAACTACTAACATCAAAATTTTTTGAAAAAAATATTCCCATACAAAGCTAGCCAAATCTACATTTTTCACACAAAATCATTTTTTTGATTTTTATGCCATATTTTACAAGGACATATCTCTCGTCAAGATGATTGTTTTTACTATTATTGTAATTTTATTTTTTTTGAAAATTTGCATATGTTGTTTTCGATAGCATATACTATCAACCAAAAATTTCTACCAGTCAACACCATTATTAAATGATTCGTCAAGTTTGAAACCTGTTTCCTTCATATTCTTTATCATTTCAAGTTCATTTTCATAAATATGTCTAGTAATATCTACAATTTTTGTAGGGGTCTTAGAATTTACCTTGATGTCAATAATTTTCATACAATGAATACACTTATAGAAAATACTAGGATGACAATTGTATTTTCAATCTCTATAAATAATTCCATTGTACTTGTAAGAAGTTACTATTTGAATATACACATTTATTATTATATTAATCTGTACTACATTATTTTTACTGAAATAAGTCACTTTAAGTTTTCCAGATATATATTTTTGAATTCTAACTAGGTACCCTAAATTCAAATTTAAAGTCATGAAAATGACTTAATGGTGACTTAAACTATAACTTTAAATGACATAAATTAAAATGTCACATTGAAGACACCATAATGTTCTACCCTAACATCACCCTTAAGTGAATTTAGAAAGACATTAGAGTGACTTAAATTGGGAAGTTAAGGTGACTTAAAAAGTAACATTATTTATGAATTAATTAAGATGTTAGGGTGACTTTCACAGGGACGTTAAGGTGACTTAAAATGCAAATTTTTGTGACTTAATTCACATATTTAGTTTGAATTGATGATGACTTAATAAGGATATTTAGATTCATGTTTACATTGACCATGAGTGTGATTTAAAAATTAAATGATGTGAAACTTAAAATATGACTTTAATTGTGACTATAATTTTGACTTAAATTGTGACACTACATCCAACTTAAATTATGACACTAATTGCGACTTAAATTGTGATTTTATTTGGTCTACAATTGTGACTTAATTCCATCATTATTTATAACTTTAGTGAATTTATTTACCACTTTAGTGTGACTTAAATTATGACTTAAGTATGACCTCAATTTTGATTTTAATTACAAATTAGGTCCAATTTTTGTTGTGCCTTTACTCATTACAATGATATAAAAAAATAAAATGTTTTTGAACTTCATTTATTTAATTGTATTATTATATTATACAAATTTTGTTATTATATTTTGGTGTTAATGTAAGTTTTAATGATATACATAAAATATGGAAATTATGTTAAATTAGAAAATTTAATTTTAGCATAATTAAAAAACATTAAAACAAGAATAAAAATAGAAAAATCAAGGAAACAATAATAAATTAAACATTATAATTAAACCACTCAATAATTAATTGAAATTCATAATAATATTATGATAAAAAATAGTTAAAGAGTCATGATTGACTCCATATAATATTAGGGTCAACATATACATTATAAATTCATAATATTCAATATTGACCACAAAAATTAGGGTTATGTAGACCTAAAATCACGCACTTTAGGCATTATTTAGTCCCGGTCTCATACTTCTATTTATATGGTTTTTGAGTGAAGAAAGTACTAATTAACCCATGTCCTTTGACCATTTTAATTTTCTTTCTATCCTCACTTCCGACCTTCAACACATACTTTCACAATCTTTTTTTTCATTTTGTGTCATTCTACCTTTAAGCTGGGCACCCCAAGTGCCCCTGGTCCCATTTGGGATGCCCCGAGACTTTTACACTTTCCCACCATTTTTTGGGCACTTTCTCTCTGTTTGAGTTTTCTATATTTTTAGTGCTCGCCTTTTTGGGTTAATTACAAAATTAGAACAAGAGAACTATATAAATATAAAGTTATGAGACCATAATGAGGGACCAAGGACTAAAAATACTATCATCACATAATTTTGCATCCATCAAAGGCTATATTTTCATCCATATAGCTCCAACACAAGGCATAAGGTTGGTTCATCTGCATCACACTACATAGGAGGGAAGTTTATTCTATTCCATCCACCATTTTATTACATTTATACACATAGTTATTGCTCGCTACTTTCATAAAGTGCAACCAACACAAGAGCACCTAGGGCATGATTACACAAACACACATAAAAATACATTGGGTATGATATGTAAACACCCATTAGTAAGCCCACCATTGTGGTCACTGAGGATATTTTGACCCCATCATATGCATATTTATTTTTTATGGATTTGATGCTCATTTTGCAGGTGATTTCTTATTGCAAGTATTGCAGTGAAATTTGATGTAGTTCAACAAAGTTAGTGCGACAAGAAGATAACATAGGAAAAAATCCAATGACACTCTAGAGGATGGTTTTAGGTTATTTCCATAGATGATGGTGCCCACGAGTGCCCTTATCCCTCTCTAGGCACCATAGTCTAGCCAAAATGCTTGTATCTATGCTTTCTCGAGCTTCTTTGTGACCGTTTCATCCTATTTTCTTGGCTCATACTACCAAACAATCCAACACCTTCACAAATTAGATAAACTCTTCTAAACCATTCTTGACTGTAGGGTTTCATATTTCTACTTACTTAATTTCTTGGGTCATTTTCTTTATGCATTTATCTATTATTTACTGTTGTTCTTAATATTAGATTAACTTAGAATAATTCCACATTTTAGTTAATCATTTTGGTGAACCCGAACTTGATCTTCATGCTTAGGATCCTCATTTTCCCTCTATCATGGATCCTGAAGTTCCTCAAGTTTCTTTGTTTGATTTACTTAAGATGCATCCTAATTTCCAATATGTTCTTCAAAAATCCCTAGACACCATATATCATCCTAAAAATACACTGCCACATGAAATAAGTCCTATATTCAATTGTTTATATGACAACCCTAGTCCTCATGCTCCTCCTAATCAACCCCTATTGGAATCAATTCAAGCTTTACATTATTTGTTTCAAGAAAAATTTATGGCTATGGAATCCATGATCACATCTCTCAAATCTGAAATCCAACATCTTAAGGATGCTTCTCAAACACATGTTTGTTCTCCTTCTCCATCTCATCTTCAATATATGTCCACTACATGTCATATAACTAAATCTCAAGTCATGCCTTTTTGCAGAACCTCTCATATTTCATGACAATACTAAGAAACATGAATTTCTTACTGAGCTCCTTAGTCGTCAATTGATCACTTTACTACCTACTCATTATTATCCTCCTTATCAACTAGAAAAATATCAAGGTCATCCATATTGCAATTACCATATAATCAATGGGCATAATGATAATGATTGTTATGTGTTGCAATGAAGAATCAAACATCTTGTGCATAAGGGATTTATCTCATTTGTTGTATAACATTCTTTTTCATGTCCACCTACAAATATTGTACCCAAATGGGCTCCTAAGTCTGCTCCTCCTACACCTAATGAGCATCACACTACCACTTCTCATGCTCCTTATTACTTACTCAATAATTTCCTATTCAACCCATTCCAACTAAAAATCACCTCTCAAGGTTTGTCTTCCATCGCCTCCTCCTACTAAGTCATCTATAACATTACCTAATAAAACTAAGAAACCTCCTCTTAATGTTGGTCTAACTCCTCCATTCAAGGTATCGTGACATCACCAAGTCATGCTCAACAAACACCTCCTATAGTTAAACTTGTAATTATGTCATCTGTTATAGACCATAGCTATGTCGATTAATAGGACTGGATGAAGCTTATTATGACGATGAACCAAGTAATGGTCACACTCCTTTACCAACTTAACATCCCATCACTTTTTCTAAGGTTAATATTTCTTATATTGATCCACTTACTATCTTTTGACTATAACTTCGTCACTTACACACTTGGGGGCATGACATCATGCACCATCTTAATATGTCATCATTTATTCCACATATTTACACATACATCCTAGCATATGCATCTACATCGATCATTACCTGGTGAAAGAATCTTGTGCTTCTATTCACACTTTACTATTGAGGGAATAATAAATTAATCTCACTTCATACACTTCTATTCACTCGGGGGGCACATGGCTCATATCACCCATCTTGCATTCCATTCCATCCATCCACAACATGTTGCATATCTTGGTTGATTTTACTCTTTCTTACATTTTCTTATTTATGTTCACTTATTACACATGCTAGCTAGATCTCTTGTATGTCATTATATTTACCATACACACATGCGCGTTCATGCCCTTTTTTAAGTTGTGATCAAATATATAGGTCTCACACGTGTGACATGGATGCTCTCCTCCTACCACTCCTATAACGGTCGATGGGGCATCCACATTCCTCTCTTACAGTTGTTATTATTTCATTCTATACTTATAACTTTACATAACTTGCTTATACATTTTTTTGACATATGGGTTATCTTTCTAACATGCTAACAAGTGCTTCATGTGCATCATTTGTTTGTAGGATTACTCGCTTCCATGACTATATTTTGTTTGTACTTACTTGTTTTTATTTTCTCTTGTATACATGAATTTCCCTTTGTTTGGTGTACACACCTAGTTGTTTATATGTGGCCATTATGGCCTTGCGTGTCTTGCAAAATTATAAGTGATGTCCCATGTTTGTAACCTAATTTGGTGGTCTATGATGATCTTCTTTCATGTTTACTTGCTTTCTCATTTATATATTGTTTTTGTAGTGTACACTTCTCTTTTAAATACATGTTTGTTAATACTAACACTTGTTTTCTAACCACTTGTTTTTGTGTGCCTTGATTTCTACCAAACGCATTCCCTTCCCCATGTAGGGTACAATTTATATAGCTGGTCCTTTTTGGCACCACTTTCTCCTTTCAGCAACGTCGCGTGCACCCCCAAAGATGGGGGAATCATTTAGGTTTTACACACTTCATAATGCTCTCTACTAGTACAATTAAGTTCAATTTTGTGTCCTTGACGTTGTGGGTTATACAACGAGTGGGTTCAGAATGATTTATGAACCCCATGCTCAATGGATTTTATAGGACATGGTTGTCCTTAGCATTTTAGGGAGTAGTTACAAGTTAGAGGATATAATGGATTTCCTCTCTACACTAATTCATCCAGTGGCATCGGATCACCCAAAAACCAGGTAGTACAAAGGTATCTTCATACATCTTCAGGGAAGAAGTTACATGTCGGAGAATAATGCACCTTTCTCCCTACACTTCTTTGGCTAGGGTGGTGTGAGATCACCCAAAAAAATTACAGTAAACAATATCCTCTCTACACCCTTTTATTCTCATCATGGATCAGGTGCACATGTTCCTTTTACTATTTCATACTTCCATTTATAATCTTTTTACTATATACATGTGTTTTTACACATATACATGCATATTTGACTACTTGATCATCTTCTCCTTGCAGGTCCGACCGTATGAGAAGAAAGTAGTAAAAAAAATGATGGCATCAACAATAATAAAAATGAAAACAACAACATTCTACGAAACACAAAAATCCAACTAATATGTAGGTACATCACACACATCGGTAACTACACACGTGTTTCTGCCTTAAGTTCACTCTCATCACTTTGTTTACACTTTTGCATCTTTAGTCTCCACACTTTTTCTAGTCCATCCACATGCTTTCTACATCACTCTATAGACATTAGGTATGCATCTCTATCTACTTTATATTACCAAGTGTTCCTCTTACCAACATAAAGTGGGGGAAATTTTAAACACAAAATCATGCACTTTAGGCATTATTTATCCTCATTCTCATACTACTATTCATATGGTTTTTTAATGAAGAAATTACTAATTAACCCATGTCGTTTTTCCATTTTACTTTGCTTTATGTCATTAATGTTGACCTTTAACACATACTTTCCCAAAAAAATTTGTTGGTTTGTGTCATTCTACATCCGACAGGGGACACACGACCCCATATTGGGGTGCCCCGGTTCCCTAGTCTCATTTGGGATTCTATGAGCCTTTTTACACTTTCTTGCCAATTTTTGGGCACTTTCTATCCATTTAAGCTTTCTATCTTTTTAGTGGTCAACCTTTTCGGGTTAATTAAAAAATTAGGACAAGAGAACCATATAAATATAAAGTTATGAGACCATAATGAGGGACCAAACACTAAGCACTACTATCATCACCTAAGGTTGCATCCATCAAAGTATCCATTTGCATCCATTTAGCTCTATCACAAGGCATAAGGTTGGTTCATCTACATCACATTACATATGATTCTATTCCATCCACTATTTTACTATATTTCTACACATAGTTATTGCTCGCTACTTTCACAAAGTGTGACTAACACAAGAGACCCTAAGGTATGATTGCACACACACACACAAAGACCTACATCAAGTATGATATATAGTGCAACGCTCAGTTCCACAAGTACATCATTGTGGCCACTTGAGGAAATTCTGACCCCTTCATATGTATCTTTCATTTTTAGGTATTTGATGCTCGTCTTATGGTTTTACATGTGATTTCTTATTATAGGTATTACAATGACATCTAATATAGTTTAGAAAAGTTATTACTACAAGAAAAAACACATGCAAACATCCAACGACACCTCATAGGAGGGTTTTAAGTTATTTCCTCATACCAAGGTTCCCATGTCATAAACCAAGATGCCCATGGGTGCCCCCTGTCCCTCTCTCCGTGTTCCCAGTCTGCCAGTGAAGCTCGGATATGTGCTTCCTCGGGATATTGTGTGATCGTTTCCTTCTCCTATTTTTCTAGTTCATACTTTGTGACATAGTCTAACACCTTCATCAAATGAGCTAAACTCTCCTTACACTTCTTGGACTTTAGGGTTTCATAATTCTACTTAGTTTCTTGGGTCATTTTCTTTATGCATTTTCCTGTTATTTAATGTTTTTCTTAATATTAGATTAACTTAGAATAATTCCACATTTTAGTTAATCAGGTTCTCATCTTCATTTCCCCCACTCTCATCTCTACCATGCTCTTGAATAGCATCACCGTCAACTATAGAATCATCAAAACCTCGATAACCATGTCTAGTTTCAAATTCCCCACTAGATCCAAAGTGCTTGAATCATATGTTAAATGAAAACCCCAATAATTATGTGGATCTCATTTATTACTCAAGTCATTTTTTCACTCTCTCAAGGATGATATTGTGTGTCCCTTACATCAAAGTATAATAAACGTCATTAATAGTCTCATAAAAATTGCCAAAATAGATAAATAATTTGAAAATCTATTTTACAATGAATTTATATAGAATACATGTAATTGTTGAAGTGCATTACAGGACCATTTCCTTTTACCTAGAAACACATATATACATATATATATATATATATATATATATATATATATATATATATATATATATATATATAAAATGCCAAGACTCGTAGGCTATCCATAGTCCTCATCCTATTATAAAAAGTAAATATAATATTAATTTATAATTTAATTAAAAACTTGAAAACTTATCGGTAGAAATTGATTTGAATTATGATATTTACAAATTGATCCCATAATCTAGAAAATCCCATAGACCAGTTGGATTTGTGACGTATTTTATTTTTTTAATCGAGAATTTATAGTTTTTGTTGGCTTGCATGAACTAAATTGTGACTATCTCAATATTCAATCAACTAACACCTAGACCAGGTTTGTACCTTACAAACATGTAAATAAATTAGAAGTAGAAAATTGGTTAACACATATTTTTTAAAAGTAAAACTAATTATATAATAAACCACATATATAAAAACATTAAATTAAATATGACATGGTTAGGCATCAAAATTTACCTCCTAGTTATTTTCCACTCATCATGGTCATAATACATCTTCATATTTCTTTTCAAATTATCTCTTTCTCATCGCATGCTTTCAACAATGTAGCTTTGAATTAATTAATTTCGTTGTTGTCTTTCTTGTATAAAAATAAGTTATAAAACAAAACATAATGTAATAAAACATTAGCAAATCATTTAAATTAATTATTATTCAAATAATTTTATTCAAGAAATAAATTTACCCTCATCCAATAATGGACCATACATTTTCAATATTTCCTTGAACACCCAAATTTTGGGTTTCTTTGGGAAATCGACATACACGGATATACAATAGTCTTTGGTTGTCTTCTTGGATAACGTGTTAATGGATTTTTCCTAGTGTCTCGCATCATACCATTTTTATCATTCACCTATTATAGATATAAATCATAATAAAATATAAATTAATAACTAGAAATAAAAAGAAATTGAAAATATAATTTTCATTTAAAACACATTAATATACATTTCATTCCTATAAGGGTAGATATCTCAAAAAAATAGTTGGGAATATGGTCATGTTCTTATTTCGATAGAAATAACACTTATACCTCTCTTTTAGTAAACCATGAGGTGCAAGATATAGTCATGAATCATAGTGTGGGGTAGGAGGTAGAGAAGGGTTAGGATAAACATCATTCGTAACATGTTATGGAACAAATATAGGGGTTCTACATTGATATATGTAGGATGATATGTAACACTCGAACGTGAGTGTTGTTGGGTACAAAGAGGTCTGGTATATGGATCAACAAAGGGATAAATAGAAGAGAAACTTGGGTGATTAGAGGGAGGAGGAATACTATGTGCATCACTAACTACAACCATAATATTTTTATCCATTCCAATATTTTCCTGAATTTGGCTAAGAAATCTATTAAATAATTGCATATGATACAAAAAAATTAAATGCCACTAGTTAAAATAATTTTAGTAGTATTAAATATTTATGAAATTTTATAAATAAAAATGCAATTTTAAACAATTTTCCCTAAAGTTCAAGAATTTTTCGTAATGTTACAAATTTAACAAAACAATCAAATTCTACAAACATTTTTTTATCGCATTAAGTGTAAGAGTGTTAGAAATGTATGAAGTGTAAGAGAATTAGAAATATGCATTGTTAATGAATCTTAAATTTGTGACAAAAATGCCTTATTTTTTAAAATTGGCTATAGGTATCCACCAACAAAGGATTAAAAAGAATATTTTTGTCAAATGTCTTACTTATGGAAGCCCTATTTGAGACATATTCCAAATTGTAGCCTACAAAAAGGAAGGTTGCAATGACGTTAGCATATTTATGGGGAGTGTATTTTCACCTACTAATTTATTTTCTAAGGTTTCATACCGTTTAGAAGACATATATTGGGAAAATCTTGCAATAAATTTAGTCCATGAAATAAAAATCAAGAAATTTCCATTTTAATATTTAAATCCTTTTAAGGGATGCCATATTGTTTTTATCTTTAAATCATAACATTCCATGAGAGTTCATTGAATGGGGCATTTTTTCAAATAATCATGTACCCCATTGATGCTTCCACATAGTGTGTGTATATAACTAATAGAACACATACAATTACAATTCAAAAAATAAAGTAGTCAAAATAATAAAAAAACACACTCGCTTTTCATGATAGGTTACATCTCAATGTTTATTAGAGAATTAAATTCAAGGGGAAACCTATTTTGAGAGATAAAATTGGCCAAATATAATAATGGAAATGATATTTTTAGTTGTGTTTTATGTGTTTTGTGATAGTTTGTTTTGTTGTGTTTTCTATATAAATGTTGGTTCAAAAAAATCACAAACATTATGTTTCTTATTTTTTCTTCCCAACCATATTCTATCTAATAAGGAATCTAGAAATATCTTCAATTATGACATGTAATGTCTAACATCAATTCCTATTTTGTTTATCTAAATTCCTGAAAACAATTCCTCTAAATTGTTATAATGATTAAAATATATGCATTATAGATGGACAAACTCCTATCTAAGAATCATAATACACTATTAAATTAATCAATCATTCACATATATCCTAATAGTATACCACGCAGACTATACTATTAGACCAAAAATGGTTTTAAAATCCTTCACATTGAGCCACAAAATAATGAAAAGAGTGAGAAGTGTTTTAGAGGCCTGGAAAATATATATCTATGTGAATGTGAACCTTACCATACTTTTTAGATGTTGCGCATTCCATAATAATTTAATTAATATTTAAAAGGGTTTATTCCAATGGTGAATATGACTTGCTATTATACCTTGCACCTTGTCTCAAACCCTAGTTGTCCTAGGGTTTTATTCCTACAATGTACCCCATTGATGCTTCCACATAGTGTGTGTATATAACTACTAGAACACATACAATTACAATTCAAAAAATAAAGTAGTCAAAATAATAAAAAAACACACAATTTTCATGATAGGTTACATCTCAATGTTTATTAGAGAATTAAATTCAAGGGGAAACCTATTTTGAGAGATAAAATTGGGCAAATATAATTTTCATCTATCACCTTCCCTAAATTTGGTTTGCAAAATTTTCTCTAGGCTCTCATGGTCGAATCTTTCTTAGACTTTGTAATTATCAAATAACCTTTCATCACATATCTCAATCATAATGGATCTATTTTCAATTTACTTTGATATTTTCTTTATTTTTATATGTTAAATGAAAATATTTTTGTTTGGCTTAATTAATAGCATAAATTTTAGAACTTCAAAATTACTATTTTTAATGATTAGGTTATAATAAGAAAAAATATAATTTTTATAACATATCTTGGAGGTGTTTATTCCATATAATTAGATTCAATATTTTTTGTTTTTTTAAATTCTCTAATTAGTTTCATATGGTCATTATTTATTGGATGGTAATCTCTTTTTGCTAAACATCACTTTTGGCTTTTATCTTCTATAATATCTTTATCGTCACCTTCCATGTGTCTTGATTAGTAATATTTATTATCTAATTTGAGGATAATCCATCATTTTTTTCCATTATTTCCCATGCTTATTCTATTAATATTTATGACATATTTTATAAATCTCTCCTATGTTCTATTCAAGTGTTACAACATGATTTTCAAGCCTAATTTTAAGCCATGAGTGCTAAAATACAATTTCTCAAGGATGAGATTGTAATGCCTCCTTTTATTATTAAAAATAATAATAATAAAATAAATAGAATAAAATAAAATAAAAGAATTAGAATTAAAAACAAATAAAAAGAAAGGCCCGTGAATGTGGGGCGGATTTAGGGAAAAGGGGGCTCCTTTGTGATTTTGTTTTATCTTTTTGCTAAGTGGGAGCAGCCGCCACCGCCAGAGAGGGAAGCTTGAACCACTTCTACGCAAATCTTTGAAGGAACCAAGGTTTCATATGATGCTTTGGTCACAGATTTTGCACGAATCAATGTGCTTGGGCATTTTTTGTTTTTTTGTTTTTGTTGTAAAAAAAAAGACTCGCCAAAAGTCATCTCATGGAATACCATGGATTTGTGTGGCCTGTGCTGGCATTCTCCCAACCTACGTAAAAAAATGAACCCCCCCTTACTGCGTGGACAACTATCAAAGCACATGGAGAGAGGGATTTTGTCAGATGTGGTAGTTTCAAATGCATAGGTGGGCGTTGTTTTTAGTGTTTGACCAAATGAAAGAATGAGACAACTTCTCTTGGAATGTGAGGATGGTAGTATACGTAGATGCGGGTTTCCTCATGAGATAGTCACATGATTTCATTCGTGTAACAAATAGGTCTCCAACCTGACGAGTTTACTATTGCCAGCATACTTCCAGCCTGTGCCAAATGGAAGCTTTGAAGCAGGGTGTAGACATCGATCAAAGCATAAATGATTGAGGATCTATGAGATGTTATAGTTGGAAGTGTTGTAGTAGGTATGTATGCTAGTGTGGAAACGTTTACTCTCAGCATGTGCCAAAAACATGAGCGCAAGGACCGGGAATGGATGTCCATCAAAGCATAAAAGGTAAAGGAATTTTTCTTTCAACTGTTGTTGTTGAAAATTCTTTGGTAGTCATGTATGGACAATGTGGAACCTTTCTTAAGGTAGGCAATCTATTTGACATATTGTTTTTTAATAAAAACAAAAAAAAAAAAACATGGGTTGTTGAGGATAGGGCAATAGCAGGGTATGCACAAAATGGATTTGTTGAGAAGGCGCATGAAGTGTTTGATAGAATGCCTCAAAGAAATGTTGTCTCATGGAATGCCATGATCTCAGGATATACACATATATGGATTCAAATGTTGCAGATCTCGAGCGAGAGGCTTACCCTGTATTGGATGAGCTGGCTAGAAATGTCAATTTAAGAACCTTGGACATTTGCACAACCTGAAAAGAAATCTTACTCATCTCCTTGCACGGGTGTAGAAGGTACAAAATGGGTTCGTTGGGAAAGCTTGAGGATTTTGAGAAAAGGAAAAATGGTAATATCGGATGCTCATGATCTGTTCAACAAATGCTTAAGGGAGATGTTGAACCGAATCCCACAGTTTCGACCGACTTCATTCTCCAAGCATGGTTCATCTTCCCTTACCTCTCATAATTCTCATGTTTTAGTTCTCTTTTACAAATTAATAGAATCTTAAAATATTAGGTTTTTAATACAGTTAAATGTTTACATCAACTCGTTGCAAAAACAATGAAAGGTCGTGTTGTAACTCACAAAATCAAAATAACTCTTCTGCATTAAACCACGAACTCCCACCCTCATTCTGAGGTGATGTAGAAAACTTCCTACCCAACTAGATCGCTACAACATTGTCTTATCGACCAGATGAAATTGACTTTCCAGTAATAATGTTGACCTTCTCCCTGTTTAAATAGTTAATTTTTGCATTTTTTCGGAGACTCATTAAGTACCCTTTGGAACTCTAAAAATGAGATGTTAGGCTTCATTCGTGTACCTTGTTATGTGAGGAATCACCTGGACCATTGGATTGACCCCAAATGAACATTTTTGATCTTTTTGACGCTCTTATAGGAGCCCTGTTACACTGGTTTACAGTAGTAGAAAGCTGTCAAATCTAGAAAGTTGGCTTTCGTTTTGAACCGCCATTTGAAACTTGGATAGAGAAATTATTTCCCATCTTCGCAAACCTCTAATGTTTATAATAGAAAATTTCATGGAACATTCATCTCAGGGAAAATCACTCTTTTGGATTGTTTTGCAAAGCCATTTTTAGGCCTCTGGCCAAAGTTTGACGAGGTCAAACTAGACCAATTTCAACTTGTCGATCCAGAAAACTTGTCACCATTTGAAAATGGTTTTCTAGTTCTTAATCCCGTCAAATCTGGTGAATTCTCCTCATATAGGGAACTTGTAGGAAGTGTCTCGTTGCATGCTCATCCATCAAACGTCAGTTATGGACATGGTTTTTGGGCCCTCAAGCTAAATTTTGTTCATTTACAACTGGGTCAACTACGACCAGTGGCCCAAAAACTAGCCGCCAAACGCAAACCATTCACTCTTTTCCATTCATCAGTTGCTATGAACTCTTGGTATATCTAGGGACATGTAGAAATTTGATCATGGTGTGCATTCTCATCAGAAGATAACTTTTGGAAGCGGTTTCTTAGCCTCCAAGCCCATTTTGTACGTTTTTGTAGCTAGTAAGAAAATGTAAAAATAGAAAGTCTGCGGACCCTTGTAGGGTTGCCAAACCACCCTGTAAAATCTTAACACATATAAATAACTGTTTAAAACTCTATAGTGGAACTTGTTGTGTGCATTAGAACTTTTGACAAAACGGTGTTTTCTCTCTCTTCCCTTCTCTTTCTCTCTCTTGGGTTACAAAATGAAGAAAAATGAAATGTAATGAATACATGTCTCTAGACCTTTTTATTTCGATTGCAAATTGTAATTATTGTCATATGTAAATGGGAAACTAAAAATGATACTTATGTTAGGTTAGGGTGGATGCCATGCAATGAATTATCACTGATATCATGCTCACGTGTTTTTTTGCAGGGATGAAAGAATGATGACGTAAAGGTGTTGTGTAATGCATTAATTATCATTGTAATTTATATAGTTCATTTTTAAATACATAAATATATTTTGTAGCCTCATGTTTTAGAAGGTTATATTTGATAATTTGTTGCTATGTATGAGATGCTGGTTTCTAGGACATCTAGGAAATGTGCATTTAATCTTAGGTTCAATTTTGATTCATAGAACACATGGTTAAAAGGGGTTGATATTTATATAAGGTAAATGAATTTGAAGTAATATCTTGTAGTGCATGTTTAGTGTTCAATAAATGATTAACGAGTCATCTTGTGCATTCATACTTTGTAAATGTAATAAAGAGTTTTAATCGAAAACACACTACCCTTGTTCAACATCGGGACATAACTTGTTTTTCATGTGCGATACTCCTTACCGTAGAAGACATTGAAAACTGTAGGATGAACTTAAATCTGTGAACCCCTTGGCTCCACATAGCTAAATGTTTTACCTTGGTGTCTCTCAACATTACACCTTGGCCCCTTCTGAAGGTGGGTTAGCATAAACTTGTCCTCTCGCTTAAAGCTCATTTATAGTTGAGGGGTAGACCCTTGGGTGAAGTTGGAATTAATTTAAAACTCATTTTTTTGGACATTAACTTAGGGTTCGTGTGAAGCATCAAGTCTCTTAATCATATTTGTTCTCCAAGAGGTTAGATAAACACTTCATAACTCCTTTTACAAGACAATGCTAAAAATAAGGCCATAACGTGATGTAAAAGAAAATAAAGCATATGAGAGTAAAAAAATGAGAATTGAGGTTAGGGATACTGCCGCTCTTAGAGACCTTATAACTCAATTAAATATCTTTATGTGTTTCAAGAATATGTATTGCATTGTTGTGATCAAACTACGAGAAAACAAAAGATATATAAATGTAAAAAGGAAGTCATTAAGTCATTGATTTAGAATAACTATGGTAGGAAAATAACTTTTCTCGTGATCGAAGAATGTTTTGTGGTAAAAATCTATCTTGCAATTAAATCTTCGTCAAATCCTAATATCGCTATATGGACACCAAGTCTCATCCACTTGAGTTGTAAGAATAGAAAGGTAGATACTGAATATATGTTCAAGAAGAATATTCTTCACATAAGAACGAGATAATAAGTATTTTGTATGCTTTTGAACTACGCCAAATAAGTATGCAAGTTATGGAAAATTTTGTAAAGAATAAGAAGCTAACTTAAAATGGTCGAACTGTAAATTAAATGTGGAATGAACTTAAGGTTTCTGTAGATGGAAAAAGGAGAAAGCTATCCTTGCACAATAATGTTCTTGGAGTGTTAATCATAACTAAAATACAATTAAAGAAATGATGTGTTGTGGTTTTTCCATTCCTGAAGTCATGTTTCTTGTGGTTGGGTCATTACTAGTAACCATTCATTGGGAAAAGTGTGGCATCGACATGCCTATGTTGTTTTCATGTGTCTATGTGAGTCGATGACTTATGTGATTGTTGTATGCGAGTCAAGTTTCTGTACTTGGAGTCCTTGTTTTTTGTGTGTAGTGAGCAATGTAAGTAAAAAAATTACCTGTTATTTTACTTTGTTGTAATTGAGTGTGTAAAATATGGTCACTACAAAGATATAACATTTAAATGATTATTCATATGCCCATGTCAATAATATCTCTATTTAACATGATCAATATAGTTTTAAGGTCACCGAAAATAAATTTCATACATAATTTATACATGATACACGTGCTCCTACAAATGAAGTGAAATTCCTACATACATGCAATAATGTATATGTTCCAAAAAATATTGCATAATAAGGTTACCACAACGGAAAGTAATTATGTGGTGTGACAAGAATTCATGACAACATGATATCCTATATGAGCTACTTGATAAGTGATTAATCACTTTATTACCCAATCATTACTATCCCCACTATGATCTTGAAAATTTAAGGTCAACCATTTTACGATATAATGGAATTAATGGACATCTTGACAAAAATGATTATGCTCCATAGTGCAAAATCCAAAAACTTGAGTGTAAGGTCTTTGTTTTATTTGATGCACAATGTTCTACTATGCAATTATCTAGAGTCCCTAAAGATACAAGGGATCCTAAAGTTGATACGACCTTGTGTAATGAAAATAATGCCATATTGAATTATAAAACTTTATTAATACTACAAGAGTGACCCCCTCAAAATGAGGATAAAAATACAAAACCTCTTTTGAAAGAGCTGATCTTTGTAAAAGATTTACATCCTACTATTTTCCAAATTTAAATGAAAGCATTATAAATTAGGAATAAACAATTACACATGAATTTATAGTACTTATAACATATAAAATCTGAATCGGGGAATATAACAAAAATTATATATAAATATCTACTTCTCTACAATAAATTGTAATAAATTCTTATACAAATGATGATATCGATTCGATACTTATTCTAGTACACATATAAATGATCTTGTTCATGTTCTAGTTACTAGTAATGTAGAACCTACTACATATGGATGAGATACTCTAAATATTATTAATGATGATGATGTTGATATGTATATCTCTACCAATATAGACACATATAATTTGAATCCTAATTTTGATTCTAAAAATCATCTCGTCACTACAGCTTCCCATCCTTAAAGGGGTAATATGAAGGAAAATATCAAGGATAATACCAAGTTACCAATATGGATCCATCTTGAAAATGATGATTTAAAGGTCGATAATTGAGATTTTGATAGTGGTGATGATGAACAAATTGGTATACCAAGTGAGCCTTTATGTTAAGTCAATATTCCTCTCTTTAATAATGATAATTATTTCCTTATCCTAATGTCCTTTAGGACTTTCTCATTGATCAATCTAAAATTTATACTCATGTAACTCAATATTTTTACAAGATCATTATACGGATGAAAATTGACATGCAACCTTCAACCACACTCGACCCCCCGAGGTCATGTTGGGGCACATGATGTGGAAATATGTGTGGCTAACTATAGGAGGATTAGTGACTAAGATCTAGTAGTGTGATCTCCTAGTAGTTGAGTTAGAAAAGGGGAGATTTATAGGCTATGAATGGGTAACATAAATTCCCTATGGTTTTTCTAACTGAATCTCAATGTTGAACTAGTTTGAAGTGTCCAAATTAACTAAGATAAAACTAACAATCTATGCTATTGCTGAAAGGGAAACTAATCTAAACAAATCAACAAAACTGAAATATTACAATCACAAACAACAATTTTCTTTTATTCTAAATAATCAAATCTACTTCTACACTAAAACTAAACAAGTAAAATAACTTGGTGTGGTTATTCACTTGTGCTAAGTGTATTGAAACTAAACTAACTTAAAACAAAAACTTTTCCAAATGATCTATGATATGTAGAAAACCTCCTGTAGATATTCTCTCCTTCATATCCACAGGGGATGGGAAGAAGAGGATACGTCACTGGAGTTTCTATTAATAATTTAACCCTCTTAGAATTTAACTAATTACTTGCAAATGAAAGGAAATTTATTTCTACTCTATTTGATATGATGTAACAATGATAAATTATAACGATGAAGGAAATAAAATAATAAATCCAACTCGTAATTCACAAAACAAAGGTGAATCCAGTGTGTAGTAATTTATCCCCTTATTTTATCTGTTCTTTCTCTATGTGCCCATATGAGTCCAAGGAATTCGAATGCAAAGGCAACAAAAGGAGAAGGCACTTGAGTAATGGCAGCTTGAAGGAAAATCTTGTTACAATGTCGGTAGAAGAGTGATAACACAAGTGAACAGAGCTTGGCTATACAATTTCCAGCAGGATTGTTGCAGCAATATTATGCAAGATACAAAAACTATCGTGCCATTTGCTTGAATACAAGCATTTAATATATAGGAATTAGATGGGATGTGCCTTCATACACAAGGCATCCTTGGAGTGCCATATAATTGGGTGAAGAGGTAGTTCAAAATACTTAAATCTATTTAAAATAAAAGATGGAAGGAATAATAAAATAATAACTCCAACCTATAATTCACAAAACAAAGGTAAATCCAACTTTGTAGTAATTTATCCCCTTATTTTATCCATTCTTTCTCTATGTGCCCATATGAGTCCAAGGAATTGGGAATGCAAAGGTAACAATAGGAGAAGGTGCTTGAGAAATGGTAGCTTGAAGGAAAATCTTGTTGCAGCAATGTAAGTAGAAGCATGATAGCACAAGTGAACAGAGCTTGGCTATGTAATTTCTAGCAGGATTGTTGTAGCAATATTATGCAAGATACAAAAAAATATCAATCCATTTTCTTGAATACAAACATCAATATATAGGAATTAGTGGGATGTCCCTTCATACACAAGGCATCCTTGGAGTTCAGATAATTGGGTGAAGAGGTAGTTCAAAATACTTAAATCTATTTAAAAATAGAAGAGGAAGGAATACCATACAATCAAGACTATTTTTAGGAAATTTGGTTCACAAACGCACCTTGGAAGTCAAGTTAAGTGAAGCGTCACATGTTAAAATTACACGTGAGGAATTCTGGAAAAATCACTCAGACCAGCCATTCTATGTAGGGTGACAATCTTAGGATCTGTCACCCTACCTACGTGGCATCATAAACTACCACCCATGCAGGGTGGTGATTTTGACACTTAAGGCCAAAACATGCATAAAAAGAGTGGGAAGCTAGAAGAAAGCGTGGAAAAGCTAAGTAAAGATGTCTAGGTTACAAATATACACTGCAGATGAGCTTAGGAACTCGAACACCTTCTGAAAGGACATGAATCATCATTGGGGACTTTTGTAACCATTTTTTGATAATGTAGCACATGTAATTTTGGGTGCATACAATCATCAAATACATAGTCTAAATATTTATTTTTCTTTAGTGGTTCTATAGGTATAATTCTATGATGCATGATTTTTTCTAATAGTTTAATATTGATATTCTATCAATGTGCGCCAATGTATAATCCATTTTTGAAATTACTCAGGGAACATAAAGATACCCCTTATTTCATCTATAAGAATAAGTTTCCTTTCACTCTATATGCCCCTACATACTTTGGTAATGTTGATGCTTCCAATATTTTTGGTGATAATACTAATATTATCCCTATTCATCACATGTTATATATCATATCTCTTTAATCACAATGGGTTTCATGAATAAATCAAAGTCAGTATAAATTAATTGTAATCTCTTTAGACATAGTATTATAATTAAAAATCTTAATTCAATGCATTCTACTCATACTATTCCTAATGGGTTTATCCCTCTTCAACTTTCTATCATGTTATGACTCCTCTATAATTTCTACATATACTATGACATATTTGAGGCCTACTCATCCGTCACAATTTAGTGTTCATATTTTCCCCTTATCATATGTTTATTGGGTATCCCTTGTGATATCCACTTTCCCTTTACATAGTTAAATTCAAAAATACAAAACCAAGACCTATAAAGATAACTTGAGTTGTTATCACTTTACAATACATATGTTTTTGCCACTATGGGTTGATTGATAGCATTTATTTTGTACTCTTTACACATTTGTTTAGGAGGTATATTGAGATTGATGTAGGACATACATAGATCATTACTCAATGATAAGATATATCTTGGTTTCTTACAATTTTTGTCATGTTTTTTTGTAAGGGAAAAATTCAAGTTGAAAACATGAAAACTTTACCCTAGTGTCAAATGTTTTTCTTGTAAACCCTCTCAAGTACTCCTCCATATCAGTTCCCCCTTTGTTTCAGGCCTATCCCAATCCTCCAATTTCTCATATTTTTTTTAAGAACCTTTCCCATGTGTTTGAAAGATGAAAACAAGTTTATGAACTTCTTCCGATACAATGTTTCTCAAGACATATTTTTTAGTAGTCTTAGAAATGGCTATTTCTATCCTTTCTGAGGTAGGTGTGGACCCCCAAAGAATAGTTGAAAGCCCAAATTCATTAGGAAGTGTTAGTGATGAGATAAGATCATATTTAAAGTGATTTAGGAAAATTTGTGGAAGATTTTAAGGTTTAGGGACAAGTTCAATGAAAGCGGGTTTTTAAAGGTAAAGGAGCTTGAAGTTTAAAATAGTGTCTAAACTTCAAAAATGAATTTGATAGATTCCTAAAGAGTTATAGGTCAGACAAGATACCATTAGAAATATTATTCAATTATATAAATGATGGTTCTTTCATATTTTTCACAATACTAAAGCTCTACTTTCCACAGTTTATTTTTGGTAGGCACACTCTATGCTCCTGAGATAAAAGGCTATATTTTAGGGAGTTGCAGGAAGAATTAGATCATGAGACCCATACAATTCTATAAAAATTATTTTTGGAGTCAATTTTGTATATATAATTTCCCAAAACATCCATCCAGAGCTCCAAAACTTCATCTTCAAGGATCTCGTCAAGGTAAGCTTTTGGGACTTAGTCAATTTCAAAGGTGGACATATGTCACCACAAGGTAAAGGTGCACTTTTGTGTCCCATCTATCCCATCTCCTTGGGATATGTTGGACAAAAAAATTCACCCATTCTGAGTTGATCCCTAGTCCATCACATGACCCTAATGAATCTTGATAAAGTCAGTTAAGACCCTTCTCATCTAATCCTAGCCCATCCCATCATGCGATCACGAATGGAAAATTTTGGACAAAAATACACCACATGCCCATTTTATCCCTTGATTTTTTATGTGACCTTGAGAAGGCTTCATAGGCCATTTTCTATGCCCCCTCTCCACCTTGCCAAATAACCATCCACCACTTGTCACTCCCAAGTGAGGGAAATTTTTTTGCCCCATCTATCACGCCCCCTTAGGATAGTTGGGACATAAAAATACACCCATGTCTATCCCTTTCCCAAGTTCCTCATGTGACCTAGTTTTAACCTCTAGGTACTTTTCACTTGATTTTTCTCTTTCCTTCACCATGCAATCATTATGTGAAACTTTTCATGCTTAGGTAAAGGAATATTTTTTGGCCCCATCTACCCCATCCCTCTGGGACAGCTTTAGAAAATTATCACTCCGAAGAGGATTTAAAAATAGAAAATTGTAAAATTTTGTAGCTTTCATGCTTCTTCTTTCCATGAGCATACATAAGAGGTGTTGTCTCTACTACACTCACTTGTTATAAATAGAAACTTTCCCAAAATAGAAAATATCTTCAATATAGTGAACTCGAAGACAATAAAGATGAGAAACTAAGAAATTCAGATCGAAAAGATAAAAAGTACACAAAAGCAAAAAAAATAACTTTTAAAAAATAAAAAGTGTTCAATAATGTCAGGAGACATCTATGAAGGTTTTCTTATCATGTTAGGGGTTTCAAAACCTGAGTTTGAGGCAAAAATTTATTTCCAAAAGTAGTAGACCATAGACCCCAACCGCTAAAACTAGAAAGTTCCCTTTTTTAGTGCAAAAAGTTGTTGTCATCTCTTTTTCAGCTCATATTTTTGCTTTTCAAAAATATAAAGTTCAAATTTTATGGTCTTAATCCCACTTCAGCACTTTCATTGTAATATTTAGGAGTGGGTGACAGTGATGTTACCCATATGGATCTAGAGGATATCAAGAACAAAATGGTAAGTGCACCCAGGGAACCTATGGAAGAGAAATATACACAAGCGGGTGGTCATCTTGTGTCTCTTAAAATCATAGAGTAACTATTGACATATTACCATCATATGAGCCGAGATACCCAAACCATAAGAGATGATGATAAATCAGTTCTGGTGGTAATCACTCCCAAGGAAAGCTCCCAAAATATATGAAAATTCCCATCTGGAGCAACATATTCGTCATTACAAAAGAGTTTGCATTGGGTGAATGTTCCAAGAAATATTCTTATCTCCAAGGCCTTTCACTAGGTTTGTGGTTGAATCTAGGTAGAAAGCCATCCCGTATGCCAAAATCCCTTTCTATAAGAGAATTTCACAAGGGTTCACTTTTATGCAATCATCCTCCTAAGCCATATAGTGGGAGAAGAAATGAAAAAATATTTATATGATTGGATGGCCTTGTTCATATTCACCATTATCAAGGGAAGACGTATCATAGATTGGTGGTAAATAATTAGTGATAACTTGCATCACCAACTACTTCAAGTTTCGATCACTAAGAAGTCTTCAATGAATTCGTACTTATTCTATGCCCTTGCAAGCACAAGACAAATCAAAGATTTGACACTCACTTAAAACATTTACGAGATGGTTCCTACATATAAGAAATATCCACATCTGAACTTGAAAGAAATAAATAAAAATTTCACAAGAGTGAACTACATGTTCATGATGTTTGTCATCAAATTGTTGGAAGGAAACCCTCACTCAAGGTTGTCTCTCTACAAGCTTATTCTATAATAAAAACTATAGATCTTTCATCATACAATTTGTAACCTTTTCCTAGATCAGAGTGTCTAATTTTGATATTTCTCCTGGAAGCTACCATAGTATCTCAACAAAAGGATCATATTTTTTTAGTTGTGTAGGCATCTTGTTCATATCATTGGTAAGCTAAGGCACCAATGGAAGAAAACTATTACTTTCCCCATCTCTCTCGGGATCTTCTCTTGTAAAATCAATCATGAGGCTACCAACATGGAATCTACCTTCTCTCCCATGAACTTGTAATTATACACCTCAAGATCTTACATCTATATTTGGAGTGATTAAGATTCATTTCACTCCCCCACTTGTATCATGTTCCATGGGTTGAAGACTACTAGGTGAGTTATGCAGATCATTTCGAATTCAGAGAACGAGACCACATGAGGATGACAATCGAGAAAATGAGGATATTCCAGTTTGATTGGTATGAAGATGAAATGGAAGATGATGGAACATATATGTATGATCTAAATATCAAGCAATAAAATCATCACCCCTTCTACAAGTGTCTTAAAGCATTCAAAAATTAGGGGATATGAATGAGCAGACCAAAGTAGTCATCAAAATATCAAAAGAGTGTTTCTAAAAGAAGAGAGATTCACTCATGGAATCAGAAACTTTCCAAATCTCTAAAGGAAAATATCTCATCTTTCCTCCTCAAAGGCCACTGATAAATATTCCATCTCAACTCACTCGGAATAACATTCAAAGCAAGAGGAAGTGGAATTAGAAGCTCTTGAAGACAAAAGGTTTCACAAGAAGGTTAGGAAAAATAAGACTCTATGGTAGATTTTGAGCAAGGGGAAATTAATCTGGTTCATAATTTAGTCCCTCAATAGTCCTAAAGTTGTTCATCCTCCACTGTTGCACCGACCCCTCCTGTGCAAGATGTTCCTTCTCATTTGGAACAAGAGCATGAAATCATGTCAAATTTTAAACCTGAGATGATTGATATATTTCCTTGGGTATAAGAAATGATCACTAAAGAGGCTTGCACAGTTCAATAGGTGGCAATCCCTGACTTCTCATCTATAGCCTTAATGGTCAAAGGAAATAAGGGAAATTTATCTCAAGCAACTTCACACTTCTTCAGTGGTGCTTTGGGAAACCAATATGTTAAATTAGTCTATCCAAAGGTGATTAATTCCATTGAAGAAATGACCCTAGATGAATACGAGATGAGATCCATTCCCCTAGGCCTAATAACTCACGAGGGAGATGCACATTTGTTCAGATAATATCCCGCTCACCTTGTCGCAAGGAATCAAGAGTACAAGGAAATAATTATCAATTGGAAGATCATTTAAAGACACTCACATTATATGTTCAAACTTTCATGGATCCAAGTCTGTCTTCATCTCTTCTAATTGAAGAAGTTAATGCCACCAAAAGCTTCAATCCATAGTCCATTTAGAATACACAAGGATTCACCATACAAGGGATATTAAATGATAAATGGGTGAAAAATATTGTTGGAAAAAGGGAAAGTGTTGCTTCTAGATATTATTTCATTGTTTAAGTAGATTTGGAAAACAACCACTAAGGTCGAATGAAAAGGGATGAAATCAAGAAAGAAAGGAAAAATGGTATCAAGTATTTTCATTGGTGATAGATATAGAGAAAGATCATTCTCACATGTTGGTGGATGGGAAGGTATTCAATTCTCCATCTAAGAATTTATCACAAGTATGGGCTAGAAATCTTGTCACCCGGTATGAGATGTTGAACCATGCTCTAGATAAGTTGTATTTGAATTAGGAATGTTCTTATAAGATGTAGGATGATGTCAAAACTAATACATAAAAGCTTTTAGTACCCGCTATTGATGAAAACACATCAGCGTATGATTTGTTGAAGCCATTTGAGGAACTTGTCAAGAATGATTCCAGGGACCTGTTTTCCTTCAATGAGGAAACATTGGAGTCTCTCTCCGAGATCAGAGATACAATATCAAGCACTAAAAAGAAACATCAGTGTTGTTTCACTAAATGTAAAATTATAAATGCCATATGGGATATTTGGATTGAGTCCTTGAGTTGAGTCGGTATTCCTCGGGATAAGAAAGTTACACTTATGGCGGCTCGATATGGCAGAAAATTCAAAGGAGTGGAGATATTCCTAGAGGTACTCAATAAATATCCATGAGAGAGTGAATAAGAATCAGCAAGGAAAATTTATTCATTGGAGTAGTTATCTCTCTTCCTTTCTCTCTCTTCCCTCCCCCTTCATCTCTTCCTTCATGTTCTATTTCTTCATTAGGGGGTTGCACTTTTCATTTTGTCTTATTCATTTTTATCTTATTAATTTAAATGTGACTATAGTTGACATTGTAATAAGTCACCCTCAATTAATAAAAGGGGACTTAATTTCATTCCTGGAATATAAAGAGTCACATGTTGTAAAATACAAATGAAAGGTCATGTGGGGGTAGGTGAAGAGTCTTTTCAAAATCTATATATTGTAATGAATTCCTCACAATAAGGGTCCTTGTTAATTTTGTATGTTCATGAGTAGATAACTACCAATAATAAGAAAAAGATAGAAAATTATTCCATTTTCCTTCTCATATGTTTTCCTCTATCTCTCTTATTATACAACTTTGCAAATATGTCAATAAATAAAGGAGTTTCAACTTTTCTGGATGAGTGAATAAGTGAAATTTTATGTTCATGGTTTCATCTTGTCTTGATATAACTAGCAAGGTTTTTATTCTTTCCCAATTGTGTGTGTTGATATCTCTAGTTAATCCTTGCAATAATTTGAGTTTTTCCTACTTGCAGTATTAATCCCCCTCCTAATTTATCATTTTCATATTCCCACATTCCCACCTCCTAGTGAATTCCTCCCTTGTATTAAATTGCAAGAATTTTCTCAAGGTGTTGGATCCCTAGCCTTTAGGCCAAAAAAATATTTTTCAGTTCACATACAACAATGGAGCTGCCCATTCAAGAAGAGGGACTGAGTCACAGAGCATCGGTGAAAATAAACTAATTTTTCCCATGTACAAATTATTTCCACAAAATAGTTTTTGAATCCGACTGTGGAGCATATTTTGATGTTACTACACCACAATATATTCCAAAAAATAAAAATAAAATGAAATATTCCTAAAAATTATAAAATATGAATTTGAAAAGTCACTAAGCCTTGTGTCTTCCACAAATGGATATTCCTTTCAATCCCCTACAAAGATATTACATCGACTCAAGGAAGAAATTTTTCATAACAAAGAAAACTTCTCCCACTACTTCATTGCTACAAGGGATCTAGATTCTAAAGAACAATGCGCAGAGGCTTTAGAAAGGGCGAGACAAGCTCGGTTCCCAATAAAGAAGTGTTATCCAAAATGGTGCCCCAGCTCATTTTTGTGGCTAACTCCTTGTGTTCTTGCCTCTCTTGTGCCTCAGTCTACATTTTTGATTTTCAGGCACTCAAGGCTTTTTGGAAATGGCACCATCAGATAGAGCTCTCTCTCAGCTTTCTAGAAAGGTAAAGTTTGCCTCCTAACTCCTTATATTTTTCAAGTTATGGCTTGGCGGAGTTTTTGTGGAAAATTTTCCCATTTGAGGCCCGCAGCCAATAGGAAGTTGCCACGTGGCAGAGGAGTTCAGGGGTCGGAGGCAAATTGAATTTTTTTCCAAGTTTTGGTTGAAGGTTCAAGTGGAAAATTTTTCCCGTGGGGCCCATGGACCAATCACAGTGTGACACATGTCACAAGGGGAGGCGCAATAAAAAATTTGGCTAAGTGTTTTCCATGGGCGAATTTTTGAATTTTGGCCCACGGCCAATAGGAACTCGACACGTGTCGAGGGAGGCTCACGGGCGTCGGGGTGAAATGGAAATTTTTGCTAAGTTTTTGTAAAAGTTTCAAAGGCCAAAACCAGCCCGCATAGCCCGCGTCCAATGGCAGTGAGCCACGTGTCTTCATGGATCAAAGTGGCGGAGGAGAGGGTGGAAATTTCGACTAAGTGTTTTTTGGCCGAGTTTTTTAAAAGGGGCGAGTTGGAGGGTTGGCCCGAGCCAACCGGAGGAGGACACGTGTCCTAAGGAGAAGGGGAGTGCGGAGCTCGGGAGGACTTAGAAAATTTAGCAAAAGTTTTGGCCAAAAACTAAAAGGTAAAGGTTCTCCCCGTGCCCCTGTCGATGAACCAAATGATGCCACGTGTCCCAAGTGGCGGGCGCGGGGAGAAAATGGGAAATTTTCCCAAAGTATAAAAAGGTCAAATTTTCAAAGAAAAACCCACGGAGAAGAAAGGAGAGAGAATTACATGATGAATCAGAGCTTGCCACGTGGCATCCAACCAGCGGAGCGCGGGAATTTTTGAAAAAAATTTCCAAAGACAAAAAAAGGTAAAATTTGAATTTTTTTCCCGCCGATCCGTTTTTGGGCCGTTTTTCCTAAATCTTCAAACGATCATATTTTTGGTCCAGAGCTCTCGATTTTTGCGTTCTTTATATCATTGAAAAGATGTTAAAATTATCTACATGATTCCATGGTCAATTTCTAATTTTCGTTCATTTTGGAGAGAGAAAATTCAAAAATAGTTCTGGTACATGTCAATGGCCAAAAATGACATTTCAACAACCAAATTTAATACAGAATGGGTCGCATTCTTCTCCAATATGGTAAAAAATGATAGGGTATGGGTTTGTAAGGTCCTCCATGCTTTGTTTGAATCCATTTTCCATCAATGAGGAATGGGCTCCCATGTTTTTACATTTTCTTTCTCTGGCTCAACCCATGCATTGTAAAAGCCGATTTGGCTCATTTCTTGAGGTTGAACACTTTTTGGCATTGAAAACTTCTTCTTTCACCTCCAGCAAGTGATAGTTGTAAGAATCAGACCTTTTTCACAGTTTGTAACAGGTTTATACCTCTTTGATGGTGGAATGCAAGAGATTTTTTCATGAAATTGACAGTGTAAACTCTGTGAATGCTTTCAGTCCTCTGTTTGTATTGTTTTACTTCATTTCAAGACCTCTAATTACATCTATCAGCTTGTGTATGTTTTCCCTTGTTGCATTTCATGAATTTGTGTCTATTTATATGGCAAGAAATGTTTCACCACTCCTTTTGGTGCATCACCATCTTTAGTTTAGTTTCATTTTTGCATTTTTATCCCTGTCTCCTTGCAATCTAGGGTAGAATTAGGATTAGAACCTCTATAGTTGTGCAAAATATAGATATAAATCAGAGGATTTTGAGGAACCAGCCTCTAATCTAGAGATTCCTCTCTCATTTTCACAAGTCCCACACTTGGAGAGAGGTTTCCATGTTGTGCAATCACACTGGATGCTCTAGAATCAACTTAGAAACCTGATTTGCATCCAGGGGTGCTGCTGATTTGCAACAACAACAAGATCTTGATAAATTTCTGATTTGAGTTGATATAAATTTTTTAAATTGGTTGATCGTAGATAGACCAGGTCTAAGAGGAAAAGAGGAAATATTGACCCTATCTTCAAAGAGATCCAAAGGAAATATGAACAAATAAAAAATCATCATCACTCATTTTCTCCTAAGACTTATCTAACTAGTATCCCAAATGGTGTTAATCTGTTGGACATATAATTTCTAAACCTCAGAGAAGACTTTAAAGACTTTATAGAAGAAGAAGTGGAAGTAGAAGAAAAAGTAATAATGGTGGATGAAGTAGAGAGACCTTCACAAATTATGTCATGGGGTAGAAACACGAGTCCACTCACCATGCCTCAACATATTTATTAATTTCCAAAAGGATCTTGTAAGAATTTTCCTAAATTCAGATGGTGATGACACATAACTCCTGGAAGAATACATATAATTGTTCATCATATCATACATTGTATTACGAGTAGAACATGAAGATGTGTTGGTGAGGTTGTTCATAGAATCTCTGCAAGATAAGGCAACATAGTGGTTATATCTCCTACCAGCTAGATCTATCACTAGTTGGGATGACATCCAAACCATTTTTGAAGAAAGGTTTAAATCTACTAAAGACTATCAAGACCTCCTAGTTCAAATAGTTTAAATTAATAAGGAATCCAACGAGAGTATGAGGGACTTTATAGCTCATTACAAAATGTTGTTTACTAGGATACCCTTTGAAGATATGCCTTCTGATGACAACATGAAAAGATTCTTCATCAATGCTCAATTTCTAAAGGTTGGATTCATTATCTAGATATATTTACCTAGTAATACTAGAGAAGCTCAACACTTTGCTATTGAAAATAAGAATGATCTAATGATTTTCATAAAAGTGAAAAATCCTAGTGCAAGAAAAAAAAATGTCAAAGTTCCAATTCCACTTGCATGGACCCCATGGTTCAGAATTAGGAAAATTATGTGATTGTACTCAAGAAACAACTTACACAAAGTATCTTGGGGATTATTCAAAGAATGAATTTCCAAATATATAACGGATTGGTCCACCTCCCAATAGAATTTATCTTGAGGCACCACCAATAAGCACAACCCGTGATGTAGAAGAAGAAGAATAATAATAATAAATCGAGGAGTTGGAAGAAGAAAATGAGGATGGAAATGTTCTTGAAATTTAAGAAGTAGAAGATGATGTATAGATTATTTTCCTAGAATATTCTTCAGGAGAAGATGAGGAGGAGGAGGAAGCACCAAGTTTCTCATGCATGGTATTTACTCACTCTCAATCTCAAAAGGGAGCTTCTTCCTCTATGGCTATTGTGAAAAGAAAATGATAGATAATCCTCGGTGGAAACACCACAAAATAAGATAATTAATTAAGAGGATACCCACTCCTACATTCAATGGAATAAACAAAGGAAAACCAAACCCAATAGCAAGCAAGAAGCAAGTTGTCATGCCAAGTAATTACTCTATCACTCCTAGCTCTAATTTTGTATCCAAGGACAATGTTGTGAAATTTTAAAATAATTAATCAAAATTAGCCATGCCTTCCTAGTCCGCTACTCCATCTACTAAAAACAATCAAACTTCCAAATTATCCCCTCCTTAGCCTTGTAAAAAAATCATTGTCCTAGGATTACCAAGCTCGTTCACGTCTTCTCCGTTTGATATCATTGAACATGTGAACAAGTCCAAGGTTCATATTTCTAAATCTAAATTTTTGCAAACACACCCAGAGAAATTTGAAAGGCTCACAACTATATAAAAAGTGGGTAACTCAAATCCCAATACTATAAATTCCAATTCCAAAGGGCTACTACCAACACCACTCAACCCTTCAACATAAAACATGTTTGCACTAATAAGTGCATCCAAAACCAATAAATTAGAAGCATTATACCTTTTGCTCCTAAATAAAGGATACCAAATGAGAAATTTCATAATAGAATCAGGTGCCTTACATAATGTAATTCCAATCAAAGTTGTCAATTATTTAAGACTTACATTGACATGAGAAACTAGTTGTTGCTATTTCATGGAGTGTAAATAGGTCCTACTTGTAGGAAGAATCAAATATGCTCAAGTTTCCCTTACGGATTTCCCGGATAAGAATTTTTTCTAACCACTTTGGTGGTGGATATCCTAGCATCCTTTCACATGTTGTTGAGTAGGATTTTCTGCAGAGACTTGGGTGGCGAAATACAAATGGATTGGTCTCATGCAACCATTCCAATGAAAGGTGAAATGAAGAAACCTTTTCCTATTCAAAATATGAAGTGTACCATCCAAAAATATGAAGACCCAAAGGCTAACATTTTATTTCAAGATATTGGACTAGGCAAATACTTCTTTACTTTTGAAATAGATGATAAACTACCTTTCTTTATGAAACATAAAGAATACCGATTGTGGACAATGTAATTTGATGGAAGCCATTCTAGTGCAAGATCTAGAGCCAAATTTTTTTAACTTATCCTTCAAGTGATTCATTCCTATTTTCTTATAAATTCCAATTTGAAAATACTAACAACACTGCAAAATTTGAGTCCCTTCTTCTCGAATGGATGTTGTTAAATCCATGTCCATCAAAAAGATAGATTGTTTGGTTGGTATTGACATAATTTCCAAGAAAGTAAGTAATCAATACCAATTCAAGAATCCAAGGCTCAAGTATTATAGGAATATGGTATGGGACTGTGTTGAATCTTTAGGTACTTTTTCTATTCAATTTGTGCCTCATGAAAAAATGAGAAATTTGACTCTCTTGCAGTTTCAACTTCCTTGATAACTCTGCATTGATCCTTCAATAAGGAAAAGGTGACTGTTGAAATGGTATTTAGAAAGATTGTGCTAGATAATGTAAATCATTTTTAGGTATTCAACAATGACGATAAAATTCTCTCTTTCTTGCATCAAATAGATAACTTTATGAATTTTTCTATGAGGGGAGTGATAATACGAATTGGGAGTCTGTTGTATATAAGGAGAAAGAAGGGATAGATAGATACTTCTCGGAAGGTGTCATCAGGTTGAAAGGAAAAAATATTCTAAAATGTCTTGTTTCTATTAAAGACATGTTTGATAAACATGACAAATTCATCAAGGAGAAAGATAAATATTCCTCTTGGTGTCTATTTGATTTTGAGAAAGAAAATATCGGTATTGTTTGACCAAGTAAGAATGGTAAACATCGAAAATTATTTTTCATCGAAGAGAAGAGAAGATTCATCTCATTGTCAAGAAAATACCTTTATGTTCTAGCATATTCCTATGATGATATCAAGTCATTCTAGCCCAAGGAAATTCATTATTCAATACCATTAAAGCAAGAAGCCAATCCTTTTAGGAAAAGGCAACAAGAATATAACCTGAAGATTGTAAATAAAATCAAGGAAGAATTTTTGAAAATTATCAATGTAAGAATCATTTTCCCTAGCCATAAATCCACGTGGGTAGAAAACACCATTCCAGTGTAGAAGAAGAACAGAGAAATAAGGATTTGTGTATAATTCCACAACTTTAACCAGGATTCAAAAAGTATAATTGCCCACTGCCATCATGGATCACATCCTATAGGAGGTCATAGGATCATATATTCTTTTACTACTTGATGGTTTATTTAGATACAACCATATTGAGGTAACAAAAGAAGATAGACATAAAATTACATTCACAAATCCATGGGGAACTTTTTTGTATAACAAAATGTCATTTGGTCTTATAAATGCAAGAGAAACCTTTCAACGTGTAATGTATATAGATTTCAAATATATCAAAAAATTTATAGTTATTTATCTTGATGACCTCATGGTCTTTTTAAATAAGTGAGGAGATGATATAAAACATCTACAACAATTGTTGATCAGGCTCGACAACATGGAATGGAACTCTCTAAATCCCAAGAAACGCATATTTGGTGTTCTTGATGGGAAAATCCTTGGACACATCATGAATGAGGGGGATAGAATTGATCTAAAGAGGATAAGAGAAATTCAAGCAATGTATTTTCCCATGAGAAATAAGGAGTTCATTATTTCTTCTATAAGGTAAAACTCCTCCGTCACTTTATCCCGTATTTTGTCGATTCGACCAAGCATGATGAAGACTCAAGTAAGCTTCGATGGATAACATAGGTAAAGAATAATTTTATTAAATGAAAAAATAAATAATCAAGTCTCATAGTCTATTATGTTCCAATTTTGATAAAGACTTCATCTTGTATTGTTATACCTCGGAGAACATGATTTTGGCCATCCTAGTTTAAAAGAACGAAGAAGGCATTAAAGCCTCGATTGCTTTTATGAGTTTTCCACCAAAAACCATGAGTTGAGATACAATAAAATGGATAAACATGTTTATGTTATGGTCAAAGAAGTAAAGAATTTCAGATTTTACATTCTCAACTCTCGCACCATGGTGATGGTCCCATGCTCTACAATCAATTCAATCCTAACTTAGCAGGACCCAGGAGCCAAGAGATGCAAGTAGGTGGTTAGGATTTAGGAGTAAGAATTATACATATAAACTTCAAACCTGGTAAGGGGAAATGGATTATATCAGCTAATAGCAAAGGATGAATCTCTCTCAACTCAAAATGATACAAATGAATGTCTATGCTATGAATGTGTAAGTAAAGATTTTCCTAATGTAATTTTTGTAAATACGACTGATGAATGGTATGCAAACATTGCCTACTTTCTTACTTATGGTGAGTTCCTAAATCATCTTGATTATAAGAAAGAAGAACTCTCAAGATCAAGTCAGCCAAGTATGTCATCTAGGATCATGTGATATTTAAGAGGGGATCAGAAAAATGCTTTCTAAGGTGCATGGAAAAAGAGAAACAAGAGAATTTTCTAAAAGCATATCATGATTAGGCTTGTGGTAAGAATTTCTCTGTAATGGTGACCACTCAAAAAATTCTCCATGATAGGTATTATTGTCTTACCTTATTCACAGATTCTCAAGAATGGGTCTCTAAGTGTAAACCTTTCCAACAATGTTTTGGGATACCACAACTTGTTACACTTCCTCTCAGGCTAGTTGTGATTGAATAGCATTTTCAATAATGGGGCCTAAACTTCATCAAAGTCCTAAATCCTCATTCAATCACATGACATACCTATGTTCTCATGGAAACTAACTACTTCATGAAGTGGGTGGAGGAAATTCTAGTTAAGCAATCTAATTCTGAAATGATATGTAACTATATGAAAGAGAAACATTATCATCCATTTTGGGATCCCTCATAATATTGTAGTTGATAATGCTACATATTTTTCATCCATAGAGTTGATCAAATTATGTTATGGTTATGGAATCTCTCTTTCTCATGCATCATACTACTACCCACAAGGGAATGGTTAGGATGAGTCAATTAACAAAAATATTGTGACCATTTTTCGAGATAGATGATGAGAATCAAATAAACCAGCATAATAATCTCTATGATGTAGTATGGGAAAACAAGGTTGCTAGTAAGAAGGAAATTGGTATGTCACCATTCCAATTGCTCAACAGATCAATAGAGAGATTCGAGTCACTATCAAGTTTCCAAAACTACAATTAATCAAATTAATTGAGGATGGCTAGTATCATGACTCCCTTGACAAGAGAATATTATTTCTTGAAAATATTAATGAAGACAGGTTCAAGGTGGTTGATCAAATAAAAGAACATCATGAAAAACACATTGTTTTGAAAAGAAACAAAATTCTAGGGATTTCAAAGTTAGAGATATTGTCTTATTATGGGACAAAAGGAGAGAGCTAAAAGGAATCCATGGGAAATTTGATTCCCTATGGCTAGGACCATTCCAGATTCAGGAAGCTTATGGAGAAAACACTTTTACCTCTAATATTTGGATGGCACGCATTTAGAGTTTCCCCATATTGGGGGATACTTAAAGTTGTACAAGGAGTAAAATTGGGTTGTTCCCTATATGTACCATATGTGAATTTAGGATGTGTTTTCCCTTTCACCTTGTGTGTGTGTTCTCTTTCGTCTATCTTTGCTTATGCTAAGACTCTTTATATACTAATGGATAAGGCACTTTGGTCCAAGTTATAAATTAAGATTATGAAGTTAATTCTTATCCTTTCCTCACTTTTTTATCTAGAACACATACCCAAGTGAAAGCCAACTATTGACATGCATTTTTATAAGGGAAAAAGTCAAGTTGAAAACACGAAAACTTGACCTTATTATCACATTATTGCTTGTAAACCCTCCTGAGAACTCCTCCAGATCAGTTCCCGCTCTATGTTAGGCTTATCCCAATCCTCAAAGTGCTCATAAGTGTTGTAATAACCTTTCCCATTTTTTAAAAATATGAAAACAAGTTCATGAATGTATTCTAATACAATGTTTCTCAAGATAGATTTTTCAGTAGACTTAGAAATGGCTATTTCTATCCTTTTTAAGGTGGGTGTGCACCCCCAGAGAATATTTGAATGCCTGAATTAATCACGAAGTTGTATTGAGGAGATAAGATAATATTTATAGTGATTTAGGAAATTTTAGAGAACATTTTAAAGTTTAAGGGCAAGTTCAGTGAAAGAAGGTTTTTGAAGGTGAAGGAGCTTGCAATTTAAAACAATGTATGAGATTCAAAGACGATTCCAAGAGATCTGTAAAGATTTATATGTCAAACAAGATACCATTGATAATATTATTCAATTATCTAAATAATGGTTCTTTTATATTTTTCACAAGATTAAATAACTTATTTTCATAGTTTATTTTTAGTAAGCACACTCTACGGTCCCGAGACAAAATGATATTTTTAGGGAGTTTTTGGTAGAATTATATCATGGAATCCATCCCATTCTTATAAAAATTATTTTTGGATTCAATTTCATATAAATAGGTGCCCAATAATACCACCCATAGCTTTGGAAACTTCGTCATCAAGGTAAGCTTTTAGGACTTGGTCAATTTCAAAGGTGGACACATGTCACCACCATGTGAAGGCACACATTTTTGTCCTATATGTCCCATCCCCTTGGGACATCTAGGACAAAAAATGCCCATGCCCAGTTGAGACCCCTGGTCCATCACATGACCCCCGATGAAGTCATTTAAGCCCCTTCTCACCTAATCCTAGCCCTTCCTGTCATGCAATCACGAAGTGAAAATTATCACTCCCAGGTGAGGGTGCACTTTTCCATACCATCCCCTTATTATAATTGGGATACAAAATTCACACCATGCCCATGTTATCCCTTGATTCATCATGTGACCCTAGGAAGCCTCATGAGGCCATTTTTCACCCCCTCTCTCTCTCTACTTCGCTAAATCACCTTCCACCACTTATCAATTCTAAGTAAGGATCCATTTTTATGCCCCATCTACCCCTTCCCCTTGGGACAGTTGGGACAAAAAATTCACCCATGTCTATCCCTTTCCCAAGTTCATCATGTGACACAAACTCAGCCCCCATGTGCTTTTCACTTGCTTTTTCTCTCTCCTCTGCCATGAAATCATCATGCGGCACTTGCCATGTTTAGGTGATTTGGAACATTTTTTTACCCCATAAATCCCATCCCTTTGGGACATTTGGGAAAAAAATTACACTCACTCCCAAGAATATTTAAAAACAAAAATTGTAAAATTTTCTGACGGTCATGCTTCTTATTTCCATGAGCATGTGTGAGAGGTGTTGCCAGAAAAGTTAAAAACCCATTGCAAATGATATCCATTCCATTTATCCTCCATGAATTCATATTCATATCTGTAAAATACCCAAAAAAATTGCATTTTCTCTAGACACGATGCTAATTTTTTTCCGGAATGACTCCATGACCAAAAACAAGAAAAAATCATATCTCCTTATCCGATAAACAAAATAGAATGAAAATATCACAATATCCTCTTTCCCAACCACATTAAAGAATAAAGTGAAATAAAAATTAGAGGTGCCCCATATTTTTAATGGAAAAAGACCCTAGTTTTTTTCCCCTAATTTACATTTTTTCAATTTCTCATCATTCCAACGGATAGATCGAGATAAAATTTTGAGCACGAGGTCCAAATGGAATATTTCATTTTCATCAGATCTAAGGTGGGGAATGAAATTTTCTATAATTAATAAGTATCTAGTACCCTTTCTTACTATAAATTGAAAATTTCCCAAAATAGAAAATCCTTCCAAGACAATGAACTCAAAAGATAAAAAAGATGAAAAACTAGGCAATTCAGATGGAAAAAGGAAAAAAAAACACAAAAAAGTAACTTTCTAAAAATAGAAAGTGTTCAATAATTTTAGGGAAACATTTTTTAAAGTGTTCCTAGCATGTTAGGGATTCCACAAAACTGAGTTTGAGCCAGAAAAGCAATATTTCCAAAAATAACATCTGTTGGACCCCAATTGCTAAAAGTAGAAAGTTCCCATTTTGAGTGCCAAAATTTGTCATCATATTCATTTTAGCTCATATTTTTTCTTTTCACAAAAATGAATTTAAAATTTATCGATCTCAATCCCTCTTCGGCTTTATCATCGAGAATATTGAGGAGTGGGTGATAATGATGTTACCCACATGGATCTGGAGGATCTCAAGAATAGGATGTTAGGCGCACCCAAGGAACCTATGGAAGATAAACTCTACGCAAGTTGGTTGTATTCGGTGCGTGGTCATCATACGTCCATTCAAAGAATAGATTTGGTGTTGGAATTTTCCCATCATTATGAGCCAGATACCCAAACCATAAAATTTGATGATAACTCGATTTTGGCGGTACTCACTCCCAAGGTAATCTCCCAATATATGTAAATTCCCATCTGGAGCAACATGGTCGTCATTACAAAATATTTTTCATTGAGTGAATTTTGGAAGATACATTCCTATCTCCAAGGCCTTGCACTAGGTTTGTGGTTGAATCAGGGTAGAAATCCATCCCGTATGCCAAAATCCCTCTCCCGAAGTGAATTTCATGAGGGATTATTAGATGTGATCATCCTCCTAAGTTGGATAATGGGAGAAGAAATGAAAAAATACTTCCATGATTAGATGGCCTTGTTCATACTCATCATCATTGAGGGTAGATAGATGATAGATTGGGGTCAAATAATTAGTGATAACTTGCATCACTAACTACTTCAAGTGTCGGTCTAAAAGAATTTTCAATGAATTCATACCTAATCTATGCCCTTGCAAGCACAAGACCATTCAAAGGTTTGACACTCACCCAAAACATTTCTCAGAAGGCTCCTGCATATGAGAAATATCCACATTTGATATTGAAATAAAGTAACCAAAACTTCACAAGAGTGAATGATGTGTTCACAATTTTTTCATTAGATTGTTGGAACAAAACCCTCAATCAAAGTTATCTTTGCAAGTTGATTCTTTGAGAAAAAAGCATGGATCTTTCTTCATACAAATTTTATAACCTTTTCCTACATGCAGTGTCTATTTTCTATCTTTCTCCCCACAAAGCTACCATGGTATCTCATGGATTATATCACATTGTTTGAGCTATGTAGGAAGCTTGTTCATGTCAATGGTAAGCTAAGGAACCAAAGGAAGAAAACTATTGATTTCCCATTCTCTCTTGGGATCTTCTCTTGTAAAATAAATCATGAGGCTGCCAATGTGGAAGCTTCCTTCTCTCCCCTGAACCTGTATTCATACACCTCAAGAGAAGACTTCAATATTCAAAGTCATTTCACCTCCCTGACTTGCATCATGTTCCACAAGTTGAAGACTACTTGGGTGAATTGTGCAGATGATTTTAAAGTCAGAGAATGAGACCACATGAGGATGAAAATCAGGAAAATGAGGAGATTCTAGTTTGATTGGTATGAAAATGCCATGGAATATGATAACATAGAGATGTATGATCTGGAATATTAATAAGTGATAGCCTCACACCTTCTCGTAAGTGTCTTGGAGAATTTGTGAATTGTGGGATGTGAATGAGAAGACTAAAGTTGTCATAAGTAGAGAAAAAGAGTGGTTCAAAAAGAAGAGAGCTACCCTCATGGAATGAAGAAACTTTCCAATTATCTAAAGGAAAACATATCATCATTCCTCCTCAAAGGCCATTAAGAAAGATTCCATCTCATCTCACTTGGGATAATGTTCAAAGAAAAAAATGGAATAAAAATATCCTCACTACAAAAGGTTACACAAGAAGGTAAGGAAAACATAAGACCTCATGGTATATTTTGACCAAGGGGAAATAGATCCGGTTCATCCTTAAATCCCTCAATAGTACCAAATATTCTCATCCTCCATTGTTACACCAAACCCTCCTACACAAGATGTTCCTTGTCATTTTGAATAAGAGAAGGAAATCATGTCGAATGTCGAGCCCTAGACCAATGATTTATTTCTTTGGGTATAGGAAATGATCACAAAAAAATATTTCATAGTTCAACACATGGTAGTCCCTAACTTCTTATCTATAGACTCAATGGTCAAAGGAAAGAAGGGAAATTTATCTCAAGCAGCTTCACACTTCTTCAACGGTGCTTTAGGAAAATAATATGTTGAATTAGTCCAGCCAAAGGTGCTTAATCCCATTAAATAAATTACCCTAGTTGAATACGATATGGGTACCATTACCCTAGGCACAACAAATCATGGGGTAGATGAACATTTGTTCAGAGAATCTTCCACATGCCTTCTCATGAGGAATCATGAGTATAAGGAAAAATTGATCAGTTTGAATACCATGTAAAGACACTCACCTCGTACATTAAAAATTTCATGGATCTAAATGTTGCTTCATCTCTTCCAATCAAAAAAGTTACTCCCATCAGTAGATTTGATCTAGAGTCCATTCAAAAGATGCAAGGCTTCACCATGTAGGGAAGAGAAAATGATAAATGGGTGAACAAGATTGTGGAAAAAGGGGAAGTGTTTCTTCCAGATATGATTTCATTTTTCAATTACATGTGCATGGTAGCCGTAAAGGTTAGAATGACAAGAGATGATATTGAGAAATAAAAGGAACACTGGGATCAAGTGTTTCCATTGGTGATGGAGATGGGGAGAGCTCATTCTCACATGTTGGTATACATGAAGGTATTCAATTATCCATTTGAGAATTTATAACAAGAATGGGCTAGAAATCTTATCACCCAATATGAGATGTTGAATCGTGCTCTAGATGAGTTGGATTCAAATGAGGAATGTGCTTCTAAGATTCAAGATGATTTTAACACTAAGATACAGAAGCTTGGAGTACTGCAATTGATGAAAACAGCTCAGTGGATGATTTGTTGAAGTTATTTGAGGAACTTGTCAAGAAAGAAGCCAGGGACCCCTTTTCCTTCAACAAGGACACACTAAAGTCTCACACCGATATTAAAGCTTTAATATCAAGAAAAAAAAAAAAAAATCAGTCTTGGTTTAATAAATGTAAAAAAATCAATGCCATCTCATATGGTTGGCTCGATTCCTTGAGTTGTGTCTATATTCCTTGGGTAGAGAAAGTTGTACTTATGACATCTCAATATAACAGAGAATTCAAAAGAGTGGATATCTTCCCATAGGTTCTTAGTAAAGATCCATTCGAGAGTGTAGAAGAATAAGAAAGGGAAGTGTCTTCATCATAGTAGTTATCTTTATTCCTTTCTCTCTCTCTCTCCCCTTCATCTCTTCCTTCATGTTCTATTTCTTCATTACGGGGTTACACTTTTCATTTTGTCTTATTCAATTTTTTCTTATTCATTTAACTATGACTATATTTGAAATTGTAATAAGTCACCCTATCAAGCCTAGAATGTTCAACAAACATATGATAAACATGGTTTGTATTGAGATGAAGGAGATGTAGGAAAAGATGGAGAAAATCACGTCCATATTGGTCAATGAAAAAATGGAAATTGCTAACAAAAGATGTGAAACCCTAGAAAAGGAATTTCTTAGTATGAAGGAAACTTTTCTTCACATAAAATCTCGTTACACTTTGAATATGAAAAGAACTATGGAGGACTTTAAAATGATGGCAGAATTGGTCAATTTTATGCAAAAGGCAAAACGCAGAGATGAAGAAGGATGGTGTTACTCTCAAGAAGGAAATGATAGATCATGACTATGAGAAGTGGATAGTGACTATAACAATGTTAGTTAAAGAATGGACTAAATGCATGTAAACACTGAATGATATTGTAAAAATATAACTCTTGGTTTAGGCATTGAGGCATGTTGTTTGTATTAGGATTTTTTGTTATAGTTGGTTATTAGTATGGCCCTCGATGTTATTTTGTCCATAGTCCTATCGAGTTAGTTTGGGTGTATGTCTTTGGTATTTTTTACTTGTTAGTTTTTGGGCTTCAATGGGTATACTTATGGCCTTGGTTTTTTTTTCTTTTGATTTGAATATTTGTATAGGGTAGGGTCCCCTTAACCCTTATTTATTTTTAATTAGAAAAATAAGAAACCTTTAATTAGTAAAAGGGGGACTTAATTTCATCCCTAAGAATACGAAGATTCACATGTTGTAAAAGAAAAATGAAAGGTCATGTGGGGGTAGGTGAAGAGTCTTTTTGAAATCTATATATTGTAATGACTTCCTCATTCCAAGGGGTTGTCAATTTTGTATGTTCATGAGTAGATAACTACCAAGAATAAGAAAAAGATAGAAAATTATTCCATTATCCTTCTCATATGTTTTCCTCCATCTCTTTTTATGTATATCTTTGCAAATATGTCAATAAAGAAAGGATTTTCAACTTTTCTAGATGAGTGAATAAGTGAAATTTTATGTTCATGGTTTTATCTTGTCTTGATATAACTAGCAAGGTTGTTATTCTTTCCTAATTGTGTGTGTTGATATCTTTGGTTAATCCTTGCAAGAATATGATGTTTTCCTACTTGTATTAATTCCCCTCCTAATTTCTCATTGCAATATTCCTAGAAAATTCCTCCCTAGCATGAAATTGCAAGCATTTTCCGTAAGTGTAGTGGAGTGTGCCAGTTGGATCACTGACCTTTGAGACAACAAAAATTTATTTTTAGTTCACATACAATAATGGAGCAACATCTAGTCCTAGAGTGTTTGTGAAAATCAACTTATTTATCCTATTGAAAAATTATTTTTCTAACACACTCTTATCTTGGGGGAATGTAGACACTAAATCACGCACTATAGGTACATTTATAGGTCCTAGTAACAAAATATTATTCATATTATTCCTAAGTGATAAAACTAACAATTGATGGATATCTTTAGCCATTTTCCTACATTTCATGTCTTCTTTTGGCTTCTTACACCATATAGCCCAATCAATACTTTACTTATTTATCTTTTATGAATCTAGACACCAGCGCCTAGGTGCCCCGTCCTTCTGGGAACCCCCGACCTCTCTTTACTTTACTTTCTCCTTTTGGGCATCTTTTATCTTTTGGGTGTCTTATTTTCTTATGGGTTTGCATTCCAGTTGTCAATTACGAAATTCAACCAAGGGAATCATATAAATATAAATATATGTGACCATAATAAAGGAATAAGATCTAAGCATCTATTACTATTACCTAAGGTTGCATCCAAAGGCATTTCAAGAGCATCAAATCATCTATCTAGAGTCATTCAAAGGATAAGGGACCACATTTTCTGCATACACACATAGGAGGAGAAGTTCATTTTGACATCCACACATCTATTTACATTACTACATCTAGTTATTTCTCTCTATCAAGTGCATCTTGCACAAGACCCACCTAGCGCATGATTCTTTTACCCACATACGAGAACTACATGGAGTCTAAAATGTAGTGCAACACTTGGTTGTAAGCTCACTCGGTCAAGTGATCAAGCTAGTGTCGATCCGACTCCCCATTTGTATATATTTATTTTTAGGATTTGATTTATTTTGGGGTTTTACAGGATATCATTTATTTTGTAGGTTATAGGAAAACTCTGATCAACTAGTGACATACATGTGACTAACAACAAATATTAGCAAGCATATTATGACATAATAAAACTAGTTTTGAAGTCTTTGACAGTCATGGGTGCCCAAAAGAAGTGTCCAGTTCTAGGGTGCCTTAGTATAGAAAGATTTGACAAATCTATAATTTATTAGGATTGGTTGTGATAGTCTCCTCCTCATGTTTATTAGGTTTCCAGTTTGACACATTTTGAGATCTATTGCAAAATCAGCTAAGTATTTTATCCTCTGATTACACCTAGGGTTTTATTTTTATCTAGCGTATTACTTGTGTCAAATCAGTTCCTTAAGGTTTTATTTTTCATTTTTAACTCTACAATTAGCGTTTTATAAATTTCAATAATTTTAAAATCATTTGGTGAACCCGTCCTTTGAATACTCTCTTCTTCTTCTTCTTCCATCATGGCTATTTCCATCTATGAATTTTTGCAAGCTCATCCTAAATGTAAGGCTAAAATAAACTCTCTTTTGGCTAATACTTACAATCTTACAAATAATTCTCTGGATCGGTATATCATTTATTCATTGATGTGTTTAATGAACACCTTACTTTCCCATCTGATGTAGTTGTCACTCTTTCTGTGTACGACAATAATCCTCCTCTTTATATCAATGCTTGCATCTTTAACATAGGCATTAGGAAGTTACTCGTTAATACATGATCTGATATCAATTTGTGTAATAATCCATTTCTTCAACAGCTTGGAATTTCCTAAGATAATCTCAAACCAACATTCATTTCTATTCATAGCTATGATTCTTTTACATGATCATGCATGGGCCATATCACCTTACCTATCACAATTGGTCCAAAACTTTTCCCCATGGTATTATTTTTTATTGATGCCAAGCTCCAATATAATTTCTTACTTGGTAGACCATGGCTTCATGCTATACAAGTAGTACCTTCTATAGTTCATCATTGTGTTAAGTTCCTACATGATGGTTGTGCATATAATTTTCTTGCTTTGACTATGAACCATTCAAATATTGCACTCTCGACCCACTCATTGCCTTCCCTACTCCATTTCTTCATCACAATGACAGTCATCCTCATAATTCTCCTACATATCTCACTGATGATTATCAACTCACGAAACCTTTTACCCCTACCACCAATATGACTCATCTCCAGGGATCCATTTGCTCATTGGTCACCATCCCACCTACTCCATCTTCTTTAGAACAATTTACATCTACACCCCCTCCTACTAATGTTATGGTACTTTATTGAGGGTTTTTCCATACATTAGATGTCATACCACCTTCCTCATCTCCATATGAGTAAGTTACATCTGCGCTTTCTCCTTTCACATGCACTCTTTTCATAAATCATTAGTATTGGCCACACATTCCATTCAATCCCACTTGCTCTTATACTATAAACACATATGATGGCTTGGCTCGCTAGGATTCAAACTAGATTGCATCCTCCCTTCTCATTCTTCTCATCTATATCATGGATATTTTTACATTACTGATGTTTATGGTATCCATATTTTCCATCTATTTGTATTTGTTACGTACACTCCTCGCCCTTCTCCACTTACTCTCAAATAGTCTTGGCTTAACTACATTGGTGGAACTCTATATCCTGAGCATATTAACATTTCATTCCCATGCCTTTCAAATGTATTTATATTTACAATGGTTAATTTCTTGGCTATTTAAACAATCTCATTCATTGGTATACACATGGTTTCCCACTACCACCTTTCATAGATGAATAATACGCAATGGTCATGTGTAATTTACGCCACAATGGATCCTTATGTGATAAACCAAAAACTATTGCTTATCAAGTATATAACACATTTGCAATAATATTTTATCATGACAATGATGATCTCTTAGATGATGTTTTAATCTCCTTCACATCATACACTTGTGGGGAATCATGTTTACTCTCCCCTTTCTAGCATTATCAGGTGTCTTGAAATTATACTATTATGCTCCCATGTTCACATCTAGTTTCTATCATACATCTTACATAAATCGATACACAAAAATTTTATCGTCACTACCATATGACACACTCTCGTGCTAAGGTTCACTCTTTACTGTTGAGGGCATACTACATTCATGAACCTCACATCATACACATGGCACATTTCACACTCTGTGCATTTACAACAAATATTTCTAGCATCACATTCTTGCACATCACACTACCCTATGATGAAATATAGTTACATGGTCCGTATTTGACTACTAATGGTCTCAATCTAAAATGAACCTCACCAAATTCACTCTCTATGCTCAATGCTTTATGAATCTATCTATTTACATAGTTCAAACCATTTCCCAATGATTCATTCTTGACTATCGGGGGTAATTTTATATATGGACCTCATCTCATACTCATACACTCACTCAAGGGAATGTTGCTCTAATCGAACTCACTTTTCATTCCATTCCATTCACACTCATAACATATTGCATATCTTGGTTGCACATACTCTTGCTTACTTATATGTTACATGTAAACTTTTTTGATACTAGAAAGATACTTTGTATGTCATTATCTTTATCATATACACATGCATGTTACCTTTTTCTTGAGTTGTGAATGTAGAATTCTTACAAATATTTACAAGCAACATGGATTCTTGCACTTTGTACCTCTTACGAGTCCTACAATGGATCCTAGGGGCATATACATTCTTACACACTACATGTGTTATTGTTTCATTTATGCTACTTCATATTCTTACTAGCACACTACTCTATTGATATATACACATATTGACATACTTTTTATCTTTCTAACATGCTAACGGGTGCTTCATGTGTAACATTTTCTTTATACAAACTATTTTCCACCATGGTTGTTTGTTAAAGTTTGTTTTCTCTTATATTCTATTGTATGCCATTATTTTCGGATTATAAGTGATCGGTCCTCTCTTTTTACCGCATTCTCCTAACAACATTGCACACACCCCAAACGAGGGGGGAATACATTAGGTGAATCATTCACCCCATTTAACAATACAAAATCACACTTTAGAATTTCACATTACACGAACAGAGTAGTATTTAGTTATAAACGACCCAAAATTTGACATGGGTCCTCGCTTCAACACAAACACCAACTCCCAGATATAGAAATGAGCATTTGGGTGCTCCCCGACCTTTCCTAGGTGCCTATGACAAGGGGAAGTTACAATCATTTTCTCATATCGGTGCAATTTACATAGTAGTTTTACAAGGCAAGCACAATCCTCTAGCAATCATAATGCATTCTATATTTGTTTTCTTCTCTTTCGACTTGGATCTAACTTGATCGAATCGGAATAAAGTAGGATCACACCATATATAGTGATTTAAAGATTTTGGGAAGTAATCAAGGGATGGAGAATAACACTAGACCTTTCTTCCCAACACTTCTTTTATCATGGCATGAGATCTCCTTAAAAACTAGCACTTGGCGTAAAATTGCCCAAAAAAATCATTCTTGGCATGAGACTCCCAAAACCTCTCTCTTCTACCACATTTCAGGACATTTTCTATCCTTTTCACTCTTCACAAATCATGTACACATGTTCCTTTTCACATTTTTACAAACTTTTTACATACTGGATTGAATTTTTCATATACACGACTTTGACTACTTTTTAATCTTCTTTTTTACGGGTTCATCCTTATAAGAAGCAAACCGTCTCAAGCACAACACAAGTACGACAATGATAATAAGTACAACATGGTATACACATAATTTTCACCCCAAGGGTCACTTCCTTTTACCTAGGTTAGATTTTATGCTTCATGTTTAACACTCCAAGATTTTTTTGGTCTCCTCAACACACTTTCTACATCGATCTACATGGTTATCAGGTAAGCATATCTTATCTACTTTATGTTATCGAGTATTCACTCAACAACATAAAGTAGGGGAAAATATAGACACTAAATCATGCAATTTGGGTACATTTTTAGGTCTTAGTCACATACTACTATTCATATGATTCCTAAGTGAGAAAACTAGAAATTGACAACTATCTTTGGCCTTTTATCTATGTTTCATGTCTTATTTCTAGCCTCTTACACCCTACAACCCAATCAATACTTTACTAATTTATCTTTTATGACTCTAGACACTAGTGCCCATGTGCCCCCATCCTTTTGGGTTCCCCTAACCTCTCTTTACTTTACTCTCTCCTTTTGGGAATCTTATTTTCTTATGGTTCAAACTTCACTATCAATTGAAAAATTGAACCAAGGGAATCATATAAATATAAATCTATGTGATCATAATAAAGGACCAAGCTCTAATCATCTATTAATATCACATAAGGTTGCATCTAAAGGAATTTAAATAGAATCAAAGCATCCATATAACTTCATTTAAGGAACAAGGGACTACATTTTATGTATACACGCATAGAAGGAAAGTTCATTTTGATATCCACACATCTATTTATAATGATAAATCTAGTTATTTATGACTATCAGTGCATATTTCACAAGAGCCACCTAGGGAATGATTCTCACAGTCACACATGAGAACTACATGGAGTCCGAAATGTAGTGCAACACTCGGTTGAGTGACTACAGGGATCATTCTAATTCCCCATTTTCTTATTTTGAGGTTTAACAGGTAACATTTACTTTGTAGGTTAGAAGTGAATTTTGCAATCAACCAACGACATATAGGGGACTAAAAGATAATATTAACAAGCATCTTGTGATAAAGTAAAAACCAATTTATGAGGTCTTTCATAGTCACGGGAGCCCAAAAGTAGTCTCCAAAGTGCCTTGGCACCCCGATCCAGTCTAGGATCCCTAATCTTGATATATCGAGAGCTTCACAATTTATCGGGATCATTTGTGAAAATCTCCTCCTCTTGTTTATCAATTTTCCAGATTTGACACACTTTTGGATCTATTGTGAAATCAACTAATTATTTTATCCCCTCTATTGCACCAAGATTGTTTTATCTAGCTTATTTCTTATGTCAAATATGTGATTTAGCATTTTATTTATCATTTGTGACTCTGCGATTAGGGTTTTACAAATTTTAATATTTGTTAAATCCGGGAATCCCTCCACACTATATAGGTGTTATTGTTTCATTATAGTTCCTTTTTAATTCCTCATTATCCTTAATTGCATTTATTTTGTACACATGTATCATGTATAACACTAACATATATTGATTCATGTTCAATATTACTACTTTATATATTGTTTTTATCATGGTTTGTTGTGCATTTTTTCTACTATCTTGTGTTATGACTTGTATATTTCATTGTATGCATTTTTAGTTCCTTACTTTTCTTATAACACTATGGGTGTTCCATTTTTGTGGCTTCATGCCTTTATTGCATGATTATTTTTCTCTTCCATGTAGCCCAAGTTCCTTGATTGTCTAATGAAACCGTGGCTGTCCCATGTTTGTGTATATATACCTTGATGTGACTTTTCTTTACATTTTTTTATTTTTGTTTGCTCACTCGATTGTTGTTATGTACTTATACTAGTCCTATTACATTTTCATTAATAATGTTATTATTGTTCTTATTGTTAAAACTACTATTATTACTATGATTATTTGTCTCTTTGCATTTCATAGTCTTCACCATGAACAACCGTTTTTTTAGATATAGGGTTTCAAAGGTGGCCACAAGTTCATCATTGCACATCCTCTTATAACTCATCAAATATATATTAGATTGGTATAAATCTATTATTTTGAGCCAAAAATCAAATTATGTATCATACATGCCTCAAAAATGGGTTTTTCATTAAGACATTTTCACACTATGACAATATTTATGGGTTTAGGAAAAAGTTTTCACGGGAAAAATTAGTTATAAACATATTTAGACACATAAAATTTGAAAAAAGCTGAACATGTTAAAAACTATGTAGGAAGGTCGGGAATGCATGGATGTTCCTAACCCTACCATATATTTCTACCTTGGGGTAGTTGCACTAGATTTTCTATAATTTCATATTTTCTCTTATGGATAAGGAATTTTGGCATAATCTCATACATTATTGACACCATTAAGATATATTTATATGGGACATCATCATTTTCTCCTTCTTGATTGAATTTAATTTGAATTAAATATGAATATTGAAGAGTCACTATCAAACAAAATGATGTCTAAATGTTGAAATAAAGAAATGACATAAGTAACCTAAGATGTAGTATTTAAAACCATAAGCAAGGAATAAGGAGAGAGGAATTAACGATTTACTCTTGATCTAGAACCGATTTGGATCGGGAAAAGTGTTGAACAGGGGGTAGAGTATCATCACTTCTCACAATAAATTCTAGAATGCAAGAATAATGTCAAACACATGCCCCCACCGTAGGAAAGGGGTGTCTGGGCACTAAATACCTCTTATGGGCACCTGTGACTACATAAATTCTCAAAACCATATTTTTTTAGTGTTACAAGATCTTCTCTTTTTCTTCGTATTGATCACCCGAGATTCACTCCTTGAATGTCAAAGGTAACTATACCTTGAAAAATAGAAGTTCATATACACAAACCCACAAACAACGAAAAAACCTAAAAATAAATATGTAATATGGAGAATCGTGATCGACCACGGTGTCACTGGAGAGTGAACTTATGACTAAGAATTGTACTACATCTCGGACTCCATGTAGTTCTAGTGTGTGTGTGTGTGTAATAATGATACAACTTTGGGATGCCTTTTTCAAGATGCACTTGATAGCGGGATATAACTAAACGTAGTAATGTAGTAGAATGTGTAGATGGAATAAAATGAAATTTCCCCTTCCAATGTTGTGTTTATAGAAATGATGTATCCCTTTTCCCTTGAATGAGTGCTAGATGGATTCCTTTGGAGTAATTTAGGTTCCTTTTAGATGCAAGATTAGGTGATGTTAGGAATGCTTAGTACTCGGTCCCTTATTTTGAACACATAACTATGTACTTATGTGATTCCCTTGTTTGAATTTTGTAATTAACAATTGGAAGGCTTTGGACCATAAGTGAAAAATATTCCCAAAATATAAAATATACCCAAAAGGATCAAGGTAAGAAAGGATCAAGGGCACCTAGAGCGGATAGGGACACTTGAGAATTCCTATCCTGGCTGGGGCATTAGTGTCTAGAACCATAAAAGATAAATAATTAAAATAACAACTGGGATGTAGGGTGTGTAAGACTAAATTGAAAAAAAAGAAACATAGAAAATAGGCCAAGGACATTTGTCGGTTACTATTTATATTTCTTAAGAATCATATGAATGCTAGTATGTGTTTAGGACCTATAAATGTACTATTAGTGTAAAATCATAGCACCCTAAATGAGTTATGGATCTGCTATTGGGAAATGGTCAATTTGGTGTGAATGCACAACATGGAGTTTTCCCTAAGTGTGGGACCTTGAAAATTGGGAAAAATATCCAAATTGAGGCTGGTTCATACTCCGATGTTTAGGTGTATGCATGAAATTTGTAGAGGTTTGATTCAAAATCCTACTCTAAAACTACCAAGGAGACAGAGTTGAGAAAATGCGTGGAAATGGGAAACAAAACTAAGTAAAAATAGAATGGTGATACACCAAAGGAGTGTTGAACTTCTTATTTTGAAAAATAGACATAGATCATGGAGATGCAACATTAAAACATGCACAAATTGCTAAAATATAATGAAAGATTAGAAGACAATAATAAACACATGAGAGGATTGGAAAATCATTCACAGAACATGCATTATCATTCCCAAGTTTGATACAATGCATTACATTGGCGAAGAGGTAAAAATGAGTTACAATCTCCATGGGAGGTCTGAAAATCTACAAATCTACCTGCTAAGGAAGAAAAGAGAGCTTGCAGAAGCAAGGGGGTCCAACCCTTACAAAATGAGCCAAAATGCGCTTTTAATGATGAAGCGAGAACAAAGAAAAGTGAAAAAACATGGGAAAATTGATTCTTCATCTCCAACCACTGACAAGATTATTTAAAAATCAAGGAACCCTTAAAAATCTATTTTTTGATGCATTTAGCCATGCTGGAGAAGAAACAGACGCCATACTTCATCAATTTTGGTGGTTGGGGGTCGGTTCTAAATTTTTTCCCGTGCCAGAGATATTTATTCAAATTTATCCCACAAATATCCATAAATATTTAAAATTTAAGGCTCCATTACATAGAGGGCATTTATAGGTTTCCAATGACACCAAAATTGTGAAAAACCGAGCTCTGGTTTGAAAGATATGGCCCTCTGAAGATTTAGGGAAAAATTGGTAAAAAACGAGTCAAAATTGGGGTCGGCAGGGTCAAACTTTAAATTTTTCCCTTTTGGAAAAATTCCCCAAAATCTCTATGACCCCTTAGGTCCACATGACACATGTCAAATTCTAATTGGCTAGGGGGTCAAAGCCAACATTTAACCCTTTTGGGGCAAAAGTGCAAACTTTTCCAAGGTCTCCCGACGCCCTGTCGATGCGCTGATGATGTGTCATAAAAATGACATGTGTCGGCCTCTGATTGGCATGGAGGTGTTTCCCAAATCTTTCTCTTCTCCTTCGTAGGCTTGTGGTCCAATTTTTAACTTTGATTTTTTTCCCCAAAAGATAAGTGCCAAAATTTTCTCCATGGCCTGTGAGTACGCGCTTCATTCCTTCTTTGGGCCCGTGGGCCAAATTTTCCTTTTTTCCTTTTTCCCCAAAAATGGCTAAGTTCCCAAATTTTCTCCCTATCTCTACCGACCCTCCAATTTCCTTGGAAAATTTTCCAACTCTGCTTTGTCGGAGTGAGACTCCTGACAAATTTTCCTCCTTAGCTCCGTGGCGCCTCCAGGAAAATTTCCCCTCTCAACTCCATCGAGCCATAACTCAAAAAATACGAGTTAGGAGGACTTCTTTACCTTTCTAGAAACGTGAGAAAACTCTCTATTTGATGAAAACTTACCTAGAAAATTTTGAGTCCCTAAAGTGTGCAAAAATTCATTTTAAGTACTAGAAAAGGAAAAGGAGGAGTTAACCAAAATAAGCATGGGCTCATTTTGGATAACAATTCTGCAACTCAGAGGGGTCATCTACCTACTAGATGAAAAGACCAGCTACCTTGAAGCATCCATTGGGCATGGAGTCATGATAGATATCCTGCAAACTAATCTTCACTTGAAAACTTTCCCTTTTAAGCCTCTTGGAAACCATTGAAAATGAAACCGTTGTGACCAAAAGCCAAAACAATGCACTGTGCAAGAGCAAAACCAGCACCACAAAAACTATGTACAAACATGAAAATCATACATACCCCAAGTGGGATATGTAGAGTGTGCAAAAGCACTTATTCTATTGAAAAAAACCTACCTACACTACTCTAACCAAGAGCAAAGGGAGCTCAAACAAAGCCTGCAACTGGTAGGGAGAAATAGCTTCCCTTCCTAAAAAATGGCAGCCATGCAATTGATTTGGCACTGAACATGGCTGGTTGGATGAGTGAAAAACTAACTACAAGCTGATCTTCCACCCAAATCAACAAGGTATCAACTGGAGACAAATCAAATACCTCTTTTGGTTTCTCTACATTTGGATTGAAGAGGTATGACAGCTGATCCTTGGTGCTTTGCATATCATCCTCATGCCTTGAAATGGACATGACCAGATTTGGCTTCTCCTTTGGCTCTAATGAAGCCAAATACCTGATTGGGCAAGGTCTGATCCTTTGAATGTGCCCATTTCTCTAAAATCTAACTCCAAGAATGGAGTCTTCTTGTGGACCTTCTTGAGTGAATGGTGTGGAAGAGGTGATAGAATCCTCGTGCTCTTTTCCTTCCTTTTCCTATAAAGAACATGGAAGATTTAAATATTCCAATCTTGGTTCCAAAAGGCTGTTACAAAACACAGGCTACTATTTTTCAATGTTCTCCTTTGTGGCAACAGGCTCTTGATGTTGGAGAACGAATGGTGAAGAAGAAAATGTTGTAATTTCAGTTGGCTCCTCATCCAAACATTCTTCTAAGTCTAATAAGAAATCAAACTCTTCAATGTCCTACTACAACAAAGTCTCTTCCTCTTGCATGGTGACTTTCAAATCTGCATTTTCTTCACCATGTGTAACTTCATTTTCAAACATGAAACTTGGCAGCTCGAACTCATCCAAAAAATCAGATTTTTGGAGAGATGAAGTGGGAGAGAAACATAAAGTTTCTTATGCATCTTGCTCATAATTTGGACCTGTTTTGTTCACCTCCATAATGGCTTCATTCATCAAATCAACTCTTTCAAACGAAAGAAAAAATGTATCAATAATGCTTCCTTCTTCTGATGTTGCAAAAACTGACTTGATCTCATCCATTTGTTCCTCTTCAATGGGGTTTGGAGCTGGTTTTTCTTCCTCAACTATTGTTAAAAAATCAGCCTTGTCCACCACTTGTTCTCCAACTCCAACTTCCTCTTTTGGCTTCACCATCAAGGGGATTTTTGTAATCCTAAATTTGAGAGCCCAACTCTTCAGATTTTCTATCATTTCTTTTCTGTTGGGATCCTCTTCTTGTTGTTCTCCTTGACTGGTTTCTTGGGTCTCTTCCCAACATGGAATTGGGAATGCAAGAGGATGGGTGGGTTGTAATTCGATTGATTTTGCAATTTTTGTGGTGGTGGAGGAGGTAGAAAATCTTGTTTCTTTGGAGGGGATGGTTGTTTGGAATGGAAAAGGAAAGAAGAGCTAAGATGAGGTGGAAGACTAGGGAATGCAGAAATGGAATCAATATTTGGGACAACAGATGGGAAGCTTGGAAAGTGGAGCTTGGGTTGAGATGGAGCTGCTTGAGAAAGAGAAAAAGAAAAGCTATGAGATGGTGGAATTACCCATTGACAAGGTTGTCTTGAATCCAACTCATAAGCCTCGATATCCTCAATCCATTGTGCAAGTTGGGGCAACATTTCAACCATGAAGTCCAGCTTCTCTTGAGGGTTGTAATGTCTTGGAAAAGGGCCTCCCCATGGATAGGGTGCTCTAAAACCAATCTAAAATGCCTTCATTTGTGCTTGAGCCCTAGATTGCACCATGTTTTCCTCCATCTTTTGGATTTTCTCCAATAGACCAACATCTTGCATTTGATTGTCTTCATTTTTGCATACCCCTACTCTTGGAAATCTCCATAGCCAAACTAATTTTGGCATTTTTGATCATAGGGGTAGGCATGATGATTTTGAATCTGTTCAAAATGCTGATTTAGAGGATTTGTAGAATATTTTGGAGGTGGAAAACATTTCTGCTATTATTGTAAATGTAAATTCCATGAGGGAAATGAAGTCATGATTGTACAACTTCATGGGATGAAAGAAGAATGAAGAGATGGAATGAAAAATGGAAGAAAATGAATGGAAAGAAGGTATACAACTTTAAATATGGGTTGCTAATCAAATGGAGTCACCAGATGTGTTTGCAAGTGCCTCCAAAGGCTGAAATTTTAAACAAGAACACATCAACCTACAAAAATGAAGTGGAAGACCTCTTGGGTCCCACTGGGCATGCCAAAACTATTAGTGGCACACGATGGTGTTAGATTTGTTTTTTTTTTTGCATGAGACACTAAGAGAAGATGAAATATCTAACCCCAGTGTCCCACCGGCATGCCAAAACTGTTAGTGTAAAATCACAACACCCCCAAATGAGTTATGGATCTACTATTGGGAAATGGTCAATTTGGTGTGAATGCACAACATGAAGTTTTCCCTAAGTGTGGGACCTTGCAAATTGGGAAAACTCTCTAAATTGAGGTTGGTTCCTACTCATTTTTAGGTGTATGTGTGAAAGTTACAAAGGTTTGATTCAAAATCCTACTCTAAAACTACCAAGGAGATAGAGTTGAGAAAATGCATGGAAATGGGAAACAAAACTAAGAAAAAATAGACACATTGCTAAAATATAATGAAATATCATAAGACAATAATAAACACATGATAGGATTGGAAAATCATTCACGAAAAATGCATTATCATTCCCAAGTTTGATACAACACATTACATTGGAAAAGAGGTAAAAAATGAGTTACAATCTCCATGGGAGATATGAAACTTTACATATCTACCTGCTAAGGAAGAAAAGAGAGATTGTAGAAGCAAGGGGGTCCAACCCTTACAAAATGAGCCAAAACTGGCTTTTAACGATGAAGAAGAATGAAGAAAGGTGAAAAAAAGTGCGCAAATTGATTCAACATTTCCAACCACCAACAAGATTCACTAAAACAGCAAGGACACCCTCACAAATCCATTTTTCAATGCATTCGGCCATGCTGGAGAAGAAACAGATGCCATACTTCATTAATTTTGGTGGTTGGGGGCAGGTTCTACATTTTTTCCTATGCCAGAGACATTTCTTCAAATTTCTCCAAAAAATCTCCATCAAATTTTCAAATTAAAGGGTCCATGATGTAGAGGGCATTGATAGCTTTCCAATGACACCAAAATTGTGAAAAATTGAGCTCTGGTTCGAAAGATATGGCCCTCTGAAGATTTAGGGCAAAATTGGTAAAAAACCAGAGTCAAAATTGGGGTCAGTGGGGTCAAACTTTAAATTTTTCCCTTTTGGAAAAATTCCCCAAAAATCTCCATGGCCCCTCAGTCCACATGACACATGTTGAATTCTGATTGGTTGGGGGTCAAGCCAACATTTAACCCTTTCGGGGAAAAAGTGCAAACTTTTCCAAGGTCTCTCGACGCCCACCTATGCGCTGATGACATGTCATAAAAATGACATGTGTTAGCCTCTAATTAGCATGGAGGTGTTGCCCAAACCTTTCTCTTCACCTTTGCGGGCTCGCAGGCCGATTTTGGAATTTGAGTTTTTTCACCCCAAAAGCTAAGTGCCAAAATTTTCTCCCTGGCCCCACGAGTGTGCTTTATTCCTTCTTCGGGCCTACAGGCCAAAATTTTCATTTGTGCCTTTTTTCCCCAAAAAGGGCTGAGTTCCAAATTTTTATCCCTATCTCCACCAACCCACCAATTTCCTTGGAAAATTTTCCAACTCCACTCTACTTGCTTGAGACTCATTGGCAAATTTTCCTCCTTACCTCCGCGGGCCGGTCTAGGGAAATTTCCCTCCAAGCTCCGCTGAGCCATAACTCAAAAATAATGAGTTAGGAGGACTTCTTTACCTTTCTGGAAAGGTGAGAAAATCCTCTATCGATGAAAACATACTTAAAAATTTTGAGTCCTCGAAGCATGCAAAAATTCATTTTAAGTACTAGTAAAGGGAAAGGAGGAGGATTTAACCAAAATAAGCATGGGCTCATTTTGGATAACATGTACCCAAGTGCGTGATTTTATGTGTACATTTTCCCCACTTTATGTTGAGTGAATACTTGATAGTGTAAAGTAGATAGAAAATGTGTACTTGATAACCATGTAGATCATGCGGTGAAATGTCTCCAGAGTAGAAAAATGAATCATGGAATTATTAGGAATAAAACTTAGCTTAATTCATCATTAGTTAATATTTGAATAAATGTAATAAATTAAAGGGTTTAATTTAAATACTTTAAACTTATGTCAATAGGTATTAGTTATCCTTAGTTGTTAGTTAACTAAGTGATAGTGTTCTCATCCCAATGTTTGTGGGATCATGTTCTATCTTGCATATTTTGTTCCCGAATGATTTCCATGAGGGGAAACAGGGGCAATTAGGGCAATATCTATTTCTACATATTTTCTCAGATTAGGTGATTTGCTTCCATATATTGTGGATGAGATAGAAGTTTTCCAATATCTATAAATATTGCAGCTCTCTCATTTGTTTGTAATGCTTGATTTCATATTAATAAAATTATAAAAACATCATCTTGTTTTATGTAATTAAATCTGGTTTGCAAACAAGATTTGGTATCGAGTAGTATTCTAATCCGAGAAAGGAGTGTAGGAAGTTTTAGGGAAGTTTAGGGAGATCTAGAGAAATTACAGAGCTAGGAGGAGCCATAGATGCCCCCATCCATTTCACAGCCCCTACCCGAATCCACACCTCGGTTCACACTTTATTTTTATTGATTGAAAAACACCTAGAAAGCAATCACAGGCCCTTGTAGACCTAGATGTAAATCTCTTGCAAAAGGTGATATTGTTTCATTCTCTGGTATTTTTTTAAATACATGTACCTATAATTTTTTTAAAATTGCAAGCATTTTAAAATATATATACAATATTTTTGTATTGTGGGGATCAGAGCTTTTCAATATCCCCACTAACTTCTCCTTCTCTGTGCTCTATTTTTGGATGGATGTGGTGAGATAATCGGAATGCAGGGTGAGTTGAGCTAGTATATCCAAGTGAAGAGTGAAAGGCCTCCAAGTCAATCTCCCACCTGTCCAAAGTAAGGCGAGTGATCTCAGCTTTCTCATATCCATAAGAACTTTGTAATCTGCATTTGCAAAAAAACAAATTAACCCTATAGAAGTCATAGGCATCAAAGAACTCCCTCAGTGATCTACATGCAAAATGATCCAGTACACATCAAATATTTAATGCTCATGGATAAATCTATCTTCAGGTTTCATCATAGATAATTGACCTAAATAACTCGTGTGGTGGAGGAAACAAGGTTGTACGCATGCACATAATCCTTAAAACATGTTTTAAATCAAAATCCACGTTTTAAAAAAACATTCCATTTTTGGACTTTCTAAAAAAATTAGAAGTCTAGAAAAAAAATTTCACCTTTGGAAAGGGGCCCGGAAAGATATTGAAATCGCAATTGTAAAAAGTCATAAATTTCAACTGATACCTCAAATTGAGGAGCCATTTTTTTAAAGTGTGTGTTTTTGTGAGCTCTATGTCTTGGTCTAGTTTTTAATAAGATTTTTTTGTAAAAGTTACAAAAATAGATTTTTTGTATTTGAAAAGAGGCCAAAGAGCCCATTTTTTTCAAATCAGCCAACCGAGCCATTTTATTTTTATAAATCGGTCGCTGAGCCAAATTTGTAATAGGGCCAATAGTGCCAAAAATCATTGTACATGGCTGAAAAGGAGCCCAAAATAAATAAAATAATTTTTTTGGGGGTGTGCATGCTTTAAGGGGGAAAAGTGTTCATTTTTCTTCTACTATTTATCACTTTTCACAATGGCTGCAATTATGGCACCAAAATTATTTTTACCAAATCCTTAACTTCTAATTTCTGATAATTATCCAACATGGAAAAAAATCCATGCACAACTTGATTTTGAAAATCTATGGTCTATTGTTTCTGGTACATTAACAAGATCTATAACAGATGTTACACAACAAGCTACATTTGATCATGAAAATAAAAAAAAAAGTTAATAATCATGTTTAGTGTTTTAGATGAGGTACAACCTCATATTTGTGAGACCACAATAGCAAAAGAATCTTGGGACAAGTTGAAAACAATATATGAGTCCAAAAATAAGAACACAATACTTCATCTCCAGAGTCAACTATTGAACTTGAAAATGTAACCAACTGAGAAATTTGAAATTTTTTTGAGAATAGTAGAAATGTTTCTTGCATCACTTTAAGATTTGGATGAAGAAGTAACTTACACATCACTCGTGCATATAGTATTGAGAGATATTCCTCCTTCTTATAGGATTTTTGTGACCACGTTAAACATAATTGGTCAAACAACAACTTTTGAAGAGTTAGTGAATATGCTACAACAAGAGGAAGCTATTCACTCAACTACTGAAACTGAAGAGCAGAAACTTGCTTCTAATAAAAAAGAAAAAAATAGGCTAAGTATAGTAAACAACCTCATAAGTAAGGTAATACTCAACAAGGCCAAAAGGACCGACAAAAATGTCTTATTTGTGGTTGAAAAGGACATTAGTTAAAAAATTGTTGGTAAAACACATTCCAACAAGGATCATCAAGTGGTAAAAATATTAATTACCAACAAACAAAATATGGCCAACAACAGAGTAAACATGGACAAAATAATCAAATGTGGAAGAAGAAACCAACTAAAAAAATAAATGTATCCGAAAAGGAAGATCATTTTGATGATGATGACTTCCTATATTCTACACAGTCAAATGAAGTATCCAATTCTACAAATCAAATTTGGTATGTTGACTCAATTGCATATCGACACATGACAGGAAAGAAAGATTGGTTCTTCACAATGAGTAAAACACCCACAAAAAATCATGTCTCTTTGGGTGATGATACATCATATAGTGTTGAGGGAATTGGTTTCATTTCACTACCACTTAGGCATCATAATTGTAAAATTACAGATGTTCTTTATGTCCCTGGTTTAACAAAAAAAATGTTATCCACTTTGATTGTAAAGGTGGTAAAAATATATTCCTATTTATAGATAAGTCACGAATCTCCAAAATTGTTGCAAAAGTTTTGAATGTGGGAAGAATGTTTCATTTGGATTTTTTTCAATGAAATTATCAAGCACTTGTAGCTAAGGCTACATCATCAGCTCAACTATGGCATCGAAGACTTGGACATGTGAGTTTTTTCTATCTTGACACACTTTTTCGATACAACATGGTTAGGGGTTTACCACCTCTAAAGAAGGGTACAAATAAATATTAGCATTGTTTGGCGGGAAAAAAAAAATAGAGAACCATTCAAACATAGTACATTTTGGGCTAAGGAAAAACTTAACTTGGTGCATACCAATCTATACAGACCAATGAGACCTAGCCACTATGGGTTTCAATATTTCATGCTCTTTGTTGATGATTTTTCAAGAAAAATGTGGATATATTGTCTTTCTACAAAATAAAAACACTTTGCTCGGATCGAGGGGAGAATACACCAACAATGAGTTCAATTATATTTTGAAAACACATGGCATTGATCATCAAATGGATCATCCTCACACACTTTATGCAACAAAATGGTGTTTTTGAAAGGAAAAATGATACTATCATGAATATGGTGTGATGTATGATTGATGATGCAGGTTTATCAAAAACAATTTGGGCCAAAATAGCTAAAACAATAGTCTATTTACTAAATAGAGTTCCCACTACAGACTCTTGATGGAATAACACCTTAGGAATCATGGTAAGAGAATAAGCCATCTATTTCACACCTTAGAGTTTTTAGATGTAAAGTGAGTATGCACATTCCTAAGAAACAAATAACTAAGCTTGATATGAAATCAGAAAAACTTATCTTCTTGGGATACAGTGATGAAGCACTTGGATACAGACTTATGGATCCAAAAACAAGGAGGGTATACACTAGTAGGGATGTTGAGTTATTTGATAAGAAAGAAGTAGATGCTCCTTCCATACACTCACATGATGAAAAAATAATCCCTACAGTGAAAATAGAGGATGGTAATCACTTTGATGATGACAATGATGATTGGGAAGATGGTGAAATTCAAACTCCCACAGAAACAAAAAAATGTATGCCTAAATGGTATACAAGTATGATTAGAGATGCAAAATTGTATAGTTTCCCGACACATCTACCACTAGAATGAGGACTCGTAGTATGGCTCAAAATGAGGTCAATTTGGCCTTAATGGGTAAAGTTGTTGAAACTACTAAGCCATCCACAGTTTCAGAACCCCTACAGTCTAAACCTTGGAAATATGTTATGCGTGCGAGAATATAAGTCACTTATGAAAAATAATACATGGAAACTTATAGATCTTCGACCAAGGAAAAAGCTAATTGGATGTAAATGGATCTTCAAAATGAAGTACAAAGAAAACAGAAAAATTGATAAACATAAGGCTAGACTAGTTATTAAGGGATATGCTAAAAAAGAAGGCATTGATTATGAGGAGACTTTTTCTCCCAAATTAAGATAAAAACTTTCAGTTAATAATTTTCTCTATCTCGCACAATTTGGTTGGAAAATACACCAAATGGATGTGAAAAGTTCCTTTCTTAATTATTATTTACGGGAATAAGTTTACATGACTCAACCAGAAGGTTTTTTCATACCAGGTAAAGAGGAAAAGGTATGTAAACTCATAAAATCACTATATGGTCTAAAGCAGTCTCCCAGGGCATGGTACATAAAAATCAATGAGCATATCATCCAACATGGATTCAATATGATTCCATACGATCCTAATATCTATCTCAAAAAGCAAGGGTGGGAGATAGTGATCATTATAGTATATGTCAATGATCTATTCATCACTGGAGGATTAGTGAGGATGATTGAGTCAACAAAGAAATATCTAACACGATCATTCAACATGACCAATCTCGAGCTTCTACATTATTTTCTTGGACTTGAATTTTGGCAAAAATAAAATCATATCTCTGTGTCACAATTGAAATACACTAAGACAATGCTTGAAAAAATTAATATGATGGATTGTAAGTAATTTTCCACACCTATGGAGACAAGACTTCAACTTTCTCAAATAGATCCATCACCACAAGTAAATGTAACTCTCTATTGGCGAGTTGATCGGGAGTCTCGTCTACTTGAATCACACTAGGCCGATATCATCTATGAAGTCATCTATCTTTCATAGTTCATGAAAGAACCAAGGGTTTCTCCTTTGGAAAGAAGCAAAGTAGATACTTTGAGGTACATGAGAAGAACTATGGACTATGGCTTAGAATACAAGAAGAATGATAAATTCTTCTTGATAGGATATTCATATTCAAATCATGCAAGAAACATAGATGATAGGAAATCCACTTTAGGTTTTTATTCTTTTTGGGATCTGGACCAATATCATGGGGGAGTAAGAAGAATACTTACATTTCAAGATCCTCCATAGAATCGAATATCATACATGTAGGTGGAGCTATCTCGTGAAGTGATATGGCTTACTTGAAGGATTGGGATACCACGAGAAAGATCTAACTATCATAAATTTTGATAACAAAGGAGTAGTGAAACTTTTTGGAATCCATTATTTCATGAGCACACAAAAAACATTGAGGTGTAGATACATTTCATTTGTGAACATGTTTAGAACAAAAACATCCAGCTCCAATATTGCCCAATAGATATGCAGCGTGCAGATGTCTTCACAAAGTCACTTGCTCAAGGTAAATTTGAGGGTTTTAGAGAATTTCTCTCCTGTTCACTTGAGACCATGCTGAATTAAGGGGGAATGTTAGGAATAAAACTTATCTTAATTCATCATTAGTTGATATTTGAATAAATGTAATAAGTTAAAGTATTTAATTTAAATACTTTAAACTTATGTCAATAGGTATTAGTTATCCTTAGTTGTTATTTACCTAAGTGATAGTGTTCTCATACAAATGTTTTTGGAATCATGTATATTCAATTTTTATACCCCTTAACAAATAAGGACAATCCCATGTGCATCGTCCTATCACCCAACAAAATTGGGTGCTCACCGAGGCACGCGCAAGTGCCGAGCCCCTCTTTATGTGAGTTTTGAAAGAATATAGCATAGATGCATAATAGAAAGACCGAAGAAACTCCTTATTCAACTGAGAAATTCGAGTAAAATGCTACACTAATATATTCATTCAAACAAGAAGCATATTGAAAAGATAGATTTGAACCATGAGGGAAAGAGGATGCATAATGATTATACTCATTCATATGAAACACACTGAACATAACAAAAAGAGATATGTATGAGCCATGAACCACATATATTCATAATTGAACATGTCTAGTAATCAAATTACATCTATCAGGGTCATTACAGACCAAAATGATAGCACACTTCAGAACCATGTAGCAAAACTTTACTTACGTCCCTTATAATGCAAAAGAAAAACATGTACCCATCCCTTGATACATCATTCTTCCTACAGATCTCCTAGCCCAACCCATAAATTTCTCCATGTATTTTTGTAGAGCTTCACCTTTCATCTGCTCTCCCCAATCTCTTTACCGTGCACTAGTATTTATAGCCTTTCTCAATTTCTTCAAGCCTTCGTAGGAGTTATAGATTCATTTCCAAGTGTCCAAGGTGGTTCTCCAAGGGAGCATGCTTCTTCAGGCTCAATCTCTCCACTCTTTTCAATGATGGCCTTCTATAATCTTCCATCATAAGGTATATTCCTTCCTAGGCCACCCTGTTGCTAGGTTGGCACCTTATTCACTCTGCATGCATATTCGGTCATGTTTTTCTCATGTCTTGTCGATCGCCAAATATGGCTAAGTCCCAAAACCTTTTCTCTACCTTCCACACGTGACACTTGTTCTATTAAACCCTCCTATAACCCTATCCTTCACACTTTCTCCTTGTAAATCATTCTTCAAATAGGCCTTGCGCGCCCATGCGCCTCTCTGTAGTTATTCAATAAACTAGGAGCCCAACATCACCCCACACTATGCATGTTCTTCGACCATGGGAACACCTTCTTAATGAATAAAGAATGATTTTACTTGAATAATTTGAAGAAATAATAAAGGAATGACTTAGGTGATGAATTTTACATCCATGAGGATTTTCTTATACTATACCACAATGGCCAAAACCTTCATCTTGTCCTATTTTTATTTGCACGTCGATGCCTCCTCTACAAAATCCAAGGCCAATGGTCATCTTTCCATTGTGAGAACATGAGTTAAGTCTTCTAGGAATTACAGGCTTGATTCATATTTCTACACGGGTGGTGTCAAGTCTAGATGCTTCAAGATAATGGCACTTGTGATCATCTCCACCTTCTTGGAGACTTTACGTACCCTTTCCTTCTCTTCCTTTAATTCACACCTTAGCTAAGCACTAACTAGTTCCTCATGTTTTAACTCCTTAGTTCTTTTCTCCAGCTCCTCTTCCTTCTTCTCTAGCTCTACCTCTAGAAACTTCACTTTTTCGTTCCTCCTGAAGATTTTGGCCTCTACTTCCACCAAAAATTTATTCATGCATTGCAAATTTATTCATCTGATAGCCGTTAAGCATTTACCAAGGGGTTGTCACCTTTTGACTCTGGTACCTTCATTATTTCCCCTTGGCTCACTTTGAATTCTAGTTCGTCGATGTGGGACTCAAATGCCCAAGAAATAATTTTCCTTGTTTGAGGGTATGCACCTTCCTCATCAAATGATTCCATAGCCAAGATTTTCTCCATTGGTATGGTGCTTTGAAATCATGCATGCAACACCTTGTTTGGGTCATCAATATAGCCCATCCTCTGAACCTATGATGCCTCTACACATTTTCTCCTTTTGTGCATGGCCTTAGGAAAGCTCATATCCAAACTGGGATCCCCCTCCCATGCTACCATATTCCTTTTCTATGCTTCCCTCCTCTACTTCCTTCATTACTAGGTCTGTGTTGCACTCCATCTCTTGCTCTACTAGGTCTTCAATGATCTTGGTGACTTCCTTCTCCATAGCCTCGTCTATCTATTCCTTAGTGAGGCTTGGGGTCCTTTGTTCTTTGGTGACTTCCTCACTTACCCCCTTTTCTGAGTATCTTCTTCTTCCTTGTTATTCTCCCTCTTGGAAAAGATGTATTCATTTTCTTCTTCCTCTCCTTCCTCCTCTAAGTCATGAACCTCATAGATAGGATGGTCCTCACCTCCTAGTTCATCTTCATCATCATCATCCCTCTCACCTATATAGGCCTCCAAGCTTTCTGTATCCTCTGAATCATTTTCTTCTGTCACCTTCTACTTCTTCTTGGCAGGAGATTCTACTTCCTTCTCCTCCTCCTCTGGTGACCTCTCCTAGGTGATGGGTTCCTCGTGCTCGACGCTTCTTCCTTTGGATCTCTTGCTTTCACTAGGGACTTATTTCTTCATGTATTAGAGTTGCGATTAGTGCTTAATCTTGGTGCACTTACCTTTTGTGTAGCTTTGAACACTTGGTGCTTTCTGCACCTCTTCCCTTTCCCTCTTCTTTGGCGTGGGCCTCTTTCTACCTATGGGGTCCTCAGGGATGGATACATCATTTTCCAAGTATGCACCTTTTTCAAATTTTGGTTGGATGTGAAGGTATATCCTTGCTGCATCCCTTCCAGTGATTGGAAAAGTCACTTTGGTTTCATCATTTGTATCTTATGGGAGACATATCTTTCCACATAGGCGTGCTTCTTGGGGTAAACTAGCTTCCTGTGCAATTCCCTATGGTCTTGATCCACCTCGCTAAGGTTGAACCTTAGTCTCTTTGCCTCTTTGAATCTATTCACCCCTACTTGGAAGTATAGCGTGGTGAAGGAGAAGGGAAGCTTGCACCATGGGCTCATTGTTTCATCTATCAACCTAAATCTTCCAATGCATAAGTGTTGATATAACACAAATTATGCTTCTCCTTGCATGATTGCAGGTAACTACTATGGAATTCTCCATTCTACCTCGAACATGTCCCTTATGTGCTTGTACCATTTCTATAAACACACCTATGAGTGGCTATAATTTTCTCACAAGTATATTTTGTGAACTGCTTCGCGGGCGAGGGGTCCTTTTCTGGGTACTCCCAAACAAACCTTTCTTGCCCATTGGGCACTCCAATTTCTAAGAATATAATTGTGAGGAGGACATTACCAAATATTATCTTCTCACCTTCTAATGCACTTCTGATGATTTTATCCGTGATAAAAGAAGACAAGTTGTAGATGGTCCCCTCAAATATTTTCCAAAGACACGTTCAACAATTCCTTGTTCACTTGAATCCATCTCTCTTGGTCATTGAGCTTGGCTATCAAACGCGTGGCCATCCTCATCATGGGGTATAGGATCTCTGTGATGTCAAAGTATATTGATCCTTTCTTATATTCATATGCAACAACTATTTCCTTGATTTCCTCCTTGTCACTTAGGTCATCATCAATGTTATCCCCTTCGTAGATAAGGCTTGTGAACTTGGAAATTAACTGGGGAGTTATGCGCATCTTGTGCCCCATGAAATAAAAGTGGTCTTCATGAACATGCACTATTATCCATTGGTAGAGGCACTTAGAAGTTTTCCAAAGTATGGCAGTTCATAAAGTTATAGCAACCCTACCTTCTCCAACTTAACCTTTACCTTGTCATTGTAAATGGGCATGCCTTCTGGCGTTCTCTTGTTGGTTGGGTACACCAATTCCAAGGCCATATCCTTCTCTATTGTAGTTATGCAATGGTTATAATCACTCACTATCATCTTCCTTAGGTGTGATTCCCATTCTTTTCCTAGCAACACCCCATCTGGGTACTTTGCATCTCTGTGTACCATTCTTCATTTGTGCTCTCGATGGCTGTTGTTTATTTTCCCTTGCCCTTTTGTTTTTGCTTCTTTGGTGAGATGGTTGGTTTTTTGGGTGCCATATTTTTGAATGGTTTTAGTACTTATAACTTCTCCCTCTTGCTATTCTTTACCCTCTATCTAGCCCAAATCTCGATCTTTGTGGAAAAATCCTTCTAACTTTGTGCCCTAGTCACCAAACCCTAACTGGAAAAACCCTTCCACAAGATAGTGCTTACCTACTTAACTTCTCCAAGCCTATGTACTCCTTTCCTACTTGGTTTGTGAATTTACCCTAGCTATGCACTTCAGATCTCTCAAATTCTTCCTTTGTTGCAAAGATCTTGCTTTGGATTCCCTAGTTCACGAGAGATTTCTTCCCTTTGTAATTGTAATGTAAATAATGAAGTGCTCGACCTTTTATTTATAGTTTTTCCCTTTTCCTAGCATTAAATTCTTTCTCACCTACCAATATACTTCAAACTTAAATGCATATTTTCCACTAAGACAGTCTTAAGCACCTCTTCCCACACACCATATCTTGTCGTAAACCCCATTACAACAATCTAGCATGCAAAAATCCAACTCAACTGAAGACTCTTACGCGTGCATTCATAGCTCAAGTCACTTCTTCCATCCTTTTCCCTATTTTTTCCCTCACCTACCTCATGTTGTTCTTGTGCTCTTCCTTTTTCCTATATGTGGTTTCTTCAAGGCTTTCTTGACACCAACCATTTACGTCCATCTCTTCTCTACGCACCTATTAACCTTACACACCTTTAGTCCTTTAACCGGGCCATTCACCACAACTTCTACTGCCAACACACACTTGTATTATAGGCCCATACTTTGCATTACTCCACCCCACACTAAAACAAATGCACGGTCCTTTGTGCATGCACAACTTTCAAAAAGTAATGTGGTTACCGGCACATATGCTGCAAAACAAAAACAACGAAAGGAAACACAAGAAAAGAAAATGAAGGGAAATTCTATTCTAACTAGAAACACTACCTTATTTACAAACACCAAGAAGAATTATTTATAGTAGGGCTTCAGCCTACTCCCATTGAAGTGTCTTGGTAATCTCGTCCCATCTAGCACTTGCAACTGGCATGTGCTTGAATCGAGGATGTACGAGATGATGTAAGGGCCCAACCAATGGACTTTTAGCTTCCCGGATGGTGCAAAAACTTGGAATCATATAGCAAAACCATCTTCCCAACCTCAAACTTCTTGTTCTTGATGTGACAATCATGTCATGCCTTTTGTTTTTATTTTTCAGTCTTCTGGCTCCACCTGCGAGTGACCATCTTTCATCCAACTACATTAATTTTTCAATCCTTTCTTCCAGAATTTTTCATCGGATAATCCTCTTGTGTGCACTATACACAACGAAGGTAACATGAATTCAATTGGTAGGATTGCCTCCACACCAAACACCAATTAAAACAGTGTGGTCTTATTTAACCTCTTGTAGGTTGTCCTATATGCCCAAAGAATGGTTGATACTTTGTCATCCCAATATTGTCTACCAACATCATAGATCTTAGTCAACGTGTGACTAAGTATTTTGTTAAATGCCTCAACAGTTCCATTTTCTTGAGGGTGATAGGGGGTAGTCTTGTGATGGGCCACCATAAATTCTGATAACAGAATCTTGACCATCTCATTGAGAAAGTGCATACCTCTATCACTTTTCAAACTCAATGGGAATCTATACCTACTAATTATATTTTCCCATAAAAACCTAGTGGTTGTAGCTATTGTATAGTCCTTTATAGGTGTTGTCTTTTCCCACCGTGTCAAATAATCAGTGAAAGTGATGATATACAAGGTGAACTAGTCCTTTGCACCATTGACGATATTATCCCTATAAAGTCGATAGGCCATTTCTCAAATGGTTCAATGATGGCTATTGGTCATAAGGGCATTTCATCCCTCTTTCCAAATTTTCTAAGGCATTGACAATGGTTACAGGCCTTACAAAAATCAATACAATCCTTGTAAATGGTTTCCCACTAAATCCTTGTAAGTATAATCTTATGTGTAGTTACATTTCCCACATAGTGTCCTCCTATGATCCCACTATGCACTTCTTCCATAATTGCAATGTGCTCATGTTCTAGCATGTATCGGTGCAAAACCTCATCACGGCCCAATTTGTATAGATCCTGCTAATCAATATGTAAGGCATGACGCGTATGGCCAATTGTTTCCTCTAAAAATATTTCATTCCTTCTGGTGCCACACCTGTCTTAAGGAATACTGCAATGTCCTCCAAATCGAGGGCACACACTGTAACCTAAACAATTGTGCGTCTAGCATAGTCTCCTCAATGCTTTGTACATCCTCCCTTGAGTCAATCCTAGACAGATGATTGGGTCCAAAATTACTCTTTCCTGGCTTCATAACCATGGTGAACTCAAATTCTTGAAATAATAGGACCCACCGACATATGCACCCTTGAAGAACATGCTTATTGACTAAGTATTTTAGTGTCATGTGGTCCATGTAGAATATAAAGGGTGTTGCCAATAGATACTGCCTAAAATTATGTAGTGCATAGATCATGGATAAAGCTTTGTGCTCAGTAGTTGTGTAATTTTTCTCTACTTGGTGTTAACTTTTTATTGGAAAAACACAAGGGATGATCAACAATCCCTTCACTTGGTTGTCTAGTACTACTCCAATGGTTGTGCCTAAGGCATCAACATGAACATGGAAAGGCTTATCCCAAGAAGGGAATCATAGTATGGGCATAGTGACAAGATTATCCTTTAAAGTATTAAATGCCTTCTATTGCACCTCTCCCCAAAGGAAGGCACTCTTGTGTTTAAGAAACTCTTCTAAGGGTGTGGCTATCCTGGCATATCCCTTGATGAACTTCTTGTAATACCTTATATGCCCAAGGAATCCATGCACTATGCTTTGGCTAGTAGGCTCCCCCAACCCCACAATGACAAAAAATTTGGTGGGATCTACTAGTAAGCCCTCCCTACATATGATGTGCCCCAATAATGTTCCAAATGGGGTAGCAAAAAAATTTCTTAATGTTGAGGGATATTCTCAACTACCGACATCTCTCAAACATTAATCTTAAGTTATCACAGTGGTCCTTCACTAGCCCATACATTGTCCAATCATCTAGATAGACTTGAAGAAATTTATGGATGAAGTCTTGAAAGGCTTGCACCACAATGTGCGAGAACACCACAGGTGTGTTCTTCAACCCAAAGGGCATGACCATATAGGAAAAAATTCCCCACTCAGTGGTGAAAGTTTTCTTCTCCTGGTCCTCCTTTACAATCTGAACCTGGTGGTACCCTGAAAATCCATCCGTAAAGGAATAGACTTCACGTCTAGCCACTCCTTCCAAAATTTCTTCAGTGAAGGGGGTTGGAAAAGGATCGATGACACAAACTGCATTCAACTCCCTATAGTCTACATAGATCCTTATCCTTCCATCCTTTTTGATACTAATGACCATTGGACTTACCCACTCTGACTCTTCAATAGCTTCAATGATGCCCGACACTATCATCTTATCTATTTCTTCCTTGACCTTCATGCGTAGGTTAGGATTCATTCGGTATGGTCTCTTCTAAACTAGGCGTGCACCCTCCTTCAACTTGATCCTCATTTCCCCCAAGGAATGGTGAACACCTTTGAGTTCATGATACCCACGAGGGAATAAATCCTGGAACTCATGTAATAGATCAATGATCTTAGAGACCTCCTTCTCCAACCAATAATCCCCGATGATGGCCTCCTTAGGTTCCTCTTCTATACCAATGTTAACCTTTTTGTTTTTAATGGTTCATGGTAGGCACACACCCATTCATCAGCACTATCTATTACTTCACATGTCCCTATAGAATGGTTAACATCTAAGCTTTCTGCTTCCTCCCCATCAATTACATACACCATCTTCCCTTTTTATTTTTCCATGCATGCATGCTCAAGTTATATCTCTTCTTATTCTTCTTCCTCAAAGTGCACCTCCAAGCCAAGTTCACCTAGAAACTCTTATATTCTATCCTCCACCATAACACTATCCCCTAATGTAAAGCGCTTGACAACCTGTAACACCTTATCCAATGATGGCTTTGTACTCGATACTTGAACTATTGAATGAGATCGTCGTTAATTTTTTCCAATTAATTGTCTCATGGTGATTTTTTGAATGAATATACCATTCACGCACACAACCTTGTAGTGTGGAATAAAAATTATGTACCCATAATGATGGTGGCAAGGATTCTTCACCTCCTATCCAATCCTTATCACACACTTGGATATGGGATGAAGAGGTTGTTTTACTATGGTAATCTTGAATGACCGTGGTTGTGTTATTTCTGGAAAACCTTACAAATAACATGATTCTTACCTCATTCCACTCTAGGAGGCTCTCCCGATGTGTATCCCACCAATGCGTTGTAGTCTTGAGTAGGCTATAACTGAGCATGCTTCTTCTTTCGTCCTCATTTTTCTATTGAGCTTCCTTGTCCCATAAGAAAACTTCAGGGTATGCCCCTCTAGAGTAACTTGGTAACTTCTTTTCTCCTAGACACCTAAGTGAACGCACCTTGTTCACTTTTGTTACAAACGCCCTCAACTGTCACCCAATTAAGTCATAGGTATCTTGCACCCAATTGTCACATGTCATGCTTATGGTATCACTCACAGACTGGGCATCCTCAAATTGGATAACTCCTTATATAGGGTGAATTATCTCTAGGTCTCTGATGGATCACACGTAAATTCTATCAAGGACCTCTTCTCCCAAAGGTTCAGTGTAAGGTTCCTACTTCCCATCCATCGGAGGTATGATTAACCTCTCTTTCTTGTTTTTGAAACTGATATATCCTCATATCAACATTGTTCTTATAGCACCATTGGCACCCAAGAAATGCTATAAAATTGTCTTCCTGGGTGAGTGCCAAGACATTGAAGTCTCCAATAAACTTGGCCCCCTGAATGGTAATTAATGCATCCTTTAATACCCCAATGGGCATTGACTTAGTGTTTTTTGCCATATACAACACAATAGAATATGGCTGCAATGCAAGCCTTCCCATTTTATGCCACAAATCTAGTGTGGGAACATTGACTTATTCTCCCATGTCAATTAATATGTTGCTTAAAAGCCAATAATCCACAAATGTGTTCAGTGTGATTTCTTTTTCATAATCAAGGCTATGGGGAGGGAGGTTTACATGCAACACCTACCTCTCTTGCTCTACTCCAGCACGTGGCCTCTTTTCTCATAGCTATTCTACTAGAGACGGAATAATATTCTCTTTCCTTAACATTTTGCATACTTCATTGATCTAAAAGGAGATTTAACTAGCGATTATGCACACGCTTAACTTTTCTTTGTATTGATTTTTAATATAAAAATTAACTATTATAACCTTTTGTATTTTTAATAAAATAAATAAAACTTAAAATATTCTATAAAATCACAAAATATAGAGATGAATCACCAGCAAATTGACATAAGAATTGATAACGGAGTTCGGTCCTTGTGGCCTACATCTCTGGGTCTAGTTGAATGGGACCGATCTATTAAAACATTGAAAATAAATATTTACAAATATTTCTACAAGAATATTATCCTCTCATCACGTTCCTTTTCCAAAAATAATAGGATACACTTTTTACTTCATCTCAAAATTCCATCTCTAGCTCAAGTTATGAGCAAAACAATAACACAATCACTTTCCCGTGTCTATACTAGTAAAATCAGAGATCCTTTTATAACACTTCCAAACACATGAAATAGTGGTCAAATCCTTATCCTTCTATCCAAGTGGCCCAAGTTCAAATCCCATTCCATGTGGGGCACATTTTTCATAGGGATAAGATCCCACATGCAAGGCACCTTAGGAGGAGATGTGGTTTAAGTGTAGGCGGCCTAGAGATGTGCATTGGCTAAGAATAGACATGTGACTTGGTCCTCCTTTGTTTTAGCACATAGTTTAGGCAATAATCTTGGAATGGATGGGAAAATGCAATTTTTGGTGCCTTTTGAAGGGATAAATAATACGTTGAAATATATATATTGGGAGGATAAGAAAAATAGTTCACAAAATTAATTGGAAATTAAATAATGTGGCCAATGTGGGGTAATAAATGGGTGTGGCCAATTTATTATTATTATTATTATTATTATTTATTTTCCATATTGCCACATGTCACATTTTCATTGGTCCACTTCTGCTTCCGTGTCAATTAATATGTTGCTTAGAAGCCAACAATCCACAACTACGTTTAGCGTGATTTATTTTTCATAATCAAGGCTATGGGGAGGGAGGTTTGCATGCAAAACCTTCCTCTCACACTCTTCTCTGGCATGTGGCATCTTTTCTCATAGCCATTCTCCTAGAAAGGGAATAATATTCTCTTTCCTTAACATTTTGCATACTTCCTTGACCTCATCCAAGTCCTTCCACGGAACCTCATCATTCCTTCTTTGCTCCTTTAGATACTATATTTATCCCTGTAAACTCTAAATGACATCCATAGTCTCTTAATACACCTCCTTCTGATGAGCAGGCTCTAGGTATTTCCCATGTACCACTTCTTCCCTTAAAACCAAGGTCCTTTACCTTGGTATTTCCTTGGTGTGTGTTAATGCTTCGCTCATCTTATCATGAAAACAAGCTCCAATCCTAACTCATGCGTCACTTGTGGCATCCACTATGTGTCAGCCTTCTTTACGCTCACCATCGTCGTGCCCTTGTATTTCAATTTTTTCTAGCTCATGTGCTCAATAAACTTAGGACACTCCTCATACTTTGCTTCTTTCCATACCACAAGCACTTTGTAAAACTCGGGTACTCACGCTTGTAGTGTTCTGTAGATCCGCAATTGAAATAGGTTCCTCATGGGAACTCACTTCTTCCTCCTCTATAGTCATTGTGACCATAGAATCCTCTGTGATAACCTCTCCCATGCACCCTTCCATCCACACATCCTTCATAATAGTGATCATCTTCCTTGGATCCATTGGTAAGGCTGGTTTGGCGCACACCATGATCAATGGCCTCATAGATCTAGTCAATAAGCCTACAATCCTTAGTATCATGGGTCGTAGAGGCGTAGATATTACAATAGAAAGACACATTCTTCATACATGCTGCAACAAGGGGCATCTACTCACATCATGGTCCCCGTGACAAATTTCACAATCCACCACAATGGTGCGTACTATTTTCTGGGGAAATATCCTTGGCATGCCCCTCTACTTCACAATCCATGCACCAAAGACCACTACAAGTCTCATGTGTAGAGTTTTCAGATAGATTCTCCAACTATTTGTGCATGGTGGTAATTTGAGCTTCCAGAAATAGACTAACACTAGTATCAATGCTTCCAACAACTTCAACACACATAGTAGCTTCCAACGCCTCGTGTGGGTCTATGAAAGTCTTATGTGATAATTCCCTTCTAAATGGGGTTATCAACCCTCCAACAAACCATTAAGCATGTTATGAAGGGTGAATGTCATATGACAACTTTGATAAGAGAGTTTTAAACCATGCGTCATACTCCCGCACACTCTCTGCCATTCCCTATTGAATCTCCTTTAGAGCATTGATGCTCTTCTGCTCAAACTCAAGGATGTGGAATTCTGCTAGGAAGGAATTTTTCAATGTGGTGTAATCTACCACCATCTAATGGGGGTCATACTTCCTATACCAGCTATGTGTGCACCCTTACAACATTGTTGCAAATTTACTGGCCTTCCGTTTCGGGTTGTGATCCCCTTCACGCGCTATAGTAGCTCACACTCATGCACATGCTCTAAACATCCTCTATACCCCCGTAGTCTAACAAGTGCAAAGAAATTTCAAATATTACTTGAGGTGGTTACCGAGGCCACTATCACCTTGAACCAGATCCTTGGTTTCCTCCGGTTTTCCCTCCACCAAATCCACTAGATCCACTAATGCATGTGCCTCTCAATCAACCAAGTACCACCTCCGAACCTCCTGCAACCAATAATGGGCCTGAATTGGTCACGCCTAGTGTCCCTAACATCCCACTGAAATGCAAGCCAATGGTCTACAAGGTTCTTCCACTACTATATGTGTGTCTCGCACCACTCCCCAATGTATTTCCCAAACCTTGTGTATTTTCCCCTTGCCCAAAAATTCCTCTGAACACTAGAATGGTATGTGCAGCCATAGAAGTCCCAAACAAGAAATTATATCTCTTGGGTGTAGATCGGTCACTTCCACCAATACAAACTGGGTTGATAATACTTCTCCCTTGATCTGGAAAACCAAGCACTAAGGTCTGGTCACTAGGTGGGTTTAGATGCACGCCAACGACTCTTCTTTCTCCACATGAAAAACTCTCATCAAAAGTTGAAGGGGTCTCTCTCCCGTGTTTTCCAAGATGGGGTAGCACAAACTGCTTAGGTTCCACGTCCTCTGTGTGAACCTCAACTCCTTCCTGTAACGTCTACCTCCATAGATCCATCACACTTGCAACCTCGCGTTGTCTAGAAATCTCCCTTTCACATGCTTCACTATACTTGAGTCGCCTCTCCTCCCTTTCTTTCTCAATCCACAATGTCTTCCATCCTCCTCCACCCTAGCTTCCTTGCCCAATGCTTAGAAGGGTTTAGCTAGCCATTGGAAATGCCTCTAAACTCAAAGTAATGATCAAGATCTTCATCGCCAAAGTAATGGCTTGGAATATGCTATTTTTGGTACCTTTGGAAGGGATTAATAATACATTTAAATACATATATTGGGAGGACAAGAATAATAGTTGACAAAATTAATTGGAAATTAAATAATGTGGCCAATGTCGAGTAATAAATAGGTGTGGCCAATTTTTTATTATTATTTATTTATTTTTCCATATTGTCACATGTCACATTTTCATTGGTCCACTTGTTGAGCATGCCCATGTTTAACCTGTGCTTTATCCCCAAAATTTTCCAGTTACCCAAAAATTTCAGCAAACCATAACTTTTGCATATGTGCTCCTTTTTCTGCAAATGAGATATTGCTGGAAAGCTCTAATTTTTACCTGTGTAATGAGACTGACTGTAATTGATTCTCGAGAAGATCTTAGATAGGTGTTTCTCGGTGAGGATCCTGTAGATCATTCCTCCCCACTGAGAAACTTTTGGACCCCAAAATTCAACTTAATTGGTGAATAGGTGAGGGTACATCTCCCTCACCTTTCCGGTTTCCATCCATTTAGTCTTGTTCGGATGCATTACTTTGAACCCAACACGAAGATACTCAATATCACCCCTTTATGAAGTTCGGACCTTCCCATGTCTAAAATGATGTGTTCATGTAACTCATCAAGATACTCGGAGAAAAATCATCAATGGAAGGCTCTATGTTAGCATCATCATGATCAATGATCATAGGTGATTCATACGATCTTGAATTGTCAACATTTACTACCGAGTATATTTTCATATAAGGAGGTAAATCTAACCGAAAGTGTTGTTACCAAATTTTTCCAATATTTGGAATGCACCATACTATATAGGTTTCAATTTTTTACTTTCACCGCTGTCGTATTTCCTGCTGATGTGAAGCCAAATTGAATCATAAAATTTGAACTTGTGATCGGTTCTATGTTTATCATGCCTAGCTTTGTACTTAGCTTGACTTTTCTCTAATTGTTCATGGACATACTTGATGAACTGTTGTATTCTCTCGCACAAATATTTTAGCATTGTCGAATCACTTAAACCATTAACAATAGTTTCATGTCCATAATATACATCTAAAGGAGAATTAGGCAGATATCCATAACAAGTCTCAAATGGAGACTTTAAAGTAGAAGAATGTAAGGCACAATTATAAGCATGTTGCACATAATATAGATGTTCATCCCATAACTTAGGATGTTTTCCACAATATCCCCTAACAAAATTTATTAATGTGCAATTTACAACCTCTGTTTGACCATCGGTCTATGGATGAAAAGCGAGTGCTATTTTTCAGTTTTGTGTCCATTAACCCCACAATGTTTATCAAAATTCCCAAGAAATATAAAATCCCAATCGATACAATTGAAGTAGGTAATCCAAAGTGAACCCATACAAACTGAAAAAATAAATTTGCAGATTACCTTAGCAATTATTTTTTTAGTACATGGAACCAACACACAAATTTTGCTAAATCTATCCACTACCACATATAAGTAATCATGTTTATTACTCATGTCATGGGCAAGCCTCCTAAAAATCCATGGACACACTTTCCCAAGGCCTTGTTGGAATATGAAGAGAAGTTTAAAATACTAATTTTATATTACTTGGCTTGTTTGTGGCACAAAGAACACATCCCTTAATATACATGGTTACATGTTCATACATTTAGGCCAATAACAATATTTCTGTAAATGTGCAACTATATTACTAACACCAAAATGCCTTGAAATAAGATAATCATGTGCTTCCGTAATCATATGCACATGTTCATATTATGGAATACAAATTTTACCAGAATGATATAACAATCCTTCATGCAAATGATAATCTTTTTCTCCTACTTGTTTCCCACTTACTAGATCCTCATACACTTCTCTAAAATCAACATCATTAACATATTGTTCCTTGTAACTAACATGAGCCAAAGAAATATGTTGTAAAAGAATAGATGCTACTACCACTGGTGGTCTAGATAACATGTCGAAAACCTTGTTTTGAATACCTTTTTTATACCTGATTACAAGATGAAATTGTTGCAAAAATCCCATCCACCTGAAATGTCTAGACTGCTGCAATTTGGTTTGTGTTTGTAAGTACTAAAGTGGTTGATGGTTAGTATGTATAATTGTTTCTTTTCCCATTAAATAATGCTTCCACTTTTTAACACTTTGAACCAAAGCATACAACTCTTTATCATAAGTTGGATATTTTCTTACCAAACTTGTAAAGGTTTCTGAATGGTAACACACTGGTCATTTGTTTTGCATCAAAACTGCCCCCATTGCATAGTCACTAGCATCTGTCTCAATCTCAAATGAATGTTGTAAATCTGTAAGTGCCAAGATCGAGTGGTACTTATCTTCTCTTTCAATGTATCAAAGGATTTCTGTTGTTTTCCTCCCCACTGAAAGACATGTTTAATACTTGTCAAAGCATGCAAAGGAGATGCAATATATGAGAAGTTAGAAATGAATTTCCTCCAGTACTAAAATGCACCTAGAAAACTCCTAACTTCCGTCACATTAGTGGGTCTAGGCCATTTTACAATAACCTCTATTTTTGTAGGATCAATTCTCAATTCTCCATTTCCTACAACATAACCCAAGTAAATTAAATATGTTTTACCGAATTCACATTTTGACATCTTCAAATACAATTTCTCTTTCCTTAGTGCATCTAAGAATTTTTGGATGTGTTTAACATGTTCATCCCATGATTTAATGAAAACAATAATATCATCTGAGTAGACAATAATGAAACTATCAATGAATGGTCTAAAGATATCATTCATAACTCTCATGAATGTTTCCGGTGCATTGCACAAACCAAAAGGCATCACTAACCATTCAAACAATCCCTATTTCATTTTAAAAGAATTTTTCCAAACATCACCTTGTGCAATTCTTACTTAGTGATAACCACTTCTTAAATATAACTTAGTGAAAAAAATTTCATTCTTTAAATGATCCAATAAATCATCTATTCTAGGAAGAGGTTAATGATTCTTTACTGTAATCTTGTTTAAAGCACGGAAATCAACACACATTCTCTAAGTTCCATCCTTCTTAGGAACCAAAATAATTGGTGAACCACATGGGGATGTACTTGGATGGATTATACCTTGAGCCAAAATTTCCATTACCTGTCTCTTGATTTCCTCATTCTCTACTACTGATAACCTATACATTTTGATATTGGGAAGAGGTGCATCTTGAAGCAACTATATCTCATGTTGAACCCCTCTTTTGGGAGGTAGACCTTGTGGATCTTGAAAAAAATCAAAATAAAAAACAATTTTTACCAATTCATCCTTATGTTTCATATCACAATTCTCAAAATCCATCTTGTGTTCTTTCTCTTTGGATTTGACCACCATGAGCACAAAATTTTTTCTTGAGTTTACAAGCCTTTTCATTTGACCTACAGATCACTAAGGATAGATTATTATTTTCACAAAGTGAGCTCTAACAATAAACTCATTTCCATCATTTACAAGTAAATATTTATTTTCTTCCCTATAGAAGATTTCTTTACGATTATACAAATAAGGACTTCCCAAAACCACCCCACAAATATCCAAAGGAACTACATCCAATTCAACCTCATCTATAAACTTGTTTGTAATGAAAAACTTGAAAGTACAAGTTCTAGTTACCTACGATTTTGCATCATCAAAAACCCAACCAAATGGATAAGGCTTAGGATGTGGATTAGTTTAGAGTCCTAATTTATTTACAACTTCCTCAAAAATCATATTAGCTTGAGATCAACTATAAAAAAGAATATCAATTTTTATATGTTTTGAAATCACTCTAATGTGGAAAATATCATTCCTTTTCTCATCATCATGTATAGTTTATTTATTATAAGAAGATGTAACATTTGTAGTACTATTGTTAGAAATTGAAAGAGTTGATTTACCTTGAAAACTCATAGCTATGATCTTGGTTTCATCACCTGAATTTGACCCAAGATCATGAATTGCAGTGTTTGTTTTCTTTTCCTTTCCTTTCTTAACCATCCATTTAGGTTTCATTTCAGGATGTAATTTCCAACATTTAGACTCATCATGGTTCTTTTTACAATGATTACAAAATGGTTTTTCATCTTCCTTCTTAACAGTAGAGTTTTTCTTATGCTTACCCTTTCCTTTTCCTTGTTCTTTCAAACCTTTTCCTTCAGATTGCTTGTTCTTTTGTTTAAAAGAAGAGGAAGAGGACTCCTTTTCATTTTCCCTCATGCTTCCAAATGGGTTGCTTGAACACACACTGCATCAAGATTAGTAGGACCTAAAACAAGAATCATATGCCTTAGGTAACTATGCAATCCACCAATATATTTAAGCAGTGTTTCTTCTGTGTTTAGGGAAATTCCCGAATTAGAGCCCTTTTCCTAAATTCCTGTGTGTAGTCTTGAACACTTTGTCCCTTAGCTTGTATTAATGTTTTCCAATCCATCATAGCTTGTTTCTTATAACCAAGAGGATAAAATTGTTTCCTAAGACTTGAAACAAATTCAGACCAAGAAGTGATTGCTTTACCTTTGGTTTCTTCCACTTCTTGAAGCTTACTCTCCCACCAAATGAGTGTTGTGCCACCCATTCGAAGAGTTGTTAAATGAATATTTGCTTCATCATCCCCAATTCTCTAAACCTTGCAATATACTTCTATCTACTTGATCCAGTTATCCAACTTCTCTGCATTTAGCTCTCCAATGTATACATTGGCAATTCAAACTTAATATCTAACTTTAATGAAGGAAAATCAGATTTTAGAGGTTCCCCTTTAGGAATATCAAAACTAGAGCTATCTTCTTTTTACCTTCTCTAGTTCCCTTTTCTCTTTTTCTATCTTGGTACATTTCCTCCAACATTTCCTTCATTTGTAGGAATGATTGACAAAAGTTTTCTTCCTCTTGATCCGCCATTGTAGGACTTCGAGACCATCTGGTACCAATTTTGGGATCTAGTTCAATTAACTCTCCTTCACCCTTCTTAGATCGAGACCTTGTTAACATCCAACACACAACTTGTAATCCAAAAACATTAATCAACCAAAACCAATCAAAACCAGCTCGATACGAGTGATCTCGAAAATCAAATTTTACTAGCAATTGTCCACACACTTAACTTTGCTTTTTATTGATTTTCGATATAAAAATTGACTATTTTAACCTTTTGTATTTTTAATAAAGGAAAAAAACTTAAATTACTATGTCAAATCAAAAATACGAGATGAATCACCAGAAATTGACACAGAATTGATAACAAAGTTTGGCGCTTGTGGCCTACGGTGTCCAAATGAATGGGACCGATATATTAAAACATTAAAAAATAAATATTTAGAAGTATTTGTACAATAATATGATCTTCTCATCATAGTCCTCTACCAAAAATAATAGGAGTCACTTTCCACTTCATCTTAAATTCCCATCTCTAGCTCAAGTTATGAGTAAAACAATAACACAGTCACTTTCCCGTGTCTATACTAGTAAAACAAAGCTCCTTTTATAACACTTCCAAACACATGAAATAGCGGTCAAAGCCTTATCCTTTTATCCAAGTGGCCTAGGTTCAAATCCCATTCCATGTGGGGCACATTTTTCATAGGGATAAGATCCCACATGCAAGGAACCTTAGGAGGAGATGTGGTTTAAGTATAGGTGGCCTAGAGATGTGCATTGGCTAAGAATAGCCATGTGACTTTGTCATCCTTGGTTTTAGCACTTATTTTAGGCTCAAATCTTGGAATGGACGGGAAAATGATATTTTGGTGCCTTTGGAAGGATAAATAATACGTTGAAATATATATATTGGGAGGATAAGAGTAATAGTTGACAAAATTAATTGGAAATTAAATAATGTGGCCAATGTGGAGTAATAAATGGGTGTGGCCAATTTTTTAGTATTATTATTTATTTATTTTCCATATTTCCACATTTCACATTTTCATTGGTCCACTTCTTCTCCCATGTCAATTAATATGTTGCTTAGAAGCCAACCATCCATAACTACATTTAGTGTGATTTCTTTGTCATAATCAAGGCTATGGGGAGGGAGGTTTACATGTAACACCTTCCTTTCATGCTCCACTCTGGCGCATGGCATCTTTTCTTGTAGCCATTCTCCTAGAAAGGGAATAATATTCTCTTTCCTTAACATTTTTCATACTTCCTTGACCTCATCTAGGTCCTTCTACGGAACCTCAACATTCCTTCTTTGCTCCTACCGCATGGACTACAACTTTAGATAATGTATTTCTCCATGTAAACTCCAAATGACATCCATAGTATCTTGATACACCTCCTTTTGATGTGTAGGCTTTGGGTATTTCCCATGTACCACTTCTTCCTTTGAAACCAGGGATCTTTGCCTTGGTATTTCCTTGGTGTGTGCTACTCTTACTCATGTTGTCACCAAAATAGGCTGCAATCTTGACTCACACATCACCCATGACATCCATTGTGTGTCATCCTTCTTTACACTCACCATCATGGCACCCATGTCTTTCAGGTGTTTCTGGCTCATTTTCTCAAACAACTCATGGCGCTCCTCATTCTTGTGCTTCTTTCCACACCACGAGCACTGCAATAACTCTGGGCACTCACGTTTGTAGTGTTTTGAAGATCCACAATTGAAAAAGCTTCCTCGTGGGAACTCAATTCTTCCTCTTCCATGGTCATTGTGACCATAAAATACTTCACATGAACCTCTCCATCCATCCATGTATCCTTCGTAACAATGATCATCTTCCTTGCATCCAGTAGTAAGGTTGCTCTGGCGCACACCATAATCAATGGCCTCATAGATCTTGTCAATAAGCCTACAATCCTTAGTATCATGGGTCATAGATTCACATATCTTACAATAGAAAGACACATTCTTTCAAATTGTTCACTGTAACAAGGGGAATCTACTCGCATCATGGTCCCCATGAAAAATTTCACAATCTACCATAATGGTGTGTACTATTTTCCTGGGGAAACTATCCTTGGCATGGCCCTCTACTTCAAAATCCATACACCAAAGACCATTGAGTGTCTCATGTGTAGAGTTTTTAGACAAATTCTATAACTTTTTGGCCATGGTAGCAATTTGAGCTTCTAGAAATAGACTAACACTAGCATCAATGCTCCCAATACCTTCAGCACATAGAGGAACTTCCAACACCTCATGCAGGTCTACGAAAGTCTTATGGGATAAATCCCTTCTAACTGTGATTATCAACCATCCAACAAACCATTGATCATGTTGTGAAGGGTGGATGTCATATGAAAACTTTGATAGGAGAGTTTTAAACCATGTGTCATACTCCCGCACACTCTCTACCATTCCCTACTAAATCTCCTTTAGAGCATTGATGCTCTTCTACTTAAACTCAGGGATGTGGAATTTTTCTAGGAAGGCATTTTTCAATGTGGTGTAATCTACCACCGTCTGATGGGGGTCATACTTCCTATACCATCTATGTGTGCTCCCTTATAAAATTGTTACAAATTAATCGGCCTTCTGCTTTGTGGTGTGATCCCCTTCACGTGCAATAGCACCTCACACTTGTTCACATGTTGTCCAACACCCTTTGTACCACTCTCGTAATCTAAAAAGTGCAAAGACATTGTAAAGATTACCCGAGGTTGTTCATGAGGCCACTATCATCTTGACCCAAATCCTTTGTTTCTTCCATTGTTTCCTCCGGTGTTCCCTCCACCAAATCCACTAGATCCACTAACGCCTATGCATCTCGATCCACCAATCCCACCTCCGGATCCTCCCGCAGCATAATAATGGGCCTCGAAGTGGTCGCGCTAGTTTCCCCAATGTCCCACTAAACTGTGCACCAATGGTCTACAAGATTGTTCCACACCGATGTGTGTCCTAGGCCTCTCCCAAACCTTGTGTATTTTCCCTTTCCCAAAAATTACTCTAAACACTGGAATGGTATGTGCAGCCATCGAAGTCCCAAATGAGAAATTATATCTCCTGGGCGTAGATCGGTCACTTCCACTCGATACAAACTAAGTTAAAAATACTTCTCCCTAGATCTGGGAAACCAAACGCCGAGGTCCAGTCATTATGTGGGTTCAGATGCACACCAATGACTCTTTTGTCTCCACGTGACGAACTCTCATCAAAATTTAAAGGGGTCTCTCTCCTATGTTTTCCAAGATGGGGTAGCATAGACTACTTAGGTTCCACATTCTCTGTGTGAACCTCAACTCCCTCCCACAATGTCTACCTCCATATATCCATCACACTTGCAACCTCATGTTGTCTAGAAAATCTCCCTTTCATGTGTTTCACTAGACTTGAGTCACCTCTCCTCCCTTTCTTTCTCAGTCACAATTTCGTCCATCCTACTCCACCATATCTTCCTCACCCAATGCTTAGAAGGGTTTATCCGGCCATTAGAAATTCCTCTAAACTCAAAGTAACAATCAATATCTTCATTACCAAAGGAATAACATGTAGAAATGATCCTCTGGCTCCTCAAAACTCAAACTCAAGCAAATCAAGGAAAAGAGCACATAGGAATGGCATATTTTAGAGAGTATCTAGCTAATACTCCCTTCCACCAATGATCCACAACATGATTCCATGTCAAATATGCATCTTGTAGCCTCTGGTAATCATCTTGGGTCCATACACACGCTCTATAGTACCAGCTTGATCTAGACGCATATGCTGAGAGCCATTTATACAGCTCTACTAGGAAGCAACAGAAGAAATTTTCATATAAATCATGGTAGAGATTCTCTTCTACCCATCCACGTAGATCAAACTCAGGTCTAGTGTTGAATCTTCAAGAAAATTCATCCTCCATGCTCTTGAACCATGTTTCAACACTTTCCAAGGTTAAACACTCTGTCATCATACAAAGATGATACAAAGATGCATACCATTTCTTACAACAACTTCAAAAAGAGGTCCTGGAAATGGAACCAAGATGTAGTCAATTTTTATACCCCTTAACAAATAAGGACAATCCCATGCACACTGACCTATCACCCAAAGTGGCACTGGGCACTCACCCGAGGCACGTGCGGGTACCGAGCCCCTCTTTTATGTGAGTTGTGTAAGAATATAGCATAGATGCATAATAGAAAGACAGAAGAAACTCCTTATTCAACTAATAACTTCGAGTAAAATGCTACACTAATATATTCATTCAGACAAGAAGCACATTGACAAAAGATAGATCTAAACCATGAGGGAAAGAGGATGCATAATGATTATACTCATTCATATGAAACACACTGAACATAAAAAGAGATATGTATGAGCCACAAACCACATATATTCATAATTGAACATGTCCAGTAATCACATTACATCTATCAGGGTCATTATAGACCAAAATGATAGTGCATATTAGAACCATGTAGCAAGACTAGACTTATGTCCCTTACAATGCAAAATAAAAACATGTACCCATCCCTTGATACATCATTCTTCCTACAGATCTCCTAGCCCAACCCATAAAGTTCTCCATGTATTTCTGCAGAGCTTCACCTCTCATCTGCTCTCCCCAACTGCCTACACTGTGTGCTTGTATTTATAGCCTTTCTCAATTTCTTCAAGCCTTCGTAGGAGTTACAGATCTATTTCCTAGTTTCTAAGGTGGTCCTCCAAAGGAGCATGCTTCTTCAGGCTCGAGCTCTCCACTCTTTAGCAATGATGGCCTTCTAGAATCTTCCATTGCAAGGTATATTCCTTCCCAGAAATCATGTTTTTAGGATGGCAACTTATCCACTCTGCATGCATAGTTGGGTCATGCTTTACTCATGTTCTGTCTAATACGCCAAATATGGCTAAGTCCCAAAACCTTTACTCTACCTTGCAAGCGCACAACTTGTTTGATTAAAACCTCCTAGAACCCTTTCCTATTTGCTTTCTCCTTAAGTGCCCATGTGCCTTTCTATGCTTATCCAATAAACTAGGGGACAACATCATGTTCTATCTTGCATATTTTCTTCCCGGATGATTTCCCTTAGGGAAATAGGGGAAATTAGGGCAATACGTTATTTCTACATATTTTCTCGATTAGGTGATTTTCTTCCATATATTGTGTATGAGATAGAATCCATCCAATATCTATAAATATTATAGCTATCTCATTTGTGTGTAATGCTTGATTTCATATTAATAAAATTATACAAGCAACTGTCTTATTTTCTGTAGTTAAATATGGTTTGTAGATAAGAGGAATGATGCAAAGTGAATCATGGAAACTACGAAAGGGAACGTGATCCTAGTGGTGAAGCATATGCATTGTACGATGTTGTACCTATTTTAGTGCTTGTTTTTATTCTTCTTGTAGGTACAAACCTATAAAAAGAAGAGAAAAATGCATTGAAAGTCTCATATATGATAAATCAAAGAAAAATGTGCATAAGTATGTAAAAGTGTGTAAAAGGAAAGTGTACAGATGATGTAGAATAGTGTAAAAGGATAGAAAAGTGTCTTGAAAAAGCTTTGTAGAACGTATTTTTGGGCGATCTCACAACAAAGAGAAAGTGTTAGGGAGAGAGGTCTAGTTTTACTCTCCATCCATGAATCTTCCCGATAAACACCACTGTAGATGGTGTGTCCTTGTTTTGTTCTGTTTTCCCAATTGTTCCATATTAGTTCCAATTTGTACCAATTAAACTGAATATAGGAGATAAATTGTACTCTGTTCTTGCTAGAAATTTTTTCCTATAAATAGAAAATTTCTCGGAAGACTTATGTGAAATGTTTCAATATGATAATCGAGTATGTGTTCCCTCAAGAAATTAGCACCAATGGGAGGACACAGGCACCTAGGTGCTTCTTTTTGGGTCTAGGCATTGATTTCGGTGTTGTGATTCTCGACCCAAGTTTTATTCTAAGATAGTGTTGTAACTTTAACCTATGTTGCATTGTACTATGTTATAGCTCTGAGCTATTTTATGGGGTGATTTTTTCACCCAATGTATGCCCCCTCGTTTTGGGTGCATGTGACGAAAGTAGGAGTGTGTGTCCCAAAGAGAGGACCTGATGTTGAATTGATGTTGATACCTACAGGGGTAGGGGATGTGCCTGATAAAAACCAAGACACATGTAAAAATGTAGCTAGATACATGTGTTAGTAGAAAAATTAGAAAGCATGTCATAGAAAAAAATGTAACAAGTAAATGTGCATACAAGATAGACCATTAAATTGGGTTTCAAACATGGGACATAACTCAAAATGTCACAAGACAATCAATGTCAAAGAGGCCATAAGAAAGAAAATAGTGATCAATTAAGGCGTAGGGCATAACCTATAAACAATGGCATACAACAAAAAATGATCGCAAGAAAAATGTATTTAGACAACCATAATGACATATGGTCCTCCAAGGAAAATGTTGTACATGAAGCACCCATTACCATGTTATAAATATAAAGAGTATGTCAAAGCATGTATGTATCAATGTAAAGTAGTGTTCTAGTAAGAATGAGAAGTAGTATACGGTGAAACGATACCACATGTAATGTGTGAGAAAGTAGATGCACCAAGGAGTCTCAGTGGGACTAGTAAGAGGTACATGCTAAGAATCATTGTAGTGTGTAAGGACCTATAAGAAATATGCATTCACTCAAAAAGACAAAGTTAATGTGCATGTGTACATTATAAAGATAATGACATACTAAGTATATGACTAGCACAACAATGTGCATCATGTAAATAGTATAAGAAAGTAAGAGTAAGTGCAACCAATATATGTAATATGCAGTTTATGAGTGGGATGGAATGGTATGCAATGTGAATGTGATAGGAGTATTGTGCCCCCTAAGAATGTGGATGAGTATGAGATGAGGTTCATTTATAAAATACCCCTCAAACATAATAAATTAACCATAGAACAAGAGTGTGTCATCGGGAAATGGTTTGAGAATGATCGATAGAAAGATAGATCGTTGATTAAACTAAAATGGAAACAATAATATTCTTTACATTGTATTGTTTCTACTAATATAATAGCCTAATATATAAACAATATTTTCCCTAGAATATAGGAAACTAACTATCTCGTGAACCATATTCATAGGGTGAGTAGAAACCACCTCACAAACAATATAATGCTAATATTATATTATTGTTATTAAGTTGTTTATAACAAATCATAATAACAATAACAATAATAATAATTACACAAATATACTAATGGAGCAATAATACATAGGATATTCCTAAAATTCCACCCCTTAGTGTGAACATGGGAAAACCTACCTTTCTACTTGCACTTGCTCATAATTTGGTGATTTTCACAGGATAATCACAAACCTCAAGGATGGTTTTGTAAACAGTTGACCAAAAACCAAGAATGGTGGTTTTGCAATTAGTTTACCACAAACCACAAGGTGATGGTTTTGTGAATGGATTACAAACAAACAAGAATGGTTGTTTTGCTATTGGTTTACCACAAACCACAAATGAAGAAGTGGTTTACCTACAACCACATCATGATATGTCAAGTACTATCATCATCCCTCATCACATTTCACTACAGGGAATAACATAGGAAATTATGATGAAATCTACTGCTCACACATAAACTGAAAACTGAAAATGGAACATTGGATCACGTTCCTCCCTCAATGTGAAATTTCCACTTACGAAAAACTACAAACTAAAGCAAAAACACAACTGAAAATAAATGCCACCAAATCATTTGTCACGGACCCATCGTTAGTGATTGATAAGAGGTTGTTGAATGACCTCAAACCTATGTTTGCCTCCATCCTCTAGTATGACACTTCTAGTTCATATGGATGTGATCATGAAGAAAAATTACAACTCGTACATCGATTCCACCGAAATTGTGTCCATGAGGAATTTTGTTATTTTTATAATTTTTGACAATTTGACTATACACAAGTTTTCATTGTTAACACTTGATTGGACAATGATAATAATCCTAAAATCACCTAAAAATTACATGAATAATATATTTTTTCGACTCTTTTAACGACACTTTTGACGACTCAATATAAAACTAGACACATAATTTTTCACTAATCTTGACAAGGATGAAACACAAAAATAATACAATCTAGACTCTATAACATAAAAATGATATATAATCATTATTATTATTGAACCTTAACAAAATACTCTTAATTTAACTACAAATATGAGATGCTATACACATTGATAATGACCAATGAAAAACAACATTTACAAAGATTAATATAACTAAAAATTTATCGACAACCTATTCCTAAAGACTCAAAATAATAAAATTTAATAAACACAAAACCCAACACAACTAACTGAGTGAAAGTAAATACCACTTTACCATGAATATGTGAAAACCGTGGTTTTGATTTTAATTCCCAGCAAAGAAAACTTGGAGAAGGCGGTTTTAATGTGACTTCGGTGACTTTTTTGACAATGGAATGCAAACAACAAGGATCAATGATCGAGACCAAAATGTGGAGTTTTAGACATAATGTTTACTAATCTTCATAGAGAGAAACCAAATATAAATTTGTAAAAATGTGGGTCACTTTTCTTCCCTTCGAGTCTTGGATAAGCCGTATATGAAGGAGAACATGAACACTTCTATTATCAGGAAGAGTATATCTCCATGTGGATTGAACGTAATGTGATTATGAGCATAAACCAACATGAATGGGAGATTGCATCTGCATGTGTACATTTCAAATCATGAGCTTGACATATCTTTCTCTAGTGATTTCAATGATTGGAGCATAGTTTTAGAGGTGCTTCATGTAATGCGTGTACGTAGAGAAAATTTGAAATAGAAGTTGTGAGGAAGACTGTATCATGGATCATGTGGTCAAATCATGCAGACCGATTTTGTATATTCATCAATGTTTGATCACAGCCATAGACAATAGATAAAGAACGATGCTAGTAACCTCCACAGAAAGAAAAAAATTATCTAACATCGGTATTTTTGAAGCCTTCCCTTGAACGCTTACCCTTTGTAGAAACATTAACCACCTAGAAATTTATGCTTTGAAATAAGATTGTGTTTTCCAAATAGAACGAGACCTCCCTTGCCAATGCACTTTAGGGTTCCTTACTGCTGCTCATGATTCCAAAGATCCACCCAATAAATATAAAGTTTTGGAATGATGTTCAACAGTCTGCAAATAAATGATACACACAAATTTGGGGAAAATACACCACGTAGTAGAAAATACAATAAATTATGTCTTAATCATACAAAATAATTCTTGCCATTGGTAGGGAAATTCCAATGATCAACACAAGTGCCCTTAAAAATTCATTAGAGCTCCATCAAAGATAGGATTAATTCGCTTTGATACCAAATATAAAGGATCAGAGAGCCGAACACATTCACAAGACAATAATATTATTTACATTGTATTGTTTCTACGCTAATACATTAGCCTAATATATAGAAAACTCGACTATCTCGTGAACCATATTCATAAGGTGAGTAGAAACCACCTTACAAACAATATAATGCTAATATTATATTATTGTTATTATGTTTTTATAACAACTCGTAATAATAATAATAATTACACAAATATACTACTTTGGAGCACTAATACATAGGATATTCCTAACATTTTAGTTTAATCTAAATGTTATGCAAAGTAGTAAATAACAACTAAATAAATAAAGTAAATGACCCAAACAACTAAGTAAATAGAAATGTGAAACCCTAATGAATAAGGAGGGTTAGAAAGAGCTTAGCTAATTAAAAGATTGTTTGAGACTATGTCACGAAAGGAATGGATGAACAGAATATAGTAATGACTGTGCAGGAGACCCATAAAAATTTAGATCCAAGCTATTTCAGTGACTAGGAACTTGGGGAAGGATGAGGATTCCTAGGGAACCCTAGTCTGAGATATCCCTTGTATAAAATTTGGGCACCATGGTCTATGCAGGAGGTACAAAAAATAGATTTGTAGGGTCATCAAGTGATGTGAACCCTTAACTTCCCGTCATGTATATGTATTTGAAATACAATGGATGTCATTGATAATCAAAGATGAAGAAGAGACCTGCAAAACCCCAAACTAAGTATCAAAACCCTAAAAAATAAATATTCAAATGAAGGGGTCGATTGTCCTCAATGACCACAATGGTGGACTTACTAATTGAGTGATGCACTACATTTCAGACCCAAATGTATAACTAGGTGTATGCGCGTGTGTGTGAAATCTATGCCCTAGGTGATCTTGTGCTACCACACTTTGTGAAGTAGAGAGCAATAATTAGATGTAGAAATGTAATAAAATGGTAGATGAAATAGAATAAACTTCCCTCTTATGTAGTGTGATGCAAATGAACTAGCCTTGTCCCTTGTGATGGAGCTAGATGGATGTAAATGAGCTCTATATGCCTTAGATGGAATGTAACCTTAGGTGATGATAGTAGTGCCTAGTGTTTGGTCCCTCATTATGGTCTCATAACTTTATATTTATATGGTTCTCTTGCTCTAATTTCATAATTAACCCTAAAAATGTTGACCACTAAAAATATGGAAATCCCAAATGGCTAGAAAGTGCCCAAAATATGGAGGTAAAGTAGAAAAGGCTCGGGGCACCCCGAATGGGACCAAGGCACCTGGGCTCCCCAATATGGGACCGGGTGCCCTAGTTAGAGGTAGTATGATGCAAAATTACAAAGAACACTAGGAAAGTATGTGTTGAAGGTCGGAAGTGACAACATAAAGAAAAGTAAAATGGCCAAAGGACATGTGTTAATTAGTACTTTCTTCACTCAAAAACCATATGAAAAGTAGTATAATACTGGGACTAAATAATACCCAAAGTGTGTGATTTTGTGTCTAAATCATGAAGAATATAGCATCAAGAGTGAATTTGGTGAGGTTCACTTTAGATTTAGACCCTCATAAGTTGAGTATGAACCATGGAACTAGAGTGCATCATAGGGTAATGACGATACAATTTTTATATCAATGTGGGTGAGAGAGACTAGATCTAAAGAACAGAGCGTAATGTGTATGTGTAGAAATTATAAAGCATTGATAATAATCAAACAAGGGGGGAGAAATCATGATGCCCCCAAGTGTTAGAATAATAGAAGGCTATCCAATAATAGTGGAGGGAAAGGGCCCTCCACCAATGTCCAAGGAGATAAATGCATTTGACGATGCTCTAATATCAATGGAGTATGAGAGTAATGATTTACATATGAAGGAACTTATGTCGTGAAGGAGGTGGTGAACACCTATGTGAAGGGATTTCCTGAGTAGGGGAATTATGCTGACAAGATGTAATAGTTAACCTATTAAGTATGAGAGCATCGTGAAGTAGGACATGTGCGAGATAGGATAACTAGGTGTTAAATGTGCTTTAGATTTCAAAGGCCTTAGAGGCCTAGATGTTATAGTTGGTGGAAGGATATCATCAATACTAGGCTTAGGAAATGATGTGCATGGTGGGATGTCTTTGATAGTGATAAATTTTTTATTTTGAATGAATTTGAGACACAAATGATACATGGAGGGAAATTCTTGAGTGACAAGGAGGTAAGGAAGACCTAAAAGCTTATCACAAACCTTCATTGAAGATTCCTCAATGAATGAAACAAGCATGATAAGAGGCCCAACTATAATGGGTAGCTTGATTTAACCAAAAATATAGGAGATGGATAAGTGATAGCAACTACTAGAAATTTGGTATCTATAAGAACTATAGTAGAGCATACACTCGATAGGATTTATTGGATAAATCATAGTGTTATTAGTAGTATATGAAATTATAGAAGCATTGATGTGTAATAAATTAGAAATGAACGTAGCATGAGAATCGTGATACACAAATGTAATGGATAGTGGTGATGTATTGGTAGAAGCAAAAAGAAAGTCATGGGGCCTCGATGAAGAAGGGGGAAAAACATGATATGCATGATTAGCAAAAGAATTAGAAGCTTATGTGTCATGTTTAGGAAAAGGTTTATTAAAAAAATTTAGCTTTTGTTATCGTTGATTGGTTTAGAAGAAGATAAGAAGATGGCTTAGGAAGCTCAAGTGAATTATTTTCAATAAGATCTTTAATGAGATGCATGAGTTTGAAATAACGATCGGTATAATTCACAATACATTGATGATAGTTGCATTTCTAATTTTCATCATAGTTGCGGGCTGCATTGGGTGAGATGGGTCAAGATTGAGTGGCGGTGGGAGAGTAATTACATTTCTTTTGATAATTTGAGGCAATAGAAACTAAGGTGCATATGGTAATTTGGTGAAAATTCTCTTTGGAGGTTACCATTGATGTTTTTCAAGAAGAGAGATGACATTGATGCATTTACTTCATTGGACCTAGGAGATGAATTGAATGTTGATTTAACTTGAAACCTATTATAAAAATATGAAGGAGAATCATTATACTTAATTTTTCCCATAGATAGAAGCTTGACTTTGTGCATTTTAAGTGTATGGAATAATTTATCAAATGAAGGAGAGGTCTTAAAGATAACACAATCCTGAAGTTGTAGTCATTTTTACTCCTATCACAAAAGAAAGGAACCCCATGTGCACCAACCTATCACCCAGTGAAAGATGAGCACTCACCCAAGGCACGCACGGGTATCGAGTCTCTCTTTTATGTGAGTTTAGTGGGAAACATCATCTATGATTAGTGTAAGAGATTTCAGAAGGGAAGTTTAAGACATACAAGAACCATAGGGCTCAAAACGGCCTCTAGATCCTTGCAGTCACTTTAGACCAAGTGTTTAATAGAATCCATAACACGTATTGTGACAGAAAGAAACATACAAGCATTCATACTTAGCATGAAAGGAAAGAAAACTCATAAGAGAGAAACATGCATCAGAATCATTGATATTCATGTATATATTATGACAGTAACCTTATTACATCCATGGAACCATTACAGAGGGTTGCAAAGAAGCAGACCATAGTCATGCATTACACTGGACTTAATGTAGCTAAGCTACCCAAAAGAAAATTTACAACCCCTAGGCCTAGTGCATTCTCTCCCAAATATAACTATTCACCGATAGAGTCCTCACAACATTTCTGCAGAGCTCCACTCACTCCCTAGGTGTCTATCTAGATACTTGTATGTATATCTCTATATGTATATCTCTCTATGTATATGTATATCTATATTTCTGTCTCTGTAGGCACTTGTATTTATAGCTTTCCTGGACTACCAACCCATCCTCCAGCGCCCTCAGATCCAGTGCCAAGTGTCCAAATGTGGTCCTCCATGCGAGCATGCTTCTCCAGGCCTGAGCTCTCCACTTTATTCCATGATGTTCTTCTAGAAGATTCCATCGCAAGCATGCTCCATCCTGGGCCAACCTATCGCTAGGCTAGCATCTTATCCACACACAATCGGGCCATGATTTTCATGTGTTCTGCCCTAGATGTCCAAAATGACTAAGTCATGATCCTTTCACACATCGCACATGCTACATGCTTCCTTATACCCTTCTCTTGTGGGATTTTTCCTTTCTTTTCATTCCATAACCTGGGACCTTGTGTGCCTACGTGCCTTCATATTTGGACAATATTCCGGGAGTCCAACATCACCCCACACTACGCATGTTCCGTCCGTCCGTGAAAACAATCTACTTAGCCAAGAATGTAGGCTTCCTTAGAGAACCAAGGTGTATTCTTACATTTTGTAAAAGAATAAAGGAATGAAATAATAGGGGAAGAATGAAAGAATGGGGGGCATCAATTCGTAAAAGCCGGGAAAACCCTCGATAAGTCTTGCCTCCCGCTTGTTCCAAAAGTTGACCTCACTCTGTGCCTTGGACACGAGAGGTTGCCGACTAGGATGCTCACCTCGTTAAAAATCAATCCAATTCACCGGGTGCCCAAAGTTTCCATGATCTTCTCCATCCTCTTGGTAATCTGAGGATATAGTTATTTCAGATCGGGCCTTGATTGAGCTCCTTAAATCTTCAATTGCCTAAAATTTTCTTTCCACTTCGGAAAGAACCTTATCCCTCTCTGCTCTATTTAATTTGTTCTTCTCCTGGAATTCATTCAGCTCTGCTTCAAGTGTGGTGACCAAGGAGCTTGCTACCTTATCCTTGTCTGTGCAAGTATCATATGTGGCCTCAGTAGATTGGGCAGCGACTTTAACTTCCATGAGCACCTAGCTATACTCTGTAACAAGTACCACCACCTTTAACCTATCCTCCTCCTTTAAGCATGTGGCCACTTCTTCTGTAGACTCTAGGGCCAAAGGTCGTCTCTCCATAGTGAGGACACATGTTAGATCTTCTATACATTCCAGAAGGGATGAGTACTTCTGTGTGGGCGGCATTAAGTCTGGGTGCTTTAAAAGGATGGTGCCCTTAATAGATTCCATCTTCTTGTACACTTCCTACACCTTTTTCTTCTCTTCCTTTAACTCACGCCTTAGCTATGCGCTGATCAACTCTTCCGCTTCAAGCTCTGGGTCTTCTCCACCATCTCCTCCTCTTTCTTCCCTAGTTTCTCCTCCAGTACTCTTATTTTGTCATTGTGCACAAAGAGCCTAGCCTCTGTCTCGACTGACCTTGTTGAGTGCATTACAAACTTTCTCATCTGAGAGTTCCTGGGCATTCACCAAGGGATTGGCTCCCTTAGACTCTGGTACTGTGATGATCACTCCTTGGTAGACTTCAAAGTCTAGCTCATCAATGTGGGACTCAAATGCCCAAGAGAGCATCTTCTTCATTCTGGGGTACGTGCCCTCCTTCTCAAATGACCCCATGGCTAAAATCCTTTCTGTGGGTATTGTGCTTTGGAACCACATGCGTAGTACCTTCCTCAAGTCATTAATGTAGCCCATTACTTTTCTTTGTTCTGTATCGAGGGCTCTCCTACCGATCGAGTGCCTTTGGGAAAACTCACTGTTAGAGTGGGACCTCCTCCCATGCTGCCATGCTCCTTATCATTGTTTTCCTCTCCTTCCTCCAGCACTATGTCAATGTTGCACTCCAACTCTTGGTCTACTAGGGCCTTGAGCATTCTCTTTGCTTCTCTCTCTGCCACCTCAGTGATCTGCTCCTTTGTGAAGCTTATAGCCCCCTATTTTTCCCCGCCAACCTCCTCATTCCTTTCCATGTCTCTGGTGCCTTCCTCATCTTGTGTGCCCTTGTGCCACGTGAATATGAACTCCTGCTTCTCTTCCTACTCTCTTCTCCCAAGTCATACACACTGAACACATGTGGCTCCTAGTCCTTCTCAGGCTCTTCTTCCTTGCTATCGTCTTCTTCACTCTTCCCTTCTCTTTTACCCATGTACTTTTCCAAGCTATTGGTCTCCTCTGAGTCAGCTTCCTCTTCCACCCTTTGCTTTTTCCTGAGAGGTGTCTCCTTGACAGGGGATTCGGCCTCTTCTTCTTCCTCAGGTGACTCTTCCTTGGTGAGTGGTTGCCTAGGTGCCTCTACTTCTAGTGTCTTTTCCTTCACCAGGGACTTTTCCTCCACATGTAAGTGCTTGGCTTGGAACTTGTTATTGGCATGCTCACTGTCTGAGTAGTCTACACACTTGGTGCTTCATCTTCTCTTACCCTCTTCTTAGGCACGGGCTTCTTGCTCTCCATGGGATACTCATGTATAGAGACCTTGTTATCTAGGTATGTGTCCTTTTCAAACTTTGGCCTTATACGAGGTATATGTGTGTGCCGCAAATCCTATTACAATGGGTAGTGTTATCAGCCTTTTCATCTGGGCCTTGTGCAACATGTACCTTTCTACGTACATGTGCTTGCCACCGGGGTAGTTTAATATTTTCCGCATCTCCCTATGCTCCTGGTCTAAACTACCTTGTTCCAAACTTCACTTTTTGATTCCTTAAATCTATTTACTCATGCTTGGAATTATTGAGCAGTGAACGTGAAAGGAAGTTTGCACCAAGGGCTCCATGACTCATCTATCAGCCTGAACCTGCCCAAGAAGAAATGTTGATAAATAGAAAATTTGGCTTCCCCTTTAGTGGCTACTGGGAGTTGTGCAGGGATTCTCCACTCTTCTCTGAATGTTTTCCTCATGTGCATATACCATTTCTCTAGTCGTGCCTTGTGGGGTGTCGTCATTGTGTCATAAGCATACTTCTCAAATCTCTTCGTAGGAAAAGGACCCTCCATGGGGTACTCCCATACAAACTTTTCTGGTGCATCAAGTACTCCAATTTCTGAAAATACAATGGTCAAGAGGATGTTGCTGAAGAGGATTCTATCCCCCTCCTTCGTGCAACTGACAATCTCCTCCGCAATGTAAGCAAACAAGTTGTATATAGTGCCTTCTATAATTTTTCTACAAACATGCAACCAAGGCTTATTGACCTGGGTCCATCTCTCCTAGCCATTCAGCTTTGTTACTAGATGCGCGGCCATTTTCATCACGGGGTCCTTGATGTCTGAAATGTCGTAGTATCTTGACCCCTTCTTGCAGGCATATTCGTTTATGGTCTCCTGAATTGCCTCCTTGTCACTCAGGTCATCCTCTAAGCTATCTCCTTCACATATAAGGCATGTGAACTAAGAGATAAGCTGGGGAGTGACATGCATCTTACACCCTGCAAAGTGGAAGTAATCTTCGTGTACCCGTGACATTAACCATTGATACAGGTGCTCTGGTTTTCCAAAGTAGGGAAACTCATAGAGTTGCAACAACCCTGCCTTCTCCATTTTGACCTTAACGTCATCATCGTAGATTGGCAAGCCCTCTGGTGTTCATTTACTTGTGGGGCACACTAATTCCAGTGCCATCTCCTTCTCTATCGTGTTTTTTTGGTGGTTATAATCACTTATAGGCACATTTCTTAGGTGGGATTCCCACTCCTTACCCATCATCACTCCATCTAGGTATTGCATCTCCGCATACCATTCTTCATTTGTGTTTACATCGGGTTCTTGTTATTTGGCCTTGGCCTTGCCCTTTCCTTTCTTGGGTGCCATTTTTGAGGTCTTCTTATCACTCCACTCCCTCCTTGTTACTCTATCCTACTTCTTCCAACCTCCGATCTCAAATCCATGATATAAATCTCTTGAACCCGTGCCCTAGTTTGTCGAACCCTAACTGGGATCAAATTTCCATGAGATAAGCACCTCCTCACAACTCTTTTCACACCCATGTAACCCCTTCCTTCTAGTTTGCAAACTCAAACTAGCTTCTCATGCTTTAATCTCACAGATCTTTCTTCACACGATTGAATCTAGAAACCCTAGTTTATAAAACTCACTCCTTTCTCTATTTTGTAAAGTGAAAATGAGAGTTCCTTGACCCTTTACTTATAGTTTTTCTCTTTTTGAACATTAAATGCTACTTCACCTACCACCATAATTTTTTCATTTAATGCAGTTTTTTCAAACAAAGCCTATTTTTAGTGTTTTCACTCATGCGCCCGACTGCGCAAAAACTTCTCCAACCTTCTGGTGCGCAACCAATCCAACATGACAGGAGACTCTTGTGTGCGTAACCCACACCGAAGGCACTTCTTGTCTTGATTCTTTCTCTCACCTACCTCATGTTTCTTAAATGTGCATTCTCCTCCTTAGTACATGGGATCTACAAGTAGCTTTATCCTGGCACCAACCATTCTTCTTCCATCTTTTCTCCTTATACACCTCTTTCAACCGGGCCATTCAATAGGGCTTTTCAACACAACTTTCTTGGCACTCTAATCATGCACTCCTTCACATTTCTCCACCCCACACTTAAAATGATGCATGGTCCTCTGTGCACTCATAAATTCTCCAAAATAGTAATAAGGTTACCGATGCCAAAGGTGAAAAAAAAAAACAACCTTATTTACAAACACCAAGAAGACTTACTTAAAGTAGGGATTCAGCCTACTCCCATTGAAGTGTCTAGGCAACTTCATCCCATCCGATTTTAATCGCACGTGCCCAAATCAAAGATGTAAAAGATTGTGTAAGGACCCAACCAATGAACTTTCAACTTCCCAGGATGGCGCAGAAACTTAGAATCATATAGTAACACCATCTTCCCAACCTCAAACTTCTTGTTTCTAATGTGGTGATCATGCCAAGCCTTCTAATTTTCTTTTTCTATTGTTTGGCTCCACCTGGCGAGTGATCGTCTCTCATCCAGCTTCATTAACTCATCAATCCTTTCTTCTAGTGCTTATTCATTGGCTAACCCTCATGTGCACACTATTCGCAAAGAAGGTAACATAAATTCAACTAGAAAGATAGCTTCCATGCCAAACACCAACTGAAAAGGTGTGGCTTTTTTCAGCCTTTTATATGTTGTCCTGTAAGCCCATAATACTGCTGATACTTTTTCATCCCAATCTTGTCTTCTCGACATCACAAATTTTGGTAAGGGTATGACTTAGTATTTTTTTGAATGCTTCCACAGTTCCATTTGCTTGTGGGTGATAGGGCGTAGTCTTGTGATGAGCTACCATGAACTTTGATAACAGGATCCTCACGGTCTCATTCAAGAAATGTGTACCCCTATTGCTCGTCAAACTCAATGGGAATCCATACCTCATGATAATGTTCTCCCACAAGAACCTCGCTACTATTTCCATTGTGAAATCCTTAGTCGAGCTGCCTCTGCGCTCCTTGTCAAATAATCCATGTAAGTGATGACAAAATGTGACCCAATCCTACATGTTGTTGGTGCAATAGGTCCTACAAAGTCTATTTCCCATTTTTCAAAAGGATCCACACTAAGGATAGGGCAAAAAGACATTTCATCTCTCCTTCCTAGTTTGCCAAGGTGCTGACAATGGTCACACACTTTACAATAGTCTCTACAATCCTTGTATAGGGTTTCCCACCACAAACCTGCCATTAATATCTTACGCATGGTGGCATCACCTGCATAATTCCCACCCACACTTCCTCCATGTGCTTCCTCCATAATGGCCAGCACTCATGCTCTAATACACACCTACGTAAAACTTCATCATGTCCCAATTTGTATAAGTCTCCACTGATTAACATGTAGGGCATGGCACGTATTGCCAACTACTTTTTATCTAAAGTCTTCATTCCTTCCGGTGCCACACTGTCCTTTAAAAATATTGCAATCTCTTCCAAGTCTGAGGGCACGTGCCATAACCTAAACAGTTACATGTCTAGCATTGTTTCCTCAATACTCTGTGCATCCTCTCCTAAATCAATTCTTGATGGATGATCAGGCCCACAATTTCTTTTTCCAGGCTTTACTACCACAATGAATTCAAATTCTTGAAACAACAACACCCACCGACATATATGCCCTTATAGGATGGGCTTGTTCACCAAATATTTTAATGCCATGTGGTCGGTGTAAAACACAAAGGGTGTTGCCAGAAGATACTCTGTAAGCTTGAAAAGTGCGTAGATCATTGACAATGCCTCATGCTCAGTTGTGGTATAATTCTACTTTGTTGGTGTCGCTTCACCGCTTACAAAACATAGAGGATGATCAACAATCCCTTCACTGGTTATACAAGCACTTGCTCCCAATGACAGTCCTTGAGGCATCTACATGGACATGAAAGGCTTGTCCCAAGAGGGAAACCGTAATATAGGTGCAGTGACAAGCCTATCTTTTAATGTATCAAATTCCCTCTACTGCGTCTCTCCCCAATGGAAGGCACTTTTATGTCTAAGCAGATCCTCTAAAGGCATGGTGATCTTGGCATATCCCTTAATAAATTTCCTATAATAGCCCGTATGCCCAAGGAATCCACACACTGTGCGCTCTGGCTAGTAGGCTCCCTTAACCCCACAATAACTATAACTTTAGTGGGATTTACTAGCAAGCCCTCCTTACATATGATATGCCCCAATAAAGTCCCAAAGGGTGTAGCAAACACACATTTCTTAATGTTGAGGGATATCCTCAACTACCTACACCTCTCAAACATTAACCTTAAATTGTCACAATGGTCTTTAACCAGACCATATATTGTCCAATCATCCAAATAGACCTGAAGAAACTTATGGATGAATTCCTAGAATGCTTGCACCACTATGCGCAAAAAGACAACAGACGCATTCTTCAACCCAAAGGGCATGACTGTATATGTAAAACTTCCCCACTCGGTGGTGAAGGTTGTCTTCTCTTGGTCCTCCTTTGCAATCTGGACTTGGTGGTACCCTGAAAATCCATCCATAAAGGAATATATTTCACGTCCAGTGACTCCTTCCAAAATTTCTTCAGTGAAGGGGGTCAGAAAGGGATCAATGACACAAACTGTGTTCAATTCCCTATAATCCACACAGATCCTAATCCACCCATCCTTCTTGATGTTGATTACCATTGGACTTATCCACTCTGATTCTTCCACTACCTCAATGATCCTAGAGGCTATCATTTTTTCTATCTCCTCCTTAACCTTCACGTGTAAATTGGGATTCATCCGGTAAGGCCTTTTCCTAACCAAGTGCACATCGTCCTTCAGTTTTATCTTCATCTCCCCTAAAAAACGATGAATGCCTTTAAGCTCATGGTACCCACATGGGAATAAATCCTCAAATTCACGTAGAAGATCAATGATCTTAGATACTTCCTTCTCCGACCAGTAATCTCCAATAATAGCTTCCTTAGGTTCTTTTCCTGAACTAATGTTAACCTTCTTCATCTTTAAGGCCTCATGGTAGGTGCACGCGAGAGTATCCACACTATCTACTACCTCATGCATACCTAGAGAATTGCTAACATCTAAGCTTTTTGATTCCTCTCCATCAATCACATACACCAATTTTTATTTTTATTTTTCCAAATACGTGTGCTCAAGCTGTAATTATTCTATTTCCTCTACTTCTTCTTCAAAGTGTTCCCCCAATCTTGGTTCACCTAGTAATTCCAACACCCTATCTTCCATCCTGGCACTATCCCCCATGGTAAGGAACTTGATACCCTGCAAGGCCTTATCAACTGATGGTTTGGTACTGATACTCAAAGGTTTGAATAAGGTTAGCCGCAAGCTCTTGCCAATTCCTTGTCTGGCGGCGTGTCTCCAAATGAATATACCATGCGCATGCAACCTTGCGAGTGTAGAATACAACTTGTGAACCCGGAGGGATGGTGGCAAAACTTTGCACCTTCTCTCCAAACCTATTCACACTCTAGATATTGAAAGAGGTAGAATCCTTCCCATGGTACTCCTTGATGATGGTGGGTACATTTCTCCTAGAAAATCGACAAAGAGAGCAATTCTTACCTCATGCCACTCTAAAAGGATCTCATAGATAGAAGTTTAAATTTGCACATTTTAAGTGTATGGAATAATTGATCAAATGAAGGAGAGGTCTCAAAGATAACACTCTCCTGAAGTGGTAGTAAAAGGTTTTTAACAAAAGGATCTTGTAATTCTCAAATCAACCAATAAATTGTTTATCTTAGCTAGATTCTTCTTATAATGCAAAACATTGATGATATTCGCATTTCTAATTTTCATCATAGTTATGGCCTCGGGGTGAGATAGGTCAAGATTGAGTGGTGGTGGGAGAGTAATTACATTTATTTTGGTAATTTGAGGAAATAGAAACTAAGGTGCATATGGTAATTTGGTGAAAGTTCTCTTTGGAGGTTAACATTGATGTTTTTCAGGGAAGAGAGACAACATTGACACCTTTACTTCATGAGGCTTAGGAGATGAATTGAATGTTGATTTAACTTGAAACCTATTATAAAAAGATGAAGGAGAATCATAATACTTGATTTTTCCCATAGATAGAAGTTTGACTTTGTGCATTTTAAGTTTATGGAATAATTGATCAAATTAAGGAGAGGTCTCAAAGATAACACTCTCCTGAAGTGGTAGTAAAAGTATTTTAACGAAGGATCTTGTAATTCAATTGACCAATAAATTGTTCAAATTAGCTAGATTCTTCTTATAATGCAAAACATAGTTATCGAATGTTCACTAGATCATTATTTAATTTGAGCAAGTTTTCCATAAGATATCATGGTGCTGATATTGATTGAAAAGCGAGAAATTAAAACATTGGTTAAATACGTGAAAAAATTACTAAATGAACATGTAGATCGTAACACCAACGCATGGCGTAATCTTTAAGAATTTGAGGAAATATCTTATCTAGTAATGTATGATCATTCGCATAATTTAGACATGCCACATGAAAATTTTGAGATTCTTGTTGAGCATGGAAAGTGACTAAGTCCATGAAAACAAAGGTTAGTGCACACAAAAGGAATTATAGAAGAAATGCACAAAGAGAAATGTGCACGAGGAGAACATGGTTTGTGTGTTGGAGTTGGATATGAATGTGCGCAGAGATAGACTGAACACTTAACCAATTTTTGGGATTTGGATTTAAATATAGATTTGGAGTGGTGGCCAAGAAAGGTTTTAAGGATAAGATTGAAACATGAAGACGTGTCGGTTCAAGCAAGGTTTATTTTGGGATAAGGAGAATACCAAGCGACATACATAGTTCTAAGCTAATAATAGGATATAAACTAAGAGTTAACTAAATTAGATATATTATTAGGAAAGCTTGCATTCTTTTGTAGTTGGCTTGTAGCGGCATATGGCTATTCTTAGCATGCAACCTATTTTGGGGATGCATGGGCGGTGAAGGGAAAGTCCCCACCCCTATATATCTATATGTATGTATGTATGTATGTATGTATGTATGTATAATCTACATAGTCTATGGGGATACTATTGTAATAGAGTTATGTTGTTGGTTTGTGTATGCACATGACTCATGGTGACATTATTATGTATGTATGAAGCTTATGTGTTTTACAACAATTAATATAATGGATATTTGTGGTTGGATATTGGTTGTTGACATAACTGAGCATGGATCTTGTATGGTAAATTTGATTATGGTTCTTGTTTAATTACTCATGCATAATAGTTGAGATCTAGATCTAGTTCATATTATGATTTATTCTTGAATGGATATTATAGATTTCAAGTATTGTTATGATCATGTTAAATTCCTAAACAACCTACGATAAAAGAGGGACCTCGTACCCTTTCGCACTTTGGGTGAGTGCTCAGCACTAGCTGAGTGATGTGCTAACACACCTTGGGCTATTGTGGGTAAAAATAATACTACATTTTGGTTCTATTTTTGGGACCTCTTTTTCATTTGTTTTCCAGGATGTTACATGATGCGGACATACCGATTGACCTTGGCTAGTATTGAAGATTTTTTAGACAATTTGGAGGAAGAGTATGCTCATAGATTTAACACTAGACTTGAATTTAATACATGCACATGTGTTGAACAAAATTTGTATCATGAGTTGTATGAGATGTTCTTCTACATTTTTCCTATAGATCTATACAAGTGGCTTGTTTCTTATGCATCAAAGAGAAATCAAAGGTTTCAAACACTTTATTGGACATAAGAAGAATTCAAGGATTTGCATGATCCTAATCTAACATCGACACATGTTGTAGATCATTAGAGGAGTGGTGTTATGAATGGATATATTTTAGATTAAGTAATTTCTACTTATTCATTTCCGAGGTTGCTAAGTTCTAGTTCTGTTGTGAAACCATAGGATCTTATTCACGTCACATCCCTTTAGTGATTAATATTTTGATTGTGACTCTTGATTTGGAACAATGTCTTATGGCTAGATAAACCCCACCACACATGGGGGGAGGAATAGGTGTGGTTAAATATGGAAGACCTGGTGGAATAAAGGTAGAGAGAAGAATGAAGGATTAATATTAATGAGGCATGTGAGAGGGATTTGGACAAGCAACATGAAGTTACGGAATGAATGGCATTGTGGAAATAGATGACTTGCGAAGGATTTGGAGCTCATGCGAGATAATGTGGATCCAGAGCATCTAGAACTCCCCCATTTGGGTAAGCATGGAGGAAAACCCTCTTTGACCTCAGATGAGAGTGGACTAGTGGATACTGTAAGGACTGCAAGTGCGCATTTGATCCCTCCTAGTAACGTAGCCCTTACGCTTGGTTTTCCAATTTCTATAATAGTCATCAGTAAACAAGCTAGTGTGGGAAGTAGAGTAGCGACAGATGGAGTTAATTTACCATCAAGTTCGGGGAGTTAATAAGGTATCTTATTCATCTGTGGTCATACAATAATCATCTGTGTTATTTAGAGGTCCGGTTGGAGGTATATTTTATGGTGCGTCATCAACATAGAACATGGATATATAGAACATTTGTATTACATTTGGAAGAAGTAAAACTTTCCAGACCATGGGAGTTTAGTTTAGTAAAACTATTGGTACATAAGGTAGAGCATCCTCTATTATATTTCCTGCTATAGGGGGAGGATCGAGACGATCATGTGGCTCATGATCTAGTGGATCTGGTGGTGGAGGAAACACAAGAGGTAATACAAGTTCTGGATCTAATGCGTAGGGTGTGTACCAACCTCAGTAATTGTATTTTTAGATGTCTCTTCATCTCCTAGAATATAGATGAATTGAAGATGCGGTTGAGCACGTACACATGTGGGATATACTATGGCACGTGAAGGGAATAACATCTCCATAGCATAAGGAAAACTAGTTTGCAATTACATTGCAATGGCACTTGCATAGTTGGTATAGTAAATATGATATGAACTAGAATTGTTTAGACTATACCGCACCTTGTGATACTTTCTTGATAGAGTTCCATATACCTGATTTTTAGTAGAAGAATAATAGCACAATGAAGAACATAAAATAGGGCATGGATGAGAGTGTAAGGGAGTATGATGCTCATTTTAAAACTTTATTGTCAAAGTTGTCTTATGACATCCACCCAAGTCAACATGCTTAGTGGTGCATTGGAGGTTTGATCACACCCTTCAAAAGGGCACTATCATACAAGAATTATATAGATCTATGCAAGGCACTAGAGCTAGCTCTATGCTTATTTGAGGTAGTTGGGAGTGTAGACACTAGTGTTAGCCCATTTTAGGAGGCCCAAATTGTGGCTATGATGAAATAGTTTGAGAATTTATCAACTAATTCAGCACATGAAATGTGTAATGGTATTTAGTGCATGAATTGTGAAGTAGAAGGACATACTAAGGATAATTTTCCTTGTAAATTGGTGCATGCCATGTTGTTGGATTATGAGATTTGTCACTTGGATCATGATTTAAGTAGGTTCTTATTGTTGTAATGCGCGATAAGGAAAAATGTGTCTTATTCTTGTAAGATTTTCTGTCCTACCACCCATGATACAAAAAATTATAGTTTGATTGATTAGATTCATGATGCGATTGATATTGGTGTACCTCATAGCAGTGTTGCAAATAATTCTAAGGAACAGGGTGAGCATCATGATCATAATCACAATGAAGGGTGCTCTGATGGACGTTAAGGTAAAGGTCATGAATACCATGGAGGATTTAGAGGCCAAGGTCATGGTGGTGGAAGCATTGAATTCCCACGTGAAACATGTTATACATGTAGATCCCCTGATCATTATAGGTGTGACTTACCTCATAATATCATTTTCTCTTTTGTGGAAAGAACGATAATTATGATAAATGCATGGATTTGTATGAACACTTGAGTAAGAAGCACAAACAAGATAAGAGTGTGGGAATGGTTAGAGTACCGCATGCTCTACAAGATCACTTTGGATGCCAAAGTTAGCGGTTGATACCGAGATGGTACTGTAATAGTCACTACGCGTGCCGAGGTTGCGCGCACATGGGAAGTTCCAAAGTAAAAGCCTATTATTAAAAAGAAGGAAATATTACATGTAAAATATCTATAACTTAAGCATCAAAAGGAATTTTATCAAGAGAGCATGGAAGTTATTAGAAATTTACAAGGTTAGATACAATGCTGAAAATAGTAGTCACAGATTTTAGAACATGAAAATACATCCGCACAACCCTAGAAAGATGTTGATGACTTGAATGAGGTTTTTAGGATTCTGCGATAAGAGAACATCATTCCTTAATTAGGGGAATCTCTAAGGGGAACTATACTACAAACTTTACTTGAGTGTGGAAGATAAATTTTATATGCTAACCTACCTCCTCATAGTCTAGATTATGAAAAAGAGACCACTCTGAATGCAATTGTTGATGGATGGTTGTTAAGTAATATTTTGATTGATATAGGTGCAAAGGTGAATGTAATCACTTTGGATGCATGGAATCAGATGGGGAGGCCACCCTTACAACCATATTCAAATGTGTTGTTTATGGAAAACATGACTAAATCCATGCCCATTGGAGTCTTGAAAGATGTTACTATTACTATACAAGGGGCCAAGTTTATTGGGGACTTTAAGGTCTTGGCGCTTACAGAGGTAGACAATTTTCCAAAATTTCTTGGGTGCCCTTGGTATTATGAAAATTATTCGATATGCATTTCAATAAAGGATACATAAGTTTTGAGAACAAATAAGAGTGCGTTATCATTCCTTTAACCGATGGAAAATATACACCTTGTGTAGAACCTTTGAGTGAAGAAGATTTGAACATAATTTATGTGCACACGAATAGAGATCCTAAGGTAATTGATACATCCAAAGAAGGATTTCTTCAAAGGGATGATGCATAGTTTATGAGTGATACTACAAATGTTGCATGTGAAAACTAGGCACATGGAACTTATGAAATGAATGTGCACAAGATAAAGAGCGCATTACACACACATAAGTCGACCACGCTTATATTAGGCATTTGGGTAGTAACTAGGTACCAAGGTACACTTTGGTGAGGGAAATCTCAAGTATTTTTATGCACTACATAATCCTAATGGAAAAACCAAGTGGAAACAATGAATATGCTGGTATATACCTTTCTTGTAATAGCAACACGCTAGTGGATGGTAAACATAGATGGTCTTTTAGAGTTGCGAGAAGTGAGAATAACCTTCTCTACTAGATTTATTTGGAGCAATGCGTTTACCAAGACATGTGAATTTTCATGTGAAGAATGCCCATACCATGTTCAATAGTGTGAGAGACTCGGATAGAGGGTGTGAGGCCTTACCACCTTCACTATGGGTGCACAAGTTCTACTACACTTTGTGAGATTATGTGTGGGCATGGTATGTTTATGTAGAGTTGAATAGAGAAACATGGAAGTGATAACAATTGACTACGGGTATGATTCGGACCTTTGACTATTTTTCCACTAAACCTCCGTGAATGAGGCATTATTGGTTATGAAGTGCTTATCTATGGGGGATAGTGCAAAGGTTGAGGCACTTTTTCAAGAGTTACTAAGTGAGTCAGATCTAGAGGCACACTTTGAAGAAGATGAGACAGATGTAGAACAACTTAGGCACACCTACCTAGAAAAATAAAAAGGTAAGATGGTTTACATAATTAATGATGAAGAAGTGGAGAATCTAGATGTTGAGCATATAGAAGTTATGTGTGAGGTCTTATACAATGTAGATAAGAAGGCACGCATGTATCATGATCCTATGAAAACAAATAAGGTCAACATTGGTATAGATGTTGAAATAAAGGAGGCCATCATCGATAATTATTGAGTCCGATTCGAGAGGTTGCTAAGATAATTGAGCTACTTTGAGAATTCCAAGACTTATTTCTTAGAGGCTATCATAAGTGAAAAGGGGTACATCACTCTTTGGGTGAGATGAGGATCACCGTAAAGGAAGGTGCATGTCGATTAGGCAATGCCTTATAGGATGAACCCTAATCTACGTGTCAAGGTTAAGGAAGAAATTAATAAAATGTTGGAATATGGGATTATTGCACCTATTGAGGAGTCAGAGTGGGTTATCCCTATGGTGATCAATATATATAAATATGGAAGAATAAGAATTTGTTTGGATTATAGGGAATTGAATGCTACATGTGTAATAGATCTCTTTCTCACACCATTTACGAGGAGATTCTAGAAGGTTTTACGGGCGTGAGGTCTACTCCTTCACTAAGGATTTTATGGATATCATCGGTGAGGTTAGCTAAAGAGGATCAAGAGAAGACAACTTTCACCACTGAATGGGGAAGTTGTGCATACATAGTTATGCATTTTGGATTGAAGAACGCACCTACGTATTTTTTTCATTGTTGTGTAAGCACTCCAAGACTTTATTCATAAGTTTTTGCAGGTTTACTTGGATGATTGGATGGTTTATGGGTTATTGAAAGATCACTATTATAATTTAAGGCTCATATTTGAGAGATTATAGTAGTTGACCATTTTCTTAAACATTAAGAAGTGTGTTTTTACTACACCTTTTGGGACTTTGCTAGGACACATTATTTGTAAAGAAGGCTTGTTGGTAGATCTTGCTAAGGTTGTTATTATTTTGGGCTTAGAGGAACCTACTAACTAAAGCGAGGTACGTGGATTCTTGGGGAACATAGGTTATTACCGAAATTTTATCAAAGGGTGTGTTATGATTTCCGTGCCCTTGGAAGAATTATTGAAGAGTAAAGTCAAGTTCCATTACAATGCTCGTTTAATACATTAAAGCAAAGGCTTATTATAATGTCTATTTTGTGCTTTCCTTCATGGACCTTGTTGGTACCCAAATTGGTCCTCACTTTATGGCCAAGCAACATCAACAGGATGAGAAGGATTCCTAGAGGATGATGGATCTAGATTTTTGTCATTTTGTAGCTGGGGAGAATCTCATCTTCTCTTTATCACTCAAGCTCGAGAACTCAGGCGGTACCATGTTGAGGGTATGACCTACCCTCTTACTTTAAGCTCTGCCTTTAGCCAAGGTGAGAGGACCCATTTTGTAGTCAGTATTTGTAAGGGAAAGAATATATCAGTAGTATTGGACACTCCTTTATAAGGCAAATGAGAAATAACCTTAGGAAGATATGGTCAATTCAAAAAATTCTAACTCTCACAACTTATCACTCTAGACAATGCATATGTATCCTAAAACAAGTCTCAGACTACTAAAGACAACAATGAAACCAACTTTCTTATGCATACTTTGTCTTTAACAAGGAAAGCATGTGCATTTTTGGTGGGATTTGTTGGTTTTAGATGTATTTGGTTGGGGAATTAAGTAGGATAATTTTTTTATCCAAAATCATTGGGAACTCTTAACAAATGTTGGAAGATCTTCTAGATGAGATGATGAAAACACTTCAAATAATCAATAATGAACCTTCAACTAGAATATGTGCATCCATGGAAGCCCAAAGATACATGATTTCACACATTCTTTGAGAATTTAAACATAAAATATCATGATAAAGACTCAATTAAACATCCAAAATCCCTGATCTATCATGCCTAAGATACACTCATAGGCTAACAAATAGTTTGTATCAACAAAATGGAAGAAAAATGAATTTAAAACTATTTATTAAAAAATGAGGTGAAATCTCTTCTCACAATGCAATTGCAATTACCGAAATGCTACCAAAAGGATAATATCTTGTGTGATTCAAAGGAATTCTTAACATAATATTGTAACAAGAACATAAATAACTACTTGAAACAACTCAACTTAAAGCACACACAACAATGCTCATGATTAACACAATTAACGTAGGGCTCATTTAAATTTGTCAGCAAGGGAAAGTTTCATTTATAGAATCAATGTTTTTCAATGGTTGTAAAATTGCAACCATCTTGACAGGATTCAATTTGAAGGCTCAAGAAATTAACACGCTTCTCAGAAAAGTTCTTGGAAAAATGGTTTCTCTCAGTTTTCTCCTTTCTCTTCTAAAAATTTCAGAAAATTTTAATCCCCACTTAATGCAAGAGTACTCATTGCATTTATACAATTTCACTCGCTCACTCATCCTCTGCTTTCCCCCCAAAAACATAAATCTTTGAGGAGAATATTCTTATCTATTATTTCCAGTGGAGAAGTTGTGAGCCATTCTCATTTCTTACTTTCATCAAATATGATTTAGGCACCATGTTGTTTCCTTTTGACATTTGTCTCAATCATTTCTTTTCTCTTGGTGTACAGAAAACCCTTTTTAATAATTCCTAGGTGGTTCCATATGGTTTGATGTGTCCTTTTCTCCTTAGAAAAAGTACCTCGAGAAATGCATACATGCATTTGTGCCTCTCTGGCAACCGAGTGTCCTCACATGGATTATATCACATCAATCAAACACCTTCTATCATAGAGTTTTGATTTCTCTCAATCTTATTCTACTTGTGTGAGCTGGTAAAAATATTATTTCATCTAAAGGTAATGATTTCACTCGACTCAACCTATTTGCACCATCCACATTATAAACTCAATCCTACTTTCTTACCGATATGCATTCATTTTCCTATCTTGAAGTGAAGAATTTTTACATAAATTTTATTAGCATGATGGTGAACATGGTTCTGGAAAACAATTTGAAAAATATTTCTTCAAAACACTTACACCAAATCTTTGACTGCATGATCCAAATGAAACCTTTTTTAGAGCTTTGTTTTATATCGCAATCCTAGGGATACCAAAGATCCCCGACCTATCCGCAAGTTCAAAAATCACTCCTTGTGAGATTGATCAGGATCAATAATGTCTTCTCGGCCTTCCAATCCATGTACTTCAATCTTTTTTGGAGGGAGCATCGAAAGTTCTAGAAGACTTGAATAAAAATTGTATTGAAAAGAGGCCTTCCATGTTAGGGAATACTTATTACTAGTGTCCCTTTTTATGTAATGAAGAATTTGTGATGAAGGATATTCCCAAGGAGCCGTACGTGTTGTATGAAAATTATTCCATTCATACAATGGATGCCATTTCTCACAAAATGGATGAACTGGAGCAAAGAATAATTTATCTGGAGAAAGGTCAGGAAGGACCTTTTCCATTATAACCATTCACCACACCAGATTTAGGGGAAATAGGTGGGAATCAAGCTCTAAACCCCTAACTATTATTTTAGATGGAGAATAAGAAATGTCTCTATCTTCTCATCATTTTAAGGTAGAAATTTCTTCTACCAGGGATAACATGAGGACAAGTTTACTATCCGATCTTTCACTCATTCAATGCATCATGCTCCTTTGATGGAGCAATAATTTTTAGGGCCCCAACCAATTCCTTCTCCAAGAGAGTTCCCACCCTTCAAAAGGAGATGGAAGGGTGAGTCTAGATCAATATCTCATGTTCCACCTGGTACCCAAGGTGTATTTATTACTCTTTCGGTCACTCTAGATGCCCCCTAGGTCCATTCCTTATAATTTTACTCCTCACAAGGGGAAAGGGTAGATGAATTTCTTCACAAGTGGTTTGGATCTTTTGGATTGTGTGTCTTCCTATCGAAAGAAGTTCGAGTTAGAGAAAATCATGGGCAGTCCCATAATGACCCTTGAGTCATTGATAGATATGGGGATGTCCCGGGATCTAGCAGGGTCCACTTATTTTTTAGATGACACAGGGGTTCAAATGAATTCATGTTGAGGAATAACATGTTGTTCAAAAATATTTCTCCACTTGGAGGAAATTTCAACGTAGGAGTAAAGGATAATTGACCATTATTTCTCTTCTTATGTCTATAATTAAAAACATGTATACAACCTTCTTCGTCATGGGCTAGGGCCCCTATAGAACCCTATTTTTATTTTTCAATCTATATCTGAAAATATTTTTATGTTCATTATATGAGTCTCACGTATGATGTTTGAAAGCTAGAAGTTTGCATATTCAAATCACCCCATCTTGGCCCATATTTTATTTGTGTTGTTAGGGATTTGATTATAATTTTGTAATTCCTATGGTTTTATCAATGCACCCATGATTTTTGTTAACCTACCATCTTTTTGTCTTCATTTAAAGAGCATTGACTCTAATTTTAGCCACTCTTTCAATCTACATCCCTTGAGACCCAAAAATGCATTAAATTTTTCCAAACATCAAGCCCTCTACCTTTTTTTGTTCTCTCGTCAAAGGTGGTTGCTTCACCACACATGGTGACCCCATGCATCTTTTGGTATTTTCTCCCTCTCTATTTTCTTAATCTATGCCTAGGTGACACTTGGAAACTTGTAAGCCCTCCTATTTTCTTTATCTTTTCAGCTTGCCTTGGCTACATTACCACGCCATTATCCTCATGGCGAGATCCCCACTCCCTAATATTTTTAATTCTTTCTACCTTTCCAATGATGCAATTTGAAGGGACACATGGACACCTTCCGCATCTAGTTCCACTCCTTAAGTAAATTTGAGTGAAGCACAAAATAATATCGGGAGTATAAAAGGGGCCATTTTCACGGGATTTATAGGGGCAACATAACTATTACATTCCTCGACCGAAAATGAGGGTTCACACCTAAACATATGACTAATTTATGTTTCTAACACGACCCTATATTTGAGCGTACATTTTAAAAACACGGGAAAAGAAATCGAGTAAAATTTATAAAGGCATACACGATTCAAGGGTGAGACCAATTCAACACTAACACATGCTCCGACTTGGGAATGGGTACCACTTTTGGATACCACAAGAACCACACAAACCCAAATAAAATAGACCAAGTGCCTAAAATCCATTGGGCTATAGAGTCGATTAAAACGTGCACAAGGTCAAATAAAGACAAATTTCACAAAAACAGTTGAGAAACCAACGTAACTAGTCACTGTAGACTAGGAAAATGAAAAGGGAAACAAAAACACACTAAAATGATAAATCAAATGACTATACACTGTACAAGAATGTGTACCTTTTCTGGATCAATTGAGGAAATGTTTTAGGTGCCTACTATTATTACAGGAAATTCAAGTAGATCCCCATTTAGATCTTTCAGGAAGAATGTATGCTCACCAATTTTTATGTCAATGGAGTAAGGGCCCATCCATAACGCATCAAAATTTCCATGCTTTCCTTTGTCTTCATGCCTACTATCCCAAAGTAATACCAGATCTCCAATGTTGAAAGCTCTAGGGGTCACCTTTTTATCAAAAAATTTCTTGAGTCTTTCTCTAATTTTTAGTGCCTCGATGAGACTCCCTTCTCTCTTTATCCAATGCCAATATCTGATTCATTATTGTATCATATGGGTCTATCAACCCTTCTTCCCAAGTTGTTACAAAAACGATATGATGATAGTTGCGGATGCAAGGAAATATAGCTTGAACTTCATATACCAACTTAAAAGGAATCTTTCTAGTGACTCTTTTAATTGTAACCCTATCGGCCCATGAGGAAAACTTGAGTTTCTCACCCCACTTCTTCTTTTTGACCTCCAACGTTCTTCTGATTATCTTGAGTAGATTTTTGTTACTGGATTCAACTTGACCATTCCCTTGTGGATTATAATTAGAAGAATCAATCAAGTTGATGCCATACTAATAACACATACTTACTAAAGGTTTAGCTCTGAAGCTCATAGCATTGTCAGCCACAATTTTTGTTGGCACTCCAAATCTACAAATCACATTATTTAGGATGAAATCCATTACTACTTGATGAGTTGATTTTTGGTAGGTATGGCTTCCACCCATTTAGTAAAAGATTTTGTAGCTATTAGATTCCACTTGTTCCCTACACACGAGGAATCCACCATTTCTCACATGAAATCCATACCCCATTTCTTGAATGGAGCCTTGACATATACTAGTTGCAAAAAGGAAAATCATTAGATGCTTTCATTCTTATAGAAAACCTTTGACATTTTTTACACTTTCTCACCAATAATGTTGTGTCTTAAAAAATTATAGGCCCCCAAATCTTGCTCTTATAATATTATGAGAAATTATTCTTCCTACAAAGTGACCTCCACACACACCCCCATGAAATTCATCAATACTCTTAGGGGCCTCTTCCTCTATTATACAACTCAACAAAACTCCCTCTGGGTTTTTACAAGCCAACCCATTCTCTGTCACAACATATTTTTGGGAATTTAATTTGAGTGTCCTTTGATTTTTATCCAAGTGACCCGAACACTCTAAATTTCTGAGGTATAATATAAAATATTTGTACCATATGGAATTTATTAGTTTTTCTGAACACTCTCATTTTCTTCTTCAACTTCATTGATTTCCATGACAATTATATCGATTTCTACCATTAATCTTGTAAGACACAATCCCCTTACAAATTTTGTGGTCTGAATGTCCATATCATATTCTTGTAACTTTTTCACCTAGTGAAATATTTTACTAGAAAATTCCATCTCTCGATAAAATGTCCTTGACCATAATGTGACGAACATATGCAACAATATTAGAACATACTATATAGGGCCTTCAAATCTTAGTTGCTCTTATCAAAGCGAAGGTCTTCTTTTCCATGATGGTATATTTAAACTCAGCCCCCTATGCAAGCCTTTACTAAACAATGTAATGGGACTTTCATTTCCTTCTTCACCCTTTTGTAATAGTACAGATGCAATAGTGTTCTTATATGTAAAGGAAAATATTTGAAAAGCCTTCTTGTAATCGGGGGCTTCTAAATCTTGAGAAATTTTGAATGCTTCTTTAATTCTCATGAAATATTGGAGAGCTCCCTCATCCCATTTGATAATTTTATCCTTATTTAACATGCTCATGATAGGGATAGTCATTTCATAAAAATTGGAAATCAATCTCCAAATAAAATTTATCTGGACAAAGAAATATTAAATCCCTTTCCTAGTTTTTGGGATAGGAACTTTACCAATTGCTTCCACTTTTTTAGGCTCAATAATGACGCCTTCTTTTGAAATAAAATGCTCAATATAATTTTTCCTTCTAAACCCCGAATGGCACTTTTTAGACCCCAGAATGGCACTTTTTTAGATTCAACCGGATGTCCTATTCCCTACATCTTATCAACATTTTTTCAATGTGACTCAAGTGATCACTTCTATTTGTTGAGAATACTATCACATCATCCTAATAAACTACAATGAAATAATTCATGTAACCTGAGGACACAACATCTATTTCTCTCTAAAAATTATCCCAAAGACATTCATTAAACCAAAAGGCATTCTCACATAAATATAAGTACCCCATGGAGTGGTAAAGGCAGTCTTGATTCTCTCTGATTGCTTCACAACCACCTAGTTGTATCCTAAGAACCCATCTAGTGTGGAAAACAATTCAGATCTAGTGACTAATTCTACCATGTTATCCATAGTAGGCAATGGATAATTATCTTTAATCGAGACCTTATTCATGTTCTTGATTTCTACGCACAACCTTATATCCCCATTTTTCTTTTATAATGGCACTAAATTTGCCACCCATGAAGAATATCTTATCGGCTGTATAATCCCTCTGTCCCTTAAATTTTTAAATTCTTCCCACATTTTGAGGGAAAGGAGTGGATTAATAAGCCTCTACTTCTACCTAAATTTATTTGCGTTAGGTTCTAGTAGTATCTCATGTTGAAAAATATCCTCCCTATATGATTTCAATTCTAAGTAAGACCATGCCAAGAAATTTTGGTACCTTTTTCAACTCAATATAGGATTGTTTTTCATCCTTACTCAAATCACTACCTAGCCATACTTTCCTAAGTTTTTCTTCAATTCCCAAATTGTCTTCTTCCTCATCCATTGAAGTAAAGATATGTCTATGAACTACCCTGTTAACATTATCAAAGTTGGATTGTAAAGCCACTAATCCTCTGGGGATCTTATTTGTCTTTAATCAGGTTTTGTCCTTACCAAACAAGGTCTCTTTCCCATTATATATTGCAATAATTTGTTCCCAATCTATGCATTGATTGGTAAATTATCCTTCATTCTACACGGACTCACGAACTGGGCATCATTATCAAATACTTGTCAATGTTTTACATTATCAAGGATATATGGTCTTGACAATACTTCAATATCATAGTCACAGTAAGGAGAGACAATGTAATTTTAAATTTTAGAGACAATCATCACCAACCTATCTATTGCAGCATTTTTAGTTTTTTCATCATACAATGTATTAAAGGATTCAAACATATCAACAAAATCCAACACCACATCCTTATATTTTTTTCATTCTTTAATTCTTCGTAGCATACAATTTTCTCACTTGCTTTACCACCAGATTCTGAGTCTCCTTTAACAATTATATCCTTGATACCATGTTTCAAAGTAATCCTCGGGCCCAAGAGCAATGCCTCATATTCAACAATATTATTCATACATTTGAATCTCAATCTAAAGGAGAAGTTAAAGGTTTCTTTGTTTAGAGATATCAATGCAATTTGAGATCCATTTTTTAAACTAGAGCAAGCACCAATGAACAACAAAGTATAAGGGGTGCCAATTTGATCCAAGCACCTTGATGGTGCCATTTTTGAGCTTACGCAAGCTTTTGCCCTAATTTTCCTTCACTATGTCTGCTCTAAAGAATTTTTCTCTTGAAACTGGTGGCTGCAACTTTTCCCTCTAGATTGAATACCTTGAAAAGCTCATAAAATTTTTGTTTTGTCCTAGCTTGAATGAAATCAGCATGTGTTCCTTATTTTGTGCCCTATTTTTTTAAAAATCCATGAGCCTCTGTTGTTTTTCCATTTTCCTTAATTGTGGATGCTTGAGAATGATCGATTTATGCTTGTTTTCCTTTGAAAATATATCCCCATGGTTGTAAATTGCCTAAAAACACTTTCCATTTGTCTTTTGATTGAAAAATTCTTCACCCACAAATAAAAATCAATTTTGGGCATCCCTGGCATTTTATGTGTTTTTTTACGGTGAGACGAGCATCATTTTCTCCCAAAATTCATCTTCGACATTCTAGGGTATCGCTGGAAATTTCTGTGTTGTTTGACAGTCATACGGGCATCCTTTTCCCATCAAATTTTAGCTCAAAATCTTCTCCTACATGGCCATTTGTGATTAGACAAGGTTCAGCGGGTCTGCTAAAAAAACTTAACATTTTTTGTGTTTTGGAAAAAAGTGCATGTTACCCTTGCAGCTCCACATGCCCCAGAGGAGGTACACATGTCGCAAGAAGAGTGAAGGTAGATGGGTGGGTATTTTTGTGCCTTAAGGAATTTTGGAAAAAAGAGTTAAAGTACAAAGAAAATTCCTAGGGGCATGACGAATCGAATTGAACATGTGGTAGATTCAAAGCGCAAGTCTGTAATGAATCAGAGGTGGACATGTGTCATGTTTTCATCAAAAGCGGGATGGAAGGCTAGCAAAGGAATTAGAATTTTTTTCTTTTTGGCGAATGGGAACAAACATTTTGAAAAAGGCTGCAAGTCCGTCAGGCCACTCATGAGGGGACATGTGGTAGGAGCAGGGTTAGAGGTGGAACTTCGGGCCTCGGGGAAACTTGAGAATTTTTCCCATTTTGGAAAAATGAGTTAAAGTGGTAATTTTAAGTGTGGCTCCGCAATGAATTAGAGGGAGACACATTTTGAAATCAAATGGTAGAGGGGAGTGCAGGCCACCGATGAGTTTTAAAAACTTCAAAATTTTGTGAAGTACGAAGCAAAAAAGGTAGTTATGGCCCCGCAGTGAAGAAGCAATTGAAACGTGTCAGGGATAGAAGTGGAGGTGCAGACCCATGGAGATTTTTTGGAAAAATTTCCTTTTTTTCCAAAAAAGGTTGAAATGTGTAGAATCAAGCTGCAATTCTAATGGGTACCACCTTGTGCCACATGTCGGCCCAAATCTCGAGGGCAGAGGGGTGGAGAAAAATGTCAAATTTTAACATTTTTCCAAAAATGTTAAAATATCAAAAAGTGATCCCAAACCCATTTCCAATCACATTATGACATGTGGAGGGCTCGAAATGAAGGAAGAAAGGAAAATCAATGGTAATCTGTGCATTTTTAGTTTGGCCACCATGTTTACTCCAAGAAGTGTGGAAATGTGATTTTTACATTAATATTCACCAATTTTTGGTGAATTCATGTCGTTTTGCCTTCAGGATCAATGGAATCAATTTGAAAATTCAATTTACAGATCTGAGGTACTTTTGAAATGAATTTTTTTGGGCTCAAGCAAAAATGTGAAATATCGGATCCAAAAGTTGTAGAGACAAATTTTGGAGGGATAAGGGTGAAATCTTGAAAGGAAGGGGGTCTGCATGCTTTGAAGATGAAAAACATGCCTCCATAATGGATAATGATGTGAATTTTGCAATGATTCACCTTTTTTGAGGCACTTGACAACTTTTTGAACATTTTTCTGTTAGATGTCCCTTTCTGCAAGTCATGAGTGAATTTGTAACAAACTAAGATGCCATAGGATATTCTTTTCTTGTTAAATAAGGATAAAATGTAATAGAGATATATATAATGCATGTTTTGAGACATGTAAAAGGTTGGGAAATTGAAAATCATGAGAAAATTTTGAGAGAAGCTCATCTTCTAAGAAACCCTCCAAAAAACTTGGTTAATGTCTTCATGTTAGATCTTCATTCATGTTGAGTTGGTTATAAGTGTATAGCCATCACACAGCTCTAAGATTGTTCCTAAAACTCTCCCCTGCTGATGAATCTAACAAGCTTTTGAATTAATCTATGTTATTTTGGGCAATATGATGTCTGTTATCATTTTTAAATGTCTACAAACAGTTTTCCTTATTCTTGTTGCAATCTTGCATTGAAATTTTTAGGAATCACATAGATCTCATCCTTATTGATAGTTTAGTGGAATTAGAAATTTCATTTGTCATAAGAGCTTTCATTTGGCATTGAAAATAAGTAGTTTAAAATCACTTCACCTTCATTTGTTGTCAGAGTTTGCTTGTAAGCCTTTGGGGGTACCTTAGGTGTGATTTGATCAGATATTTTGATTTTTAATTAAGTCCTTTAACTCAATATATTGTGTTGAGGTCTCAAATATTAAGTGAAGAGTACAAACCTGGGCCACCATTTGTGTATGTCTTTTGGTTGAAATAACATCCTGACTGTTTTGAAGCATTTTATCTTATAGTTGTTCAAATGTTGTAGAGGTTGTCAAAGATCTGGAATAGTCAAGTTTGTCTTGTCAATATCCCACCAAAAATAATTCTAAACAACAAATCCTACCCCATACCACCCCTTTTTGACCTTTATACCCACAAAATATCAAACCCATTTGCAAAAGTATGTAGAAACAGATCGAGGATTTCAAAATATCTTGATAACCCTTACCTTGCATTAAAAGGATCTCCATAATCTGGGAGTGACAACTTGTGAAATTCAGATTCGGAGTGTTGACCATATTTTCCCAAGGCCCCTTCATACTATTTTCACAAATTGAGGGTTGCAAAATAGGTCCTCTTACCTTGGTTGAAAGGCACAACCTAAAACAATTAGGACAAGATCAAGCCCTATTTTGAGTGTTATCCATCTCTCCACAAATTTGGGTGCCAGTTAGATCACATCCCCAGCTACAAAACGACATACATCATGATCTATCTACCTTCAAGCTTCATGCCATATCTCTAATGTTTCTCAATTTGTAAAGGGGAACAAATTTGGGTACCAACACAACTAATCTAATTAATTACATACTCCTCAAAATCTGAAAACTCCACAATATTTTTAACATCTACATCTACATACAACACTTCATAAGAAGCATTTTTAGGATCTTCAATTAGGTGTAAAATCTTCTTCCCCCCATACAACTTGACAAGGTTCCCCTCTACTGGTATGGTGGCATATGACATATCCATTTGCACACTTCTCGCATATAGTTGGAGCCTAGTTTCTTGATAGTAACATACCCTATTTATTAGGGAAATCCACAATGACTACATTCATTGTTAAAAACTTGCCAGGGTAAGCTAGTAATTGCACCACTAGTCCCTTCACATACGCAATTATCGGCACTTCTCTTCAATCCAAAGTGCTGCATTTTCTAAATGTCGATGTTACATTGATATTCAATTCATTCATTACTTCAAGAGGTATCACATTACATGAAGCCCCGAATTGAGCATACAATTGTGCACAACTTTGTCTTTTATGATTAAAGTGGTATAAAAAGGATCAACATCAAGATGAGATTCAACAAGGGACATACCCAAATATACTTTAGGAGATTTACCCAGGTCTTCTAATGCTTCTAAAATCTCCAACTCTACAATCATTCAGGGAAGATTCATAATATTTATATCCTTTCCCAGGGGCATTCCCTCCTCTTTGAAATCTAAATACTCAAATTCCCTTTTACTATGCTTGGGGATCCTAAGCAATTCAACAATAGGTACATTGATTTTTATTTGACTCAAAAGTTGGGAAATATCATAGGGGATATATTTGGGTAATATTGTGTTGGGAGGGATGGTAACTACCCCTTCTTTTGGTATGAGACTCTTCATGACTTGGGCATGGATAGGGGTACATGATTTATTGGGGATAGTTAGACCTTTGTTAGGTGCATCCTTCTTGGGAGGATCTTTCAGGATATTAGTGAGAAGGGGATTTTTTTGTTTGGGTTATGGACCTCCTCCTTTGACAATTCTACTTCTTAGAATGTATTCCTTTTCTTGAGCTACTATTGCATTCGTCAAAAGTTACCGTCCTTTTGAAGGAATTCCTCCATCATACTTCTTAATCATCGATACCTTAAGTTCTCGAGTCATGATTAGGAAATTTGAAACCCTCAACCATATCAATCTCAACATCATCAAAAGAAGGAAAAGGATATACCTAATGGATGTAGTCCAAAAAATATTCAACAGTATGAGTACTTATTAATTTAGTGGAGGAAACCCCATGCCGTATATCATTAAGGAACTCCATCATACAGACATCTCCAAAAGTGGGGTCATCCTCAAGATTTTCACCGACTTTATTTAGAACACACTGAGAGGGTGGGGTAAGAAAATTGTTTCACACCAGTCAATGGTATGTGCTTCTTCAACCATAGATACTCTTGCAATCAATAGATCATGGAAAAGTTTATTTTCTCTGTGAGGATGTTGTTTACTTCATAATCCCATGTGTCCATTTCCTCTATCCTCACTTCTAAGCTCACCTCTTGGATGACCACAAAATCTATTCATCCCTTGAGGCTGATTATGACCCTAAGAAATTTTTCCTATTCCCTTCTCATTCCTGGTAAGTTTGTATGAAATTTCTTTCACTGCCCCTATCAAGGTTTTAACAACTTCTTCTAGATCCATAACCTTGTTTATTTGATATTTCTCAAAATTGATCAATTTAACACCCTCCCTCTTTGGAGGCTTTCCCCGTATCTTTGATATTATTCTCAATTTGCACCGCCATTGTGAATTATTGCCTCATATTTGTAGGCTCATTATCCCTTAGATAATACGCAACCTTTTTATCAAAGGCATCACAATATTTAATCAAGAAAGACTCGTCACTTGGTCTCAATATTACGGAAGTCTATTCAAAATTTTGTTGAATCTGGTGTTAAAATCATGAATGTGCTCATTGGGGTTTTTCTTAATGTTCTCAAATTCAGAGAGAAGAAACCATGGATCAATTTTATCACCATATTGTGCCTTAAAAGTATTTTTCAATACAAGCCAAGAATTAATAGAATCATCCAACAAAGATTTATACCAATCCCATGTGTCTTATTCTAAATTATGGATACACATTTTCACATAGATATCCTCATGTTCGATCTCGAAATATTCCATGATATTAAAAAAATCCTAAGATGTTGGTCACCACTAATAGCATTATTTCCTTGAAACTTCGGTAACCTATTTCTTAGATCATTCAGTATTACATTTGGATATCCCACCATCCCCCGAAAATTTATGGTTCGATATATATTTATAATAAAGGGGGGTCTAGGTGGAGGCTGAGCCATGTTTTTGATGGGGATACATACAATAATGGGGTTGACAATGTTGGTAGTAACTATTGGATTTCGGGATAATGGAACTGAATCCTCCAAGGATAAATCCATGAATAACTCCCACTCACAATGAACCCCACTATCTTGAAACAATAAAAAGGGGGATTGGAAAATACCTTGATGATTTGTAGAGGAAGTTCCCTCACCAATAGGAGTATGTGAGTTACCTCTAGGACTATGCATTTCAAAATGATCAAATGCGCTAGAATATTCCTCAACTAATGGCTAATCTAAATAAAGATTAGGGACCTATTTTATTTATGTCACCCGACCTTGTAATGGTTTCCAGATATTTCTTCTTACTTGAATTGTTTTCCCCAATTCTGAAAAAAATTTATAGTCAGATCCAACTTGAAGAAATACCTTCTTCCTTCCAGTTCTACAAATTTTTCAACAAATTCTCAGAAATAGAGACTTTAGTGCTGGTGTTTACCAAATTTCTCTGGATTTAACAGAGTCCCCACTATGATCTTGTATCTTAGATGTATAAACCACTTGAGAAAACTGTTTGATTGAATTAGAACACTTATTTTAACAAAGCTTAGAAAATTTCATCATCCTTTATCAACATTCATTCCTAGCTAAGAAATATTTAATGGAAATACTCCTCAAACCAAGAAAATATCAAGCATTTGAACTCTCATTTAGCTCATTTTTTGCAAATCCAGATAAAGGATTGAAGATAAATCATATATTTTTATTCAGATAAACTTTATACTTTACCTAAGGTCAATATTTATCTATATTTACATAGATTTCCTCAGCAACAATGCTAGAAGTGGTGTTGGTACCCAAATCGGTCCTCCCTTTGTGGCCGAGCAACATCAACAAGATGAGAAGGATGCCTAGAGGATGATGGATCTATATTTGTGTCATTTTGTAGCTAGGGAAGGATCTCATCATCTCTTTATCACTTGAGCTTGGAGGATTCAGGTAGCACCATGCTGAGGGTATGACCTACCCTCCTACTTTAGGCTCTACCTTTAGCCAGGGTGAGAGGACCCATTTTGCAGTCTGTATTTGTAAGGGAAATGAATATATCAATAGTATTTGACACTCCTTTATAAGGAAAATGAGAAATAACCTTGGGAAGACATGGTCAATTCAAAAAATTCTAACTCTCACGAGTTGTCACTCTAGACAATGCAAATGTCTCCTAAAATAAGGCTTAGACTATTAAAGACAACAATGGAACCAACTTACTTATGCATATTTTGGCTTTAACAAGGAAAGCATGGGTAGTTATGGTGGGATTTGTTGGTTTTAGATGTATTTGGTTGGGGAATTAAGCAAGATAAAGTTGATAGTATCAAATCTTTGGGAACTCTTAAAAAATGTTAGAAAATCTACCAGATGAGATGATGAAAACACCTCAAATAATCAATAATGAACCTTCAACTAAAAGATGTGCATCCATGGAAGCCCAAAGATACATGGTTTCACATATTCTTTTATAATTTAAAGATAAAATATCATGGTAAAGACTCAATTAAACATCAAGAATCTCTGATCTATCATGCCTAAGATACACTCACAAGATAACAAACAATTTGTTTGAAGAATATGGAAGAAGAATGAATTTTAAATTGTTTATAGCAAAATGAGGTAAAAGATATTCTCATAGTGCAATTGTAATTACCACAATGCTACCGAAAGGATAAGATCCTATGTGATTCAAAGGAATTATTAACATAAGATTGCAACAAGAACATGAATAGCTACTTGAAACACCTCAACTTAAAGAAGACACCAAAATCATCATGATTAATACAATTAACTCAAGGCTCATTCAGATTTATTAGCAAGGGAAAGTTTCATTTAAAGTCTCAAATTTTTGAAATGGTTGTACACTTAAAACCATCTTGACATGATTCGATTTGAAGGCTCAATAAATTAACAGAAGCTTCTCAAACAAGCTCTTGGAAAAAGTGTTTCTCTCGAGTTTTCACCTTTCTCTTCTAAACATTTCAAAAAAATTAATTCCCCTTAAAACAAGAGCACTCTCATTGTATTTATACAATTTCACTTTCTCACTCATCCTCCCTTTTACCCCAAAACAAGAATCTTTGAGGAGAATATTCTTCTCTATTTTTTTCCAGTGGAGAAGTTGTGAGCCATTCATATTTCTTACTTTTATCGATATGATTTGGGCAGCATGTTGTTTCCTTTTGACAATTGTCTCAATCATTTCTTTCCTATTTGCATATAGGAAACCACTTTTTAATATTTCCCAGGTGGTTCCATATGGTTTGATGTGACAAGTAATCCTTTTCACTTTTAAAAATATAGCTCGAGCAATACATACCTACATTCGTGCCTCTAAGAATTGAGTATCCTCACATAGATTATATCACATCAATCAAACACCTTTTGTCACATAGTGCCAATTTCTCTTAATCTTATTATTCTTATGTGAGCTAGGAAAAATATTCTTTCATCTGATGTCAACAATTTCACTTGACTCAACCATGTTTACACCATCCCCATCGTAAACTCAATCATACTTTCTCACCAAGATGCATTCCTTTTCCTATCTTGGAAGAGAAGAATTTTTACATAAATTTTATCATCATAATAGTGAATGTGGTTATGAACAACATTTTGAAAGAGATTTGTTCAAAAGATTTATATCAAATATTTAACCTCCATGGTCCAAATGAAGCCTTTTCGAGAGATTCGTTTAATATCGCAGTCCCAATGGATACTAGAACACCCTTGACCTATCGAAATTTTGGTTTGCACTCCTTGTGAGATTGATCATGATCAATCCTATCTTCTCGGCATTCCAATACATATGCTCCCATATTTTTGGTGGGAGCATCAGAAAGTTCCACAATACTTGAAGAAATACTATATTAAAAGGAGGCCATCTATGTTAGGGAAGAATTATTACCAATGTCCCTTTTTATGTACTGAATAATTTTTATAAAGGATATTCCCAAGGAGTCCTACGTGTTGTATGAAAACTATTCCATTGATACAGTGCCTACCATTTCTCACAAAATGGATGAAATGGAGTGGAGAATCATTTTTCGGAGAAAGGTCGGAAGGACTTGTGCTATTACAACCAAATCACCACACTAGCACCATCTTCAAGAAAGAAGAGGGGGCATCAAGATCTCAACCCCCAATTATTATTTCGGATGGAGAAGAATAAATGTCTCTATCTTCTCTTCATTTTAAAGTGGCAATTTCTTCGCTGGGGATAACATGGGCGGGTTCATTATCGATCTTTCACTCATTCAATACATCATGATCCTTTGATAGAGAAAGAATTTTCAGGGCCTCAGCTAATTCCTTCTCCAAGAGAGTGCCCGCACTTCACAAGGAGATGGAAGGGTGAGTCTAGCTCAAGATCTCTTGTTCCACCCAGTCCCTAAGGTTTAGTTCCTTCTCTTCTCACCACTCAAGATGTCCCCCAGTCCATTCCTAATAATTCTACTCCTCACAAGGGAAATGGAATATGACGTTCTTCATGGGTGGTTCGGATCTTTTGATCGGTGTCTTCCTATCGAGAAGAAGATAAAGCTAGAGAAAATAACAAATAGTCCCGAGAATGACCCTTGAGTCATTGATGGATATGGGGATGTCCCAGGATCTAGAGAGGTCCGTTGTGTTTGTTAAAATGGCACAAGGCTAAAAAAATCATATTAAGGAAGCACAGGTTATTGATCAAGCTTCCTCCAGCTGAAGGAAATTTCAATGTAGGAGTAAAGAAAATCTTAGCATTGTTTCACTTCTTATGTCGTTACTTCCAAACATGTATACAATCATCTTCATCATGGGCTAGAGACCCTATTGAACCTCATTTTTTAAATGTATATTTGAAACTATTTCTTTATCTTCATTATATGAGTCTACATGATGTTTGAAAAATTGAAGTTTTCATATTCAAAACACCCCGTACTTGCCCATCATTTGTTTACATTCCCGGGCTTTGATTACAATTTTACAATTCCTCTAGTTTCATCAATGATTCTTGTGATTTTTTTGTTAGCCCACCACCTTTTGTATTCATTTAAAGAGCATTGACTCTAATTTTAGCTACTCCTTCAATTCACATGCCTCGGGACCCAAAACCGCATTCAATTTTTCCAAACACTGAGTCCTCTACCTTTTTTTCTCTCATTGGTGGTGGCCATTTCACTTGACACGTGGTGACCCCATGCATCTTATGTTATTTTCTCCCTCTCTATTTTTTGAATCTATGCCTTGGAGAAATGTGGAAACTTGTGAGCCCTCCCTATTTTCTTTTATCTTTTCATCATGCTTGGGTTACATTTCCGCTCCATTAGCCACATGGCGATCCCCTCCCCACGAGAGTTTTAATTATTTTCACCTTTCTAAAAATGCACCAAAGGGACACATGGAAATGTTTCGTGTCGATTCCACTCCTTAAGTAAATTTGAGTGAAGTATAAAAGAATATCAAGAAGATAAAAATGACCATTTTTCAAAGGATTTACAGGGCAACATACCTATTACGTTCCTTGACCGAAAATGAGGATTAACACCCTAAACACATGACTCATTTATTTTTCTAACATAGTCCTATCTTTGACCGTACATTTAAAAATGTGGGAAAACCAATCGAGAGTAAAATTAAAAAAGGCATACACCAAATTCAAGGGTGAGACCAATTTGAACACTAACGACTAAACCTTTTCATGTGTATATGGATGCCTCTGAAATGGCCATTGGTTTGGTATTAGTCTAGCACGGAGAAGGTATTGTTGATTATCCAATTGATTTTACAAGCAATAAGTTAACACTAGCTAAACAAAATCATATAACTACAAAGTGTGAGGCTTTGTCCATGATTTACGTGTTGTATAAGTTTGATGGTACTTACTAGCTACCCCATTTATATTCTATACAAATCACATGGTACTTAAGTATCTAGTGAAAATATCGTTTAGTAAGGGCACACATGTCATTGAATATTTTTGCTTCAATAATTTGATTTTATAGTAGTGGTTAATCCAAGCAAGAGAAATGGTGGACCAGATCAGTTATCAAGAATTAACTCAAGTGAGGATGCACAGAGCATTAAGGACACAATTTCAAATGCACAACTATTGAGATTACACCATGTGCTCTCTTACATGGAAGATATTGTTGTCTTTTTGCATACAAGTGTGTTACCTAAAGGAATGAAGAGTATAGAGAAGAAGCAACTTGTCATTCATGTCGCACCTTACATGTTGATCGCTAGAGATTTATATAAATTGAGCCAAGATGAGGTTTTTTATTGGTGTGTACTTGAGCATGAGCGCAAATATATTATGGAGGAAGCTCATGGTGGTATTTTAGGTTGAAAGTATGCAGGGGATGCCACCGCGTAAGATTTTACTTGGCCGGTTCATGGTGGGAAAAACTGTATAAAGATTGTAAGGAATATTGTAAGGCCTGTGATCCCTATCGGTGCCTTGGAAATCCTAGGCATAGAGATGAAATGACTTTGAGGCCTATTTATAGCATAGAACCTTTTTAAAAGTGGGTAATTGACTTTATGGGTCCTATTTCGCCACCCACGTGTAGGAGTGGATCACACTACATTATAACTTGTATAAATTATATTACAAGGTGGGTTGAAGTAATGCCTACAAAGGATTGCAAGGAAACTACAATAGCATGGTTTCTATGGGAAAAAATTATGCCCATTGAGTTTGAAAATTGATAGGGGCACTCATTTTCTTAATGAGACCATCACGATACTATTGGCATAATTTATGGTGGTACACCATAAAACAACACCCGTCACCCTCAAGAATATTGAATCTGTTGAGGATTTCAACAAGATATTGGACCACACATTGACTAAGATTTGTGATGTTGGAAGGAAGGAATGGGATGATAAATTATCTACTGTACTTTGGGCATACATGACAACTTATAAAATATTGAACAAAGCCACACCCTTTTAGTTGGTGTTTGGCATGGAGGCTATTTTTCCCATGGAATTTATGTTACCTTCCCTGCATATTGCACATATAGGAGGTTTGGCTGATGAGAAAGAACTTAAAGATCACATTGATAAACTGATGTAGTTGGATGAAAGGCATGCTAGAGCATGATGGAGTTAGAAGAGATAAATTCCAAATAGAAGGCATGGCATGATCAACATATTAAGGATAAAAAGATTAAAGTTGGATAGATGGTTCTTCTATATGACTCTAAAGTTTTATGTCACCCTGGAAATTTGAAATTGCATTGGTTGGGACCATATGTTGTGACTTATATGCTTGATTTAGGTGATTTTCAGTTAAAGGCACTTTGGAAGAAACATGGTTTCTGATTATTTCAACGGGAGTAGGCTAAAGCCCTAATATAAATATTTCTTCTTGGTGTTTGTAATAAGGTAGTATTGCCATATAGATTAGGTTTTCCTTAATTCATTTCTTTTATATTTGTTTCCTTTCATCATTGTTATGCTTTGTTAATTCAGTTCGGTGTTTTGTGTAATAAGTGTGCCAAAAGATGATTACTCTCTTTTTGAGTTCATACACAAAAGACTATGCATACATTTAGTGTGGGGTAGAGTACAAGCAGAGGCAATCGTATAATATTTCATGTTGATAATATCCCATGATAAAAAGAGCGTGTGATGGGAATCCTAAGTATAAGAGGGGCACGCATAGTGGTGGTGATATTGGTTGTTGGAAAATGATTAGGTGTCATGAGTATGGTGATAATAAGGATGATGTCGAAGGAATGATCCATGTATAGGAATGAATGTGCAAGGAAAAGTTAGGTAGGTAGTGGTAGGGAGAACTACTTGGAATATGAAGCATTGGTTGATGTACTTTAGACAAGAGAGTACGAGTAAGAATTTTTACGGTCAGTGTTGTTTTGCACGCTAAAAGGTTACAAAGGTTACACGTGGTTGGACACACACTTAGAAAGGCATGAAAATCAAAATTTATTGCGGTAGTATAATGGTAGGTGGCATTGTAATTAAAATGGTAAAATAAAAAACTATAAAAAGGGTTCATGGTAAGTAATTTTTAGAATGCAATAATGTTTGAAAGAGCTCTTGCCAACTAGGGAGTTCTTACAAGAAATTATAAAGAATCATTTATGATTTTAAAGATTTGTGAATCAGATTACGGAGAAGAACATGGTCATGTGTAGAGTTATTTTGGAAGGAATTTATATGGTTTCGGATGGTGTAGTGTGAGGGAAAGAATATTTTCTTGTTAGGGTTTTAAAAACTAGTGCATGGTTTATAGAGTGTACACGGAGAAGTGATGCAGCCTAGAATTTAGCAATACAGGCCTAGGTGCACTGACACATCAATCAGCCTAGATTGAGTGCTCACCCGAAGGACACAAAGGTACCAGGCCCCTCTTTAGGGTTGTTGTTGTAGGATGTTAGCATGATGAATATTTTAATCATTCAAAACTATAACTAATATATCTTTCATATAGTGCATATTTTGACCTAGATCTAGAATCATAATAGATCTAACAAATAACCATAATGGAATCAAGCATGCAGTACTAAATTATAACCATTATAACACCTTGTTTCAGTCCATAATCTTCATTATATTAGTATTATTAAATACACGAAGCTTCATTGCAATAACAATAATATACCCTCATGCGCGTAAAAGATCTAGTAATATAATCTCACTATACCCTAGTTCTCAAAGGTGTATCTATGCTCTCTCTCTCTCTCTCTCTCTCTCTCTCTCTCTCTCTCTCTCTCTCTCTCTCTATCTATCTATCTATACATAGTTCACTACATATTTATAAGGGTGGGGAATGGTGCTTCACCGCTTATCTAATCCCAAAATAGGTCGCATGCTATTATTAGCCACACGTCGTTACAAAAATAGGCTTACATGTAAGAGTGTTAACAATAGATCTCTCTTTGTCAACTATTAGTTCACAATTCTATCTTTAGCCTGCATTCATGCAAATCACTTCATAGTTGATCATCCAAAAATATCCAATGTGTGACGCATAAGTCTCTAATTGGTTTGAGTTCTCCGCACGCTATCTCTAAAAATAGATCCTCATCATGAAAAATGGCTAAGTCTTGAATCTATCTTTGTTACTGCGCCTTTGAATGCACTCTATTCTCCCGTGTGAACCTTCTGTATTTTCTCAACTAAGATTCATAGTTTTACTTGATCAACATTACCCCACACTAGTTTCATTGTCACCCTGGCAATGGTTGTCTCCAAAAACGAACCAAAGAATATGAATAAAGGAATAAAAAGAATTTTGATGAATGAAAGAATGTCTTTAACCTACAGTGTCTTCCTCTGTAACCTGAATAACCAATTCTGGATATTCCTCTTTTATCTCCACCTCTAAGGTCTATCAACCATTAAGTGTGGCCTCTGCTTTCTATGGAATATCTATTGCAATTGACTCCAATTCATCCCTTGCAATCTCTCCTTTTTCATTCTATAATACCAACACAATGTTCGACATGAAAATCATTCTTCCTTCCTATAATTCCATCTTTTGAGATATGAGTTTTCCAATCTCATCAAGCCTTTCCCTGTTAGGTCCTTGAGCAGTTGTAAGGGCCTCGTGCTTCTACTTAATAAGTGCTAACCATTCTGTGTGGCCCAATGTATCATCCTTCGAAAGTGCTTACTACAGGACTTCATTGTCTTCTAAAATGGTCATGGTCCTTATAATAGCCTCTGGCACTGTACAAATATTCAGCACTTGATCTACCTTCTTGAGTTCCTCCTGTAAGCTCTGAAGAAATCCTTCATATGATGTAATCTTCTACATCACTGAAGCCTTTTCATGCTCTACTTATTTTGCTAGATCCTTTGGCTCAGGCATGTGTAGAGGTTCATCTTCTAGCACTAAGTCCACCAATGTACTCACATAATGTATTGCCGAAGGAAACGTCTTGGGTACCTTTGGTTCTAAGTGTGGCCTAACCTTCATGAAATTGTCACCAATCTCTTTTGCCATGCTGATAAACACAACATTATTCTTCTGTGCCAAATATTTTCCTATTTTAGTCATGCTAGCTACTCATCTTTAGTCTTGATCTCCTCCTTTAGTGCCCTAATTATGGCAGCTTTGTCCATATTCTTACGTGTGGCCTCTATTGATACTTTCGCTAAAGCACAACTCACCTATTCGTCGAGATAACAAAGGTAGGATTTATTGTTATGTGTCTGGCCTTAGGTGTATTTTTCAACCTCCTTAACACACATGAATCCTCACATACATCAAATTCTAGTTCATCCATGTGTGTGTGCATCGACCATGATAATTACTTCCTTGTGCACATTGTCGCCATATCTTCATCCATTAATTCCCAGCCGTATAACTCCTTTTGTTCCATTGTGCTCTGAAACAGTACGAAAATAATACATATGTCCTTGGTGTAGCCCATGGCTGGTGGAATATACTCCCCACTTGTTCTTCTTGATCTAGGCTGCTTAGGAACTTGGGCTTCAAGATTGGGAACTTGTGCTACTATGTCCTGAGTAGTCTTTGTTGTTGTCTCTTCTGCCCCTTTTTCTTCCTCTTCTCCATCCTTCATTTCTTCATTTTTTTCCCTCTACATTCTCTAGAGGTGTAGGATAATTGGGTGTGCTTTCCTCTGACTCTTCCACTTCCTCATTCAACTTTAATTTCCTTCTCCTTTTCTCAGTTGTCTCCTTCTATGGAGAGATTCAAGGTGATTTGTACACTATTTTCGAGTAGCACCTTGGGTCTTTGTTCTTCTAAACACACTCTGGAATCGGTGCTTTCCTTGGACTACAACCAAGTCCTCATCATCTCCCTCTTGTGGCGGAGGTGGATTAGTTACGCGCTCAGCTTCATCCTTATTTGGAGGTTGTCTGTTAGCTTTGTATTCCAAACCACCACTATCCTCATTCTTCTCCTCTTCATCATCAACCTAATTTTTTTCGTGGGCTTGGGTGTTGGAAAATTTTCCATTGTATGCTTACCCTTTGGCGGTATTAGGAGAGTGAACTCTTTCTCCACATACTTAGCGTTCTCTAGCTTGGGTTTGAGTTACAAGTACACAAGCATTTCTCATGTGTCCCCAACTTCCAAGCTCACAGATTTCATGTTTATAATATTTAAAATAAGTCTTTCAATGTATGCATTATGCCCTGAATATACATACTTCTTCCTCATAGTGTACTAGTTATAATGTACCTTGTCTATATTAAAGGTTAAGTAGTGTGCATCTATGAACCGATGAATTGATTCCTATAAATACCTCACTATGAAGGCATATGACAGTTTGCACCATGGAATCCAAGCCTTTTCCTTTATCACAAATTGTGTGATGCAAAAATGTTGGTATAATACTGAACTAAATTGCATTACCCGCCATCGAAAGTAAATTGTTGGGTATGTGCTACTCTTCCTCAAATGCCACGTGGAGTCTATCATACCACATCTCCGCCCTTTGCTTGAATGGTCCACTCATTTATCCATCACACAAGTACTTGCCAAACATTTCCGTAGGTGACTTGTGTTCCGTGGGGTACTCCCAAATCTTCTCCTTTGGCCCATCAGGTACCCCAATCTCCATAAATACTAAGGAAAATAATACACTTTGCCAAAATGATCCTATCACATATCCATGCTTCTTCAATGATTTTCTTTTCTATGTGATCTGTAATGTTGTAGACCACTCCTTGAGACATTTTCTTGGTGACGTGCAACCACATTGTGTTTACCTGTGACCACCTTCCTTGGTCATTCATCTTTTTCACAAGATGTGCAACTTCCTGCACTACTGGGTACTTCTTCAACTTGTCAATGTCCATACCACGTGGACCCTTGGTATACCCCAACTCCTTCCTCATCTCTAGCATTGTGGATTTATCTATTAAATCATTATCCAAATCCAACCCTGAGGTCCTTAGTCTTATCACCATTGAAATCAAATAAGTTGTGATTCTTACCCTCATCCAGTGAAGTAAAAGAAGTCCACATGAACTCTTCTCATCAGCCACCGATACAATGGTTCATACTTTCCAAAATATGGTAGCTCATACAGATGGTAGACTCCATTTTACTTCAACAACTTCTCACCAACATCATCATATACTGGCATATCCTTTATCATGTGCTTGTTTATTTTCGTGCTCAACAATGCATCGAGCTCCTTCTTATTATCTGATGTTTGATGGTTGTAATCATTGATTTTACATTGGTGGATATGGGAATCCCATTCTTATCCCATAATCATTCCCTTTGGATAATGCATTTCTAAAAAATTACTCTCGGCAGTAATCTCTTCTTCCACTTCAACTTTCTTCTTCCGTTTATCCCCTGTTGCGGGTTCTTTCTTTGGTGCCATTTGAAAAATCTCTCTTTTCTTCCCTTGGTAGTCAATAAAATCAAAACCCTAGCTTAAATATCCATGCCCTAGTGGAAATTGCATTCCCTAACTTGTTTGTAACATGTCTACTTTGCTCAAACCCTTCTCCTATGGGAATGCAAGATTCTCCAGTGGACAACCCTTCTCCCCACGTCTGGTTTCACACTCTACGCACCTCAACATGATTTCTTGGCTCATTCACACTTAACCCTTTTCAAATTCTCTCAATTGTAACAATAAAAATGAACTCGCATCCCATCCTTATATAGAATTTCAAAAATTTAGTGCATTTATTTCTCCTCCACCTACCAACAATCCTCTCATTAATTGACCATTTTCATTATTTTTCATCTTCGTGCCCAAGCTATAACCTTCTAGCATGCCCTCCTACCTTTTGGTTGTGGACTTCTCTTCAGCACGCTTCCATGTTCCTAAGTACCTCATCACTACACCTTCCACTAGTAGTCTTCCCAGCCCTTGCTTACCTCACGTTATACTTGTTTCTTCATTCCTCTCTATCTATGGTCCTTGTGTCTAGAAGAAATCTCTCTCTTTTTTTCAATTTTCCAACCTTGAATAGCACCCATAGATAGTTCCTTTCATGTGTACTTATTTTCAACAGTCATGTACCTGAATATCAACAACCTACCCCACACTAAGGGTATGTGCAGTCCTCTATACATAAAAATTCTTCAAATAGTAATTAGCTTCTGCACGTAAACACGCTTATTACACAAACACACCAACTAAATTGACAAAGCATAGCAACAAAGAAATAAATACATTAAGGAAATGTAGAATTGAAAACCTAATCTAAATGGCAATACTTTGCCTTATTACAAACACCAAGAAGACTTATTTATAGTAGGGCTTCACCTACTCCTGTTGAAGTATATGGGTAATCAGTATTCCATCAAAGGAATCTAATCTTTGAAAAGTTATTGATTCAAATATGTGAGTGATAACATACGGCCCCAACCAATGTAATTTGAATTTTCCTAGATGGCATAAAGACATAGAATAATAAAGGAGCACCATACGTCCTATCTCCAACTTTTAATCCCTAATGTGCATGTCATGTCATGGCTTCTGCCTGACATTCTCTTGTTTTTGAATCCAATGTGTTATGGCTCGGTGTTCATCCAATTTTATTAATTGTTCAATGTGTTCTTCTAATGCTTTCTCATCAGCAAGACCTCCAAAATGCGCAATATGTAAAGAATTTAACAAAAATTCCATATGAAGAATCATTTCGCACCAAACACCAAATCGAAATGGTGTGGCTTTGTTCAACCTTTTATATATTGTCTGATATTCCCAAAGTATTGTAGATACCTTATCATCCCAATCCTTTCTTCCAATATCACGATTTTTGTCAATGTCTGGCTCAAAATTTTATTGAAAGCCTTAGTAGTCCCATTCACCTGAGGATGATAGGGTGTAGTCTTATTGTGTGCAATCATGAATTCATTGAATAGAATTCTCGATTATCTCATCAAGATAATGTGTGCCCTATCACTAGTCAAACTTAAAGGACATCCATACCTTGTAATAATATTTTCCCAAAAAAACCTAACTGTTGTGGCTGGTACAATCCTTTGTAGGTGTTGCTTCTACCCACCTTGTTAGATAATCTGTACAAGTTATGATGTAGCATGATCTAGTTCTATGTGTAGCTGGTGAAATAGGACCCACAAAATCTATAGCCCATTTCTCAAACGGTTCTACACTAGTAATGGGTCTTAGAGGCATTTCATCTCATTGACCTAGTTTCCCAAGGCATTGACAATGATCACAAGCCTTACAAAATTCCTTACAATATTTATACAAGGTCTCCCACCATAATCCAACAAGTAGAATCTTGCACACGCAAGTGGCATCACCTATATAGTGGCCACTTGCAATACCACCATGAGCTTCTTCCATAATATCTATGTGCTCATGTTCCAATACACAACAATGTAATACTTCATCTCAGCCTAATTTGTATAGGTCACCACTGATTAACATATAGGGGGTTGCACGTATAGCAAGTTGTTTCTTCTCCAAGGATTTCATTCCTTCTAGTGTCATCCCTATTCATAGAAAGATAAAAATGTCTTCTATTTCTAATGGCACTCGTTGTAACATGTATAACTGTGCATCTGACATGGTATCCTCAATTGCTTGTGCTTCTTCTCCTGACTATATTCTGGATAGATGGTCTGGTCTAGAATTAATTTTCCCTGGTTTTACCACAACTGTGAAATCAAATTCCTAAAATAATAGCACCCATCAACATATGCACCCTTGTAGAATAGGTTTGTTTACCAAATACTTCAATGCCATGTAATCTATATAAAAGGAGAATGGTTTAGCTAGTAGCACTAGCGGAATTTATGTATCACATAGATCATTGACAAAGCTTCACACTTTGTAGGTTTGTAATTCTATTCTGTAGAAGTCAACTATCTACTAGAAAAATAGATAGGATGATCTATAATACCTTCTCCAGTTGAGCCAACACCATGTATATGAAAGGGTTGGTCATATGAAGGAAAACACATAATAGGTGCAATAGTAAATTTTTCCTTTAATGTCTCGAATATGCACTACATGGTTATCCCTAGTAGAACATACCTTTCCCTTTTAGTAACTCTTCCAATGGTGTGGAAATTTTGGCATATCCTTTGATAAAATTCTTGTAATATCTTGTATGACCCAAAAATCTGCGCACCTCACTTTGACTGGTAGGCTCCTTAGGCCTATAATGACTGCAACCTTGGCTGGATCAACCAACAAACCCTCCTTGCAGATTATGTGTCCTAATAGTATCCCAAATGGTGTAGAAAATATGCATTTCTTGATGTTTAATGAGATACTCAATTATCTACATCTTTCAAACATTAAGCACAAATTGTCACAATGATCCTTAACTAATCCATACACCGTCCAATCATATAAATATACCTATAAGAATTTGTGAATAAATTCCTTGAATGCTTGAACAACTATGCGTGAAAATACAGCAGAACATTTTTCAGACCAAAAGGCATTACAGTATAGGTGAAGCTACCCCATTCAGTAGTAAACATAGTATTTTCCTGATCCTCTTATGTAATTTGGACTGATGATACCTAGAGAACCCATCTATGAATGAATATATTTTGCGCCTGCAATGCCTTCTAGTATTTCCTCGATGAATGGCGTAGGAAAGGGATCAATCACACATGCAACATTCAGCTCCATGTAGTCCACACAAATCCTAATCCATCCATCTTTCTTGATACTGATCACCATTGGACTAACCCATTCTGACTCATCAAGGGGCTTGATAATTCCATACTTCAACATTTTTTCAATCTCTTCTTTGACCTTTTTGTGCAAGTTGGGGTTCATCCTATAGGGTATCTTTCTAATTGGTTTTGCACCCTCTTTAATTTTTATCTTCATCTCCCCTAACAATTCATGCATGCCTTTAAGTTCATGGTACCCCAAGGAATAAGTCCTGTAATCCCTTAGTAAATCTATGATTTTTTCCACTTCAGATTCTAACCAATAGTCCCCAATTATGGCTTCCTTAGGCTTAGCCTCTGATCCAATATTCACCTTCTTTGTCTTCATAGGTTCATGATAGGTGCGCGTGGTCTTATCTACATTATCCAACACCTCCTACCTACCCGTTGAATGATTTACATCCAGATTTTCTACTTCTTCATCATCCACTAAGTAGACCATTTTTCCTTTTTCTTTCTCAAGGCAAGCATGTTGAAGTAATGTTGCATCGCCTCTGTCTCTTCAACAAGACGTGCTCCTGAGGCTCCTTCATCTAATAACTCCTAAAGGATTTCTTCAGCCTTGGCACTATCTCCCATAGTTAAGCACTTTATGACTTTCAAGGCTTCTTCCACTGGAGGATTTATAGAGAAGAATTCAAACATCTGGTTATTCTAGTAATTAAATCCTTCCAATTTCCATTTTCTCTACGGAGTTCGACATATATATACCAAGCACACACACATCCTTGTAAAGTGGAATAAAACTTGTGCACCCATAGTGAAGGTGGTAAATCTTCCTACCCTTCTATCCAGAGTCTCTCACACTTTTGAACGTGGTGTTGAACAGGCTGATTACCATAAAAAGTACAGATTTGAGTAGGTGCATTGCTCCTAAGGAACCTAGTAGCAACAAGATTATCCTTATGGGCCATCCACCAGTGTGTTGTTGTCACACAGTGTGTATATGCTAGCATATTTCTTCTTTCCAATGGGTCTATCCACTATTCTTCCATGGTGCACAGGAATACCATAGGATCTCCTTCTCCGGTGTAACAAGGTACCAAGTTGTTACCTATTCTCCTGACATAATGTGGTTTTCTACCTCTAGGAAATATGCTCTTTACTTCACACCCTACCAACTCATAGGTGTTATGAGCCCAATTATCACAAGAAACACTTGTAGTATCGCTAATAGACTATGCATCCTCCCACTAAATTATTCCTTCTTTAGTTGGCTCAAGTATCTCTGGATCTCGGATGGCGCATACATAAATCCTATTCAGATCTTCTTCACTCAAGGGCTCAACATACGGCACAAATTTTCCATTTTTAAATGGATAGGAACTCTCTCCTCCTTGTTTTCAAAACTAATATAGCCCTTGTTGATCCAAAGATCAACATTATTTACATAGCACCAAGGATGCCCCAATAGATCTAGGAAGCTACCTGACTTTTCCAGTGCTAAAACCTCAAAGTATCCAGTGAACTTGGCCCCTTGTATAGTAATGGATGTGTTCTTCAAAACCCCAATGGGAGTGACCTTAGTTAGATTATCCATGAACAATATATTAGAGGATGGCTGCAATGGGGGTCTTCCTACTTGTACCCATGCATCTAAGGTAAGAACATCAACTTCCGCACCTATATCAATCAATATATTACTCAATAGCCAACCATCCACAATAGAATTTAGAGTGATTATCTTGTCATAATCTAGGCTATGAGGGGGAATATTCGCAAGCAAGATCTATCATCTAGCCTCAATAACTACGGGTGGAGTGCTTCCCTTTAACCAATCCCCTAACAATGGAATGATATTTTCCTAGCGCAACATTTTACACACTTCCCTTAAGTCATCTATATTAGTTTGGACCATCTCTGATAATTTCTTTTTCTCCATCTTCCGTGATTTCTCTTTTAAGTATTGTATCTCACCCTAAAGATTCCTAAGAACTTCCATGGTTTCTTGATAGACCTCCTTTTGATGGGAAAGATCTGGGTACCGTGCATGTAGAACCTCATCCTTAGTGATGGTAGTATTGTTCTATAATTCTTCTCTAGTGCGTTCGCCTCATTGGGTCATGATCTTTACTTGTAATGCCTCGGACTCTGCCTCTAACTTAGGCATCCATTGATTTTACACAATGGTTGTATCCTAACCATTCTTGTGTCTTCATTTTCTTATTTATGTTTCTTACTAAAATGCTCATATAAGTTTGGGAACTCCTCATAGCTATGGTTCTTTACACAAAAATAACATGTAATATTCTGAGGACATTCACGCCTATAGTGGTCAGGAGATCCGTATGTATAACATGTTCCGTGAGGAAACTCACTTATTCTACTACCACAGCCTCGTCCTCTAAATCCATCGTGGTATCCTCAACCTCTACCATGATTTCCTTCAAAATGCCCTTCATTTCGATCATAGTGCACCTAATTTTGATCTTGTTCTTGATGCTCGTTCTCATTCCATTAGAGTTATCTGAAATTCATGTTTGTCATACACCAATATCTATAACATCATGGATCTAACCAATCAGCCAGTAGTCTTCTATGTCATGATTTGTGGACCTACAAATTTTACAGTAGCTTTAAATTTTCTTCATTATCATGTGTTGTAATAATGGGAAGCAACTAGTATCATGGTTTAAATGGAATATATCACAATCCAATAAGTAACGAGCATACTTGATATGCAAGGACAACTATCCTTTGTGTGACCTTCTACTTCATAATTTGTACACCAAATCCCTATGCCAATCTCATGTGTTAAATTTGTTGATAGTTTCTCCATCTGTTTTTCCATAATTATGATCTATTCTTCTAAAAATGGGCTCACCCCAAAGATCTATACTTCCTCCCGCCTCGGCATAAGGATTATTCAAGTGCTTCGTATAGATCAGTTTATGTCTTATGTGAGAATTCCCTTATAAACGGGTAGTTAGTCCCCAACGAACCACTGTGCATGTTGGATTACATGTATATCATAAGAAAGATTAGATAACAATATTTTAAAATGGGCATCATACTCTAACAACGATACCCGTAGTGCCTTGCTTAATATCCTTGAGTGCACTTATACTCTTCTACTCAAACTCAGGGATGTGAAACTATTTAAGGAATGCATATTTTAAAGTTGTATAGTTTACACAAGTCTGATCAGGGTCAAACTTTCTATACCAGCTGTGTGCGCACTCTTGTAGCATAGTAGTTAATTGGCTTGCCCTATGCTCGAAGCCATGATCCCTTTTACACACCATATTATTTCACATATATGCACATGTTCAACAAAGATCTTTATGTGCCTATAGTATAGATGATGAAGAGACACCTCCATGTAAATATTTTAGGTTTGGTGTAGACCTTACCCACTTGATCTAGAACCTCTTATGTTTCCCCTACCTCCAGAACCACTAGATCCATTGGAACTAGAGCTACCTCTACCTCTTGATCCTACACTGTAGCCGGTGTCGGACCGGGAAGATGTGCTTCCTATGTCCCAACATTTGAATTGAACTGTACCCTAATATTCTATGAAGCATTACCACTTCCACAAGTTAGTCCAAAAATTAGCACGCCTAAATTTTGTGCAGATGATATACCTAAAAAGTAATCAAATATAACAATGAAGCCATTTGCACTACCATCACTGTGCCTTTCATAAGACTCACTCCTACTCTTCCACTGCTTGAATTAACTTGTTGATTGTTTTTTGTACTAGATGCTAGAAAACCAAGCGCAAGGGTAAAGTTATCAGGTGGATTTAGATGTGCACCTATGGCCCAAGTCGTCTCTAGTGGTGTGCTTCTGTGAGGCCTAGGAGGCTTCCTATCATGTTTTCCCAAATGGGGAGTTCCTGAGGCTTGGGGTCCATATCTTCTGCGTGAACTACAACTCCTTCCCAAACTATCTTTCTCCACAACGCCATTTTCTCTATAATCTCCCGCTACTTTTGTACCACTCTCTTGCACACCTCATTATACTTAATGCACCTCTCCTCTCTCTACCTTTCTACCGCTAGGTCTGCCATATTTCACTAAAAATTCTCCTTTCCCCGTGCGTGGTGGCATTTAGTTAGAAATTGATTTACTCTCCAAATTCAATTTACCATTAGGATCTTGATAGCTAGTGGAATGCCTTGTAGGTAAGCCCCCTTGGAATTCATAAAAATTGGAATTCAACTACCTCTGGACATGAATAATCGGAAATTGAGTACTCCAAGATATAACTACCTAAAACACCATGGCACCACATATCCACAACTCAAGTCCAAATCACATCAGCATCATAAAGGGCCTAAAATTCTTCTTGTGTCCATAAAAGTGCATGATACCTCCAATTCTACTTAGATGCATACATAATCAGCCACTCATACAATTATACTAGAAATATAGTGAAGAAGATCTCATATAAACTTTCATACAGTTTTGTTTTACCCACATGCATGCGTTAAAATCAGATCCAATGTTGAACCATCATGTGTATTCTTCTTCTAGATTATGTATCCACTCTTCAACACTTGCCAAGGTCAATCGGTATGTCTTCATCACAAACCATCCTAAAAACAACTGAAAAAGAGGTTCTGATAATGGAACCAATGATGCATACTAGAATTCAAAGCAATACAAGCCCAGGTGTGCTGGCACATCACTTAGCCTAGACTGGGAACTCACCAAGCATGAAAAGGTATGAGTCCCCTCTTTAGGTTTTTTTAGGATGTTAGCATGATGAAGACTTTAATCATTCAGACTATAGCTAATATGTCTTTCATACAAAGTATATTTTGACCTAGAGCTAAAATCATAATAGATCTAACAGATAACCATAATGGAATGAAACATGCAAAGATTGAATTATAACCATGATAACACCTTATTTCAATCCATAATATTCATTATATTAATTGTAGTAAATACATAGAAGCTTCATTACAATAACAATAGTATATACTCATGTGTGTAACAAATCTAGCAACATAATCTCACTATACCCTAGTTCTCACACGTATATCTATGCTCTCTCTCTATATATATATCTACTACATAGTTCACTACATATTTATAAGGGTGGGGAATTTCCCTTCACCACTTATCTAATCCCAAAATAGGTCACATGCTATTATTAGCCACGCACCATTACAAAAATAGGCTTACATGCAAGAGTGTTAATAATAGATCTCTCTTTGTCAACTATCAGTTCACAATTCTATCTTTAGCTTGCATTCATGCAAAGTGCTTTGTAGCTGATCATCCAAAAATAGCCAATGTGTGATGTGCAAGTCTCCAATCAGTTTGAGTGCTCGCATGTGATGGGTCGTTGTATTCTTCCAATCATTTAACCGATAATCTTTGTCGGTGTCATTCTAAACCAGGATTGTGTCCTAAGCAATATGCAATGGAGTCTAGGAGAAGTAGTTATACGTTGATTCTATTGGGGGTTGTTTAGTTTTAGTGATTATTCTACAGAAGTGAAGTTAAAAGCTATGGAAATTAGATACAAGTCTACGGAATTCAACTATTTCCAATGAAAGGGATTTTAGCAACTAATCTTCTACAGTAAGTAAAATACGCACACACTTATTCTTAAAAATTAAATCACAGCGAGAATAACCTGGAATTTCTAGCGTAAAGCAAGACTATTCATGAACTAGATTTGCATAACAAAAGCATCTACTCTAAGCAAAAGTGGTAATGGAGAAAGTAGATATAGTTAATCACAAAGATGCATGTAAAACTAATCAAAGGATTGTGTGCATGAACTCAAAGTAACCTCGTATCTCCTCGCTTGAGTGGGCCCTTGCTCTTCCTTGAGATAGAGTGATCAACAACTTCTATTTCTAAAAATGTCGTGGCTTTCATTAACTTCAAAATGAATTCATAACACAACAAAAAAAATCCAAAATAGTATGCAGATAATCTTCTTCAATAATCAAAAAGTGGTACTCAAGTTCTGAAGACAAAGTCTTCATATAGATAATGTTGGTTACAAGATCCGCCATATCAGTGGCATTAAACACTATCCATCAAATATCAATTAAAAATCATAGATTCCTACGGGTGTTAGAATCAAGCCGAAGCTAATAGGTCAATTTGATGGAAATAGTCTTCAGCCGCATGCTTCAACTCGGCTTCCTATCCACCAAGAATCTTCCATCATTCCCTACGGACATCATCACATTTGATCTCATAAAGGTAGTTAGTAGGAGGTTCATGGGATAGATGGTTTTCATAAATAATAGTAAGGAAAGTGCACTAACCTACTAAGATATGACTACACAAAACATCCCCATATACCAATAAGTCATATCACAAAGAGTATTTCCGGTCTAAAGAAATGATATAAATGAGCCAAACAATGCACTCATCATTTTCCCCCTGACTTTACCTATTGCATGTCCCAATGTAACTCATCTGTGCCCTACTCACCTTCCAAGTTGTTCAGCCATGTCATACTCCTCGAATTGATTAGCATATTGCTTTGTGGTATTCTTGTAGCCCTGAGTATTAGAGGTAATTTCCACCTGTAGCGAAACTATCATGGGATCAGATTTGAGGCCTACCCATTCATCAGTGTATTGCTGGCTGGTTTTCTCTGTAGTTTGTTTGATAATGGTGATGAGGGCATCACCCCTATGCATGCTCCAGCTCAAATTCTAGGGAGAGAGAACCTCCCTATGTTTCAAAGGTAGGCTTAAAGTATCCCATCTCCTATCACAAGCTTGCCAAGCAGCCCCAAAATTCTCCTGACTATAATTTTCAAAATCAATAACACACTGAAGCAAAATCTAAGAAGTATTCACCCCAACCCCTACCTGATAGTAAAATGATCGAAAGTTTTTCCACAGGGCAACATCTGTATGATGAGTTGGGTGAATGTGAAATCGATGGACTGAGCAGTGTTATTGAAACTGTCTGTTTGTTGCCTCCAAATTATCTGATTCCACAATACAGACTGAAAGGCTTTAATTTGAAAATCACCCACAAATAGGTTGATCAAGAAATCAGGGACATTGGTCACTATCATGTTATGTAGATAAAATTCACAGAGCAAATTTTGAATTTCCAGAGCACTGCACTTGTAAACTGATAAAAAACTAGGGCCATCGGGAATTTTGTGAGGGGCTTGAGAACACAATTGAAATAACTACCAAGAATAAAATTGTTCTTGGACATACATGCTATAGAAGTCGAGAAGGGTTTCCTACGATAGTATTTTGATGGCCAAAGGCGTATAAAGTCTAAAATAGATGTTCCTTTTCATTTTTCCTCTTCCATAGATTCTTTTTCTTTTTTAATTTTTTATTTTCTTTCTGCAATTCCTTTCTGAAGGGAAAACTATTGGAAACTATTCAAGAGGGTAAGACTCTTATCACAATGTTGCTTTAAACAACTTACTTCAAGCTATAGGGTAGCAATCTCCCGAACTTTTTCTATTGTCTTTTGTGTAAATTTAGCTTGTAATAAAAGGGTGGATTCTTCCATACCTTGTAACTGAGATTTTAGCAGTGCGATCTCCTCCAGATAGTTGTGAGAAGGTGCCACTTGGGTGTTAAGCATTTCAAGAGTTACAAAGTGTGAATTTCTAGATGATGGAACAACATATGATGGAGCGGCTGGGTCATCCTTCATATGTAGTTCCTCCCGAATGTGGGCGGTATCGTCAGGAAAGGACTTCGATTGCAAACTACCTGTCTGCAAAAATGAGCTAAGCCATTAAGACTATGGTTGCTCGGAAGAAGATGGGGCCATGGGACACTTTCCTTTTGAATCAGAAATGGACAGGGATGGTTCCTCAAGAGTACCAACTATGTCGACTTTCAGAACATCAGCTGCCTCCGCTTAGCTATGTGCAGGGCAAGGGCCTGATGCAAGGGTAGACCGAGGTGTAGAAGAGAGACCAGATTTTAATTACTTTGGCCTAGACCCTTTGCCACCAGCACGTCCCTCGAGCCTCTACTTCGATCGAAAGAAGACTTGGTGTGAATACAACAAATGAATCAACCTCGGGTGTTTAATCATGGACTTGCCTCCACTAGACTGATGTTTCTGGCATACTTTAATGATGGAGTCTGTGAGGTACTCTGGAAGATTTACCCGAAGGGCCTGGTTGACATGTTCCTTTTTAAGGTGAATGAGTATTTTGAGTGCATCACCACCCAGAATAGAGGCCTGGCCATCACATATGAAATACTGTTGACCCATTTAGCAATCTCACCCCAAATTCTAGGTAAACTTGTCCACTTAACACCCTTCTGGACACCTAATGGAGTTAGGATGACCTTCGGGAGTGCCTCTCATTTGTTTTGGAACTCAGCAATCATAATTTACAAAGGGGCATTCATCATAGCCTTTAAACTGAAGTTTGGAAGGTCGATGTGCCGAAATGACCCGACTAGTTATTTCAACTCTTTTTCCACCAACTTGCGAGCATGTGGACTAAAAATTGTTCAAGAACTCTTCCACAATGCCCTCATTGAAACCTTCAAATTGCCGAATGAAATCCAACCATCTGAAATCATGAAATACCTATAAAAGGGTGGAATTTCAAGCAAGACATCGTGTGAAGTGGGTTCGATGTCTTTCACAGTCCCATGTTGAGCCAAAAAGTGAGAAATACACAATAGCAAAAAAACTAGTTCGTGAGCGTCTCTTCCACTTCTCATCTAGTACTGATAAAACTAGTCATGATTGATGTGCATACCACAACGGGAAGAAGTGGTTGTAGAAGCATTAAATTTCAAATGACACCATATTCCTTGGGTAGCGCAACATCAAGCAAAGGTGACGGTGGAAAAATAGTGATGAGACCGGCCACCTGTGTGAGATTAATATTTTTACGGTGGCACATATCCCATGGTTGAGGAGCAAGCACCACCTATCCTGACATTGGAGAGTGTGACACATCAAAGCATGTGGTGATTTATGAGCCATTACTCCTTTTATGTCATCATTCATAGAGCTGGATTTGGAAAGAGATCCAAAATGACCATAGCAATCATTTCATGATGGCGTCATAATGACAAATGAATACATGGGGAAATGTTTTACATAGAAATATCATTAGCAAGTTAAAATGCACTTACCCATGCCACATTTAGTCACCAATATCTGTAGATTCCTACGCCTTGTAATTTGGGATGAAACATAATTAGCAGCAGTAGAAATAATGAAAATTCCTACATTTATTGGAAATTACAATAAAAACTACTAACTAAGGGAAGAAGATCGAATGAAGGATCATATTCCTTTATTGAATTTGCAAAAGATTGATTACTCCATGCATGAGAGGCAAAGAGCCTCCTCAACATGCATGTCTTCTCATAACAAAATGTCGTCAGTGAAATTCTTCTTATCCAGTGGTTGGTGATAAACTTGGAGCCTATGCCCATTCACCAGAAGAGTCTGTTTATCTCCATCAATCGGTATCAATCGAATAGAGCCATTATCAAACACTTGATTTACCTGATAGGGACCTAACCAATGTGTACACAACTTGCCTTTAAACTGCTGATAGTGGGAATCAAAGAGTAAAACCCACTGTCCTTCATGAAATGTCCTTTTTTTGATGTGAGCATCATGCCAAGTTTTTGTTGATGCTATAGAATTTCGGTCTGTTGTTGTGCCTCCATCCACATTTCATCTAATTCATTCAACTGTAACACTCATTCACATTGTGCTTCATCCAAATCGATCCCAACTTCCAATGTTGTTCGCTAGGTGCGTAACTCAAACTCAACGAGTAATAGTGGCTTCTTCCCAAAGACCATCTCATATGGAGAGAAACCAAAGTAGTTGTTTTCCAGTCGTGTTGTAGGCCCAGACGGCCTCAAGAAGCTTTGTACCCATTTCTTTCTATCGACATTGACCACCTTAGTTAGAATATTCTCGAGTTCTTGATTGGTTACCTCCACTTGCCCATTGGATTGGGGGTGATATGGTGATGATTTCCATGCATAATTCTCAGAGATTCCTAAGAAAGCTTCAATCATATTTGAAACAAATTGAGGACCTTGATCGATACAATGGCCCTTGGTGCTCTAAATCACAAAGCAATATCCGGTTATAGAGAAAATCAGCAACATCATCTTCATTGGCAGATGCCAATTCTTGAACTTCAGCCCATTTGGTGACATGGTCTCAGTGCATACCAAGAGATACTCCTTCCCGAAAGATGGAGGATCAAATGGTCCAACAAAATCAATACCCCATTTCTCAAATGGTCCTAGAACCAACTGAGGGTTCAGAGGCATTTCTGTAGAAAGTGTAGGTTTTCCCATTCGTTGGCATGCATCACACTGCCACACATACTTTTTGACATTCTTATGGAGGGAAGGCCAATAGTACCCTACTCCAAGGATCTTGTGAATTGTTCATTTCACTGAATAATGTCCACCTCTTGGCTCATCATGACATGCTCGTAGTATGTCATGTACCTCATCCTCTTGAACACACCTATGAAGAACCATGTCAGGACAACATTTAAATAAGAATCCGTTACACCATTTATATGTTGCACTATTTCTAACCAATCACCTTCTTTCCTTATGAGTAAAATAGGTAGGAAACTTCCCTGTTGTTAAATAATTTGTGAGATCAGCGAACCAGGGAGTCTTAGTAGAGATAGAAAACAAGTGTTCATTGGGAAATTGGTCTTGGACTACTTCATCATCACCTGAAACATTTATTCTGGAAAGAAAGTCAGCAACAACGTTAGATTTCCTAGGCTTATCTATAATAGTGAGATTGAATTCTTGCAACAAGAGTAACCAACGAATGAGCCTTCTACCAACCATTTGTTTTTTCATCAAATATCGAATGGCGAGTGGTCGAGTGTAAAAAAAAAAATTATATCCAAAGTGACGTAATGATGAAATTTATTCAAAGCATATACAATAGCCAAAAATCTTTTTCCGTAGTAGTGTAATTCTTTTCCATAGGAGTCATATTTTTGCTGATAAAATAAATTGCATACATATGATCTTCTGAGTCTTTTTGTCCAAGGATAGCACCCATGGCTGTATTAGAAGCATCAGTGTGGATATGGAAAGGTTGTCCCCAGTCAGGGCCACATAAGATAGGGGCTATTGTCATCTTTTCTTTGATAGAATCAAATTCCTGTTGACACTGAGAAGACCATTCAAAAACACAATCTTTCGTTAGCAATGAAAACATTGGGGCGGTAATTTTTCTAAAATATTTTATGAATCGGTGGTAATAACCTGCATGGCCAAGGAAACTTTTGATGTCGGTCTGATTAGCTAGTGTAGGTAATTGGGTGATGACCGATATCTTTTTGGGATCCACCAGTATACCTTGGGTTGAAACATGGTGACCTAATACAATTCCTTGATCAACCATCATTAGACATTTTTCATGACTCAAAGATAGTTGTTGTTCACATCGATTGATTACTTTCTCAAGATTATTCAAAGATTCTTCAAAATTGGATCCATGGACAGTGAAATCATCCATGTAAACCTCAACACAGTCGTTAGCAAGATCTACAAAAATGGCCAAGACTTCCCTTTGAAATGTAGCGGGGCGTTACAAAGCCCAAAAGGTAAGACTCTGTAGGTAAATGTACCCCAAGGGCACGTAAAAGTAGTCTTATCCTGATCAGCAGGGGCAATACTAATTTGATTATACCCACTAAACCCATCCAAGAAAGAGAAATATTTCTTACCAGCCAAATTGTCTAGGACTTGGTCAATGAAAGGTAGGGGAAAATAATCTTTCTTGGTGGCTTTGTTAAGTTCCCTGTAATCAACACATATTCACCACTTACCATTCTTCTTGGGAACAATAACTAATGGGGAAACCCACTGACTATTAGATATAGGATAGATGAAACCTACCTTTAGGAGCTTTTTGATCTTAGTTTTGACTATGTCTCTCAATGCTGGATTGATTCTTCATTGCGGCTGCCTTATAGGTTTGATGTCATCGGTGTAAATATGATGTGTATAGATGCTAGGATGAATTCCTTTCATATCAGTGTAATCCCAAGCAAAAGCATGAGAATGTTTCTTCAGAACCTCAAGCACCCTAGCTTCTTTATTAACCTCCAAGTCACTTCCTATAGTCAGCTCTCTACCCATACTAACAAGCACCTACTTAGTATCATTCGCAAGAGAAAGCTCTATACTAGTGATAAAAGAATTCAATGGGAAAACATGGGGCTAAAGCATGTGCAGGATGGATATGTTATCAAAAGATAGAACCTTAGTTAAAGGACAATAGAAATCAGGAACTAAATGTTCAGAATTATAAGCATAGAGTTTCCTACCATACTCAAAGCAGAGGTAATTTCTAATGCTTGGTATTCTCGAGTTATGTAGCAAAGAGTGTGCTGATTTCCATAGTTATAGAGTCCTTATAATCGGTCACACGCATATGGCTCTACAGCTTCAGTCATATGATTGTGTACTGCAATAGTGGTCAGAAAAGAATAACTCAAAGAGTTAGCATCCAAAGAATCCACCCATACCTGGTCACAATTGTTCGTATAAGGCTGGGTAGGAGGATATAATGAAATGTGTTTGGATTTCTGCCCATTTAGAATTGTCATGTTGCCTGACCTACAGTCAATGTAAGTAGCAACCGTATCCAACCAAGGTCTTCCCAAGATGATTGGATATCCCTACTTTTGAGCTTTAGGTGCAGAAAACCATGAAATCAACTGGTACTCCCATGATTCAATAGTGACCATCATATCTTCACCACAACATCGGGTAGAACAATAGGTTAATCTGCTAACTCGCAAAATAGTGTTGGTTGGATGAAGTCTTGTCAAAGATAGTAGGTTAAACATTTCTATTGTGATGACATTAATAGCAGCACTTGAGATCCACCAAAACATTAGATATTAACTGGTTGTTTATACAAATAGTAATGACAGGGCTCTCATGATCCCCATATTTCGATGAGATGAGGGTGCCAACAACTAAATCAGCCAAATTCCCTTTGACTCTGATAGTCTTTGGGTATTTCTTTTTCCTTCCTAGTGTCTTTATACATTCATTTCTAATGGTTTGGTTTAGTTCAGGGATGTCCCTTATTACATGCATCGTGGAACCTCAATATGTACTTTTTTCAATTCCAAAACTAGTTTTTTTCATCTACAGTTCGAGTGTCCTGTAATCGCTCGGAAAAGGGGTCAGAGTCTGTTTGGGTTTTTGATCATCCTGTTTATCTGGAATTAATGAAGAACCAATGTTACTCTCAAGTTTTTCTTCCTTATCGGCATCATCAGGTAGTTCTGTGATAACAACAAGAGGGTTCAATATTTTTCTAGATTGTAATCATAAATTACCAATAGTGTTAACTTGCATGGTGTTACCTGCGTTTGTATCATCAATCAAAGTTGTTTGTTGATTTTTAGGACTGGATATAGGCTGAGCTGGAAGTTGTGTTTGTGTTGCTTGTTTTTGATTTTGGTAGGCTTGAGGTGGAGGCATTAAAGCTTGTTATGGCTGGCTTTGGAACTGCGTTGTTGATTACTATTTTGTGGTGGTGCCTAGGACTGATTATGGATAAAAACATTTTGAGGACTCCACTTTGCTTGATTGTGCCAAGGATTGGCTGCGGGTGGTGGAGCCCAACCCGGCTGAGTGTAGGGATATGTCCAAGGTGGTGGATATGGATAAGTCATCTAGTTTGATTTTTCCCACTCAAGTTGTCCCAAGAAGACTGAGAGGCTTGATTTGGCCATGACATTCTCTAGGGATTCTGAGTTGGTCTAGATGGGAACCCACCCTGATTTTTTGGTCTTTGGAAAAATTTAATTCAGCACTTATTTGAGATATGGCATTCAAACCTCCCTTCAACTATGGTAGAAGTGTGCAATGCTTAGTATCATGGTCGTGAGAATTCACAAATTAAGCACATATCTCGTGACATCCAAAGGACATTCTCTCAAGGGGTGTCTCTAATGACATTTAGGGAAATACATGTCCAATGGTTCTTTAGCGGGGTGGTTTTTGCCTTGAGTCCATCTATGGTGGATGTTAATTGCGTAAAAATGTATGTTTTCATGTTGGTCATTTCTCCTAGAAGTTCAAAGGTACCCAAAGACTTGGATGTTTGTTTCCTTCGTATTCCTCCATGTGTTCTAGAATATATTCTACATAGCTCGAATTTGTTCCATGGTGAGCTTATGCACATCTCCACCTCCTATGAGATGGAGAGAATCCTTGGTTTTGTTATCCAAAATTCACCCCCCAGGGTAATTTTGATAACATGCATTAAATTCTTTGGTCCCGAGCAAGATAGATTGATTCAAGGCCCAAAATCATGTTTCTGGGGTCCCCTCGGCCTTTTTCTAACTCTCCTATCCAAGAAGAAAAGAGAAACTTCTAAAAAAGGGTGAAAAATTTGCAAAAAAAAAAAAAAGCTTAGGGCAGAAAAAATCATGAAAATCGGCTAAGTCCTGATCCAGGCGGTCCTTGGGATAGTTGGGGCGTCGGGGCGCGAACCGGCCGAAAAGCCTCCAAGCGGTCCGAAAGTGCAGCGACAAGGACATCCAGTGCCATGGGGACACGTGGGATGCAAAAGGGTGAGCCGGCCGAAGGTGAAAAATTTGACTAATTGTTGTGCGATACGGTTGGGACATCTGGGCCGTGAGGATGAAAAGGACGCGAAGGACGTGAAAAGGCGAAGCGGTCGAGAGCAAACAGTCACCATTTCGGGCGGTTCGAAGTAATTGTCCCAGCGGTCTAGGACATTTGGGACAAAGGTGCACAAAGGACGTGAACCACCCGGATCAGCTGAAACAGAGAACTTCAGTTTGGGACAGCCGGGCCAAAAGTACACGCGGGATGCGGAGAGCCGAAAGAGCCGAGAGCGAATGGAAATGTGCCACGTGTCTTCGCCTCAAAGAGGGACAGGGAAGCCCGAATCGGGCGGATCGGAGAAATTTTTCCTAGATAGTTTGGGACAGCCGGGCCAAAGGGAGGCGCGGGGCGCGAAAGCCGAGGATCCGAGAACGAATCGGCGCATGCCACGTGTCAAAGGGAAAAAGTTGCTAAGTGGTCGATAAAAGTTTAAAGGGAAAGGTTTGAAGCGTTGGCCCAAGCCAATAAAAATAGGACACATGTCCTAAGGTGGGGAAGTGCGGAGCTCGGGGAGAACTTAGAGAATTTGGCAAAAGTTTTGGCAAAAACTAAAAGGTAAAAGATGCCCCCGCACCGCTGTCAACCAACCAAAGCATGCCACGTGTCCCGAGTGGCGGGAGCGGGGAAAAATGGAAATTTTTCCAAAGAGTTAAAGGGTCAAATTTCAAAGGGAAAACCCGCGGAAAGGTGGAGGAGAGAGAATTGCTCGGTGAATCGGCGCTTTCCACGTGTCATCCAAGTGGCGGAGCGCGGAAAAATTCAAAATCTGCTTTTTTCCTGTTTTCCCTAAAATCTTCGAGACGATCATATCTTTTGATCCGAACTTGGATTTTCATGTTATTTATATCAATGGAAAGCTGGTAAAATTATCTACACAATTCCAGGGTCAATATTGCATTTTTGGTTCAATTTGGAGAGAGAAAATCAAGAAATCTCTCTAGCATGTAGTAATGGCTAGAACTGACATTTCAACAACCAGTTTAATGCACATGGGTCACATTCTTCTTCAAAGCATGGATAGAAGTGATGTTTCAACCACCGATTTTAATGAAGAATGAATTTTGGTCAATGGTTGGGCTACTTGCATGTTTTCCTACATTTTCTCTCTCATGGGCTCGACTTATGCAATTTAAAAGCCGATTTGGCTCAAAAAAAAAAATGATAACAAGTTGTTCATCTTTTCTGCTCTACCCTCCCTTCTTTTCTTCTCTAGGGTTGAAAATGGAGTTTGAACCTCCTCCACTTCTCTGTAATGGTGTTTTTGCCTTTTACTAATGAAATTATGTTCTGTGCAAACTTTTGGAGCAACAAAAACATGTTTTTGATGCATCTATCCATCCTTGCTCGTTTTTTGCTTGTTTTCTTCTTGCCTCTCTTCATTGCAGGTATCATGCATGTTCTAATGTTCATTACAGGTGTGGAGCTGTGTTCATGGAGTTTTCGGACATTTTCTGTGTGAAATCTATCTTTGGATTTGTGATGCATCTATCCATGCTTCCCATCGCTCACCTCTCTTTGTTCCATGGCAGTTTTGATAGATGTTCAACATTCTCCTTCTCTGGTGTATCACTATTTTAGTGTAGGCTCTGTTTTTTCCCTTTTCTCTCTCTCTCTCTCTGTCTCCTTGGCATGGTTAGATTAGGATTAGATTAGCTTTCTGCCGCACTAGAATAGCTCGTGGCAGGTAGTTTAGGAGCAGGAACCAACCTTCTCTGGAGATTCCTTTCTCATTTCTGCAAGTCCCACACTTGGAGAAAGGATTCAATGTTGTGCAATCACACTGGATGCTAGCATGATCAACCTAGAAATCTGATCAACGTCTAGGAATGCTGTGATTTTTCACTAACAGTTTTGGCATGCCCAGGGGGACACCGAGGTTGGTGTGTTCTGTGAAGATTTCAGCCTTTGGAGGCACTTGCAAACACATCTCGCGACTCCATCCGATCAACAACCCATTTCTCGAAGTTGCAGGACACTGTTTTCATCCATTCCCATCCATCCTTCTTTCCATCCCTTTCATTCTTTTCCATTCCATGAAGTTGTGTAATCATGACTTCATTTCCATCATAGAACTCACATTTACAACAAGAGGGGAGTATATTCCACCTCCAACATGTTTTACAACTCTTTCAAATCAGCATGCATACACATATGAGCAGCAATGCCAAAGTCGGTTTGGCTATGGAGCTTTCCAAGAGAAAGAGTATGCATATAATAAAGACAATCGATGCAAGATGTTGGTCTGCATTGGAGAAAATCCAAAAGATGGAGGTAAAGATGGTGCGATCCTGGGCTCAAGCACAAATGAAAGCATTTGGAATCGATTGTGAAGCACCCTGTCCATGGGTGGGACCTTTCCCAGGCATTACAGCCCTCAAGAGAAGCTTGACTTCATGATTGCAACACTTGCCATTTCTTGCAAAGTGGATTGAAGAAATAGAAGTGTATGAGAGGAGTATTCAAAGCAACCTTGTCAACGGGTAAGCACGCCATCTCATGCCTTTCTTTTTCCTCTTTCCCAATCTGTTTTATCTCAAGCAATGTCAAGTTTTAAACTCTCCATCTCGTTGTCCCAAATGTTGATCCCATGTCTCCACCTCTCGCCTTCCACCTCACCTCAATTCTTCTTTCCTTTTTCCTTCCAAACAGTCATCCCCTCCACAAGAGCTAAAAAAATACCCCCTCCTCCAAAGAAACAAGAGTTTCTACCTCCACCACCATGAAAAATGCCAAATCAATTGAGTTACAACCCATCCCTCCTCTTGCATTCCCAAATCCATGTTGGGAGGATAAAAATCAGAATGCCAATCAAGGAAAACAAGCGAAAAAGAAGAGCCAAACAAGGATGAAGAAATTCAAAGTCTGAAGAATTGGGCTCTTAAATTTGGGATGACAAAGATCCCCTTGATGGTTAAGCCTTTAGAAGAGGTTGAAGTTGGAGAACAAATGGTGGTTAGGACTGATTTTGTGGCAGCAGAAGAAGAGCAAAAAGAAGAAGCGAGATCAGCGATCGGTTTTCTCGAAATTAGTGTTCGTGTTGGCACTCTATTTGAAGGGAATGCTAATTCAATTCAAGCTGCACAATCAGCCATAAAGGGAGAAAGCTCGGAAGAAAATCTTGCAGCCCTAACTCGTCCTCTAGAGCAGCAGATTGAAGAGTTTGACTTGAAAAACTTTATCTTTGGAGGAGGAGTTCAATCAAGAGCAAGATTGTCTTCAAACATTGGAGGAAGGAGAAGCTGCTCCAGATCCAAAAGAGGAGGAGCACATTCTAGTTATGGAGGAGAAAAGTTTAGATCCAAGGGCTTTGAGCACAAAGCAGGCTACAGGAGAACCTTCAGTTCTTCTTTCTACTTCATCTCTCTCAAGTTCTAGTACTAAAGAGGAGTTTGATCTCCCAAACTCAATGTTGAAGGGTGAAAGAAACCATGGTGGTCAAGTTGTAGATCAAGAAGACACCATGGAGGAAGTGAAGCATTTGCAGCAGGACAGAGTCATGAGGCGGTTTATCCGCGATTTGGAGAACTATTTTGATGGAGAGGAGCCGGTTGAGTTTCCACCATTCTCTCTTTCATCATCCACACTCCAAACACTTGAGTCTACTGTCATGAAGGAGAACATTCATTTGTAGCAGCCTGCATCTTATAGCAGCTCTTTGGAATCAAGATTGGAAGATTTTAATCTTTCATGTTCTTCATTGGAGGAAGAGAAAGGATAGAGGAATTTCACCATTTCTTCCACACCATCCATTCAGGAGGGTCTACAAGAAGACTCCATTCTTGGAGTTGAAAATTAGAGCTATGGGCATATCAAACGGATCAGACCTTGCCCAATCAGGTATTTGGCTTCATTGGAGCCAAAGGAGAAGTCACAACTAGTCATGCTTGCTTCTGAGCATGAGGGTGAGCTACAAAGTACCAAGGATCAGCTATCATACCTCTTCAATCCAAATGCAGAGCAACTAAAAGAGGTATTGAATTTTCCTTCAGCTGATACCTTGATGATTTGGGTGGAAGACCAGCTTCTTGTTGATTTTCCATTCATCCAATCAGCCATGTTCAATGCCAAATCAATTGCATGGCTGCCACTTTTGAGAAAGGGAAGCTATTTCTCACAACCAATTGCAGGGTTTGTTTAGCTTGCCTTTACTTCTAGTTAGAGTAGAGTAGGTAGATTTGATTTCAGCAGAAGAAGTGCTTGTGCACACTCTGCATGTTCCATTTGGAGCATGTATGATTTTCAGTTTTGTACATAGTTTTTGTGGTGCTGGTTTTGCTCTTGCACAGTTCATTCCAGTGGCATTTTGGTGAGAACAACTCTATTTCAGTGGGTTTCCAAGTGGCTCAGAGAGAGAAGTTTTCAAAGTTCAAATCAGTTTTCAGGCTACTACTCATGACTCCATGCCCAATGGATTGCTTCAGTTACTCTCGATCATTCATCTAGCAGCGAGATGACACTATTGAGTCGCCAAATTGTTATCCAAAATTCTCCCCCGGGTAATTTTGATAACATGCATTAAATTCTTCGGTCTCGAGCAAGATAGATTGATTCAAGGCCCAAAATCATGTTTCTGGATCCCTATTGATGCAAAATCACAGCACCCTCGGATGCTGGTCAAGTTTCTAGATTGACCATACTATCATCCAATGCGATTGCATAACATTGAATCCCTTCTCCAAGTGTGGGACTTGAAAAGTGAGAAAGGACTCTCCGAGAGAAGGTTGGTTCCTATTCCTTTGTTCGGATACACACGAAATATGCGAGAGGGTTTACTCGAAGCCTAATCTAATCTGCCAGGGAGACAGGGTAAGAAGATGCATAAAAATAAATCTAAGCTAATAGAGGTGATGCACCGAGGAATGAAGAACACCTATCTTTCCAAAGAAACACGTACCATTAAAATGTGATATAAGATCATGCACAAATAACAAAACTTGCGGTGAAAGACTAGGAGGATGAAAAATGAACACAAAGAGGGTTGAGAATCATCCATAGACTTGTATTACTTGCTCCAAAGATTGATATAATACACCGTGCGAATGCCAAGAGGTAGAGTCATTACATAGTTTCAAATGGGAGGTTCGAACTCCACAAATCCGCCTGATAGGAGAAGATGGGAGGAGCAAAATAGAAAACGTTTGACCTTTTTTAAAGAAGCTCCTCTTTACAATATATAGAAAGAATGAGAGAGGGAAAAGATAGGAAATCCAAAATCTACCCCAACCACTTCTAGGTCACATTTAAAATCATATCATTATGACAGAAGCGGCGGATCCTGGCAAAACAAAAGTTATCTAATGTAGAAGTGGTGAACTGTCTGCTGCATTAAAGCCGGTTGTTGGAGCATCACTTCTGGCATTACCACGCATCAGGGACGTTTTCTTAACTTTCTCTCTCTATATTGCACCAAAATGCAATATTGATCCCGAAATCATGTAGAGAATTTCAACAGCTTTCCGTTGATATAAAGAACGTGCAAATCTGAGCTCTGGATCGAGAGATATGAAGATCTGAAGATTTAGGGCACGAAACAGGAAAAAACAGGTCGGCGGGAAAATATTTGAAATTTTCCCGCGCTCTGCCACTTGGATGACACGTGGCGGGCTCTAATTCTCTGAGTAATTCTCTCTCTTCCACCTTTCCGCAGCCTTCCTTTTGAAATTTCCTTGTGGGCCCTTAAACTTGGACACGTGGCATTATTTCATTGGTTTGGGTCAGTGTTTAAAACCTCGCCCTTTGACTTCTGGACTTTCTCCCTCATGACACATGTCATGATTTGATTGGTATTCGGTTCTCGCGACACTTTTCGTGTCCACCACACCCATTTGTCCCAGATGTCCCTTTGCTTTATTTGGGGCAGAAAACCTCCGATCCGCTCGAAATGGGCTTCCCTGTCCCTCATTCGGCTGATGACACATGGCGTTGCTTGATTGGCTTTCGGCTCCTTTGGCTATCCGCGTCCCACGCGTCCCTTTGTCCCAACTGTCCCAATGCTGAAGTTCCCCGTTTCGGCCGAACCGGCTGGTTCGCATCCTTCGCGTCCATTTGTCCCAACTGTCCCGGACTGTCTGGGACAAATTCTTCCGAACCACCTGAAATGGCTTCCCTTACTCGCCACTTCACCTTTTCACATCTTTCGCGTCCTCATGGCCCAGATGTCCCAAATGCTTAGTCGATTTTCTTCTTCTTTGGCCGAAACGGCTTTCCGCGTCCCACGTGTCCCGATGGTCCGATTGTTCCTTTGCGAAAGTTTTCCTTTTCAACCGAACCGGGCGGTTCGCGCCCTTCGCGTCCATTTGTCCCAAATGTCCCTTTGCTTCGTGGGCCACCTGGAGGCTTTTTGGTCGATCCGCGCTTTGATGTCCCAACCGTCCCAACTTTTACAAGAACTAGGACTTAGCCAATTTTCATGATTTTTTCGCCCAAGCTTGTTTTTGCACTTCTTCCATTTCTTAGAACTAGCTCTTTTCTTCTTGGACAGGAGGGTTAGAAAGAAGCTGAGGGGACCTTATAAACATGATTTTGGGCCCTGAATTAATCTGTTATCAAAATTACCTAAAGGGGGGGAATTTTTTGAAAACAGTTTGGCGACTCAACGGGTCACCTGCCTGCTAGGTAGAAGATCAGTGGCCTCTTAACAATCCATTGGGCATGGAGTAATAATCCTGAAGCCAATTTGATCTCTGATCCCGATCTTGATACCACAACTCATCTTTGAGAGCACTCCGAACTGTAGAGATTCAACCTAAGAGTGACAAAACCTGTGCCAAAGCACTTACGAAAAATAAACCTAACTACAACAAGACAATGTGCACACGCACTTAGAGGGATTGAAATCTAGGCTAATATTTACAAGGGTAAACCTTTTCCTTTTTAGTAGCAATGTTTAAGATAAATTCCGTTAACTGGAATCGGGAGTTCTTCTCCATCCAATGCAGACAATTGGAAGGCATTACCACTCTTACATCTCGTGACCATGTAGGGGCTGCTCCAAATGGCGTCAAACTTGGAATGCCTTCCAGGTTTCACCCGATCTGCATCCCACTTCAGAACTAGGTCCCCTTCCTGGAAGGTCCTCGCTCCTTCCTTCTTGTCAAACCATCTTTTTACTAAGGCCTGATCCTTTTCAATCATCAGGGCTGCATGTTCTCTTATTTCTTCCAATTCCATCAACTCTGCGTACCTGGTCTCCATTGGTTTGAACTCAGACAACTCTAACTGCTTCATGAGCTCCAATGCTGGCAACTCAAGTGATATGGGCAAGATTACCTCTCTTCCATAGAAAAGCCCGAATGGAGAGTTACCTATGGATCTCTTGGGAGTTATCCTATCAGCCCATAAGGCTGATTTCAGCTTGGTATGCCATGTCCTTTGGTTTTCATCCGAGTTCTTCTAAGGATCCTTAGCAACTTTTTTGTTCGTGGACTCGCCTGTCCATTACCCCCGTGGGTAATAATTTGAAGAGTTGCTCAAATAGATTCCATTCTTGACAGCCCATTCTGTAATCTTTGAACCTATGAATGCTAATGCATTATCTCGATATGAACCAATAGGAACCAGCTTTCATGATTTTGGGAGTGGTTACTCGTGGGGCAAAGTGGCCTCCTACCTCCCCATCATGGAACTCGTATAAGATCCTCTTAACTTTACCTGCTCCAATGCATCTTAATAGAACACCATGGATGTCTTTCTTGAACAAGATACCATTAATGAGTACATATGGGATAGCTTTTAATCTAAAGTGTCTCCTCTTTGCCTTGCTCATTTCTGGAGGGCAAAGGCCCATCTGTAGGAAGTGTATCATATTCTGAGTCCAACAGGGAGTGGGCACATCATCACTTTCCTGTTCTTGACCATCCTGTAGTAGCAGGACAAAGATCTTCTTCACCTTCGAAATGCCTCGGTTGTTTGGAAGCAAGCTGCTCACACAAACCTTTGCCACGAACCGTTTGGTGACTCGATTCCAATATCATATTCCATCACCTAAGTGATGCAGCCTGCTCTCTTCTCATTTAAATCCTTGTTTAGGAGAAAGTCCTTGACACCAACATGAGACACCAACAGCTGAACCTTATTGTTTGAGACCAAATGTCTAAACTTCTTCAAGCTCCTGATGACAGCAAGGATGTGCTTTTCAATGAAAGAGTACCTAGTTTCGTATTCCTCCAAGCCTTGACTCAAGAAAGCAATCGGCTGTTCTAATCCTTCCTTGTTTTGCTGCCAGATTGCAGAAATTGTATCTCTACCACCAAAGGCGTATAGCATGAAACCCTTGGAGAAGTCTGGATTGACGAGAGTTGGTGCTTGAGAGATAGCTTCTTTGATTGCTTCAAAGCTCTCCTTGCCTTTTGCCATCCATTTTAAATCCATGCTCTTCTTCACATTTTGGTGATGGGCTTGACAAGGGCTATAAAATTTGGAACAAACCTGTGGACAAAATTGATCTTTCCTAAGAAGCTTTGAAGAGCCTTCTTATGACTTGGCAATGGTAGTGCTCTTATGGCTTCAACCCTCTCTGGATCAATTGCTAGTCCCTCTTTTGAAACAATATGGCCAAGAAGTTTTCCCTCATGAGCCAAGAATATGCATTTTTTGGGATTCAATGATACCCCAAATCTTCTACACCTCTGAAATACCTGCCTCAGATGAAAGAGGTGATCCACTGCATTTTTGGAGAATACAGTGATGTCATCAAGGTATATCAAAACTATTTTATTGATCAACCCCTTGAATGCCATATCCATTGCCCTTTGGAAAGTGGCTCCAGCATTTGATAGCCCAAATGGCATTTTCTTGTAGGCATAGGTCCCCCATTTGGTGGTGAAAGTTGTCTTGAATTGGTCATCTTCTTTCACCATTACCTGATTATACCCTGAGTAGCCATCTAGGAGAGAGAATCTCTCTGAACCGGATACTACTTGCAATATTTGTTCCATTGAAGGAAGTGGGTAATGGTCTTTGAGAGATGCCCTATTTAGGTCTCAGAAATCTACACACAACCTGATTTCTCCACTCTTCTTCCTTACTGGAACCATGTTGGTGACCCAAATTGAGTGTTTGATAGGGAATATAATGCTTGCCTCTATTAGCTTATTTATCTTTTCTTCATTAGAGGCTCAATGTGAGGCTTAACTGGTCTCTACTTCTTCCTGATGGGCTTAGCATCTGGATCCAATTCTATGGTATGCTGAGCCAGGTTGGGATTGAAACCTTTCAAGTCTTCATAGCTCCAAGTGAAGACATCTGGAAATTCTTGGCAAAGTTGTATGAAATCTGATTTCTCCTGTTCAGTGGCTACCTTGCAAATTTGAAGTGTTTTGTTTTCCCCAACCGGAATCGGCTCTGAGTCTTCTCTTTTGACCTGTATGTTAGCCTTTTCCTTATGGAACTAGTCATTAGGGTTGAAGATAGACTCCAATGTTACTAAACCCCTAGGAAGCTTGTTTTTCCGCAGCTGCACTACTTGATCCCCATACTACTGCTCTAATCTGTCCTGATTCCTAGCTGAGAATTCAGCCTCTTCTTGTAAGAAATTGACGATCTGTTGATCGTTCTCAAACACCTGCCAAATTGTTATTATCTCTGAACTACGGCCTCACAATCACATGGACATGTGGCTGTGATTTTTCCCTTTTGATGTTGTCAACCACATCAAACATTGCTCCAATAGCTGCGAGCCTATCCGCGGCTTCATTTTTCCTCCAGGGTATAGACACAATGTTGAAGGCTTCAAAATCCTCAATGAGGTCCCATACCCTGTTCTTATAGCTTTTAGCGCTTCATTCTTTGTAGCATGTTGTCCCCTAACTTGATTGACGATCAACTCACTATCCCCAAACACCTGCAAGTTATTTATGCCCTTTCTCCTAGTCCAATGAAGTCCATGAATCAAGGCCTCATATTTAGCTATGTTGTTTGAACAAGAAAACTGGAAACGAAAAGCTGAATAATATTTGATGCCTTGAGGTGAAACAAGCATAGCTCCTCCTCCTGCACCTTGTCTACTCCTTGATCCATCAAAGAACAACTGCCATACTTCATTCTTATCCTTATGATCTGGCTTGGTGATGTTGGGGCAAGGTTGATCCTCTTCATGTAAACAATAAACCCCTAGCTCAGATTCTTCTACTTCTTGATAAGGATCAAAAGCATGCACCTTGCTTTCCCATTCATCAAGATTCAAATCCGGGATACTTCCAACCTTGGTGTCAGCTTCATCAGTGCTAGGGTGATCTTCTTGATCAAATGCTGAGCAATTGGCATTAATCTGACTTGGAGTGTAAGGCTCAATATGGAATTTTGTAATAGGTTCAGACCTAATTGTAGCCTTAGTTCCATACCTTGTTCTAAATAGCATGTGAGACCAATCAGTAGAAAGATAGCCTCTAATTTTAGCAGTGAAGTCTCTTGACAAGCACAATGCAAAGAGTGGTGGAAGGTCTATGACTGATACATCTTGTAAAACAACAACATTTGGACATGCATGTAAGGGAAGACTCAAGTTTCTAATCACTCCAATGTTTACTCTGCTGTTCCATCCAGCTGCACTACCCCTTTGGATACAGTTTCATACTGGAGCCCTAGTTGATCAGCTATTTGTTTAGGCATCATTGAGCTACTTGCCCCAGAATCTATCATGTAATTGTGCACTAACTGATTTCCAATGATCAATGAAACATAGAAGGGAGGAGGTTTCAACATTTTACCTTGCTGTCCTCCATGATTTCCCTCAGGGGGCAGCATTTGTGAGCACTTTCTCTTGCATTTGCTGATTCGAAGTTGTCCAGCCCTTCATGGCAGCTTGCGGTAGATCTCTTTGTCCCGGGATGGATAGGGATTCCCACATTGATATATTGACATTTGTCTTCTTCATCTGATCAATGATATTGAATGGTGATGAAGGATCTCTCTATTGTCCCTTGGTCTACACATTTACTCCTTGTACGTGGGCAGCAACAGCTGGTATTTGAGTTGGCCTAGGGATGTCCTTGGCTGCCCGGTGCATTTGAAACTAGACTTTGCTTGCCAATCATTTGTGGAGCCATGGAAGGTTGTGGATTGGCTGGGGCTAATGGTTTTTCCTCACCTATATTCCTCCTCTTTGACCTTGTGTTGCTTGCAACACCTTGAGAAACTACTTGATTCATTCCACGAAATCTTACGCTTGCCGGTTTACCAATGTGGTGTCGTTTGGGGCTGATTGTTGTTGGAATGTTTCTTGTTGTTGACTATTTCCTTGACTGCCCTCACCCTCCACACCAGTAGTTGTCACCATCAATGCTTGATTGAGGGCACCATTGAAACACATGGATTGGTTATGAGGCTCGTTGCATGGAAAGCACCAATCGTATTCCTGAGCAATGTTGTTTTGTGTTGGCACTAATGCCTTAGAGGCAGATATGGCATTTGGATTATAGGGCTAGAATGGTCTATTGGCAGGAGGCCTTGTTTGATTCATATTTGCAGCTGGATTAGGTGGTCTTTGTGGTTGGTATGGCTGCCTATTAGGTTGAGCTTGGGGTTGATAAGAAGGTTTGAAACCTTGGGCTTGTTGCCTCTTGAGAGTAACTAGCTCATTGCCTAGGTTTTACAATTGCTTCATGACCTCTTGAAGCTCATTTGGGGCACTTGGAGATGAAGTGGAAGCTTCATTCGAACTCTAATTTCTAGGAGTGGGAGAAGGAGCCAAATTAGGTGCTTGACTGGTGTTTGGGTTCTCTAAACTTGGAAACAATGGCATGGGAGGCCTAGGGGCAAGTTTGCCAGCTTGGATCAAACAATTTTCAGCCCTAATGGCAATGTTATAAGCCATAGGGATAGTTATGCCTCCCATGGACTAAATCAACATAGAAATATCAGAACTTAGAGCTTTGAGATAGTAGAGAAAAGAACCTTCTGCTGTTGGCCTGACTGCCACTGGAATTATCTCCCATGTCTTTTGAAATCTAAAGTTGAAATCGGTCAGCTGTTCATTGGGAGCTCTCTTGATAGTTGTCAGCTGCTCCAAAAGAGACAAGTTGTCTCCCTTCTCTCCAAATTGCTCATGAAGTGTAATACACAGCTGATTCCAGTTTGTGATAGAACCAGCTCCAAGGCTCCTAAACCATTGTAATGCTTTACCCTTGAATGAAGATGCCAGTAACTTGACAGCCACTTGCATTTCATTGATTTCATGGATTGCACAAAGGTTAGCAATATCTTTAACATGATCACCTGGAGTAGTCTGATTTTCTCCGGTGAAGTAGGGAATGTTCTTCAAGGCTGCAATAGGAACTGGATGTTGTGCATTGAGAGCAAGTGGGCTGCTTGCTGTGAAGTTGACGTAGGGATTGTTTTGAGCCATTCTAATTGGTCTTAAAACCCTTGTTGACTGAATGAAAGGTATACCAGGTGGAGGAGTTGAGAGAGTTTTGTTTGGTGGAGATGGAGACCTTTGAATCCTTCTTCCTCTTTGCCTTCTTCTCGGAGATAATTGCAGGTATTCAAACAACACTTCTTCTTCTCCAACTCTTGACCTTGTGATTCTTCTCATAAGTTTTCAGGCCTGCACTATTGAAACCAGTTGATTCTTCCCCTTTGGAGTCGCCAGATATGTAAATAATAGCTCTTTTTAAGAAAGAAAAATGTAGCAGATGCACATCAACCCTACTACAATAAAAATGAGACCTCTAGTCCCACCGGGCGTGCCAAAACTGTTAATGCAAAATCACAACACCCCTAGATGCTGGTCAAGTTTCTAGATTGACCATACTATCATCCAATGTGATTGCATAACATTGAATCCCTTCTCCAAGTGTGGGACTTGAAAAGTGAGAAAGGACTCTCTAGAGAAGGCTGGTTCCTATTCCTCTGCTCGGATGCACACGAAATATGCGAGAGGTTTGCTCAAGCCTAATCTAATCTGCCAGGGAGACAAGGTAAGAAGATGCATAAAAATAAATCTAAGCTAATAGAGGTGATGCACCGAGGAATGAAGAACACCTATCTTTCCAGTAAACACAGACCATTCAAATGTGATATAAAATCATGCAAAGATAACAAAACTTGCGGTGAAAGACTAGGAGGATGCAAAATGAACACAGAGAGGGTTGAGAATCATCCACGACTTTTATTACTTGCTCCAAAGATTGATACAATACACTGCGAGAATGCCAAGAGGCGAGTCATATTACGCTTTCAAATGGGAGGTTCAAACTCCACAAATCCGCCTGATAGGAGAAGGGAGGAGCAAAATAGAATGGCCATGGGTCGCATTCTTCTTCAAAGATGGCCGAAGTGATGTTTCAACCACCGATTTTAATGAAGAATGCGTTGTGGTCAATGGTTGGGATGCTTGCATGTTTTCCTACATTTTCTCTCTCATGGGCTCAACCTATGCAATGTAAAAGCCAGATTTGGCTCAAAAAAAATGATAACAAGTTGTTCATCTTTTCTGCTCTGCCCTCCCTTCTTTTCTTCTCTAGGGTTGAAAATGGAGTTTGAATCTCCTCCACTTCTCTGTAATGGTGTTTTTTTCCTTTTACTAATGAAATGATGTTCGTGCAAACTTACGAGCAACAAAACATGTTTTGTGATGCATTTGTCCATCCTTGCTCATTTTTTGCTTGTTTTCTTCTTGCCTCTCTTCATGCATGCGGTATCATGCATGTTCTAATGTTCATTACAGTCCGGAGTGTGTTCATGGAGTTTTGGGACATTTTTGTGTGAAATCTATCTTTGGGTTTGTGATGCATCTGTCCATCCTTCCCATCACTCACCTCTCTTTGTTCCATGGCAGTTTTGATAGATGTTCAACATTCTCCTTCTCTGGTTTATCACCGTTTTAGTGTAGGCTCTATTTTTTCCTTTCTCTCTCTCTCTCTCTGTCTCCTTGGCATGGTTAGATTAGGATTAGATTAGCTTTCCCGCACCGGAATAGCTCATGGCAGGTGTAGTTTAGGAGCAAGAACTAGCCTTCTCTGGAGATTCCTTTCTCATTTCTCAAGTCCCACACTTGGAGAAAGGATTCAATGTTGTGCAATCACACTTGGATGCTAGCATGATCAACCTATAAATCTGATCGGTGTCCGTGGGTGCTTTGTGATTTTACACTAACAGCTTTCTCATCTAGTCCTTTCAAAAATATTGTTTTAGTGATGTCTACATGTAACTCATACCCACTTGTGTTTATGGAGAAAGAGGAATCTATCCAGATAATCCTCTATATTCTCATCTTCCTTTTTTCGTATTTGGAAGAACTTTTCCTTCCTATCCCTTCCTCCACAATAGTCTTGGTATTTATCTAGGAAGGATGTTTCCATGGCTTCCCGTAAATTAATATGGTTAGATGGTAACCCCATAAACCATCTCATAGCAAAATCTTTGAGAGTGGAGGGAAATAGTTTGAGTTTTTGATTGTCAGTTCGGTAGTCATATGTCTGGCACAAGATTTTAAATTCAAACAAAAACTGATCAAGGTCTTCTTTGGTCATTCCTCGAAAGAGGGGGAGGATGGATGGCAAGATGTTTTGCATGGGTGCATCCTCATCTACATCGAGGACAATGGGGTGTGTAAATGTTTTTCCCAAAGGTTAGTCTTTATAATTCCCAAGATCCCCCATTACGAGAATGATGTGAAGAGGATACATAATGCTCGAAAAGGTTCTAGGTGTTGAATTGGAATCTAGATCACTCTCAGTGTTTCTCTCTTGTGAAGTGTCTAAAGAGATTTGTTGAATATTGTGTGCTATAAATCTCCCTTGGTTATCTCGTGACCTATGCATCCAGGTTGGTTGGTTTAAATCGAGGTCCGAGAGAACTACTGGTTTCCTATATGAACTCCATTAACACCCATAGCATATGGAATAAAATAATGGAGCTTATGGTTATTTCCCCGGCAACGGCGCCAAAAATGATGGGTCGTTGTATTCTTCCAATCATTTAACTGACATAATATTTGTCAGTGTCATTCTAAACCAGGGTTGTCTCCTAGGCAATATTCAATGGATTCTAGGAGAAACAGCTTATACGTTAGTCTGTTGGGGGTTGTTTAGTTTTAGTGACTATTCTATGGAAGTGTAGTTAAAATCTACAAAAATTAAATACAAGTCTATGGAATTCAACTATTTGCAATGAAAGGAATTTTAGCAACTAATCTTCTACTATAAAATAAAATACGCACACACTTATTCTTAACAAATTAAATCACAACTGAATAAATGGAATTTTTAGCAGAAAGAAAGACTATTCATGAACTAGATTTGCATAACAAAAGCATCTATTCTAAGTGAAAGCTCAGTAATGGAGAAATCGATATAGTTAATCACAACATGCATGTAAAACTCATCAAATGATAATTACAGTAAAACTAATCAAAGGATTGTATGCATGAACTCAAAGTAACCTCGTATCTCCTCGGTTGAGTGGGCCCTTGCTCTTCCTTGGGATAGAGTGATCAACAACTTCTGTTTCTCAAAATGTCGTGGCTTTCATTAACTTTGAAATGAATTCATAACACATCAAAAAAACAAATCCGTAATGGTATACGAGATAATCTTCTCCGATAATCAAAAAGTGGTACTCAAGTTTTGAAGACAAATTCTTCATATAGATAATTTTGGTTACAAGATCCACCATATCAGGTGGCATTAAACACTTGTCCATCAAATATCAATTAAAACTCATATATTCCTATGGGCCATTAGAATCAAGCCCAAGCTAATAGGTCAATTCGATGGAAACAATCTTCAGCCGCATGTTTCGAACTCGGTCTTCCTATCCACTAGTAACTTCCATCATTCCCTGCACACATCATCACATTTGATCTCATAAAGGTAGTTAGTAGGAGGTTCATGGGATAGATGGTTTTCATAAATAATAGCAAGGAAAATGCACCAACCTACTAAGATATGACTACACAAAAACATCCCCATATACCAATAAGTCATATCACAAAGAATATTTCCATCCAAGAAATGATATAAATGAGCCAAACAATGCACTCATCAATGAGACTATCCCTAAAAATAGATCCTCATCTTGAAAAATGGATTAAGTCCTGAATCTGTCTCTTTTTGCACACGATCCTATCTAATTCTTCTGCCTTTGAATGTGCTTTTTTATTCCACGTGAACCTTCGTATTTTCTCAACTAAGTTCCAAAGTTTGATTGATCAACAAGAAGTGGTTTTAGGTTTGAGGCATTGAAAGAACCAAAACACAAGGTATAATTAACAAGTACCCAACCAATAATGGCACCAAGAAGGGAAGAAACCATTTCACCCAAGAAAAAGGGCAAGGGAAAAGATAAACCAAGTGCGGTAAAAATTTCAATAAGGAATGGTATTCAGAGATGCAATACCTAGATGGGGTATTGATGGGGATGGAGTGGGTGTCCCATGTGAGGAGAATGGTTATAAGTGATTATAACCATCAAATAGATCAAACTGAGAAGGACATGACTTTGGAACTGGTTCGACCCACAAGTGAGAGGATGACCGATGATAAACTAGTGTATGATGACTCGATGCAGAAGACTTAAGAGAAGGCAAGATTACTAAAACTCTATGAACTACCAATTTTTGGCAAGCCTGAGAGATTGTACTAGTGGCTAATGTTGCGCATGCATGAATATTATTTTTACTTCGCTGGAAGGAGAATGCACATAACCCCACAGTTAATCTCAAAGTTCACTAGACTCATCTGCATTGGGGAGTCATTTGATGATGACTTGGGTGATAATGAGGCTGTCAAAAACATCTAAGGAATATGGGTATAAAAAGGTGGGAACACCTTTGATATCTAAAAGATCAATAATCTAGTGATAAAGATGGTTGTGTGCCTACTTACCAAATTGAGTGGACAGAAAGGTGGACCCAAGTTAATAAGAGGTGGTTGAATGTATGCAAGAAGATAATAGAGGGGACCATCTACAACATTTCGGCCTTCATTATAGAAGATATTATCATTGTTGTGTAATATGGAGAGAAGATAATGTATGGTAATATATTTATTTTGATTGTATTCTCTGATATTAGAGTGCCCGATGGGCTGAACACTAATATATGGGAGTACCCTAATGAAGACTTCTCTCTTAGTAGGAGGTTTGTGGCTTATACTTGTGATACAATGACATTGACGTACAAGGTGCACTTGGATAAATGGTATAAGAAGATGTGTGATGCCTTTGATGTTGAGTGGGAATCCCAAAACAACTGCCAGCCCTGGTAAAATATGAGGCCAAGTTTGCAATTTACCAACAATTTTTCATTGGTAGGTTCACTCGACTGATGACACCAAGAGCTTGTGGTGCAAGTTGTCATTTGTCTTTACAACACATTACTTCCAAATTGCAATCAATAGGTTCGGAGAGGCAAAAATCTAACATTTTATCTAAGTACTATAGATTAGGAACATTGAAAGCTACACCGAACACTTATCTACCCAAAGAAGCACGCATATGTGGAGAGGTATGCCTCACATGACATACGATTATCAAACCTATTACCATACTGATTATAGTGACCATGAAAAAAGTGTGCATATTCATCTATAACCAAATTTTGAATAAGGCGTGTATTTATAAGATGATATAAGTATACTTAAGGACCCTATAAGCATAAATAATGTGAAATCAAAGAAGAAAGATAAAGGAGAGACTCCTACAACAAGTCAGGTGCCGAGTGCGTATCGTATCGGGGCTAGGCTATAGGGACACAGAAACAAGTGCAGCACAAGTTCTTATACTCATAGGAAGAGGTCCCCAGTAAAAGAAAAGTCTCCAGTGAAGAAGAAACCAAGGGTAGTTCAGAGTTTTGACTCTAAAGAAATGGAGAGCTTGAAGAATGAAGAAACAGAGGGGGAGGAGGAAGAATGAGATCCTGAGAAGAATCCCCTATATACGATGTGCACAAGTCTGATGAGGAGCAGAGTGTGCCTTTGGAGGAAGTTAGAGAAGTAGAATTGGATGGAGAAGAATAAGTTAGAACAAATGTGCATGAGACTTTGTGCATTTCCAAACAAGATTCGGAGACCTTTGTAGAAAAAGAAGTATCGGTTATTATATAGAACTTGGTCAAACAGAGGTGGAGCATAGCGCTAAAGAGGAAGAAGAAAAAGAGAAAGGTGGGAGTCTAGGAGGGGAAACAAGTTTGGCAAAGAGGTTTTCGAAGGATGCATGCATATGTGGTAGATGCACATCCACCCAATAGAGACAAAGTATGTCTTATGATGCTAATCCCAATAAGATATTTTGTGCTCACTACTAGAGTACAATACCGATGGACCAAATTTTCTATTGGTCATCTTTTGATAGGGAAGGTGCATTCCCACACATGAGGAAGATGTTTTCCTAGACATTTGAATCCCATGTTGATGAGCCTGAGTTTGAATTCAATGCAGGATCATTACTAGATACACGCGCTTCACCAAGCTCTAAGGAGGTAAATCCAATAGTGGATTCTCAACAGTTAACGGCATGTAATGCATTGAATAAAGTATCGGTGGAAGTAGAGGCCAGATTATTTGGGAGGAATAAAAAATCAAAGCACTAGAAAAGGAGTTAGAAGAAAATAATAAAGAAATTATTGAGAGAGACAAGGAAATAAAGGGAAAAGAGCAGATGGTTACACAGTTAAAGGTTGAGTTAAGGGAGGAAAAGGGAAAATTGTGTGAAGTATATAAAAAGGAATAGTTGATCAAATATTCAATCATACTAGTGAGCCCAGAATTGGCCCCGCCTTTACATAAGTATGAATTCACTCACCACTATTTGGATGATTTAACGCGCATAATCATGATGCAGAAGTAACCCCTAGCTCTAGAGTCTGTAGAATAAGTTATGGCATGGAAGAAGTAGTAGGAGAAGGAAAATATTTAACCAACCATAACTCAATACACTGAGCTCTTAGCGTCAGTGAAAACCACGGCACATATGGCCGAGGTTGTCTATGAAAATTGTGAAGATAGGGATTTGGTGGTAGGCGTGTTGGTTTTTAGTCATGAGGTGTATCTAAAGTAGTTCCAAGACTAAAACAAATATAATCAGGTGGAACAAAATAAAATCCTTGCAGAGGTCGAGAAAAAGAGTGACACTATTGATATATTAAGGACCTCTATAAAGAATAAGCTCAAAGAATTGTATCCCTAGGTAACATGCATAATGGATGCATTGACAGACATGGGAAAATAGTTGGAAAATTTGGTTGACACATTCAAGGCCAAGGGTGAAGATCTCACATTTGAAGAATTCAATGCAATGATGGGGGATTTGTTCAAGAAAGCACAAAGTGAGGTGGAGGGATGGAATGCAATTGAAGCATCATTGAATAAGGATTTTCCCATTCTTCTTACATAGTGACAAAATTATTTTATTTTTGGTGACGGGAGATATTATTTTATTCCTTGTGATTATAAGATGTTTTATTCTTTATTCTTCAGGAATAAGTCGATTACCCATTTCTAGGGGTGTAAATGAAACAAGTGATGGGTAATGTTGAGCATGAAAATGACAAAGTCTGTGAAAATAGAGGTTAGCGTGTGTGAAATGCATTATAGAAGAAAGGTGCATAAGGAAGTGTGTGTGAGGAGAACATGGTTTGCATGTTGGAGTCGATATGAATGTGTGCATGAGACATACTAAACACTTAGTCAATTTTTGGGATGCGGATCTAAATATAGACTTAGAGTAGCAGCCAAGCAAGGTTTTAAGGATAATATTGAAACATGAAGACTTACGGTTCAAGAAAGGTATATTTTGGGATAAGGAGAAGACCAAGTGACATGCATAGTTCTGAGATAATAATAGGATCTAAACTAAGAGTTAACTAAAGTAGATCTATTATTAGGAAAGCTTGCATGCTTTTGTAGTTAGCTTGTAGTGGCGCATGGCTATTCTTAGCATGCAACCTATTTTGAGGATGCATGGGTGGTGAAGGGAAAGTCCCCACCCCTATATATATGTATGATTTTCATAGTTTAGGGGACTACTTTTGTAATAGAGTTATGTTGTTGGATTGTGTACGCACATGACTCATGGTGAAATCATTATGTATGTAAGAAGCTTCTACTTGTTACAACAATTAATATAATGGATCTTTGTGGCTGGATATTGTTTGTTGACATAATTGAGCATGGATCTCATATGGTAAATATGATTGTGGTTCTTGTTTAATTATTCATGCATAATAGTTGTGATCTAGATCTAGTTCATATTGTGATTTGTTCTCAAATGGATATTATAGATCTAAAGTATTTGTATGATCATGCTAACTTCCTAAAAAAACTACCATAAAAGATGGACCTGGTACCCTTGCATGCTTTGGTTGAGCACTTAGCTTTGGGTGAGTAATGTGTCAGTGCACCTTGGGCTATTATAGGTAAATAAAATACTACAATGCTATTGAGGGTCACCATATCCATTGAAAGTGGGAAACTTAGGGGTGATGAAATTGAGAGGAAGTGAATAAGTAGAAATGAAAGTGCAAAAAGAGTGTGAAGAAGTAAGGAGGAATCAAGAGATGGAGAGAAGTGTGAAGTATCCTATTGTAACTAATGTATTTAAACTTGTAATTCATGATATACGAAGTTAAGCCATGGGTGACAAGAGGAACCAAGTTGTGTATTAGAAGCATTGGTATGGAGGAGGGGAACGGTAGAAATAAGAATGGAAGTAGGAATGTTGAGAGGTTGGGTGGAGGCCATGACAACCAAAGAGGAACCTATAAGAGGTAAAAAAGTAGCATCTCGAGATTGTTTGACAAAGAAGTAAAGCATAGAGAATATTGAGAAGATGTGAAAATTGACACGCAAAGCTTGACAAAAATTAGTGATCATGTTTAATCATTTTTATCAACATTACTTGTCCTCATCCTAAGATTGTTTGCGACTGATGTTTCAATGTTTTCCATAGAACATTCTTTAAGTTAACAAAGGGGTTATTAGATTCAACCATTGATTTATATTATTTATGAATAGAGGGAGGAAGCTCAATATACTCAAATGCACCTAAATGACCACTATAGGTGATGGGAATAAAAGGAAATCAATAGAAGGAAGGTTGGATTGGAATGATTGGTTCACCAATTGATTTAATTTAATTTGAATTAAATATAAATATTGCAGAGTCATTATTGAACCAAATGATGTATAAATTTTGAAATAAAGAAATGACACAAGCAATCTAAGATGTAATATTTAAAACCCTAAGAAAAGAAGAAGGAAAGAGGAATTTTCTAATTTATGTTTGAACCTGTAATTGATCTAGACTAGGAAAAGTGTTGAATAGGTTGGGCAGAGTGTCATTACTTCTCACAATAAATTTTGGAATGCGAAATAAGGCCGAAATGGGTGCCCATGGTAGGATAGGGGCGTTTGGGCACCGAATACCACTTATGGGTGTTTTTGACTATGTATATGCTTTGAACATAATTTCTATAATGTCACAAGATATTATCTTTTTCTCTATGTTGATTTCTTGAGAGTCACTCCTTAAATTCCAAAGCCACCTGTAACATGTAAAATAGAATTTCACCTACACAAGCCTATAAACTGCATCAAACCTACAAATAAAGATGCAATATGGGGATTCTTATGACCCCAAATATTTAACTTACAACCAAGCACCTGGACTACATATCAAAATCCATGTAGTTTGAGTGTTTGTGTGTGTGTGTGTAAGAATGATGCCCTAGGATGCCCTTGTGCAACTTGCACTTGATAGCGAACTATAGCTAGATGTAGCAATGTCGTAGAATGTGTGGATGGAATAAAAACAACTTTCCCCTTTGCATGTTATGTATGTAGAACTGATGTAACCCTTTTCCCTTGAATGATTTCTATACGGGTGCCTTTCAAGTGCTTTAGGTTCATTTTTATGTGAACTTAGGTGATTCTAGTAATGCTTAGTGCTTGGTCCCTTATTTTGAACATATAAAAATGTATTTATATGATTCCCTTGTTTGAATTTTTTAATTGACAATTGAAAGGCTGACCCATTAGTGAAAAATATTCCCAAAAGATAAAAAAGAGTGATTAAGGTAGGAAATGGCCAAGGGTGTTCAAAGGAGATAGGGGCACTGGGCACTCTTGTCCTAGTTTGGTCTGGTATCTAGAGCCATAAAATATAAATAAGTAAAATACCAATTGTGATTTAGGGTGTAAAACTAAATAGAAAACAAGAAACATAGAAAAGAGGCCAAGGATAGTCATCAATTATTAATTTTCTTGTTTAGGAATCATATGAATGTTATTATGTATTTAGGACCTAGAAATGTACCCAAGTGTGTGATTTTTGTCTACACTTATTAAACTCATTTTTAGTTACAAAATATATTGTTTTCATGGGCATCAGTCTCCTTCTCCATCAACATTCATCATTATTAACACTTCTACTTAGCAATGCAACACACAAAGACGCCATGGGGGAACCCATTCTCTTTTATACCCTATTTCTATATATACAAAATTAGACCTAGACCAATTTGCGTATTGTAGTCCATCACATTATGTATTCTTTCTTATGTATTCCTTATGTATTATTTCTTATCCCCATTCAAATGGGAAGATATCGGGGTTATTAAAAAGATTGATACACATTATTTTTCCTTCATGGGGTATTATGGTCCTCCCTTCTTATCTCTACCTTCTTTGCGGTGTTGGATTGTATGCACTCGATACTCTGGTTTCTCCTAAAAAATTTGGACTAATCACCCCTAATATTTTTGCAAGTTCAACAATACAATATAAATCCCTAATCGCAAGTAAGAAAATAGGGCCTATTCCCTCCGTAAAAAAAAGCAACTATATTCATTCCATGTTTTATATCTCTTTATTTCACTTTGTGCAAGTTAAAATTCTATATTTAGCTTTGACTTACAATTCAATTTCTACTATGGACATTGACTACACTTTGTGTTGCAGGTTTCATCATGGATTATGCGAACACCAACACATTTGGATGAAAAACTCGAGAAAATAAAAAAATTCTACACACTCCGGTATCATTTTCATTTAAGCATGTAAATTTCATTTCACTTAAAGGACAAAAATTAGACACTTAAATTTTGTAATTTAGAATTTAGACACTATTTGTTATGATTATACCTCATGGATAAGACAAACACTCTCATCCTATCCCCACTCAATACATATTGGAATTTATCTCCTAATTTGTTTATTCTTACACATGTATGTGTCATCAATTTATGAATATAAATCCGTAAAATAAGTTCTTAACCTTTTTCATCATTATGTAACTCTCATATTTCATCCACCATCTCCCTTCTCAAAATTGTACAATAAGGCCAGGATGTATTTTCGGGCTTTAGTTGATCTATGCATTCTTGGATTGATATATTATCCAACTTTTATGTCAATTGCATTATCTATGTTTGTATTTTGTATCCCGTCGAGTCATCCTTTACATGAAAATTTACTTGTATATCCCTCTATAAGAAAGTTAACAACACCTCATTTACACACTGAAAATAATCTAGGAAATCGCTAGGCACAATCATTGTAAATACATACAAAATTTGTCAAAGGATGCCTAAATTTTCACAAAGCTAATACACATCCACTATGAAATCAACCGCTACATTTATGAAGCACTCAACTACGAAAAGGATTTACATTTTTCTTAGTTCAAATCACTCAAAGATATTAACGCAATAGCTTAGAAAGAGTACAATCATCTCAAGCATGTTCAAAGTGGCTCAAGTTGTCAACTAGTTGTATTCATCTAGATATCACATCCTAGGTAAATAAATATGTGTGGTTTGAAGCCTCTTTGAAGTAGTTACAATGTGGGTGGTGTTGTAGACACTAAAATTTGGAAATCTATCCTTTAACACTGCTTAGTCTTGACATTGCACACTTACATGCACAAATACAACCTCCCCTATTATTTAGCACACCCTTATATCTATTCGGTCATTTGTTTATGTTGGCATGGATTTCAGACATTATTTTCTAAGGTTTAATGACACAAAACATACCTAGAAACATCTATCCCTAGCTCCATGAAGTCAAAGTTAACTTTTCCTCTCATATCGAAAACATCATCTTTGGTCAATTTTTCAAATACTACAACTCAATGCTTCCATATGGTTTTGAAGTAGCACATTATAAATTAAAATTTTCAATTTCATCATCTTCATATGGACTAATATTCCCTCTTATTTAGCATTTCGTGACAAAATAATCATTATAAAGCTATATAAGAAAGTCAATCGAGACATCATTCAAGGTCTTAGCACTTTAAGATCCCCTCATGTAAAAGTAAACACAAAAGGCACTCCAATCTCCTAAAATTGATAAATAACTCATGCACATCCATTAGAGAAGTACTATCTATAGGTTTGAAGTAACCTACTTGGTTCAAGAGTCTTAATATTCTCTCCTCAAGAAATCAAAGTGACTCTTCACAAGTATTTAAGAAATTGTGAAACTCGAGCAAGGTATTGTCAAAGAATGTTTTGTCAAATAATGATTTCTCTATGGTACATATCACATGATAGGAGAACAATTTCTATTTTTATCCCTCTATAGAGTAGTGGCGACATTGAAGATGCTCATGGGTTATTACAACCCACCTAATGTTTTTGTAGAACTCCATCTTGCATGATGAGGATTTGATCATAATTACAAATCCATTCTGAGTGAGAACAAAGAAAACTTACATATATCGACAATTATTTCTAGGTAATTGAGGCACATAGAAAGTTACAAAACCTCCAAGACCATACATTACGGTTGGGATCATACATATGCTTTGGACCTAGCTGTATGGTTTTGACCAGTGTAGTTTCTAGTATTTGTTCAAAAATAAATAAAACTCAATCTCAAATCAACATGTTCTTGCATCTATATCACTCAACATCATCTAGATCATCATAGAACAAGCTAAGTCCAATATCTCCTTTGTGTTTTGATAAATAGTCACTTTGTAAAGTGTTATTCTGGTTTAGTAAATTAATGTTCGAATTTAATTAAATCAAAATATCATCGTGTTGTATTATTTCATCCTTATTATATATGTTAATTAGAAACACACACTAAATATTAAAAGGGAATGAAATATGACATTCATAAAAAATTGAAATCATTTGGTGAACCAGGACCTCTAATCAAACATTATAGTTCTAACCTCGGTGGATTTAGGGTTTCATTGACTATTCGGATCTAATTTATTTTTAGGATTCATATGCTTTCCTTTTATTCCCTATTAGCATAGTTCTCAGATTTTCAATCAATATATTTAGTATCTTGAGCTTTCACCTCCTACTCACAGGCATTGTAGTGTAATGGATTCTTATGTTCCTACTTATAGTTTCTCATTGATCTACTCGCGCACATGGTTCCCTTGGATGACATTAAAACACATTGTGAACACTCATATGATTATGACCATAATGAATACACCAATGTAGATCAAAATAAAGTGGATCTCCTATCTTTTTTTCATGCTTAACTCCATGTTAATCCACATCATATTGAGCTTATTATCAAAAATTCTACTTTCTTCCAAGCTTTCTTGTTACCAACAATCTAATGACACATATTTTATAGATAAGCCTATTCTTGTAGCCACTATTTCTACTACACCTCCTAACTATCATAATAATGGCTCGCATAAATATTCATCTAGCTCCAAGGATCTTGTGTCCCTTATTAATTCTCTTGAAGCACAAATTTTACAATTGCAACAAGGTCTCTCTCATACTTCTAATGTTATGAATCTTCTCAATTATTGCATAACCCACTTACAATTAATTTTGTTTCATACCCTTTGCCCATTGGTTTCAATGCATCTACTCTTAATCTTTCTATCTATGATGGAAAGGGTGATCCAAAAGAACATATTCAATCTTTTCATGTTGCTTTCTTTGATTATGAATCTAATGATATATTTCTTACTAAGTTATTCCCTAGAAGACTTAAGGATTTTATGTTCCAAAGGTTCTAATCTCCACAAACATGTGTGTTTTTAATATATTGGAAAATCAATGTTTGGTATAGTTTTCAATCAACATCGGGGATAAGTTATCTTATGCACAAATGTCCAAAATCAAACAAGGATCTAAATTGCATATCAATGACTATCTTTAGTTATCGCACAATGCTCACTATGATGAGAAATGTATTAGCTGACAATGAGTTACAAGACATTTTTGTTCAAATTTTGCTTCCTCCATTATAAGAATCAGTAAGTTTTGACAAGTTTCAATCTTTTGACAATCTATGTCTTACACTAAATAGCATGAAGCTAAGTTATTACATATGGGAAAAATCAAGTATGTTTTCAGCACCTCTAACACTTCCCATGCCAAGTTTTATTGAAAACCTACTTTCAAAGGAAAAATTCATGACCCTACAATTGCTCCTAAAGACATTATGAATAATGTTTCTCAACCTACTAAGCTCTAATTGCAACCTACAAGATGATATTTTATGTGATTACCTTATGCTTCATACTTAGTTTTAAATAAACTACTTGAATACAAGTTGATATTAGTAAACCACAAAATAAGAGCTTTGATGATAATGCCTATTGTGATTAACATAGATGAGTTAGTCACTCTACAGATCATTGTTTTAAGTTGTGAAATTTCATACGAGACCTTATTGATTCTAATGTAATTTAATGGAATGAGCCTACTAAATCTTCTAAGCCTCACAATAAAAATTCCAAGTTCAAAATTTCAATGACATACTTCCTAAGCATACTAATGATCCATCTACCTTGGAATTTCATAACACACATCATAAGGTACCACCACTTCCTTCTTATGAATACCCATTGGATGTTATGATTGGCATTATTTATCACTCACAACCTTCTACAACGGTCATTTATTTTGATGATTTTTACCTTAAACCCTAACAACAGTGTGAGGTTTATGAAATTCACCCTTCTATTATAGATTTGCATGGGAAAAGTGAACTAATCTATTTTGTGAACAGAAAGAATGTAAAAACACATAACAATATTTTCTCCAAACATTAATCTTTATTCATGTCTCAAAATGGATTACATCAGTCTCATACACAAATACAAATCTCTCTATACTTCATATATCTCATGCTCATTAATGGTACACGTCTCTTATCTTTCACGAATCACATACATATTGTTATCATATGGTACCACTATCTTGATTCACTTGGAACACACTATATATTAGATTAATTACAATAAATATGCTTCATATAAAATGACCAAAAGTCACTACTTTTGGTCATTTCTCTATCGGTTTTTGTCATGTTCTATCTTTCTTCCTTCGATCTGCATCTCTTACGGATTCTCGGATTTCTCCAATTTATCACAGCTTTATCTAGTGTACCAAAAATTATCTAGTGTTCAGCATATTTATCTAGTGTACCAAATTTTTCTTTAGTCTTCGGTGGCTTCGTTCTTCTACCCGTGCCTTTTCTAATCCTTTGTGGCTTCTTCTAGACTTCGGAAGATCTCTCCTTATATCTCGTGTCTTTCCCAAAATTTGATTAAGAACCCTATCAACATCTTCCCCCAACTTCAAATGTTGTCTCATCCTTGAGACAACCAACTGATGAAGAACCTTTCCTTATTCAAATTTTCTTCCCAAAATTTTTGGACTTGACTTCAATGTTATATAAATATCTACCCCCGAACTTAGACGTATAGCATAAAGAGAGGTTCCCTCATCCGAATTTCTGAATGGAATTATGAGATGACATGCCTCTTATTATTCTTTATGGTTAATCTTGGTGGGTGTACTTGGTAATTTATGGAGTAATGTTCTTCTCAAAAGTGTACCATAACTCTAAATGGATGTCAATATGTTTCACCCATTCTTGAAGTTGTGAATTTTATTGGATCAAAGGAATAATCTCAGAGGGTGGTTGTTTTGCTTAAATTTGACCCAATATTTGTTGAGAAATTATGAAATCTTGTTGCATTCTGATTAATGCTTTATCCATAGTGGTGTTACATTATTACATATCATTGATTTTCTCTATCTACGTATTTTTATATGTTTGATATGTTTCTGTGAATTCAAAAAGTTTACTTCTATGAGTTCCATCTTTTTCCTTGCTAATATCATACTCTGTGGACTCTAAATGTATTTTTTTTTCTAATTTATCAAGTTCTACTTTTTCTTGTTGGGTCTCAATGGGCCACCCTATTGTGTATGTATAGTATGTTGTGGTGTTGTTTAGCTCTGTCTCAAGTTCGATAATAGTGGCTTGCATCCCCTTCATTTTTTTCCCAAATTTTATGGCTATATAATTTGTTCATTGTGTTCTTTACAAGATTCCTCGTGGATCTTATTCTTCTCCAACTCCTAGCTGACTTTTTTCCTTTAATATATCTTAAACAACATGTTCTATTGCCAAATCTATCTGCAGACTAGGATTTGTATTGGTATGTAGCCTTATTGTCTGAATGAATGAGAGAATTCTTTGCATTGATGCCTCCATGTCTACACCCCGTTGCATCCAACACTTCTTTGCACTTTGATCCAATACCTAGTGTAAGCACTTTTTTGAAGGGGGGAAATTTTATTCAAGTTTACCTTGAATCCTTCTATTGTATGTTCTACCACCCCTTGTTGCAGCTAGATAGATTGATCTTTCTTTCTTTATTGGAGTGCTTGTTTAATCTTTTCCAATGAATCTTGAGGGGCTTATACATGTACCATACTAGTAGAAGTGTCTACTAATGGTGTTGATGATAACATATGTATGGAATTTTTCCATATGTTCCTTGTTTCTATTCACTATCTTGTTTATATTTTGCATTCTTTTCTTCTTGTTGTTTCTTTGTTTCCTCAATTGTATTATTTTCCTCCTCTTCTTTTTCCTTTTTTCCCTTTCTTCTTCTTCCTTTTCTTTCTATTTTTTCTCCTAATATTACTTTTCCTTTATTTTATTTTCCTCTACTTCCTTTCCTTTCTTTTCTTTTTCCTCTTGTTCCTTCTTCTCTTTCTCTTTCTTTTCCTCTTTTGTCTTCTTTTGTTTCTCTTGTTCTTCTTGTTATTTCTTTTGTTTTTGTTTTTCCACATCTTCTTATTTCTTCTTTTCTTCCTTTTCTACTTCTTATTTCTTCTTTCTCCTTTCTACTTTCTCTTCCTGTTCCTTTTTCTTCTTTTCTACTTCTTCTTGTTTCTTTTTCTCTTCTTCCTTTATGTTTCTTCTCCTTCTCTTCCTTTTGTTTCCTTGATGTGTCTTCCATCTCCTTTTTCTTCTGTTCTTCTTATGATATTCTTTTCTCTTCCTCAACCTCCTTATTTTCTTCTTGTTCTTTCTTTTTCTCTTCTTTCATTTCCTTATTCTTCTTTTGTTTAGCCTCTTCCGCAATTTTCTTGTGTTCTTCTTCTTATTGTATTTTCCTTTTTCTTTCTTCTAAGTATGCCTTTATTTATTCTAGTTTTTGTATCATATATTTGTTGGATTCTTCTTATCTCTCTTTCCTTTTTTGATAAGAATCTCAATTAAGTCCTCTACCTCTTTGATGTGGTTTTGGTCCTTGGTGGTTTTCTTCTTCTTTTTTAACTTTGTTCATTATTGTTAAAGGTATTTTAGGCGATTTATCTCTTCCACCACTACTTGTTCTTGGATTTATTTTTTTAATTCTAGTGGGAGTAAATGAATAATATCCCCTATTACCAACAAAAATTTTCCATGTAGTAAACTATGGCTTTTTCTATAGACATTTGTTCCCTTCCTGTACTAGCTTCATATTCTTGGGCTACCTGGGAAATGCCACCTAGAGATAAACATTTCTTGTAGTATCCATATACAAGCTTGGATATTTGTGTCTCCTCCCAAGCTTTTGATTCTTCTAAAAATTAGATCCCTAGTTGCTCTTGTGGTGGTAATGAGGGAGAGGGAGTTCGTTTTTCTTTAGAATCATAAATTTTCTCTATTTCTTAGGACTCCTCTTCTTCTTCTACACTAACCTTGGCTTCTTTTAATTTTCCTTTTGATGTCATGGATTTCTAGCATTTGGTAGTAGGTTATATAGCACTAGGGCCTCTACCTAGCCTTATTTTCTATGTTTTTGGGCTTTCTTTACTTGGTTATGCCTTTCCATATTGTGTCGGGTCTTTTTTCCTTTATTTTTCCCATGTTTCTTCAATTACTTTATCAAAAATTGGTGGTGGTTGCTTTCTATGGTCCATTATTTTTTATTTCATTAAAAGAATTATCCACTAACTCATCTTAAGCTTCATTGGGAAATGGAGGTATGTGTGATGTTTGTGTAATTAAAGGTCCAAGGAAGGTATAATTGATGTCAGCAATAAAAATCACATCCTCTGCATATCTTGCCACAATTTATTCAGATACCTGCCCCTGTTTGCTACTAGTTGTCTAATCCTATTCGTCCAACCTATCAAGGATGTAATTTGAGTAACCCCATCTAATGTGTTCATGTATTCCCAAAAAATTTCAGCCACAGGTGTATCTAACCACCATTCAACAAGTTCTGATTTGTGGGGAGGTTTTTGTGAAATACATGGCCAAAAATAACAATACCAACCCATACAAAAAGGTATGTTTCCCTTCCTTTATTTTACTAGTATTTTCATAAAATTTAGAGGAAAATAATATAGAAAGATTATATTCTAAATGTGAACTCATAATGTCTAGGGTAAGCATATGGCCTCCTCAATGATAAACCTAAAGGTATGATTTGATATGATAGAAATGTGTATTCCTTTTTTTTATTTATGACCTCCATCTCCGTGTTGTATCGTTTCATTGAATTCTTTTTCTTCGTGATCGTTGAACATCCTACTACCCATAATCATATAACCCTAGCCATAAATTCTATTTTGATTGGATATGGCTGATCTAAGTATAACATTTGATTATGTAACCATCTCAAAATGACCCTAATTACATGATCAACCCTCACAAAGTATGTAATTCAGTTCCGTGAATCTATATTTAGCTCGATAATGAATTTTGTTTTCTTTTGTATTCAAGATTTTTGGTGTCGGGGTTTTCTACAAGAAGTAGTTGTTTTTCCACTCCAAGCCATGTATGAACATTTATACAATCTAAGAATGAATATATTTTGTAAGTCACGTGTATGAGTGACCTTGGATGGAATATGAGAAAAATCCCCATCCTGGATCATCCTTATTTTATTTGAAAGAATGTTTTGATACTTTGGATTTGGGAGCTCATCTTGTGTAAGAACAATTTGACTATTTATCTTCCTGATTTTCATTAGTTTTCCTAGCTCACTTCTTTATTGTAATTTTGTAAGTTAATTCTTTTATTTTTCTCGATTTATCTCTTTATGCATTCATCCCTTCTAATTCGATGCCTTTTATAACCACCTCTAATTTCTACCTGTTTCATTTATTATCTTTTTAGCAAAATATTTTTTTTTCTTCACATGATTCCTCCTTCATTTTGCATGTATTCTCGTTCGATGAATTTTTTTTTCCTTCCATGGGTTTTCTTGTTCCATGTATTTTATCTTCATTCCGTCGGTATCCACCTTTTGTGGGTTTTTCATTTATTCTACGGTATGCTTCCTCCATGGCTTTTCCTTCCTTACGTGGGTATCTTCCCTCTGCGGAGTTTTTCTTCATTCCGTGGGTATCCTCCCTCTTCATTTTTTTTCCTTTTTTCCATGGGTATTTTGTCTCCACATTATTTTTCCTTTATTCTGTGGGTATTCTCCCTCTATGGTTTTTTTTTCCTTTTTTCCATGGGTGTTTCTCCTCCATGGTTTTTTTTGTCCTATGGGTATCCTACCTCTACAACTTTTTCTTCATCCTATGGGTATCCTTTCTCTGTGGATTTTTCTTTGTATTGTGGGTATCCTACCTTCAAATTTTTTCCATACTGGGGATCCTACCTTCACATATTTTTCTTCTAAATCTTTGATTTTCTATTTTCTTATTGTTAGTAGAGTAAGGCTTCCATTACAGGTTTTCATCCTACTCCTCGTCCTATCCACCAAATTACTAGTTTTCAGATAGGCCTGATTTTTTTCTAATTATGATATTTTTTAACCTTGCTCCATTTACATAACCTAGTAGTTCTTTGAGTTGCAAGGTTTGTAATTTTTTTTCTCTTGAGGGTAATATGTCCTTGATGATATATGGTCCTAGCCATCAAACTTTAAGTTTTCTTGGATGCTTCCATTTGCTATCATATAACAATACCTGGTCTCCATGTCAAATTATTTCCTCTTTATGTGGCATTCATGTCAGGATTTCTATCTTCTTTTTCCTAAGTTTGATTATATGTTGTTATAAATATTTTTTCATCTAATTTCTCTAATTCAATAATTCTTTCATGCAACAAAGATTCTTCATTCATTCTAAATGTTACTTCCACTCTTAAGCTTGAAAGAAAAAAATTTATTGGGATTATGGCTTCAAAACCATATACTAATTAGAATGGAGAGTATTTGGTTAGCATTTTTTAGGCAGTGTGGTAAGCCCATAGTGTTTCCAGTATATTCAAGTACTAATCTATTTGTTGTAGTCAACATATTTTTGTAAGTACCTTCTCCAAGACCTTGTTAAAATATTTTATTGTTCCATTATCCTATGGATGGTATGGTGTACTATAGTTGTGGTTTTTTCAAAATTGGCTTAACAATTCCTTAATAGTGGCATTCACAAAATGTTTTCCTTGATCACTTGTAATGCTTAAGGGACAACCAAACCGAGTAATTATGTGTTCATAGATAATAATGGTTGTTGTCTTAGTAGTACAATCTTTGTTTGGAATGGCTTTTACCCATTTTGTTAGATATTTTGTTCCTGTGATAATGAATCTTTCCTGAGAATGTATTCTAGCGGGTTTAATAGGTTCAACGAAATCTATGGTCCACTTCTTGAATGGGGCTAGTGATAAGACTAGATTTAAGGGCATTTCATCTCAGGCATTTGGTTTTCCCACCCACTGACATATGTCACAAGACCTTGCATGTTTATGTGCATCCTTAAACAATGTAGGCCACCATAATCCTTCCATCATTATCTTCCTAGCTATTTTTTCTCCTCCATTGTGTCCTTCGATATACCCTCATGAGCCTCTACTAGTATATTCTTTATTTCATGTTCTAGGGCCACCCTTCTAAGGACATCATCTTGTCCTTTCTTATATAATTTTCCTTGGATCAAAGTAAATGGAAAATCATGACTCATTAATTTCTTCTTTTTGTTTTGTATATTCGTTAAGGAATTCTCCTCTAGCCATTAAATGTATGGTATGTCATCAAATTCTTTTGGAATTGCCTCCATTCTAAATATATGTGCCCTATGGAAATCATCATCAATTGGTCCTTCATCTTCTCCTATTTATATTCATGAAAATAATCTGGTCTATTATTTAATTTACTCTATTTGACTGAAATGGTAAAGTCAAATTCTTGGAATTACATTAACCAATGACATATCCTACCTTGTTTTAGTAGTCTATTTAGTAAATATTTCAGTGGCTCATGATCTATGTAGAAAAGTAAATGATGTAGCCAATATATATTGGCTATACTTTTATAGGGCATAGACCATGCTCAAGGATTCTCTTTCTATAGTGGAGTAATTCCTTTCATCTTTAGCCAACTTCCAACTTGCAAAAGCTATTGGATGATCCATTTTTTCTCTTGGTTGTGTCAATACTGCACCAATGGCAATGCCAGATGCGTCTATATGGACATGAAAAGAAACTTTAAATTTTGGAAATATTAATATAGGTGCATGCAATATTTTATCCTTAAGAACCTCAAAATCATTCGCGCATGGTTTTTTCCATTATATTGTTTATTCGTTATTTTTTTAACAACTCTTATAAAGGTGTGTTGATCTCCGCATAGTTTCGTATGAATTTTCTATGATATCACGCATACCCCAAGAACCTCCTCACCTCTTTTTGTGTCTTGGGAGGAGGTAAATTGACAATAACTGAAGTTTTGACTGATCAATTAATAAGCCTTCTTTGCAAATTATATGACCCAAAAGTGTACCAAATGGGTAAAAATATACATTTCTTCAAGTTGAGAGATATCCATAGTTCTCTACATCATTCAAACACAATTCTTGATACTTGAATATGGTTCCTCAATAGTCCATATAAATTCCAATCATCTAGGTATACTTTCAATAAATCGTGGATAAATTCTTTGAATGTGTTGATCATTATTCTACTAAATATTGTTGGTGAATTCTTTAATGAATGACATAAAAATGTACATGAAGGATCCTCATTCTCAGTAGAAATTTTTTTGGTTGATCTTCCAAGGTAATCCTAACATGATGGTAACTAGAAAACCCATCAATGAAAGAATATACCTCTCATCCCGTATGTTTTCTAAAACTTCCTCTATTAATGGAGTAGGGAATGGGTCATGCACATAGGCTTTATTAAGCTCTCTATAGTCCACACATATTTTTATTTCTCTTGTTTTCTTATTCTGAATGACCATAGGACTTATCCACTCTAAATATTCAACAAGCTTAATGATTCCTTCATTCAAATTTTGTCTATCTTTGTTTTTACTTTAACTTTGAGGTTAGGATTTAATCTATAATGCCTCTTCTTTAATGGTTTAAATACTTACTTGATTTGAATCTTCATGGTTCTAAATTCTTCTTTGATGCCTCACAACTCCTTAAAATCTTTGGGAAATATATCCTAGAATTCTTGAAGGAGTTCTACTTATTTGGCTACTTCTTCTTCTTACTAGTAGTCTCTTATCTTAGCAAGCTTCTAGTCTCCATTGATGTCAATTATTTCAGTACTTATCTTTTAAGGATGATATTAGGAATTTTTTTTCTTTTGTTTCTCCTTCCCTTGTCTTGTATTTTCTTGTATCTCAAATTTTTAGGTTTTTCATCTCTTTCTTGTTTCTTGACTACAAAGCAATATACCATCTCTAGACTTTTATTTAGGTTTTCTTGTTTTTGGATTCTTTAGGTTTTGGTCTACTTCATGAGCATTATTCTGTGGCCTCTTCTATATTTAATAATATAAAGGTCCTTATCTTTGTAGTTCCTAAAGGATAATAAGATTCATATACCAGAAATTGAATGTATGAAAAAAATTTTACAATCTGGTCCCAATTCCTTGTCTCCGTCTTATTTCTTGATGCATGTACCATGACCATGGTATGGGTCCTAATGTCCATATGAATAATTGAGTCCATACCAAAGGAGAATGTTCACCACATATTTTCCAATGTCTCTCACAGATTTGGATGTGCCTTTGTGGATCGCTTTCACTTGTGTACTCAGGTATGGCCACGTAGTAACCTTCACTCTCCAAATATCTTGTTTTGAGTAATGTGGTTAAATAATTCCAATGAGAGATGTTAGGTTTGTGAGTTTCCCACCATCCTACAACATTAATTGTTAGGGTATCATCTAAGGATTCCATTCTAGCTTTCTCATTTGGAAATATTCACTCCATTTGATCTAAATAACCTTCAAGTCTCCAAACCACTGAGTAATTTGGTAAACTTTGGTGCAATACACCACATCTCAATCTAATACATTTTTTATTAGTTTGTTTTCTATTTTGTATTTTTCAAAGTAATATCCATCTTCTTCTTCAAATTTTTCTTGTGCGGGATAGAAGATGTCATCTGTAGAATCTGCGGGATCATCATCTAGGGTGATCACATGGAGAGGTACTCTTCTTATAATAAATCTTTCTTATTCTAGATTTTGGGAAGCCATGTATCCATGCTTCAAAACATTTTTATGAGCTCTCATTTTAGATTCAATCTTGTCTAATATTTATCCTTCTAAATTGGGTTCAAACTCTTTATCAATATTGGAAAAATTATTAAGGACATATACCCCTTGTATATCATCGAAATCATCCTCTTCAGTATCATGTCAAACTTATTTAGACCATGTAGCACCCATTCTTGCATGTAGGGTATGTGGACACAAATTCTATCTAATTTTAATGTTACTTCTTCCTTTTCTAAGTTTAACATACCATTACAATTGACAAACCATTATAAGGCTAGAATGTGATTGTATTATGGTTTTAAAGCCATGTTCTTGACAACTTCAAAATTGAATATCTTTTTAATTCCCATGAAATTAACTTCTATGTTCTTCAGTGCTCCTAGAGGTTGTTTTGAGGAACCATCTACTAATCTAATATAGTATCTAGAAGGGTTCAAGTGAGGCCTTATTACTTTCTCCAAGTAGTTTTGGACATCATATTGACATTTATCTTGAGATCAAGAAGTAATTTGGTAATAATAGTGTCAATATGTCCACATCCAAGTATATGGCGGATTTACACCATGTTTGTTGTGTGTGGAAGACATTTCTCTTTTTATTGTGATGTCCAGCTTCAATCCTCTAGACATGAAAGTTTTTTTCCTCTTTGTTCCAATATTTTCTAAATTGTTTTAACTTATCTACAAGGCCACACTTAATTGTTAATCTGGCTATTTATTTAAGAGAAATAATTTATTCTTCCATGAAACAATTCTTCTCTATATCTCGTCTAGGAATGATCCTTCTAAATTACTTCCTTATTTATCTCCACATATTTATTATGAAGGTCTTTCCTAATCTCCTCGATTTCTCATTCTTCACTACTGGAGGAATCTTCCTTAGTGGGTAGCTTGATTATCTTCTTTCTTATAGGTGTAGATTCCTTCTTGGATGTACTTCTAGTTGTTCTTTGCAGCTCTATATTTTGGTTCTTCGAGGCCCTTGCTTGATTTAGATGATTTTATTTTGAGATATATTTCCTTAGCTTCTTCCTTATTTTTCTCTTTGTCTAGTTTTATTTTTGAGCTAGATGCTTTCTCTTTGTCTTATATTTCTTCATCACTCCATGGGATCTTGGTAATATGTTGGACATTATTCTGAGCATCTCTTCCTAATGATTCTATTTTTGTGCTTCCATTTCTATAAAACTGAGCATCTTTGGGACAGCTAAATGAGTCATGTCTTCATTTATGGAAGAACCCACAAGGGTTAATCTATCTGAATTCTAGCTAAGTGTCCATGTTGACCACATTTTTAATAGTTCATAGGCCTTCTCTCTTGGTAGCCACCTCCTAAGTTATTGTGGTATATATTCCTTGGTATCCATCATACCCTTGATTTCCTCTTCCTCTCGATATTTATTGTACCCTCCTCTAAATCCTCATCTATAACCTCTAATATATCCTCCACCATTGTATCCTTGATAGTTAGGATTATAGTTATTACCTTGGTAACTGCCTTCAAGTGAGGTTTTCCTCCTTGCTGATTTGGATATTGTGGGGTAGTAATTGTTGGATGTGAAGGTGGTGGGTTCAGTGTAGGTGTTGGTTGTTGTTGTGAAGGAAGAGGGTTAGCTCCTGTATTTTGTCTAGCTGCCATAACCTTATGAGTATTATACTCCTTTAAGTCTTCAAGTGCCTCTATGGAAGGGAAGGTATGGTGGTAATGATTATAGGATCCACAAATTGTGTAATACATTAATTGATTAGTAGGTGGAGCTACTTATAGCAAAGGGAAAGTATCTTGAGTGTGTTGATCCCATAACCTGTAAATTCTGCACCAAGTTCTTTCTATCGTGGGTATGTTACTGGAGGAAGATTTTTGTGATGATTGTTGTCTAATAGCCACAACTCTCTTTGATTTCTCTAAGTAAGGGAATTTTGTTTTTATGTGTGGACTTTTTCACATCAAACTGTACACACCAAATTTTAGGTCTAATGTTACTTCTTGGTGGTGAACTATTTTTGAGATCTTTGTTTCTCTGAATTTCTATTGGATTTTAGCTTAGATAACTCTAATTGTACTTGTTCCAAAAAAATTTAATGAATTCTCCCTTCTCTTCTCCAAGGTTGAGCCTCCACCTAATGTCCATCTCTATTTCCTTTGAGAGGGTTTTGAAAGTTTTCCATCCAAAGATGCTCTCATGTAAGGGATAAGTCCTGAGGTAAACCATTCAACACATTGCTTGTCTATGAGTGGTTCTTCCAACCTCCTAGTTACATTTTGAATCTGTGACTAAATTCTTTAACTTGTTTCATATTATTTCTCAATAATTTATCTCATTTTAATAACTCTTTTTTAGGGTACCTCAATAAAATGGAAGTCTATTTTAAATTCCTTCTCAATAGCATCCCAATCTTTAGATCCATGTGCATTTGTTTTCATGTACCACTTTGTAGGGTGTCCTCTTTCATAGTACCTATGAAGTCATATAACTTTTCGGTGTTGTCTGTGATGTTGTTACTCTTCCAATATGAATCCAAGATGAACAAATTTTCTTCAACATCCTTGGCGTCTTTTCCAAAAAATGGTAACTTAATTGCTTGGTTTCTAAATTTTCTCAAATTACTCTTCCCCCCTTTTTCTTTGGATAGCTCAATATCAAAGTATAAATCTTCTAATAATTCTTGGAATTCTCTTACCATTTATTCTCTATTCTTACTCTCTTCTTGTAATTGTTGATATCTTTCCATCAAATTTTCTTCCTTTTCTATTTTCCGAATAGGTGTTTGAAGAGGCACATGGAATGGTGACCGATCCATGGGGGTCATCTCTTTTTACCTTATGTGGTGGTTGGGGATGCATCCTTGGTTGGAAACTCTTCATAACTATCTTTTTCCATAAATAACTTCCTACCTTTACTATTTCTTAACCTTGTCTTCTAATCTTCATCACTTCTCACTTTTTCTTATTTTTTTTCCTTCTCTTTCTCTTATTTCTTGACATTATATTTTCTTCATCTTCCTCACCTACTATTTTTATTTTCTCTCCAAATTATTCAATCAATTCTTTCATACCAATAACTTCTTCTTCATCTTCACCTTTTTCTTTGATTAATAATGGATTTTCTTTCCTTATCTCTTCCCATATTATTGTGTTTATTATTTCTCTAAGTTCTAGTCTTAATCCTCCTACTATTTATTGTAAATATCTTACTAGTATAGATTGCCTTTATAACGCTTGTTATATTGGACTATTTAGAAAATTTTATACCACAAAGAACCACGGCACAAAAAAAAAAAACATGTTGATCTCTCTAACACTACAAAGAATTATAGCAAGACTCTATGTGTTTGCCTCCGTTTCCAGGTTAGCCAATTCTTTAGCCTCCACTTGAAGTGGGTTTTTCTTTATTCTCTCTGTTTTGAATTTTGTTTAATTTTTATTTTCTTTCATTCAACTTCTTTTCTCTTTCATCCCTTACTAGTCTTTTTTCTCTATATTTTTCTCTAACTCCTCTGCAATTATTCTAGCTCTCTCTTCCATCCTCCTCATTCTGATTTTTTTGTTAAGATGTTAATTTCTCCTTAATTCTCTTAATCTTATCTTTTCCAACTATATAATTTTCCTGAATTTTCTTTTCATTGTCCTATTTCTGTTATCCCAACCATCACCCCATTAATTTTTATTAGTTACATCTCTTAGATCACCCCCTTTCACATACACCATCATGTAGTGCCTATCCCCTAAAGGAAATTTTCCATACTTTGGATTAATCCTTTTTTACCATCAAAAATTTAATTAAAAATGGAATTTGTTTAATAAATTGACCTCTTTCTCCACTTAAAACTTCCCTTTCTTATAATCAAAACTAGTCCACCCTTGTATGGCCCAATTAATTATATAAGAGTCTAATGTAGTCTCAAACAAATAATCAATTGCTCTCTTGTCCGGGTTTTTTCATTAGAATTTGAGGATTCTAATAAATACGGATTTAATAAACTTATATATTACATAATATTACAATAAATATTTAAATAAAGATTGCATCATAACATAAGTAAATAAAAAAATACTTACATGAAATAAATAACATAGGTGACACAATATTTATAGTGGAAAACCCCAATAGGGTAAAAACCACTTTGAAAATAACATTTTACTTCAAAGAACTTATTTTACATCCAGTAAGATCACCTCCTCCTTTGAAACCCTATTTACCAAGGGTAAAACCAAATCACTTGATTTGCACACCTTTGATATATTTCCCGAATATATCAAATGAGGACCTAAAGTCCTTTTTATATAAGGTGATTGGGTATGTCTCCCGACCCACCTTTTCAACCTAAAATGGTTGACACATACACCTAGGTTTATAATATTTAATATTAGAAATATAATCATTTCATGATATTAAATATTTAACCTAAAGTATATACCTAGGTTAACATATTTAATAATAGAAATATAAATATTTCATATTATTAAATATTAACCTATATATTAGTGATGGACCCATATACATTAAGGGTTGGCTAGACCACTTAATCACTATATTCCAACACTCCCCTTAATGTTAAGTGGGATAACATGACATATTCCAATAGATTACCTACCCGTGATACACTACAGATTTACTGATCCTTAAACCATAAAGGTTTTAGGCTAGCATATCGGTTGAAGAAATTATAACACCTTCATCATACTCAATTTACCTTTTGGTACAAAAGAATTTGGAATCCCAAAGATCATCCCATGATTAGTGGCTAAGTATGATTTGTGAGTTTTACATGTTCTCACAATTTCTCAAAATATTATTGAACCCAAGCATATATGAACCTTTTACAACCAAGGACCTCCTTAAAAATATGCTTTTCTTGGATGTTTATTGGTAAACTCAATAACATTAAAGAGTTTACTGAAGACCACTTTTAAGATTTTTCTACACTTCTTTCTACAAAATAATTTGATGAGGTATACATGCCCGAAGGTCTTTTTACACTTGTCTAAAGGTCTCTTACAAAAGCCTCGAAGGTATTTTTATAAAAACTAAGTTCCATTAGGAGGTGACATTGTCATGCACACTCCCCTTAATGGAAACTCCAACAATCCAAGATTTTCACGAAAGTGACAAAACTTTGTAGCACTCAGGGACTTTGTGAAGATGTCAGCAACATGCTCTTTAGTCAACATGAACTTGAGATTTATCTCATCACTTTGCACCTTCTCACGGGTGAAGCATATATGTATCTCAATATTCTTTTTCCTCTAATGTTGAACTAGATTCTTAATCAAGAGTAATACAACTCTGACCACCACATAGAAGATAAATACTTCATTTAGCTTCCATGTGTATCTCTACCAACAGCCGTTGTAACCACATGGCTTCTTTACTTCTTCCATTGTACTTCTCTACCTCAGTAGAAAAAATGGAGACTATTGATTGTATTTGTTGTTCCAAGTAATGGTTCCTACACCAAAAAAATTGAACACATATCTAGTATATTTTATAACACAACATTAGTATGGTTAGAATCACAAAATCCATATAAGATAGCATTTTCATTCTTATTATAATGTAACCCATAATTGATTGTTCCTTTCAAATATCTAAAAAAAAATTGCAAGATTTCAATGATCTCTAAAAAAGGTTCTTGCATAAACCTTGAAGTAATTCCTTTTGTATAGGAAATATCTAATCTAGTTATAGTTAGATAAATCAAACTATCAACTAACAACATATATAAAATAGGATCAATCTTTATCATATGTAGATTTATGATCAATATTTATTCCAACTTTCATTGAAGTAGAAAATGGTTTACAATCAATCATAAGAAACATTTTCAATACAATGGTTGTATATTGTGTTTTGAAAAATAACAATAAATGAAATACAATCATACAAATAACATGATGTGAGAGACCTAACTCATTCATTTCAAAGTATTGCTTCAATTTATCTTTAATCCTATGAATTAAATTAGAATTGTCACCAGACATAAGAAAATCATCAACATATATACATATAATGATAATATGTGAGTCTTATTTCTTAATGAATATATCATTGTTAGAAGAACAATTAATAAAACTTAACAGTTTAAAGAAGGAAAAAAAATTTACATACCAAGCTCTAAGAGCTTATTTTAAACCATACAAGGATTTATCAATTTACAAACTTAGTTTTCTTTACCATTTTCCTCAAATCCTTTAGGTTGAAACATGTAAAGTTCTTCTTTTAAATCACAATTCAAAAAATATTTTTCTTATCCATTTGGTGGATTTCCCACCCAAATTGAGCAGCAATTACAAATAAGGCCCTAACAGTACTCATTTTAGCTACAGGAAATGTCTCAACATAATCAATACCAAGTTTCTGAGTGAAACCTCTAGCAATAAGTCTAGCTTTATGTTTGTTAATACTACCATCACCATTATATTTTACTTTGTATATCCACCTAGACCCTATAATAATTCACGGCTCAAGTTTATACAAGGTAATTAATACATGGTACATATGATGGCTTTTGGTCATTTTCCTAAGGTTAATAGGATTTGAGTTTTCTAACATAGATTGAGCCCAATTTAATTTCTTATCTAGGAAGATAAGAGTTTCAGAAACATCTATAGCATCAAAACATCATCATGACCATTTACTAAATCAAAATCAAAACCATTATTTAGAAGCATTTAATGAAGTAATTTCAAGAGAATAAAAAAACACATATAAACCTTTCACTAGACTATATCTATACATTTCATATAAGCTTCGATAATTAACATGTCCTAACCTTTCATGCCATAGTTTTGAATTATTCAAACTCTGAGATATAAAACAAGATGTAGAAGAGAAATCATCAAAAATATATAGATCATTTCTTTGAATTCCTTCAGCTATTATACTCTCATTACTATCCTTGATATACCAAGTATCCTTCATGCATAGATTCTAGTTATGTCCATACCTCTTTCGGATGTTCGATATTACCAATGTGTAGAAGGTACTCATCGTTCACATTACATAGAAAGAGCATCTTACATTCATTGCAAGAATGCATTCATGTTATCTACAGTTTCTTGATGACCAGTGGGAGCAACCTCAGATCCAGAAACAATCGTCTAGAGTTTCCTTGCCATAAATTCTATTTTGACCCAAATGTTGTAGTTGGTTTCATTCAGGATCTAGGTTTTGTCAAGATAGAAATAGTTGGACGTCATTGTTTTCCTAAACCTGTAAAACACACCCCATTATAATATACAATGTACCACAGAGTTAGATACATATTTATCAATAAAAACAACACTTTTAATAGAATCAGATCTAAAGAAACTATTTGATCATAACTAATTTTGTCATTACAATGCATACTAATTAACCTCCCATGATCAAAATAATAACCCGCATTATAAAGGGCTCTACATTATACCCCAAATTTATATAAAAAATATTTCCGACCATATAGAAGTGAAGAAGAGACCCTAAGAATGCATAACTTCAAATTTCTAAAAAAATTAATGTAGACAAAAATTCGCCAGCTTAAATTTGACGTCATAATGGCTTATTTTTTGGTCTATCGTGACGGTCATTTGACCATCAATTTTAACACAGTTAAAGTTTTTTGGAACCTACGAGCTTAAATTTGACGTCTAAATGACCGTCATATTGTCTTATGTTTGGTCTACCATGACGGTCATTTGACCGTCAAATTTAATGAAGTAAAAACTTATTGTGTATTTCCAGAATGTGAAATTCTAGAATTTTTCTTTTGTATAATATTAGGGAGGTTATATTTTAACACATTATAATAACCTATTATAATTTATAATATAAAAATATATACACTTTTTATATAAAATATATATATAATTTATAGAATAAAAATAAAAAACAACATATAGTTCATAAAAATTATAAACTATAGTATATTGTTTTTATATTAGACAACACACAACCCTTATTAAAGGGGTTTAAAGAACATAGACCAGGCTAAAATAATTTTACCAGTGTAAGTAGATTTATGAGAGTATAAATTAACTCGCATATTTTATAAAGGGGACAAGTGATTTCACCCGACCAATAAAATAAATTGAAATCCCTATTTTCATGAACCTTGTCTTCTCCCTTCATTTACTCTTAATTTTATCTTGCACACACATTTAAAAGTATGGAAATATTACAAAATATTTTATATAATTCTTGCAAAAACTAAAAACTTTAAAACTTTTATGTGGCTATAACTACCAATATTTTAATAAATATTTACCACACTTCACATGGGCCACCAATAAACTAGCACTCTTTTTAATTCTCTATTTATACTTGAGAGTTCCACATTTATACCTAAGATATTATCTCATTTTATTCTCCACTTCCACTCTTATATAAAATAAAACCTTTAAATAGGTTTATTTATATAGTTTTTATAAACTATAAGATCTAAATGAATGGGGCCGCCCCCTTACATGGATAATATAAATGGTTAGGGACACATGTTAGGTTTTATTTAATAAATATTAAGATTTAAGAAGCAATCCCTTCATGTTCAAGAAATAAACATGGCCCCCTTACTTTAAAAAAAAAGTAAGCACTTTGGTTTTTTTAGACATATATAAACCAAAACTAATAAAATTTATATTTTAAGCGATTTAAAATAACCATATATATAAAATATGATTCAAACTTCGGTTTGTTTCTTCTTTTTTAAACTATATAAATTTTATTATTATGTTTATATAAATTATTATATAAACCGTATTCTATATTATATATTTTAATTTAAAAATAATAATATAGTTTTCAAATTATATAGGATATAGTTATAGATTAACTATAAACTATAGTTTTTCAAATCAAATCCTTTTAGAGGGGACCAAAGAACATGGGTATAAGTTTACCTTCCGAAATATTTAACTTGCAAACATTTGCAATTAAAAACATGAAAATTATTTCATATAGTAATAAATCTTTTCTTTTTCTATATGTGACTTTCACACAGGTAAATATTTGAAGCCCCTTTCACCTTGCACACATCAATCTCTAAAAAAACATTAATTTCATATAATTTATAAAATTTAAATGAAATTAAGAATCATATCATACTAAATATCAAAAAAATTAGGGATTTAAAATTGAAAAACACTAAAAATTTTACCGAGAGTTTAATTGCACAAATGTAATGCCAAAATAAATTGAGGAAAAAAAGAAGGGGACTAGATACTTTTAATTACCCTTTCGGGTTAGTTGAAAAAACACATACAAATTAAATAAATAAATAAATAATAGATCTTAATTTATTTAGTTTACATCGCTCTGTTACCATGTTAGAATTTGAGGATTCTAATAAATACGGATTTAATCAACTTATATAGTACATAATGTTACAATAAATATTTAAATAAAGATTACATCATAACATAAGTAAATAAATAAATACTTACAGGAAATAAATAACACAGATGACACAATATTTATAGTGGAAAACCCCAATAGGGTAAAAACCACTTTGAAAATAACATTTTACTTCAGAGAACTTATTTTACAACCAATAAGATCACCTCCCCTTTGAAACCCTATTTACCAAGGGTAAAACCAAATCACATGATTTGCACACCTTTGATATATTTCTCGAATATATCGAATGAGTACTAAAGTCCTTTTTATATAAGGTGATCGGGTATGTTTCCCGACCCACCTTTTCAACCTAAAATGGTTGACAAAATACACCTAGGTTTATAATATTTAATATTATAAATATAATCATTTCATGATATTAAATATTTAACCTAAAGTATATATTTAGGTTAGCATATTTAATAATAGAAATATAAATATTTTATATTATTAAATATTAACCTATATATTAGTGATGGACTCATATACATTAAGGGTTTCATAGACTACTTAATCATTATGTTCCAACATTGTCAAGGTTTTTGAGTATGTTCAATTTTTTCTCGGGTCCACTTAGAAAGTTTTCTTTAATGTTGTCAAGATAACTCTATTATTTTAGCATGTGCCAATATGCAAGGCCACAATAAATGTGGAAACTAAGACCAAAATTCCTCTTCGTATTCTCCAAATACTTCCACCTTAGTTTCTTTGTATGATGCTTTGAGTCTCTTTGCTTCTCCTTTAACAAATATATTGATTTAATTTTCCCACCAATCCTCAATTTCTGTTAGTGTTGGTTTCCAATATCCTGGTGGTGAAATTTTTCCTAACATCCGACTAACAAAAGGAACCTAGGCTCAAACACCAAATGTTGACCTTAAGCCTCAACAACAGTGTGAGGTTTAAGAAGTTTTCCCTTTTGTTATAGATGTGCATGGGAAAAGTGAACTAATCTATTTTGTGAATAGAAATAATGTAAAAATACACAAAAATATTTTCTTCAAACATTAATCTTTTATTTATGTCTAAAAATGGATTACATCAGTCTTATACACAAATAAAAATCTCTCTATATTTCATATATCTCATGCTCATTAATGGCACACATATCTTATCTTTCAAAGACTCACATACATATTGTTCTCATATGCAACCACTATCTTTATTCATGTGGCACACAATATACTTTAGATTAATTACAATAATTATTCTTAATAAAAAATGACCCAAAAGTCACTACTATTGGTCATTCCTCTCTGTCATCTTTTGGCGTGTTCTCTCTTTCTTAATTTCGATTGGAAGCTCTGTGTTTGGCTTCTACAGACTTACTACGATGTATCACAACTTTATCCAGGTGTACCGTAGATTTATCCATTGTTTCGCGGTTGTATCCAATGTATCATGTCTTTCTTTAGTATTCAATGGCTTCATTCTTCAACCCATGTCTTTCTCTAATCCTCTGTGGCTTTATCCTTGTTAGGAAATAAGGGATAAAATATCTAGAAACAGTCCCTCACAGAATCGGAACAATAGAAACTACTATGCAGAAAATATTATAGATCTAAAATAAAAGTGCATAATAAAAATAACACAACACAAAGAGACGGTATTTAACATGGTTCACCCAATTTGGGCTACGTCCACCAAGAATCACTTGCTCATATTTTATTACAAGATAGCATTCTCTCAATACAATACCCAGATCTATTTGGAGATATGTTCAACAAACTCTCTGAAATTCACACCCAAATTCAGACACATCTCCAATGTTTCATAAACCCTACCATATGCACAAAACCACACAAGTAGAAAATTACTTAAGCAGATTTACAAAACTGTGGGTATCAAAACCATGGGCCAAAACTATCCCATAAACCTATGGGTCAAAAATCCCACCCATGTGAGAAAAGCATGTTTCCTGGTATATTGAGAACATTTTTTTTTTAGGCCAAAAAAAAAATTCGGGGGCTATGCCCCCAAACCCTGGCAAGACAACTATGGAAAGTGTACAGTCTTCAATACTTTCTCACATGAAAACAAGCTCCATAACCTAACACTCTTTATATCTGTGGCTTTCCCAAAACTTGGTGAAGAACCACATTAACAATTATTTTTATATAGATGACACACTTATCTTTAATACATTATTTATTTTTGTCTTTATTCATTAGATTCCTATCCAAAGTATTTTGGGTGCTCCACATCTTACAGATAATGTTTATGTATGGCCCTTACTTCAGATTTCTTGGTATCCCTTTTGATATTTTTGCACTTGATTTTGATCCATGTTTTTCATGAATTACATTACCAATCATTGTTGGATATATCACTTCTAAAACTTTTTTTTAGTTGTTAAATCTATTACTATTTGAGTTTTGTATCTAGGTCTCCCTTGGCTACATGATCTTAGGGTTGTCTCATCCATCGTACATTGTTGTATTAATTCTATTATTCATCAACAAGTTTTCACTATCCACGGTGTTCCTTTTAGGTATATATCTCCTCATGGGCCTCGCTCTTTTGAATTTTCCATCCCACTTCCTAGTGCATTTAAAATTATTCCTATTTCTTCCCACTCTACCGCACATAACACTAGCTCTCCTAGGTCTCATCCTAGGCCCTTGATTGCACACGAAATTCAAATCACCCCATGTCTCTTGATGGGCCTTTAGTTGCACATATTTAATCACATAGTTATAGTGCATCTAGGTCTCACTCTAGGCATTCTTATGTACACATTATCTCACATAGCTTGTATCCCCATCATATCTTACATAGATCTTGTTAGAACTCAAAACTACACCCTTCCTCGAGTCATAGATAACTTTGGGATTTTGAGACAACATGGGAATATCTCCAACTTGTGAGAATTGAACTGAGAGAAACCTCCAAATAAGGATGACTTATTCTACCTATTCCTAATGTTATAGTACTCATATGAAGTGAAATATAGCTATCCTAACATTAACCTACAGTTCCAAGTTTCCAAGGAGAGAGAAATTCATTAAAATAAAATCCTAAACTAAAATAGGTAGTAACACCAAGAATAAGGGTGTAGATATTCCTATTGAGTTAAAATAGGAAGAAAATGAGGTATGAGAGGGTAAAAAGGAGTTCCATGGTCCAAACAACATTCAAATCTCCATTTTCGTAGGCCATGAACTTGAGTCTTGTAATAAGAACAAAGTATGCAAAAATACCTACAAGTGAAATAGAAGGTAAGAATTGCAATATAATTCAAGCTAGGGTAGAAATATCCAAAAAACACAAATTTAATTACTCAAAAGGATGCATAATCCATTATAAAGTAGATAGAAGGAAATAATTTCTTTGCTTAATGCTCAAATTTGAGGCTTGCAACTTATAAAAGTTTCGAACAATTTTGTGAGAGTTCCTTTAAAATTTTTAGAAAATCCCCTAGAAAAAGGATGGGGTAAATTGCATTATATTAAAAAAATTCCTCACCTCCCATGCATTAATTTCTGACGGGTAGTTGAGCTACCCGAACTACTACCATTAATGTTCATCTTACAATTGATGTTTCCTAAGTTAGGTTGATTGCATGCATTTTCCTCCCGTCATGAAACATTTGTTCTCCCATGGTTGGTTACATAAAATTCATGATGTCATCTGGGATATTTTTCTCTGTCGATCGGTTGCATTTATTTAGCTAGTTTTCTTGCTATTGACTAGTAATATTTTCCTTGCTACCGCCGGTAGCATATTTTTACTCTCAGACAGTAGCATTTTATTTTTATTGGCGGTAGCATTTTGCTAACCTTTTGATCACCTTTGGAAGCACTTTTTCTCAACTTTTTTGATCACCGGATGTCCTTTTTTTGTCGACCGGTAGCATTTTCCTTACTAACGACTGGTAGCATTTTTGTTGTCGACTAGTAGCATTTTATTTTCTACCGGTTGGTAGTATTTTTCTCACCTTTGGAGGCACTTTTTCTGACCTTTGGAGGCACTTTTATTGACACTTTATGATCACCAAGTGTACTTTTTGTTTTTGGCCGGTGGTATTTTTTTATGTTGGTGACCTAACATTTTTTTGCTATTAGCTGGTAGCATTTTGCTAACTTTTAGCAACACTTTGGCTGAATATTTCTTGGCCACCACTAAACTTGTCGTGCCTCCTTTTCTTCTAATACCCAGTGCTAAATTTGATGGTCATTTGGATGTCAATTTCCCTATTCAAATATTTAAGCCCATGTGAGAGATAAGTTCTTGTTATCACCAAATCACCGCACCCCCCGAATGACCAAATTGTGAATGGGACATTTAACATGATTGGCTAACATGGGATCACCTCTCAAGCTGTGGGACTTGTGATCTTGAGGTAAACCTCAGAGAAGGATTGCTTCCTATTCCTAAACTAAGCACTACACTACTCGTAATGTAATAAAAATAGTTAATTAGACCTATACGAACATATCTAGGGATTAGGGAGAGAGATTTTCAAGAAATAAAATGTACACCGAAATGGTGATGCACCAAGAAAGGGATTTGCTAGAATTTTTTTATCTTCCTATGAAGAAGGATGGACATGCATCACAAACCCAACTACATATAGAAATACACTCCCAGATAAGCACAATAATTCCCAAAACCTGCAATGGAAACTTGAGATTGCACAATATACCTACAAACATGAGAAAGGAAAAAAGTAGTAAAAATGATGAAAGGATAGATAATTAGTCACAAAACATAATTTCTATTACTTCAAGCACATGCATAATGCATCATTACAGCAGGAAGAGGCAAGGGTTGCCATTACAATCTTTAGAAGAAAGGCTTGAAAGCCTCTAAATTCACAACATTCTTGTGAAAAGAAGGAAAACTTGGAAAAAATGTCTAACCCTTTTAAAATGTGTTTCCCATTTACATTTATAGAAAATATGAGTTGGTGAGAGAAATAAGGAAGAAATCCTAAAATCTAGGCCATATTATAGCAAATAATGACTCTCTGATAATTTCCCATGATGCTTGCATCACCCTTTAATTGCTTTTAAAGAAAACTCCTTACATCATGGTTCATAAATTAAAATTTCCCTTTCAATTAATTAAGATTAATATTTTAAGAAATTTTGAAGGCACCTTACCTCAGCCTTTTGGTGGGACCCATGAGTTTGATTCTACAAAGGATGGGGTCTTGGTATTGATTTATTGGCTAGCTCACCAACCACTCACCAAATAGCTTGGAAAGTCAAGTTGGTGAGCTCCTTTCATTTTTATCCCCGAGAGCTCTTTGCTTTACATGGCGAGCTATTCATTCTTACCTCTACATCGAGCTCATGTCTTCATCCCTAAGTTTAATATTGGATGACTCGGGCATTCCCTTTACAAACTCTCCACTTTTATTTTCTATGTCCTCACATTGTTTGGTCCACGAGTCCTTCATTGTCTTAAATTGGTTGGGCACCCATTTGATACATTAGCCACCACATTTTTTTTTCCCGAATGATCCCCTTAAAGATCACTCCATCTCCGTATATTAGCCAATAATTATAGCATTCAACTCAGTATCCTCGTTTCCACATGGCATTGGACAAACACCCCATGTTTCCCACTCTTTGCACGCATTAGATGGTGAGATCATTTTTTGATGAGCTACACATTTTTACCTCGATATAACCTTAACAAATCCTCAAGAGTTTCTCCATAAACGCCACACTTCATGCTCACTGGATGGATCATGACGTGACTATATTGACCACCGCCACCAACTCAATTGGATGAATCAGCCCATACACCTCATACTTGGTAGGTAGCTTACCCCGATGGTTCCACGCATCTTACATTCAACTCAAAACCCTACACTACCTATATGTCAAGCATCTCGGAATCAACATGCTACGTACACCTACTAGTCCAAACCAAAATGGATTGCTAGATGAGTTCCACCATATCACCCGCCGCCTCTCCGCATTACCTTGGCGGGCCCGATATCCTTTCCACATTGGAGCCCGAGATGACCTAGTCTAATAACCTGAACCTCAAAATGCCACACCCCTAAAACCCTCCATTTTGGTATTCGAGTTCAAGGTTTACCCATTATTTTTTCCCACTAACTATACAATGAACCAATTATCACAAAAATCCCGACATCTCTGTTCTGAATTATGACACACCTAACATCGACGAGCCCCGAACCGAGATGACCTAAGTTCTTCTCCATGATGAGTTGTTCTACAATGAGTATCTCACTGTCTCGAGCTCCAATGTATCCACTATTGGATTCGAACTCACCCATCTAACCTTTGAGCTATCCACTTTAACAGTTGTGTTTCCTGCAATTTTTCCTTATCTCGGTGAGCGTTCCAACTAGCTTGGTTGCCCAATCTACAACATCTCTTCTACTCTTGATTTGTGCCTTCAACTAATGTAAAAAACTCTCGACTCCAAATTGGTGAATAACTCACCACCATCTAGTTCTCTTTTCATCTCGCTCTGTCGAGCTCGCATTTGTTCGTCATTTCACATTGAAGATGACTAGTTGCATGGCTTGAGTTATCCTCCTAGCCAACTTGTGATTCATGCTTCATGTCATGTGTGATCCCTCGACCATGGTATCCTCTTGAGCTAACTTTATCAATCTATTCCTTCTAAGCTACATGATTTTGACTTGATTCAATGATCTCCCTACCCATTCATTCAACATTTGCCCATGTTTTTCTCTCGAACCCAAGCTATTTCATTTGCCCCTATCACCCGCATAGATCTCTTGGGTCTATAGAGCTCGAGCTTAAGCCACTTCCCTTTATGTCAATCTCTTCATCCCTAAGCCTAAGAAATTCACACTCTGAACCTTACCTAACTAAGATAAATATAAGTTCACACAACTTTTATGATTCATTCACTTTACATCGGGCATTGAGAATAAGTCATGTTCTGGCTATCTCTCTTTGCAAGCTATCTTTCCACTATGCCATGGATCCTGCTTGAGATTCTATTAGCTCTCTTCATCATTTTCTTTGACTCACCCAAGGATATCACGTCACCGAGTCTTCCAATCTAATTTGTTGCACATCACCATGACTCGAGTTGACCTTCATTACCCTAAGCTAACTTTGAGATATGAATTGAGCTCATCGTGAACTTCTATCACTATGTTGACTTGATCTACCGCATAAACCCACCAAGTTGGTGAATATTTTTCCTTGGTTTGAACAAGAGACCTCACCCATCACTTCTTCTTGTCAAGCTATCCACTTTGACCTTTACATTTCCTATAAGCCAAGCCTTACATTTTCTCTTACAATGGCCAAGATCTTGTTGATGTTTTCTCGATCTTGCACTTCCTAGTGATCCTTTGCATTCGCCCTCACCTTGATGAGTCATTCTAATATTGAGCCCTTTCTTCTTGATCTTGTGTGTTTGTCCTACGTGCATCAACATCTCGAGCTTCTTCCTAACTTAACTCACTTGTGAGCATGAAACACCTCACCTCACTTTGGCCCATGTCCACTATTTTCCTTTATTAGACACTTCAAAGTTGTTTTACTTCATTGGCTTTATGATCGGACATTGAGTCCCAAAATCTAATCTTGCCAAGTTTATAGGTCACTTTGCATTGATCCGAACTGATCTCAATATAGATCTCGCTTCCATTCTTACAAGTTGCTTCTCCTACCTTAAGCCCAATGCATGCCCATGTTGTTGAGTTACTTGACCACAACTCGGTCACTTTCATAGCTCAATGAACTATGTTTAGTTTGGCCCGATACATCAAATTTAACCCAACCGAGATGATTTGGAGGTCCACCCCTATAAATATATACCAACTCGGCTGAGTTGCCTAGCGAGCTATATTGGAGCTCATTGCCATTTTAGCCCTTCAAAGCAGGGTTTTCCCTGAATTTGACTTCCTTGGACCTTCCTCTATACTAGAAGATCATGGAAGCATATAAAGATTTCTTAACATTATTTATCAATTTTTTGATGAATTTTTTCTCATGTTGATGGAAGTTGGCCCGCCGAGGCTAGTTTCCACACTATAAGTAAACCTTGGACCTTTAAAACCCAAAAAGAAAAATAATATTCCAAGATAATACCATAACTTCCCGAAACAACGTAAATGCTTTCAAAGCATGTACTTGTGCTTGATAACCCTGAACTCTCCATGAAATACCTCACCTCGATCTTAGAGTTTGATACACCCCCATTGTCCATTTTCACCGAGGGGAAATAAATGGATAAAATTTATCCGAACTAACTTGGGGGGGTTAATTTGGGATAACAATTTGGAGACCTCCAGGGGACATCTTCCTACTAGATAAAGAGACCAGCTTCCTCGAAGCATCCATTGTTCATGGAGTCAGCATGCAAACTGAAAGTGATTTGGCATTGAAAATTCTCCCCGAATTTCTCTCGAAGTACCACATGAACAGGACTTTGATTTGAAATTGCATTAGCTAATATCCAACAGTTTTCAAAAAAGACCCTTTTTGAAAACTGGAAATTGCAACAACAACGAAGGCACAACTATGTTCAAATTAAAAATATCATACACATCCAAATGGAATATGTAGAGTGTACACAAGGACTTATGTAAAAGCAAAACTATGATACCAATAGAAAAATGTGTTGCAAGAACTTCAAGGAATTACAAATCTAACTATTATTTACAATGATGCAAAAATATCCTAATGAGAATGCTTAAGATAAATCCCATTAACTGGTATTGGTAGTGCATAACCATCAAGATCAAGAAGCTCAAAAGAGTTTACTTCCTTGTACAAGAAGTAATCGTATATGGACCACCAAATTACATCAAGCTTGGAGAACCTCCCCAGTTTAGTTACATTAGCATCCCCTTCAATACCAAATCACCAACCCTAAACCTCTAAAATCTAGCTTTTTTATCAAACCATAATTTAGTGGATTCTTGATATTGCTTAAACTTAATCATTGCAGAATTCCTCGCTTCTTCAAATTCAAATAACTCTAAAATTATTATTTATATTTTATCTTCCTCCAACTCCAATTATTGGACCAACTCATGTGAAGGAAATCCTAATGACAAAGGAAACCTTTCTTCCTTTCCCTAAACCAAATTTTATGGTGAGGTACCAATTACCTTTTGATAGTGATCCTATCACCCAAAGACCAAAGAGCATTCCTCACCTTGGTATGTCATTGTCTCTGATTGATATCCATTTTCTTCTTCATAATTCTAATCAGGTTCTTGTTAGTAGATTCTTCCAATCCATTACCTTGAGGGTAATAATTAGAAGAATTTTTTTAAATAAACACCAAGATTAAGATCCCACCAAAAATTTTAGAACCTAGAAAATCCTTTACATTATCATAAATGATGGTTTGTAGGACACCAAACCTTGCAAAAATATCCTTAAGGAAGTCAAGAATGACCGATTCATTTGCTTCCTTCAATGGCACAACCTCTATCTATCTAGTAAAATAATATGTAGATGTTAAGACCCATTTGTGGATAGTACTTGACATTAGATTGATCATCTTTGATAAAAGCAAGGCCCCACTGGGTAAAAGGTTAATCCACTTGAATTTGATGTAATGGAAGAGATGTCAATATTTTCTAGCTAATGAAGAAAGTAAAATCCTTGAATTTTATGATCTAAAAATCCAATGCAAACTTGCACAATCCAACACAAAATTTTGGTTTTAACATTTTTTAGTGAAAATTTGACATTACAACCTTTTTGTAATTTTAATAAACAATTAAAAGCTACAAGTACTGTGTAAAAATAGAGAAATAATGGATAATTTCACCAATAAATTGACATAATACGTGATAACGGAGTTTGGTGCTTATGGCCTATGTCTCCTAGTCCAGTTGAATGAGACCTATCTATTTAAATATTAAAACTAAATATTTACAAATATTTCTAAAAGAATTATAATCTTCTCACAATCTTCCTCTACCAAAACTAACACAAGTTCCATTTTGCATCATCTCAAAATTCCTCTCCTAGCTCAAGTTATAATCCTTTTCAAAATTTATACACAGTCATCAAATAATACTTGAACATATACAATAGAGCTTGTTTTATAACACTTCACCACTAGGAGTCCATTGGTAAAGCGCTTAACCTTTTACACCAAATTTCATGGTTCAATTCCCCCCAAGCACATTTTGTTTTGGATATTAAGGGAATTAATCCCACATTTGGCGCATGGTGGGTGAGGAGTCAATTTAAAATTTGGGTGGTTTTCATGGATTATTAGCTTATGATCCATTTTGACCATCGTGGGTTATGTGCCAATGTGGAATGCACCAAGTTTGGGGATCTTTGGTTCGTGTGGCTACATGGAAGGCAAAACATGGAGTTGGAGGGATAAGGGATGAGTTAGAGGTTATGTATGGCATTGGAGATAGCTATATGTGTGGAAAATACAATGTGGGGTAGTTAGAGTATGAAGCGTGTGGGTTTAACCAACATTCTAGCCAATGTGGAGAGATAAGGGAGTGGCTTGGTGGACGGAGTTGACTCGGTCGGCCGAGTCGAGCTATCTACTAAGCCCTTTACAATTCAATATAACAATATCCCACATGTATCAAGAAATTACAGTATAGAGAAAATATAAGCAAAATCCTGCAATGTCAATATGAGAAGGAGGCCAAGACACCCCTCCATAATCAAGTGTGTTGAACCTGGTTAAGGGCACCTAGCTAGAAAATAGCAGGCCCCACGTGTACATCATCGATTTTCTAAGACCGACATTACAAAAACTTGTACTCTTTCGCTCATGTTGTCCATGTGTTGTATTTTGTTTTTCCACTTGGCAAGTGTGCATGTGTTTAGCATGCACGTAGTCATAAATTTGCCGCTTGCCTAAAAATTTTAGAGAGCCATAACATTTTCATACATTCTCTTATTCATGTAATCAATATATCATCAGAAAGCTCATATTTTTCTCCTTATAATTAAACTACCCGTAATTGATTCTAAGAATATTTTAGATCAAGTGTTTCTCAAGAAATATTCTTTGGATCAATCCTCCCAAAGATGAGAAAATTTTTGCCCCTAAAATTCAAATTTATTAGTAAATAGGTGAGGGTAATTATTCATCACCTTTCAAGTTTCCATCCATTTCACCTTGTTTGGATGCATGCCTTTGAACCCAACACGAAGGTATTCAATATCACCCCTTCGAGAGGTTCTAATCTTTTCTTCCAAAATGATATCATCCTCGCAACTCATCCAGATACTCGGTGAAAAATCATCAACATAAGGTACAACATTAGCATCATCATCCATAATCATAGGTGGTTCATATAATTTCAAGTTTTCAACATTTACAACTGAATAAATTTACATATATGGAGTTAAATCCAACTGAAAGCATTGTTACCAATTTTCTCCACTATTCGAATGGACCATACCGAATAGGTTTTAACTTTTTACCTTCACCTATCAACCTTTCATTGATGATGTGAAACTACACTAAATCACCAACTTGAAACTTGTGATCGTTCTATGTTTATCATGCCTTTCTTTATACTTCGCTTGAATTTTCTCCAACTATTCTCTACGATATACTAATTGACTGTTGTATTCACTACACAAATCTTTTAGCTTTTTCAGAATCACTTAATCCATTATCAACGAAAGATCCTATCCTAAAGAAAAATCTAATGGAGATTTAGGCAGATATCTATAACAAGTCTCAAATGGAGACTTTAAAGTAGAAGAATGTAAGGCATGGTTATAAGCATGTTACACATAATATAAATTTTCATCCCACAATTTAGGATGTTTACCACAATAGCCCCTAAGAAAATGTACCACTTTGTGTAGTTTACAACCTCTATTTGACCATCATCTTTGGGATGGAAAGCAGTGATTTTCTTTAGTTTAGTGTCCATTAAACCCCACAAAGTTGACCAAAATTCCCCAAGAAATCTATAATACCAATCTGAAATAATTGAAGTGGGAAATCCAAAATGAACCCATACAAACTGAAAGAATAAATGTGTAGTTACTTTACCAATTATCTACTTATTACATGGAATCAACACACACATCTTGCTAAATCTGTCCATAACCATATATAAATAGTCACGTTTCTTTCGTGACATGGGCAATACTCCCACGAAATCCATGGAAATACTTTCCCATGTTTGTTTAGGGACACGAAGAGGAGTGTAAATTCGTAATTTCCTATTACTATGATTTCTTATGGCACAAAGAACACATATTTTTATATATGTGGTTACATGTTTATGCATTCTAGGCCAATAACAATACATATGTAAATGTGCAACTGTTTTACCAACACCAAAATGACCAAAAATAAGAGAAGTATGAGCTTCCCTAATCATATGCACATGTTCATTTTTTGGAATAAAAAGTTTACTAGGATGATACAAAATTCCATCATGCACATGATATTCCTTTTCTCCTACTTACTCCCCACTCGTTAAATCCTCATACAATTCTTTAAAATAAACATCACAAGAATATTATTCCTTATAACTATCAAGATCCAAAGAACTATGTTGTAAAAATATATATGAAATAACAACTAGAGGTCTAGATAACATGCCAACAACCTTATATTGTATACCTTTTTATACCTGATCATGAGATGAAACTGCTGCAAGAATCCCATCCAACAAAAATGTCTAGACTATTGTAACTTTGTTTGTGTTTGCAAGTACTAAAGGGGTTGATGATTGGTATGTATAACTATTTCTTTTCCCATTAAGTAATGCTTCCATTTTTTTACACTCTACACCAAAGCATACAACTCTTTATCATAAGTTGGATAATTTCTTACCACACTCGTGAAGGTTTCTAAATGGTAACACACAGGTCATTTGTTTTGCATCAAAAATACCCCCATTACATAGTCACTAGCATCTATCTCAATCTCAAATGACTGTACAAATCTAGAAGTGTCAAGACCAAAGCAGTACTAATTTTCTCTTTTAGTGCATCAAAATCCTTCTGTTGTTTTCCTCCCCACTGAAAGACCTATTTAATACTTGTCAAAGCATGCAAAGGAGATGCAATAAACGAGAAGTTAGAAATGAATTTCTTCTAATACTGTACTGTACAAAGAAAACTCCTAACCTCTATCACATTACTAGGTCTAGGCCATTTCATAATAACCTCTACTTTTGCAGGATCTATTTTCAATTCACCATTTCCCACAACATAACCCAAGTAAATTAAAGATGTTTTTCCAAACTCACATTTTGACATCTTCAAAATATTTTTTCTCCTCTTAATGCATCTAAGAATTTCTAGATGTGAATAACATGATCATCCCAAGACTTACTTTGAAAATAAGAATATCATCTAAGTAGACAATAATGAAATCATCAATGAATGGTCTAAATACATCATTCATAACTCTCATGAATGTTGTTGGTGCATTGCACAATCCAAAAGACATCACTAACCATTCAAATAATCTATGTTTCATTTTAAAATTAGTTTTCCATACATCACCTTCATCAATTCTTACTTGGTGATAACCACTTCTTAAATCTAACTTAGTGAAGTAAATTGCATTCTTTAATTGATCTAGTAAATCATCTATTCTAGGAAGAGGGTAACAATTTTTTACCGTGATCTTGTTTAAGGCATGAAAATCAACACACATTCTCTATGTGCCATCTTTCTCGAGGCACCGGAATATTTGGATAACCACACGAGAGATGTACTTGGATGAATAATACCTTTGGCCAAAAGTTCCATCACTTGTTTCTTGATTTCCTCATTTTCAACCATGGAAAATCTATACATACCAATGTTGGGAAGAGGTGCATCCTGTAGCAATTGTATCTCATGTTGAACCCCTCTTTTGGGAGGTAGATCTTATGGATCCTAAAAAACATCATCATAGTTAGAAACAATTTTTACCAATTCATTACGATGTTTACGATCACAATCCATAAAGCATTTTCATGATATTTCTCTTTTTCTTTTATCACCATGAGTATAAAAATCTTGCTTGAATTAACAAGTCTTTTCATCTCTGTTCTATAATAACAAATGAAATATTTGTTATTACACGATGAGCTCAAATAATATAATCAATTCCATCTTTCACAAGAAAGTATTTATTTTTTTCCCTATAGAAGATTGCTTTACGATCATATAAATACGAAATTCCCAAAATAATCCACTAATAACCAAAGGAACTACATCCAATTCAACCTCATCAATAAACTTGTCTCAGTAATGGCAAATCGGAATCTACAAGTTTTAGTTACTGCAGACTTCACATCATCACAAACCCATCCTAAAGGATAAGGCTTAAGATGTGGATTAGTTTTGAGTCCTAGTTTCTTAAACAACCTCCTCTGAAATCAAATTAGCTTTAGATCTAATATCAAAAAGAGTATCAATTTTTGTATGTTTTGAAATAACTCTAAGGTGGAAAATCTCATTCCATTTCTTATCATCATGTATAGATTGTTTATTAGAAGAATATGCAGCATTCTAATTACTAGTGTTAGAAGAAGAGAAATAATGATTACCTTGAAAACTCATGGTTGTGATCTTGGTTTCATCTCCTAATCAAACCCAAGATCATGAACCATAGTATTCATTTTCTTCTCTTTTCCTTTCTTAACTATTCATTTAGGATTAGTTTCCAGATGTAATTTCCAACATCTAGTGATGGGTCATTGTATTCTCCAATCATTTAACTAACATATTCTTCTATTAGTGTCATTATAAAACCAAAGTTGTGTGTCCAAGGCTGTATGTAATGAATCTTTATGAAACTCAATTGTTTAGTGGTTCCTTTTGGGGGTTTTGGTTGTTATGTTTCTCTTTGTCTTTGCTAATCTACGAAAATGTAATGCTAAACTACTAAAACAACATTACTATAATGAAATGCATTTAATAGAAATACTTTGTTGGAATTGAAATGCACACACCAAATCAATATAACAGAATTCAAATAACACACACTCTGAATTGAAATTACATAATTGAAATGACGCACTCATAATTGAAATAACACACGAGAGAATAGAAATCGCAGTAAAGGAAATAAGTAATTGCATTCAAGTTGTAACTTATTAGAAACCACGAGCATGCATAAACATAAAATCCTCCAGTCACCTTGGTCGAGTGGGCCCTTGCTCTTCCTTGAGATGGAAGTAATATCAACACCACGGGATATTCGAACAACATCTAATATATTGATTCAGAAAATTTCCATAACATACTCACTACATAACTAGAAAATAGATACTAACTGTTATAAACCGTATTGCAGATTACCAACATCAACCAACTACTAAATTTTTCTTCAAGGAGAAGTGTATATAGACATAGTTTGTTACACATCATGCCAAAATTATAGGAACTGAGTTCTTCCACTAACAACCCTATTAAATTTCATTAAATCCTACAGAACTACTAAAAACAAGATCCATGTTTATAGGATGTCAATGGAAAAAGTCTTCCATGATTACACGAAGGCTCCAAACTCAAACTCCTTGATTACAATTCCTATCATTGGTAGTAAATATCCACTATTATCCTACACATGTCACCACATTTCACTCATAGAGGTGATTAGTGGGAGATTATATGGTTAACAAGTTGCATGAAATAAAACAAGAGAAATGCATTGAACTTATTAGGATATAACTATATGAAGCATCCCCATGCACTAATTAATAATGTTTAATGAAAAATCAATAATCACATAGATGATATAAACAAGTCAAATAATTCACTCATCATCTACACTCATCATGGTTCTTTTTACAATGATTGGAAAATGGTTTTTCATCTTCCTTCTTAACAATGAGAGTTTATTTTTCGCTTACCCTTTCCTTTTCCTTGTTTTTGAACCTTTTTATTTACCTTTGGATTGCTTTTTATTTTGTTTAAAAGAAGAAGAGGGGTACCCCTTATTCATTTTCCATTGTGTTTCCAAATGGGTTACTTGCCCACACACTACATCAAGATTAGTAGCACCTAAAACAAGAATCATATGCCTTAGGTAACTATGCCTTAGGTATGCCATTATCTCTAATTGACATTGATTGTCTTCTTCATAATTCTAATCAGTTCTTATTAGAATATTCTACCAATCCAATACCTTGAGGGTAATAATTAGAAGAATTTTTTAAATAAACATAAATATTAAGATCCCAATCATAAATTTTAGAACCTAGAAAAGCCTTTGCATTATCAAAAATTATGGTTTGTGGGACACCAAAACTTTTCATAATCTCCTCAATGAATTCAAGAATGACCAATTCATTTTCTTCCTTCAATGGCACAACCTCGGTCTATCTAGTAAAATAATATGTAGATGTTAAGACCCATTTATTTCCAAGACTTAACGTTGGATTGATCATGCCAATAAAATAAAGGCCCCACTTGAGTAAAAGATTGATCTACTTGAATTAGATGTAATGGAAGAGATGTCAATATATTCTTTTCGGTAAAGAAATCAAAATCCTTGAATTTTATGATCTAAAATCCAAAGAAAACTTTCACAATCCAACACAAAATTTTGCTTTTAACAGCTTTTTAATGAAAATTCAACATTACAACATTTTTGTAATATTAATAAATAATTAAAACCTATAAGTACTATGTAAAAATAGATAAATAATAGATAATTTCACCAACGAATTGACACAAGACATGTTAACGAAGTTCACATGTAGCCTACGTCTTCGGGTCTATTTTAATGGGACCGATTTATTAAAATATTGAAAATAAATATTTTTAAATATTTCTACAATAATTATGATCTTCTCACAGTCTTCCTCTACCTAAAATAACACTAGTTTCCTTTTACATCATCTCAAAATTCCTCTCCTAGCTCAAGTTATAAGCCTTTCAAAATTTATATAGAGTCATCAAACAATGCTTGAACATATACAACAGAGCCCCTTTTATAACACTTCACCACCATGAACCCATTGGTAAAGTGCTTAACCTTTTACACTAAAGTTCATGGGTGAATCCCCCTAAGCACATTTTATTTTGGCTATTAAGGGAATTAATCCCACATTTGGTGCATGGTGGGTGAGGAGTTGGTTTAAAATTTGGGTGGTGTTCATGGTTTATTGGCTTATGATCTATTTTGACCACCACGGGTTATCTACCTATGTGGAATGCACTAAGTTTGGGGTGTTTTGGTTTGTGTGGTTGTGTGGAAGGTTAAACATGGAGTTAGAGGGATAAGGGATGAGTTGGAGGTTGTGTGTGGTGTTGGATATAGGTATATGCATGGAAAATATAATGTGGAGCAGATAGAGTATGAAACATGGGAGTTTAAACAATATACTAGAAAATGAGGAGAGATAAGGGAGTGACTCGGTGGATAGGTTGACTTGGTCACCGAGTTGAGCTATCCACTAAGACCTTTACAATGCAATATAACAATATCCCACATGTATCAAGAAATTACAGTATAGAGAAAATATAAGAAAAAACCCTACAATAACAATATGAGAAGGAGGCCAAGACACCCCCATAATCGAGTGTCTCAAACCTAGCTGAGGTCCCCAACCAACAAATAGTTGGGCCCACATATTCATCACCGAGTGTCCAAGACCGACGTTAAAATAAAAATTTTACTCTTTCACTCATATTGTCCACATGTCACATTTTCATTGGTCCACTTGGCAAGCGTGCAAGTGTTCATCCCGCACATAGTCCTGAATTTGCCAGTTTCCTAAAAATTTCAGTGAGCCATAACTTTTGCATACATGCTTTGATTCCTGCAAACAAGATATCGTTGGAAAGCTCATATTTTTATCCACGCAATGAAACTTATTGTAACTGATTTTGAGAAGATTTTATATTGGCATTTCTTAGCACGGATCCTCTAGATCATTTTATGATCCACTTATGACAATCAACAAACAATGTGGGCCAGAAATAACCTACTTCTATAATTTTTATTACCATGGATTTGGCTGAAAAATGACCACTAGATAAGCTATCATGAAATTTTTTCAACACTTTTTCTACTTGCTTTCCTTCATACATCTAAGTAAGATTCCATCAACATTCCTTTTGAATAAAATACCATCCACCAAAACATAGGGAATGGACTACAACCTTAAATGTCTCCTTTTTCATTTTTCTTAAGCCAAGGGGGTATGTACCTGTAGATAGAAAAGTGATCATATCACTCATCCAATGTGACCCTTTTCTACATTTTCATCATTTTTTGAATCCTTGCATCATGTGAAAGTTGATCATTCATGAAGGAGGTATCTTGATCATCCCGAGCATCAACAACAAGTTGCTCACATAGCCCTCTCCCTCTTACTAGTTTTGTGGCCTTGATAGTCACATCATATTCCATTATCTTTGTTACCCATCTAGCTCTTTTCTCATTAATATCTTCCCCCATAATGAAATCTCTCACACTAGAATGTGAGACCAAAACCTTGATGTGATTGGAGGACAACATGATTTTGAACTTCTTTAGAGCTCTCATAATGGAAAATACCTGTTTTTCAATATGACTATATTTTAACTCATACTCCTTTAGTGTTTGACTAAAGAAGGCCACTAGATGTTCCATGACTTCATCATTTCATTGTGTCAAAATAAATGCGGCAACACTAGAATCAAATCTATAAGCATATAAAAGAAAATCCTTGCCATAATTTGGATTAATAAGTGTAGCGGCTTGAGTAATTTCCTTCTTGATTTTTTCAAAGCTTTCCTTTCCTTTCGTTGTCCTTTTGAAAGTTACATCTTTCATTAGCATTAAGGTGATGGGATTTACAAGTCCTGCAAAATTAGGAATAAATATCCTAACAAAGTTAATCTTTCCAAGAAATTATTACAAGGATTTTTATGATTAAGTAGGAAGAGAAAGAGAGAGAGAGAGAGAGAGGATGGTTGAAATTCTATCCGGATCAATAGTATTGCCATTTTTGAAACAAAGTGCTATAAAATATTACCCCTGGGGACAACAAAATTACACTTTTTAGGGTTAAGAGACATCCCAAATTCTCTACATCTCTCAAATACCTTCTCCAAATAGGTGATGTGATCCTTTCTTTGCTTCGAGAAAATGGTGATATCATCCAAGTAAAAATGGATAAACTCATTAATGTAATCTTTGAAATAAATATACATTGCTCTCTGAAATGTGGCACCTACATTTGACAAGCCAAAGGACATATTTTGATTAGCATATGTACCCCATTTTTGTCATAAATGTAGTTTTAAACTGATCTTCTTCCCTAACCTTTATTTGATTGAAACCTGAATACCCATCCAACATGGAAAACCTTTCAGTTCCTAAAAATTTTGCAAAATGTGATCCATAGAAGGTAAAGGTTAGTGGTCTTTTAAGGAAGGTTTTTCCAATCCCAAAAATCAACACAAAGCCTAATTTCTGTTAGAGTAGGTATTTACCTTAGCTCATGTTCACCTAGGTACTTTATTTACCTTTATTGTATTTATCCTCATGCACTTATGTGTGTGGATATTTCTTTTATCTTATTTAGATATTAGGAGATATTATCTAGTTGTTAGGTATAGTTCTTTCCTTGATCTATGGTATTGACTAGATCTTTCATGTCTAGTTCTCTCCTAAATCTATGGTCTTGACTAGTTCTTTGATGACTAGTTATTTCCTTGATTTATGACTTGATCTACGACCTTGATTGGTTCTTAGATTATTATTCCTTTCCTATTTAAGAAAGGCTCATTCTCAATGTATTGCATTGAGTTCCATATAATATATGATATTGCTACTCATTTGTTTGCAAAGGTTTTATGTAAAGCTATTCTAGCAAATTGCTTTCATCTTATTGATTGTGGTGTTTGATTAGCATTTGTGTTCTTGGCTTGGTACAATCTAGTTATCGTTCCTTTCATGGTATCAGAGTGATAGATGATGTAGACATCCATCTGTAAGTTTTTCTTTGCAAACAAGGGTTTATTTTTTTCATGTATATGGAATTTTCTAGAAATTTTTGCAGCATGCATTTTTATGCAAAATGGAGTGTGGAATTGGATTTGGAAGGTGCCAAAACCCTAGAATTGACTATAAACTCGACCATGTTTTAAGACAGTCAAATCTAGGTGCATTCTTTTATCCATTGGATATAAGCGTGTACCTTCTAGACACATTATTTTACCCTCTGGGTATTTTGGTTTTGGATGTAGTATTTTATCCACTGGACACAGATCTGTACCCTCTAGGTGCATTCTTTTATCCATTAGATATAAGCGTGTACCTTTCGGATGCATTCTTTTACCCTCTAGGTATTTCGGTTTTGGATGCAATCTTTTATCCACTAGACGTAGATCTGTACCCTATGGGTGCATTATTTTATCCATTGGATATAAGTGTGTACCTTCCGGATGCATTATTTTACCCTCTGGGTTTTTCGGTTTTGGATGCAGTCTTTTATCCACTGAATGCAGATCTGTACCCTATGTGTGCATTCTTTTATCCATTGGATATAAGCGTGTACCCTCCGAATGCAATGATTTACCCTCTGGACATTTTAGGTTTTGGGCGCAGGCTTTTATCCTTTGGTTACAAGCATGTATCATGTGGATGCACTCTTTTACCCTTTGGACATTTGGGTGTCACGTGTACTTTTAAAAAGATCAAGCATTAAAATATTATTTTAATAGCAAAACCTTATAGAGCTCATAACTTTTTATCCGTAGCTCGGATTAAGGTGATCATTTTTTTGAAATTGTGTATTTTTTCAAGATCTACGTATTGGTGACATTTTTATACACATATTTCAAATATAAAAGGTACTATTACTCATTGTAATATATACATGCACTCAATTATAAAGTGCCAAATTTGGGAGGGTGTTGTGATCACTCGTGGATGCATTTTCGATTGAGCCCGATGTCCTAAAATTGTGTATTGCATTATTGTATCTATGGGTGTATACATTTATATCTCTATTTTTTGTTGAGATATTTTAGATCTATATTTTCGACACTTTTTTGGCATGTTAACAATCTCTCTTGTGGGGGAGCTATTTTGGTGGAGCCCAATGTTAGTTTGTTAGTGTTTGAGTAGTTGATTTTGACAACTCATACAGATCTGTGGTGTCACTCTACCCATTTTGCAATATGGGAGGGTGTGGTGTTGATACTGCTTCTTCGGGTTTCATGTCCTTGCCTTGTTACCTTGGCTTTTCTTGGATCATGGCACTCCTATTTATTTAGATCTCGTGTCCGCCTTGTTGCCTTGGTTGTTCTTGGATCGTGGCACACCTATTTGTAGCAGTTGATCAAATTATGTTTGGTGTTTGTTTTTCACTTTCAACATCACTCCATTGATAGTCTCCTTACATGGAGCTATTCTAGTGAAGCCCAGTGTCAATTGTTTTTGAGTTATATGATCGAGTAGTGGATTCATACCATAGTGTGCACCACACTTCTTCAACATTGTACAATTTTTTGGAGTCAAGCTTCTAAGGATATCTTGCAGCAAGATTTTTCTCTCTACTTTGTTATTACTTGGTTTTGGGTACCTTGCGGTGTCCATTTTTCCCAGTTGTTGTACGTGGGTACCTCATCAAGCCTTGTTGCTAGGACCCACCTTCTTTTCCACCCACCTAAGCTATGCTTACGGGAGGGTGTTAGTGTAGGTTATTATTTATCCTTTTATTTATTTATTAGGATAATTCTTACACTTGTGTTAGCCCTACACTTATTGTGTTAGCTTGCTTAGGTGTACTAGTTGTGTGGATTTAGCTTCTTAGTTATGTGAAGTTAGCTTACTAGTATTTTGGAGTTAACTTAACTACCAATATCAGTTAGTGGGATTTCTTCACCACTTATTTAGGTAGTAGTTACACTTCCCTCCTCCTATATGTACATCTTTCTTATTGAATAATTAAAATCATTCTATTGTAATGTATTGAGCATTATGGATTATGATAGATTTACATATATGTTATTTTAGATCTTCTACTTTGAAAATCTAATGTGGTGTGCTATTATCATCTCGAGATCATGTCTTGGAACAATATTCATTGTATATTCATATTTTTGGGAGTTACGGTTTGTACTTATCAAGGATTACTGAGAATGATATGTTTTTCTCTGAAGTATGTGGAATTCAAGAGGATATATTAAAATTTGTGGAAGAAAATAGATTACTCAAGAAGTGAAATTCTCTTCTAAAATCACTCATTCACGATAAGGATACAATAATACACTTCTGCGCAAAACAAACTTGCTAGCCTATAGCATCACCATCATATTTTAGATAACCACAACCATGCTCCTAGTCCACTTGCGCTTATTGCTCTTGAACCCACCGACATTGATCTGCTCGGTGTTTGAGTCTGCTCCTTCTCTTGATGCTCATACACCTATGAAGCTTGTTATTGCATGCTCTTCCACATATGTACATATTACAATACCACATGTTGTGTATCCAATTTCTTTCACCGCATGGCTTTTTTGAGAAGCACACTACTACATTCAGTTCTCACATGCTCCATTCTATAGGTCTCACTAGCGGATTCATTGGCAGACATTCACAGGGTATTGTTTCCTCTATTCCACATGTTAAGTGTAATTCTCATCATGACATTGGTTTTCAAGCAGATACTTCATTGGGATCACACATTAACAGAGCTCCTTTTTTCATTTTCTCGACACTTTCTGAGGATCCTGAGAAACACATGAGTTCTACATCTTCACTTAGGCTTGAGAAACCTAAGATTTCAGTTGTCAGACATGATCAACTTGACACACATTTTGATGTTCTTTTGCATGCACCCATTGTGTATTTTACACCAAGTCATATGTAAGAATCTTCTTCATCCATTCATGTTGATTTGGGGTGGATATCTAATCACTCATGGCGGTGACATAGGCATTCGTTGAGAGGACTCTACAGGCATGGCTCCTCCACCATTCGGCCTCTTGCTCCACTTTTTATACCTTCTACATTGTGATGCTTCTTTTTTAGCATTTTTCTTTAGCAGGGTGTGTGTATCTCTTGTTTGTTGAGATATTTTATATCTATATTTTCGACACTTTTGACATGTTGACAATATCTCTTATGGGGGACCTATTCTGGTGGAGCCAAGTGTTAGTTTTTCAGTGTTCGAGTTGTTGTTTTGACAAGTCATACAGATTTTTAGTGCCACTCCACCCATTCAGGCGGTATGGGAGGGTCTAGTGTTGATCCCGCTTCTTTGGGTTTTGTGTCCTTGCCTTACTTTTCTTGAATCGTGACACTCTATATTTTGTGTCCTTTCCTTTTTGCTTTGGTTATTGTTCTTGGATCATGGCACACCTATTTTCAGCACTTGATCAAATAATGTTTGGTGTCTTTTTTGCACTTTCAACATCACTCCATTGACTGTCTCCTTGTATAGAGCTATTCTAGTGGAGCCCAGTGTCAGTTGTTTTTGAGTTCTATGATCAAGTAGTGGATTCAAACCAAAATTCTTTAGCATTGTACAAGTTTTTTGAGCCGAGCTTCTTGGGATGCCTTGGAGTGGGTTTTTACTCTCTTTTACTTTTTTGTTACTGGTTTTCGGTACCTTGCGGTGTCCCTTTTTTCCCAGTTATTGTACATGAGTACCTCATCAGGCCTAGTTACCAAGACTCATACTGTGGACATGCCACTTCTATTTTGGCCCCTAGCTTCACTTGAGGGGGTGTTAGAGTAGGTATTTACCTTAGCTCATGTTCACCTAGGTACTTTATTTACCTTTATTGTATTTATCCTCACCCACTTATGTGTGTGGATATTTCTTTTATCTTATTAAGATATTAGGAGATATTATCTAGTTATTAGGTATAGCTCTTTCCTTGATCTATGGTATTGACTAGTTCTTTCCTTGATCTATGGTATTGACTAGATCCTTGATGTCTAGTTCTCTCCTAAATCTATGGTCTTGACTAGTTCTTTGATGACTAGTTATTTCCTTGATTTATGGCTTGATCTACGACCTTGACTTGTTCTTAGATTGTTATTCCTTGCCTATTCAAGAAAGGTCCATTCTCAATGTATTGCATTGAGTTCCATTTAATATATGATATTTCTACTCATTTGTTTGCAAAGGTTTTATGTAAAGCTATTCCTGTAAATTACTTTCATCTTATTGATCGTGGGGTTTGATTAACATTTTTGTTCTTGGCTTGGTACGATCTGGTTATCATTCCTTTCAATTTCCCCATTCTTCTTTTATATTTTGAAAAAATTGGCCACCCATGTAGAGTATTTAATTAGAAATATTATTTTTTCCTGAATGAGTTTTGATAACTCCTTCCTCATAAGGGGCTCTATCTTGGGGTTGACCGGTCTTTTTTTTTGTCTTATTGGCTTGACATTGGGATCAAAATATATAGAATGTTGCATAATTTTAGGATTAAATCCCTTTAGATCCTAATAATCCCAAGAAAATATATCACTGAATTTTTGGCACAAAGAAATGAAATCTTGCTTTTCATTTTCATCACATACCTTTCCCAATATAATCTCCTTTCCTTGTGCAATGGTGATTGGTTGACAATCCTCCTTTTCTACTATGTTCTTTTCATCCCCTTTGAATTCATTATTTGGTCCAAAACTTTTCTCTAAGGTGACCAATCCCTTTGGAAATTTATTTGATTTCTATTGAATAATCTGTCACTTGTAAATGCTCTCCAAATTAGATTGCATATTTGAAGAAAACTCAACCTCATTTTGGATGAACTAAAAAAATTAAATGAATGTAAAAACTTGCCAATGGTTTAATTTTCTGGAATGGATGGCCTTACCACCATCTTAATGTGTTTCACATTTCCTTTAATCAAATCCTCAACAGGTGAAAATTTTGATCCAAGGGATGCCATCTAATCTACCTCTTTTTCATTTTCCTAGGCACCACCTACATATTAAGAGCATAAAATTTCTCCAAAAAGTTTAAAAATCTATGCTTATAATCTTTCAAAGAACTTATTCTTTGTGGCACATATCCCTTTCACTTGATGAATTACCAATTTTATGTCTCCAAAATCTACAACATTTTGATCTTCTTTTTCTCAAAGTAATCAATAGACCATGGACTAATGCCTCATATTCTAGCCACATTATTGGAACATGAAAACTGCAACCTATGAGAAAATAAAAACTTCTCATTCATAGGAGAAATAATGACAACACCTACCCCAGCTCCATTTCTACTTCTTGAACCATCAAAGAACATTTTCCATAGTCCAAAATTTTCCTTTTCTTCTTTGAGCATATTGGGCAGCACAATTTTTAGCAACATGAGTTATGGTTATGCTTGGGCAGGCATGAAGGGTTAATTTCATATCTTTTATAACTCCCAAAACACTAGTTTTTGATTCATCAAGCTGCAAGACACTTTTAGCAACAGGGTTATACTATAGTCCTAGGATATCAATAATTTTCTTTGGCATAACTGAGGTACTAGCACCTAAATCTATCATGTAATTATGAACTAAGTGTTTACCCACAATCAATGACATATAAAATGGTGGGGTATTGATAACTTTACTTACTTTCTCCTCCTTTGAATGGAAAATATTGACAACAATAGTAGGGGCCTTTTGAATCACTAGCTCAACAAAGGGAAGTTGCTTAAGAGCTTCACACAAGAGGTCCCTTTGTGATGGGATAGCCAAAGCATCCCACATTATTACATTGACATTTTTCTTTTTCATTTGTTCCACAATGTTGAAAGGAAGGCCTATGGATTTATGCAATTGTGGTATAGGATTCTTCTTTCTTTGTTGTTGCAATGTTGGAATAGGCATTTTAGGTTAGGGAGCAACTTCTTTGCTAGAATCCTAAAGTTCTCTATTTTTCTTGCATCAACCTCTTTCTCCTTTTTAACAACATTTCCTTGATTATAAGAGGATGCATGTTATAATTCCAACATTCTTTTCTTATACCTAGTATTATCAAAGAATCACCTGATTTAATGCTTAGAAATGTTCACATCCAAAGAACATAAGATTTACATCTTGATTGGTCTCTGAGCTACTTCCTCATTAGGATTGGGTTTTTCCACCAATGTCTCTTGCTAATTAGATGAGCTTTTAATCATGAAAGATTGTACATGCAATTCCCTCTTAGAAATAATTTTATCGTGTGGCTTGTTACAAGAAAAACACCACTATGTTTCTTGAATCACATTATTTTGTACTAGAACCAACACTTGACTAAAGCTAACAAGAGTATGAGATAGATGAGAAAGGGAAACTAGTACAAGTGATAGAGAGGCATTATGGGCCTACCACCTGTTATTTTTTTGATTTTGTTCATACCTTTTATTGGATTAGTTCTGTGTGGATGATAACCTTTATTAGATATCTGGTTAGAATATCGCCCGATTTGAATAATTCCTATAAGATTGGGCTTGTTGTTTCTCTAAAGATATAACCTTATTAGACATATTTCTAATTAAGGCCTTCATTTCTTCATCCACCTTTTCCTGTGCAAGGGAGTAATATGTGGAAGTAGTGGGTTGGAAATTTTTCTCGCGAATAAGAGCAATGGAGGGCTAAGAATCCTAGGGAAATTCATAGTATAGGGGCATAGGTTGCCTAGGAGATAATTTTCTAGATTGGAGGAAAAAAATTCATCCCTAATGGCTATAGCATATGCACTAGGAAATGTTTTACCCCCCATTTACTGAATCATGACAACATTATCAAAACTTAATTCTTTTAAAAAAAAAAAAATGCACCTTTAGTAGTTGGTCTTACTATGACTAGAATTTTGTCCCGGGTCTTTTGAAATCTAAAATTGAAGTCTGCCACGAGCTCATTAGGAGTCCTCTTTATAGTTATTTGTTATAGAAAAGATAGATTATCTTCCTTATCTCTAAATCTACTATAGATGTCTATGCACAATGCATTCTAATTAACAATTGACTATAGCATCAGACTCCTAAACCATTACAAATCTCTTCCTTTGAATGAAGAAGCTAACAACCTAATAGCCACATCGTGTTTAACGATCTGATGGATAGCGCATACATTGACATTATCTTGAATGTAGTCAGTTAGAGTATAATTATGCCCAATGAAGAAAGGGATGATCTTGAGAGCAGATGTTGGAATTGGATTTTTGACATTAAGAGAAAGACAATTGCTACCAAAGAAAATTGACAAATCCCATATTATGTTGTGTTGTCATTGTAATAGGTCTGAAAAATTTAGTAGACTCTAAGAAATTCCTACCACAAGTTGGAGTGGAAATATTCCTATTTGGTGGTGAAGGTGACCTTTGAACTAATCTTCCTCTTCTTCTCCTTCTAGGTGATAATTACATAAACTCAAAATCTCCCTCCTCTGTTATTCTAGACCTTGTCTGAATTCTTCACATGAACATGAGCACCAAAATTGCTGAAACTAGTTGATTTGAATGATGGAGTCTCCGGATGTGTAGAAACAAGCTTCCAATGGATGAAAATCACTGAGTTACACATCAAAACTCAAAAAATAAAAAATAATATTTACACTTGTCCCACTAGGCATGCCAAAATAGTTAAAGATCAAAACAACACCCCGCCCCAAGTCACAAATAACCCAGATTTTGAGCAACATGGGAATATCTCCAAGTTATGGGACTCGAACTAAGAAATAACTCCAGAGAAGGATGGATTTCTCTACCTATTCCTAATTCTAAACTACTCCTAGGAAGTGAAATGCAACTACCCTAACACTAACCTACAGTTGCAAGTGACCAGGGAGAGAGAAATTCATTAAAATAAAATCCTAAGCTAAATGTGGAAATATCACCAAGAACAAGGGTGGAGATATTCCTAGTGAGTAAAAATAGGAATAAAATGAGGTAGGAGAGGGTAAACAAGAGTGCCACAGTCCAAACAACATTCAAATCTCCATTTTTGTGGAGAACAATGAATTTGAGTCCTGTAATAAGAACAAAGTATGCACAAAATACCTACAAGTGCAATAGAAGGCAAGAAATGCAATATAATTCGAGATAGGGTAGAAATAGCCACAAAACACAAATTTAATTGCTCAAAAGGATGCACAATCCATTACAAAGTAGATACAAGGAAAGAATTCTTTGTAGAATTCTCAAATTTGAGGCCTGAACTCACAAAATATTTTGGAACAATTTTGACAGAGTTCCTTTACAATTTTCATAAAATCCCCCTAAAAATGAGGGGGTCGATTACATTATATAGAAAATTTTCCTCACCTACCATGCATTAATTTCCTAACAAGTAGTTGAGCTACCTGAACTACCACCATTAATGTTCATCTTGCAATTGATGTTTCCTTAGTTAGGTGATTGATTGCATATTTTCCTCCTAGATGGTAGCATTTGTTTTCCCATGGTCAATACATAAACTTCATGATGTTGGTTAGGAGTAATTTTTTCTCCTGTCGATCGATTGCATTTATTTACCTTGTTTTCTTGTTGTTGGTTGGTAGCATTTTCCTTGCTACTATCCGGTAGCAATTTTTTTCTATCACCCGATAGCATTTTCTTTACGACTGGTCAACATCATTTTACTAACCTTTTGATGACCTTTGGTGGCACTTTTTTACCTTTTCCCGACTTCCAGTGTACTTTTTTCTCGCTCGGTCGATAGCGTTTTCCTTTCTACCGTCTGCGGTATCAATTTTTGTTATCGTCCGTAGCATTTTATTTACTACCGACTAGTAGTAGCATTTTTCGACCTTTAGTGGTACTTTTTCGACCACCGGTGTACTTTTGTTGTAGTCTAGTAGCATTTTCCTTGCTATTGGATGGTAGCATTTTTTTGTTGTTAGTCGGTAGTATTTTCTTTGCTACCACCGTAGAGCATTTTTCTAACCTTTGGCGGCACTTTGGCTGACCTTTTTCTTACCACCACTAAACTCATCATGTCTCATTTGCTTCTAATACTAGGTGATAAATTGATGTTTGTTTGAATGTCAATTTCCTGTTCAAATATTTAAGCCCATGTGAGAAATAAGTTATCCGAATTAACTCGGAAGGGTTAATTTGGGATAACATATCTTATAGCTATATGAACCACATTAATACTTCTCATTGGTCTTCTAGGAGTTCCCATTCTTCTATTCCACCCACATATATGACACATTACATTTTACAAAATGCTATGTTATTTCTAGTTCTTATCATAAGCATTTTGTAGCACACACCACCACCATGGTTCCACTTGCATTTTGTCACACTATATGCCACATGTGAGGCTTTATCATCCATCCTCTTCAATAGTTGGTTTACCTCCTCATAAGGTCATCTTTGGTTAGTTATCATATTATCCCTGACTCATTTCCTACTTGATGCACTCATCCTATATATTCAACTTGACTATTAAGGGAGTGGTTCTCCACTTAAACCTCACCTTTCACACACACGCACATGCACGTACACACACACACACACACACACACACACACACACACAGGGGGCAATATTTCTTCACATTCTTTAGTTACATCATTTCTATCTATTACCCTTCATAGGGGAATTATTGGATCACCCTTCCTTCTCTTTAGAGAATAGGTTTTGTCTCTACCCTCGTGGAATTCCTAAAACACAAAAACAATCAAATATTTTCAAAACTACACAATTAGTATTTATTTTTATATCATACATTGTTTTCACTTTACATTATACATGTTGTTTACTCCTTTGGTTTGATAGATGGCATTTTTTTACACTCATGTGTTTACATGGTATATTGAGCATGTTGCAAGACATACGTAGAGAGCTACATGATGATATGTTCTAGCCTTCCCTTTACCCATGCTGCTAACCTTTGGGGGCATATTCCTTTTGCTTGCTACATCCAATTGATACTTTTCAATTATAGTTCCTTTATTTCCTCATTTCACTTGATTACATATATATATATTGTATTTTCTATCTTTTATACTTACAATACTATCACATGTGTCATGTACAATGTTTGCAGTCATTACTAGCTCTTTCATATATTATATATCACGTGTTTTACATCACATCTTGTTATAATTGTTTTTCATTCATTTTTTCTAGTTGTATGTGTGTACGTTTTCTTCATACTATGATTGTGGCCTAAGTTCCTTGATTGTCTTATGACACCATGGGTGTCCCATGTTTTCATAATCATTCCTTGTGTGTGATTTTGTATCTCTTATTTGTAGGCTCACACCTTTGATTATCTTGTGACACCTTGGGTGTCCCATGTTTCTGAGATAATTTTTCACTTTTTCATAATAATGTTTGCCATGATCTACATTTTTAATACATTGTATGCACTTATTTTCTACTAACACATCATCTTCTATTATTGTTATTGTTTTTTTACATTGACTATATTCTTGTTATCACACTGCTTTATTATTGTTGTTATTGTTTTGTGTTATGGTTTCTACTATGTGCATCCTCTTTTACATGTACAATTTATTCTTGGTGGCCACCACATCATTCATTTTATAGGGTATATCCAAATTCTATGACACACAATTATGGATGTCTCATTCTTCTTTTAACACATGTACTCAAATTCTTCATCGCACACACCTCAAAAGAGGGGTAAAAATAGAGGAGCTACTCTATATTTCTAGCAAACACAAGAAGTATCCTAGGCACAATCATATAAAGAGGTAGATATAGATTCCTCAAAATCAGATTTAGACGAATAAAATCAGAAAAATCTGCACAAGGTGAAAAACATATAGCCTCATCAAGACCGTACTAATATTTTTGACCTACTACCATATGGTTTTTCCCAAGGAGAAATTTCTTTATATTTTCCAGCATCTTTAAATTTATCATCATTAATAAAACATTCTTATATGGTTTCATATTCATATTGACTCAATTTGGCATAGTTTCAGGGGGCATGAAGTATTTCATTATCTCCTTCTCTATGGTACTTAGTTTCACTTATAGTTTTGGACACATTGGGGGCATGTATCTCCTTTATCCACTCATATTTTTGCATGTAATAAATCTTATTCAGTTTCTACTTAGAAGCACAAAACATGGGAAGAGTATATGGACATCTATTTCTCTTTTCTACTATTGCTTTCACATTACAAAATTGATCTTATATCCATCTATAGCAGTATGGTCTGTGGGGTCATGGAAGGTAGTGAGGAATTTAAGTTCTTCATTAGTAGGCTTTATTATCCTCTTTACAATTAAGGGGAAGATATCAAAGTTGTTGAATGACTTTGATACATGGTTTTCCTCCTTGTCAGGGGTGCTTCGGTTCCTCTTTTTGGTTATTCTCTTTGGAATTCATGTTTTGGGTTACTACACCTAGCACATTGACCTCTCCTAAAAACAAAATGGGGATTGATTACACTAAATCCTTCATCATATTTCAACAAAGTTTAGAATCTCTAAAGTACAAGAACGAGAGCACATTACCTCTGTAATACAAATAGGTGTATTCCTTCCATGTTTTGCATCTCTTTTGGAATTTCTTATTCTACATTTATTTATAGTACTTGCATTACATTTTTGAGTTAAAGTTAAATTTCTTATCTTGGGAATTGTATAAAAACTTTGTTGCATGTTTCATTTTGGAGCATGCCAACACCAAAGCAATGAGATAATACACAAAAAAATATTTCTAGTAAATACAAAGTGTGTCTACACACTGAGCTATCTTTTCCTTTAATCATGAAATTATCATTCCATATTTAAAGGGGGGGAATGTAGACACTCAAATTTGGAAATATATAATTTGACACTATTGGTCTTGACATTTTACAATTGTATGAAAAAATACACCCTCCCCCTCTTGCTTAAAAATCCCCGAGATGTCTTAGGTCACTTGGTTATCTTGGCATGCATTTTTTTGTCGGTTTCTAAGGTTTAATGACACAAAAATAGATAGAAACATCAATCCCCATCTCTATGAAGTCAAATTTAGCTTTTTCTTCCCAGGTCAAAAATGTTTGCTTTGGTTGGTTTCTCAAAATCTAAAACTCAACCCTACCATATAGTGTTGTAGTGACACATTGTGCATTAAAAATATCAATTGTTTCATCTATATATGGACTAATATTCCCTCCTAGTTGGTCTTTAATGATATAATAATCATCGAGAATCCTATATAAGCAACTCGATCAAACCTCATTCAAGTTCATGGCACTTTAAGATCCCCTCATATGAAAGTAAGAACAAAAGGCACTCCAATCTTACAAAAGTTCAAAATAACTCATGCACATCCATTAGGGTGTTACTTTATATGAGTCTAAAGTCACCTACCATGTCACAGGGTCTCCATATTCTCCCCACAAGTAATAAAAATGACCCTTCACAAGTAATTGAGAAATTTTAAAACTCAAGCAAGGTATTGTCAAAGAATGTTTTTTCAAAATTAATTAAACTATGGTAGATATCACATGCTAGGAGAAAGACCTATGGTTTGAACCCTCTTCCGAAAAGTGGAAATTTCAATGATGCATAGAGGTGCCCACAACCCACCCAAATTTATTTTGCAAGAAATACATCTTACACTATGAGGGTTTTATTATATTTACAAAGCCATTTCAAAGAAGAGTGAAGAATACTGACACACAAAAGTCATTTATAGGCAGGTGAAGCACACAGAAGTTACGATCCAAAATCTAAGTGGGTTGAAAACTATAAAAAAGGATCACAACCACATAGACACTTTTAACCTAGTTGTATGGTTTTAGCCAGTACATTTTCAAGTTCCAGCCCCATCAACGAAGAAACTTTAGTCTCGGATTATCCTATTCCTACATCCATGTCACTTAGAATGTCCCAAATCCTCACAAAATAAGCTAAGTGCAATCTCTCTTTTGTGTTTTGATAGTTCCTAGAATAATAGTCACTTTGTAAAAAATTATTTTGGTTTTGGAAATAAATATCGAAGTTAATTAAATTAGAATAGCCACATGTTTCATTATTTCATCCTTTTAATGTATGTTAATTAGAAACACACATTAAATATTAAAAGTAAATGAAATAGGAAATTCAAAAAAGTGAAATCATGTCCATGAATTTCACTTCAACTTAAACACTAAGTTGAAGTGAAATTCATACACCCAACCATGGTTATGATTTGAATTCCATTCATCTAATTTCATATTGTTTCATGATTGTGTGACACATAGGGTTTGACGGTGAGACATATCTCCATACCACTAAAGAGAAAAAAAAGTTACAACACCTCATTCCCATCAGCTCTAAGACCATACGTAAGGTATATGACCATATAGATGTTGTTGAAAAAGGTGTACGATTCCATACCAATGTAGTTTTAAGTCACGCTTTCTAAAATGAATCATTTACATAATCATTAATCCCAAAGTTTTCAGGTCTCTACACCCATATCTCTCCAACACCATTATATATAGTTTCATACATCTCTTTCCTTTTATTTTTGAGCTTGTAGCATATTGTAAATAGTATTTATAAGTACCATTATCATATTATGATATCGTATGGTTAATGTTAGAAGATAATTAATCACAATATTCATTTTTATCAAATGTTACATTCTCTTTTAGTTGTTGGGCATTCCATAACAATCTCATAAATCATAAAAAGGGTGTAAACATTAGGGAGTCACATTAAAGTGTTGCATTAGGGTGTCACATTACAATGTCATGTTATGATGTGGCATTAAGGTATCATGTTAGGGTTCCACATTAAGGTGTCATATTAGGGTGTTGCACTATAATTTCACATTAGAGTGTCACATTAGGGAGTCATATTAGGGTGTCATGCTAGTGTGTCGATTAAGGGTTTTTGTTAGGTTGTCACTTTAGGGTGTCCAATTTGAGTGTTATGTTAGAGTGTCGCATTGGGGTGTCATTTTAGGGTGTTGCATTATAGTTTTGAGTTAGGGTGTCGCATTAGGGTTTCATGTTATTGTATCACATTAGGATATCATACTACGGTGTCAAATTAAAGTGGCTTGTTATGGTGTCACACTAAGGTATTGGATTAGGGTGTCATGTTAGGGTGATGCATTTGAGTGTCATGTTAAGGTTTCGTATCGTGGTCTCGCGTTAGGGTATTGTTTTAGGTGTGTTGTGTTATAGTGTCATATTAAGGTGTCATTTTAGGGTGTTGAATTAAGGTGTCATATTAGGGTTTTGTATTAGGGTATTGTGTTAGGGTGTTGCATTACATTATTTCATTATGGTGTTATATTATGGTGTCATGTTAGGATATCATGTTACAATGTCGTGTTAGGGTGTCATGTTAAGGTTTCATATTAGGGTGTCATGTTACAGTGTCACACTAGGGTTTTGTGTTAGGGTGTACCATTAGAATGTTGTTTTAGGGTATCGTATTAAGGTGGCATGTTAGGGAGTATTATGGGGGTGTCATGTTAGGGTATCACATTATGGTGTTACATTAAGGTGTCACATTAGGGTAACATGTTAGGGTGTTGTGTTAGTGTGTCACATTAAAGTGTTATGTTAGGGTGGTGTATTAGGGTGTCACATTAAGATGTTGGTTTAGGGAATTTTTTTAGGGTTTCACATTAGGTCTCATATTAGAGTGTTTTGTTACAGTGTCACATCAAGATGTTACATTAGATTGTCACGTTATGGTGTCACATTAGCGTGTCATGTTAGGATTTCACATTAGGGTATCATGTTAGTGTTTCACATTAGGATGTCATGTTATGGTGTCATAATAGGGTATCATGTTATGTTATTGTATTTGGGTGTCACATTAGGATTTCATATTAGTGTGTCACATTAGGGTGTCATGTTAGGGAATTACATTAGGGTGTCACATTAGTGTGTCATGTTAGAGTTTTTGCATTAGGATGTCACATTAGGGTGTTGCATTAAGGTTCCAAATTAAGGTGTCAGGTTAGGGTATCACATTAAGGTGTGGTGTTAGGGTGTCACATTAAGGTGTCATATAAGGTGTCCCATCATGGTGTCATATAAGCATGTCATGTTAGGGATTCACATTAGGGTGTTGTGTAAGTGTGTCATGTTAGGGTGTCTCATTATTGTGTCATATTAGGGTATCATGTTTATGTGTCACATTATGGTGTTGGATTAGGCAACTACACTAGGATGTCTTATTAGGTCATCATATTTGGGTGTTTTGGTACGATATTACACTATGGTTTCGCATTAGGGTGTTGTGTTGGGGAATCATGTTAGGGGTTGTATAAGGGTGTTACATTATTGTGTTGAATTAGTGTGTCACATTAGGGAGTTGTGATAAGGTGTTACATTAGGGTTTTGTGTTAAGGTGTCGTAATATAGTGTCACATTAGAGTTTCATGTTAGGGTCTTATATTATGGGGTTGTGTTATGGTGTTATGTTAGGGTGTCATATTAGGATTTCACATTATGCTATTGTGTTATGGTATTTCATTAGGATGTAACATTAGAATGTTTTATTAGGGTGTTGTATTAAGGATTCATGTTAGTGTGTCACATTCAAGTGTTGTGTTAGCATGGTGTGTTAGTGTGTCATATTAGGGTGTTGTGTTAGGGTGTTACATTATGATGTCATATTAGGGTATTATTTTAGAGTGTTGTATTAGAGTGGCACATTATAGTATACCATTAAGGTGTTGTATTATGGTTTCATGTTAGGGTCTCACATTAGGGGGTCATGTTAGTGTGTTGTATTATGGTGTTGTGTTATTTTTTCACATTAGGGTGTCGTGTTAATGTTTCCCATTAAGGTGTCATGTTTGGGTATCACATTACATTGTCACATTAAGGTTTCTTGTTAGGGTTTCATGTTAGGGTGTTGAATAAGGGTGTCATTCCAAGTCATCAAATTATGGTATTGAAACATGTTTCATTAGGTAAAATTAGGGAACACTAGTGTAAATTATGTAAAATTACAAAAATTATGTCATTTATTTAGGATAAATAATGGAAAATTAAGGGAAACTATGTCAAATTAGGGTGAACTATGTCAAATTAGGGTAAACTATGTTTAATTAGGTCAAATTAGTAGAAAGGGTATCCCATCAAGGTGTTGTATTAGGGTATCATGCTACGTTGTTACATTAGGGTGTTAAATGAGGGTATCACATTATGGTGTCAGATTAAGGTGTCATGTTAGGGTATCACATTAGGGTGTCATGTTAGGGTGTCACATTAAGGGTATCATGTTAGGGTTTCACATCAAGGTTTCACATTAAGGTGGCATGCGAGGGTGTCATGTTAGGGTGCCACATTTTCTTCTCTCAATAAGGTGTCTTCTCATAGTGGCATGTTAAGGTATCACATTAGGGTGTCACATTAAGGTGTTATGTTAGGGTATCAAATTACGGTGTCATGTTAGGGTATCAAATTACGGTGTCATGTTAGGGTGTTACATTAGGGTATCATGTTAAGGTGTCACATTGGGGTATTGTGTTAGGGTCTCACATTATGGTGTCATGTTAGGGTGTCACATTATAATTTTTCATTAGAGTGTCATGTTAGTTTGTCGATTAATATTTCACATTAGGGTGTCATGTTAGGATTTCGTATTAGGGTGTTATGTTAGTGTCTCACATTAGGTTTTCGAGTTAGGGTATCATGTTAGAGTGTTGCATCATGGTGTCATGTTAGTATGCCACATTAAGGTGTGGCATTACAGGTTTTGATTAGGGTGTCACATCAAGGTGTCATGTTAAGGTATCACATTAAGGTTCTCGCATTAAGGTTTTGTGTTATTTTATTGCTTTTGTGTAACACCCATGTTATTATTCATCCAAATTAAGGGAATGTTTTTAAAACAAACCCCTTAATTACAATTAATGCCTTCAATGATTTTTATCTTGTCGAAAATAAAATCCAAAGATAATTAAATGTTTATAATCCATCCGATAATAAATGATAACCATGTGCAATTGTAAGGGTCAACTAGATCTTCCTAATCCCCCTTAATTCACTCTAACTGAGTGTGTATAACTTATATACTTTTGGTTAAACCTTTTAATAGGTATTGAGAACTATGTGCAACTCCTAAGTGTCAACCTAGAAAATATACAAGTTGTAATCCATCCGGTATCCGACACAACAAGTTAGGGGTATGATGAACAGAAAACATTGTAATCAACTAGCTACACTACTTTAGCCAAATATTCAAGCACACGATGTAGGCTTAGCTTTGTGACCACACACTAGTCAGGAAAACTTGTCTTCGTTGCCTTAAAACCATCTCTTTATAGTTATCTATATCTCATTTCTTTGTTTAATAAATTAAGTTTTGTTTTTAAGAAGTAGGAACCACGACTCATCCTTCTAATTGAAAGGATCCTTTAAGTCCCATCTTAGGATCCCTATGGAAAAATTAGTGACCACGTAATGAATTTTGTCACTATGTACTCTTCATCCTTCATGTAACCATCCTAATCTAGAACTACTAGGATTCTATCAATAGGAATGATGATTCATGGTATCTATAATTTTTTTATACTTTTAGTCATCTATTTAATATAAGTAAATAATGTTTTCTTTACGATAGGTTATTTCGTATCATTACGCGATATTATTTTCTTGATAAATATTTATAATAACTCAACGAGATATTATCCTTTATGTGTACCTTTTATCGATTTATCACAACATAGTGTTGATCATTAAATAATTTTTTTCTTAACCATGTCTTGCATTGAATTGATCTCTTCATTACTTGTCAAAATAGTCCTTAATCTCATATAATCATTATTTAATATGAATATTGCACTTTATTTTAATTAGTTACAATAATAATATAACCGGTATGAATATGGAAGGTCCGAAAAATTTGAAGGATATGAATCAGAGGGAGTATAAAATCAAAACATTTTCTATGGGCAAGGAAACTATCCATTTCTTTACTGGTGGCATTTCTCAATCTTGCATTCTGGGGTGTGGAGGGAGGTCTTCCTACATATTATGAAGTATCTTACCCTAGAAGGTAAATACTGCAAGATATATACTCACCACTTGTCTTTCCTGAACATGTTCAGACACAAGAAAATGCTTAGTATTCCCTTATTTTTATTTATGTCTCTAACCACCTCGGTGAAGGATTTCCAATGGGACAAGGTGGATTCCCCCATTCATGAGGGGCTCATTCTTCTCCTATTTAGAAATGGAAAACTGACCCTGGACAAACCTATGCCCCAAATTGAGGATGAGGAGGATATTACCCTGGAGGAATTTATTTCCAATATGCGCGAGGGAAATCTTGGTAGCAAGCAAATGGGTGAGGAGGAGGACATGGAAGGGATGGACAAGTAGGAAGCCAATCCTTTGAAGGGTAAGGATAAAGTGCCTCTGGAAGGTGAGCATGGCCTTGAGATGTTGAAGAACAAGGTGCAATATTTGGAGATGGTGGTTCAAGTCATGGAAGAGACTAACTCAGTGGTGAGGAATGGCATGATTGACAGTATTGAAGCCACCAAAAAAATTGTATGGCCCAAAAGAATATTAGAGGAGACTTCAAGGAGCTAGAAAAACTGTCTCAGGATTTGGGTGCTTCACCTGAAGCAAGGTGGAAAAGGAGAAGTGAAAAGGAAGTATTTAAGTTTTGATGAAGAGGAGGAGGACGAGGAAGAGACCGAGAAGGATTCTAAGGAATACGACGTCAAAGAACTCCCCTGGAAGAAGTCAAAACTAATCCCAAAGCGGAATGGTTAGGACCAGGAGGTTAAACCCCCCAATAATTGTAAGGATATCTAAGGGATATTTTCCTAAACTGTTTGTGGACTTTCAAGGAACTGTCTCTATTCCTTTTTGTTAATGGTTTAGGTCTCTATTGTTAGTTGTTTTTCTGGACCTAATTTTTTCTCTGGAGTTAAGCTTGTTTAACTCCACATGTCTTATTCCTCTTTTTTTCTCTCTTTTGTGTTGTCACAATTTAATCTCTTTGTAACTGGCCTCTGGGAGACCATCCCTATTTTTACCCTATCTAATAAAAACAATAATAATATAACAAATTTCATTGTATTTTTCCATATCATACTATGCTCGCTAATCGTCATATTTGTTCATTCAAAATGAATCAATAAAGTCAAATATTATGTATAACATAATATCAATAATTTATATATACACTTTGTTGTTAAAAACATTTAAACACTTTCATATCTCATAAAATATGATACAAAATAGTAAGATATTATATTGAACTTAATAAGGAAATTTGGTATTTTCGAAGTAATGACACACATTTAATCATGATAGTACAATAGGAAAAATGCCTTAAATCATCTCGCGAAGATAATACTTTCACGTTACAATTAAATACAATAATCCTTATCATATTTTAAACAATAATACATGACGTAATCATGTGTAAACAATCCAATCAATCACTTCATGAATGTCTTTCCTTCTTACAATTGTAGGAGAGAGAACAATATATATAGGGCTCATTTCAAAAGAACCGACATGAGTTATCTAACTCATATTCTTATTTTATTTAATTGAAATAAAATAATATGTTAAGGTTAACTTAACTGATAACTAGTAACCATCATAGCTCATTAATTAAGTATGTATATCATTAATCAATTAAAATGACACTTTTTAGCATGAGGTGTGTATACAAACAAACCATTTAATGCAACTTTAAATATACTTTTGTACATTTATGGAACATACGATGATAATAAATTTTGGAAACAATCTAGAATAAAAGTTGTAATAGTATCCTTTAGTTCCATAAGAATATTCCAAAAATGTCAACAAGTAAACTTCAATTGAATATAATTGTTTGGTTCATTGAATGAACATGACTAATCTATTTCCTTTTCTTGTAATTAACTAACATTAATTCATTAAACTTAAGAGTCTACAATCAATTGTGAATGCATTTCTCTTTCATAATAAATATTTACTATTCCCATAAATAATACAAAGGACATGAACACCATCAAACTATATGAATAAATTAGATAATTATATTATCCGTCCCACTATGATTACTTTTAACAAGAATTAAAATAGTCATGATTTCAAGAGATAATATTTATTTAACAGAATGGTTCGATCAATAAATTAATGTTTAACATTTCAACATACCATTAGATCTAGCTTACAATGGATCAAACTAACAATCATTTCATTCAAGATATAAATGAACTAAGCACACTTTTACAGTCAAGACATATCCTCAACTAATAAGAATAGTGATGGTAATATTAGAAGAGGTTACAAACATTGTATCTTGTTACCCAAACCCAAATTACTACAAAAGTTGAAAGTATATAACAACATACTCAAATAAGTTATTCCAACTCCCTTAGCATACTTTAATGACCATTGCCCTCAATCATACATGATTGCTTTTGAATAAACAAAAATGGTATCATCAAACATTCACCAAAAGATGAAATTAATCAAATTTATTAACAATGCAAATTTAGAGAATTTATTTCATGGAGACTAAAACAACAAGCACATAATAATATTACATTTATAATATCAATAAGCTCTTCAAGATTTGGGTAAAATAATGTTATCAAATCTTACCATTATATCAAGATAAACCGTAATATTTTCCCATCTCCTTGAGAGATTCCACAAAATTAAATGAAATTTTACACCAAAATGGAAAGCGATAAACGAGATGAAAACAAACTTAAAACATATGCACAACCTAGAAAATTGAAAATTAAAACCAACATGTTTCCCAATCAAGAGCATGTTGAATCCCCAAACTCGGTTTGTATTTGCAAAAGGATATCATATTCTTTTTATAAGTCGGACCTAGATTTCCAAAATGACAAAAATTTAGATCTATTCACTTTCCAAAGAAACCCACGTCGTTTTCATTCCTTTCACTATTTTCCCCAAATTTTCCTTTTTGAATATGAAGATAAACCCCATAATTTAAACAACAAAAACTCAAACAAATTTCTTAGTGTTAAATCAAATCCTAATAATCTCAAATCGAGATGATGAAAATTAAATAAAATCAATGCGTATTTTTAAAGTAATAATACAGACCCATATTTCCATTAAAATTTCATGCCCAGATTTATAATCAAACCCAACAAACATGCCCATTATTTCCTAATTTTTAAATTAATTGAAAACCAAAAATGTATTCCCATATTTTAAATTAAAAAAAAAACTTGAGTAGAAATAACCCATGCCTGATTTGTGTTTGCCTTTTTTTTCCTTTTCCAAATTTCTCTTTGAAACCTACAACTCGTATGCCCAGCAAAACTCCCAAAAATTTCCAAAACAAAAATAATAAACAAAAAAACCATTTAAATAAAGCTTCATATTTGCATGCAATTGTTCCAAAACAACCTTCCATTATTTTCTCATTCAAAAACCTCCATACAACTTCCAGTTGACCAAATAGAATACCAAAAATGCATATGGGAGAAAGGGAGAGTATTTGCATTCTTTGGATTGCTATGTAAGCTTCTGGTTCCCAAATAATTGTGTTTATTTTATTTAATGATTTAAATGATCGATTGCCACGTGGTGGCTTCCTCCAATTTCCAAATTAACTTCATGCAATTTGAATGGTGCTAAAAACAATGCATTATGGTCTAAGACCAATGTCCATGCAATATCATCAAACATTAACTATTACCTAATCAAATGCCTCATGGTATATGACCATTTAAAACATCAATAATAATCAATACACACTAAACTTATATTTACCGATTTTTCTATGACCAAACCTTAATAGAACTTAAACATTAACAATACCTTGCCAATGGTCTGTGACCCATGTTCACAATGCTAAGGAGGGTCTAAAACATATGTTAATAAGAAAAGCAATATGGTCCATGACCAATTCACAATAACATTCAAATTTAAACCATTTCTAAGAAATGTGGTCAACTTCAACAATGTAATGTGGTCTAAGACCGCCCACTCAATTCCTTAACCACTATAATATAACCTTAAAACAATGCAAAGTAACCTTAACAATACAAAATTATAGTGGAGTCCAACCAATCAATCATCATATCATAATGTAACCAAAATGTGATCGTCAACAAAAATCATATTAGCGTAACATGATTTACATATATATGCTTATGTATACATCTATATATGTATATGTATATGTTTTCACATATATGTGTATATATTTTTATATATAATGATATATGTGTACTTATGAAATCAACCTTTATAATTATTCAATTCATCATCCATCAAACAAAGTGATAAACAATATATTAAATTTAGGAGTGTGGTATTTTGGGTGACACATTATGGTGTCATGTTAGGATATCACATTAGGGTGTTGTGTTACAATGTCGCATTAAGGTGTCTCGATAGGATTTCATAATACAAAGACACATTATGGTGTCATATTAAGGTATTGTGTTAGGGTGTGTCATTTTTGTGTTAATATGTATCATTGGGGTGTGTTATGTTATCATATTATGGTGTTATATTATGGTTACACATTACAGCTTCATGTGAGGGTTCCATGTTAGGATGTAACATTAGAGTGTCTTATTGTCGTGTCTTGTTAGGGTGTTACATTAGGGTGTCATGTTAGGATATCATTTTAGGGTGTCACAATATGATGTTGTATTATGGTGTCATAGTACCTAGTATCATGTTAGGGTGTCACGTTACAATATAGTCTTAGAGTTTCATAGTAGGGTGAAATTTTAGGTTATCATGTTATTGTGTCACATTAGGGCTTCATATTACGGTGTCAAATTAGTGTTTTTTGTTAGGGCGATGTATTAGGTAGTCACATTAGTGTATTGGATTAGGGTGGACCATATTAAGGTGTCATGTTAATATTTCATGTTACTTGTCACATTAGGGTGTTATGTTACAATTTTGCATTTGGGTGTCATGTCAAGGTGTCGATTAGGGTGTTGTGATATAATGTTGGATTAGGTTGTTATCTTAAAAAAATTAGAAATGCCATATGAATGATCAACTATGTGAAACTTGTATAACCTTAAGTGTATAATCCCAAATGTCTTCCTTCAAATATAGTGAAATACCTAAATATTGTATTAATACATTAACACTATAAAAAAACATAAATTACTTGTATACGAATTTCTGTCATGGAAAATTTGACTAGTAAGGCTAATAGATATTTGTAATTACTAGACCATGAATTTTTATGCTAAAATATTTATACAATTCACTAGTGGGGGACTTGGTGAGAAGAATTCAGCATATACACTATTGAACACTCTGAAATCGACGGTGTTGGTTGATGACAAGTCATTTTGAAGGAAAATCAACATAAGACACTAAATTTTAGGTGTGAAACCGCTTTTAGGGAATGGGTAGGAGAGCCTAATTCCCATGTAATATAGGCTATCGAGATGAAGATATGGCCATCCACATTTTTATGGTGGTGTGATAATTTTCTCTCAAGTCTTGTGTATGAGTGTATTCTTTAGACTTATCTAGTTTCTTTATTGATAAAAATGAGTTCCTTAAACTTTAGCAAGTCTACTAAAAACTATATTCATAACTTTTTTGTTTCGATCACGCACTTGTTGAATAGTTAGATGATACAATACAAAATGGGAACATCCCAAATATGTGGGAACCTAAATCCTTGGGATGAACCTCTAGAGAAGGCCAAATTCCTTCTAAAATACATGCATCCGATTGAAGATTAGGTCTGCAAAACCTATGATACTTGAAAATAAATTACACTATTCATTTTTTCTTAAAAAGGACAGGGATAGCTAAAAATAATTAAAAATGGTGATGCACTAAAATTTTAAGGAACTAAATATCAGCTTTTATTAGCACACAATATTTAACAGAAGGATAACGATGTGCATGACTTTATATTCTTTTCCCTTAATAAAATACTTTGTATGAAGGTCAAACTTAACAATAACATAAGGTATTTACTTGATTCCACAACAAGCATAAGTAAGTCTCGTTAATCACAACTTGTAATTTTGCTAAAGAATAGATAACTTAATGTGAAGGTAAAATAGACCATCAAATACTAGGAAAGAAACATTCACAAGTATAAAATGAACCACTGAAATACACAACACATTAAAGTGAAAGAAGGCTAAATATCGTTCTGTATATAATATTGAGGCTTAAGCCTATATACAAGTACTCAAAATGGAATAGCCTTCTTATAAAAATGAAAAAAACCCCTTATTTGTAGATTAAGAAGGTTGAGAAATTATAGCCACTCTTCTTAACTATTACATACTAAAAATAGGATGCATTTATTTTTGTGAAACAGCCTCCCAAAAAATAGCCAAGCAGTTGTGCAACTTTGACTGGGTAAAACCTGCAAGTCAAATGGTGGAATGTCGCTAGAGACTATATGAAAATAGTAGTGAAAATTTCAGATAGGATTGGTACCACCCTTTTCCCGATTTGCATTGGTTTCCTTCATTTCTCCTCCATCCTATTTTTGACGAGAATCAATAAATAATTTGATGATCTCTAGTACATATTTATCATTAGGTCCACACTCATAGAAATTCAATACCTCAATAGATTTGGTTGTTCGCTAAACTTTCCAAAAAAATTAAGCTCAATTTATGATCTTTTGTAGTTGGCTCAAAAACATTGATTGTTCACTAGCTTATTGATGGATTCCAGGCCAAAAGATTTGGTTGTATCAGTATCCTCTTCAACCAATCTCTTAAAATTTGCAATAATATGATCTTCTGGAATCACATCAATATATTCATTTTGAAACCTATAATGAATAGTGTTAAACTCATCTTTGATATCATTAATGTCGTTAATTCTCTCATTTCTCACCTTGATATACATTGACATGGCCACCTACAACATCCATACAAAAAAATCCATGGCTTTGTTGTACTCAAACAATTTCAAAGATTATTCAATGATCCTTGCTCCGAGGAATAGATCAGATTTAAAACCTCTAACTTATTTTGAGGGCCTCTAATGTGAGATCCATATTATCACATTCTTCCCTTAATATACCATACATCTTTGTCACTTTGTCCTTATCTGCCTTGAGCTCCTTGTATAAGGCACAACATCCTTAATCACATGCTTACCCTCTTAGATCATACTCTCGATCTAATCCCTCACTACTTTTCTTTTTTATCTAATCTTCTCAACTGTGGAGAAAAAGGTATCATCAAAGCTTAAGGGTTTTGCAAGTGTAGTTTTATGGGTAGGTGTGTGATTTTGTGGAGGATAACAATAAATTTTTCTACCTTGTTCTTCAACTCATCCTTGGTGATTTTATCTTTAACAAATTTATCCGAAGGTTTCCGAGGGTAACTTGAACATCTTGTTTAGCACCTTTGTGGGTATCCTTTCCCATAGAGAACATAGAAATATGATAATTTTCTGCAATGATATCCTCCTTTGTCTTATCAACAACTAGGGTTGTTATTTTAATAAATATTTCCTCTATTTGATTGACCAAAAGGTGATGAATAACCCTTGGTATCTTTTCTTGGTGTCGTGGAGTCATATCTAAGATGCTAAGATCAACATCATCTAGAATAGGTATCTTTTTCTTCTGTTTGGGGGGTTTTCTATTCAACCATGTAGGAGTATAAGAAGAATAAATAAAATATTCAAAGGATGACATGGGAAATGAAATCATGGTAGTGAACTGAATGGGTGATGAAAGGGAAGTTGTTACAGTAATCACTAGTGGTAATGAAGTGGTGACAAGTGAGGAAGGGGTGGAAAGGATAGCTATGGGGATGGATGAAATAGGAAGGGTGGTGTGAGAGGAAGTGGGAATAAATTGTTGAGCAAGGGGAATTCCTATAGGGGAACCCATAGCCATAACATCCTCGAGATGAGAGATGGGGAGAGGGAAAATACCTACGGCATGGTAAGAGATGAGGTAATAGGAGTAGGGGAAATGAGAGAATAAGAAATGGAAGATGTGGGAAAAGGAAGAGTCAAAGGTGGAGGAGATGGAGGAGCTGAAAATGGTGAAGACGGAAGAGGAGGTAGAGGAGGTGAATGCAACACTTGATTAGTGGATGGGGAAACACTTAGGTAAATTACCTCTGAGGATGGAACCTTATAAGAAGAACTAGATCCCCTTGCATACAATTGTGATTTTGTGAGGCTTGGGATTGGGTTTTCATCCTTTTTAAGAAGTGGGGCATCCCACCACTGGTTATACCTTTGTTTTTGCAATATGGACATGCCCTTACACTTTTGGAATAATTCCCAATGACATCAACCATTGGTGGGTTTGATTGAGGATATCAGTTGCACATTCTCTAGAACTTGTGCACTCTGAAAGTGACTAATGTATCCATAGAATCGGTTGATCCCTCACATTTTTTTCTCATATACTGGATCTAATATGTCTCTATCATCATGGATGCCTTTGGGTACATATTTTATTCCATATCTGACCACCTCATTAAGATTTAACATGTGATAGTCCCTTTCTTATACTACAATTTCATCTCTCGTAATTAATCTTGATGTCCTTCAACTATGGTATGTGGACACCACTTGGTTCATCCACCAAAAAAACCCAATAATCAAGATGACTCACTGGTGATAATTCTTTATTTTCATTTTCTACATCTCTCCCTCGACATTCTTCACTTTATATGAGAATGCGCAAATGTATCAACCCAAAGTTACTGGGAATTGGAATCCTACCTTGTGCCCACATTATTGGATTTTGCGGAGGTTTAGTAATTTTCAAACGAACTTCATCAATACCCAATTATCCATGGGAAAACTTGGTAATTTTCAAGGAGAACCTAAAAACCCTACCACTGTGATATATGTAAAGTTTAGGAATTGTAGGAAAATGCATCCTCAAGTCCTTATTACATTCCAAGCATGTCTGATATTCTTTGATTATAAAGTTCTTTATCAAAGATACATATGAGAGTGAAGAAAAAGGCATCATTTACTCTCCTAAAGTGTCTTGAACTTTCTTTCATCATCATTTGGGGATAGAAGTCGTAAATTTACGATGAATTCCTTACCCTTGAAGCTATCAATCCTGAATAGTTTCTCATTCCCACCACGGAATACACCAAATAATAATTCTTATAAAAATTTGATGTGGTTTTTTCTTTTAACATCTAAGTGTGTATGGTTTCGTTGATGTGATCTACCCATTTCATGAGATCAGCATTTTTACAAATAGAATAAATGTACAAATACATTCATTCTTGGAAATCCTTCATATACAGGAGCCCTATAACTCTACTCAACAACATAATAATATCATTCTCCTCTTGTATGAAATATGAATGAGGGGTGGTCTTCATAAATCTAGTTATTGAAGGCCTAGGATTTGACAAATAGCTCTTATTAAGTATCTTGGCACAAGCATTTGAATTATCCTTCCAATGGTGAAGAGCAGAAATAGAATAAATTGAGGAATATCCTTCAACATTAGAAAGTTTTAACAAATCTTCAAAGTTGTTATTATTCAATCTGATTACAATTTCCCTATCATCATCTTTCACCATTCGATAATTTACATCATAATTTGTTGTGATTTTGAGTAAAAATCGGGACATTGCATCAAGGGTGGAAAAGTGGTAGCTAATGCAATTCCACTATCATAAATACTTGTTATCCATTCATTCTTGGATGGGGCTCTAACTCTACCACAAAACTCTAGTAAGTTAATTTGGTCCGATATCGGTGTCTCGATATTGTAAATTTCTGATGTGATGCTAGAAAGGGGAGCCAACCCTTCATCCTTCCTTTTCCCTTTGATGATGACTCAAAATTTCCTTCCAAAAATCTCCTAAAAAAATACCAAAGCCTCTCAAACCGTGGGTGGAAGTAGGACCCTAAAAATCAGCTAGTTACTTCTAAAATGTGTTGGTGAAACTCAAGGCTTGATTTGTAGCTATAAATTTCCAACTTCATCTACTATGGAAGCCAACCCTTTTACAAGACTTGACTCTTGATTTGGAAGTAGAAACATTTTTTTAACCTTCAATACCCAAAAAAATTGTTTGAGGTCGTGGCTTGTATTATGTGCATGACCTCCTTATTTTAACCACAAAGAGAGGTTGTCATTTTTTTGTAACCCCAAATTATGATTTGGTCTCCCACATATGTTGTGGATTATTTTGCAACTTCAAATTTCTGACTTGATGATAAACATTTGAAAATCTTTCCATTTTTCAAGTAAATCAGACTTTGAAGCCTATACTTCACCAAAAACACAAGTTAAGGAAAAAGAGTAAAGGGAACACTACACAAAAGACACAAAGAATAAAACCCTAAAAATTAACCAAAAATGAAACCAACAAGAAAACCCATTATGTCGGGTAAAATATAGATAAAAATGCCCCAAAAATAACAACACGAAACCTTGCAAAACAACCAAATCATTAAAAACTTACTAAAATATCAAATGGGTTGAAGAGAAAATCATTAAAAATTCTCGAAAAACCACGTAAGAGGGCACTACGGTCGAAATTTGAGGAGCACCAAAGAAATCATTGTACAAAATGTCGGTGAAAATGACATGAAAAATGTTACCTTAAATAGAAAAGAGTGAACTAATAACCATGTATGTGACACACGTGTGTAGGTGGAATTTAATGTGCTAACTCGGTGTCGAAACTCAACTCCGCTTTTCTACTCCATCGGGTTTCAAGTTTTGGAATTCAATATATAAATTACATGTAACATGAAAAATCAAACCCAAAACCTGAAATGGTTTACAATTATCTCGTATTTCAGGATTTGGAAGTCGACTTGCTATTTGCATGAAAATTACAAATTGCATTTTGAAACCCGAAATGGTCTTGCATGGTTGAGAGTTAGGTTTCAGAATTCAATTGCAAATTTACATGTAAAGTTGCAATCAGGTACGAAAACCAAAATTTCAGTTGGGGAGTCATTTTTTAGAGCTCAAATCACAATTTTCATGTAAATTACACTTTAACCTTTGGCTCCCGAATGGTCTAATTTCCTTTATATTTTGGGTTACGGGTTTTGGGAAGCAATTTCCATGCAAAATTAAAATTGATTCCCAAAACCCAAAATCTGAAATACAAATGAAATTTTAGTACTTAAGAAAGTTTTGAAATCTTGAAAAATCATCTTTTGGCAAAAATTGGAAAAATTTTGTAAGTATTCAAAAAGAAGGCAAATTGGCAAGGGGACTTGAAAATTCAATATTTTTTTATGACCTCTAGGGAATGCTTGCTTGTTAAGCAGCAATCCAATATCCTTAGACAATCCATTGGGCACATGAGTCATCTAAACCTCAAGATCAAAACTAAAAACCTCCAAAACCCAAAATGAAAACTAAAACAAAACAAGAAAAAAAAACAAGAGAAGGACAATGTGTGCAAAAGAACTTAGAGGAAGGGAAACTAGACTACTACTGTACAAGGTGAAAATACCTCAATAGCAAGCTTTGAGGTGTATCCCATTAACTGGGATAGGCAATGCTTCTTTTTAAGTCTAGAAAGATAAAATGAATTTATCTCCTTGTATCCATTGATTAAGTATGACCCACTATAAAGGGAATCAAAATTTGCATACATTCTTGGTTTGGCCATGTCCACATCCCATTTAAGAAATAGTTCTCCATCCTTTAAATACCTATCGATTGCTTTTATGTCAAAGGTTTTCTTCTTCTGAGCTTGATGCAGCTCAAGAGTCTTCATTTCTTGATTTCGTGTTTCTTCTAGTTCAATGATATTAGCAAACTACACTACCATAGGGTCACTTTCCATCATTTCTAACTATTTTTCTAGTTCCAGAGATGGAAATTCTAAAAATAAAGGAAGATTTTCTTCCCTCCCATATACTAGCATAAAGGGAGAATTTCCAATGGCCCTTTTTGGATTAATTTTATCCACCCAAAGAGAAGTTTTAAGTTACTTGTGCCAAGTTCACCTGTTACTTTCCATTATCCTTTTGATAATCTGAATCATATTATTTTTATTGTACTTGGGAAAAACATTACCTTGCAGTAATAATTTGATGAATTTTTAAGATAGACACCATTTTTCATGGCCCGTTCACTGATCTTCATGCCTACAAATTCCTTGGAATTATCTGAAATGATGGTGAAGGGAACACCAAACCTTTTCATAATACCTTCGATAAATTCCAAAATGGAATTCTCATTTCCTTCCTTTAATGCCACTACCTCCATCCATTGGGTGAAATAATCAATTACAGTTAGTACCCACCTATGACCATCACTAGATGGAGGATTTATCATACTAATAAAATCTAAGCCCCATTGCATGAAAGGTTGGTCTATTTGGATTGGATAAAGGGAAGAGCAGATAACCTTTTCTTCCTCATAAAGAGGGCACATTATTTACATTTCCTTACCCATATATGGGAATCCTTAAATAGTTCAGGGCCAATAGTAACTATACCTCATGATTTTTGTGGCAGTTTTCCTTGTTGAGTAATGACCTCCTGATAACCCATTATGAAATTATTCTAGTAGCTTATCAACTTGATTTGGGTTTATACACCTAATAATAAATCCATTTAAATCCCTCGAAAGAGTACATTATCTATGAGAATGTAAGGGATTGATCAATCCTAAATCTCCTCCTTTTAGTTATGTCTACATTGGGAGAATACTCACCTGATTGTAAAAAGATCTTCATCTTAGACATCCAATTGATAAGAGTGTGATTCTCTTCTTGATGATTATTACATAGCATATTATCACATTCTTCATTTTATTCTAGATTAGAAGTGATATGTTGAAAAATTCATTTCCCTCCGACTAGCTTAGTGAATTTTATGTGGACATCATAATCGATGACCCTCATAATTCATCTATCCCTTTTTGCTTATGTCCTTATTTAACAATAAATAATTAACTCCTAGATTTGATAGCATTAATTGGATCCTCTTGTTGGATAACATATATATGAACTTACTTAATTCCCTTACAACAAAAAAAAAATTGCTTCTCTACAAAGGAGTACTTGAGTTTGTAGTCTTTGAGGGATTGGCTGAAGAAATCAATTGGTTGTTCCATCATATCATTATAATGTTGAGTAAGAATCCAATAGATGAATTATAATCTCGTGAAGGAATGGAAGATGAATTATTTTTCATAATCATGATTTACCAATGTGGGGGCTTGGGAAATGGCATTTTTGATAGCCTTGAAGCTACTCTTACCTTCTTTAGTCCAGCTAAATGGTATGTTATTTTTTAGCATGGTTGTGAGTGGTTTGGCAAAAGTGGAAAATTGAGGTATAAACCTCCTTAAAAATTGATAGTCCCCAAGAAAATTTGGAGACCCTTTTAATTGATTGGAAGAGAAAGTTCCAAGATAGCACAAATTCTTTTAGGGTGAATTGAAATTCCTTCTACCAAAATGATATGTCCTAACAATTTTCCTTCATGGACAACAAAAATACATTTTTTTAGGTTCAAGAAACCCCAAATTCCTTACATCTATCAAAGACTTTCTTTATATTATCCATATGGTCTTGTGTATAATTGGAATACATAGTTATATAATTTATATAAACAAGGATAATATCATTTATAATCCCCTTAAAGGCCATGTTAATATCTATTTAGAAAGTTCCACTTTGGTGTTAAACATTCTGAATGACATCTTATTATAGGAAAATTTACCCCACTTGGTAGTGAAATTCATTTTGAACTGATTTGATTCCTTGATCAGTATCTAGTTATAACCTAAAAACCCATTGAGTAATGAAAATATGTCTTCTCTTGCCACCATTTGGATAATTTTTTCCATAGATGGGAGAGGGTAGTGATCCTTAAGAAATCCCAATTGAGATTCTTGAAGTCCACACATAGTCCGAGCTCCCCATTATTTTTCCTAGATGGAACTAGGTTGGCCACCCATGAGGAGTACTTGACTAGGAAAATAATATTGGCATCGATGATTTTGGAAATCTCTTTACTCATCAATGTTTCAATTTTAGGATTGACCGATCTCTATTTTTTCCTGATTGGCTTGGAATTCAGGTTCAAGTTTGATGGTGTGTTAGGATAGCCATGGATCAAATCCCCTAAGATATTCATAGCTCCAAGAGAAAATTCCATTTTATTCTTGAAAAGGCTGACAAAATCCTATCTTTCGACTAGCATACATATCTTTCCAATTTTCAAAAATATATCTTCTACAACTTGGACTTGTTTGAAATCATCTTCTTTGATAATCATGTTAGTTTTTTCTCTTTTAAACTAGTCATCTAAATTTAAGATAGATTCAAGAGTGACTATACCTTTTGGAAACTTATTACCCTTCAATTGGATGATTTGATCATTATAAGCTTCTTGCAACTTGGACTAATTTTTTGATGAAAAATCAGCCTTTTCTTGTAGAAAGAATGATCTCTTGGTTGTTGTCAAAACCTATAAATTATTTATCATTATCTGGTACTATTGGTCTTATAGCCAGCTTGACAAACTCTCTTCCTTCATAACTTTGAGAGGGATATCATATTGATATCCCACTGTTGCAAGCCTATCTACATCTTGGGGACTACATGGATTCCAAAATCATCAAATTCTTCGATTAAGTCCCATACCCTATTCTTATAGGATCTCAACAAATTTTTCATTATCGTGCTCCAAACTTTGACTTGATGCCAACAAGATCGTTATTCCCAAAAATAGGAAATGCCTTGATACCTATTTTTGGAGCTAGTTGAATTCTTTGTATTGGTGCTTCGTATTCGGCCACATTATTAATGAATCAATTGAATTCATAAGGATGATAAGTATTTATTATCTTGCGGTGAAATCAACATGACGTCATCACTGATGTTATTTTTAATAATCCTTAAAGATAATCTTGGGATTTGAGAAGATTGTGTATTGTTGGAGCCCAAAATTACACCCATCCTAGAAAAGGATCAACCGAGGATTTTAGACAATATGGGACTATCTCCAAATTATGGGACTTGCACTTTGAGACATACTTCCGAGATAATTTCAGCTTTCTCTACCTATTTCTACTGTTATAACTACTTATACGAAGGGAAATGCATCTACCTATCACTACTCCATGATTCCAAGGACTAGGGTGAGAAGGATATCTATAAAATGGAAACCTAAACTAAGGGGCAAAGATAATACAAAAAGAGGGGGATGAAGAAACTTGGATGAGTGAAAATGAAAGACATCACACACAGGGAGGGAAGTCAACCATGCCACAGTCTAAAACATGTTCACACAAATCATTTCCATGGAGCACAACAAACAAAATCCCTACAAGAGATATTAAATATGCACAGCATATCAACAATGTAAAATAAGGTAAGAATATGCAATAAATTTGAACCAGGGAAAAGGATAGCAACAAAATATAAATTTATTTCTCCCAAGAGATGTATAATAAATTACAATGATAAAAGAGGAAAGGATCTACATGTGAATGGCTAAAATTTGAGGCTTGAAACTTAGAATGTAAAATAACAAGGCTCTAAACAATTCCCTTGGAAAACAAAAAGAGTCCAACCCTTTACAATGAGAAAAGCTCTATAATATATAGAAGAAGAATGAAAGAAAAGGAAGGAGAAGGAGGGAAACTCGGATTCAAACTTCCAACCACAAAAAACCAAGAAATAAATGCCTACAAATATTCCTAGAAGGTTTTCAGATCCACCTCCTCGTGTTTGTTTAGCTTGTGGAAGAAGAAAGGAGATCAAATATGAAGAAATTTAGGTATTGCGTCAATTGGATGTGCATTAATGGATGAAATTTCTTTCCCTATTTTCCACCTACAAAATCCCATCAAAATCTTATTTTGAATAGCCTAGAGTGTATCCCATGTCATCATCTTTCCAACAAGACCAAGAGCACATAAATATGATATCTCGAAGCGAAGTTATGGTGATTTTAAGATTTGTAGTGAAAATTGAACATGCAAGACACATGGCGCTCTCTTATTGAATGAAGGATTCAGCTAACTATTTGTTCATTTTATTTTTTCTGCCATATGACATACATTCATTTAACATGAGGATTTGGCACACAATTGGCATGTTCTGATATATTGTGTGTTGCACACTGCATCGACAATTTGTCATGTTGCACTTTGAATGACTAGCATGAAATATTACACTTGGTGCATGTGAAAAGGAAAAAGGTGAGAGGAGGAGGAATGTAGATATCTAAAATTGAATGTGTGAGGGGGAACACAAGGAGTGAGAGGAAAAGGTGCACATCTATAAATATATGCAAGTATGCAAGGAGGAATTGGAGTCATGCATGATAAGGACACGTGAAAGTAATTGTGTGAGGGAAGTTGTACTAGATGAAAAAGTGTAAGAGGAATGAGTGCGTGAAAAGAGGCGTAAGGCTCGGGAAAGAAGGGGAAGCATAGGAAATCATTAAGGACTTATCCAAATGGAAGGAAACTTCATAGAAGATCACAAAGAAAGGCGCACGAGTGTTGGAATGAAGGTGAGTGTGTAAGGAGTGCACGCCAAGGGGAATCATAGGGAGATATAAGAATAAAAAGAGGAAATGTGAAGGTGTATAGAGGAAAGCATGGAGAAGGAAAGGAACAAGGAATAAGTAGGAAGGGCATGCAAGGGAGCATGTAGAGAATTGTAGTTAAACAAAATTACCAAGGTGTAAAACCAAGAGCACGTGCAACTCAGTAACTTGAATGTCGAGCCAAAATGGAATTGCAAATTGTCCAAATAGCTAGGGTGGTTATTTTAGACAATAGTTTGGTGAATTTCAAAGCCACCTACCTATTACATGAAAGAGATCAGTAGCCTTAGAAGCATTAATTTGGCATGGAGACTGTCTACAAATGTGAAATTATGATCTCAGTAATCTTTGAAGAATACCCCTGAAGTCACTTGAAGAATTTTCTCGAACTCTGAAGAATTTTTACCCTCATGTGAATATTTTTAGATTTGAATTATATGAGAGTGGAAAATTGTTGAAAAATTTTGGATACTACTATTATAAAATTGGACCTCCCGATTAACTAGAATATGGGATTATTCTAAGTTAATCTAATATTAAGAAAAATAGTAAATAATAGATAAAATCATAAAGAAAATGACCCAAGCAACTAACTAACTAGAAATTTGAAACCCTAATGAGAAAAGAGGGTTAGGAAGAGCTTATCTGGTTAACGAAGGTGGATCACCGTGTTGCGGTGTGAACTAGGAAAATAGGAGGAGGAAATGATCACATAGAATCTTGAGAAGGCATAGATCTGAAATCTCTTATTGAACTAGGGCACCTAGAGAGGGAGAAGGGCCCTTGAAGATGCCCTAGTCTGAGATATGTGTGCCCTAGTTTGTGGAAATACCCTGAAACCATCCTTTGAGGTGTCACCGAAGTTCACTTGTGTTCTCTCTTTTTCACACTAACTTCACTGAATTGCGTAAAATTTTGTTGCAATACCTACAATAACGAATCACCCGTAAAACCCCAAGACAAGCATCAAATCCCTAGAAAAATAAATATTCATATGAAGGGGTTGAAGTGTCCTCAAAGCAGCCACAATGATGGACTTACTAAATGATTATTGCACTACATCTCAAACCTGATCTAGTTTTGTGTGTGTGTGTGTGTGTGTGCAATCATTCCCTATGTGTTCTTGTGTAAGTCACACTCTGTGAAAGTAGAGAGAAATTACTGTGTAGAAATGTAATAAAATGGTGGATGGAATAGAATAAACTTCCCTCCTATACAGTGTGATGTAGATAAACCAACCTTGTGGCTTATGATGGAGCTAGATGGATGCAACCTTAGGTGATGATAGTAGTGCTTAGTGCTCGATCCCTCATTATGGTCTCATAACTTTATATTTATATGGTTCTCTTATTATAATTTCATAATTAACCCCAAAAAGGCTTACCACTAAAAAGATAGGAATCTCAAACAGATAAAAAGTGCCCAAAAGATGGAGGTAAAGTGCAAAAGAATCAAGGTGCCCCGAATGGGACCAGGGGCTGTGAGCACCCCACTACTAGCCTGAGCACCTCAATCAAAGGCGAAAATGACACGAAATGATAAAAAATACTAGGCATGTATGTGCGGGAGGTCGGCAGTGATGATAAAAAGCAAAGAAAAATGGCCAAATAACATGGGTTAATTAGTACTTTATTCACTCAAAAACCATATGAATAGTAATATGAGACTAGAACTAAATAATGCCTAAAGTGCATGATTTTGTGTCTACATTTTCCCCACTTTATGTTGGTGATCGAACACTTGGTAACATAAAGTAGATAGAGATGCATACCTGATGTCCATGTAGAGTGATGTAGAAAGTGTGTCAAAGGACTAGACAAAGCATGGAGTGACAAAAAGATGGAGTGTGGAGACTAAAGATGAAAAAGAAAAAAGTGATGAGAGTGAACTTAGGGTGGAAACACATGTGTAGATGTGTGTGATGTACCTACATGTTACTATTACGTATTTGCAACCACAAAAATGTCATTTTTTTGTTTTTTTTCATTGTTGTTGACATCGTTTTTGTTATTGACTACTTTCTTCTCATACGGTCAAGCCTTAAGAAGAAGATGATCAAGCGATTAAATACATATGTATATATGTGTAAAAATGCATGTATGTAGAAATGAAAATATTGACATGGAAATATGAAAAATTTAAAAGTAACATGTGCACATGATCCATGATGAGAGAAAGGGGTGGAGAAAGGATATCCTTTACTGCGATTTTTTTGGGAAATCTCACGCCACCCTAGTGAAGAAGTGTAGGAAGAAATTTGCATTATTCTCCAACCCGTACTTACTTCCCCAAGATGTGTGAAGATATCTTTGTACCACCTTGTTTTTTTGGCGATCCAATGCCACTAATCAAGTAGTGTAGAGATTAAATCCAATGTAGCCTCTAATTTGTAAGTTCTGCCCATAATGCTAAGGACAATCTACCCTGTAAAATCCATTATGTATGGGGTTTTTAGAATGATCTAAACCCACTTGTTGTATAACCCACAATGTCAAGGATGAAAAATAAACTAAATTTTACTGGTAGAGAGTGTTGTGTAATGTGTAAAACCCCAAATTATCCCCCAACTTTAGGGGCACATGCAAAGGTGTCACCGAAAGGAGAATGTTGCCCCAAAAGAGGACCAACCACCTAAATTGTTTCCCATGGGGGAAGGGAATGTTCTTGGTATAAACCAAGGTGCACACAAATAAGTGGCTAGAAAACAAGTATTAGTACGAAAAAGCATGCATGTAAAAGACAAGTGTACCCTACATAGACAATGTAGAAGTTATAATGCAAGTAAGCATGTAAGAAGACAATCATAGACCACCAAAGTAGGTGGTAAACATGGGACATCACTCACGATTTTTCAAGAAATGCGAGGCCACAATGGCCACATACAACAAACAAGTGTGCAAACAAAATAAAGGGCATTGCCCACATACAAAAGAAAGCAATAGAAAACCAAGTACAAATGACATATATCTATGCAAGTAATTAATCCTTCAAAAATGATGCACTTGAATCACTTAGTTAGTTTGTTAGAAACATAACTAGTATGTCAAAAGCATGCATAAGCAAGTAATGAAAAGTGTTAAGTACAAAATGAAACAATAGCACCTAGAAGAGATGAATATGAATGCCCTCAGCAACCATTGTAGGAGTGGTAGAAGGCAAGAACCCATGTTGCATGTAAGAGACATGAATCTATGATCACAACTAGAGAAATATGTGAACGTGCATGTGTGGATGGTATAGATAAATGACATAGTATAGGCCTATCTAGCATGTGCAATAAGACAACCATATACAAGAAACTGCAAGTAAGAGTAGAAGTAACCAAGATATGAAATATGTTATTAATGGATGGAATGGAATGCAAGATGGATGATAGAATCCACATGCCCCCTAAGTGAATGGAATTATATGCAGTGAGTTCATTTGGTCTTCCCCCTTAGTAGTCAAGAATGAACCGTAAACGAGAGTGTGTCATCTAGAAATGGTTGAAGTATGTATTTTCTAAAACATTATGATGAGTGTATATGTCTATTGATGATATGTGACCTAGAGATGAAGTATGTGCATGAACCTCTAGCTGAAGCATATATCACAAAAAGAGGATCATAGGAGTGATGATGTATCCTAAATCGTATATAAATGCTAGATGAATAGAGGGAGTGGTGATGTATCTTATAGCATATACCACTACAAGATGAAGGGATAAGTGACCATTTAGCCTAAAGTTTATGTCACGAACCTAGTAGTTCTGAATGATAGAAGGTCGAATGATGAACGTGTGTGTATGATAAGTTCCATTTGATTTATAAACCCTTGGAAATCGAGTATGGACTGAGGAACTAAAGTGTGTCATAGGGTATTAATTGCAATGGATAGAATAAGATGTAATATATGCAATGATGATGATAGATGACCATGTGATGTGTATAAATGTGTAACTATGCGATGTGTAAAATGTAATGCAAGATGTGTAGATAGCCTAGTAGTGTAAGATGTGTGGTATGTAGTATGTATAATGAGTAGGATGTAATGCTAGAATCATAGAAAATAGGGGTGTGACATATGTATGATGAAGAATAATATTATGTATGATGTATATATGCGTAAATGTCGAAATAATAATGATGTAAGGAACATGAATATGTAGTGTGTGAAATGTGAGATGTATTGTAAAATGTGTGAAGAGACGCAATGTGTAGTACTTATTGTGTAGTGTGTGGGGTTCATGTGTAGTATGCCCTCAACAGTCAAGTGTGAACTGAAGCACAAGAGTGTGTCATTGGGTAATGATGATGATAAAATGTGTGATGAGTGTTCCTATGCAAGGAGATTTATATAAATCCATGGAGAGATGAGAAATGCACCTATGTTAATATGAGAGGGAGGGGGATGTGTGTAAATGTTATGCCCCCAAATTTTTTTTGAATGAATAAACTATCCAATGATAGTGAAGGATGAAGGTCCTTCATCCGATGTCTATGGTGGAAAAAGTAAATGATCATGTTCTAATAGTGTTGGTATAGTAGATGATATCACATTGTGCTAGTGAATGAAGTCTATGTGCATGTGATGGATGAATATATGATGAATTTTGTGGTGTAGAAAAATGTGTCGGTGATGGAGATCTACATGATGTGGAGTGCAAAGGTGATGGACACCCACATGGAATAAACTAAGGTGGTGATCAATGTCGAGTTGTAGTAATAGTCCTAGGAATGGGCCTATACTTATGTGTAGGACTAGTGAAGCGGTGAGGTCATGTAGACAATACGTGAGTAGGTGAACTAGGATTAGATTGCACTTTGAGTAACATAGAGTGTGATGTGATAGATGATGTAGGTGGTGTGCTAACTAATTTGCGAGGAGATGATGACCATGGATTAGAGGGAGGTACACCGCCAATAGAGATAACTTGAATTTTGTGAATGAATTTAAGTTACAAATGACTCATAGAAATGATAGATTGGAATGTACGAATCCAATTGAGACCAAGAAGCATGTCCCACCCTTCAACTGTGTTTCAATGAGGAAAGGCACAAGCTTAGTAAGAGGACCAACTGTAACATGTAGTTGGATGACACCAAAGGTTTTGTTTATAGGGTATGCAACTTTTGATAGAGGGTAATTGATGGCCTTAAGAATTGGAATAGAACATGCAATGATGGCCCATGATGGGTCAACCTTAGTATTATCGATGGAAACTGAACCATCACATGCATTAATATGTAATCAATTAGATGTAAAAGTTGCATGATAGTCATGGTTAGAAAAAGAGATGATTGGTGGTGAAGCATCAGTATGTGCAACTAAAAATTCAAGGGCCCTTGAAGCAGGAGGAGACACTGCGTGGTATGCATGATTAGCTGAAGATTCAATTGCTTTCTTGTCACATTGTTGAGATTGGCTATTGAATATTTTGAGTTTACCCTTATCGGTGCTAGGTGGAGAGTTAGTAGGCTCCAAAAACTCAAGCTTATTGTTATCAATAAGATCTTGGATGATTGTGTGGAGCTTGAAACATCAATTTGTTGAGTGTCCCACACATATGTGATAATCACATTGAAATTTATCATTGTAATTCCTACCTTTTGGTCATGATGGGTCTACTTCAAATGGTGGAGAAAGTTTGATAAGAGAGATTTGGATCCATAGGAAAGTTAGTAAATGCATGCCTAAGCGGTGGTGACTAAACCTCTTTAGGAGTAGTGACTGTATTGACCATAATTTTGGTGTCAATTGGTTTAGTTGCAAATGGATTTAATGGTGTCTTATTTGAAAAATGAGTAGAAGACGAGGCTTGTTCTTGATATTTAATCTTGCCTCTAGATAGTAGTTTGGTTCACCAAGCTCAAGAGTATAACAAAATTGGTCGAATGAAGGAGAGGTCTCAAAGAGAATGCTCTCCTAAAGCGGTGGTAAGATACTTTGAATGAAAAGTTCTTGAAGCTCAGAGTCTGCTAGCACATTTTACATCCTAGCTAGGTTTTTTTATATCTTAACACATAATTGGTGAGGTGTTCATTAAAGCCCTATTTGAGTTTTGGTAATTGAACGTAAGATATTTTGGAGCCAATATTGATAGAAAAATGAGTAATAAAATTATTGTCCAAATGCGTAAATGAAGTTACCAAATGAATAGGTAGGTCATAAAACCAACGCATCACATAATCATGGAGACTATGAGGAAATATTTTAGCTAAAATAATATGATCATCCACAAAGTCAAGACAAGCTACATGGAATGCTCTAAGATGCTCTTATGGGTCACCATGCCCATTGAAAATGGGAAGCTTAGGGGTGACAAAACTAGGAGGAAGTGGATAAGTGGAGATGACAGTGTGAATGGTGTATGCAATAATAAGGTGGAATATAAAGATGGAGATGTGCGAGAAGTAACTTGTTGTAACTAATGAATCTATGCTTGGAGGTCTTGATAGAGAGATGTTAGCTCCGACAACCAATGGAGGAAACCTATTGTGTATGAGAGACAAGAGGTGGTGTGAAATGATTTGTAGGAGTAGTAATAGAAATAGGAATGATGGAAATTGGTGGAATAGTAGAAATAAGTTGTTAGGAAACCATCAAGTAGAGATGGCCGCGAAAGTATTCAGATTCCATAAAATTGGTAGCTTCCTCATGAGTAGCATGTAAAAGAAAGTATAGATCTTGGGGATTCTCAACGTGATATGATCATTGATGGATTTAAGATGATCCTTAGTAAAATCGTTAGAAGAGTGAGCCATAATAAAGAAGAGAAAAAATCCCGAGGGGAAGGTAGTGTCAAACTTTGGGTTCACCAAAATGATTAACTAAAATCTAGGTTTATTCTAAGTTAATCTAATATGAAGAAAAATATTAAATAAAAGATAAAAGAATAAACAAAATGACCCAAGAAACTAAATAACTATAAATTTGAAACCCTAATGTGAAAAGAGGGTTAGGAAGAGCTTAGCTGATTCGATGAAGGTATTGGAAGGTGTCACAGTGTGAACCAGGAAAATAAAAGGAGGAAATGATCACACAAAAATATGAGAAGGAATAGATCCGAACTCTCTCTGGATCAACTGGGGTGTGGGAAAGGGACATGGGTGCCCATGGGTGCCTTAGTCCGAGATATGGCCACCCCGGTCTTCGGAAATAGTGTGAAACCCTCCTCTGAGGTGTTATTGGATGTTCTCTTGTATTCTCTCTTTATCGCACTAACTTCGTTGAACTGTCAAATGTCGTTGTAATACCTACTATAAGGAATCACCCTGTAAAACCCCAAGACAATCATAAAATCCCTAAAAAAGAAATATGTATATGAAGGGTTCAAACTTTCCTCAAGCGGTAATGGTGGACTTATTAACTTAGTGTTGCACTTTACATACATCTCAAACCCGATGTAGTTATGTGTGTGTGTGCAATCATGCCACCTGGTGATCTTTTGTTAGTCACAATTTGTGAAAGTAGTGAACAATAACTATGTGAAGAAATGTAATAAAATGGTGGATTGAATATAATAAACTTCCTCTATGTAGTGTGATGCAGATGAACCAACTTTGTGCCTTATGATGGAGCTAGATTGATGTATGCAACCTTAGGTGATGATAGTAGTTCTTAGTGTTTGGTCCCTCATTATGGTCTCATAACTTTATATTTATATGGTTCTCTAGTTATAATTTCATAATTAACCTCGAAAAGGTAGAGCACTAAAAATATAAGAAGCTCAAACGAATAGAAAGTGCCCAAAAGATGGAGGTAAAGTGGGAAAAGGATTAGGGCACCCCGACTGGGACTAAGGCACTTGTGGGCACCCCAGTACTATCCCAAGCACCCCAGTCAAGGATAAAATGATGCAAAATGACAAAAAAATGGGCATGTATGTGTGGGAGGTCGAAAGTGATGATAGAAAGCAAAAAAAATGGCCAAAGGACATGGGTTGATTAGTACTTTCTTCATTCAAAAATCATATGAATAGTAGTGTGAGACTGGGACTAAATAATGCCTAAAGTGTATGATTTTTTGTCTACACTGCCACCTGGAAGGAAAAAAAGAGCGCACGTGAGGAAGTGCATGAGTGGAAAGAGCTATACAAAAAACAATGTGCACAGAGTGCACTTGGAGGAATTAAAACTACTCTAATATGTAAAATGAGTCGAGATGACTAAATGAAATTTTTTGAAATAGATCATAACTATTGGGATTGATAATGCATTTCCATCAAGATGAGACAACTCAAATGAGTTAGCCTCATTGCAAGAAGTAATGCTATATGGGCCACTCTAAAGTGCATGAAATTTTGAATGAAACCCGGGTTTACCGCTATCAACATCCCATTTGAAGACTAGATCACCCATTTTCAAAGCTCAAGGTCTAGCCTTTCTGTTAAACCATTTCTTGGTTGGTTATTGATTTTTTCTAACTTGATCATGCTAGAGTTCCTTAGTTCTTCAAGTTCAACTAACTCTTCCATTCTGATTTCTCTTTGGTTTTGCGACCTCAAACTCCAACTAATAGGCTAGTTCTAATGAAATAGATTCTGGAGATAAAGGAAGTCCGGCTTCCTTTCCATGAACAAGCTTGTAAGTTGAAGTACCTATTACTTCCTTCACCATTATTCTTTCTTCCCGAGCATGCACGAGACCTTTGTGTGCCACTTCCTCTAGTTTATGTTCATTTTCTGCTTTCATGATTTTGAGCAAGTTTTTAGTAGTAGACTCTACCAAGCCATTTCCCTGAGGGTAGTAGTTGGAAGAAGTATTCAAATAGATTCGATACTAAGATCTCAATTAGAAATTATTGTTATAAGAAATCATTTTTCTTTATCGAGATAATGGTTTGAGGAACACTAAGCCTTGTTACAATTCCCTTAAGAAAGTAAAGGATGACTGGCTTTGTTGATTTGTTGAGCACGACAGCTTTTGTCCATCTAGTGAAGTAATCTGTACCTTTCAGCACCCATTTATGACTAGCACTCTAAGGAGGGTTAATCATGCCTATGAATTCAAGACCCATTTGGGAAAATTTTGAACCACTTGGATTGGTTGGAGGGGAAATGCAACCAATTTCTTCTTTCTTACAAAGAAGGTGTATTCTTTGCATTTTTTGACCCACTTGTGCACATGTGCAAAGAGCATATGCTAGAATTATCCTACCTTGATGATTTTCATCATTTTTTCTTTGTCATATAAGTTTCCACTAGATAATCCATCATGAAATTCTACTAGCACTTGGTTGACCTGCATGTCATCAATACATCTCGAGAGCATGCCATCAATGTTTATTTTAAAGAGAAGCCCATCAATCGAGTGTATGGAATAGACTACAGCCTCAGATGTCCTCTCTTTTCTTTGTTCAAACCAAGAGGGTATGTTCTAGAAGAAAGGAAGGTCACCATGTCCTCTAACCATGTGCACACACTAGTATTTTCATTCTCTTCAGGTTTAGTGCATGGAGGCTCTTCATCTAGAAACAATGAAGTGTTTTGTTCATTTTGCACATCCTCTACAAGTTGTTTGTAGATCTCATTGCTTCTAACAAGCTTAGTGGATTTTATAGTCACATCAAACTCCATGATTTTGGTCACCCATATATCTCTTTTCTCACTAATTTATTCTCCCATGATGAAGTCTCTTACACCAAAGTGTGAAACTAACACCTTGACATGGTTTGAGGTGAGCATTATTTGTAACTTCTTTAGCACACACATGATGGTGAAAACCTATTTCTCTATGTGACTATATTTTAATTCATAATCCTTCAATGTTTGACTAAATAAATAAATTGGCTATTCCAATCCTTGTTCATTTTCATGTGTCAAGATAGCAGCAACACTCACATCAGCTCCATAAGCATAAAGGATAAAATATTTTAAGTAATCTAGATTGATAAGTGTTAGCGCGTAAGCAATCTCTTACTTGATCTTTTCAAATCTTTATTTTCCTTTTGTTTTCCACTTAAAGAGCGTGTCCTTTTTAGCATGAGGGTGATGGGTCTAACCAAACCTACAAATTTAGGAATGAATCTCCTAACAAATTTGATCTTTCATAGGAATGATTGCAAATCCTTCTTGTGTGTTGGTAAAGAGAGAGAGAGAGAGGGATGACAGAGATGTGTTCAATATCAATATGAATGCCATCCTTTGAGACCACATGGCCCAATTGAATTTTTGCACTATTTGGGGTTAAGAGATACCCCAAACTCTCTAAATCACTCAAAGAGTCTCTCTAGATGCATCATGTGATCCATGCTTTGTTATGAGAAGAAAGTTATATCATCCAAGTAAACTAAGATGAACTCATTGATATATCCTTTAAAGGCAATGTCCATGGATCTTTATAATGTTGTGCCTTCATTTGACAAACCAAAAGGCATTTTTTGATAGGAATATGCCCCCATAAAGTTGTAAATTCTATTTTGAACTTATTCTCTTCCTTGACCATGATCTAATTGAAGCCAGCATACCCATCCAATATGAAAATCTTTGTGCGCTAGCCACTTGTCTACAAAATTTTCTCCATAGAAGGAAAAGGATAATGATCCTTCAAGGAGGCCTTATTAAAATCCCTGAAATCAATGCGAGTCTAATTTCACCATTCTTCTTGTGCACTTTGGAATAAGATACGCCACCCAAATAGAGTATTTGATTGGAAAAATAATCTTTTCCTCAATTATTTTGGATAACTCCTTCCTCGTGAGGGGCCTATCTTAGGGTTCATATGCATTTTCTTTTTGTCTAATGGGTCCGATAGTAGGATCAAGATCAATGGAGTGTTGAGAAACACTTGGATTAAAACCTTTTAAGTCTTCATACTCCCATGGTAAGATGTCAACATACTCCTAACATAGAGAGATGAAAGCCTTTTTTTCATCTTGTGTGCATTTTTTGTCAAGCAACAATTCTTTGTTGTGCGTGATAATGATTGGAGTGCGATCTTATTGCATTGCATGCATGTACTTTTCTTCACCCTTGAATTCATCATTGGGGCTGAATATGTGTTCTAAGGTGACCATTCCTTTAGGCATCTAATTCTTCTTGAGTTGAATCACTTGGTCACCATAGCTATCATACAATTCATCTTGTAAGTTCGAAGAGAACTTAGCTTCATTTGAATGAACTAGACAATTTTTGCATCACTTTCAAACAATTGCTAAATAGTTTCATTTTTCTAGAAGGGATGGCATGACCACCATCTTGATGTGTTGTGTATTTCCTTGGAAAAAATCCTCAGCATGTGATAATTGTGAACCAAGTTCCGCTATCTTATATGTTTCTTTATTTAATGTTCTTGGAACCACCTGTAGATTGAGATCTTCAAAGCTCTTCAAGAGGTCTCAAACTCTATGTTTGTAATATTTTGAAAGCTTATTCTTTCTTGCACAATTTTTTGTGACCTACTAGATAACCAACTCAGTATCCTCAAATATCACCAATGTTTTGATATTCCTCTTCTTAGCAATAAGAAAACCATGCACCAGCGCTTCATATTTTCCTACATTATTAGAGCATGAAAATTACAGCCTACGTGTGAAGAAGAGTTTCTCATCCTTAGGAGAAGTTAGAACAACTCTTTCTCCTACGCCATTTCTATTTCTGGATCCATCAAAGTATAATTTCCACAATCCATGAGTTTCATTATTTTTCTTGTGCGCGGAAGGTAACTTCTTCTTCAAATATGCAATAAGTACTAAGGATAGTTTCTATAGTTATTTCATAAGGATAAAATTTATTTATCTTTTCCCCATTCATCTAATAATAGATTAGGTATGAAGGGGGAAATTGGTTGCTCTTGTGAAACTAAATCTTGTACTTGGCCTTTTTGGATGGGGCAATTGGCTCGGAGAGGGAATGGGTCATATGACTCAACATGATAGGAAAATATAGGCTTAGCTTGTATGGTAAATTAGGTACCATTCCTTGTTCTTAATAACATATAAGACCCATCGAGAAGATAAGTAGCCACCCACTTTAGCGGTGAAATCCCTTGATAGAAAAATGGAAAGCAAAGAAGGTAGGTTAATGATTGAAACATCTTCAGTTATGGTTAATCTTATACATGCATGGAGGGTGAACTCAAGATCCTTGATTACTCCTATAGTTGTAATAGTTGAGGTATCAAGTTTTAAGACTCCTTTAGACATGGGAATGTACTTTATACCTAAGACATCAAAACATTTCTTTGGCATGACAGAAGTACTATCACCCGAATCAATCATATAATTGTGAAAAGATGTTTGCCCACTATCAATGATATATAGAACGGTGGGGTTTTAACAAATTTTCTTACTTGATTCTCCTCTTCTTGACAAATGTTGAAAACGGCATGAGGTCTTTGGATAACCTGGATCAACACGTGGGATTTTCTCCGAGCTTCATGTAACAATGTCATGATGAGATGGAATATCTAGGGCATCCTTAATTGTGAAATTTACATTTTCTTCTTTTTCTCGGTCCACAATATTGACTAGAAGGCTGTGGATTTATGTATTTGAGGCACAACATCATCTTTTCTTGATTTTTTAGGTGCAGAGGTAGGGGCCTTAGCTTGCGCAGAGGCTTGACCTACCAAATGAGGATCACATGCCACTTCAGTACAAGCATTGCGTAGAACCTCACACATAAAAAATTTTGCTCCAAAACTGTTTGGCCATTAAGTGTCCTTTGATGTTTTCTAAGTTTCATGGTTGGCGAAGTAGAGTGTTGTGCATTGGTTTCTAACATTCTATTAGTGTACCTTTTTTTTAGCAACTTTGTGCACATGGCCTATTTGATTTTTCCATAGCTTGGTTAATTACACATAATTATTTAGCACCAAATAACATAAGGTTGGTCTCAAGAGAAACTTCTGGCACTTCTTCATTTTCTGGTTCGTGCACACTAGTGGAAGGCTCATAGCTTGAAGCGTTCTGAATCATGTAATCTTGTCCATGCAAGGAATTTGTGTAGTTGTAATGAATGTGTGGAAAGTTACAAAGAAATCACCATTCTGATCTCTTGGACCATGTTATTCTTAACTAGAACTAGTGCTTTTCTTACATTGGGCGCTAGAAGGGGTTACGTAGGAGGAACTATTTGTAATGGGAGGTGTGCATCTACATGTCATATATTATTTTTTTGGTTTTTCTCATATCTTTGGTTTGGGTATTGATTTTTGAAAGGTTGATGGATTTGATTAGACCCTTGATTAGAATTGTTTCTGAAGGCTTGCACTTGTTGTTTCTCTAAGGATATAACTTTGTTGGAAAATTTTCTAATCAATGCCTTCATTTATTCATACTCTTTATATTTCATGGGAAAATATGATGTGGAAGAAATGGGTTAAGAACTCTTCTCAATAATGGGAGCAACCAAACGTTGAGGCGATCAAGGAATTTCAGGAAACAAAGGTGTAGGTGGTCTAGGGGCTAACTCGTCAGCTTGGATGAGACAATTTTCTACCCTAATGGCTATAACATAGGCATCAAGAATTTATGCGCCATCCATAGATTGTATCATCACTACGATTTAATTGAGCTCTTAAGAAGTAAATAAAGGAAACTTGATGGGTTAGTCTCGAAGAGGGATGGAATTCTATCCAATAATTTATGAAATATGAAGTTGAAATCAGCCATGAGCTCATTGGGAGCTCTCTTGATCATTGTGAGTTGTTCTAATAAGGAGATATTATTAAATTTCTCCTCAAACTGATTGCAAAGCATGGTGCTAAGTCCATCCCATTTTTTGATGGAGGCAAGTCTTAATCCATTGTACCATTAAAGTGCTCTACTTTTGAGTGAAGACGTAATGACCTTTTTACAACTACATCATCTTACAGTAACTAGTTGAAAAGATCATACTATTCTACCTATCAATAAAGCATGACTTTGAGTGGGGACCCTTGAGGTGTAATAAAGTGTTACCAAACATGACTCGGCCTTCGTTTGGTAGGAACACTCGATCTCCATGTTGGATATCGAGTTTTGGTATGGAAATTTTGTTTTCGATTATGTGGTCTCCCCGAAAGGGGGCATATATGGGACCCAAAGCTAAGAGGGATAACATTTGCAATGTCTAGAATGTTCTCAGTAGGGGTAACTTGATTCTCACCAGTAAATAATGAAATACTCTTAAGCACAGGCACTTGTATATCATGTTGTGTGACAAGAGCCAAGGGAATACCACCAGTGAAGTTGAAAAAGGGTTTATTTCTCTACGCCATGGCTAAAAAGGGTTTGAATGCCCTACTATAGAGAATTGAAGGTCTTCCAAAAGGAGGAGTAGATTACATCCTACGCATAGAAGATGGAGATGTGCGTGTAGAAGTTTTGTTACTTCTTCCTAGAGATAACTATAAATATTCAAAGGATCCTTCAATTGTTTTGCTTTGTCGCATGTGTATTTTTCTCATGAAATAGGAATGTTGATTGCTAAAATCGGTAGATCTCGTATGTTGGGAGTCACCAGATGTGTTGAAACAAGCCTCCAAAGGCTGAAAATTACTAAGTCACACACCGGACTTAGCAATAATGAAATTTAATCTTTCAATATCTATCCCACTGGCATGCCAAAAACTATTGGAGCTCAAAATTGCACTTTTCAAAGATCAGGATGAACCAGGGGATTTGAGATAACATGGGACTGTATCCAAGTTGTGGGACTTGCACTTTGAGACAGACCTCCAGAGAAGTTCGGCTTCCTCTACCTATTTCTACTTTTGTTAAAACTACTCCTATGAAGGGAAATTTTAGCTACCTATCACTACTTTATGATTCCAAGGGACCAAGGTCAGAAATAGATTCATAAAAGGGAAACCTAAACTAAGGCTTAGTGATAGAACTAGAAAGAGGAGGATGAATAAACTTGGTGAGAAAAATGAAAGACAATGCGTGCGGGAAGGAAGTCAACCATGCCACAGTTTGAAACATGTTCACATGGTCATTTCCATGGAGCACAAAAACAAAATCCCCACAAGAGATGAAAAAATATGCACATCTTATTAACAATGCAAAAGAAGGAAAAACTATGCAATAAATTTGAGCCGGGGTAGAGGATAGCCAAAAAAGACAACTTTATTACTCCTATGAGATGCACAATCAATGATAATGATAAAAGAGGAAAGGATATACATGTGAATGGATTAGATTTGAGGATTTCAACTCGAGAATGCAAAAGAACAAGGCTCTGAACAATGCCCTTTGCAAACCAAAATATTCCAAGCCTTTAGAATGAGAAAATCTCTACAATTTATAGAAGAAGGAAATAAGAGGAAGGAGAAGGAGGAAACTAAAATTAAAACTTCCAACCACCAAAAACAAGAAATAAATTCCTGCAAGTTTTTATATATGTCTCTCCATGTCTATTTATCTTGTGGAAGAAGAAAAGAAACCAAATCTAAAGAAATCCAAGTGGTTGGGTCGAGGATGTGCATTAATGGCTGAAAAATGTTTCCTATTTTTCACATACCAAATCATTCAAAAATATGAGTTTGAATAGCCTAGATTGTAGTGCACATCAGGTAGATTTCCAAAAATACCAATAGTGCATGAATCGATATCTGCAGTGTAGATCGAATAGGAAAAACATGTGGCATGCTCGATCGGCTAAAAGGATTCAACTAACTCATTGTTCATTTTATATTTTCTCCCACATGTCATACATTCATTTTATGTGATTATTTTGTACATATTTGGCATGTTCTGATAGGTTGTGTGTTTCACACTTCATTAGACAAGTTTCCACGTGGAAGTGAATGACTAGAGCAGAGGATTACACTTGGCATGTGCGTAAAGAAAAGAGGCACAAGGAGGATAAATGCAAATATATACAAGTGCATATGTGAGGGGGTGGGTGAGGAGGGAGAAGAAAAGGTGCATATCGGTAAAGGTATGCAATTATTCAATGAGGAAGTGGAGTCGTGTGTGATAAGGATGTGCAAAAGAAATTACGTGAGGAAAGTTTTGTGAGATGAAAAATCAAAAGAGGAATGAGTGCGTGTGAATAGGCACAAGGCTCATGAATGAAGGGGAAGTGCGGAAAGCATCAACAACTTAGCCAAAATGGAAGGTAAGTTCTTATAATTGCATGAAGAAAGGTGCATGAATAAAGGTTCATGATTTTTGTAATAAAGTGGGTGCGCAAAGAGTGTGCACCGAGGGGGTTGGTAAAAGATACAAGAATAGAGAAGAGGAAAGGTGGAGGAAAGCAACATAAATCGGGGAGAAGAAAAGGAATAAGGAATAAGCAAGAAGGGTGTGAAAAGGATTGCACAAAGAATTATAGCCAAGAAAAAGTACAAAGGTCGAAAACCAAGAGCATGCACAACTTACAACTTGAATTTGAGCCGAATGGAACTGAAAATTGTCCAATTACCCAAGGTGATTATTTTGGACAACATGTATCGTATCTCCCTCTTCATGGATGTAATAAGTCCCCAATCCTCTTTTTCAAATTCTTGGGCATATGGATAAAAATGAAGTTCATCTCCATATTCATAAACCAATATCTTTGGGATTTCTTTGAAAAGAGTGGTGGATTCATGATTCTCGATGTCTTCTTCATGATTATGCAAGGTGAAATTCATATTGATTTCACTAGGGGTATAAGGATCGACATGATCCTTACATATTGGCTCATCTCGTATGGTCACCTTAGTCCCATACCTAGTTAAGAAGCATGTGTGACTAATCGGTAGACAGATACCCTTCTATCTAGGCGGTGAAATCTCTAGAGAGCAAAATCATGAAGAATGGAGGAATATTGATAATAGATATGTTTTGAGTGATTGATAAATGTGGGAAAGCATGTATAGTAATATTTAAATCTTTAATCATCCCAATGGTTTGAATAATAATTCCATCTAATTGAACAACTCCCCTAGTTACTAGTGTATATTTAATACCCAAGTACATCGATAATTTGTATAGGAATTTACGGAGCTACTAAAGATTGAAGTCAATCATACATTTGTGCACCAAATACTTACCAATAATTAGAGATATGTACAAAGATGGTGGATTTCTAGACTTAGCAACATTTCTCCTTTCGAGTTGGAAAAAACTTGTAGAAGTAGACGGACCATGCTTTTCTCAATGAACCAAATATATTCAAAGATTCTTGCAACAAATTCCTTTGTGATGGAATAGAAAGCACCTCCCACATAGTGACGTTAAGGTTCATATTTTTCATTTGATCAACTATGTTGAAAGGGATACGCTCACTTTGGATGGGGTTTTGGTCTTATAACATCCACCTTTAAAATTTGGGAATTTGGAAGTATGATCTTTGGGTTGATTGTCTTTCCTCACAACTTGAATGACATAGGCCCCTGATGATTTAACCACTTCCTCTTTGCTCATTGTTTCTTGCATATGGGGTTGCGAAGTATATTCTTGATCAACCATTAGTATTTCCCCTTCTATTTCCCTCTTCTTTGATCACGTATTATATGTTACTACTTTGCAGATTCCACATTAAATCCACAAAAATCCTCCTCTTTCCAATTCAACAAGGTCGACTCCCCTTATGTTTATAGTTGACTTGAGTCTTCCAGTGGAGAAGCTTTTTCTTTTTACTTTGAGGGTGTGGATATGCTTTAAACCATGAGTGCTTGGCTAAGCACTCCATTGGGACACATATTCTGGTTGTGTGGTTGAGAGCATGGGTAACACTATTCGTAATTTTAAACAAGGTTTTTTTACACAAGAAAAACTCTTGAAGAGATAGCGATAAGGGGGTTTTGGTATTCAAGGGTTTGACATTAGTGATATGATTTTTAATCTAGACATTCTTGTGGAATGGTTGTTGATTAGGTTGATATGGTTGATTCGGAGGTTGGTAAGAATGGTTGTATTGTGGTTGCTACCTTTTGAGAGAATTCAAATCATTTCCAAAACTCTGAAGCAAATATTTGACCTCATAGAGATCATTGGAGGGAGGTATTGGTTGAGATGATTGGTTAGACACTGAAGGGAGAGGGGAAATGGTAGGATGATTAGTGGAAAACTCAAGAAACAAAGGTATTGGTGGCATCATGGATATTTTCCCTTCCTGGATTAAACAATTCTCGACTCATATAATAATATCATAAAATTGAGGTAGAGTTGTTCCACCCATTTATTGGATCATAACCGCAACATCACTATTCAAATCCCACAAATAGTACAAGAATTCATTATTTGGGGAGGGCTTGATTAGTGGTGGAATCCTATTCCATGTCTTTTGAAATTAGAAATTGAAATCTCCCATGAACTCCTGGGGAGATCTGTTGATAGTAGTCAACTACTCCATGAGAGACATATGATCACTCTTGACTTGAATTGTTTACAAATTTATTCTCCTAACTCATCCCAGTTGTGTATAGTGTTGGTTTGTAGACCTTGAAACCATTGAAAAGTGTTTCCCTTCATGGAAGTGTTGAGAATCATGACCGCCACATTATCTTCCATGATATTATGGACTTGATAGATATTTGTAACATCTTGAATGTGAGCTATAGGAGTGATATTTCTTGACATCGGTGAATAATGGTAGACTTTTAAGATTTTTATAGGTATAACACATGTTGAGTGAACACTAATGGATTTCCACCATTGAAAGTTGGAAAAAAATTATTCCTTATTGTCATTTGATTAAGCAAATATTGAAATAAATATATGCCTAATACTATATTATGTAATCTGTCTTGAATGTAAAAATTAAGTACATATTTGACCCGAAGCAAAATAATCTATAAAGTATAAAACTCAAGTTGTAAATGAAGGGAGAGAAAGACTTAGCTGATTCACAATAATCCCAAAGGTATGCCAAACCTGGAAAACAAGTGGAATAGAAACTCGAGCATTGCAATCAAACCCACAAAATTGTAGATATGTCAAAAGTGATAGGAATAGGGTGCATATGGAGGGTCATGGGAGTCCGAGGCACTAGAGCCTGATGCAGGTGCCTATGAATTCTCAAAAGATGTGGAACTTAGTTTCACAATGTTGCAAGATGTTCATTGTTTATCGCCATTGATCTCTGTATGTCGATCTACTTCATTGTTATTCACCTAAAACCTGTAATCAAAAACAAGCACCTATAAAACCCTCAAACCACATCAAATCCTAAAAATAAAGATGTAAAATTAGTGGTCAAACTGTCCTCGGTTGTCAAAAATTGAACTTACGACTGATCGTTGTACTACATCTCAGACCCAATATAGTTCTATGTGTGTGTGTTTCGAAATCATGCCCTAGGTGGCTCTTGTGCATGTCGCACTTGATAGCGAGAAAGTAACTAGATGTAGAAAATGTAGATAGATGTGTGCATGAAAGAATGAACTTCCCCTCCTATGAAGTGTATGCAGAAATGGTCCGTTGTGTGAAGTTACATGGATGTTTGAATGCTCTTGGATGTAACCTTAGGTGGTGATATCTAATGCTTAGTGCTTTTTCCCTTATTATGATCATGTAGCTTTGTATTTATATGATGCCCTTTCTTGAATTTCGTAATTAATCACTTAAAGGTAAAATAGTAAAAATTAAGATTCCCAAATGGCTAGAAAAGACCCAAAAGATGTAGAAAAGTATAAATAAATTGGGGCACCTAACGTAGGTGTCACCTGAGGCACTAGTGTCCAGAATGAGAAATGCCAAAGTATGAAAATATAGACTGGACAAGAATGGGTGTAAGACAAAAAGTGGAAAAAGAAAGTAAGCAAAGATGGAAAAAGGCATAGATCAATTAGTACTTTTCTTTCTTAGGAATCATATGAATAGTGGTATGTGATTAGGACTAGATAGATACCCAAAGTGCATGATTTAGTGTCTACATTTTCCCTCACTTTATGTTTTTGAGTGAATTCTTGATAACATAATGTACATAAGAAATGCACACCTAATAACTATGTACATCCATGGTGAAAAGTGTGCGAAGAGAGAATAAAAATCATGAGGTGATAAAAATATGAGTCATGGAAGCTAAAGAAGAGAAAGTGAAAAATGATGATGATGACCCTAGGGTGAGAGTGTATGTGTAAATGTCATGTTTTAACCTATTGTTTATTTCACTCAATGTGCGATGTTGTTTGATTGATGATGTGACTACTTGCTTCTCATAAGGATGGATATGAAAAGAGAAGAACGAACAAGTAGTCAAATACATAGATATATGCTCAAAATGTGTATAAAAATATGAAGAAAAAAATGAAAAAGGAACATGTGCACCTGATCCGTGATGAGTGAAAAGAGATAGAAAGGATCATGAAGATGTTGTAGAAGACCAATTTTTTTGGGTGATCTCATGCCGATTCTGCGCTGAGTGCGGGTTTTTGGGCAATCTCACGCCAAGAACGGAAGAATTGTAGGGAGAAAATCCAGTTATCATCCTCCAACCTTTAACTTCTTCCCAAAGTGTAAAAGCCACTACAGATTATGTGTAAAAATCTGATTTTCTTCAATCCAACACAAAAGTAGAAATGCAAAGGTGTAGTGCATGCATACCAAGTGTTGAAGGGTTGTATGTCATGTAAAAGTCATTTTGTATACTACCAAAAACTTAACTAAACTAAGAAATGATGGGTAACTACCCCATGGTCACGAGCACCCGGGAAGGGTCGGGGTACTCAGGGCACTATTTTCTAGGTCTAGGCACTAGTAGATGTGTTGTGTTGAAGACCCAAGTCAAGATTTGGAGTCGTTCTAAGACTTAATACTATGTTAAACGTGTGTTGAAATGTGATTGTATATTGTTGTGTGGGGAAATTTATTCACCCAATGATTCCCCCTCGTTTGGGGTGCATGTGACATCGCTAAGGAGTATGTGGCCCAAAGGAGGACCGACCACCGAATTTTAACCGATCTCACAGTATGGGGAGGGAGTGTGCTTGGTAGAAACTAAGGGACACGCAAACAAAGTGGATGGAAACAAGATTTAGTTTAAACAAGATACACATGCATGTAGAAGACAAGATGTAAGCTAAGCACACAAGAAGAGAATGCAAAAAGTAATAGTGCAGACAAAGTAGACCACAAAAAGTGGGTTTCAAACATGGGACATCACTTACAATGTCACAAGACAAGTGAGGGTGTAGTTTCCAAAAGCATATAAGAAATCGAGAGAAAATAAATACATAGGGAAAAATCCACAAACAATGGAATAAAATGACAAGAAATAGAAAACAATAGTAAACCGTAAAACAAACAACCATGGTGGTAAATGGACCTGCAAATCAAATGTTGTAAATGAAGCACCCATTAGCATGTTAGAAAGATAACAAGTATGTCAAAGCATGTATAATCAGATATATTAATGTGTTATGAAAAATGAAACAATAGCACCTGTAGTGTACAAAATTGGATGCCCCAAAGAGCCATTGTGGGACTAGTAAGAGGTATTTTGCCAAGCATCCTTGTTGCGTGTATCATCCTATATGAAATTTTCATCTCAGTAACTAGAAGGAAAGTGAACATGCATGTGTATATATAAAGATAATGGCATATAATATATATTTCTAGCATGTGTAAAACTGTACATGTAAGCATAAGAAAACAAAAATAAATGTGACCAAGATATGCAATATGTTGTTGATGACATGGAATGGAATGCGGTATGAGTGTGATATGGGCAGCGTTTCCCCATGTGAATTTGAATGAGTATATATGAGATAAGGTTCATTGATACATGCCACCTCAGTAGTTAATAATGAACCATAGAACAAGAGTGTGTCATCAGGAAATGGTTTAAAGTGTGTGCTAGAAATATGTGATTGTCAAAGCGTGATGTAGTGAGTGAGTGAGCAAGTGTGGTGGGTTTCATTTTAGATGGAGACCCTCATTAGGCAGTATGAACCATGGAACTAGAGTGCATCATAGGGTAGTGATCGTAATGCATAAAATATGTAAGAAATATATGTCATGAATTTGTAGAGTGTGTATGATGTATAATAAAAGTTGTGAGAAAGATATGTGATGTGTGAAGTGTGCGGTGTGTGAGGTTCATGTGTATAGTATGCCATTAAAGTTCAAGTGTGAATCATAACACGAGAGTGCATCATTGGGTATTGAGTGCAGCACAAAAAAATATGCAAGAAATATCTGTCATGAATGCATAGAGTGCATATGATGTGTAATAGAGGCTACGAGAAAGTGATGTGATGAATGTGTGATGTGTGAAGTGTGCAGTGTGTGAGGTTCATGTGTATAGTATTCCCTCAACAATCAAGTGTGAACCAAAGAATGAGATTGCATCATCGGTAATGAAGATACACATGTATCAAGTTATCCGTATTGATTCTTAGGAGATATTCGACATTAAGTGCGAGGCGCCCAAGTACATCGGTTGATAGTAATGCAAGGCAAGAAGATATGGTGCCCCTCAAGTGTGTAAGTGATGGATATTTATTCAATGACACTAAGTAGATCAATGTAAGGAGTAGTTTCCTTGAAAAATTTAATTAAACACTTTGAAGTGATGATGGCTTAGTAACCTCGAGCGATGGAAGTTGAAAGAGGCCACCTAGAGTTTTATTATCTTGTGTAGCGAGTGGTTTCTTGTTTGGTAACGGAGTAGAATACTTGAGATGAGGAGATGTTGGGTGATTTTTGTGACTTGGTAATGTTATAAATGATTCAGTAGTAAGAGGTAATGAAAAATTAACCTTGAGAGGTAGTTTATTAGTCGTAGTGGGTTGGATAGGCGGTGTTTGGTGGCCAAAGAAGATGCATTAGAAGTGATGTCATGATGTTCATGAGACATAGAAGGAGCATATTTAGGAGCCGATTTGGATGTAGCATTTATAGATGGGCATGCAATAAGAATGTTGTGTAGTGAATGAGATAAATCCTTGATGCTCAAGATGTTTGATTCTTCATTGTAAAGCATAGCAATCATTGTCATTATGTCCATTGATTGATGATAAGTGCAAAATAGGAGACCTTGATATTTGATCAACCGATAAGGAGGATAGCAATGAGTAGTTGGAAAACTAATCAATTGATGACTAAGGAGCTAAGTAAGAATATCATAGTGCTTAGTATTGAGATTAAACTTTAGAGGAACTGGTAGTGGAAATACTTGAGGTTCACTAATATGATCACATGTAGAAGACATAGAATGAAGATGAGAATAAGAACTATCATGAGCCTAGAGAAGCATCCTTAAGATGTTGAATTTCATATTTTAGAGATGTAATCATGGATTCCATAGCCTGAAATTTATCTTGAAATAAATAATGTAGATCTTGAATGGATTTTCAAATATATTGAGTTGGATTATGACCAAGAAAGTCACCAAAATGACAGATCGAAGATAGCACTAACTTGAGTAGGTGGCATGTTGATAGGAAGATACATAGTGTCTAGGGTTTTGTGAAGAACATCTTTACAAGATGGGTGCATTTGAAGAAATTGAAGCAAGAATAATTGAGAAACCGAATGAGCCATGAGAGAAGAAAAATGAGGATCCAAGAGTGTTTGAATGAGATGGGTTCACCAAATGATTAATAAAATATTGAAATAAATAGATGCCTAATATTATATTATGTAACAACGTTGAATATAAACAATTAAGTACATATTTGACCCAAATAAAATAATCTATAAATTATAAAACCCTAGTTGCAAAATGAAGGGATAAAAACTTAATTGATTCACAATAGTCCCGAAGGTATGCTAAACTAGAAAAATTCTAGAAGGGAGACTCGAGCATTGTAATCACACCTAGAAATTTGCGAGAGATGTCGAAGTGCCAAGACAAGGGTAGTTATGGAGGGTCGGGGTGCACAGGGTGTCGAGACCTTTTATGGGTGCATGTGACTTCTCGAAGCCATGGAACTCGGTTTCACGGGGTTGTAAGATGTTTTTACTTTTCACCTTTGATCTCCTATATTTCGTTGCACTTCGTTGTTATTCGCCTAACACCTTCAATCAAAAAGAAGCACCTTTAAAACCCTCAAACCAAATCAAATACTAAAAAGAAACATGTGAAATAAGGGGTCATACTTTCCTCGGATCTCAACAAAGTGAACTTACAACCGAGCATTGTACTACATCTCAGACGTAATGTAGTTTTATGTGTGTATGTGTGTTAAAATTGTGCCCTAGGTGGCTCTTGTGCATGTCACACTTGATAGCAAGTAAGTAGCTAGATGTGGAAAATATATATAGATGTACACATGAAAGAATGAAATTCCCCTCCTATGAATTGTATGTAGAAATGGAATTCCCTTGTCCCTTGTGTGAAGCTAGATAGATGCTTGAATGCTCTTGAATCCAACCTTAGGTGGTGATAGCTAAATTTTAGTGTTTTTTCCCTTATTATGATCACATAGATTTGTATTTATATGATTCCCTTGCTTGAATTTCATAATTAACCACTAACAGGTTGACTAGAAAAAAATAAAGATGCCCAAACAACTAGAAAAGACCCAAAATGTGTGAAAAAATATAAAAAGATCGAGGGCACCTAGAGGGGATGGGGGCACTGGTGCTAGCATCTGACCGGGCATTGGTGTCCAAAATGAGAAATGTTGAAGTATGAGAAGATGGGTTGGGAAAGAAGGGGTGCAAGACCAAAAGCGGAAATATAAAGTAAGCAAATATGGCCAAGAAAGAGATCAATTAGTACTTTTCTTGCTTAGGAATCATATGAGTAATGGTATGTGATCGGGACTAAATAGATACCCAAAGCACATGATTTAGTGTCTACGCCATTATGATGAGTGGTTGATCTCTCCCTTGTGGAGGGAATCTTCCAAATGGAGGAGTTCACTGCAGCATTTGCAAGAAGATGATGAATCCTCTCTTTTTCTTCACCACGGAGGAGACAAAAAGATTTCATAGTTCATTGACTTGTTTTCCATGAAGAAGATCTTGTTTGAATATTTCCCATAAGTGTATGTACTGGATCTAGAAACTTAGAGATATGGAGTCACCATGTACCTTTGATTAATACAAATTCTAAGACAAGTAACAACTCTTAGCTCTCATCCCACTGAGCATGTCAAAAATTGTTTTCACTTGGATCGCGCACCCACTGAATCGTTAGATGATCCAGTGTAACATGGGAACATCCCCAAGGTGTAGGACCTTGGCTCCTTTAGATGAACCTCTAGAGAAGACCAATTTCATTCTAAACTACATGCATCTAATAAAATATCAAGCAACAAAACCTATGATATTGAAAACAAACTACACTATCTAATCTTTCTTGAGAAAAAGGAGAGGGATAACTAAAAATAATTTAAAATGATGATGCACTAAAATTTTAAGGAACCAAATATCAGCTTTTACGAGCATGCAATATTTAACAAAACGATAATGATGTGCATGACTTTCTATTCTTTTTCCTTAACAAAATAATTTGTATGAAGGTAAAACTTAACAATAACATAAGGGATTTACTTGATTCCACAACTGTCATAAATAAGTTTCATTAATCACAACTTACAATTTTGTTAAAGAATAGATAACTTAATGTGAAGGTACTATAGATCATCAAATACTAGGAAAGAAACATTCACAAGTATAAAATGAACCCTTTGAAAATACACAACACGTTAAAGTGAAATAAGGGTAAATATCGATTCTGTATATAATATTGAGGTTTAAGCCTATATACAAGTACTCAAAATGGCATAGCCTCCTTATACAAATTAATAAAGTCCCTTCTTTATAATTTAAGAAGGTTGAGAAATTATAGCCACTCTTCTTAATTATTACATACTAAAAATAAGATGCATTTATATTTGTGAAACAGTCTCCCAAAAAAATAGCCAAGTAGTTATGCAACTTTGACTAGGTCAAACTTGTAACTCGAATGGTGGAATGTGGTTGGAGACTATGTAAAAATGGTAGTGGAAAGTTTAGCTATGACTAGCACCACCCTTTTCTTTTTGTATTGGTTTCCTTTGTTTCTTCTCCAAAGCATATTTTTTCAAATTATCAAGAAATTGTTTGATGATCTCTTGTACATCTTTATCATTGGGTCTACATGCATAGTGATTCAAGACCTCTAGATTTGGCTATTCATTTCAGATTTCCAAGAAAAAATTTGGCTTGATTTATGATCTTTCGTAGTTGGCTGAAAAAAATTTATAGGTCACCAGCTTATTGATTGATTCCAAGACAAGATTTGGTTGTATCAGTATCCTCTTCAACCATGCTCTTGAAATATGCAATGATATGATTATCTACAAGCACATCAAGATCTTCATTCTGAAATCTACAATGAATAGTGTCAAACTCATCTATGATATCATTAATGTCGTCATTTCTCTCATTTCTCACCTCGACCAATTTTGAAATGGCCTCCTATAATATTCGGACATGGAACTCCATGGCTTTTTGTACTCAAAATTTTTGAAGATTCTTCCATCATCCCTTATCTTAGGAGTAGATCAAATTTGATACCTCGAACCTCTTTCCCAACCTCCAATGTGAGTTCTAGATTATCACATTCTTTCAATAAGATACCATAAATCTTGGTCACCATGTCCTTCTCTACCTCGATATCCTTGTATAATGTTGTAGCATCCTTAATCACATGCTTACCCTCTTGATCCGGCTCTCGATCCAAGCCCCCACTATTAATCCTTGTTTTTCGATCTTCTCAACTATGAAGAAAGAGGTATCAATCAATCTTGTGCGTTTCACAAGAGTAGTTATATGGGTCGGTTGTGTGATTTTGTGTAGGATAGTTGTCAATTGTTCTACCTTTTTCTTTAGCTCATCCTGGGTGATCTTATCTTTATCAAATTTTTCCGAAAGGTTGTCCAGGGTAACGTGGACATCTTGTTTGGTGCCTTTGTGGGTAGCCTTTCCTAGAGAGAACTTAGAAATATGATGATTTTCTGTAGTGATTTCCTCCATTGTTTTATCAACAGTTGGGGTTTTCATTTCAATAAATATTTCCCCTATTTGATCGACCAACAAGTGAGAAATAACTCATGGTCTCTTTTTTTTTTGTTGTTCGAGTCATATCTAAGATGTTAAGATCAACATCATCTCCAATAGGTATCTTATTTTTCTGCTTGGTGGTTTGTCTACTCAACCATGCAGGAGTATAAGAAGAAGAAATCAATTGTTCATAGGATGACATGGGAAATGAAATGATGGCATTGAACTGGATGGGTGATGAAAGGGAAGTTTTTGCAATAATCACCATTGCTAATGAAGTGGTGACAAGAGAAGAAGGTGTGGAAAGGATAACTATGGGGATGGATGAAACATGAAGGGTGGTGTGAGAGGAAGTGGGAAGAAATTGTTGAGGAAGGGGAGTTCCTAGAGGGGAACCTAGAGCCAAAACATCCCTAGATGAGAGAGAGGGAAGAGAGGAAAAGACCAAGGGCATGGTATTAGATGAGATAATGGGAGTAGGGGAAATTGGAGGATAAGAAATGGAAGATATGGGAAAAGGAAGAGTAAGAGGTAGAGGAGATGGACAAACTAAAAATGGTGAAGAAGGAAGAGGAGGTGGCGGAGGTAATGGTAATGCTTAAGTGGTGGATGGGAAACATTTAGGTCAATGATGTCTCGAGGAGGTAGCCTTAGAAGAAGAACCAAATCCCCTTGCATCTAATGTTTATTTTGTGAGGCTTGGGAGTGGATTTCCATCCTTTTGAAGAAGTGGGGCATCCCACCATTGGTTATACCTGTGTTGTTGGGATATGGACTTACTCTTATGCTTTTGGCATAATTCCCAATGACATCAACTTGGTGGGTCTAATTAAGAATATGGGTTGTGCGTTCTCTAAAACTCATGCACTTCTAAAGTTACCAATGATCCATGACATCGGTTGATCCCTCACATTTGTTTGATCATATATCATATTTAAAACCTTTTTATCATCATGGGTGCCTTCCGATACATCCGTTATTCTATATCCACCACCTTATCGAGAGTCAACCTATGATAGTCCCTTTCTCCTACCACAATTTCATCTTTGCAATTAATCTGAATGTCCTCCAACTATGGTATACACCATTTGGTCTAATTCCACTAACCACACCCCAATAATCAAAGTTGACTCGTCGTTGATAAGTCTTTATTGTCATTTTCTACATCTTCGCCTTGACATTCTTTGCTTATATGAGGATGTGCAAATGTATCAACCCAAAGTTACTAGGAGTTGGACTCCTCCCTTGTGCCTACTTTTTGGGTCTTTTGGAGGTGTAGCGATTGTATAACTAAATCCATCAATACCCACTTATCCGTGGGAAACCTTGGTATTTTGCAAGGAGCACCTAAAAATCCTCCCACTCTGAGATATGTAAAGGTTGGGAATTGTAGGAAAATACATCCCCAAGTCCTTACTACATTCCAAACACTGTATCTAAAATTCTTCGATTATAATTTTTTTATATCGAAGATATATATGAGAGAAATTTAAAAGGCATCATTTACTCCCGTGAAGTCGCATGAACCTTCTTTCATTTTCAGTTCTAGGGATAAAATTTGTAAATCTATGATGAATTTCTTAAACTCATGGGTGTTAATCCTATATAGTTTCTCATTCCCACCACATAATACATGAGATAAGAATTCATATAAAAATTTCATGTGGTTTGTACTTCTAACATCTGAATGTGTATGGCATCGTTGATGTGCTCTGCCCATAAAATGAGATCAGAACTTTATGAATAGTAGAAATGTACAAATATATCCATTCTTGGAAATCATTTGAAGATGGGAGTCATATAACTCTACTCAACAACATAATAATATCATTCACCTCTTGTATGAAATCTGAACAATGGATGGTCTTCGGAAATCTAGTTACTGAAGGCCTAGGCTTTGAAAGATAACTCTTATTAAGTATCTTGGCATATGCATATGAATTATCTTGACACTGCAGAAGAGCAGAAATAGGATAAATTGAAGCATATCCTTCAACATCATAAAGTTTTAACAAATATTCAAAGTAGTCAATATTCGAGTATGATTACAATTTTCTAATCATCATCTTTTTACCATCCAGAATTTGCATCGTAATGTGTTTGATTATGAGTACAAACTCAAGATATTTCATCAAGGGTGAAAAAGTAGCAGCCAATGCAATTCCACTATCATAAATACTTTTTATCCATGCATTCTTTGATGGGGCTCTAACTCTACCCCAAAACTATGGTAATTTGATGTGGTCAAGATTGGTGTCTCTGATAGTACCAATGTCTAATGTGATGCTAGAAGGGGGAGCCACCCCTTGGAAATTGTATTTCATCCTTCTTTTTCCCTTTGATGATGACTCATACATTTGCTTCCGAAAAATATTCTGAAAACTATGTGAAGTCCTCTGAAACTTAGGACTAAAGTACGTCCCTAAAAAGCAGATAGGAACTCTCGAAATGCATTGGTGGAACCTAGGGCTTGTTTTGTAGCTATAGAGTTCTGACTTGGTATACCACCAAATTCAACCCTTAGTTTGTAAGCCTTGAATCTTGATTCAAAAGTGGATTTGAGAAGAGGTCAAGACTTGTATTTCGAGGCATGAACTTACCACGGCAGAGGTTGTGACTTTTTGTAACCTCGACTTCGATTTGGTCTCCATGGAGTCGTGGCTTTCTTTGTAGCTTTGAAGTTCCAACTTGATGATAGGCATTTGAAAATCCTTCCATTTTCAAGTAAATGAGATTTTGAAGCCTAAGCTTCACCAAAAACACAAGTGAAGGAAAAAGAGAAAAGGGTACATTAAACCAAAGATATAAGGAAGAAAACCCTAAAAATGAACCAAAAATGAAACCAACAAGAACACCCATTATGCCAGGTAAAATATGAATAAAGAATGCCCCAAAATAACAACACAAAATCTTTCAAAACAACAAAATCATTAAAACTTACCAAAATATCAAATGGGTTGAAGATAAAATCACAAAAATTACTCAAAAACCACGCATGTGGGGTACAGGTTGGAAGTTGAGGGAGTGTCAACAAGTCAGTGTACAAAATGTCAAGTGAAAATGACATGTAAAAATTCAACCTTAAATAGAAAAGAGTGAATTAATTACCATGTAGGTGACACATGTGGGTAGGTTGAATTTAATGTGTTGACTCAGTGTCAGAACTCAGTTCCCCTTTTGTAACTTCGTCGGGTTTCGGGTTTTGGGATTTAATATACAAATTAAATGTAAAATGAAAAATCAAACCCAAAACCTGAAATGGTCTACATTTATTTTTATTTCAGGTTTCAAAAGTTGACTTGTTGTTTGCATGCAAATTACAAATGGGGTTACTCAAACCCAAAATAATCATGCGAGTCGAATTGGGTTTGAAGTCAATTGCAACTTTTCATGTAAAGTTGCAATTGGGTTCTGAAACCCGAATTGCACTTGGGAGTCGAGTTTAAGGACTCAAATCGTAATTTGCATGCAAATTGCGGTTTAACCTCGATTCTGAAATGGTCTAATTTTCTTTGTATTTTGGGTTTCAGGTTTTGGGAATCAATTTGCATGCAAAATGCAAATTGATTCTGAAAACCGAAATCTGAAATACAAAGAAAATTTTGGTACTCAAGAAAATTTTGTGAAATCTCAAAAAAATCATCTTTTGGTAAAAAAGGAAAAAAAATTGCAAGGACATATTCAAAAAGAAGGCAATTTGACAAAGGGGCTTGAAAAAGTCAATAGTAACTAGATTGATATTTATAATAAAATATACATTATTAATATTGAATGTATCATTTTATTCAAAATTGTTTTTCTCTTTAGTTCAAATGTTCAAAACCAACTTAGTTTTAACTAAGCATATAATTGAAAAAGAATATTGTTTACTACAAATACATGTTCCATCAAAATCAATGTTTTTTTGGAGATACCCACATCTAATTCATTCAACATAGACATCTATATTTTTGAATTAAAAAATTTGATAAATATAACATAAAATTTTATCTACATTAAAATTAAATAATAGAAATAACACAAACTTGCAAAAAAATGTAAAATATAAAAATTAAACCAATTTTTGTATAAAAGAATGTAACCTATTGTAAGTATATAGATTTTTAGAATATTTGGACAACTTTAATGTTCCATGCTTCTAGGTAAACATTTTAAATTTGCATGGTAATAAAAATATATTTCCACATAAAATTTAGCATATGAATTTTATCAGCCAAAAGAATGAAGAGTTTATAAATCTAGAGATTCAATCTTACTATATATTTTTATTTGATCTTTATGAAAGGGTTTTAGTTATTTCATTTTATTAGAAAATTGATTTTATGAAGTTCCAAATAATAAAATTAGTGGAATAAAATGGATCTTTCTTATAAAATATAATTGCTAAATATTTTAGATAACAAACTATAAATTGTTCTAAAGAGGGGCATTGAAAATTTCCCAATCAATTTACAAATTTATTATCCATATAACATAATAAATTTTATACATACATTTCTTAAAATTTATCATCCTAATATTTTTGATACATTCATAGAACTACTAAATTAGAAAAAGTTCATACATTTTCTCAACAATATTTCATAAGAAAATATAAGAGTCGTTTAAAACCACAACCTTAATTGCCTTAATTTTAATATAAAGCTAATTATAACACCAAATTCAAATATTTGTATCACTTCTATTACATATACATAATGTTTATCTAGCTTAATTTATACACAAGTTAACACACTTGTGTAGTATTAAAGTTTATGTTATTTGATTTTTGGAATCACACTTTGAATGGAGGTGTGTTAGAAAACTTCCATGCACATTGGTATAGATGTTGGGCATATCTAAGGCCTACAACTTCATCTTGTGGAACTGCGCACTTAATCTCTTCCATGTCGTTCTCTAAAAGCTTAACACTTAATGAACATATGTTTTCATCTAAATTCTTGATCTTTGTTGTTCCTACATCAACATAAAACTTAGTACTTGATGTTATTGAAACATTGTTGTTATTTCATGCAAATGAAACATAATTTTTATATACCTGGAATTGGGACCACATCATCTCCTTGATGAAGAACCCATGATAAAGCTAATTGCCCTGGTGTACACCCATGTTTCTTTGCAATATTGAATACGAGTTCAAAGAATACTTGATTTTTTTCCAAATTCTCTGGGGTTATGGGTCTATATCATAAATAGAACCCCAAAAAAAAAAACCAAAAAAATCAATGAGGTAGAAAATTGTGGTTATGGGTCTACATCATAGCCATTGACCTAAAAAAATAACAAAGGAAGAAAATGTAACTTTCCATCAAATATTTTTAATTAATGGAATGTTTGGTTTTGATAGTATTATATGGGGATTTCCCTTGTCAATTCAAAATTCATATATTCGACTTAGGATAATATAAAGCGTTTTAAAAAACAAGAAAAGCTGTAATTACCTACTCAACTCACCTTTGATATAATAAAAATCCCTTCCTTAATATGGAAATGAGGTAGTTATTTTCAGCATACCAAAAACAAACACATGTTTTTAAAAAGGATTTGTTTGCATACAATATTTATTTAAATGCCTTAGTAAGAAGTTATCAAATTGATTTCCATTTGGGAAACATGATGATGTCCTATGGTAAAGTAGAAAGATTGTTGTACACTAAGCATGATTAATTCAATATTAAAATAGTCAATATATACCCAATGAAATCAATGAGCATATTTTAAATGTATAAAATAATATAGTGATGGAATAAAATCATACGATTAAATGATAAACTAAAATATTAATTAGGGAGGGAAAATGATAAAGGTGGGAAAGAACCGCAATGATGAAAAAAGCAAGTAAAAGAATAGATCTGCGTCGAGCATGTAAAAGACAAGTCAAACAATGATGTTGATCCGGATGCAATGTAAAACTATATTTGATGCCAAAAATTACACAAGCAAAACTCTCACCAACACCTAAGTAAGGGATAAATCAAGTTGATGCAATATTGAACCTAGAGGCCAACAAAGCACATTTCGACGCTTCGATCTTTGGAGCATCACCTTATCTATCTAAATAAACTATGAAGAAATTATATTCAATGTGCTAGGTATGTTCATGAGTCCTAGAGGTCATTAGGATTCATGAAGTAGTCTATGTTAGGCGTCTAGGCCTTTTCAAATTCAAATGAGGCATTTACCCTCAAAAATACTAATTCAAATTGTGAGGACAATTTTGATGTGATTTAACGATTTTGGGTGTATTCTTGAAGCTCATAAGATTTGTAAGGGTAGAATGAGACATTATGTATGTAATTAGGTCCTTCCTAAGGTCACATGTTAAGTCATGTTAAACTGAAGGCATTGTTAGGTAAAAGTAACTCCCTTGAAGGGAATCTCATGATAAAGCATGATTATGCGACCAAATGTGGAGGCATCTTGAGTATGAATGATGGTGAGGATATAAAGGGCATACTGTAATTGTTCTTACTCATTCTATCTAGATATGAATCAATTGTAAAGTTTCAAGAAGAGTAGAAAAGGAAACAACTCAATTTTTGTTGGTTTCTTGCATGATTTACGTGTTAACTCGGTTTTTTTAACATTTCTTGCATTATTTTGTGTTTGTTATTGTACATGCAAGAGATACTTTATCTCGAAAAGGTGATCTTTAGCATATTCATGAGAATTTGAGTGATTATTGGTGGTTCTTATGCATTATTTACTTTTTGATTGTGTTAAACATCTATGCATGGTTGAAAGCATGATTTATAAAATTTGTGGAGCATGTTGAGTTGATCCTTGACAAGAGTAGGAGGACATTAGAGGTGTACATTTTGATGTAAATGTTTATGCATGTTGAAACCACAGTGGGATGTAACTGTTAGAAATAGTGAAGAAAATTTTGTGGAAACATGCATTGGATACCTTAATAGGAAAGTGAGCAAGTGATGGTGTTGATAAACAAATACAAGGAGTTAAAGCCATGTCTATGTTAACTCCTCTTGCATGTTGAGTTCTCTTTGACAAACTTTCACTGAAGCGTATTTTTATTGTTGAATAAGGTGAATTCCACTTGGAATGAGTGGAGAGATTTACATCATTTGAATGAGTATAGGGATTAGTGGCTCAAGAAAATAAGGAATTCCTCTTTGAGGTAAGACTCTTAATTTTCAAACCCAGGAAGTAATAGGTTTTTAAACATTGTCTATAATGTGCACAATTGAAGTACTTTTTCTTGGGTGAGGAGAATATAGTCATTGTTATGAGCCACTTCTAAGATAGAACCAAGGGAGAGGATGGCATAGACCTTAGGGTCAATTTTTGGCTCTTAACACTAACGAGGAAGGAATATATAACCAATTTACCCTCTCTCAAGTCACACTTTGTAACCTACATTCTAGATAGAGCTACAACATGAAAGTTCAACCCTCAAACTAAGGTATCTTTTCTTGAAATTTGGAAGTAATGACAATGGAGAGTTTTATAATGTGATTCAATTGGAATATTTGATGTTTTAATAGGTAGATACTAAGATATTTATGGCGGTTGGGAAGTGTGTAGTCACACACAATCAAGACCCTAATCCGAGTCAATTTACAAAGGGAGTAAGGGTTAAAGATAGAGTCAAATCTTGAAAATTGAAACATAGTTAGTGTACACTAATGGGTGTCAAAAATGGTTGGAGTTAAGGTTGTAAACCCCGGAAAAATAAATATAGGCATGACAGTCATCTTTTTAAGACCTAGTTGAGGGTTTGTAAGATTAACAAGAGAAAGTGGGATAAGGAGAGAAGAAAGAAGATTTGGATCCTCAAATTTTGGGTACACCTTAAGGGTGAAAAAATAGAACTAAAGAAGTTATAAGGTTCTTAAGGATACATGTAGTTTCCTCTATCCATGAATGTATCTAACTACCTTGTCTTAAGGGGGCTTAAGGGAAGTCTTGTGCAATAGAGAGTGAGGTTGTGGTTTGAGTTGGTTGAGTTTACTTGTGTTGTCCATATAACTATGTTTGAAGTGAGTGAGCATGGGAATTGAGACAAGGAGTAGTGGAAAGGCTTAAGATTTCAAATTGCCTTCTTAGACAAGGCACCAAGGAGCTAAAAGTCAACAAGTTGATGAAAGGTGAGTTCAAAAGGGAATTGCTTGAAACTAAACAATTTTAATGATTAAATCATTGGAAAATGAAGGTGTAATAAAGGTATGATGGTGATGAGTTCCTTTCTAGTTGCATGTTATCAAATCAAGCAATATTTTGAGCCTTTTTAAAGGCATAGTGGATCCTCTAATGCAGAGCTAAGGGGTAGAATTTGTTTTGAACCTTATTAGTTGAGTGAAATATATGGTTTTTAGTATTTCCTATGCATCATTCGGTATCGAGATCATGGCATTGAGATTGAATGAATAGTTTTTTTGCTAACGGTGTTGTGTGAATGTGTGTATTGAATAAAGGACAGAGACAACAAGAAGAGTGAAGAGAAGTACTTAAAACCAATCTTTGACCATTGGTATAGGATGCCACAATGGATGAAGAAATTAGTAGTAGAGAGAGAAGAAATCAAGCTAATGCAATTACATGAGAGAGGAAAAAGAAATAAAATCATAAAATAAGAGAGAGATGGAAAGAAAGCAAGAGTTGTGGTTTGAAAAAGAGCTCAAGGAACTTAAGGAGGATGTGAAGAGGTTAGGGGATTCGATAGAAACTAAAAGCATAGAGAAGGGAGGTAGTAAACTTGTCTTTAAGATGCGGAAAGGAGTCAAGTTTTCCTTAGAGCTAATTGTGAGGAAACGAAAGAGGGAGAAGCTAAGAAGATAGAAAAGACAAAAAGATAGGAAACTAAGACAAGAAGAGAAGAGGATGAAAAAACAAGAAAAATAAGTTGACAAGGAGATAGTGTATGAAGAAGAGAGTGATGAAGTGAAGCAATACAGTGATGAAGAGGAAGAGCTCATTGATGGAGCTTCTCAAGGGGCTAAAGAGCCTCAAATTTTTAAGTATGACTATGTCTTTGAATGTGTTAATGCAAGTACACAAAGAGAAGAAGAAGAGGAAATAAATGATGCCTTGAATGAAGATACAAAGAACAAGAATGAATATAGGATAAAAAAATAAGTTTGTGGGCCGATAAAGATTCTTGTGGATAAGATAAGGGGGGACAATATATCAGTTAGTGTGACGAGGAAATCATGGATAGCTATCACAAGCATGTGGAGCTATATTAGTGGAGAAGATGAGGTCAAAACCAAGACAAGTGCTTGAGAAATTTTGGAAAATGAATAGGACAATGAAAATGAAAGTATAGTCCAAGAAATGGAAGTGAAAATCAAGAAAGGCATTATCTAAATGAGAAAAGGAAAGTGGGTGATGAGAAAGAAGGAAATATTCATAAAAAAACATACATAATCAAGGAAGAGAAGCAATGCAACATGTTCAAGAGGCGAAATGATGATTGAAGAAGGAAATGAAGAAGAAGAAGCCTATGGACACACATACTTCATTTATGAAGATCAAATGCAAGATGAAAAGCAAGTAAGGTATATGAATGAAGACAAAGACGATGAACCAACTAAAGATAAAGGTCAAACCAGAGTGTAGATGAAGAAGCAAAGAAATTGGTAGAAGAAGAAAAAAATACGAGCTATGAGGACTAACCTTTTCCTACCCCGGGTATGATGTCGAAGCATCACCTTATCTATCTAAATAAACCATGAAGACATTATATTTTGTGTGTTAGATGTGTTCATGAGTCCTAGAGGTCATTAGGTGTCAGTTAGTAGTATATGTTGGTGTCTAGGCCTTTTCAAATTCAAATGAGGCATTTTCCCTCCAAAATGTTAATTCAAATTGTAAGGTCAATTTTGGTGTGATTTGAGGATTTTGGGTGTATTCTTGAAGCTCATAATATTTTTAAGGGTGGAATGAGACATTATGTGTGTAATTAGGTCCTTCTTAAGGTCACATGATAAGTCATGCTAAACTGAAGGCATTATTAGGTAAAAGTAACTCCCTTGAAGGGAATCTCATGATAAATCATGTTTGTAATTGACCAAATGTGGAGGAATCTTGAGTAGGAGTGATGGAGAGGATATAAGAAGCTTAATGTAACTGGTCTTACTCATTATATATGGATATGAATCAATTTTAAAGTTTCAAGAAGAGTAGAAAAGGAGAAAACTCATTTTGTGTTAGTTTCTTGCATGATTTCTGTGCTAACTCAATCTTTATAACATTACTTGCATGATTTTGTGTTTTTTTGTACATGGAAGAGATACTTGATCTCATAAAGGTGATATTTATCTTGTTCATGAGAATTTGAATGATTATTGGTGGTTCTTGTGCATTATTTACTTTGTGATTGTTTTAAACATCTATGCATGGTTCAGAAATCATGATTTATAAACTGTGTGGAGCATGTTGAGTTATTCCTCGAGCAAGGTAGGAGGACATTTTGATGTAAATGTCTATGCATGTTGAAACCACAGTGGGATGTAGCTGTTAGAAATAGTGAAGAAAATATGTTTTATATGAGCTGGGAAACATGCATTGGATTCCTTAATAGGAAAGTGAGCAAGTGAGGGTGTTGATAAACAAATACAAGGAGTTGAAGCCATGTCTCTGTTAACTCCTCTTGCATGTTGAATTCTCTTTGACAAACTTTCACTAAACTTTGTTTTTTTATCGTTGAAAAAGGTGAAGTCCAGTTGGCATGAGTGGAGAGATTGACATCATTAGAATGAGTATAGGGGTGAGTGGCTCAATAAAATGAGGTACTCTTTGAGGTAAGACTCTAACTTTGCAAACCGAGGAGTAATAGGTTTTAAATCTTGTCTCTAACGTGCACAACTGAAGTAATTTTTCTTGGGTGAGGATAATATACTCATTATTATGAGTCACTTCTAAGATATAACCAAGGGAGAGGATGGAACATACCTTAGGGTCAAGTATGGGGTCTTAACACTAACGAGGAAGGAATATATAACCAATTTTCCCCTCTCGGGTCAGCCTTTAACCTATAGTCTAGATAAAGCTAGGCCATGAAATTTGAACCCTCAAACTAAGGTATCTTTACTTGAAATTTGGAACTAATGACAGGTGGGGAGGTGTATGAGGTTATTCAAGTGGAAGATTAATGTTTCACTTTGGGTAGATACTAATATATTCATGACAATTGGAAAGTCGATAGTCACACATAGTCAAGGACCTAATCCAAGGAGTCGCTTTACAAATGGAGTATGGGATAAACATAGATTCAAAGCTTACAAATTGAAACATAGTTAGAGTACACTAATAGGAGTCCAAAATGGTTAGAGTTGAGGTTGGAAACCCCGAAATATAATGACATGCATCTTCCTAAGACCTAGTTGAGGGTTTGTAAGCTTAAGAAGAGAAAGTGGGATAAGGAGAGAAGAAAGAAGATTTTAATCCTCAAACTCGGGGTACACCTTAGGGGTGAAAAAGGACACTAAGGAAGTTAGAAGGGTCTTCTGGGTACCTTTAGTTTCCTCTATCCATGAATGTAACTCACTACCTTGTCTTAAGGGTGCTTAAGGAAGTCTTGTTTACTTTTTTGGTCCATCTAACTATGTTTGAAGTGAGTGAGCAGGAGAATTGAGACAAGGAGCAGTGGAGAGGCTTAAGAGTCCAAATTGCATTCTTAGACAAGGCACCAAGGAGCTTAAAGTTGAAAATTTGATGAAAGGTGAGTTCTAAAGGGAACTACTTGAAACTAGACAAGTGTGATGATTGAATCAAAGGTAAATGAAGGTGTAAGAAAGGTATGATGGTGATGATTCCCTTTCTAGTTTAATGTTATCATATCAAGCAATATTTTGATTGTTTTTTAGACCACAGTGGATCCTCTAATGCAAAGATAAGGGGAAAAATTTGTTTTGAACCTTATTAACTGAGTGAAATATAGGGTTTTTAGTATTTTCTCGGCATCAGCTTCGAACTGTTATATATGTGACAATAAAGTTAAATGGTTAATCCCTTTGCGATGTTATTTATAGCTCACTTCTCGGAGGAGGGTATGAGGGGCTTTCCCCTCACTACTGTCGCATGGGGTTCCGATGGGTCGAGACATGTTATAGAGCTCCCTAGCAGGGTTCGAGGGGAGACCCCAAAGAAAAAATTAAAGAGTCAATCCCTTATTTCTAGAAAGACAAATTCAACTGAAATCTATTTTTAGGAAGTAAAATCGTAATGGAATTTTTCTACTCTATTTTTAGGAGGAATCATAATTGTACTTCACTAATTAAATGTATTTATCTTTGTGAGCCAGAGCAAGTAGCGCATAACAAATTCACATGTAATCTCTTTATCTTGAGTTAATAAAATCTTGATATCTTGCTAAGCATTCATTTGGGATTTTACCACATAAATATAGTATTTATCTCTTGCATGTTTGGTATTAGTATATTTATTTTATCTCTATCTCTGTAAACCATAGTTACTAGAATACGATACTTTGGAGAAAAAAACGGTATTTTTCCACTTTTTTTATTCTACCGCAAAAAAAAAGCACAAAAATGTGAAGCTTTTTTTACATATGGAAATTTATCATTTAAATTAATTTAAATATTTATACAAAAAGTAAATATAATTAATTAGTACTTTATATTGAATTTATCTTTGTTATCATGTCATATGAATATTATGATATTAATAATTGTGATTGTTGTAAAATTGTCTTTGAATTGTTAAAAATATTATTTTTAAATATATAATTTACCCTTTTTCTATATTTATCATATTTTTATGATAGACCCTTTTTCCATATTTGAAGTCCACAACATTATACACTCTGTGAAATTTTCTCCCTTGTTGTAAACTATTGTTTTCTTATTCAAATTTATGCTTATTCATTGTTGAAATTTTTGTGGTTTCCTAACACAAGCATTGTCATTGACAATGCAAGTCAACCTCGTGTAAATGCTTTGTCAACCCCACATTATGATCCTAGGCAAGAAAATTCCCCCTTATGGAGATAGCCCAAAATATTTATAGGGTTCCAAGAAGTTGAATGATGCAAAAACCCATCTTCTCTAATTTTTTTGAATTTGACACCCGTTGACTCATTTTCATGTTTTAAGCCCAAATGCGGGCCGTGAAATTCCATATGCACTACACCAAACAAATAGTACGTTACTCAGGGCCTCTCCCATCATCATTCAAGTTATATTGCGATACATCACTAATTTTGAAAATAATATCACAAAGGGTAGAAAGGAGAGTCATGTTCGAGCTTGTTTCTGGAATTCTCATGTAGATAATCATAGAGGAAAGCAATGTGGTGGGAACTCATGAATAATTTTCATTTATTTTTAATCTTATTGTTGGTCATTAATGACATTTATGATGAGTTGTAGGTCATTTCTAACAACATTGATATCCATTTGAGATACAATATTGTGTTAGAGGATCCCTTGGTCTTTTATGGTCATTATCTAATAAATACCTAATACAAACCGATGCAAATATTGGTAAAGTTTTAGTCTACTATGATCCTATCGATACACATCTTATGTATAGAAATATCATATTTTATGATCATATATATATGATTCTACGGTATTGTTTTTGATGATGAGACTAATAAGCATACATGTATTTTATCTAGTTTCTAACTAATTTAGAGCACTCTATTTGAGACATATATCACACAACCCCTATGAATTATACCTCTCATGTGAAACAACTAATCCCACTTGGGAACATCGAATTAATTTTGTAAATAGAGCATTAAACATTAACCGGATGGTTTTAATTACATCCAAATTAAAATATTAATTGGTTTACTTTAATTAGGAATGAAATATTATAAATTAATGTGCAATCGGACTAATACATAAATGTTCCAAAGCATTCATATCTGATAGTGCATGTAAAAATTAGATTATGAAGTAGAATTCAATTGAGGTGCATGAAAAATAAAATAAAATTCAAGAGGATAAGTGCATTTAGTTTTTTTTATGCTTTGCAAAGTGATTTGGGTCTATAAGTGGATTAAATAGGTTGTGAAAAAGTTGAATCTGATTTGTCTTTGGAATGAAGCTCTAGAACCCTCCTAGATACTAGTGTATGAAACTTATGTCCAGTTTCACGTAGTTTCTACAATTATTATGCACTTCTTTTCTATTTGGATCCATTTTTATCTTCCTCATGTACTTTCCCTCACTTTATAATGTTCTTGCATGCACCTATAGAGATCAAAAATCTAATTTTCTACACTAGAAATCAAATGGTCATTAGATAAAAAAATACCTATGTGTGATTGAAATGGACAACTCATGGTGGTGACTCCTTGTTGATTTTAACCACGTGTTTCACCGCATTGCCCAAATGAGGGCTCAAACTCCATGTAGTTCTTCTATTGTTTGTATAATAGTAAATACAAGTCTAGAGTTCCCTTCCCCTATGATTTTCCTTTTTCCTCAATACTAATAGAAAGCTAACTATGTATACTTTGAATGTACCCTTTTTGGGTGCTAAATAGAGTGCCTAAGTAGAGTGTTGGAATAATTTGGTTGCATATTGATAATTGTTATAGTAAAAACCCCTTGAAGTGCCTTTTGGAATGTATGTGCTTTTAAGTGCTTGATTTTAAATTGAGATGTTATTGACTTGGCTTGGTATGCTCTTAAATGTTTTTAGAGTGCTTGATGTTGCATAGGTGATGTTCCTAATGTCTACTCTTCATTTAGGGAATTTTAGGGAAAATTTGCTTAAGACTTGATAGATATTTTCTAGATAGAATATTGAGAATGTCAAGTGAGTAAATGAGTGTATCTACCTTGTTTTTATACCATTCAACATGATGTGATTTCACATAAGACTAACTAGGAATTAGAATTAAGATATATATATATATATATTGATTGTTAGGTCGAGTGTAATTAGAATTGTTGAACAAAGACATAAGCATGTGATAGTTTTATCTAGATTCGCATGGTAGTGTCTAGAGATGGAAAATAACAAGTGGAGATCTAGAGAAGGTTGACAAGAGGTATATTATATTTATGTATTGTTAATTATCTTGTAGGTTTCATATAAGAAAAGTGAGAGAAAATGAAGGATTTGCAAGCATTAAGAGAGATTAGGATAGTAGATTTATGTTTTGTTTGTGTGTGTGAGTTGTGATTAAGGGATATAAGTCAAATCAATACTTTCAAGCACCTAATTACCAAATTTAGGTGTCCACGAGTTCCTAGAACTACCCATCAATAATATACATTGCATGGCACAAAGATATGGAAAAAAATTTCTTCAATCAACTTTACAAATGTGCTTCAATTACATTCCCAACAACAAATTCATCACAGTGTTTAATGTTCCTTATAAGTATCCCATTCAACCCACCATTTTACCAATCATACCACCTATAGTAATGGATGATCATATTATATTATCACACCACCGTAAAATCTTCACGATTAGGCTCAACACTTAGACAAATCTTGTAGCACCCACTGATACAAATTCATCTTGATCGATGGCTACTAATATCTCCTCCTCGAGATCACTTTATGTTACTTGGTCATGTGCAAAAACAATAATTTATAGTAGCCTTGTGAGTGTGACACATTTGGAACACCAATGCACTCTCTCGATACATAGTGGAGGCCACAATTTACTATGACTATTCATGATCCACAACTTGTGTATATGTATTCTCTTAACACTAATGACTCTAGTTACTATACTCCAATTGGTGTTTCTTCTCTTACATGGATGTATCATGCTTTAACCGTCCCTCCAAAAAATCCAATCTGGTGTAGGCTTAGATCATAGATTAACAAAAGTAGATGTATCAATGTCATCTATAGAATAATGTTCGGGATGCTCTTGGTCTACTCTCTGGAGTCTAAAATGAGCTAAATAGGTTAAAAATTCCATGTTCTTGCTTACAAAATCCACCTCATGTATAATCGATTCGTAAAAATCATCTTCAAACCAATGCCTCTAGTATCCTCTCCAACTCAAAAAAATAGAATTAATAATCACATCATGAGTATGATTAGCAAAAATACAAGGGTCATCAATAATAGAATTTGAATCAACACCATTGGAAGGTGAATAGGAAACATCATAACAAAAACATAAAGATTATAACTATCAGTTCTACCAAATGTATCACTAGCAATTATACACGAGTCGAAACTACGCTAGATGGGATTTCCATGTGTAATCTTGTATGTGTAAGTAAATCCCATACAACCATAAAAATATGCTTTCTCCATCATCTCCAAACATTGCATTAATTGTAAGCTCTTCTCTCACATTTTATTTTGGAAAAAATATTTCCATCTCCTCGAGGGGTACCACTCCTTTTTATTTTTCCTTTTCTCCGCCTCCCCCAACTTAGCATCCTAGATATGTAGAATTTTCTTGAAATTAAAACTCAATGTTAACAAGATGGTCTAGATCTCTAAAAAAAAATTAAGAAACTATAAATAAAACCTTGTCCCTTCTATTGTAATGTCCCCAATTGAACATTTTTCAACCACACTTAGGATAGAGGCGAATCCCACTCTAAAAGACAGATTATAGAAGATATATAATAAATTTTAAATGCAGATATAAATTTTATACATAAGTGGTGACTTGCATGGAAGATGGAAATCACTCAAAAATGAATCTAAATAACATGTTTAAACACCAAAAGGGTCAAATGATTTTTATAATGCAAATACATAATAAAAATACCGAATTGAGATCCAATTGAAGGCTGATTTATTTTATAAAAATATGTAGAATGATCATTCGGACACATAACTGAAAGTGCTAGTTCTTTGACCCAAAAATCATGAAAGTTGGTTGATTTGATTTTTAAAAATTAGAATTATGAACAATAACCTAGATCATCTCCAAAATAGATCCAAAACACCATAAATTAGTTCCCTATATGGGTCACTCTACCAAGAACAACTGTTGGAAATAAAGGAGAATCACAGTGACAATATTCTCCTCCAAACCTTTTCTCATATCTGTAACATTCAACCCTCAAACACTACTAATATTCAATGGAAAATAGAACTAAATCCTTATACTACAATGGATGCCCGTGAATGGAGAATCATCTCAAATGGAAGAAGATATTTAATTCTCCTTTTAGACCTCAAGAGGTTTTTCATTTTCTAGAGATGACTTCAATGGGTTTTCATCCTTTGAATTAATTTGCAAAGCTTACAAGCTCAAACAAAAATCTGTATATTTTGTAACATAAAAGTGATGCTTTACAAAGCCATGTCAACTTGATTTTATAAGCGAGGCTTGGCTTAGTAGCCACCCATAAGCACCAATCACCTACTTTGGCCCACATTTAATTCTTTTTTGGCCTTGTCTCATCCCCAACATGGGTAGCATTTTTCCCCTAGGGGAAATAAAAACATAAAGTGAATTCTTTTCTTTTTATTTTCTAACTTCACTTTATCTTTTCTTTCTTTTCTCTTTTATTTTCATTAAATCATTAATAAATTAATATAAGTGATTTTACAAAAAAAACATATATGCACTTTATAATATAATTTATTATGACTATAGTTCCCATTTTTATCACCCCTTAGCCATCGGGAAACAAAATTGGGCTAAAGGTCTTCGATTGGTTAATTTAAGAAATGGGACATTTCGGTCCTCCCTTTCTCAATTGTTTTCCCTAAAGCAATTCCAAACTCGTATTTATAAGTGCAATGTGCAAGAGACAAAACATGTTATAGTGCTCCAAGATTCAATCTCATGTACCTCTCAAGTGAGATAGATATTTTCACCATACACCGCTCTCACGATGATCATATACACAAATTTGTATCAATGGTATCTGTTGGCATGGTCCTAATAGGTGTTGTCATTGATGAAAAATAACATTAATGACAAATTGAAGATGTTGTAGGATGATTTCATGATGATGTATATGGTGCTAACATATTGGTTCAAATGTATATCTGCTACTATAGTGGGATTCAGTGAGGTATGCTTTCTCTAACAAGACTATAGCATTGCCTAGGAGATGCAACATGGAAATATGAGCTTCTTGGTTGCTTGGGAAACATGTTGACTTGATTTATAGCATGATTTGAGGGTGCTTTAGAGCACTCTAAATAGTGGTATGGTATAGGTACAGGAGGATCACTTGGTTACATGTGTTTATTGCGGCGGTATGCTTTCTTGGAGGATTGAATGAGTGGTTTGGAACTAGATGATGTCATAGAAGATTGAATTAAGGTGCATCATGTCATATTAGGTATGTTTGGGTAATTTTTAGAGGTTTCTTGTTTAGTTATTGCATCATTTCAGTTGGCCATAGTTTCTATAGTAAAGATCTAACATGTAAGCATATGTAAGTCTTAGAGATTGGAGATTTTTAGCCATGGAACTGATATTTTGATGATTGTAGATGTTACAGGGATGAGTCATAATGATCTCAGAAAAATATTAGGTGCTCGTGAAGTGTATTTTTCCAGTTATGACTGATTTTGTGAGACAGGGTTAAAATCAAGTCAAATTCCAACTCGAAGTGCAACTTTAGATGCTCATTGTGAATAGTGTGATTTACATGGGACCTTGTGGCTTTTATGGAAGCTTATATGGTGAGTTTATAATTTTTCACAAAAATAATGAGGTTATTTTATCATCATGATTTTATGAACGAATGTTAAGAAGCTAAAGTGGTCTAAAACCCTAGTTAAACCCTAGCTAGAACAGTTTGTAGAGAATGAAGTATACTGACTTAGTTTTTTTATTCATAAAAAGTGATGATTTGATGTTGTATAGGACTTTGTTATATTTCCATAAATTTATGGTTGAGGTCATGGTGATGAGTGGGCCCCATCTAAAAATATCGGTTTACGGGAATGAAGGCTTTAGGACAAGTTAGTCCAAAGGAGTAGCATGAAAAATTGATAGTGCATGATGATTGAGAGTTTTTTATTTATTTCCATGGATGTTTCAAGACATTTTCATGCATTTTCATGATTTTTTGAGGTCCAAACAGGTTGACTAGTCAAAGGGCAGTTTGGGGTCTCAAATAGTAGGGTTCAGTAAAATGAGCATAAATTGAGCTACAAGTGGAGTTTTGAGATTATTAAAGTTGTGTTGGAAAGTATATTCAAGTTATATTTATATTTATATTTATTTCCTCATGATGAGGTCATTTGAAAGAGTTTCCAAGGGCATTATTTGAGCAAGAAGATTTTTAGCAATTCAAGACAACATTTGTTTAGGTGAAAGTTTGATGTTATTTGAAGCATGAGATAGATTTATTGATGCTTCATATCACCTGAATGTGAAGAGGGATGAATTTTTCATACAATTAATTGATTTATAAGTCTTTAATGTATATATAAATGATTTTATGGGCTAACCATTGGAAAAATATTTTTGTAAGGTTGGTTTGGTGAAGGAAAATGTTGCTTTGGTTTGAAGAGATGACTATTTCATGACTTATAACTTGATTATAAGTGTTCTAAAGTTTCTTACATTTCCATTTAGTGTTCATATGGTATGGTTTGGTTTGGTATAAGTGATTTTGTGGCATTATGAAGTTTCCAAGGTGCTGAAGGGTGTAGGAAACAACAGTTTTGAGAAATACAAAGAGCATTGGGCCCATTAAACAAAATAATTTGATTGTTTGATATTAATTGCAACCATGTATGATTTTTAAATGTTAATTTAAACATTTGTTATGATTTATGGGTCATGACTAAGGATTTTTTTGAAGTAAGGGCATTTTTATCTTTGTGCCCATCGAGTTTTGAGCCAATTTTGGCACATGAAATGATGGTTTAGACTATGTCGACCTACTTAGGTCATTTGTGGATGTTATGATATTAATTTATAATTCTTATTTGATTCATGTGTCTAGCCAAAGGAGGGAAAAATTTTAAATTTGAATTTGAACCTTGGAGAGGCTATAAAAGTGAAGTTATGGGCATATTGTTTCAAGATTTTGAAAACCCCTTTTATCTTCTTTTGAAGAACCCTTTTTCTACAAATAAAAAATTGTTGGTCCTAGCCCAAAACACTTGGAATATCATTCTAGGATAGCTTTTGGTTTATTTTTCATGAGGATAATTTGAGCAAATGCAAAGTTGGTGTTGTTTCCTTGAGAGCGAGTTGGAGAAGGAGGGAAAATTTGGGTGCTTGATTTTGGATGCTATAACTATTTTCGAAGTAGTTTTCAGATCTGATCTTGAAGGTTGAATACATTCTCATAGTTTTATTTCTTCATATGTATTCATGAGACATTGATTGTCTTGAGAGAACTTTATTATATCTTGTGGATCATTATTGAAGACACTACTCTTTGTGATATGATTTGAGCATCTATATAAGTGTGTGGATCTGATTTTACTATCAATATATGTGTCTTTGAGATCATATTATGTTATTTTTATTGATTTTACTTAATTGAAAAGGTTGTATGATTTGATGTGTTGTATATGAGCATGTGTAGTTAGGGTTTGAAGCACAAGTGTGTAAAAGGTTGTATTGGGGACCGATTCACCCCCTCTTAGTCCTTGTCACCTCCAACAACTGGTATCAGATCAAACCCTTGGAAGTAGCCTAACACACTAGAGGGATATCTTTTGTGATAAGATGACACCTCCATCATTGGAAACAATTGAGGGTAATACCTTCTTGATAAGGAGATGGGTAGGTGAGAATGCAGACAAGATTGACAGGTTGGTTGCAGCTCATGAAGAAGTAGTCAAGGTTTTGAGAACTCAACTTGAGGAGGCCCTAGCTGAATTGAAGATCAAGAGGGAAGAGTGTCTCAAACATGAGGCTGAAAAAGAGGAGCTAAAGAAAGAGCTATCCACCATGACAAGAAAGGTATCATATTTTCATGAGAGCTCAAAAAATCTGAATAGGATGTTGGAAAAAAAAATTCATATGGTGATAGGAAAGGCCTAGGATTCAATGAGGATTCATCCAAGAAGAATGAAGAATAATCAAGTCAAGGATCAAATGAAAGCAAACAGCCAAGCAAGGGAGAGAGTTCAAGGCTTCCACCTCCTAGAAGATCACCTATCAGGAAACCAAATGCATATAGGTATGGTGTTTTTCATGGAAATTGTTACAAATGTGGTACTTATGGACATAGGGCTAGTTTTTTAGTCCTAAGGTTGAAAAGAAGGATGATGGAAAAGGAAAGAAACATTGTGAAGAAAGAAGGAAGAGGAATGTCAAGACAAGAAGGAGAAAAGAGTAGGTCAAAGGTATGGAGCTTATTTTTATCATTGTCATGAGAGAGGACATCTTGCAAAGTATTGCAAAAATGGGCCACCAAACACAAAGAGGTATGTAAGAAAGTTCAATGGATATTGGTATTCTTGCAATCGATATGGACATAGGGCTTTTGAGTGCAATCGGAGACAATTTGAATGATTAAGGTGCCACAAGATAGGCCACATTGCAAGGTTTTGTAATGCAGGTCAAGTTGAAGAAAGAGTCTCAAAACCTAAGCCACAAACTCAAGCATACAAAAGGAAGGATGAAACTAGTCAAAGTGCTAAAGAAGATTCCAAGGATGTGACTGAGAAAAGGAGGGATCTGCTGCAACAAATGTGGAATCAGATAAAGAGGAGACAGATCAAGGTCCAAGAAGAGGGCTTGATACCTACTTAGGTCTCTCATCAAGCTCCTCCATGGTGACATATGCCTCTATTAGGCTTCATAGAGGTGTATAGGTGTAAACGAAGAATTGGAGTGAGGGGGAGATGTCTTGGTCAGTGTATGTGTGTCTTCTTCATGGTGTTGAGGTATGTTTCTTCAAGTCATTCAGTATGTTCATGGTGTTCTTATTTTTGGTCATGTTGTGTATGTCAAGTATCATGTCTTGTTGTTTCTCAAAGCTAGTCTTGCATAGTTGACTAAGCTCTTGAGGTATGAGTATCTTCTATCAAGAAGAAACAACATGGTTGAGATAACTCAGTGTAAGGAGTATGTTAGTGACCTTAAACTCTTGAAGTATGTTTCATAGTCAATTGTGTGTTTTCTTAAATAGTAGTGAAGATGTGTATGGTTTGTGAGAAGCACTGGTGTCAAATGCTCAATGTTTGTGAGGTATCAAAGAGTCTTCCCTGAATCAATTAGTGTCTCATAAGGTTGTCAATATATATGAGATATTGTATTAAGGTCTCAAAGAGTGAGTCACTATATGAAGCATCCCTTTGTGCCTACAAGCCATTTAATGATATGTCATAATCATATAGTCATGTTTGAATTACGTAGAATGTTAAAGTTGTTCATGTGTTATACAAAATTGTATCATGTATGAGATAATGAAGAGTATTTGGTGTTTTTTCGAAGGTATTTGTTTCGAGTGTGTGTCAAAATGTATCAAGTATTATCTCAATCATTGGAAAGGTGTGTTCTCAAACTAGTACCAATCCTTGGAATAATAAGGTGAATGTAAAGTATTTTGAAGAATGGGTATAGACAAGTGACTAAAGTACCTCACCAGGAGATTCAATGTCATGTATCGGTGTCACCGTGATGTCTCATGGTGTTGTGTGTTCTTAAGAGTATTATGGAACCTTATAAAGTAAAGAAAGCTACATGAATCTATGTAAGGTCTTTGTATCAATCTAACATGGTAAAATGTTACAAATATATTGGACCAGCTATGTATCAAGGTTCTATTGTGCATCAAAAGATGGTATGACTCATATCTCATTGAGAAGGATGCACGGAGTCTATACAAGTGCTTTAATATATCACAAGTGAAGTATACGAGTTTATGAGATCTATGAAAAGGGTATGTAAGTGGGAGAATGTGTTGAAGATACTCTAAAAGGTTTAATAAAGTGTTCAAGTGATATCTTGACTAGTGCATGGCTTTATAAGAATGGATAGTGGCCTAGACATGATCAAAATCAATTTGATCCAGGGGAATAACAAGTAGGTTTTAGGTGTGATATTAGTATTTCAAGCCTCTTAAACATGCTTGAAAGGTACTCCTTGAAGGTTTTACGGTCTCGAGTAATCATCAAATCAAGGTACAGAATGTAACATCCCCATTTTAAAATACCAGAACAAGGGAAAAAAAAAAATTGATAACGTTCTCTGTTATGAATTACAAAATTCAAACACACGTTCAAGTTTTAATAATTGTTCTCTGCCCAAACAACACAGTTTGGATCACACAATTTCTTTTTAAAACGAATGTTCCCTGTTCGCATATTTACAATATGGAACACACATTCAATGCCATTCAATCTTATAACAGATTCTATATGCTACTGTAAATGACTCGAGGAACTACCGATCTTCCATTTTCATGGCTCGGAGTTTCAACGATCCTTCATTTCATGACTCGGCAACAACCGATCCTTCATGTTCATGACTCGGCAACAACCGATCCTTCATGTTCGTTTATGCATGGTATATTATATATACCTGTTCTCATAACCGTTTCCGGTTATCGAAGTGATCCATTTAAGAAGCCTATCTGAATATCTGTTACTGATATTCATCTGACATCCTGCATCTTAAATTAAGTGATAAGGACAACGCAACCAGCAATTGCGATACTTTGGCCAAAGATTTTCACATGCTTTGCATGATCATATTCCTGGATGTGATACACATCAACGGAATACGTCCTTCACTTCACTTCACCTGTTATCTAGAATGGTCTTTCCTGGTTCCTACCAGTCCTCTCGTTTAAGGTTAGTTTAAACTTCCAATTACAGTTAGTAATATGAACGAATATAGGAAGGCACTCCCGGTAACTAAAGATACGCAGACCTACGGTGTCATTTCCCCACGACCCCATGTGTCTAGTTATCTTTAGTATTCCGGAGTCACTCCGTATACCAGATCATACTCCTATCCCCTGTCCACAATTACACATTCAGCCTATGTATTCTTGATGTTTTAATTCAGGAGGGCATTGCAATATGTCAGCTGCAACAGTGTGTCGTCATGAAGACCCCGTCTTCATGGAGACACCTTCTGTAGCTGGCGTATGCCAATGTCCTACAGAATTCCCCCATCGAGCATACACATCCTGCTCAAGTGCTTAGGATACGATTTTAATAATTAAAATCAACTTTCAGCATTCGTGCTGATCCCTTGATCCTCGTTTCCGTTGCAGTTGCATATAGCTAAGAGGACTAAACCGTCCATTAGCTTGCTATGCATCTTCTTCTCTTCGTATCGAAGGGCTACATTTCCTACTTGGTTCACTTCTTAATCATTGGATTAAGCGAAAAATCCGCATCGACGACGTGATAAGTTTAACCTATTAAACTTAGCCAAGATTTTCCAACTATGACTAAATTCATAATTCTAACTTATTAAACGTCATTTAAACGAGGTCTAATTCCCAAGAACAAGTATTCATTTGTTCTCCTTAACGTTATATGGTTAAGGTCCATTAGTTATGGATATACTTATCCTATATCCTTTATTCTCGAATTTAACACACGAGATCATTAATGGAGCTCGAAGCGAAGTTCGATTACTCAAGTTTAATTGGTATTCCTTAGCTCCTAAGCTAATCCTAAATACCTTCCAATTATGGAATCATATTCTTCCTAATCCTTCTAATGTCAATTAAAAGTTCATCTTTACCCAAGTATGAATTAATTGCATTTTTCAACTTAAAAGTTGCATTTAGGTAAGAATAGATATCAGTTTCCATTTAACATCCATCCAAGGACAATTAAACAAATCCAATCAAGAAATAACATTATATTTCCAATTTAGACAACAATTCAAACTGATATAAACATTAAAATATCACACATGTAATTGTATTCAATATTTTATGTCATAATCCGTACAATAGCCAATCCAGCTGATTGGGCATGGTTTACATAAATCATCCATACAACTCATAGATAGAAGAATATACTTTCTTCTTTTCACAATTCCTCGAAGAGGAATAAAAGCAACAATTACAATACATCATCAACAAATCAAGAAGCATCAGAAAACAGCCAAGTCTTCATTCTAATCAAATTCCATCTGCAAAATGAATTGCACGGGTCGGGTTGATGAATCGAGCATATTAAGCACTTATCCTTAAAATAAGGTGCTTCAACTAACTGTCTCAATAAAAGAACCCTGCTTTTATGAAACGACAGTTAAACATCAATCACGAAATAGGCACAAAAGAAAGATCATGCAAAACAACTGAACTATCAAAATATCATCACAATCAGCCAAAGAACTGCTGTCCCATTTTCCACATAACTGTTACAAGTCTCAATTTACAATATTTGTAAAGTTAGGAATACAAGTAGCTTACTGCTGATATAACATACTGTTATCCTTTCCACGTCTTTCATTAATAATAAATGCAAAGGATGAAACTAACTGAAATGTAAATCCATTACTTTCCTTTCAGTTCGTGCATCACATTAGATTCCAAACAATCAAGTATAGACAAGAAAGCAAACAGCAATGCATATAGTTGCTCCCATCTTAGCACTATAAAAATTCATTATTCACGAATTACCGATTTCCAACTGAATGAAGGAAGAAAATATCATTTTTCCAAGTCATTCATTCATATCTCTATTTCTTTCCACATGACTGTCCTAGCAGTGGAATCCAAACGAAAGACAATCAAGATAACAGTTCAGAGTGAAACTTACAAAATCCAATCAGAATTCACTTTCTAGCAGTAAGAGTAATTTCATTTATAATCCACTTTAATTGAAAACAGGGAAGAATTCATCATCCATATCCATACTTCATTTGAATCAGACTCATATAAAAATCCGATACAGGTTAGTACAACATTATGTTCATCCTAGGTCAAACAGTATAAGGATGCAGACCATATATTTACCATACTTAAAGAAACCATATTTCTTTCACTGTATGATAAACAGATAACAGTTATACAATCATGCAGTCTATTAATCTCATGATTTCCAAATTCCATGAACGTAATCCCGTTCAAAATAACATATTATTCATTGTTGTTACCTACAGCAATCCAAGATTAAGTCATAATCACCAAAACAGTTCGACCTTACAAGACCGATCAGCATTAGTAAACACAACTAATCATCATACCTTCCTAGCAAGAAACAGTATATTTCTCTATGAGTTCAGAAGGAAAAACTACTTCTTTTCCAACTCTCACAAACACTCATATAAAATTCTAAAGCCCATCCCTTTAAAATACAAAATACCATTTCCTCATAATCCCGAAACAGCAGAAGGAAGAGAAAAGTCTTATTTCTTTTTAAGCAAGAAAGGAAAGAACAGCCAAAAACGTGTTATCATTTCTTTCTCCAAGGCAATTCGTATGCTCATACAAAAAAACAACGCTGTATTCATCCTAATCAACACAGCAGAGAGAGAGAAGAAACTATTTCCTTTTCAAAAGAAGTTTCAGTATAGAAACGACCTTAAACATCTCGTACATCCTTTACCATTATATCACGAAAGACCATATAACAAGAGCATTTTCATAGTAGTGAAAACAACCATACAGCCTGCCAGTTCTTAATATAATACTTAAACAGTGAAAAACCCATTCCAATAAGCTCGAAAAGAATGATATTCCTTTTAATCCCGAACAATGACATCAATCAACAAAAGATCTTATTTCCCATCAATGAAACTTCAGTACAGAAACGACACCAAGCCGCTCACACAACCTTCACCATTTTATCTCAAAAGTTCATGTGACAAAAGACAATCACACAACAATAAAACAATTCACACTGCCTGTACTGTTCCTATTAAACATCTTACGGAAAAGAACCCGTTTCAACTTCCATTTAACGTCAACCACCAGCACGACAGGAAGGTATTTCATTCGAGAAATACAAAGACAGATAAACTCAGCAATCAAGACAGTGTTTCATATTATTTCCAAAATAACAGCAAGAGTCAACGGAACCCAAATCATAGCAATATAACTCGACTGTATTTCCATTTCCATTTTACACGCAAGGGCAGTTCCAAATACAACAGCAAAGAAACGATTGCACAGAAGGAGAACATCGCACAAGGCCTGTTCCAATTCATACAACATGTACAGAGAAAGAAAATGTCTATTTCATTCCACAATACTGTCAACAACCACTACAGTAATTCATATTCCAACTCGATTCGAGCAACAACACATCAAGGTCGAGCAACCAGAAGCAATTAAGCTTATCATTTCCCAAAGAAAAGAAGCAAGAACCGACAAAACCAATTCAAATCGACTCAACAGCAATCACACAATCCAAACCCAAGAGCAGGGTTGTTTTAATGAGACACTTAAACAAAGCAAGAGTTTTTAAAGAGAAGGGCTTAACATGCCTGAAATCTCTTTTCCAAAACTCGAAGAAGGATCCGCTTGCCGCGTTATTTTCTTCCACAGCGACAGCACAAACTTCCCAGCACTCCTTTCTTCTTCAGGCTTAGCAACAGCCTTAAAAATCTCCAAGCACAGTGTCAATTCCAAGAGCTGGTTCGACTGAACCAGACCAGAAAAACCAAATGCAGAGCAACTTTGCAAAAGCCAAATCGAAACAATGAAAAATCAAATTCCCTCATACACTTTCCAAGGCGAACTGGTCGCGAGGACCAAGAATAATCAATGCAATTAAGGCTCTGCCTTTTCCTAACTTCCACGCCACCGCCACTTGAGTTGGCGAACTCTAAATTTCAAATTTCCCATACAAAACCGAATTTGGCTCTATCTCCAAATAGATGCCTCTATTTCTTACCTGCCCCGCCAAAACTGGCGCTGTCCACGTATGGACTATTTATTAAATGCCAATGAATGCCCTTTCCATCCTTATCCTTTCCTTCCAAGGGTCTGCGCGCCCTTTTTAGATTAGGATTAGTTTAGGTTGCATAAAGTGTTCAACCTAGGTCTTAGTTTAGCCTTAGGTTTTATTTTCCCTTTTCTTTTTTTTTTGTAATTTAAAAATCCACTTAGGGTAGTAGTGTAGGATGCATGTTAGGACTTAGGATTAGTTTAGGGTTTTAATTTATACTAACCACTAACACTAATCAACTTCCATCCTGCCCTCCTACAGACATTCACGTTAATGCAGAGCAGGACGTTCCGTCCTTTGGATCACGTGCCAAGGCCACCCGTGTCCAGGCATTTCTTGCCTCACGAGGTCCCAAGTTCGACAGTACAGGGCTCAAGAGTAAATCAATACTGAAATCACCAGAAGCCCTCAGCACACTTGGATCAATGAAATTGATTCAAGGTGTGCTGTCAATCAGCCACGAGAGTTTAGCAAGTATACGACAATTTGTCGTCACATCAGCAAACACGTAAGTACAATAAATGTTGTCCTAACAATAAATCACAGCATGCAAGAATCCAAGTTAGAAACACATTCCTTTAAGATCAGAGTTTCTCTTAACATGTTTGCTTTCATTCCAGCAGTTATAACAGTATGAAAAACATTCACCAAGATAATTTGCAAAATCAGAGTGTTACAAATTCCTTTAAGTATTTGTATGCTTTACCAAGTCTAAGAATAGGACTGAGTCTTCAATGAAGCTTATAAGACAAGGGATACAAGATTTTAGCTCAAAAACATGTGTTATGAGAACTTAGAGATCATGAAATGGTAAGATAGGATCTTAGAGCAAGAGATTGCAACATGTGAACTCTTAAGGAGGTCATAGTTTTATGAAGGATTTTTGATCTATAAGACATGTGAATCGTGAAATTACACCCTCTCGGGATTAAGTTTGACAAGCTATAGGAAAATGTGTTATGAAACGAAGTATAAGGTTTTGAGACTAATTCACAGTGTTTAAGAGCTTGGAGATTGTTGACTCATCTATTGCATGAGGTTAAGTTAGGTATAGAGGTCTAGCAAGAAGTATCAAAAGTAAGAAGCAATATATGACTTGCCAATATCTTGACAGAGGTCTGTGAGTAAGAAGTTGTTTGTGAAATTCAAGGTATGACAGCTTCCATCCATCTAAGTGTATGTCTTCATAGATTTCTATGAGGGGCATGATTAGTGTATCACATGAGGGTTAGATGTTTCAAAACATTGATTTGTGTTTAACCTTAACTATGGAATCACATCGCAAGAAAACTTGAACATGTTGTGTTTCAAGTTTTCATAATGAAGTTGAAAATCTCTAAATGAGAGGCTACAATATAATTTTTAAGTTAACAAAGTGTGAAAGGAATCCACAGTCTCTAAAATTTAATTGATGGTTTCTATACAAGTCAAGGCTAGCTACAAGTTTTCATGAAGACAGAGACATGTGTAAAGGTTAGATAAGTGGTGTATCAATGCATATCAAGGACCGGTGGCTCAAGTGCAAGCTACAATGAAGGTTTTCAAGGATTGATGAGGCTTGTGTAATGGTTTTAAAGAGTGACATGAATGTATGAGAATGATAAAGAGTATCTACATGTACTACAAAGGACTAAGAATTTTCTAAAATGATGTTACGAAGTGTCAAAAGGCTTTGAACCTTGTTTCGAGTTAGTTTATGGAATCTCAATTTGTCATACATGGATTTTACTTGTGTGATGAAGATCAAAGATTCATGACAGAGATTTATGTACCTAAAGATGCTATAGATCTATATTTTGTTCTCAAATATTGAAAATATGCATGTGAGATAGTGTATCGATAGGTGAGGTGTGCTCGGGTTATATATCTCTCATAGGTTTAGTTACTCCGAAAAGTGCAAATGACAAATTGTATAGTTCCAAGAAAGTGATTCAAGGTTGGAGGATTAATTTCAAACACTCTTAGGTATGTCGATGAATAAGATATGTTCACAAAGGTCTAAGTGGTGCTAGTAAAGCAAGCACTAGGATCCTTCCATAAGCTTAAAATGAGTATATTTGCACAAGAAAGGGATTTTAAGATCATTGGTGCAATAATAAAGGTATGAAACCAAAATAAAGGATGATACGGTAATCCAATGATATGGAAAGGATATTGTGTAGTTTTCTGATAATATGTACAGTCCAAATTACTTAGGGGGATCATGAGTAAGTATTTTAGATTGTGATAAGGTGATAAAAGATCATGATTCTATACAAAATTTTCTAGAACTAATGTGATAAAGAAATTCTTGGCATTTATGGCTCAAAGATTGTGAGTACAAAGTGCTACACTAGTCCGGATGTATGCTTCTACATGTATGAGGTTGGTGTTACATGTGTGAATAAATCCTTTGTGACAGGGGGATCAAGTATCTTTGTTCCAAGATGGTGAAATGAAGATTTGAGGTATGTTATGGACTTCATCATAGTGTTTTTGATTCTTGAATGCATATAGGCAGTCAAATATGATTGTTAAGACTGAAAAGATGATTTAGGACCTAGAAAATGAGGTCAAGTTGATCTTTAGCATGGTTAATCACACAAATTTATGCCTTTGAGCTAGAAATAGTAGTCCCGGATCTAGGGGGTTCTTAGATGGCATGGTCAAGGTACAAATAATGATCGAAGGCTTGTCAAAATTGGTGCAAAAGGTATTGAAATGTCTCTTCGAGGAAGTTAGTCCACATGTGGTATGAAGAGCAAGATTTTGCTTGATAGAGCTTGTCTAATGATTATTCTTGATGATGTATGGTCAAGAAAGGTGAAGTTAATGTTGTGAGATGCTTGGACCGACATTGTTGGCATGTTCTTGAAGTATGTTTCAGATCACATTTAGACACAGTGTTTCCATAAGGAGAAAAACATGGGTGATAGAAAATGAGTGGTGTTTTTACATGCCTAGGAGATGAAGAATGTTTTTTTCCCTACCAAGGTTATTTTATGTTTCTTTCATGAGTTTTGATTATGATCAGATGTTGGAGATGTTTGTTCTAGGGGAGCATGGTGCTTGTATGCTTTAATGAAGGCAAAAGTCATATTTTTGTGCAAAAATCAAGAATTTGAGCTTGTTTGAGACCTTAAGTTGATGTTTCTAACCAAAGAATGAAGGTATGAAGCCAAGGAATATGAATAATATGTTGGTACAACTATTTCTTTATCATTAATTTAAAAGGGGGAGAAGTTCGAGTGTTTTCCATCGAAGAAAAAAGGGGAGATTGTTGGCATGGTCCTAATAGGTGTTGTCATTGATTGAATACCACATTAATGACAAAGTGAAAATGTTGTAGGATGATGTCATGAAAATGTATATGGTGCTAACATAATGGTTCAAATGTATATCAACTACTACATTGGGATTCAATAAGGTATGCTTGCTCTATCAAGCCTATACAGGTACCTAGGAGATGCAGCATTGTAATAGGAGCTTCTTGTTTGCTTGGGAAGCATTTTGACATGATGTCTAGAATTATTTGAGGGTGATGGAGCACTCACAAGCGGTATGGTACAGAGAACAAGTAGATCACTTGGCTACTGAGTTCTCATTGGGAGCAGTATGCTTTTTTGTAGGAGTGATGAGTGGTTTGGAGCTAGATGGGCTCATGGAAGCTTAAATTTAGGTGTATCACGTCATATGAGGTATGTTTGGGTCATTTGTAGAGGTTTATTATTCAGTTATTACATCATTTCAGTTGGTCATAGCTTCTATACTTGAATATCTATCATGTAAGCATATGCAAGTCTTAGTGATTAGAGAGTTTGAGCCATGAAATTGATATTTTTATGATTGTAGATGTTAGAGGGATGAGTCATCATGCTCTCAACAAAATTTTAGGTGCCGATGGTGTTTATTTTTCCAGATTATGATTGATTTTGTGAGACAAGGTAAAAATCATGTCAAATTCCAGCTCAAAGTGTAACTTCAAATGCTTGTTGTGAATAGTGTGCTTTGCATGGGACCTTGTGGCTTTCAAATAGGCTTATATGGATATTTTAGAAGGCTTGACAAAAATAATGAGGTCAGTTGATCATCGGGACTTATGAACGAATGTTAAGAAGGTAAAGTGGTCTAAAACCCTAGTTAAACCCTAGCTAGAAGTAGTTTGTAGAAAATGAAGTATACTGACCCAGTTTTGATTTATTCATAAAAAGTGATGATTGGATGTTGTAGAGGACTCTATCAGATTTCTAAAAATGTATGGTTGAGGTCATGGTGATGAGTGGGCCCCACCTAAAAATAACAGTTTCTGAGAATGAATGCTTGAGGAAAAGTTTGTCTAAAGGAGTAACATGAAAAATTGATAGTGAATGATGATTGGGAGTTGATCATGATTTCCATGGAGGTTTCATTACATGTTCATGGAGTTTCATGATGTTTTTAGGTCTCAAATAACAAGGTTTAGTAAAATAAGCATAACTTGAGCTATAGGTGGAGTTTTGAGATGATTCAAGTTGTTTTGGAAAGTATATTCATATATATTTCCATTGATATAAGGATTTCCTTATGATGAGGTTATTTGATAGGGTTTATAGGATGTTATTTGAGAAAGAATGTTTTTGGCAGTTCAAGACAACATATATTTTGGTGAAAGTTTTATGTTATTTGAAGCATTATATGGATTTATTAATGCTTCCTATCACCTAGAATATGAAGCCAGATGAATTTTGCATCAAATTAATCCATGTGGAAGTTTTGAATGTATGTATAAATGATTTTGTGGGATAACCTTTGGAAACAACGTTTTTGGTAGGTTGGTCTGGTGAAGACAAATTTTGTTTTGGTTTGAAGAGATGAGTGTTTCATAACTTATAATTTGCTTATAAGTGTTCTAAAGCTTATACCATTTATATTGAGTGGTCACATGGAATGGTTTGGTTTAGTAGAAGTGATTTGGTGGCATTATGAAGTTCCAGGGTGTTGAAGGGTGCAAGAAACAACAATTTTGAGAAATACAAAGAGCACTAGGCCCATTAAACGAAATAATTTGATTGGTTGATATTAATTGCAACCATTTATGATATTTAAATTTTAATTTAAACATGTGTGGTGATTTATGGGTCATGACTAAGGATGGTTTTGAAGTAAGGGAATTTTTATCTTTGTGCCCATGGGGTTTTGAGCCATTTTTGGCACATGAAATGATGGTTTAGGCTAGGCCGACCTACTTGGGTCACTTGTGGCTGTTATTATTTGAATTTAGAATGTTTCTATGATGCATGGGTTGAGCCAAAGGAGGGAAAAATTTTAAGTTTGAATTTGAGCCTTGGAGAGGCTATGAAATTGAAGTTTTAGGCATATTGTTTCAAGCTTTTGAAAACCGCTTTTATCTTCTTTTGAAGAACCTTTTTCTGCAAAGAAAAACCCTTTGGGCCTAGCTCAAAACACCTAGAATCTCATTCTAGGACAACTACTGGTTGAGTTTTCATGAGGATAATTTGAGAAATTTCAAATTTGGTGTTGTTTCCTTGAGAGCAAGTTGGAGAAGGAGGGAAAATTGGGTGCTTGAGTTTGGATGCTATATTCATAGCATGTTGATGTTGTTTTGGGTTTCTAAGGATTTTTCAGATATGATCTTTAATGTTGAAGACATTCTCATATTTGTATTTATTCATATGTATTCATGAGACATTGATTGTCTTGAGAGCACTTTATTGTATCTTGTGGATCATTGTTGAAGACACTACTCTTTGTGATCTGATTTGAGCATCTATATAAGTGTGTGGATATAATTTTATTATCAATATATGTGTATTTGAGATCATATTATGTTCTTTGCATTGATTTTACTTCATTGAAAAGGTTGTATGCTTTGATGTGTTGTATATGAGCATGTGTGGTTAGGGTTTGAAGCACAAGTGTGAAAAGGTTTTATTGGGATTGATTCACCCCACCTCTCAGTCCTTATCACCTCCAACGAGTATCACATACTTTATATTTCATATTTGATCTTGTAACTCATCATTTTTCTTAAGAGGAAAATAAATCTCAATATACAACCATAAATATCAAATTATCCCACTTATTACATACCTTGTAATGTCATCGTGATCTACAATGGGTTAAATATTGTAGTCACAAAATCATGAAATTTAGACATTATTTAGTCTAGGTCTCATACTACTATTCATATGGTTTTTTAGTGAAGAAATTATTAATTAACCCATGTATTTTGGCCATTTTACTTTGATTTTTGTCGTCACTGTTGACCTTCAACACATACTTTACCAGTGTATTTTTTTCACTTGGCATCATTTTATATTTGACTGGGGTGTCCATTCTAATACAAGGGTGCCCTAGGCACCCTAGTCCTATTTGGGGTGTCGTAAGTCTTTTCTACACTTTCCCGCCACTTTTTGGGTACTTTATGACCGTTTAAGCTTCTTATCCATTAAGTGGTCATCATTTTCGTGGTTAATTACGAAATTAGAACAAGAGAACCATATAAATATAAAGTTATGAGACCATAATGAGGGACCAAGCACTAAACACTACTATCATCACCTAAGGTTACATCCATCAAAGGCTCCATTTACATCCATCTAGCTCCATCACAAGGCACAAGGTTGGTTCATCTACATCACACTGCATAGGAGGGAAGTTTATTCTATTCCATCCACCATTTTATTACATTTCTACACATAGTTATTGCTCGCTACTTTCACAAAGTGCGACTGGCACAAGAGCACCTAGGGCATGATTGCACACACACACACACACACACACACACACACACACACACACACACACACACACACACACACACACACACACACAAAACTACATCAGGTCTCGAGATATAGTGCAGGCGCTCGGTTAGTAAGTCCATCATTGTGGCAAATGAGGTTAGTCGACCCCTTTCATATGCATCTTTCTTTTTTAGGGTTAGACATTTGTCTTGGGGTTTCTGCAAGTCTCCTATTCAAGCACTCGATTACCAACGACATACATCCAAGTATAGAAAAGATAGTGTGATAGGAAGCGAAGGTAGGAAACCATCAAGCAACACCTTAGAGGAGGTTACAGAGCTTTTTCACATACCAAGGCACCCATATTGTAGACTAGGGCACCCATAAGCACCCATGTACCTATCTAAGCATCCCAATCCACTCAAATTTTCAAAATATGCACTTTGTTGGACCTCAGCACAGTCATTTCCTCTTGTTTCTCCAACCATCTCTACGACATAGTATAACAAGCTCATTGAATCAGTTTGAGTTATTTCTAACTCTCTTTGCACTTTAGGGTTTCACATATCTACTTTCTTAGTTTCTTGGGTCATTTTCTTTATACATTCATCTATTATTTATTGTTGTCCTTAATGTTAGATTAACTATAGAATTATTTATAATTCCACATTTTAGTTAATCATTTTGGTGAATCCTCGTTCGACACTTCCTTTTACTTAGGGCTCTTCCTTTTTATGGCTCAATCATCTTATCCCTCTTTCGCACCCACTAAAGTTTCTGGTATAACCACTACTTGCTGTCAATTTCATGCAAGTGCATACTCAACATTCTCCTCGCTTTATTACACCAAGGGTTAACCCATCTATAAATGTAGTAACTACTCGTCATACTTGTCCTAATCCTCTTACGGCTCCACCTGCTACTATTCCTCCACCTATTACTTCGGTGGCTCCCCTACAGACTTCTAAGGGTTATGACATTGTTGAACAACTTAAAAATACACCCTCTAAGATCTCTCTTTATGAACTATTACATAATGCTCCCAAATTCTACCAAAAATAGAAGCATCCCTTTGTGCCATTCACGTAGAAATTGACAATTCAGCAGTGAGATTTTACACACCTCATCCAATCTCTTCACTATTTTTCATATACCATATCTTTCACTGATAAGACCATCACCTTTTTCTAAAAGCAATCCATGTGCGCCTTTACTTATCACTATTGTGGTTACCACCACTTGTATTAAATGAGTACTTATTGATAATGGATCAACCATCAACTTATGTGCTTATTATCTCTTAAATAAACTAGGTATTAGTGATAATCTCATTTCTAAGAATTCTACTATCATCCGCATGCTATGAATCCACCACTCGTACATGTTTAGGGACCATTTCATTACACATCCAAGTTGGGCCTAAAACCATCCTCACCGAATTTTATGTTATAGATGCCTCATTTCAATTCAATATCTTTTCAGGGAGACCTTGGATTCACACAATGCAAGTCGTATCATCTACTATTCACCAATGTGTCAATTTTTTGTAGGATGGCTATAAACATACTATAATTACTGATCTAGGTCCATTCAAATACTTGTTGCATAGACCCTATTACTATCATGCCCATCCCACCTTCGCAATGTATCGCATATGGTAACCTTGACATATACGACATTGATTAGTATACCACTCCACAATCTTCTTCTATCACCGCAAATACTCCAGTCATTTCTACTCATACTACTACCATCATTTCTCCTACAACACCTACCTTCATCCCCGCTACTACTCAACCTTTTGAGGTGTCATCTTCCCTTTTCCCGCCTAGTACATCTCCTAGCAATATACTTGACAACTCTATACAACATGATAATGTTGTCACAAATGATTCTGAGAGCTCCGATGATGAAGTAGATATTATTGAACTTACTGAAAAAGCACTCGGTCAACTGAATTTCACTCCTCTCGGTGTAGATGATGCTTACTTTGAAGACACCTTTGTGGTTAATGGCCTAGGTGAATATAGGTTCAAAACTCCCCCTTCTACTAATGCTATGGTACTTTATCACGGATTTGTTAACACCTTAGACACTATTTCATCTTCTATTGCATTGTCAATTGCCACCTCCTCCTTTCACATGCATGTTGTTCATTAACAACTCCTTTTGGCATCACATCCCAGTCAACCACACTTGTTCAAATACTATTTGCACACATGAGGGCTTGGTTAGGCTTGGCATGATACTTAATGACATCTTACCACCTCTGCATTCACCACATCTTTATCATGGCTATTTTCACATTACAACCACCTATGGCTTGTGTGTTTTTCATTTGACAATATTTGTTGCACATACCCCTCATGATTCTCCACTCACACTGGGACAATATTGGCTTAACTATATTGGTGGTACTTTAGACACAAACCATACTTCACTCACATTCCTTATGCCATTTGGAAATATTTCTATTACTAATGACTCATTTCCTAATTACACTCTGAATATTTCTCATTGGCATGCACATGGTTGTCCACCAATACCATTCATTGATGAAGAGTATGCAATGAGTGTATACACATTATGCCACAATGGATCTTTGTATGACTGCCTCTTTCTATTACTCACTGTGTTTCGATGTTGCTCCAGTATGTTTTGACCATGACAATGATGATCTCCTCGATAGTGGTACATAGTCACACTCCCCACCACACACTTGGGGGGCATGCCATTAAATAAAAATTCTCCCCCACCACATCTTAGCTTGGACACATTATCATCTTCGCATTGTCAAGCATCAATCTCATAGCATAGGCACATTCATCTACACAATTTGTGACCATTACCCAATGACACACTCTTGTGCTTCAGTTCACACTTAACTGTTGAGGGCTTACTACACATGAACCCCACACACTACACAATAGGAATTACACATTGTGTCTCTTCACACATCTCGCATCATATGTCTTACATCTTACATCATACACTCTACATTTAGTCTACATCATTTGTGCATCTACACATCACACATCATACTAGTCATCATTATACATGTATCACACTTTTAGGGTCTACATTATATACTCCTCATCTTACATACCACATAGCACGCACCTTACACTTTTAGTCTACATCATACATCATACATTTTCTACACACCATACTAGTATTCATCATACATGTGTCACACTTCTATTCTAGCATTACTGCTCATCCTACATACTACGCACTCTCACATTATCATTCCACCTATACGTCTTGCATTACACACTATACATTACATTTTACACATCCTACACATCACATGGTCATCTCTTATCATGGCCCATATTAATCATGCTCTACGTGCTATGCTCATTACCTTATGATGCACTCTAGTACCTCGGTCCATACTCATTGTAAGGGGTTTATAAATCAATGGACCCTATCATACACACGCGCTCATCATTCAACCTTCTACTATGTGACATTACTAATTTATGACATGTGATATAGGATAAATGTTCACCTACTCCTTCATCTTGTAGTGGTACATGCTTTAGGATACATCAAAACTCCCTCTATCCATCTCATTGTGATATATGCTTTAGGTACATCATCGCGTGTTCATCTTTAGGTCACACATCATCAACAAACATATACATTCATCATAGTGCACTACACACAACACATAGTTTGATCATTTCCTAATGACGCACTCTAGTTTATGGTTCATTCTTGACATCTAAAGGGGCATACTAAATTAACCTTGTTGCATACACTTCCATTCACTCAAGGGGCACACGGATCCTACCATCCATCCATCTATGTGTGCATATGTTGGTTGTTTTACTCTTGCTTACATTTTCTTTTGCATATTCGTTTATTACACATGCTAGCTAGATCTCTTATATGTCATTATCTTTATCATACACACATGTGCGTTCAAATCCTTTTTCTAGTTGTGATCACAAATATAAGTTTCTTACATGCAACATGGATGCTCGCCTCCTACCACTCCTACAACAGTCATTAGGGGCATCCACATTCGTCTCTTACAAGTGTTATTGTTTCATTTTATACTTAGCACTTTACATCACTTACTTATACATGATTTTGACATATGGGTTATATTTCTAACATGTTAATGGGTGCTTCATGTGCAACATTTGTTTGTAGGATTATTTTCTTCCATGGTTATCTATTGTTTTTACTTGTTTGTTTTGATTGTTATTGTATGCAGGCCTTGCCCTTTGTTTGGTGTACAAACTTATTTGTTGTATGCGTCCATTGCGGCCTTATGTGTCTTGCAACATCATGAGTGATGTCCCATGTTTGAAACCCACTTTGGCATTCTATGATTATCTTCTTGTGTGTTTACTTGCATTCTAGCTTCTACATTATTTATGTAGCATACACTTGTCTTTTACATGCATGTTTATTCATAGTAACACTTGTTTCTAGCCACTTGTTTATGTGTGCCTTGGTTTCTACCAATTGCATTCCCTTCCCCCTACAGGGAACAATTTATGCGGTTGGTCCTCTTTTGGGGTTTTATTCTCCTATTAACGACATCGCATGCACCCCCAAAGAGGGGCGTCATTTTGGGTTTTACACATTACATAGAGCTCTCTACTGATATAGTTCAATTTAGTTTTACGTCCTTAACATTGTTGGTTATACAATGAGTGGGTTCGACCATTTTATGAACCATGTACACAGTGGATTTTCCAAGGCGAGTTACGCTTAACATTCTAAGGAACAAGTTATGAGTTAAAGGATACGGTGGATTTCCTCCCAACACTACTTTGGCCAAGTGGCATCAAATCGCCCAAAAACTAGGCAAGATATAATATCTCTTCACATATTATTGGGAAGTAGTTATAGGTTGGAAAATAATGTTACTTTCTCCTACACTTCTTTGGTCGTGGTGGCGTGAGATCGCCCAAAAAACTTGCAATACAAGATATCTTTCTACACTTTTTCTCTTGACATGGATCAAGTGCACATGTTCCATTTTTCATTTACGTACTTTACATTTACATGTTTTCACATACATATACATGTGTTTTTACATATATATGCATATTTGACTACTTGATCATTTTCTCCTTGCAGGTTTGTCCATATGAGAAACAAGCAATCAACAACAACTACAACAATGAGGGAAACAACAACAACATTTTGTAGTAGCACACACGATACTAACCATGTAGGTACATCACACACATCAAAAAATACACACACGTTTCTGCCCTAGGTTCACTCTCACCACTTTTTTGCACTTTTACATCTTTAGTTTCCATGCTCCACTATTTTCTCATTCCATGCTTTTTCTAGTCCATCGACACGCTTTCTACATCACTCTACATGGACATCATGTATGCATCTCTATCTACTTTATGTTACCAAGCTTTCCACTCACCAACATAAAGCGGGGGAAAATGTACTCACAAAATCACACATTTTAGACATTGTTTAGTCTCGAGTCTCATACTACTATTCTTATGGTTTTTGAGTGAACAAATTTCTAAATAATCCATGTCTTTTGGCTATTTTACTTTGATTTTGTTGTAACTTCTAACCTTCAACAAATACTTGCTCGTTTTTTTTTTTTTTTGGCATCATTTTACCTTTGACTTGGGGTCTCAGTGCCAATCTTGGGAAAACTAGGCAACCTAGTCCCATTTGGGGTGCCCTGAGCCTTTCTGCACTTTCTCGCCACTTTTTGGGCACTTTCTGACCATTTGAGATTTTTATCGTTTTATTGGTCATCATTTTCAAGGTTAATTACGAAATTAGAATAAGATAACCATAGAAATATAAAGTTATGAGACCATAATGAGGTATTAAGAACTAAGTACTACTGTCAGCAGCTAAGGTTGCATCCATCAAAGGCTCCATTTGCATCCATCTAGCTCCATCACAAGGCACAAGGTTGGTTCATCTACATCACACTGCATAGGAGGGAAGTTTATTCTATTCCATCCACCATTTTATTACATTTCTACACATAGTTATTGCTCGCTACTTTCACAAAGTGTGACTAACACAATAGTACCTAGGGAATGATTGCACATGCACACATATAACTACATCAGGTTTGAGATGTAGTGTAACACTCAGTTAGTAAGTCCACCATTGTGGTAGTTGAATTCAGTCTAACCCATTCATCTACATCTTTATTTTTTAAGGGTTTGATGTTTGTCTTGTGGTTTTACATGTCTCTTATTTAGAAATGATTACCATGTGACATACAACCAAGTATAGCGAAGTTAGTGCGATAGGAAGCGAAGGCAGGAAACCATCAAGTGACACCTTAGAGGAAGGTTACAAAACTTTTTCACATACTAGGACACCATTATTGCATATTATGACACCCATAAGCGCCACTGTACCTATCCAAGTGTCCCAATCTACTCAGATTTTCTATATCTACACTTTTCTAGACCTCAGTGCTTGTTTCCTTCTCCTGTTTCTCCAGCCATCTCTACAACACATTCCAGCAAACTCGTCGAATCAATTGAGTTCTTTCTAACTCTCTTTGCACTTTAGGGTTTTACATATCTACTTTCTTAGTTGTTTGGGTCATTTTATTTATACATTCATCTTTTATTTACTATTTTCCTTAAATTTAGATTAACTTTAGAGTTAGTTATAATTCCACATTTTAGTTAATCAAATATCCTCATGATATAAGTTCAAATAAACAAGATGACATACCTTTTCCACATAATCCTCATCCCGTGTAGTCTTCCCTCCTTGGAAATAACTTTTCATGATCTTAGTTGTCATAACATGAGGAATACCATTCCTCATACCTTTCAAAAAAACTTCCTTATCTTACACTTTGAAATTTAACTCCATAATTTGATAATTTTGGATGAACTCACCCAAAGATTGCAGCCATTGTACACCAAGTACTAAATCCAATCCACCAATACTAACAACATAAAAATCATCTCTTACCTCATGATCTCCCATGGTGAACTTGAGTTGTGGAATCTTCTTTGTGCATGTGATTGAATGTCCATCTGCCACAATCACATTGAATCCTTGGAAATCTTCCTCTTGCAATCCCATCTTGGCAACCAAATCTTCATCAATGAAGTTGTGTGTAGCTCCACTATCAATCAATATGGTGATCTTTTTCCCATGAAGATATCCTATAACTCTAAAAGCATAAAAACTAGGTGGTACAACTAATGTAACAAGTGTGGTACCTTTGATAACCACTTCTCCATTTTTTGTTCTTCAATCTTCTTTAGATCAGCATCATCTCAAAATTACCTCGGTGTAGTGAATTGACTTCTTAACTTGGAAATGATGGTTAGGTGTTCATGGGTCCCTATAATTGAAGCATAATTTCATTCTTATTAACTCATTCTATAGACACCTAAAATTAGCACCACTAATCCTTGTGTCTACATCCACTAGTACCCCTTCACAATCACATCACTATCATGCCATCTATTAAACCCTTATCCTAAGTCTTATTCCTCCCCATGATATTTACTCCCTATAAATATTATCCTACACCCGTAAATCCTATTCTACCCACTCCTAAACCATCCAAACCACTTACATACCAAAATCAAATAAAGACAAACAAAACCTACACCTTCATAACCATTTCACAACCTCTCACCCACATATCTTCCCTCTCACAAAAAAGACAAATAAAAATAACTCGGTTGGAGTTAGTTATAACGCAAACTCAAACTCAACGATCGTCTGTGATTTTCCCGGATTTTGGTGATTCTATATAAGAAAGTTTCAAACCTTCATTTGAGGTTGGTTTAGAGCTTGGCACATAGAAGTTGGTCCCTAATTTTATCTCTCAGATGAACAATAATATGTATCTTCAGCCTTTCCTTAGTAGAGATTTACCACAGATTTAGCATCCTCGCCACAAAGCTTAGACTTTTCGGATATCATCAACAACGTCTCTCTCATCCTAGGAATCAAAAAAATCTCCCTACCTTTGGTAACATTATCTATCTCACCTCATTATCAACATATAAGGTGTGTATCTTCATTTAGTTATCATTGTATATAAGCATCATATCTAGGCCTAAATAAATCCTTTTAATATCCCTCTTGAGCTTTGTCTTTGTCCAATTGTTGGCAACTATGCATTTACACAATCACCGATGATTCTCCACAATTGCTAAAGATTCCATATAATCACCAAAACTTTTACATCAAATAGGTCTTCTAACCCTTAAGACCTTCTTCTTTAAGCCATCTACATCCCATCATTTTTATCATCTACCTCCGCATGTGCATGTTCCAATCCTATCAAGATCCTTTGGGCCATCCCTAAGCACTTTATCATTTATCTAAATCAAATTTATCACCATGCTTGCCTTTGTGAGTGCATAGGTATCTATTTCCTTGTTACTTTTGATCCATTTGGTGATCCCTAGACTCTATTGATCAGGTATTACCATATCATTAGACCATCATATAGTCATGGACCGTATTAGTCCCTTTTCCTTTGCATTTTTGGTTATATTATATGCTTTATCATTTTATCTCATCATTATTAGATTAATTTTTGAATGCGGATTGACATCCTTGAAAGGAATTCCATTGACTTTTGGGGACTGGCCTTTTCCAGGAAATCCACCATATATTATCTAATCTATCATTTTATGAGTGTATGTGCATTATAGGTAGCCTATCCCATCAGAAAGAAGAATTTGTGTGTCCACTTGGATCTATCAACATCGATCATTCGTCATCAATATCAATATCATCACATCATAGGTATTGGTAAACCCTACTATCTTCTAAGGTTAGTTTGGTTTTGTTATTCCATTTTATTAATTTAGAATAGGAAATCAAAAACTCTCTAGTGCATTTCGGAATGACACACCTAGTGGGACCTATTCCCCTTCATTTTCATTAAAATTAACATTATAACTACCTTCACTTTCATGCTCTGTAATCACCTTTCCTATAATCACTTAGTGATTTGGGTGAATCTCTTACGATTTTTATTAATCACCAAATTCCTAGTAAATCACCGATGATCTCTTGTGATTGCTTTGAATTACTTAGTCACTCTACTTCTAGGGGCTAACATTATTTTTTTTTTTTCTTTTTTTCTAACCCTTTGTAGGTTTTCTCTTATGAGCATCTACTTTCAGTTGTGGTAAAAAATCAAAAATCTAAAAATCAAAATTAAAAGTAAAATTTATAGTACAATCTCTTTGTTATTTTATTTTATTCGCATTGAATTTTTCTTCTTTCTCATCAAACTCACATTTCTTTTTGGGACTTAAAATGAACCTTTCATGTATGTATGATCATCTAGTCTAATTAGGAGGTTAATAGATTGCATTCACTTAATTTCCCCACACACAACCAAATCACTTTAAATACAAACTTGCATAAAAACATTCCTACCCAGTGGACCTACTTGGATTTCATCACCAAGAGGATAAACCAACTCAATGTTATGGCTGAGTATAAATAATTGGTGGGAGGTATATTGGCTAAGCACCTGACTACCCTTATCATTGTGGGACCATGAAGTGAGGGGGTAGGCCCCAATACCATGCCCTCATATTGACACCAACACAAATTCAAGCCTCACATACCTTTAGGTATATCAAGGAATCCAACCTTTAACATCACCTAAAACCATCCTTAGAACAACCATATCATCAAGTTCCCTCTGAGCCCTTTCCTCCACATCTAAATTCTAATCAAGATAATAAAACTTTATAGTTTGACTTGTCTATTGATTTTATCTCTCTTAGGTTTTTTTTTATCATCATCAGTCAATTATCGTTTAATATGGATCAACCCTCCACATCAACATATCCTCTTATCACTTATGCATCATTATTACAACCATCCTTAGTTGTTTCATCCACTATCTCTACATCCTTTCACCCCAATCAATCTCAAAACATCCCCTACATAGGATCTAATCCTTCTCAATCTCATCAACCTATCATATCCCACTCAAATTCACTTAGCTCTAGCATATTCCCAAAGCCATCTAGATCACCCTTTTTCCCTGTGGAACCTCTACCTTTCATCCAATCCTACAACCCTACAATAACTCCATCCAACGAACCCTATGAGAATCCTTCACATCTAGATTACTTCCAAACTATCACCCTCATCCCATGGCAAGTGTATCCCATCAATCGATCCTTTTCACATCCCCTCCTTCATCACAATCTCATCAGGATCTTAACATCCCCCAATTTTATCTAATCAACCTATCTCGACTTCAATACCTCTCTCGATACCTCGACATCCCAAACCCATACACACATCCCTACTCAGGCCCAATCAACCCCCTCATCAAAAACAACATATCCAACATCTCTACACATCTCCCATCCCTTTATCACAACCTACTTTGCAATTCGGTACCTTCTCAAGATACCCCTTATCAACCTCCACATCAAACCCATCTACAACAAAACCATCTTACTCTCCACTATCATCAATCAAATCAACTACATTCTCATCCACACTCACATGTTAATTCCCTCACACCTAATCCTACAAATGATCCCATGCAATATCTATTGAATAGATTAACCAATTTGAAATCCACTACCATGGGACCCAAACATGTCCTCACTTATGATCAGGTTTGTAATGAACCCATCCATCCATCAGTACCATATAATCCTATCCTCCACATTGGGAATTTCTTGAATTTATCATGTTCCATGGCTAGGAGGATCCTCAACAACACATATTAGTCCTTTAGACACTCATGTTATCTCATCATTCGTGATCAATATCTCATGCTTAGAACCTTTCCTATGTCATTGGTAGGACCTACCTTGGATTGGTACAACTCCCTCCCTCAACACTCTTTATTCTCTTTCACACAACTAGCCTTGTTGTTTCTCAAGCACTTCTCTATCAACATTACTCATAAAATAACCATTTCTAACCTCTCTACCATCAAACAATCTGAAAATGAATCCATTTTTGACTTCATCACTAGATGGTGAAGCATTATCAATCAATTGACCTTCTCACTACCTCAATCAAAACTGATCAAGTTATTTTCTTATCATGTTTCCCATCACATCTCATCTACCCTCTAGATCCACACATTCCAGACTTTTGACAAAGCCTTCACCATGGCTAGAAAGTTATAAATCCAAGCCCTTAAAGAAGGCCATCTCAATCCTCAATCTACACATGTCCCATTTGATTCCCCTAGGTCTCCTCAAGCCAAATGAGACTACCACACATATTTCCATCTCTTATCTTTCTAATCAAATGCCCTCATAGATTCAGTCCATATAGATATTGTGCATCCTTCCTTTGAGTCACATCATCAACACTATCATGTAGGATCTTCCCCACGAGGAGACCCTTCATCACCAACGTTGCCCCTAGAAGACTCAAAATCCTTGGATCTTCTTTTTGATAATCCTCATGCATCGATGTCACCTTTTTCTACCTTCCAATCACCTACTACCTCCTTGTAACCTTTAGACTTGACTTCGAAACCATTACAAAGGAGGCACTTATAATCGAAGATATCAACGTCCAACCATATTTTAAACCAATCAAAGACTTGGGTAGCTCACATGAATGTAACCCCCTCAATCATGTCTAGAAATAACATCTCCCTCATTTAAATTAGACCCAATCCTATCCCCGATCCTCACTTTCCATCATCCATCTCTAGAACCTCATCCCTAATCAAACACTATACAATCAAAACCATCACATCCATGACCTCACCTCATCATCTCATGAATACCACCCTCTCCTTTCTAAAGAAAACATTATGAAATAAAAATGCACATCATCTAGGGTCTCAACCTTACCATCCATTTTGGGACCCCATCCTTTATCACAATCAAATATCACATCTACAATTCCACCCTTATCATCCATTTTGGGACCCATCCTTTATCTCAATATCATATCACATAGTCAACCCTATCTCATCCATAATCCATCCCTCCTCATCCTATTTTTTTGGACCTCATCCATCATCCAATTTTATCAATCCCACATCCTATCCCATCCTTAGATCACATCCTCTTTCTTATCAACCTCACAACATCCATATGATGCTCTAACACCATACAACATCCACGCATCCACCCACATCAAAAAATAAGGCGTGTCCTACCAAGTGTTCTCATAAATCAAAATCAAAATCTTGTTAATCCAAATCCCCCAAAAGGGACTTACATTGAACATCCTCGAGAGGCTCATGCAATTTCTCTTATCACATTACCACCAATCAAAACACCCAATCCACATATCCAAAACCTACATGGTACGACCAAGATAAAACTTGTTCCTACCATAGAATCCCATGTCATAACATGGAGAATTTGTAAAGTGCTTAAATCCATAATCCAACAATCTTCCTCATCAATGATCTTCTCCCAAGAATACCATCCTAAGCCATCATCGATATCATCTACACCTCCACCCTCATCAATTTCTACACCAACATCTACAGGACAAGGGGGTCATCCTCAATCTGGTATTATCAAACCTTTTTTAGACATCTCTTCAACACCTTCCATTGAAGGTCTCTCAATCTCATCAACATCTACACCCAATTCATTAATAGTTTCCTCACCAAAATCTATGGGACAAGGGGGTCATCCTCAATCAGATCTTAAAAATATTTCTCATACGTCTTCTCATCACCTTCCATTAAAGGTCCCTCATCTCAAATCAGTATGGTTCACCCACCTACATGAACATAAAATCACCATACACAAAGAAAAGGAAAAACCAAAATTCATCATTTACCCTCCTCATCAATCATCCTCTCATATCTCATCCATATTTTCATCATCTCCTTTTTCAAAGGTTCTACATCCTCCTTTATTTACCATATACTCAATCAATCAACATCAAATCTTTCATCATCCTAAGTTGAAGACATTGTTCCCTTCGGCGCATGTTATCTCTAGCCACATCGTCACACTAGGGGGTCTCCTCTCTACTAATACTTTGAAATTCTTACCTTACACACCCCCCTAGTGAATCTTCACCAAATCCTATCCTCTCAATCCAATCCATATATCCTTAACTAATAAAGAGATAAACATGAAATTTTTCCCCCTAGATCTAGTTCATATGTCATGTCACTCACAAGTATGGAGTCAACGTGGAGATTTTTCCCCTCGATGGTACACCATATGTCTCACTCACAAGCCTCCTTTCCGATGGTACACTTAAAAAAAGGAACCTTTGAATGTCTTGCACTTTCGCCTTTCTAATGTTAACACATCAACCATCATGACAATAGTCACATCAAAGATCTTATTCCACCACCAACCATTCACTTCATCATTGTAATGATTTGAAAGCATGTGGTTTTCCATCACTATCCTCAAAAACCTTAAAGATGAGCACCACGGCTCTATTCATCACATCTTTCACATGGAAAAGTTCCTCCTTAGCAGGAACCCCACAATCATTACATCCATCCACCTTGTATACCAACCAAAGACATGTCATGGGGCACATGTATGTAGTTTTTGTGTACACATCTCTTCCCCCTCAAATGGTCTATTAGGGTTTTCCTCAACATAAAATAAAGTCAAAATATATGGATGCATATTATCAAAAAAATAGATTGATCCTCGAAGGAAAACTATCAAATATCAAAATCATATTATCAAAAATAAAAAAGATCCCTCAAAAAAACTATTATCAAAATCATAGACATCCTCAAAGGATGGCTATCTATCTCAAAAATCAAAAAATTGTAGACCACTCCCTCAAAGGATGGCTACCCATGTAAAAAAAGGCTTCCCATCGATCATCCTTCAAAAATTCAAAATATCAAAAATCATCCTAGGAAATCTTCCCACATCGATCATCTTTCCCATCAAAAAAAAAATCCCGCATCGATCAGTTTGCGTTAAAATAAAATGTATAGCTAGGGCATCTCTCTATGAAACCATTGAAAGGAGAACCTACTCTCCCACACAACCTACATATGTCAACCCTTCCCATGTCCTAGAAGGTATACATTTCACTTCCATATATCCAAGATCCTACATGTGACTACCCATTGTTATTCATGTGTTAACATTTTTATAAGGCCAAAAGTGCAAGAGCCTTCACTTATATTGATTCCCATCACATATGTATCAAATCCAATATAAAAATAAATCATTTCATTTTATTCTTATCCATGATTAAGACACATTTTGATATACATTAAAAATTCAATTTAAATTAAAATATCGATAAAAACATAAACATCAACATCCATCCACGTCTATCAACATAACATCAACATCTATCAATATCCATACAATCATGATCACATCTCAATATTACATTACCACATCCAAAACATCACATTAAATTAAAATCAACACATAGATCATAAATCAAAATCAAATTCATAATCATATATCATATCAATGTGTCTCTATACATCATCTAGAGTCTCAAAAGTTCTCATATATCAAAAATACATCAAAGTTAGGCTTCACAAAGAGCCATATACATCAAAAAAACATCACATCTACTCAATAAATTGACATTTTTCAAGCGAATTACTCCTCAAGCACTACTCCTAATCACCTGTCAGGGACCCCTATCTAGTCCTCTATCAAACCTTTTTCCATCGTCATTAAGTCATATGTCTATAGGACACGAACCCTTTGGTTCCCCTATCACTTGACTTCCTAGCCTTGTAAGCCCACCTTTGTGGAAACATCAATTTTGGTCCTTTAACCTCATCAAACCATCATTCTCATCCTCCATTAAGTCATATTTCTATAGGACATGAACCCATTGGTTCCCCTATCACTTGACTTCTTGGCCTCATAAGCCCACCTTTGTGGCAACATCAATTTTTGGTCCTTTGACCTCATCAAAATCAATTTTCATCTTCCCTTGTCACCGTCAATTCATATGTCTATAGGACACAAACCCATTGGTTTTTGTATCACTTGACTTCGCAATCTAATAAGCCCACCTTTTTGGCAACAACAGTTTTTGGTCCCTTGACCTCATAAAATTTTCCTTTACATTGAAGGCCATTCCCATCTATTTGAGGCACCATTTACCATCCTATCTCATCAAAATTCCACCCTTTAGTGGCCATATATTTTTGTGTCCTTTTGGGGCACCATCTCTCATCCCATCACATCCTAAGTCCACTTTTGTGGTTCATCTCAAAATTCCACTCCTTGGTGGCCATACCCTTTTGTGTCCTATTTGGGAACATCCATCTACCATGTTATCTCATCAAAAACCCATCTTCGTGGATGTATATTTTCGTGTCCTATCCTAGCACCACCTTTGCTAGACCTTTTTCTTGACCATCTTCACAGTTTTGTGCAAATTTTGAGGTCTTCTTTTGGTCCTTTGGTCCCATAGGATTTGTACATCCATATGAGCGGTCTCCCTTTGGATTCCCTCCACCTTGTAGTAAAATCCAAACCACGGGTCTCATGTAGGCCTAACATTGCCTTTGTCTGAGGCTATTTTATGCTCCTACCCATGTGTTTCAAGATTATTACCATGTTTAGTTTTAATTTTGACATGGTCATTTCAAACTCCAAGTCTTCCTCACTAATGCATCATTTTTCATTTCTCATCTCTCGTCTTCTCATCTTTCATATTTTCATCTTTCATCTATCTATCTCTTTCAAACTCATAATTAATTCCCTTTTAGTCATTAATCCCTAGTTGAGGGGAGTTCCTCATTATATAATGTATCTTTCACACCCTTATCTATCACATCTCATTTTTATCTCACAACTCGTCTAAACACAAACTACTCAACAAAAAGAGGCAAAATGTATACACCTATAATTAGCACCGCTAATCCCGTGTCCGCGTCCACTAACCCATTCACCATCACATCACTATCAATATCATTTATTAAACCCTTATCCTAATTCTTATTCTCCCCCATCATATTTACTCCCCATAAATATTATCCTACACCCATAAATCCTATTCTACCCCACTCCTAAACCACCCAAACCACTTACATACCAAAATCAAATAAAGATAAACCAAACCTACACCTTCCTAACCATTTCACTACCTCTCACCCACATATCTTCCCTCTCACACAACAAGACAAAGAAAAACAATTCGGTTGGAGTTATTTTTAGCCAAACTCCATAACCGCATTAGTGATTTTCCTAGATCACCGATGATTATATATAAAAAGTTTCAGACCTCCACTGAGGTTGGCTCAAATTTTGGTTCACAAAATTTGGTCCCACATTGATTTTCTCTCTCATAGAAAAAATGCCAAACATCGTCTCATTAGCCTTTCCTTATTAGAGCTTTATCATAGGATTTAACATCCTCGCCACGAGCTTGAAATTTTTTAGATATCATCAACAACGTCTCTCTCATCTTGGAATCAACAAACATCTCCTCTTCTTGGTAAAATCATATCTCTACCTCCATTTATCAACATATATAAGGTAATATCTTCATTCATTTATCATTGCATTTTCGCATCATATATAGACCTAAATTAACCCTTTTAGATCCCTTTTGAACTTTGTCTCTTGTCCATTTTCATCCATTGTATGCATTTACATAGTAATTGTTGACAATTCCCTATAATTGCTTTGACAATTCTCTACAATTACTTGATGATTCCCTATTATCGCTGATGATTCCTATAATCACTGATGATTCCCTATAATCATCGATCGATTTTTCACAAATAGGTCTTTGAACCCTTGATTTCGCTTTTAAGCAATCAACATCTTATTTTTGTCATCCTCTACCTTTGCAAGTGCATGTTCAGTCATATCAAGCTCCTTTAGGCCATCCCTAACACTTTATTAGTTATCTAAATCAAATTTATCACCTTTACTCGCCTTTATGAGTGCACATCTATCTATGTCCTTGCTCTTTTGAGCCATTTTTGATCCCTATACTCCTATTGATCAAGTATTACCATATCATCCGACCATCATATAGTCGTGAATCATGTTAGCCCCTTTGCCTTTGCATTGTTGGTTATATTCTTTGTTTTATCATTGTATCTCATCGTTATCAGATTGATTTCTTGAATGTGAATTGACATCCTTGCAAGGAAGTCCATTGACTTCAGGGGATGGCCTTTTCCAGGAAATCCGCTATATATCTATCTAATCCTATCATTTTTTGAGTGTCTATGCATTGTAGGTAGCTTATCCCATTAAAAAGAAGAAGTTGTGCACCCATTTAGATCCATCGACATCAATCATCCATCAGTATCAACATTAGTCACCACAGGTATCGGTAAACCCTGTTGTCTTTTGAGGTTAGTTTTGTTTTGTTATTCCATTTTATTAATTTAGAATAGGAAAGCAAAAACTCTCTGGTACACATTCCTTACCTCTATTTCTTAGATGTTTCTTTCTCATTCCTTTTCCTTACCTTATTTCCCACTAACTGTTTCCCTTTTCTTATCATGTTGAAATGATATTGGTTGTTCAATTGAGTTCTTTTGCTGCCCTAAAGGTGTTGTTCACAACGGTCTAAACTGTAAATTTCTTCCTTTTGGGACTGAACTTTCCAAGTCTAATGACTTCTTAATGGCACCTTGAAGAGATGGAGGGTTAAAGGCTTTGACTAGGCCTTTTAGTGGCTCTCCTAACCCTTCAATAAACAATAATACAAGTCTCCTTTCACTAATATCAGGCACCATTACTGCAATTCTTTGAAAATCAGAAATATACTTATCTAGAGATCCTTCTTGCTTGAGTTGGGCTATTTATCTTAAATGCATATTCGGGTCTATCCTATCAAACATTGGTTGAATTCCTCAAGGGTGGTGATAGAACCATGTCCTTGGGTGATGATTCCATGGTACCACCATTCATGTGCAACTCCATCCAAATGCAAGGTTGCAAACTTAAGTGCCTCTTCTTCATACATTAGATTTAAAGAAAGATATGTATCCAATTTCTATAACCAAGATCTTGTATAACACTTATTTGATCCATCATAAGAAGGAATAGTTACCTTACCCAACCTTTTTGTATGTCTCTCTTTGGTTTCTCTTGTAAAACTCTTTGATTTCATCCCGATGCTTTGAGAGTATTCACTGGAAGTATTCTCTAAAGGATAACATCTCCCTAACTTGGTAACTAAGGGTTGCGTACTCATTATTGGTCGTCAAACTTGCACCGGCCTCTCGGATCTGGAAGAACCAAGTTGTTTATGACAACAATGGAACCATCCCCAAGTCAGGGACCTTGCGCACTTGGGAGGGATCTCTGAAGAAGGTCAGTTCCTTTACCTACCTCTAATGCTACTGCTGCTCCTAATGCAGAACGCAAATCCTAGAATAAACATGCCAAGGGACTAGGGATAGAAGGATGTGTTGAAAGGGGAAATCCTAAGCTAAGGAAGGCGATAGTGCCAGAAGGAAAGTGTTGATCTCTCTCCATGAGTGGCGAAGGAAATAGAGAGTGTGCGGGAGAAGAGGGCGGACGATGCACACCACGATTAACATGTGGGCTTAGCCTTCTAGCATGCATAACCCATGAACACGGGGACTGCAAGCACATGATTATGCACAACATGCCAGAAAACGTAAACAGAGAGGCGAGATGCAATGAAAATGAGAGAGGGAAGACAATAGTTCCATAAAACGCAATTTTATTTCTTGAGGGATGCACAATCATTTACATTCACGGAAGAAGGCGAGAATACATTGTAGAGACCATGCCAAGGTCTGAGACCCATGGGAAGTCGGCCACCATTTTGGCATGGTGTCGTTATAAAGAAAGAGGGATCCTTTTACAAAGCATAACTCTATTATTTATAGAAGAAGGAGAGAAGAGAAGGAGAAAGAGAGGGAAACTCAGATTCAAATCTTCAACCACCAATAACCAGTGATAAATGCCTACAAATCCACCTGCAAGGTTGTTAGATGCGCTTCCCCATGTCTTGTTTGGCATGTAGAAGAAGGAAGAAAGCAAGATTTGATTGAAATCTGGTGGTTGAGGTTGATTAGATGTGTGCATTGATGATCAGAATGATGTTTCCCTATTTTCCGCCTACCAAATCCCACCTAAATTTGAATTTGAATAGTTTGACGTGTATCTTGTGTTAGTAGCTCTCTAACAAGTCTAGGCATGTGCCGATCGAAGCTCTTGTAGTAGAAGATATGGTTGTCGGAAGATGTTAGAGCCATCTGAGCACATAAGACACATGGCACGCACTGATTGACTAAGGAAATTGACCAATTTGTGTTTGTCTTTTACCACATGTCATGCACTGGTTGGTTGTCAGATTCGGCGCCCTATTGGCACGCTTTGATAGGTTGCGTGTTGCATACTCAAGTCTGAAGATGATGTGGCACAATGATGACAGCACGAGAAGAAGAAGGCGCAAGGCATAGAAGCAAAAGCATAATAATACCGCAAAGGACATGTGCGCGGAGGGGAAACATAGGGAAGGCACACGTGTAACGTGTGTATGTAGGAAAGAAGGCATACTTATAGAAGGCAAGTATGGAAGAAGGGGGCAAGCATTCCACTAAGGAAGGGTGTGCGGCTGCAGAAGAAAAAGCGTCGTGTGAGGGAGCTTAGTGTATGCAAGCACACAAGAGGAATGCCAGGGACTTATCATTTTGGAAGGTAATCCTACAAGGGTGCGCAAAAGGAGTGCACGACAAAATAAGAAAGGAAGCAGTGTGATGGAGGAAGGTGCAAAGGGAAATGGAAAAGGGGATAGCATAATGTAGAGGTAAAAATAGAAAGGCGCGCAAGGGTGCACAGAGGAATTGCAAATGTGCCAAGGTGTTTATAAGAACAATCTTGAGTGCACATAAAATGAAATGTTAAACATCAAAGTCATAATGAAAATATAAGTTATCCAAATAACTAGGAGAGTTATTTGGATAACATTTTTGTGACTTTTAGGGGCCATATGTCTGCTAGATGAAGAGACAAGTAGCCTTAGAATTCCATTGGGCATGGAGTCTAGTGTTATACTTGAAGATCTGATCTACAACTTGAAGAATACCTTGGAGTCACTTAAAGCTCTGTCTGAACTCTAAACTAAATTGTTACTCTCATATGAAGATATTTTGGATTGGTTTAATGAGAGTGAAAGCTATGCACTAACCGTGGAACTACCTCTACCAAAATTGAACTACCATCCCAGGAAGCAACAAAAGGGCACGCGGGCACAACATGAAAGGAATGGTGCCGGAGGGATCATGCTTTGAAAAAAAGCACAACATTATGTACAAAAGATGAAAATCATACATGTCCCAAAGGGAACATGCAGTGTGTGCATGCACTTTTTTTACTAAAATCAAACCTAAACTATCCTACTCTAACCAGAGGAAAATGGCACTCAAGTAAAACCTACAATAGGCAGGGAGAAGTAGCTTCCCTTCCTCACAAATTGTGACCATGTAACTGATTTGGCGCTAAACATGGTCAGAAACAAGAGTGAGAAACTGATTTGCAGTTGGTTTCTCACCCTTCTCCTCAAAGTATCAACAAACAAAACATACACCTCCTAGAGTTGTTCTGTGCTTGGATCTGGGAGGCGTTATTGTTAACCTTTGGGTCGCTAAAGCTCAACCTCATGTTCTAGAGTGAACATGACTAGCGAAAACTCTTTCTTTGGCTCTAAACTAGCTAGATATTTGATTGGGCACGGTCTGATCCTTGTGATTTTCCCATTGTTTTGAAGCTAAATCCCATGGATGGTATTTTCTTGCAGACATTCCTCCTGAAGGGGGGTGCTTACAGGATGAGTTGTGCAAAGTTGGGGCACACATGGTTCTACCTCTACAAGCATCTCAGTCTCCTTCGGGAGTGCACCCTCTAGGACTAACTTCTTTTATTTTGAAACAAATGCCCGTATGATTTCCTCTTCCCATTCGAGTCACATGAGTCATGTCATTCTTTAACTATTATGCAGTCATTGAACATGATGATGTTGGTTGGGAAAGGCACATAGGTAGGGGTTGTTCGTTTATGGTACAACTAGGTAGAGGGGACTCAAAATTTGGTGGAAGGATGGATGCAGAAGGGATAGAAGGCGCATGCGCAAGAGGAGTGGAAGCGCACGTAGGAGGGGTGATGGAAGAGAAATGAAGGTGAGAGGATGGAGGAGGGGAATTCTCAATGGGGGTAACGTGCAAGAAGCTGGGAACATGTGCAATGGGATGAGATGATGTAAGTTGGCATGGAGGAGTGGGAGGGCTATAAGATGGTAGTCCAGGGTTGCCCATTGACATGGTTTCTGCGTACTAGATTTTGAGCCTCCATTTCTTCCGCCCACTTTGTAACTCTGGGGCAACATCTCAATGATAAAGTGCAACTTCTACTAGGTGTTAAACCAGCCTAGTACATGGCCTACCCATGGACAAGGGACCTTATAGCCAACTCTAGCTACCTTTATGGAGCACTTGACTCTAAGTTGCATCATGTCCATCTCCATCTTTTGCACCTACCTCTCAAAATCAGCTTCGCCAAGGAGTTACCACCATCATTTGCATAAACTTGTTCTTTATAAACATTTTGGTTAGAAAAAAGTGGGTTATATGCATATTTAAGATGATGGGGCATATAAAACTGATTTGGAGGAGGATTTTTAAACTGGGGATGGAGAGAAATAGTTCTACTATTGCAAAATGAGAATTCCATGAAGGAAAGAAGTCATGATTGCACAACTTCAAAAGAGGAAGGTGGAATGATGGAAGAAGGAAAATGAATGAAAGGAGGGGGACTGGTCTGAATGAGAAAATGGGTGTGTTTTGATCAATGGAGTCACTAGATGTGTTGAAAGATGCCTCCAAAGGATGGATCTCAACAATAACACATCGAACTTGTTGAGATGAAGATGTATAGCTCTTCACTACTTGTCCCACCGGCATGCCAGAAACTGTTGGTCATTCAAACTTGCACCCGCATCTCGGATCTGGAAGAATCGAGTTGTTTGTGAAAAAAATGGAACCGTCCCCAAGTTGTGGGACCTTGCGCACTTGGGATGGATCTTCAAGAAGGTTGGTTCCTCTACCTACCTCTAACACTATTGCTGCTCCTAATGCGGAATGCAAATCCTAGACTAAACATGTCAAGGGACTAGGGATAGAAGGATGTGCAGAAAGGGGAAATCCTAAGCTAAGGAAGGCGATAACACCAGAAGGAAAGGGTATATCTCTCTCCACGAGTGACAAAGGAAACAAAGAGGGCACCAGAGAAGAGGGCGGATGACGCATGCCACAGATCAACACACGAGCTCGGCCTTCCAGCACACACAACACATGAACATGGGAACTACAAGCACATGAGTACACACAACATGCTAGAAAACGCAAACAGAGAGGTGAGATGCAATGAAAATGAGTGAGGGAAGAAAATAGTTCCACAAACACAATTTTATTGCTTGAGGGACGCACATTCATTTACATTCATGGTAGGAGGCGAGAATACATTGTAGAGACCATGCCAAGGTCTAAGACCCATGGGAAGTTGGCCACCATTTTGGCATGGTGTCGTTACAATAAAGAGGGATCCTTTTTACAAATCAAAATTTTGTTATTTATAGAAGAAGAAGGAGAGAAGAGAAGGAGAAAGAGAGGAAACTCAGATTCAAATCTTCAACCACCAACAACCAATGATAAATGCCTACAAATCCACCTGCAAGGTTGTTAGATGCGCTTCCCCATGTCTGTTTGGCGTGTAGAAGAAGGAAGAAAGCAAGATCTGATTAAAATCTGGTGGTTGAGGTCAATTAGATGTGTGCATTGATTATCATAATGATATTTACCTATTTTCTGCTTACCAAATCCCGCCTGAATTTGAATTTGAATAGTCCAACGTGTAGCTTGTGTCAGCAGCTCTTTAACAAGTCCATACGTGTGTCGATCGGAGCTTTGTAGAAAAAGATACGGCTGTCAAAAGATGTCAGAGCCATCTGGGCACATAAGACACGTGGCGTGCACATGATTGATTGAGGAAATCAACCAATTGTTCATTTGTTTTGTATGCGTTTCGCCATGTGTCATGCACTAGTTGGTTGTCCATATTCAAGTCCTATTGGTGCGCTTTGATAGGCTATGTGTTGCACACTCAAGTCTGAAAGATGACGTGGCACGATGATAGGTGCAGAAGGCAAAGGCACAAAGACTACAAAGGGTAGGTGCGCGGAGGGGAAATAGAGGGAAGGCGTGTGCGTAACGCGCGTGGGAAGAAAGAAGGCATACTTGTAGAAGAAAAGTATGGAAGAAGGGTGTGAGCATTCAACTGAGGAAGGGCGTGCGGTGGTAGAAGAAAAAGTGGCGCGCGAGGGAGCTTAGTGTATGCAAGCGCGCAAGAGGAATGCCAGGGACTTAGCCATTTTGGCAGGCAAGTCTGCATGAGTGTGCGATAGGATAGGAAAGAAAGTGGGTGCGCAGGAGGAAGGCACAAAGGGAAATGGAAAATAGATAACGAGAATGCGAGAGGGTGAAATAGGAAATCACGTAAAGGAATTGCAATTGTGCCAAGGTGTTTAAAAGAACAATCTTGAGTGCGCGCAACCTAAAATGTGAAACATCAGAGTTAGAATGAAAATATAAGTTATCCAGATAACTAGGAGAGTTATTTGGATAACACTTATAACCCCATGCTTCCATATCATCAACATCATTTTGGGCTTCCTCCTCAACTGGTTCTTCTCTCTTTGGAGAAACTTAGCTCTGAAAATCTGATGTGTAGGCTTGGAGGAGGTCCTAGCTGGTCCCGTAGAGCTTCCTTCACCATTGTTGGTTGCTCCTTGGTTGGTAGACACATTGTTCCCTTGTAGGATCTTTGCCAAGTCTCTAATGGAACTGGTCAATGCTTCACGCATTTCCCTTTGGGATTCTCTGAAAACATGATGCATATCTCTTTGGCTCTCTCTCATAGACTGTTGTAACTCTCTCTAACTTCTTGTGATTACTTCATGCATGTAGCTCAACTCATCATTAGGAGGAGCTCTCTGATCATGCTCTTCCATTGTCACCTTCTTTGGGGTATTCCTTCTTTGGTTGACTATAGGACTTTTCCCTAGTTGCATTCAAATATAATTTTTCTTTTCTTTTCCTCACAAGCTTGGAGGATACACTCCTCTAATACCACTATAATGTCCCCAATTGGAAATTTTTCAACCACACTCGGGATAAAGGAAAATCCCACTCCAAAAGATAGATTATAGAATATATGCAATAAATTTTAAATGTAGAACTAAATCTTGTAAAGAAATGATGATTTGTATGGAAGATGGAAATCACTCAAAAATGAAGCTAAATAACACTTTTAAACACCAAAATGGATCAACTGATTTTTATAATGCAAATACATAAGAAAAATACCAATTTGAGATCCAATTGAAGGTTGATTTATTTTATAAAAATCTACAAAATGCTCCTTCAGACACACAACTGAAAACACTAGTTCTTTGACCCAAAAATCATGCAAGTTGGCTGATTTGATTTCTAAAAATCAGAATTATGAACAACAACCTAGATCAGCTCCAAAACACCATAAATCAGCTCCCTAGATGGGTCGCTCTACCAAGAACACTACTGGAAATAAAGGAGAATCACAGTGACAATATTCTCCTTCAAACCCTTGCTTAGATCTGCAACATTCAACCCTCAAACACTACTGATCTTCAATGGAAAACACAACTAAATCCTTGTACTGCAATGGAACCACCGAATGGAGAATCCTCTCAAATAGAAGAAGAGTTTTCATTCTCCTTCTAGACCTCAAGAGGGTTTTCGTCCTCTAGAGATGACTTCAATGGGTTTTTGTCCTTTGAAGTAATTTGCAAAGCTTACAAGCTCAGACAAAAATCAAAATATTTTGTAAAATAAAAGAGATGTTTTACAAAGCCAAGTCGACTTGTTTTTATAAGCATTCTTGGCTTACCAACCACCCACAAGCACCAAACACCTCCTTTGGCCTGCATTTAATTCTTTTTTTGGCCTTGACTCATCTTTAACATGGGTTGCATTTTTCCCTAGGGGAAATAAAAAAATAAAGTGACTTCTTTTCTTTTTCTTTCTAATTTCACTTTATCTTTTCTTTTCTTTTCTCTTTTATTTTTATTAAGTCATTAATAAATTAATATAAGTGCTTTTTATAAAGTTTCTTTTTATGCACTTTATAATAATTTATTAAGACTATATTTCCCCTTTTTATTACCCCTTAGTCATCGGGAAACCGAATTGGGCTAAAGGTCTTCGATCAAGTTATTTAAAGAAGTGAGACATTTCATCCATAAACCTTGTCCCTTCCATATCACTACAAGTCTCGATACGTTGCACCGTGTTATAATGCTAGCTTGTCTACTAATTACTTTGCATAGCTTTACCAATTATCTTTACAAGAACATTTAGACTATTTTTAAATAATAGATCTTATTTGCATATGATTTTTCAAGTCAACAACATGGTATAGATCTCCAAACACTTAGATTGTTAGTATAATACACAAAATAAAATTGTCCCTTCATTATCATTAGTGACGATGGCAACAGAGGAATATTTTTTTCCTCTTCGTCAACATCGGTTAGTACATATTTTGAATTTGGAAGATATCCATTTACCTTCATCTCTCGAGGACAATTTCTCCAACTTCACATAGATTTTGTATGTATGTGGGTGTGATTTTTCTCCTATACAAAAAGTATGTACCATGTTATTGCCTTTAATCCAAGTACATCTATGTACCTTATGAATTCCTTTATCCTTCATTAATCTCCTTAACGTTTGAACCTCACCCTACCTTCACACTTTTGTGTAGATGTTTGATAGAAATGAAATGAAATGAAATATTTTAATGACATCCACGAGATTGAAGAGTCTATGGGACCACAAAACTAAGATTTTTAATCTAATTTCAGACTCCTTTCAATATCAACTCTCCGGCTGTGAATCTTGAGAATGAAACCCGCGCTTGCTTGAAGCTTTGTTCCTTTGAAGAGTTCCTCTAGTCCATCCACCTTCAGGTTGTTTTTCGTACTGAGATATGAATATCATCATATGCCGAACACTCCATGACAACGACCCATTTGCAAAAAGACAAATTCTCCTTTCCCAATCTTCCTTTGGAATAGTGCATCTACCGGGCGCATCGAAGATGGTGTGATCCGGTCCTTAACTGTGCCACTAGAATCCTTGCTTTACCCTTGATAGCTGCCCCTAGATAAGCTTTTTCATCATGCTCCCCAGTGGGATTGAATTCTCTAATATAATGTGCTTTCTTTCGACCAATCTGTCCCGTCCACATGGCAGTCCTGAACTTTTCTATCACATAATTTTTTATTTCCCTGTTGTTGTTAGGACACTCTTGCAAGTTGATGCCCATTTGTTCATCCATTTATTATTCTGTTTCATCCAAGTTTTCTTTCTGCTCCAAAGTATCATCCACAACTATTTTGGGCCAACAAAGATTGTCCATGCTTTCAACTTTTTTCAAATAGCTTATCATCTCGAGATATTGCCGAAGCTTCCAACGAGGAAGTACCTGCTTACCAAATAGGATCTCATAAGGAACAGTTGATTTGACTTTGAGAGTGCTTGTGATTAGATGTTTCTAGATTCTTTCTATCTGTCTCCACCCGTGATTTGACATGCTACTTCCCCAAACCTCGCAGCCATAGAGAACAACCAGAGTGACCAACAAACCAAAAAGGGTTTTCTTAGTTTTCTAGTCCCAAAGTTCAGCTTTCCTACACCTATTTTGAAGTAGGTAAGATGCTTTCTAACCTCCCTGTATCCTTTTTGCTTTACAAGTCTCCCAACTAAGCTTGTGGTGAAAGTCAATCCCAAGATATTTGTATTCAGTGACTATTTCCAAAGGGCTCCCTTCAAAAAGAAAGTTAATTTGTCTCTCTTTCCTTTTCAAGGAGAAAATCATGATTTTTGTTTTGCTAGTGTTCACTTGCATCCCAACTTCTTGGCAGAAGAGCTCTAGTGCTTTTAGTTGTTCCCTCAATCCTTGGGTTGTTTTTGAAATTAGGATAAGATCGTCAGCATATAGGAGTAACTTCACCACGTAACTTGCTAACTGTATACCTCCTCCCTCAGTTTTATTTAACCATTCCTCAAGCTTGTCAATGTATAGACCAAATAAGGTGGGAGAAAGAGGGCAACCTTGCTTGACACCAATGTCACTGCCGAAACATTCGGACATACCTTCTCTGGTTCTGATTTTAGCTCTGACCTGCTCATACAGTCTATGAACTGCTGCTCTAAACTCATCTGGAATCCCAAGTTCCTCCATCCTGTTCCAAAGTTTGTTTCTGGGTACTGTGTCAAAAGCTTTCCTGAAATCAACAAAACAACAAAAAGCTTCTTCTCCTTGGGTGTCCCAAACCTTTTCAATCAAATGCCTAAGAGTGATGCAATGGTCAATTTTGAGGTTCTAGTAAAGAAAGAAGGGATGCAAATAAGGAGAACTCCATATTCTTATATAGTGTTGTAGAGGGACACCATATCTATCACAAGTTCAATACTTTTTCTAAATAGTGATAATAAATTTTGTGTTAGTTCCATGTTACTTCTCTATCTCACTCCTCTCTATTTCACCATTCGTGCGATCGGTCATCTCAATGGCTGACATCTCTACCAACCATGGCTGTCACACTGTGCATAAAGGACCTCGACCATCTGTGTCATCACTCTTATGTTGATTGGGACTCGGGAGAGGGCTGGTCTCCGAATCATGAAACCCTATTATCTTGGAGGCATTTCGTCAAATAGTTGACACCACGCTTTGATGGTTGTCTATGTCCTGCTCTAAAGCTTCCATTTTGACACTGGGAGGATGATGGCAAAAATGGTGAGTCTGGATTTACAGTTACCCCATTTTGTACCTATACCACGATCAATTCAGTCCATGAGGCCACATTTCGCTCAATCCTTTAGTCAAACAGTTCACATGCCAATTGCGTGCTTCCACATGTGATCCGTGAATTTGGTAGCTTTAGTATTGTGATTGAAAGGGATGATAAGGAGCTTCTCCACAATCCAGGGAATTGAATATGGAGATGGAGGATGGTAATAAACGAGAGAATGGTACAGGAATAGGTGCGGCATATTCCTTCCTGCAATGTTATAAATTGATAGGGTTGTACGTCTATAAGCGTCAATCCCGAATACAGAGACCTTGATTCTATTTGATGTTCATCTCCAGCTCCATTGAAGCCGTTTGAACTGGGTGTTATCATCTTGGCTGGAACTACTACTTTTTCATTTTCCCGAAAACATATCTTGTGCTTCAGATTCCATCAACAGACTTAGAAACCCATCTAAATCGCTGTGGTTGTGCTGATTCTGGTGTAGATGCAGTGTGAACATTGAAATTCGTATCAGCAACTACGGCCAACACACACTGCACAGTAAACCCTGCCTCTCTCACAACCAGAAAAGCCATTTCTCACTTGATCCTCTGATAGCATGTGCACGACCCCTAATCAAACCCTGCTCCTTAGCAATGAGACTTTCCACTACCGACTGAAACTCATTATCAGGTATTAACAGGTAATACCTCGGGTATTAACAGGTATACAACGGATTTACTACTCAAGGGCAGAACCAAGGGCTTTTATTACAGCGGATTTACTATTCACCTAGTTCTCTCAATAATAGAGGATTTGCATCCATTTCGTCGAATGTGTTTTCCCCGCTAACAGACGGAACATCTGCAAACTGAAAACAGTTGCCTCTCTACATGCTTCTCTGCGAACTGTTTGACTAAATGTCTTGAGTGCAGTTGCGAGACAGATTCAGGGCTCCTTGGTGTTCCCATTAGGAGTGCATACGAACTGTTCAACAAAATGTCCTGAGCTCATCCGGACCTGTTTGTTCTATAACAGTTTCAACCATGCCTAATGATGGTCACGATGATGAAAGAGACCTGATGCCCACACAATTACCAACAAGCTCAGTCAAATGGAAATGCTCATCCATAAACTTGAACAAAGCATGCAGGAACTCACCGCAACAGTGATAGAACAAAACCAAATCATTAAGGAACAAGCATCAAAACTTGAGAAACAAACAGATCAAATTACCATACAAGGAGATCACATCTCAGAACTGGAAATAGCTCTGGCTAAACTAAGCTCAGAGGTTGTTGCCCATCCAGCTCAAGCAACATCAGAGGTCATTGCAAACCTTCGAGAAGAAGTCCAAGCAACTAAGGAAGACCATAAGGGGTTTGCTGCCAGACTTGAGAGCGTAACCATAGATCAACCATGGACACAAGTAGTTTCTGGTAAATGTAAAACCCCACCAATTATTGAAGCAGCAATCCAAGCCAGATTTGCAGAGCAGAAACAAAGAGATTTTAAGGTTTTAAACCTTAGAGTTAGAGGTCTCACCAAAGAAGAAGTCCCTTTAACAGCAGCTAAGAACTTTCTCCAACATAAACTCAAAACAGATAACATGCCAATTGAAAAGGCATGGTATCTACCAGATAATTCTCTGACCATCAGATTCCACAGCATACAGGATAAGCTCACTGCCTTGAAATTGAAAAGTTGCCTCTTCAACCTTGACCAAAAGGTGTACCTTGATGAAGACATGACCAGGCTACAATATGAGGAATTCAAGAATGAAAGGGCCAAAATGATTGAAGCTAGAAAACGTGGCAAGTGGGCTGTTATGAGGAGTGGTAAGGCTGTAATACAGGATAATCCACCTCCTTGGTGGGACAAGCCATGGCCTACTAAAACATCTTGACGCCATAGGGTGGAGCTTTTCCCTCATACATCCATCTCACTCTCATTATGGAATTGTGGCGGATCTCTTTTCTTCTCTCCAGGGTCCTCAAATGATGTTATCTAGGGCAAAGATATTATTTTCTTTACAGAAACCCATGAATCAAGAGACAAGCCCCTACCTATTTTCTTTGGGTTCACTTGGTTCTCCAAGTATAGGACAAAACTCATCATGGTTCTAGAGGCTCGGTGGTATTGCTTGCCTTGCACGTGACAATCTAGCCTCTAAACTTCGAATTGAAGAATATGATACACATGCCAGATATATGTGGGTATCACTTGACAGAGGAGCTTCACAATCCAGATTGTTCATCGCAGTATGCTACTTCCCTCCAAGATACTCACCATATACTATGATAGGGGATGATGAATCCCCATTCATTGATCTATATCCTGCAACCTCCAAGTTCTTGGCAATGGGGGACGTGATCCTCTTGGGAGACTTCAATGCCCATACAGGTAACAAACAATGCTCCCAATATGATCATATCTCAGATCCTTTAAGACTACATGAGCTCGGAGGAGAGATGGACAGTTATAGGCAGTCAGCTGATCATTCCATTTCACCTTATGGAAGACATTTAATTAGATTTGGGGAATCTCATGACTTGATAGTGTTGAATGGGCTTTCTTGTTTTCCTGGGTCTGGGATTTTACTTGCTATCCTCATGTTGGTGGAGCTAGTGTGGTGGACTATGTCATGAGCAACATTACTTTATAGTCATCCATCTCCAATCTTTGTGTGGAACCTCTCCCACCCCTCGCAGTACCATGCACCTATTTCTTTTAAGGTCCTACTCCCCACTCTTGGGGCTGCACATATCACCTCTTATACTTTCCAGTCTTCCACCCGTATCTCCTTCGACCATGAGTTTGATGATATTTATACTGAAAACTTGACAACTAACCTCCAAGATATAAATTCTATCCATTGCCCAATGGCAAGAGCTGAATATCTTTCCAGAACAATTTGGAATACAACTCTTCAATCCTTTCCCCATTCCACTCGTAATCATCCCACCAGTGTCCCACTTGGCCATTGCACCCGGAATGTTTGGTTTGATAGTAGTTGTAGATCCCTCCACAAGCTTGTGGCTCACATCATTCGCCAACACCCTTATAGGAAGAAGTCAGTCCAAAAAATATACCACCGGCTCCTACGGAAAAAGAAGAGGTTATATATTCACAAGAAAGAAAGGGACACACTCAACATGTTGAGGTTTAAAGTGAAGTCTTTTTGGCAAACCTTCCTCCCAAGGAAATCCTCATGTGTTATACAGGACATAGATACATGGTTCAACTACGCATCCTCTCTCTACAACATCCCCAATCAAGTTCCAATTTCAGTAGAGAACAGGTGGCAGGGTAAAAATCTCTTCACAGACCGTATGGTGTTACAGGCTATCTTCAAACTTCAGGCAGGAAATCAGCAGACATAGAGAACTTGAGAGCTGAATTTCTTCACCACAGTCCAAAACTCTTAGCAACACACATTGCTGATCTCTTTAATCTAGTGGCTTCCCATGGATTCCCACCAACATGGACGTCTCACATCATCTGCCCCATATTTAAATCAGGGAATCAACAAGAGCCAAATAATTATAGAACCATCATGATTGGGCATACTTTGAGCAAGTTATTTGCTACAGTGTTAGATGATTTGATTTCCAGATTTGTTGAATCCAAGAAACTCCATGTGAAAGGACAAGCGGGGTTCAGATGGGATCACCAAACAATAGACCATGTCTTAACACTTAGAGCCATAATTGAAGAAGCAAGGGCCAACAAGCGTAAGGTTTATTGTTGTTTTGTTGACTTTCAAAAGGCATTTGATACTGTACCTAGACACCTTCTAATCCAACGGCTTCGTGACCTTCAAATTCCAGAGCATTTGGTTCTTCTTGTGATGACACTCTATGAAAAGGTGGTTGGCCAAGTCCGAACTCCTACTGGTTATACAGTGATATCAATAGCACCATCGGTGTTAAACAAGGCTGCCCACTTTCTCCTACTCTATTTGGTCTTTACATTGATGAACTAGAGCACATCATTGCAAATTCGGTCTTAGAGATGATGGTTGTCTTTTATATGATATCATCATTGCTATTTTATTATTTGCAGATGATATCATTCTCATGTCACATATTGTTGCAGGCCTACAACGACACCTTGACATCTTAAGCTCTTTTTGTGATACTCATGGTTTACAAGTGAACTTGAGGAAAACTAAGGTCATGGTATTTAATACAACCAAGAGGGTTGCCCATGCAACTAACCTCATGTACAAAGGAAACTTGGTGGAAGTGGTCTCCTCTTACACTTATCTTGGAGTGACTTTCACGGGCCCTCCTTTGAACATGCTTCATGCAGTAGAAGAGAGATTATGTAAAGGTTATGCAACCCTCAATACACTTGAGAGACAATGTTTCCAACTTCAATTTCAAGATGCCAAAGCAAAATTGTGCATTTTCCAAACTCTAGTGACACCAACAATGTGTTGTATGGTTGTGAGATTTGGGGCCCTGATCTTTGGCACATTGGTTGGGCTCGTGTTGATAGAGTACTCGTCTCCATGTTATCCAGGACTCTCTGGGAAAAACACTCAGTTCCACATGCAATCATCTTGGCTGAATTTGGCACGCACCCTCTCCGTATCTCAACTATATTTCATCTTGTGATGCTACTTCATAGACTAAGATGTATGGCAGATACACCAATGGGCAGAATAGATATCCCTTCAAGGCTCTCCAATCATCCATGAGGCTATGTGAATTGGGGATCCAAACCACTTGGTATGCACATTGTACAACTTTCCTCCAAAGCATCGGATTGGATATTAATCATCTTCCCCTCTCACATTCTCTATTAATTCTCCCCACATGCTAAGAAGGGAAATTCATAGAGGAATTAGAGAGGAGATCTACAAAGCTTACATAAAATCAACTTGGATTGAACCAATAGAACCATTGCCAACAAAAATGCACCACTATTTGGAGCATTATCTCCAAATTGAAGATGAACGTGTCATTCCCCCAAATACATCAGGCTTCCACTTGGTTTGAGATTCCCCTTGGGCCAACTACGAGTTTGTTCTCATCAGCTTCACATGGAGACAAAGCATTACATTCCTAGAGACCAACGCACTTGCACACTTTGCAACAATGAACCTGAATCAGAGGAGCACTTTATATTTCGATTGTCCTGTGTACTATGAGATCCATGGTAGGTACTATTGTCTCTTCCGAGAAACTCAAGGCTCATTACGGGCCCTTATCCATTATGAAGACCAAAGGTGTGTAGCTTTATTTATCGGGAGATGACCCAACATAGATATGGCCTCCTCAAACATCATCATGGCAGCCTTGGGTCTCAGACTATTGATTCATTCCTTCAGCCTTCTACACAACATCGGTGGCATAAACGAGCTCATGACTCCACACAACAGTCACGATCTACCAGGCGTAGAACCTCTTAAGCATGGCACATAGACTTGTTGTATCTTGTCTCTTTCCAGTTGCTTCTTGTATTTCTTTTTCTTTGTCTTTGTTTTAACATTTTTGGTTCCTTCTGACATTTTTTTAAATTGTCCTTAAATTCATCAATTAAAACCAAACAGGGCTTGTTCTCTTTTCCAGCTTGACAAGTTCAAGAAGATCATGTTTGACCAATTGTAGTGCATTGTGGTTTTAAATAAAGTTTGAAACTTTAACCAGTACTTTTTTTTTGCAAAGTTTTGTCCATGTGTTCCTACAAATTCAATAATTACATAATCATTCTGTATTCAATTTACCAGCATGGGAAAATAATCCCAGAACTGAGTTTGAATTGAGCATATGCCATGCTCTGTGTCATAACTTAAAAATTTGAACAGCTTAAAAATATGAACAAATGATTGTTAAGCTTCATTACTACAAATAATGTATTTGTCCATCAACATTGTATCATGTCCCTCGACATTTTTATTAAGAAATGTAAACCGCAGAATTTACAGAATTATGAGACATACCAGTCGTGTATTCTCTTGTTTTCCCTCCTTCAAAGCAGCCCCAGAAAAAAATCCACGGCCGAGTGGACTATAAGATACGATTCCAATGCCCAGTTCCCTGAAGACACGGGATTTCAATCTTGTATATTAAAACTGACCTCATTTTAGAAAACAATGCAGCAAGCAAAAAAAAAAAATTATTTGTTTTGTGAATGCGCCCAAATACTAATGAATATAAGATTTCAAAATCAACTGTCACGTTCTTTAAAATGAAGATTTGCTGTCATGTAGATCACAAAACATATATAGAACATCTTAAATTATTTTGAGAATAAAAAATTGCAGATATACGAAACTACTCTATCCTGCCATTTAGGAAAATGGGGGTTATCATGTAATAGCAGCACACCCATCATGCAAAGAGATATGAATGAAGCTGTGAACAAAAAAATTGCAGTATTAATATATAAAATTTCTGTTACAGAATGTAGTGCAGAGTTGTCCAGCTCTGCCTAGCTGTAGTTGCATACAAAGTAAAAAATATTTGTTGGGCGAATTCAGCAAGTAAGAAATCACCTGCATGTGGGAATGATTTCATCTTCAATATCCCTACTCCATAAGGACCATTCACATTGCAATGCAGTGATGGGATGCACAGCATGAGCTCTTCTTATGGTATCAATGTTTGCCTCACAAAGTCCTATATACTTAACTTTCCCTTCTTCCACAAGCTTCTTGAGTTCTCCAACCTATACTTTCCATCCATATGGCCAAAACGAACATCAGATGAGGGGGAAATCAGCATTATTTGAGAGAAATGGCATTCTAGAACCCACTGTTTGAATCAAATGCATCCCTATAAATGGAAGAGCCCATCCATCACATGACCGGTCAACCAACCAATGGGCTGTTTACCACTTTTTGGGGTGGATTTATCATTGGTTGGTTGACCAGTCAGCCTTGCAAACATATGTGATGTTTAGGCTGAGCACCCATAAATTGCCCAAGCATGACTAGTTCAATTAGCATAAGAGAAAGTGCAGGATCAAACCGTTTCTTCAATAGGAACTTGAGTGTCTACACGGTGTTGAAAATACAAATCAATGTAATCCACACCCAAGCGAACAAGGCTCGACTCGCAAGCATTCCTTACATAAGCTGCACTGCCATCAGTCACAAGGGTTTTGTTCTCCTGATGAATCCGGCCAAACTTTGTTGCCAGCTGAACACTTTCTCTAGGCAAGTGCTTCAGTGTCTGCATCTCAATAATTCAAATGTTGGGTGCACTTGTTAGTTATTTTGGAGAATCACAATGGGGCAGCCACAACTTTTTGTGGAAATGCTACAACTCGATTTTAGAAGGCTTTTGCATGAAAAATTGTTTGCACTTAGATTACCCTTACCAATCTGCACTTACAACTTGGGGAAAAAAACAAACTATAATTTCTTTGTGGGTGCTGTAAACTCTTAAGATTCTATTATTTGTAATTTTGCAATGCAAAAGTTTCATGGACTGATTGAAACATAACAATAGAAGCAAGTTGGATGTGGGATTAAAAGCAGTAACAAATGCTCCTGTGTAAACAACCACTTGAGATAAGGGATATCCAATTAAAATTGTGAGATATCCATTTTTTTTTGATGTTGGATCTTCTACTATGAATCTTGATCCAAACAAAAAAAAAGTTCATTTAACCTCTTCAAACAAGACGGTCAGTGTGTCAAATTCCCAATTATCTACATACTTGATAAGTAAAAATAATTGCTGCTGTTGTTTTTAGTAAGTTGTGATTAATCTGTATAAACATAAAACATACCTTTCCAACCAATATCTCATTGGCAAATTTGGCATAGACATCTGATGTGTCAAAAATGTAATACCCCTGTTGAAAGCATGCCGGAATAAAGAAATAGCATCCTCTTCTGAAGCATAGGTGCCATACGCACCTGATAACCCCGAGCATCCCAAGCCTAAAGCTGAAACCTGCAATTCAACATATTCACGCCCAAATCAATCAACGTTGCAACAAAAAGACAAAAACAGAATAAGTAGTTTGTTAGAAGTAGATATAATGGAAAAGATATACATAACCCCTCTCGATGAAACGACTCTACCAAGCCAATAGAAGAGAACAAAGCATACACAAAAAGTATAGCTTCAAACTAGTAATACTTAAAAATAACAAAAATATCAAACAATTTGTTGTTTGTGCGGGTGGTTTGTCACAATTGTTACGTCATCTATTAAGTACAAATTTTTAGAGATACCTGAAATAAGTTATGGATGAAGTTGGATTCATGTTTCGAGGAATTTGATGGAATGGATATCCTTAAAAGATGAGACCAGATTCCAACATAATGGATATCTCTCATAGAGGAGATTGCATTTGAATCCCAAATAATTTAGCTGAATGAATACTCCTCGTAAATGAACTCGATTGATCCCAAAATAAATTTGACAAAATAGATATCCCTCAAAAAATGTCTAAGCTTAAGCCTCATCATATACATAAAAATGATATTCAAGCGTCTGGATATCATGGTTACCTCCAATCCTTGGGTGCCCAGCTTGCAACGAGGAACAAGAGCAGCCATTACAAGTTGTACAAAAATACAAGGCTCGTCCTCCCTTAGTTTGGTCTACACTCTCAAAATTGTTGCCACAAGTATGGTGCGCAGAACTTCATGGATTTCTCTACGAGTATATCATTTGATCGGTTGTTTCTTTCTTTTCTCAACAAATGGAGAACAAACCAGGTGTGATTTAGACGTTGGATTTGAACCTTAGCTTTCACCCTTCGCTTTGGGGTATGGAGGCATTTGTTCTTTTGGGTTGGATGGCTTTCATATTATAAGTCAATAATTACGCCGAAAGGCGTGTTCTCTATGTGGAAAATGTCTAGGGGTTCTAACATGGTCGAATATCAATGGAGGAGCAGCACATGTCGATGAAGCACGGCTCATGCGGAGCCATCGATCTCCACCTGAGCCCATACTTCCTCCCAAGCCACAACAAAAATGAAGGGTTGCTGGTCTTTTTGACAAAATTTGTCAGAGTCACGTCCTTCACATATTGGAGGTTTCACTGTCCACTTTCGGCAATATTTTCAAATCCACTGCCACAGAGGGATTCGGAGTTTCACTGGGCTTCGTTAATGTGGGTTTGGATGCTTACCAGCTGTGGCTAGCTCGGGACGAAGTTGAAAAGGCCACCTTCGGCACTCGGGGCTGGTTTTCGGCTTGCAAGCTCTCGTGAGCCGAGTTGCGAGCCTCGAGCAGGACTGGTTGGGGCTTCAGGTGTGGCCATGGCTTTGAGCGGAGGTTCGGTCATTTTAGGCGGCTTGGCAATTGGAGTTGGAGCGTTGGCTCATAATTTCGGCAAAATCGCTTCAGACGCTCAAGAAGTGGGCAAGTACTTTGCTGGTCGATGAGGCTTACAGTGGCGGCGGCTACAACTACGAAACCAATGAGAAAGCACTTGTGCCTCTGTCAGGAGCAGTCGTCACAAGCATAAAAATGGCGAACGATGAAATAGAAGTTGGTTTCGATAGCCAATTTATATATCGAACTCATCATGGTCCTACGGGATCTGGCAGACAGAATTACTTCATCTGGCTTGGTGACAAGCCTAGAATGGTTGATGATCGCTCCCAAGCTATCAATGTTAGAAAGGGAATTGGCTACAACATGGACAATATCACAAAGCCTTCTGGGGAAGCAGAATATCTAATACTTCCTATAACTCCCAAGTCGTTCATCAGCTACGAATGGATGATATTACCTTTTACCACTCTGCGCCACGACACGGGATTTGATGTCATTAGACGGTTGGAAGAAGATGAAAGGTTTGACTATGATTTTTACGTCTTTCCTTCAGATTACACAATCGGAAAATTAAGTTGGAGTTTGTAGAGACAAAGATAGGTGTTGTTCTAGACAAGCGGGCTCTAAGGTTGCAAATGTATCCTCAACTGCCCAAGGAAGTACATGGATATCTCATCTACGAAGTGGAAGGCACAGGAGGAGAGTATTGTATAGGACTCAGCACAGGATCATCACTGTCACTGAAGACCAGCGGTGAAGATGCCAAGAACACCACATGGATAATCGATGGCAGCACACTGGGAGATGCTTCGATTAAAGTTGGTAAGGATTTGGTAAACGTTGGTGGCATTACCATTCATGTCCTTAACCAAGAATTCAGCCGCTTATTGATAATCTCTCATAGAGGCGAGGTTTCATTGGTGGACTTCGCGTCTCAGCAAGCATTGATCCAATCAGAAGACGCCAGTAAATGGACCAACAAGAATGAAACTATCCAACAACATCTACACAAGCTGGCTCAGGAAAACAAGGTATCTGTGCACTTTGTTGCAGTAAACAATTATATCGCAGAACACGATGGGCAGCAACGTCAAGTGGGGCGTGCCTATTACGATGTTTCTCGCGATCGGATGCTATACACAGATGTGGAGGTGGACATAGGGTGTGAATTCATGGAAGTTCCACTGGGCTCGGATGGGCATTTGGGAGAAGATCACCCTACTGGAAGGCTATACACAAAGGTGGACATTGACCAAGATGTTGTCACTACTCAGGCTGCTTTTCTGGGCACCATTGCTGGTAATGATGCTTACTTCTTCAATACCCAATCCAAAGCCTTGTGGCTGGTGAATGCAGAAACACACCGGATAACCACCAAGTACTACACTTCCACACAATTTGAGGATTCAGACATTAAAATGGCAGCAATATCGCAGCATGTTGACTTCATCTACATGGCCATCAGTCCAATCAATCAAGCAGACAAGGGGGTCGAGGAAATTGTGTACCTTATTCATAAGGACACCATGGTGCTTTCGAGTGTGATCGGCAATCAGGACCTGATTAGTCGGATCAACAGAAAGAGAGTATTAGTTTGACAAATCTTGTGGGTGGCAGAGACATGTCAGGCACACGGCGATCATCTTTGAGAAATTAGCCGGCCAGACTCTTATTCTTCCTTCCAACGCACAGCTTGTGACTATTTTATGTAAGGATGAAAGCGACGGTCAATTCCGTTGTTGGCTTCGGACCAGCGACGACGCCCTCATTCAAGCGAATGTGAAGCCAGCTCCAAACGATCTTATTTTGACACCTTCTTCTCTCAAGGTGGAAGAAAAAGATGTGTTTTATTTCTACAGCGTCAAGGAAGAAATGGTTTATTGTCAGCACGGCCGCGGCCATGCTCAGGACTCCCAAGCTAAACAAATAAAGGTTTCAGGCCTCACCAATCTTTTCAGTGTTCACGGTGAGGTCTTTGCCACTACTAACACTGGCCGTATTTTGCGTCTGCTAGTGGATGGGTCTCTATACTTGGAAGCTGTCAATGACCATTGGCTTGCACAACATCCACAATGGTGGCTCGACTTGAACACATTGGATGGGAAAAAGGCCGCATCAATTACTGTGTTGGGTGTTGAGGACATCAATAATCAAGTGGTGCCAATCTGGTACCAGGATGGGAGAATCATAATTGCTTCATCAATATTACATGGAAAGCAACTACAATTTTTCGGTCTCTACGGTGATGATCAAGATGCTTTATTGTTCGATGTAGAAAGTGGTTTTCTGTATAGGCAACCACTCACCAGCAATGGAGCTATAGATGGAATGATTAACTCTAAAGGAAAGCTTATCAATGATGGAAGTCACAAGATTCCAAAAGCAGAAGCAATGCTCGGTAGTGAGCGAATCAAAGAACCTGCAATCGTGGATGGCAATTTGCGCGTCACCACTGAAAGCGGCGTTGTTCTGGTTATTAGTGCCCATAGTGGGATGGCAACTCGGTGGCTATGGAAAAGTCGTGGCAGAGTAGCAGCCATGATCTAATAGCAGACCTGGAAATTTTGGCAACAAATTGGTCGCATACTGATGTCGTTGCGTTGCAAGGGAGTTCTAATGATGTAATGCCTGCATGGTACTACTTCCAATCTCAGGAGATAGTGGTAGCAAAAGATTTGAAATGGTCAGATCATCCAAGGTGGATAGGAAAGAGCATTGATGGTAGTGCATTTTATTACGCCGAAAGGCATGTTCTCTATGGGGAAAACGTCTAGGGGTTCTGACATGGTCAGAATATCAACGGAGGAGCAGCACATGTCGACGAAGCACGGCTCATGCGGAGCCATCGATCTCCACCTGAGCCCGTACTTCCTCCCAAGCCACAACAAAAATGAAGGGTTACTGGTCTTTTTGACAGAATTTGTCAGAGTCACGTCCTTCACATATTGTATTTATTCTAATTCCTTGTGACAGATGTTTTCTCCCTCCCCGTGTCAAAAATATTGTATTTATTCTAATCCCTTGTGACAGATGTTTGCTCCCTCCCTGTGTCAAAAAAATGCAGACTCAAAATTTATGGCAAAGTGTTTAGACTCCACAATTATTGAGATGAGAGCGATAATCGCAGACCCATGCCTCTCCATTCCCCTTATACATGTTTCAGGTTGGATAACCCTTGAAATTATTGACATGGTGTCTCATGGTTAGTGCAAATAATAGTACTAACAGTGTACATAAAAGTGAAGATCGGATTGTGCAATACAATTTGGGTTGATGCAGGAAATGGACAAGAGTAAGAGTCTAGAATCAGAAGAGGAAACGAGCAGCACTTCTTTTTCAACTTTGATTATCAGTTGCGAGAGGAAGCGGTCAAATGCTTAATCTGGATATTTCCCTATTGCCCTTCGCACATTCATTCCCTACTCCATTTCATTCCTTTTCTCATCGAGGAGCTTCTCCCACAAATGTAAATGCTTTCAGGTATTTTTATTATTCTTCCCTTTTTGCTCGACTTCCATGCAGTAAGGAATGAATGAAAGACTAATTTTTCCAATGTATATCAGAACAAAGTGCTCGGTAGATAAAGAAAGAGGATCTCAAAGAAGTTGACGATCATACCTATAGCTGCATGTTTTTGGAGTGGAAGCCCCGCCATGGGACCTTGCCTTAATTATTCTTAACTGTAAAATCATTTAATTTAAGGTTTTTATTATTTATACTTATTAATTACTTGTAGAATTTCGTGTAAATTCTTGAAATTTATGTAGTGGAGCAGAAAATGTAGGGTGGTGTAAAATTTTCCATATCCTATTGGCATTCCTCAATGGTTGCCCAATGTGGCCCAATGGTGCATGCAGTGAAAATGGGTGTTGTAACCATGGACCTTGCTCTAACTAACACAACTCTCCCATGGAGGGAGTTACCTTGATTTTCTCAGCAGGTGCCACAGAGTAAACTTTAGTATCTTTTGCAGGGGAATGATTCCATAAGTTATCATATGTAAGCGGGCTACAATTTTTGAAAGCATTAGTTGTCATTATTTATTATTTTGTTTACAGAAATTTCCAGCTCTGACATGTGACGGTATAAACTCTTAAATATTTCCTGCATGTAGCTCCTCTCCAACAGCCACAAGAATTGTTTCATTCCAGTGATTAACCGTTGGTCCCCTGAGGGGGATTCCTAAATTTAGGAGCTTTTGTAGTATATAATGGTCTCATGGGAGATGAAATTTTAGTTCTTTGTACCTGTTTAGGAGTCTGCATCCAAAATCACACTTAATATTTTGAAGCGAAATCATCATAAAATTTACACTACATACAAATTTTCGTTCGACAATCTTTCAACTTCCGTTCTTTAACAGCCACTAGAAATCTCCCACCTAAACAGTATTCATTCCAAGTTTTCTCAAAATGTGTTTTCCATTCTTCAACTGAATCACAATTAATGCATCCATCTGTTGTATAAATATCAAAACAATATTTTTGTCCATGGAACCCTGCCCTTAGCTGCTATTATTGGGAGATTTCTTATTTTGTATTTCTGTAATTTATTACCTTTCATGGGACAAAAAAGAACCTAAAATCGAAGTGATATACCCTCCATGAAATCCCTATGTAATGCCTTGTAAAGACATCCATTCTGCTATAATACTTTTTGTTGATTTTGATATTCTGTTACAATAGGTTTGGTTGATTTTGATTTGAAATTCACAAACTCCTTTTGTAGATTGAGAGGTCTTCAAGAAAGCCTTCTGTGTACTTACATCCACCTAGATTCTATATCTCCCTCCCCATTCCAGTTTGTTTCCGCCTATATACAGATTGGGATTGGTAGGAAAAGACATAGACCTGGGAGGATTGATGAGAAGAATAGGGATGATGATAGGGGTAATACCGAAAAACAGAAGGATTCCGTACGGGTACAACTATTATTCGAACGAAGTGCGGAAAATGCGATCCCTGCTGTCTGGTGGAAACCAAGCCACGAAGTGGATCTTATTCACCAATCTCGCATCTAGTCGCCGCCTGATGCCTGATCTTTCCCATCTCCCACTCAAAGGAGTGAAGTAAAGTTGAGCTTCATGTGGTCATTACTTTTTGGTTGATGGATTGAGACCATTCATTTTCATATGTTTAAACCATTCATTTGTCATCCATCATATACTTCTTTTCAAAAAAGAGGGTAGTATATCGTGATACTATCCAGTTGAAAGACATAGGAACTTGCAATGTCAAAAGACATATTGCATTGTTTGTTCCTTCTTAAGAACTAGCAATCGTACGTAAAGTGTACGATGGGAATGCCGAAGGGGATGGAGTGAAGAATAAAAAATGAGGAAACGAAAAAGATGGAAAGGATGAGGGGTTATTAAGAAAGGGTTCGATGGAAGGGGAGGACTTTGTGTTCCATGTTTGAGACCGAACGGAAGTGCATGTATCACACATTTTCCAACAACAGACTACAGTACAGGCATACAATGCTATTTTCATGGATTTTATGAGTTGAAAAGATTGGGTTTTGGTGATAACAATGTTTGTAAAATTACTTGTTTAATTGTAAATTTTCTGTATTACATTTGGAAAAATTGTCCGTGTAAGTATATGGTATTACATTTAATAGACAGGAAAAATGTTGGTGTTACAAAGAATGGCAGATTAACCACCATATTAGTCTTTTAATAAATTTGATGGTAAAAACCGTTGTTTTTGGACTCTAATAAATCCTTCATCATCTTGAAAATTTTGTTTTCCCCAAGAATTTAATTTATTATTAATATATTTCTTATTAACTCTTTGAACTACCAAGGATTGAGTGGCATTCAATATGGTTGTTTGAAGTCCAAGATGAAAGATGCTAGAAACACCAAAGAGAAGAAGAATTATGCTTTTATTTCTTTTATTGTCATCAATGTTCATAAACCCTGAAAATATGGATTTTGCTTGTTGATCAACACCAACACAATGCTAATCAGGGCATCCATGAACACAAAAATGGTTAAGTAGCCTAACGTTATTTGGTTTGAAGCTCTAGAATTATCAGGATAGTGTACTACAAGTCTCTTCACAACTGCAAACATTCAAAGGAGAAAAATATGTTAATTTTTTTTTGTTCAATCGAAAAGAGAGAGAACATTGGCATACTTGCTAACATGTTTAATCAACTAAAATGAAACCAACATCTATATCTGAGAAGTTAGATGGTTATTTACTTTAGGCAAGGGACTGTCCAACTGCACAATCACGCGTAATTTATGTCTACTTTGTATAAACTGACTTTGGCATTTCAACAATGTTGTTCAGGTTTTAAAAATGGATCTAACAGTGTTTACCTTTGAGTTATCGGGAACATCTCTTAAATTTTTTGACAAGATTTTATAAATCTATAGAGAACGTCAGGAAGGAAATATTATTTCAAATCTTATTGAAATTTTGGCCTCAAAATAAGTTGGTAAATACCATCGTTTATACCTTTACATAGTCTACTTTATCCCTAATTGATTTCCATATCTCTACCAAAGAGAAGGACAATGCAACTTCAGTAACTTGCACATAATTTTAAACTTCAGTCAATATTTCTCAAGTATATGGATGTTAAAGCTCGCTCGATTTCTGTGGGTAAATGTCATTTAGTTTTGAAGGTTTAACTGACTTGTGTTGATACTGATAAGTATGATCCACTACTTCCTTTACTTTTTGCTCTGTATATCTGTGTCTGTCAAAAAAACACAAGATCATTAGTCATTTTTGATCCTAGCAATTTCATTTCAATCATATTTATTTCATTCAGGGGCTCAACTTTTCCAATGTATGACCCACATATTAAGTAAATAATCAGAATTCAAGTACATCAGATCTGCAATATAGAATACAACCATTTATATTAGAGGCAATAAGCTTTCAAGCTCAAATACTATATAAGCCTAATTTCATTATATCTCTTACTTGTTCATTTACTTATATTTTGGAGCCCATCATGATACTTGGGAAAGTAGTTATTCCTAGTATTTTGGCAGAAGAAGAGTTGCCAACGAGGAATTACTGAATTATGTCAATCTCATAATAGTTTTTTCACAATAGGTGCATATGGATTTAATATGATATGAATGTCTACAAAAAAACCAAATATTAATAAGGAAATGTTGAAGATCCATATCGGTTACAGAAGATGCATCGATATTTCTATTGTCTAATGCCCTCGTCTCCATCTCCGATTTTGGTATATATGGCGGAGTGTAACCATTTCTCTCCATGATGGATTCCAACCACTTTCATTCACTGTGTGCCCAGTCCCTCCATTGTCAATGCTTTTGTTCAGCTTCCTTGGTTCCTTAGGTACAAAGGTAGTATATCTATGTTGACCAGTTTCTCATATCATAATGCAAAATATAAGTATAGATTAAAACCAAAATTAAAGAGAATAATCGAGTTAAATATCTGGAAAATAACCTCCACACATCAATACAAATAAATATTCGAGCAGAGGGAAAAGACTTCCTTTGCATCATATATTACACTCATATTTCCCATGCTAATGTCTTTTAGTGTGATAATTCTGCAACAATCATTATTGCTATACAACGGTTCATTATAGAACTTCATTCCATAGTATATTTTGCTAAGTAAAGATAGAATTACACATCCCAATCTCCATGTAGCTCATAGAGTACATTATGCGGAGGGAAGCACTGTTTGATACTTCCGTGGATTGTTGTGCCAGATCCCCTGAGACCAAAGAAGGATTTTCCTTTAAAAGATAAATTCATCTTCAATCCAGATTGCTTGCAATGGATTTCTACATTACCGATCCATGCAACTGTTGGAAAGGGAGAAAACTTATGTAGATAAATTCATCTAATAGGTTTCACCCAATTCTAACAGCTTCAGCTCTCATTGTCCATGACCGTGGCTTTAATTGATCTTCCTGTACCCATTAATAAAATTTTAAAAACTATAAAATATTATTGATGAAAGAGGATATGTTTGTTGAAATTGTTCGTAAAATTCACAATATATATGAGTTTAGATTTAGACTTGCTTAAGGTTTTTACTGGTTCTTATAAATGTGAGTTATGTATTGAATTTCTATTTGTCGTGTTTGTTTACCATATAACTGAGGTTGAGGATACTGCCACCAATTTAATTCCATCTTTTGGGGTTCATTTGTTGCATGCAAGGCACTTATAGGTGGATGGTGCGATACCTGCCATTTAAATGGTCATTGGAATTTCCGTCAGCTCAAGCATATACTCTGTTTTATCTAGATAGTTTTATTGAAACTATGGAATTTATCTATTTCACTAAATAAACTAAGGAATTTATCTATTTCACTGAATAAACAAAAGGAATTGATTGAAGGAATGTTAATCAATCCTACCTTATCATTAATGTCATCAACTCAAGCATATACTTTGTTTTATCCAAACATAATTATTGATTATCTAGAAATCTTTATTGATAATCTATTTCACTGAATAAACTAAGGGATTTAGCTATTTCATTGAATAAAGAAAGGAATTTATCAAAAGAGGGTTAATGAATCCTACCTATTCAAGAAACACATTAAGGTTTCTAGATGAGATATGGCGATTTTTTCCCATTGTATGGATCTTTCCCAAATATTGGAGGCCTGGTAGTAGAGATACTCCATGCAACCACTGCAATAAATATTTCCATGACAGTTTTTCTTGTGCACACTTGCCTAGTAAGTCATGGGAATAGCATTACACACTCTCCCCAAACAATTGGAGCTTGATTTGGGAAGACTGAACTGTGGTGGAAACTGCAATACCCATTACCATATTCAACATCAATGAAGTTGTGGGTTGTGTTTGAAGTATTGACACACAATAAAATTTAACATTTAAGAGTGCACAATACCTGAAACCTGGTAAGGTCAGAAATGGGTATGATACATTTAAATAGATTAAAAACCTTGTTCAAAATGTTTTGTTGCTTATTAGCACCACAAATATTCGAAATCAAATAAAATCATCAGTAGGCCGAGAAAAACATGTTAACTCGGTACCACATTTGGGATTTAAAGATCCACGTACACAATAGGGCATTATAGAGCTCATTATATTGATCTTTCAATAAAATTTGAAATTGATATTATGACCTGAAATTTTAGGAATTCTATAAAACTCTGAGGACAACGATGAGAAGGCACGAGATTAATCTTCAGTTAGTTCGACATATCCAAAACAAATTAAGATGGAGGACTTAATATACTTCCGAGCTGCAGATAACATGCTCAATTGGCTGAATTCTACCGTTTTGGGCAGTTGATGATTACATTAGTGAATGATTTGACATTTGATGAATAATTTTATCATGGGTTTAACCGCCGATATTTCCAAGGTTCCCAGACTGCAATACATCAATGTCTCATTTAATCCTCATCTCGGCGGAAGCCTCTAGGAAAACATTTGGGGCATGACAAACCTGCAGATTTTCTCGGTCACATTCTCCAACATCTCGGGAAGGCTTTCGTCCTTCAAAGAATGCAAATTTGTTTACAAAATGGAGCTGCAAAGGAATGCCTTTTCCGGGTCCATTCCATAGGATATTGCCCACTGCCAAAAGCTCTTGAATTTCCAAGTGAGTAGAAATAGATTGATGGGATCCATTATGCTGCAACTTGCAATACTGCGGGAAATTAATGAAATCAATCTATCACACAATATTTTGATAGGGATGATCCCTCAAGGCTTCGACGATTGCAGAACTCTAGATATTTTCAATGTCTTCTTCAACTGTCTCATCGGTCGCGTTCCCTCTGATGGTCTTGTGTTCATAAATATAAGCAAGAGTGTTTTTGCTTGCAATCCTGGGATCTGCGCAGGGGTTCTGGTGCCGTGCTTGGAGTTCCGGTGCCATTGGTTCCATGAAGAGGGACTAGGGTTCATACTCATCCCGCAAGGAAGGAAACTAATTTCTATGGTTTGGGTAATGGGCGGCACCAGGATGAGAAACTCACATAAAATCAAACCAAACAATAAGAAGAAATGTTTCAGACCATTAATCCTCAAATAATTTGAAAAAGTTGGCTCAATCCCCTTAATAACAATTGTTTATCTTACATGCAGGGAAATAGACATGCATCTTATTTTACATGCAAAAAAAATGAATAACACAAACACCCAAAGATTTAGTCAAAGAATGCAAATTTGTTTACAATATAAAATTTACCATAAAAAATGGAGGTTCTGCTAAAACCTCCACCAAAGCAATATTTTCTCCCTGACATGGAGTGGAATTGCAATGAAGTTTTGGAAGGAGGGAAAGGGTGATGCTGGGCTTGAATTTCTCATCGGTCACCCCTCCGATGGTCCGTCAAAAGGAATTTCTTTGACGGTTTAGCTCTTTAGGTGGTTCTTGGAGTTCAGTAAATTCCATAAATTTTTATAGATATTTATGTAATCTGTTCACATATATATAAATAGGTATTATTTTTTTGTATAAACTACTTGAAAAAATTAATTTACGGTTTTAATAAAATTTTTATCTTACATAGTCTTATTTTACGGTTTCTAAAAATTTCAAATGAATATAAAATTTATACGGTTAAAATCACGAAAAATGGCCTCTGACCTATCAATTTCCGAGGCTTGGGGAGATGCTTTGCTTTCGAAAGGCTATGTGTGCCGCACAAGAGCAGGGTGTCGAGGTGAGTATACAGTGATAACAGGACACATCTCACCGTTATGACCCAAGATTTTAGTGCATGCAATGTATACAGTTGGCCATACCTGAGCCCTTACAAATAGCTGCATGCAAGGAGTGGCGTGTTATTTACCCATCCATTTACTCTTGCATTTGTTAGATTTCAACGACACTCCAAGAAAGAATGTCCTTCGTTTGATTTCTGACTTCAGTCAGAATTAACAGGTTCAACTCCACTACAAGAACGCCTTCGGCATAATGATACATTTGTCATTGTTGAAGTTATTCACCGTTAGAATGTATGACGAGGCAACCACGTCCTTTATAAATTAAAAAAATTGTTATTTCCACATAACTTATCTTTTCACCCATCAATCCTTAGTACACCACAACTTATGTCTCTTATGAACCTGTTGGGTAGGAATATAGGATTAATCTTGTCATACATGGTCCTTGAGTTCCCAAAGGATAACCAGAAAAACAAATTTAGAAATGTGTTGTATAACAGTTGGTAACTTAATTCAATACATGTAAAAAATTGTTAATGTTCATAAATTGAGGGCAGCTAATAGATAGAGGTAATGATCTGTTTTATTACACCGAAGGTGTTAGACAATAGGATCTTGGAATTCTATGTGTTTTTTCTATTTTGGACAAGTATAAAAGAAAGTGACACGGTGTATTCGTTTAGTTTAATTTCATTTTTCAAATCAATATCTACCTAAATATGGAAATGATCTCGATGTGTTTGATCCTCTTTCTTTATCATCTTTTCAAGACTCCCTTAAACATGTCCAATATATTCTAATTGATGAAATGAGTTTCATCGGCCCAAAGTTTCTCGATAAAAATGACTACCGCCTTCGAGAAGCTTTTCCTCACTCCAAAACATCTGCATTTGGGAACATGTCTACCATCCTCATTGGTGACCTTGGCCAACTTCATCTTTTCTATCGGCTCTCGACAAAGTGCTCGGTATGGTCTCGATGAAGGACAGAGTTTATCATCTTTGCAAGACTCCCTTAAACATGTCCAATATATTCTAATTGATGAAATGAGTTTCATCGGCCCAAAGTTTCTTGGTAAAATTGACTACCACCTTCAAGAAGCTTTCCCTCACTCCAAAACATCTGCTTTTGGGAATAGGTCTATCATCCTCGTTGGCGACCTTGGCCAACTTCCACCTATCATGGATGTATCTCTATATGCCAACAAATCCTGTAGGGCTAGCCTATGGAAAGACTTCACAATAGCCATCTCCCTCAATGCAATCTTCAGGCAATTGGGTTCCAATCCTGCATAGGCATCATTTCAGAACTTGTTACTTGACATTTGTAATTCTCTCTCTATTTCAAGATTGGGAGATCCTTATGTCAAGAACGAATTCGTTCCCTTCTGAACAAGAAATCATTGAGTTCAAAGATGACCCCCATCTTTTTGCTAAAAACGGCCTGGTTGAAAACCACAACCTTCAAATATTAAAGTCCCTTACCTCTCCCGTAGCTAGATCAATTGCTCAAACCACTAGACGTGCTGACTTCGGAGAGGTTGATGACAATCAGTTACAACACAAAAGTCTTCTCTACATCAACAAGAAATTCATGCTTTGAAACAAGTCTTGTCAATGGTGCTATCAGCTCTGTCGTCGACATAGTCTAGGAAGGCTCCTCTGATCCACCTCCTTTTCCTTTATTTGTCATCATCAGATTTGATCGATACTCGGGCCCTCCTTTGGATGTAGAAAACCCCTTTCACATTCATGTACCACCTATTTCCAAAGGAAACCGAAGATGACTACCGCTTAAAATGGATTTGGACATTTCAACCCACAAATTTCAAGGGCTTACTCCGCATCGAGCCACTATTGACTAGGTGGAACACCAAGACAAGGCCTAACCTTCACAACTATATTGAGAGTTCCCTCATTGTCAGCCCTTCGTATCTCTCCTCCTTTTTCATTCAACCGCTCCACAAAAAACACCTCTCGCACCTCTACTTCAATCACTCTTAATAGGGAATCTCGGCTTCAATCCTTCATCTCTCCTCTCTTGAACTGCATTTCTAGTTCATTCTCCCTCTACTCCTCTTCTCATCTCCTATTTTGTTGCTTGTTCCTCATTTCACCAAGTTCCTCTTGTTATTATATACCCACCTGCATTTATGTTACTACTTTGTTGTCTATTTCGTTTCCTTCTCCTTAACATTTTTGACATATTATGGTCCCCACGATTCAATTATGTTTGTTTCTTTTGGAAGGCGTCATTATAACTATTAATAATTATTAAGTTGTTGTTGTGGCTAACATATTATGGTCATGTAAATCACTAATGTTTTTATTTTCTTTTAGGGAGACATCATTACAATTATTAATAATAACTTATGAAAAAACTTTAATTAATAAAAATTTGGTGGAAGATTTAGTATTTATAATATATTAAAATACTTGTGCATGTCAATGATATTGTTAGGTCCAACGTTATATCTTCGTGTAAACGCGTCTTCGCTTTCTACCCAACTCTCAATACTCTCTAAATACAATCGATACATTATATGCATGCAACATCTTGGCAAATAAATTGAAAAGAGGTCCCGATAATGGAACCAAAATGTAGTCTTTTATTTACCCAAACCAAAGCTATGTGTGCTGACCCTCATCCAGAAAACCTAAATGCTCACCCAAAACGTACTAACCACCACGGTGTCCCTCGTTTGTTTTGTTTACCAAAACGTTACCATGCATAGTTACCATATTCATTATCAAGACATACATTCATGCATAAGAATCATCATAACATGGCAATTGGAAACACATATAATAAGGAATATAATCCCATTATGAGCAATGATAATCAAGATTTGAATATGATTATGCAAACTACCATCACTTATCCATTGCAAAATATCATAGTTAATTACATAAACAAGTAGTTGATTACAATATAGTTTAATACATCCATGTGTTAGACCATACGCGCACCCATACGGACTCATAACTAGACTATCATCACTAAGGACTCAAAACTCCATAACTCGACCCCTTTAAAACAACAACACATCAATATTTAAAGGGTGGGGACTCACCCTTTACCGCTACATGTACATTCTTAATAATAAGTGTGCGTACAAAAATAGCCTACATGATTTTTACAAAGGCTTCTAATAATAAATTATCCTAATTATAATACTTGTTTTAATCCTATTATTAGCTTGACTCGTGTATAGTTTTTTTCTCTTTCTACACGTGCTTTTCCCACTTATAGCCCTTGTTTGGCCAACGGGTTATCATGCTTTATCCTTTGCTTGGTCGACACTCAAACCCTGTTTTTCCTATTTTTAGCCTTTCTAGAAAATTGGCTAAGTCCTTTTTCTTTTACATATGTGTGTGCAGCCTTGCACGTTGATCCATGTTACCTCCTTGTGCGCCCGCACGCTATCATTTCCTTCCGCGCACGCGTACTACTACGTGTAAGTCTCTGCTCTATCTCGATACTTAGTCTATTTATCCTACCAACATGGAATATATTCATCACTAAAGGATATGGTGTGTGGTAGGTTTTTTAAAGATTGAATAAGATGGGTAAATGCAATAGGGGAATTATTACTTCCAATATACATATAGATCAAAGGATGGCCTCTAAGGTATGATGATAATCTAGTGCACTTCGTAAAAGATCATAAAGAGAGATTTTGGTTGGTGTATTTTTGAGTTTCTCAATGATGTCATATCCTTTAGAGGTGGTGGTAGGAACTAAAGAAGTAATAGGTGGTGGGATAGAGATAGGTGGAGATGTAGGTGGCTAGTTGCGTTGAGTGATGACTACATTGATAGTTGGATCAGGCATTGGAGTAATGAAGTAGGGAGGATGTTGAGTATGGATTTGCATAAAATCAGTAGCGGTGGCAGCCATGCCAGAAACCTTGGTTGGAGCATAGGATGGATAAGAAGATTGATCCATGAATTCAGAAGAAGGGGATAGAATCCAATGCATTCTCAAAAGGTAGGGTTTGAGTGATGGGGTTCACCAAATGATTTAATATAAATTGAATTAAATTTGATTACGAGTAACTACTATAATGAATGATGTACAAATTCTAATATACAATAAAGACACAAGAAAACAAGCATATAAATGTGAAATCCTAAGAAAGAGAGGGAGATAGGAGACTTAGCTAATTCTCAAGTAATCTGGAAGTGATCTGGGCAAGTGAATAGCTTAAAAATACTAAGGAGAGTGTTGTCAATACTCTCTAAAGGTCATGGAGTCTAAAACTACATAGGACATAAGCACATGGGAGAGGACAGGAGCACCTGGTGCTAGTGTCTAGATCTCAGCGATGGTGTGTGGGTGGATTCTATGGATCTAGTTATTTTAAGTCCGGATGATGTTTGTTGTCCTTTTATGTCTAACACTATGGATTCATTGTCTAATCTGTGAATGTACCTGTAACCTACAAGAATAGAGTTCACTTGCACATGCCCAAAAACTGCATCAAACCTAATAAGGAAAATGCAGAATGGGGAGTCGAACTAACCCCGACGCTCACTCAAAGAGTGAACTTACTGTTAGTTTAGGTTATTATTTATCCTTTTATTTATTTATTAGGATAATTTTTACACTTTTGTTAGCCTTACAGTTGATGGGTTAGCTTGTTTAGGTGTACTAGTTGTGTGGAGTTAGCTTACTAGTCTTATGGAATTGACTTAACTACTAGTATCGGTTAGTGGGATTTCTTCACCACTGATTTAGGTAGTAGTTGCACTTCCCTCCTCCTATATCTACATATTTATTATTGAGTGATTCAAGTCATTTTATTGTAATGTATTGAGCATTATGGATTATGATGGATTTCCATATATGGTATTTTAGCTCTTTTGTTTTGCAAATCTAATGTGGTGTGATATTATCATCTCGAGATCGCGGCTTGAAAAATCTTCTTATCGCCTCCTTTCACTTACGAAAAAACATTATACTACATCTCAAAATCCATGTAGTACTGTGTGAGAGTGTGTCTAATGATGTCCTAGGATGCCCTTGTGCAAGTTGCACAATGATAGCAGGTTAGATCTAAAATGTAGCAAATGTATAGAATGTGTGCCCAATGGAATATAATAAACTTCCCCTCCTATGTTATGTATGAAGAATAATGCAACCCTTTTCCTTTGAATGAGTGTGCTAGATGAATGTTTTGAAGTGTTTTTGTGCCTTTGGATGTAAGATTAGGTGATATTATGTAATGTTTAGTGTTTGGTCCCTTATTTTGAAAGCATAACTATGTATTTATATGATTCTCGTCCCTTATTTTGAAAGCATAACTATGTTTTTATATGATTCCTTTGTTTGAATTTCATATTTGACAACCGAAAGGTCAACCTAAAGTCTAGTAAAAGTAATTAATAAGTGACAAGGGTCAAAAAGGATAAGAAAAAGGTAAAGAAGGACAGGAGAACCCGTGAGGAGAGGAGCGATTGGCGCTAGTATCCTAACTAGGCGCTAGTGTCCAAGGCCATAGAGAGATAAAACAGTCAAATGTCAGCCAGAGTGCAAGATGTATAAAGCTAATAAAAGTGCATAAGACAAAGCAAAAGACCAAAAGTGGTTTTCAATAACTAGGTTTCTTACTTAGAAATTATGTAAATGCTAGCATGTTTTTAGGACCTAGAAATGTACCCAGTGCATAGATTTTATGTCTACACATGGAAGCAAAATATTTATATACAACCACCATTTTGAATGAATTCAAAAAGCCAAACAAATATTCATTGCCCCTTAAATGAATATTAAAACCATCCAATTGCACAAAAAAAATTAACTTACTAATTCAAGAAAATGCATTCATTTACCTACAACTCATTCAAACCTTGATCCACAATCCATGGCCTCTCCTTCAACTATAAATATGAGGCTCAATCCTTCACAATTCATCTTTGGAAGCTTTAAGCATTTGCAACAATACTCTGCTAAATTTCCACTAGAATTTACATACCGAAAGGTTGTCCATTTGATCATTTGTTGCTCATAGCACTTTCCTCTTCCATTTGGAAACAAGTTTGGAGCATCCACAACCAAATCATCCAAAGAGATCCAACAAGTGTGGTACTCCATTCCACACTTCAACTATCTCATCCGAGGTTGCAAGAGGACTTGAAGGAAGGTTTGCATTTGTTTGTCATTGTTTATTTCTTCCATTTCTACCATTTTTCCTTTTATACACTAGACTAAGATAACAAAGGTGTTACACTAAAGATGCACACCTTATATTGTGAGTTGATGTAGATGTGGAACTAGGAAGGCATTACTCCACACTCTATCGATCTATAAAGTTCCAAAGCTTAGACCTAGAATAGAGTAGTGACATTTAGCTAGATCCTTATTGTAATATTATGATGATAAGGTTGTAAGTAGGATTGTAATCATGATAGGGGCACCATTTGTGCATTAACTTCCCCTAGGGTTGGCAGTACCTTATGAGAGAGTCGATGTGGGGGACCACAAACGAATAATAAAAAGACCTATGAACACCCTTGATTGAAGATTCCAATGACTCAAAAAGATTGGTAAACTATAGAAGTGCAACTCTTATGTTTCTAGATCATAAGAACCCAATTCTCCAAGTGTGGACTCCAAAGAAGACAATATGACCAATTTTAAGACCTTCTAAGCTTTTAGGGCTAATGGGTGAGTACTAGCATACCAAGTGATTGATGAATGATACGTAGGATAAGTGATCAACTAGTTTAATGATAGCATTAAGAGTTTATGACAACCAATGGCATTGACCATCATAAGAAATCAGCGACCTCCAAATCTCTCGTACACAAGAAAATATAGTCAAACCAAATATATTACTATTTTATTTAACATTTAATTTTTTTTTCATTGAAAAAAAATCTGTCTACCACATATAAAGTCACTCGTCACATAAAATAGTCATTTCCAATTAAAATATTTAAAAATTGTTGGTTATGAGAATGAAACATCCAACATTGAAAAAATCCCCAATTATCTTTAACCGTGTAAATTTAAAAAAGAAATACAAAAATTTAGAGATTACATAAATAATATTGGAAAAACACGAGGGGTGCAAAAAAATGCAACCCCAATGCGAATCCTGTGAAAATTCAAATTTTTCACTGCCTAAAGGGACCATTGAGCGGGATTCATTTGAATCTACTATGCCCGAACCAAGGAGGTCACCTCTCTCGTGCGAATAGGATTCCGCTCAACATTAGCAATGAAGAGGAATGGATTAGGCCTAGCTCGGTTGCTCGAAAAGGATGGGGTGTCTGCGTTGGTTAGGTCTTTCGGCCCTGGGTAGTCGTTAAACTCCTAGTCTTGCAACTAGGGTTTTCGGTGGTAAAAAATTTGCTCGAGGAAAGTGATCCGGAAAAGGGTCCTCTGCTTCCAAACCATCGGAGAAGGAGATCCCCTCTTCAATTGGTGGTCTGGAGGTGTGTGGTATGTGTCCCCCGGAATAATTCAAGGTGGGCGGGATTGAATTCAAACTTCCAAGGATTTGGTTCTTGTTGATCTTCCATATGAGAGGAAAAAGGATTTTGTTGATATCCGTGAAAAGAGGGAAATTTGTTGTAAATTCATTGGTGCCAAGTTCTCCAGGAGGAAAATTAGGAATTGGATCTACTGGTTTTGGGGCAAGGAGGGAAATCTCAAGATTCTCTTTTTGCAGAATGATTTCTTTCAAGTCTTGTTTCACTCTGTGTCCTCTGTGGAAAATATATTTAAGGGTGGTCCTTGGTTCCTAAACTCCTCCAGTTTATACTTGAGACCTTGGTCCTCTGATTTCAATCCAAGGATGGAAATTATTCATAGAGCTCCGCTCTGGTTAAATTTCCCAAAACTCCCCACGGAGTTCCGGAACTCTGCCTCTCTAAAATCTATAGCCAGATCACTCGGTTCTTGGGTGCCTATTTCCAACCCGTCTCTTCTCAAATGGAGAAACTCTTTGGTGTGCATCTGTGTGGATATGGACTTGTCTTCCCCTTGCCGAGTTCTATCTTGCTACCTTCCCATAAGGGCTCCAGATCGTCTGAAATAATCTATGAGGGGTTGAGTTTTAAGTGCTTCTCTTGCGGGGCATTAGGGCATTTGAAGAAGGATTGTCAGGATCCTGGAAAAGGTTGGATCCCTCTTTTCCCCTCATTTTGATGGTTCAAATTTGGCTCTGATCAAATCCTCTACCCCTTCCCTTTCTGGGTCTCTCACTGTTGAAGATGGTTCAAGGGTCTAGCAAATCCCTCTTTTACCCTTCTTTGGCTTTCTCGACATGACTTAAGTCCTCGCTCATTGTTAAAGGAAACAAAGGATGTTCATAGAGATTCAGGTGCTCTTATCTCCTTGATTAAGGAAGGTTTTGTGTAGGGGCAAGCCTCCTCAATGGCAACTCTTAGTGGGTGGATTTCAAACAACCTCTCCCAGGCTGTGGAATTTCCGTCTCTGAAGCCGGGATTTTGGAAGAGGGAGAAATTGCCCCTAAAGTTTTAGTTCCCAGCCTGGTCCCTTCTAAATTAGCTTCATGCCAAGATGGTATGGGGATGTTATATTTGGCTCCACAGGTAAAAGGGGGAGAAAATCAAAGTAGGAGGTGGCCCAATTGGAGGTCGATGCAGGGAAGCAAAAAACCCTAAATTTCGATCTTGCTGATTCCGGAAGGTGAAACCCCTTCCCTGTGTGCAATGAAGGTCTTCTCCTGGAATGTCAGAGGGCTTAATTCCTCTGACAAACAACACTTGATTAAGTGTTATATCCTCTCCTTGGAGGCTTGTCTGGTTCTTCTTCAAGAAACTAAGTTACCTGTTGCTGAAGCCGAATGCCTTTGGAATAAGTCTTTTAGAGGTTAGAAAGGAGTCTTTTCGGATTCGTTGGGTGCCTTTGGGGGCTCGAGATTGTCTGGAAGGAAGGCGTTGTAATGGTGGAATTGCAAGCTCAATCTCTCAACTGAAAATCTGTTAAAGTAAGTTTCTGATGCTCTCAGCTTAATTTTCTTTTATTTAATGTTTATGCCCCTCCTAGCATTCTGGGTAAGAAAAATCTTTGGGGGGAATTGCTACAAGCAGTCTCTGCTATGGGTGATCAGATGTTCATTCTTGGCGGGGACTTCAATGCCATCTCTGATTGCAGGGATAAGAAAGGGGGATTACCAGAAACCTTCAGTCCCAAAAATATTTCTGCTCCTTTATTAGAGAAGGTGCCCTTGTGGATATTGAACCTAAGCAGGGTTGGTTTACTTGGAGTAATAAGCGTAAGGGCTTTAGTAATATAGCGGAAAGACTAGATAGATTTCTGGCTAGTCCCAGCTGGAATTTAAATGACATTGTGCTTGAATGTTTGGTTTTGCCTTGGTCTAGGTCGGATCATTTCCCGGTGTCCCTGTCTATTAATCTCGATGTTTCCCCTCCTCGATCCCCATTCAAATTTGAGCTAATGTGGTTGAGGGATGCCTCTCTTGAGGGCTGGATTGATCTTTGGTGGAACTCTTATAATATTGAGGGTTCCAAGATGTTTGTGTTGGCTCAAAAACTGAAAAGATTAAAAAAGGACTTGTAGGATTGGAACGTCAAGCATTTCAAAACATTTTTTCAGAAAAGGCCAGAGTTGAAGCTGAATTGAATGTCCTTAATTTAAAAATTTCAGTGATGGGATGTTTCGAAGGATTATGCTCGTGAAAAATCTCTCTTAAGTGAGTTAGGTGAATTGCTTCTCAGGGAGGAAATTTATTGGAAGCAAAAATCTAGGGAGCTCTAGCTGAAGGACGGTGATCGAAATACTAAATTCTTTCATGCCTCTGTGAAAGCAAAAAGGAATTTGAATTTCATTTCAGAAATCAAGAACAGTGAGGGGGTTCATCTGGTGGATCAACAGGACATCATATCTGAAGGGATTAATTTCTTCTCCTCCTTGTTAGCCGGGGATGTTGCCTCCTTCGAGGCCGAGAAAACCTCCCTTTTGGATGCTATTCCCACTCTCATCTCTGAAAATCAAAACTCTGTGCTTTTGAAGCCTTTTTCCTTCCTAGAAATTGAGAAAGTGGTATTCTCCATGGAGAAGAATAAAGCCCCGACCCTGACGGCTTCCCTGCATATTTTTTTCGAAATTTTGGGGTATTGTGGGTTATGATGTATGGCGGCTATGGAGGCCTCTCGGAGGTCCCACTCGGTGCTCGAGAATGCTGAATAATACCTTCATCTACCTTTTCCCTAAAATGCTTCAACCCTCCTCCTTCGGGGATTTCAGGCCTATTTCCCTTTGTAACATGTCCTACAAAATCATCTCCAAAGCCATTGCCCTTCAGTTGAAATCTATTTTGGATCCCCTCATCTCTCCTGAACAAACTGGATTCATGCCTGGTCGATCTATTCTTGACGGTGTCATTTTGTCTCATGAGCTGGTTCACTCTCTCTCTTCCTCTAAAACCCCTGGTATGATGCTAAAATTAGACATCAGTAAAGCTTATGATAAGCTCAATTGGAGGTTTCTCATCAGGGTCCTTCTGAAGTTTCTCATCATGCTTTTGTGAGTGGATCTTCAGTTGCATCTTCGGCCCCTCCTCTCTGTTCTTATTAATGGGAGTGTTGAAGGCTTCTTTGGAAGTAATCGTGGTATTAGGCAAGGGGATCCCCTATCCTCTTTCTTATATATTCTTGTGGCGAAGCCCTTGGCAGGTCCATCAAATTTAAATTAGGGGAAGGTAAGATTTTTGGCTTAAAGATTGCAGATGGTATTCCTCCCCTCACTCACCAGCAATTCGCTAATGACACCTTTCTATTCGGAAGGGCCTCCATCCGGGAGGCCAAGGAGTTAAAGGATTCTTTGGAAAAATACTCTAGGGTGGCAGGGCAAGATGTAAGTGTGGCTAAATCCTGCATTTTTTTCTTCAATGTTGCCTTGCAAACAGAGGCAAGAATCCTAAATATTTTCAATTTCAAAAAGGGCTCTTGCCTGTCAAGTATCTTGGTATTCCTTTGTTTAAAGGTGTAGGTAAGAACTCCTTGTGGAATGATCTTCTCAGTTCTCTAACTGTTAAACTGAATGCTGGAAAGGTAAATGGCTCTCCCTTGCCGGAGACTTTTGCTAGTAAAATCAGTCCTTTGTGCTGCCCCTCTGTATCTCCTTTCGGTCCTTAAAATCCCTAAGGGTATTCTCGATAAGATTAAGGGAATTTTGCAGAAATTCCTGTGGCAGGGTTTATCCGAGGAAAAGAAGCTTCCCTTGATTAGTTGGGATACACTTACTAAGCCTAAAGAGCTTGGTGGTGCGGGTATCCTAAATTTGGGTCTACAAAACGTGGCCCTTGGAGCTAAATTGGTTTGGAAGCTTATCTCCAACAGAACAGTCTTCTCAGCATGGTCTTTGAAAAGAAATATTTGGGTGCCTCCCTTCCTGAGTCCATCCTCTGGGTGGAAAACCCCCCTAAAGGTTCGCATATATGGAATTTCATGATTGAATGTAGATATTTGTTTTTATGCGGATTGGAAAGTGGGTAATGGAGAGAAAGCTCTCTTCTGGGATGATCCATGGAATGGATACCCTGCTCTTGGAGACTCTCCTACTTTCTCAAATATTAAGAGGAGATTGCTTGATGATTGGGGCCCTTTCATGTCCAACTATGGGGAACTAAATGATTCCCTTCCCTCCATGTTGCAATGGAAAAAAGTGGACCATCTGAACCTCTCTCCTGATTTAGAAGCTAATTTTTTATCTGTTTTGCAGGAAAGGAATATTCTAGTCTCAAATAAGCAGGATGAAATTGTTTGGACCACATCTCCCTCGGGATCTTATTCCCCTCATCTTGGGTATCTCCTACTTCATGAGGATATTTCCCCTGAAAAACCAGTGTGGAAAGATTGCTTTGGGAATCCCATTGCCCCCTAAAGCTGGTCTTTTCACCTGGATGGCCTTTAAGGGCAAGATATTAACTCAAGAAAGAAGGAAAAATTTGGTTTTCAAGGTCCCACTAGATGCCTCCTATGTGAAAAGGATGTGGAAGACAGGGACCATTTGCTTCTACATTGCTCCTTTGCGAGTTGAATGTTGGAACTGGTTATGTGCCAAGCTAAACCTTCCATGGGTCCAACCTAAATCCCTCCTAGATGTTATCCTAGCCTGGCCTATTAATTCTCATTCGGGGCCCTTTCTTCTATTTGGTTGTGTAGTTTGGTTCTTCTACTGTGGCACCTTTGGTGGGAGAGAAACAAAAGGATTTTTAGGGAGGAATATGGTTCAGTGAATTCGGTTCTCCTTCGGTTGGAAAGAGCTATCTCTGAAGCTGTGTCTGCTAATTGGTCGAGATCCTATCCTTTTACTTCCCATGACAGACTACTGGAAAGAAGTTGGCCATTGATAATCAAGCCTATGGATGGGGCTATGAAGTCTAACGTATCTTCCTCCCTAGCTAGAAGAAACACTGTTTGGGCTCCCCCTTCCTGTGGGTTTTTAAAATTAAATTTTGATGGGGCTTCTAGGGGCAATCCGGGGTCTCAGGTGTTGGATGTATCATTTGCAACTCCTCTGGAAATTGGTTTTGGCTGCTTCCTACAAGCTCAAGGTGGGTACGTGTAATGTTGCTGAGGTGCAAGCCCTTGGTTTGGGCTTACTTCTCGTTGCCTCCCTTAAAATTGAAAATCTAAAAAATTGTTATCTCATTTTAGTGATTCCAACTAAAATTAAGATAACCATAGAATTTTTGGAAAAATCTCCTAAAATGCCCTTTTGAGGAGATTTTCGGGTTTTCGGGTTTCAACAACATGAAAACATATTTTTACATGCTACATGCAAATTTTTTCCCGAAACCCAAAACTCAAACAAGTCAGTCTGTTGGGTTTTGGAACTCACGAACATCGGAACATGATTTGCAAAAAGCATGCTACATGTCGCTTGACTTCCGAAACCCAAAACTGATATGTTCCTTTGTGTCAGGTTTTGGACTTGGAACATCCAAACATCTCATGCCTCATGTCACCTATTTCCCAAAACCCAAAACCCAAATTGATAGCTAATCCTTTGTATCGGGTTTTGGGCACTCCAAGCATGATGACATGGCATTAACGCCGAGTTGTTGGGTAGTTGGCACACGTGTCAGGTGAAGTGTAATAAATGCTAGGGTTTTATAAATAGCCCAATTTTACACGTCATTTTTACCTGTTGTACTTTTGCTTTGCATGGATTTTTCATACTTGTGCCTGCGACCTCCAAACCTCGATTGAGCTTCTTGATCGATTTCATGTTCTGTTTTCAATTATTTTTCAAGATTACTGAAGGTATTTTACTTTTCTTGCCGATTTGAGGTCTTTTGGATTTGTATTTGAGATATTCTTTTGATGTTCTCCGTCCTTTCCTATTTTTCCTCTAGGTTTAGGGTTTTAGATTGTTTTCTTCATTTTATGTTGTATTCCAATGAAAGTTCTTGTTTGGAATTCACCCCTAGGGTGTTTCTTTATTTTATCCCATGGAATATACCCTGTTAATTATTGAAAAAATCTAAAATTCCTAACTGGTGAAATGGCGGGAATTTTACATGTCCTGACACCTCAAAAACCCGATTCCTTTATTTTCGGGTTTTACAGGGTGTTCAACATCTTCTTGCTTCGTTGTTTGTCGAGCTTCATCGAGTGCTCAACAATCTCCAAGTTCCGCCCTTCTATCGGGTTGTTCCAAGTGCCGACATCTATCAACCTCTGACATACACTTTGCAGTGTATCGGGTTTCTCTGAGTGTTCGACATCCTCTCGATCTCCGCTTTGTGTCAGGTCTTGCGAAGTGATCAACATCTTCCGACTTCCACCAGTGTATCGGGTTTTACAAAGTGTCTGACATCTACTAAGTTCTGACACTCTCTGCAGTCTATCGGGTTTTGTGAAGTGTCCGACAAGACCTTATTTCTGACATACATTCTAGTGTGTCGGGTTTCATCAGGTGCTTTGCAAGTTCTAAAATCCGAGATAGTGTGGTGGGTCTGTGGGGTTGCTCAGCAAGCTTCCAAGTCCGATTGTTCAAATAGGAGTTGTCTAGGCATTCTTTCTTCAGGATTTCTCATGTCGATCCTGGATCATCTAAGGATAAGTCAGACAGGTCGGGAAGATGAAATACAAGTACCGAGAAAATGGAATCCCCCTCCTACATAGATTGTAATTACGACATCCGAGATACGGAGCTTGGTAACATTGACATGGAAGACTTTTGGAACAGAACCAAGGATTCTTCTCAGAGTCCTTGGATGAAGTCAATAACCAACAGTGGCCTCCCTCTTGCAGTAGGATTCCCAATGTCGCTCAATGCCCCAAGTTCATTTTGGCCTATGCTTCCAATTATGACTCAAATTCTCGCTCAGTGAAAAATCAAGCAGGAGAATTCATAGTGAAGTTGGACGGGGTTACTTTGATGACCTCTTAAGATTACCCAACTTTCAGGAATATGTTGACGTAGATCTTAAGTCAGCCTGAAAGCCTCAGGACAAAGATCAAGAAGACTGCATCAGGCATGTGAATAAAAATTTCTTGATCAAGGCCAAGCCAGCTGTCTCTAGGTTTCCCAAGTTTGTCCCTAGGAGTGATTTCATCCTTGAAATCAGTGACATCATCACCTTGCTGAGTTGAGTATTTGGACTCCCTGAGTCAAGAGACTTCCAAGGATGGATGTATCAATTCATGGTCATTATGAAGAAGAATGAACAAGGGATCGATTGGAGCAGTCTTATAAGTGATGAGATTGATTCCCAGATGAAGACAATCTTGACTACTGGAAAATTCTATATGTCGTCATATGTCACCTATGCAGTAGCCGACATGAGAAATTATCCAGGGTTGGATGCAAAAGGAGATAGGGTAACATAACACATATATCGGTACTTCCCTCAGCTGACAATGAAGGGTTCCGAGGATCAATTCAGAAGAGTGAATGATGCTTTCTTTTATGAAAATATCTGCAGGATGAACCCTGATCTAAGGAAAAGAAGAGTCTCTGATGAAGCATGGGCTGAAGTATCAAAATGGGGTTGTATCTTCTTGCAGTTCAAGAAGTTCACATACCTTCGGGTGGTCATGTACCCAGGTGATCCTTTCCGATTGCCCAGATTCCCAGGTGATAAGTTGATCCTAATGGAGTTGGTAAGACAATTGTTGGATTTCCACAAATTCCAACGAGTAAACACAAGGCTATCGTATCCTTCCCTATTTCCATCGGAAGGTACACATGCTCGACAGTGGTTAAAGCTAAGAATGTGGTGCACGAGCTTTAGGACAAGTTAAAGAAGCACATGAAGCACGAGATGGATTCGATTTCCAAGGAGTCCTTAAATCATATGGGACTTTATATCTACATGTTCCCAACATAGAAGATATTTGGGTTGATCTTCGGGATGAGGTTGCCATCCAAAGAAAGGACAATAGCAGGTTGACAATTGAAGAAATCCATATGCTAGATTTATCTGACATCCCAAAAGGCACTAAGGACAACGAGAGTGTCCTTGACGCCTCATATGATGGGTTGAACGAAGACCAATATGTATTCCCGGCCATTGATTGGTCCATTGCTGAGAAATATTCTATCATGGGAAGAGCTACTCAAATTCTTTCCCATACTAAGGCATGGCTCATTTCTTGGGGAATGAGTTATAAAGAAGGGAGTTTTTCAAAACTAGATACTTTGGAAGTGGGACCCTCCAAGGGAAAAAAGGAAAAGGATAAGAACCCTTCCAAGAGGCCAATAAAGGTTAAGTTTTTAGAAAGGTTCTCCCACAAACAGTTGAGGTTCTTGATTTTCCTCCACAACTAGAACAAGGAAATCCTCCTTCAGGAGAAGAGATTGTTCAACCTTCCATTCCTCTTTTGGTTGATAGTTCATCAGAGGTAAGTCTTCCTCTTATCTCTCAAGCTCTAATTTTAGAATCCTTGCCTCCTCCCATTCAACCTTCCTTGCCTCAGATTTCTTCACCAAGTTCCTCAACCATGGCTAGTATCTTCTCTGGCCTCTCACCTCTCCCCATTGGACCCCAGTTAACCATGGACATGCCTCCTCCTTCGTACCTTCATTCCTTGAATCCATTACCATAGACGCTACACTTGCAGTGGTCACCACTCCACAAGCTAACCTTCCTCCACTTGAAGATGTGACCGTAACACCTACAATGGGAGCAACTTCTTCCAATACGCCTCAATGGTTAGTAGATCAGACTCTGAGGAAGAGGAAGGTGGTAGTCCCATTACCAGCCTTTGATTTCAGTTCCCTCAAGGTCACTCCTACCAAGTCGGCCAAGAAACCCAAAACAGTTTCAAGGATTTCAGTGGATGCCTCAGGGCATAAATTTGTAGAAATTGCTACTCCCGTGGCTGATAAAACTAAGGATGATATAATGGTCACAGATTATCAAATCACAAGGGTGGCTCTAGGGAAAGTAACAATGGAGGGAGCACAACAGGATGCACAAGATGCCATGAATGTGTTGTGCCAGAAGCTAAAGGAAACTAAGGAAAATAGAGATGAGTTAAAAGAGAAAGTACAACAGCTGATAGAAGTGCTACTCAAGCTCTCAAAGCCTCTTGAGTCAACACCATCATCCTCTACTCCTATCAGGTTCGATTTCTCATCGGTACCCATGATCGAGAGGATTAATGAGAAGGGGAGAACGATCGATGAATGGATCCAAAGGCTGCTCCTGCAAGGAAAAGAAGTCATCGAGGACACCGTGGAAGTCTACAAATCCTTAGAGGATATAAAGAAGGATGGAGAGAAAATGGATGATGAATTTTCAGCAGAAATCGGGAACCTAGAGTTAACTTTTGAAGCTCTCCAAATGCTGAAATAGGTTCCATCCCGCATCTTGGTCGAAGAAGGCATCATTCCACATGGGGACAAACATTTTCAACTAACCAAAGCCATTAGATTCAGAATAAAGATTCTCAATGAAGCTTGCAGCAAATTGAGGGAATCAAGAGATCAATTGGTCGATGGCACGAATGACATAGAAGAAGAGCTAGTCAAGATCTGTGCTAAGGTGTTGAGTGAAAGTTTGGGTATCCCGCTGTTGATGATCTTTACAAACAGATCCAAGAATCAATTCAGCATGAACCAACTTATGGATTCGGCCTGGAAATCATTGACAAGTTTGTGAAAATTGAACATTCTTTGGAAACCTTGAGGAAACTCAACAAGAGACTGAAAAATATTCCTGGCAACGCTAGCGATACTCAGGAAACATGTGAAGTTTTGAGTGATCATTCCACTGTGCTTGATGAAAATGAGATGCAGGGTATAATCCGAAAGTTCCAAGAATTTTGGGACAAGCAGGCTTTGTTGGAGGAAGACAAAGATGATGAAATAGAATAGGCACAATGTTGCATGTCATTTCAATCCTGAAATCGACATGTCTTTTTCATTTTTGTTTCATCACATAGGAAGCAAATTTTGACTTGGTCTCCTACATGAGAGTCAAGCAAAGTAGGACTCTCATTAAAAAGACTATTTTCTAGGATTTATCCTATTTTCTCTCAACTCCTTTTATTATAAATAAGGGACACTTATGCATTCCAAAGGGTTGAGATTTTTGGAATATTGAGATCTATTGTGAAGAAGAAAGACTTTTTGTTTTCTTTTAATCATTTGAGGAATAGAAACTAATGCTATTTTGCAAACTTTGTGTTGTGAGATGTATCTTTCTTAAGATATTGTTCTTATGTTCATAATCTTAAGCTATTCTTTGTTTAGCATCTTGATTTTTCTAATCATTTCAAACATTACATTTGTTATCTAAAGCTCATATGATTATTTCATGCTCTGTGTTTACTCGAAAGAAAATACGTTCCTCTCATTTCCTTTCCATTATGTTTCTTCCATAATAGTAATTTCCTTTCTGATCCATTTCATTTCGAAAGAGCAATATCTTCACCTATTATGGATATGGATTTTGGGATTCTATCCCAACCCCAATGGTTAGATTAGTGTGAATACTGTACATATTATTTTTGTTGTGTTTTAGATTAGTAATAAACAGGTAGCCTCACTGTCTTTGAGGAGGGATTTAATCCCATGTACTGTGGTTGAACCTCATATTTTGGTGTGACAAAATATCCAACCAACAGAAATTGAAGGGGACTCCATGATAATCATTAACACCATCATTAAAAAAGAGCTTTGTCATGGAAGCTGGATATCAAAGTTTAGAAGATTCTATGGTCGTTGTCTAAATTCAAAAATTGGAGTATTAAGCACATCTACCGAGAAGGTAATCAGTGTGTCGACTGGTTAGCAAATAAAGGTATCGATCAGGCATGTGAGGAGAGGGTGGAAAATAACTACTCTGCGTGGGAGGGATTTCATATGATTGCCACGAGGGACTCGCCCAACATGATTTCGATGACAGCTTCCCCACGTGTGAAGCGTAAGGAGCTTATTTAAGTCTGATTGGGTGGCAGTCTTACACATCTCCCTCTTTTTTTTGCTATGCAAGATGGCACCCCCTCGAGGCTCCTGTGCTGGCTCTTTCTTGTGATGCGAGGGAAATGGCTTTTAGAAACAGGGTTACTGATGGCAGGCTACGGAAGATTTTCCTCATCTCATGTGCGAGAGGACCTGGAGGTGATCAAATCGGTCTTGGGGCAGGATTTTCTAAATATGGAGGGATGGCCAAGGGTAAACAGTGGCATTGCCTCCCTTTTTGTGGAAAACTCTGCTGGTTCTGCATCCTTCGAAGGTGGAGGTGGTTAATGTCGCGGCCCACTGGTTATGCCCAACCTTCTGCGGAAACCTCGCTTCGGAGGTGGCTAATCTCAACATGGTTTCATGGTCTACTCAGGATTTCTGCTCGGGCTCGTCGTCGTGCCCGTGCTTTGCCTTGGCCTTCCTGGATCTCGAGCCTTGTTTCAAAGGGTTGCTAGAGTTTACTGAGTCCCTCTCTTCATATGCCAAGGATAAAAAGTCGCCGTATTCATATACAACTGCCCAATATCAAAGCTCTGGGGGCTCCGCTGGTTCCTATTCCATCTTGGTGGGCTGAGCTGCGTTCCTCTACGGGTGATGCCTTTGGCTACCTCTGAGTGCGGCTGGATCAATGCTTGCTCGGTGGATGAAGGGTTTGTCGGCACGCCCGAGATGGTAGTGGATGTGCCCAACTCGGGTATTAACCTTTCTATCATGTAGGCCCATAAGCATAATTCGGGTTTAAGTATAGTTATAGAATAAAATGTGGTTTTTGCTAGTATGCCACCTGGTTTTTTTATGGTTTTCTTTATGGACTTATCTGAGGCTATGCCTCCTCTTGTAAATAGGGAACGGGTCCCTTCAACCCGCCTTAAATATCAATTTTTTTTTGGAAAAACACAAAAACCACATCAATTTGTATGAGCACATACCCACATAGACAAAACCATGTTTTGCATTTGTAAAATTTAGAATCCCTAGTTTTCTTTTTCAAGAACCACCGACTATAGCACTTAGAATACATTTGACAGTTCACACTCACAAGTGTCATGTGTGAAATTGATTCTCCATAATTATCTCAACCTCATTGTAAACCCAACATCAAGGAATGCCATCCGGAAGACTCTGGAATTGATGGACAAAGTAGTTTTTTCAACAAAAGCCTCGGGGCTAATAAACCCCCATGTGAATCAAAATCAAAATGACCCACCACAAAATCACTACATTTAGATGATAAAATCCTTGGAAAAACCCTCAATACACAGAGAAGGCCTTGGAGTGTAGAAACATTTGTACAGAGGGTAATGTTAGTGAACAATAAAAAAGAATAATGAAGAATAACCCTTTTTTTGGAAACCATGGTAAGTGGCTAAAAATCCCTTTGATGAAAATGGATTTTGATATGATACCATGACCTCTCCATTGACACAACACAATCATACATAGCCAACAAACATAAAGATATGGTAAAAGGTGGATGGAAAATAAAATAAAAAATTGGTTATCCTTACTCCAATGGTTCAAATAATAATATTAGTATTATTCTAAGGGCTTCGATGAGGAAGTATGCATCAACCAATCATGTTTAATAATATGTCGACTTGAAAACTCTAGAATGTAGAGAGATTAGTAGAGAGGAGTATGTAAACAATCCGGACTATGGATTGATCCTAATCTTAAGAGGAATTGATGTAGTAAGGTGTAAATTTCATTTTGGTTTCTTTTTTTCCTTTTATTTTGTATGGAATTACATTAAAAAATGATTTATTTCTAAATAGATTGTTGGTGTGAGGAGTATTGTTTTTTTCAATTTTTTAAACCTAGTTTGTATTTTTCATTTTTTATTTAGAAATTAACTTTTTTAAAGGGAAACCAACAATTTTACATAGATATCTACATCTTTACCCCATGTTAGAATGGAGATTACACTTAGTTGATGTACCTTGTTGAGTATGTGTGTGTGTGTTTGTGTGTTATATATAACACACACACACACACACACACACACACACACACACACACACCACGAATGATCCCTGACCTTATATGTTTTGGTTATTAATATCAGGAACTTAAAGGGACGTGTATCTTGGTGGATGGATCAACAAACCATCATCCTCACCATCAAACAATAACCCTTTCATTTCAAAAAGAAAACACATCCCACAATAACCAACCACATTGTTGGTGGGAATGAAACATCAACAAGTAATACAACCCTTATAACTCTCCCATTGGTTGGGTGAAATCCAACAAGTGATAAAAAACAAGACGGAACAACTAAGACAATGGTCCCATGTGGGGAGCATAAATAATAGATTTGAAGATGTCGGTGGTACCATGTGATTTTTTTGCAAAGTGCACAAAATTGAATCTTCTCTTGAAAAGTGGAGCATGGTTAGCTCCAACGACTTGATAGGTGGGGGCTTTCATTTTTGTTTCTACATTCCTTTTTTTGTCCACGAGCACTCATTAAAGAAGATTTCCCCTACAAATATTCTTACCTTCATATTGGTTTCCTTCAAATCATTCCCTGACATTCTGGAGGGAAATATTGTACATATTTCTATTTTCCAACATCAATAAGTATTCATTGTAATAAAAATATAATTTAATATTTTCCAAAATCTCTACAAAAAATATTAGCAGTACATATTACATGGGACCCCATCGCTGCTATTTTTCTCTAAAAATTCTCCACTATATTGCCTTGCCCTTGCATGGGACACATGTGGCTATCCGGGTGAAAACATCGTTGGGCCCCACTGCATGCCCCCATACATGCATAGGTGGGCCCCACCGGATGTGGTATACACACATTTCAGAAACATCAAAATAAATACAAATGAAATCAAGTGGTAGCATGTGGCAGGTGCTAGATGGATTGGTAGTCTTGTGCACTTGTATGTGAGAGGTCACGGGTTCAAATCACATTTTTTTGTGGTATACACACTGTGTGTATACCACAAAACTAAAAAAATTAACTGTTGGGTTTTGTGTATACCATAGTGGGTCCCACCTGCACATGGATGGGATGGGGCATATATGGAGGCACGCAGTGGGGCCTAGCAATTTTATCACCAGGATAGTCAACTCCGCATGGGACCACTGCCTAAAACCTAGCAAGGCATAAACAAAACAATGTAAAAAAACATGAGCAGGGGGAGGCGGAAATGAAGGCTAGAAATATCCGTAGGAAAAACAGAGCCACAAACACTCCCTCACATCACGTTGTTGTTGACCAAAAAGTGATAACGTTAAAGCCAAGCAGAAACAAAGAATGAATGAACTAAAACCAAGGAGAACCTCTCCGCCACAGATTGGGAAAAAATTTCATATTTCATCTTAGGTTTTGTTTTCGTCCTCTCTTAGGGGCACAAACTATTTTCCCTGTGTAGATGGATGTTTTGTTGTTTAATGAGGCTCACACTTAAAACTCCAATCCGTGTTTACTATGACATCTAACATCATATTCCTTTTAAAATAATCGTTAATAGATATTTTTATCATTGTTGGCATTTTACTTTACCTCCATGTTAAAAATGGAACTTTTGAGTTTGCAAATTGGTAAAATATTGGAATGTGAAGATCATTTTAGTATGATATAAAAAAGTTAACTTTAATTATAAGCTTTTTCCTTACAAGCTTTTGTGATGCTTTATATTTCATATCTATTGGAATTATATTTCATATGTATTGGAATTTTCTTTACATAAATGGATAAAATTCAATTTTAATACATTTTACTATGCATGTATTTATTTTGGCATCCCATTAATTTTCTTGTTATTTGTTACAACTTAGTAAACATAAGAGACATTAGGTCAAGGTTGTAACTTTGGACATTTGGGAGTATGAAGAACTCATGTGCTCATCACTATGCTCACTAAAATAACTTTTTCGTAAGTGTGCTTGCCAAAATAAATTTCACAAATATTCCAACTATCACACAAATATGAGTTGGGTATTTGCAAAGAAAAGAAGTGTTATCCAATTTTTCACACATGGAAAAATTGGACAACATGGGTCAATTGGACCCTAAGACCGAAAACCCCTTCATGAAAAATTTTGGGACATTATAGGAAAATTTTTGTGTTGAAGGCACATCTTGGCGTTACGGAAAATTTCGGATCGTTTCAAAGTGTTTTCCTATTTTGGGTCTTAGAAGTTAATGAGTTTCTTTGGTAGTGCAATAGTTGGCCTCTGCAGCTCACTTTCCACCAAAGAGTGTGAGAAATTTATTAAAATTAAGAAATCATGTTTCAAAGGTCTTATTGTGCTTTGATTACCTCACTAATTTCAAGGAAAAACTCATGAAGTCTAAACACCATTGTAAGATGTGATTTGAAGGGTAGATGGCATTGAGCAAAACCGAGCTACTCGACGAGCTAGAAGTGAGATGGTTGGTTTAACTCAGATTTGGGGCAAAGTCCGAATTCGATGGAATGATTCATGGTATGTCGGTGAATCATAATAATAGAGGAGGACACGGGAGTAACCATGAGGTTGTTTTGTATGTGTAAGTTGAGCTTGAGGGATAATGTTGATGAGTGAATGGCACGGAGGTTACGCGAAAGGAGGCTCGACATAGGATGGATCAACACGCATATAGGTATTTAGGTTTGGAGCTCGAGCAATGGGAACTCATCGAGCTAGATGAATGGCTCAACATGTGGCTCGGACTATGTAGATAGAATAAGAGTGTCATCTCGTGAGAAGCTCTGTCAAGTAATGATGGACTAACTCGGCGATGAGCTCGACTCATAAATTTGTGAGAAGCTCGAAGATTGATCACAAGCAAGGAGTTGACGTTGTGCTAAAGTGGTAAGTTATTCGTGTGCATGGATCACTAGGAAAAGTAAGTGAATGGATCATCATGGTTACACAATGTAGAATTTCATTATAATGCTAGGTTTATAACTCATTACAGAGAGGAAGAACATGGTGGACGTTAGAAGATCGCTCGATTAGTATTACAAAGCGCATGGAAAGGTAGAGAGTTCATAGGTTGAACTAGGGATTGAACCGACTTGTGGAGTATGGGAAGGTTCGAGCCACAAGCATAAGCAAAGGAAGAGATCAGGAGCTCAACTCTGTTAGGAATAGTTTAATATTGTGAACATTATTATTGTGCAAATAATGAGTTGGTGACAACTCGTAGAGATCTCTTAGAGAGATTCTAGGTTTGTTGAGTGAGAATAGGGATTGGGAGAGATAAGTGAGAGGTTGTTGAAGATTAGAGTTGACTCCTCTTTCATAGGAGAACTCCACTCTATATATGTAACCTTGTCTTATTGAATAAAATCCCGGATTATTTCCAATAATTGAATATTATATTCGGAGTTTTCTTTTCAATGTGATTGTTCAGTATTTAACAGTGGCATCAAAGCAGGGTATTAGTTTGAGATGGAAAACGTGAGATCTTGATGGATGATCATGGGCAGTTCCACCATTGTTGATTGCCCGATCCATGATTAAATTGTTCATTTGGTTGCAGTTGCTATTGTTATATAATATTCAGAGATTGATGTTTAACCATTTCCAGATCTGTTAGGATTTACTTTATACCCGAACGTGTGTTGTATTTCTGCGAAAGGTTACATCCATTCTGCCACACTTTGCATTAGTTTCCCTTCACATCCAGATCACCTCAGCACTTGCAGTATATGGGAAAAGATCTACTTTGAGAGCTGTACACGATACTGAAGTAGAGTTTCTGAGCCTTGCGGACTCAGTCTTGTACATTTTCATTTTATTTTTGGCTTGCATGATGCTTGTGTGTAATGATGTAGCATCTGGCGAGTTTATAAGAGCGTGATTAGAGGAGGAATTGTTATCCCGTCGCTTCCAAATATCCTATGCCTTTTTCTGCTACATTGATTGGTCAATTTTGCAAGCAATATTTACATCACCTACATCCTGTGAAGATTGTCTCTTAGTTCTGATCGTCTAGACAGATCTGAGCACAAGTGGGGTCACACTTTATTTAATTCATCCACATAAGATTTGCGTTCCAATTTGAAGAAGAAATTGACAAACATGCATCCTCCAACGTAGCACCTCGGCTTCACTAGTTCAGTTTGCACCAATATTGGATAGTCGTGGCATCAATCTGCTCCAACTGGCACTCTGAGATCCACCTAAATCACTTTAACTAGCTTTGGCACGCAAAGTTTGAATACAAAGGTGCAGTCTGTTTTAATATAGTGCATGGACACCGGTTTGATATTTATTAATTGTTTTTTAATATAATGTTGTTTCTAGAAATGGTCTTTAGTTTGGTTTGTAGAAAATCTGTATCCCATCCTTAATAATACCGTGTATGAGTGTTTCTTAAGGTTTATTTGTGATTTTTGTCAAAATCAAAAGAGTCTCAAAATCTTTTTTTTTTAAAAAGTAATATCAGTTTATTACTTTTTGAATTTGTAGTCGTGTTCTCTCACTTATGTCAAAAGTGTCATTTTCAAAATTGAGAGTTGTCGTCTAAAGTTGAGTCCATTAAAAAAAAAGGACAAATGAGTGCATTTTCGGTGTAATCGACACTCAATTTTTAAGGGAAAATGAAAATGAAAACCGTTCATGGCTTCGGGGGCTCCCCTTGACCCCGCCCTGTATCGCGATAGGGAACGCGTATCGTCCTTGGCTATACTTTCTGCTGAGTTAGTAGGGACATTCACAATGGATGTTGGAGGCAAAAAGGAAGGAGGTTGATCAATGACCTCTCGTCAGGCACCATCGACAAGGCCGCGAAACTGAACTGGTGGCCAAGTTTTTAAGTTGTGTGTTTGCTTTCAGCGTACATTTGTGAGAATAAGAACAAATGATTGTTCAATTGTAATGTATAAAATTCTGAATGTAACTCCTGATGTAATGAAATAGGTGAACAAAAGCACCACAGTAAGACAGTTCATGGATCTTGAAAAGGTTTGTGGAAGATCCAGAAAACCACAAGAGGTGGACAGGCGATGGATCTGTTACATGTCAAGGTTTGTGGTAAACCTGTAAAACCATAGAAGGTTGAGCATTGCTCCCTTCATTAGTATCAAGGTCATGAGTCACATAGTTTGACATGCTCCATAGAGGAGAGCATACTGCAGATAAGAGTGTGTATGTTTTTCCCATGTTCACACTAAGGGGGTGAATGTTAGGAATAGTTTAATATTGTGAACATTATTATTGTGCAAATAATGAGTTGGTGACAACTCGTAGAGATCTCTTAGAGAGATTCTAGGTTTGTTGAGTGAGAATAGGGATTGGGAGAGATAAGTGAGAGGTTGTTGAAGATTAGAGTTGACTCCTCTTTCATAGGAGAACTCCACTCTATATATGTAACCTTATCTTATTGAATAAAATTCCAGATGATTTCCAATAATTGAATATTATATTCAGAGTTTTCTTTTCAATGTGATTGTTCGATTTAACAAACTCGGCTTAGCGACTCATCCATTTTGGAGATCATGTGGTGAACTTGGTTTGGGACGAGTTAAGAGCCAAGTTATATTCGATTCGAACCATCAAATGAGCCGTGCTATCAAATGTGACTCGACAGATGGGCTCTAATAGAAGATAGCTCGAGGTCGTGTGGAAACTAGTTAAATGCTAAGTCATTTGCATGCATGAGCAAAAATGAGTAGAGAATTTTGAATGGTTGGAAGTGAGGAATTAGCATTAAGCCCGACAATGAAGAACTAGGACATGATTATGAGGAAACATTGGTGGGTGAAGTAGTGAGCTCGGGTTTTGTAAGTTTTATCTTGATATTTCGAGCATACAATGGTTATAATTTGGTGATATGGAGATGTAAAAGTGAAGTAGCTTGTGCAGTATGACAATGAACCCAAGATGATCTCGGTAAAAATTGAGCCCGAGCTCGGGATTAGAATGTCAAATCGAAATGAGTTACTCAGGCGTAAGGAGTTCGAACAAGTGTGGGTACATCATTGCCGAGTCGTGTTAGGTAGTTTCTGGGGGCTCAAAATTAGAGGGACTAATTTCCAGACAACTCATGTGGTCAATTCGATGCCAGACTCATAGAATTGTCTTGCCAAGCCATTAAGTGGGGATGAAGGAATGTTTGACCACATGGGAGGATGAGTGAGGCGAAATTTGAGTGGGGAAAATTTTCGGTCTCTTGTTGATTGAGTTGGCTAAATGGTGTCGAAATTCTACATTATAGTATTTAACGTGGTAAATTAAGACAAGCATGGCGTGGTGGAGATTCAAGATGGTCAAGCCAAGGTGTAAGTCTTGATGGAATTCAAGACCCTCCAGGGAAAATTCACAACATGTTGGCGTCGAGTTGATTGGCAGAAGGTCATACGGTGGGGTGGTCGTCGGGGTGGTAATACATGGAAGTCATGCGACATACGAAGGCATAACATTGTCACTCAAAGACCAAGCTAGCCGACATGTAAGGGCATACCAATGAGTAGTGAAATTCATGGAATCGGGAAGCCATGCCATTTTTCAATTTGACCCTAAGTGATTAAGTGAGCTCATTAAGTTCAAATCAGTTGGGGTCGTTTATTTTTAAGAATCGTTATGTAATGAACCGCCAACCAATGCACATATACCAACTCAGTGGAGATAAGACTGGGTCAACATGTTGGTAAAGTAAATACGAAGTATGGGATTCCAAGTGTGAGCTTGTCGGTGATAGAAGGATCCCAAGGTAACATGGAGTAACGTGGCAATAAAGGAAATGACAATCAATGTGGAGTGAAGATAGAGATCTACGGGGGACTTTAAGGAGGTCGATGTATTATACCTAAGTCTAAGATCCTGTCACGCCAAATATTTAAGCTACCAATGAAAGTGCTCAACATTGTAAAGGGGACCCGGTCAAAGTGGAGGTTGGTCTTTGAGCATTGAAAAGGGAGTTCATTCAAACTAAAACCAAGCATGTATCGACATACAATACATGGAATGCGCCTATGGAGATAACATAAAACTCAGTGCAAGACTTGGAGGAAGTGCTCGATGCGTCCATCTACCATGACGTGGAAAAGTATGCAATTGGCGGGTGTCAGGTATGAGGTGGGTAATGCTAAGAAGTGGTCAATAATAAACAAGGAGCTTTCCATGATTGGATGAGTAGCAAGCCGATCAACTCGGTAAGTTGGTAGGTGAACCAACCACCGAGTTGGTTCATCTTGTAAACGAGAGGTCCCTCCAAAGCATAAACCTACCCTAAGGGGGTCCCACCAAAATTTGAAATTTTATTTTTATTAAAATATTTTATTAACAATATTATTTTAATTAACGGTGGATAAGTTCAAACTTTGAATTAATGAGGCATGATGGAATGTTCCTTAGTGGTGTCATTATTGATGTAATTAATATAAGCCATCATGTGCCTTTATTCATGCCCTAGAATTTAGGCTTTCTCCATCCTTTCTCTTCAACTAGATTTTCTATAAATGTAAAGGAAAAGCTCATTCTAAGGGGTTAGATAGTTAAATGGTTGGACATTTTTCAGTATTCCTCTCTCTTCTACAAGCTAGTCTATTATGGATTGTGGGGACTTTCAAGCCTCTTTTCCAACATTGTAATGGAAAAATTTTCCTCTTCCTCATGTAATGATGCATTGTGCACGTGATTGAAGTAATAAAATTGTGTTTTGTGACTAATTATTGGTCCTTTCATCATTCTAGCTACTTCTTTGTGCCTTTCTCGTGTATGCAGGTATACTATGCAACTTCAAGTTTCCATTGCAGGTTTTGGGAGTTATGTGCTTATCTGGGAGTGAAGCTTTATATGTGGTTGAGTTGTGGTGCTTTTTCATCCTTCTCATTTTCATCTTCCTTCATTGGAAAACCAAAAATGTGTCTAGCAACACCCTTTCTTGGTGCATCACCACTTCTAGTATAGGTTTTATTTCTTAAAATCTCTCTCCTTACCCCCATGAAAATTTTAGCATAGGTCTAGTTAGCTATTTTATTTCATTATAAGTAGTGTTGTGTTTAGTTTAGGAAGAGGAAGATGGAATTCTTCAGAGGTTCACATTGAGCCCAATTCCCATAACTTGAGAGGTGATCCCATGTTACCTAATCACACCGAACATCCTGTTCACATTCTTTCCATTTAGGGTGCAGAAGAAATTGGTGATAACAATTTTGGCACCTCTGGATGGGACAAGAGTTGGTACTTCTCTTCATACTTTCATGAATCAAAGTACCTGGTGACTCCATATATCTAGATTTTGAATCTCAGTGTGTTAACATATGTGAAGAATTCAGACAAGAGCTTCTGCGAGATGAGAAGGAAATTATCAACATATCGAGTTATCCTTGTCTCCTCTAAGGAGAAGGAGAAGAGGCATTTCAACATCACTAAGAGGCATTAGCGAGAAGAAGAATTTGGTTTATTATTTTTAGAAGATACAAGATTGGGTATATACTGCATTCATGAAGAAGGTACAATCATACCATAACTTGTCAAAACACAAAGCAATTCTGAAGGACTGTGGTAATTTTTCTTCGATGACTCAAGGAGTAAGAATGGATCTAATACTTGAGGTTATATTTATTTCTCCATAAAGAGATAGGTACTTCTCATCTTTTCGGTTGTAGTTAAGTACGCACTAACAATGTCGTTGAATATGAAGCCCTTATGCAAGGAATTCAAATAATGAAAAGAAGGGAAATAAATCCTTAACTGTTTTTGGAGAGAGTGAGTTAGTTTTTCATCAAATGACGACACACAATGTATCCAAAAATGATCTTTTAAGATCATATAAGAACCGGATTTGGGATATGATTGAATATTTTGAGGCTTTGAGTCATGTTATTCCTAGAAATTAAAATCAAGATCTTGTGAGGGTTGTTATGGTTGGCTCACAATACAACATACCATGTTGATATCATGAAAGAGGGGTGACAATTTGTCAAAATTGTGGTTCGAACTGCATTTCCTGATAATGTGAGTAGTTGGAAAGTGTTCGATAGTGACAAAAAAATTGTCCTTTTCCTACATTAAGAAGCATAGTTTCTTGCTATGAAGGATGAAGTGAAGTTACAAGAAGCATACGGTGATCAAATCATAAAATTGAAAAGCAACAAGCTACCAAAAGTCTTAGTTACTCTGGAATCCATCTTCAATTCAAATGATCAAAGCTAGAAGAAAAATTTCTAACATGGTAATTAAAGAGGGTGATTTTGAAGAAGTCGAGGTAAGAAATGAAAAGTTTATAAAGATCAACAAAGTGTGTACCTCGGAAGAGAAAAGGGGTTCCATCAAACTTTTTCAAGAATATAATTTTTTTTTTTGCATGGAGTTATAAATATTTGTGTGGTTTTAATCCAGGCCTAGCACAACATACTATCGAGTTGGATCTTAATACCAAGCTAGTTAATAAAAAAGAGGACCAATTAATCCTAAAATTGAGCCGATAACGAGGAAGAAATTGACTAAGCTTATCGAGGCCTACATAATTTTTCCGATCAAGCATTCCTCTTGGGTAGCCAATCTAGTTCCTGTAAGAAATAAGAATGGAGAAATCCGCCATGTGTGGACTTCAGGGATTTAAACTATGCTTCGTTAAAGGACCATTGTCCCCTTCCATCTATGGATCAAATCCTTCAGACAGTGGCTGGAGCTCAGAGGTTATCTTTGCTTGATGGATATTTAGGTTACAATCAAATTTTGGTCAAAGAATCCAATCAATTCAAAATAGTTTTCACTACTAAGTGGGATAAGTACGCCTATAACAAAATGCCATTTAGATTATCCAATGCCAGAGCTATTTTCTAACAAGCTATGGACATCATATTTAAGGGATTAATCAATGACATCATCTTGGTGTATCTTGATGATATAACCGTGTACTCTAAGCATGCAGAAGATCATATTGTGCATTTGAGAAAAGTTTTCAGAGATACGAGAGAATTTGGGGTTTCACTTAACCCAAAGAAATGCATTTTTGCGGTGCACGAGGGAAAGTTGTTGGGACATACTATTTCAGTGAAGGAATTTCAATTGATCCAGCTCAGATTCATTCAATTTTTTCCCTATCTCTCCCAAGTCATAAAAAAGTTCTTCAACATTTCTTGGGAACCATAAATTTCGTATGAATATTCATCCCTCAATTCGCAACCTTGGCTAAACCATTAGGAACCATGTTGAAGAAAAATGTTCCTTTCTCATGGATGAAGGAAGGAAAAGAAAGCTTTGAAGCCATCAAAACAACCATTTCTCAAGCACCTACACTGGTGAATCCAAGGTTTGATAAAGACTTCATTCTTTATGCTTATGCAGGTCAGGAGAGCATTTCAGGATCCTCGCTTAGCAAAATCACGATCTGATGGAGCAACGAATTGCTTTCTTCAGTCATTTCCTAAAATACTATGAGCTCAAATATTAATTTGTTGAAAAAAGTCTTTGTGGTTATTCGAGCTATGAAAAAATTCAAACACATGTTGTCCAACAACAAAATTCATCTGATGGTGTCTAATCCAGTATCAAGGAACTTTTTGAACAAGAGAGAGATGAATGAGAAAAGTGCTTGGATGGATCATGAAGGTGATAGAGTATGACATGTATATCAAAGTTACTAAACTTGTTCAAGGTAAATGTTTGTGTCAAAAACTTGCTACAAACCTAGAATCGAAAGGTGATGAGGATGTGACGCTCCTAAACACTGATGAAGGTGATGATCAGGTTGACTAGTTATCTAAAATGAATAATTTCCTTTTCTCAGGAGCATATCCTATGAACATGGATAAAACTCAAAGATGACTCTCCGTCTTCACTCCATTCCATATGTTCTAGTAGATAATGTTCTCTTTTGAGAGATTTGAACGTTGTTCTCCTTCGGTGCATAAGACCGAAACAGGTGAGCAAGATATTATAAGAGTTTCACAATGGCCTATCTGGAGGACATTATTCTACATGAACAAATGCTACCAAGATTATGAGGGTCAACTACTATTGGCTATATTTATTCAAAGATGCCCATCTCTAGGTAAAGAAGTGTAAGGAATGTGCCTTTTTCACCAGGAAGCAGAATTTGGCGGCTCTTCCACTGCATCCAATTCAAGTGGATCAACCCTTTATTCAATGGGGGTTGGATTTCATCAGAATGATTAATCCTCCATCCAGTGACAAACATAAATGGGTTCTTACTACAATAGACTATTTTACTCGATGGACAGAGGCTAGTAGCATTGAAGGAGAGAAATGAGAAGGCAATTCTTGATTTCTTAGAAGGTATAATGACAAGGTTCGGTGTTCCATTTACAATCATTTCAGAAAATGCAATGGATTTTCTTGTCTAAAGTTGAATGAAAATGATGTTAAAAATGGATTTTATCTCAAAATTCATCCAATTACTATCCGTAAGGAAATAGATTGGTTGAGTCTAGCAATAAAAACCTCACAAGGATTATCAAAGCACTATGGAAACCAATAGGAGGACTTGACACACACAGATTAAGACTGCTTTATGGGAAGATCGGATCACACCTAAAAGGGCCATCAGAATTCTCCTTTCATGCTTGTATATGGAAGAGAAGCAAAAATTCCGCTCTCCTTAGAGTTACCTTCTTTAGAGTTAGCTCATTAGCTTGAGGTTATGGAGAGTGATCCTCTAACAGTCAGGTTTGCTAAGTTCATGGAGTTAGAAGAAGTACGGAACAAGGAAAATGAAGAATTTGGAGCAACATCAGGCTCAAATTAAGAAATCATTTGACAAGAAGGTGTCCAAAAGGAATTTTCAATAGGGAGATTTAGTTCTCAAATGGGATGAAGATAGATCCAAACCAGGCAAGCACACCAAGTTTGACACTCTCTGGAGTGGTCCATACATTATCACAAGTTGCAAGGAGGAAAACTTGTTTCACCTATCTAGGCTCAATGGAGAAGAGTTGTCCATTCATATGAATGGGATACATATCAAAACTTGTTTTTGAGATCATTCCACCCCTTGTACAACTTAGTTAGGTGTTTTCCTCCAAGTGCTCTGCACATTGTTTGTGTGTTGTTGTTGTTTTACTTTCCTTGTTATTGTGTGTGTTGTGTTTTGTGTTGTTCCTACACATTGTGCCATCGGTGGAAGTTTTTCAAGAGAAGAAAGGTTAAAAGTTTCAAAGAGAGTTTCGAATAGTTCCCAATTCCTCAAATGCCTCATTCAAAATCCCACATATTTGGCCATAGTTTCCAAGCATGCATCAAATTTAACATACCTCATACTCAACATTGTTAGCGAGGTAAAGATTACTAATTCTGAGGAAGATTTGGGATGTATCACAAGATCGAGAATAGTTCAGGATTCCAACATTGACTCAATTCCCAATGAATGATTTAAGGCTGCTGAAGTCATGATTAGTAGGAAATCACCCCGAGAGGTCGCTTAAAATGTTATCCAATTTTACACACATGAAAAAATTGGACAACATGGGTCAATTGGACACTAAGATCAAAAAACCACTTCATGAAACATTTTGGGACATTGTAGGAAAAAAATTTGTGTTGAAGGCACATCTTGGCATTACGGGAAATTTTGGGATCATTTCAGAGTGTTTTCCTATTTTGGGTCTTAGAAGTTAATCAGTTTTTCGGTAGTACGATAGTTGGCCTCTGTAAGGATCACTTTCCACCAAGGAGTACGAGAAATTTATTAAAATTAAAAAATCATGTTTCAAACGTCTTATTGAGCTTTGATTACCTCACTAATTTCAAGGAAAAACTCATGAAGTCTAAACACCATGGTAAGATATGATTTGAAGGGTAGATGACATTGAGCAAAAATGAGCTACTCGACACGCTAGAAGTGAGTTGGTTGGTTTAACTCGACATTGCGGTAAAGTTCGAATTCGATGGGATGATTCGTGGTATGTCCGTGAGTCATAATAATAGAGGAGGATATAGAGTAACCGTGAGGTTGTTTTGTACGTGTAAGTTGAGCTTGAGGGATGATGCTGACAAAGTGAATGGCTTGGAGGGTCTAGCAAAGGAGGCTCGACATAGGATGGCTCAACACACATACACGTATTCATGTTTAGAGCTCAAGTGATTGGGAACTTGTCTAGCTAGATGAATGGCTCAACTTATGGCTTGGACCCGTGTAGATAGAATACAAGTGTCATATGTGAGAAGCTCTATCAAGTAAAGAATGACTAACTTGATGATGAGTTCAACTCATAACTCGTGAGAAGCTTGTAGATTGATCACAGAAAATGAGTTGGCACCATGTCAAAGTGGTAAGTTATTCACACGCGTGGATCACCAAGAAAAGCAAGTGAATGGTTCATCGTGGTTGCACATTGCGGAAGAATGTCATTATCACACCAGTTTGGAGCTAGTTATAGAGAGGAAGAACACGATGGACGCTAGAAGATGGCTTGGTTAGTATTGAAAAGTGCATGGAAAGGTAGAGAGCTCGTAGGGTGAGCTAGGGATTGAGTTGAGTTATGGAGTATGGGAAGGATCAAGCCACGAGATAGAGATCAAGAGCTCGACTCAACTTAGCGACTCGTCCATTTTGGAGATCATGCAGGTGATCTTGGTTTGGGACGATTTCTACAGAGCCAAGTTATATTCGGTTTGAACCATCAAATAAACCAGGATATCAAATACGACTCGATGGATGGGATTTGACATAAGATAGCTCGGGGGCTCGTGGTCGTTTGGAAAATAGTTAAACGCTAACTCATTTGTATGCATGAGTACAAACGATTAGAGAAGCTCAAATGGTTGGAAGTGATGAATTGGCATTAAGCCCGACAATGAAGAAATATGACATGAGTTTGAGGAAACATTGGTGGTCAAAGTGGTGAGCTCGGGTTTTGTAAGTTTTAGCTTAGAATTTCAAGCATACAATGGTTCTAATTTTGCGCGATGGAGATGTAAAAGGGAAGTATCTTGGTCTGGTATGATAGTGAACCCAAGATGATCTCGGTAAAAATTGTGCTTGAGCTCGAGATTGGAATGTCAAATGAAACGAGTTGCTCGAGCATAAGGAGTTTGAACTAGTGTGGGTACATCATTTCAAAGTCGGGTTAGGAAGTTTCGGGGACCTCAAACTTAGAGGGACCAATTACTAGAGCACTCATGTGGTCAAGTCAATGTCGGGACCCATAGAATTGTCTGGTGAGCCATTACGCGGGGATCATGGAATGTTGGACCGTGTGGGAGGATGAGCTAAGGCAGAAATACGAGTGGGAAAATTTTTGGGTCTCTTTCCGATCGAGTTGGCTAAATGGTGTCGAAATTCCGCATTACAGTTGTCAATGTGGGAAAGTAAGATAAGCATGGTGTGGTGGAGATTCAGTATGGTCAAGCCAAGGTGTAAGTCACGATGGAATTCAAGACCCTCTGGGGAAAATTTACAACATGTTAGCGTCAAATTGATTGACCGGGTCATACAACAGGGTGGTCGCCTGGGTGGTAATATGTGGAAGTCATCCGACATGCAAGGCATGAAGTCGTTGCTTAAAGATTAAGCTTTCCTGACATGTAAGGGCACACCAATGAGTAGTGGAAGTCTTGGACCCAGGTAGCCATGTCATGTGTCAATTTGACCCGGAAGTGATTAAGTCGAGCTCATTAAGTTCAAATCAGTTGGGGTCGTTTATCTTTAAGACTCACTATGTAATGAACCACCAACCAATGCACATATACCAACTCGGTGGAGATAAGACCAAGTCAACATGTTGGTAAAGTAAATACAAAGTATGGGATTCCAAGTGTGAGAGCTCACCGATGATAGAAGGATCCCAAGGTAACATGGAGTAACGTGGCAATAAAGGAAATGCCAATCAATGTGGAGCAAAGGGAGAGATCTACGAGGGGAATTTAAGGAGGTCGATGCATTATACCTAAGATCCCATCACACCAAATATTTAAGTGGCTAATGAAAGTGCTCAACGTGGTAAAGGGGGACCCGATCAAAGTGGAGGTTGGTCGTTGAGAATTGAAAAGGGAGTTCATTCAAACTAAAACCAAGCACAAATCGACATACAATACATGGAACTCGCCTATGGAGATAACATAACACTCGGTGCAAGACTTGGAGGAAGTGTTCGATGCGTCCATCTACCATGGCGTGGAAAAGTATGTAGTTGGTGGGTGTCGGGTATGAGTTGGATAATGCTAATAAGTGGTCGGTAATAAACAAGGAGCTTTCCATGATTGGACGAGCATCAAGTGACAAGGGGTTAAATTTGACGGCCACCTCTGCCTGTCAAACAATTTTCGAGTGATGGTAATTTTTCAATACTGCCCTTCAAAAACACAAAACAATGTTATTTTTTACTAATTATTCTATATTTATTATATCTTTTTTGATATATATTTACATATATTTTTATATTTTATATACAAATCTATATAAAAATTGACGGCCAGGTTTTAAATATACAAGTCACGTGTGATGGTTAGATCAGATATTTACAAGTATTTTACGTCTAAAATCACTAAAAACGTCTAAACAACCATCAAATTTAACCCTCAAGCCGACCACCAACACGGTGAGTTGGCTTGTGAGCCAACCACCAAGTTGGTTCATCTTGTAAATGAGAGGTCCCTCCAAGCATAAACCTACCCTAAGGGGGTCCCACCAAAATTTGTAATTTTATTTTTATTAAAATATTTTAATAAAATAGTATTTTTATTATTAAAATATTTTATTAAAAATATTATTTTAATTAATGGTGGATAAGTTCAAACTTTGAATTAATGAGGCATGATGGAATGTTCCTAAGTGGTGTCATTATTGATGTAATTAATATAAGCCATCATGTGCCTTTATTCACGCCCTAGAATTTAGAATTTCTCCATCCTTTCTCTTCAACTATATTTTCTATAAATGTAAATGAGGAACTCATTCTAAGGGGTTAGACAGTTAGACAGTTGGACATTTTTCAGTATTCCTCTCTCTCTCTCTCTTCTGCAAGCTAGTCTATTGTGGATTGTGGGGACTTTCAAGCCTCTTTTCCAACATTGTAATGGCAAAATTTTCCTCTTCCTCATGTAATGATGCATTGTGCACATGATTGAAGTAATAAAATTGTGTTTTGTGACTAATTATTGGTCCTTTCATCATTCTAGCTACTTCGTTGTGCCTTTCTCGTGTATACAGTATACTATGCAACTTCAAGTTTCCATTGTAGGTTTTGGGAGTTATGTGCTTATCTGGGAGTGAAGCTTTGTATGTGGTTGAGTTGTGGTGCTTGTTCATCCTTCTCATTTTCATCTTCCTTCACTAGAAAACCGAAAACTTGTCTAACAACACCCTTTCTTGGTGCATCACCACTTCTAGTATAGGTTTTATTTCTTGCAAATCTCTCCCCCTTACCCCCATGAAAATGTTAGCATAGGTCTAGTTAGCTGTTTTATTGCATTAGAAGTAGTGTTGTGTTTAGTTTAGGAAGAGGAAGTCGGCCTTCTCCGTAGGTTCACCTCGAGCCCAAGTCCCACAACTTGAGAGGTGATCCCATGTTACCCAATCACACCGAACGTCCTGTTCACATTCTAGCCATTCAAGGGGTGCAATGACTTGGTGATAACAAGAATCTTGAGAATTTTCTCTATTGGAGTAACTTTTGTAGGCACTACAAAGTCCATGTCATATGTATCATATATATATTCATATTATGTTGCGTCTGAGTTATATATAGTACATCATAAGTATAACCATTCGGTTGGAGCTCACGAGAGGTAGCCCACTTGAGTCAAGGATATAAAGTTTTATTAGAACTTCAAGATCAAGATTGTTAAGGTTGTTAAATTTAAAAACCAATTTTTATGTTATCTTGACCCAATAACTGGAGAAAAACATTTATTCTATCAATGATGGTAATCTCTTATATATAAAGTTGATTTTGTTTTCGTTCTTTCTTATTTAAAAATGTGTTGCAAATATAATGTTCTAGTCTAAAGGCATCATTACCATATTTACTAACATAGGATAATGTATTTCTCATGGCATGCTTCCTTTGATTGGCAAACAAGCTTATGAATATCAATCTACTACCTCATTTGGAAACATAGATACAAATATCATTTAGGTCACCATCATCATGTCTAGAATCATAGAACTGAAAAGGATCATTTTTATACTTTTCTTTGCTATTATCTTGAGAGCATGAGTAGCATTATATGGTGTCATGGACATTTTAATTTCTCTAGAATCCCATTACCCTTACACAACATCCGTCTCCAAAATATATGTATGCATAAAAATAAGTAGATATACACACCAGTTAAATTATCATATGAATGCATAATAATAAATGATTATTATATACACTAGTACATTTGGATTAGAATATATATACGGACTAGGAGATTCACATGAAGAATAGATACACACCCTAGTACATTCATATTCCATATTTTTCTAATTAGTGAAAAATTACTTATAGGGGAAACTATAATTTATTTTCATAAAATTGTTGCAGAGAGAAGTAGTGGTAGAAATTATATTAGGCATGGATGTTAATTTCATTACTAATAACTAGGGATTTTATTTGCTACATCGGAGGCTCATATTAAGTGTTATTTTCTATATTTTTGTGTTTGTTAATTCCCAATTTCTCATCTCTTTTCCAACAATAATATTAGAAATGTTATTATTCATTTTTAAAAGAGGAATGTCAAAATTCATTGCATTCTCACTCATGCATACAAATGACATGTGTGTGCACACCCTTGTGTGCATGCATATGGAGTCACATAGAATGTAATTTTTTTACTTTAGTGTTATTTTGGATTTGTGAAACTTTATTACATGTAAGAATGATATTTATGGTGGTTTGTATTATGGCACATCATAAGATTTATTTATTTTTATTGGCTTTGATTTCGTTTTGAACACAATTAACACACTATAAACATAAACTAGGATAAACCAAATTCATTAAATTTTCGCATTGAAGAAAATTGTAAATACTTTTTTGGATTATTATTATGTCTTTAATTTTATGATTGGACGCGTTCACTTAATGCATTAATCAAAATTTTGTTGTGACTTGGATAAATACCTTCCTTCCCCCGATTCCAATTTCTATCCCTTAATGTCCAACATCTAGGCTATATTTTGTTATTTTATATTTGTTCCATTCTTTGGCCTTTATATATCAAACTTCAAAGGGAGTTCTTTTATCAATATATTTATTTCTTTTTTGCTAGAGATGACACCATATTTGATTTATTTATTTTTTATATGGATTTATTTACATGTTCCATAATTTCTTCGACTCTTGTTCAACATGGACTTTTTCACGTCTTTTGTTAAGCACGACATGTAAGTTGCCTTATTATGAGGAAAAATATGACAACCTCATTTCAAAAGAAAAATAATTTACCATTGTTGTTCAAGGATAAGTTTTTGAATTTGGAGTTATTTTTTTTTACATTTCAAGGTTATAATTTTTGAACCCATGGACAGTAGGTAATATATTTGTTTAAAATACATATTTCATGCTTCAAGGATTTCACCTTTCTATGAAACATCGATCACTCTCTCTACATCCAATATATTTATAATGTACATTTTAAATTTTGTAATGGATGGTATTTTGAAATGATAATGATACCAACGAGATTGCCTCGGGGTCTTCTATTTAAATGTTGCTTATTAAAACTTTTCAAGGAATTTCTCTTATAGTTACTTTAAATTGTTAGATTTATTTTATTAGTTCAAGGCTTGTCACTATTTTTATACGTTAATGATATTCTTTGCATCCTCCTTATGCTCATGTTGCAATCCCCAATAGAAGTGTTCCATCTATTTATTTATTTTGGGTAGATTATGTGTATATGTGTCACACCTCTCTACCGATAGAGTGGTGGCACTTATTCGATTAAGCTCCGTGGAATATTGTTGCATCTAGATTTATGACACATTCATCAAAATTGGGGTTTTTCCTTTTCTTGATACCTTTTCAAGTCGTGTTATCTATAGCTTTCCACTATTAATAGGTCTAATAGCATTGTCACAAGCAATACTGGAGATCATTACATAAGAAGGGAAAAGTAGAAGCTAAGATAAACTTTGATTTGTACTTATCAAGCTACCAAAAGTACCAATAGGTCAATTAAATTCATTAGAAACGATCAAAATAGATGTTTCACATGCTATTTGGAGTGAGCCTCTTTGATGTGTGAGAAAATAAACATATAATGGTGATATAATCAAGGTAGGGGTTCCAAGCTAAAGGATTCCCAACCCCGTAACATTACTCTCTAGCTCAAATCAAATACCCAATTTCCAACTAAAGACAAAACACATGCAATATATAGGTGCAACACACACAAATTCAACTAGAATATTTTGTAGGTAGTTTGATTTCAATTAAATTCTTATCCATTACAATGTTTAGGCCATTATAAGATTTACCTTATAATACAAAGCAATCTGTGCCCATAAAAACATCTTCTAGCATATGATTTTCATAAGCTATTTGTCTTCCAAATGCATCAAGCTTCTTAAATACTAGTGACTTTGTTCTATTTTCTAGTTGGTGTCTTTTTGACTTGTAAAATTGGCTTAGCTTCAAAGATTAAGCCTTTGAGAAATTAAAATAAGGGGATAATACAAATTTAAGCTAAGGCTTGGTTAGTAAAGATATAACACATTATATATAGCTGAAAACTCAACTTTAACATGTACCCTTGAGTTCGATTTGAAATTATAAAGCTCTTAGCAAAAAAATCAAATAGCTATTTTATCCTATAATAACTACCTTACTATAGATATATTATTTTCCCAATGATCCTCCCGCATCAAGTGGTGGCTAGAGTTAAAAGAAAAAAATCCAATGGGAAGTGTTGTTGCTCAGAATTGCACCCTTGTTTAGATCATGACAGATCCAAGATTTTGTAACAACACGAGATGATCTCAACACAATTTGGGACTTGTAAAAGCAAGATCAACCTCTCGGAGAAGGTCATCTTCCTTATGTTCCTCGACCAACACTACATACACTCCTAAACTAATGCTAAGATCCAAACTACAAGTGTGTAGACACTAAATCACGCACTTTGGGTATTAATCTAGTCCTGATCACATACTACTATTCATACGATTCTTAAGCAAGAAAAGTACTAATTGATCCATGTCTTTGGCCTTCTTTTCATTTTCACTTTTTCCTTGTTGTATACTTAGATGTAAATATATGCGTAAATGTGCCTTCATAACGTCTCTGTTACAAAAGCTTGCGATGTTGGGAGCAACTTCAACAATCACCGAAAATAAAATAGGCAAATGGTGGTCAGAATAGTGTGGATTTCCTTTAACCTTTTTTTTCCCTCTAGGAAGGAAACAACTAGTGAGTTTAGCGGATGCACTATTTTGCATTGTTATGTACCCACGACAGGATTTCGTTCCCTCATGTGCACAGTTACGACTTGTTCCTCCTAAAGTTTCTCCACATGGCGGAGTAGTTTACACTAGCAATCGTACGCGAAATGTACGATGGAAACGCCGAAGGGGGTGCATTGAAGAAGTGAAAATGGAGAGACTGAAATAGTGGAAGAGGAAGAGGGGTGATAAAGATGTTGATCAAAGTGTAAAGTTATTTTGAAGAGCACATGTAACTGTAAAATGAATTTGATTGCGCATATCGTGGGACAATGTATAGATAGGGATATGTGTAATGGACCGGAAATTGAAGTCTAGCGATTTCATGCACATTTGTGATCAGGGAATCCCTCAAGTTATTGGGCTAATGGCCAGGGTTTCACTCTTTAACAATCTTGATATAATTTTCCATCAATAACCATTGACATAAAATAGATTTTCTATTTTTACCATGATCCACATTTTCATATCCATGTCGCTTGTATTTTTCATGAGAGTCCAATTTGTTCTTAAAGGGGTCAAAATAAAAATGGGGAAAATCCAAAAGGTCCTGGGTTTGAAACCCAACCTCATGAATACAACATACCATGCTCCTTGTTTGCAGCTTTAGAAGAAATGGATCCCATGTCTTTCATGCATGGTTTCTATCTATACTTTGATTGGCAATGAAGACAACCGTTCTCAGCATGTGCTAAGGGTTATCTAATGGTGACATCACAACCACTGGAAAAGGGTTTTTATTATTTTATTTTATTTTTTGGCGTCAAGTTTATCGATTTGGAGTTTAATTTATTAGATAAGGCGAACAAATGATTGGAATGTTGGAAATAAAAAGGTGTGAATAAAATACATACATGTCGTACACCTAAACCACATCTCAGAGTGTCCCGACCCAAAACATATTTGTTATGTGTGGTCAAATTTATCATCCCAATCTTCTTGTAACATTGTGTAGGCCATTTCTCAACTTTAAGCTTGACTAATTGTAGGGAAATACGAGATGCATAGATAACCATCAATGATTGAGCCCCTCCAATGGTTGGTGACATCAGCGTCAGGTAGATTTTATCTAGCGAACGTTTTTTGTTGTCTTTTTCTCTGCCCAAAAAATATTTGTTATATATGCTCCACTTTAACATTTTGATCTAGATGACACTATTCATGTGAATGTAATTTGCACTTAAAATGGCTAAAATAAATAATTAGGAAAATACGATTGGTTCCAAGTGTGAAACCCAAATGGTCTACTATATCACCTAAGTCAGTAAAAAAACCATACTTGAGCTTCATGTTCAAAAATATTCAAAGACCATGAATGTGGTCACATTAACTGCATGTGTGCGCATCGTTAAATATTGTAAAAGGTAAGTATTATTTTATGTTGTTATTTAATGCAAACCGGTGAAAGGTTTATTATTGTATCATTAAATATAATTTTTCATATAATAGCAATAAAATTATTTAGTGAATGTTTATTTTCCTACCACATAAGTAATTTCTTAATATATATTTATATATCAATGAAATTGTACATGAACTTCTATGAAAAACAATGTCATGTTTAAAATACGTTAGTTAGAAGAGATAGTTATTTAGAAAAATTCCATGTATTTTATAATAAAAAATAGGGAAAACATTTTCTATGATTTGAACAAAGTGAAAAATTGCTTTGCTGGTTGCACTGGAGTCATGATTCGAAAGAAGATGCATATAATTTTTTTTGCTACCTTGCACCGGAGGCATGAGAAGAACTAAGTGAAAAATTGTGGAATTGTTTTTCGAAAAAATATGGATGTTGTTTGGCGACCGCTGCAAGTACACTGAAAAGTGTGACATAAATTGTTTTTTAGTGTTGCTGCATTTTGAACTTGATACTATTGTATGCATAAAGGAGAGCAAGAACCTGTGAAGACTTAGGAAAAAGGCAGTTTTTTTTTTTGTTGCTCCTGGGTTTGAACGTGCGGGTTTTGTATGAGCCAAGGAAGTGGTAAAAATATCATAAGACTGATTAAAACTGATAGTGTTTTGGTGTTTCCAGTTTTATGCCATTGAAAAGGTTAAAAAGTTGAGAATGCCTGAGGAAAATACATCAACATTCAAAACATTGTTCAGATGAGCACAATTAAAAAATACATCTTCGGCATAATTAATGACATGTTGACAAAAATATTATTAAAAAATACACTCACTTCGAATAAATGTATTTTGAGAGGCATGAGTGTTGTGAACTGTAATGCTGCAAAAACTTTGCTTAGTTAGATACCTTCATCTTTGCTCAGCAGAGGGCATGGTACTATACATTGGGGGTTGTGTTGACCTAAGAATAGTCCTGTAGAAGATACACTCACGTTCAACAGTCGAACCTAATAAAATCTTTCCAAGTTCAGAATTAGTGTCGTGACAAAATGTGCAGGTGCATGACACATCAAATGGGCATAATGTGGAATGAAGTCATCAACTTTGAACCACACCCACACACACATCAAAGGTTGATAGATCATAGAGTCTACACCCTTCCCACCTCCAATGTCAACAATGAACAACTCCGTTTTACCTATCCCTCACGCACATTTGTAGGAGTGATATTTAATTAAAAGTAGTCAAATTGTAAACAAATTAATGTTGTGGTAAAGTGGTGGGCCTCCTGCCTTGTATTTTAGAGGTCTCTAATTTGAATCTGCCTATCTCCCTACAAAATTTCATGAGAGATAGGCTCCATCGAAGAGCTCTACATTGGGAAAAACTTCATATTTAGCACAATATATAAGTACTTACCTGCCAAAATCCATCAGTCCTTTTTTGCCAAACCCTAAGGTGGCAATGGGCATGTCATGCCAACAAAGGTGGGGTTTCCTTGTGATGTCACTGCCACATATCCCCGTTCCCACCTGAAATGTTGATGTGTCATTATTTTGTGCTGAGAGAATTGCTAATGTATAGCATTGAAGATTGTTAATGCATAACGCTTGTAGATGCTATGTTGTGGAAGATTTGTGATTTGGATTTCAGAGACAAATACGTGTAACAGAGGCAATGATTTGGTGGTAGACATTGTTTTGAACTATGTTATCCCCATCAATTGTTTAATATTTTTTCTGGTCTTTGTTTGGACTATTCCTGGTTTTTAGACAAACTCATATTTTTGTTCTGGGATATGGAATTATTTACAATATTTTTCTGTCATTATGACTGTGTGATGGGTTTAGCCCAACTGTGTCAGAGATTAGTTCCTCACACCTTAGTGGAATCTTTTCTGTGTTCGGGTGAAATCATCTCTACATTTACTGGAAATATTTATGGATTCTTATTTTTGCAGGGACAAGGAAGGCCATTGGAGACTTGGATTATGCACTATTCAAGCTTGCATAGGATTTTGTTAGTCATAGAGAGACACTTCTCATTATCTTCTGTGGATTAAGTTTGGGCATGCAGATAACATTGTTTCCACATCCCTTGATAGCAGCTAGGTCTATACAAATTGCTTTTCATGTTTTCTATAAGGGAATTAATCAGTCCCAGTTTCAAATCTTTTATTGTTATCACGAATTAAAGTTCCTTCTACATTATGTGATTATCAACCTTTAGTACTGACATACATATTTATGTGCATTGTGATTACGGAGAAGGTTATAAGGCTCTACAAATATGCGAGGACTACAATCAGTAATTGCAAAAACATGGAGCATGGGTACTACATGGGGTGGATGCAACTGCAATAGATCCATTGGTCGACTCCGGAGGAGGAAGAATGTTTGAAAAAATAGTTATTAATTGGCATGAGTGTTGTGAACTGTAATGCTGCAAAAACTTTGCTTTGTTAGATACCTTCATCTTTGCTCAGCAGAGGGCATGGTACTATACATTGGGGGTTGTGTTGACCTAAGAATAGTCCTGTAGAAGATACACTCACGTTCAACAGTCGAACCTAATAAAATCTTTCCAAGTTCAGAATTAGTGTCGTGACAAAATGTGCAGGTGCATGACACATCAAATGGGCATAATGTGGAACGAAATCGTCAACTTTGAACCACACCCACACACACATCAAAGGTTGATAGATCATATAGTCTACACCCTTCCCACCTCCAATGTCAACAATGAACAACTCCGTTTTACCTATCCCTCACACACATTTGTAGGAGTGATATTTAATTAAAAGTAGTCAAATTGTAAACAAATTAATGTTGTGGTAAAGTGGTGGGCCTCCTGCCTTGTATTTTAGAGGTCTCTAATTCGAATCTGCCTATCTCCCCGTGAAATTTCATGAGAGATAGGCTCCACCGAAGAGCTCTACATTGGGAAAACTTCATATTTAGCACAATATATAAGTACTTACCTGCCAAACTCCATCTGTCATTTTTTGCCAAACCCTAAGGTGGCAATGGGCATGTCATGCCAACAAAGGTGGGGTTTCCTTGCGATGTCACTGCCACATATCCCCGTTCCCACCTGAAATGTTGATGTGTCATTATTTTGTTCTGAGAGAATTGTTAATGTATAACATTGAAGATTGTTAATGCATAACGCTTGTAGATGCTATGTTGTGGAAGATCTATGATTTGGATTTCAGAGACAAATACGTGTAACAGAGGCAATGATTTGGTGGTAGACATTGTTTTGAACTATGTTATTGCCATCAATTGTTTAATATTTTTTCTGGTCTTTGTTTGGACTATTCCTGGTTTTTAGACGAACTCATATTTTTGTTCTGGGATATGGAATTATTTACAATATTTTTCTGTCATTATGACTATGTGATGGTTTTAGCCCAACCGTGTCGAGAGATTAGTTCCTCGCACCTTTGTGGAATCTTTTATGTGTTCGGGTGAAATCATCTCTACATTTACTTGGAGATATTTATGGATTCTTATTTTTGCAAGGGACAAGGAAGGCCATTGGAGACTTGGATTATGCACTATTCAAGCTTGCATGGGATTTTGTTAGTCATAGAGAGACACTTCTCATTATCTTCTATGGATTAAGTTTGGGCATGCAGATAACATTGTTTCCACATCCCTTGATAGCAGCTAGGTCTATACAAATTGCTTTTCATGTTTTCTATAAGGGAATTAATCACCCCGTTTCAAATCTTTTATTGTTATCACGAATTAAAGTTCCTTCTACATTATGTGATTATCAACCTTTAGTACTGACATACATATTTATGTGCATTGTGATTACGGAGAAGGTTATAAGGCTCTACAAATATGCGAGGACTACAATCTGTAACTTGCAAAAACGTGGAGCATGGGTACTACATGGGGTGGATGCAACCAGAATAGATCCATTGGTCGACTCCAGAGGAAGAATGTTTGACAAAATAGTTATTAATTTTCCCCACGCAATCTTTTGGGGAGAGAAGAAGACCCAGAGGTTATAAAGAGGCACAGGGATTTGATGAGCATGTTCTTTAGGAGTGCTGGCCAGTTATGGAGAAATCCATGTCAACCACAAGGAGGGGGAGCCATATAATAAATGGAATCTGGAAGAAGAATCAATGAAGTGTGGCCTATTCTTATGCAAGTGTCTCGACTTTAAGTTAAGAGATTACCCAGGTTACACAAATAAAAGAGGAAATAGTTCCCAAATCGATGACAATTTTTCCTCTAGGAGAGTGTAGGACTTACATTTTCATGTGATCTTGTTATGCCAAGAGAAGCCCCGACGAGAAGGGAAAGAAGGGATAGGAGAATGCTTGGATTCACACTTCCAAACCTGAACCTGTCTAGGTGGCTCCTATTCAAACCTTCTAGTCAGATGCCCTTTCTGTAAAACTATTTCTTTGTTAAGGCAATTTGCATGCGACAAAGCTTCTTTATAAAACAACTTTCATATTTGCTATGGCGCGGTCTACTGTAAATCGTAGAAGGGGGAAAGAGGAGAATTGCGGTATTTCCTTGCATCTGCCATCCTCGACATAATATTTGGAGCCCATGAGAATCCGTCCACTACTAATCTAACTATACTTAAACGCCTTTGCTCTCACTATGTCTCTCCCTTGACTTATAAAAAGGCGCGAGGGTCTCATGAATGACTCTGCAGTCGAATAGTCTTTCATATATAAATATAGACGGCATGAAGGTATTCATGGGGCAAAAATACTTTGTTCTCAACAAAACATTAACAGCATATCATCCATATTGACATTTGTTACTTCAGTTGGCTCGCAAGTTTAAGTTGCATAATTGACACATCATTAGGAACAAGGAGTTGATCCAACAGGGTGTCTGAAGTATGAAATTTTATCCTGCTTTAGGAAGAGTGTGTTCTCTGTAGAAACAACGAATGGAACAAAAAATGTGTAATTAGGCATGTTACATTACCAGGTGGAGCTTTGTGAAAAGCCGTTTACAGCTCATGCCGATCTCTACTTACGCTTAAAACTTTTGATATTACAACCCTCATATATGCCACTCCCATGCATTTATGTCAGGCCAGCAGCTATTTACTTATTTCTCTCGTATGTCACAGCACAATACCTGTAAATCCATTTGAGAAACTTCAATATCATTATCTGTGTTGGATTAGTTACATTCAGATGTTGCTTACGAAACCTGTACTGCGTATGAAATAATATACATGAAAGCTTCCATTTTAAATTTTAAATGACATTATAGCTTACTCGCACAGCTTTGAGTGTCTGTATTAACTGCCATTGACTGGGTTATTTCTCGATGCCTTGCATTCTCAACATTGTAAGGCTCCAACAATGAAGCACCATTCAGAAATTTCAAAGCCGCATTGAAGTACAACCCAGTGCATTCAAGTTCATGCCTTTATTCTGTAATATGCATCACACAGATGTTAAGAGACAAAAAAAGGCTAGCCGTCCGCAGAATCATACTGCATCAAATTACAAGAATACTCCTAACCTAGATAAATATATGATGGCGAGGAGAAATTATATTGGAAAGACCTTTATATTTTCTCCCGCATGTTTCAGCTCCTTGGCTTCTTTCATGCAATTTGATGCAGAAGCTTGCCCTTGTTCTCTCTTAGCAGGAAAGAACTCCATCAACATCCCTTCCTGAAACTCCATTAGATACAGTGGGCTTTAGACGACAGCTTAGCATTCCGTTCAAGTTATCTACTTTATTGGATTCTGTAGGTACTTTACAAACTTCACCATAAGAAACATCAGTTCCTACTCCTTCCACCCAGGCACCTTTCTCGGGCAACCATGCGCACCATGATATATTTCATGTTGACTGGAGTAGCTGCCAACTATCGAGCAAGAACCGAATGAGATAATTAATTTCTTGTACGCGGCGGTGGAGCTGTTTGAAGGATCCGATTCTATTTGAAGAGAAGATCTGAATCGTGCACATCTTCAAAAGGTTTCATGTACAGGGTAACTATTCACAGAGAAATGAACAGCTGATTTAACGTGCCGTAGAAGCTAACTGATGGTGCACACATCGAAAATATGGCGGTTTGAAATAGATCTGGGGTAGGTCAATGGTCATGGGTATGTAGCTATTTCTCACCGTCAAGATCGTCGACGATGCAGAGTTTCTGAACCATTAGATGTTCTGACGCTTGTTAAACCCCCAGGCTTTCTCCATCCCAACCCTTTCCGGCTACCCACTTTGCTCTTTTACATGAACAATACCCTACAAAAACTTACACATCAAGAGCATGTGGGCATACATATGATAATAGGTAACAATCCAAACAAAATTATAAACTATAAAATATGTCATATTTGTTTTTACTTGCAACAAACAAATTATAATAACCTTTATTGTGTGTGTGAAATGTATGTTAATTGTAAAAAAAATTGACAATGAGAAAAAACATTAGATTTAAGCATCCTTAAATATTGACGAACTCGGCTTAATCTCCCCCTTCAAAATTGTTGCCGTGGTGAGTGGTTTCCTTATGTATTATTCCAACGCCACTGCATAACTGTAAAATATCAGGGTTAGTCCCATACCATAGCATAACTGCAAAATATACAGGAACAACAGTGAGTAAACTGCCCATTAGTCTTCGGTGCCCTTAGAAAGGGAGTAACGGAACACTACTCAATAATCATCAGTACTGAAAAACAAGCAATAGTGGTGCAACTGTCCAATAGTCTTCGGTACCCTTAGAAAGGGAGTAACGGAACACTACTCAATAATCATCAGTACTGAAAAACAATGATACCTGAACAATTTTAAAGTTAAATAAGACCATTTAAGTCACTCGGATGTAGCCGCTACAAGCGTATACAGTTAATAAGAGCAATCACTCAATTTATCGACTTGATTATTATAACCCAACTGTACATTCCTTTTTGCTTACGAATAAATAGAATTATGAAAAAGCAAAGCAGACTACATACCTCCGTAAAACCAAGTCGAATACATTAGGTGTAACATGCAGGAATAGACATCATACGACTCATTCACCAGTAGCCAAATTTGCCTATCACATATTATAAAATAATAATAATTTGATATACAGTTGAATTAAATTATCTACAAATGAGGTCATTTTGAATTAAATTAGATGCAAATAAATAAATAAAATAAAATAATAATATTTTGATAGGTAAGCAGAACACCCGACGTGTGGCCGGAACAGTGTAAGCCATTATTGAAGACATTAATAAGATACTACGTAGTGGGCGGGAGGAAAAAGAAAGCAAAAAAATTGCATGCTACGTGACGCTGTTTATCAGTTCCTGTCGCCGTGTCCACCGCTCCGCCATAACTCCCGTTGGAAACTGCACACTGTGTATGCGTGGTGGGCGAATAAAAGCTTGTCCATAGAATATACGTGCAACTCTGTAACAGTCTGTAACAGTGCGAAACTCATGTCAGACACAGTGTGCTGGAGCGATATTTGGAGGAGTAATTGCATTTGTTACAGAGTCGGTCATTGTTGTGTACGTGTTGTCCTCCTCTTACAGGCTGCTTCAACTATATCTCTCTATAAATACACCCCTGCTCTTTTAAATTTACATCCTGCACCATCTCCCCGCTTGATTGTTATCACGGCTACCTTGCAACACCCTCTCACCTCATATACGCCACAGTTCAGAGATATAACAGGTTTGCAAAGTATTGTTTCTGTTGCTATGCCAACTTCTTCCGGATCAGTTTTTAGCAGCATTTCTTTCTTTCTCTGTATTTACTGATTGATAAAATGTAAAGACACTTTAGCTTGTTTTTAGTTTTTACCATAGAATTCAGGCTTTCAACAGGGTACTTGGTTATGTCCAGATAGATACAGTAGAATAAGCAATAGAACTGATTTACTAGCAAATTGAGGGAAGACAGGTAAATTAAATAGAGCAATTTCATGTTGTATTCAAGTACAACTTTCCTCTGTATCTTTAATTGTTTGGATGGACGAAATCTTTGAAAGGTTGACAGTATGTACATCAAATACAAAAACTAACTTCTGGATCGATTTGCATTGATTCTCTTTCCAATCAATATACTATACAGCTAGATATGGCAGAATCTTTTAGGAGAAATGAATAATGATAATCCAATAGTATGAATGGAGCCCAGCGTGTCATTACAGAAAAACTAAAAGTTTAATGACTACAAGGCAATATGCAGAAGTTTAGATCATATTGCCACGTTCCTTCAAGCAAATAAATTACTCGAATGCATAGGGGGCTATCCGCCATTAGATGTGTTGAATGGTAAGCTTTATCAGTGAAGCCAACATCAAGGCAACAGCTCCAATCGCTTCAAATTGCAAGAATAGAAAGAAATAACAGGTACTGAGCAATAAAATTTGAAAAGCAACTTATAATCACATTGAACCGCTCTCAGAAATGTTTCTAGATGATCGGTATAAAGAGCTTAAATTATTACAGAACTACCAAATTTGTGGTTTTTTTATCTCAATTTGGTTGAAAAACTCATGTCTTTGATCTGGATTCTCAATGTTATTAACGTATTAGTGGTAAATGGTATAAATATGAGGCGACTTTTAATTTATAAATGCGGATTTGAGCTTGGACTGAAACTTGAACTTGGTTTGGGAATGCTTCTAGCTGATCAGTATTAAACAAAATAAATTTGATCAAAGATTTGATGTCCGGATGTGAAATGGAGCTTGTACTGAAATATGCAGTTGCAGAGTTGATTAATTATTTACACAGATGTCATAGCGAATCTTGTGTATGGAAAAGCCACTTTAGCTGGCCATCTATGTGATTATACTGTTTAGTCGAACAATTATTGCATGGAATTGAACCTATTTAATTTTTTTGTTTCAGTTTTTTTATTGTTTTTGGTAATTGTTGGGACCTCCAATTCTGTGTAATAGAAATAGATGCTCCCGTGATTGGGATTAGCATGTTATCTTAAGAAATGTACTATGGATGATGTTTGTTTAATCATCTCGGGTAGAGTAATTGTATTGGAATATGTTTTGCTGCTGATAGTTCAAAGGCTCTTAATCTGTTAGTGATAATCTTTATGTAAGCTCTGCTGAAAACTACAATGAGCATATCTGACATTTCCATAGTTGCATACAGAGAATTATGAATGAAATATATGATATATGATTAATCGATGTAGTTGCAATTTCAGTTTCAGCGAGCCAATGTATTTTGCAATGTATATATATTTCTGTACTTGTCAGTAGAAGCTAAATTTATACTAACAAAGTTGGTTGCTTTTCCCAGGTATTATGGCCACTCCAAGTGGAAGCCCATCCATTATCACAATATCTGATGATACCTCTGGTGCCATTGTCGGGAGCCCTCCTATTGAACTGGTCGCTTCAAATGGGACACCTCAGTCATATGCAACCCAAGAACCACCAATGAAAGCTCAATACAAAGTGTCCAACCACCGCTTGCGACTTCTGTCCATACTTTGGCTACTTCTGTTGCAGCTACATGCTCGACCATTTCTGGTAGAATATCAGAGTCCCTCATCCCATCAGCAATGATTCTCGATAGTGATTTAACCACTGTCTTAGACATGATGCACAAGGTAGATGCAACGTACCTTAGGCTTGACGCATTGTACACTTTCCTTCGTTCGCTCAGCTACGACCAGTACTACTCTGGCGGCGAGGAACACTCCATTAGAGCTGCATTCAAAGCTTATCTTGCATCCCTTTAATTTAAGTCCCTACCTCACCCCTACTACGACTTTGCACTGCTCATACATATGCCCACCTCTTTCATCCTACCCCACAGTAACCTCTTTTTGAAGGACTAACTTGATAAACCTATACTTGCATAAATATGGTGTACATGTTCCATTTTGAAACCGTCGTCAAAAGTTTTGTATAATTCCAATTACGATATATACAATAGAGTTGTTGTACATATGTTTCGTACTTTACTTAAAGAATGAGCGTATAAACTATTGTGTTATATAAACATCTTCCCTTCTGTACATATCTTTATGTGCTTATTCTCTAAAAAAACACTTTACGTGGGCCATAACTTGGTTTCCCCACTTTATGGTTTAGCGCATGCTCCCTCGTACTTAACATTACCCCATTTGCTAATTCATTTCCATTTTATTTTATTGTTTAGGAACCACCAGCATCGCAGACTCCATTGCCCCCAACGTTGTTCCTCCCCAACTGGCCGTACACCTGCCGACATCCCGCACAGATACTTTGGCACCGGCTACTCGTGAAGGCCACCTGCACACTGCATGCAACTCACGCCAATTAAATCGTTAAATCCTTACCAAAGCGTTTGGACTATTGAAGGCAGGGTCATCCAAAAAGGCAACCTAAACAACTACAACACGGAAAAACGCACAGGGCAGGTTTTCAGCTTCGACATTATCGACAAAAGCAACTCAGATATAGTGGTGACTTCTTTCGACCTAGCTGCAACTTCTTACTACAACCAAATACAACTAGGTAAAACATACACAATCAAAGGAGGCACCTTGCGGCTGCAAAAAAAGATTACAACAACTCCACAACTCCTTGGGACATCATCCTAGACTTGGACTCCTCTGTAAAGCTTAGTACAAACCAGTCCGTAAACATACCGCAATATCTTTTCCGCTTCAAAACAATAGCAGAAATCAACTCCACCCCCGCCAAATCCACCATTGACCTACTAGCTATTGCACTATCCATTACCGCCCCCTCCACTATCAGGAAAAGTGATAGCACTTTCAGCCACAAACGCACAGTCGTACTAAGTGATAACTCGGCACTATGTATTGAGGCAACGTTATGGGGCGCTTTTAGTGACAATGAGGGCAAACTTCTAAGTGAATTATGTGCTACACAGACATCAATCCGACCAGTTCTAGCAATTAAGAGAGCAAAAACTACAACTTTCAAAGGAACAACATTGGCCACAGGCCCTAATACACAAATCTTCATAGATCCTGATATACCTGAGGCTCATGCATTGCGTGCATGGTTTACTTCGCTCGCCTCTACAACTGCATACCCTTCAGTGAGTATTGGAAAAATTGAGAAAACCGATATTGCAGGCATCAAATCCTCCTCGCAACTAGGTAAACCGCTCACCTTCTCCACCGTAGCAACAATTATACACATTAATATGTCCTCCTTCAGCTATCCAGCATGCACATCAATTGTTAACAACCAGCAATGCAAGAAAAAACTTGATCTAACTGCAAACTCCTCTTGGTATTGCCAAAAATGCAAGCACGACGTCTCTCATTGTGACTACAAATATGCATTACACTTCATCATTGAGGATGGCACATCAACAACATGGGTAACTGCTTTTGATGAGGTTGCTACATCAATCATGGGTATATCAGCACAAGAGCTACAACTTCTTGCACCAACACCTGACAAGTTTTGGCCTGTTGTTAAGCCAATTCTGTTCCACCGCTACATGTTCACAATATCCGCGAAGCTAGAGGTCTACAGGTCAGAAGAGAAAGCCCAGTGCACTGTTGTCGCTGCAGTTAAGGACACGACTTCCAGCATGCAGGAATCCCCACTAGATGCATTCCTCGCAACACCTTAACTATGTATTGATCAAAAAGATCCTACACTACCTCAGAAAACATATTATACTGTACCCACACAATATGAGCAACTTACCAATACATACTTACCATACCACCTACTCCACATATAGGTTTTTGCATTCATAAGTTATATAACCTTTAATATTAACGCATGTTGTGCTCAAGTTTTCCTATATTTATACACCACTCTGTGTTCTTAATATGTCTTTATAATACACATATTCGGGTGCAATCAAAGTCACTTTATACTAGCAATGCAAATACTGTCAACATACATTGTTACACTTCACTCCAAACAAACAAAAGAACTTTTCTTTTTTGCTCGCATTAACTACGTTCTATACCTAATTACTGTTACCTTTTTAACTCATTTTTTGTAGGCCTAACACGGACTGAGAAAAATGCAAAGGCTCGGTTGAGGTATGCAGCCAACAAAAACAACCTCAATGAGCAACGCCGCCATATAGCTTGCATGAAACGACAAAAGCTGAACACAAAGGCACCAGTCTATATAGCCAACCATGCCAACCTGCTCGAAGATCACACACCAAATACGCATTCACTCCAAGATACACAACGCCAATTCCGCCAAAGAATAGATCACCTCCCGCCTCCAAACACATGTTCATGTTGTAATGAATTATATGTTGGGCTACGTACAAGGGTTTACAAAGGTGCCCACACCTGTCACAGATGCATTGTTGAAAAGGATGATCGCCGCTTCTCAAGTTGGAATAACATGGACCCAGGCCCGCAACCTAAGGTGTTATCTTCACTTACACAAGTTGAGGAAATGCTAATAGCAAGGGTCAACCCAATATTGCAAGTGACTCACGCTGTAGGTGGCCAATACAAATATAGGGGCCACACCATATGCTTCCCCCAAGAAGTTTCATCCATAACTAAACACTTGCCTCGGCGCGTCGAAGACTTGGACATCTTAATCATCCGAAGAATCGGAGCAACAAATAAAGCTTACGATTGCTTTGTAAGCAGATCTCGTGTTTTGGCTGCATTGCAATTCAAAATAGCTCATGACCCTTACTACAAGGATGTTGTCCTAGACCACCCTGCATTGCATTCCCTACCACATCACAGTACTGATATATCTACTTCCCTACCACACTTCAATTCAACTATCGCCGACAATGCTGAAGCACAACCAGAAGCAGAGCTTCGCCCAAGCTCCCCACCAAATACCCACGAGCGACAGCCATCATCTTTTGTGTCCTCCCTCCCTCCAGCCACTTCAGAAGTTGACCAAATAACAAATTTCATCGAAGGCAGGAAAAAAACTCCGCTACAGTCAATTGAGTGGCCACACATTGGTTCAGCCCGGTCAGCGAATACGACACTGAGGGTTTGCTATCTATGGCTTTTCCAACATTGTTCCCAACAGGGGTTGCATTGTTCCACCAAGCACGCATCAAGAGGGTTCACATGCATGAATACGCACTACACCTACTACGTTACCATGATAATAGATTTGGAAGCCATCCGCGCTTTCGTTACTTCATTCTCAACATTATGTTGCGCCACAGAAGCCAATCAACATCTGCTGTTTTCACAAAAAAAAATATAGGCGACAACTTGCCTACCACAGTTTCGATGTTACGCCAGCAACTTGCACACTACCCAGATGCCCACATTGCAGAGCAACTAATGCGCTTTGGGTCCAACTGCGAGGAACTAAATCATTTTGGTGCAAGCGCAGACATGAACTCACAGATATGATAACCCAACTAGAAAGCCCTACACTTTTCTTCACTTTAAGTGCAGCAGATACTAAATGGCCTGATTTACACAAAGCAATGCCAGGAACACCGACGCCACCCTCAACAACAAGCCAGCAGTGGAGAAACGCGAACTTGAACATGCACCCCCATATCGTCTCTGCATACATGGAAAAAAGATTTACAATATTTTGCGAGGAGGTGCTTCAAAAAAAATGCATTGCACTGACTACTGGTACAGGTGAGCTCACTACCACTTAGATTTTAATACAATACCCCGCCTACCCCATTTACCAAGCTAGACCCTCTTTGTGCAAAATACAGGTACGAATGGCAACACCGAGGCTCGGCTCATATCCACGGATTTATATGGCTTCCAAATGCACCAAACATGGAGGACCTAAACTGGGACAACCCCCGTGATCTTGATGCGGCGAAGACTTACTTCGACCAATTAGTAACTGCATGGAATCCAAGGGGCCCTGAGAGTGGAGAACGTCGATACATCGTTCGCAGGAAGATGACCCGTGCTTGTTAGACACATACGGGATACTTACAAACAACCCAGTAGCTGACTATGAGAACTTGTTGAACCGCGTGCAACGCCACACAAAATGTACTGAGGCAACCTGCTTGCAGAAAAAAAATGGGACACTTCAATGTAGATATAAAGCCCCTTGGCCACTCCAAGAGTATTCGAGCTTGGGCTTAGATGAAACCGGTAAAAAAAAGTACACCCCTGCACGCAATGATGCACGGGTCAACATACACAACTCAGACATGCTAGCACTATGGCGAGCCAATGTCGACTGCCAGCCCGTTGTGTCACGACATGCGGTCTTACAATACATTGCAAAATATGCAGCCAAGGCAGAGAAGAAATCAGAAAGCTACCATCACATGCTAACAAGGATATCTAATGAAGTTAGCGTCGATCACCCTGCAAAGACGGCCTACAGCAAATTCCTCTCTGAAACTATTGTCGACCGGGACATTGGTGCACAAGAAACATGCCACATGTTACAAAAACTCCCCCTTTCCAGTTGTAGCCGAACATTTATTACCCTATCCGTCGGTAAGCAGGTATTCAAACGTGTCCTCCCAGACCTAGGAAACACATTCCAATTCCCTTCATTCATAGATGCATACATTAAACGCCCTACACAATTAGAGAACACCTCCCTCTTTGAAGCTGCTCGTTCCTGGTCCTACAACAACCAAAGGAAAGTTACTCAATGGCTACAAAGAAGAACCCCTGCTGTCGTCCGCGTATTCCCCCGATACAGTGATGTCCCCACCCCAGATGCGATACACTATGAGGATTTCTGCTGGACAGAGCTTCTACTTTATAAGCCCTTTCGGCATATCCAAACAGACATTGGCATCTCCACATCTGAAATAACTAACCATTGGGAAAAAATGAAAAACTCTTACGCCCCTTTACATGTTAATAGAGCCACTACTCTAGAAGAAACTGCACTGGGGCAAGTAGCGACGACAATGACTCGCAAGGATCTAATCCACTGCACGCACAACTATTTGAATGGGAGCATATATCCCGCATGCACCCAACACTCAATACAACAATTGATGATCTAGACATGATAGGCCTCCGTGACTTTGACATTAACCACGATTGGAAGGTTCATTCAATCCCTGCTGCCTTACAAATAAGTGCACCTAAATTCATAGACATCGCCCGCACTGAAAATTCGCCACCAGTTGTTACTCCACCTACCCATTTAGACACTCTGCAACTATCATCAAACCAACACCTTGCCTACTCAATTGTGCTTTCACATGCAACTCAACAAGGAGAACACCCACCATTGAAGATGATCATTCAGGGAACCGCTGGTACAGGAAAATCATACCTCATACAATGCATAAGAAATGGGCTTGAAAATATGGCTGGCAAATTAAAATCTTCCCTCCTTGTACTAGCCCCAACAGGTATTGCTGCATTCAATATAAAATCATCTACTATACATTCTTCCCTCCGAATACCCATATCCGACATGAAACCTCTTGAAGGCCAAGCCCTAGCAATCTTCCAAGAGCGTATGAGTCCCATACGTTACATACTCATAGATGAAATGAGCTTTATAGGTCCTACAATGTTACACAACATCAACAAAAGACTTCGTGAGGCATTCCCCGACATAGTAACCACGCGTTCGGTAACTGCTCAATGATTTTGGTGGGAGACTTAGGCCAGCTCCCCCCGGTCAACGATGTACCATTATATGTAGGCAACAAAGTAGGAAGCTCCCTTTGGCATGCTTTTGATACCGTGATCACCTTGGACACAAACTTCAGGCAACAAGGATTAAACTCCACACAACTTGAATTCAGAGAAATGTTGACCAACATCAGAAACGCAGAAGCAACCGTTAAGGATTGGTCTCTTCTCATGTCACGTACCAAGTCGTGCATGTCTACCTCAGAGCAATCCATGTTCATGACTGAGAAGCACCTATTTGCAACAAAGGACCTAGCAAACAAGCACAATAAACAAATGCTAAAATCCTTGCACGTACCAATTGCAATGAGCATCGCAGAACAAAGCAAACATAACTCTGACTCAGACATCAACGACACTCAACTAGACCCGGTAGTTTTCCTATGCACAGGACAAGAGGTCATGTTGACATCTAACTTATGGGTTAGCTCAGGATTGGTTAATGGTGCACTCGGGCAAGTGACAGATATCGTGTACAACCCAGAAACACAACCACCAGACTTGCCATCCTTTGTTGTTGTCAACTTCAAACACTACCAAGGGCCCCCATGGGACATACTCAACCCAACACTTGCCCCTACCTCCTGTCACACGTGGAAATCGTCGCCAAATCCCACTAAAAATGTCTTGGGGCCTTACCATCCACAAATCACAGGGCCTAACCCTTGACAAGGCCACAGTAGACATCGGAAACGTTGACCGTCAAGGACTAACATTCACAGCAATGTCAAGAGTTCGTGCCATCAACGATCTACAAATCCAACCAGCTTTTACGTTTGAACGCTACGCACGAATGAGATATACCAAGAACGTAAAACCACGCAAGGAGGAGGAGAAAAGACTTTTCAACACATCATTGTCACACGGCGGACAAGGCATGGAAATACTCCTTCCCCCATCATGCGCACAAAACAATACCCCGATCTAGGATCCATTGGTGAACTCCAACAGTAAATCAGTTAAGAGTTGTACACATATATACGCAAACGCCACTTGTAATGCAATACAAACACAAACCACCTTCACTTTGTACCCATACTATATTGCATACACAAATCTCATTCCCTATCCGGCGTAACTTGCAACTCATTTGCAATTGCTAGTTAGGTCGTGAGGGGAGAGGAGCCACCTCCGCTTTCACCTGCAGATGAATACAGCTCTGTGTCATACAAAGACATTGTCTTCGACCACAAACTTGGGTTGTGGGCGCGACTCTACCTTCCGCCCCAAACCAAAACCAAAACCAGGGTGCCCGTAATACTGTTTTTTCACGGGGGCGGATTTTTCTTTTCTACCGCTGCAAGTCCGTATCATCACTGCATGTGCCAGAAGTGGGCAGCGACGCTAGGCGTAATCATTGTATCCGTGAATTACAGGTTGGCTCCGAGCACCGCCTTCCCGCCGCCTACCACGATGCCATCGCGGCGGTGCAGTGGATTGACTCCATGAAAACAGAATTCGGCGGCGGCGGAGACGTGAAAGCAGGTGCAGTAGAGGTGGATCCGTGGTTCCAATCCCATGCCGACTTCTGTAACGTGTTTGTCGCAGGCGACAGCGCAGGAGGAACATTGCGCATCATTTGGGCATCTGGGCTGCGGAAGTTGAAACTAAAATCAAAGGCGTGATTTTAATGTACCCTTTTTTCGGCGGAGAAGAGCAGAATCCATCAGAGAGTGAGGAAGCGCCTTTTTTCAATGTAGATGTGACGGACACAACGTGGAGACTTGCCCTGCCGCTCGGAAGTAACAGAGATCACCCATTTTGCAATCCGCTTGTTGAAACACGCGTGGCTACTTTAGTCCTTCCGCACATGCTATTTTTAATTGGAGGGCGCGATATATTGAAAGATAAACAATTGCAGTATTGCGAGTTTCTGAAGGGATGCGGGAAGCAGACTCAAGTGCATGTGTTCGAGGAAGAAGGCCACGGCTTCAGTGTCATGAAAATGGAGGAAGCCCTCCGCTGCATCTCCGACTTCATCAAAATGGAAATACAGTAAGGCATTGCTCCCATTCAAGGGCATAATTCTCTCTACCAAGTGTTGTAGAGAAAACTATGGAGCTCTTTAGAAATATGATTTTATCAAATGTAAAAATTTGATGCACCGTTAGCCTTGCCTCCTCAGCTCGAGATTTGGACACTTGTTATGCGGTTTAAGGAGAAAAACGGCGTTTTGAGCCTCTTATTACTCAGTCAGCAACCTCATCGGCTTTTCCGTTTAACTTTGGCGCTATGGTGACTCCTTCTACGCCCGGTTTTTTTAGCTCCACCTTTTTGTTGTTTTCTGTTGTGCCGACGTTATGTGCTGCGTTTGTGGCATCTTGTGGGACCATGAATTTTTCGGTCACCCCTTACTATGTAACTCTCTTTATTTTTTTAATATAAAGGGTTGTTCCAATAGTAGAATTTCACCGAATTAACTATTTATAAACAAATTTATCCCAATGGTTAGATGAGAGAAATATGAGGTCCCTAATAATGTCTTTCTATTGTACTCGTATAATTTTTAAAAACTATTTATGTTTGAAGGCCTTTTTATAATGGGAAAGAGCCCTACGGTCTCTTTAGGCCAAAGCGTTTCTACAATGGGAAAGAGCCCTAAGGTCTCTGACACTTGTCAAGAGATCGTTGGCCCAGGGTTTTCTGTATTTCGTCAACCATCTAGAACACCCTCCATCCGTTGATACCAAACTACTGTACACGTCACTGGCCATAGATAAATGTCCCTGCGTGTAATTATGCCGAACGCGTTTGCACTGGTAGAAGGCCACCCTCCCTTTGACACGAATGACGACAACGAGGGGCGAGATCCTTTGGTTGACGACGTACGGACAACCAGGGGCCGTACATGTGGCAACTAAAGGGCGCGAGGGCTAAAGAAGGGCATGGCGGCTAAAGGGCGTGGCAGCTAAAGGGAAGGGATTCTTTCCTTTTTTGGCATTTCTTGCCACTTTTGGATTTTCGGTGAAAAATCAAAGTAGAAAAATGTTTTTGCCATTTTTGGAAAGGCTCCTGGAAGATGTAGCAACAAAACTTGCGTGTGCCATAACTTTCATTCGTGGCTCCGCTTTCAGGGTCGTTTTCTCTAAAAATGCATATTTTCTTGAGCTCTACGCATTGATGGCAATATTTTTCATATTTTCATAAAATCCATTTTTGCACCTTTTTGGACCAAGCAACTTCTTGCAATCTTCCGAAAGAATCATGAGCTTTGATCGCATGTAGACAGATTAGTAATTAAAAATACTTTGGATAGCTTTCCAAAACTCGACGACTACTCACTAAAACTCGTCTAGTATTCTTCCGTCCTCAAACTAATCGTCCCACTTGGCAACTTGGTCACAACCTCGCAAGCACATATTTTTAAAAGTTTTTACTTTCAATCACATTATTGTAATAGCTACTTATGAAATCAATGAAATGTGATATTATCTCTCTCTTTTGAAATGTGAATTTATCTTTTGTTTTTATATATTTAATAAAAATGTATATTTCTCATAGTCGAATTTAATGACGAATTTAATCGCTGATTTTTTTACTAGTGAATTTTCCACGAATTTAATCATCTCAAGGTGTTATCAAGTGACGCTTTGTTTAGAGCAGCTTCCTATTACTTACTGGCAGGGGTTAAATTTGACGGTCACCTATGCCTGTCACACATTTTTCGGGTCACGGTAATTTTTAGATACTGCCTTTCAAAAAATACAAACCAATATTATTTATACCAATTATTCTTTATATATTTAATTATTTAAAAATATATGTATACATATCTATGTAAATTACATATAAATATGAATAGAAAATCAGTATTGTCAATTACCCCTTATCAACATCAACTACATGAAAACTAGACATGGTCGCGGCCCACCATGGGAGGCAAGATGAATTGGGGTTCCGATTCTTGCTCTGTCGGTTTGTAGGCCAGGGCTAAATAATCCGGCTCCAATTCGAGCCATTCCTTCAGAAGCTTCAACACCGTTTTCTTTGCACCTTGAACTGTTTTAGCCATGGATTTGAAACCCTCGACCACATTTTTCACCATTCCCTCCTGCTTTCGCTTTTGCTGCCATTTCTTTGCTGGAAACACAGGATTCCTCAGCCCCACCAATTTCTTGCTTCTGTAAACCTTTACTTTTCCCCTTTCTTTCTTCAGACAACGATTATATGGGTGACACCCAAAAAAATGTTCACGCAGATCTAAAATGCTGATCCTGGTCCAATAAATTTTGCAGAGAGATAGTTATAGAAGGCGGAGAGATCGCTGTCCACTCGCAGGGTCTCCGCTTGTTGCAGAGTCGTAATGGTGACTGTGCCAGGAAGCGAGGGCACGTATCTGGACCCCGTGATGACGGTCCTCTCGTTTCCTTCTCCAATAAAAACCAGATTCGTCTTACTGCAGGGAATCCGAACTGTTTCCTGGTAAACCCCTGCCAAAGGTCATTCAGGCGGGTTGATTTCGGCATGGAAAAAGAATAGGCTTAAATGTATTAACCCTTTCTCTTTTGAATCTGGTTTAGGTACTGTACTGTTTGCTCCTGAACTTAATGAAGAGTTTCTTGTCTTAAATATTTATGGGCCGCATGCTGATCGGGTGGCATATTGGGATACGGCCCATGAATTAATGCTCCACATGGAGCTTGGATCAAATTCTATTTAAACAGTTGGCATCTCGACTAGCTCAACGATTTTTTATATCATGTAGTTACTGTCCTTTTAATTCTTTAAACCATACACTACATTGAAATGCATTTTGTTTAACTATAGGGCGACATGAGCATTTAGACAAATGGCCTGCCCAAAAGTAAGTACGATACCGTTAAAATATAGGTAACTTAGCTTCTCGAATGGCTCCAACATATTGATGTCTCCGCTTTGCTTGTTGTCAATAAATTTGATTGATACATTGTGCTTTGTTTTTCTGCGTCATTTTTCCTTTCCACTCCGCAATATTTCACTTTCGATGTTAACATCACACACCCCATTGCACACCTCTCATACGATTGCTAGTATTTAGGATCTGTGTACCCATCCCCGTGGTAGAGACGAAGTTAAATATGCCAGCCCAAAATCAGCAACACGTGCGGACCGCGCGCCGAGTTGATCAGTATGTTGGAAGGCTTTATATTTTCGAACTCTTTATATTTCCGTGGATAATATACAACACAGTCCCCATGTGTAAATACTCTGCGCCTTGAGTGGCTTCGCTCCAAATATAGGCCCGATCTCGCCTCGTTGAGATGGTACTTGCATCCTTTACATGTTTGGTTCGTGTGCGGGCACGTAATTTATGTTAATTTAGAAGATTCCTTTACATAATATACAGAATCATACACCATGTTTGTTTTAGATGCAAACATTAAAAAGGTTACTTTTCAATTTTGAATGAATTCCTTTAGGATTTTTTTTTTTTGGGTGCAGCCCTACACTACTGTCACATTTTTGCTTCATGTTTGTAAACCTTAATATATTTCATTTAAACAACCTTCTTTATAAATATGCTAAAAAAACTCCATTTTGAATAACTAATTAAATGTACACTATTTTTGGTGTAGCAATTTGTGGTGATTTAAAACTTTGTTGTAAATGATTACACATGATTCTAAAGTTATAAATAGATATTTAAGTCGAAGGTGTTCACAGTTGGGTTTAGTCTTCCTCCCCAACAACGAGATAATGACGTGAATGCGTAAATTTACATCCGTGTATCGACAATATAATATTAATTTAATTCGATCCAATAGTTAAAAAAAAGGGATGAAAGGTACATGTGATAGTTGTATTCTTAAGCCATAACATTACAATGCTTACCTCGTTGGACACGTTAGCTACTACCCGGTGTTTCACCTTTTAGGGATTATCGGACTGCACAAAAGGTGCTCGCACTTCGCTTTATGCAAAGAATAACAAGGAAACTCGTGTTAGGTTGGGTCACATAGCAAAGGGCCATTAAGAGATTTGAAACTGAGACCATATATAACTTCCGACACTCCAATTATCTTTTCCATTTTATAAGATGTTAACAATAGAATTATCTAATTTTAAGTAGGAAGAGTTGAAGAGTCTGTTGCAAAAATAAACAATGGAATGGGCTCGTGCCGTCCTCATTTAGCAAATGGCAATGGCGCACGTATTGTTAAACCGCACTTTTGCATTCCGCATTACAACCCCTAGTATGACTAGGGTTTCCACATAATACAAACATGCATTGTTGGTATTCTTGTTGTTGTGTGCAAGAATACGAGTCAATTCTTTGGCAGTTGTAAACATCATCAATTCAATGAAAATGAGTTGTGACCTTAAGGAAATCTTGCTACTTAACTACGCCGAAGGTGTTGCCATTTTATAGGACGTTAACAATAAAATTATCTAATTTTAAGTAGGAAGAGTTGAAGAATCTATTGCGAAAATAAACAATAAAATGGGCCCGTGCCTTCCTTATTTGTCAAATGGACATGACACACATACTTGTTAAAATACACTTATGCATTCCGCATTTCAACGCTTTGAGTACGAACATAGTTTCCACATAGCCAAACAACATGCATTGCTAGTATTCTTGCCGTTGTCTGCAAGACTACCAAATCAATTCTTTGGCCAATCAGTAGCGTAGTCCATTAAGAAAAAATGGGTTACGACCTTAAATAAATCTTGCTATTTAACTACGCCAAGGCACTCACATTCGTGTTGATGCTTCCCACAGGGGGTTCACTTAATAAAAGTATGGTATAACACATTCGTTTGAAGGGTATTAAAGAATACCCTTAATGTTAGTTTTTACCTCCAATTATTCAATTGATAATACCCCCTCCCGTTATATTATTAGAATGAAAATACCCCTTATTTTTTTCATGTACCTTACTTACCCATTTTTCCATTATAATTTTATTTTCCCCTTTTATTTCTACCCTAATATATCAAATAGAAAATATTTTTATTTCGCACTAAATTATTACTTTCTTAATATGTTTTTGCTCTAGAAATATATTTCAAATCCATTCAAGACATATTTTTAATTACGTTAATGTAAAAACTTAATTATTTATCAATAATTATTCAAATAATTTAAGATGGTGAAATAATATCATTTGCATTAAAAAACATACTCAATCCTATTTTTCTAGAATATTATTATTTTTTGGTTAAGAATATCCTAATTTCAATATTTTCTTATTCAAAAAGAGATTATAATTTCATGAAAACACCCATTTTGCAATTTTAAGGTATTTATTTTTAAAAATTAGAGTCAAATATTTTAGTTTAATATTAAAATAAACCCCACCTCTTCTTTGGCCCACCTCTCTAACCTACCCCCATACCTAATTAAAAATATTAGTAAATTAAACCCTTTCACCCCTAATGTCTACTAGTATATTAACTTTGATTTTATTAATTTTAATTACCTCAATATGAATGAACGTGCTAGGATATTTCCTAGCTAATGAACCCCCGCAATGCTTCCACCCTCAACGACCTACATTTACTTCTATTCATTGCAGCGACGTAATATTAATTTAATTTTATTTGATGGAAGGGATTTTCCTTAAGGTACTATGCGGCAATATTATTCACCTTCATCATTTTTGCCGTCTCTAAAATGCAAACCGAAGAAGCAATTATTAGTGATGTATCACCATCAATCGACGGATTTTTGTGTGTATTACGACCCTGTGGCATCAAACCTTTAGGTTGCGAGAAAAATGGGTGTTATTTGTGTTTTCGATTGCTGTCTAAAAAAATTTGAAGAAACACTATAACGAGAATCTAAGGAGACGCATTTTCTGGGCATTTGAATTTTATTTCCCATTCTACTTTTTCCATTAGCAAGGGATTTGTCGTCGGAGATAACAATGGCTTATGTTTTCAAAGGATTTTCCAAGAAGAAAAAGAAAACAATTTCGTGATCGGATAGTAAAGGCGTGTATGATTGATTGCAATTTCCAATTAGAAAGGTGATATCATATGTGCATGGCTTTACATATTCGTTTGAAACAACACATATGTATGTACACGTGTAGTTAAATTACGCATATGGTCAAATCTAAAATATTGTAATGTCAAGGAATTTACTCGTAGAAATCCGAGGGTGTTTGACCATAACAACACATGAAAATATTTTCCGACCCTCCGATAGACCATATCGACGACTTCAATTGAGTCCCTACCGTCCATGTTTACTTCTTGTTCCTTTTTGCAGTCATGCATTCGAGTGACATCGATTTAAAGTTATTTTTTCATGCAAATTCTTGAACAATTACCTCCAACGCTATAGGAAATTCAAATAGGTTGGAATATGACATGATGTTTTTAATCATGTAAGACAATTTAACCTCAATCTACGTGTCTGGGAAAATGATGTACTTCTTCATGATGGTGAATTCGTTAGTACACAATGGTTGATGCAACAATCGGATCCCCACATCGAGATCCTTCTCACTTCGTCACTACCCTGGATGTAGTACAAAAACAATAACACCGGCTTCAGTAGCTAAAACCAAACAATTTTCTCATCTCGAGATTGATTTTCGGATGAGCCATCATCCCATGAACAATTTCTGTCAAAATCGTAACACCTAACAGCTCAACGCCTTCTTCACATGTGACCCTCACCACATATGGCAAATTGAACTCACGTAGAGCCATCAACTTGTTCTCATGGTACAAGAGGTTGATATTGGTGTTTCCGGCCATTGAGAGGATTACATATGCCTAGAGCGATTCTCGATGCAAAATCACCCCTTGCCGTGCCGACAAAGCCATCAAGCAAGATAAGACATCAATAAGAGAAATGGCTTCCACAAAATAGTTCGACCCAATATTATCCACTTCTTATTTCTTCTCCTCCCTTCGACCCCCTCTTCTACACCCTTTTTCCTACTCTTATGTTTTGCTCCATCGAAATCAACCTCCTCTTAGACAACCCCTTCAACGTTAACATCGTAAACTTCACATGTACACGTAGATTTACATCCGTGCATCGAAGACATAATATTAATTTAATTCAATCCGAAGGTTACAAAAAATGGGATGAAAGTTACATGTGATAGTTGTATTCTTAAGCCATAACATTACAATGCTTATCTCGTTGGACACGTTAGCTACTACCTAGATGTTTTAGATTTTTTCCGAATTATTAGACCTACATAAAAGGTGCCCACATATCTACTTTTTGCAAAGAATAACAAGGAAACTTTGTGTTAGGGTGGGCCACATAGAAATGGCCATTAAGAGATTCAAAACCGAGACCACATATAATGTCCGACACTCCAATTGTCATTTCCATTTCGTAGGACGTTTACAATAGAATTATCTAATTTTTAAGTAGGAAGAGTTGAAGAATCTATTGTGAAAATAAACAATGGAATGGGCTGTGCCATCCTCATTTTTCAAATGGAAATGACACACGTAATGTTAAACTACATTTCGCACTTTGCATTGCAAAGATCTAATACGACTCGGGGTTTCCACATAGCCGAAAAGATGCATTGTTGGTATTCATGTTGTTGTGCGTAAGACTACCAATCAATTCTTTGACAAACTTTAAACGTCATCAATTCAACGAAAAATGAGTTGTGACGTTACATAAATCCCGCTACTTAACTAAGCCGAAGGCGCCATTTTATAGGATGTTAATTATAGAATTATCTAATTTTAAATAGGAAGAGTTGAATAATATGTTGCGAAAATAAAAAATGGAATAGGCCCATAGCCCCGTGCCATCCTCATTTGTCAAATGGAAATGACACTTGTATTGTTAAACTGCACTTCTACATTCCGCATCAGTAGTACCTGGTACGACTAGGGTTTCCACATAGCCGACAAACATGCATTGTTGGTATTCTTGTTGTTGTCTACAAGACTACCAGTCAATTATTTTACCAATTGTAACCATCGTCAATTCAAAAAAATTAGTTACGACCTTAAAGAAATCCCGCTACTTAACTACGCCAAAGGCGCTCACATTTGAGTTGACGTTTCCCCCCTTGAATGACCTACCTTTACATTTGTGCATTGACGACATAATATTAATTTAATTTGATCTGATGGAAGGGATTTTCCTTAAGGTACTATGCAGAAATATTATTCACCTTCATCATTTCTGTCGTCTCTAAACCGTAAATTGAAGAATCAATACTTGGTGATGCATCACCATCAATCGATGGATATTATTTTGTGTATCAGTAACCCCAGTGTGCGTAAAACCTTTAGGTTGTGGAAAAATGAGCATTATTTGTGTTTTTGATTGTTGTCTAAAAATATTTGAAGAAACACTATAACATAATCTAAGGATACACATTTGTTGGGAATTTGAATTTTAGTTATCCATTCTTCTTTTTCCTTAGTAAGGGATTTTTTCCTGAGATAACAAGGCTTTGTGATTTCAAAGGATTTTCCAAGAAGAAAAAGAAAAGAATTTTGTGATCGGATAGTGAAGGCGTGTATGATTGATTGCAATTTCCAATTAGAAAGATGATATCAAAAGTGTAGGAATTTACATATTCATTTCAAAAACACTTATGTACACATGTAGTGAATATATCTTAGTGTGGAATATTGTAAGACATGTAATATTCCATAAATTACGTATGGTCAAATCTAAAATATTGTTATGCTAAAGGAATTTAATAAGGTAGAAATACGAGAGGGTGTTTGAGATATGTAAGAACACGGGAAAATATTTTCCGACCCTCGATAGACCGTATTGAAAAATTCAATTGAATCCATACCATCCACATTTACTTATCAGTGCCTTTCTATAGGTCATGCATTCGAGTGACATTGACGTAAAGTTATTTTTTCACACAATTTTCAAATGAATTACCTCCAACACTAGAGGTAATTCAAATAGGGTGGAGTACGATGATGTTTTAAATCATGCACAAAAAGATTAACCTTGATCTCTCGTGTTCGGTAAATGATGACCTTCTTCATGATGACAAATTCTTGAGTACAACAAATTTGACGCAACAACTTTATCCCCACGTCAGGTACTTATCGCTGCTCATAGTTACTCGGATGTAGTTCGAAACAATGGCACCGACCCGTAGTTAAAGGAAAACAATTTTCTGCCTCGAGTTTGATTTTCGATGATCCATTATCACCATGAACAATTTCCTTTCAAAATCATAATGCCCTATGGGTTCTATGTCTTCGTCATGTGTGACCCTCACCACATATGGAAAATTGAACTTGCCTAGAGCCCTCATCTTGTTCTCATGGTACAATAAGCTGGTATTGGTGTTTGAAGCCATCGAGAGGATTACGCGATGCCCAAAGTGATTCTATCTATGAAAATGGCCCCTCGCCATGACGACAAATCTATTAAACCCAAAGAAGAAATCTATAAGAGAAATGTCTTCCACAAAATAGTTCCACCCGATGAACCCCATTTTGTGATGTTTAAGCCATGTTGAGCCTTATGCCATTTTAATATCATAGTGCAAGATGAACAATGTTAACTTCTTATATTTAATAATTTAATATGATTTTGAAGGAATTAATGTGCATATGTCTATTATTTTCACTTTGTAATTTATTCTTCGAAATGGCTTAAATAGATCTATTGTGAAACATTAATTTCAATTTTGGAAGAGTATGTGTTGACTTATCACAGGGAGGGAAGGAATTAATTCATGCAATGGTGCAGGAATCTAATTGACGTGTTGGCACAGGACTCACCTCTACGTTAATAAGGAACACAAAGTACCACATCTAGATAATCCATGTCATCGACCCTCATTCTCCAAAGTAGAAAAATTCACACATACATTTAGATAATTCAAATTGTTAGAATCATAGTTGACAACACCATATCTTGGACATGACACAATGCCATTAACTCAACAAACATTCCACCCAAATTTGAGGATGAAGTGCTCCAAACTAAAGATCTGTCATCACCGAAATTCTCTTCAATCAGTTAATGAGTTGAAGAATCTTCAGTAATGATTGACTCCTTCAAAGGAGCCAATCATGGATTTCCTCTTCAATTGTCATGAATGATTCTAGTTCAAACACTTTAAGGACTGCCCCTTTCATTAATGTATTTCCCAAAATAGATAGCCATCACTTCAATTAGCATTTAGTTAAGTAGACTTAGTCATTTGGAATAACTAGTTCTCTCCTAACAGAACTAGAACATCTCTTGTATAAAAGAGATCATGTACTTAGATTTAGTGGTTCGATTATTAGTCATTTGATTCATTGTAAAAGTGCATTTTCAATTCAATAAAGATAATAGGTTCAGGGGAAATTTTTGTTGTTTGAGTTCAAGTGTTAAACCTGATCAAAGGAAAGGGGAAAGGGCCACTCCTAACCAACGAAAAGGGAGTTTACATTTATTTCCTTTCTGTCTTTGTGAATGCATTTACTATTCCAACATTTATTTCATTACTTTGATGCACTTATGTTTTCATGGTCAATGATTTTCCAATTCTGTATTTCATTTTAGTTTTCCTTTCAAGAATTTTATTTTGTAATCATGACCAGTTCAATAATTTCTTAGTTTTTGTTACTAAATTACGTACTGCAATGTCATTCCTACTATTCCCTTTGTTGCAAATAGCTATGGACACCACCCTAGATTGACAGAATAATATGATTAAAGTATGAGCATCAACAACACTCATCACTTTTTAGCACCATTGCCGGGAACTCAAGGTGTTATCAAAGGTTAAGGTGCTAGCTAGAGGTACTTGCTTGTTGTCTGGTAAGTTTCCATTCGAAATATCATTTCCATAACTCTTTCTTTTTAAAAGATCAAAAGACCTTGTAGTGACAACAAGAATCCTCTGAGTTGGAGTATGTGGAACACACACAATTAAGTTCAGTACTAATAGTTAGGGAACCATTTTTAGTACATAACCCCAATGGTGCAAACAATGAAAATCCTCCAAGTTGGCAGGACATTTACCTACCCTATTGAATTGGATCCTAATGAAGATGCTCCTATGAAAAATATATCCCCATCAATTCTACCAACTTTTTGGGGATTAGTTTCAGAGGACCCTGACCAATTCCTTTTTGAGTTTAAGGTTTTATGCCAAACATATGACTACACTTCTAATACCCAAAAGCTTAAACTATTTCCCTCTACTCTAAAAGATGTAGCTATGAGGTGGTTTATGGGTTTAAGCCTGAATTCCATTCATAACTGGGAAGAAATGGAACAAGCCTTCCTGGACAAGTATCAAGATTACTTGTAGAGTGAGGGATAGGAAAGAAGAGCTCTTTTGAATTCAAAAAAGGAAGATGAAAGTGTAGAATATTACCTGGATCGGTTCCTTTTCCTTCACAAAGGTGTGGTACTGGCCTAGATATTAACCTACTTAAAACTTTATTTCTTAAAGGGTTGGATGAAGACACACAAGAAGCATTCAATTTAATGGGAAAGGGAGACATGAACAAGTTAGAGTTCACAAACATTATCGACCTCTGTAGGAATTACTCTCAAACTCGCCCCAATCTGAGAAGACAAAAAGGAAAAATGGCCAATGGGGACCTATCCAAATTGAGGAAGAAATTAAAAATTTGAGAACAGACCTCCTGGTTCAACTCAATACAACTATGGATAGAGAAAAGGCTAGGAATACAAAGCCTTTGTTCATTTACTACCCAAGATGTAGAGATAAACATGGACTTAAGGATTGTCCTTTGGATAAGATAGAAATTTGTCTTCTCTATGAACTTAAGCATGCCATAGATCAATGTGGACTGCTTCCCTTGCTAAAGAATCACCTAAAACAAAGAAACCAAGAGGAATCTGAGCTGAACTATATGGCTTAGAGGCAAGGAGGAAAATTTTAGACCAATCAAAATCAACCCTACATCCCAAAATCACAATGGACTCCAAATCAATGGAATGCACCATGGCCATATCTCGCCACCTTGGGTTCAACAAGCCCCATAGGAATGGAGCCCACAGTGGAATGCCCCACCAAATTATTATCAACAACCTTGGGCTCCACATCCAAACATTCCACCATATCAACAATAGTACCAACAATAGTGGAATGCACCTCAAGGATATGGGAAATAGTACTATAATCAAATAAGACCTCAAGGCCAAAAAAGCCCTGTTGATTAGAACCACTAATGCTACCCAATCTGATTAGCCTGCCCAACCATAAATATCTTCACAAAATGTGGCCAATCCAAAAATGCAGGCGGGAAATCCAACATATACTGTTGAATCCGATAGAAATCCCACAAGAAACTCGATGGATGGATTGCAAGATTATTTTTCTGCATTTTGGGAAGGTTGCCTCAAAACCTTCCTCTCCTGTGATAGAGGAATTTCTAGAAGAAATAAAATAAATGAGCCTAATTCCATTGAACAAACTTCTTAACCAAACAAAGACATTCCTTTTCCATCTAGGCTTTTCGAGAGACCAAATATTACGAGTCCCCCGATAAATTAGAGTCGAATCTCCCATTGCAAGCTTTTAAGGAAATCCCTAAGTTAAACAAAACAATTAAAGAGATATGTTTCAAGGCTCTAGGAAGAAGGAAGAACCAACCTAAAACCATCCATGTTGATGGAAAGCTAGCTAGTATTTTGGAAGGGAATATTCCCCTTCTAAATACGAGAGATCCCGGAATTCTCTTATAATAGTCTCGTAGGAGAGGTATAGATTCCTAATGTTCTGATTGATCTAAGAGTTTCATCGTTAATGTTATGAAAATAGACACTTTATCCACTTTAGCAATGCTTGAACCAAAATCCACATATATGGTTTTACAGATGGCGGAGACCAATGGGTGAACAAACCTAAGGGAATAATAGAAGATGTTACCATTACCATTGAATCCTGGGACTATGCGGTAGAATTCATGATCATAAAAACAAAGAATAGAAAAATTAGATACCCTATCATCCTAGGACACCCTTGGTTAGCTACAACTGCTGCCCTTATTGATCAGGGATAGGGAATATGGTGATCACTAATGGGCAAGATTCAAAGAAATTGTCATTATACCCTATTTGTTAAACCATTTTCCATAGATAACAAACAAGGTTCTAAAGATGATTTTGACGATTTAGATGATATCATCTCCTCTCTTTGCATGGTCGTAATTCAAGAGCACTTAGATCAAATTCAATGCGATTACCATGAACCTAGTGCTGGACATAGTTTGAGTCTTGTGCTAAATTCAACTCAAGTCATGTGCTACAACCGTTGATAAAATAGGACATGATTTCATGGATGGAGATAACAAGCCCATTATCTATCCTTTTGCAAAACATATAGATCTGACGGAATATTTTTTCCAAAACATAATTTCGATTCACAAGTTGTTACCACATAGGTGTCCATTAAATGCACTATTAAGAGAATACCTTGTTGTAGATTTGATTCACCCTGATACCAAACAATTACCTGTTCTTCCTGGAAAAACATTGATAATTAATAGTTGGTTGACTAATCAAGAAGAAAATACCTTGTTCAAACTCCTCTGCTCTCATCCCCAAGCTTTTTCTTGGGAGTATAGTGACATGAAGGGTATTCACCCTGGTATTTGTACACATCACATCTATACCATTGATTCCAGACTAGTCAGACAACCTCAAAGAAGAATAAACCCTGCTCTAAGAGATATTGTGAAAACTGAGATTGAGAAGATTTTAAATGTAGGATTTATCTATCCAATCTCAGATAGTCAATGTGTTTCTCCTTTGGTTATCATGCCTTAAAAGAATAATAAATGGAGAGTTTGTGTGGAATATAGGGAATTGAACAAAGCCACTCATTAAGATTACTTCCATTACCTTTTATTGACCAAGTTTTAGACAATCTCTCTGGTAAGAGGTACTTTTCATTCCTTGATGGATTTAGTGGATACAACCAGATAACAGTTGCCCTTGAAGATCAAGATAAAACAAATTTCACCTATCCTTGGGGAAATTTTCTTACAGAGTGCTACCTTTTGGGTTATGTAATGCCCCTACTAATTTTCAAAGAGCCATGTTGGCAATATTTTCTGATCTCACCCATGATTGCATAGAAATTTACATGGATGATTTCATGGTTTATGGAGCAACATTCCAAGAGGTAGTCAACAATATGGATAAAGTCCTTGCTCAATGTGAAAAACATCAATTATCTTTGAATCATGAGAAATGCTTATTCATGATGGAACAAGGTATAGTGTTGGGCCATCATGTCTCAATAGAGGGAATTAAAGTTGACCCAGACAAATTCAATATCATTGTAAAACTACCATCACCTACAAACCAAAATGAAGTAAGAAGCTTTCTTGGTCATGCCAGTTACTATCAAAGGTTCATTTCAGATTTTAGTAAAATTACTTCTCCATTATTTTCTTCTAACTAAGGATTCTGAATTTCAATGGACAAAATCATGTCAACAAGATTTTGATGCAATCAAAGACAAGCTAATAAGCACACCAGTGTTGAGAGGTCCTAATTGGAATCTTCCCTTCCATATTCAAACAAATGCCTCAAATGAAGCAGTAGGTGCTATCTTGGGACAACAAGAGGAAGGAGAACCTATGCACGCCATTTACTACATTAGCAAAAATATTTCCCTGCAATGAAAGGAACTACACAACAACTAAGAAATAATTTCTGGTAGTAGTTTATGTAATCAACAAGTTTAGACATTATATTACAGATATGAAGTGATTGTTCATACTTGACCACTCTGCTATCAAATATCTAATGAATAAACCTTTAGTGCATGGTAGGATTGTAAGGTGGTTGTTGCTACTGCAAGAGTTTAACATTAAAATCATTGACAAACTAGGGAAATCAAATGTGGTAGCTGATTTTCTTTCCATACTTACCACTTCAGAAGAAGAAGAGCAGTCAATGATGAATTTCTAGATGAGAATTTGTTTTCACTTTCCACTATCTCTCCTTGGTATGTAAATATGGCTAATTACTTAGCTACAGGGAAGTTTCCAAAAATTTCACACTCAAGAAAAGAAAGCAACTAATTAAACAGAGTGTAATGTATACTTGGTTAAATGGAATTATTTTCAAATGTGGGCCTGATCATGTCTTACGTAGGTGTGTAGCTGAAAATGAAGTGTTTGACATACTTAGAGCATGCCATGATGAACCATCAGGAGGGCATTATTTAGTTCAAAGGACCATTCACAAAGTTCTTGGAGCTGGTTACTTTTGGCCTTCCTTGTTTAAGGATGTCAAAAAGTATGTGTGGAGGTGTGATCAATGCCAGAGAATGGGGAAACCAACGTTTACATCAGAGATGCCACTCCAGCCATAGGTTTTCTTGGAACCATTTGAAAAATGGGGCTGGATTTCATTGGACCCATGGACCCAACTTCCCAAGGAAAATAATACATCCTAGTTTGTACTGATTATGTTACTAAGTGGGCTGAAGTTCAAGCACTGCCACATGCAAGGGATGAGAAAGTTGCAGATTTTATTTATGAGCGTATCTTTCAAAGGTTTGGAGCACCAAGATCCATTGTGTTAGATCAAGGACCAAAATTCATGTTAGGGGTAATCAGTTCTTTTGTAGAAACATATCAGCTGAAGCATAAGAATTCATCTCCTTATCATCCACAGTCTAATGGCCAAGTGGAAGTTACTAATAGAGAGCTGGAGAACATACTAACTAAGATAGTGGACATATCAAGGAATAATTGGGCTCAAAAACTACTAGAAGTAGTATGGGATTATAACACTACTTGGAAAACAACAATGAGATTTACTCCCTATGAATTAGTTTATGGTAAGAAGCCAATTCTACCTATAGAATTTGAGATTCAAACCTTGAGGACAACAACTGAAGTGGGCATTGATTTGACAGAAGCACAATAGGCCATAATTATTCAATTAAATGAACTGGATGAAATTAGACTTTAGGAATTACATCATACTGAGATCATTCAACAACAGAGGCAACTTTGGCATGATAAGCAGATAAAGCCAAGGAAATTTTAGGTAGGACTGGGCTTTGCTATTTGATTCAAAGTATAAGGAATTTAAAGGGAAATTACAGATGAGATGGATGGGCCCGTATCAAATTGCAGAAGTATTTGACAATGGGATTGTCCAATTGGTTCTAATAGATGGAGAAAGGAAGGTAATGTTGGTTAATGGGCACAAAATGAGGTTGTACCATAAACCAACATCTGAAAGAAGAGTTTTAGAAGGAAATTCAAGAGGATTCAAATCTGAATTGTGTGGGAAAAGTTTATTTTCCCAACACAACTCAGACTTGATCAACCAACTACTAAGAAATAAAGAGGGGTGATTAAAAACCAGTGATGGTGGTCATCCTCCTTTGAAGCATTGGTTGAAAACTAGCAATGGCAGCCAATGCTTCCAAAAAAAAAAAAAGAAAAGAAAAAAAAATAAATACAAAGACCGAAAACCAGTAATGGCGGTCGTTTACCCCGAATCTACTCATCAATAAAAGAAGTACCAAGTACGAAGGGAACATCACACCAACATGGGAATGATGGCGAGAGATTTGAAAAGTTTTAATACCAAGGTATGTACAATCAATTCATTTCTTAAAAGTAGGACAATTTTAAATTATGAGTTGATAATTATTGAACATCGTGCACCTTGATTACCACTCACTTCGCATGCTTCTCAAATCCCAAATAAATCCATAATTCATTTCCCCATAATGTTCACACGCATCCAATCACCTCCATTACCACCTCGAGATTTTAGCATAACTTTCCAAATTCAGTTATATTGCTTGCATGCTAAGTTCATCCCATTTTCACTTTCCAAATTAGACCCTTCCATTCCTACACTTTGCCACTCTCCTGCGCTACCACTCTGCAAAATTTTCCACTTCCAGTCTGTGCCTTCATCCATATTTCCTATCTACTCATAATTTTTAGATATGGGGCCTAGGTTGTGACACAAACCAACAAGCTCTGTTGAGATTTTGGTTGATACAAGGGCAGTTGAAATTTTTGAAAGTGTGGGATGGCTGGATTTTCTATTGGCATATGAAGAATTTAGTGTTTCAATGACTAAAGAATTTGCAAGGAACATGGAAGAGGGGCACTCTACTGTCAATGGTAAGAAAATTCCCTTTTCTCCAACTGTAATCAGTCATATTTTTGGTTTACCTAATGAGGGTTAGCAAAGTAGTGATAAGACCATGTATCATGAAGTAATTAAAAGATTTGCAGTTGGGAAAAAAGAGAAACTATAGTTGGTCATAGATAACAAGGGAAAAGCAAAAGGGGTTAAAATAATAACTATACCTGAACCTTGGGCTGAAGTGGCCAAATGGTTGATTAAATATTTTACATGTGAGGGGCAATATGAAATTGTATTGGGTCCTATATTAAGAATGTTAATCCATCTTCATGGTCAAAACATACCTCAATATAAGATTAATTTGCCACAATTTCTATATGAATCCATTTGTGTTGCTATAGAGAAATTTTATTGGGGGATCCATATTTGAAATTCCAGGGTTTGATCCACTTAATATGTAAACATCAGTTTGTCAAAAAGAAGCATGGGGTGAAGAAATGGTTAAATTTTCAAAAATAATGTGCCCTAAATCCTATGGTGGTTGTAGAACAAGCCCCCTCTACCTCTGTGAGACCCAAGAAACGTCTCTAAACTTCCAAGCCTACACCTACCCTTCATGAGACACCAATTGATAATCCCTATCCTAAGAGGAACAAGAAGTAGCTAAAATAATGCAAACCCTAGTTCAAACCCCACCCGAGTCTCCTAGTAATCTAGTGTCCCCATCTGCTCCTGACATAGAAATGGAAATTCTTTGCCTACAACCAGAGGGTCATCTGATAGAGATAAAGGGAAGGCACCTATGGAAGAGGGAGAACCTAGTTCTCCCCCTAATTCTGATACTATCATGCCCCAAGTCCTTTCCTTGTCCAAATTTCAATTTGAGCTATAGATAGCTCGGAGAGAATAACCCAACTACAATCACTCTTGGAGGCCAAAGAAACTCAATTCTCCTAGAAAATGGTTATTAAGGATCAAGAGGTTCACCAAATGTAGGGAACATTAGCACAATATGAGGAAGCCACCCTTCAGTTCCAAAAGACTTTAGAGGAACAAGAACAACATGTAAACTCCCTTCAAGCTAGAACTGAAGAGCTTGGAAAATATCTTTCTCTATTGCAAGAAAATAGAAGAGAGCAGGAGCCCGCGACCATTGGACGATCGAGCCATTCAAATTGATTTTTTTCTCTTACATTATTGTTGTGAGAGGTATGGCCAAGTAGATGGAAGAGTGCTACAAGCTAAGAGCAGTGGCAGAGGAGAACAAAAATTTGAAAGAAGAAAATCAATTGTTAAAAGAAAACGTGTTGATAGTAAGTCGAATCTATGATCAAGTTCTTTCTTGCCGACCCCCTTCGAAATTTTATGCATTATTTTTGAAATAAAAATTCCTTAAATGGAAAATATCTAGGGCTCGTGAAATGATGGACATAGAGTTTGAGGATGATAGACAGTTTGTAGCTGCATATACTTTGTAGGAAATGATGTTGAGAAAAATTTGTTGTGTGAATTTTATGTTCACAAGTTTCTTCTCCCAGAGAAAATTGAGATTCCAATCAATATTTATGTTGGAGAAGTACAGTTAAGGGCTTTCATTTCCACACTTAAACATCAGGGTGAATGGAGAGATCAACGAGTAGTTTTGTGTAGTCAGAGTCTACCATTGGCCTCTTAATGAGGCATGATTTACCAGCACCACTTTGGTTTTTCAACAGGTTTCATTCATAGGTGTACTATCTACATCTAGTAGACAGGTACACATATATTCTTCAGAATTGTGTCAAGAATTTCAGAGAACATGTGATCCCCACATTCAATGTTAATTTCCTTTCTTCCTAGGTCTCATATCAACTACTTGTAGAGCCATATAAAAGGAAAGAGGTCATTTCACCAATAAACCTCGATGGTCATTAAAATGAGAAAAAGATCTCTGCAAGATAATTCTGGACCTCAAAGAACAATGGATTGGTATGAGATACATAACCCCACTGTTCCTTTCCTTGCACTGTGCCACGATGGAATTCAACAGATGACCAACTAGAAGGCAGCTACAAGACTGGAGGGATAATGTTGTTGATCATTTTGGATTCTCTAACACATATTTGGATGAAACTTGGAAATTTTTTCCAATGAATATAATTGTTCTAGAATTGTAGAGAAATTGAATGCTAGGTAGTAGGAGGACCTGCTAAACCTTTAGTCCGGGGGAGTGATGAACCCCATTTTGTGATGTTTAAGCCATGTTTAGCCTTATACCATTTTGATATCATAGTGCATGATGAACAATGCTAATTTATTATATTTAATACTTTACTATGATTTTGAAGGAATTATTGTGCATATGTTTTTAATTTTTACTTTGTTAATTATTCTCCAAAAATGGATTAAATAGATCTATTTTGAAACATTAATTGCACTTTTGGAAGAGTATGTGTTGATTTATCATAGGGAGCACAAGAATTAATTCATGTCCCGACTCAGGACTCTAATTGACGTGTTGGTGTAGGACTCGCCTTGGTGTAGGACTTGCCTCTGCATTAATAGGGAACGTAAAGTACCACATCAAGATCATCCAGGCCATCGACCATGATTCTCCAAAGCAATAAATTCACACATACATGTAGATCGGAATAAAAAATCGCAACACCATATCTAGGACATGACGTAATTCCATTAACTCAAGCAAACATTCCACCCAACTTTGAGGATGAAGTGCTTTGAGCTAGAGATCTGTCATCACAAAAATTCTCTTTAATCAATTAATGAGTTTAATAATATTTAGCAGTGATTAAATCCTTCAAAGGATTAAATCATAGAATTCCTCTTCATTTCTCATAAATGATTCCAATTCAAACACTTTAAGAACCACACCTTTCATTAATGTAATTCCTAAAATAGATAGCCATCACTTCGAGTTAACATTTAGTTAAGTAGACTTAGTCATTTGGAATACCTAGTTTTCTCCTAACAAAAATAGAACATCTTTTGTATAAAAGAGATCGTTTACTTAGACTTAGTGGTTTGATTATTAGTCATTTGATTATTTGTAAAAATGCATTTCTAATTCAATAAAGATAACAGATTTGGGGAAATTTACTGTTGTTTGAGTTCAAGTGTTAAACTTGATTGAAGGAAAGGGGAAAGGGCCACTCCTAACCAATGAAAAGGGATTTTACATTTATTTCCTTTCTGTCTTTGTGAATGCATTTACTATTCCAACATTTATTTCATTACTTTGATGCACTTATGTTTTCATGGTCAATGATTTTCCAATTATGTATTTCATTTTAGTCTTCCTTTCAAGATTTTTTTGTAATCATGATCAATTCAGAAATTTATTAGTTTATGTTACTAAATTACGTACTGCAATGTCATTCATACTGTTCCCTTTGTTGTAAACAACCATGGACACCTCCTTGGATTAACAGAATAATATGATTAAAACGAGCATCAACGAAACTTGTCACCACCCAATATTATCGTCTTCCAATTTCTTCTCCTCCCTCGACCCCATCTTCTACACCCCTTTTCCTACTTTTATGTTTTTCTCCCTTAAAAGACACCTCCTCTTAGAAAATCCCTTTGGAGTTAACATCGTACACTTCACATGTGATTTCTAGTTTTTAATTATTTAGAATGTGGATGGTGGACCAATGACTTCTCACAAACAAAACAAAAGCTTTAGAACTCTCCAAACTTTGAAACAAAAGCCTAATTGTAAATGTACTTTACATATAAATATTTTATAATTATATTTGTAATGGTCTCTAATGCTTGAATAAACCTAATAATTTTTAATATAACTTGTGTTGTAGTGTGACTTATGAGGATGGTCATTGATAATATTATCTCTAAGTCGGTATAACTTCATCTAGATACTCGGTGGTTTATTCTTTAGGCAATTTTGATAGATTGGACCCCCTAGTTGTGACGACGTAGTCAATGATACTTTAATTTAGATGTATGCATATTCAACTTGAAAATATGGTTGTAGTCTATAAACATAGGCTAAAATAACAATATATATGAAGCCTATTTTCATCAATAAAAATAATAATAAATTTATAGTTTATTCATCACAATTTAAAAAAATAAATTTTCGATATGAAAAAATCCCAAATAATGAAAGACGCCTAACTTTGGCGCCAAACTAATTAATTTACCATCATGCTAGTGTATTTATGTGTTTATGAATTATCGGAACAAGTGAGCCTATCATTGGTGTATTTTTATTTGAGTTGTGTCATTGAGTCTCTCTCTTATTGAACCCATTTTTCTATGTTCATGTTGTTTCAATCTCATATGGCCTTGGTTTTCCCCAGTTTCCATAGTTTTATCTTTTCTCTTTTATTTTTGTTTTTTTCTAGAGTCTTTACCATTTTGAACAAATAATGACCTTTTTCATACCATGCAAAAATGGTAACTTGTCAAAAATGCTTCTTAAATTTTATTCGTGCCTTTCCCCAATTTGTATTTTGTCGAGTTTTGTATTTCTTTTCCTCTCCTTTTCCATTCTTCGTGTGTCTTCTTGTGTGCTAATAGGGCCTTAATTTTATTTCACTAAATCTATAAATACATAAATGCATTAGCACATTTAAGAAATAAGCCGATAAATAACCTAAACAAGACAAGTGATAAATAAACATTGTGTTATTTCCTTTGCAAATTTCCTAGTGTTATTGAAAATTAAAATATATCCATTGCTAAAGCATTCCTATACTAAAATCATAATCCAATCCTTTATATATTCATTCTAGATGTAATATTTGATGCATGAATGAATATATAAATGTTCCAACACAAGATTACTTCCTAACTTTGTAAGAGTGACAATTACTATTATTGTTCAAATACATAGGGCTTGATAATAATTTGGAGGGATAAAAAGGCCCTATTTTAGTAATTTTATCTCATGTTAAATCTTTTAAGAAATGAAGCACACAAAATTAGAACAATGACAGGGTTTAAAGCTACCCGCGAGATGAAGAATGCACACCATTGAATATAAATGACGTAGGAAATCTTTTTGGGTAGGAAGGAACACCTATACACAAGTAGCCAACTTGACAAAAATAGATTAGTAAAACAATAAGTCATTTTCTGACAGATTCCAGTCCCAAAAAGGAAAAGGCTTCCTTTTTGGATGTCAACCCACTTTTAATCAATCGAGAATACATGTGATAAGCATTGGAATTACTCAAAATATTTGTTAATATGAATACCTAATCTGTTAATATGAAATGCTTATATGTTGGGACTTAATTGATGTATTCAATGATGGGCGATGTGGATTGAAATGATTATCCCAATAAATATTAGCCTCATCATTACCTTCAAGGAGGAGGTCCAATTATTTAGGAATATTTTTTTGATTGAGTGTAAAGACAATGGCATATATACTCAACTCGTGATTGATATCATATTGTTCCCATAGTAAAGGTTGAAAGACTATGTGGAGGTTGTAGATGTTGGCGGCTTCATAAACTACTCATGTAATGGTCATCTAACAAAGAGCAAAGCTTACACATAGGAAAATATTAGTCATAATTCTAAAATATAAAGGAAATACATCAAAATTTATCAAAATACAGAGTTTGGAAATTTGGGTAGGAATCGATGTCAATTGTGTTGATCAATGTCTATCTATATAATCGATTCCGATTGGTGTGTGTAGACACCTAAATATGAATATGTAGTTTTAATACTAAAATTGCACTAATTATCCTCTTTCCCATCATTTCATTATAATTAGTGATTTCCCACTAATTAGCTAACATTCCCCTTTATTTTAGTCAATTAATGACACTTCGTTAATTAACTAGCCTTCCCCATCCTGGATGCCAATTAACGACACTTCGTTAGTTATAATCCTCTTTTAATTAATTAATTAACCATTATTAATTAATTAAGCCTTTCAATCTCGTATTTAACTAATAAACCTTCTTATTAGTTAAATCCCCCTTTCAAACCCTTCAAATTCTACTAATTTCCTTCTAAATCATCTCCAAATGGCTTCTATAAGCTTAATTTGGCCTATTAATTAATCCTAGTTGATTAATTAAATCACCTCTAACTCCCATGAATTTCTAATCTCTAATTAATCTCTTTTAATCATACTTATTCCTTTCTAATTCTACTTTACCTTTATCCCACATTCGCTAGGTTACAATTTTCTCAAAACTAATTAGCTATATAAAGAACCTAGTACACCTTGTCCAAATTTACACCATGTCCTTGTGAGACATATGCATATGATAGTTGCATTTCAATCTTAGAAGGCTTATTGATTAAACAACCATTTCTATTTTTTACTTGGAAAAGAGTATTAAGTGAAGAACTAAACATGGTAATTAAGCCATATTGGTGAGATCTCTTCCTCTTCCAGGAGAATTTCCTTTGATTGCACATAACAACGTTGACTCATTAAAGGAGTACCTACAATCTAAAAGCCCATAAAAAACATCAAAGGATGGCTTAGCATTTCATGTTAATTACATGCATTAGTTATATTTTCCTTTTCTAAGGCTTTATCACAATGCTTTTTTAGATTAGATTTGTTATTGAGATTACTTGATGTTAGTTCCTATTGATTAACTTATCTTGGTTTAATCATATACATATAGTGTGTTTGTAATTACAAATGTTTAACAATACAAATTTTTAGAGAAGATGATTAGACATGGGTGCTTCGGTTTTGGATATTTGGGTACATGATGCTATTATTGAATATGAAAATAATACCTTATAAACTCAAATGAAAAGCATACCTTTGTGGTGAAGGTGACTCGGATGGCTGACTATGAAGATGGTTTCTCTAAAGGGAGGCTAGTGCAATATGGTGATTTTTCTTCTTCATGCCAACATGGAGCTTCAATTCAATCTCTTTAAGGGTTCATTCCAACAACTCTATCACCTGAAAGTTCATCGATCCTTGGGAAATGACATGTGCTAGTTTATATAGAATCCCGATGTTTAATCAATCAACACCGTTCCATACAAATCAACACCGATTGAGGGAATTGGTATTGATTCATGCCCTTTTAGGGATTTTGGTTGAATATGGTTCCACCTACATTATTTTCAAGGTTGATGTGAGTTGTGATGGTTTTTATTCCATGGAGAGTTTGTTAGAGAGTTGGGGTTGTGATTTTTTTGTTTTTATTTATTTTGTTTGTTTTATTATGGTTACGGGTGGTTGGTGAGGTAAAATAGTAAGCATATGTGTAGATAATAGTCGGTAATTATTATGATAGGTAAAGTGGGCATGTGTGTTTACGACATGGAGGTCCAAGGTGCATATATGTAGGTATGAATTAGGGTGAGCTAATTCTAGTGTCTACAACCCCTTAAAACCACAATTTTTAACTAATTTAGTAAAGATATGAGCGTGAGTTAGGGTCTTTACAAAAATACTGATTTCACAACGATTCACAAGCGATCCATAAATTTCGAGAATTTTTTTGTGTATTAGGGCACATTAAACATAGTCATCGTATGAAATTTCATTTTGCATGTAAAAAGGTAAATTCAACAAGATATGATTATTTGTGCATGGTTTAAAAATGGTCATGGTCTAATAAAAATAGTCACAAGTAATTTTATAGTTTATTTTTTTAAGAAGTCATTTGTGTTTATATATGGATGCATTTTCTCGTTTTTATAAACCCACTTATGTAATTACCAAAAAGGTATTATTGTACAAACTTTCCATATATTCCTCTAGTACATAATCATTTTATCATTTTACATTCATTGAATGTTTTTGATTTCTTGGATTTTATAGCTTTCCCTCCTTTTATTAAATGCAATTAGAGCTAACTTATTAGTTTATTTTTGGATTATTTAACTGCATGGACTTAATTTTGGTTAGTATAAGGTTGGTTTTGTATAATTGTTATCTAAAAACACATCCGAACCCTACACGGTTTTGACCCCACACTCTTCAATCACTCAATATAGGTTTTTCTTTGGATAAACCCCTTACTCATCTAATATTCATCGTAAGGGTTCATATTGTGTTAACCCTCGTCGTCTCATTACATCATAGGGATTTATATCACCTCTTGTTTATTTTACTAAAATATTTATTTCTTCCAATTTCTTATCCTTAACTTTGGTGTATGCCATATTATTTGTGCATTAATTATTTTCATGTAATATCTTCTTATGCCATCCAAATTGACTAGATCTATAACTTGAACCCAACTTAGTACTAGAATAAATTACAATTTGGCTTCTCTTGTTGAAATTCCCTTATTTACTCATAGGATTTGGGAGATAAAGACAATGATGGATATGAATAATAAAACTCAAGATCATACTAGAATCAATACACCCATTTTGAAACCCTTGTGGATGAAAATACTCTAAATGGTCACCATATTCCTATTGAACATCAAAGTCATAAGGGAAAGTAAATTAATCCATAAATATTATATAGGATTAGAGATTTGAAAAATTTAAAAATAATCTCATTGAATTACCTAAGACATGTTGAATGTTACAATTTAAATTGAATCTCAAAACCAAGGTTAAGAAAATCCTAGTGAGCCAATTATTGAAGAAAAAAATATTGAATGTGTAACATTCATTTTCTATTATGTATCCTAGTGATTAAATTTCAACTTGAATATACAATTTAGATGACCATGGAGTACATGCACCCTCTTAGAATGACCCTTCGAGAGATTTTTTCTTGGTATGAACCTTGTTTTTCCCTCTTGTGACCATGCCACAATGTTTTCTATAAATTTGTGGCTTAATCATTCACATTTCCAAAAATCATGGCTTGGATGCATTTTCATGTTTATATTTTTAAATTTTTTTCTAGGGTTTCCAATAGTTGTAAATGGATCCTTGGCAAAAATATGTTTTGTTCATCCCATATATATATCCTTCTTTCCTTCATTTTACTTCTCTTATCTTCTTGCAGTTCTTTCACTATGTTAGTATTCCCCTTCAATATTCTATATTCACACATTATTTTTCATGATTTAATATTTAATCACCCTAAAAATATTATGTGTGAGGATGTAAGGTATGTTACAAGTAGAATATTCTAAATAAATTGATCTACATTAATCACATAATCTAAAATATAGCTATTAATATAGTAAATGATGATAAAGCAATGAAATGAAAATGTAAAACAAAATAAGGGATGATTAGTTAGTTGTGCGGAGAAATACATATGTGATATGGGGAATAACAATTAGAAATACCAATTTGAACAAAAAATTGCATCATTTTTGAGACTTGGCACGGAAAATGCTTCTGCATAGAACCACATAGATCTAGATAGGGTGTAGTATAGTTTGATCCTACTTTGTGATTTAAATAAATTTAAATATTTATCAAAATAATGAGATCAAATGAATATAAAAACAACAAACAAGATCTATCATGCAAAGTAAATCTGCAACTATACAAGATAGGAGAATGAGAACAAATTAGCTTGTATAAGGAGATATGGGATAATTATAGGATGGAAGATGAATGAAACCAGATGGATCTGGTTTGTGTGAGCTCTATTTGGAAAAATGAGACCCGATACTTCCTTAGACAAGAACTCATACTGTAGTAGGACAAGACCGCCTCGGGTGCTAGTGTGTGATCTGGGTGCTTAGTCTTCCCACAAGAGCTCTGCTTGTGGTCTTTTTCGATGTCTAAACTTAGCTTCTTCCTTTCACTATTTGTCACATCCACTTCACTGTAGGGTTCCTATGTTGCACATATACATACAAAAAAACCCTAGCTACCTACACAAATATCAAGAAAAAATTAGATGAAATAAATAATATATATGCTTGAGTCGATCCGAACATGATGGTCACCCTTATGTGATTTTCATTAAGCAACTGGAATACATTTCAGAATCTATGTAGTTATTATGTGTGTGTGATTGGAATTATTTCCCTTGAAGATTGGTTTCCCTTATGCAAGTCGTACCAAGATAACATGCTATAAATTCTTTTCCCCCAAGTTGAATGTGTGAGATGGAATTCAGAAATGTCCATTCATATGTAGTAAATGATGCAACCTAGTTACAATATTTGAATGTTTCTCTTTTCCCAAGTAGTAGATAGTAAGTATTGTTATCCAATTTTTCCCCCTGGAAAAATTGGATAACTTGGAAAAACTGGACTTAGGCAGTTTCATGGGATCTTGGTGACATATTTGAGAAATTAGGTATTTCTCATGCTTTAGGCACTTGTAATTGTCTGGTGCATTTCCCTCTTTGTCTCTTGCTAAAAATTAAAAAACAATTAGAAAAATTGGTAAAAAATGGAGAATATAGTCTTTGGGATACTTTAATATCCTTTTCATAACTCCTTAGTTCAATAGAGTTCCAAAAGACTTAGAAAGATTTGGAAAAGTTGAAAAAATGGCATCTCTAGTGTATTGCAGATCTTAGAGGTGTGAATGGAACTGGTTACCCAGGAATCAAGGTTCCCCATGGATATTTTTGGGCCGCAATGCAAAGGAGGTGGCGTTGTGTAGAAATGTGAATTTGAGGAGGAACTGAGGAACTAGTTCCTTGCATTGGCATTGCGGCTGATGAATAAATGGGTTCATAGATTTAATGTGTTGTGAAGAATTCTTGTATGGATAGAACTTGGTGCAGAGGAACTAAGGTGAAATGGGATGGTTCCTTGTGGAAATGAGTTCCCTGCAGAGGCCTATCAACTAATCAGCAAAAGTGAAGAATTCCTTGCACATGCTGGTGATCTAAAGGATAAAGGAAGTAACTGAGGAAGAATATAGTCCGGAAAATGGTAGTTACGGGAACCAAGTGTTGGGTGGAACAATTCCTAAGTTCCACCCGCGAGCTAATTATACGATTCAAATGAAAACCCTGACCACCGCGGAAAAGGTGGAAATAGATAGAACAAATGGAACTGGTTCCTCGGTTTCCTTAGTTCTCCAAAAAATGATCCATCTACATTATGAGGAGAAAAGGATGATTAAATGTGGACTATAGATTCAATCTGGGAACCCATGTTCCTCCCGACCCCTTGGATCTGCATAGGCATAAATTTTCTCCTAGTTGTGTGACTTTTTGGAAAGCTCTCATCATGAACTCCATCATGCAAACTTCAAATCTTGAGTTAGGTGAGAGTAGGTGGGATAAAAGATTAAAACATCCCCAAGATTAAAACATGCGCCCATTTTGTTCAACCACAAGTTTTAATGAGGGATGGTTCCCATTTCCTCTCTAGCAAGCAAGACATCATGAAGGAATGGCTTTGATAGGCTACTCATGCCCCTTTTCAAAAAACCTCTCATTTGTGAGGGGGAGATATTATGAGATGTAAAGAAACTCTGCCAAAATGGTTTCTGAGCAGCTCTGAGTTACAATCCTTTATTTTGGATTTGGAAAGTAGTCTTGTTCCTTCTTCTTAAGATGTAATGGACTATGCATACTTGTAAAACAATAAATTTTGTGTTTTGTGGTGTTTCTCTTAACCCTAGCTCATATTTTGTTGCATTTCCTTTCCTCTCCATTCTTTTTGTTGTATTTTGTGCATGTATTTCTCATTTACAGGTTCATATTGTTGTGTTTCATGGAGAATAGATGGTGAATGAAGCCTTGGGTCTATGTCACATCTGTCTGGCCTCTCCCTTCTCCATTTTCCTTCTCCTTTTTCCCTCACTAGATTTTTCCACCCCTTTTCTTGGTGCTATCACCTTCCCTTAGCTTAGGATTTCCCATTTTAATGCATCTTTCTCTTCCCCCAGTCCTCTGGATCGATAGACTAGGGTTATATAAATGCATTTATCTCCTTAGGAGTATTTTATAATTAGGAATAGGTAGAGGAACCAACCTTCTCTAGAGGTTTGTCTCAAGTAGCAATTCCCACAACTTGAGAGACAATCCCATATTACCCAAAAACATTGATTTCTCATCCACATATACATGAAAAATCATAGGGTTATATTTTTTGGTGATAAGAAGTATTAGCCCAAAATTTTCCTCCTCCTTAATAATAGTAAACAAGTCTTGTATACATATGATTCCTTATTTTAATTTCATCATTAACCACCGAAAATATGACCCAAAGTGATAAAAGAGACTCTAGAAAAGATAACACATGGTGTGGGAATTAAAAATCAAGAAAAGGATGGAAAGGGACAAAAGTGCCCAAAACGGGACAAGTAGAACCCGTGACGCTCCTTTCCTTAATGGGTGGTAGTGTTTGGGATGCTCAGAAGATGTAACAGTCAATATAGAGTTGGGTCATATGTCACTTAGTATCCAAAAGTAAAGTGACCATTCTAAAAATCAAATAATAAGAGTGTGGGAAAGATAAAATAGTAAAATAAGTGTTAATTTCTAGTCATCTTTCTTAGAAATCATGCATATAACAAAATGATTAACTAAAATTAACTAATATCTAAGTTAGCTAAGAACTAGTTAATCTAATCTAGGAGGACAATAAATGTCAAATAAATACTCTAAAGCAATATAAATTGGCTAAATAATTAAACTAATAGAAATGAAACCCTAATGTGCAAGAGTAAAGTGAGGAAAGAATAACTGATTACGGATGGTTGTCACAGAGTGTTGAAGGTATAACACAAAGTTCTAGAAGTAGGAACGACTGCACAAAGGTCCCGAAAAGAGTGGATCTGGAGGATCTGAGTAGACTGGAGCACCCAGGAAGGTACTGGGGCACCCTAGTTTGTAGAAATAAGTGCCTGGTCTCGAAAAAGCTCCACGATATTCTTCTCGTGTTCGAAAGATGACTGTAACCTTCACTGTTTGTCACACCGGATTTGCTGAATTGTGCCGAATGTACCAAATGAAGCAAGATGATGTTGAATACCTACAAGAGACAAAATAAGTATCAAATTCATAAAAATAAAATATGCAAATGAATGGGTCGGAGTGACCTCAGTTGCCACAACAATGGGCTTACTAAATCTGAGCACTACACTACATTTCGGACCCGATGTAGTTCTAGTGTGTGTGTGTATGTTGTGCCCTAGGTGCTCTTGTGCTAGTCACACTTTGTGAAATAACGAGCAATAAATAAATGTAGAAAATGTAATAGTATGTGTGCATGGAATATAATAAAATCCCTCCCCATATGAAGTGTGATGCAAATGTCCTAGCTTCGCATTGATGGAGCTATGCAGATTCCAATGTAATAGATGGATGCACTCTAGATGGAGTGATAGAAGTGTATGATGCTAGGTCCCTCATTATGGTCTAATAAGTTTATATTTATAGGGTTCTCTAACTCTAATTTCATAATTAACACTAAATAGGTGACCACAAAAATATAAACATGAAGAATGGATAGAAGATGCCCAAAAAGTGTCGGAAAGTGCTAGAAGGATTGCAACACACCCAGGTGGGACTAGGGATACTACTACCGGTGCCCAAAGACTAAATTTGGGTGCCCCAGTTATGTATAAAATTATGGGGGATGTGCAAAAATGATTGGGCATGTAAGCTAATAGGTCACAAATTATGAAATAAAATAAATAAAATGGCCAAAGGGATGGGGTTTAATTACTACTTTCTTTGCTAAAGAACCTTCTAAATAGTAGTATGAGACTGGATAAATAAATGTCTAAAGTGCATGATTTTGTGACCACATTTTCCCCCACTTTATGTTGGTCACGAAAATCTCGGTAACATAAAGTAGATAGAGATGTGTACCTGATGTCCATGAAGAGTTTATTAGAAATGTGCCGAAGGACTAGACAAAGAATGAAATGATAAAAATATGGAGGATCGTGGAAACTATAGATGAAAAATGTGCAAAGAAAAAAGTGATGAGAATGAACCTAAGGTGGAACACATGTATGTAGCTACCGCATATTGTACTGCATGGTTAGTAGAGAATGTGTGTTATCACATAATGTTGTTGTGTTAGTTTTGCTTGTTGTTGCCCCCATTTGACTATTTGTTTCTCATACGGTTGGACCTGCAAGGAGAAAATGATCAAGTAGTCAAATATGTATGTATGTAAGTGTAAAAATTCTATGTAAAAGACACATGTAAAGTATGCTAATGTAAATGGAAAATGTAAATATAAGTGTAAATGGAACATGTGCACCTGATCCATGTCGAGAAAGAGTGTAGAAGGATATCCTATACTTGTGAGTTTTTGGGTGATCTCATGCCACCCTGACTAAAGAAGTGTAGGGAGGAAATGCTTTGTATCCTCTAAGCTCTAACTCGCTTCTACTAAAATGTGTGAAGAGATCTCTGTAGCATCCTATTTTTTTGGCGATATGATGTTGGTGGTAGAAAAAGTATTGGGAGGAATTTCCTATATCCTCCAACTGTTAACTACTCCCTCGAATGCTAAGGACATCATGTCCTATAAAATCCATTGTGTATGGGGTTCGTAGATTGGTTTGAACCCACTCACTATATATAAGTGCAATGAACTCGAATCGGTGTAAATACACTATGTTAGTAGAAACCCCCAAATGATGCCCCCTCTTTGGGGGTGCATACGACATCGCTGATAGGAGAATGTGGCCTCGAAAGAGGACCAACCACATTCGAACTATGTACACTAGAAAGTTATTGGTAGAAACCAAGGCATGCATAAACAAGAAAGGCTATCCAAAGACAAGTGTAAACACACATGCATGTAGAAAACAATGTATAAGCTACACAAACAAAAGATGTAAGATACCAAGAAAGGTAATGTAAACATGTAAGAAGACAAGTATGCCACACAAAGTGGGTTGAAAACATGAGACATCACTCACGATGTCACAAGACACTCAAGGAAATCATAGCCGTAAACAACAAACAAGTGTACACACCAAACATAGGGCAAGGCCCGCAAACAATAGCAAACAAGAGCAGACAAAAGTAGATAGTGTAATAAACAAATATGGAAACCAATATCCCTACATAACAAATGCTGCACATGAGGCACCCATTAGTATGTTAGAAATATAACTAGTATGTCAAAAGCGTGTATAAGAAATTAGTGTAAAGTTCTAAGTACAAAATGAAACAATAGCACTTGGAAGATACGAATGTGTGGATGCCCCCAACGACCAATGTAGGAAGGGTAGATGGATAACATCCCTACGGCATGTAAGAGACCTATATCTGTGATCAAAAATAGAAAAAGGTATGAATGCACATGTGTGGATGATATAGATAAATTAAATACAAGTAATCAAACTAGCATGTGTAATAAAGTGACCATGAACAAGCCAAAGTAAGCAAGAATAAAAGCAACCATATATGTAGTATGTTGTGGATGGATGGAATAGAATGCAAGATGGAATGATAGGAGCCGCGTGCCCCGAGTGGATGGAAATATATGCAGTGAGGTTCATTTTGTTTCCCCCTCAACAATCAATAATGAATCGTAAATGAGAGTGCGTCATCGGGAAAATAATTGAGTAGTGCATATCATGTCTGTGCGCTATGATGAATGTGTATGCATAATGTTGATGATATGTGACATATAAAAGAAATGTGTGTGGAAATTATAGCCTAAGCGTATACCACTATGAGATGAAGTATGGAGTGATGATTTATCCCTAAGCATATATCACTATGAGATGAGTGGATGAGTGATGATTTAGCAGTACATGTATATCACTACAAGATAAATGATAAGGAGTAGTGATGTAACCTAAGGTGTATACCACTATAAGATGATAAAATAGGTGACAATTTAGCCTAAAGCATATGTCACTAAGCTAGGGATGTTGCATGATGAAAGGTGGAATAATATGGGTGTGATAAGTGTAAGGTCCATTTTATTTGTAAACCCTTAGTAGTCGAGTATGGACCGATGAACTAAAGTGCATCATCGGGTGGTGAGTGTAACACGTAGAAGAAAATGTAGTATAGATGACTAAGTGATGAATAGGGTGTGTAAATGCATGGTATGTTGAATGTGATGCTAAATGTGTAGGATGTGTAATATGTAATGTGTAAAATGCAATGTAATAGGTGTAGATAGACTAGTAATGTAGGATGTAGTGATGAAATGTAAATCTAGACTCATATGTAATGTAACCTAGCATAGTATGTAGAATATAGGTGATGTATAAATGTGCCATGTGAAATAGCCTAATGGCATATGTAATACATAGAATGAATAATATGTGTATGATGAGGATGTAGTATAACATAGAATATAGACTAGATGTAGAATAGATGGTGTATGATGCGTGATGTGTGTGATAAAATGTAAATATGTAGTGCCTATAGTGCAGTGTGTGGGGTTCAGTGTAATGGTAATCCCTCAACAGTCAAGTGTGAACTGAAGCACAAGAGTGTGTCATCGGGTAGTGATGCTAGAATAAATGGTGAGTATGAATGTATAAGAATGTAAAGGAGAATAAGTGTGAATATGGTAAGACTAAAGAAGAAGGGGGAAGGTGGAGTGTCATGCCCCCCGAGCACATGTGAATGAATGATTATCCAATGGTAGTGAAGGACATATGTCCTTCATCTGGTGTGGGTGAAAAACACATATGACCACATTCTAATAAAGGAGGTAAAATAGATAGATGTTGTAGAGGGGAATGAAGACAATGTGCATGTGAGGGATGAATATATGAAGAAGGTCGTGGTGCCATAAAATGTGTCGGTGATAGGGATCTGTATGTTGTGGAATGTGAAGGTGAAGAAGGTCCGTGTGGAATAAATCGAGGTGGTGACCTATGTTGTGATGTAGTAAATATGTGAGGAATAGGCCTATACTTATGTGTAGGGATAGTGGAGCGATGTGGTCGTACAGAGGATACACAAGTAGGTGAACTAGGGGTAGATTGTGTGTTGAGAAACTTTGATAGTGGTGCAGTAGATGAAGTATGGGATGTGCTAGGTACTATGTGAGGAGATGGTGACCATGGAGTGGATGGAGGGATACCATCAATAGAAATGACTTGGTTATTATGGATGAACTTGAGATGTAAATGATTCATGGAAATGATATATTGTGAGTGACAGATCCAATTGAGACCTAAGAGCATGTCGCAACCGTCAACCATGTTTCCAACAAGGAAAGGTACAAGCATAGTAAGAGGACCAACTATAACATGGAGTTTAACAATGCCAAAAGGTTTTGCAAAAGGGTACTCAACTTGAGATAGAGGGTAATGATGGCCCTAAGGAGTGATATAGAGCACGCACTAATGGGCCATGATGGGTCAACCTTAGTGTTGTTGATGGGGGTTGATCCAATAGATGCATGGATGTGTAAATGGTTAGATGTGAACTTGGTGTGATAATCAATATTGGAAAAGGAAATGACTGGTGGTGAAACTTCAGTATTAGCAACTAAGAAATCTAAATCTCCAGAGTTAGTGGGAGAGATGGTGTGTGAAATATGATTGGTGGTTGAATCTGTTGCTTGTGTGTTATGTTTTGGTAATGGGTTGTTAAAGATCTTAAGTTTATGATTGTCATTTGTAGGTGGAGTTGTCTCAGATTCTGGAAGCTCAATTTGACCATTATCAAGAAATATTGGATGAGGTGTTGTAGTCGGAAGCACCGATCAATGGGATGTCCTACACATTGATGATAATCACAATAAGAATTTTCATCAAAGTTGTGTCCTTTTGGCCGAGATGGATCAAGTTGTAGAGGGGATGGTAATGTAATAAGGTTACTATCGACAAGTTGTGGTAGCAAAACACTCGAGAGGTGTGCTAAACTTAGTAAAGGTATATTTATATTGTTGTGGTTGAAGTTCCTTTGGAGTAGAGATTGTGTTTACAATAGTTTTTGTATCCATTGATTTGGTTGTAGAAGGTTTAACTGTTGGCCTACCTTGGAAGTGAGTGGATGATGACGTTGGGTCTTGATATTTGAGTTTGCCTATGGTTAAGAGTTTTGTTTCATAAAGTTTGAGAGTATGGAAAAGTTGGTCAAATGAAGGAGATGTCTCAAAGATAACACTCTCTTGTAGAGGTGGTAGTAATTGTAGACACTAAAATTAGGTCACACTCCCCTTTGGTCCCTCGACAAATAAGCACCCTTCATCACATTCACCTAGCCATGGCCCCCTTCACCTCACTAGTATTAATTAAATTAAATTAATTCATTATCCTCACCATATTTATTATTTAAATATCTTAATTTAGATAATATCCACACATACACTTCACCTAGACACCTCATCAAGCCAACTCACCCTAAGACCTATTCTTAGTAAGTTTCCATAACTAACTAAGACTTACCAAAACCCTAAAAATAAATGCCTACATTCTCTCTAACCACATTCCCGCATGCTTACAAGAAGCTTCCAGTTTAATCCACGGGTTAACGACATGAGATCCAAGAAAATCAAGAGGATCTCCTTAGTTTAGTAAACCTAGGAAATCCTGCGCCTTGACCGATTTGGTTAGCCCTAACCATCGCCGGTTAGGCTAGAACTTTAAGCTGAACTACCATCGGTTACCCTTTTAGCCCCCAAAATAACCTTATTTTGAAGGTTGGAAAAGATTGGAAAAAGTTGGAAAAAACATTGAGATCTTCCTGAGAGATATCGCATCTTCTGAGATCGAATTCCAGCGAGAACACGCATGCAAGGAAGGAGATCAAGCATTTTCTCCTACATAGCCACCCCAACAATGATATGATCTAGCCAAGCAAAGAGGAATGCACATACAACCCATGTAGAACCTCTCCTACGATTGGTGATCACTTGCAGCCTTCAACTTCTTACCAGCACCTCCATCCCTCACTCACAGGCATCTAGGACCAGAATCCAAGTAAGTAAAATGTTATACTTCTCTGGTTCACTTCATTCTGTCATTATATTATCACTTATTGTTTACCTAGCCACCCATTGACCTCCTTCAACATCCCCCTCCATATACCCATTAAAACTCACCAAATCCTTCCCAAATCACCCAATACCTCATCCCGACCAACCAAAATCCTTTGTGCAATCACAAAGGAGACCCAAAACCCATTTTGTGGCATTCCCAGAACTCCACAGTAATTGGCACTAGTTACGCCTAACCACCGTTTCGGTCACCCTTAACCAACATCGGTTACTGTATTTTCCCATACAGCTCAGAACAGTGACCTATCCACCTAATTCCATCTCACCTTTATTCACCTGTGATCTACCTGAGACCTCTGTCAGACTTGCAGAGACCTAGAACCAACTATTTGACATTTGGATCCTATTCTAACCTAGCATGTTAGATTAGATATTTCTTATTATGTTTTAAGTGAGATACCTAAATCATTTCAAATTACAATAGGATTTACTTCATTTCTCGCATTAAATTGTTTAAAATAGTGGACTGACAGCCGTCTAGGAAGTATCACACTTCTTGGATCTAGCACACGCTAGGCAGTTCACTACACATATTGTTTAACTCTTTCTGGTGGTCTTTCTTTTCATTACAGGTAGTTCCTCCTAGCCAAAAGGAAGCTCTCACAATCACCGCGATTCCGAAGTCATACGCGCACAACAACCCATCAACCAACATTAAAATAGGTATTCCTCCTATGCCCGTTACCCTATCTATTTCATCAATACTTCAAAGAAATGTCTAAGAATTGGGTGAAATAGTAATCTTTGAATAAATAAATCCTGAAGTTTTGAATCCGTGAGTACATTAGACATCTTAGCTAAGTTATTCTTGTATCGCAAGACATAATTAGAGAAACATCCATTAGATTATTTTTTGAGTTGTGACAGGTTGGGTATAGGATATCTTTGAGCCAATGTTGATAGAGAAGTGAGTGAGAAAGGCATCAACCAAGTGTGTGAAAGAAACTACAATGCATAGGTAGGTCATAGAACCAACACATGGCATAGTCTTGTAAACTACATGGAAAAAATTTAGCTAGAATAATGTGATCATATGCATAGTCTAAGCATGCTACATGAAATGCTCAAAGATGTTCTTGGGGTCTCCATGACCTTTAAAGATAGGTAACTTAGGTGATACAAAATTGGGCGGTAATGGGTATGCTGATATGGAAGGAGCGGAAGGAGTATGGAAAAAAATTGTAGATTCTAGGGATGGTTCGACACATGAGGTAGATATCTAAAGTAGGTGAATTTGTGTTTATAAATCTTGATATAATAATGTCAAATTTGGAGAATTCGAAGAGGTTCCGAGGTGCATATGAGAGGCACTATGAGGAATAGTATGAACGGTGGTTGTATTAATAGGGGCAGAAACATATGTGGGTGGGGAATAGATCATGGATGCATAAATAAAAGTAGGTAAAGTGGATACCATAGGATCAAAAGAAACATTAGTAGGTGGAGCCTAGGACATAGGAGCAAGGGAAGTAACCACGGTAGGAGAAGCATCATGAACACACTTAACAACAATTAAAGCCTGCAAAACATGAGGAATATGCATAGGGTTCTCACGCAATGCTTGGCAGAAGTTAGTAATAGCATTTAGTTGGTCTTGGTCAACATTGGTGTCTTCATCATAGGAATTTTCACTATCAGATGCTTCTATCTCATGGAGAGGAACCTGGTTGGAGTCATCTAAAGGGTTTTCAGCCATAGATGTGGTGGTGTCGGCCATGGGCTTAGGCGTGTAATGAATAGACAGGGGGGATCATAATAGTGAAGGGATACAAAATGACCACTATGGGTGATAGGCATAAAATGAGAGAGGGTTTAATGAAGAAGACATCGGGTTCACCAAAATGGTTAATTGAAATTAACTAATATCTAATATTAGTGAAGAACTAGTTAATCTAATATATGAGGACAATAAAAATCTAAAGCAAAGATAAATTGGCTAAATAATTAAACTAATAGAAATCAAACCCTAATATGTAAGAGTAAAGTGTGGAAATAATTTAGTTCATTTCGGATGGTTGTTGTGGAGTGTCGAAGGTATGACATGAAATTCCAGAAGTAGGAACGGTTACACAGAGGTCCTAAAAAGAGTGGATTTGGAGGATTTGAGAAGACTCGAGTGCCCATGAAGGTAGTGGGGCACCTTAGGGCACCATGGTATGTAGAAATAGGTGCCCTGTTTCTAAAAAAAGCTCCACAAGTGGTCTTATTAGGGTCGAAGATGACCTATAACCTTTTCTATTTGTTGCACCGGATTATTTGCTGAAATGTATTGAATGTACCAAATGAAGAAAGATGATGTTGAAGACTTGCAAGAGACAATTTTTTTAAAAATTCCTAAAAATAAAAGATGTAAATGAATGGGTCGACCCGACCTCATCTCTGCAAAAAAATTAGGCTTACTAAACCGAGCACTTTGAACTACATTTCGGACCCGGTGTAGTTCGTGTGTGTGTGTGTGTGTGTGTGTATGTTTTTCCCTAGGTGCTCTTATGTTAGTCACACTTTGTGAAATAGCGAGAAATAAATATATATAGAAAATGTAATAGCACATGTGCATGGAATATAATAGAATCACCTCCTATGAAGTGTGATGTAGATGTCTTAGCTTGTGCCTTGATGATGGAGCTATGTGGATGCCAATGTAATAGATAGATCAACTCTAGATGGAGTGATAGTAGTGTATGATGCTAGCTCCCTCATTATGGTCTAATAACTTTGCATTTATAGGGTTCTCTTTCTCTAATTTTATAATTAACATCGAAAATGTCAAACACATAAAAGATAAACATAAAAAATGGCTAGAAGAGGCCAAAAATTTGTGGGAAAGTGCTATAAGGATCGGGGTGCCCTCGGGTGGGACCGTAACGCCTACAGTGCCTTTGTACTAAATTTGGGTGTGCCATTCTTACTAAAATTACGGGGATGTGCGAAAATGAATGGGCATGTAGCTGCAATAGGTCACAAATTATGAAATAAAATAAATAAAATGGCCAAAGGGATGGGGTTAATTAGTAATTTATTTTCTCAAGAACCTTATAAATAGTAGTATGAGACCAGGATAAATAAATGTCTAAAGTGCATGATTTTGTGACTAAAAAAATAATTATAGGTGTGATGCAAGTAAAAAGTATTTGATTTCATGACTATGTTTTCCCCCAATTTATGACGGTGAATGAATATTGGATAGGATAAAGTATATAAGAAGAGTGTACCTTATGGAGAGACAAAGGGAGTTATAACCGATAGTGTTTCGAATGAGAAATATGCTTGATACCATGTAGAATGGAGATTGTGAAATGTGCATTGTGGAATCTAGAAGAGGATAAGGATCCTAGGGGTGACCTTGTGTGCATAGTATAAGTGATGTATGCATGTGTTCCTTAGATATTGTCTTTGTTGGAGCATCATTGTGCTTGAGATTGTTCCTTGTTCCATTTTGTGTTCTTCCCTTATTGGAAACTTGGACACTGAGAAGGGGGTGAGTCAGTGTCTCATCAATTTTTTAAGATATTTCTACTTTTCAAACTTGCTAAGAAGAGCACATAAAACCATACACAAGAAAATGAAAAAGATACAATACACAGTGACACAATATTTTAATGTGGAAACCCAAAATGGGAGAAAACCCACTAAAATCAGAGAACTAACTTGGAAAATTTGTCCTATGGAGTTATAATGATTTCAAGTTGAGATACAACTCAAATTTTGAGGCTACAACCCCAAGAATACAATCAAGCTATAACTTGATGATTTATCAAGCTTCTACTTGCATAGAAACAATTCCCAAATTGATTTAGTCAAGAACCAATGGCCTTATGCAAAATACAACTTGTAAGGAAGCTACAACTCCCTCCTACTAAGAAACCACTTAGATTTATTCACAAGTTTGATCACTTCAAGTTTTTTTTCTTCACACAACTGATTGTGACCACTAAATTTTATTACTTCTTCTTTTAGTTCTTGACTATTCGTATCACTCTTCACAATCAAATTTTCTCATGTATTAGGTCTGATGCTATCTATCAGAAATGGAATCACAGATTTCTCATCTCAATCATCTTCATCTTTAATCATATATACCTCCATCGATTGTTATTTTTTCGTAAATAATTCCATTTTCACCAAGATATCGTGACTTCAAGAATGATCTTCACATTGTTTTCCCTCCAAATCTTGACTAGTGTTCTTTGTATTCTACTTGCACCTATAAACAATGTTATTTAAGGCTTCAATCTACATCTGCAACCTTCAATTCTTCCTTTTTTGGATGCATATACTCTCTTTATTCACACGCTCTCTGATTCTTCACGGTATTCACACACACCACTTGCATTTGATGTATATAGTTTATATATGTAATCGCACCATCACTAAAAGACAATATTTGTCAATCGATTTCCACATCTTTTTCACATTAATTCCTTACACACATCTTTCACAAACTCACATCCAAAAAGGAAGTCCTTTCAAATTATTTTAAGGTTCCATATACTACATTAAAGCTTCATTGTTCTTGACCCTAAAAGGGCTCTTCACCTTATAGCTTGAGCTTGATGATGGGAACAAAATCTTGTAATTGTTCAAGATCTTTTGACTTCTTCTTAGACCTCATTCAATTCGAATGACACTATCTCATGACCTTTCATCTTCTCAACAAGACAAAAAGGCCTTATTACATGTTTTGAGCTATAAAATGCATAAGACAATCAACATTGAGCATTTAAAGAATTTGGACACAATTTTAAACTTCTTTTTTTCATGTAAGGAATAAATATATTTCATAGCTCAAAAGGTTTTTAAAGATACTTTGCTATTTTCTAGCCAACTAAGACACAATACCTAAGGACCGCATGGAATTCTCATCATGGTCACAAATTTTGATCTTCCAAAATGATTCAAAGACAATCTTGGATTGATTAGGTCATGTATACGCTTTTGAAAATTTACATGAGGCTCTAGATGGATTATACTGAGGAAATTGCATTGAAACCCACATTACAAACTCCGTACACAAAGTGAAATGAAATTCTCAATAAATTTTCATTGAAAACTCTTTTGTACCTCAATAAAATCATGTAAGACCTAAATAATCTCATTCATGATGTCGAACGTATTTTTTCTAAGTGTTGAGGATTTTCATTGTATACACTTCGTGCTTGAAGGTTTTTTACCTTCAAACCCTAGGCATAGGGTTTCACTAGCAATCAAGCTTTGAGAGGCTTTAAAACCAAATTTCTTGGGCATTTGTTGATAGAATTCAAATTTTTAGTTTCTATAGACTGTGCCAACATTTTCCACCTTTCAAATTCTCTACTTTATTTTATACCAAGCAAAACCATCACCATCAACATGAGATTACAATGCAAAGAGCCATGAAACGTATTTACAATGTTATACAAGTCAAGGAAAAAATTGCATTTGTGTCTAGGAAAGCATTATAAATGAATTTAGAGGGAATAAATAAGTATTATTAACCTTTTTTAAGTAATCAGGGTGCATCAACAATCCAAAACTTCACATTCTAACTTACTAAAAAAAGCTTGCAAGATGACATACAAATCACAAGATGACCACCATTGCACTTCACCATCTTCACCTTACAATTTTTCCTAATCAAACATCTTGAATGTATATAATTTTATATGAGAACCACCTTAACCCTTACAATGTACTAAAATCATGCATTGAAGACATACACCATATACTTTTAGGCACAAAGTTTCCTCACGTTGTTAGGGTTTACAATGAACCCGCCTTACTTGAAGATCATTGAAAACCCAAGGAACATGAAAAAATAATTAATGAAACATGAAACGATTTAAATATTATTATTCAAGTTATTTGAAGATAAACAAACAACTTTTGCAATCACTGACTCAAGAAGGTGCCTGGAGAGAGGAAAAATATGGCGAAAAGTAATAATAACTTCTCATACTCGCTCCGAATTCCCTCAAATGTTTTTCAATAATTTAGGATTGGATTTATAGAAAAAATTAATTCTATGATTTATCTGAATAAGGATCCATATTTTTCTTAGGTGCTAAGAAGACAAAGGGCTCAATTTGCATTTCTTAACAATCCAGTTTTAAAAAAACTTTCATAACGTTCACATACCTCTTCAAAAATTGATGAAATTTGACATGAAGCACCAAATATCACCCATATACACGATCCATGAGTTTATTTGTGATAAATATTCTTGTAATATTCAAACCTATCTCACTTACCTCAGCCTACACTGTTAGTCCTCAAAGCCAACTTTAGTGAACTTTTGAATTTTTCCTCTAGGAGCTAAAGTAAACCTTGTTGTTGCTCATACATGCCTTAGAAAACATCAATAATATCCTCACATGATTCCATGGTCTTTTCATTACTTTTATTGAGATTTTGCACCTCATTAGGCTCTAGAATTAGGCCTAAATGAGCCGATTAACCGCTGTGACTTCCACCAAATGACATGAAAAATCATTCCAATAGATATTGCCCATGCTGAAACCATCATATATAACATGTAGAACATCTAAGTCAAGAATAAAAACCATTTACATGCCTTCAATAGAATCCTACCTCATTGACTAAGCACTGTAGCACACCGAAACAATCCCGAATGCACCACCAATTAGCCTTCATGCCTCTTACAGAGCCTCACTTCAAGATACTAATTAATTTTCCATCAATGTCACTTGACATAAATGAGAACACCAATGACCATGGTTTAACAATATCCCCCTTTTCATGGATGGAAACATACTCAAAAACATTTTATGGAAAACACACACCACCAACTCATATCCCCCTTCTTGGTTTCTAAAAGCACTCTCTCCCCTTTGACATCTATGAAAAAGGATCAAACATTCACTAGGATAAACAAAAATAGATAATCACTTATAAAGCACAAGATTACCTCATGAATCTCCCCCTTGGATTAACATTATTATTTTACCACTTGTGACTTGAATATATAAACAAGTGACTCCACCAATCATTCTCATTTCTCCCCCTAAACATTTACTCTCCATATCAGGCATCTCACTTCACCATGCTCAACTTCAATTCTCTAACCTTGACATCCCCCCTTTTCATTCTTTGTCTCAAATTGATCAACTACATCCCCATGTGAAGATGCTTTCCTATTATGTACCATTCTTATTTGGTTGTCATATTTGAGAAAGAATTATTTTGCCTTATCTCTGAAAGAAAACACTTATTGTACTTCTACTCAAGGAAAAACACCCTCTTATTTATGCTCCCATATCTAACCATTATTTACTAGAATTTTATTTCTCAAGGATAGACTCATCAACACAAGATCCATTTTATGTTCTAGTACATAATTAATTTGGCCAAATGTTCCCTGACTTTTATCCCATAGTCACTATACCATTTACCTAGTGTACAATGATTTATAACTTCACATATCATTTTTTCTCTCTCTCTCTGTGAACATTTATTCCTTGCTTTACCCTTCATCATACAAACTCTATAATACTTATATAACCTTAAAATTTCCTAACACATATTCAATGGATAATCATTCATTACATATCATGCTAGCTCATTCTGTATACCTTAAAAGTACCAAAATACTCTAGCTCTGTATAAGCTAGATTTTGCATAGAGTTCATTGAGATATTTAATGCATCATTTTCCTTCTCAGATTTGGAAAATTTAACTCTTTAATGGTATCATTCTTATTCACTTATTAACATTCCAAAAACTACCTTGTGAATCCTTTATACTCCTCGCTAATGCACTCGATTCTATTAACACCCTCTTTCTTGCTTTCAACTCAACACCTATAGACTAGTCCTTATAACTGTCATTCACAACAATTTTTTGAAGTTTGATAAGAATCTAAATCTTCACAGTCCTTCGAGGAAAGATATATGGAGGTTACTTTTAAGTTTCATGCCTTGATCTTTATTTTGAGGATCCTATAACTTGTAGCACACCGCCGAAGTGCCATCAAACTAATTGTACTCTATTTACATATGTAGTACTCTATTTTCTTCATTTGTTCTCAAGTAGTGACAACAATAAGAATTAACTACAAAACATACCCCAACAACGAATAATATATGTACAACCTATATAATTGTAGATATATCTTGACAACTCACCGTGTGTAAACTCAAACTATCATGTGATCTTAATCTTCACTTGAATCCTTCTGTCATACTGACTTGATTGTATCAATCTTCATACGACTTGATTTTTTCATTGAGATCATTACATTAAGTATCTATGACTTGATTATCTTCATGTTATATTTTCTAGGACTTGGTTCTTTTTATGGTCTTTCTCACTAATCACTTTATCTTCAAACACTGCTATGCACTAGCTTTTAATTCCTTTGAGGTCAACTAGATTTCTCTACACAACATGACTATTATAGTTTTTCCCGAAAAAGTGTGCATTATAAAAATTTATTAACAACTCTAATTTGTTCTATCATGCTTGTAACTTTGTCAAAAATCATGGATAAATAGGTGTAGATTCTTTAATTAGTTCTTGGGTGTAATCATACATTTTACAATTCTCCATACCCTCTAGACATGATTTGATGAAAACCTCTCACTTTGACACATAAGACTATTAAAATTCAACACCGACTATGTACCTTTACTTTTGAATGACATAATTGAGAATCAATCATTTGAATGTTGTTTTAATAAGTATTACCTCTTACTCCACTAGGATTACAAAATTCTTCAACTTATACTATGCCTTATAGCAATTCCTGAGATTCATTTAGCTTACTTAGAGAAATTTGAGTTCCTTTAGTCCTTTTCATAACTTTGGGAACAAGCTTTAGGAGATAATGGCCTTTAGTTTGGGAAGAGAGGCTTGTAAAACATCAAAATCTCTTCTATACCTAATCAGTTAGGGTTTTGACACCAAACCCTAGGAAACTAGAAGACATCAATTTAACTCACTTGTAGCATTCTCCACTTGATTATAAAATTACTGTGGCATTTATCTAGTTATGAGTCTTTACTTGAAACCATAATTAGTTGGATTCATTGATCCTAAATTGATTCCTTCAACTCTTCAACTTGTTTCAAGATACAATAGTTACTTCAAACATATTCACAAGGTCTTTCTCAATGCTTTGAAAGCATACCTATAACTAGATCATATAGATAACATTGGTCCTTCATTCAATGAAATTCATCTGGAAATGTATAGTGAATTTTTTTTTTCCTTGGTTAAGAATTTCCTTGCTCAGTTTTCTCAGGATACACCTCTTTCTCAGATCACCAACCCTTTTTCCCCTTGATAGAATCTTCAAAGGATTTCACCATTAAAACTGTGTGTTTACTCATTTGATAGCTTTTCATAAGCTTGGAATAATCACCATGTTTTTTATTTCTCGAAAATTTCATCAATAAACACTATAAGACTTCATTATGGTTTGATAGACAATATAACTCTTCTTTTTCTCCATTTCACGGACTTATAGTTTTAAGAGTTCTTATCGAGCTTATACAATTCCATACACTGATACTTAAAATCTTCAAAATTTTGATTTGATTGCCAAGGAATTTTGAAATACACTTCAAGGTGTGACAAACTAGACTGAACATGAAGAATTGGGAAACAAGATATGCACCCTTTACCACAATATGATCCTTACTTGAGTCTTCATTTATAGACCAAAGAGCACACTTTGACTACTTGTGAGAATCATAATCACTTTTAAAGACCACAATGATTAAATTTACAAAAGACACAATGAGTAATCTGGTTAAATATGTGGGACACCACTCAAGATATTACATGAAAATCTAGGCCTTTAAGGTGATACAAACAAACAAGAAATGAACATAGGGCATAACCCATAAACAATGGAAATTAGGACACAAGCAAGGAAGAAAAGGTATAAGAAAATTAGAGAACCATTATCGAAGTAGGCATGTAATACAAATTATACACATGGAGCACCCATTAACATTTTAGAAAGATTAATAGTATGCTATAATGTATACAACAAGAAGTAGTATTGAAATTAGTAGATATTATAATGATAGAACCTAAATATATGAAAATAGGAAAGGTAGATTCCCCAAGAACCTCTGTGGGACTAGTATGGTATAGTGCCAAGTATCATACATCATGGATAAACCTTAAAAAGTACCTTGTGAATGTGAATGGGAGTAAGGAAAATGATAATGCCTACTACGAACCCATGTAATATGATAGGTAGTGTGCAACATAAAATAGATTGAGATAGAAAGGATAAATTTAATCAATATCTAAGCTAGTATTTTTGAATTTTTATAAATATGTGAACATGAAATAGAATAACTAGAAGAGGGGAGAAAGGTTTCTCCACATTGTATGTTTCAAAGTGAGGTCCATGTAAATAAATTGGCCCTCAAAATTCATTTTTGGATTGAGAACAAGAGTTCACTATTGGGTAGCGAGTGGGGAGAATATGCCCCCAAGTGTGTATGCTACAATGATCTATCCAATGAGGATAGGGTGCAAGGGCCCAATATATATGAATATGAAGGAAGTATGCATGTGACCATGATCAAAGACTCTATGGTCATGAGGGAATGCACGTGGAGAAATATAAAACAAAATGGGACTATATGTGTCATGGGTAACTTGTGTTCAATGATGAGACCTATCCATATGAGGTGGACTATGAGACTGATGTATCCATTGTGAATGAGGAGTATAAGTTGCATGTAGAGGATATCTAGGTGTATGTATAATAGTATAAAAAGGAATTGTAAGAGATCTAGATTCTATAGGAGTATGTGCCAAAGCCATGTGGCCATAATGAGAATATGTAGCATTATGTGCACTAGTGTGTAGTGCCCGATAATTTATATTCCTTAGATTAAAATGATTCCATGTGTTATTCTTGTTAGAAAATTATAATTGATATTATGATAGTTATTAGAATTATAAATAATTATGATTTTAGTGTAATTTCAACACTTTGTTTCTAACGCGTTCTTGACAAGAAAATGTATGAGGCATGTAATGCCAATTTACTACTTATATTATTTTTTCTTGGTTTAGTTATGATGTTACGAGATACTATTGATCTTAATGAATGATGTTTAGATATATCATGTTGTCGTAATGGTTATAAATATCATTGAGAGGATGGTTGTGGGGTAATTGATTCAGATGAATTCTATTTTTGATCTACTATGGATGTATGCAATTATGGATAGCTACCTCATTTTATCTACTATTTTATTTCCTAATTTGGTTTGTTTATCCATAATCAATTTAATTATTATATGTATTTGGTATCTTTTCACTTAATGTATTGTATTGAGCAGTGATTATGATAACATGTGAATCAAGTGTGTATGTTACAAGTTCACATAGGAGAACGTGAGAATCAAAGTTTGTACCTCCAAATTTTCATAATTGGTCATCTAGGCCAAAACCTCACCTCCCCTTGTTGAAGCATTGGTGATGGTTTTTTTGGTTTTCAGTGGTTTGGAGTAAATTATTTTCATTGTGTATGTGTCATGATTACTTCAAGCACATTTGGTTGTTTCCTCGACCCATTTTTGTGTTAATTTATCTAACCCTTGTTTAAAGTTATTTTAGGGGCCTAATGGTCCCTATATGTGGTAATGGTTTTTTTAATTGTTAACCTTATTTAAAGAGGTGTGGGACTAAGTCACTTCTCTTATATTTTTGAGTCTCACCACCTATTAATGGAGCTTGTTTCTTGGAGCATTGTTTAGAGTTTCTCAAGCTTCTTGTAAATTTGTAAGAGATCAAAATATTGGAATCTATTAATTCTCCTTTCAAGTCCAATATATCTGATCACGAATTAAATTAATTAATTTTTGAATTTTTTTAATGATTTCAGGAATCCAACACTGATATGAGATATAATTCATAACGTCCGCAAGGCCATATAAAATATATAAATGTTGTAGTGCCCACTTCCCTTTGACACCTTTGATTTCATTATGGACATTATTATAGCTTTGATTTAGTATGATGTTAGATATTTGATCATGGATTATTGTGATCTTGATTTGGTTATGATGCACGATGATTATTAGAGACACTCATATGTGGATGATGATATACTATTTGACATGGATATATTGTGAATGTTGTTCGGGCATGTGATTTTGGATATTGTGAGTAGACCTAGAAAAATGGACATTATATGATGATGATATAGTTGTTGATATAAATTGTAAGTGATAATGTTGATTGCCTTGATGTGTTGTGATTCATATGTATAGTTGATTTTGTGATTATATTTATATCATGTTGGATGTTTTGATATGGCCACGAGGCCGAAGGAGGTATTTGTGTTTTTGTAGGTTAAAATATCACAACAAACATCGGGGATTGGAGACCAACCACATTGGAATTCTAGGTGAATTCAACAAGGTCACCATGGCAACATGTTTTGTGTGTGTGTGTGTGTTGTTTTGTTAGGGATTCCCATGGGGGGAATCACCTTTAAATGTGACCATGGGTTTTGTGTATTTTATTAATGTGGTTCCTTGTTTTATTGTATGTGTTTTATTAGTGATGTGTCCCTTTCTTTTATTTAATTAAATTGTGGTAGATTAATGTGAGAAAACATATGGTTAAAAGTTAATTAATTAAATTTGGGATATAAGAAAGTAATAATGGAAGTTGTTGGCTTTTTTATTAAATATGTAAGGGATGTGTAAGTATGTGTAAGAGTTGTGTAAGTCATATTTTGGAGTATGAAACACTCCACCTCCTTGGAAATTCGAATTTGTCCTTGGGGGCTGTTTTTGGAGGCTTGTGGGACAAGTAAAACTTGTCCCATACCTCTTAATTTAATTTACCAACCATACCTATGGTTGGAGGGTTGATTTTAGACCTTTTATAATGCATTTTTATTAATCATGTTGCATGTTTTAATTGCACTCTTCTTACATTTTATTTAATTCAGTCCTTTGGGGTGTGGGATTTTTGGAGTGTGCAAGTAAATTGTCATATTTTCACCCACCTCTTTATTGTGCATTGGAGAATGAAATTTGACTTTTGTGTTGGAATTGAGGATGTGTGAAGTGGCATCCTACATGGATCCACCTCATCCTCTTCCTTTCCCTCTTCTATAAAATTGAACTCATTGCCTTGTTTTGGGTTGTTGAACTTTTGCTTACTTCCTTTTGGGGTGCATTTTTGCTTTGTTGGGAGCTCTTGTTGATTTGGAGGATATTGGAGAGCATTTCATACTTAGAGATTGCTGATTTTGGGACTGTATTTGACATTAAAAGCTTGATGTGTTGGAAAAAAATACCATGGAGAGGTAGGAGCTTAGCTCTTCTTTTATGCTTTATTTTCTTTTTGTGTTTGTGTGAATGGTGTATGTTTTTATATTTGTTGGGCTGTTTGGGTAGATTGCCATTGGAATGGTGTAGGAGAAAGGCTATGGGGAATTCATGTGGGGGCATAAGGGAATGCCAATGGCATTAGAATTCTTGTGGAGGGAGTTTGGGTTTGGGATCCACCATGGAAAAGAAATAGCTTGCATTTCTTACTTTGTGGGGGGCATAAGGAAAATATATGGGGGGCATAAGGAGGGATTGTGGGGGCATAAGGATATGTGTGATGAATTTATATTGGCAGTTTGTTATAGGTGGATGCCCAATTCCCATTGGGAGGCATAAGCAGCTTCCCCCATAGCTCTTGCTCCTTTGGCTTGCATGAAGAAGCTTGAGTTTTGTTTGCTATGTTTTCAATGCAGTTTTAAACTACTATTTTGTTTTGGATTGTGTTATTAAATTGAAATATGTGCATGTTGAAATAATGTTGTGTGTATGTTTTGTGGAATCCTGTTATTTCCATGAGTTGAATCACACCTTCTATTGCTTTGTGGTTGGGGCTCGGGGCCAATGAAGAAGGATGGCTTCTCCTTTCATTGGATGTCTTGGTTGGGTGGAGAGCATTGCCTTTCCCCCACTTTTGTTGTGATCAAATTGGAAGAAAAAGGAACTTGCATGTTGTTGTTCTGGAGCAGAGGAAAATACAGTTTTGATAGTCCCTTGTGAAATAAATTCTTTTGTAACCTTTCCCACTTTGAAGTGGATGAAATTGTAATATTTTTTGTGAAGGAAAGATGTTTGTAATTCAAATTGTAATTCAAAAAAGAGATATACTTTGTTTTTGGGTTTTGAAAGAAAGACATGAAATTTGTAAAGTGAAATGAAAAGAGACAGATTCTGTTTTTCTTTGAAAGAATGTGAAAGAGAATGCAATATTCTACTATGTAATTAATAAATGATTTTGGAAGGAATAAAGAAAGAAGTTGTAAAAATTGTCTTTGGAAATCAATGAATGAATGAAATGTTCTTTCCAAATTGTATTGTAAATTTAATTCTGATCATGTCAATGTTTTGGGAATCTCTGTTTGAAAGGAAAAAAAATGTATGTGAGGAAAATACAGTGTTTTACCTCTTTTGGAAATGTGTAAAATTGAAATCAAAAGTTGCATTTTGGGTTTAGAATAGTTTGATTTAAATCATTTAAATGTTTTAGATTGGAAGGAAATGAATTTCCAATATGGAAGATGAAATTGTTAAATAGATCCCTCAAGATTTGATCTTTGTGGTAAATTTAAAACTGGCAAATAATTTATTTAAAATGCATAGTTCGAACCTGTAAATAATAATTAAATTGAAACCTTAAAATTTAGCATGCTATAATATCAATGAACTCATTTTGACAAAAAAACTTAAGGAAATAATTTAAAACATTGCAAAATCGGGCCCAAACCTTTTCATAATATTTTTCTATCAAATGTTGGAAAATTCAAATTGGAATCAATCAAGCAAAATCACCTTCCAAAAACATCCTAAATCCTTCTTAGAACAATCCTCCATGTCTGTTTGGCATGTTGAGTGAAGGAGAAGATCAAATTGAACCAAATTTATAAGTTAAAATTTACCAATTTACTTTTAAAAAGCTCTGCAAGATGTTTTCATAAAATTGACCCCTTAAAATTTATCAAAATAAAAATTTATGATTCATGTGCAAAGAGGGCATCGAGAGATTTCCAGAAAGTCCTTATTTTCCAAAAATGAGCTTTCTAGCAAAAGTTATGGCCTTCTGAAGTTTTCCTTCCTTGGTGGGAAAATTTGGGAAAATTTTCCTCAGCACGCCTTGCTGCCCAAAATTTCCCTAAAAACCTTAAAAAAATTTTGGAATTTTTTTAAAATCTTCCCTCACTACCCTACCAGCCCACAGCCAATTAGAGGCTACAACATGGCATGATGGAGGGGGAACCCTCACAAACTTTGTCCTTTTTGAAATTCTTTTATTTGGAATTTTTTTGAAAAAACCCTCGCGGCCCGCACTCTCCGCCCCTTCGTTGGGAAAATATCTTCCCGGATGAAAAACCCATGTGTTAAACTATCCCTTTTCCCCTCCCCTTTGAAAAATTTCTCCAACTTTGTCCGCCGCCCCACCTTTCCCTCATTCTTTCCCCGCTTTGGCTTGTTGAGCACCACGTGCCCCTGGTGGCGCAACGGAGGTGCAGTGCAAATTGAAATTTTCTCCCCCACCCGCGCGGGAAAATTTTGAAACATCTCCCCATGACCCACCAACCCAAAAAATTGATTTTCTCCCTACTTGAAATGTGTCCCTTTTGGGTAATTTTTTTTTCATCCTCGGGCCCATGGGCCCACCCTTGGGGAAAATTTTCATCCCAAGGCCCCCAGCCCATAATTGGTTTTATAAGGAGTTAGAGGACTTCTTTATATCATCGAAAGGTGAGAAAATTTCCTATCCAATGGAAATGATTTAGGGAAATTTTGAATGTGTTAAGTGTGAGAAAAATAAAGTTGAAACTCTGATCCTGTTAGAGAGTGGGTATGGTGTTAATTTACCCCCTGAACCTAACTGAAACTTCTAACCCTAAAATTTTTAGACCTTGTGACCTCTAATAATTGTTAATAAAAGAAAAGTATGTTCTAGTAGATTAAAATTGTTCTGAACCTATTAGTGACAATTTTTGTCTTGCAACCTGGTTGTTGGATCCTTTAAACAAAAAAAAATTATTCCATAATTTTCCTAACTAATCCTAGGTTGTTTCTTGGGTCTCAAGTGGGTTGTTTTAGTGGGCATCACACTTGGTATCAGAGAAGTGGTTCAAATCTTGGACCATTGGGCACACTAGAAAACTTGGGACATGAAACTTAAACCTAGCACATTTTTAAATCTAGAAAACAACTTAGTTTAGAAATTGCTTATTTTAGTAAACATGGAAATTGAATAAAACTTAGAAAAATGAACTAACTCACGCCTTGGTTTGTGCAGGAGGTGCAGATGGGGTGAGGGAATTTTCACATAAAACTAGACTTACCACCACCAGATCAGGGTGTAGCAGCCATCCTACCCTAGATTTTATAGACTCTTTCAGGATGTTAATGCCGCTCTACGAGGGGGATTAGGAGGAGGACATGCAGCCACCCATGATAGAGCCCCTTCCATTGAGGGTCAGGTATCTCCTCGACCCAATGAGGAGCATAGAGGAGAGAAATCCCATGCGGAGTCAGCCAGGGTAGAGTCACCATAGAGGGACAGGGTGACCGAGTTTCGAGCATAGAGAGAGGTCTCGAGCCCTAGGCTTAGGGATGAGCATGCAGAGAGACCTAGAGGCCGTCAGACCACAACTGTAGATCACATCAGGGAGATCCTGAAGCTTCAACCATCACATTACTTAGGTGACATAGGTGGATTTTAGGTAGAGGCCTGGTTAGTGAGCTTGAGTGGTTGCTTCAAGATTTGTCCTTGTTCTAGCAACATGAAAGCTCGTGTTGCGATCCATCTACTGAGGGATGGAGTAGGAGTATGGTGGAGGATAGAGGAGGAGTAGAAGCTCCATGTTGATTCTAAGACAGTGACCTAGGAGCTATTTGAGGAGAGATTTAGGAGTAGATATTTGTCATGGAGGTTCATACAACAGAGGATCGATGAGTTCCATGACCTCCGACAGCATCTCTTTCAAGTAGCAGAGTATGAGAGTAGATTTTGGATCTACTCTAGTATGTTGAGTACATGTAGGATGAGTAGGTGTGGATTCACAGGTTCATCTGGGGCCTGAATCTAGACATTGGAGGTGCAGTGTGGATCCATTGTCCACAAACATTAGCTAAGGCCATCGAGAAGGCCTATATAGCAGAGGAGACTTGGGGAAGACCTAGCAGGCTAGAGATCGAGTCCGAGCCGCATATAATAGATGTAGGACAAGATCGAGGGGGTCAGTACCTCTTCCTCATGGTGGACAGGGTTCAACACAATCATCATTTAGACCATAGCAGTAGTAGTAGCACTCCCCCCACCTCATGACATCCACAGAGAGTTGATGCAAAGAGGTCGGAGAATGGGGCCTCTACCTAGGTGTCCCATCCAGATGCAGGGTGGACCTAAAGCTCAGTCAATGAGAGCTCACTAGAAGAGACCTCGAAGACCACAATCGGATCATCGGATCCATGCCACAGACTTCTAGGGCACCTACTGGAGGTGCTACTCATTAGGGAGGATCGGGAGGATGTTTTGGTTGTGGAGTTACTGGACATTTTTAGAGACTACCCACAGAACCCTAATAATAAGGGTAAGACACAAATCTTAGAGCCGACTGTTGGTGACATGGGATGCAACCACAGGATTTATGCAACAATTTAGAACTACCAGGTAGAGCATCAGAGTATAGTCATTGAGACTATAGGTAGCATTGGGGTATTCCTACCTCTATATTGTTTGATTATGGTTCTTCTGATTCTTTCATTGCACCATCTTTAGTAGAGCGATGCAGGTTGGTGGTAGTTAGGTAGGGTCATAGTTGGGATGTTGAGATGGCTTCTAGAGCCAAGATCTCTGTAGACTCCTTAGTTAAGGAGTGTGTAGTGGATTTGGGACCTTTCACCACTACCTCAGATCTCCGTATCCTTCCTTTGGGCTCGTATGGAGTCATTTTGGGTATGGATTGGTTATCTACACACAAGGCCAGGATGGATTGTTACCACAAGACTATATCTTGTGCAGATGATTTGGGAGTGGAGTCGGTGATTTCAGGGGTCAAGAGACTCGTTTCTATTCACACCATCTCTACTATGCAGCTTAAGCGGTGTGTGCGATGGGGTTGTCGATGTATGTTTGTTATAGTTAGTGATAGATCAGAGGATGGGTCTAGTGGACCATCGCTAGATGATCATCCCATTTTGAGAGAGTTTGCATATGTCTTTCCAGGGGAGCTACCGGGGTTACCACCCCCACGTGAGATTGATTTTCATATAGATCTAGTTCCGGAGAAGAGCCTATCTCACGAGCACCTTATCGGATGACCACCCCAGAGCTCTGTGAGCTCAAGTTGTAACTTGAGGGCCTTTTGGAGAAAGGCCTTATCCATCCTAGTGTATCCCCTTGGGGTGCATCGGTGATCTTTGTGAAGAAGAAGGATGGATCCTTGCGGTTGTGTATTGATTACCACCAGCTAAATAAGGTAACGATCAAGAATCGTTATCCCCTTCCATGTATTGATGACTTGTTTGATCAGATGAAGGGAGCCACGGTTTTCTCTAAGATTGATCTTAAGTCAGGCTATCATCAGCTGAGGATTTTGGAGGTGGATATTCATAAGACCACTTTTTGTACGAGATATGGGCACTATGAGTTCACAGTGGTGCCTTTTGGTTTGACTAATGCCCCGTAGTGTTTATGAGTTTGATGAATGGGGTATTCAGGACCTTCTTAGATCACTTCATGCTCATCTTCCTTGATGACATTTTGATTTACTCACGTATGCGTGAGGAGCACGAGGGGCACCTTTGCCAGGTTCTTTAATGTCTTCGTGAGTAGTAACTTTATGGGAACTTGGAGAAGTGTGCTTTCTTTCAGACAGAGGTACAATACTTGGGTCACATCATTTCTGGGAAGGTATCACCATCGATCCTTCCAAGATTAGAGCCATTATGGATTGGCCAGCACCCACTACGGTGACCGAGGTGCGTAACTTCATGGGATTAGCAGGTTACTACCGGAGATTTGTTCAGGACTTCTCTCGGATTACGCACCCTATCACTTCCCTTTAAAGGAAAGGGAAGAAGTTTGTTTGTCAAATAGATGCAAGCAAGCCTTTAGAGACACTAAAGGAATGCCTCACTACAACACCTATTCTTGCAGTGTCTAGATCCACAAGGTGAGTTTTTTCATTTGCACGGATGCTTCTTTAGTAGGCTTGGAGGTGTGTTGATGCAGGAGGGTAGAGTAGTGGCTTTTGAGTCTCAAAACTCAAATATTACGAGCTTAATTATCCAACTCATGATCTTGAGCTTGCGGTAGTTGTGCACGCTTTGGTTTGATGGAGGCACTTTCTTCTTGGTCAGAGATTCACACTCAGGACAGATCACTTGAGTCTTCATCACCTCTTCACGTAGCCCAATCTCAATGCTCGTCAACGGTGTTGGATGGAGTTACTTTGTGAGTATGATATGGAGATTGAGCATGTGAAGGGGAAGGAGAATGTGGTAGCAGATGACTCTCAGCTAGATGAGACATGTGGCTATGGCCACCTCAGTGAGCACAGATTTTGGAGCAGATTCTTCAATAGCTTCCTCTTGACAACTTCTACATTGTAGTTTGAGCAGAGATCAAGTCTCAGAGACCCCTCGAGGGGAATTTTGATGGTTTTTCCTTAGAGACAGATGGTCTTCTCGGCACATAGAGGCTAGATTTATGTTCCCAGAGAGGAGGCTTGAGGTAGGACATCTTGGTAGAGGCACATCATGCACCCTATTTAGCCCATCTCAGGGTGAAGAAGATGCACACCACTTGCGACAGTTGTATCATTGGAGAGGACTTTGTAGAGACATGGCCCAGTTTATGTCATGATGTTTAGAGTACCAAGAGAGTTAAGGCTAAGCATCAACATCTAGATGGCCTTCTTTTCCTCATGCTATATTGAAATGGAAGTGGGACACCATTTCCATGGATTTCATTGTTAGGCTACCGATGTCGAGATATCACCATGATACCATCATGGTCATGGTTGATAAATTGACAAAAGTGGCTCACTTTTCTATGATGAAGACCACTTATACAACTAGAGTAGTGGCATAGGTATATTTGGATGAGATTGTCAGGTTACACGGGATTCCGTGGAAGATCATTTGTGACCGTGATCCTTTGTATACTTCACATTTTTGGACTACCATGTAGTATGTCCTCGGGATGAGAATAAACTTCAGCACAACATATCATACCGAGACAAATGGAGAGATTGAGTGGGTGAATCAGATTTTAGAGGACATGCTCAGGATGTATGTGATGGATCAACAGTCTAGATGGGAGGAGTACTTGTACTTGGTGGAGTTTTACTACAACAATAGTTTCCAAAGTTCTATAGGCATGGATCATTTTTAGGCTTTATATGGTAGAGAGTGTAGGAAACCTCTTAGCTGGGACATGTTAGAGGAAAGAGTATCTCTTGGACCATCTCTTTTACATGACATGGAGCATCAGGTGGTGTTGATCGGGCGAGACTACGGGAGGCACAAAGGGACAGAAAAAGAAGTATGCAAATCAGCATAGGATCAACCGTAGTTTTGATGTGGCATGAAGGTGTTCCTTCATGTTAGGCCACACAAGAGCCCTATCCATTTACGGAAAATGTTCTAAGTTAGCTCCTAGATTCATTGGTCCTTTTGAGATCTTGGAGTGTATCGGCCCTTTGGCCTACCATCTAGCATTTCCACCTAGCTTGTCTCGCATACATGATGTTTTCATGTTTCAGTTCTTAGGAGATATATTATAGATCCTTCTCATGTGTTAGATTGGACATCATTGTAGGTGTAGGATCGGGGAAGGTGATGGTGGAGCCCGTTCACATCCTAGATCATAGGACCTTGGGCCTTTGAGGTAGAGAGGTTGATCAAGTTCGGGTGCAGTGGGAAAAATATGATGAGACTACGGCTACATGGGAGGATGCTACCTTATTATGAGTTTAGTTTCCACATTTGTTCCAGTGACTTCTAGGAGGAAGTCGAGTCTAAGGGGAGGGGGATGTAGTGCCCACTTCCCTTTGACACCTTTTGATATTGATCTTGATACTTGTTGATTTCATTATGGATGTTATTATAGCTTTGATTTAGTATGATGTTAGATATTTGATCATGGATTATTGTGATCTTGATTTGGTTATGATGCATGATGATTATTAGAGACACTCATATGTGGATGATGATATACTATTTGACATGGATATATTGTGAATGTTGTTTGGGCATGTGATTTTGGATATTGTGAGTAGACCTAGAAAATGGACATTATATGATGATGATATAGTTGTTGATATAAATTGTAAGTGATAATGTTGATTTCCTTGATGTTGTTTTGATTCATATGTATAGTTGATTTTGTGATTATATTTATATCATGTTGGATGTTTTGATATGGCCATGAGGCTGAAGGAGGTATTTGTGTTTTGCAGGTTAAAATATCACAACAAACATCGGGGATTGGAGACCAACCACATTGGAATTCTAGATGAATTCAACAAGGTCACCATGGCAACATTTGTTTGTGTGTGTGTGTGTGTGTGTGTGTGTGTGTGTGTGTGTGTGTGTGTGTGTGTGTGTGTGTGTGTGTGTGTTTTTTGTTAGGGATTCCCATGGGGGAATCACCTTTAAATGTGACCATGGGTTTTGTGTATTTTATTAATGTGGTTCCTTGTTTTATTGTATGTGTTTTATTAGTGATGTGTCCCTTTCTTTTATTTAATTAAATTGTGGTAGATTAATGTGAGAAAACATATGGTTAAAAGTTAATTAATTAAATTTAGATATAAGAAAGTAATTATGGAAGTTGTTGGCTTTTTTATTAAATATGTAAGGGATGTGTAAGTATGTGTAAGAATTGTGTAAGTCAGATTTTGGAGTATGAAACACTCCACCTCCTTGGAAATTCGAATTTGTCCTTGGGGGCTGTTTTTGGAGGCTTGTGGGACAAGTAAAACTTGTCCACACCTCTTAATTTAATTTACCAACCATACCTATGGTTGGAGGGTTGATTTAGACCTTTTATAATGCATTTTATTAATCATGTTGCATGTTTTAATTGCACTCTTCTTACATTTTATTTAATTCAGTCCTTTGGGGTGTGGGCTTTTTGGAGTGTGCAAGTAAATTGTCATATTTTCACCCACCTCTTTATTGTGCTTTGGAGAATGAAATTTGACTTTTGTGTTGGAGTTGAGGATGTGTGAAGTGGCATCCTACATGGATCCACCTCATCCTCTTCCTTTCCCTCTTCTATAAAATTCAAACTCATTGCCTTGTTTTGGGTTGTTGAACTTTTGCTTACTTCCTTTTGGGGTGCATTTTTGCTGTTGGGAGCTCTTGTTGATTTGGAGGAGATTGGAGAGCATTTCATACTTAGAGATTGCTGATTTTGGGACTATATTTTGACATTAAAATCTTGTTGTGTTGGAAACAAAAGATACCATGGAGAGGTAGGAGCTTAGCTCTTCTTTTATGCTATTATTTTCTTTTTGTGTTTGTGTGAATGGTGTATATTTTGTGTATTTGTTGGATGTTTGGGTAGATTTCCATAGGAATGGTGTAGGAGAAGGCTATGGGGAATTCATGTGGGGGCATAAGGGAATGCCATTGGCATCAGAATTCTTGGGGAGGGAGTTTGGATTTGAGATCCACCATGGAAAAGAAATAGCTTGCATTTCTTACTTTGTGGGGGGCATAATGAAAATATGTGGGGGGCATAAGGAGGGATTGTGGGGACCATAATGATATGTGATGTTTATATTGGCGGTTTGTTACATGTGGATGCCAAATTCCCATTGGGAGGCATAAGCAACTTCCCCCATAGCTCTTGCTCCTTTGGCTTGCATGAAGAAGCCTGAGTTTTTGTTTTAATTTTTCAATGCAGTTGTAAACTATTGTTTTGTTTTGGATTGTGTTATTAAATGGAAATGTGCATGTTGAAAGAATGTTGTGTGTATGTTTTGTGGAAGCATGTTGTTGCCATGAGTTGAATCACACCTTCTATTGCATTGTGGTTGGGGCTCGGGGGCCAATGATGAAGGATGGCTTCTCCTTTCATTGGATGTCTTGGTTGGGTGGAGAGCATTGCCTTTCCCCACTTTTGTTGTGATCAAATTGGAAGAAAAAGGGAACTTGCATGTTGTTGTTCTGGAGTAGAGGAAAATACAGTTTTGACAGTCCTTGTGAAATAAATTCTTTTGTAACCTTTCCCACTTTGAAGTGGATGAAATTGTAATATTTTTTTGTGAAGGAAAGATGTTTGTATTTGGATATGAAAGCTGTAATTCGAATTGTGAAAGAGATATACTTTGTTTTTGGGTTTTGAAAGAAAGACATGAAATTTGTAAAGTGAAATGAAAAGAGACAGACTCTATTTTTCTTTGAAAGAATGTGAAAGAGAATGCAATATTTTGCTATGTAATTAATAAATGATTTTGGAAGGAATAAAGAAAGAAGTTGTAAAAATTGTCTTTGGAAATCAATGAATGAATGAAATGTTCTTTCCAAATTGTATTGTAAATTTAATTCTGATCATGTCAATGTTTTGGGAATCTCTGTTTGAAAGGAAAAAACGTATGTGAGGAAAATACAGTGTTTTGCCTCTTTTGGAAATGTGTAAAATTGAAATCAGAGTTGAATTTTGGGTTTAGAATAGTTTTATTTAAATCATTTAAATGTTTTAGACTAGAAAGGAAATGAAATTTCCAATATGGAAGATGAAATTCTTAAATAGATTCCTCAAGATTTGATCTCTATTGTAAATTTAAAACTGGCAAATAATTTATTTAAAATGCAAAGTTTGAACTTGAAAATAATAATTAACATTGAAACCTTAAAATTTAGCATGCTATAATATCAATGAACTCATCTTGACAAAAAAACACTTAAGGAAATAAATTAAAACATTGCAAAATAGGGCCCAAACTTTTCCGTAGTATTTTTTTGTCAAATGTTGGAAAAATTCAAATTGGAATCAATCAAGAAAAATAACCTTCCAAAAAAATCCTAAATCCTTCTTAGAACAATCCTCCATGTCTATTTGGCATATTGAATGAAGGAGAAGATCAAATTGAACCAAATTTATAAGTTAAAATTTACCAGTTTGCTTTTAAAAAGACTGCAGGAATTTTTCATAAAATTGACCCCTTAAAATTTATCAAAATATAAAAATATGATTTTAGTGCAAAGAGGGAATTGAGAGATTTCTAGAAAGTCCTCGTTTTCCAAAACTGAGCTTTCTAGCAAAATTTATGGCCTTATGAAGTTTTCTTCCTTGGTGGGAAAATTTGGGAAAATTTTCCTCATGAGCTCTATGACCCGAAATTTTCCCTAAAACCTTAGAAAAATGTTTGGAAATTTTTTTGAATTTTTAAAATCTTCCCTCACCGGCCCGATGTCCTCGCATCCAAATCCGAGGCTGCAACGTGGCACGACGGAGGGGCGTAAACCCTCACAAACTTTTTCCTTTTTGAAATTCTTTTATTTGGATTTTTTTTTGAAAATACCCCGCGGCCCCGCACTTCCGCCCCTACCTTGGGAAAATATCTTCCATGGATGTGCAAACCTACATGTTGAACTATCCCTTTTCCCCTCCTCTTTGGAAAATTTCTCCAACTTTCTCCTCCGCCCCACCCTTCCCTCATTCTTTCCCCACTTTGGCTTGTTGAGCGCCACGTGCCCTTGGTGGCGCAGCGGAGGCGTGGGCGCAAATTGAAATTTTCTCTCCCCCGTGCAGGAAAATTTTGAAACATCTCCCCATGACCCGCCATCCCAAAAAATTACTTTTTGTCCCCACTCGACATGTGTCCCCTTTGGGTAATTTTTCATCCCCGGGCCTCAAGGGCTTGCCCTTGGGGGAAAATTTCACCCCAAGGCCCACCGACCCATAACTAGAGTTTTATAACGAGTTAGGAGGACTTATTTATATCATCGAAAAGGTGAGAAAATTTCCCATCCAATGTAAATAATTTAGGGAAATTTTGAAAGCATTAAGGGTAATAAAAATCAATTTGAAACTCTGATCCTGTTAGAGAGTGGGTATGGTGATAATTTACCCCCTGAACCTAACCGAAACTTCTAGCCCCAAATGTTTGGACCTTGTGACCTCTAAGAATTGTTAATAAAATAAAAGTATGCTCTAGTAGATTAACATTGTTTCAGAACTTGTTAATGACAATTATTGTGTTGCAACTTGGTTGTTGGATCCTTTAAACAAAAAAAAATTATTCCATAATTTTCCTAACTAATCCTAGGTTGTTTCTTCAGTCTCAAGTGGGTTGTTTTAGCGGGCATCACACATGTTATATTTTATAATGGCTAATGGCTGCTAGGATTAATTTTTACTTTGGAATAATTCTCTTATCACTTTTAAAATGTTTTTAAGATTAAACTATGCCAATTTGAATATTTAAATTGCCATTAGCCAAGCGACGATATGCTAATGAAATTCACGAGATGTGAGATACTTTTACGATGGTGTGATTGAACCTAGGAAAACCAGAGCATTACTCAAGATGTTATGAATAAACTTAAAGAGGGAAAAATTCAATTTAGGAGAATGTAATTAACTATAAAACCATTCCAAATATATTTTCATATTTAAAGTTAGATATCAAGTTAACTTCATTTACTATGGTGTGATCGAACCTCAATGAATCCAGAGAATTTCTGAAGATGTTATGAAGAAATTGGTAGAGGGAGATGATCTCATGTAGGAGATTATAATTAATTATAAAACCATAACAAATATTTTTTCATATTTAAATTTAGATATAAGTTTAACTCGTAAGAGACATGGCATAAAATTTTTCAAATTCGAGATATGGATATAAACTTATTTAAAATTAATCGTAAAAATATCCTAGATATATTATAGTATTTAAATATAGCTATGAAATAAATTGAAATTACTTTACTACAACTATAATTATATTAAAAAATTTGAAGAATAATTTGAATTTATAATGTAACACTATTCCCAAATATGGGATTCAAATCAACAATACAAAACATATTAAATCTTCAATAAAAATCTCCCTATTATTATTTTTGTTATATAATATAATCCCAAACATCTTCGACGTACTTCAATGGTCAACAACACGGGGCATAACACATCTAATAAGTATTTGTCTTCTGACTTAGAATCTATGTTAAATGTTTCAACAATTATGTAGTTTACAACATCATTGAACTTGTTTTTATCTAAAGAGTCATCTACAAACACTATATTTTTACAATTGTACAATGCATTAAACCATGACCAAATGGAGTTAATATTCTTGAGATATAATTTGGGATTCCCAGAACCTTCATAATCGAAGCATTTTTTCTCGACGCAATCTTCCTATGTAAATATGAACTCAAATATTATAACCTCCAAGCCAATGATTTGAAGGAATGAAGACATCATGTCATCAACATTCAAATTTCTTGTTGATGTCCATATTTCTATTTTGAAATGTTTTTTGCACCGTTGCAAGAAATCTTTCACATTAGGTCTAAGAAAACACTTTTTTAGCTCGATGACGCTAATTTTTTTATTGTTTAAATTCTGAATCAGCCTTGTGGAGGGCGTGTGCCAAAACACCGTTCATATCAAATATGATCAGTTTCATGTTGCATGTGTTCATATTTGCAAAAATGAAAAACAAAATCAAATGGTTGAGGGTGGTGAATCAATTGAAAAATAAAAACAAGTCCCTTTCGATATTGTTATATCAAAAATCAAATGGTTGTAGGTGGTGATGAAGGCAAAAAATCTAAGGGTGTTCCTCATTTCTTATTGTTATACTAGGAATATTTTTTTGTGTAAAATTTATTTGAATAAAATGTAATGTTTCAGCATGACGAGTCTTTACATACCATATTGTAGTTATTTCATTGCATTGGAAAGTGGTATATGTTTTCTATTATTAAAGCAAAAACTAGTATTTAAGCATGCTCAGAATTAATTTAGGAATACATATTTCATTAATAAAAACTTGATCAAAGATTTGTTACGATAAATATTTTCTGTTAATTCACACAAAAATTATAAACTCACACTCAACTTCTAATCGGGAAAATTTAAATTCTCCCAAGTTATAATTGTAAATCTCAAAGCATACAAAATAGTTAGGCATAACCATCACTAAAACATATTAATGTATTTTAATTATAATGTTAAGATGTATCATTACAATAACACTTTGAAATGCTAGCTTTTTATTTAGTATTTAATCACTCCAAATATTTGATGCCCTCTACCACATTCAATCCCTTTGACACTATTAGTGATAAGTCTTTATAAAAATTAGTCATCAACCATATATATTTTGAACAATTTTCTCCTCTGCTTGTCATCCCAACCATAAAATTTGTTGGAGGTTTTTCCTTTGCACCTAATCTAATACACATTGTGTCTTCCAAATTGTAGGGAACATCGTTTCTACTCCAAACATTTTCTATATATTTTATTGCAATTGCATCATCTATATTGTATTATTCTTTTCCCCAAGTGAGTACTGGATTCAATTCAATCGATAATTTTTTATTGAAGACCTTTGTCGGGTTTACAACATCAACAGAAGTGATTTTGTCTGACCAGAATCCCATTTCAAAATTTGTTGATAGTGAATTTATAAACTCTTTCATGCCACCTCGCATGTTGATAGCCTCCTCTTTGAACTTGAATGAAATACCCCTAGAGGACGATTGGGATTTTCTCATACGGTAAGCCATCAAAATATAAAATAAGAAAGTAATTATTGTGGCTAATTGCAGGGAAGTAAATAATTTTTTTAATCGGTCTCATATCAATTCTAACCAATGGAAATAATCAACATTTTAGCTTGTGGATACCACTTACCGATGGGTCTTGTGTGTAGGATTATATCTTCTTTACCCGCAATTGGATCCTTTTATGTAAGATTTGTTTCAAAAAAACATAAATATATTCATAATATAACTATTGCTATGGAAAATGAAAGTGTATTTGAAAAAAATAGTGATCTACGTGGTAAAATGGTAAATTCAATATTAGTACTTTAGGTAGCTACCACTTACCGACTGTGCTTATGGATTGGCTTGTATAGACCTTACTAGCTGTTGGTTTTTTTAATTCAAGATGTATTATAAACAACAATAATCAATTCATAACCATTTTCATGCTATGGCAAATGAAAGCATAATTTAAAAGCATACTGCTATCTGTGGTAATAGGGTAAGTACAAATAAAAAAGTTCTGTCTTTTGAAATAATTTTAACGGCCGATAGGCTTTGTTTATATCCGTTGAACCACCCATTGGCAGACGATAGTTTTGAGATATTGATGTGGATTAGTGACTGATAGGCTATGCCATCATTGGATGGACTAAGCATTAATTCTAATATCTGTATCATTATGTTGATACTAATGGTTTATGCAAAAAACCAACAACCTGATAACTAAAAACTATGTAGCATTGGATGCCACCATGAAATTTTTAAATATGTTATTTGGTAGTTACTTCTTTGAAAATGGTTCCACTTTTAGAATTAGCTGATATCATTTTCTATAGCTTTTTGAGCCTTAGAAATGTGTAAAAATACGCATGGATAATATACCTAGTTTTGACTACATATTCATGTTGGTTACCATTGCGCACACTCCAATGTTACTTTCTCTAGTTGTTGGTTGTCTGCATAAACCATTAAATTTATTATAAATTTCTTAGTAACGGTTCTTATTTATAAATGCACATGAATAACATACCATGATTTGATTGCATATTCATGCATAATGTGGCTAAGTTCTCCTCATATGTCGCGAGCCGTAAACATGGAGTATTGTCAAAAATGAAAACAATGACAATTGAAAATATAGGTCATTAAATATGTTTATAAAATTATTGAAGGTCAATCACCATATTGAGTTGGTTGTGTAGCATCAAGTTGAGAGGTTTGTACATCAAATCCTATTGTTCTTTGGTTGTTTGCATAAATAAGAAATGTGTAAGTAGATTTTTTCGGTTAAAAGACATTTAACATAATCACATGTTTGAGTTGTATTCTGGTACAAACCTTTCTTCATATGAGAATAATAATGTTTCAAAACATTTCCTGACTATGTGTATCAACAATAAAAACAACAGATAGATTGGATTCAACCAATGCACACAATGCGAAACTATCTCTCAGTAAAGCACTAATACTAAACAATTTTGGGAAAATTGAGCAAACATATCAGCCCAAAACTCATATGATCGCTCATAAGGAAAAGGATGGTTATTTCCTTTTAGGCCAATTTTGCTTGTAGTTATCAATTGTTGTGGCAGTTTTTCCATCCAACCCCTAGTGACTTATTCTCTTTCATCATTGTTATCATAACAATTGTGCACTTCATTTATTGGGTACATAAGACAATTTTTTTAAAGTACCCGCTGCTATCATAAAGTCTGTAGCATCCATCCATAATTTATTCTCCACTATCTTTAACCTTTTCCATGTATTGTTTTAATTTTTCTCTCAACATTTTAAAATATTTTATTGATATGAGAATAATAATAATACAATCTAGCACACTAGTTACAATAATTGTTAACAACTCCATTACTACTTCAGAAGAAATATCGCTAAACAAATTACAAAAATCAATGATAACACATTTTGCATTAAAAGGATTGGTGGTAGGAATGCATGATAGAGTTGACAGAAACTAGAACGGGTATGCCAATTGACAAGTAAAATATTTCATTTCCTCCATCATTGTGGGTATATTTTCTTCAATTGACATCACATACTTGTCTAATATTGTTTGAGCCTTGATAGGAAGAAATTCTTCCACCACCTGGTCCTTTTCTCATTTTAATTTTTCCCCTATGTGGGAATCAAATTTTCACTTTCCTTTTCTCTCTTCACCCAATATACAGACAACTAGTAGTAGTGTGATTCATGTAATTTAAATTTTTCAATTACATTGGATTCACTATAGGATGTCAATAGATCATTATCTGGATGTTTTTCTTTAAAATATTGTAGAAATTTTTCTCTCATTTTTTTGTCTCCTTTTATTCTTCGGTAGTAAGAATCAAATGTCTCGCTATTATTATACCAACCTCGAACAAGGTCAATTAACCGTGACATCCCCTAATTGTACTTTTTCTGCTAGTACTAATAGTTCTTCATTGTTCATTCCTCAAGGATCCTGCATGAATTGGATGTGAATCTTTCGAATGAATTAGGATGAAATTTATCCTGATTATATTTAATAGGTGAAAAACAAGGCCACCAAATCTAAATAACTGAAATGTTGTTGTCCATTTAGTCCGTATATCATCCAACAATAATATAGAAGTCCATTTGTTGTATATATTTTTGGTTTTTTCCATTTTGAAAATCAAAAGACATTTATTCTCAAAGTTCTGCATTCAAAGGACAATCATATGTTTAATAATTTTATATAAGGAAGATAAATGTTAATAACAAATGCAATAAAATTAAAAATACATTACCTTCCACTCTTCTATTTTGGTTTATGTCAATCCGAGACGTTGAGGACATCCAAGCAATTTAAAAACCGATATAGCTTTGTACAAAAATCAATAAACTTGGTGTCTATCCAAGTTTTGTTATATACATTTTATCATTTGCAAATATTAGTAATGGATTTGTTAGTTGCATTTGCAGAAAGAATGTAAGCCCTTCGAAACCATAGCCTCTTATGTAAAGACTTGTAAGTATCTGAGCCCAAAATATTTTTTTTTGCACATATTGTATGTTGGTTGTCAAGTATATAAAATTTAACGTCATCCCTTTCCAATTCTTTTAGATCTTGGAGCTCCACAACCTTATTCATAGACTCCAAGAAGGGAAGAAGAATTGCATCCCTTTGTGTAGGAATAACATTTATCAACATAGAGTGCATAAGAAGGTCAACATTATCATCATCTACATGACAATATTGATACTCTAGAGGTGCTACATGGCACCTAGAAACATCAATTAAAAATAATTCACCATTGAACAAAAAGTAATCAAACTTCTAAATAGTTGAAGGTTATGTTTTCGTGAATATAATGGTTACTTTCTTCAGTAATGTAACTGATTTAGTATTCTTTTTCAACCCTTACAACTTTGATCTAGATGGATCTATCTCCAATTCAGTAAAATATGTTCGACTCAACATAGTAAATAAATTGGAATGTTTAGGCAGTGAAAACAAACCTTTTCTATTCAAAAATTACAAACGGAAGAGGTTGTATTAGCTCTATACAATTTTTTGAGTACTGCAAGCATGCCACTATGAATGTCTTCTACATTTGAACAACATGTGTTTTCATTATCTACTAACAACCCTAAATCCCAATCATATATTGAATAGGAACATTTTTTTAATCTTTTAAGGCCCTCATTTCTAGTTTTCTAAATAAAGAAACTTCCAATTCCATATCCGAATAAGACACTTATTATTTTCATAGTCAAAGTGTTTGACTTGAACATAAGGTGTAATCGAATCAACAACTGCTGAGGATAAAACCATATTAACTTCGTCATGTCCATAATCTATAAAAAAAAAAAACCACATGTCAATGTAGTAGTTGTCAGGGTCATGGATTTCAGCAAACCATTCGTCATCTCTTTTCTTCCAAAGACTCAAAGTGCCTTCAATGAATGGAATTGCCAAGAATGGAGTGCGAACAATGGAAGACATTTCACCTGCAATTGAGTAGAATATATTAATAATTACTTCACATATGGACTAATTTGTTTTCGCATTGTATGGTAATGAATGTAAGTATTAGCCTTTGTGATCACCAATCTCTATAGTACATTACTTTTTATCATTAGAGATTAATCAACGTAATGGTTAGTGACCGCTAGGATTTGAGCGAACATGATATATAACCTTCAACCGGTTACTGTAAATCTTATTTTGTGGATCACATCATTAATAATAGAAACTATGCAAAATTGTTCTTGACAATTAATACACAACATATTTTGGAAGGATTATCCGTTGTCTAAAACCATCCACATTGCATAGATAACATGAAAGGAATGTTTGAAAACATAGATGTCAGTGAGAGATAGGATTTAAGTCGAAATTTTAATGGAAAATTTTTAACATTACTTGTTGGTAATTTACACCAATTGAATGGACTAGCGTAAAGGCCATTAAGATTTAATTTTTGTATTTTGAGCAGAGTGTGTGAGAAACAAATCACAATAATGGGTTTCATTGTTCTTAAAGCGATGTATTTGTTAAATATAAAAATGTTTAGTTATTCCATATCACATATTGCAAAGAATAACGTAGTGCCAACTATTACCTAACGAGTTTTATTCAAAATCGAGCATTGGAGTATGCCATAATTTACATTTGTTCATATAAAAGAAAATGCTTCACGAACATGAGGTTCCATTACTAATTGAAAGGAATGACATAAAGATCACTAGGCTTTTCTGGTACTTGATTTAAAAAGAACGATAAAATAACAAATCATTGTCTAGCCTATCAGATGTGAGGTTCTAGACATTACCTCTTGATGGTTGTAACCACTATCTCTACATTTTAATTGATATTGGCTTTCAATAACTATAATTGTATCATATTGGCTTGACTATTCTTGACAGAGCCAAGTGCTGCACTACATAACCTTCGGAGGGATGAAGCCTTATATTGTTCTCATAAGATATATTCTTTATGTCATATAATTTAGTTAGGTTATTATATTATAAAATGCTTAGAGTGGGTATGCTAAGGTGTTTATTATCAAAGAAATAGCCCAAAGAAACGGTAGGCTAAAAATTTCTTTATTTCAAAATAACTATTGAATAACATATCATGGTCATGCTTAGCGACCTCTATGATCCTATCATTACCTCTTGTCTTATAAATAACCATATATACAAATTTATATCGATAGTAATTGTTAATAATTATAATTGTATCAAATTAGCAACACGTTACCTAGTGGAGCCAATTACTGCACTACTTTCCATCGAGAGGGATCAAGAATTTCACTTCAATCAAAGAAAATTCTTAGTGACCACTAAACTCCATCACTAGTTGAAAGGAATAATGTTGTGGATGATAGGTCAACAATTTATAAATTTGAGGATAGATATATAATAACATCCAATGGTCTAGTTTAGCGTCCGCTGAGGCTCCTAGCATTACTACTTGTCAAGATAATCACTATCTGTTCAGCTTTGGATAGTTAGTGTTTTTCATTGATTGTAATTGTATCATATTGGTAGACTTCACATGGCGGACCCAATTGCTACACTACATTCCATTGAGAGGGATCAAGTCTATTTATTTCTCCTAAGATATATCTTTGTAAATTGTAATCCATATTCATTTGTATCAAAGAAAAATCCTAGTGACCACTAGGCTTAACAATTTATTAATTTCAAAATATCCATTGAATAAAAATCATGGTCTAGCTTAGCGGCCACTACGATCATATCATTACCTCTTGTCATAGTAATCACTATTTTACATCTTTAGAGTGATTGTAATTTTCAATGATTATAGTGTTATCAAATTGGCCGCACGTTACCTGGTGGAGCCAATTCTAAATTTGAGAATAACCATATAATAACAAACAATGGTCTATCTTAGTGGCCAGGCTCCTATCATTATCATTTTTCATTGTAATCACTATCTTTTCTGCTTTGGATTGATAGTGTTTTTCATTGATTGTAATTCTATCGTATTGGGAAGACTTTACATGGTAGACCCAATTATTGCAATACATTCTATCGAGAGGATTCAAGACTTATTTATTTCTCCTAAGATATATCTTTGTAAATTATAATCCATATTCATTTGTATCAAATAAAAATCCTAGCAACCACTAGGATTAACAATTTATCAATTTCAAAATAGCTATTGATTAACAAATCATGGTCTAGCTTAGCGGCCGCTAGGATCCTTTCATTACCTCTTGTCGTAGTAATCACTATATTTACATATTTAGATCGATTGTAATTTTCAATGATTATAATTGTATCAAATTGGCTGCACGTTACTTGGTGGAGCCAATTCTTGCACTACGTTTTGTCGAGAGGGATCAATAATTTTGATTCGTATCAAATAAAATGTTTAGCGACCGCTAAGATCCATTACTAGTTGAAAGGAATAATGTAGCAACCACTAGGCTTAACATAATTTGAGAATAGCTATATAATGACAAACAATGATCTAGCTTATGGGACACTAGGCTCCTATCAATATCGCATGTCATTGTAATCACTATCTGTTATGCTTTGGATCGATAGTGTTTTTAATTGATTTTAATTGTATCTTATTGGGTAGACTTTACATGGAAGCCACAATTTGTGCACTACATATTTATCTCGTATAAGATATATATTTATAAATTAGAATCCATATATACCCTTGAGAGAAAGTGATAGTTTTTGTAGTTTTTATGAGATATATCATTACAAAATATAATTCACATCAGTTTTTATCAAAGAAAATGCTTAGCAACCACTAAGCTACTTTATTTATTGAATGAAATGACATAGGGTCTGCATGGGCTCAACAATTTCTTAATTTAGAAATAGCGATAGAATAAAAAATCATGATATAGCTTAGCGGCTGCTAGGCTCATACTAATACCTCTTTTCATTGTAAACACTATCTTTATAGCTTTGAAGCGCTACTGTTTTTCATTGTTTAGATGTAAAAAACACCTTTGAGATTTCAAAATTTTCATGCCATGTGTTGTTGTTTTACTTGGTTGTTATTTATATTACAATATTATGGTTTCATATAGTTTCAAATATTTTATAATCATTTCTTTATATTTAAATTTCATAATAAATGTGTCAAAACTATCGTGTTCAAACTTTCAATGTGGCACAAAGTAATTAGAGAATTATATTTCATTAGTGCACTACATCTAACATTGTCTAGGTCGATTTTGATAAAAATAAAAATAAATGTGCATATAAATTTATACAATTTATTTATTCTGTTTTATTATAATATTATATGTTTTATTACGTTTTAACTATTTTAAGCTATAGCCAATAACATAAGGCATTGTTTTCAATATTGTTTATTTTTACGATATCCCGCACCTTTACTTAATGAGTGGTAAATTCAAAATTTGAATTGCGAATTCCCCCACATTTTTGAGAATTTGAAATTTCAATATACTCTCAATTTCCCCTGCTCTAATTTTCAATTTTTCATATCCCGCACTTTTTTATATTTTCAAAATTTCTAACGTGGAATGTGCCGAAAAAATTTAAATACCATGGAAAACTATTTTTAAGGTTGTTTTTGTGGTCTTATAGAGCAACTCATGAAATCATAAAAATAATACAAGCAATCCGTACATTACAGGGGCTAAGTGCAAGAATCACAATCATTTTGGCTAAGGAACAATCAGGCAGTAATTATAATCTCGTTTGTGGATTAACAAAATGGGAATAATCAGAAAGAATAGAAATGGCACACACAAACTAGGGAAGCAAAAGAGGTTACAAAAATATAGTGCGTATAGTTAGTTCGATGCGGTAGATAGTGGTTTTGAACGACATCACCAATAATGAAATAATCTCATATCTAAACCATGTATTTATAAAATAACGTATATTATACTAAATGTGCACAGCTTTTTTATTATGGACTTATTCTATCATTTTGTTTTCAACCGATCCTATCTTTTTCACGTTAGTCCAGTCCTTCTTTGCCCTACAAAATGCACTCTGCGGCTCAGCTTTGCTTACCATATTCTTCTAATTATTTTGTCAAAATTCCTTGTGATCAACGCGTCAAGTCCTATTTTTCCCTACAAAAACGCAGGTCTATGGCCTATCTCTACTTACTTTGTTGCTTTGGATCATTTTGTCAAACTGCCTTTTCTTTGAGAAAAAAATAATATGTTGTCCCCCCCAACCAAAGAAAATTTAATCCCTTTTCAGATTTGGTTTTTTTCATTTGAACACTTTCAAGTTTCTACCATTCTATGTCCCCCTCTGGATTGTTTTTCTTGATAATGCTGGCCGGTCGCATAATCATTACTTTTAAAAATGTAATGTTTAGCAAGACTCAAAATATTATTTTGGTATTCGTTTCATCTACCTTTTTTCCTTTTATTATGATGATAGAAATAACCTGAGGTAATTATTTCATTGTACATTGTTTATATGGTTGCTGCATTGACTTTGTGAGAAGATATTCAAGGTTAACAAAATGCTTTAAAACTATAAAATCATATTAAGTTTTCAATTGTGAGATAAATTTTGTGCAATGGAAGGTAAACATATTATATATATGCCTAAATTTTATATATTAAATATTTTAATCACTATGTATTTAAATTTATATTTCCTTTTCCTTTCTTAAGCCATGAAAAAAATCACATAGCTTTGTAGTCATGATGATATAATTATTTTAAAACAATATTATTAATAGGCCACGTATTATTGGTGAAAGATAGAGTGTTGTCATATATATTAATTCATTAGGGTTGTTATGGAAGGCCACAATATTATTAGTTTTTATGGAAGGCCACAAACTAATATGTTGAACATTAGGGTTGCTAGCTAGTTAACACATTAATGAATTATATTCTTAGCTTAACAACCACTAGGTTATGCTAAAACATATTATTTGGATATTAGTCATCTAGGATTTAATAAAAACAAGAAATCTATTGCAAGCTTAGCGGCCACTAGGGTATAACACAATACCATATTTATAGTTCATCTATTGATAGGCAATTACATATATTTTGAACTCTTAGGACGCTAAGGAAATGCCACATCATAATAGTTGTAACATAACCATCGCTAAGATTTAATAGAATAAAGAAAGATATTTCGAGTCTAGCGTCGATAGGTATTGCTGCAACATATTATTTGGAGTTTAGTAGTCATTAGGATTTCAAAAATTAAATTAAGGTAGTATGAAATTAGCGGCCGCTACGTACTGCCACAACATAATATTTAAAACAAAGATTTCAATAGGATTTAACATTTTAAATAAAATTGATTTGAGCTTAGTGGTCGCTAGCCTTTACAACAATGTAATAATTTAAGCTCAACATTCATTAGGATTTAACCCATAATATTTGGAGCATAACAGTTGCAAGGATTTAACACATTAAATTAAGATTCTAGGAGGCTAGTGTCTGCTAGAATATGCACACTCATAATGTTTTCAAGTTTTCGGTAGTATGCTTTAACAAATCAAATCAACAAATTTTGAGCTACACGACATCTAGGTGCCTCTACAATAGAATATGTCGAGCTTAGATGTATTGAGCATTTAACAAGAAAAAGAATGAAATTTTTAGCGTAACTAGCTTATGTTATAACACATTATTTGAAAATATTTTGTCACTACGATGTAATGAAAAATATGTAAGATATTGCAAGCTTAGCGATCGCTAGGTTATGCCTCGAAAACATTTTCTGAGCTTAGCGATCGGTAATCAATAACATATATTTTGAACTCTTAGGCCATTAAGACACTACTACATCATAATAGTTGGAACATAACAGTCATTAAGATTAAATAAAAAAATATATTTCAAGTCTAGCATCCGCTAGGTATTGCCGCAACATATTATTTGGAGCTTAGTGGTCGTTAGGATTTCACAAATTATATTAAGGTAGTATGAAATTAGCGGCCATTGTGCACTACCACAACATAATATTTAGAGAAAATATTTTGACAAGATTTAACATTTTAAATGAAATTAATTTGAGCTTTGCGGCCGCTATTCTTTACAACGATATAATAATTTAATCTTAGTGTTTGTTATGATTTAATGCATAATATTTTTAGCATAGCGGTCGCAAGGATTTAACATATCAAATTAAGATTCTACGAGCCTAGCGGCCACTAGGATACACTTAATCATAATATTTGGAGGTTATCAATGGTATAATTTAACAAATCAAATGAACATATTTTGAGCTGATTGACACCTAGGTGCTTCCATAATAGAATATTTTGAGCTTAGATGTCTTGAGCATGTAACAAGAAAAATAATGAATTTTTCTAGTGCAACGTTCGCTAGCTTATGTTGTAACATAGTATTTGAAGATATGATATCACTATGATGCAACGAAAAACATGTCGAGATATTGTAAGCTTAGTGCCCACTAGGTTATTCCTCGAATTTTTTTAAGCTTAGCGATTGGTATTCAATAACGAATATCTTGAAGTTTTACATATCTAAGAAACTCGCCAAATCATAATAGTTGGAACATAGTGGTCGTTAAGATTTAAAAAATAAATAAATATATTTTGAGTCTAGCATATACCAGCTATTGCTGCAACATATTATTTTGATCTTAGTAGTTACTAGGATTTCACAAATTAAATTAAGGTAGTATGAAATTAGTTGCCACTATGTAATACCACAACATAAAATTTTTAAAAAATATTTCGACAAAATTTTAAATTTTAAATAAAATTGATTCAAGCCTAGTGGTCACTAGCCTTTACAACGATGTAATAATTTAAGATTAGCATTCGTTAGGATTCAACCCATAATATTTGGAGCATAACGGTGGCAAGGATTTAACAGAATAAATTAAGATTCTGGGAGGCTAGTGTCCTCTAGAAAATACACACTCATAATGTTTTCAAGTTTTTGGTGGTATGCTTTAACAAATAAAAATAATTTTTTTGAGCTACACGACATTTAGGTGCTTCCACAATAGAATATTTTGACCTTAGATGTCTCGAGCATTTAACAAGAAAAAGAATGAAATTTTTAACTTAGTGTCTACTATATTATGTTGCAACATATTATTTGAAGATATATTATTTCTAGGATTCAATGACAAACAAGTAAGATATTGCATGCTTAGCGGCTGCTACGTTATTCCTTAAAAACATTTTCTGAGCTTAGCAATCAATTCTCAATAACAGATATCTTGAAGTTTTACACTACTAAGAATGAATTTATTGGCTTTGCGTTCACTATCTTATGTTGCAACATATTATTTGAAGATTTGGTGTTACTATGATTTAACAAATAATATGTAAGATATTGTGAGCTTAGTGATCGGTACTCATTTATAGATATTTGAGCATAGTGTGCGCTAGTTTATGCCATAATGACATATTTGGAGCTTAGCATATCAAAACAACAAATACATGTTTAGATAAGTATAACATTTGGAATATATACACGAACATTCAATAAATTATAAATATTCATCTATTAACATGTCATACATATTACAGTGCTTACCCGCCTATCTTAGATACTACAATTTATGATTCACTGTGGTTCTTCCTTAATTATGGACTATCGTTGTTTCGAGTCTATGGGAACAGCATTGCTTCTGGGTTTGTCACTATCATTCAGACCTATTTTATCATCTCACTGTCGTGCCTCCTCAATAAAGTTTTTTCAAATATGAGAATCTTTGGTTATCTTTCCCATGGCAAAAATTGAGCTTCCATATATCACAGTAGACTTGTTAAGCAAATCCTTTTGACTATCAATTGCTTTTTTGGAAATTTCCTTTAGAGTCTCTATTTTTTGTATTTTTCCCCTTGTTTTGGAAACAATATCAATGACATGTGAAGTTTTTCCTTCATTCGCCTCAATTATTCTCATTTGAAAATTATCCAAGAATTTCTTAAGTGATGTTTTGAAATCTTTATCAGAAACCAATTCATGGTTTCCCTTAAATACTTCCATGATCAAGCTTCTATGAAAATATGATTTCCTTTAGAAATAATGTTGTCAAACTACAAAGAAAGTATTCTTACATGTTCATTCCATTCCCTTAGTCTTTCCTTTGTATAATTAGCATATGTCTGGCATATACCAATATCGTCCATGGTCATAATTGAAGGGTCTTTACAAATGCTTTTTCAATGGCCTGCCCCATCCAGTATTAATTTTTTTGTAATGATGTTATTGCTGTAATGAGTTTTTTGTTCTTTTTCAATAGCGTTCCACTTTCTCCTTTTCACCAATGCATTTCTTTATATTATTGTACAAGCCATGAAATGCCTCTTCTACATCAGAAATTGTGTTAGGAGGAACTGTGGCCTTTAATTGAGTTTTAAGATCTTTATTTCTAGCATGTACTCCTCTCACTACTTCTACGGCTACTTCAGCTGTAGCCCTTATCAAGGATTCTAAATCTCCCTCATATTGCACCACTTCAAAGCCTTTGGCTATCCTTTTCCTTGTAAGAGTGAAGAGATCTTCTTAAGTTTCATGCCAAAAATGGCTTGTTGTGTTGACATCTTCTTTTTGGTTACCCTTTTCAAGGTTCATGTCCTTGGATTGAATTCAATGTTTACTAAAGGCTCTTCTTGTTCCTCACAATCTGATGTTATTTTTGGGCAATTATGTATTGCTCTACCCAATTTTTTTCATGCTTCATGTGAAGTGAAGGGAGAAGATTGAGACGGTTGCACTTGGGTCATTTGTCTTTGGCTAAAATTTCAATTTGCATAGTTTCCTGTTCTTCATTTGATGAATTTAATGTTATCTCTCGAAAGTGCACCCTGTAGAGAGATGGCTACAAGTTTTCTAAGCTTGCAAAAATTGATCTCTCTCTTTTGTAGATACAATGGAAACACCTCAGGTCTGTGGGTATACCTATTTTGAGGTGAGTCTCTAGTATCAAGGTCGGTTCCTTGTTGATGTATCCTAAATTGATTATGGGGTTTTAAGGGTAAAAGATGACTGTAAAGTAATTAAAACTAAGGTGATACACCAAATTTGTATGAGGTATTTGACTAAGTCTATGCATAATTGATAGGTGAAGGATTTTTGGTGCACGAACCAACAAATATTATGCATAATATTAAGGGAAAAACACTTGGAGGTATTGAGGGAGATTATCACAACAATACTGCTAAGATAAACATGAATATTAATATCATGCAGAAACTATTGAATTCTACAACAAGGTAAGATGATTAATTAGGGAATTTACATTCACAAGACTAATAGAAACATACACAAGACTGAAAATAATTAGAAAGGTAAAAATTCTTCACAACTCAGAAGGAAAAAATAGTAAAAATTTCTTCAAGACTCCTATGTCCAAAATTCCTCATGTGCTTTGCAAAGGCACACAATATATAGCAAAATAAAATTTACCCTTCCCCTAAAAATAGCCTAAGGCTTGTACTCACCCATGCATCTTATTTTTATCCTTTATTTAATAATAGATAAAGGAATAAAAATAGAGCATGCAATTACAAATAGGCATTTAATAGCCTTGATTACAATTGGTCAACTGAAGTTGACTGATCTATTTTTAAGAAAGCAAGAGTAAATAATTTGCTAAAAATAAGCTTGCTTGCAAGGCAAGTCTTTCCTATTTTAAACATGCCACTTTGTCTTCTTGTTTTATCTTCTTGTGGAACATGCAAAAATTCAACTCCCTATTTGTGAGCAAAATAATTACAACACTTGCAAAATTCACAAAATAATCCAGCCACTGTGGGGACCACTTCTGATTCGTACACTTGTCTTCAACTGAGTTTGGCCATTCTTGTGGACTTAGCATAATACTATGGTTTTAAAATAATACAAGGGCACTTTGGAAAAGTGTCACCATATTACATTTAGCCACACATGGTATATCATAGTCTCTGCCACCTTTTAATTAAACACAACCATGTAATACTTGTCGGCTTTTGCATTTGAGAGTGTATAGTTTGAAATTTCACCTTTTTGGTGATTATTGATGGCATAATTTGGTCAGCCCCTTTGAATCACTTGAAACATATACTATAATTCAAATTTTTGAAAGTCAAAACTCAAAATGATAGCTTGGATGGCATGTAAACTCTTCTCCCTTTGCTTTCATGGGCCTTTGGGAAAATTTTTGGACATTTTAAGTCTTTTGTGGACTTTCAGACTTTTTGAGCCCTTTGTCGATTCTCGGCCTTTGCGAAATTTTTGCATTTAAACTTCCTTAGTAGGCCTATAGAATATAACTCCTCTACGGGTTTTCGGGCCTTCGGGAAAATTTGGCATTTTACATGCTTTTTATGAAAGAGCTTCGAAGAAGAAATATTTTCGATCCTCCGCTTTAGAGGAATTGCGGGCACACAGGACACCTTGAATATTTTAGGCCTATTTGTATTAAGTCTCAAAACTTTGAGAAAGCCTCTGCTCCACCAATACTATGTGGAATCGATTTTTGACTTTTCTCCTCGCGGCTTTGACTTTCTCATCATGGAGGCTCGGGCTTGCTGGGAAATTTTGGAACTTTTAAATTTTGCATTTTTAAAATTTGAAAACTTAAGTGAACCCCAACCTCCATTTCTCTGCTTCCACTATGGTGACGACACATGTCCTTCTTGGGCCTGTGGATGAAAGTTTTACAATTTGAAATTTTGGTAAATTGGTCAACCGACCGCCATTTTGATTGGATGACTTTTGCCTTGATTTTGATGAACCATTTGGGAACGTCGATCTCTGTACCTATTAATTTTCGATCGTTGATCTATGAAGCATGATTTTAGGGTTTCGACATGTGATAAATGCATTTTAATGGCTTGAACCATGGTTTTCTTCAAACTTTGAGATCGATTCTTGAGTGTTGATCTATGTCCTTGTTGATTTTCAATCATTGATCCATTGACCAAGGTTGAGCTCTGTTAAGCCATGGTTGAGGTAGGTGAGTTAAAACAACTCGAACACTATTCATTTTTCCACTTTGCATCTGGTTTTGTGGGTGAAGCCCTGGACAATTTTTTTCCAAACGCCATTGATAGTGTTTCTCGAGTTTCAGGTTTCTCATTAGAAATGTCTCTCTGTGAACGAATTATTTATCCCTATTAGAGCCTTCATGGAAGTTTCTTTGAGCTCAGGTTCATCTCAGAATGGTAATATCAAGCTTTCTTGCATCTGTATTTCGTGGTTGTTTACTCTGTTAAGCTCGATCTTTCTGAGCTCTGAGAGTTTCTTAGTAGTGAAAGGACACCATCATGAAGATTTGGGCTCTTTTTATGAATCATGTTCTCTACATTTTTAGCATGAAATTCACATTCTGTTGGGCTCTGAAATATCTACACTTTTATATCTTTCTCTCCTTAGAGCTTCTGAGTGAGACCATCGTGATCATGGCCGCTATAGCTATGAATCCTGGCTTGGTTCTTATGAGATCCGTAGTCATAATCACATAACCTGGGTAAGCTTTGCTCTGTAGTTGTAATCTTGACAATTTCTTAAACTCTGTTTAGAAAACATCTGTAGAAATTGAGGCATCGGTTTTCTTCGTGCACTGATACTTGCATTTCTTGGTTTGAATTATATTTTCATGCTTGGCCATTGATAAAAAGAGATCAAAAGCCTCTATGGTTATTGTGTTTTCTTTTGCATGCTACCTGAAATGAGGTTTTTCAGCAATGCCATTCTGTATAAGGTGAGTTCTTTCTGGTCTTCTGTAACCTCTTTGTTTGACCACTGTAATTGTGATTGTTTGTTAGCAAATGTGAATTCGTTCTTGATTGTATGTCACCATTATTTTGATTTCAAAACTCTGATTCCTCAGATTTGGGCCATGAAATTGATTCTTGAAATAATTTGAAGCTTTAACCGTCTGTTAGGTTTTGATCTCTACAGGGCTTTTCTGTTCTGATCTTGTTATATAACTTTCCAATGTTGTGTTGAAACACCACTTTAAAAGGGTTTTAACCTTGGATCCTTTCTGGATAGATGTAGACTCCATTATCATTCTCCTCCAAAACTGAGTTGCAAAATCTTTGGTATTTGATATTCTGGTATTGTTATTCTTCACCATAGAGTTCTTCCTCCATCCATATTTGATTTCTCTGACTATAAATTGTTCATTGGAATGAGAAAAACGTAAGTATCCCTATAAGTATCTCTTTTATTTAATGATTCTAAGCTATATGCCTCATTCAATCATCTTTGAGGATTTCCATATTGCATCCAAATTGATAATATTTGGTGAAGCTTTCAAATCAGGGTTGACATCTCAAGCTTGATTCATGGTTGAATTTTCAATAATCTACCTTTTCCTGCTCAGATCCGCTTATTGACCTCATGTGAGTTTTTCAAGGTTGAATGATGTTGATAAAATCTGTAAATGAAGTGGTTGCTTATACATCACTTTCTTGACATCTCTTTTTGAAATGTCTATTTGTAACCTTGTAGTTGCACTTATACTCTTAGATCCCTATAATAGTTTTCAAGCAATTCTTTACCTATTTTTGATACCATTATCAGGCATAAGCCTTGATTCAGATAGTGTAATATGTTAATTTTACTGCATTTCTTTTATTTAAGCTTGATACAGATATTGGAAAAGTTGTAAATGTCCATTTTACATGGCGAAGCCTTGTCGAAATTTTCCTAGAACTCTTCTTTCTTCCCTTTTCAGCTGCAGTAGTTGTATTTTTGGAAAATAAATTTTGTATGTAAGCATCTTCTTTGTTCTATACTATAACCCTCTTCCATTTGTAGACAATATCTGAGTTTTAGTTACATTGGTCCTCCTTTTTCAGCATGTATATGATTCTTTCTTCTTGGCTGCAACCTGTATCTGCACATTTTAAGAAAATAGTTAGAAATAATTAGGCTTTTGGCCTCTCTTGTATCCATGTTTCTTGTTCTCTTTTCTTTTTCGCTTCCTGAGTGAGCTATGTAATTTGATCTTCAAGTACTCTATATCTCCTGTTTTTAGAGATTCATATGCACGAATTAGGACAGTGTAGGAATATGGATTAACCCTGAGCTCTTTATTGATGATTCCTTATCTTTTACTTTTCAGGTACCATGATTTCAGCTATGGAGACAAAGATGAAACAAGATGGAAAGAAGATGATCTGCACAATGGAGAATATACAAGGCAATGATGGGTTCACTCATACTCCTTTGCTTTCTATTTCATGCATGTGTACCTCTTACTTCAGTAGATGTACCTTACTTTTCAGTCACATCCCACGGCTTGTGTGGGAAACATTTGACTTTCCTTATGAATAAAACATTGAATTTTGTAAATGAGTTGTATATTTCTTTCTACATTTCAACCTTTTGTATGGATTGTATTATGAACTAAACAACTCAGTCATATAATTGAATGTCTTAAACATGAAGGAAAGAACATTAATGAGAACCTGTAACATTCAGTAATGAACTTTGATTTCTGTAATCTACACTTATGTTTGCTGTCCCAAAACTCAACACTTCACCTACTCTGTAATTCGGTGTCTTCATCAAGACAACACATAGCTGTCCTTTGGGGTCTTTGTGTTCTTTTCTGAAGGTATCATGAAATTGCAGACTATGTGATCTATTACGTTTTATAACAACACACATAGCTGCAAATTTCACATAATCATTAATTAATTTAGTAGTAACTAATAACATAAAAACTTCCTTAGCTTAGGTATACTTCACCCATGAATTTCATCATAACGACGAAGTTTCAAGTTGCCCATTTTTGCACAAGTGAAAAATTGTCAACATTTCTGGCGATCTTGCGGGGAAAGCTACCTGCTAGCTTGTAGACTAGTGCCTTGATCTTGTCCATTGTGCATGGAGTCCAAAACATGTAACCAAAATCTACCTTTCTGAAGGTCCAACCCTTCCAAAACAAGACTAAAACTGGAAAGGATCTGGTAAACCAGATCATGTGCACAAATGCACTTATTGAATTAAAAATGATGCAATGTGTAGGGACTACACTTATTGAAAGGAAATCCTAATCTACCCTATTCTAACCAGCTGCAAATCGAGGCTAAATAAAACCTGAGATAGGCAATGAAAAATAGCTTCCTTTTCTCTAGAACTGAGATGATGAATTCAAATTGCAAAACAAGTAGCATGACAGAACTGAAAATGAGATGTGTACCTTGAATTTGTTCCAAAACTTAGCCCAAAACATGAAGAATCTTTCTAATTGATCTAGCAAACTTGTTCTAAAGGGCTTTGGAACTGATTGTTGAGTGTCTGACACTCATTCTTAGGCTCTGATACTAGCATGAATTCTGGTATTTCCGTAGCATGTTGTGAACCGATGAGATACTTTATAGGACATGGCCTCCAAATAGCTGAAAAGCTAATCTTCTTTTCTTGTACTAAAAAATGAACCTTATTTTTGATCACGGGTTCTTTTTGAAGTTGTTTTGAATGTTGTTCTGATAGTTGATCTACCTCTATAAACTGTTGTATATTCTTTTCGACAATCTGAAACCGATCTAAAAAAATTTTAGCCTCTTCAAGCTGTTGTATATCATCAATCATAACATCGTGAAGATGATGAGTTGGTTGTTCCCCTTCTTTAAACTGTTTGAAAATATTTTTAGAGTCTTCAAATTGTTGTTCATCCTTTTCAGTCTTCTGATCCACTACTACCGATACTGACATTTCAGCAGAACTTTCAAATTATTCCATTTTATCCCTTCTTACAATGTTCTCAGAACATTTCGTTTCCTCCTCAATCAAAAATTGTTGCTCCCGAATACTTGCAGTATCATTTAATAGTCCTTGTGAAACACTACAAGTACCTAATAACGCAACTATTTCCATGCATGCTGCACAACAAGGGTCTTCACACTCAACTATTTGATCATGATCATTCTGAAACTGATTTGTTTCCTTTTGGTCGTAAACCATGGAAACTGATAAGCTACAAACCGAGTGCTCATCCTTTAGATCAGCTAATTTATCTTCGGAAATGATTTGAAAATTTCCTTCAGGTTCTACCAACTGGGATGAATTATTAGTTCATAGGAGTATGGTGCTTTCATGCATGCTATTCTTGGAACACAAAGACTGCTGATCATCTCTAATATGACTTAGATCTGTTGAAAAATCAGACTATACCTTTTGAATGGGCTGCTCCTCTAATTTTAGGGTATGATCAAACTGAAATTTAGAAGCCCATTGCCCTATGTTCTGTAAAAAATCCAACCTATTGTTTTCTTCAGCTGGTTGTCCCTCCTGAATGATATTATGATCCTCTTTTTCCTAGCCTAGAAGTATGAGTAAAGGAGGAATGGGACTAATCTCAGCCTTAACTAGGAAATTCTTTGAAGAGAGGATGGGGTACAAACTCTGTTTTAGGACAACATCTAAATGCCAATTTGGACACTTTATTTTGGGTTCAATGCATGATTGCAGGGTAGGAAAAGTAGGAATTGCAACAGCCTGATAATTTAAAATTTGATGAACGGGCTGCTTTGGCTGACAAGGGGAACATATAGGCATTGAATTTTGATAGGGAAGGTAAGTGGGAAAACTCTTTTGATAGGGTTCCATAACCTGATGCCTATCATTTTCACTACTAATGATTTCTCGTATAGTTCCTTGACAGCTAAAAATGATTGCTTAAGTTCATTAAGCTCAACCTCAAGATCTCTTCACCTTTCACATTCAACATAACCCTCTGCATAACTTTGATCTTGAATGACATAATGATCATCATATTGACAATCATATTGATTTCCAAGGTTTGGGTCATAAGGATATTCATTCTTATAGGGGTTATGAAACTGGTCTAAAGGGGAAATTGGATAAAAGGGATGCTATTGGCTTGGTTGATAATACTACTAAAAATGAGGCTTCATGGCTGCAGAGCCTCATAAAATACTAAAACTATGAAAAATAGGTCTGCTCATAAAAACAACTAATAACAGTGAATAAACAGATATGATTTTTCTTGAAAAATACCTGAAAACTACAGCTGAAAATTTGGTGATGTCGTTAAGTGTTGTACTGATATAAAATCAGATTCATAGAGTCACCAGATGAGTTCTTGCTTGCATCTTCAATCTTCAGAATGCATCAATAGTAGTTTCTAGTCCTTGTCCCACCGGGCATGCCAAAAATCTGTTATCTCTCGAAAGTGCACCCTATAGAGAGATGGCTACAAGTTTTCTAAGCTTGCAAAATTTGATCTCTCTCTTTCATAGATACAATGGAAACACCTCAGGTCTATGGGTATACCTATTTTGAGGTGAGTCTCCGGATTAAAGGCCGGTTCCTTATTGATGTATCCTAAATTGATTATGGGGTTTTAAGGGTAAAAGATGACTGTAAAGTAATTAAAACTAAGGTGATACACCAAATTTGTATGAGGGATTTGAATGAGTATATGCACAATTGATATGTGAAAGGATTTTTGGTGCACGAACCAACAATTCTTCTACAGAATATTAAGGGAAAAACACTTGGAGGTATTGAGGGAGATTATCACAAAAATAATTCTAAGCTAAACATGCACATTAATATCATGCAGAAACTACTGAATTTTGCAATAGGGTAAGATGATTAATTAGGAATTTACATTCACAAGACTAATAGAAACATACAAAAGTCTAAAAATAATGGGAAGGCAGAAATTCTTCACAACTTAGAAGGGAAAACTGGTAAAAATTGCTTCGGTACTTATATATCCAATAAGTCCTCTTGTGCTTTTTGAGGCAGGCACACAATATATATCAAAATAAAATTTACCCTATCCTAAAAATAGCCTAAGGCTTTTACTCACCCATGCATCTTATTTTTATCCTTTATTTAATAATAGATAAAGGAATAAAAATAGAGCATGCAATTACAAATAGACATTTAATAGCCTTGATTACAATTGGTCAACTAAAGTTGACTGATCTATTTTAAGAAAACAAGAGTAAATAATTTACTAAAAATAAGCTTTCTTGCAAGGCAAGTCTTTCCTATTTTTAAACATGCCGCTTTGTCTTCTTGTGGAAAATGCAAAAATTCAACTCTCTGTTTGTGAGTAAAATAATTACAACACTTGCAAAATTCACAAAATAATCCAGCCACTATGGGGACCACTTCTGATTCGTACACTTGTCTTCAACTGAGTTTGGCCATTCTTGTGGACTTAGCATAATACTATGGTTTTAAAATAATACAAGGGTACTTTGGAAAAGTGTCACCATATTACATTCGCCACACATGGTATATCATAGTCTCTTTTGCTTTTAATTAAACACAAACATGTAATACTTGTAAGGTTTTGCATTTGAGAGTGTATAGTTTGAAATTTCACCTTTTTGGTGATTATTGATGGCATAATTTGGTCGAACCCTTTGAATCACTTGAAACATATACTATAATTCAAATTTTTGAAAGTCAAAACTCGAAATGATAGCTTGGATGGCACGTAAACTCTTCTCCCTTTGCTTTCACGGGCCTTTGGGCAAAATTTTGGACATTTTAAGTCTTTTTCGAATTTCAAACTTTTTGAGCCCTTTGTTGATTCTCGGGCCTGCACGAAAATTTGGAATTTAAACTTCCTTCATGGGCTCAAAGGACTATAACTCCTCTCAAGGGTTTTCAGGCCTTCGGGTAAATTTGGCATTTTAAACAATTTTTGTGAAAGAGCTTTGAATACTTGAAATCTTTAATCCTCCACTTTACGAAATTGTGGGCACACGGACACCTTGAAGCTTTTAGGCTTGTTTGTATTAAGTCTCAAAACTTTGAGAAATCCCGCCACTCTGCTGATACTATGTGGAATTGATTTTTGACTTTTCTCCTTACGTATTTGAAATTCTCATCGTGGAGGCTCAAGCTTGCGAGAAATTTTTGGAACTTTTAACTTTTACATTTTTAAAATTTGAAAACTTAAGTGAACCCCGACCTCCATTTCTCCGCTTCCATTGTGGTGACAACACGTGTCCTTCTCGAGCTGTGGGCTTGCGGATGAAAAATTTACAATTTGAAATTTTAGTAAATTGGTCAACCGACCGCCATTTTGATTGGACAACTTTTACCTTGATTTTGATGAACCATTTGGGAACGTCGATCTCTGTACCTGTTAATTTTCGATCATTGATCTCTGAAGCATGATTTTAGGGTTTTTGACATGTGATAAATGTGTTTTAATGGCTTGAACCATGGTTTGCTTCAAACTTGGAGATCAATTCTCAAGCGTTGATCTATGTCCTTGTTGATTTTCAATCATTGATCCATTGACCAAGGTTGAGCTTTGTTAAGCCACGGTTAAGGTAGGTGAGTTAAAACAACTCAAACACTATTCATTTTTCCACTTTGCATCTGGTTTTGTGGGTGAAGCCCTGACAATTTTTTTCCCGATGCCATTGATAGTGTTTCTTGAGCTTCGGTTTCTTTTAGAAACATCTCTCTGTGAACGAATTATTTATCCCTGTTAGAGCCTTCATGGAAGTTTCTTTGAGCTCAAGTTCGTCTCAGAATGGTAATATCAAGCTTTCTTGCATCTGTATTTCATGGTTGTTTACTCTGTTAAGCTCGACCTTTCTGAGCTCTGAGAGTTTCTTAGTAGTGAAAGGACACCATCATGAAGATTTGGGCTCTTTTTACGAATCTGTGTTCTCTACATTTTTAGCATGAAATTCGCATTCTGTTGGGCTCTGAAATATCTACACTTTTATATATTTCTCTCCTTAGAGCTTCGAGCGATACCATCGTGATCATGACAAATATACGACTACGAATCCTAGCTTGGTTCTTATGAGATCCGTAGTCATAATCACATAACTTGGGTAAGCTTTGCTCTGCAGTTGTAATCTTGAATATTTCTTAAACTCTTTTTAGAAAACATCTGTAGTAATTTAGGCATCGGTTTCCTTCGTGCACTGATACTTGCATTTCCTGGTTTGAATTGTATTTTCATGCTTGGTCGTTGATAAAAAGAGATCAAAATCCTCTATGGTTATTGTGTTTTCTTTTGCATGCTACCTGAAACGAGGTTTTCGGCAATGCCATTCTATATAAGGTGAGTTCTTTCTGGTCTTCTACAACCTCTTTGTTTGACCACTGTAATTGTGATTGTTCGTTAGCAAATGTGAATTCGTTCTTGATTGTATGTCACCATTATTTTGATTTCAAAACTTTGATTCCTCACTAGGCCATGAAATTGATTCTTGAAATAATTTGAAGCTCTGACCATCTATTAGGTTTTGATCTCTGCCTGGGATTTTCTGTTCTGATCTTGCTATATAACTTTCCAATGTTGTGTTGAAACACCACTTTAAAAGGGTTTTAACCTTGGATCCTTTCTGGATAGATGTAGACTCCATTATCATTCTCCTCCAAAACTGAGTTACAAAATATTTGGTATTTGATATTCTGGTATTGTTATTCTTCACCATAGAGTTCTTCCTCCATCCATATTTGATTTCTCTGACTGGAAACTGTTCATTGGAATGAGAAAACCTATAAGTATCCCTATAAGTATCTATTTTATTTAATGATTCTAAGCTATATTCCTCATTTAATCATCTTTGAGGATTTCCATATTGCATCCTGCTAATATTTGGTGAAGCTTTCAAATCTGGGGTTGACATCTCAAGCTTGATTCATGGCTGAATTTTCAATAATCTACCTTGTCCTGCTTAGATCCGCTTATTGACCTCATGTGAGTTTTGCAAGGTTGAATGATGTTGATAAAATCTATAAATGAAGTGGTTGCTTATACATCTCTTTCTTCAGTTCACTTTTGAAATGCCTATTTGTAACCTGTAGTTGCACTTATACTCTTTGATCCCTGCAATAGTTTTCAAGCAATTCTTTACCTATTTTTGATACCATTATCAGGCATAAGCCTTGATTCAGATACTGTAATCTATTACTTTTACTACATTTCTTTTATTTCAGCTTGATACAAATATTGGAAAAGTTGTAAATGTCCATTTTACATGGCGAAGCCTGTCAAAATTTTCCTGAACTCTTCTTTCTTCCCTTTTTAGCTGCAGTAGTTGTATTTTCTGGAAAATAAATTTTGTATGTAAGCATCTTCTTTGTTCTGTACTATAACCCTCTTCCATTTGTAGACAATATCTAAGTTTCAGTTACATTGGTCCTCCTTTTTTAGCATGTATATGATTCTTTCTTCTTGGTTACAACTTGTATCTACACATTTTAAGAAAATAGTTAGAAATAATTAGGCTTTTGGCCTCTCTTATGTCCATGTTTCTTGTTCTCTTTTCTATTTCTGCTTCTTGAGTGAGCTATGCAATCTAATCTTCAAGTACTCTATATCTCCTGTTGCTTAGAGATCCATATGCATGAATTAGGACAATGTAGGAATATGGATTAACCCTGAGCTCTTTATTGATGATTCCTTATCTTTTACTTTTTAGGTACCATGATTTCAGTTGTGGAGACAAAGATGAAACAAGCTAGAAGAAGATGATCTGCACAACAAAGAATATACAAGGCAATGATGGGTTCACTCATACTCCTTTTCTTTTTATTTCATGCATGTGTACCTCTTACTTCAGTAGATGTACCTTACTTTTCAGTCACATCCCATGGCTTGTGTGGGAAACATTTGACTTTCCTTATGAATAAAACATTGAATTTTGTAAATGAGTTGTATATTTCTTTCTGCATTTCAACCTTTTGTATGGATTGTATTATGAACTAAACAACTTAGTCATATAATTGAATGTCTTAAACATGAAGGAAATAACATTAATGAGAACTTGTAACATTCAGTAATGAACTCTGATTTCTATAATCTGCACTTATGTTTGCTGTCCCAAAACTCAACACTTCACCTACTCTATAATTCGGTGTCTTCATCAAGACAACACAACTATCCTTTGGGGCCTTTGTGTTCTTTTACTAAAGGTATCATGAAATTATAGACTATGTGATCTATTACATTTTGTAACAACACACATAATCGCATATTTCACTTAATCATTAATTAATTTAATAGTAACTAATAACATCAGAAGTTCCTTAGCTTAGGTATACTTCACCCATGACTTTCATCATAATGAAATTTTTTTGAGTTGCCCATTTTTCCACAAGTGTAAAAATTGTCAACGCTTAAGAATATGCCACCACAAATGGTGCTTCCTTTGGTGTGGGAAAGATTGCTTGAAACTTAGATCAAGATTCAATCAGTGGAGATAAGGGAGCACTTGACTTTTGAGAGTGTTCGAATACAAATATGCCTTTCTCTTTGTAACCTAATTTTAAATAACTGATCTTAGAGGTAGAACCACCCCTGTCTCCTTCATATTCTACTTAACAAGGCTATCTTATGTTTGGGTAATCCATACACTATAATTATCATCATGGACTTGATCATACAATATATTTAACTGTCTTTTACCTTTTTATTTTGTCATATTACCTTAAAATATGTTTGGGGATATGAAACAAATTTGTATGGGCCGAGGAAACCTTCAAATCGGTCCAATTATTAATTTTTTTGCATCCCACATAGACTAGAGGGGGACATGTCTTAAGATTCTTCTCCTTACACTTTCCAACAATACCATTGCAAATATGATATACAACCTCTTGTTTTACCAATTTTTCTAGAACATAATATGGAAACTAAAAAAGAGGTGTAAGAAGCCCTCGATCATGATAATTGTATATTCTGGATAGAATAATACGACTCCCATTTTCCTTATGGAAGTGAGGATGACATCAAATATTCTCGGTGTCATCATTTCATGTAATTTTTGGTAGAGAGAAGGATACAAATAAGTACATATATCTTGAATATGTGATTTGAAATAATGGGCATACAAGTCTGAATATTGCTCATTTACCTTCAAAAGGATTGAAGGATATCAGATTTGACATAAATCCAAACATTCGAGAACACCATAGACAACATTGATAAGATAGGAAGCCATGTAAAATGATTTTTGATTTTTGACAAAATTATTTCTTTGTCTCACTAAATTAACACAGAGAACTTTCCCTAAGGAGGGAATCTTTCCATCATCAATAATAAAATAAAGTAAGGGGATCTAGGAAACATCCACCTTAGAGATTGAAGAATTTCCATATAGCCTATTCATGAGGGCCATGCTAATACAAACTCCTGGTCTAAACCTTTTAATAAGGATATCAGAAATATTAGAATCATCCATATTATTTAATGGGTCAAATTCCCAACTGTGAAAAAGATCTCTTACTATCCTTTGGTCCATCTAGGACTTGACTATTTTTGAGTTGTACATGGATTTCGACTCTGGAAGTTTATAATAACTTTTGTATGCATTCCCAACAAAAAACCTATTCTAGCTTTCCCCAGATTTAGAAAATAATGACAAATCCTTGGACTTAGCATGAAGTAGATAGGAAGCAATCACTTTCAGAAATGAAAGAACCTCTAGCTTAGCAAAAATTAAATGGAAACCATCTCATTTTATAGCCCTTATATCTCGGATCCATAATTCTTGATCTTCCGGTATACCCTTTTTGTCTATGACATCAACATCAACACTTTCATCCTATACTATGGAAAATAGAGATGAGTAATGCTAAAATTCGTCATGTAAGGTAGTTGGATCAAACACAGTATCTCTTATTACTCTACTATCCTCATTGGAATATAAATAAGCATTTACCATCGACATTACCAAATCTCCCGCCATGTTGAAAAATTAAAGGGCCACGAACGCTGCATACATGATCAACATAAATAATTATTGAGAAAAATGACCTAATTGAATTTACAAAAACATTCATATGTCCCTAATTTTGAATATTAGGTAAGCTTAGAAAATAATTGCCAAATAAATGAAAGAAGTGTTGATCCTAAGCAAATGCATTTAGAGTCACCCATAAATAAATATTGAGAGCTCCGTGGTCGCTAGGAATAATTCAAAACTTACTATTAATGGAATGAGCAAAGCATAACTATACATGCACCATTGAGGGGTCAAGATATACATAGTTTTAACCATGGCGTTCACTAGGCATCACTCCAGTAAAAAATATTAATGCAATGAGAAAATATCAATACAAGCACTCTTGAGGCTTCAAGACTTACATAGTTCAGATCCTAGCAGTCGCTAAGTTCAGCCACAATGAAATATTTAGAGATTGGCCGTATCTATGCATTATTCACAGAAAACTATTATTAGAATGAGAAAAATTTCTCAAATCTTTGCACGGTGGGGGTTAAGATATACGTAGTGTTGATCTTAGCGGTCGCTAAGTTCAACCACAACAAATTATTTAGAGGTTCTTCGTATCTAGAATTATTTCAAATCAAAACTATTATTGTAATGAGAAAAAGAACACCAATCCTTTCACTACTGATGGGTAAATACATAAGTATTTTTGATCCTAGTGATCGCTAGGGTCAGCCGCAACATATTTTTAAAATATTAACAGTGTATAAAAATCATTAACAAATAAATACGTACTTCTTATCCTAGTTGTTACTATGATCAACCACAACGATATATCTATAGCTTAGCGATCACTAGGCATCATTAACATGAAAAATACTAATGCATTAATAGGAAAATATATAAATATTGGTGGTCAATAACATCTATCTCGACAAAATATTTTGAAATTAGTGTTACATAAATACCGTTCAATGGAAATCTATTATTGACTTGAAAAAATTAGTGTAATACATGTATTCTTAAGGGATCAACCTTTACTTAGGTATGATTAGTTCATTTCAGGATCATGTATACGTGTTGTTGCTATCCATCATTCAAAAAATTTCTATTAATGGAATGAGTAAAGCATGACTATACATGTACCATTGAGGGGTCACGATATGCGTAGTTTTAACCATGGTGTTCGCTAGGTGTCACTCCAATAAAAATTATTAATGTAATGAGAAAAGTCTTTCAATACAAGCACTCTTGAGGCTTCAAGACTTATGTAGTTCAGATCCTAGTGGTTCCTACATTCAACCATAACAAAATATTTAGATATCGGCCGTATCTATGTAGTATTCACATGATAACTATTATTATAATAAGAAAAAATTATCCAATATATACATTAGTGGGGGGTCAAGATAGACATAGTGTTGATCTTAACGATTAAGTTCAATGACAACGAATTATTTAGAGCTTCGTCGTATCTAGGATTATTTCAAAGCACAAGTATTATTAAAATGAGAAAAAGAATGCCACACTACTTGAGGAGTACATACATAAGTATTTATGATCCTAGCGGTTGCTAGGGTCATCCGCAACATATTTTTTAGAGCTTAACGATGTATAAGAATCATTAAAAATAAATATGTACTTCTTATCCTAGTTGTTACTATGATCAACCACAACAATATACCTATAGCTTAGCGGTCACTAGGCATCATTAACAAGAAAAATACTAATGCATTAACAAGAAAATATATAAATCTTAGTGGTTAATAACATCCACCTCGACAAAATATTTTGAACTTAGTGTTACCTAAACACCATTCAATGGAAATCTATTATTGACTTGAGAAAATTGTTGTAATACATGTATTCTTAAGGGATCAACCTTTACTTAGGTCTGATTAGTTCATTGCAAGATCATGTATATGTCTCTTTAATTAATTATAATTGTATAATCTCCTAGGTCATTAAATATCACAATTTCCATATGCTTCCACCCACCAAAGTAATTTCAATAATCAATTTATAACTTTAGTTCAATTAGCGGTCCTAACATTAACTTAAGTTCAATTGTCTACAAAATCAATGAGTGAATGAATGAATAATAACACTATCGATGGGTCACAACATACGTAATTTTGTTCCTAATGGTCGCTAATATGTGCTACAATGAAATATTTAAATCTAAGTTGTCGCTAGGCTTCATTAACAGTAAAAATATTAATGCAATGAGAAAATATTGAAATATTTTGAGCTTAGCGGGTGCTAGGCATCATTACTAAGAAAAATATAAATGCAATGAGAAAATAGCAACAAAAAAATCACTATAGAGGGGTCAACACATATGAAATTATGTTCCTAGCGGTCTCTAAGGTCAGCCACAACAAAACATTTACAAACTTAGTGGTCACTATGATCAACATCGACAAAATATTTTGAACTTAGTGTTCGCTAGGCATCATTCACTGGACATCTATTATTGAATGGAGAAAATATTTGCATTACATGTTTTTATCCAGGGGCCACACTTTACTTATCCCTGATTAGTTTGTTTCACAAATTTTTATACTTATCTTTACTTATTTATAATTATACTATTTAAGCTGGACTATCCTTGGCGGAGCCAAGTGCTGCACTACATACCCTCGAGAGGCATAAAGGATTATGTAGTTCTCATACTATTTACTATAATTAATTGAAAGGAATATAAAAATTCCACATTTTAATGATAAATGAAATCTCAAAAGTGATGGTGATCTATAATTAGTTAGTAAATGAAGTCTCAAAGGCCATGGTATAATTTTAATAAATATAATGAGCAAACTCTTTGTAGTGTTAGTATGAACATACAAACTTTGAACCCTATGTATAATCTCCCTTTTCATTAAACATCACAATTTCCCAAGATATCACATCTCCCTATTTCCATATGCTTATTGTCACATTAAGAAAGAAAATCCATGACATCTTATAATTTTTAGTGTTGATATATCATTAGCTTATTTAACTAAAACAACCAGAGCCTGTAATTTTAATCTCTAATTGTTGTATATGTATTTCTAGAACTATCAATTAAGTGAAACATTATTCAAAATATTTTTAGCCTAACTTCTCAAATAGTAGGTTTTATAATTCCCGATTCATTGTTTTTCAAAGAGGAACCTACATAGACAAAACTCTTTGCAGTTTTACTTTGACAATCGCTTATATGTTATTATAAATTTTATTTCCAATAATTTCCTTATGTAATCAAACAATTACGTATACAAGAAAATAATTATTTGTGTTACTATTACTATTTCATCTACTGGAAGTTACTATCACTATTTCATTACTATAATTTAATTTATAATGAAATGTTTATAGAAACCGACTACTAGCAGTCCAAAATCCCTAAATGAATAACAACCCTAACTGAACAAAATATATTTTCCTTAGCCTTCTCAAAAAAACCCATTTTATTCGCTTCCGGTAATCATTGATGTCCATGTCAGGTATTTTACGAATCATTTCTCATTCCTCTTGCAAAAAAAAACCCATAACATGTTTTACATTACTCACAAGTGGGGTACACACATATTTAGCAAATCATTTAGGGATTAGCAGATAGAATGAAAAAATGATGTCAAACCCTATCAATTGAGAAGTGTTTGTCAAAGAGTGTTAAATAATAGATATATTTGACTACTGGAAGTAAACAAAATAGGGTTTTGTTGAAAAGGCTACGAAAAATTCTACATTCATAGAATTTCAAAAATTTGGAAGGAGAAAAGGTGAGAATGCATACCAATTTTTGACGCCTTCACAAAAAAAAAAACCGTGCTCGAATTTTGGAAATCAAAACATGATAAAATTTTCCAATGAATTATTACGCTTATGGAGTTTCGCCTTACACTAATGTTCTTGCCAAAATCTTCATAAATTTAAGTGTCCTTGAAATATAATAATAAATGAAAATCTATAGTTACATGGAATCGACACTTCTAACCACCACTTTCTTTGGTGCACAAATTACAAAAGACAAATGTTTGCCATTAATTTGCTTTATATTTAATGTCTATCAAATGACACACATATTTTGAATATTTTACAAACTTTACATTGTTGGTTTAATGTTGGCGGAACCACAATATTAACCATATATACTATACACAAAAAATTATCAATATTAACAACATTATCAACAAAATAACACCATTCTCATTGTTAATATTATCATCTTTAAATTACATAGTGAATATATAAGTATTCCATACTTTGAATATACTACCAATGATATGTGGTTCAATTGATGTCTCACATATTGAATTATCATATTGTCCTCAACAAAAATATACATGTTTACCGACATCATTTTAAAATTGTTTTGTTACACAAATAGTATCTTGGGATGTGTGTGTCAATGATCTTGGTGGTGCCCATGATGCTTTGATCATTGGAATTGTTTTGAAATAAAAAAGAAGAATGCAAAATAGAGAAGTATTAGCTAACTCCAATGCATGATATTTTTTCTTACATAATGTATACCATATTTTATAATGGAATGAATGATGCAATACTATATTATTATGGTTTAAAAACTATAATTTACCTAGGTAAAAAGACTTGCGACTTGAAGTTGTACATCCAATATTTTCTCCATTAGCTTTCTCTCTTGTTCCATTCTTTCACGCTCAAGTTGAAGTCTTCCCTACTCAATTTATTTCATTTTCTGATTGAATAGATGCATGCTATTTTCGATTACCTCTTTCAAATATCCATAAGATTTTATTTTTCTCTTTACACCTTTTCTTTGAATTCCATTTTTATTCAAAGGGTTTTCTTACTTTGCTCCCAAATTTTCAATGTTGATAGAAGGGATTTTTAATTTCCCTCTCATGTCTTTTTCATAAGTAGAAGTGGTTATATTAACCCTCTCTTTTCCATTAAAACCAATAACCTTGTGTGTTTTCTATGTAATGTGATCCATATCTTCATAGAAAGTCCATGTTGAATGTGTTTCCAATGTTGTGTTTTCCAATTGTTTCTCCTTCTTGAGGGTTTTCTTCAACCTTTTCATCTTGTATTTGCATTGCATCCTAATGAATGTTTTTCCATAAACTTGATTCAAAACATCTGCTATATTATCCCAATGTTTCTTGTTGAGTTTTCCATGGTTTAAATCTTCATACACCTCTTCATATTTTGAAATAATTTTTTTCACAACATATTTTGACCACAACTCTTCTTTGTATTCTTTCATCAGCTCCTCATTATTTCTATCTCTGTCATATGCATGGGTTATTGAAAATGTTTCTTATAATTTTGAATCATCAACATCATCAATAATATATGGAGAATTTAGATTGATTTTTGAATGTGGAATGCAAGGACCCAATTTATGTGTGCCCCTTGTATTCTCTTACAAATTTGAGACATTATTTCTATCTAATATTTACACGTAAAATTTCTTTAGATGAAAGTTTCTTAGCTATGTTGAAAAACCATATTGTCTTCATAGTTTCTTGGAGTTGATTTGAGAACTTGGGATTTGAAACGTGAAAACAAGGAAAATGGTGATTTTTCCATGTCCTGCAAATTTATTAGTTACTATAAACATTCACAAATGAAACAATTTGCGTACTCCATATTTTATCTAAACTTAATTTCATTTTTCATTTTCTAATAATAAATATACAAGGGGTCCTGCACTCTGTAAATTCACAGAATCAAAACATGTGGAGAAACATTGAAAATTGGTTAATTACCTACTAACAAATGCAATATTTACAATCACTATGAAATGGGTGTATAAAATGAAATATTGATAGAGCATGTGTGGATTAAAATTTAATATTGTACCACTTAACATTAAATGCAGTACAAAAAAATTAAAAATACTCTCAAGTGGTAGATTTTACATTATACGGTTTAATCTCCATTTAATGTTTAGGGAAGCACAATATTAATTAGGTAACATTTGACCTTACAAAAAGTGTAATTGTTATTGTAAAGAATTAAGGTAAGATTTTCATAACATAATTTTTAATGTATGAAAACTAAAGTTTGACATTGTTTGAAACTTAAATTTGACATACATATATTTAATTGAAATTACGTATTTAATATTGACAATTATCAATAATAAACTACGTAGACAGGGTTACTTCTACTCAATATTATACACAATTATTAAAAATAAACTTATATTGTTAAAATATTACGTAAGATATAAAAAGATTAGAAACAATTAATACACATAATTGAATCAAAGCATATACCACCATCGTTAATCAAATAAAGACTAAACTTGAACTCTATACCATAAAATAAACATAGCTATACAATTAGAGAATTAAATACATGAATGATTTACTTCGACACAATATTAATGGCCCTAAATTTAAGTCTAAGAGGATGCTAGGCTAGATTTTTTTGACTAGAATGGCAGTGAAAATGTTAGTGATGGCCCTTCGATATGTGAGTGATCTCTATTCCAAGTGTGAATGCTCACACTTCATCATAAAAATGATCAAAATTTTTCCCGGTGTTGTCCTCTCAAAATTTCCCCTCTTTCGAAAGTCAAAAATTGAAAATTTTTGAGTTAACACCTTTCTATGATGTTCTAGTGAAGAGAAAAGTTGAGGAGTTAGGAAAATTTCACATTTTTTGAGTCATTTGAGTGATTTGTGGGTTTGTCGGACATTTTTGTCCCATGTGTCCCAAGTTCTTTTGGGCTCTCCATTCCCCGATCGGTCATTTTCTCTGAAATCATTAAATTTTGGGTATGTCGGAACTTTTGTTCCAAATGTTCTAAGTTCACTAGGGCTCTCTGTCCTTGATCGCCAACATGGAGCCCTTCGCATACTTTGGTCTTACTTGTCCCAAAAGTGTTTGCATTTTTTCCCGCATTGCCCGCATCACCGTGAATCATGCTTTCGCATCCCTCATGTCCCAAATGTACCAAAGGCCATCTAGGCTAATTTTTTCCGCTCTTCCCGATGCTTGCCTTTTGAGTCGGTGCATATGAATTTAATGCACATTTATAACCTTCTCTCTCCTAAAATGGATATTTAATGGGACTACCCTCTACGCATTTTACACACTGCTTACTTGCTACCATTCACTCATATCCTTGCAATTAAAACCATCTACTCACATCCCCATTTCCCTTGCATTTTTATTGTGGATTCAAGTTGTAAGGGTTGTTTCTTTGTACATTGTTAGTATGAAGATCAAGTTTCAAGGTCAGGAGCACGTTTCGCCGCTCAAGTCTTTTGTTCCCGATATCGGGGATAGTGAGGTTTGTCACCTAGATTTTGGTGATTTCTGGAGCAAGTTGACTGACCCAAACCCCTCTCCCATGGTGCAAATGATCAATGACAATGGCCTTGCATTTGCTTTGCGGGTTTCCCAATCTCGGTATAGTGTGCTAACACTATACTCACCTCAGAGCACACTTCAACCCCAACATGAGTGAATTGACCAATGTGCACAGGAGTTAATCACCAAGCTAGATGCTACTACCATTGCCGCTGCCCTACGGATCCCTGAAATGGACAACTCCATGGTTATCTCTCAAACTCAAGCAAAAATCTCTTCGAGCAAGACAGTGAGAAATACAAAGCAAGGGTAGCAAAGTCGTGGTTGAAGAACCCTAAAAAAGGGGCATCTCGACTTTCTAAAGCTCTGTTTAGGGATGATTTCAATGAAGAGCTATTTGATTTCATCATCCTGTTGGCTCGTGTCATGGGCTTACCCTCTACCAATGAGTTTCACTTTTGGATGTACCTGCTCATCAACATCATCTGTGAAGGTACCCAAAACATCAATTGGGTAGATATCATTTGCATGAATTTGACAGAGCAGTTATCTAATGTGCAACTGTTATCCCATAAAATTGGCAAGGGAAATTTCGTGGGATACCCATGAAAATTTTGTTCTGGTCCCTCATCAGGGACCCCTCTGCGTTCGAAACGTTGCAAAACCCTTTCTTGGGAAATCTGGTTTTCCAAACTTAGCCATTTTTGGTCTTTTTGGGTTGGGCGCACCTTTTGTCTATGCAACATAGAGTAAATCTGCACCCCTTCATTTCCTTTGCGCACCCTTTGACGTGTTAACACACATTTTGGTGCACCTCCCGTGTTGTGCCTTTCTTGCATGCGCCAAGGTGCATGCGCCTTCATGTCAACAATATTTTTGTTGCGCCACATTTTGGTGTGCCAAGGGCACACATATTTCAGTGTTGACAACATTTTTGGTGTGCTAAAGGCGCACATAACCATGTGTTAACACGTGTTTTGGTGTGCCACAGTGCAAGCTTTGCAATGTCGACAGGTGTTTTGATGCGCCACTTCAAAAAGTGGTTGGCGCATTTATTACACCTTTTCCTATATATAGGCGCATCCGCCCTGTCACTTTCACAATTAAAACACGTGATTGATCTTTTTCCTCTGCACCTGTCAGCACGCCTGTCGTCCTCGTGTCGCATTCGTGGACCCAGTTTCACCTCTCACATTCTATATATTCCAGGTAAGTGGTCCTTATTGCTCTCATGTTTTATGTTTTGATTGTTGGCTGTTTGTTTGTGGGGTTGGATAGAATGATCTGTGAAGCCATGAAACCCCCTTTGTTGTTTTTGCTGTCCTTCTCCCCCATGCACTTCCCCCTCTTTCCAGATCTGCTGGTAAAGAGGACTCTGCCTCAGAAAAAATCACTTGGGTCTCTTTATTACATCCTCTTCATCATCCAAGGAACCCTACAGAAGAGGCTTAAACACATGTAATCCCTCCAGAGAAGGAACCAAAGACTTAAAAATTTGATAAACTACATTTTTATCCTTTAACGCAATCGCCGCCCTTGCAATGAGGGACAGTTGCGCCAACGACGCATCTGCCATACTTGCTACATAAAAATAGTTACGCCCTCAAATCGCACTTTCCTTGCTTGCAACACCCACTAACCCTGCGCCCTCTTGGCGCACCAAACTCATGTGTAACATTGCAAAAACTTGCGCCATTGGCACACCCTGCATCCATGCAACACCAACCATGCTTGCGCCAAGTATAAAATCATAGCGAGCGCGGCGTATCCCCTATTACAGCAACACCATGTCATGCAGACCTTCCGTGCGCCGCACCAAGTTCCCCTATTGTACATGAAAAGATGATGTTACATGCACTAAACCTACACCCTTTGGCGCATCCTGTACCTGTGTAACATGAAAAATATCTGCGCCCGTTATAAAACGCATGTAAATGGCGCAGGCACACTTCGCTTGCAACAACAAAAATGTCATCTGCAGTATCCATGTGCCCTGCGCCCTTTGGCGCTGATTTGTCCCTTGTAGCACCCCTTTTCTATGTGCCATACTATTTAACCCTACAATCTGCAGTGTTCATGCACCCTGCGCCCTGATGCCTTAAAATTAATAACTCTTCCTTCTGTCAATACTTTAATGGAAGATCAAACAGCTAACATGACTCTTCTCGTGTTGGGTTTCACTTCTCCTTGTAGATTAGCAGAATCGAGTTCGTAACTACATATGTCTACATCAAGCAAGAGACCAACCAAATCTAAGGGCAAAGCCAAACTTACAGAGGAAGAGATGAAGTATAAATATCAAAGGGTCAGGATGCCCGAATCCCAGGCAGAATGTGACCTAGACATAAGAGACTCTGAGCTCGGGCACATTGATATGGAAGATTTCGGGCCGTAACCACGAGCATCACAGAAGTTTGTGGATGGAAAAATTAGTAGGCGAAGTGGCTCGCATTTCACTGGGGGATCCCGATCGGTCTTTGAATAACGAATTCATGATGGTAGTAGCCCACTGCTAGAACAAAGACATGAGGTGCGTCCTGAATGAGAAGGGCGAGGTCGTGATCAACCTCACTACCTGACACCTTGAAATAATGTTTGACATTCCTCACCACCGGCACTTTGTGGCCATAAGCCAAGAAGACTACACCAAGGCTTGGGAAGATAATGAAGACCAGTGTATGTAATTGATGAATGAGGTATACCTGAAAAACAAGAAGGTGGTGACCAGATGGCCACAAGTCATTCATCGCAGTGATTTCTCAGAGGAACTAAGTGATACCATCACGTTCCTAAACAGAGTATTTAGGCTTGATGCCCACTACTTTCATAAATGGATGCTTAAATACCTGGAGACAATGAACAAGAATGTGCCAGATCAACGCTTTGAGTGGGTGGAGATCATAAGCAACTATATCCGAGCAGCTCCAACAACTCACCACAACGGGGAGGTTCTACATGAACTCCTACGTAGTTTATGTTGTAGCCTCGAAGATTATCCAGCGTTGATGCGGTGTGGGGTTTGGCCCCAAGTAAAAATATATGAATACTATCCAGAGCTGAAGCTGGAAAATAGTATTTCTCAGTTTACAAAGATTAACGATGCCTTCTTCTATGGCATCGTCGCCTTTTGAGGCCAAACATGACTCACGGTCATACGACCAAGAGCATTGTTGCAGCAACAGAGAAGTGGGGGCCTTATTCACGCAATTCCCCACCTTCACCTACCTAAGGGCAGCCAACTTCTTGGGGGAACCAACCAAATTACCAAGATATGCCAGCCCCAAGCTGATCCTGTTGGAGCTGTCAAGACAGCTCATAACCTACCACGAGAAGTGCTTGAAGAGAAAGAAGGGTGGAACTCCTTTCCCCCTCACAGTGGGTAGGTACACTTGTCTCTCCTACCATAAAGCCCGGGAGATGTTTGCAGAGCTGGAACTGCTCAATCTAAAGCACAACTTCCCAGCAAGGTCCACTTTCAACCCTAGGAATTTCCTTCCCAGGGCCAAATGCGATCTAATCCACATTCCGCAGATTGGGGATATTTATATCGACTTGTATCATGAGGTCGAGCTCAGAAGGAAAGATCATTCCCGCTTGGCCTTGGCTAAAATCATCCAGTATGGCGTAGCCATCGTCCCAAAAGGTTATCAAACTACTGATCAAGAAGTTGATCAGGTATATCTTGACATAGGTGGGGACGACTGCCATTTGCTGTGATCGATAGAACTAAAGCACCTCAAACGATAGAAGAAAGGGTCAAAGAAACTCTATGGAGAACAGAGCACTGGTGCAGGATGAATGGTCTCATCTACCTCGGAGTTGATTTCACCACATCTCCATTGGGCAACACACCTTCCAGACCAAAACATCTACCAAAGAGCAAAGGTAAAGACAAGGAGGGCGAGTCAAGCTCTGCCCAAGAAGAGACTCCTGAGAGTCCCCCTTCCGCCGCGCAAGAACAAGTTGTAACTCTGGTTTCTCTAGAGAAAGAAGCAGCCGAGGATGTTCCGATGGGCACATCCACTCAGGATGTTGCCACTACTGCAACTGTTGAGGTCCCTTCTATCCCTTCTCCCTCTCCTCCTTCCCCTCCTCGAGTGACCCAAGCGACCATTCCTTTGGTCGTGTCCTCTCCCCATCTTCTACTGCTCCCCCTTCCTCATCGTCCATCTTCTCTTCTCTTGCGGAGTGTCCCCACCATTTCTTCTCTCATCTCTCGGCTCCCTTCTATTTCCATGTCTACCTCCCCCGCAAGATCTCTTCCTCCCATGAGCACTTTCTTGGCCTCCCTCTCAATGCTGCCTCCAAGTGTCTCCAAGCATTTTCCTTCTACTACTGCTGCTCCTTTTCTATTTCCGGCCCTCTCCCATAAGTCCAAAGATGGATCTCTCAAAGACTGAGCCAACAAAAGAGGAAAGTTACCATCGCACCGATGGAATTGTCCATCATCCCATCAAAGGGGACCAAGAAGCAAAAGCCTTTAACCCGCTTCTCTCAGAGTGCATCAGGAGAGAGAGTAGTGGAGATAGCATACCCTGATCCTTCAAAGGATAAAAAGGACTGTCTTCGACAGATTACACACGCTGACCAAGTCACAATGGGGACGTATTCGAAAGCCTTCAAGGAGAGGCCCTATCTACAGCTTGATGCCCTTTGTAAGAAGCTCCAGGAAGCAAAGGAAGAAAAGAGGTCATTTATGACGATGAATAGTTTCATTCTTCCCGACCTTCTCCTTGTAATTATCTAAAGTATGTTGACACAAATGACGACATCATCCATGTTGCACCATGGGATGATGTCATCCACAAAGTTGTCAAAAGTCAACAAATGACTTTAGAATCTCTTGTAAGATATTTTTGTAATTAAGTGGTTGGTTTGTTTTTGGCCTTCTTTTCTTCTCTCCTTCTATATATACTTGAATACTTGTTGTATTCAAGGGTGGATACTTTTCAGATGAGAAATAGAAGTAGGAAGAAAAGATTTTGAACTTTTTGTAATAGAAACAAATATTAATACAATATTTAGACTTTGTGCTGAATACATGTGTTTTACATCAGACCTTTCTTATGTTAGATCTGTGTGATTGTTCTGTTGAATCTACTTCTACTTTGTTGTCATTTATTCATCAGTATTGCTTTATTCGTCTATGCAAAGTAGGTTCGACTCTGTATACTACCAACCCAAATCATAGACCTTCTGACCTTTCTGCTTTGGAATTCATTTCTTTTCTCCCTTCAGATCTTTCCTATCTCCCCACCTCGTTTCTTTCCCTTCTTTTACAGTTGGAAATACCTCTACTGGGATGAGATCCCAACCCCTGAAGGTAGAATATTGTGAGACTTGCACAAGATTCCTGCTAGTAGAATAGCAATAAACCAGTTTCACTTTGCTGACTCAAAGAGGGGCTATGCCCTGCACACTGTTGGCTCGTCTGTCGATAGATCTGTCCACCCGATAGATTTTTGACCCAACAGCAACAAACCAAGAAGTTCTAAATGACTTCTTATCTTATGTATACCCTAGCAACATCTCGACAATGGTTTATTTCACATACATTGAGGGTCATAAGGGTGATCCCATCTATGCTTATCGCCCTTAGTTCACCCTTGAAATCCAAGTAATCATAACTTTAGAAGGGTGAATGATGCTTTTACCATGTAGATTGTGAGGCTTTCGGAAAGTGATACTGCTAGAAGGTTTTCTGATGAAGCCATGAACCTGATAGCAAAGTATGGATCTTTCTTCATTCAATTTAGAAGGTTTTCATATATCAGGTTAGCCGGTTATGAGAAAAATCCTCTCAAACTCCCCATGTTTTGTAAGGATAAGATGGCTTTGATTGAAGTATGTAGACAATTGGATAAGTTGCACAGGACCTATAGGGACAAGAAAATATCTGGGCTACATTTCCCCATATCCTTGGGTAACTATACATGTAAAATAGCTTTGGATGCTCAGAACATAGAAAGGGCCCTTGCTCCCATCACTGTCCACTTCTTCAGGCCCAGAACCTATTTTGATTTGAAGAAATTCATTGAGCTAAATCTCATAATCAACTATCATCACAGAGTAGATACCGAGGACTACTGGGCTGATTGCACAGATGACTTTGAGGCAAGACAGAGGCATTATGGCAGATTCTCCCTCTAGCTAATAAAGGAGCTCAACCTATATCAGATTCCTGAAGGGCTTTAAGATGACAATGCAGACCTGTTGTCATATGAATATGATACTTTGATCAAGCATACTCCCTTAGAGGATCTAGACTGGTTCAAAAGGGAGAAAGATGATTTAGCTGAGATTCTAGCCCCTGTCCTGGTAAGAACCAAGGTCTGGTTTGACAGAAGGGTTCGAGAGCTAAGGAAGAATTCAGGAGAGTCTTCCTCCAAAGACACTTCAACACCAAGGAAGGAGTCACATACACCTAGCTCGGAGGTACCTGCACGAACTCCTCCTCCTTCATCAAGTAAAGAAATTTAATCATCCATCCCTCCCTCATCTACTCAGGTATATCAGAAGAAGGTGAAGGAGGTAAAAAGGAGCCTATTGAGGAAGATACCTTGTTAAAACATTTAGAATTACCTTCGGGGCTAGAGAACATCATTATTCTTAGTGAAAGTGAGGATAGTGAAGTGCAAATTCCTGTAGGAGTTTCAGAAGCCACAATGGATAAAGAGAAGGAAATTCATAACACTAAGCCTCCAAGTACCATGGATTCCTCTATCCAAGAAGCCTCATCTACTCCACTCACATCTCTACTAGAGGCAACAATGGTAAATACTTTAAGTGCCATGAGTTCTCTTACTCTTGGTTCTCTTGCTCCTCCTCCTTCTTCCTCCAATTTTGCATGGGTACAACCTTTTGTTGACAATAGGAAGAGGAAGTCTTCTTCTTGATTGACAAGGACAAATTTTGATGTTGTGGCAGCCTTGTTGGGCACTACTCCTTCTGCTCTTGCAAAGAGAGCTAAAACAACTTCAAGGATAGTGACAGATGACCAAGGCCAGCAATTTCTTGAGGTAGCAAAGCCTAAAGTTGATAAGGCAGAACATGATTTACTAGCCTCTGATCTGGAACTTTCTAGGATCTCAATGGGAGAATCTACCCTAAAAGTGAAATACATAATCTCTAGGAAATAGTAACCAGAGTTATTGGGAGAGTAGAAAAAGGCAAGCAGACTATAGAGTAGCTGGAAGAGCAAGCTCAAGTGCTTTCTAGTTTCATCAAGTCATTGCTATCTAAGGACAAGGTTTTGGATCCTACCCCACTGACTACCCTTCCACCACCTGTGATTCTTAGTCAAGATGAAGTCTAGAGCATTAAAGACATACACATGTATTCCATCTACGAGAGAGCTATGGAAGCCATGGTGGATGACATGATCATTGCAGGTTTGAATTTCATTGGAGAAGCCTTCAAAATCAATGAGAAGGTAACTAATCTGCAACAAAAGCTCTCCTCCACAATTAGAACTATGGATAAAGAACTTAAACTTTGGAGCAGCTGCATAGTAGACCTTTGCCTGATGGGATAGATTGATGAAAATATATTGATGGCAAGTAAATTTTTTGATGATGCCAAAGATAATTTATCAAGGTCATGGGTTTTCAGCGTGGAGTGGAAAATAAAAGTGCTGGAGGAGGCTTTAGGAGAATTGAGGAGTAGTTGGCAGAAAGGAGAAGCCTTCAAAACTTGTGTGGTATCTACTTTTAAGGATATTCACTATCACCTCCACGACGAGACTTCAGGTGTGCCTTTCTCCCTCCAAGAAATTAAGACTCAATTTAGGGCTTTTGTTAAGGAAAACTTGTTCAAGGAGGACTCAATTACCAAAGAGAAGATAAAGGAGATTTTCTCCCTTCAATCTGCCATTGAGGAAGCTAATAAAGAATATCATGCACACACCGAGTTTGATAAGGAAATGGAGAAATGTTTGGGATCTTGGACCCAAGCTACTGCCAACACATCAGTCCCACGAGGCCGAGACATAGCGAAGCATTGAAAAATTTTAGACAACGGATCCTCAAGTCGGTGGGCCCTCCCCAATCATAAGCATTTGTTTTCCCTCCTAGCTTCTCCTTTCCTTATTTTTCTCAATTCGGGCTTATTGTAATTAGTTGAGGGTTTTGTGTCAAGCATCCCCTTAACTAAACATTTTAGTTAAAAGAAGTAGTTACCAATTGTAACTAATTTGTAAAGTTATATAATGGGCTCTCTACGCCATTTTCAAGGGCTGGAACTTGGTTTATTTTTGAAAGTGTAAAGAGTAACAAAGCAATCAATACAAAAGATCTTTCTTTCCATGTCTATCTGGTCTTGTTCTTTCATTACTATCCATTGAATACTTTTGAATCATTTGTCTGTATTATTTCAAGAAGCTTTGTATTCTTGTAGATGTTATTTCTGGAACTTTGTGTCTTTGCAATAGCATCTTATTGACTCAAATGCAAATGGTTTTGTTCCAAATAATTTCATTCTAGCATGCATAAGGAATTATTTTGTTATCTATAATTCTTGAGAATGCCTTTCTGCTCATTTTCGCTACTTCATTCCTCTGTAATTTTTTATTGATGATCCATTCTATTTTAAAACACTTTCATTATGTCCAAGTTTCCCATTAAAACTATGCACTGTACATATGTAAATAAGCTTTGTCTTTAAATTAGGGAACCTCTCCCATTAAAGAGGAGTGACTTTCTGTCCCCTAATTGTTTTTCTCCTTAAAGTCCTTTTTGATGACCAATAGTTTTTGGTGGCTCTACTAGGGATTCATTTTTCTTAACGTATTCCAGTTCTATAAATGATTTCTTGATCATCCTTTGATCTGGTGACTCTACATTTTACTCGTGGAAGGAGGGCCCTTAGTATTGAAGATTCTTAGTTTCAGCTTTTGGAACAAAGGTTTTCCTTTTCCTTCAACAAGAAGGAATAGAAGAGCTCGTTCAACAAGCACTCCTCCTGTTAAAGATAGAACCCCTATAGGTGGTATCCCTCCAGAGCAACTCAGCCCTAATCTCCGTGCTCTGATTATTGCCTTTGGTGTTTTGGTTCCCCTTCAAGCTGTCTTTCCAAGGATGGCAGCACCATTACCTTGGGGCCATCGTGTTGGGCCTCTTGCCCTTCCTCAAGCCTTTGCATGAGTTACCCAGAGGTAATAGGAAGAACTTCCCCAAGTTCAGAGGTGATGGCAAGGTACATCCTGATGAACATATCACAGCCTTCATAGTTACATGTGGAGTTCTTGGAGTTGAACATGAAGATGTCTCGGTAAGGCTTTTTGTAGAGACTTTACAAGATAATGCGAGTAGATTGGTTCTATCACCTTCCAACTGGGGCCATTACCAGTTGGACCACGATGAGAACAAGATTTGAGAACCGTTTCAAACCTGTAGAGGACGTACATGCTTTGTTGGCCCATATTTCTCAAATAAAGAAGGAATCACAAGAACCCATGAGGGAATTTGTGGCTAGATTCAACAAGTTGATTAACAAAATCCCACCAGACACTCAACCTGTAGATCAAATTCAAAAATGTTTCTTCCTGAATGCTCAATTACCTAAAGTTAGCTACGCATTGAGAAGAGCCAATCTCGTAACATTGGTCGAGGATCAAACTCTTGTTGTTAGTGTCGAAGATGATTTGATTATGTCTGGAAGTTGAAAAGAGACCCTTCTAAATCTAGGTCTTCTTCTTCCTCCTCTTCCACTCCCGGGCCTAATATTGATCCATTAGTACAAAAGCTTGCAAATGACCTCATTGCCATCAAGAAACAATTGGCTCAGCACGCCCCCTATGCGGATGTTCCAAGGAGGAACTTTCAGCCTAGAAATCATTTTCCTGCTTCTCAGACAAGGCTAGCACTTGAGGGGCCACCCATCAAGGTTCCTGTTAATGCAACCTGTGAGGTTGAAGAACCTAAAGATGAAGAGGTTAATGAAGATTGTGAAGAAATTGAAGAAGAAGTTGATGGAGAGATGGAGGAACTTGAGGGATCTCGAGTTAATTTCTTCACTACTAAAGGTGTTGATGAAGAAGATGATTATGATGAAGTGGTAGTAGATATGAATAGTGAATCATACGCTGTCATGACTCGAGAGTAGAAAAATAAAAGGGAGAAAGTGATGCAACCCGCTAAAAGATCCAAGGAGCATCCCACGACTATCCCTGTTATCACAAAAAGAGGATCTCCTATCCCCACTACGTCCACATAGAAGGTGAGTTCTGCCAATTCTACTTTTCCTAATTCTACTACTAAAATTTCTTCTACAACTCCTAAATCTGACAAACCTAAGATTCCTAGTGATGATAGCCCATCCACCTCTGGATCTTTCGATATCATTGATCACCTAAAAAAGACAAAGGTTCAAATTTCAGAGGCTGAGTATTATCAAACCCATCCTAAAGATTTTGCCAAAATGGTTCACTTTGTCAATTCTCAATCCAAAGCTTCCTCTAAAGGCCTTTTACCTACTCCATCCTCCACACCCCAACCCAATCTGGTAGGCTCACACCTCACCTAATGAGAAGATCAAACCATTTTATGTGACCCTTCTTATAGGAGGCCATAAAATCAACAACTGTGTCATAGATTCAAGACATGATGCCTACCAAAGTAGCCCATGCTTTGGGTCTAACTCTCACACACACTTATGGGTCTTGTTATTCCATGGAGAGTAAGGAAGTGCCCCTAGTTGGAAGAATTAAAGATGCACAAGTAGCTTTTGCTACTTTACCTAAGAAAAAGGTCTTGGCTACTATCCTAGTAGTGGATATCCCTCCTTCATATGGTATGTTGTTAAGCAGGAACTTCTGTAAGGATGTAGGAGGAGAAATTCAAATGGATTGGTCACATGCCCTCATACTAGTTAATGGAAAAATGAAGAAGCTATTGCCCGAAAAGCAATATGAGTATATTGTACAAAAGACAGATGATCCCAAAGCACAAATACTTTATGAGGATATTGGGCATGGTAATTATATGATTATGTCTCTAGAGGAAACTCAGCTTCCCAAAGGATTACTTCATGATCCTAATGGGGTTTGGAATTTAGAATTTGATGGAAGTTGTTCCTCGGCTAGTTCTAGAGCTAGCGTAGTATTGATGTCTCCTGAGGGAAAATTTCATCCTTTCTCATTCAAACTATAATTTGAAAATACTAATAATATAGCAAAGTATGAAGCTCTCATTCTTGGGCTTAATATGGCAAAAGAAAAAGGTGTGAAGAATCTTCTAGCTCGCGGAGATGCAAAACTAGTTGTTAAACAAGTCAGAAACCTTTTTCAAGTAAAGAATAGAAGGTTGAAGCATTACAGGAATCAGGTTTGGGATTCTATTGAATTTCTTGACACTTTTTCCATTGAAGTAGTGCCTAGGGAAAAGAACACCAGGGCTGATTCACTAGCTATCTCAGGATCATTGCTAATACCTCATCCTGACTTTTCTCAAGATAGGTTTACCATTGAGATGATCCATAGGCCCAGTGTACCTGATAATGCAAGTAACTGACAAGTTTTCAATGATGATCAACATTTTCTTTCTTTCTTAGAGCTCAGGGATAACTTTGAACAATTGTACTTCAAAGGAAGTGACAATTTGCCTCGTGAGAGTGTGTCTTCCAATGAAGAGGATGTCAAAGAGGAAATAGATCAAGATGGGTGCATCAAACTCAAAGGTAACAAGATTCCTAAAGGGCTGGTGAGTTTAGAAGAATTGTTTGATAAACATGATAGGTATGTTAAGTCTAAAGCTTCTACTAGATCACAACAATCTGCTGAGTATGAAAAAACTAATATTGGGAGTTTTGTTGACCCCAAGTTTGTGAACGTTGGAAAATGTTGTACACCAGAAGAAAAGAAGAGGGTGATCAACCTTTTAAAGAAGTATAAGGATGTTCTGGCATATTCATATGAGGATCTAAAAGCCTTCCAACCAAAGGAGATGCAGCATTTCATCCCTCTCAAACTTAGGATTAAACCTTTCAAGAAAAAGCAAAGGCAATACAATCCTAAGATAGCTGACACTATTTTTTAGGAAATAAAAAAGTTGTTGAAAGCCAAAATTATTTTTCCCATTCACCATTCAACATGGATTGCCAACATTGTACTTGTCAGGAAGAAAAATGGTGAGATTTGTATCTGTGTTGACTTCAGAAATCTGAATCAGGCTTCTTTGAAGGAAAACTATCCTCTACCCATGATGGATCAAGTCTTGCAAGCTGTTACGGGGTCTGAAATGTTGTCCATGCTTGATGGCTTCTCGGGGTATAATCAAGTAGAAGTCAATACCCCATATTAGCACAAGATGACCTTCACCACCCCTTGGGGTACTTTTTCCTACAAACGGATGCCTTTTGGACTCATTAATTTTGATGCCACTTTTCAAAGGGCTATGGAATTGGCTTTTGGAAGCCTGAAAGGGAAATGTATTGTTGTATATTTAGATGATCTAACCGTATTTTCCAAAACTAGGGAAGATCATTTTCAACATCTGAAACAGTTATCTTGAAGTGCAGAGAACATAGGATCTCTTTGAATCCTAATAAATTTGTCTTTTGTGTCACGAGAGAGGGAAAATTATTAGGCAAGTTGTCTCTAAAGATGGCATCAAAATTGATCCTGAATGAGTTCAAGCTATTCAACAGATTCCTCTTCCAACCAGTAAGAAGGGAGTGCATTATTTCTTCGGTAAGATCAAATTTCTAAGAAGATTCATCCCTAATTTTGAAGAGCTAACCTTGAATATCTCCCAAATGATGAAAGTAAAAAAAACATTTGGCTGGTATTCTAAAGGAAAAGAAGCCTTTGAAGGTATTAAAAAGGCTATTGCTAGAAATCCTATCCTAGCATGTCCAGATTTTAGCAAATATTTTTTTTTATCTTTTGTTATGCCACAGATAACACCCTAGCTATTGTTTTGACTCAAATTGATTCTAATGATCATGAACTCCTGATTGTATTCATGAGCTACATTCTTAAAAATCATGAGTTGAAATACACAATGATGGAGAAACATGCTTTTGTAGTGGTTAAAGTTATCAAGCAGTTTCATTTTTATATTCTTAACTCTCACTCCACAGTACTTGTGCCTGACACAACTATCAAGTCTATTCTCATGCAACAAGAGTTTGGATCCAAGAGAGGGAATTGGGTGGCAAAGGTTCAAGAATATGATATTGACATTAGATTGACCAAAATAGTTTGCAGAAAAGGCTTGTGTGAACTCATCGCTGAAGGAGCTGGCCATGAGTTACCTAAGGATGAAGTTGATATTCCTATTGTTCTGTTTCTCAGCTCAATTGATGAATGGTATGCTGATATCACACATTTTCTCACCTATGGATAATGTTCCTCTCATTTGACTACCAAGGAGAAAATATCTATCAAGCTAATATCAGCCCAGTATGTATTATGGGAGAATGCATTGTTCAAGCGTAGGATGGATGAAAGGTTTCAAAATGTGTGGATAAGGAACAAAAAGGAAGCTTCTTTCGACTTTCCATGATCAAGCATATGGAGGCCATTACTCATCTACTGTCACTGCTCACAAGATTCTTCGTGCAGGATACTATTGGCCTACCTTGTTCAAAGATGCATCAAAGTGGATTGAGAAATGTGAAGCTTGTCAGACCTTTATGGGTAGACCCAAGTTGGCTACCTTGCCCCTTAAACCAGTTGTGATTGAAGAACCCTTTCAACAATGGGGTTTAGATTTTATTGGAACACTTAATCCATCTTCAAGTGCCGGACATACTCACGTGTTGACTACCACAGATTATTTTACTAAGTGGGTAGAAGCCATCCTAGTAAAGAGTACTACTTCTGAAGTAGTATGTAATTTTATCAAAGAGAACATCTTGGTAAGGTTTGGTGTGCCAAACAAGATTGTGACTGATAATGCTTCAAATTTTTCTTCTGCGAAATTATGGATTTTTGTTATGGATATGGAATTTCCCTGGCTCACTCTTCTGATTATTATCCCCAAGGGAATGGATAGGCAGAGTCAACAAACAAAAATCTGGTGGCTATAGTGAGAAAATTGGTTAATGAGTCCCAGAGGAACTGGCACAAGAAACTCTATGATGCTCTTTGGGAAGATAGGATTACACCTAAAAGGGCTATTGGGATGTCCTGTTATCCAAAATTCACCCCCCAGGGTAATTTTGATAACATGCATCAGAAAATTCAAGTCCCAGGTTGAAAAGAGCAAGTTCTGAGAAAAGGTGAAAGGCTACAAAAGGAACAAGCTTGGGCCAGAAAAAATCATGAAAAATGGCTAAGTCCTAGTCTTCGCAACAGTCGGGACATGAGGGACGTCGAGGCGTGAATCGGCCGAAAGATCGCCAGGCAGTCTGCAGAGCACAAGGAACATCCGGGCCGTCGGGACGCGCGGGACGCGGAAAGCTGGTTCGGCCAAAGAAGAAGAAAATTGACTAACTGCTGAGCAAAACAGTTTGGGACATTCGGGCCGTGGGAACGCGAACCGGCCGAATCGGGTGAACCGGAAGAATTTGTCCCAGACAGTCCGGGACAGTTGGAACAGATGTACGTGAACCGGCCGAATTAGGTGAATCAGAAGTTTTTGTCCCAAGTAGCACTGGGACAAGTGGGACAGGGCACGCGGAAGGCGTGGATAGCCGAAAAGCTGAGAACCAACCAAATCATGACACGTGTCACAAGGAGAAAAGTCCAAAAGTCAAAGGGTGAGTTTTGAAGGGTCAGCCCGAGCCAATCAAAAGAGGACGCGTGTCCTATGGAGCAGGAATGTGGAGCTTGGGGAGGAGTTAGAATTTGGCCAGAAGTTCGCCCAAAAGCTAAAAGGAAAAGGTCTACCCCGTGCCCCCTGTCGACCAATCAATGCATGCCGCGTGTCCCAAGTGGCGGGGGCGCGGAGGAAAAGTAAAAAATGTTCCAAGTCATCAAAAAGTCAAAGAAAACCCACGGGACAAGGAAGGAGAGAGAATACACATCCAATCAGATCATGACATGTGTCATCCAGGTGGCGAGGGCGGGAAGAAATTTAAAAATCTGTTTTCACCTGTTTTGTGCCCTAAATCTTGAGACCCTCATATCTTTTGATCCAGAGCTCAGATTTGCACGTTCTTTATATCATTGGAAAGCTAGTGAAATACTCTACACGTTTCCAGGGTCAATCTTGCATTTTGGTTTGGTAAGGAGAGAAAGTTAAGAAACAACTTTGACGCGTGATAATAGTCAAGTGACGTTTCAGCACCCACTTTAATACAATGAGATACTCACCGTTTCGCTAGATCCGCCATTTTGCCAGGGTTCTCACCTGCCGCCATAATGAAATGAGTTAAATGTGACTTGGGAGTGGTTGGGGTAGATTCGAATCTCCTCTCTCTTCCCTCTCTCTTTCTTCCTATATATTGTACAGAGGGGCTTCTTTCAAAATAATTACAAGTTGTTCATCTTTTCTGCTCTGCCCTCCCTTCTTTTTCTTCTCCAGGGTTGAAAATGGAGTTCGAACCTCCTCCCTTGCTCTGTAATGGTGTTTTGCCTTTTACTATTGAAATGATGTTCTGTGCAAACTTCTGGAGCAACAAAAACGTGTTTTGTGATGCATCTGTCCATCCTTACTCATTCCTTTGCTTGTTTTCTTCTTACCTCTCTTCATTGCAGGTATTTGTGCATGTTCTGATGTTCATTACAGGTCTAGAGCTGTGTTCACGGAGTTTTGGGGCATTTTCTGTGTGAAATCTATCTTTGGGCCTGTGATGCATCTGTCCATCCTTCCCATTGCTCACCTCTCCTTGTCCCATGGCAGTTTTGATAGATGTTCAACATTCTCCTTCTCTGGTGTATCACCGTTTTAGTGTAGGATTTTGCTGTTTTTCCCTTTTCTCTCTCTCTCTCTCTCTCTCTTTGTCTCCTTGGCATGGTTAGATTAGGTTTAGATTAGCTTGCCTGCACTTTGGAATAGCTTGTGGCAGGTAGTTTAGGAGCAGGAACCAGCCTTCTCTAGAGATTCCTCTCTCGGTTTTACAAGTCCCACGCTTGGAGAGAGGTTTCCATGTTGTGCAATCACACTGGATGCTAGAGTGATCAACTTAGAAGCCTGATCTGCATCCAGGGGTGCTGTGAGTCTGCAACAACAGTTTTGGCACGCCCGGTGGGACCTTAGAGGTCTTTCACTTCATCTTTTGCAGGTTGGTGTGTTCCTGTGAAGATTTCAGCCTTTGGAGGCACTTACAAACACATCTGGCGACTCCATCTGATCAATAACTCATTCTCTGAGTTGCAGACCTGTTTTCCATCCATTCCCATCCATCTTTCTTTCCATCCCTTTCATTCTTTTCCATTCCATGAAGTTGTGCAATCATGACTTCATTTCCATCATGGAATTCACATCAACAACAGCAGTATATTCCACCTCCAACATGTTTTACAAATCCTCCAAGTCAGCATTTTGAGTAGATTCAAGATCAGTATGCATACCCATATGAGCAGCAGTGCCAAAGTCAGTTTGGATATGAAGCACATCAAGAGCAAGGGTATGCTGGTTATGAAGACTATCAGATGCAAGATGCTGGTCTGTTGGAGAAAATCCAAAAGATGGAGGTAAAGATGGTGCAGTCCAGAGCAACAGCTCAAATGAGAGCTTTCAGAATTGGTTGCAAGACTCCTTGTCCATGGGGAGGCCCTTTTCCAAGAAAATTCAGTCCTCAGGAGAAGATGGACTTCATGATAAAGATTTTTCCCCAACTTGCACAATGGACAACAAAGATAGAGGCCTATACACCTGTTGTTGAACAACCTTGTCAATGGGTAAGTTCTACACCATCATCTGGTTTCTCTCTTCGCATTACTCAAGCAACATCATCTCATCTGGACTTGCAAATTTTGAACTCTCCATCTGCTGTTCCAAATGTTGATCCCATGTCTTCACCTCTCAGTCTTCCACCACACCTCAATTCTTCTTTCCTTTTTCCTTCCAAACAGTCATCCTCTCCACAAGAGCTAAAAGAAATACCCCCTCCTCTAAAGAAACAAGAGATTTCATCTCCTTTACCACCACAAAAAAATTCCAAATCAATTGAGTTGCAACCCACCCCTCCTCTTGCATTCCCAATTCCATGTAGGGAAGAAGAAATTACAAAAATCAGCCATCAAGGAGAGCAAGAAGAAGAGCCAAGAAGAAAAGAAATGACAGACAACTTGAGGAGTTGGGCTGCCAAATTTGGGATAACAAAGATCCCCTTGATGTTTAAGCCTACAGGAGAGGTTGAAGTCAGAGAACAAATGGTGGTCAGGACTGATTTTGTTGCAATAGCAGAAGAAGTTATTGCAGTCCCAACTTGTCCTCTAGAGCAGCAGATTGAAGAGTTTGACTTGACAAACTTCATGCTGGAGGAAGAGTTCAACCAAGAGCAAGGTTGTCTTCAAACATTGGAGAAGGGAGAAGCTACTCCAGATCCAAAAGAAGAGGAGCACATTCTAGCTATGGAGGAGAAAAGCGCAGATCCAAGGGGTTTGAGCACAAAGCAGGCTACAGGAGAACCTTCAGTTTTTCTTTATACTTCACCTCTCTCAAGTTCTAGTACTGAAGAGGAGTTTGATCTCTCAAACTCAATGCTGGAGGGTGAAGGAAACCATGGTGGTCAAGTTACAGATCAAGAGGACACCATGGAGGAAGTTGAACATTTGCAGTAGGACAGCCATGAGGCAGTTTATCTGTCAGATTTGGAGGACTACTTTGATGGAGAAGAGCCGGTTGAGTTTCCACCATTCTCTCTTTCATCATCCACATTCCAAACAAAAGAGTCTGCTGTCATGAAGGAGAACATTCATTTACAGCAGCCTGCATCCTATAGCAGCTCTTTGGAATCAAGATTGGAAGATTTTAGTCTTTCATGTTCTTCATTAGAGAAAGAGAAAGGATAGAGGAACTTCACCATTTCTTCCACACCATCCATTCAAGAGGGTCTACAAGAAGACTCCACTTTTGGAGTTGAAAATCAGAGCTATGGGCATATCAAATGGATCAGACCTTGCCCAATCAGGTATTTGGCTTCATCGGAGCCAAAGGAGAAGTCACAACCAGTCATGCTTGCTTCTGAGCATGAGGGTGAGCTACAAAGTACCAAGGATCAGCTGTCATACCCCTTCAATCCAAATACAGAGAAACTAAAAGAGGTATTGGGTTCGCCTTCAGCTGATACCTTGATGATTTGGGTGGGAGACCAGCTTCTTGTTGATTTTCCACTCATCCCAACAGCCATGATCAGCTCCAAATCAATTGCATGGCTGCCACTTTTGAGAAAGGGAAGCTATTTCTCACAACCAATTGCAGGGTTTGTTTAGCTTGCCCTTTGCTCCCAGTTAGAGTAGAGTAGGTAGGTTTGCTTTCAGTAGAAGAAGTGCTTGTGCACACTCTGCATGTTCCATTTGGAGCATGTATGATTTTCAGTTCTGTACATAGTTTTGGTGTTGCTGGTTCTGCTCTTGTGCGCTTCGTTTGATAGCATTTTGGTGAGAACAAATCCATGTCCGATGGGTTTCAAGTGGCTCGAGAGGAGGTTTTCAAAGTTCGGATCGATTCTGAGTTACAACTCATGACTCCATGCCCAATGGATGCTTCAGGCAACTGGTAACTTCATCTAGCAGTAGATGACCCCGCTTAAGTCGCCAAATTGTTATCCAAAATTCACCCCCCGGGTAATTTTGATAACATGCTTCATAAAATTCAAGTCCCAGGTTGAAAAGAACAAGTTCTGAGAAAAGGTGAAAGGCTACAAAAGGAACAAGCTTGGGCCAAAAAAAAATCATGAAAAATGGCTAAGTCCTAGTCTTCACAATAACGGGACATGAGGGACGTCGAGGCATGAATCGGCCAAAAGATCACCACCGGGCGGTCTGAGCAGCACAAGGAACATCCGGGCCATCGGGATGCGTGGGATGCGGAAAGCTGGTTCGGCCGAAGAAGAAGAAAATCGACTAACTGCTGAGCAAAACAGTTTGGGACATTCGGGCCGTGGGAACGCGAACCGGCCGAATCGGGCGAACCGGAAGAATTTGTCCCAGACAGTCCGGGACAGTTGGAACAGATGTACGCGAACCGGCTGAATCGGGTGAATCGGAAGTTTTTGTCCCAAGTAGCACTGGGACAAGTGGGACAGAGGGACGCGGAAGGCGCGGATAGCTGAAAAGCTGAGAACCAACCAAATCATGACACGTGTCACAAGGAGAAAAGTCCAAAAGTCAAAGGGTGAGTTTTGAAGGGTCAGCCCGAGCCAATCAAAAGAGGACGTGTGTCCTATGGAGTAGGAATGCGAGAGCTCGGGGAGGAGTTAGAATTTGGCCAGAAGTTCACCCAAAAGCTAAAAGGAAAAGGTCTGCCCCGTGCCCCTTGTCGACCAATCAATGCATGCCGCGTGTCCCAAGTGGCGGGGGCGCGGAGGAAAAGTAAAAAATGTTCCAAGTCATCAAAAAGTAAAAGAAAACCAGCGGGGCAGGGAATGAGAGAGAATACACATCCAATCAGATCATGACACGTGTCATCTAGGTTCTAGAGTGCGGGAAGAAATTTAAAAATCTGTTTTCACTGCTTTGTGCCCTAAATCTTGAGACCCTCATATCTTTTGATCCAGAGCTCGATTTGCACGTTCTTTATATCATTGGAAATCTGTTGAAATGCTCTACACGTTTCTAGGGTCAATCTTGCATTTTGGTTTGGTATGGAGAGAGAAAGTTAAGAAACGGCTCTGACGCGTGATAATAGACAGAAGTGACGTTTCAGCGACCAGCTTTAATACAACAGACAACTCGCCGTTTCTGCTAGACAGTCCAGCCATTTTGCCAGGGTTCTCACCTGCCACCATAATGAAATGAGTTAAATGTGACCTGGGAGTGGTTGGGGTAGATTCGAATCTCCTCTCTCTTCCCTCTCTCTTTCTTCCTATATATTGTATAGAGGGGCTTCTTTCAAAATAATTACAAGTTGTTCATCTTTTCTGCTCTGCCCTCCCTTCTTTTTCTTCTCCAGGGTTGAAAATGGAGTTCGAACCTCCTCCCTTGCTCTGTAATGGTGTTTTGCCTTTTACTATTGAAATGATGTTCTGTGCAAACTTCTGGAGCAACAAAAACATGTTTTGTGATGCATCTGTCCATCCTTACTCGTTCCTTTGCTTGTTTTCTTCTTGCCTCTCTTCATTGCAGGTATTTGTGCATGTTCTGATGTTCATTACAGGTCTGGAGCTGTGTTCACAGAGTTTTGGGGCATTTTCTGTGAAATATATCTTTGGGCCTCGTGATGCATCTCGTCCATCCTTCCCATTGCTCACCTCTCCTTGTCCTATGGCAGTTTTGATAGATGTTCAACATTCTCCTTCTCTGGTGTATCACCGTTTTAGTGTAGGATTTTGCTATTTTTCCCTTTTCTCTCTTTCTCTGTCTCCTTGGCATGGTTAGATTAGGTTTAGATTAGCTTTCCTACACTGGAATAGCTTGTGGTAGGTAGTTTAGGAGCAGGAACCAGCCTTCTCTGGAGATTCCTCTCTCGATTTTACAAGTCCCACGCTTGGAGAGAGGTTTCAATGTTGTGCAATCACACTGGATGCTAGAGTGATCAACTTAGAAGCCTGATCTACATCCAGGGGTGCTGTGAGTCTGCAACAACATCCCCTTTTCAAGTGGTGTATGTCATGGAAGCTCAATTACCAAAATAATAAGTGGAGCTACTAGCCTTGTATTTAATGAAAGATATTGAAGACACCAGATTCAATGATTCTTTAGACAAAAGGATCATGTATCTTCATAAGTTGAATGAAGACAGACTGCAGGTTGTAGATAGAATATTTTCACACTAACAGAAAGTAAAATATTTATTTGATAAAAAGTCCAATTCCATGAATTTCAAAGTAGGAGACATCGTTTCTTTGTGGGATAAAAGACATGAACCTCATGGCAGCCATGGCATGTTTGATTCTCTTTGACTCGTACCTTTCAAGATCAGACACTTTACTAGTGATAATTCTTTCTACCTTGATTACATGGATGGTTCTTCTCTCCCACTTCCTTATAGTGGGCAGTACCTAAAATTGTTTAATTCCTAGGTGGATGGGAGGTCTTTTGTATATTGTGTATAGTGTGTGTTTTCCTTCCCTTGCTTTTTGGTGTGTCTTCTTTCTTTGTTTGGGGTGTTGTTTTCTATATTGGTTTGCTTTTGACTCCATGGCCCAATGGATAAGGCATTGGTCTTCTTCCCCTAGTTTTCAGAGAGTTCTTGCCTTGTCTCATTCTTTGAATCTAGCCAAGTCATCCCCAAAAAGAGCCAGCTATTGTCCTCTCAAAATTTCCCCTCTTTCGAAAGTCAAAATTGAATTTTTTGAGTTAACACCTTTCTATGATGTTCTAGTGAAGAGAAAAGTTGAGGAGTTAGGAAAATTTCATGTTTTTGAGTCATTTGAGTGATTTGCGGGTCTTTCAGGACATTTTTGTCCCATGTGTCCCAAGTTCTTTCAGGCTCTCCGTTCCCCGATTGGCCATTTTCTCCAAAATCTGTTAACTTTCGGGTCTGTCGGAACTTTTTGTTCCAAATGTTCTAAGTTCACTAGGGCTCTCTATTCCCGATCGCCTGCATCGGCCGCATCGGGCCCTTCGCATACTTTGGTCTTACTTGTCCCAAAAGCATTTGTGCATTTTTTCCCGTATCACCCACATCACCGAATTGCGCTTTCGTGTCCCTCATGTCCCAAATGTACCAAAGGACATTCGGGCTAATTTTTTCCACTCTTCCTGCTTGCCTTTTGAGTCGGTGCATATGAATTTAATACACATTTATAACCTTCTCTCTCCTAAAATAGCTATTTAATGGGACTACCCTCTACGCATTTTACACACTAGCTTACTTGCTGCCATTCGCTCATATCCTTGCAATTAAAACCGTCTACTCGCATCCCCATTTCCCTTGCATTTTTATTATAGATTCAAGTTGTAAGGGTTATTTCTCTGTACATTGTTAGTATGAAGATCAAGTTTCAAGGCTAGGAGCACATTTTGCAACTTGATTCTTCTGTTCCCGATATCGGGGATAGTGAGGTTCATCACCTGGATTTTGGTGATTTCTAGAGCAGGTTGACTGACCCAAACCCCTCTCCCATGGCGCAAATGATCAATGACAACGGCCTTGTATTTGCTGCGGGTTTTCCAATCTCGGTATAGTGTGCTTGACACTTACTCACCCGTGAAGCACACTTCAACCCTAACATGAGTGAATTGACCAATGTGCACGGGGAGTTAATCACCAAACTAGATGCTTCTGCCATTTTCGCTGCCCTACAGATCCCCAAAATGGAAAACTCCATGGTTATCTCTCAAACTCAAGCACAAACTCTCTTCGAGCAAGACAGTGAGAAATACAAAGCAAGGGTAGCAAAGTCATGGTTGAAGAACCCTAAAAAGGGGCATCTCGACTTTCCAAAGCTCTGTTTAGGGCTGATTTCAACGAAGAGCTATCTGATTTCATCATCCTGTTGGCTCATGTCATGGGCTTACCCTCTACCAGTGAGTTTCACTTTTGGATGTGCCCGCTCATCAACATCATCTATGAAGGTACCCAGAACATCAATTGGGTAGAGATCATTTGCATGAATTTGACAGAGCAGTTGTCCAATGTGCAACAAACCAAGAAGTTCTACATGACTTCTTATCTTATGTATACCCTAGCAGCATCCCGACAATGGTTTGGTTTCACATACATTGAGGGTCAGAAGGGTGATCCCATCTATGCTTACTACCCTCAGTTCACCCTTGAAACCAACAATCATAACTTTAGGAGGGTGAATGATGCTTTTACCATGTACATTGTGAGGCTTCTAGAAAGTGATACTACTAGAAGATTTTCTGATGAAGCCATGAACCTAATAGCAAAGTATGGAGCTTTCTTCATTCAATTCAGAAGGTTTTCGTATATCAGGTTAGCCGGTTATGAGAACACTCCTCTCAAACTCCCTATGTTTTGTAATGATAAGATGGCTTTGATTGAGGTATGTAGACAATTGGATAAGTTGCATAGGACCTGCAGGGACAAGAAAATCTCTGGGCTGCATTTCCCCATATCCTTGGGTAACTATACATGTAAAACAACTTTGGATGCTCATAACATAGAAAGGGCCCTTGATACCATCATTGTCCACTTCTTCAGGCCCATAACCTGTTTTGATTTGAAGAAATTCATTGAGCTAAATCTCAGAATCAACTATCATCACAGAGCAGATACTGAGGACTCTTGGACTAATTGCACAGATGACTTTGAGGCAAGATGGAGGCATTATGGCATATTCTCCCTCCAACTTAAAAAGGAGCTCAACCTATATCAGATTCCTGAAGGGCTTCAAGATGACAATGCATACATGTTATCATATGAATATGATACTTGTATCAAGCATACTCCCTTAGAGGATCTAGGCGGTTCGAAAGGGGAAAGCTGATTTAGCCGAGATTCTAGCCCCCGTCTGGTAAGAACCAAGGTATAGTTTGTGACGTGCTTTCGAGAGCTAAGGAAGAATTCAGGAGAGTCTTCCTCCAAAGACACTTCAACACCAAGGAAGGAGTCACATACACCTAGCTCGGAGGTACCTGCACGAACTCCTCCTCCTTCATCAAGTAAAGAACCTGAATCATCCACCCCTTCCTCATCTACTCAGGTATATCAGAAGAAGGTGAAGGAGGTAAAAAGGAGCCTATTGAGGAAGATCCCTTGTTAAAACATTTAGAATTACCTTCGGGGCCAAAGAACATCATTGTTCTCAGTGAAAGTGAGGATAGTGAAGTGCCAGTTCCTGTAGGAGTTTCAGAAGCCACAATGGATAAAGAGAAGGAAATTCATAACATTGAGCCTCCAAGTACCATGGATTCCTCTGTCCAAGAAGCCTCATCTACTCCACTCACATCTCTACTGGAGGCAACAGTGGTAAATACTTTAAGTGCCATGAGTTCTCTTACTCTTGGTTCTCTTGCTCCTCCTCCTTCTTCTTCCTCCACTTTTGCATGGGTGCAACCTTTTGTTGACAGTAGGAAGAGGAAGTCTTCTTCTCGATTGATAGGGCCAAATTTTGATGTCTGTGGCGGTCTTGTTGGGCACTACTCCTTCTGCTCCTGTAAAGAGATCTAAAACAACTTCAAGGATAGTGACAAATGACCAAGGCCAAGTAATTTCTTGAGGTAGAAAAGCCTAAAGTTGATAAGGCAGAATAGGATTTACTAGCCTCTGATCTAGAAATTTCTAGGATCTCAATGGGAGAATCTACCCCTGAAAGTGAAATACATAATCTCCAGGAAACAATAACTAGGGTTATTGGGAGAGTAGAAAAAGGCAAGAAAACTATAGAGCAGCTGGAAGAGCAAGCTCAAGTGCTTTCTGGTTTCATCAAGTCATTGTTGTCTAAGGACAAGGTTTTAGATCCTACCCCACTGACTGCCCTTCCACCACCTATGATTCTTAGTCAAGATGAAGTCCAGAGCATTAAAGACATACACAAGTATTCCATCTACGGAGAGCTATGGAAGCCATGGTGGATGACATGATCATTGCAGGTTTGAATTTCATTGGAGAAGCCTTCAAACTCAATGAGAAGGTAACTAATCTGCAACAAAAGCTCTCCTCCACAATTGGAACTATGGATAAAGAACTTAAACTTTGGAGTAGTTGCATAGTAGACCTTCACCTGATGGGATAGACTGATGAAAATATATTGATGGCAAGTAAAGTTTTTGATGATGCCAAAGATAATTTATCAAGGTCATGGGTTTTCAGCGTAGAGTGGAAAATAAAAGTGTTGGAGGAGGCTTTAGGAGAATTGAGGAGTAGTTGGCAGAAAGGAGAAGCCTTCAAAACTTGTGTGGTATCTGCTTTTAAGGATATTCACTATCACCTCCATGACGAGACTTCAGGTGTGCCTTTCTCCCTCCAAGAAATTAAGACTCAATTCAGGGCTTTTGTTAAGGAAAACTTGTTCAAGGAGGACTCAATTACCAAAGAGAAGATAAAGGATATTTTCTCCCTTCAGTCTGCAATTGAGGAAGCTAATAAAGAATATCATGCACACACCGAGTTTGATAAGGAAATGGAGAAATGTTTGGGATCTTGAACCCAAGATACGCCAACACATCAGTCCCACGAGGCCGAGACATAAGCGAAAGCATTGAAAAAGTTTAGACAACGGATCCTCAAGTAGGTGGGCCCTCCCCAATCATAAGCATTTGTTTTCCCTCCTAGCTTCTCATTTTTTCTTTTTCTCAATTTGGGCTTATTGTAATTAGTTGAGGGTTTTGTGTCAAGTATCCCCTTAACTAAACATTTTAGTTAAAAGAAGTAGTTATCAATTTTAACACATTTGTAAAGTTATATAATGGGCTCTCCATGCCATTTTCAGGGGCTAGAACTTGGTTTATTTTTGAAAGTGTAAAGAGTAATAAAGAAATCAATACAAAATATTTTTCTTTCCATATCTATTTGGTCTTGTTGTTTCATTACTATCCATTGAATACTTTTGAATCATTTGTCTGTATTATTTGAAGAATATTTGTATTCTTGTAGATGTTATTTCCGAAACTTTGTGTCTTTGCAATAGCATCTTATGGACTCAAATGTAAATGGTTTTGTTCCAAATAATTTCATTTTGGCATGCATAAGGAATTATTTTGTTATCTATAATTCTTGAGAATGCCTTTCTGCTCATTTTCGCTACTTCATTCCTCTGTAATTTTGTATTGATGATCCGTTCTATTTTAAAACACTTTCATGATATCCAAGTTCCCCATTAAAACTATGCACTGTACATATGTAAATAAGCTTTGTCTTTAAATAAGGGAGCCTCGCCCATTAAAGAGGAGGGACTTTCTATCCCTTGACTATTGTTCTCCTTAAAGTCCTTTTTGATGACCAACACGTGGTAGGGATCATACTTCGACATGTGACGATCAAAATTTGACATACGAGGGATCACACTTTGATGTGTGAGGGATTTCACTTTGTCATGCAAAGGATCACACTTATACACATGAGGATCATCACAATCACTTCATAGATGTAAGAGGACACAACTCTCTTGCACTATGATGATCGAGCATTAGGCCCATCCAAGTGTGATTTTTAAACTTGGAAATGTGCTAACTCACACATTGAAGTACGATCACCAACATTTTACCTCCCATTCTAGTCAATATTTTAATTTTAGCATGTAAAAAAATTAAGTCACAACAGCCGCTAAGTTTCATGAATTTTGAAATCTAGAAGGGAAAGAAGCCAATGACTATGCATAAGCCAATGACTGTGAGTGGTAATGTGAAGTATAGTACCACTAGTTGTAAAAATCAAAGTCAACATTTATAACATTTATACTTAAAATTTAGAAAAAAGGTAGCCAATAACACAAGTAAAATCAAGTCACATGTACAAATCAACCAATAAAAAGGTGACACATCAATTTGTCCCAAAAAGGTGATTTTATTCACAAGTAAGGGATAATATTAATTTTCTTTGTACTAAAAATACCTATTTTAAATCCCTTAAAAATACTTTTTCAACAAAATTTAAATCCACAAAAGAAAATTTGTGCATTAAAAAAATCTTAATCTTTTAAAAGGTATTTTTTTAATAAAAATATGATAGTTATGTAACTCTAACAACCTCCTACATTTAGATTCACAATCATTGGCTCCTTTCCCCTACACTATGTGTTTTATGGATAAAAATATACACACAACAATGGGATCTAAGGGTGTAATAAAATTTGTTATATGTTCAAAGATTTGGATTAAATGAGGTTTTAAAGATGTTCATATAAGATGTATATTTTTATTTTCTCATTGTGATTTCAATTCTCCATACTAATGTTAAAGATTTAAGTGTCCTCAGTACTAATTTTCTCTTTTTATTTGTGGATATAGTTGAAAATGAACTCTATTTTTGAAGATGGAGCACATGTGGATTTACTATCCAAAGGTGTGAAAGTTGTAGAGGGACTAGTTTATCCATCCAAAGATACACTCCATTGTAGATACGTGGGGTCTATCTTATTTATTGTCACAATAAGTATTGTATTCAATGGAAGAGTGAGACTTCCATACATAATTGATGATTGTGAAACCCTGGTAGAAATTAAAAACAAGGGATACTTTATCCCATGGGAAAGGAAGCAAATGATTAAGCATGTGATTTCAAAATTTTCACATGTGGGGGTAATGGCATTTAAAAAATCATGAGAAGTGAATTAGAGGATACATTTAATGAGGATGAGGGTTTGAATTCTAACAGTGATAGCCATTATTTCACAACTCCTAAAGACAGGGATGAATTTTCTACAACCTACGTGGTGTTAAAACATAAGTGTGCTCGGAAAGAAGGTGACATAGTTGAAGGGTTTATATCCTTGGTACAAGAACAACATGTGATTTCGGGAGTAGTGTTGGGACCCACATAGTTTGGTGTTTTTGTGGAGAATATTATAACTATATGCAATGATTGCTATCCAATTCTACAACACAACAACAAAGTTGCATGACCAATCAAAAACCTAGTTTATCTAGAAATAAGAACTGCACTTCATGTGAATGGAAATTATGAACTCTAAGAAACAACCACCACATCAAAAACTGAATTCAATTTAAATTTCAAGGGGTTACTTCTAAGTTGATACATTTTTGTTCAAAAGAACACAAATTTGTTACAGAAGAAACAATTATAAATGTCTATGAAGGATACATGGTGCACTTTAAAAAATTGGATGGAAATACATTTGGGGTACATATTGATAAATTAATTAGTCCTTTTTGCAAGGGTTGCTCCATATCGAAGGATCTCTCATCCAATGGCCATCCAACTAATTGGCCCATCAAGATGGTTCTATTATGGAAGTAAGGCTAAAATAAATTCCAGAAGAGTTACTGGTAAAAATGTGGAGTGTATTTGAATATCCATTACATCAACTCGTTATACTAGAATTAATATGAATCCTCTATATGTAGTAGTAATGAAAACTTGATAAAAGGACCTTACAATGCTTGCAAACTCCAAAAGGTAAATTATACTCCATCTAGTACACTAGAGGCAATCGAAAATGATGAAAAAACAAGAGAACAATTTCTTGTCTGAAGTTGAGAAAAAACCTTGCTACAAGGAAGGATGTCTCTCCAATCTATCTCTAAGCACTTTCAATCATAGTTGGAATTTAACTCTAGGTATGAATGAAACTCGCCATAAAAAAACTTTGTTTTTAATACATTCACTAGAAATTCTAGTAGTTGTGATCAAGGTCAAAATTTTGAACATATTATAGATAAATTGAAGTTATGTGGAAGGGATGTATGTTAGAATGCATGGTACAGATGTCATGGAATCCTGAAAAACACCTATTACAAATACAAACAATATTGGATTAATGGAAAGAGGAGGGAAGTAAATGGAAATACATGAAAAGAAAAACAAATGGAAAACACTTGTCACAACTATTGCATTGATATCCAAAATGGTGGAGAGGAATTATGATATATCCCCACACATGTCTTGTTCAGTGGGACAAGATGGTACTAAAGTAACAATGAGATCAAGCTTGCATTTTATAGTTTTTCTTACATCCTACAAAAGTGTAATGAGGGCCTTTCACTGATGGACCTTTCTTCAATGTCACCAAGAACAACTTATTTTCCAAATGTGACGAGTGCACAAATCTTAAGAATAAATGTGCATCGATCTCATGTCCAAAAACACTGGAAAAAATAGATCAAAGCCAAAAAGGGCATAATGATTATATTAAAAGTTGTTGTTCAAATTACTATGCACACAGATTGGAATCAAAATAAAATACTAATAGCTATTTGAGCATTGTGCATGACAAAAAGGACAAGATGAAAACTGCAATACTAAGGATGATGAGAAAAAAAAATCAATAAGAAAAACTATTTATATCCTTGTTACCTTGATTGGTATGCTAACACATGGGCACAAAATGAGGGATTTTGAGAATGTTGGTCTCCCTTTTGTTGAGCGAGGATAAAACTTCACAATAACATCATTGGCACTATGTATCCAAAAGCTAGAAGAACCACTTACATATTAGTATGGTGATTTGTTATATAGTAGTGGGACATCAAAACACCCATTACATGATGCATTGTTGTAAAATGATGCATATGACAAGTACAAGGAATATAAACATAAAAATGAGCATGCTCATACAACTAATATTGTAAGTAGATGTTCAAGTTCATTTAGAAAACAACCACCAATTTTGTACTTGCAACTATATAATGCTACAAGTGACAAAAATTACACATTGTTTATGTTTGCATCCATGTTGACAACTAGCAGGGTTTTCAACACAGTGTTCATGAGTTTTCTTCTAGTGGGTCACACACATGAAGACATAGATGGGACATTCAACCAATTATCAAAAGCATTGTGAAAATTGGAAACATTCTCTTTCCCAAAAATAATGGAAACTTATAGAACATGTCAAGAGGAGTCCAACACATTCACTCCATACCTTATCAAGGAAGTCTATGAATTTAAGGACTTTTGGAACCACACATTCTAGATGGTAACCAAAAGATTGTGGGTATCAGAAACCAAATATGTTTAAATTCCATGTCCTCAAAAAGAAACCCGTCATGGAGTTCAAAGCATCAATCATGGAGTCTGAATGGTCACACTCAATTGAGATCTTGAAATATTTGGATGGGAAACCTTTATTTCCTAAAGGGGATCCTAAATTGGCACCCTTAAAATAAATCAAAGAGGTGTCGGACATGCAGAGAGTTATTTAGGCATACATCACACACCAAAAAATTGAGGATAATGTAATGTATGATCAGATAGTGGGTGCACCATGTCTTGACATGGATAACTACTATAGTCAAAATGTCCTTTCAAATAAGGATATATATGTTGGGCCTATTTGTGATAGACCTCGAGAGGAATTCAACCCAGTAGTGGATGTGAATGTTGAGAAAATGATACTAGTAAGACCAGCTGATGATAATGTACCTATATGGATGGGAAAGGAAGAAAAATTCTAATACATGATGTTCACACAAAGGCTCAAAAGATAAGGGTACGTTGGTGGGAACCCATAGGAAAAAAAAATACGAAAAATAAAGGTACCAGGAATGCTTAAAGAAAAGGAAATGGTGGTGAAAATCAAGGGACACATCAAATATTGATATAGACAGTGTCATCTGGGCATGGAGTCCAAGAAAAATATGGAAAGGAGATCAAATTAAAATACCGAATCGGGTCACAAAGCTATCCAACCATACCTTGCACAAATTCAAGAACAATAATTAATACCCTTGCGAGGGATCAATACTTATGTAATTTTCAATGTAATTTTTCCTGAAGGAATTGATTTCTTATGGAAATACATTTTCAAATCCATTTCTTCAAAACAACTTGTTTAACATAATTCTTAACTCTTTGTTGTTCTTTATGATTTACAAAATGGAAAATCATAAAATTAGTTGACTTTATCACATGTAGCTTGCATATTTATAATATCACCATCATTTTTATATATATTTATATATAAATTATATCAATATATAATATACAAAAAAATATTAAATGAATATAAATTTGAAGTATTTAAATAAGTACTATTTGGTATTTTTAAAAGTTCAATATTGTAAAATTACCATCATCTAAATTTTTTTGACAGCATAGGTGGTGTCAAATTTAAACCCTAGGATGATGTAACTTTGTGTGGGCTAGGCTTATGTAACTTAGCGACCGCTAGGCTTATGTAGTTTAGCGGTGGGTAGGATTATTAAACTTGCTACTCTTGGTAGGTCAGCAGTAATTTCTTGTAACTTTGCGGGTAGGATTATTTCATCTAGACGAATCTACTCCTATGTAAATGAGTGTACTCTAGGATTATATAAGTTAACAACCTATACGCTTATGTAAGATAATGGCCACTAGGATTTTGTAAGTTAACAACCTATACACTTATGTAAGATATCACTACTAGGATTTTGTAAGTTAACAACCCGTTGTCGCCCTCAAAATACCCCACTCATTTTTGAGTCAAATTCAAAATTTTTGAGCTCACGCCCTCCATAATTGTTCAAGTAAAGTTGGAAGTCCGTAAAGATAAAGAAATTCATGCTTTGAAGTTGTTTAAACTCTCCAGTCTGCACGTTTTGATAAATTTTCCATTTTCCTATCTAGACGCGTGAAAATTTTATTTTTGTCCTCATTTGAATGAAATTTTCAATCTTTCTATGGCCATGGATCGTCAAACCTTGTATTGTTTTCAATTCCTTGGTTTGCGAAATAAATTTGAAAATCGGGCACAAAATGGTGGAGTTTTCTTCTTCTCTGCATTTTTCCACAGTCGTGAATGACGGGTGTCTTTTCCTCATCAAATATTGGTCCCAGTATCCATGTGCACGTGGACATATCTAATTATATGCAGCAGAATGGGTCCTTTTTGTGAACTTAACGTTTTTGTTATTTTAGCAAAAATGTCAATTTGGCCCCGCGGCCCCAATCATGCTAAGGAAAAAGTCAAAGCTTGAGCCCGCCATTGGAAAGTCAAAGTAGGTTGGTGGAGAAATTCATGTTTTTAAGCTTCTCTTTGTAAAAAGGGTGAAAAATCATAAAGTCACCCGTAGCCTCGATCAAACAAAAGGGAGAAATTCAAATACTAAGCCCGCATCGAAGGTCAAAGCGGGAGGTGCATTGACAAAGGAATTTGTGTTTTTGAGCCAAAGCATTGAAAAAGGTAAAATTATAAAAGCGACTGCGACTCTGTCTCCACTCAAGTAAGGCCATGTGTCAAGGCTAATATCAAAAGTGGAAGGGTGGACCAAAAATGTAAAAAATGCCAAATCTCTATAAAGTCACAAAATGCAAAAGGCATCCTCCACGCCCGCTCTAGTAAATTTCTCCCACGTGGACGAATTTGGTTTAAAGTTTCAAAGGCAAGATGAATGGTTCAAATTCAAAGTTACAAAATGAGTGTAATGACTGCATTATGAAAAGTCTAGTTTTTTTCGCCATTGGTGTTTCTTCACGAATCAAGAATCTGAACAGATGTGAATGATTGAAAAGATTGTAAATTGTTTCTTACTAACAAAGAAGAAGTTGTAACCATTTCTTGCAAGATATTTAATGGCTTCTTCACACCATTGTAAAGGGCTAGAAATTGATCTTGTAAACTCACGAGTGCATTGTACTTAGAGAAAGAAAATGAGATATCCATTTTCTTCTACTTTCCTCCATTCTCAAATTTCTTCCATTCCCACATTATGTACAACTTCTATTTAAGAATCAATAAAAAAGAAGTATTTTTAGCCTCTTTGATGAGGATATTTTTGAAACTTTGAGTTCACAATCTTATCTCGTCTTGTTGCCATTTGCAGGGTTTTCCTCTCATAAATGCATGTGTTGAAATTTCTAACTAGTGTGTGTACAAGAATCTGATTTTCTATTTCCAGCAAGAGTTCTCCTAGCTACTCCCTTTCCCACTTTCAGACAAAGTCTTCCCTAGTAAGAGATTGCTAGCTTTGCCTCGGGGTTAGTGGAGTGCCCTGTTGGATCCCCTCGCCAAAAGGCCACCACGAAAATCCATGATTTCTGCACATGCATACACGACAATTGCACCGGTTAAGTAGAGGGACTTAGATTCCCAGAGTGTTGGCAAGGAATCCACAAGTTTTTCCACCTGAAAAATTTCCTCGCCAATAGTTTTTGCACCCACCGTGGGGTAGATTTAGTAGCATCTGCACCCAATATACGACCGCAAGGTCTAAAAATTACAAAAAAATCAAATATTGAAAAATAAAAAGAAAGAGTTCATGAAAAGCCATTGCTGAAAGATACACTACTGATTTCTACACGTGTCTTTTCATATTCCCACTTCAAGAATTTCAAAAATCTGGTTGAAGGAAGACACACCAAGTTGAGTAGGTCGAGAGGTGTTGATGATTTCAATTTTGAGGCTTCACAAAATCAGAAAGAACGAATTAGAGATAATCCATACTTCTTCTCTCAAGCCTCCTCTCCATCTGGCTCTTCACAAAGTTCACCAGAAATCCTATCAAAACTCCTGTGGATACTCCCCTTCAAATTCTCCCATTTTTCAACCACCATTGAGCATTGAGTTCCCAAAAGAAGAAGAATTTGAAAAATAAATCATAGAAGCAAGAGTAGAAGAAGAAACAACAATGGCAGACGATTTAAGAAGAAATACCTCAACCCATTGTTCCATGGGGAAGGAATATGGGCCTGCTTGCTCTTGAACCACCTCTCCATGATCTACCAACAAGTTCCCGCAAGAACTTGCCAAAGTTCAATGGTGACAAAACACAACATCCGAAGAACACATTGCTGCTTTCACAACATCATGTGGAATTCTTGGTGTCCAACATGAAGACGTTGCTGAGATTGTTCGTGGAGTCCCTCCAAGAAAAATTAGTAGAATGGTTTTACCTCCTTCCTTCCTGATCCATCACTGGTTGGGATGACATCAAGGCTGCCTTCAAGGAAAGATTTAAATCAAATGAAGACTGTCAAGACCTCTTGGTGCAGTTGGCTCAAATGAGGAAAGGAGAAAGTGAAATAATGAGGGACTTCATGGCTCATTTTGATGGCTGCTTCATAGGATACCAAGAAGATTCACCCTCTCAAAAAAATGTCAAGATATTATTCATCAATTCTCAATCATCAGAAGTAAGATATTTGTTGCAAAGAGCCCAACCTAGGAGCATTGTAGAAGCACAAAGGATGGCCATTGAAATTGATGATGATCTCATCCTCTCTGGAAAGATCAAGAATCCATCAAAGGAAATGCCCAACATATTGAGATGAGAGAATCAATCCATCACTACAAAAGTTGGTGAATGAGATGGCGTCTTTTATGAGGGAAATATTTGAATGAGTATCTCCTCAAAGAAGAAACATAAATAAGATTGCAAGAGCATCCCAAAGGCTCACCTTGGAGGCCCCACCCATGAACATAAATTGCAAATGTCAAGAAGATGAAGAAGAGCTTGAACAAGAAAGTGAAGGTGGTGATTTCCTAGAAAATTACAAGTTTGAGAATGACACACAAATCAGATTCTATGAGTATTCTGGATGTGATGAAGAAGATGAAGAGGATGCACCCAGTTTCTTATGTGCAGTATTAACTCATTCTCAATCCGAGAAAAGAGCATCTCCCTCCACTGCTACAAAATAAAAAAGGTTGATGATCCTCCTATGGCGACTCCAAAAATAAAATAATCAGTTGAGGATCCCCACTTCCATCTTCCATGAAGTCTGCATTGTTGGAGCCGGACCACGTAACAAATAAGAAGACTCCCGTAATCCTAAGTGATTTTTTCGATGTCTCTTCCAAGTCTAAATCTAAATTTGATCCTACAAAATCTAATACCTTGAAAGCTCGTAGTGTGTTGTTCAAAATACCATCCATCCATCAGACATCAAATCTTGCTCCCAAGCCCATCCAGACTCTAAAATTAGTTCCTTTGCCCCCTTGTCCACATTTTCTCCTTTGACTTCATAGAATATGTAAACAAGGCCAAAGTGCAGATTACTGAAATTGAATCTTTGCGGACTCATCCTGAACAATTTGAGAGGTTCATCCGATATATTAGGAGTGGTATTCTAACACCCAATGTTGTAACATATAGTTCCAAAGGCATGCTACCAAACTCACCTACACCTCCCTCACAGAACATGCTTTCTCTGAGTGCATCAAATGTTGATAAAGTTTAACCTTTCTATGTCTCCCTTCTTGTTGGAAAATATGTACTAAATAATTGCATAATAGATTCTGGTGCCTCAAAAATGTGATGCCTTTGAAGGTCACCAAGGCTCTCAAAATTACCGTGACTCTACCAAGTGGCTCTTGTTACTCTTTGGAATCAAAAATGTCTCACTTATATTGAAGGTCAAGGATGCACAGGTGGCTCTCGCTAGAATTCCAGACAAGAAAGTTTTAGCGGTGATTTTGGTAGTAGACGTCCCAACCTCGTTCGGAATGTTTCTGAGTAGAAATTTATTCTGAGACTTAGGAGGGAAAATTCAGATGAATTGGTCTTCTACAACCATACTAGTGAAGGGAGACATGGATAAATTGCTTCTCGAGAAGAAGATGAGGTACACGGTACAAAAGTCCGAAGCTTGAAAGCTAACATCTTGTATCAAGGTAGCAGGCAGATGAATCACTTTGTGGCAACCGAGGAAGAAGAGGATATTCCCATCTTGATAGGCCCAGACATGCCTTCCCAAAGATATTTGGATTTTGAAGAAGCATTGAGGAGATTTGAGTTACAAGAGGGCAGCCCTGAATTTCTAGATGATGCAGATCATGGGGAAGAGGAGACGGTTCTCGATGATTTTCAAGAAGAAAAATCAGATTATATGCTTTTCCAAGATGAGGAGTTATTCTCATTCCCATTTGGGGATGAAGATGATCTTAGTCAGGCCATCTATGGAGAGAAAAAATTAGCTTGTGATGAGCCCGTGAAAGGTTTGAAAGAAATGTCTATACAAGAAATGCTTAAAGCTACGAAGAAAGAGATCCCGAGCTCGAGCCTTGAGCTCTTGATGTAAGCCACAAATTTGCAAGACAAGCATGAAGCTGATTTGGAATCCTTAACCAATGTGAAGGTTGGCCATATTGAGATAAGGAAAAATGAAAAATATAATGCCAGTCTTGAATGAATGATTGATGGATGCAATACTGAAATGGAGATATTTTCTTTCCCATTTGAAGATGAAGATTCCTTCCATGATGAAGAAATTGAAGCAAGAATTTTTGAGGCCTTTGAATTTGAAGCTCCTCTAGATAAAGGAGTGATAAAATTCAGCCATTCCTAAGATGATGAGGTAATCCCTCTAAATAGTTTCCTTGAGATGCAAAATAAAGATACTTCAAAGGCGTACGAAGAGGAGCTGCAGGAAAAAATGAAGCATAACTCCGTGTAAAAAATATTGGATGCAATAGAAGTTGTGGAAGATCCCGAGCTGATTCTTGATCTCTTCACTAGTGCCATGGACATACAAGACAAATATGAGTTTTCCTTCGATCCTCCCATCAGTACTCAAATGCCTCACAATGAAGTAGAGATAAAGGATGAATCAAATGTTTCTCATGGAGAAGATGTCAATGAGCATAGACCTAGAAACAAAAGTAACTCAGAATATACAAGGAATTTGAATGAAAATAAGCCCTGGGTAGCAATGAGATGTTCAATGGAGAATCAGCTATATGGATAAACATGGAAGGAAACTGACACTATGAAATTGATTTCAAAGAACATGAAGGCAGTGGAATTTCCAAGCAAGGACTTGAGCATCAATAATATCACATGGAGTCACTCCTACCAAGTACACATATAATTGTGAAAGAACTTAGCTTTCATAAGCAACTGAGGAGAGGAGGTTTATTTCTGGAACCAATCAATGGCTTTACAGAACAATATCACTCAGGGTTGCCTACTCAGGGGTAACTTTTGAGAAATAGAAAGCACTTCAGTGAAAGTGGGTTGTTCCCCGCCTTGTACCATAGGTGATTATTAGGTGTGTTTCCCTTTCTATTGCGTGTGTTTCCCTTCCTATTGTGTGTCATGTGTTTCCTTTCCATCCTTTTCGTGTGCGTGTGTGTTTCCTTCTTTTCTCTCTCTTATTGTAGGTTGTACATGACTCCACAAGGCCTAATGGATAAGGCACTGGTCAACGAATTATATGGTCTAATATTGAGATTCTAGATTCCCATGCCATGTCTTCTCTGCACTCAGTCCGTGTCATGTCCCCAAGCTAGAGCCAATTGTTTTCACCCTCAAAACCCTCCCTCATTTAAAAGTAAAATTTAAAATTTTTGAGATCACGCCCTCCAGAAGTGTTCAAGTAAAGTTGGAAGTCCGAAAAGATAGAGAAATTCATGCTTTGAAGTTGTTTAAACTCTCAAGTTTACACGTTTTGATAAATTTTCCATTTTCCTATCTAGACACGTGAAAATTTTATTGTTGTCCTCATTTGTATGAAATTGTCAATCTTTCTATGGCCATGGATTGTCAAACCTTGTATTGTTTTCAATTCCTTGGTTCGTGAAAGAAATTTGAAAATCAGGCGTGAAATGGTGGAGTTTTCTTCTTCTCTATATTTTTCCATAGTCATGAATGACGGGTGTCTTTTCCCCATCAAATATTGGTCCCAGTATCCATGTGCACGTGGACATATCTAATTGGATGCAGCGGAACGGGTCCTTTTTGCAAACTTAATGTTTTTGTTATTTTAGCAAAAAATGTCAATTTGGCCCCGTGGCCCCGATCATGCTAAGGAAAAAGTCAAAGCTTGAGCCCACCATTGGAAAGTCAAAGTGGGTCGGCAGAGAAATTTATGTTTTTGAGCCTCTTTGTAAAAATGGTGAAAAATCATGAAGTGACCCATAACCCCAATCAAACATAAGGGAGAAAGTCAAAGCTTGAGCCCACTGTTGGAAAGTCAAATTGGGTCGGCGAGAGAAATTTATGTTTTTGAGCCTCTTTGTAAAAAGGGTGAAAAATCATAAAGTGATCCACATCCCTGATCATGCTATAAGGAAAATTCAAATACTAAGCCTGCATCGAAGGTCAAAGTGGGGAGGTGGGCTGACAGAGCAATTTGTGTTTTTGAGCCAAAGATTGAAAAAAGGTAAAATTAGAAAAGTGACCCGTGAATCTATCTCCACTCAAGTAAGGCCACGTGTCGTGGCTTATATTAAAAGCGGAAGGGTGGAACAAAAATGTAAAAAATGCCAAATCTCTATAAAGTCACAAAAAGAAAACGGCATCCTGCACGCCCGCTCCAGTAAATTTCTCCCACGTGGACGACTCTGGTTTAAAGTTTCAAAGGAAAGATGAATGGTTCAAATTCAAAGTTACAAAATGAGTGTAATGGTTGCATTATGAAAAGTATGGTTTGTTCTTCCATTGGCATTTCTTTGCAAATCAAGAATTTGAATGGGCGCAAATGATTGAAAAGATTGTAAACCGTTTCTTGCTAACAAAGAATAAGTTGTAATTGTTTCTTGCAAGATATTTAATGGCTTCTTCACACCATTGTAAAGGGATGAAAATTGATCTTGTAAACTCACGAGTTAATTTTATTTGGAGAAAGTAAAGGAGATAGCCATTTTCTTCTACTTTCCTCAATTCTCAAATTTCTTCCATTCCCACATTATGTACAACTTCTGTTTAAGCATCAATATAAGAAGAACGATTTTTTAGCCTCTTTGATGAGGAGATTTTAGAAACTTTGAGTTCACAATCTTATCTCATCTTATTACCATTTTTAGGGTTTTTCCTCTCATAAATGCATGTGTTGAAATTTCTAACTAGTGTGTGTACAGGGAATATGATTTTTACCCGCAACATTAGTTTTGCTAGCTCTATTCTCACTCCCTTTCCCACTTTCGGATGAAGTCTTCCCTAGCAAGATATTGCTAGATTTTCCACAGGTCGGTGGAGTGCCCCCGCTTGATCCCCGACCGAAAGGCCACCACATAAATCCATGCTTTCTCGTGCATCCATACACGACAGCTACACTGGTTAAGTAGAAGGACTTAGATTCCCATAGTGTTGGAAAGGAATCCACAAGTTTGTCCACCTAACAAATTTCCTCGCCAACACAACCTAAATGCTTATGTAAGATAGCGACCGCTAGGCTTATTGTCCATTTATGTAACTTAGCAGCCATAAGGCTTATGTAACTTAGTGGCCGTAAGGAAGATGTAACTTAGATCCATAAGGCATATGTAACTTTGATGCCACTAGGCTTGTTTCACCTAGCATGTGATTTTATCATGTAAGTTAGTGGCCATTGGGATTATGTAGGGTAACAACTATTAGGCTTATGTAAGATGGCAGCATTGGCTTATGTGGGGAAATGAAATAATAACAAAATAAAAATCCTAAAATAGCGAAACTGAAATCTAAAAATTGGGATTTATAAATTGGATTACAATAGTGGTGAAATCAGAATACAATAATATCACTATTGGAATCCAATAATAGCCAAATTGGAATCCAATAATAGCGATATTAGAATCTAATAACAGAAAAATTGGAATCTAATAATAGTGAAATTAGAACTAGAATAAGTCTAATAATGACAATATTGGAGTCCAATGCTACTACTAAAGGATTCCAATAATAGCAATAATGGAATATAATATAGACAAAAATGGAATCCAATATACTAAAAAAAAAAGATGGATTTCTTCCAATACTTAAAATATTGGAGTCTAGATTTACTAGAATATGTCTAGATTTAGTGAAATAAATGTTATAAGGGAAGAATTGAAATTGTGTAGTTAAATTTTGGGAACCTTTGGAAACCATGTATAAGAAATATTTATTGAAGGAGGAAAATTGTTATATAATTACATTATGAAATGTGTTTATTCATGGTACAACTATTCAAACTTGAGAAATATTGTTATTAGTTTCTTATTCGCATGTTACTTTAAGTTGAAGTAAATTAAATTCATTCATTGTGTGCTTGTGAGTTAGGTTGAATGTAAATAATTTTCTAGATATATTTCTATAACTAACTCTTGTTGTCTCATTGTGAATAAAATGAGTTCTTACTTACATATATTCCTATGAATTGTGTTATGTGGACTTAGAAGATTTGGATGTGGTTTGGGAACCCTCAATATCTCGGGTGGATTTTGATATATAAATGGAAAAATATAATTCTCCTTATGTTCCGTAATCATACCATGACATTGATTTATGAAAATACAACCTGATAAGGAGAATAAGGAGAGTTTCATGACATTTCTATCTCAGTGCTATGGTTGTGTCAAACTCATATTAATTCCATTCTTATATAATTTCTTCCTACAATGGAACTTTCTCCCAAAATGGTTCCTACCTTCATTTGATCTCAAGGATATTGTAAATTTTTTTAGAAATACTAAACATAGTTACAAATCAAAAAATTGGGGGAGACATTACCTTAGTATATGTAATTGTATTAGATCACTCCCTTATTTTACTATCCTATTATATATAGAAAGGAACAAGAAACACTTAGTTTTCTTGGTTGATTCTATATTACATTTTGGATAAGAGAAAATTCCATATATATCAGTAACTATATATATCTCATGCAATATAATGGAATAGTGAAATTTTCCTCAACAAATTATATATATACAATTATAGTAAAACTTCCATTTTAAAATTTTTAAAAGAAAAGTTGTGCTTTTAATCACATGTGATACAGGTTTTTCAAATATTAGGGTTATAATGAAATATATTCAATTGTTTTTCCTTTATATATATATATATATATATATATATATATATTTGTGTGTGTATATCTAGCTTAAACTATTACAAATGAAGAAATTACATTTACTTTCTTAAAAAAACAAAAAAACAAATACGGTTATGGATTCCAATGAAAAACCTTGCATTTCATATTTTGATACAGATCCACCTATATTGGGGTGGTAGCCAATAAAATCCCGTGGTTTGGGCAAAGTCTTAACTGTATTCATTTTCCCTTCCTTTGCTAAGGGGATTGGCCATTGGGACATTGTCATTTCTCCACACCTAACCACCATGCCTACACTATTCTAACCTACGTGACCTCAACTATGTGCACTAACCATTAATACCCTTAACTCGGTCACATCCTTCCCCATACAATTATATATATATATATATATATATATATTATATATATATATATATATAATATTTTGTGCATGGATGTAATATACATGACCTATAAAATCTATTAAAGAAAATAAATAGATATATAATAAATTAACTAATAATCTTGGCCTCCATGGAAGCTCCTGGTAGACTCCGCAAAATAATAAAGAATGAAATGAAAGAAATATGGGAGAAAATAAGAGAAACGAATACGTAATAGAGGGGTAGAGAGATTAGGGTCTCTAAGACATCAATGGGGGATGGTGTTGATCCAAGGGCTTAAATAAATACTAGGATCTTCCTCTTGTCTTACGAGTGTAACTTGGTTAACTTGCTCGCTCCTAGAAAATTTGGGTGATTAAGTTTTATTTAAAATTTAATTTAAATGGATTTTGGTGTATATGGGCATGGGACCATTTGGATGGGGCAAAATGGGTTCCATGGCCCACATTAATCTACACAAGCTTTAATTTATTTAACTTCATTTCTTTGAAAACTAGTAGACACTATTACCTCCACATACATGCTTATTATTTTGGAATTAACATAATAAATTTAAATACTCAAGTGTTGGTGCGAATAAATTTTGGTTTGTTTTATCATTCTTTCCTAGTTACAATAACGAGTTGGGGTTCGAATGCAATAGATAGTCATAGTGATTTTCACTATTCATCTTGGTCGAGTTAACAAACGGGAATAATATTTAAGTATATGATAACTAACGTACCTATATTAGATAAATATATGTAAAATATGTTGGGATGTATCATTCTCGAGGAATTTATATTATGTTTGTAACAAAAGTGGAATAGGATCCTCTACAAGGAGACCTCTCAATTTATTTTACATAGATGTATAACATGTAGTAATTTGAATTGAAAATAGATGTTTAAGGATATTTCTCATTCACATACTTAAATGAAATTTAAAAAAATCTTAATACCTAAGATATATAGATTTAACATGAATGTGTCCTAAAATATCCATACTATTTTGGAGGTGAATAGATAGATAAATAGGTAAATAAATATAATACAAATGTAAGAAATCAAAGGTAAATAAATACCTTAAATTATAATAATGTACAAGGAATTATTTATATACACTTAAATCAATACTAATTCACCCATATGTATTTTATTAGAAAACTTAAAATAATAAATTTAATATATTCATTAAAAAGTGGAGGAAGAAAGAAGGCCCATATTTAAATGCCATGGTTAAATTAAATTTACTATTTACACAAACCCTAAAATAAAAAATCTTATATAATTATGTAAAAGTGCAACAAGGAAAAAATACATCTTCTTTCTTTATTTATCCTTCACGGGCACATCATGAGACTTCTCCACTCTATGTTATAATTGTAGAATGCCTCTCAACATAATTATCCTAAGTTGTGATTTATATTCAGATGATGATATAAATAGCATTCTTCTCTAGCATGAGTGTTATTGGAATTCTAATTGATAGGTGTTATTAAGAGAAATAAATGAAATGCCCCATATCTCTTACTTTTTGTATAATATGGTGAGGTAGAGTTAAAAATATAGATAAAACATTAACTTGGTACATTTTAATACTGATTTTAATTTCTCTAGATAAATTTAGGAAAACCATCATGAAAAAAATATAACAAGGGGATTTATATAACAATTGTAATTTATGCATTAAAACTCGATGATGATTGGTTACCTCCTTTATGGCAGAGATTAGAATCAGCCTAACTAGCTCTACCAACACAAACAATGTTATTATGGCATATGTATTACCATAGTTTGTTCAATATGTCCAAAGTAAACTAATTTTTTTGAATAATATATATGGTTTAATTGCGTTTATTACTCAACGAATGTTTAAAAAATTGCTCCAATTTTTACTAGTCATTTTGGATGGTTAACTTTGGCTCATGGAGTCTAGTATCGAGCTCGCTTTAACACGGGGTGAACTACGATTTAATAATTATTAAGCATTAAGTTTGGAATGGTCTAGTTTCCCATTCAATTAAAAAAAATTTGTTAAAATTATTTTCTTCCCTTTTACATTGGTAGAATACCGCCACGACGCACCGGACGCCACACAACTAGAACTACCACTATGAAGTGTTTCCCCACCCACAAGGTGTGATTCGTGATTAAATTATAAACTAAAACAAGTAAATTTTTGAATGGAGCCTCAATGGTGAGTGGAACGCAATTTTCATTCAAAATTCTCTATTTTAAAACACCTTACAATAGTTAGAAAAGACATTTGAAAACATGCAAAATCATTCCTTGACTCCCATAACATAGATGTTTGAGTTTGGTCATGTTTTTTGGTTAAATAGGATGTTCAAATAACCTTGGAACCAACTTTATATAATCATTTGATCATTTATTTGAGTGTGTTCTTAGTCCTATTGGCCATTTTTCTGTATGGGACAATGGTGGAAAACTAGGAAATTCTATTTGATTTGGGCCCGTGGTTTAGGGATCCATGGTGAGAAACTAAAATATACCACTAAAAACCTCTAGTATTTCACCATGTCAATTTATTTCAAGCATTGGTTTTGAGAAAATTCTTTTGGATCTATTTTTTAAAGTGTGTTTTGTAGGCATGTGGTTGTCCGCACCAAGGAAGAACTAGCCCAATCACGATAATCTACTCTAGAAAGGAGGTCACAGTTTGAGCCTTGGTTATCAAAAATGTATTCCATCAAATGAATTGAATTATTTATATATATTAGAGTATATGTGATTTGATTAAAGGTGTTTTTAAATTTTTAATGCTTGTTTTCAAACCCCATTTCTTAGCCACCTTGGCTAAAACTATTAAAGTGTAATAATTGAATTTTAATGACTAGATTTGGAGAGGTGCTTAAAGTTTGAGATATAATCTCTAATTTTAGGTTTTGGAAATCTTGTTGGACTCTATTTATAACAAATAATAGGTTATATGTGTTAGTTTTTCCATTTTGGTATTTGGCAATTGTTTTGGTAGACCTTTTGTATTTATTTGTACTAGATCATGCAATGGGAGAACTAGGCCCTATTGACCCGTTTGATGTTTTAGAACACTCTTGGGGGTGAAAAATATTTTAATTTTGTAAAAATGTTTTGTTACACGTGTTCTTGGTTTAATGACATGACCCCAATGAGTTAGGTGCTAGGAAGCATTTTTGGGTGTTAACTATTTTGGTTTGGTTTCATCATTTAAGACAATGTGATGAGCCTTGGTTTTGGTATTAGAAACATTTGTTAATATTATAAGATAGTTATATTTGTTTTTTATTAAGGATAAATAGTTTTGAAGGGACTATACCCTGAGTACAAAAATGCTCAAGTAGCCAGATACTAGAAGGAGAAAACCCAACTAAGAAAGGCTAAACGCCTTAAACATGTAGGCTCAAAAGCTAGATATATCAGTAAAGTGAGTACAAAAAGATATATCCAAACTGAGATCTTAAGAAGAACAAAAGGACCAAAATACTTCAAAGAGGGATCCCAACAAGAAAACAACAACAAAACCACCGAAAAACAACTTCTCATCAATGACCTGCAGATTTTGATCGCCTGTCAATCTTGACCTTAATTTTCTCAAGAGAGTTATATTTGTTACCTAGAGACTAGGGTCATAATTTTATGTTCTTTTATTCTGGTATTGCTCTACTAGTTGAGTTGTTATCTTTGGAACACTCGCTTATAGTATTAAAAACATCTCTTTTAGACCTAACAAAACCCATTTGGAATAGGAGTGAAATAAATAGTTTCACTTTATTTTAGTGCAATATAATATCAAAAATGGTTTTCCATGGCTTCAAATTGTAACTTTAGGAATTATAATAAATTTTACTCCTCGAGAATATGTTAGTCGAACTTATTTTTATAACCCTCTTTATAAGAAAATTTGGCAAAAATGACCTATAAACCTTGCAGATTCCTTTCATAATTAGTATGTCTAAATTAAACATTCTTGAGTCAAAATTTTATCTTTAAAACCCTCTAAATTGTGCTTAATTAATAAATTATATGGAAGAAAAGGTTTTCGTATCTCCTTATATGATGATTTAATAGAAGGAGTTATTTTTAGCTATTTTACACTTTTTGAAGAATCTATTGAACTATTAGAAGTAAATATTGGGTTCCATAACCAAAATTTCATCGAGAAACTCATTATAACTCATGGAAATTTCTTAGGGAACATTGGTAATGATTTTAGTTCCTTAGAACCCTTTTTAATCTTAGTATGTTTGGTTTTGTTTTTTAGGTATTTGTTAAGCCTTATCGCTTAACCATTACAATGTAACTGGTTGGACCTTGTTACTCAGTAGAACTTAGGTTTGTGAAATTAAAAAAGTTCAATCAATAAGAACACCATTTAGATAGTAATATTTCTCATTATTAAGTGAATAAATATGAACATTATGAATTGTTCCCTCTCTCTAAAGTAAAAATAATGTTTTATGAGTATAACAAAGCATTCTTTCTCATTTCTTCCTAGAGTCAAATGATTTATTAAGTCACTATTATGTTGGGGAAATATTCTATGGAGACATGAGTGTTGATCCATGATACTTCATAGTTTCATGATGCTAAGAATGAAGAATGTAATAACTAAAGAAACCATAAGAGTTATATCAATAAGAGTATTTATAACTTGTGTGTTATAATTACAAATAAAATTTGGACAACTATAGGTATTTGGGAGAACGTAGATTATATATATGGAAAATCTTGGATGTTGGGAAATTTTATTGTCATTACCCATAAAATATGGATTAGACATGAATATTAACATATTAAATCAATTAAAACATGTGTTTTTAATTATTCTTGATTGTGTTATGCTATTCTAATCTTAGTTATACACCATTTTTTATCATATGAAGTTGATGTAAGAATTTACCTTAGATTCCATTGATAGAAAAAGTAAAATTAATTTAAATAATATAAGGTTTTATCGTAAAAAAATTTAGATATTCCTTTGGTTACTTGATTCTTGGGAGACTCTTGTATACTATTTCAATTGCCTTGGAAAAATTCTTTTAATTTATTATTAGATAAATTGTTTTACCCTACATTACGAAAGCTAAGATTGGAGATTATCTAGTCCTCACACTTAGCATAAGTAATTACATCCTTTAAATCGATGTAGCCTCTATCCAAACTATGTGGCATTGGATATGGAATGAGAATTGTGTTGTTATTAGGGTCCCTTTGACAAATGTAGCCTTTTTTTTTACCACTCAACGGGGTGGTAAACTTCAGCTCCTTTTTGGAAAAAGAAATATTACCTCTAGTTTGAGGGAAAAACCCTCCATTTTGATTCCTTGGGTCACTAATGACTAGGTAATTGATGAGTTAAAAAACATATGTTAAGGATATTGAGAAAAAATTATAATCTACCTTTCCATCTGGAGAAAATGTTTCTTGACTTCCTCTTGACCTCTTGGGGAAAGTGTGACATGACAAGTTGTTTCAAAACATCCAAGAATTAATTTGGTGTTTTTCCTAGTAACTTGATATGTTTGAAACCCCTTTTGGTATATATATTATTTTACACCTAGCTCATTCACGTTTTATTTTGGCTATAATGGTAAAGTTTGTGATATTAGTAAACTTGTAATGTGCCTTATTGAGTTCAATAACTAGTTGTTTGTTGTTTCAACAACTGATAGTGATATTTTTTTGGATGTGGTAGTGTGGAGTTTAGATTTACATGGTGGAAAATTTAGTAAACTTGTAAATTGAAAACAAATTAATCTACCCTTTATTGGTTTTCAAAATCAAAATTTGGGTATTAATTTTTATGTCTGAGAAAATGGTTCAATCTATGAAACCCAAAGACAAAACTAGACAATAAATTTTATCATGTGATAGTTTGAATGATACATACTAATTTTTGGTACTTCCATTGTAGACACCTAAATTTGGTATCTCTACCCTTGTCTGCCCACATGCGCATATTTTTCTATGGTCCTATCTAGGCTCCCCTTTAATTAAATCCATCCCCTTCAATATTTAATAAAATGCCCACTTATTATCCTATCATCATTTAATTCTTATTAATTCACATTAATTAATTAATTAATTAATATCCATATCCCTAACTTTCCCTAATGGACTTGCTATTTAGGACGCTTTTATCCTAAATATAAATCCCTATGCTTTTTCTACCCATTCCTATCTTCTAACTACCCATGATTCATCCCTAAACAACCTAATCCCGCACATAAGATTTAAAGCACTTTTTCCCTCCTTAAAAACACGAAATCCTAACCTAAAGCAAAAAATCCACCCCATTGGGGAAAATTTCCCCATGGTTGGACTGACTAGCCTACCAACGCGACTCTATAAAAATGAGTTGTTTCTTTCCATAATCATCGATGCATGTGAATATTGGAGCTTTCTTGTGACTTGTGAATTGAATCTCATGCCTAAGAATTCTTACAATAGTTACAAACATCTTATACCTCTTTGGAATGTGCTTGCATCACTTGTGACCATCCTTCGTGAGATTATTATCATCTTTGTGTTGCTTTACTTAATTATTATCATATTATCATTTATTTTCTTGTGTTTAACATTTTGCAGGACTAGATCCTCTTCAACAGCACTCAGAGTTCCATTAGTAACCTTCTCTTCCAACTTCCTTACTTGTAGGTTGCCTTTTCAACTTGTTTTCCTTCAGCCTTACTCCAACTCTGTTGTAGTCATTGTCACCCACCTTGAGTCACCATTAACTCACCTTCTACAATTGTGATTCCTACTTCTAGAGCCATCTACAACCTTTATATGTGTTTTTCTCTCCCCTAACATGCTAAAACCACCATCCAGTCTCTCTATTGCATTAAAATCGGTTAATCCGCATCCCGGTCACCATCGCCCCACCCTAGTTTCCGTTGAACAGGTCCTAATTCTCAATCTATCCTTTTCTAATCCTTCCTTTCTATCATTTTCTAGTTTCTTCTCCCTCATATTCCTCCTGCAGTTGACTCCAAAGATAAACAAAGTTCTCAGAGTTACCGTATTGCATCCGAATATTGTAGGGTTTTGTATATTTCTCTTGCTAATTTAGATCCTCACTCCTAGGTTGTTGTTGACTTGCTTCTACACACGGGTTTCCGTCTACTTGCTTCTTTATAGTCTAGGTTTTCGTTGACCCAGACCATGTATCATTTAATTTGCATCTATTCAAATTAAATCAATATCTAGATCAAATCTTAATTACTTTCAGATTTAGTAGTATCTCTGTTTCTACATGCAATCTTCTTATTCATCCTTTACATCACTTTTTATTTAAAAAAGGGTTGACATATATGAAAGGAAGGTCACACTTCTTGGTGCCGACTTTGTCGGGAAACCCCCACATATCCTATTTAATAATTCTTCTTTTTATACACTCTTATTTTTAGTTTTATCGGATGCAACAAGGATCAACTACTTAGCACCCATCCATCCATGTCTATCACACCTTTGAGGTACTATAATCCCTCCATGTTTTGAGTTTCTAGTTTATTTTAGTAGTTAGCTTATTAATTTGAGTATGGACAAATAAATTTTAACAAAATTATTAGCACACCTAGTGGGACCTCCCTTAGGTGATCCCTTTTCATTTCTTTCTATTTTTCTACTTCTTCTATCTTCTATTAACATTGCAGTGGGAGGGTTTTCTTCTTGCTTGCTCATGTTGGTTTGGATGCTGGATTACTCTTCTCACTAAATTTAAGATAAAAAGGAAAAGCTATTTCCATGTATTCCTCATTTTTCCCCTTATTTTCTCCTTTCTGCATCATATTTCCCTTTCCTGTGTGTGTCCTCATCGAAAGATCACACTTTAATTTGGTTTTAAAAGAAACTTTGTTTTCTTGCATCCTACTTGCTCACATATTTTAAGTAGGGATAAACTTGCTGCATCTCACAATCCTCACACACAATGTAAAACTCATGCATTCAAATCACACATCCAAAACAACATCCTACCTAGTAAACTGATTGGGATTTCACCACTCAACAGGAAATCACCTGAAACTCTCCTAGGAAAAAACAATCCTGAAACTAGATTTAGACTACCTTCTCTTAGGCTCCCCATTATCCATTCCCTTTTCTTTTTTTTCACATTTTCTTAATTAAAAATGAAAAAAAAAAACTCTTTTCTTGACTTTTTTGGTTTAGTTAAATCATAAAAATTGTTCTTGTTTCATGCCCATGATTGCTCATTCAATAGCTAAAAGAATGGAACAAAAATTCCATTCAACAATTCTACCTCGACCCAACAGATGGTTACTACAACAATTGCTTCATCCATACCCTTGATTACCTCTTTCATGAGTACTCAACCCCTCTTTAGTGTCTCTCACCCAAGATCCTCTGTTCAAACCACTACCTTAGGAGAAACTAATCCCTTCTTCTATCATCATTCCATTCTGCTTTTGACCAGCCACCCCTCCTTCTCGCATCAGGACTTTTTGGAACTCCGGCCATCCTTCGTGGTGACTTGGATTTTATGGATATCCATGATGCCAATCCGATGGATCTCCAAGACTATATCCTTAGGAATCGACTCATCTTCCTCCAAATGGTCCACCACTCTGCATTTATTCTTATCGATCAATCCCGATGCCAATCAACAATTTTCAGTAAACAAACTTGCCTCATCTTCTAACAATCCCCACCCCACCAAACTACTCAGCTAGTCATGTCCATTCCACCCAATCTTCACCCAATCAATACAACCATCACCACTACCCTTTTATTGCCTCTTCAGCCCCAATATCATGTCCCCTATTTGAACAACATGATCCCCTCACATCACACATGCATATCATTGCTTCCCAACCTCCTCTTATGGGTGCTTTTCCTTATTCAGTGTCTAACCCCTTTCAACAACAATTTCAGCCCACTTATACCCATAAATTGCCTACCCATTCTCAACAATCATATAATATCCCCATGAAACAACACAAAACATTCCAAACTCAACCTTTAACTCACATTCATCAAGTAATCCTGCGACACTAAAATTTACTCTGTAATTTCTATTTCATTAATGTATGTATTAGGAATAGGATGTTGTTAAGTATAATTAGTAGTAGCGTCCGATGAAGATAACGATAACACCTTTGCCAAGATCTGACGCCGCTAATAATGTATAGTACGGAAATAGTCAAAAGTACAATAGGAATGTTGTGGTAAAAAGTAAATAGTTGTCGTAAGTGGTCCAGTAATGTTAAAATGTCAAAGTTGGGGTAAGTAGAGAAGTAGGGTCTACATGATTAGGAATTAGAAATATTATATTGGTAATAAGGACAAGGAGTGAGGTCATAAATATTTTGTGTATTTTATTTGTAAAATGTCTAAAAATGTGGAACCCATGTGAAATGATAAGGTTTATCTTATCTTAAAAGATAAGCTTACATGTACAGATAAGAGTTAAGGTATGGAATATGATTCGTCAGAGTGGATTTCTTATCCTATCTTATAGATAAGATGGATAAGCCTAGAAGTTCTATAAATAAAGAGGCCACCCCCCTCATTTATCATAGAAGGAAGTAGTGAGAAATATTGTATGAAGTGTATAAAGGAAGCCATCAGTTTAAAGGTGTGTTGAAGAAGCCATTAAGAGGTGTAATTGTAAAGTTTCTTCCATAGTCTTGGTGAAAGGCAAGTGAAGTCAATAACACTTGAAGTACCTCATGGGTGAGATTGTAACAATTTCATGTTAATATTATAATTTACTTTGATATTTTAGATTTGTCATCATTTCATCTTATCATAGTCGATGGTATTCTTGTGTTATGTTGTTGTTGTGTTTCCAGATTACATCCACCAAACTAAAGGTTGTGCATTAGTAAATAATCATAAAGACGAGGAGTTCCCGTGAAAAATTATCATAGTGCCGGATTGGTAATGACATTTTGGTTCCATTGCAGCCGGGACCATTCCTCATTGGTGGATTTTCTTACGGAGAGATATTCCCACTTAGTCAAAAATCAATTGAGGGTAACCTTATTTTTATCAGTGCATAGTAGTTACCATGGTAAATTCATTTTTTCCGTGAATAGTAGTTACCATGGTAAAGTCATTTTTTCTGTGAATAGTATTTGCCACAGAGAGTCACTTTTTACCGTGAATAGTATTTACTGCGCAGTAACTTCACTTTTTACTGTGAATAGTGTTTACCACAGTAAAGTCAATTTTTACCGTAGTAAGTCAAGTTTTACCATAGTTACCATGGTCATTTCTATTTTACTGTAGAAAGGTGTAAAGTCACTTTCTAGTATAGTGATTCCAATTATTTGTGCACATAAGTCTTGTTGATTGTACTTGTGGGTTGGTATTTCACGATGGTTACTTTTGAAAATGGGAAAGATTCCTATTTTTTCAGCTCAATCTAATGAAGATGATTCTTCTTTCATTCAAGAGTTTAAACAATCTTGTATTTGTAATGGCCTCATAAGAAGGGAACAATGGACTGAATTTTTTCCTACCTTTTTGGATGGTTTAGCACTTAGGTGGTTTGAAACACTAGGTGATAATGTGAAAAATTCATGGGATTTATTAACTGAAAGTTTTCTTGAAGAATTTGGTGAACAACAGAAATATGCAGATCTCATGATCGAGATCACAAAGCTATCCCAAGGAGAGAAGGAGAAGATAAGGGATTATCATGCTCGTGTTCTAGAGCTAAGGAGGAAGCTCGATGCCCGATCCTAAGGAAGGATTAGCGGATGGGTTGATGAATGGCATGGATAATCTCCTATGTAAGCACTTCATTCTTGGGATGAAGCCAGAGATCAGACAACGAGTGAAGTATGACCACCCAACTACCATTGAACAAGCAAAGGAGATTGCAAGAAGGCAAGAAGAAAGCATGGAAGAGGAGCCCAAAAAAATTGTTGCTAAAGTAGAGCCTACACCAGCACCTTTGGTCTAGAATCCACAACCACTCTGGTGAGTACAAATATTTCTCCTAGTACATATATTGAGTGTGAAGATCTGCTAAAAAAAGATGGGTCGGCTTAACTATTAATCTTCTTCAAGGAAAAGAATTTAGTTCTCAGGGAGGAGATAGAGGTCCAAAAAGAAATATTTCTGAAGTTGTATGTTATGGTTGTTATAAAAGGGTCATTATAATTATAATTGTCCGATAGAGCTTCTACATCCGGTAAAGGAGATAATGATAAAGGAAAAGCACTCGTGAATTATTTTGATGTAGTAGATAAGAGCAGAAATAATGAAGTAGATGTGTTTGTAACAAAAAGAAAGAAAGAAAAAGATAATCAAGATGGAAATAGCCTAAGAAGATCAAAGGAGAAACTAGTAAGAAACATAGGAGAAGAAAGTTAGGTGTGTAGGATTTTCTAATTTCACAGGGGGCAAGGACCATACTCCATCTTGGAAGATCTGTCCAAAAGGCACGCAAATATTACATATGGTCAACTCTTGGTTATGTCTTCTCGAGAAGAGGCGGGAGTTGCGAAGTGGACTCAATGCTCGACGAAGGAAGGAGGTTGAGGTCCCTATTTTGGAGACAGAGGCGGATCCCTATGCTCCACAAGTTGAGGTATTATGTAATGATATTTCAATTCATGATGTCTTAGTTGATGGAGGTGCTACAGCTTAATGTAATGATTGAGTCTAAATGAATATGTTGGGTTTAAAAATTGATCGCCCTTCAACACTTATGTTAAGGTCATTAAATAAGGGAAAAACTAAACCAGAAGGTGTAGTTTCAAATGTGGTAATATCTCATTATGGGTGTTGTATGTGTGGTAGAATTTCAGTGATGAAAAATGGTATGCATTGCATAACCAATGCTGCTAGGAAGACCATGGCTAAGGAGAGTTCATGCAAGAAACTATTAGAATGAAGGTTTCATGACAATTGGACGTGGTAGAGAGAGGGTGAAGATAAACGTGATCCTCGACATCATAAGGTAGAACTCGTGGATTCAAGTGATGAAATCGATGATTGGACATCCTCTCGATTACTCTAGTACCGGTGAAGTGGCTACGAAGATGAAGAAAGTGAGGTTGATGTTTCATTCATGGATATCCTTCCACCACCAACTCATGACCCCATAAAATTATCTCAAGAAGAAATTGATGATCATCTCCAACAAATAAAGATTGGTGATGCTTTGTGATGGAGAGTGAGAAGGAATCCTACCTCCTCTTTCGAAGGTACATACACATATTCACTTTTGATTACAAGGAACTCCATAAAGTAAGTTGGGTAGAACATTCTATTGAGCTGGTAGATGGTGCTAAGCCCATAAAGCAAATGCCATATAAAATGAATCCTAATTTTTCCAAGACCGTAAAAGAAGAAATAGATAAGTTGCTTGATGCGGGTTCATATTTGATGTGGAGAATTCGAGATGGGAAGCTATGCATTTGTGTTCATTACAGGAAGCTGAATAAGGCAACAAAGAAGGATCATTACCATCTTCCATTTTCGGATCGATCTTGGGCGAAGTAGCGGCAGAGTGCTATAGTTTTGTTGATGGATATAGCGGCTACAACCAAGTTCATATAGAAGAGAAAGATCAGCTAAATACCACGTTCACCACTCCTTGGGGAACGTTTGCTTATAGAGTTATGCCTTTTGGGTTGTGTAATGCTCCAAAACATTCCAGCGTTTGATGAATAGGGTGTTCAACCCTACATTGGGACCTTCATCGAGTATTTCGGATGATTTTTGCGTCATGGGAGCAAGTTGGACCACTGCACCAAATGGAGACAACATTTCAAAGGTTAGATGAAGCAAAAGCCTCACTAAACCCTACAAAGTGTGTCTTTGGATGTTCTAAAGGCGTTTTGTTAGGGCATGTTGTATCCAGATGGTATTGCACGATCCCGATAAAGTTTCAAAAATCAAAGAGTTACCATTTCCTATGAATAGAAGAAATAAGGCGCATGAAGCTTTTGGACAATCAAGGAAGCCCCGTGTCTTCACCTATTTTAAAGAATCCAGTTGAGCAAGCCATTCATTGTGTACACCGATGCCTCGGATGCAAAGACTAGGAAGTACTTTGAGCCAAAAGGATGAAAATGGGAATGAACATCCAATTTACTTTGGCAAAGCGTAAAAATGAGCAAGATCTTGAGGTAAATTATATCAGTAATCAAAAAGAGGCTCGCTATCATTTTCTTGTAAAGAAGTTTAGAAATTACTTGCTAGGGCAAAAATTTCTAGTTGTAACAGATCATCAGGCTCTAAAATATATTGTAAATAAGCCTAACCCATCAGGGAGGATAGCAAGATGGATAATTTTGCTACAAGAATTTGAATTTGATATTATAGATAGGCCAGGAAAGAAGCATGTCAATGCAGATGCACTCTCTCGAGCCTATGATGGTTTAGGATCATCTTGTGATGATGATGATTTCCCGATGCAACATTGTTATCCCTTGACACAATCCCTAGTGAATACATAGATATTTGGAATTATCTAAATGAATTCAAGTTTCCTGATGGTGCCAATGCAAAGACTAAGAGAAAGATTACTCAAGCCAGTCGTCCATATTCTATTCTGCATGGAGTATTATTTCGAATAGGACCTGATGGATAGTACAAGAGGGCAGTTAGACGTGATCAAGGGAAGGAACTGCTAGAAGAATTCCACAATGGTACATGTGGAGGGCACTTCTCTAGACAACTTACAAAGAAGAAGGATCTTGGATGCGGGTTATCACTGGCCCACTCTTTTAAAGATTGTTATAATTATTGTAAGACATGTGATATTTGTCAAACACATGGTAACCGTAAGACTTCATCACTCCATTATGTCCTATTCTTCCACTGGTCCCTTTGAAAAGTGGGGAATAGACATTGTAGATCCACTTCCAACTACCTCATGCCAAAATAAGTATATTGTAGTTACCACAGATTCTTTAACCAAGTGGGTTGAAGCTAGGCCATTGAAAATAGCTTCCATGGATGAAGTGGCAAGGTTCATATATGAACAATTGAACCAGATTTGGTTGTCCATTAGAAATTGTAATGATCAAGGAAGCCACTTCATTAATGAGGTGGTAGAAGCCCTAGTCAATAAGTTTTCTATTAAGCACAGGAAGGCAACAACATACAAGCCAAGCACAAATGGACAGGTGAAACGAACAAATTTTGTGTTGTGTCAAATTCTAGCAAAAGATGCAGCCTTGCAGGTACATAAATGGGATAAAAGGATTCATGCAACATTGTGGGCATACAGGGCAACATCAAATTCAGCAATAGGATACTCCCCATTTCAGTTGGCTTATGTCATTGATCCAGTTCTTCCTATTGAGTTTGATATTCCCACGGTCAGAGTAATGGAAAATGAAAGAATGGATGAAAGTGATTTAGTAAAAGAAAGGTTGGTACATCTTCATTTGCTAGAGGAAATGAGGGAAATAACTAAGGATACAAGCTATAAGAAGAAAATGAAGCGTAATGAATACTTTGATCAAAAGATCCGGTGGTCTCCATTTCATGTGAATGACTTGGTTCTAGTATATGATTCCGAGATATACAAAAAAGAAGACAGAGAAAATTTCTTCCAAAATGGATGGGGCCCTACAAAATAGCGAAGTTGTGTATGAAAATTGTACATACCAACTGGAGGAATCGGATGGCACTTCCATTATGAAATGGGTCAACCACGACAAGTTGAAGATTTTCCAAGCACTTGAGAATAGTCTACTCAGGGACGGAGTAGAAGCTAGAGATGGGGGAAGATGTCGACACTAAAATTTTCCTCCGTAATTTCTATTTCATTAATGTATGTATTAGGAATAGGATGTTGTTAAGTATAATTAGTAGTAGCGTCCGATAGAAGATAACGGCGTTGCCAATACGATGCCGCCAATAATGTATAGTACGGAAATAGTCAAAAGTACAATAGGAATGTTGTGGTAAAAAGTAAATAGTTGTCGTAAGTGGTCCAGTAATGTTAAAATGTCAAAGTTGGGGTAAGTAGAGAAGTAGGGTCTACATGATTAGGAATTAGAAATATTATATTGGTAATAAGGACAAGGAGTGAGGTCATAAATATTTTGTGTATTTTATTTGTAAAATGTCTAAAAATGTGGAACCCATGTGAAATGATAAGGTTTATCTTATCTTAAAAGATAAGCTTACATGTACAGATAAGAGTTAAGGTATGGAATATGATTCGTCAGAGTGGATTTCTTATCCTATCTTATAGATAAGATGGATAAGCCTAGAAGTTCTATAAATAAAGAGGCCACCCCCCTCATTTAGCATAGAAGGAAGTAGTGAGAAATATTGTATGAAGTGTGTACAGGAAGCCATCGGTTTAAAGGTGTGTTGAAGAATCCATTAAGAGGTGTAATTGTAAAGTTTCTCCCATAGTCTTGGTGAAAGGCAAGTGAAGTCAATAAAACTTGAAGTACCTCATGGGTGAGATTGTAAAAATTTCATGTTAATATTATAATTTACTTTGATATTTCAGATTTTTCATCATTTCGTCTTATCATAGTCGATGGTATTCTTGTGTTATGTTGTTGTTGTGTTTCCAGATTACATCCACCAAACTAAAGGCATGCATTAATAAATAATCATAGCATGAGGAGTTCCCGGTGAAGAATTATCATAGTGCCGGATTGGCGATGACAATCCCCCAAAAACACATTCAATCTCACCAATAGTTTTATGTAGGTACCTCACAAGTTGTGTAATCACAACCACAACCCATTATCACTTCATCGAATGCCCTTATGCATGATCTCATGAAAAATTCAACCAACCTTGAGGTCGCCATCCTAGGGCCCAAAGTTACATTATCATATAAAAAAATATACAATCACCAATTCATCCATTTATAAAAATTAAGCCATATCCTTGACATTGGGAATTACCTAAATTCACTTGGTTTAATAACAAGGAGGATCTGTAGAACACCTTTCGTGCATTCGGACATGCGTGCTACCTTATTTCACACAATTAGGACTTTATGCCCCATACTTTCATCATGCATTTAGCTGGTCTAGAATTAGACTGATACAATAACATCCCTCAATATTCAATATTTTCCTTCACTCAGCTCATGTAATTGTTCTTAGAACAATTTTCTATCAACATTACATGTAAAATAATTATCACTGATCTATACGCCATCTAATAGTTTGAAGATGAGTCCATCGCAAACTTCATCGCATGGTGGTGCAACATTATAAACTAACTATCATTTACCCTTCCATAAATTGAACTCATCGATATCTTCTCACATTCATGTGTAAAACATATATCCTCTACCCTACAAATCTAATCCTTCCAAACATTTGATGAATCCTTCACCATGGATTGCAAGATTGAAACACATAGCCTTAAGAAGGGCCATTTAAAACTAAAATCAGAGAAACCTAAACACGAGTTCAATAAAACATCCACACATAACGGGAAATTTAAGGGTGCAGTTAATGCTCTAGTCATCAAATATTTTCTTGCACCAACATATAACATGTCGACTCAAAGAACGAGCCCCATTTACAAAAACCAACTACACTCCCCTCGGGAATCATATGGCTCTATCTTTGACAAGTTGATAGCGGAAAATCTAATCACACTACCACCTATCTGACCAGTTTATGAGTCAATACCGAAACCCATGTGGTATCATGAAGACCATTATTACAAATACCACCAAACCTAAGGTCATGACATAGAGAAATGTCAAACTTTCAAGGATTTGGTTCAAAGGCTCATTGATCAGGGTGACCTTCAGGTCGACAATCCTAATGCTTCACCCAATCAACCGCTTGACATATTTAACAACCTTTTCCAAATCATACACCAACAAGCCAATCTGCTACCACTTCCACAACCCAAACACCTAATGCTCATACTATAAAAACTTTAAACACCATTGATCAAGAACCTACAAATTCCCTTCATCACCAATCATCAATCCCCTTTGATATTATTCCTACATCTACAAATTTATTAACACTTGTCCCCATAACTACACCAATCATATCTACATCTACCTCGATATCCATTCCTACTACTAGGACCCCATTCACAAACATATCATTCTTTCCCCTAGAAGTATTTATGAAACAACCATTCCCACCTACTTCTACAATTGACATTGGTTCCACATCTACTACATTATCTATTATATCCACTTCATTACTCACTAAATCCACTTCACCGGATCTGACTACCTTACCTACATCCATTCCACTTCTACCTGTTATACCATCCTTAGAATTAAAATCGGTGCCTCTTTAAAAGCTTTTACCCACACCCACATCAACTAATGAAATTACATCCACACCACTTTCTTCCTCAACACCACCTTTATCATTTGAAGAATTTTTGAAAACACTTCAAATTCTAAAAACCTCAAATGATCCTTCTACCTCATCGAAAAAATCAAATCAATATTCACTTTCTTTAGATTCCATCAAACAAATACTACTTCCTATGCCTATACCAACTGTGACACCACCTCCAGATCCTTTGGTGGAAATTGTTTTCGCTCCTCCTAAGGATGCACCCTTATAAATAAAATCTACAACCATTAGTACATTACCTCAAAAATCCCTTGTACATTCCTACAAGAAAATTGACATTCCCACCTCTAAACCATCCAACACAACAACCTCTTCATCAAGAACATTTCATAAACTCAAAACATTCAACACTAAGACATTAACCTATGCCAAAACTGACCCGAACCATCAAGACATCAACATATTCAAACTTTATCATCTCAAACATCCACTTATTATTTAAATACCAAGACATTCCACAAGGACAAAGAACCTCCTAAGGCATTGATCCCAATAGAAAGAAGCCATTGTGGTTTATTACCAACCTCATCTATGCATATCATTGTACCTATGGACATGGAACCGAGCACAACAGAGTATTCTAAGCCATAATCCATGGCTTCATTAAGGAAGAATACCTTCTCCCCAAACCAAATCAATATCTTCCTTACACTCCAACATCAGTGTCTTTGAACTCATCCATAAAAATGAAAGAGTCCCCGCTTCTTCAAAAATTCACAGCCATCCCTCCTTGAGAAGATGATTCTTTTGAGGATATCCCTCCTTGTTGATCAACGTTGTTTGGGTAACCACTCGGCTTGGCCGACATGATCCTAAATCAAAAGCTTAACCGAGAGCTAAAACCTTCATCACCATTCCTCCTCCTAAGGAGTTAACCACATCATCAACACCTAAGGTTTCCATCTTAGCAACACCCAGGTGCCTATTAAACAGTATAGTAAAAAAATCCACCGTGCCCAATAAATATGTCACTCTACAAGCTCATCTAAATCTCGTTAGACCATAGACATGATCTCACTAAAGCCTTAAAGTACATTTCAACATCCAGTGATGAGGCTCAGCCCTTCGCATCCCTTATAGGAGAACTCGCGGCTTCTACTACCATCTCATTTGATGATGTTGAGATTCTAGATATCTCACCGAAAGAACATGATCTTCCCCTCTTTATCATGGTTAGGATTAATGACACGTTCATCTAACGGTCCATGATTGATAGTGGAGTGAGCATCAATATCCTCCCATCACATACTTTTGATCAACTTAAGATACCAAAGTCCTCTGTTGCCCAAACACCCACAGTCCTTCATGATTTTAACGATGTTGTCACTCCTGCCTTAGGAACGGTATTTCTTCCTATCTGTGTTGGTAAGAAGATCCTCTATGAGGTCTTATACATCATACAAGGGGAATTCCAATACAATTTTCTCCTTGGGTAACCTTGGATCCACACTATGCATTGTATCCCTTCTACACTCCATCATTCCCTTAAATATGAGCATGAGGGGAATATTTTGACACTTCCTAAGGATGCTCCTCCCTTTTGGATGTGCAACATGACTTATCAACCCAATGATGTTCTTGTTCCCAAGGATGATCCATCCACACCATCCACTAGTTCATCTATCCCTTCTTCCAAACTTCCTAATGACGATTCCCTAGATAAAGTAATGGATAAGCTTACGTTGGGGAGTATCATATTCTTACACTCAACACCTTTCCCACTCCTCACCATCTTAGTAGACCAAACAAAGCTTTGATGTACCAACAAAATTTTAGGGATATCGTCCCTTTCAGTTCACCACATCTTCAAACCAACCTCATATATGGTGGTTTCGACACCCCTTCTTCTATCCACACCTACGCTTGTCATCAATTCTACACCAACATATACCTCATCCACTTCATTAGATGTGACTCCCCATCCACATCTATTCCACCATTACCCATCATACCATCCATATAATCAATCCAACCTCTTTCTACACTCGCTATCTACACCTACCACATTGAACATCATAACCACATCTCCTACATCATCATTTTCTCCTCCCACATCCTTTGAAGAATATTGGAGAGCACTATAACTTGAAGAAACCATAGGTAAATCTCTGTCACATCTATAAAACAAGACATTTCTTCACCTTCCTTAGACCAAATCATGCAAAAATTACTTCCCCATCAGCCATAACATCACCTTTAGACCCACCAATCAAAATCATTGTCATCCCCTCCAAGGTTATTCCTTCATAAACCAAATCCAAAAACCTTGGTACCCTTCCACATCGATCCCTTGTGCACCCCCACAAAAAGATAGACATTCCTCTAGCCAAGACTAAACCTACATCATCCATCTTGGGGCCACATCCATATATCCTAGGACCACCTCCTTCATCAAAATCAATCAACTAATCCAAATCCAAACAATCTGAATCTATCTTAGGACCATCTCTTTCATCAAGAAAAATCCCATCCACCGATCAAGTATGAACCAAAATCATCCAACCCTTCTTCTTCTAGGACACCAATCACTGTCAAAACTGAAAACAAAACACCAAGATCTTAAAACAATCCACCCTCATCCTCGACATCCAAAAATCTTCCAAAACATCTCCTGACACATATATCGAATCCTATGTAGAAGTCCTACGACATCTACTCCAAATTTCCACCATCACACTTCCACCTATCAAGGCCTTTGATCCAGACCATCCAAGCCATCATGGTTCAACCCCATTGCATTTGTGCCTACCATCGTACCTTGGGTCATGACACCAAACAATATAAGGCCCTAAGAAACTTCATCCATGATCTTATTGAGAGAGAGGACCTTCTCAAGGACTCTCCTTCTCCATCTACCATCTCATCCATGATTGATTTGATTTCCATTTCCACCTCTCCATCTATAGGATCCACTAGGCCTTCTCCTTCATCCACCACTTCTTCACATACCACTCCTCTTAGCAAGGGTCCTCCCTTATTCATTGATACAATTTTCCTTGATACACCATCCCTATGATATTTGACCCTATACCCCATATATATTTGACATCCCTTCCACAGATCCCATCCCATTTCTTCTAACATCCACTAGCTCATCCACATCTCTCTCACTAGGGGGAGCACCTTCCCCTTTACTATTGATTCTTCCACATATTCTTCCTCATCATCTTATCCCTGCAACTTCTTTGATCTTTGGGGGAATTCATTCTAGGATCTGTCTACTTGTGGATTGGATCCTCTCCATACATGACATTATCTTATCCTATCTAGCTCATCTCATCTAATCATATCAACTAGTTTTATCCATCATCTTCTCCTCCTAGGACCACCTTCGTGGCCATATATGTGCTTCCCTTGGGAGCACCATGGATCTATCTAAGGCCCACCTTTTTATCCATATAATATCATCCTAAAATCACTTTAATAACTATTACTCTTGTTTTCCCAAGAAAACGTGTATTTACTAAAGCTTCATGATCCTTATCTAACTTATCTCAACCTACCTAAACTCAAATGTTTCTGACCAAACCTTTCCATCTATCTTCTTACCCAAAATACCCTATCATAGACAAGGGGGTCTTGGTCTTATTAATCCTTGATCTTCACAACAACATCACTCTATCATCACTGCAATTGAATATTTCACTAAGTGGGTGGAAGTAATTCCCCTCACTTTAACCAAATCTGGTCTAATCATTAACTTTATCTACCAACACATCATTTTCTACTTTGGCGTTACTCAAAACTTGCCACAAAAAATGGAAAGTACTTTAAAAATATGTTAAGAAGCTTTGCGACTCATTTAACATCTAACTCAGCTTCTCTTCTCCATACTATCCTCAAGCTAATGGCCAAGCCAAATCCACTAATAAAAATCTTTGAAACATTCTTGCAAAAACTATTGATTAGTCTGGTCATGATTGACATCTCCATCTCCCTTTCACTCTTTGGGATTATCGAATAGCATCCATAATTCCACAGGGGCTATAACCTTTTTGGTTGTGTATGGCTCTAAATTCTTCCTTCCTCTTGATATTCAAATTATGTATTTATGTGTATCCCTTCGCGACTTCATCTTGGATGAAGACTATTGCCAAAAACGTCTAACATAGCTTGAGTTGTTAGATGAGTGTCACCTTCTCGCTCTTGAACACCATCATGTTTATCAAGAGTGCATCAAATGTGCTTACAATAAGAACATCAAATAATGTGAATTTAATGTCGATGACCTCATTCTCAAAGAAAATCATAATGTCACTACTCTAGAAAGGAGCCAACACGAAATTTTTCCCCTAATTGGATTGGACCATACATTATCATGCATAAGTATGGGTCGAGAGCCTATCAGTTGGCCTTCCTTGATGGTAAACCAGAAGTAGAAACTCTTAACATATTACACTTGCAACCATTCTACTATTAGTGTGTCTTCCAGTGAGCTCTTAGTCATATCCTTAGATCATCCCTCCATCATTAGCCTCTTCCATATTTCATCATAGTGATTTGGAATTATGTGGTCATCCGTCACTTTCCTAGATGTGACCTTAAATATGAGCACCACGGCTCTGCTTGTAGTATATTCCTTATGGATAGGTTATCCCATCTCGGTGAGAAATCTACAATCATTACATCCATCACCCTCTCATTCACCTATTGGAACCATGTAAAGGGTCCAAGGGTGTCTCTTGTACATTCATTTTCCCCTCTAAGTGATCTACTTAGTTATTCCCAACTATTTACCATGTCAAAATAAAAATCAAAGGATGCTCCAATCAAAAGTGAAAGCACTCAAAAATAGAATGCTCCCTTGAAGGATATCTATTCATATAAACAAAAAAATCAATCAAAGTTACAAGTAAAATCAAAGAAATAAACCGATCCTCAAGGAATGCTATTACATATATTATATTTTACCATCTCAGATTACATATGTAAAAATTATACCATACCCTCGAAGGATGGATACTCTTTTTATCATGGAATTAATGGCTTCGTGCATTATATTAACATCCTCAAAATCTTCCCACATTAATCACTTTCTTTCTAGCAAAATTCCCGCATTGATCAATTTGTTATTTCTCCTTCCCGAGTTGGGGCATAGATTTAAGTAATGAAACTTATGCAAAACCCTCTTCCCACATATAAGTTACATCTCAAACCCATTTTTCATGTCGACATTAGGTTTATGAGTCCATCCCATCCATTGTCTCTTTATGATCTTTGGTATAACTAACTATCATTGGTTATGTTCTAACACATGTTTTGGTCGCATGTGCCTTGCATTATTCAGATCCCCTCTTGTTTACCTCCAATGCAATTAGAGGAATATTTTATTCATGTGTTCCTTGATATGATGTAATGTCATTCATACCTATAGGTCACCATTATTTGGTTGCATTATTTCCTCAATCCTTTTTGCATCTATCTCTCATCCATGTTTAAACACATTTTTGTTATCTCAATCACCTATCAATCTATTTATCTATCCTAAACACGTCAACATTTACTTATTTTAATCAATAATCACATCCACATTACTTTTCCATCCACATCACATTCTATCCATTCATCTCATTACCATGCTCAAATTCAAAACTAACATGTAATCCTAATCCTCATTAACCATACAAAAAATTCACATCATCAATCATCCATACATATACAAATCCAAAGTAGCTATACATAACCATTCAAATAATCATCATCACATAGACCATAAATATCATCATCATCATAAATAAAATAATCAACATTACACAATACACATATACTAAACCACGACAAAATAATATCATATATATATATATATATATATATATCATAAAGTGTATCAATACATTATCACCTTCTAATAGGGATCTCTCAAAATAGAAATACTATAAAAATCAGTAAATTCCACATCGTAGAGCACAAAATATTTCCCATGTGAGGTAAGTCCCTCTATCTATCTATCAACCTTGTCATCTCCACTGGCCTTCTCCTTAGATTCTGTTGTGCCACACTCATTGTACTCCCAAAAAACCCAACTCCACCTACCTCTCTCCTCTATAGATTTTCCTAGTATCGTAGTGTCCCCGATAGCTTCCTGATCATGATCTCCTCATAGTACTTATCCTCTATGGTTAAGGATTTGTATCTATCTATGGAAATCATACCAGGAGGTTCTATCTCTCCTCCTCCCTTTGGTTCTTCCCTGTCCTCCACCCGTAGCCTCAATAGAAAATATGGTAGAAATATCTCCAAAAGAAACCCTATAGGACTCCCTCTTCCATTGGTATCGATCCCTATCTTGTGTAATCGCATCCCTTTGTAGGATTGCAATGTCTCTCTTAATACACATCTTCTCTAGTTATGTACGTAATTGACCCACCTTAGTGGGCTCTCCTCCATCTCCGCCACCTCCTAGAGCTGCCTCTACCTTGACTTCCAACTCCTCTATGTCCTCCTCCTCCTCCTCATCTCCTCTTTCCCCAACAACATGAGATTCCTAAGATGCGGTCATCTAATCATAGAATCCTACTCAAACTCCCACGTCATCATCATCATCCCAAGGTGCTTCTGTCTCCTTGAATGGATCTGCCATGTCGGCACTAATAGCTCCCTTTTTAGCTGCTCCCTCTTATATAAAATAGGACCCCTAGGCATTGTCTAGATCAACCCAAAATGTCATCTCACTCAGTCAAAATACATTACCTTTATCCTTTATGGTCATCTCCCTTAAACCCATCGTGTTCACCTCATCTTGACCAACTTTGCATCCACCCCAGGCCATGCAGGAAAGTCCCTATATGGCCGCCATATGATATGCTCTATCTCAAGCTCTACAAACCTATCCACATACCGGTCCAATCCCTCCCCTTGTCTTCGTGAGCCTAATCATCCCTATATATCAGAAATCCTACTTCTAGGTCTATATGGTCTCCTGTGACCCATGAAAGCCCTAGTGAATGAATAATGACAATTTTCTTGTAGGCACAACAACAGGTGAAGCAAGAATCCTACGTCTAACCCTGACATCCTTCCTACCTTGTACATTGATAGCTCATGGTACACTTGAGCTAGCAAGGAAGTACCAAAAGAGAATACTTTCTATTGCTTGACTATATCTCGTAACTACACTAGCCGCACCCATAGAAACCAAGCTCTGCCCGAGTCCGACAAACATTACAAGACACTACCACCATAACTAAGTAGATCAACCAGCTACAAGGTACACCTTCCTCATACCTACGCTCATCGAGAGAATGCCCTAAATAAAATCTGATGTGGGGTGCATCGAATCAATAGCCATGTCAAAATGGAAAGCAAGATATCAACTATGATGGGAATTATCTACTATCCTTGTTTAGGAAATATTAGAATCCTATAGACATCCTTCAGGGTGACAGTCATATCCCCTATCCTAAACTAAATTTTTTTGTCATCAGGTCCCCATATCTCCACTAAGTGATCATCAACCCCACATATTGTGGGATCCTCTGATAATGTCTGAATCCCCCTAACCCCACTACGTAAATATGATCCCAATCGACATTTGTAACATATCCTCTAATCTACTCGTATAGAGTAGGAAATCGGTCTCTCAAATATAGGGTCTCTAGCTTACAATCACAAATAAAACATGCAAACATCAGATCAAAAATCTAAAATCCAATCAAAATCGATTAAATTTCATTAAAAATCCAATTTAATCATAAACATATCCAATCTAACACTAGTCGACACTGACCTAGGTCGGATAAACATTTTTAAGAATTGATCAACACACCTTATAGCCCAGTCAACGTCGACCTGGCTGGGTCACTGCCAACCGCCTTGGTGTCTTCCACTTTTTCTAAAAAAATTACAAAAAAAAAAAAATTAAACTAAAAACAAGCTTGAGTTTTTTTACTCACCATCCTACACACCCTTAAACATTTCCTTACAGCTCTTGCAACCTCCATTTCTCAATATTTTCTTTAATCACTCTGATCTCTCTCATCAATTTTACATGTGAAAATGAGCTTTTTCGAATGACCCCAAGATTATTTAGGCATAGACACCTAGTTTCCATCGACCCCTTTGGGTTGCCATCGAGTGGCCTTCGTCACATCAAACTTGCCTTAGTAGCCTTTTGTTTTGGATTCCTTGATCCTTTTTATGACCTCTTCTCACGCATTCTTCAAAGTACACCTTTGTGGTCATCTTTATTTTCCCTTTAGGGAATTCTATTTCAATACTTCAATCCTATCCTTTTGCGATCTTGAAGTCCACCTTCATGGCCATACTTATTCCCTCTTCGGGCATTTTTATTTTACAATCCTATCTAATTTGTGCACAAAGTCCACCTTGTGGCCATACTTCTCTCCCCCTTGGGGCATATTATTTCACTACTCGCCTTTTTTCCTTTTTCATGTCCTATGCTAGGGAACCTTTATTTTCATCCTCGTCCCTTGCGGATGCAAATTGTTTTTCTCAATTCCTCATGTACGAAGGATTTCACATAATTTTCACATTTATTTACACATACTTTGATGCTTGCCTATGACCCCATGATCATTCTGGCTTGCATCCATTTGAGATCTTTCCCATTGGATTATCTCCTTTTTGTAGTGATTTTCACCCACTATTTTCCCTTTAGATCATTTTCAACCGTCTCCATTGACACTGCAATTGTCCCTCTACCCATGTGATACCGCATGACTCACTACTATAATTTTTTTATTTTTACTTGTGGTCATTTTTTTCTTGGGGAATCTTGCCTTACACTATCATTTTACCCATCTTTCTTCATCCACCCACCCTTCATCATCTACCTTTTTGAAACACATCATCGATTTCCTCTGACATCATTGATCCTCTATTTGAGGGGGAGATCATCATCAACCTTCCATCAATCTTCATAATACTCATCTTCTCTCACTATTTTTGTCTCATGGATTGCTAGTACAAACCACTTAAAAAAGGGGGAAAATGTAGATACCTAATTTTGGTATCTCTACCCTTGTCTGCAGTGTGCGCATATTTTTCGATGGTTCTATCTAGGTCCCCTTTTAATTAAATCCATCCCTTCAATATTTAATAAAATTCCCACTTATTATCCTATCATCATTTAATTATTATTAATTCACATTAATTAATTAATTCCCATTAATTAATTAATTAATTAATATCCATATCCCTAACTTGCCCTAATGAAATTTCTATTTAGGACGTTTTTATCCTAAATATAAATCACTGTGATTTTTCTTCCCATTCCTATCTTGTAACTACCCATGATTCATCCCTAAACAACCTAATCCCACACATAAGCTTTAAAGTGATTTTTCCCTCCTTACAAACACAAAATCTCGACCTAAACCACAAAATACACCCCATTGAGGAAACATTCATCGTGGTCAGTGATGACCCAGCCCAATCACTGTCGACCCTATAAAACTGAGTTGTTTCTTTCCATAATCATCGATTCATGTGTATATTGGATCTTTCTTGTGACTTATGAAATGAATATCATTCCTGAGCATTCTTACAATAGTTACAGAGCTCCTAGACCTACTTAGAATGTGCTTGTATCAGTCACAATAATCCTTCGTGAGATTATTTATTATATTTTTGTTGCTTTACTTCATTATTATCATATTGTCATTGTTTTTCTCATGTATAAAATTTTGCAGGACTAGATCCTCTTCAACATCACTCAGAGCTCCATTACCAACCTTCTCTTCTAGCTTCCTTACTTGCAGGTTTCATTTTCATCTTGTTTTCCTTCAACCTTACTCCAACTCTGCTGCAATGCCATCGTCATTGCCCAACTTGAGTTTCCATTGACTCGGCATTTTTAGTTGTGATTCCTACTTCTAGATCCATCCCCAGCCTCTACATGTGTTTTTTTCTCTTCACAATGTGCTTAAACCACCATCAAGTCTCTCTGTTACATTCAAATGAATCTATCTCGCATCCCATTCACTGTCGCCCCACCCCGATTGTCATCGATCGGGGTCCTAATTCTTAATCTATTCTTTTCCAATCCTTCCTTTTTATTATTTTATAATTTCTTCTCCCTTGTATTCCTCCTACAGTTGACTCCATCTTAATCAAACTTCTATAGTTACAGATTGCATCTATATCTTGCGAGTTTTTGCATATTTCTTTTTCCACTTTAGATTCTCACTCACAAAGTCATTGATGACCTACGTGCTCGTATAGTTTGGGTCACCGCCAACCCAGATCATGTATCATTTACTTTGCATCTATTTGAATTAAATTAATATCTAGATCAGATATCAATTACTCTAAGATTCATGTAGTATCTCTATTTCTCGCATGCAATGTTCTTATTCATTCTTTAATTTTCTGTTTCTTTAAAATGAGGGTTGACATCTACAAAAGGAAGGTTACACTTCTTGGAGCTAGATTTGTTGGCATCCCCCAAATAACCTATGTAATAATTTTTATATTTAGACACTCTTATTTACAGGTTTATCAGTGCAACAAGGATCAACTACTTAGCACTCATCCATCCACGCCTATCATGCCTTTGAGGTACTATAAACCATCATTTTTCCGAGTTCTTTAGTTTCTTGTAGTAGATAGCTTATTAATTTGAGTACAAATGAAGAAATTTGGACAACATCCATTATATGAACATAAATAATATTATCTAAGCAAGTCATATCCTTTTTATTTATGCTTGGTGTTATTTGAATCCTCATCCTTAACCCCTTAAGGAATAGTGCTAATACTTGGGAAAGATGAGGGTCTTGTGAATAGTCTAACCATAAGTGCATGCTAGGAAGTTAATCCTCATATAAATTTTTAAATTTTGATCTCTTCTCATATAGTTTAGTAACACCAAAAGTGGCTTCACACACATCGTCATGCATAACTTGATAACCTCCTTTAGAAAAAAATTGTTTGTTCCTTGGATTTTCCATCATTTTTATTATTAAAATTGACTCATATATTATGCATCCACTTATGTGGAACATTTTAGAGAATTTAAACAATGATGCTTATAAACCTTCTTGGTAGCTATTGTTTTCCGATTAACATTCTCATAATCCTATATATACTTGAGGATTGAACTAGGTTAGGGTTTGGGGGCATTCTTATTGAGACAAACAACTTCATGGTATGATGTGATACCTTCGAGAGGTTATTAATCTTAACCCTTCCTGTGACTTCTAGGAGGAAGTCTATTTATAGGGGGGGGATGTATTGTCTGCTAATTTATCTTCCTTAGACGCATTTACGACATTCCATGTGTTATTATTGTTGGGACATTGGAATTGATATTATCATATCTATTTAATTTTAAATCATTATGATTTTATTGTGATGTTAATACTTAGTTGATAACATATTTGTAGAAAGAAGATGTGTGAGGCATGCAATGCTAATTTACTACTTATATTATTTTCTCTTGGTTTAATTATGATGTTGTGGACATTATTGATATTAATGAATGATATTTATATATATTATGTAGTCATAATGGTTATTTATCACATTGAGAGTATGGTTGTAACATAATTGATTTAGATGGGCCTAATTTGTCCCCATGTTATTAATTAAATTGTTTTGTGTGCCTTTTTAGTATTTTGGGATAAATGTTATATTTGATTTTGTTAAAAAAATTATATATTCTCCTCATTAGAACCCTTTTATTATGTATGATGGATAATTAATGGAATATTGGGTTTTATAGGGAGTAGGGTGACACATGTTACCCTTTCATTGGGGAGGATTCTTGAGTTTTATTTTACTTATTCCTTCATTTTGGAGGCGGTTGGAACTTTTTAATTTCATTTTGATCTTGGAGCTTGGGAGAGAGTAGGGAGGAGAAAATATTTTGGAAAGACTAGATTTATTTTGGGAGTTATATTTCTTGGCTTGAGAGGTAAGTTTTCCACCTCTTGATTTTGTCTTAAAATTTATAACAAGTTTTGTGGATGGGTTTATTTCCTTATTTTATGCATTGTATGTTGAGTTGGTTGAGTGTTATGTTAACTTTTTTCTTCTTGTTTTATCCCATACATCTCCATTGCGGTTGGATTTTGGGAGTGTTGGTGAAGAGGAAAGAATACCTCTTGTACCCACATTGCTTGATGGGCAAGTCATGTTTGGATTTATATTATTCTCCCATTACTTGGTTGACGTGGGAGATGGTTACCATATGGTTTGGAGCCTATCCCCTTTCATTGTAAGGAGGATTTTTGGAGTGATATGATCTATGGAAGAAATATATTAATGATTTTAGAAGGCTTGGGATCATTTGGTACATTTTAAAATTTATATGGTATAAGAAAAATAAGAATTAAAATGGGTATTTTTCTCTCTTCCCCTCTTAAGAAGTATGGAGCTTCTTATATGTGTTTTGGCTTTGGATTTATTGGTATTTGGTTGTGTGGGTTTGTGTTTCTCCCTCTTAATAAACTTATATCTTCTTGCATATGTTTTTCCTAGGATAATTGGTGAATGTCTGTGTGTATGTTTTCCCTCTCCTTTCCTCCCTTATGCATCTTGAATGCATACATCCTCTCTCTCCCATGGGATTGGAGGGAGGATAGAATGTCCTCCACATTTAGAGATGGAATTTAATGATTTCATTTAGTTGTGTGAAAACTCAATCCACTTCTCTTGTATTTTGGAGTGTTGATGGAGAACATTTCCTAGAATGTTGTATATAAGATAGGAGAATGAAAACGAATTAGCTTGTATCAAAGATCTAGGATGATTATGCGATGGAAGATGAATAGAATAGGATGGATCTGTATTATGCGAGATTTGTCTAGAAAAATGATACTTGATACTTCCTTGCATAGGAGTTCTCATAGTAGGATAGGACTTCCCGAGGCATTAGTGTCTAATCGAAGTGCTAGTGTCCCTATAACGAGATCTCGATTCTAGTATTTTTAGGGTATAAACTTAGATTATTCCTTTAATTTTTTATTACACCCACTTCATTGTAGGGTTCTTATTATCCAAATTTCACCCCCCAGAGTTAATTTGATAACATGCATCAGAGTTTTTAGTTCCAAGCAAGTAGATTGATTTAGGAGAAAATCGTAAAATTGGCTAAGTCCTGCTCAAGGCCACCTTTGGGACAGTTGGAACAATTATACGCGGAAGGCGCGGATCGGCCGAAAAGCCTCTAGGTGGCCCAAACAGAAAAGGGACATCTGGGACAAATAGACGTGAAATTCCGAATCGGCCGAAAGAAAGAAAATTTGTCCAAGTCCTTTACCGGGAGCAAGCGGGACAAGAGTGCGCGAAGGACACGAACCGGCCGGTTTGGCCGAAATAGGAAACTTCAGCACAAGGACAAGTGGGATAAAGGGATGCGCGGGATGCGGATAGCTGAAGGAGATGAAAGCCAATCAGATCACGCCACGTGTCACTGGCAGAAAAGGGACGAGGAAGCCCATTTCGGGTGGATCGGAGGATTCTGTCCCGACGAAGCACTAGGACATCCGGGACAAAAGGATGCGATGGACGCGAAAATCTCGCAGCTCGTGGACAAATCACGGCATGACACATGTCGCCAAGAGAAAAAGGTCCAAAATTCAAAGGGGTGAGTTTTCGAGCACCGATCCGAACCAATGAAATAGTGCCACGTGTCCAAGTTTAATGGGCCCATAAGAAAATCCCGCGAAACGGTGGAGAGAGGGAATTACTCAATGCGAATCGGGGCACACATGTCATCCGATGGCATAGCACGGAAAAGATTTTAAAACTTGTTCTTGCTGCTTTGTGCCCTAAATCTTCGAGACTTTCGTATCTTTCGATCTAGAGCTCGGATTTACACGTTCTTTATATCAACGGAAAGTGTTGAAATTCTCTACATGATTCTCGGGATCAATATCACATTTGGTGTAGTTTTGAGGGAGAAAATTAAGAAAACATCTCGACGCGTGGTGATAGACAGAGTAATGCTTCAACAACCAACTTTAATGCAAGAGATAGCTCGCCGCTCTGTTAGACACCCGCCATTTTGCTAGGATCCACCACTTCTCTCATAATGAGATGATTTTAAATGCTACCAAGAAGTGGTTGGGGTAGATTCTAGATTTCCTCTCTCGTCCCTCTATCATTTCTTGATATATATTGTAAAGAAGAGCTCCTTTTAAGGGGTCGACATTCTTGTTTTGCATCCTCCCTTCTTCCCTCGCTTGCAAGAGAAATTGTGGAGCTTTCAAACCTCCCATATGGGTTGTAATGCCAGTCTTTTTGCCTCTTGGCCACTGCAATGTACTATATCAACTCTTGAGCAATAATATATGTGTTGTGATTGACTCTCAACCCTCTCATGTATTCATTGCTGTCATTTTGATCTCTTATTGCAGTTTGGTTACCTGTGCATGGTGGTTGTATTGCATCTATGTGGTCTGTGTTAAATTTGCAAAACGAATGTCTAACATTCCTCGGTGCATCACCTTTGTAGTTTAGGTTTTATTCTATGCATTTTCTTACCCTGTCTCCTTGGCAAGTTAGATTAGGTTTTAGCAAATCCTCTGCATTTTTTGTGTGCATCTGAATAGAGGAATAGGAACCAGCCTTCTCTGGAGAATCTTTTCTCATCTTTACAAGTCCCACGCTTGGAGAAAGCATTCCATGTTGTGCAATCACACTGGATGCCTGAACATCAACCTAGAAGCCTCGATTCGCATCCGTGGGTGCTTTGTGAGTTTGCAAAAATAGTTTTGGCACGCTGGTGGGACCCTAGAGGTCTCATTTTATTGCAAAAAGTTGATATGCATTTGCTGCAGTTTTCTTGCTTATAAGAGCTATTATTTGCATATCTGGTGACTCCAAGGGGAAGAATCAACTGGTTTCAGCAGTGCAGGCTTGAAAACTCATGAGAAGAATCACCACAAGGTCAAGAGTTGGAGAAGAAGAAGTGTTGTTTGAATACCTACAGTTATCTCCAAGAAGAAGGCAAAGAGGAAGAAGGATTCAAAGGTCTCCATCTCCACCAAACAAAACTCTCTCAACTCCTCCACCTAATAGGCCTTTCATTTAGTATACAAGGGTTTTAAGACTGATTAGAATGGCTCAGAACAATCCCTACGTCAACTTCACAGGCAGCAGCCCACTTGCTCTCAATGCACAACATCTAGTTCCTATTGCAGCCTTGAAGAACATTCCCTACTTCACCGGAGAAAATCAGACTACTCCAGGTGATCATGTTAAAGATATTGCTAACCTTTGTGTAATCCATGAAATCAACGAAATGCAAGTGGCTGACAAATTACTGGCATCTTCATTCAAGGGTAAAGCATTGCAATGGTTTAGGAGCCTTGGAGCTGGTTCTATCACAAACTGGAATCAGCTATGTATTGCACTTCACGAGAAATTTGGAGAGAAGGGAGACAACTTGTCTCTTTTGGAGTAGCTGACAACTATCAAAAGAGCCCCTAACGAGTAGCTAACTGACTTCAACTTTAGATTTCAAAGGTCTTGGGATAGGATTCCAGTGGCAGTCAGGCCAACAACAGAAGGTGCTTTTCTATATTACCTTAAAGCTTTAAATTCTGATATTTCTATGTTGATTCAGTCCATGAGAGGCACAACAATCCCTATGGCTTATAGCATTGCCATTAGGGCTGAAAACTGTCTTATTCAAGTTGGTAAAATGGCTCCTAGGCCTCCCATGCCCTTGTATCCAAACTTAGAAAATCCAAGCACTATTCAAGCACCCACTTTGGCTCTTGTTCCCACTCCTAGAAATCAGAGTTCAAACGAAGCTTCCACTTCATCCTCTAATGCTTCAAATGAACTCCAAGAGGTCATGAAACAGTTGCAAAATTTGGGAAATGAGCTGGTTACTATCAAAAGGCAACAAGCCCAAGGTTTCAGACCTTCTTATCAACCCCAAGCTCAGCCTAATAGGCAGCCATACCAACCACAAAGACCACCTAATCCAGCTGCAAATATGAATCAAACAAGGCCTCCTGCCAATAGACCATTCCAGCCCTATAATCCAAATGCCATATCTGCCTCTAAGGCGTTAGTGCCAACACAGAACAACATTGCTCAGGAATATGATTGGTGCTTTCCATGCAACGAGACTCATAACCAATCCATGTGTTTCAATGGTGCTCATCAATCAAGCACTAATGGTGACAACTACCGGTGTGGACGGTGAGGGCGGTCAAGGAAATAGCCAATAACTTGAAACATTCCAACAAAGAATCAGCCCCAAATGACACCACATTGGTAAACCGGCAAGCAGAGGATTTCGTGGCATGAATCGATAGTTTCTCAAGGTGTTGCAGCCAACACAAGTTCAAAGAGGAGGAATCGGGTGAAGAATGACCATTAGCCCCAGCCAATCCACAACCTTCCACGGCCCCACAAATGATTGGAAAGCAAAGTCTAGTTTCAAATGCACAAGGGCAGCCAAGAACAACCCCTAGGCCAACTCAAATGCCAGCTGTTGCTGCCCACGTACAAGGAGTAAGTGTGCAAACCAAGGGACAACAAAAGGATACTTCATCCCCGCTTAGTATCATTGAACAGATGAAGAAGACTAACGTCAATATATCAATGTGGGAATACCTATCCATCCCAGGACAAAGAGATATGTTGCAAGTTTCCATGAAGGATTGGCCAACTTCAAATCAGCAGGTTCAGATGCAAGACAAAGTGCTTACAAATGCTGCCCAGCCTGAAGGAAGTCATGGAGGACAACAAGGTAAAATGTTGAAGCCCCCTCCTTTCTATGTTTCATTAATCATTGGGGATAAACTAGTACACAATTGCATGATTGATTCCGGGGCAAGTAGCTCAGTGATGCCCAAGCAAATAGCTGATCAACTAGGGCTCCAGTATGAAACAACATCCAAAGGGGTAGTGCAGCTAGATGGGACAGCAATAGCAACAGTTGGAGTGATTAGAAATTTGAGTCTTACCTTGCATGCATGTCCAAATGTTGTTGTTTTACAAGATGTATCAGTCATAGACCTTCCACCACTCTTTGCCCTTTGCTTGTCAAGGGACTTCACAGCCAAAATTGGAGGCTATTTGTCTGCTGATTGGTCTCACATGCTGTTTAGAACAAGGTATGGAACTAAGGCTACAATTAGGTCTGAACCTACTGTAAACTTCCATATTGAGCCTTACACTCCTAGTCAGATTAATGCCAATTGCTCAGCATTTGATCAAGAAGATCACCCTAGTACTGATGAGGCTGACACCAAGGTTGGAAGTATCCCGGACCTAACTCTCGATGAATGGGAAAACAAGATACATGCTTTTGATCCCTATCAAGAAGTAGAAGAATCTGAGCTGGGAGTCTATTGTATACACGAAGAAAATCAACCTGTTCCTAGCATCACCAAGCCAAGCCATAATGATGACAATGAGGTATGGCGGCTATTTTTTGATGGATTAAGGAGTAGGCAATGTGTAGGAGGTGGAGCCATGCTTGTTTCACCTCAAGGCATCAAATATTATTCAACTTTTCATTTCCAGTTTTCTTGTTCAAACAACACAGCTGAATATGAGGCCTTGATTCATGGACTTCATTGGGCTAGGAAAAAGGGATAAATAACTTGCAGGTGTTCGGGGATAGCGAGCTAATCGTCAACCAAGTTAGAGGACAACATGCTATGAAGAACGACTTGCTGAGGAGCTACAAGAATAGGGTATGGGACCTCATTGAAGATTTTGAAGCTTTCAACATTGTGTCCATACCCAGGAAGAAAAATGAAGCCGCGGATAGGCTCGCAGCAGTTGGAGCAACGTTTGATGTGGTTGACAACATCAAAAGGGAAAAAACACAACCACATATCCATGTGATTGTGAGGCCAGCAGTTCCAGATAATAACACAAGCTGGCAGGTGTTTGAGAACGATCAACAGATCGTCAATTTTCTACAGGAAGAGGCTGAATTCTCAGCTAGAAATCAGGACAGATTAGAGCAGCAGTATGGGGATCAAGTAGTGCAGCTGTGGAAAAACAAGCTTCCTAAGGGTTTAGTAACATTGGAGTCTATCTTCAACCCTAACGACCAGTTCCGTAAGGAAAAGGCTAACATACAGGTCAAGAGAGAAGATTCAGAGCCAATTCTGGTTGGGGAAGGCAAAATACTTCAAATTGGTAAAGTGGCCACTGAGCAAGAGAAATCAGATTTCATACAGCTTTGCCAAGAATTTCCAGATGTCTTCGCTTGGAGCTATGAAGACTTGAGAGGATTCAATCCAAAGTTGGCACAACATACCATAGAATTGGATCCAGATGCTAAACCCATCAGGTAGAAGCAGAGACCTGTCAACCCTCACATTGAGCCTCTAATGAAGAAAGAGCTTAACAAGCTAATAGAGGCAAGCATTATATTCCCGATCAAGCACTCAAGCTGGGTTGCAAACTTGGTTCCGTCAGGAAGAAGAGCGGAGAAATCAGGTTGTGTGTAGATTTCCGAGACCTCAATAGGGCATCTCTCAAAGACCATTACCCACTTCCTTCAATGGAACAAATATTGCAAGTAGTATCCGGTTCAAAGAGATTCTCTCTCCTAGATGGCTACTCAAGGTATAATCAGGTGATGGTTAAAGAAGAAGACCAATTCAAGACATCCTTCACAACTAAATGGGGCACATATGCTTACAAGAAGATGCCATTTGGACTGTCCAACGCTGGTGCTACCTTTCAAAGGGCAATGGGCATGACATTCAAAGGCTTAATCAACAAGATAGTGCTGATATATCTAGATGATATCACTGTCTTCTCAAAGAATGCAGCAGACCATCTCTTTCACCTCAGGAAAGTATTTTAGAGATGTAGAAGATTTGGGGTATCATTGAATCCCAAAAAGTGCATATTCTTGGTTCACAAGGGAAAACTTCTAGGCCATATTGTTTCAAAGGAAGGGTTGACAGTTGACCCAGAACGGGTTGAAGCAATTCAAGCATTGCCATTGCCAAGTCAAAAGAAGGCTCTTCAAAGCTTCTTGGGAAGGATCAATTTTTTCCGCAAGTTTGTTCCAAACTTTGCAGCTCTTGTAAAGCCAATAATGCTGATGTTAAAGAAGAGCATGGCATTTAAGTAGACATCTGAAGGCAAGGCAAGTTTTGAGGCAATAAAAGAGGCTATATCTCAATCCCCGACTCTCGTCAATCCAGACTTCTCCAAGGACTTCGTGCTATATGCCTTCGGTGGTGGAGACACAATTTCTGCAATCCTGGCACAACAAAACAAAGAAGGATTAGAACAACCAGTTGCTTTCTTCAGTCAAGGCTTGGAGGAATACGAAACTAGATACTCTTTCATTAAAAAGCATGTACTTGTAGTGATTAGGAGTTTAAAGAAATTCAAGCACCTAGTCTCAAACAACAAGATCCAATTATTGGTATCTCATGCGGGAGTCAAGGACTTCCTTCTAAACAAGGATTTGAATGAGAATCATGCAGGGTGGATAACTAGTGTCATGGAATATGACATCGAGATCAAGGTCACCAAACTAGTACATGGAAAGGGACTATGTGAACAGCTAGCCTTGAGTCAACAGGTTGAAGCAGGTGATGAAAAAGAGACTGTCTTGGTACTACAAGATGGCCAAGAACATGAAAATGATGATGTGCCTACTCCTTGTTGGACTCAGAATATGATACACTTCCTACAGACAGGACTATGCCCTCCGGAAATGAGCAAAGCAAAGAGGAGATACTTTAGATTACAAGCCATTCCATATGTGCTTGTTGATGGTGTTTTGTTTAAGAAAGACATCAATGGGGTTCTATTGAGGTGCATTGGGACTGGTCAAATTGAGAGGGTGTTACGAGATTTTCATGATGGAGATTCTGGAGGACATTTTGCCCCATGAGTAACAACTCTCAAGATAATAAAGGCAGGGTATTATTGGCCCATGGTGTTCAATGACTGCTATACATGGATAAGAAAGTGTAAGAAATGTGCACTCTTCACAGGCAAAGAAAGACTAGCAGCGCTTCCATTGCACCCAATCTTGGTTGACCAACCATTTCTGCAATGGGGATTGGACTTCATTGGGGTCATCAACCCAAACTCAAGCCAAGGCCACAAGTGGATTCTCATGGCAACGGACTACTTCACCAAGTGGACTGAAGCAGTAGCACTCAAAGAGGCAAACAAGTCTAATATACTAGAATTTTATGAAGGAATAGTGACCAGGTTCGGTGTGCCGGCCACTATCATATTAGACAATGCATTGGCATTCGTAGGTTCCAAGATTACTGAGAATGGGCATCAAGAATGGAATCTACTTGAGCACCTCTTCCAATTATTACCCACGGGGGTAATGGACAGCAGAGTCCATGAACAAAAATTTGCTAAGAATCATCGGGAGGACTCGGATGAAAATCAAAGAACATGGCATACCAAGCTAAAATCAGCATTATGGGGCTGAGAATAACACCAAAGAGGTCTACAGTAATTCCCTTACAAGTTGGTCTATGGAAAAGAAGTAGTATTTCCTATATCATTAGAACTGCCTGCATTGGAGTTCATGAAGAAGTTGGAGTTGGCTGAGTTCAAACCAATGGAGGCCAGGTATGCAGAGTTGATGGAATTGGAAGAAATTAGAGAACGTGCAGTTCAAACAATTGAGAAAGATCATGCCTTAGTGAAAAGATGGTTTGATAAGAAAGCAAGAGTAAGGACCTTCCAGGAAGGGGACCTAGTTTTGAAATGGGATGCAGATTGGGCAAAACCAGGAAGGCATTCCAAGTTTGATGCCATTTGGAGTGGCCCCTACATGGTCACGAAGTGCAAGAGCAGCAATGCTTTCCAATTGGCCTCATTGGACGGTGAAGAACTGCAGATTCCAGTAAATGGAATCTATCTCAAACATTGCTATTGAAAATAAGAGGTTCACCCTTGTAAATATTAGCCTAGATTTCAATTCCTCTAAGTGCGTATGCACATTGTCTTGTTGTAGTTAGGTTTCAATTTCCCTAAGTGCTTTGGCACAGGTTTTGTTGCTCCTGGGTTGGTTTTCTACAGTTCAGCGTGCTCTCAGAGAAGGAGTTACGGTATCGGGCTCGGGATCAGATATCAGGTTGGTTTCAGGTTATTGCCTATGACTCCATGCCCAATGGATTGCTAAAAGGCCACTGATCTTCTACCTAGCAGGCAGGTGACCCCGAAAAGTCACCAAATTGTTATCCAAATTTCACCCCCCAGAGTTAATTTGATAACATGCATCAGAGTTTTTAGTTCCAAGCAAGTAGATTGATTCAGGAGAAAATCGTAAAATTGGCTAAGTCCTGCTCAAGGCCACCTTTGGGACAGTTGGAAAAATTATACATGGAAGGCGCGGATCAGCCAAAAATCCTCTAGGTGGCCCAAATTGAAAAGGGACATCCGGGACAAATAGACGCGAAATGCCAAATCGCCGAAAGAAAGAAAATTTGTCCAAGTCCTTTACCAGGAGCAAGTGGGACAAGAGTGCGTGAAGGATGCGAACCGGTCGGTTTGGCCAAAATAGGAAACTTCAAAGACAAGGAAAAGTGGGATAAAGGGATGCGTGGGATGCAGAGATAGCCGAAGGAGTCGAAAGCCAATCAGATCACGCCACATGTCACCGGCAGAAAAGGGACGAGGAAGCCCATTTCGGGCGGATCGGAGGATTCTGTCCCGCGAAGCACTGGGACATCTCGGGACAAAAGGACGTGGTGGACGTGAAAATCTGGCAGGCCCGTGGACAAATCACAGCATGACACGTGTCGCTAAGGAAAAAGGTCCAAAAAGTCAAAGGGGCGAGTTTTTGAGCACTGATCCGAACCAATGAAATAGTGCCACATGTCCAAGTTTAAGGGGCCCACAAGAAAATCCAATGAAAAGGTGGAGAGAGGAAATTACTCAGTGAATCAGGGCCTGCCACGTGTCATCCAGATGGTAGAGCGTGGGAAAAGATTTTAAAACCTGTTCTTGCCTGTTTTGTGCCCTAAATCTTCAGACCTTCGTATCTTTCGATCCAGAGCTCGGATTTACATGTTCTTTATATCAACGGAAAGCTGTTGAAATTCTCTACATGATTCTGGGATCAATCTCACATTTTGGTGTAGTTTGGAGGGAGAAAATTAAGAAAACGTCTCTGACACGTGGTGATAGATAGAAGTAATGCTTCAACAACCAACTTTAATGCAGCAGACAGCTCGCCGCTCCTGTTAGACAGCCCATTGTTTTGCTAGGATCCACTGCTTCTATCATAATGAGATGATTTTAAATGCTACCAAGAAGTGGTTGGGGTAGATTCTGGATTTCCTCTCTCTTCCCTCTCTCATTTCTTGATATATATTGTAAAGAAGAGCTCCTTTAAGGGGTCGGACATTCTTGTTTTGCATCCTCACTTCTTCCCTCGCTTGCAAGAGAAATTGTGGAGCTTTCAAACCTCCCATATGGGTTTCAATGCCGCCTTTTGCCTCTTGCCACCGCAATGTAATTGTATCGACTCTTGAGTAATAATATATGTGTTGTGATTGACTCTCAACCCTCTCATGTATTCATTGCTGTCATTTTGATCTCTTATTGTAGTTTGGTTACCTGTGCATGGTGGTTGTATTGCATCTATGTGGTCTGTGTTAAATTTGCAAAATGAATGTCTAACATTCCTCGGTGCATCACCTTTGTAGTTTATGTTTTATTCTATGCTTTTTCTTACCCTGTCTCCTTGGCAAGTTAGATTAGGTTTTAGCAAACCCTCTGCATTTTTGTGTGCATCTGAACAGAGGAATAGGAACCAACCTTCTCTGGAGAATCTTTTCTCATCTTTACAAGTCCCATGCTTGGAGAAAGGATTCCATGTTGTGCAATCACACTGGATGCTTGAACATCAACCTAGAAGCCTGATCTGCATCCAGGGGTGATGTGAGTCTGCAACAATAGTTCTTATGTCACACGTGTACATACAAAACAAACCCTAACTACCCACACAAAGCTTAATAAAACATTAGATGAAACAAATAATGCATATGTTTGAATTAGACTTACCTCGATGGTCACCCCAATGTGATTGTCACCGAGCACTACAATACATTTCAAACTCTATGTAGTTCATGTGTGTGTGTGATTGGAATCGTGTCCCTTGAAGCCAGGTTTACCTTGTACTAGTCACACCAAGATAACATGCTATAACTACTTTTCCCCAAGATGAATGTGTGAGATGGAATTCAAAAATGTCCCTTCCTATGTAGTGAATGATACAACCCAAATGCAATATTTGAATGTTTCTCTTTTCCCAAGTAGTATATAGTAAGTATTAGCCCCAAATTTTCCTCCTTAATAATGGTAAGTAATTCATGTATATATATGATTTACTTATTTGAATTTCTTCATTAGAAACTGAAAATATGACCCAAAGTGTTAAAAAGACTCTATAAAATACATAAAATGATGTCGCAATTAAAAATCAAGAAATGGAGGGAAAGGGACAAAAGTGCCCAAAGAAGACAATAACACCTGGGGAACTCCTATCCCTAATGGGTGGTAGTGTCTGAGATGTTCGAAAGATGTAATAGTCAATACAGAGTTGGGTCACATGTAATTTAGTATCCAAAAGTAAAGTGATCATTCCATAAAAGAAAATAATAAGAGAGTGGGAATGATAAAAGAAATGAATGAGTAAAATTAGTGTCTAGTCTTCTTCCTTAGGAATCATGCATATGAAAAAAATACTTAGAGGCGTGATGTAAGTATAAAGTATGTGATTTCATGACTACACTTTGTACGTTGTTCTCCATTAAGAAAATGGTGGACTTATGTAACTTTAATTTCCTATTAGTGAAATAGAAATAGTTGTTTCTATCTTTCTCCGTGGTTTTCACACCTTCATAATCACCAATAATGACATACAAAACATAGAGAACTCTATATACCTAATAAAACTTCACAAAATTATTAGATAACAAAAGGATAAATCTATGTTTAGGTGAGGGTGGACTAAACCTTGTATTCAATCCATGTACTATACCAATATAGGAACTACACTACATCTCCTCAATTGAGAGAAAGCCTCATGTATATCTTGTACCATTGGTGTAAGTAGATTGTATACAATCTAATCCAATCCCTATGTTTCCCTCACATATCCTAACATAGAGAATAATAGGCATAAATATAGATTAAATAGTAATGGACATAAAATAGTAGTAGTGTGGTGTGATTTTATTCCAATTATAAATTCATTCCATTTGTCCCTTAGTAAATTTTAAAAGTCATATAGTGACATGCTCTTGCTAATACATAGTTTTAGGAAATTTACATACTCTATAATGATGAAAATTAACTTTTGAACCTTATTTGAGTGCTTCAAACCTATGTGGTGGCTTCTCTATAGGATGTGTAACTTCTTTAGGAAGATTTGGGATATCATTGAGTACTTTTAGAGAGTAATTTTTAATGTATACTTATAATAATGCCAAGTGACTTATGAAGTGTGTTTGAATCACTTATACAGGAATCCATAGGTTATATGTCACATTAAGGATGAAATGACACACATAATATAATTAAATTAAGTAAAGAGTTGTTAGAATATATAGGACAAGGTTGTACACATTGAACCATACCATGGTAGCATATAGTCTTATGCCATATGATTTTTTAAAGGAAATTAATGATGATAAAATTAAAGTCTAGAAGATATTTATGGGGATAGATTGCTAATTGGGATAGTTAAACTTATATGAATGAGTTATAGAGTAGTGTGTATAGATTATCAAATCATGTAGGAGGTACAATTATACATCAATTAAGATTAGAATGTGGGCATCTATATTACTATAATAACAAATTAAATATTTTCATTGTTAAAGGATAAGTTACAAACTTTGAGTGTGTTGGTGAGAATATTTTTGATATGGAAAATTAGGTGTCTCCATCAAGGTTCACAGGGCTACGCTCCTCTGCATTGAATGGTAAAGCTCCCATTATTGAACACAAACTAATATAATCCCATATAAATGTTGTGGTTTGGAAAAAATACCGAGGATCACATAGGAGCACTCTACTGAAGTTGTGGTAAATTTCTTGTACCGGGTACAAGAGAGGAAATTATAACGATGAGGGGTGGAGGGAAATCAGAAAAGGAAGTTTATTAGTTTAAGTATGTCAGCCATAGAGTTCATACCCAATAAATGGAGTATTTTGACATTTAATATAAAATAAATCAATAATGAATTTTGTGGGACCAATGAATTAGAGAAAAAGTTCCTTAGATTCATATATCAAGGATGCGAGTTCCTTTCCAACACTATTCTTACAAAGTAAATAAAAGAGATAAGTAGAAGAATACTTAAGAAAAGAGGAATGGAATAAATGTAGATTTTATTTCAAGTGCATTGATGATATAAATCCCAACAAAAATGCACAATTGCTATAGCATAGATGCTATCAAAATCTATCATTTTTAGGATCCTTGAAATAGAAGCCACCCCAAATTATAGGAATGTGAATTGACCTCTCATCTCCCCTGACATGAATATTTGTGATCCTAATCCTCTTGTTATATTTCATTTTCCATTAGAAGAGATGAATTAAGAATTTCTCTTATAATTTAGAGAAAATCCTTTTACAATTGTGAAAATATGTCACTTAAGTGAATAGGAAAAAATACAATGATTACATTCAACAAAGAATTAGAAAAGGGAGAGAAGGAAGAGGGAGAAAGAGAGAATGAGGGAGGAGATGAAGAAAATACACTCCTTGTGATGATCCAATAGAATGCATTGATGCAGTCATGAACTCTGAATACTAAAAGAATCCTCCTCCTAAATCATGAACACTTGAAGCCTTGAACTCTTTTACACCATGATAAACATCCTTATGAATGATCAAAAATTGTATCCCATTAGGTACATTGAGTGAAGAAGTGAGAAGTAATTGATCACTAGACCACTATAGACAATGAAGGATGTCCTCACACACTTGAAAAAACCATGAAAACCTCCACTTTGCGCTTTTTGAAAAATAATGCATATGAATGAGGACTTGAAAATACTTTCTTGTTAAATGCAACCATGATGATTCTTCCACCTCGAAGACGTTAAAGATGAAAAATTGACCATTGATGACCCTCTCCTCATGTGCTACAACCATAAAATTTTGGTGTACTATCATTACTTCCTGCCATAGAGCTCCTTCGCGCACCTTACTACACCAAAGTACATAACCTTTGTGACATCTACCAAGTAATCTCCTATACCGCTACCTACCTCATGTTACACTTTGTGTGATCTTTTTTTCTCTCTTGCGTAGTCTTTAAGCGCCTTAAATTTTCTAAAAAGACCTCTACTTCAACAAAAATTTGAACACATTATATACCACACAAGTTGTTCTTCTACCTTTGTGCCAATCATCCTAGAATGATTTTTCCATCAATACAACCTCCTTAGATATTTTCCAACCATTTCAAAATTTATATGCCAATCCACCCCACACTAAAGGTATGCACGGTCCTTTGCACATGGAATCAATTCAAGTGTAATTATATACTTGGCGCACTAATGCGCAACACCACACTAAATGTAAAAGACAAAGCATAACGGAAAAGAAAGGAATCACATAGAAAGTAAAATTCATTAAGGGAAATCATAAGCTAACTAGAAATACTTTAGCCTTATTACAAACACTAAGAAGACTTATTTATAGTAGGGCTTAAACCTACTCCTTTTAACAAACCGGGAAACCATGTGCCATCCAAAGCCTATAGATAGTAAGCACTGAGTTAAATATGTAGGTCATGACATACGGTCCCAACCAATGCACTTAGAACTTCCCAAGGTGGCACAAGAACTTGGAGTCATACAGAGGAACCATATTTCCCACTTACAACTTCTTGTTTTTAATGTGCTGATCATGCAAGGCATGTTGTCTTGCTTTCTCTCTCTTATGGCTCAATCAAGATATGGAACACTTCTCATCCAACTACATCAATATATCTATGCAATCTTCAAGTGTTTTCTCATTGGCCAATCCTCTTGCTTGTGTAATACACAGGGATTGTAACATAATTTCAACTGTAAAACAACTTCTACGCTAAACATCAATCGAAAGGGTGTCACTTTGTTACCATCCCTTTAATTCCCAACCCTTTAATTCACAGGCACACCAGCATATCACCTAGTTTTAACTTGGCACTCACTTGAGGGGTACATGTGATGAGCCCTCCATATTGTGATCTTTATAATAATGTTCATCATTAATGGAGTAGTGCATAGACATACATACATACATCCTAAACCACAAATAAAGAACTATAAACAAACATAAATGCACCATTAAATGAATGAAAACATTGTATCAACATAAAGGAATAAGATCCAAGTCATGAGTAGTATGAAGATCACTAGTGTTTGAATCCATAAGAACATAGATGTACAGAACAACACCATTATATATATATTGTTTCTCAATTGTTTATAGTAGCCAAATACATAAAGAGATCCATAATGAACAGATACATCAACACAAAGATCATTATTATCCTCCAATGGCCCCATCATATAAGTTAGAACAATGATCACACATATCTTCCCCAAATGTCTCTAACTTCCCGCACATACCCCCATTCTCTCTCTCATTCTCCTCTCCTTTTTCGCCGTGAAAATAAATACATAACAAGGGACTCTAAGGAATCTTCCCTTACCACCTACTCATCACTCAGAGTGAACCACCTACCAAATTTCATCATGTCTTGCCATACTCAAGTATCCTTAACATACAAGTGCCAACTAACCATAATTAGCCCCACTTTTATAGAGCCTAATCCTATCATGATAACCATAATGATACCCCGTAATATTCCTTCCTTGAGCTGCAAGTTTCCATGTCTTAACCTTATCCATAACTAACCTGGTCATATTTCCATGTGTTCCTCTATTGTGAATTTTACCATGATCCAAAATGCGGTTAAGTCCTCGACCTTATTCTTCCTAGGCACGAACCTTTGTTCTTTCCCCAAAGTCCCTTCCACGCCAAAATTTTCACTCTCTTTGGCATGCGATAAAACCTTCTCGCACCTTAGGTCCATATCTTCCTTAGGGGCCCAACATTACCCCACACTAGATCAATTTCTGCCCATGAGAATCTTTTGCACTCGCCGAACAAAACTCCATCGACAATTTTTTTGCTAAGGTAAAAATTGTTGTATGGTTCCACCAACTAAGTGACTCACCGTAGAAGTTTAGGAAACTCCACATCCAACACACCCTTCAACTTCTCCCATGCTTCCAACTCAGCTAAATTTTTCCTTGGTACCTCTCCTACCATGCTTGGTACTTGGTCTAGTATGAATTCCTCAATCTTCCCCTTGAACTCGTTTGTGGCCACCACCAACTCTACATAACCACTCTCAAACTCATCCATCCATTATACGATGGAATCATAGAGTTAACCAATCTTGAAATCTAACTTCTCATGATTTGTTTTTATCTTATCCCTTTGAGAGGTGGTGTTGATTATCAAATGGGCATGCTTAAGTTTGTTCATTGGGACATTTTCCCGTAAGGCCTTGAGAGCACCTCTTCCTCCTTTACGTTTGCATAAACAATGGGTTGACACTTCTAGAAACTATTGAATCCCCTATCTCACTAGTATATTTTCTTCTTTGAGTTGGGTGAGTAAATCCTCAAAATCGGTGATCTGGGATTCCATAATGATCTCGCTTTTCTTCCTTCTCCTTAGTGAGCTCTATAGCCGTCGGCCCCGTGCACCATTCTTGATGTTCGTCACCCTACCAAGTCCTCCAAGTATTCCTTTTCATCATTGTAATTTTCCCCGTCCTAGCTTCTCTAGGGAAAGGGTGATCTCGAAACCTTACACACAACACTTTCATGGGATCGTCCAAAATTCTATGTGTGGGGACATAGATGTATATTTCTTCCTTAGCGCCTTGCACTTGGAACATTGTTTCTTTGATCCTGGAGTGAACCCCTTATCCTCCTTGACCATAAAGGAGTCTTATTTTTTTCTCTCCCGGGGATGGTGGGTTGGGTAGGTGAAGTCTCTTTGCACTAGACTCTTCATAGTTTCCTCCATTGAATGTTATTTCTCCTTAGCGCATTCCTCACCCACCGCCCTAGCCTCTACCTCGCTCTTCTCTACTCATCCTCCTTGAGTTCTACCTTGAGTTCCTCCTTTTATCCTCTTTATGTTGTTGAGATATAGACATCATGCACCTTATGCTTCTTCCGTTCTAGATCCTCCACTTATGATTGCTAAAATTTCTTGTGCTCTCATTGTGAAGCCTCGACACTACCCTATTGTGAAGTTCCTACATCTCCAATACTACTTTGGTGCGTATAATACTTATTTTTTTGGGAATTTTCCAATTCCCCTTCACTTTCGTCTTATTCTTCCTCTCCTTATTCCTCTTGGACTACTTTCATTGGTGGGATTTAAGCCTCTTGAGACATTGGAAATGTGGAGTCCATGATCTCAATCTCAACTCCTCCCTACTTCTTAGGGAAAACTGCATAAACACCTACCTAGTGGATGAAACCCTTGATGGTAACATTGATATCTAGATGTAGATCCTAAAAGTCTAACTCCAAAATCTTCTTATACATTGGCCTTGTGCCATACTTAAAGGTTACGTGAAGGTTGTGGATTTCATGTCCAATTTTTCAACATCAAAAGTTAGCTTCTGCATGTATTTTAAATGGTTGATGATGCACTTCATATATCTAGTAATGAATGCAAATGAAAGATTGTACCACAGCCCCATTTCTCCTTTTTCCATCATAAAATTTTTCAAGAAAAAGTGTTGCGTAACCAAAAACTTCATCTGGTCCTTAACAACTTGTAGTAGCTCATGGGGAATGCACCATTCATTCTCGAAGGTTGTGCGTAATCTCTCATATAATTTCTTCACCCGCACCTTGTAGGTATTTGTGATGGTGCCATCACAAGTAAATTACAAAAATTGCACTTTGTAGGAGTTGAGTGCGCGGTGGGTAAACCCACTCATTTCTATATGGCCCATCTGGGACATCAACTTCCCAAAATACAATTAACAATAGTATGGATCTCCATGTGATCTTTTCTCCAACCTCATTCTCCAATCACACATCCTCAATGATATTGTTTGTAATGAATTGAATGAAGTTGTATTGCACCTACTTAGATACCCTATATGAAATTTATAGGAAACTCTTGTTTATTTCTATACATATTTTAGATGCACCTAACTTGCAGTTGATTAGTTAGAATGTGACTCTTAACACCGGGTCATCAAGGTCTAAAATAACTTTGAGCCCTCCCTCCCTTCTCATAGTTCAATTGCTTCACTAATTCCTCAATTTTTGTTGTGGCACCTAAGTCGAGTGCCATGTCCTCACAAGTGTTTTGCAGGCCTGTTACTATTCTAATCAATTGGCCTATAAGTCTCATTATTCTCCCTACAAAGTAGAATAAGTCCTCGTGCACCCATGACATCAACCACTTAAAGAGCGGGAAGGTTTAACAAAGAAGGGAAGCTCCCATAGCTACAAAACCCTATCTTCTGTAACTCTTGTTGCACCGAGTCATCCACCCTAGGGTTTTTGAGTTCATCTAACCCTCAAATGTCCTTGATTAGATCTACCTACATTAACTTGTCATTATTAATAGTTTTTTGGTTAAACTCATTGATATTACACCTATACAAATTTGAACTCCACTTATCTACCTTAATCACACTTGGAGTGTACTACATTTATGATTAAATCTTGATGGGTTCCTCCTTCTCTATAACTTGATTCTTTCTTTTTCTTTACTCCATGCCCTAGGTGGTTCAATTCTTCCTTGTCTACCTAAGTTTCCCAACTTTGATAGCCTTAATTTACCACATCCCATTTGTTACCTTATTGTTTTCCTTACCTCTTTCTACACGGCAAGATATCATCCTAGTTTGCACAATGCCACTTTGGTTTGTGAAAAATACCTCGCTTCTTATCAAAACCTCATCGTGCTTCAATCATTCGGGAGAAAAAAATTAAAATTTTTGAAGACAAGGTAGTTAGAATAACTACCCTCACCCACCTTTTATACTTTTCCAAGACCTCAATGTCCTTCCGATCCATGCATCTTAACATTAATTTTTGAATAAAGTACCTTGTCTACTTAATTCAACTCCCATAACCTCTCCTAGCATGCTCCTATCATAACCTTATGGCATATTATCATTACTTCCTTCCGCAGACATCCTCCGTGTGCCTTACTACACCAAAGCACTTAACCTCTATGTCATCCACCAAGTAATTTCCTATACTTTCACTTACCTAATGTTACACTTTGTGTGATCTGTGTTTCTCTCCTACGTGGTCTTTAAGTAGCTTAATGTTTCTCAAAAAACCTCTACTATAACACAAATTCAAACACCTTATACACTACATAAATCATTCTTCTACCTTTGTGCTAATCATCCCAGAATGAGTTTTCCATCAATCTGAACTCCTTAGATATTTTCCAGCCATTTCCAAATTTATACACCAATCACCTCACAATAAAGGTATGCACGGTCCTTTACGCATGGAATTACTTCAAGTGTAATTAGCTACTTTGGTGAAAAAATGTGAAAAACCACACCTAGCGAAAATTGAAAGCATAACGACAATGAAAGGAAACACATAGAAAGGAAAATTTATTAAGGTAAATCCTAAGCTAACTGGAAATGCTACCTTATTATAAATACCAAAAAGACTTATTTATAGTAGGGTTCAACCTACTCCCGTTAAAGAAACTAGGAAACCGTGTGCCATCCAAAGCCTCTAGCTGGCAAGTGCCTGAGTCAAGTATATAGGTCACGACATACGGTCCCAACCAATGCACTTGGAACTTCCTAGGGTGGCACAAGAACTTGGAGTTATACAGAAGAACCATCTGTCCCACTTCCAACTTCTTGTTTTTAATGTGTCTATCATGTCGTCAGCCTTCTGTGTCTTTATCTCTATCTTTTGGATCCATCGGCTATGGTGCACTTCTCATCCAAATACATCAATCTGCCTATGTGTTATTCAATTTCTTTCTCATCGGCCAATCCTCTTGTGCATTCAATACACAAGGATGGTAACATAAATTCAACCGCTAAAACAACTTCTACACCTAACACCAACTAAAATGGTGTCGATTTGTCCAACATCTTGTAGGTTGTTCTATATGACCAAAGTATAATAGAAAATTTATCATCCCAATCCTTCCTTCCAATGTCACATATATTTGTCAACATGTGGTTTAGAATTTTGTTAAAGGCCTCAAGCAAATCCCATTAGCTTACGTGCGATGTAGTCTTATGATGGGCCACCATACATTGCACCAAAATATTCTACCAGTCTCATTCAAGAAATGAGTACCCTTATCAATTGTTAAACTCAACGGATATCCATACATGCTTATTATATTCTCCTAAAGGAACCTTGTTGTAGTATCTCGTAGTGTAATCCTTCATTGGTGCTTCTGTGCTCACCTAGTAAGATAATCTGTGCAAGTAATGATGTAGCATGACCTTGTCCTACACAACGGTTGGGAAATAGGTCCTACGAAGTCAATTTCCCATTTCTCAAAAGGTTCTACACTTGTTATAGGCCTCAATGACATTTCATCTCTATGCCTAGGCTTTCCAAGGTCTTTGGCAAAGGTGATCACATCCCTGGAATATTTTGCGCAATCCTTGTATAATGTTTCCCACCACAAACTAGCTATCAAAATATTACGCATGGGGGTCGACCTACATAACTTCCACCAACAATCCCTCCTCAATATTCCTCTCTAATTATTTCACACTCATGTTCCAGTACATAATGGTGCAACACCTCATCCCGACCAAGTTTGTATAGATCTTCGCCTATCAACATGTAAGGTGCAGCGCAGATTGTAAGTTGTTTTCTCTCTATACTCTTCATTCCGTTAGGTACCATACTTGTTTGTAAAAATATAGAAATATCCTCTAATTCGGTGGGTGTGTGTTGTAATCTGAACAACTATGTATCCAACATTGTGGCTTCAATGATCTACACTTCCTCACCCAAATTAATTCTAGAAAGATGGTCAAGTCTTGAATTGCACCTTCTTGGTTTTACTATGACCGAGAAGTAAAATTTCTAAAATAACAAGACCCAATGACATATGCACCCTACAACATCAGCTTGTTTACTAAATACTTAAGTTCCACGTGGTCTGTATAAAATATGAATGAAGTAGCTAATAGGTAATGCCTAAACTTATACACTACATCAATCATAGACAATGATTTGCGTTCCGTCGTGGTGTAATTATGCTTAGTTGGAGTTAATTTCCTTCTTGTAAAATGCAAATGGTGGTCAACAATCCCTTCTCCAGGATGTGCAAGAAATTCTCCAATTTCCATACCACTCCGACGCATCCACATGCACATGAAAGGGCTTGTCCTAAGAGAGAAAGCAAAAATGGGTGAAATAGTAAGTTTATCCTTCAACGTGTCAAAATTTTTCTGATGCGCCTCACCCTAATAGAATTTACTCTTATGTTTGAACAACTCTAGTGGCACGAAGATCCTGTAATAAGCCTTGATGAATTTTCTGTAGTAACCTATATGCCCTAAAAATCTACACACCACACTTTGAGTGGTAGGCTCCTCCAATCCTAAGATAACAAAAATTTTGGTAGGATCTACCAATAAGCCTTCCTTGCAAATAATATGACCTAGCAGTGTAGCAAAAGGAGTAGAAAAGAGAAATTTCTTAATATTCAGAGAGATCCTTAATTTCATGCATCTTTCAAACATCAACTACAAGTTGTCATAGTGGTCCTTGACTAATACATACACTATCCAATCATCTAGGTAAACTTTTAAAAATTATGAATAAAATCTTGAAATACATGTAACATAATGCATAAAAATATAGTAGGCACATTCTTAAGTCCAAAAGGCATAACCATATAAGAAAAAATTCCCCATTTAGTGGTGAAAGTAGTATTCTCCTAGTCTTCCTTCGCAATCCTTACCTAGTGATAGCATGAGAATCCATCTATAAAGGAATATATCTCTGTCACATGACACCTTCCAAAATATCCTCAATAAACGGGGTCGAAAAGGATTTATGACACATGCAACATTCAAATATCTATATTCTACACATATCCTTATCCTCCCATCCTTCTTGATACTAATCACCATTGGGCTAACCCATTTAGATTCTTTTATAGATTTCATGATCCCAAATTCGACATCTTATCAATCTACTCTTTAACCTTTAGGTGCACATTAGGATTCATCGATATGTCTTATTCCTATTCAGGTGCATACATTTCTTTAAGTTAATCTGCATTTCTCCCAATGAGTGGTGTACTCTTTTCAGCTCATAGTACCCACATGAGAACAAATCCTAGAATTCGTGTAGTAGTTCAATTATCTTTGAGACCTCCTAGTTTGTTCAAGAATCCCTAATGATAGCTTGTTTTGATTTCACCTCTGTACTCAATTTTGACCTTTTTCATGTTCAAAGGCTTGTGCTAAACACACACTTTCTCATCCACACTATCCAAAATGTTACACGTACCCTCTATATGATCAAAATCTAGGTTCTCTATTTCTTCATCTTCTATCAGGTATACCATTTTCCCCTTTTCTTTCTCTAGGTAGGTGCTCTTAAACTATACTTCATCTACCTCTTCCTCCATGAAACACGCCCCCAACTCAAAGTTTATCCTAGTAACTAAAAAATGAGATCCTCGGCCTTGGAACTATCCCCTAGAGTAAGTCTCTTGACTACCTGCAATGTCTCATTCACTGATGGTTTAGAGGATAAGTACTAAAAATATTGAATAATACCTGTCTTAAGCTCCTGCCAATCCTTTGTCTAAAGATGTAGCTACGAATAAACATATCAAGCATGTGCACAACCCTACAAGGTCGAATAGAAGTTATACATCCAAAGGCGGGGGGCAAAGCTTTGAGGCCTTCCCTCTAAGTTTTTTCACATTCCTGAACATGAAACAATGTCGAATCTCTCCCATGATAGTCACGTATCCTTGTAGGGGAATTTTTCTAGAGAAAACTAATAGAGAACGTGATCCTCACTTCACAAAAATCTAGAATATTGTCTTGATGAGTCACTAACCAACAGGATGCTCTCCCGCACAAGGTATAAAAAATAATATTCTTGCGCTCTACTTCATAAGTCCAATAGAATTCCATGGCACGCAAGAAGACATCAGGGTTACCTTCTCCTATGTAACTGGATAATTACCTTCCTCCCGGATGTCTGATTGCAATTTGATAACACAATTTGTAGTTCCTCTTAATTCCCTTCCAACCAACTCATAAGTTCCATGTGCCCAATTATCACATGCAACACTACTTGTATCACTCATAGATTGAGCATCATCCCACTGAATGAATTGTTATTGTTATGGCTTAGTAACCTATAGGTCTCTGATGGTGTGCACATAAATTATCTTAATGTCTTCTTCCCATAAAGGCTCGACATAAGGTAAATATCCCATTTGTGAGTGGAATAATCACACACTCCTTGTTCTCAAAGCTGATATACCCCTTGTTGAAGCATAAATCCACATTATTCGCATAACATTAAGGGAACCCAAGTAATGTGGGAAATCTATCTACCTTGTAAAGTTCCAAAACTTAAAATTCCGTAGTGAACTTAGCTCCTTGAATGGTTATGGAAGCATCCTTCAAGACTCCAATGGGTGTAGCCTTAGTCCTGTTTGCCATGTGTAACACATTGGAAGTGGGCTACAATTGTGGCCTTCCCATCTGATTCCAAACATTTGGAGTAAGATCATTTACCTTTGTACATGTGTAAATAAGTATGTTTCTCAAGAGCCATCCATCAATTAATGCATTCAATTTGATTTCCTTGTCATGATCCGGACTATGAGGGGGTAACTTTGCATGCAATATTTGTCTCTCGCACTCATTCCCAACATGCGGTACCTTTCCTCTCAACCATTCTCCCAACAGAGGAATGATATTCTCTTGGATCAGCATCTTACATACCTCTTTGAGATCATCCACATCCTTCGAGGGACCTCGGTGTTCTTCTACTATTCTAATTTCTATGACTTGCTCTTTTAAGCACTCGATCTCCCCTTGCAAATATCTAATCACATCTACAGTCTCATGGTAAACTTCCTTCTGATAAGTTGGATCAGATTATTTCCCATGTAATACCTCTTCTCTTGTAAAGAGATGCCTCTACTTTGGTATTTCGTAGTGAATGCAACTTCAGCACATATAATTACTAATACAGTTCCAACTCAAGGTTAGATGTTACCAAAGGCATGAACAATGGTTCAATGCACTTGACACTAACCATGCCCACGCCCTTGTCCCGCATCTTATGATTTTGAATGATGTGATCATACAGATTAGGGCACTCCTCATACATATGTTTCTTCCCACATCATGAGAATTGCAACAGATCTAGGCATTTACGCTTATAGTGATATGTAGATCCACAATTAAAACATGTTCCATGAGGAAACTCACTCCTTCCTCTGCTACAACCACCATGGCCTCTGAATCCTCCATGAAAGCTTGTTCCCCTACCTACACCATCTTCATAGCCTTCATGTTGACAGCCTTCATTCTTAGAGTCACTCATGAAGGCTGGTGTTGCGTACACCAATATCAACTATATCATGGATTTGGTCTATCAACCAAAGAGTCCTTTGTATCATGGGTTATAGATGTACATATCTTACAATAGTAGGACACATTCTTACGGAGCATGCATTACAACAAAGGGAATCTACTTGGACCATGGTACCCATGAAATATCTCACAGTTTGATGACATGGCATGTACCGAATTTCGAGGGAAAATATCCTTGGTGTGTCCTTCTACTTCACAATCCATACACCAAATCCCATTGTAAGTCTCATGTGCTGAGTTTGCAGGAAAATTATCAAGATGCTTAGCCATGGAAGAAATTTGTGCCTCCAAAAAGGGATTTACCCCAATATTAATTCCTCCGACGACCTCAATGTGTAGAGTATCCTTGAAGGCTTCACGTGGATCCGTGAAAGTCTTATGTGAAAGTGCTCACTGAAGGGTGTAATCAAAACACCAATGAACCACTGATCTGTTGAGATGGATGGATATCATAAATAAAACTTCAAAAGAGAGTATTAAAGTGTGCATCATACTCCCACACACTCTCTACCATACCTTGTTGAATCTCCTTGAATGAGCTGATGCTTTTCTACTCAAACTCAGGAATATGAAATTCCACCAAGAAGGCATCACGTAATATAGTATAATCCATTGTTGTTTGATGGGGGTACTACTTATGGTACTAACTATGTGCACACCCCTACAATGTAGTTGTAAATTGGCTTGCCTTCCTCTCCATGGTAGTGATCCCTTCATGTGGCATAGAAATTCACACTTATGCACATGCTCTGTAACATCCTGAATACCTTTATAATCTAGAAAATGAAGAGACCTCTCATAAAACACTTGTTTCTAGGGTTAATTCCCTTGTCCACTAGATCCACTAGCTCCCCTTCTGTTGACTCTCAAGATCCACCAGATTCTTGAGATCCTCCTCCTATAGCTGGTACAAGGCTTGAAGAATTGATACTTTGCATTCCCACCGTTGTACTAAACTGAGCCCCAATATTATGTGAAGTTAAACTTCCTCCAGATATGATACCCATGTTCTGCGAGCCCACACCTTGTCCGAATGATGCACTTAACAGGGATACCAAAGAACATAGGAAATGTTAGCATGACCATAGATGTGTGTAATGTAAAATGATATTTACTCGATACTTCTTACTTACCAATTCCAAGTAAATTAGAAATATTGGTGTCGAAATTGGGAAACAAAGTGCAAGGGTTTGGTCACATGGTGGGTTTAGATGTTTTCCTATGATTCTTTTCCTTTCTTTATATGATGATCTCCCACCGCATTCGAAGGGGTTCTTCTCTTGTGCTTTCCAAGATGGGGTAGCACAGACTTCTCAAGTTCCACATCCTCCACGTGAACCTCAAATCCTTCTCGTAATGTCTCGTGTCTATAATTCCATTGATGTTGTAACTTCACACTATCTTGAAAATTACCTCTCTTGCAGTTTATTATACTTGAGTTTCCTCTCCTCTCTCTCCACTTTTGTTGTAGGATCCACCATCTCACCCAACACTAGCTTTCGTTCCCAACACCTAGTGGAATTTCAGCTAGCCATAGGAAATGCTTCTAAACTCATAGTGATGATCAGGATCTTAATGGCTAACAAAGACAACATGTAAGAAATATCCTCTTGGTTCTCGCAAGAACTTGAACTCAAGAACTTTGTGGAAAATAATAAGTAGAAACCGTGTACTCCGATGTATATTTTGTTAGCACACCACTCCACTAATGATCAACAACACGAGTCCAAATCAAATCAGCATCATGAAGCCACTGATAATATTCTTGGGTCTAAACATGAGGTCAATAATACGAACTCTTCCTCGATACATACGCTAAAAACCATTCATATAGTTCTACTGGAAAATAGAAAAAGAACATCTCATAAAGCTCATGATATAGATGCTCCTCTACCCATTTACGTGCATCAAACTCAGGTCTAGTGTTGAATCAATGTGCAAAATCATCCTCCATGTTATTAAGCCAATTCTTGCCATTGTCCAAGGTCAAGTGTTCTTTCATCACACACCATTCTTACAACAACTTCAAAAGAGGTCTTGGAAATGGAACCAAAATGTAGTCACTTTTCCTAACCCTTTAATTCCTAGGAGCGCCAACATATCACCTAGTCTCTCAACTGGGTGCTCACCTAAGAGCATGTGCAAAGCCAAGCCCCCCTTTATGTGAGCTTTGCAAGAATTTTCATCATTAATTGAGGAGTGTTACACACACATACATACCGACATCCTAAACAAGAAATAAAGAGCTAGATCCAAATGTAAATGCACCATTATGTGAATCAAAACATTTTATTAATATAAAGGAATCAGATCCAAGTCATGATCGTGTATGAAGATTATTAGTGTTTGAATCCATAAGAACATATATGTATAGAACAAAACCATCATATATATATATATTGTTTCTCAATTGTTTACGGTAGCCAAATACATCAAGAGATCCATAACTAGACTAGATACATCAACACAATCTTAGTATTATCCCCTAATGGCCCCATTATAGAAGTTGAAATGGTGATCACACATATCTTCCACAAATCTCTCTCTACCTTCTTGCATATACCCCCATTATCTCTTGCGTTCTCCTCTCCCTTTTTGCCGTGTAAATCAATACATAACAAGGGACTCTAAGGAATCTTCCCTTACTACCTACTCATCACTCAGAGTGAACCACCTGCCAAATGTCATCATGTCTTTCCATACTCAAGTATCCTCAACATGCAAGTGCCAACTAACCATAACTAACTCCACTTTACAGCTCCTAATCCTATCATGATAACCATAATGATGCCCCGTAATATTCTTTCCTTGAGCTGTAAGTTTACATGTCTTAACCTTATCTAGAACTAACCCCGGTTGTATTTTCACATGTTCCTCTATCGTAACTTTAACTGTGATCCAAAATGTGGTTAATTCTTGACCTTGTTCTTCCCGATAACCTCTGCACTTTCCCTAAAGTCCCTTTTGAACTAACCTCTGTGACTGGTGGTGCACTACAAAAATTTAGTACCTTAGGTACATAGCTTCCTTAGGGGCCCAACACTCCATAATAGTGAACTTATGAAGAGCTATGATGAAGACCATTTTGAACACCTTTCCTCTTTTCAATATCCTTGAAATGATGAACCTTCTCCCCACCGCTTGAACACCTGAGAAAAGGAGTGATGATTATTTGAGAAATATACCATTGAGAATATAAAAATTTGGCTCCCCTAATTGAGAAAATATTTTTGATATTTGAGATACTGTTACATCCTTATGATCAACCATTGACATGGAAGAAATCAAATGTACTTTTTCACCCAGTCATGATTATCGATTATTCCATTGTGGGAGCACTGATGATGAGTGAAGCATGATAAAAATACTTTTGTTTAAAAAGTGGGGGAAGGAGAATGATACCAACATCAATTTCATCCACTGATTGACCATGCGTTCCATGTGAAATTAACTGAAAGGTATTTCGGTATAAAACTTGATTTTTCTCATTTTGACACTCTTCGCTCACTCATTAGGGAGTGTGGGAAATGAATTGAAAATAGAGAGAGGATATCCCATGTGTGCTAAGACCATTACATGATGAGCGAAGGACTAAAATGTGACCACTTCTATCTCATTTCACCCATTTACTATTTTTATAATATTCACCATTATGATCTCATTTAGCTATTTTTGCCATTTTTGTCAATCTTGCCAATTTTGAGTGTCTCGATCATGAGGGAATGAAATAAGGAGTGTGAATAAATTTTTTTCTTATAATTAATATTTATAGTAGGTTATACCATAAATAATTACTAAAAATAGAAATCAGTCTTCCCGGTGTTGGATTTGAACGAAACCACTTGTAGAATTTTACATAATTCTTTACAAAGCTCTACTCCAATTTTAGCATTATTTTTCCCACTTTGAAACCTTGGGAAGTAAAATTTTTCTTGCTGCTCTTTTATTTTTGTGTCATGGTAGCCATTAATGAAGTAATTGGGATTTTTATAATGCATTATTTCTAACTTGATCATGCGTGAAATTAGCTTCACCGAATAGGTTTTTCTTCTAGACTATGTGTTCAAATTTTTAGCTCAATCCATCTGCCATAATGATGAGAAATCTAAGGAACACAATCTAGGGAAAAAAATGAGGGTTTTTTCAATTTTAAAAATATATAGAATCATTCAATATGATGTCACGTTATCCTTGAAGATGTTTTGAAAAGAGGAAGATTGCAATAAATCTCACTTCAATTTGTTTACCAGATTGTGAGATATGAATTTTTATCGATTCCCGCATGAAGTTATTTAGACCAAAAATGTACGGAGATTTGGAAAAGTGAAAATTTTATGAATATTTTTCCATTGGATTCATGTGGACATGTAGGAAAAATTGGAGACAATATTTCGGAAATAGTTTGGCAAAGATTCTAGGGTTTTTTTGAGTATTCGAGGCGGATCTTTTAAAAAACTAACTTCATGATTTTTATTTCTTCATGGGGAGGGGAAACTTATTTTTTCACCCTTTAACCCTTATAAAATGGATGAAAGGGACATAAAATTTCTCCTTATCCTTATGAGTATAAGTGGTGTGCATGCATTCATTGGCGGATGATGGAGAAGTGCTTGTTTATAACACCTTGGGGCCAAATCTGGGTCATATGAAGGACCATGTAGAAGCAAGGTGGGAGGGAAAAAAATTTCCCTTCTCCCCTTATAAAAGGGATTAAATGGAAAAAAATTACCTTAGCCTCATGGTGAAAAGTGGCACCCATGCGTGCATTGCACAGCGAGGATAGAAAATGGGTGAAAAGTGATTACTAAGGATTCCCAAGGTCATGTGATGGGTCCAGGAGCTCAAATGTTGGAGGGGTTAATTTTTCTATCCCATTTTTCCCTTGGAAAATTTAAAATAGGGAAAAAGTGCACTTCACCTCATGCGACACATGGTACCGAAAAATGTTTCTAACTACGAGAGCGTACCTTAGGGAGGACCTTTAAAATGAAGTTTCTAGAGATTCCAAAGATATATTATGATGAATAAAAATATAATTTTTATTCCAAAAATCCTTCTAAAGATAATGGAATGGTTATCGAGGTCTTATTCAGGCTGAAACCCCCTAAAAAATATCCTTATTTTTGGTGATTGCAAGGTGTTCCTGCCAAAAATGAACTGTGAGAAGAAATGCCTTGGTGTTGTGAAAATTATGAAAATACCACCATTTAGGGAATTGAATTAGATTTATAATGGTATTTTTTATCCTTTAAATCTTGTAGGATCTCCTAGAACTATCTTCTAAATCTCGACACTTTTTTTTGAACTGTAAGCTCCTTGACCTTCACAAACCTGCTTTCATTGAACTTGTCCATAAACCTTCAAATCTTCCCTAAAATTTCTTAAATAAATTTTAAATGATATTATATCCTCAATACCATTTATAGATGAATTTTAGCCTTCAAATATATCCTTGAGGGTGTACGCTTGTCTCAAAAAGCTAGAAATAGCCATTTCTTGGTCTAATGAAGAAACCGCCTTAAGAAGCATTGTTTTGGAAAAATTCATGAATTTGTTTTCATATTTCAAACACATGGAAAAAGATGAATAAAAAAATTAGAACTTTGAGGATTGGGATAGGCATGACACAAAGGGGGAACCAATCCATATGAGTTCTCGGGAGGGGTTACAAGCAAAAATTTTGACATTAGGGTATAGTTGTCATGTTTTCAATATTGAATTTTTCCCATGCAAAAACACATGACAACAACTAGATCTAGCTTGGGGACATGTTATGGATTGAGTGCAAGAAGGACATGACATGCAAGTTTCATCTAAACACACACACATGAACAAACATGCAGAAAGGAAACACACTAGAAATGGAAAACAAAACATAATGGAAAGGGAAATTATATCACAGGGATGGATAATTACATAGGAGGGAAAGAATATACACATATCTAAAAATGGGGTGGGAGAAGTACATACCATCATGGAAAAATGGACTAAAATATGACCTTTGAAGCACAAAATTTAGTATCTGATCATACCATTCTCCTGTGATGGATCTCCATATCTTGAGAAGAAGAAGACACACTAAGATTACATCTTCATATTCATATTGCACTGAAAAAAGTTCTTACATCGAAATAAAATTGTGTCACATGTTTAGAATATTTATATCTTCTAGATTCCATTTGACATTCTATGGTCATGAGAAATCATTCTTCCATGTCCTCAAGAGTGGGAAAATTGGTTTTTTCATAAATATATTCCTCATATTTGAATTGTAACATGGAAACATCTATTGAATCAGCGAGGCACTTAGAAGGAGTGAGAACAAACTGATTTTCTTCCCATTCAATAGCTTCTCTAAACATCTCACATTGTTTCTTTGAGCAATTGCTTTAAAAAATAGAGGTTACATCATTGAATCGAGGCCTTCACCATCATTGAGAGAACATTGCAGCATAGAGACATGTTCAAGCCAAATTGGAGCTTGGGAAACAATGAGTGCAATCTGATTTTGCATTTTTCACAAGAGTCATGCAAATTATCACTTTGTTATTCAAATTTTTTTTTCAATATCAATCCACTCAAAATTTATTTTGGCATCATTCTCAAAACTGCAATACTTGATTTAGTCATAGAAGCATTCTTCACCCTGGAGTGAATATTACAGTGCATATTATTTTTCTAAATTGGTAGGACATCCAATGGTGGTGAGAACAAGTTGGTCTTGAATACACTCACAAGACTCCTACAACTTTTCACCTTGTTTTGAACCATTATCTTCAATACAAATCAGCTCAACATTTTCCCTACTATCATCCTCCATGGTGGAGATGTTGTCTTCAAAATTGAGAATATTCATTGGGGATTCAAGAATATCCTTCCTTTTACATTTATGATCTTATTCACAAAACAAGAAAGAGGAAGACTCACCTTCACATTTTCTCTCATTCATCCATATATCAAGGAATACATCAATCTCATCTATTTGGTCCATACCATAATCCAACATTAGAGCACGAGAACGAGAAAAAACATGCCTCATACCTATCTTGCATTTCCATGATCTGAGTCAGGATCTCAAGAATGGGTTGAGGGTCTTCAATTGCTTTTTAAACCTTTAAGATGTCTTTCATAGATAGCTTTTGCGAGTTTTCCATATTCTCATTCTCACCTTTACTAGGAATGTCATCAATTGATATTGAAGGATATGAATAAAAATATGATCCACACATGTCCATAATTCATTTAAAACATCATCATTCACCTCCTCTATGCTTCTTGTCAACCAAGGCTCCCCTTCTTGCAAGAATGGGCATACTTTATTTTAAAAATTATCAGAAATGGAGAAAATATCCAAGCTATGCGGGAAAGGCACTCCTTTGAGCTCGAGATCCATTTCATTATCCTTATGATGAGAAGTAGAGAACCATATTGGGGCAGTAATATGGGAAGAATTTTTAACTCTATCTTGATAATTCATTATTGAATCTTCTTGTTTATATGGAAATGAAATATTTCATACTCACCATGATGATCAACATTATTCTCCTTGGGTGAGAATGGTGGATTTAACTCCTTGAAGAGGTTATGCTCAAATTTCTCATTCTCCTTGGCTTTGAAAAATAAATTATCCTCTTCCATTTGTTCATCCATGATTGAATCAAAATGGGAAATTTATTCTTTAACTATCTCCTTTTCATTATTAAAAATTGTACATCACTTGAAGAATCAAAATTGGAAAGAAGATTATCCATGATTACCTCAAACTCATCATTTTTTGTCTAGGATGAAGAATGTATTTTTGTCACATCTACATGGTTGTCGTAGTTTTCAATAAGCATTAGGTATTCCATTATACAACAACAATCCACCTCACTTGGGTTCATTTTTTCTTCAATGGGCTATGCCTCTATCTAAAATGAGTTGATGAACAGAGGTTAAACTATCATTTCTTCTTTGTCATCCTCCAAAAGAGAAGGTTCAAGGATATGAAATTCCTCATAAGTTTCTAAGAATATTCTAGGGATGAATACCTCATATTGCATAAAATCATGAGGATATTCCTCCATAGGAAAATATCCCCTTCTTCCTCCTTACCATGAAGTGCTTCAAGTTGTTTGTATATTTCTTGTATGGCTTCAACATAGCTCAAAATTTCAAGGTAGATTTAGGGATCTGAATTTCCTTCTACAATGCTTGAAACTCTTTGCACATATTAAATTTTTAATGATGTAATTTATTAATTTCCATATGCAGAGAAATTATCCCAAGGAGAGAGATTAAAGACATGGCTCCGAGCTTCTCATTCAGCTATGTGAGATTGAAAGTAGTACCTTCGGAGATTATTTGTCTTTGTGGACGTTGTCCAAAATATTGTACCTCTTTGCATTTTTTCATCAAGTTCTTAACTTATTTATCCTCAGTGAGTTCCATTTTATTTCCTTGAGCTGAAATCCACTTGAACCGAAACCACCAAGATTTGAAGACAAGTTCTTTACAACCATTATTTTTATTCATTTTAGATAGTCTTTCCCTGATTTTTGAGATATGCCACTAGCCTTCTTACCCTTGTCCAATTGTAGATTTTTATTGAAGCACGAGACCTTTTTTCCTATCTTGAATTATCCTCTTTTCAATAATTGGTCCGAATGATGCCCGATCGGACATTTACATTTATTGGAAACTATCTTCTTCTTCTTCTTCACTTGTCACTATTTGTTTAAGAATTGATACTTGAATATAGGATGTAGTCAACCTCCACGAGGTCATGCCGGACAAATGATATGAGATGAAATATGGATATGGAATGGATAAGTGGAGTGAATAGGTGGGAATCACAGAAAATTGAGTCAAGGAAATCAAATTTCCTCTACGGGAACTATGGGAAGCTACTCATCTAGGGTAATGAATGCTTTCCTAACTTGGGTGGGTGAAATGGAATGATCAAGGAGGATGGAGACACAAAGGATTATGTCAATGTTATTGTCCCTAAAACACCTCTGAATTGGCTATGGGATACATGGGAAATGACATGAGTTTGTCTTGTAAAAGTCTTTAGAAAAGGCCATGGAGGTGTGAGAAGAAACATATTGGTAAGAATAATAAGTGAATTATAGAATCTAATCCCGACTGTGGCTGAATATACCACAACATGTAAGAACTATCTACTTTGATGTTCAAATCCATCACCTATGAGTTAATAACAGGTGGAAGTGGGGTGGTTTGGAAAATGAGGTGTCTAAGGCCTTGATCCATGTCTTTTAGTTGCAGAGCTAGATTTGGTTGAGGCACTCATGGATCGCACACTAAATCTATGTGTTGCCTAGGGCCTTTAATGGTCATGTGGGATATGTGAAATACTAAAGTAAGGAAACAAAAAAATCCCAAATAATCTGCAAGATGACAAGGTCAATGTTTAGGGAACCTAATACATGAGGAGTTGTGTTAATCCCTTTCTAATTAACTCTATGTTCCTAAATTAACAAATGGAAACAAACACATTTAAATTAAATCAATTCAATTACTTTCCTTGAATTTAATTAAATCTATGCGTTGCCAACTCATCAACAAATGAAATATAATTAATTAAATAAATAAACAAGACTAATCTATATTTGTTTTTGCTTTTAGCATTTTTATTTTTACTAGAAAATAAAATAATTGTGCACAGATAAAATAACTTCTTATTAAATTAAGTTACTTCTAATCTAAAAAAAATTAAGCAAAAAAGTGAAATAGTTGGATGTGGCTATTTCCATGTGTAGAGGATTTAATTAATCTAATAAAACCAATGCTTTTTCCTATTTTTAATTATGGATGCAACTTCTTCCGACTCTACCTCGGAATAAGAGGAAGAAGGAAAAGATTCTTAGAAGCAATTATTCCTTGAAGCTTCCCCTATAAAATAGAAGATTTCTAATGGAGAATTATGAAGCTATTAGTAAATAAAATGTGAAGAAACTAATAACATAATGTGGGAATAAATTCCTCTAATTTCTTCCCAAGAAAATCCATAGGGATAAGTTGGAAGGAAATCCTCAATGGAAGCTTTGCAAATGTAATCTAATGTAACTACTATTGCAATTAAATATTTCTAAAAGAATGTATTTAACGAATAAAGATTTGAATCTATTCAAAATAAACAAAGAAACTTGCAGAATTTAAAGACACCCCAACTTGGAAATGTTGTACAAAGACAAATCCAATGTTGTAAATGCTTCTTGATGCCCCCTTTATTTTCTAATGAGTTTTCAAAGTATCTAGAGAACTGCATCGGAAAGTGTGCAAGAAGAATGGGAGAATGTTAGAGCTAGCTTGTTTGTAAGTGGTATGGAAAAAATATGAGCAAGAGAGTAACAAGGAAAAAGAATAGGTTTTCTTACGTACTTCTTGGTAGGATTCTGGTAGCATGATAATGCAATCCAAATTTAGAAACTCCAACCAATGCTTTAGGAAGAAGCTTGATTCTTATAGAAATTTGGCAGGGAAGTGGTCCAACCCACTTGGAAGCCAATAAATACCACATCACTCAAAGAAGGGGTAGTTAACTCACTAATAATAGTAAGCTAGGAAGGAGGGGTTTGTACAAACCTAACAAGCTCAATAATATCAAATTTAGTCATGAAACATGTGCTAAAAATGAGTTTGAAGAAGGTGACACCTGTGTCAAAATCATGTTGGAAAAGGCTTGGTCAAATGTGCATGGAACCACTAGTCTACGCAGATCGGTGGTTGTGTAAACACCACTCGTGAGAAGACCACATGTTACGTAACCTATGGGGCGATTGTGTAACCACCAAAGACGATTAGTAACTTAAAGTTGGAAAGCTAAGGAAAATCTTGCAAAATGATAAAGGAAAGTGGGAAAAGCATGGAAATGGACAATAAAGGTAAGATAACATGTTGTAAGTGATAATTTGGACTTGAACATCATTGGAAAGATAATTTTTTATCATAGGGATTTAACTATTCTGACAATGTTGCACCATGAAAAATCAAAGTGCGTATATTTCCCCCTTGGAGAAGCATTTTAGCAATGAAGAGGCATAAAATGTTGAGTTTGAGTATGGAGATCCCAAATGAGAAGGTTAGAAGTTATACCTATCACGACTGTGTGTTGGTAGTATGCCAATTCAATCTTTTGGTGACTGCAAGAAAGAAACAAGAATCAAGTGCACATAAAAACATAATCAACAAGACATACTAAAATAAAATGACAAGAGGAATTACCATATCTGCAAGGATAAGAATATACCTATGCCAAAGGTAACGCTCTAGTTGTGTAAAATAAACACACTCAAAATAGAGTTAAAACATGTTATATATATATATATATATATATCAAAATTACTATTTTTAGAAATAATTTGCACTTACCCACCTAGCAAAAATTTGAGCTCTGGATTACCTAGTAATGATTTCGAGTGAGAGTACAACCAAAATGGTGATATTTATGATGTGATGGAAGCCCAACCAATGGGAGGAGCAGCAGGTCATGAATAGGTGAGTTATTTACATTTATTCATTTCTACCCTAAAATGTGAAAAATATGAAAAATTCAACCTAGGGGGTTATTTTCAATAATTTTATAGTCAAAATGTTTATTGAGGGGGCACCACATGGGGTGTGGCTTTTGTTTTATTCAAAATGGTCTATTTTTGTCCTTTTTTGAATTTTTGGGGCCCTAGGGTATAGTTTGATTTCGTCGAGACGGAACCGCCACGATGATTGCACAACCACCATATTGGTTACATAATGGTTAGAGGGTCGAGGAAAATGTGATATTGTTGCAGCGGTTATGTAACCCCTCTTTATGCACAAAGGGGTGGTTATGTAACCTCCTCTCTTCACATAGTGGTGGTTACATAATTGCCAGGGCAGAACCCAAATTTGACTAATTATAATAAAGTTTTTTTAAAAATATATTTTTATGATGTTTTTAGTAAGCTTATTATGCATTTTTATGATTCTAACTTGCTCTTTTTGATGTTTATGAATGCACGGGGCCCATATGTTTGATGGATCCAAGCTAGGAGTATGAATGGTTATCCCCCATATTGGATTTATTAACTCGGGGTGAGAGGGAATTACTGCATAGGGTCGAGATATGGAGGATATTCCGACACATTTAGTAGCGCTAGTTGGCCATTTGTTATCTAATCTATTGAGTTACTTGAACATAGACATAAACACTTTCTTCCTTCTTTCGAGTTAGAGGAAAGTGGAAAATCACTCTAGAGGATATATATAGGATTTTGGGTGTTCCTATCATTAATAGGAGGTTAAATATATCTAGTGCGGGTCACACACAATCATGATAGTGGGGTGCATATATGGGAGACACGCAGACACCCGACATGGATGTCAAGCATGGGGCGAGATCACTATCAATTGCCTCCATAGCTATCCCCACCTTGCTCAAGGCCTTATTAGCATCTTGGCTTCATGCTTGGTAGGGGACAATGATGGAGACAAGTTACTTTACTATTGGCACCGATCATTTAGAGCATAAAGTAATATGGATGTACTTATGCATGGGGCATCGACATCCTTGGTGCCACTTATCATATTCTATGCGGTGTATTTCTTCGAAGGGGAAAGCCCTTAGTTATCCAACATTTTTATGAGTTGCGTTTATGAGCACATCATTTCCTATTAGAGAGGTGTTGGGATAGTAGATATCAGGGCTATTAGACCAGCGAGGTGGGTTAGTATGGATCTTCTCAAGGGGCCACATAGATTAGTTTCCACAATTACAATTTATTATATTATTGCACAACCATATCTGGACATGGAAAATTTATGGGGTGAGGATGTTGTTATTATTGCTTCATATGGTTCTACTATATAGTTGGTGGACCGAACAACAGAGTGGAGGTCCATCCATTTCAGAGGGTACCTAAGAAGTTTAGGTTACCTTACTTTGATGCCCTTCTATCCATTTCTATGGTATACAAGGGGATACGACATGTTATAGATGGCCTTAAGGGAAAGCTTGAGTGGACTATAGTCACACTGGGGTACCAATCGACACTCCATAGGTTTCCTAGATCTGGCTAGGCCGAGACCGATTCTTAAGATCAAGGTCACACCCGCACATAATGGGGAGGAGGAAGAGGAGGCCAAGGAGGGAGGAGAGGAGGAGAGTGACACAAAGTGAACTTCTACTAGGGAGGCTACCACGGTGGCCGGGGCCAAGGCTAAGGCCGAGGCTGAGGTTGAGACATTAGATCTTGAGGAGCCTTTGAATGCTAGTAGGGGATGAGATGAGGATTCATTTTATGGATGAAAGAGGGGAATTGGGGAGATTGGTGGAAATGCTATTAGAGTGGAGGACATTCTAGCTACAACTACCATACCATCACTAGCGCCGATTGACCCAACATAGATGCCAGTAGATCCGAGTAAGTAAAATAATCTTCACTCTACTCTACTTATTAGACTAGAATTATTAGTGAACTATGTGCCATTCTATGTTATTTTTTTATTTTCAAATTTTTTCTTAATTTATGTTATTTTACTTGTGTTTTTACAGCTAATGTAGACATTGGTGAGATCTTATTCATATGATTCTTGTGGATACTTTCACACATCCTATGGGGATGACACGAGACAATCTTCTCATGAACTCATGACAATAGACCATGGTGGGGTGACACATAGATGTGTTCGTGTCGGCATGGAATGTAGTGATATTTATGACCAATATGAGAGTCGAGCTCACTAGATACCGGATGCCCAAGAGGATACATTGGCGAGACCATTCCTGTAATGAGGCTACTACCATTGGTAGATCACCTGGTTCATCATCTCATGGTCACTCCAACAGTCCAGGCATGGATTATCTCACTTTCGTCACAGAGAGCGAATCATGATTCCTAGCCATGTACCTTCCTAGGGGTACCCTAGGGAGGGATAAGACATAGGAATTTATTTCTTTGGGTCATTTTTTATTGTATATCATTTTTAAAAAAATTAGGCTCCTAGATGAGAATTTTGACCATAGTTAGAGCACGATAGAATTGTACATGAGACATGGAATTTATTATATACACATATATACATCTCTTTTTGGTTCAGCTATTTTGTGTAAGAGTTGACTCAGTGATGGTTTTCTTTTCTTATGTACTCTTATATGCTTTTATATGTTTCTCTACGATGTATGTTATGGATGATGAATATGTAAATGTGTAAATAGAATGATTTTTTTTTTATATGATGCATGTGAAAATTGTAATTTGATACTTTGGTTTTCAAGAAATATTTAACACCTTTATTTTTTTGGAAAAAGATGGTGAATGTAGTATAATAAGAAAATTAACTCACTCGACCCCTAACCCCACGCAACCGGTAAGATGTGAGGGATCATTACCTAGAGCTAGGAGGGACATGAGTTGCATGATTTTGATGAGTGGAAATGGTGAGAGAAAGACAAAAATTTGAAAAATATCCAACTACGAATCACAACCTAACCCCAAACAAGGTCAAATAACCAACCTAGGATGTGTTTTCTTGCAATTTTAACTAGACTTAGATCTATGGATGGCCTCTTGATTGAAAAAATATGGTTTTAATGATTTGAATCTCTCTTGTAACATAACATGTTCGTTTAGGATATTTATTTCCTTGTATTTGTTTATTTACTTGGAGATTTCCTACACTCATGGGATATGCTTGCTTAGTTGTAGCAATTGTGTTCGGTTATCTTACCATTCTTACATGAGTTAGAATAACAGCTTTTGTTTAGTTAGCCTACTAGTTGTGTGGAGTCAAATCTAGTTCTAGTATAAGTTAGTTAGAGTTAGTCCCCACTGATCTAGGAGGAGGTTACAAATTCACCTTTTATATGTACATATCTTTAATAATTCTATCTCATGGAATATGGAGCATATGGAGCATTGAGTTGAGTTGAATTCATTATTTCCTTGTGAGTTCTTTATCATATTGCTAGTTATTTCAATTCCTGTAATTTCTCTTATACCATATTATAATTTGTGGATCTTTGATGAAACCACCTGTATTGAACAACGCTCCTGCCATTGGAAAGGACAAATAAAGAGTCTTGGAAGTTTTCCCACTCCACAAAGGAAGAATCAATCTGCATACTTTTATCTTTGCATCTAGTCTCAGAATCTGAAAGATGGCATAGGTATGGAAATCATGTGCAAAAAGACAAAGCTAATGCCACTAAAATATACATGTTAGAGAGAGAATATGGTGGGGTCCCAATAACCCTCAAAAAGGGATGCACAAGAAGATGGGGATCATGAAACATCTCTGAAATAGTGGAAGTGACAAATGTCCCAAGGTGGGCACTCCCAAAGAGAGATGAATTGGTCCTATAGAATGTGTGATGGATCCATCAGAGCATATTCCTATAATGATACACAAGTGGAATATGCAAATAGAAAACTTAGGTCATGCATATACTCATGCCAATGGGGTTTCTCAATGAGAGAAATGTCTGACAAGAATGTATTAACATCACAACATGAATTAGGAGGAGAATATTGCTGTGAAGAACTATTGGAAGTCCAAGATGAAGCAATGCTACAATCAAAGGTAGAAACTTGTGTATGTGGAGTGTCATCAACTGAGAAATCAAGATGAAATGGAGCATGAGAGGAAATGTTTACATCTATCTCATAGGAAGGTTATCCAAAAAAAATGCTCCAGAGAGTGAATGGAAGCATGAACATGAATGAAAATGAGCTCTGGAGGCAAAAATAGGGAGAGTGTGCTCAATAGCAAGATCCTATGGTGAATGGTCAACATGGGACTCGTGAGCAGCAACAGTGCAAAGGAACACTAAACAATGAAAGGGATTTCAAAATGGGGATAGTCTATGGAGATATTAGAGTGGTCTAAGGAAGTTTCACTCTGAAATGGTGAAACAAGGTTGCCATACAGTGGTTGTCGAATAATAGTCCAATAAGTGAAAGGGAACTCCGTGTGCTCAAAAAAACAAAATTTATCCTATAAATAGTAATGAAAAGTTCATAGAACTAATCATTGTGGTTAAACTAATCATACTTTTGTAGAGGTGCATCAGGATCAAGAACAAGAACATGGAGGTAGGGTAGCAAATCATGCATAATGCAATGATTGATAATGCCTACCTTCTAAGAAAATATTTCCTAGAGTCAAGAATAACAATAGAACGGTGACAAGGAAATTCCATAATGTAGATAAACCCCCAAAATGATCCCAGATGGCAATTTGTAACTTAATGTGAAAAGTACAAGTCCCCAGTAAGTTTTGCAAGAACCCCCAAAATGTGGAACTTTATAAAGTAGTGCATTTGAAAAAATAAATGAAGCCATCATGTAAAACACAAGGAAACATGCACTTTTGACCAAAACAATGCTCAAATCTAAGCTACCGATCAAAAGTTATAGCAAATACAATTTCCCGTAAATAATGGCTTATTTAATTAAAATTTTGCAAACTGATTTAAAAATTGCCAGAAATGAGAGGAAAGGAGGTTATGCATATACTCATTTGAACCGACACGGGATGAAGAACACAATGGTTTAATTTTTGAGGGGAATTGACCTCCTGCCAACCCGGGCCTCACCCTTCATCTTCGTCGGCGAAGATACAAGTTTAGTGTCTCTCTTTTTGGGAATTTTTTCCCACCTGGGTTTTCTCCTTTTCTACACTTTATGAGAGTTTTGAATTGTACATGGGTACCTCATTAGGCCTTTTTGTTGATACCCACTTTCCTTTTCACTACCCGACTAAGTTGTGCTAATGGGGGTGTTAGTGTAGGATATTTATTTTCCTTATATTTGTTTATTTACTTGGAGATTTCTTACACTCATGTAATATACTTGCTTAATTATAGTAGTTGTGTTGAGTTAGCTTACCAATTCTAATGAGTTATCCTAATAGTTCTGTTGAGTTAGCCTACTAGTTGTGTGGAGTCAACTCTACTTCTAGTATTAGTTAGTGAGAGTTATTCCCCACTGATCTAGAAGGAGGTTGCACATTCACATCTTATATGTACATCTATTTCATCATTATATCTCATGGAATATGGAGCATATGGAGTATTAAGTTGATTTTTAGTCATTCTTTCCTTGTGAGTTCTTGATCATATTGCATCTTATTGTTAGTTATTTCAATTTCTGTAATTTCTCGTGCATTTTTTTTTCATCAGAGATACACAAAATTGACTATAGCATCTAATTCATTTCCTTGGGATTTTGAGATTTTAAAACACTTTTTTTGGAATTGATGGTAAATTGAGGGTGCTAAAAGGAACCACATCCTTGTACAATTGAGGAATTTTTGAGAGGATCCACAACCTGGTTACATTTAAGGGGACCACTATTAGGAACCCAATTAAAGCAACCATGAAACCATAGTGAAGATGTAGTGACCAATGACAACGACCAAAGAGTGGGACAACTATCAGTGATTAAAGTGAGAGGAACAACTACCAACATCAGCAGTGAGAGGAGTAGACACTAGTATCGTAGCAAGTGAAGAAGCCATGAGTTTCAAGAGTGAGAGGACCAACAACGACGGTAGGAAGTGGAGCAAAACAGTGAGTGAAGCAGCCACTAAAGCATCAACAAATGCGAGAGGAGAAGTGAGAGGAGGAGCCACCAACATCAACAACGAGAGGAGCAACCACCAACATTAGTAGTGAGAGGAAGAGCCACCAGTGTCAGCAGTGAGGAGTAACCACCAATGTCAGCATGAGTAGAGAAGCCACCTATAATGGTGAAACCACCTCTAAGGAGGATCATGCCTCGGGGGGATTTGAACATGGGTGGGAAACCACACAATCATGTGACTTGACCACACCACTCCCACCCCATCGGTAAAAGTGGTTTTGGGATAACTTTCATGTCGTAATTTCAGACATGCCTCATCACATTAAACACAGGATTCATGTCTGACCCCAACCCCTGTCGCATTGAACACCGAGCCGACTTGGCACCACGTCGAGAGACCACCTCTTCCACCAAAACAGTTGACCTACCTGGAACTACCTATCCGAGTAACGATGAGCTATAGAGGTGGCCAACCTAGGGAATGGACCCTAAGACCTCCCACATAGAGTCCACATTCCCCGCTGCTAGGGTAAACTTTATGGGCTAAAAGTGGTTTGGGATAACTCTCATGCCGCAATGTCAAACATGTCTGACCTCAACCCTCGTCGCATTGAACACCAAGCCAGCTTGGCACTACGTTGAGATACCACCTCCTCCACCGAAGCATCTAACCCGCCCATAACTACCTAGGTGAGTAACGATGAACTATAGAGATGGCTAGCCCAGGAATGATTTTAAAACACTTTTTATTCATTGAATTATTTATAACTTAATGACTTGTTTGATGGTACCCCCTACATCTTTCCCCATGTTACTAGTAATAAGCACATGTTCATGAATGAAGATAAGACATAGGTAAGTAAAGGCACTCGCCTCCTTTCCCAATCTCAAACCACTAGTAAGAGACATGAGCTCATCACCAAAGGTTGGTAGGGAAAAGAGGTGTAGCATTATTTATTGAAAGAAAACATTTTTGTATTTACTGTTGGCTTATCTATATTTGTTTTGAATTTTATTTTAGACTTGTGCTTTCAGAAGGAACACTTGCTCCTAGCATCAAACCCATGTAACTAGTATGATGCAAGGGCTCAACATAAAAGGTTGAGATAGGCGGAAAAGATATCTGGGTGAAATGTTTAGAATTTTTTTGTCATAAAAGAGATCTTAGGGAAAGATGTGACACCAAAAATCTTCTAGTATAGACTATGGGAAAAGAAACTGAGCTAGGAGAAACTGTGAATAGAGCTAGGCATGCAAGTCTTAGTAGGACCAATGTAAAAATTCCACCTAATAACTGAGATGATGAAATATTAGAATAATTTAGTGATGATATGATGAATACTTGAAGAGGTTTGATTGAATGTTTTTGCCAATTTTTGAAAGTTTCTTAAAGTTTTCTTGAAAAGTAAGTTCCAGTTTACAATTTCATAGTATGATAATGCAGTATGGATGCAATATGAATGTAATAATGTACAAGTGGAGATGCAAATGAATTATGTGTAGAAACATTTAAGGTGAAGTGAATTAACCAATTTACTGAATTCCTCACCTTCTAGAGTACATAAGTGATACACACCATTTTTAAAGTCTTCTATTACTTGGTACGGGCCTAACCACTTAGGTCTAAATTTTCTCCCTTCATTGGTCTTCTTGTCAATCCAGCTATCAAGTCTTAAGACTAGATCTCTGACGCATATTTCATGCTCGTATACTTTCTTATTATATTGTCGATACATTTTGTTAGCATAAAATCTATGGCACTTTTCAGCTCTAAGATGTGCTTCATTAATGGTTTCTAATTGAACCAACCATGCTTTGTGGTATACGTCTTCATCCAAAATTCCTTACAAAGATATGTAAAGGCTAGGTAACTCGATTTCTAATGGTAAAACCGCTTCACATCCGAAGACTAAGGAAAAGGGGCTTTCCCAAAGTGGGAGTTCTTATTGATGTCTTATAGGCCCAAAATTCCAAAAATAACTTGAGATGTCAATCCCTTTTGTTCTCCTTAATTTTCTTAAGGAGAATGGAATTTAGGGTTTTATTTGTTTCATCAACTTGTCCATTAGCCTGAGGGTAGTATAAAGAGGTTGTGTGGTGAGATATATTGAACTACACACATAATTCTTGTACCTCTTCATTCTTAAAGGGTGTGCCATTATCTAAAATAATGACCCGTGGGACCCCATACCCACGATGATATGTTTTAGAATAAACTTGGTGATCATAAACCTAGGTACAATCGTAAGAGGCATAGCCTCAACCCACTTTTTAAAATATTTTTTGGCTGTGATTATGAAGTTATGGCCATCTGATGATTAGGAGAGAATTTCCCTTTCAAATAAAGGCCCCAAGTACAAAAAGGCCGGGGTGTCATAATGGGATTTAGAGTCGTGTAAGAATGTGTATCTCATGTGAGAATTCTTGACATTTATGACACGTGTGCACATACTCTACAATGTCATTATCTAAAGTAGGCTATGAGTAGCCCATACAATGAATCTTTCGAAGTAGAATTCCCTCAAAAATTACCACCACAAACCCTAATGTGGGATTCTAAGAGGATATTTTCCAACTCTTCTTCATCAAGGCATCTTAACAACATACCATTGAAGGCTCTGTGATAAAGAAATTATTCTACAATCAAACACTTGGTGGTTATGAAATGTAGCCATCATATTTTATTTGAGGTCGCTCCCTCAGGATATGTCCGGTCCATAATATGGTTAATAATGTTAGTGTACAATGGACACAAGGCAATGGGAGGCTTTGTCTTTACATAGAATACACATTCTTTTGGGAAATATAAATCTACTAGATCCCCATAGTCTATAGGGTTATCAACTAACCAATCAACAATAATTTGTCCCTTGATGGAATTTTGGTTAACAAATGTGAGTTCAAACTCACCCATCAATGTTATGAAACGACCCGAATTTTCGGATAAGGTAGCTTTGGGTTAAGAAAGTTTGCAATTTTTGGATGTAACTATCACTCACATTTCTTGATTAAGCATGTAATGCCTTAATCTATTTGTTGTGAAATATATTTCCAATAACTCTTTCTCCACTTGCATGTAATGTGTCTCCTAATCCATAAGAGTATGGCTTATGAAGTAAATGGCCTAGTCACATAAATCGTCATCCTCTTGTAACAACATGCATGTAATAGAGACATCTGTGGCTCAATAGTATAAGATAAGAGAATGATTAGCTTTCAGAGGCATGAGCATAGGTGGTGACATAAGGAAGTGTTTGATTGACTCAAACACTTTTTTGCACTTGGTTGTCCAAATTTTTCAACAACCTTTCTTGAGCAAACCATTATTAGTGTGAATGAAATATGTTAAATCCAAGATGAACTTGGGAATTGCCCCATGTTTTCCTAGAAAAGTCCTAATTCTTGATTCATATGTGGGAGGATACATCTCCAAAACTTCCCGGATCTTTTCCGAATCAACATCAATGCCTCAGGATGAAATGATATATCCCAAAAAAATTCCTCCCATCACCAAACATGCTTTTCTCAAGATTTAATGTTATTCCATATTCGATTAGTTTTGATAGAATGACACAGAGAACTTTAGGGTGATCACCATGCTTCTTTGCTTTCACTAGCAAGTCATCAACATATGATTCCACAATCTTGTGAATAAGATCATGAAATATGTATGTCATTGCCTATTGGTAAGTGGATCCGACATTCTTCAAGCTGAAAGGCATGACTGCGTAATAGTATGTCCCCAATGAGTTGTAAAGGTAGTCTTCATTTGGTCTTCCTTAGAAATCCTTATCTGGTTATAACTAGAAAATCCATCCATAAGAAAAACAACTCATATCCAAAGTAATTACATCTACAACAACATCATTTGAGGGAAAGGAGAAATCATCTTTGGGAAAAGATTTGTTGATGTCACTTTGAATTCAATGTAGATGTGTATCTCCCCATTATTCTTAAGAACTAGGATGAAGTTTGGCATCCACATTGAATAATATACCAACTTATTAAACCCTACTTATAAGAGCTTCATTACCTCCTCTTTCAACATTAAAACCACCTTTGGCTTCGGGGGTCTTGATTTTTCTTCACGGATTTAGCATCGGGATTCTTAACTAGATTTTGCACTACAACGTCAAGAGAAGTGCCCGCCATTTCCTTATAGCAAAAATTAAAGGATTTTGAGTGCTCTTTAAGAACCTTCGTATGTGCTTCTACCTCTTCAATTCGAGAAGAACCGAGTTTCAAGATTTTAGGATCCTCCTCCATCCCAATGTTTATATCTATGGTTCCTTCAATCAAAGAGGCATTACCCTCTTCAAAATCAGGTGGGGATGGAGGTAGTTCCAGTTCTTCTTCCTCTACCTCATAGATCTCAAGACCTTATGATGAGGAAGGATCCATCATGTGATCTCCGAAGTAGGAGGAAGGGTGAGGTATAAGATAAAATACCCTCTTATGGTGCATGGGATGGAGATCATTATATGCATTAAGGTATACTAGGATTGCCTCATCATTTTACACATAGTCAAAAGTGGTAGGATCATTCTTAGTCTTGAAATATGCTAGAATTGCATTGGTAGGAATCATTCAAACGAAGGGTTTGAATTAGACCAAAACAATGAATTTTGTTTCTTTCAAGTCTTTTCTTGGAAAAAAGAAAGAGGATGAAGTAGCCATAGAATGAGACAATAATTTTTTATCTCATGTGATATATTTAATAGAGATGAATTCAAAACCCTTGCAAATTTCTAAAACGACAGGACTTGCGAGAGTTATAGGTGCTCCACTCTGGTCTCATATACTTCCAAGAATTGATTAGCAATGAGTTGATAGTCACCCAAGACCCTAATGTAATTCACACCCATCCACTTGGACACGATAATACTAATAAGTAAATCTTTGTACTTAGCTACATTGTTTTTACACTCAAAGTTTAGCTTGAAGTTAAAAGGCGTGATTATCCCCTCAAGAGAAGTGATGATCACCCCAACCCCAGCCAAAGAAGCACTTTGTACAAGTAGTAGTTGATAGTCCCAAAATAATTTAGGAAGATGGAAGTTTAATTATTCATGGAGTCTTCCTCTTTTGATTTCGAAACCTCAACCATGAAAATCTCTTCAAAGCCATCACTAGAAGAGTAGTGATTCCAAGATCATGGGCTATGCTTTGAAAGAATCAAATGGAAGAACGATAGGAAAATCATTCTCCAAAATCTTAACTATTTCAGATCGTAGTTTATGTTGATATCATTTCTACTACGAAGGATGTTTTCATAAGCCTTTACCCCTTTAATTACCTTAGGGGATTCCAACTCAGTTATAGGGATAAGATTAGATATAGGTGTTGGTCCTTGCGTCTTGTTTAACTAGTTGGTTGCGAGCTCAAATTTTGTGTGAACCCCATGTTTGTTCTTTAAGTTAGCCAAATGAAGATCAAATGGCTTGAGGTCACCTTGAGCGATGAAGACCTTCCCTAGATGTAAGAACCTAACCTCTTAAAACAACGTAGAGGGAATGACATTCATTTTATAAATCTAGGGTCGAATGAAAATCATATTATAGTTGGTTTCTTGATCTATAATATAAAACTCAGTCAACACAGTCATGTTTCCAAGAGTGATCATAAGCACTATAGTTCCAAGAGAATTTCTTTTAGACTATCATAACCTCTCAGAGTGTTTTGGGTTTAAGAGCAGTTTATTTCTTCATAACGGATATTTTGAAGATACGAGAAAGGGACTATATTAAAAAAACCCATAATCTATCATTACATTCTTAACATAGTTGTTATAAGTCTAAACCTTTACATACAATTCAAGATCACATCTTCGTACCAACTCAACGTCGTAGGCATCTTACTAATATTGAACATGAACCCAACATCTCTCTCAGGCTGCCCTTGTGGGTAGACATCAAAGTCTATATGATTGATTTGTGCTTCTCAAGGAGGAGTGACATGGATAATATGGCCAAGAGCCAATGCTTCTAATAAAGACAATGGATGTGCAAGAGAATTATTTAACATAAATGAGAAGGAAATATGGGAAAAGGTCTTAGTCGGTCTCGATCAAGTCATAATCCCCTACTTGGTTTGGGGATCATCGGTGGATCATCTGAGATAAATGGATGAATGGGAAGAGGTTTTGAAGAATAATCTTGGGTGAGGGTCACTACGTAAACTTTAGGTTTGGTTTCTAGCTCTACTAAGCCTACAATCTTGGTCTGATTTCAACCATCTAAAGGAGGAGCTACTAAAGGGTTTGTAGGCATGTAGACACTTTGTGATCATTATTTCAATAGGCATCCCCTTATTGGTACCATGAGGATCAATATTTCCATTCTTAGGTTACATTGTAAGGGGGTCTCTATAAACCCCAAGAGCAACATTTTTTGGGGTAATGGGCCTCATGTGGGTGTTTTTCATAGGTGCCGTGGGATTAGCCAAGAACATATCGACGAAGATTTGTCTCTGGTCTTTTGGAAGCTGTTGTATAAATTTATTACAATCATGACACATATGCACGTCATGTCCTCTAACCCTATGGAAACCACAATACAAATTAGGATCATAGTCACGAGGTCTTTAATTATTATTTTGTTGTGGTCCATAGCTTCTATTTTTTTTTTTGATTATTGTATTTGAAGTTAGGGGCCTCGGCCTCGGTTTGATACTTGATTTTGGAATTGATTCGATATCTTGGTTTGGGTATTGAACTAGGCCATGTGATTGGAATTGATGTGGAGATGGAGGATGATGACTAAAGTCCACTGCATTAACTGAAAGGAGTGAAATTTTTACTCCTTTGGTTGTTCACATTCTCATTTTTATTATTGTTATTCGTGTTGGCAATGTTCGAATTTCTAGATTGATCAATTATGAAATCCATCGTTACACCATCATTGTTGTTAAGGACTTTGGGTCCTTGATTATTGTTGTTTGAACTATTTGGGTAATTTGAATTACCTTTGTAAGGGAGTGATTAGTTTCTGTTTGAGATGTACGTCTTTCGCCCTTATCAATTTCCACTTGGTCAATGCAAAGAACACTCTCTAAGACCTCCTCATAGCTCCTAAGAGGGAAATTTTGAACCTCCTCCTTAATTTCTTGATTGAGGAAATGAGAAATAAGTCACAAAGCTCCATTTGGTCCATGTTTAGAGCGCTAGCCAAGGAGTAGAGAACCTATTGGCATCTATGAGTGAAATGAGTGGAAAATTCATTATGATCTTGCTTGATATGAAGGAATTATCCGATTCATGTTCTTAAAAGTTTTTTCATATTAAAATATTTTATAAAATCTTAAATAAGTTGCTTGAATGAATGGATCGAGGCTTCTGGTATCTTATAGTACCAGTTGAGAGAAATCCCTTCAAAATTATTTGAGAATATCTTAACCACAACCATATCCCATGGGATTAGCTCTCTAATGGTAGTCACATACACTTTGATGTGCATGTTTGGATCCCCCTCCCCTTTTAATTTTAGAAGATTGGGAAGTGGTCGTTGAAGCATTACACTTTGTATGGTAAAGTCTAGGGGATCCTTGATATATTCGACATACCTTCCCAATGCATAAGAATTTACCATGGAAAACCCTTGATGAGGAGGTGGAGGTGGAACGTGAGGTTGATAAGATGCAACCTAAGAATTTGTGGGAGTGTAAGGCATCCCCAAGGATGAGAATATAAAATAGGACAGGAAAAAATGTTCCTTTGTGGGGATTTAGAATACATATGAAGGTATGTGGAACATTTTTTTGATATAGAGTGGTAGGTACAAAACCAAGGAATGTCGCATTACAAGTTGGAATGGAATTTGAGAATGCACTTCTGGTTGGCACCTATGGAAGATATCTGTATGGAGTGTGAGAGGGCATACCTAATGTGCCTGATCTAGTAAGAAGGTATCCAGGGTTAGGAACACCCATGTGGACTAGAGGAGGTGAAGGTACTAACAACACATAGGTGTAATTCTGAGGGTGGTGGAGAATCTTGCCTTTTCCTGCAAACTAGGTAGAATGAGAAGATTGGGCAAGATCCAATTCCCTAACTTTATCCACCAATGATGAAATTACATCACCTAAATATGGTGTTGGATTTGGCTAAGTTGTGTTCAAAGTCTAGTTAGGAAGAAAAGGCATTGATGTCCTAATATGAATTGATCCTTGGGATTCCACCCCTCATTTGATGCATTTCTTTTTGTAGGATGAGGGGTAGTAGCGTTGTTATGAAGAAGAACATCAATGTACTCTTACAACCAGGTCCAAGGACTCAACTATTGCATTAAGATGCTCATCTCTTTAGGAAAATCATACTAGGAGTTCATAGTTTGGTAATAGATAGGACGAGTGAATCACCTTACATGGTGATTTGAGGTCTTGACAAGACCCGAGGATAGAACCCTTATTCTCCCGTAAATGTCATGTTATTTGAGTGGGATTACTCTTATTGTGGAATAGAGATAGGTTAATCAACCTCCTCGATTATGATTGATGAGCCATTGTTGGCACCTTGAGGAGGAGGAGTGTGAGGGGAAGGTAAATTGGATGAGTAATTATCATCCCACCCTGATAGTGAGGGTGGCTGTTGCATACCCATATGGTAATAATATGCCTCAAGATCTAATATGGTCTTGTCATATTCCTAACCCGACATATTTGGGGGTGTATAAACACCTAAGAATAATGAGAGAGGAGAAGGATGAATGAAAGAAGGAAAAAGAAGAGGAAATGAAAATGAACTAGTACTTCACATCAGGTTTACCAATTTTGTATGTCTAAGAATCAACACGTGACTCTAGGATGTAATCAACCTCCCGAGGTCATGCCAAGACAACTGATATGAGATGGAATATGGTTATGAAATAGATAACAAGAGTGAATAGGTGGAAATTTCCAACAAGTGAGTCAAGGAAATTAACTTTACTCGATGGGCACTATGGGGATATGATCGTACTAGGGAAATGAATAATTTCTGGCCGGGGTAGGATAAATGCAATGATAAGGGTTGATAGATACATGAAGGATTTTTTCAATATCGGTGTCCCTAAAATCCCTCCGAACTAGCTTTGGGATATGTGGGAAATGACCTACATTTACCTCGTAAAAGTATCCAGAAAAGATTATGGAGGTGTGAGAGGAAACATCTAGGTAGGAAGAATAGGTGAATTGTGGAATCTAATCCTGGCCGGTTGAATATTCAAGAACACATAAGTTATATCTACTTCGACATTCAAATCTATTGACTATGAGATAATAGTAGGTGGAAGTGGGATGGTTTGGAAAATTAGGTGTCTGAGGCCTTTATCCAAGTATTTTAACTATGGAGCTAGATTTGGTTGAGGCACTTGTGGATCGCACACATAATCTATGTGATTCCTAGGGCCTTAAATTGTCATGTAGGATATGCGAACAACTAAAAAAAAGAAAAAAAAACTCACAAAGAATCCGCAAGAGGGAAAGGTTAATGTTTAGGGAGCGTAAGCCAACTAAGGATACATGAGGAGTTGTGTTAATACCTTTCTAATTAACTCTATGTTCCTAAATTAACAAATGGAAAAAACAAATTTAAATTAAATCAATTCAATTACTTTCCTTGAATTTAATTAAATCTATGTGTTGCTAGCTAATTAACAAATAAAAGCTAATTAAATAAATAAATAAACAAGACTAATCTATTTTTTTGTGCTTTTAAATTATTTAAACAAAAGGGGATAAAACAAATAAAAGAAAAATAATTAATTTAATCTAATCTAAAAATTTTGTATTTTTGCATTTACTTTGGAAAATAAAATAAATGTGCACTGAAAAAATAACTTCTTCTAATTAAATAAAGTTACTTCTACACTAAAAAAATTCAGCTAAATAGTGAAATAGCCAGATGTGGCTATTTACCTGTGCATATGATTTAATTAATCTAATAAAACAAATGATTTTTCCTATTTTTAATTGTGGATGCAAATTCTTGAATTTACCTCGAATAACTTGAAGAAGGAAAATCTTCTCAGAAGAAATTCTTCCCCTGAAGCTTCCCCGAGTAAAACATAAGCTTTCTAATGAAGAAATATGAAGCTATTTGTAAATATATAGTGAAGAAACTCATAACACGTTGTGGCAAGAATTTTCTCTAAATTCTTCCCAAGAAAAGCCATAGGGATAAGCTAGAAGGAAATCCTCAATGGAAGCTTTATAAATGCAATCTACGGTGACTATTATTGCGAATTGAATATTTATAAAATAATGTATTTAATAGACTAAATATTTTAATATATTAAAAATAAACAAAGAAACTTGCGGAATTTGAAGAAACCCCAACCTAGAAATGTTTAATAGAAATAAATCCAATCTTTGCCGCAAATGATTCTTTATGTCCCCGAGCTTCTTTTCTAATGAATGTGCAAAGTATCCAAAGACTGTGCTTTAGAAAGTGTGCAAGAAGAGCGGGAGAATGAAAGAGCTAGCTGATTTGCAAGTGGTTTGGAAATAATGCAAGCAAGAAAGAAAAAAAGGAAAAAGAATGAGTTTTCTTATGTACTTCTTGGTGGGATCCTCGACAAACATAAAAGTGCAATTCAAATCAAGAAAATCCAACCAATGCTTTGGGAAGAAGCTTAGTTCTTATAGAAATTTGGTAGGGAAGTGGTCCAACCCACTTGGCAGCCAAGAAATGCCACATCACTCAAAGAAGGGGTAGTTAACTCACTAATAATAGTAAGTTAGGAAGGAGAGGTTTGTAGATATATAACAAGATTAAGAATAACCAATTTAATTAAGAAACATATGTTTAAAATGAGTTTGAAGAAGGTGACATGCATGCAAAACACACTAGAAAAGGCTCGGTCAAATACGCATAGAACCATCATTTTGCAAAAACAAGCGGTTGTGCAACCACCACTTAGGGTAGAATAGAGGTTACGCAACTCACTCATTACAGGTTACGTAACTTAAAGCTGGAAGGATAAGGAAAAACTTAAAAAATGATAAAGGTAAGTGGGAAAAGCATGGAAATGGAGCTAGGTAAGATAACATCTTTATGCGAGAATTTGGACTTAAACATAATTGGAAATATATTTTTCCATCATTGGGGATTTAACTATTTTAACAATTATACACCTTGAAAAATTGAGTGTGTACAGTCACTCATTGGTACCTCACTCCAATCTGAAATTTTTTATTGTATTGTAGGAAACAAACATGACATGGATTCATTCCTTGACAAAGTCTCCTTTAAAAATGGATTTTCTTTTGAAATATGATTTTTTGTTAATTTATATATTCGTTATTATTTTGGAGAGATATTTTTGGGTACACTAGGGCGTTCTCTACCCAACGAGTTGTCAAAACTATTGGTGATAAAATTTGTTGATATGTAAAATTAAGTGTCTCCACCAATGTCCATGGGGCTGACCCTCTACATTGAAAGGTGAAGCTACCATTATTCAATGTAAACTAATCTACTCCTATCTTAATGTTCAGGTTTGAAAAAAGGTTAGGGATCACACAGGAACACTACATTGAAGTTGTGGCAAAGTACTTGTACGGGATATAAGGGAGAAAATTACAATGATGAGAGTTGAAGGAGGGAAATCGGTAAGGAAGGTTATTACTTGTGAGTAGGCAAAATGCATAGTTTAAACCCAATAACTAGAGTAGTTTGGCATTCAATATAGATGAAATAAATAATGAAGTCAATGGGACTAATGAATTAAAGACACAAATTTCCTTAGATTCATCTATCAAGGATGAAAAGTTTCTTTCTCTTATCCATTTTACCCCGGGTAAAATAGACAATAGGAGTAGAGATGATGCTGAGAAATGGATAGGGATATTAGGTACAATATGGGTTCATAGATAATTTTCATAATCTGGGAGCAATTACAACATTTAGGGAATATTCAAGGCCATTCGGGTTGATCGAGACCTCTTTTGGGCAATTCGGGGGTCATTTAAGGCTCATAGCTCACATTTGCGTGGTGAAATGGGCTCTCCAAGCCCACTTTTAAGCAAAAATGATATACCCCAAGAAAATATGTAATTTCAAGTCTCGAGTTTCCCATTACCCTTCCTCAAATAAAAAAATCTAAAAAAACCTTAAAATTTTAAAAAAATAAGCTAAAATTCCCAAGGGGCATTATAGGGTTTGTTGAGCTAAAATTAGATCGCCGAGAGTAGCTCGGAGAGCCGGGATCTTGCATAGGGCACCAAGTTATTTAGGGAGATTGATTGATTTCACATGGGACTCGAGGAGTTGGGAACATCAAAGAGGTTTAAGGTAAGTCACATGCGAGCTCACGGGGGAGTTAAATGGATGCGGCGAAGGTTTAAACGTGGGAGCCGATGTGACATAGCATGGGCGAGGTGAGTCATCGGACTCGGAAACGAGACACAACAACATGTTGCATAGTAGTGTGGAGGGATGTAGGGTATCGTCCAGATCCGCATCCCTTGAACATCAAGTGAGTCGGTGGTTGTGTAGGCATATCGGGTTTTAAATCATCGGGAGCATGAGTTAGGGAACATCATGACAGAGCATCACGTGGGCTTGATATGAATGAAAATGTGAATCTTTCTCCTGAAATATAAAGCAAAGCTTAATGGTTTAGAAAGAGGCATTGGTGGTTATGTAAATGGAGTGCGAAGGGACATGAAGTATGCACGTCAAGCCATGCATATGCAAGTAAAAACCTACCCCCAAATGTAAAGTGTCATTTTGGTAAAAGAAGATATTGATTGACTTGGTAGGCGGGGTAGGTGAAAATTAAACACAAAGTTAAGGTGGTAGGTGAGTGAGCTACCCATGTAGCTTGGTGATGTTGTGAGGTGAACCCTAAAACACTAAATTACCCCCTTTACAAATATAATCGTATCTTTTACCCAGTGCGAAATCCAACAAAATTATAGCCCTCGAGAAGAGAATTTTGAGCTCAAAAGGATGGAGCTAAGAGAAATGGATTTAAAATATATTTTCAGTTGTAAAATTTAGGAGGTATATCCAGTCTAATGAGCGGCTCGGTTGCACCCGATTACTCCTCATGGGTGGTTGGGGCACATCTATTGATTCCTCTCTCTCCTCTCTCCTTTTATACCTATATACTATAAAGGGGCTTGCTCATTTTAGAGAGTTAGAAATTTTCCTCCTTGCACCCCCTCCTTCTTCTCTTTTGGGATGAATGTGAGGGATTCAAACCTCCTCCCTAAAATTGTTTTTACATTTTATTTCCTCTTACCTACCAATGATATACTTGTGAAAACTCTAATGGAGCAATAAATCTATGTTTTGTGATACATTTTTATATCTTTTGCATATGATTTCATTATTCTAACTTTCCTCTCTTTATTATATGGGTGTAGTGTGCATATTCTTTTATTAATTACGGGTTTATGGGAGTTGTGTTTACTTGGGGATTGAAATGGTGGTGCAGTATGAATATCCTTATTTTTGATGCTTTTCCATCCTCTCCATTTCTCACCTATCTCTGTTTTTGAAGCATTGGGAAACTTTCTAGCACCTCCTTTTCTTGGTGTATCACTTTGCTCTTAGTGTAGGATTTACCTTTTATGTACTCTTTCTCTCCGTCTCCTTGGAAGTTTAATACGAGGCTTAGATAGTTTGCTTTTACGAAATAGGAGTAATCATGGTAGGTAATATTAGGAAGAGGAACCAGCCTTATCCATAGGTTTATCTCAAGTTCAAAAGTCCCACATGTGACGGATAACAAAGTAGGGATCCGAACAAAATATTCTAGGTGCTAATTTATTGTGATAACAATTTTGGCACTTTGGTGGGAAAAGTAGGTAAAATATATACATTTCAAAAGTGTTCCATTGTAGATCTTATTCAGAATATCTTTTATAGGTTTGAGTTCAACATTAGCAGAGACTTCATTTTGGCAAGTTGGTGTGTTTTTATTAGAATCTTAGCCTTTAGAGGCACATGCATAAACACATCGATGAATCGATTAGGTCAAAACCCTACATCTAAGTTTCAAACCTCACTTATTTCATCCATTTCCATCCATTTTCATTACATATCTCTTCCCATACCTCTTATTTTCTTTCCTTCCATGAAGTTGTGTAATGATGACTTCATTTCCTACGTGGAATTCCCACTTACAACAACAACAATACCATTCACACCCACCTCCATATTTACAAGATTCATTCCAAGTATATTCAAAAACCCATCCAAATTAATACTATGTTGAATATAAGAAATATGCATACTCGTACAAGCAAGATGCAGATCAGTTTGGTTACCCACAAAACTATGGAGCATTTGAAGAGAAGGGTTATGCATATTTTGGAGGCTATCTTACACCCTTGGATAATCGATTCTTGTTCAAGATTCAAAAATGGAGAAATCACGGTGCGATTCGGAGCTACACATCAATTGAAAACATTTAGGATTTGATTTATGGCACTTTTCCCATGGGCTGGCCCTATGCCATTCCATTTCAGCCCACAACAAAAGCTTACTTTTATGGTCGAGATGTTGCCAAATCTTGAATAATGGATCAAGGACATAAAGGATTATGAATGCAACATTTTTTCATCATATCAATGGGATATAGCCACATTTGCATCCTCAACCCTTCCCATGTTCCACATTAGCACCATCTCAACCCAGGCCCCAATTTCCAAGTTTCTTTCCTGCTACCCCTAATGTGAATTCTTCCTCTCCATCTTCTACTCTTCCACCCCATCTCAACATTTTTTCTCTCTTCACTTCCAAATATAAGTCCCCTCCATAATATCCAAAGGTAATACCTTCCCCTCTACCTCAAAAAATATAAACATCGGTGGATACCCCACCCACCATTCCTCTCGTAGTCTTGACCCCATGTTGGGAAGAAACTCATAAAACCGGTTAAGAGGAACAAGAAGGAGAGCTAATCTAAGAATAAATGATGAAGAACTTGGTGAGCTTGGCTCTAAGATTAAAGATTGATAAAATCCCCTTGATGGGAAAGGTTTTAGAGGAGGTTGAGGTCGGCCATAGGTGGTGGCTGAATTTGTATTAGAAACTAAGCAAGAACAAACAAAATATAATCAGTAATCCCTATGTTTTGAGTGCGGTGTCCATGAGAGAACCCTTTTTTATGGTTTTTATCTCATCACTAAATGTAAAACCATTAAGAGAGGAAGAAACAAATCCAAATCTAAAAGAAGAGGAGTGTGTTCGGGATATGGAGGAGAGCCACATGGATTCGAAGGCCTTGAATATAAAGCGAGGCTACACAAAGACTTCAATCCTTCCTCCGACTTCACCTTCTATGAGTTACAATGATGAAGAGAAGTTTGGGATCTCAAAATTCATGTTTGAGGATGAGGGTAACTATGGTGAACAAGTTGTAGATCCAAACGACACCAGGGAGAAGGTTAAGCTGACACAACAGGACAATGAGGAGGAAGATTATCTACTAGACTTGTAGGAATTTTTTGATGAGGAAGAACCCACAAAAATTACCACATTTTCTCCTCCATCATCCATCCTTCAACAACAAGAGCTTGTTACTGAAGGGGATAACGTTTAAGAATAATAGCCTGTATGTCACAACGTCCCTTTAGAATCAGTATTGGAGGAATTGAATTTTCCTATTTTCTCATTGAATGAGTAGGAAGAAAAAAAAGGATGACACCCATTACATACTAGTCATTGAGGAAGAGCATCGAGTTATTTGTAGATGAGAAAAAGAGCCCAGATTAGTTAACAAGAAATCACACCTTTTTAGGAAGGCTTGTATAATGACTTCATTCTTGGAGTCAAGATTCCAAACAATAGACAAATTCAATGGATTTGAATGTGCCCCATTAGGTACTTGGCTTCATTGGAGTCATGGAGGGGGAATCCACAACTAGTCATGTCCACTCCGGGGCATAAGGATGAGTGTCAAACTATCGAGGGTCGAAACAAAACCTCCGGAGTCCATGCAAATCACACAAAGGAAGTATGTTTCCTATTTGTTACTGGTACCTTGGATTCTAAAATGGAGAGAAAACTTTTGGGTAACCTTCCATCATTATCAATAGCTATTAATAGTGCCAAATGATATGTATGGCTCTCAACTATGATAAAGGAAGCTCCTTCTCATAACTAGCTGCATGGTTTGTTTGAAGTCTCCCTTGTCTCCGATTAGGGTAAAGTAGGTAGGTTTGAGTTTTTCATAAAAAGTGCTTGTTCACACTCTTTATGTCTCACTTGAGCATGTATGATTTATCCTTTTGTACATAGTTTTTGGTTGTTCATGTTGCTCCTCGTGGCCTCATTATTTTAGCATAGTAAATCAAGTTAGAGTATGCCTCCCACAAGTAAATTAGAAGCTCAACATTATATGGAATAGTTTCGGTGTTCAAGGAAACCAAATATAGAGTAACTAAAATTAGGCAGGGAAAAATTTCCAAATGTTCCATGTTCTTGTTCCTAGTAGTCAATAGTAGAGATTTAGGTGTTCCAACCCTCGGTAGTGTTTCAAAAGAATCCATATAAGAGAGGAAAATCAGTTATAACAAGCTGTCCTAAATTCTTCCTAGATCAACATGTGCTCCTATGCTCTGCAATATTCATATTTTCAAGAAATCATCAGTCATGTACATTAGACTTGGCCAAAATAAGGTTAGGAAGGAATGTAGGTGTTTATCATTCAGTCCCAAAAATTAGTTTGTAGAGAACGAAAAGTCTAAAACACTGGTTCAAAACAATTTTCCACTCTCACATAATCTTGATTAAAAATTCTTGTAAGTGAGATGGTGAATAGGTCAACCCATGGTTCAATAGTACATCAAAGTGGACATGAGAGAAGAATTCAAAGGGTCGAATCATTTTGGGATAATAATGAATCCATGCCGGATGGATGCAATAAGGAAGCTGGTTAACCCATCTTACGGGAAGACGGTTCCATTAGTCACAAAATTATTTTCCATTTTACCCCCGAGTAAAATGGACAATAAGGTAAACTGAGCACGAGAAATGGATATGGATATTAGGTAAAATCTAGGTTCATGTATAATTTTGATGATTTGGGATCAATTACAAAATTTAAGGAACATTCGAGTGTCATTTAGGTTGATCGGACCTCTTGGGCCATTCGGGGTCATTTAAGGTTCATAACTTTGTTAAAGGGTAAAACGGGCTCTCCAAGATCAATTTCAAGAAAAAAACAAGCAATAATGACCCAACCCATGAAAATGTGTAATTTCAAGTCTTAGGTTTCCCATTACCCTTCCTCGGCTAAGAAAATTAAAAAAACCTTTAAAAATTTGCAAAAATGAGCTAAAAGGCCCAAGGGCAACAAAGGGTTTCTTTGAGCTAAAATTGGCTCTCCGATCAACTCGGTGAGATGATCGGTGAGTTGGGAGCTTACATAGGGTGCTAAGTTATTTATGGAGCTCGTTCGAGCTCACATGGGACTTGTAAATTGGGAACACATGTGGGGCTTAATGTAGGTAGTGTGCGAATGCGCGGGGAGTTAAATAGATGTGGAAGAGGTTTAAATGTGAGAGCCAAGGTGACATAACATGGGTGAGTGAGTTTTTCAGACTTAGAACCGGGGATGTAACAACATGTTGTACGGTAGCACCAAGGGATGTGGGGTGTCATCAGGATCCATGGCCCGAGAATATTAGGCAATTCAACGGTTATGCGGGCAAGTCAGATTTTGACTCGGCGGGAGCACGAGTCAAGAGGAAGACCATGATGGAGCATTATGCGGGCTTGATGTGAATTCAAATGTGAATCCTTCTTCCAACATAGAAATGAAATCTTGGTGGTATAGGAAGAGGCATTGAAGGGTGTGGAAGTAGGTTCGAGAAGGACATGAAGCATGCACGTCGAGCCATGCAATATGCGAGAAAAAAACACCCCTGAATGCAAAGTGTCACGCTGGTAAAAGTAGAGACTGAGTCAACTCGGTAGGTGGGGTGGGTGAAAAGCACACAAGGAGTTAAGATGGTAGGTGAGGGATCTACCCATGTAGCTCGGTGATGTGGTGAGGTGAAGTACCAAAACAAAAATGCCCCTCTTCACAAAAATGATTGCATCTTTTACAGGGTGCCAAATCCAACAAAATTATAGTCATCGTAAAGATAATTTTAAGCTCAAATGGATGGAGCTAAGAAAAATGGATTTTGAAGATAATTTTAAGGGTAAAATTTAGGAGGGAGATCTAGGTCCAGTGGAGTAGCTCATCTGCACTAGTTACTCCTCATGGGTGGTTGTGGCACAATTATTGCTTCCTCTCTCTCTCTCTCTTGTCTCTCACTTTCTTCCTATATAATATAAAGGAGGTTGAAAATTTTAGAGAGTTAGACATTTTTCTCCTTGCACCCCCTCCTTCTTCTTCTCTTCTAGGATGAATGTGAGGGATTCAAAGCTCCTCCTTAACATTGTAATGGCATTTTCTTTCCTTTTCCTACCAATGATGTACTTGTGCAAACTCTAATGGAGAAATAAAGCTATGTTTTGTGATACATTTGTCTATCCTTTGCATTTTATTTCATTGTTCTAACTTGCCTCTCTTTTTTATATGGGTATACTATGCATATTATTGTGTTCATTACAAGTTTATGGGAGTTGTTTTACTTGGGGAATAAAATGGTGTTACGTGTGAATATCCTTGGTTTGTGATGCTTTTCTATCCTCTCCATTTCTCACCTCTCCCCATTTAAATAATTGGAAAACTGTCTAGCACCTCCTTTTATTTATGTATCGCCTTTCTTAGTGTAGGATTTCCCTTTCATGCACTCTTTCTCTCCATGTCTCCTTAGAAGTTTAGTATAGCCTTAGATAGTTGTCTTTTACTGCATAAGGAGTAATCATGGTAGGTAAGATTAGGAAGAGGAACTGACCTTCTACAGAGGGTTATATCAAGTTCACAAGTCCCATAACTTGAGGGATAACCCCATGTTAGCAAAAATGAGGGATCCATAACCAAATATCCCGGTGCTACTTTTTGTGATAACACTTTCCAACAATATGCTCGTAAAATGCCTAAAAGAGAGAATTAGAAGAATACTTATGAAAAGAGGAATGGAATAAATGTAGCTTTTATTTCATTTTCATGGATTATACAAATCCCAAAAACAATAATCCACAATTACTACAACATAGATGCTATTAAAATATAACATTTTCAAGATCTCTTGGAATAGAGAAGACATCCCAATTTATAGCAATGCGAATTGACCTCTCATCCCCCACATGATTCTTTGTCTTCCTATTCCTCTTTTTACCTTTCATTTGACATTAAAAGAAAAAAATTAAGTATTTATTTTATAATTTTGAGAAAATATTTTTATAATTTTGAAAATATGTCACTTAAGTGAATAGGAAAAATACAATGATTCCACTCAATTCCAAATTTGAAATGGGAGAGAAGGAAGAGGGAGAAAGAGAGGAGGGAGGATATGAAGAAAATCCACTCCTTGTGATGATCAAATAGAATACCTCGATGGAATTATGAAATTTAAACCTCTATACTGAAAGAATCCTCCTAAATGGTGAACACTTGCAGCCTTGAACTCTTTTGCACCATGAGAAACCTCCTTTTTAATGATCAACAATTATATCCCATAAGGTACATTAATTGAAGTAGTGAGAAGCACTTTATCACTAGACTACTATTGTAAGCTCTCGAAATCACTAATAATAAGAAAGTTTTGAAGCTTAACTTATACCTCCTTTTATGTGTCTCCTTCACAAACCTCAAAATGGGTGATGGCTTGGCTAGGCCCACAATGCTTGAAGTGTAGGTGATTTCTTCAACGTGACTAAAACCTTCATGCGAAAATGATAAATTCAAAAAATTTACACTAAGGTATGTGAGGGTAATGGATTTATAGATGGGAAAAGTGGGCTTATGCAGACATTAGGACTAGATTGAAAGGAAGCTTTGTGTAGCAAAAATGTAAGAGATCTGACATGATTTTTTACTTTTTTTTTTTGGGAGGGGGATCAAGGCTCTATTTATATCCTAAAAGTGGGATTAATTCAAAGGTTTTGGTTAATCATGATTTGGAAAAGTAAGCATGATTAAGTGAGTGGGGGACATGAGGAATGGATAAGAATTAAACATGAATATTTAATTCACAAGTGGGGGGACATGGGGAATATTTGACATGTGAGGAAGATTAATGAGGAGTTGACAAGGTTTTATTAATTGATTGATGTCAATTAATTTATCATGGATTTTTATGGGAAAATTAATTGGTTTTGGAGATGTGTGAAATTTTGGTGGTGTTTACATTTTCCCTCTTTAGAAGGGTACTATAAAAGTAGTGTCCTTTAAAAGAAAATAGACAAGATGGATGAATAAGCCCCAGGCAGTGGGATTTAAGTTTTTGAAGAGATTCTTCTTAAATAATGTGTTCCTTCGACAAGAAGTTTTTAAAGGAAGAAAAGAGAGAATACTCTAAGAAAAAGGTAGAGAAAAAATTTTCTCGTGAGAATGGGGGAAGAATTCAGTCTACTTTTTCTAAGGAAAAATTAGATAAGACATTTGTTTGTGAGAATAGAAGGTGGTAGATGATGAACACTATGGTATCATCCAAGAAAAATATACCATGGAAATATGTGATTAGGGATAGATGTGATGACATCCCCTTGAGAGGGATGATGAGAATGGAAGAGAAGATAGATATCAAAAATAGGAGAGTCAATGCTTTTGAGAGGAGGAAGAGATTAGGGTGTAAGAGAATGGAGTGGATGCGAGTGCACAATTGGGGAAATATTTTAATCAACCTTGAATTTTAGGTGTGAAGGTTTGTTGAAGAACATAATGATTGATAGTGGAAAGAGAGAGAAAAGAATTGATAGTAGTGGTTGATTTTGGGTAGGTGAAAAATGAGAAAGGAAAAATCGGAGGTGAAGGAGACAAGGTTATGGAATAAAGTGGATAGAGATGGAGGAGGAGAAAAAGGGAATGAAATAGGTGGAAGAGAATATGGAAAAAGGATGATAGGAGAAGAAGGAACGAGTAAGGATGAATAAAAATAAGATGAGATGAGATGAGAGAAGCTAATAAAGTAGATGGTGAAATCATAAAAAAGAGGAAGATAGTTGAAAGATGAAGGTAGTGGAATATAAAAGATACGGTGAAGAGGTATGGATGAGATAAAGGGAGAGAAATGATGGAAAAATGAAGGAGATGAGGAAGATGAAGAATTTAAAGAAGATGGAAGATATGATAGAATGGAGAAAAGAAAGAAAATATAAGAGAGCTAGAAGATGTGGAGAAGATTAGAGAAAGGAAGAGAAACTGGTACAAAATGAATGAAAAGGGCAAAGGAGGTAGAGAAAAGAAGGGAATGGGATGAGGAAGGTAAAAATTATGGGGGAAGAAGAGATACAAGGAGAAGATTGAAGTAACCAAGTCATCATGGGGAGACCAAGGTAATGAATATGGAACAGACCACATGGAAATTCATGTGAAGGATGAAGGGATAAAAATACTTGGATAATGAGAAAGAGATAGGGTAATTATGGGGAAGTAAGGAGGAAGAACATATAAAGAGAAATGGATACAAACACAAAGAGCGGGAAAGAGGAGAGGAAAAGAGAGGAAATGATGCAGAAGAAAGGGAGTCAAGAATGGGGGTACTCGGTGAAGAGTGGGTAGAATCAAAACTATAGTGAGAAGAAAGAGGGTAGGAATGCCATGGAGTGGAAAAGCCATGGAGAATCGTGAGATGAGGATATGTGGATTATGAGAAAATATATAAAGGATGTATGATGAAGACAGTAAAGATATTGACAAGGGCAAAGGGAAGATGGAGAGGTGGCGAAGAAGTGAAAAGAAAGGGTGAGTTGGAGAAAAGGGAGGGGAGGGAAGAGAGAATGGGGGATAAAAGAGGAAATTCCAGTGAAATAATGTTAGGGGAAGACCAACAATAATGATTGTTGGTGAATGACAAGGGAAAGAGTGGGGAAAACACAAAGAAGGACAAAGAGAGTGAAAAAGGAAATGGAGAATGATGAGGAGTGATTTTTAGGGGTTGAAAAACAATAATTATTAGCATGAAATAAGTGTGGTAGTATGGGTATAATGGATGAGGAAATGGAAGATGGTGATGAAATAATGTTAGAGGAAGACAAAAAAAATGGTGGGTAGAAATGGGAGTGGATATGTGGGAAAATTCAAGAAGATGGAGTGGAAAGAGTAAAGAAAGGAGGAGTGATGATTTGTGAAAATATGAAGGCAAGGAGAGGGATATAGAGGGCGAGGATTAAAAAGGTGAAGGTAAAGAAATGAGATATGGAAAGAATAGAAGAGAGCAGTATAAAAATGGTAGAAAAAGGAGGGGAAAATGGGGGAAAGGAACATGATTACAAGCTGAAGATGGTGGACGTACTCTGTGATATGATAGGTTGAGAAAGGGTAATGGTAGGAGGAAATTTTGGTTAGTAGGGGAGACCATGAGGAAGGAATGATCAACGAAGGAATGATGAGTGAGTAGAAGGTGAAGTCCAAAATGATAGATCTATTGTAAAGGGAATCCTTAAGTAAGATAGTCATCTAGCGAAGTGATTAAGTAAGATTTCAAGCAACGGATTAGGGAGATGAAGAGTGGGAAAATAAGAGGTGAAGTGGAGAGAAGTTAGGATGTGGTGAGAGGATGTGATGATGGGGAATGATGATAAAAAGTGAAGGGAATGGATGTGTAGTGACAAGGGACTGCAGATGAAAAATCATCCTTAAGAGGAAATCAATTCCTAACAAATTCTAACAATGATCTAGTTGAGAAATTTTTACTCAATCATCTTAAGCTTACTAAACCATTTTCTAAATGACTTTCACTTTACAAAGTCACTTACTAGACTTAGACCTGTTATGTGGCCTACTCATTGGTAATATTTGAGGTGAAGGTACAGATTACCTCTTCACTTGGGAATATATATTACTTCTTTGGGATTTAATAATTGGAAGCACATTCAGATTTATAAGATTTTCCATTTTGGAATGATCCCATATGCCTTACCCCATGCCCACTAGTAAGAGAAGGATTCATCACCGAAGACAAGATTTATGTGAGAAATAATAATTTTATTGATTTTTATGACGTTTTTATGCTTTTTTAAATTATGAATGACCCTCTATGATTTTCCCCACACCACTAATAAGAGGCAAGGCTTCATCAATGAAGACAAGATGTAGACGAGTAAGGGAACATTCCTCCATTTCAAGTCTCACACTACTAGTAATAAGTGTGGGATAAACACCAAATCTTGTGAAGGACAAAATCTGTAATAGTTAATTATTAATAAGTTATTTTACTGATTTATATTCATTAAAGTTCTTTCTATTCGAGAAGGAACGTCTACCCCCAATCTTAACTCCACACGACTAGTGAGACGTGAGGGTTTAGAAAAAAAAGCGATAAGGGAAGTCAAATGAAATGGATAAAGAAGTTTAGAGATTTTTATGAAAGATAAAACTACTTTAGAGGGGATATATTACCATCAATAAGCTTCTAGGTATGACCATATGCAAAAGCATCCAAAAATGGGAGAAATTATAAGAAGTATGAGACTCACAAGACTTAATAGGATCTATATTAACACTTGTCTCATGATGATGAATATGAAGATGTGATTTTTATAATGGGAATATCTTCCAATGGAATGAATAATTTTAAATTATTTGGAGATAAGTCAAACATGAGGAATGTACAAGTGGTTTCTCCCAAGATAGAGAGCACCTCAAGAATAAAATTTCTTTAGATGGATTGCATTCATTGGTTTGTCAAGTTCTTGACCATCTTCAGTGGCCAACTTATAGGCTCCAGAGCCAAATTTAGCTGTGATTACATAGGGTCATAACCAATTAGGTTCAATTTTTTCTTGTGTTCCTCATTCTTTAGTGGTATTCTTTTTATTTTCTTTGAGAACGAGATCACTAACCTCAAACTCTCTAGGTATTACTTTTTATGATAGCTTTCTGATGCAATAGGTTTTGATAGAATCAAGATGATTAAGAGTGTTAAGTCATTGTTCATCAAGGAGTTTGAGTTCATTAAGCCATGACCGTCAATATTCATCTTCATTAATTATGTCTTTAAGGGATATTCTTAAGGATGGGAGTTCAACCTCAACAAGAAAAATGGATTTGCAACCATAGAAAAGGGAGAACGGGGTGGCTCTCGTAGGTGTGTGGTAAGATGTGTGGTAAGACCGAAGAGTAGGATAAATTTGAGTGTGCCAATTTCTTCCATGTGTATCAACAATTTTTTCCATGATAGATTTTAAAGTTTTATTGGTTTCTTTTGCTTGGCCGTTACTTGGGGATAGTATGGTGTAGACCATTTAAGTTTGATGTGGAAATGTTTTGCAAGGTCTTTGAATATCTGGTTTTTAAATGATTTTCCATTGTCAGTGACAATGGAGGATGGAATGCCAAAATGACATATGAGGTTATTGAAAATGAACTTTGATATTTGGATTCCTGGTTAACGTAGGTGAGAGGCATAGCCTTGACCCACTTGGTGAAGTAATCGGTAGTGGTAATGATGAACTTATGTCCATCAAATGATGTTGGTCTAATTTTACCGATGAGATCAAGCCCCCATTGAGATAAGGGCCAAGGTGTTGTGATTGGTTATAGTGATTGAGAAGGTGCGTGGATAAGGTTTCCATGTTTTTGACAACATTGACATTATTTTAAAAAAGGCATCAAGTTTCTTTTAAGAAAACCCTTAGAAAATTATTATAGAATGCATGGTGAATCTATTGAAAAGGAAATGTGCATTGTTGGAGAATATAGGAAAGGAGGGTTTTGTGACAGAGGCCAATGGAGGTTTTTTCAAGTCACTAAGCATCGATGTCTACATTTTCATTTTATTTTTGAATGAAAACCATGAATTGTTTCTAAATGGTAACGAAAAGATGTTGACGTACATCAAGTTATTTTTTCATACGAAAATGGGTTGGTAGTGTTGGATGACAAGTGAAATGTGTTGTGGTTATTTTCATCTAGTACCCGATTTCACTTTTCATCTAAAATTGCCAACATGTTTCCAGCCATTTTCTGATGCACTCTTTTGTTGTTGGTGTTATCAAGAGGTTTATTGTTACTATCCAATAAAAACTTCTCTTTTCATCCGAAACTACCAATGCATTTGCGGATGTCCGTTAAACAAGCGGTTTTATTCTTGGTGATATCATGAGGTTTGTTGACTTATGGGAGTTTTTTTGTGTTTCTAGATTTCATAACCTATATCACTATTTACATTTCTACATGACATCTCCTTGTTTTGTTTCCCTCCAACATTCCTATGATACCATGCATTGTTTCCTTGACCAACAGGACCTGGCCCTTTCCTTGCTATTGGATAGAAAAATTTTTGGGGTGGAAAAACTTGTGAGTTTATTGCCAATGTTCTAGAAATCTAAGTCCCTCTACTTGATCGGTGTAACATCGGTATATGCATGCACAAGAAAATGTGCATTTATGTCGTGGCCTTTTGGCTGGGGATATAACAGGGGAACTCCACTTGACCCTATGAAAAATTTATCAATCTATTTCGAGGGAAGACTTTGTCTGAAAGTGGGAAAGGGAGTGAGAAAAGAGGTAGGAGAACTGATGTTGCAGGCAAAAATTAGATTCTCGCACATACACTAGTTAGAAACTTCACCACATGCATTAAATTAAGAGGAAATAACCCTATGAATGGCAACAAGACCAAATAGAATTTGATGAACACAAAGTATCATGAAATCCCTTGGTCAAAGAAAGCTAGAAAATCTTTCTTCTTGTATTGATTCTTAAACAGAAGTTGTACATAGTGTTAGAATGGAAGAAATTTGAGAGTGGAGGAAAGTAGAAGAAAAATGGCTCTCCTTTGCTTTCTCTAGGTACAATGCACTCTTGAGTTTATAAGATCAATCACCAACCCTTTGAAATGGGAATGGCATTACAATTTATAGAGTAGAATCGACTCCTCATCTTCCTCATGACCCTCCATATGCCTTATTTCCAACTTTAGAATATTCATATTCCTACCAAATATTTAAGTCCCTTTTATAAAATCAAGGTGAATTAATTTACATTATGTTTCTAAAGTCACTTTTAGGTGACTTAAAGGCATATCAAAAAGTGCAAACCCCAACGTGAAATTAGAATATTGGAAAGTGAGAGAAAGTTGGGGGGAAGAGGAGAGAGAAAGAGAGAGAAGAAGAAGAGGAGATGTCATTCCCGATGAAGTCCATTGATCCTCGTTGATGGAAAGATCCAAATGCAATGAAAATTTGAATCTTCAAAATCCTTGCACACTATGAAAATCCTTCAAATTATCTCATGAATCACTCGCCAAGTTGAGTGAACTATTCCACTGATGATCGCAACTCCCAACCTACATATGATATACATGTGACCTGAACTATGTAGTGAGTGTCGAAAAACATTATCCAATTCCTTGAGATGATCATCCCTCTATGTCTCATTTCACCAAACTTTCCCTTTGAGAACAAACTACTATTAATAGTAAGTTTCTATGGAAGGCTTACTATTTTTAGTGAGAGGTAATTTTTTCTCTTCATGATCATCTTGATGTGATGAAAATATTCATTCAATCCTACACACACTACCTTTTCTTTGACCACTTCTTGGGGTGACTTACTATTTTTAGTAAGCACCCATATAAGGGACTTACTATTTTTAGTAAGTGGTCATTTCCATAGTTTAATCCTCTCAACATTCATTCTGGCTCCCTCATGATCTTTAATACCCACTACGTTTGTCTCGGTTGCTTTTGATGATGAATTTCCAAACAAAGAAAGTTTGTATAGGAAAACTTATTATTTTTGGAAAGTGTGTTTCCAGTGCTCGATTTGTGATGGAACATACTTTTTGGACTCTTCTTGTCGTTACGATAACACCCTCCAAATTTCACATAGTTTTTCCCACTAGAATGCCCAGAAATAAATTTTGAAATTTCCACCTAGCAGTGGCTTCGAGCACGGAGCTGCCATGGATGCCATTAATGGAGCTAGAAATTTACAGTTTAGTTTTTGTCTCCATTTGTGATGAAAAAAAATCCATTGTGATAGGTTTTTATTTGGAGCTCGTGTGCAAGTTTTTAGCTTGATCGAACCATCAGATTGTTGGAAAATCCAACAAACATGAGCCAGTACACAAAATGAGGATTTTGTTGGAACAAATGTTTCAGGCACCATTCGACCTCCCGTTTATTACATCTTGATTTTCTTGAAAATGTGGAAGTCTGTAAAATATGGAACCTCAATCTGACTTGTATCTTGCAAGATATGAATATTTTTTTGATTGGGTGACTTCATGGTTATCTAGAAAAAATATTCATTTTCTCCTTGTTCTTAGTTTCTTCAACACTTTCAATCAATATTTCCCTGAGACCTATGTATTTTCATGGATTTGATGGTTTTTTGTGGCCATGGTTGATCTGGTTCGGAGAAAAAATGGTGGGCTAGGTGTCTAGAAAATCATGAACAAAGCCATGGTAAGGTATGAAGTTGTGTAGAATGAATGGGGAAATAACGGCTAAGTGCCGGATTTAAAATTTTCAAAAATACACATGGAGGGGCTAGGTGCATTTTTATGTCCTTGATGTCCCTCACCTCAAAGGGACATGAGGGACATAAATTTTCACACCATGTCAGGTGACGACACATGGCACTTAATCCGACCGTAGGGATTTGAGCAAAAAGGCTTGACAAACACCTGGGGGCTGGAAATTGGTCATATGGGTGACTAGAGGTCTCCCATAGGGGTTGGGTGCATTTAAAGGTTTGATGTCCCTCACCTCAAAGGGACATGAGGGACATAATTTTTCATAATGCACCTCATCCTGACATGTGGCACTTGATCCAACGGTAGGGGATTGAAGCTCCACAAGCACTTGGGGGCTAAACTGTCAAGTCTGAAGGTCACATGAGGGTCCCAGAGGTCACATGGGGGCTAGGAGAATTTTCCCAAGGTTGGTGTACCTGAACTTAGGAACATAAAATTTTTCCAGGCTCTGGTGTTGACACGTGTCCTCCCGAAAATTGACTAACTCCCGAACAATCTCCAAGAGGGTAACTTGGAACAATGATAACTTGAGCTCCTGGTGGAATTTATTAGTGAAATTTTATATGATCCTAACTAGAAATGGACATTTTTAATCCAATGGTGGGGGTCTCATGTCTTGATTCATCTATTTGATCCCTGAAAAATTAGAATTTTGGTTTGGTACTCCACTCGTGCCTGAGCAAAATTGCCTCCAGACCTAATGCACCAAGGTGTTGTGAAAAATATGATTTCACCATCATGTAGGTCTTGGAATCATATTTTTGGAGATATTTATTTTTTCTCCTAACTCCATCCGGGAGCTCCTATCTTCTTCTAAAGACCAACAACTATTTTAGGCACTGTGTACTTGCCTAGGCTTGTGAACCTTGTTTTTACTCAAACTGCTCCAAGTCTTTCAAAAATTCTGCAAACATTCCAAAATAATTTCCGTGATGTTATAAGGTCTTCAATTCACCTCCATGTTGAATTTGGACCCTCCGTTCCACTCCAGGAGGGTTGATCCAGTCCTGGGAAGCCCAACGACAACCCTTCCCAATACTACTAGAAGATAGCATCTTTTTAGAACTTCCTAAAATCACCTAGGGGACCAACTTGACATCAAATAGGGAGGACTAGACTGACGGATTTGACCTTGGGTTCCTAGAAATGATAAAACATGAAAATTTTGGCACATGGGTATAATTTTCATGCTTGGAAATTGTCAATTTCCCTATTACACATTTGCATGACAACAATTGGCTCTAGCTTGGGGACATGACATGGACTGAGCGTAATGAAGACATGGCATGAGAACTCCTAGAATCTCAACTTACAACATATTGACTAGTGCCTTATCCATTGGGCCCTGTGAGTCACATACAACTTATAACAAGAGAGAAAGAGAGAAGAAGGAAACACACACACACATGAAAAGGAAATGACACACACAATAGAAGGAAACACATGCAAAAAGAAAGGGAAACAAACCTAGAAATCACCTATGGTACAAGGTGGGGAAAATCCACTTTCACTGAAGTACTTTTCATTTCTCAAAAGTTACCCCTAAAGAGGTAACACCAAATGATGATGCTCTACAAAGCCATTGATGGGTTCCAGAAAGTAGCCTCCCCTCCTCAATTGTTTATGGAAGCTAGGTGCTTCCATGATTGTCCTTTTACTTTGTAGGAGTGATTCCATGTGAGATTCTTGATGCTCAGGTCTTCGCTTGGAAATTCTACTACCTTCATGTTCTTTAAAATCAGATTTATAGTGCCAGTTGCATTCCACATTTATCCATATAGATGATTCTCCATCGAGCATCTCATCACCACCCCAAAGCTGATTTTTGTTTAAATTACTTGAACATTTTGGATTCTTTTCTTTCCCCAGTCTATGCTCATTAACCTCTTTTCCTTGAGAGACTTCAAAATTATCCTTTTCCTTTACTTCATTGTGAGGTGATTGAGTACTGATGGAAGGATTAGACACAACCTCATACTTGTCTTATATGTCCATGACACGAGTGAAGAGATCAAGGATCAGCTCAAGGTCTTCCACAACTTCTACTGCATCCAAGATTTCTTGCACATAGTTATGCTTCGTCATTTCCTACGCAGCTCCTCTTTATACACCTTTGAAGAATATTTATTTTGTAGCTCAAGGAAACTATCTAGAGGGGTTACCTCATCATTTTGGGAATCACTGAATTTTATCATTCCTTTTTCCAAAGGAGCTTCAACTTCAAAGGCCTCAAAACTTCTTACTTTAATTTTTTCATCATGGAAAGATTCTTCCTCTTCAAATGGGAAAGAAAATACCTCAATTTCATCATTGTATCCACCAACCATTGGCTCGAGAGGGACATCATATTTCTCATCTATATTTATTTCAACATATCCCATCTTCACATTGGTTGAGGTTTCTAACTCAGCTTCACATTTGTCTTCTAGATTCATGGCTTGCATTAAAAGTTTAAGACTGATCTCAGGGTCTTCCATTTCTTCTATGGCTCTTATTAGTTCTTACATGGAGATTTATTTCAAACCTTTCATTGGATTATCACGAACTAATTTTTTCTCTCCATAGATGGCCTGACTGAGATCATGTTCATCCCCAAATGGGAATGAGAATAACTCCTCATATTGGATAAGCATATGATCTAATTTTTATTCTTGAAATTCATCAAGAACCATCTCCTCTTCCTCATGGTTTGCATCATCCAACAATTCAATGCTGCCCTCTTATAACTCAAATCTCCTCAATGCTTATTCAAAGTATAGATATCTTTGGGAAGGCATGTCTTCTCCTATCAAGATGGGGATATCCTCTTCCTCCTCATTTTCCATAAAGTGATTTATCTTCTTGCTACCTTAATACAAGATGTTAGCTTCCAAGCTTCCGGAATTTAGTACCGTGTACCTCATCTTATTCTTGGGAAGCAATCTCTCCATGCCTCCCTTCACTGGTATGGTTATGGATGACCAATTCATATAAATTTTCCCTCCCAAGTCTCGATAGAAACTTCTACTCAAACATTTTGAATGAGGTTGGGACATCTACTACCAAAATCATCGTCTGAAACTTTCTTGTCTAGAAATCTGGAAAGAGTCACCTCTGTATCTTTGATCTTCCCTACAAGTGGAACTTATTTTGATTCTCAAGGAGTAACAAGAGCCCCCAAGTGGATTCATAGTAATTTTTAGAGCTTTGGTAACCTTCACGGGCATGATATTATCTGAGGCACCCGAATCTATTATGTAATTGTTCCATACATATTCTCCAATAAGAACGGAGACATAAAAAAATTCAACCTTATCACTTTGATGGACTCAAATAAATCATTTTTGTGAGGGAGGTGTAGGTGGGTTTGGTAGTATTCCTTTAGGATGATGAGCTACATCATTGGGTGTTAGACTACCATTCTGATGTATTGAACAAACCTCTTAAACCATTCACGATGGGTATGCAAATATTTGATTTCAGTAATCTACACTTTGGCTTTTTTTTCATATTCTATGAATTCAAAGGGAATAAATGCAGATAAGGGGGTGAAGGGACTGATTTTGGAGTCTGGATAGGCTTGGGAGCATGATTTGATGTTTGAGGAATGGAGGGTATTTTGAATGACACACTAGGAGCTTTCAAAGTATTATATTTTAAAGGAGCATATTTAGATTTAGACTTGGAAGAGAAATTGAAATACTTACTTAGGATTGCGGAATCCTTCTTACTTGCTATAGGACCAGGCTCCAACAATGCAGAATTCATGGAAGATGGAAGTGTGGATCCTCGACTGATTATTTTATTTTACGGAGTCGCCACAGGAGGATCATCAACCTTATTTTCTTTTACAGCAGTGGAGGGAGATGCTCTTTTCTTGGACTGAGAATGAGTGAATACCACACATGAGAAACTGGTGTATCCTCTTTGTCTTCTTCATCACCTCTGGAATACTCACAAAATCTGATTTTTCTATCATTCTCTTGTTCATCGATCTCTAGGAATTTTCCACCTTCACTTTCTTGTTCAAGCTCTTCTTTACTTTCTTGAAATCAGAAATTTACGTTCATAGGGTGGGCCTCCAAGGAGATCCTTTGGGGTGCTCCTACAATTTTATTTGTGTTGCTCCTTTGAGAAGATACTCATTCAAAATATTCCCTCTTCAAATATGCCATCTCATTTGCCAACTTTTGTAGCAATGGGATTGGTTCTCTATCTTAGGATGTGGAGCTTTACCCTTTGAAGGGTTCTTGATATTTCTAGATAGGATGAGATCATCATCAAGTTCATTGGCCATCGTTTTCTTATAAAATGTTCCTTGGTTGGGCTCTTAAAAAAATCATACTTCTGATGATTAAGCATTGATGAAGAATCTCTTGATATTGTTTTTAGATGGCGAATCTTCTTCCGGTATCCTGTGAAGAAACCATTCAAAATGAGTCACAAATTATGTCATGGTTTCATTTTCTCCTTTATTAATTTGAGCCAACTGCACCAAGAGGTCATGATAGTCTTCAGTTGATTTGAATATTTCCTCAAAGGCAGTCTTGATGTCATTCCAACTAGTGATGGATCGGGAAGGTAGGAGGTAGAACCATTCTACTACTTTTTCTTGGAGGGACTCCATGAATAGTCTTATAACAACATCTTCATGTTGGACACCAAGAATTCCACATGATGTCATGAAGGAAACAATGTGTTCTTTAGGATGTTGTGTTTTTCACCTTTTAACTTTGGAAAGTTCTTGTAGGAACTTGTTGGTAGATCATGGAGAGGTGGTTCAAGAGAAAGTGGGCATGTATTCCTTCCCCATGGAACAATGGGTTGAGGTCTTTCTACTTCGTCAGCCATCATTGTTTCTACTTTTGCTTCAACCTTTCTTCTACAAATTCTTCTTCAAATTCTTCTTCTTTCGGGGACTCAATGCTTAATGGTGATGGAAAAATGAGATAATTTGAAGGGGGAGTATCAACAGGAGTTTTGATAGTATTTCCAGGTGAACTGATCAAAGTAATAGATGGAGAGAAGGCTTGAGAGAAGAAGTATGTATTATCTCTAATTCATTCTTGCTGATTTTGAAAAGCCTAAAAATTGGAAACAACACCACCTCTCGACTTGTTCAACCTAGTGTATCTTCCTTCAACCATCTTTTAGAAATTCTTGAAGTGGGAATATGAAAAGATATTGTGGAATATGAAAGGTCACATGCTAGAATTAACAAGTATAACCTTCAAAGAATGGAATTTCATGAACTATTTTTTTTTGTTTTTTCAATAATTGAATTTTTTTGAATTTTTGGACCTTGTGGTTGTATTTTGGGTAGAGTGCTGCTAAATCTACCCCACGGTTGGCATGAAAAATTGTTGGCTAGAAAATTTTTTAGGTGGACAAAATTATGGGTTTCTTGCCAATGCTTTGGGAATCTAAGTCCCTCTACTTGACCGGTGTAGCTGATGTATATGCATGCATGAGAAAATGTGGGATTTTGTGGTGACCTTTCGATTAGGGATCCACCAGGGGCAATCCACCGACCTACTGAAAAAATCTAGAAATATCTTTGCTAGGAAGACTTTGTATGAAAGTGGGAAAGGGAGTGAGAAAAGAGGTAGGAGAACTAATGTTGTAGGTAGAAAATCAGATTCCTGCACATACACTAGTTAGAAACTTCACCACATGCATTAAATTAAGAGGAAATAACCTTGTGAATGACAACAAGACCAAATAGAATTTGATGAACACAAAGTATCATGAAATCCCTTAGTCAAAGAAAGCTAGAAACTCCTTCTTGTATTGATGCTTAAACAAAAGTTGTACATAGTGTGAGAATGGAAGAAATTTGAGAGTGGAGGAAAGTAGAAGAAAATGGCTATCTCCTTTGCTTTCTCTAGGTACAATGCACTCTTGAGTTTACAAGATCAATCACCAACCCTTTGAAATGGGAATGGCATTACAATTTATAGAGTAGAATCGACTCCTCATCTTCCTCATGACCCTCCATATGCCTTATTTCTAACTTTAGACTATTCATATTCCTACCAAATATTTAAGTCCCTTTTATAAAATCAAGGTGAATTAATTTACATTATGTTTCTAAAGTCACTTTTAGGTGACTTAAAGGCATATCAAAAGTGCAAACCCCAATGCAAAATTAGAATATTGGAAAGTGAGAGAAAGTTGGGGGGAAGGGAGAGAGAAAGAGAGAGAGAAGAAGAAGAGGAGATGTCATTCCCGATGAAGTTTGTTGATCCTTGTTAATGGAAAGATCCAAATGCAGTGAAACTTTGAATCTTCAAAATCCTTGTACTCTATGAAAATCCTTCAAATTAGCTCACAAATCACTCACCAAGTTGAGTGAATTGTTCCACTGATGAACACAACTCCTAGCTTGTGTATGATATACCTGTTACTTGAACTATGTAGTGAGTGTCAAAAATGTTGTCCAGATCCCTGAGATGATCATCCCTCTATGTCTCATTGTGTCAAAATTTCCCTTTGAGAACAACCTGCTATTAATAGTAAGTGTCCAGATGGAAGGCTTACTATTTTTAGTGAGAGGTGATTTTTGCCTCTTCATGATCATCTTGATGTGATGAAAATATTCATTCAATCCTATGCACACTACCTTTGCTTTTAACCACTTCTTGGGGTGACTTACTATTTTTAGTAAGCACCCATATAAGGGAATTAATAATTTTAGAAAGTGGTCATTTCCATAGTTTTCTACTTTGAACACTCATTCTGGCTCCCTCATGATCTTCAATGCATGTTTCCTTTGTTTCGCTACTTTTGATGATGACTTTTCAAACATAGCAAGTCTATATATGAAAACTTACTATTTTTAGAAAGTGTGTTTCCAGTGCTCAATTTGTGATAGAACATACTTTTTGGACTCATCTTTTTGTTACGATAACACCCTCTGAATTTCACATAGTTTTTCCCACTAGAATGCCTGGAAATAAATTTTGAAATTTCCACATGGAAGTGGCTTTGAGAATGGAGCTACCATGGCGGCCATTAATGGAGCTCAATATTTACAGGTCTAGTTTTTGTCTCCGTTTCTCATAAAAAAAAATCCATTGTGATAGGTTTTTTATTTGGAGCTCATGTGCAATTTTTAGCTTGATTGGACCATCATATTGTTGGAAAATCCAACAAATGTGAGTCGGTGCATGAAATGAGGATTTTGTTGGAAAAAATGTTTCAGGGACCATTCAACCTCTCGTTTGTTACATCTTGATCATCTTGAAAAATGTGGAAGTTTGAAAAATATGGAACCTCAATCCAACTTGTATCTTGCAAGATATGAATATTTTTTGATTGGGTGACTTCATGGTTATCTGGACAAAAAATCTTTGTTTTCTCCTCGTTCTTCATTTCTTCAACACTTTCAATCAATATTTCCTTGAGACCTGTGTATTTTCATGGATTTGATGGTTTTTTTTTGCCATGGTGGAGCTGGTTTGGAGAAACGATGGTGGACCGGGTGTCTGGACAATCATGAACAGAGCCATGGCAAGGTATGAAGCTGTGTAGAAGGAATGGGGGAAATAACGGCTAAGTGTCGGATTTAAAATTTTCAAAAAATGCACATGGATGGGATGGGCATATTTTTATGACCATGATTTCCATTACCTCAAATGGATGTGAGGTACATCAATTTTCATGACGCTCCAGGTGAGGACATATGGCATTTAATTCCGATGACAAGGGATTTGAGCAAAAAGGCTTGGCAAACACCTGGGGGATGGAAACTGGTCATATGGGTGACCAGGGGTCTCCCATAGGGGTTAGGAGAATTTTTAAATGTTTTATGTGTGTCACATCAAAGGGACATGATGGAAATAATTTTTCATAGCGTGCCTCATCCTGACACGTGGCACTTGATCCAACAATAGGGGATTGAAACTCCGCAAGCACTTGGGGGTTGAACTGTCAAGCTTGAAGGTCACATGAGGTTCCTAGAGGTCACATGGGGTTTGGGTGAATTTTTAGAAGGCTGGTTTACTTGAACTCAGGGATTTTGGGCACATAAAATCCCACTAGGCTCCCCAGTGATGGCACTTGTTCTCCCAAAAATTGACTGACTCTCGAACAGCTCTCAAGAGGGTAACTTGGAATGATGATAACTTGAGCTCTCGGTGGAATTTATTGGTGAAATTTTATATTATCCTAACTTGAAATGGAATTTTTAATCCAATGGTTATGATATCATGTATTTATTCATCCATTTTATCCCTTAAAAAGAGGAATTTTGTTTTGGTACTCCACTTGTGCTCGAGAAAAACTACTGCCGGACCTTATGCGCAAAGGTGTTGTGAATAATATTTTTCACCATCATGTAGGTCTTGTGACCATATTTGCTAAGATGTTTTTCTTTTCTCCTAAATCCATTCGAGTTGTTGGAATCATCTTTTGAATCCCAACAACTATTTTAGGCATGTGTACTACTTAGGCTTGTGAGCCTGTTTTTACTCAGATCGCTGCTCAAAGTCTTTCAAAACTTACCCAAAAATTCCAAAATAATTTCCATGATTTTGTAAGGTATTCAATTCACCTCCATGTTGAATTTGGTCCTTCCATTCCACTCCATGAGGGTTGATCCAGTCCTAGGAAGGCCATCGATAACCCTTCCCAATACTGCTAGAAGATAGCATCTTTTCAAAACTTCCTAAAATCACCTGGGGATTAAATTGAATTTCTTAAATCACCTAGGGGACCAATTTGACATCAAATAGGGGGTGACCAAACTGATGGATTTTACTTGGGGTGCCTAGGAATGATAAAACATGAAAATTTCGGCACAAGGGTATAGTTGTCGTGCTTGGAAATTTTCAATTTCCTTGTTGCACATTTGCATGACAACACTTGCTTATATATATACCCATCCCTGGTCATTTTTTCCCATTTTCACTTGCAATTTTCTCTGAGGTATAATTTTTCAGAGATTCTTCCACTATTGCAAATGGTTTGTTCTACGCTACTCATCCACTTCTCTTATTAGCCACATGATATGTTCTACGATCCTTGTATACAAGTATGTGCTAAGTCCAACATGTTTTTTTCAAATAATCAAAAGATTAAGATTAAAGAATCATGACACCAATAAAAATTCAATTAACACTCCTTCATATGTTTACCTAAACATATTATATCCGTGGTTACTATAACTACCGAAAGACCCACAAATAATATGTCAATCCGATTGGATTGGTAACTCAGGGTTCTATGGACTTATTTACATGCCTCGGTATGAGACAGAATACAAGTTGTTAAATAATTTAATGCAAATGTATAATAGTTCTAATGGATCTTTCAACTGTTGCATTACCATCCCACCAATTTGTCATCAGAATAACACCTGATGATATTCATCGTCTAACATGCCTACCCCATCAAAACACATTTCCTATATCCACAAAAACCATTCTACCTGATGAGAAAAAGAAATTTTTAGAGTCTCATTATGATCTTTCTATTGAGGCTGAGGTTAATAATCCCTCCAAAAGAGGGATTAACACACAATCAATCAAATACCCCTTTCTCTTGGCCATGGTGGAATTTTTCCAGTCTCACATTTGTTTATAGGGAAGATATAATGAATTTCCTCAGTGGGTAGTTTACTACCTTCTCCAAACCATTTCTAGTGTTAGATTCGATTGGTGTACATTTATTTCAACAAGGATTCATTCTAACCTTGACAAATCCATTGTGAATCCTAGTGCAGTTATTTCTTCTTCTTGTTTTGTTCTTTATTTATATTATGAGGGTTTTCATGGACTCAAATCAAAAACTATTCCAAATTATTTACACGAGAAGATAGATAAACATGAAATTCCTTTGGACTGAAAATTAGTGAGTATTTTGTTTTAAAATCATTCTATCTTGATTCTTTTATAAAAAAATCATTTTAAAATCAATTCTTAAAAATATATAATCTGTAACTCTATTTTCAACATGTCAAAGTAAGTGAAACATTGGATCGATGTAAGGTGGGAGTTCTCACACATTACCCTACTAAGCCTAAGGAGTATTATGATAAATTTCTAATTTATGTCACCATAATTGATGACTCTATGGCTATCACTAGCAACCAAGAACATATAGGTAGAACGAGAACCAAATAGATGCATGGTTCTATGGAATCATCCACGATTAGGAAATAGTGAGTTTTTAGGCCAATGTAGGTTTTAATTAATCCATAATGCATAATTGTTTTAATTTTTATTAAAAAAATTATAGAATTATGATAATCCAATTCTTGACAATGACATATGTCATTTCCTAATGTGCAACCTTATCTGGAAAATCAATGACTCTAAGATACATGGTGTCTACTTGGTGTAGACACTACATACATACCTGAGCAAGAAGAGATTCAGTCTGCACCAGTTCTTCTCCCTTCAAGTTCTGGTATTAATAAATAGTGATTTAAATTTTATTTATATTAGTCTTTCTTTTAGGAATTTATCATTCTATTTAATTGGTTTTCATTAAATTCAGGTTTTGCAGTGCCACCACCCCTTCCACTCGTGCCACAATCTATTGATTATGGATAATGACATTATCAGTGTAAGAAATCTTTATTATTGATTTCATTATTTTTAAGTTCTTACTATTCTATTGTTTGACTTTGTAAATACAACATATTGATATTGTTAAATTATTGATGCTCATAGAAATTTTGCAACCTCAATCTCATATTCAACCCACAACAGCCCCCACTACTCATCACTTAAGGATTACAACACACTAACCTCCCCTTCCTTCTTATGGTAGGGAAAGGAGGATAGTGTGAACTATAGAACAAGAAGGGGACACATAATTTTACAGACTTGAGTTTCACATATTTTCAATTAGCGGCATTTAGAGTACAAAAGGAACTTTCATTTTAAATAATATTGATATGGATGAGGAGTATCTCAGTTTTGACAACATTTATGAAATTGTAGCAACAGGAAACATACCGAAGATCTCACTCAATTTTCACATAAGGAGGTTTTAGTGCCACAACAACCATCCTCTTTAGATCCTCCTTCCCCAACTGGGGAGGAAAATTTGGATGATGATGCGAAAACAAAATTTTCAGTAGACATCCTTGTGGCTAATAATGCTACAACCCTTGTGATGGAAAATATTATTCCTAACATTAAGGAGATGAAGATATGGGATATCAGAGAAAAATCTCTGATCAAATAAATTAATGAAAGATATCATAATTTTAAATACGGGAATTTTTTTCATTGATTAAAAATGAACCAATGACGATTGATGCTTTACTTTCTCAAGCACAATCTAGTAATTCAGTCACCAACAATATTTACAATAATGATAATTTTTTGACTATAATTCTTAATAGATTGGCTAATTTGAATTCCAAGGTGTAGTCTTACTACAATAAGTGGAATAGAGATAAGAAACTTGTCACTATTGCAAATGCAGAGAAAGACTTGGCCATGGTAAGTACTTATTTTTTTGTAGATTATAATTTATATTGTTATCATTTATATGCTTATAATTGTTGGAATTTTAATTGAATTCAAAATACAATACATTGAATATAGAGGAGCAAATGTTAGATGACAACCTAAAAAAGTGAGAGAATTGTTGGAAGCACAAGGGACTAAGAGGGGGTGAATTAGTCCTACAAATATTCTCATTTCATTTACCAAACCATACACTCATAAATTTATATTTTCCTACAAAATTCATAAACATGTGTGCTTATTAACATGCTCAATAATCATAAGAGCAAGAAACAAAGTACTCAACACAAGAATCCTCATGGGAATAAAATCCACCGAAACACAAACATTATATTTTCATGTTTCAAATGTAGTAAGGAACCAAACCCACAAGGAGAAATGAACCATAGTTTAGTAGAGCACCAACCATACAAGGAGCGCCAACCCATAGTTTAGTAGAGCACCAACCCCTAATTTAGTGAAACACCAACTCCATAAGGAGGCTACAATCCCCTAGGATGACCAAGCACATAATCAGCCACTTGGTTATATTTTATCTCTGAAAATTATTCTTCTGCGAATGATGGAGATCACTTGGTTTACCTCACACTTCTTTAAACCATCAAACAAACCCCATGTGTCTAAACATTCACGATCTAGCTCTTCTTTCACTTCTCAAGCCTTGAAAAATTTCACACATAAATTCTTATCATAGTTAACCTAAAAAAACTTTATTTAATCCCAATTCATGCTTATACACCTGAAAATATCACAAACCTAGGTCTCACTTCTTGCACACACACACTAGCTTGCAAAAGCACCCAAAACAATGCTTTTATAAGCTCCTCTTCATTTCAAATTAAAATCAAACTCTTTCCCACCTTTGACTCAACCCATGCATCATGAAAATACCCCAAATTCAAATAATAATAGTCACAAGTGACCCAAGTAGGTCGGATTATCTAAAACCTCATTACATGCTCCAAAAATGACTCAAATCCCCATGGGCACAAAGATAAAAATGCACTAAACTAAAAACACTACTTACTCATTAACAATAAATAATTAAATATGATTAAAATAACATTTAAAATTCATAAATTGTTGAAATTTATCTCAACCATTCAAATTATTTTATTTAATGGGCTCAGTACTCTTTGTTCATCTCAAAACTGTTGTTTCCTACACCCTTCGGGACCTTGAAAAACTCCATTATGCCACAAAATCACTTCAAATAAACAAAACATGCCATTTAACAAATTTATAGAAATTATAGAACCTATATAATAGTTATAATCAATTTATACATATTTAAACATTCACCTTCTCAAACCACACGGTCACTTTTATCTTCACTAAATCAAGTTACCCAAAACCTATCTTCCAAAATCAGTTGATAAACATACTATATTTCAATTATAAGACCTAAAAATGGATTAAATAGGTGAAAAATTTACCCCTCTAAAATTTCCATGTGATAGTAAGCATAACCTAATCCATCTCATACTTCAAACAACTCAAAACTTGAGTAGGTCATGTCTTGTTTGCACCGGAATAAATATTCTAGTCCAAAACTGACACAGAAACCATCAAAAAATTCCTCATCATGATACATTCCTTATATATATATATATAAATATATCTTAATCATATCTCCAAAACATTTTTAATCATCTCAAAGTTCAAGATATAGCTCCAGTTATGCCCATTTTATTAAACACCGCTTTTTATGGCCTCAAAACTGCCCTTTGAACAATAAACTTGAATGGAGCTCATTTGACTCTGTACCTACATGAACATGTCCCTAAACCTAGTTTTACATAAATATAAACTCACATACATTCCATAATATCAATTTAGCATGCTACTCCTTTGGACAACCTTATCCCAAAACACTCTTCTTTAGAAACTAACATGTTTGAGTGGGGGCCACTCATCACCATGACCTCTACCATACCTTACTAGAAATAAGGAGTCCTATAAAGTTTAAAATAATAATAAATTCAATAGAAAAAAATTTGGCTACTTACGAATCCTTTCTTGCATACCACTCTCAAGCTAGGGTTTCAAACCCATAACTAGTTATTTACCTTCTTAACATTCATTCATAAAAACCTAGAGATGAAATGACCTAGTTATTTTTTTGAAACCTTAAAGGAATCAATTTATAAACATCCTTGAAATCCACAAGGTCCCATGAAAATCATAGAATTCGGGATGAGCATCGAAGTTCTAATTTGAGTGGAAATGCACATGTTCTTAACCCCGTCTCACAAAACTGACATATCTTGTGAAATTCACATCCTATCAACCAATTTTTTTCAAATCACAATGACACATCATAAAAATTTTCTCCAACCATTATAATGTTATCACCATACCTCAAACTCTCCAAACACTAAGATTTGCATACCCCTTAAGGTTTCACACTTTGTAGAAGCTAGAATCGACTCAAAGAATGCTATAACTCATCATGAAATCACTCAAAATGACTCAAACATACCTGATATACCATAATACACCTAAATACATGCATCAATGATATCATATGCATCCATAACTCATTCTCATACCTCTAATATGCATACACTGCTCTAAATGAGCACCTAAAACACAACCAATGACATATATTTGAATCATGCACTTGACGTGAGTGCCCAATAATTCTCCAAACCTACTCTCCATCATGTCAAAAGTATTCTAAAGAATAAAAAAATATAATACCATTATGTAGCATCACCTAGGCACTTGAATGGGCTTGCTAGAGCAAGAAATTCTCACCGAATCGATCGCCTTTGTATCATCATGAAATCACCTGAACCATCATGTCAACACCATCTAAAACATTATTTGACACTAATCCATCATCAAATTTTTCATTAATGTGGTTTTGCATCAATGACAACACCTATAGGACCACATGCCAACAATCTCCCCCTTTGTCATTGATGGAAAACTACTTGAAATTCTCCCCCTTTTTACATTAATGAAAAAGGCATAATGTACCTACATAGTCTTTATCTTCCACAGCTTCATAAAATCATGCTTTGGTTGGAAACATCAACCAAAGATCTCAAACAAGCTCAAATTCTTGAAAAATCACTCAAACCTTACTTATATAGCAATTCTTTTCAAGCATGCAATCACCATGCTCCCCCTGGTAATAAAATCTAAAACATCTAAACATTATAAATAAGGAATGAAAAAATGTCATCTTACCTTGTTAGGAGGGAAAAAAACCATTCTCCACCTTCTAGGCATGCACAAACTAGAAATTTTCACCTCATCCCTATTTCGGCCTTCATGAAACAAGCTGTAGCAACCTACCATCTGAAGAAAACACACTATGTACATGTAAAAAATGATGTATAAGAGATGAAACATCCTTATCAAATTCATTCATGAACTTTCATAGCTTGTTTAGGCATAGTTTTATCTTGTTTCTACAATTGTTTGTTCTCCATATCACATTAGGACTGACATCCTTGAAGTGGAATTTCAGTAGATTTTAAATCAACTTTGTGGTCTTATATGAACATACATACCTTCACCATGCAGACCATAACTCCCTCTGAACTTCAAACCATCACATCTAGATCAAAGGCACAAATCTGAGTGACTCACCTTGAGTTCTTGCGAAGAATTTACTTGAAACACTTTTACACAGTCCTAAACAACTTTCTCAGTTATTTTTATTCATATTAGGTAGAGATAAAGAATTCATAAGACAAAAAAATTCAGACTTAAAGCAAGCACCTACTTCATACCTTGGATGGACTTGAAAACACCTATATCACCATCAAAAATCATATCTCCAAGATCCCTTGTCAAGAAAATATTATACAATGGTGAGAAAAATTTGCACACCTATAGGAGCAACACTTAATGTCACTTTATCATGCAGTCTAATTTGGTTATTTACCTTCATTTTTATTCAAACATGCCAAACATAAGTCAAGAAGTCACTTCTTCACATCTTCACTATCATATTTATCATTATGTAGCTAAGAAGAACACCATGTTCTATCAAGAACATTACCATGCAATCACATTGAGTACCTACAGGCCTATAGGATGCATCTTTTGGGTCTATATTGATCATACACTTCATGACACATTCACTAGACATCTATTTGTTTATTCTGAGGTAACAATCACTTATAATCCTTACACATATCCTTGAGTGAATCTCAATATGACATGTATGGGAATGATACATACCTTTCACCCGAGGAATCATCATAACTATCACTGTAATACTATACTTATTGTCTCTGAGTCATAAATGTCACACAACCTCTCCAACATCTCAAGAACAAGTCTAGGAGTAACTTATCATTCCATGGATAGAATTTACAAGCTCAACATACCTCATGAGATATCATACTCTACCTCACATGCATTCTCAACACATGTAGCCAATCATCTTTCTTATGGAGTCATATGTGAGTCAACAAAAACCAACAAACCATGGGGTCACCTTCCTTAATAAAATCTAGAGATCATAAAACTTTTACTTATGCACATACCATCTTCATAAGATCTTAGGCTTTCCAAAGATGTAAAAAGTTAATTCTCTTACCTATAGGAGTAAAAAATGTTCTGCCTCTTCTATAGAGTCCTAAACTAGTAGCATTCCATTTTGTGTATGGACTAAAAAATGAGCCAAATATAGACTTATCAAGTATAATATCGATCATTTGGGAACATAAAATATTTATTCATGCATAATTCCACATGTTGATACTTAGTCACATCAAAATATGAATTAAACATACCTTCTTATATGTAGCTATCATCATTCAACACTTAGCACAATCATGAAGCTTCATATACACATTGTCATTATAGGAGGTCAATTTCCATTGTAAAAGGATCAATCAATATTCTCTTCTCTTTTTAAAAGCATATGAAGACCAATTTTTTATCTCTTAGAGCATAACCTTGAATCAATTTTACTTATGCATAACTGATGTAGAGTTTTGAGCACTCGAGATCATTTCTATGCTTTTGCAATTTCTATGCTTGATCTTAATGCACCAAGAGGCCATGAATTTGTAATTTATAACACACATTTTTCTACTATTCTCAACTTACACTTATTAAAATATCTCACACCATTTTATAACAAAAATAAGCTCGAGATAAGTATACTGAAACTCAAAATGCCTTTTTTAATCATTAAATGTCTTGTCACAATCTTCTAGCCCTCGCTTTGGAAGAAAATGTAACCAAATTTTGATCCACATATATTTATGATGATATAAATATTGATTTATATACCCATCAGGCTTGATTATCAGTACCATAAGTTATTTTACCATGTATGTGAGCTCAACATACCCATATTATAAAGATACCTAACTCGATTAGGTTTTAAGAACCACATAGACAAATCTGAACTCTTTCATAAATTCCTGAAGAAGTATAAATTCTTATGATTTAATATCACTCAAATCCTTTTGAGAACCTTATCTAGATCATTCATTTCAAAAATTATCCTTGAATTCCACCAATTTTAGCTTCAAAATCTACATTCCATTCCTACCACTCGGAAGCCTTTGTGAGAAATACAATCTAGGGAAGATAAGTACCCAAAATGCACAAAAATTGCTCAAGTGACATAAAAGTTGATAAAATATGCTGAAATTAACACTTCTAACTTTATAAGAACTTTATTCAATGAATAAAAAGAAAGAAGTTATCATTTGCATACTTGAAACCTTTTTGACATACTACTCTAGAGCACACTAGTTTTTATCATGTCCTGGCCACACTCCATCCTTTTAACCAATGAACTGATTACAATACCATTTGAATACTCTATCCAACTTATCAGAGCATCTTCAACATATTTACAACCTCCAAATCTCATTACACAAGACCCAATGGTATTCAACGCAATGGAAAAGCCCATACCTCTTTGAGGCAGACAACTACAACACACAACCTAATAAGAGTAAGCTTCCTATAACCCTTGAAATATTTCAACAACTTTTGAGACACCTTCATAGCCAAACATACATCATGAATACCTAGATAAAATTGATGTTTTCCTCTCCAAATCATGACATAACGCTTGACCTAGACCGGAAAACATGAGATCCACATATCATAGGCATATTCATCATAGATAAACTTAAACGTAGGGTCTATTAGAACATACTTCATGAGTTCTATAACATTTATATTATTCTTATGACATAGTAATGAGAATCATGAACATACTAAAACATATCATGCTAACAATTTTGACATTAAAATTCGAGACACAAGGCGAGAGGACTCATACACATACACCATATCACTACAAGACGAGAGATCATGATATCGGTAGTCAAGATCAACCAAATTGAACAAACAATACTATGAACAGGAGCATAAAGAGACATACCTTAACCTTATGGATGAGGCACACTTTGATTCAAACCACTCCCCTTACACCAATGATTAATATGCATTAATATACCTCTAAGAAGCATAGTGAAGGTATATGAACACCAAGAAGACCTAAAAGAAGGTCTTGAAGAGGTCCCAAGATCCATTAGGTACTTGAACAACTTCTTCTTCTTATCTTTCTTTCGATCTGTGTCTCATCTCATACCGATCAGTCTGGTCATAGGTTGGTCCAATCATAGTGGGTGATGGAATAGGTGTCCCAATCATGGGTTGGTCCCTATCTAGAACTATAAGATAGTTTAGGGTGGGGGTCCAAATAATATGTATGTATGTAGAGGGAGCCTATATAGGTTCTCTCTAGAGATTGTGAGTGATAGGGATATATAGAGGCGAATGAGGCTATACTTATCAATAGGGCATCAACATGTATCCGTTGGATAAACCTTCACTTCTACATTTGACCATATCATGTTTTGACAAGAAAAAAACCCCAACTACCTATCCTATCTAGTTTAGGATAGGGGTGGGGGAAATTCTAGGTGAGGTTTTCCCAATTAAGTGTTTCGGTTGGCACAAGTTCTCTCTGCAATATAATGATAGATAGGTGGAATAATTCACTAGAAAGTGATGGTGATGGAGATGGTGATGAGGTAAGGGCCGAGGCCGACATATGGGGTAATGGGGGCCAATTATGGGAAATGGATAGTTTGTTGGGTCATGTTCTACTTTCTATATAGGATGGTGATGGTAGGCTATATATATATAGAGGGATCCCCAACTCGATAGATGGGGATGGCCCCAAATAAATTGATATTTGTATTCTATTCTATATACATTCATGTTTTGGTGACCGATTGAGCTTGAGTGCATGAATCACCATATCATACCTACCCTATAAATCTTATATGATAGAAAGGCCCCTCCACCCACCCACCCAAGAAATATATATCCCATGATATATACGAGAGATAGGGGCACGACCCGATGGAAACTCTATATTATTTATATATGGAATAGAGTAGGTCGGACCCTCTATCTGTATATGGGTAGCAAATCTGGGCACCCAACCTCATCGGAGAAGAAAGGTTGCATCGAGGAATATCTCATCCACCCACCCTAAACTATCTCGATGAATCTACAAATAAAGAAAGAAATAAAGAATATATATCTAAGCCCCTCTCTATATTCATTATAGATATAGATGTTTATATTGGTTGGAACTTGAGATACTGAATACTAGTTGGTTGGCACATTTCACTCTCATCCACACTTTACTTGACTAGGTGGGCACTCAAGTGACTCTCTCTAAAGAATGACACATAGATAATCTATATAGATAGGACATTTCTCTCTAGAAACTAGAAATAGTAGAATCTTCTGGGGTATCGTTTGAGATCTATAGGAGACGACCTAAGAACATGTGGCCAAAATTACCATTTATGCTCTGATTAAGGGATTGATTTCTATGATCAAGGGATCTATCTATTCTATAGAGGAGGGGCACTTGACCCATATATATAGGGGTCACTATAGGGTTCCCATAGATTATATAGATCTATTTCTCATAATTCCCCTCCATATAAATGATATAGGGGAACCTAAAATTCTCTTTCTATGGGGGACCCAACCTAAATATAGAGAGATGGTCCTCAACCCCCTCCCCCTCCCTCCTCTATATAGATGGAGATGGGGGTGAACAGGAAGATGATCCTCTAACCTTAATATATGGTTATACCATATTGAATTTATTAGAAACAATCCCTCATCGGTCAAGAAGGGGAGGCCCAAATATCTACTATCCTATTGAGCGAGCGGTTATTCCTCACCATATAGAGAGTCGAGAGTTTAGGAATCCCCTCTCCCCTAGTTTTATATAGCCATAGTAGGCCTTTGAGATAGTTTGAACCTTTCCCGACCCGACCCTACCCAACCCTCTCGTATCACACCTTTCCTTCCACCATTACCAACTCTTATTGAAGTATGAAGATCTCCTTTTTTTCCCAATTCCTTCTTGGACCATTTTCATGTATTCTAGGCCTTAGAAGACCCCTTCCTTGTACACTAGGACCTTGAAAACTCTTATTTTGACTTGAGAGACCTTAATAGCAATACCTTGTAACATGAACAATTATGTTACAACTGTAGCATACTATTGTATTCTTCCTCTTAAAACCATCAATATGTCTAGGTGGATCATACAAGAAAAAAATAGAAACATGTCCTTATTCATTGAAAATTTATCATAAAATATTCTTAACAAGCTCACTTATATTGTCTTCCCATGGTTGAGTATCTCTAGGATGAATTCTCTTGATGAACATTATTTTATTTTTTCTAGGCTCAAACACTCTTAGATTCCATCCACAATCCTTATCTCTATTAATATACTCACAACATGAATGACATTACCCATGGAAGATCCCTACACCAGTCCTAGGAGATGTTTCTTACAATATTTAGCTCTATGAACAAAATCATAACATGAGAAACATTAACCATTGAATGATCTTTCATAACTTTATACATTAGGTTTCCTAATAGGATTGGTATTCTCATTATCCTTGGTGTATGCCACCCTTTGTTCTTCCTTGGTACCTGTTTCACCATATTCCTTCCTTGAAACCATGTCCTCTTGCTTCATTTCCTTGTTCTTCGATCCTCATTGAATCCCAAACCAGCCCTATAACCTCTTTGATCTTTGTGGGCTAAGAAAATTATCTAGGTCATTTGCATTTTCTTAAAAATTTTCATTTTTATTGAAACTATATAAAGTCTTGAATGTAAAGGCTTCATGCCTATTTCATACTTGATGCACTCATCAAACTTAGATTTGAGTCTATCATTGAGCAGAGAAACTGATTTTTCATCTCGAGTACATTCTTCCTCTTTGAACTTTAGGGTTTTAGAAAAATCCTCCATTTATGACTCCAAAATATGAAAAACATGACTATGCTCATGAGAATCTTCCTTGGATTCAAGGCTGGATACAACTCTCTCTAATTGTTCCTCTAGATGCCTTGTGATCTCATCATGTTCTTTACTCTCATTCTTCAAATTTCCTTCAAGGATATTAATCTGGTTTTCATGGTTTCTCATCATTTCATCAATTTTTATGTGAGATTTTTGTTCTCATCTATAGCATGAGAAAGTTCCCTTTTTACTACTTCCCAAGGTGACTCTTCACAATCTAAATCTGAATCAACAAATCCTTCTCCAAATTCACAAGTTACAAATCCTAAAGGGGAGTAAACTTTAGGAAATTTTTCTAAGCATTTCATAACTTTACTTGAAGTAGAGTGACATGTATATTTAGAGTTCTTACCTTTCCTATAATTTTTATTCTTACCACACTTTTGTGCTTCAGAATATCTCCTTCAAGCTATTAAGATATTTTTAGAAGAACCAACTCCGATACTAATTGTTGGGAGGAAAAGGGACTAGGGGGTGAATCATTCCTTAAAAATATCCTTTCATTTACCAAACCATACACTCATAAATTTAGATTGTTCATATAGAATTCATAATAATGTGTGTTTATTAAGATGTGAAACAACAACTTGAGAATAATAAGAAACACATTACTCAACACAAGAACACCATATGTAAGTGGCAAACCATCATGGGAAATAAAACCCACCGATTTTTTTATTTATATTTCCATGTTTGAAATTTAGTTTAGTAGAGAATCAACCCTACAAGAGCACTAACCCCTAGTTTAGTAGAGCACCAACCCCTAAATTAGTGAATCACATACTCCACAAGGAGACTACAACCCCCTAGAATGAACAAGCACCAACCCATCCACCTGATTATGTTTGATATCTGATATAGTTGCTTCCAAAACTAATGGAGATCACTTGGTTCAGCTCTCATTTCTTCTAACCCTTACATAAACCCTAAGTGTCCAAACATTCAAAAACTAGATATTTCATCAACCAAGCCTTCAAATAGTTTCATGTTTATCTAAATCAACCTACAAAATATTTTATTTGATCTAAATTCATGCTCACACACCTAAAAAAATTATACACCTAGGTCTCACTTCTTGCACACAGACAACTAACTTACAAAAGCACCAAAAACAATGCTTTTATAAGCTCTTCTTCATTTAAAATTCAAACTCAAACTCTTTCCATAATTTGGCTCAACCCATGCATCATGAAAAAACCCAAAATTCAAATCATAACAGTCGTAAGTGACACAATTAGGTTGGTTTGCATAAAAATCTGATTACATGCTTAAAAATGATTCAAATCCCCATAAGCACAGAGATAAAAATGCCCTATCATAAAAACCATACTTATTCATGCCCCATAAATCATTATACATGATTGAAATAATATTTAACATTCATACATGGTTTCAATTTATCTCAATCAATCAAATTATTTCATTTAATGGGCCCAATACTCTTTGTTTATCTCAAAATTGTTGTGTCCTACACCCTTTAGGACCACTGAAAACTTAATTATGCTACCAAATACATTAAAATAAACCAAAACCAGTCATGTAAGTACTTTATGGACATTAAATTACCTATAGAAAAATTCTAATAAATTTATAAGTCTTGAAAAACTCACTTGCATGCAAACCATAATCACATTTGTATTCACCAAATCAAGCTTCCCAAAAACTTGTTTTCCAAACTCACATGATAAAAATAATTAATTTCACTTATAATACCTAAAAATTGATTAAATATGTTCCCAATTCACCCTCTTAACTTTATAAGTGATATTAAGCATCACCTAATCCATCACATGCTTCAAACAACTCAAAACATCCAGCAGATCATGTCCTGTCCTACACTGGAAAAAATATTCTTATCCAAAATATGACCTATAAAAATATAATAAATTATCATCATGAGACAATAATTCTATTAATGTAAATATATCTTAATCCAATTTCCAACACATTTTAAATAATCTCAAAATTCCACCTGTAGCTCTAGTTATGCCCATTTTATTGAACACTAGTTTTTATGGCCTCAAAATGCCCTTTGACGAGTCAACCTAAATGGAGAGAATTTTAAATTGTACTTGAATTAAAATGTCCTTAAACCCCTTTGTAAATCATGATAAATTCACATACATTACATAATATTAGTTTAGAATACTACTCCTTTGGACAACCTTGTCCCAAAACACTCTTGTTCAAAAACTGACCTTTTTGAGTGGAGCCCGCTCATCACCATGACCTATACCATACCTTTATAGAAATAAGGATTAATATGCATGTTACAATCATAATTCATGAACTCAAAAAAAAAAATTGGCCACTTAGGAATTATTTCTTGCATACCAATCTCAAGTTAGGTTTTCAAACTCACAACTAGTTGTTTACCTTCTTAACATTCATGCATAAAAATATGACAATGAAATGACCTCATTATTTTTGTAAAACCTTATAGAATCAATGTATAAACATCTTTGAAAGCCACAAGTTCCCATGCAAATAACACAATTCAGGGTGAGCATCGAAGTTTCAATTCGAGTTGGAAATGCACTAGTTCTTGACCTTGTCTCACCAAAATTGACATATCTTACAAAATTCACATCATAGAAACTAGAAATGTTTCTCAAAGCACCATGAAACATCGTTAAAACTTATCCAATCATCATATTGCACCATACCTCAAAATCTCTAGACACTAAGATTTACATAGCTACCCCTTAGGGTTTCACACTATAGAAGCTAGGGTCAACTGAAAGAATGCTATAAATCATCACAAAATCACTCAAAATGAATAAAAATACCTATTATAACATAATAACCTAGATATGTGCATAAATGAGCTCATATGTCTCAATATATTAATCTCATACCTCATAACATGCATAACTGCTCCAAATGAGCACCTAAAACATAGCCAATCACCTGTTTCTGCACCATGCACCTGATGTGAGTGCCCGATAACTCTCCCAACCTGTTCTCCATCAAGAAAAATTCTTCTCAAGCATCCAAGAATCTCATACCATCATGTAACATCACCTAGGCACCTGAATGGGCTTGCAAGAACAATCGATACTCACTAAATCTCACTATATAATCATGAACTCTCCTAAAATAGCATGGAAACACCATACACCACATCATTTGACCCTAATCCATCATAAATTTTGTCATTAATATGGTTTTGCATGAATTATAACACATATAGGACCACATGCCAACAAGAAAGTGTACGGAGTGCAATTTTCTTCAAATAAAAAGTTGTTATGTTACACAAACATAACAATACATTGTGTAGGATTATAAAGGAGAATGGAATGGATCTGGATATTATGTTGAAGAAAAAATTTGATGAGGATCCTTCTCTCCTTTCAGTAGGAGATGCAGCTAGGAAAGATAGAATTTTTTTGGAAAATATTAATGCAGCTGCAAAAGAATTAGTCGAGTCTGGTGTTATAAAAGATAGTTCAAATGTTGTTGATGTAATATAATCTATTCAAGGAAAAGGGTCCAAATAAAGTAAAAATATTGATGTAAATCATTGTATTTGTCAAATGAAATTTGAAAACATTATCTTTATGTCAAATTTTCAATTGTTTTATTTCTCTCATGCCTATTATTAAATGAAAACATTATCTTTTTTTCAAGCTTGTACAGTTGATGAATAGTAATACATGGATTATGGAATCTGGATTTACATTGTACAATTTAGTTTCAAACATGTATGCACTCAATATTGAAAACTTGGATGTACATTTTGTTGTTGAATCTTGATAGTTGATTCATCATGTATAGATAGATTATAATTACAAAAAACATTATCTCTAGAATGCTATGTTTTTATTAATCCTAATAATCATGATGGGATATATGGATTATAATATCTTTATGAACATGTGTTCCTGTGGATTTGATATTGAGAAATCAAATATTGAACATAATTTCCTAGTAATGAAATTAAATTTTATTACATCATCTAGTTTGCAGTTTGCACAACTATCTACTATCTGTTATTTCCAAACATTATAAAAACATAGAAGTGATTTAAAATTTCCAAACATTATATACACAATATATGTAAATGAAAAAATAAATGACGAGTCACAATATATATTTCAGAAAATGAATATGTTCAACTGTCTGGTAGCTGAAACAACCCTATCCTAAATGGTCCTTCATCACTTATTTTATCTTTTGCAGTTTCTCGTCCGTCGAGTCCAAGTCAATTTCACCATAATCGAGACTCCATTGGTTGTTATCTTGATTAAAAACTCTCCACTCTATAAGGGATTTCTAAGTAGCTAATGTTATTTCATATGGAAATGTGTCCACTCCATATCTTGAAACATACAGTCTCAAACAAGTTTCCATATTTTTGTCCAATATGTTGTGAAGTTTTGATTTCAAAAATGTTAGTGCACTAAATACCATTTCATCTTCAACAAACCCAAGAATAATTTTTGTATGAGTTCATACAGTTTTAAGTATTCACTTATACTTTCTCTCATAATGCTACTCTGATACAACTTTCTCCACAATAGTGTGATAACTCCCATTTCTATTGGTTTAAAAAGAGTCTGATATTGATCACTCATTGTCATTGCAAAATGTTATGACTGTGATATGAGTAATTTTATATCCAATATACCATTCAATTCCCCTCCATTAACATATGAAGATTTTCAAAACTCGATCCATAAGTGTAGTCATGTATTTCCCAAAGAGTTGAGCTCTTTGTTCTTCACCAATCATTGGATTCTAGAAATTGGGATTTACAACTCCCATGGCCTCAAGAAGATCACTATTTTTAAAATTCTCTCTTATATCATAAGATAATATTTTAGATATCTATTATCCAATTTTTCCCCTTAGGTGAAATTGGACAAACATGACCTTGCACACAGAGAAAATAGAGGGATTGATTCAGTCATAGGAGCTTGCATTCGAGATTGGCCAAGTAGGTTATGGGTGGGCTCGGTAAAGGAAATGTGAGGTCAGCATGAAGATCACAGAATGAGCCAAGTTGAATGAAGTCGGTAAAGGCCGATTCAACTCGACCATGGTGGACTCGATGAAGATAGAACCTAGGCCTGAAATTGAGCAAAGCAAAAATGAGGACTTCAGAGTCCTATGTTTTTAGACTTCGGAGGTTTAACATTTAAGAGTTTCGGAGGCCAAGCAGGGGGAAAAACAAGGAAAAAGGCCCAAAACCTGAAATCCTGAAGTCTGAAAGGGGTCGGCATTTTTGGAGTCAACGGGACCATGGATTGGAATTTCAGAGTCCAAACTCCAAAGTCTAAATTTTGGACTTCAGAGGTTTGGGGTCTTCATCGAGAAAAATGGAAAAATGCGAGATAATGCCCAAAATCTTGAAGTTTGAAAGGTTTCAGGTTTCGGGGTCAAACTTGGCTTTGGGGTCAATGCGACGAGAATTTTCAAACTTTTGGAGGTTCCAATTTCAGACTTTCGGAGGTCTAGGTTTCAGAGTTTCGGAACTCTCAAGCCAATTTTCTAGTGAACGATGTGAAGACTTCCGAAGCGTCAATGTCTGAAGTCCTAAATTCTAAAAGTCTAAAATTTTGGATTTCGGAGGTTATAAGGCTTTTCGTAGTCGAAGGAACATAGCCAACCACCTGTAATTAATGCGAATGGCATCCCAATCTTCAAATGGCTGTAAATTTTGACTGGGAGCTCAGATTTGCACAAGATGCTCTCTCACAAGCTATTTATTGACTCTTGTGGCCATCCAAACATCAATCCACTAGCTCATATGAGAGATTAATGTATATCACTTGTTTCATGTGTGATCACATCTTCATGTGGCCAAAATCAAGCTCTCCATCCTTCTCATTTCTTCGTGGCTTGGTCATTGACCACCGATTCATTCTCCTATGAATGAATCACCATTTCACACTCAAGGCCCAAACACGAGCCCCATCGTTGTTTACCTTTATGGTGATTGTGTCCTATTATTTACTCAAACTTTTTCACAAGATGAGTCATTCATTTCAAGCTTGATGCCCACATCCCGCATTGTGAGTTTCGTTCAACCCATGTCGAGCTTTGAATTGGCTTCACGTTCTCCTCCCTATCTCACTTGTGTGTCAAGCTTCCATTTCCATCAAGTCAGCTTGACATGCCAAACTATGCTTCGACGTATAATCCATTGATTCAATCCTTATAATCACCCCATTCCTCTCGCTTGACTTATTGTGTGAGTTCTTTCCCTAGTTGAGCCCCGAATGAGCTTCTCCAAATGAGCTTGATGAAACAATGAGCTATCACCGACCGATCATGGCTTAAATGAGCTCATCTCTTCTTATCTACCGACTACAATATTCTCCACATCGAGCTCATGTTGACTCACTTCATCAATTCATCCTCCTAACATAGCCATCAGCTATGGCACACCGTACACGGAATGCTCAATTCAAGTTCATAACATTGTTTCCCACTTTTGGTCTCAACAACTGAACTCTCTGTGCTACTGAGCTCTCAATATGAACTCAGAATCTGTGCTTTCAACCTGGTATTTCGATCTCATACTTGAGCATCTTTCCAACCTAAAAAACTAGGTGACCCACCAATTCAATACATGGCCCATTGTTGAATTCCGAACTTCGTGAATTTCTTCAGGAAAGACTTTTTTGGATCCGATGTGCAAGTTACCCCATTGTCCATTTTTTCCTAAGGGGGAAAAATAGATAACATTTTGGTGACCTCTAAGGGATGATTTCATTCTAAGCATTAGTCCAAAGAGTCCACTATATTCATTAGATATGGAGTCACCAAGTTATTCCTAAAATTCTACTTACGACACACGTGCGAGAACACCGAAAAACACAACACACACAAAAATTGAAAATTATACATGCTTTAAATGAAACACGCAGAGTGTGCCAGAATTTATTCTCTTGAAAAATAACCTATACCTACTCTATGCTATCTGGAGGCACATGTGAGCTAAATGAACCCCGAAAATGGTTGTAAAAATAGCTTCCTCCTTACAATGGTCAGCCATGCGAGATGATGTGACAATGGACATGGCTAAAAGTAAAAGTGAAAAACTAAAACAAGGCTAATTCTCTACTTGTCTCACCAAAGCATCTACTCTATCCTAAGAGAAAATATTCTTCTTGTAGTTGCTCTGCATTTGTCTTGTAGAGGCACAACAATTGATCCTTGGGGTAATGATATTCATCCTCACATTACAAGTGAACGTGGATCGGGTATGACTTCTCTTTTGGATCCAAATAATCCAAATACCTTGTGGGACATGGTCTAACCCTTTGAATATCCATTTCACTCGAGATTCAACTTTGACAAAGAAGTGTCCCTGAAGACATCCCTGTATGAAAAGTGTTGAAGTGACGTCCTTTCCCTCTTGTTGCCCATTTACAAATGATTGATATACCTCATGGATGATTGGAACCGAAGTGGTTTTTCCTTCATTTCCCTTTCCTTAACAACAAAGAATTCCTCCCTAGCATGCAGTTGCTTTGGACCACTTATAGCCTTCAATGGAATGACTTGAAAATATTTGCAAGTGTTTGAAGAGTATTACTCATATAGACTTTCCAGCTTCATCTAAAAACAAAGCGACTCTAAATTTGTAACCTCGTCATCCCACATTAAACCTATAAAGTCAAACTCATCTACCCGGTGCTTTCAAGGACCCTTAGTAGTAGCACGATATTCAAAACCATTCTCCTCCAAAACTGCTTCATTAGCCAACAAAGGTTGCATAATTGAGAGTAAGAAACTCTCCATGATATAATTTCTAGTTAAATTCTTCTAAATTTGTCCTAACTTCTCTCGTGTATTCCTTTGAAACAACAATTTGTTCACCATAGCCCTCTTCACCCTTAAACATAAAATTTTCAAGATCAAATTCATCTAAGAAATCATATTTTTGGTAGAAGGAAGAAGGGGAAGAATTTGAAACTTCCTGCATTGTATAATCTACACTTGAAACTATTGATTCTGCCATGACAATAATCCCGCTCTGGTCAGGTTGTGGAATTCGATGAGGATATTGGAAAGTTGCTACAATGTTCCATAAATGCAACAAGTTCTTGACATGCCTAGAAATTAGGATCATTACACTCATAAGAGTCACCTTGTACACTTGAGAGTCTTTCTTCTTCAGCTTGCACATGCTCTTCTTCAACTAAATTTGCAACTTTTGGGGAATCAACAGTCTCCACAAACATAGTGCCAACATGTATGTTGCACTCTGAACACATAGACTGATGCTCATCATCCTCTTGTACTTTTTCTTGTGTAAATTCAATCTCCACCATCTACTCTTGAATCTCAACCTTGGATAGAGGCTGAGTTAGGAGGGGAACTTGCTTGACATTCAAACTTGCAGCCCACTCCTTTAGATTCTTTGCAAGCTCATCTTTACTAAGTTCCTTAACCTTCTCCTCATTTTCTTCACTATAATCATACTCTTGGTCTTCCCAAAATGGATTCGGGACTATAAGAGGAGAGGTGGGTTGGGCTGAATCTGTTTCATTCATTGTTTGAAGTGGTGGAAGAGACGCAACTTCTTGTATTGGTGGCCTTTGTAGAAAGGAAGGAATCCTAGAAGAACAAGGAACATAAGATTCATGGTGGAATGGTAAGATAGGGGATGCAGAAATGGGATTCTCAACATGGGAAGTAGGTGAAAAGCTCTGGGATTTGGGTTCTATACTTGAAATGATATTGGTTGGGAAATAGGAAGAGGACTTTGAGGTGATGGTGTAGGACTTACCCATTGACAAGGATTCCTTGCATCAAACTCATAAGCCTCTATCTCTTTGATCCAACCTTTAAGTTGAGGTAGCAATTTAGTCATAAAAAAATCTTTTCCTGTAGGCCATCAAAATTGGGCATAGGGCTAACCAACAAACAAGGTACCCTGAAGCCAATTTTGAATGCCTTCATTTATGATATAGCTCTAGAATGCACCATACCTTCCTCCATTCTTTGAATCTTAAGCTACAACTCAACATCTTCACATGTGTGATGGCCTCAAAAATATGTATGCCCTTGCTCATAGAAAGTTGCATAGTTAGTTGCAAAACAAACTTACCATGACTCTATTCATAAGGATATGCATGCTGCAAATGATTTTCATTATAGTATTGAACTAGAGGTGAACTATAATAATATGAAGATGGATTTTACAAGCTTGAAGGAATGTTGGACTAGTATTGTTGTTGTGAGTGGGAATTCCACTGTAGGAATGAAGCCATGATTACACAACTTCATGAATGAGAGAAAAAGGAAAGATGTGGAAGAAAAATGGATGGAAATGGGTGGAAAAAGACAGTCTGTAACTCAAAGAGTGGGTTACTTAGACCAATGGAGATGCTAGTTATGCTTGGTTATACCGTATAAGGCTGAAATTTCACTAAAAGGACAACAACTTAATGAAGAAAAAGTGAACACAAGTACACACACCTATAAAAATGTGACTCTCGTTGTACTTCAAGGCATGCCAAAAATTGTTAGTGATGGTAGCACGATGGATAAGATATTACAATGTGATACTTTTGAAATGTATAGCTTCCACTGCGGTCCCATCGGGCGTGCCAAAAAATATTATCATCAAATCATTACACCCCCTGAATGGCCTGAAGGTGAACATGACATTAAGTGTGACTGGGTAACATGGGATCACCTCTCAAGTTGTTGGACTTGGGCTCGAGGTGAACCTCCGAAGAAGGTGGGATTCCTCTTCCTAAACTAAGCACTACACTACTCCTAATGCAATAAAAATAGCTACCTAGACCTATACTAACATTTCAAGAGTATTAGGGAGAGAGATGTTAGTGTAGGTTATTATTTATCCTTTTATTTATTTATTAGGATAATCTTACACTTATGTTAGCCCTAGACTTGTTGGGTTAGCTTCCTTAGGTGTACTAGTTGTGTGGAGTTAGCTTCTTAGTTATGTTGAGTTAGCTTACTAGTCTTTTGGAGTTAACTACCAGTATCAGTTAGTGGGAGTTATTCACCATTGATTTAAGTAGTAGTTGCACTTCCCTCCTCCTATATGTACATCTTTCTTATTGAATAATTCAAGTCATTGTATTGTAATGTATTGAGCATTATGGATTATGATGGATTTCCATATATGGTATTTTAGCTCTTCTATTTTTGCAAATCTAATGTGGTGTGCTATTATCATCTAAGATCACGGCTTGGAATAATCTTCTTATCATTCCTTTCATGGTATCAGAGCTATAGATGATGTAGACATCCATCTGTAAGTTTTTCTTTGCAAGCAAGAGTTTATTTTTTCATGTATTCAGATTTTGTTAGCACTTTTCTGCAACATGCATTTTTATGCAAAATGGAGTGCGCCATTGGATTTGGAAGGTGCCAAAACCATAGAATCGACTGTAAACTCGACCATGTTTTGAGATAGTCAAATCTGGGTGCATTCTTTTATCCATTGGATATAAGCGTGTACCTTCGGATGCATTCTTTTACCCTCTAGGTATTTTTGTTTTGGATGCGATATTTTATCCACTATACGCAGATCTCGTACCCTATGGGTGCATTCTTTTATCCATTGGATATAAGTGTGTACCTTTCGATGCATTCTTTTACCCTCTGGGTACTTTGGTTTTGGATCCGAGTCTTTAATCCACTAGACGCACATCTGTACCCTATGGGTGCATTATTTTATCCATTGGATATAAGTGTGTACCTTTTAGATGCATTCTTTTACCCTTTGGGTATTTTTGTTTTGATACGCTTTTATCCACTGGACGCAGATCTGTACCCTCTGGGTGCATTCTTTTATCCATTGGATATAAGCGTGTACCCTCTGGATGCAATGATTTACCCTCTGGACATTTTAGGTTTTGGGTGCAGGATTTTATCCTTTGGTCGCAAGCATGTATTGTGTGGATGCACTCTTTTACCCTTTGGACATTTGGGTGTCACGTGTACCTTTTAAAAGATCAGCATTAAAATATTATTTTAATAGCAAAACCTTGTAGAGCTCATAACTTTTGATCTGTAGCTCGGATTAAGGTGATATTTTTTTGAAATTGTGTATTTTTTCAAGATCTACGTATTGGTGAAATTTTTATACACATTTAAAATGTAAAAGGTATTGTTACTCATTGTAATATTTACATGCACTCAATTATAAAGTGCCAAATTTGGGAGGGTGTTATGATCACTTGTGGATGCATTTTCGGTTGAGCCCGATGTCCTAAAATTTTGGGTATTGCATTCTTGTATCTATGGGTGTATACATTTATATCTCTCTTATTTGTTGAGATATTTTAGATTTGTATTTTCACACTTTTTTGGCATGTCGACAGTCTCTCTTGTGGGGGAGCTATTCTGGTGGAGCCCAGGTGTTAGTTTGTCGGTGTTCGAGTAGTTGATTTTGACAACTCATACGGATATGTGGTTTCACTCTATCCATTCTGTAGTATGGGAGAGTGTGGTTTTGATACTGCTTCGCTTTGGGTTTCGTGCCCTTGCCTTGTTACCTTGGCTTTTTCTTAGATCGTGACACTCCTATTTATTTGGATCTTGTGTCCTTGTCTTTTTGCCTTGGTTTTTCTTGGATCAGGCACACCTATTTGTAGAGTTGATCAAATTATGTTTGGTGTTTATTTTTTACTTTTCGACATCACTCCATTGACAGTCTCCTTGCATGGAGCTATTCTGGTGAAGCCCAATGTTAGTTGTTTTTTAGTTATATGATCAAGTAGTGGATTGCACCATAGTGTGCACCACTTCTTCAAAGATTGTACAAGTTTTGAGTCAAGCTTCGAGGATATCTTGCAGCAGGATTTTACTCTCTACTTTGTTATTATTGGTTTTGGGTACCTTGCAGTGTCCATTTTTTCCCAGGTTGTTGTACGTGGGTACCTCATTAGGCCTTGTTTCTGAGACCCACCTTCTTTTCCACCCACCTAAGCTATGCTTATGGGAGGGTGTTAGTGTAGGTTATTATTTATCCTTTTATTTATTTATTAGGATAATTCTTACACTTGTGTTAGCCCTACACTTGTTGGGTTAGTTTCCTTAGGTGTACTAGTTGTGTGGAGTTAGCTTCTCAGTTATGTCGAGTTAGCTTACTAGTCTTTTGGAGTTAACTTAACTACCAGTATTAGTTAGTGCAAGTTCTTCACCATTGATTTAGGTAGTAGTTGCACTTCCCTCCTCCTATATGTACATCTTTCTTATTGAATAATTCAAATCATTGTATTGTAATGTATTGAGCATTATGGATTATGATGGATTTCCATATATGGTATTTTAGCTCTTCTATTTTTGCAAATCTAATGTGGTGTGCTATTATCATCTGAGATCATGGCTTGGAACAATCTTCTTATCGTTCCTTTCAAGAGATTTGCAAGAAATAAAACATAAATTAGAAGTGGTGATGCACCAAGAAAGGGTTTTTCTAGACAAAGTTCCTTATTGCCAATGAATAAAGATGAACATGGGAAGAATGAACATGCATTACAAACCCAACCACATACAATACTTCATTCCTTGATAAGCACAATGACCTCCAAAACTTGTAAAGGAAACATTGGTTGCACAATTCACCTGCAAACATGAGAGAGGCAAATAGAAGCAACAAAATGATGTAAGGACATATAATTGATCACAAAACATTATTTCCATTACTTCAAGCACTTGCACAGTGCATCATTATAGTAGGGAAAGGCATAGGTTGTCATTACAATTTTAGAAGAAAGGCTTGAGAGCCTGCAAATTCACAATAACTTAGCTTGTGAAGAGAGGGGAAGCTTGGAAAATTTCTAACTTTTTTTTGAAATAAGCACCCCATTACACTTTATAGCATTGCTTGAGTTGAGGAGAGAAAGAAGGAGAAATCCTAGAATCTAGGCAAAAATATAGCAAATAATTAATCACTGTTATTGGCCATGCTTGGCCGAGAGCATTTCATGGTTTATTGCATCATTAATTACACCTGAGACACTCTCCTCCATTATACCTCAACAAATTCAAAAATTTGAATTTTCTCCATAATTTAATTAAAAATAATATTTTAATAAATCTTGGAGGTCTTCTTTGATATACTCCAAGGCCCACATGGTTGAAAGTTGCATTTGAAAGGGGTATAATGTTTGTTTAAATATCTAGCTTGATAAATGGCTCGCCAGCCTGCTCGCTGAGCTGGTTGGCGAGCTCGTTTTCCCCTTAACAAGTTCTGCGTCATATTTGCATAGTGGGTTTTTGCAAAGCTCGCCACCTCCTATGTTTACATTTGCCAACTACCAGATTAACTCGGCGGCCTCTACATTATTTTATGGGTGAGTTCTTTATTTATTGCCGCCGAGTGTCCTATTCCTTAGTCCCCGCGTCGGGCTACTTGCATTAAAACTACCCCAACGCGTTCAGTTTACATTGGCGGGCATCTAAAGGAACTGGCTGAGCCATTTGCCACTAACGAAGCTGTGTGGAAAACTGTCCCACCTTAAACCAATTTTCCGAGTACCCCGGCGCTTTAATTAGTAATCACCCCGATGAGTTCTCCATCCGCTCCAGATGCTTTCGTTTAAACGGCCACCTCTTGTATTACGTCTAACCCCAATGACTCGGCTTGCACTCGAGCTTTTTGCTATGAATGTTATATTGGTGGCCCACCTGTCATCCAATTAACAAGGCTCGGACTCGGCTATGACCCCAAAGTAGACCCAGGGGCCAGACCCGACTCATTTTGGAGTTCAGAGTCCGAATCACTCCGAGCTCAAATCACCTCCGAAACGTTACGACTCTGAAAGTCTGAAAATTACGAAATTTCGGAGTTTCCGAGGTTTCGATCCAACTGTATATGCAATGCACGCACCGAGATCCAAAAGTCGATATCGAAACATATCTCCGAAAGACACAACTCTGAAATCCTGAAACGGCTATAACCGAAACGTACTCCAACTTTGAAACGACTCCACGCCTCATTTCTTTTCATGGCTCACGCAACTCATTTATCGTTTGGCTCCTTGAACCGTTCCTTCCTTCCCCTGGGGAGTTATGCCAGCCCATTCTGGCTTACATCAATATTAAACGAGCTGGCTCGACCCGACCCGATTGTCTTTCCTTCAAGCTTGAAACACAATCTGGCAGGAACTCGGTCACTGAATAATACCCTTGCCCTCTCAGGATCTATTTCTCAACTCCTGTGGCCATCCCAACATCAACACGTCAGCTCGTATGAGAGCTTACTATATCTTACCCGTTTCTCATGTGCGCCCGTCTTCATGCGGCCAAACTCGAGCTCTCCATCCTTCTCGCTTCTTCGTGGCTTGGCCATTGGCCACCGATTCATTCTCCTACGAATGACTCACCATTTCACACTCATGGCCGAAGCTCGAGCCCCATCTTCGTTTACCTGTATGGCCATTGTGCCATATTCTTTACTCAACCTTTTTCAAAAGCTGAGTCATTCACTTCGAGCTCGATACCCACATCCTGCGTTGTGAGTTTCTTTGAAATCCATGCCGAGCTTTGAGTTCACTTCACGTTCTACTCCATGTCTGACCTGTGTGTCAAGCTTCCATTGCCATCTAGTCAGCCCGACATGCCAAAATATGCTTCTGACGTATGAGCCATCGAGTCGATCCTTCTAATCGGATCGTTCCTCCGCTTGACTTACCGGGCGAGTTTAATCCCTAGCCTAGCCCCCGAATAAGCTTTTCCAAATGATCTCGATGAAACACCGAGCTATGACTGACTCATCATGGTAGCAACTTGCTATGGGAACATTATGCTTCCTGCGTGCTCATCTCTTCTTATCTATCGATTGCAATGTTCTCCGCATCAAGCTCACTTTGAATCGCTTCGCCGATTCATCCTCCTAACCGAGCCATCCCAATGGCACACCTGACATGGCATTCTCAGAATGCAAGTTCATAGCACCGTTTCCTACTTTTGGTCTCAATGACTGAACTCTTTGTGCTACCGAGCTCTCAATATTCGAACACGGAATCTGTTCCTTCAATCTGGTACGTCGAGCTCATACTCGAGCATCTTTCCAACCTTCCAAACCAGGCGACCCACCAATTCAATGCATGGCCCATCGTTGAATGCTGAGCTTCATGAATTGCTTCAGGAAATACTTTTCTAGGTCCAAGGTGCAATTTACCCGGTTGTCCATTTTTTCCCGAGGGGATTAAAAAGATAACAGAGGGTCGAAATATCTTCTTAATACACAATAATATATAATAATAATACCATGAAGTCATTAGAATTACAGATGAACTCTTAAAATTTAGTATAACACACAAGGTTATTCTATTGTATAAAGGGAGATTTCATTTAAGTATTTATATCGGGATTATAATTGAGGATTGAAAAAGGTTAAGGTTATATTTCAAATATTCTTATTTGGTTGACTTACATTGCATTACATTCAATTATGTTATACATCCTTTGGGCTCAATTTTTTTTTTCACTTTTGCAATGTGTAACCCTTAGTATTAAGAAATTAATGTTGATGATGCACCTACTAGACATCACTAAATACATATAAATGATTACATGCATGAATGTAAATATCGAGATGAGGTTGATTTTACTTAGTTGAAAATTATAGGCATATAAATTTTCTATGGATAAGTATGATTGATGTTATGAAATCTATGTTCACTCTTAACCAACTTATGAGATCATATCGTATAATTACTTCTGAATTTCTTGTGAATTCCTTTTTTTGATTGGTGACTAACTCTTCTAAATATGTGTTAATTAGTGGTGCATGAAAAAAGTGGATTTGTTTACCGACATGGAGATGATCACAAGGATCCAAGTTGGTTTTTTATTTTAACACATTTACATTGGTGTTGAATGTAACTAAGAATGGGACAACTAGGGATCTATCCAAAGTTTCCACATTTAGTATTTACCACTCTTGATGGCTATTATGTCTCTTTCTTCACTAGGTTTACTAGATCAAATGTAGACTCTAGGAATTTGTGTATGGTTAAGTTGATTTGTATAGAATTGATTTAGAATATGTGATGTACTTCGAATATTTCCATTCATTGATGAAGTACTTGACATAATATTTTTGAGAACATGAATTCATTAGAATATGACCTATCTTGGAATATAATCTAAATACATTGGTATGAATTATATGAAATTATCATTTGAATATGGTTGTTTAATTATATATTCCATTTTAATGCTTAAGGGGTTTCGTATTTGAATAACCTTATCTTTTGCATATTCTTACATGTATCTTTGAGATGATCTTGGTGATCCAAGTCTCTTGATACTTTTATTTATGATTGATTTATACATATGTGTTGGTCATTCTTGACTATTTCCTTGATTGGAATGAAAATAACTTGTGAAATAGAAGATGTGAAGTAAAGATGAAAAAGTGGTAATGAAGAAGTAATTTAATGAGGATATACACTAAAATAGTTATCATCTTTCATGCTTTTTATGTGTTCATGACCTACTAGAGTAGGTATATACACTATTTCGTTCTTTACGATAGCATTTAATTTGAATGGACAACTGAATATGAATATAAGGAATGAGTACTAGTATGCAGTCTATAAGGAGGAACAATATTGAAATTTTAATATTGTTATATTATTTAACAATTTTAATTTTGGAGTGGAGTTAAGATTGCTAATTTCCATGCATTTTGGTCACTCTGAAATTTAATAAGAATTATAGAAGTTAAGAATCAATAGAAAAATATTTCAATATGAGTATGAAATGATTGCATGCATGAATGTAAATATCGAGATGAGGTTTATTTTAAAGTTACAAGAGAGATTGATGTCATCGAGCATGGAGGTGAATTTAAAGACATGAATGAGGAACACATACTATGTAATTTTTGAGACATCCATTTCAAAATTGGATGGGAAATAACATATTGTTATTATAGAAGCCAAAATACAAATGTGTAAGTGGTAAATTGATTACAAATGTAATATAGTTTCAGAATTCATTGAATATTCCATGTATATATTAGATGGAAATTTTGAAGAGTGCAATATACTAGTTTTGGTAGTTATCTATAAGTTTGCAATGAAGGATGATTTTTCAATTTTTAATTTGGTTGAATAATGTCTGGTTACAAGAATGGAAGAAATTATCCTTTGAAGTAGAGCTCAGAGTTTAATACATAGACTGTATTCAAAAACACACAATACAATTTAAGCATAATACAAATAGTTTGCACAATACTAATCATTCTATTATATTTATAATATAATATTCTTCTATCAAGGGTTTCAAGTATGCATGTACCATTTTTTATTATTATTCGTAAATAGTTATTTTGAAAGGGACTATACCCTTGTACAAAAAATTTCAAAAGCCAAATAATCAAAATTCAACACCTCGAAATATATCAAAATCTAGATAAAAAAAATCTCCCCATCGGCAGCAAGTAATTTGCCAAGATCAAAGCCAAAAACAACAACCCTATAGCTAGAAAATATCTAGCAGACATTGAATTCACAAAGCAAACAACATCTCAACAGAGCACAACAAGCCTACAACACAAATGTAGTGATGAGAGAACACAACAGACATGGCTTATGCCTTTTCTACGACAAAGGGAAGGTTTAGATTTACTGTATCCCTTCTTCTTCCTATCCACCATCATCCATTTCTCTTTTCCGTCTTCCACTGAAATCAGAATAACCACTTCAATGGACTTGATAGGGATGTGACCCATAGGAAGAGGGGTCGAAGCATAATTTATCTCCGAATTAGCGCCCTGAATGGAAGAATTTGGAGGTAGTTTCTCTCTATTGTTCGGAGAATCATCCAAGGTTTGGTGGGGGCGCTAATTTCCAGAGCCAAGTTTATATGTTGATTGATTGTTAGATGCTCTAGTAGAGAATCCTTCCACCATGCAGGTTTGGTCTTTCGTTTAGAATGTTCACATTCTTCTGTAATATAAACAGTTTGGAAGCAATGTCGACATGTAAACTCAAGCCCTTTGTATTCTAACCTCTGCACCCATAGTCTTTCACTGATATGCAAATTGATTTATGCATGTACCATTTTTTTTCAGCTCTGTGTGTGTGTGTGTGTGTGTGTGTGTGTGTGTGTGTGTGCGTTCCTACGAACTAATCTATTAGCACTCTGCTATGCTTTTTGTTCCTTGTTATATTTTAGTTTTTCATTCTTCTCGATTTCCCATGATTCCTCCATTTTAGTAATTTTTACCCGTACACAAAAATTGAGCTAGATCTTAATGTAAGAGTAAATTCAATAGAAACTTATACACATGTAACTTAGATTATTATTTAGAGATCTCAATACAAATTAGGATTATTTTAATTACATGCTTTTTCTAACTTTAAAATTGAAAAATAACAATAATTTGAGAAAAATATTTGCTTTATTTTAATTACATGTTTTTTCTAACTTTAAAATAGAAAAAAACAATAATATTAGAAAAAAATTACTTTAAAATTATAGTTATTAAAATTTATTTTTTGCAACCGAATATAAACTACCGACCATATTTTAAAAATGGAAATTGTACCGTGACACTCGGGTGGTGGGTTGGGGTTTTAGGGTTGTTTTCTGAAGAGGGCTTTCGCGTGAAACCCCTTTCACATGAACACCCTTATGTGGCACCTATGTGGCACATTTTGGCTCCAAATCCATTTGGAGGATAATTATTTGCCAAAATGTGCCACATAGGTGCCACGTATTTAGGGTAAATTAATTAGTTAAATTACAAAATTTTAACACAAAATACAGTTTTTTATTACCTTTCTAAAAATATAATTTTCATTTTTAAAAAATATGTTTTACTATTTTTTTATTTTTTCCAACATATGGTATTTTACGACAATCAATAGTACACAATCAACACAATTTGAAAAATAGAAAAATATATAAAAAAATTGAAAAAATAAAATTACTATTGTTGAAGTCTTCTTCGTAGCTATGAAAAAAAAATCAATTTCAATATAAATCTTAAAATTTATTGGCATAGACATATGTATGCCCTTAATATGAAAATATCTTCACTAAATAATTAATTAAAAAAATAAAAATAAAAAATATATGAAAATTTGATTGCAACTCGATATTCAAATCTAGAAAAATATATCTAAATTTTCATGGTGAAAAATAAGTTTTCATTAAAAACACCATGCCGGATAATCATTCCTCTATTATAAAATAAGAAACAATGTATGAATAAAATTAAGAAAAAGACCGAGATGTTTTGCTAAATATAAAAAACAAAAAATGTACATGTATTCTACACTTTAAACAAAACATTTCGTTATTTCAGGAATTTCATGAATGTGTACAGCCTTACAGGTATTACCTTTGGAAAGTCAATGAAACTGAAAAATCTTGTTTATAAAGGTACAACAACTACAAAAAAGTGGGACATGTCTTTGTTCTTTCACCCACTAGGAGAAAACATCAAAGGATGAAGAGGGGTGATGAAGAAGACATTCGAGGGAGAATGAATCCAAGTTAAGGGAAATCATTGGGGGGAACCTACGCAAAAATAATATTTTTTATGAAAAGGCATATATGAAACATGTACCAATTGTGTCAATAATTTGAAGAAAAAAGGGAGTGCAATGTGCAAGTCATTAATGAAGTGTTTTTCAAAGATATCTACAAAAATCAAGATGTAGCCAATGAATATTTCGAATGGAAATGTGCACATGTTCAAATCCTAAACTGTACATATGTTTAGATACATAAAATCTACTTGTAGCATTCATTATGGCATTAATTTCATGCACATTTATGATTAGGGTTTTTATGTAGCGATTAAGGTATCGATTAGGGATTCCCTTCATCAGTAGTCCAAATGATGTTATTCGCCAATGACCACCAACAAAAACCATGATATCTCATTTCACTCATGCGTGTTAGGCAAAATTGCGGAGACTCACATTTTGAAATGTAATTATTAGCAAAACTAATGCTTGAGGCTTTGGAAAAAGAGTTGTTTATTTCATGTCTTCATTTGATCTTCTAGCTCATTGAACATTATAAAAATGGAACATTTCATTTCATATTGTAATTCAAGTGAATATTTTGAAGATTACAATTCATTTCATTTGTGTGAATGTTATAATCTATTGATGAGCCAAGAAATCTAAATGCTTGAAATATTTTGAATGTATGGATGTTGGTCAAGGACAGCTTATAAAATATGTCAACACGTACGTTAAGGCATTAGGACACATGTATCCTACATCATCTAGTCATTTGTAGATTCAAACAATGCAATGGTTAAGTACTACTAGAAAATAAAAATAGTGGGTGAGGTTAGTGAAGATGCAAACTTAGGTGTTTGCATGAGGGATGTGAGTATATTATTGATGTGAGAAAGTATTAATCAAAATACTCAATACATGATCCATGATGCAATAAATGTCAAGCTCAGAGGACCCTTAATGCAAGGAAATATTCTTTATTATAAAAAAACAAATGCAAATCCAATATAGATTGAAGCTAAAGTTTTAGAGGAAAAATAATATATAATAAATATAAAATTAAGTCATTGTCATTAAATTCCCCATATGCCAATAGTTTTTGTGTAATCTTCACTCTTATGCTTTTGGATGGTAATATTCGACACCATTTTAAGTGTAGTTTTCCTATACTTCCCTCGTGAAATAGGGTAGAGAAGGTCATGGAATGGGAGTAGGAATACCTTTCCTAATAAATTTAGTAATTAGATTTAATAGCCACAAACTAAGGAAGTTTTGTTGGTCTAGTGATTTCTTTATAAACAACAGATATACCCTTGCTAATATTTCCATTGACAAGTCCATCTTTAACCCACAAGTTGGCCACAGGAAAAAAATTGAACGCAAAAGAGAATAATTTTACACTACAATTAATCATAATCAGGGACAGGAGGATTTTCATCTTGTATACTCTTATTTGCAATGCACAACAAGAACATTCATTGATATTTCATTCTTTTCTTGAATATTGAGCAATATCTTGTAGAAGGAGACATGTGCTAAGTTGGAACCCTACTAAAGGAAGATTGTTTGAAGGGCTATAAACTTGATAAAACTCCTCCAAATGGTCACACCATATGGATTTCTACCGTACATGGGTATATCCTTAACAAGGGGTAGTTTTCCCCGCATCACTAACATGACATGTATGCCATCAAAAGGAGATGTTTTATGTTTAGGGAAACCATCCCAAAAACATTAGTCAATAAGATAACGTAATCTAGGGCCTATGATTCTCATTTCATCAATAAGCATATAGAACACATGTTTGAGAGATTCTTCAAAATAAATAAGCATTTTCCCTTCATTTGGTTTAATTCCTTGATGGTGATACAAATATATGCATGGTAGAAACCAAAATTTTGAAGGATGCGACACCATTTGGAGCACAAAACATAAATGAATAATTAATTTCACTTGGATGTAGACAAAATAATAAGCTTGCTAAGATTCTTCTCAGTCATGGCAGTAATTTTCTTAATAAGTTTGGAAATTTCCAAGAGCGACCTAATTTAAACTCAAATGCGTTAAAGGCATTTAGTTATAAAACTATGGAAGATGCAACCAATGGCTTAAAACATGTTTTGGGAAGGGTTATTGTTATCCCAATTTTTCCCCGAATAAAATTGGTCAAACATGACCTTGCATAGAAGAAAATCTAAGGGTCGCTCACACACGAGCCCACGTTTCAAATCTAACGATCAGGTTGCAGACGGGCTTGAAAATGGAGGAGAAGGGTCGGCTAAGGAGGAAAATAGTGTCAAAGAAACCAGAGGCTCTCAGGAGAGAAACAGGGAAAGGTTCAAAGTCTTCAGGCTTCACAAATGATTCAGAGTGGGCCCAAATTGGCTAAGTATGGAAGATTCAACTGGAAGCTACCAAGTGTCTCAACGACGCACCTTCAAGGGTCAAATCCAAGGGCCAGTCTCAAGTGAGCACAGAGCCTCCACGTGTCCAGAGTTCCCCAAAATTCACACTGCCATTGAAAAGTCTTCGACTCAGCAGAAGGTGCCAAGTGTTGACTCAACGCAACTTCAAAGATAAATCCAAAGAGCGAGACTCAAACATGTGCCAGCTAGCCATGTAGTCAGGGTTCGAGAAAAGCATCAACCCGAATTGGCTAAGTATTGCAAACTTGTGGAAGGTGCCACGTGTCTCAACGGTACATCTTCAAAGGTAAATCTAAAAGTGGGTCTCCCAGACAAGCGCTAGCCTTCCACGTGTCCCAGGTCCGAAAAAGGGACAAAGTTGACGGTTGAAAATTCAAAGCAGAGTTAGGCCAGCGGAAGGAGCCAAGTGCTAGCACGATGCTACTTCAAAAGTAAAATTTAGAGCTGGTTTCCAAATGAGTGCTGAGCCTCCACGTGTCCAGGGTCAGAATCATGGCCCTGCCAAGTAAAAAGGACTTAGCTAAAACAAAGGGAAATAGGGAAAATCCATAGAAGGTGCCACGTGTCTCTTCAGCACAACTTCAAAAGCAAAATCTAGAAGCGGTCCCCAAAGTAGCACCAAATTTACACGTGACCATGTTCTAAATCAAAGCGGGAAGGCGGGTCATCGGAGGTAGTTTGAACTTTTGGCTCGAGAAGGCATAAAGTGTAAAAATGAGCTGCACCTCTCTATGCCGACGCCCAGAGGAGCCACATGTCAGGCCTAAATTACATGCGGGCCAGCGGGTCTGGGGAGGAATTTTCACCCAAATAGAAAATGTGGACCAGTGGGCCCAAAGATGGTTTTTTTGACAAAATGAATTGTGGGGCTATAGGGCATTTTTGCATTTTTTATTTTGGTGCCAAAAGGTACAAAGTGAATTTAAGGCCTCATGGACATGTTCAAATAAACTGGTCTTCACCATTTTTGTATAGACCCGACTCAAACATTTAAATGGACATATCTTCCGATCCAATGCTTGAAATTCAACAAATTTAGAACCATTAGAAAGGTCTCAACCTCATCTACACCATGGAAACCTAAAACTTTAATTTTGATGAGGTTAGGTGGGTGAGGATTGGTAAAATGTCTTTCAGGCCATTAATGTAGAATATGATTACTTTAACTACCAGATCAGATTTGATTTGATCCACTGCTATTCTTTCTTTAATACGACAAACAAACATAGAGCAACAGACTTGATAGATTGTAGGTGCATTCGCAATGGGCATTAATGGTCAGTGGTTGGACTTTAAGAGCAGAGTTGAGTTTCTCTTCTTTCTCTTTGGTCTTCATCGTCTATATATTGTAACACTTCTCATTTGAGAGGGGAGACATTCTGGGTGTGGGGAAACTCTGTCAAAGTTGTTTCCTAACTCCATTTGAGCTGTAAGCCTTCTCCTATGCCTAGTGAGCGTATTTGTGCCTCTAAGCACCCATGTAATAGTTTGTGCACCTTATAGAGCAATAAAATCTTGTTTTGTGGCATCTTTCAACCCTTGGCATTGTTTTGTTGTTTCTCTGTGCCTCTCTATCTCATGTTTTCTCCTTGTGTATGTATTTCACATTTGCAGGTGTAATATGTCATGCTTCGTGGAGTTTCGATGGCGGATTTGGATCTGGGTCTGTGTCACTTATGTCTGACCTCCCTCAGTCCCCTTTTCCTTGTTTCATTCTCCCTCAGCAGAGTATCTCGCCACTTCCTTTTCTGGTGTATCACCGCTTAGTGTAGGCTCTTTCACCCTCTCTCTCTCCTTGTCCCCTTGGAATGGTTAGATTAGGATTAGTTATATTCTTGCCTACACTAGAGTAGCTTGTGGCAGGTAGATTAGGAAGCAAGAATGGCTTTCTCCGGAGGTCCATCTCAAGTTTTGTAAGTCCCACACTTGAGAGATGGTCCCATGTTGTGCAATCACACCGAATGCCCCACTCACAACTAGGCCATTTGGGGGTGTTGTGATTCTGCACTAATAGTTACCTTTGGGAAGGTCTATAAAGGTGTCTTACTTGACAAGACCAATTTTTGTAAAAACATTATAAATTTTTGGTTCATTTTGGTCAATTATTTGACATTTATGAAAATGATTTACGAATAGAGGTAAATATCATAAAGGTGACCCATCATAAAACACTTTTTCAACTCCACATATACTCTGGATTGTTATAGTGAGAAGGAGTGTATGCACACATTTATTGCATATAAAGAAAATGGGGGTACTTTTAAAACATTTGAAAATTTTAAAAAAGTATTGAACATGGTTTCATTTATTAATCTTGGCTATGAATTCAAGTAAAATAATGATATTTTTAATTTTTTTAATAGAAGTATCACTCTTTATTTATTTGTGAAAATATGTTTATTCTAGAAAAAGAGCCATTGGATATATAGAAAATGACAAAAATTTAATTGTTTTTCCTTTTTTATTATGCATTTTTCCCACCCCAGAAAATACTTTAAGTTGATAAATTTCTTTCATTCAATTGAATTCTCCATCTTCCCATTTCAAATTTGATAAAGAGGAATTTTTATTGGAATGTTTGTGTGTCATGATGGTCCAAGATTGCTTTAAATTTACTCCTTGGGCATACTAATAATGATATAAAGACATCAAAACAGATCTTCCGACCCACCAACCAGGGGTAAGTGCACCAAGTTGGTGGACAAAAAAGGGGTCATAAGTGGATGTCATATTGCAAAAAACAACGAAATATCAACTTGTAGGGATTATTAGCAATACACGCACTCAAAATTAGAAAAAATATATAAATATGAATTGTAGCATCCAGAATCTAGTTTCTAAAATACTAATTTTTTAAAAAAGACAAGATTAGCTATATTAAACACTTAAAATTATATGACTTGGTTTTTATTTTTGAAAAAACCTATAAGATTGTACTCCGTTTGCCCGCGATTTGGATGACCAAATCTTGTTATTTTTTTTTGCTTTTATGAAAAGCTAGATGTAATTGTCTATCTTGGGATGGATTTTATTTTGTATTTTTTTGAGTAATATTTTTGTTTTTATGATTTTTTCCGTGAAAGTGGTCTGAAAAGATTTAGAAAATGGAGCACTTTCCGTTTGCCCGCCATAACTATATAAAAAAATATCGAAATCAAATATATATATATTTTTAATGTGTATATAATTTCTCCATTCTTGGGATGGTATATGTTTTATTACATTTTGATAAGCGAAACAAAAGTTGCAGTCTTAAACGTAGACATAAACATTTGCGAGAAAAATGTCTTAAAGACCTATTGTTAGTAAAAAATTATAAAATGATATTTATCTTATTCTATTCACTTTAAAATCAATATTTCTACGAAGCTAACAGTCTCCACTACGTGATGGCACCCATTTTGTGAAATTTTTTCAGTTTTTCAGCATGGTTCAAGTTTTTGGAAGAGAAAATTTGAAGTTTTTTGACCCTTTACACTTCATAATGACCTTCCATAGCTTTGGTTGGGGCAAAAAAATATTTCGTGAGCCTTAGGGTCGGCTTTGATGATATAGATAGAACCATGATCGTGGTTTACAAATAGTGATCATGCTTTTATAAACCGCGAGCGTGGTTTATAAAGCACGATCGCGGTTTCTTAAATCATATAGACACACATCCCAATGTTCTAATTGCCATGTGATTTTTACTGTTTGAATTTACCATATAAATTACTACAAAATTCTATCATTTTCTACACATTTTTCTTATCACCGGAAGAAAAACATCATGAGAGACAAGAAACGAAGTCAAAAAGGAAATCGTTAAGTAAAAACACAAAACGAATTAGAGGCAAACAGACTTCAAAATGTTGAGCGAATGTGGAATCTTTGTGAATCAAGAAGAGGTTCATCTTCAACCCCTACTATTGTAAGCAATGAGGAACCATGTAATGTTTGTAGTGTCAATGTTGAATTAAATACTCATGATGAAGATGGTTTTACCGTCAATGTTGAAGAAGAATTAAATACTCATGATGTAGAAAATGTTGAAATTAAAGGAGACAATGTAAATGTGAATAAAGAAATTCAGTTGGAACTATAGACAAGTAAAATTTGACAAAAATATTTGCTAGGATTTTCCGTAAGAAACCTAATTATTTTATTGAAATTGATGAAAACATTTTGAAACCAATGTGTGACAAACTTTCTAAAAGCAAATCAGAAGAAAAGACACTGAAATTTGGGATAATCATTTTGAAATTTTAAATGATTCCCAAAGATGTCAGTTGTTGGTTAGTTTGATGAAATTGAATAAAATGAGACCTATATTAAACACCTTAGGATTGACAACATCTAATATACGTGTTCAAACCTCTATAATTATTGAAAACCTTCATGATGCATATCACACTATTGGTGTCAAGAGACACACTAGGGATAGTAATATTGTGCACCGTGTACTTGCTACTAGTGTTGTAAGTGAATCAATAAAAAAACAAAGTTTGATTACGCAAACAAGTCGAATGTTGCAAGTTAATCAAAAAACTCTAATAAAAGCAATTGAAAGACGTAATATCCTTCAATCACTCAATAACACCGATTTTTGGGCATTTTTTTGCTAGAGCACCACATAAGGAAAAATATAATATTGATGCTATAAGAGAATTTGTTATTCAATTTTGGCATGATAACACTAGAGTTTCACCTAATACAAGAGATGTTGTAAAACAGAGATTTGGTTCTATTAATCACGAACCACATCCAAAGCATTTCTTAGATATGACTCAAACTCAATTTTTCGTAAGTTTGAACAAGAGCATCTAGAAATTAAAATTAGTCAATATTTTTTTGAAATGTTAAAACCATTCTATGTGAAAATCAACCACGCTCACACCACTTGTTGTTGTAGGCAACATGTTGAATTTGCTATGCATTATGCTAAATTTTTATGTATTCATTCTAAAACTATGTTATCGGAATGTGGTGTTCAAGTTCCACCAATATCTTCTAGGGATTTCATTCCTACGATATTTTGTGAAAAAGAAGTTGGAAAAAAATTTATAGTCAAGATTGTTTAGATGAAAGTTGTGGTACATGTGGCGGATTACCTAAATTGGAAAGGGTAAGTGCAGCAAGTTGGGGGACAATTAAGTGGACATCAAATCCTAAATTTTACATCAAAAATAGTAAAACATCAAATTTAGTCTTCTGTAGACTTAAACCATGTCTAAAAGTAAAAATATGTCATAAAAATGGTACCATCGCACAGGGGAGATTGTTAGCTTTATTGAAATATTGATTTTAAAGTGAATAGAATAGGAAAAATATCATTTTATAATTTTTTACTAATAGTAGGTCTTTAAGACACTTTTTCTCGTGAATGTTTATGTCTACGTTTAAGACTGCAAATTTTGTTTCACTTGTCAGAATGTAATAAAACTTATACCATCCCAACCGTGGTGAAATTATATACATGGTCAAAAAAATATTTGATTTCAATATTCTTTGATGAAGTTATGGTGGGCAAACAGAAAGTGCTTTGTTTTCTTTATGTTTTTAGACCATTTTCACGGAAAAAATCATAAAAATAAAATATTGCTAAAAAAATACAAAATAAAATCTATCCCAAGATAAATAGTGGCATCTAACTTCTCACCAAAGAAAAAATATATATATGAATTTTTGGTCATCCAAATTGTGGGCAAACAGACTACAATCTTATAGGTGTTTTTAAAAAAAAACCAAGTCATTGAATTTTGAGTGTTTAATATAGCTAAACTTGTCCATTTTTTAAAAAAAATAGTAGTTTAGAAACTAGATTCTGGATGCTACGATTCATATTGATATAATTTTTCTAATTTTGAGTGTATGCATTGCTAATAATCCCTACAAGTTGATATTATGTTGTTATTTACAAGATGATGTCCACTTATGACCCCTTTTTTACCCCCCAACTTGCTGCACTTACCTGAAAGTTACATCCATAAGCAAATTGAAGGTGCGATAGGAAATTATTTAGTTGAGTTTGATAAATATAAATCAGTTGCATACTAGTTGAAAGATGGAAAAGAGTCTAAACGATGTGAGATAATTACAGAACATATGCTTGTTTTTCAATTTATGAGAAAATTTAAGGATGAAATTGTTTATGAGTATGCTAGGCATACACACAGCTCGATGGTTGGATGAACAGTTCAAGATATGCAAAGACACATTTCCTATTGGTACTATTATTTCAATGGTCGATTTTGCAGAGAATTACACATTGCAACCACAAATGGAGGTTCAATCACAATATTACAACTTAGTACAAGTTGCCATTTTTGTGCATATAACATTTATACATTCTCTTGATAGTACAAAGAATGATCAATTTTTTTAAGAGAGTACCACTTTTATATCAGTGATGATCATACTCATTCTACTGAATTTGTGCAAGGGTGTTTCCATTTATTTTATGGAAACTTGTTTGATAGGGACATCCACTTCAAACAACATTATATATGGTCAGATAATTGCACATCTCAGTTTAAGAATGCATGAATGTTTTATTGGATGAGAATGATACACGTCAAAATGGGTGTGTAACATATTTGGAGTTTCACTGAGGCTGGACATGGAAAAGGAGAGCATGACAAGTGCGGGGGCATGTGTGAAAAGAGCTCTTGCAAGAGAAGATTTGAAGTACAAATATGGTGGTAAATTGAAAGATGCAAAAAGTGTAGTGGAATGGTGTATTGACAACATGGCCCAAGGTTCTCAAGAAAATTCCACGGTTCGCAGATTTTTTTTGGTTGATATAGGAACAACAAATTGCTAACTACGAGGATTCTATGACACTCATGGCTCCAATGATATGCACTCATTTTGTAGCTCAGACGCTACTTCGTGGGCCACATGAACAAGAAAGTTGACATGTTTCTATTCATCTTGTATCGAATTTTTCATTATTGAGTGTGATTCACAAGAATGGGTGGATGGATGGATTTATAGGCCTCTAACTCTGCTTCCTAGTTATCAACCTCCACAAGCATTACGACTTATTTCTACAGATGAAGTTGCAACATCCAAGGACTTTGACGAAATTTTGATTTTGGTGCGACAAGGTATTTATGGTTATTTACAGTTTTTGTATTGAGTTATGTCCATTGAAATTTTAATATGTAAACTTTAAATTTGAGTTGAAACATTTTATCGTAGGACATGTGTTTGCATTATTACGACAAAAGACAATAAAAAAGGAACAAAGTATATCTTATGTCATTGCATTGAGGAAAGAAATAAGTTGAATTCTCCTATTATAGATGGAGAAGATAGTGAGTACCCTACGAGGCTCAGCGGTAGTTACTGGAACTTGGCTTCGACGGTATTCATTAAAAAAATCCTCTGTTTGGGTGTTTGAAGACTTTGAGACACATAGGAAAATACTCTTATATTCGCATCTAGTTCTAGCAACAAATATTCAGCTGTATAGATATCGAGGAAGGCCTAATAACAAGATTCTTTGGAAGGTTCGAGAGTAAGATCATGAAGCAATCCTGTCCGCTATTCAGAGTAGATCCGATCCTGATGGTTCATTGAAATGAATTTACAATGCTCATGTCTGGTATATATAATTTATTTGATATAATTTATTTGGTATATATAAATTTGTTAGTTAGATAAATTTAAGTTCATATATTTTATTAAATTTATGTATTTTGTATATATCTAGTATGGTTTTGATTTGAAACTTAAATTTCTTTGACTAACACTTTTATGTGTAGGTTAGTGGTGCTAGAAAATCTTCCACCTTCACGTGGTTGGCATTGTTAGTAGAGAATTATAAATTCTTGAAGCTAAGAGAAGCTTTCATTATTTTACAAGAAAAGAGAAGCAATTAACAATTATTTATGTACTGTGTAGAGGGGGTTCTTGGCTTCGGAGGAGGTAGCCCAGAAGGACATGGAGCTTAGAGAACTGAAACAACACCTCCCCAAGTGTTTACAAGACCATCCCTATGCGTGTGCACAGTCGGTTCGGTGCCACGACCCACCGTTTGCAAAATATATTGTTTGACATCCTTACATTGTCTCAAACTACACTATTTGGGGCGTTTGCAAATAATAGGGCAGCGAGAGCACCGATTGGAGAAGGAAAAAAATGAGATAGGCTATTATAGAGGGTCCCTATGCCGAGGTGTAAGATTTGACGAGACATCCTTAGGTGCCATGGAGTCTGTGTAGTCACTCATCGAAGTTGAATGATTTTTGGTCTCAGGGCTCTTAAGGGACTATGCCCAAACGAGGTAGCCTAGAAGCAACAACGTTGTCACACACCAAAACAAAGCATCCCTAAGTGTTTATAAGATGATCCATATGTGTGAGCTCAATTGGTTTGGTGCCACAACCCACCGTTTGTAAAATATACCGTTTGACATCCTTATACTGTCTCAAACTACACTATTTGGCGCGTTTGCAAACAATAGGGCAGCGAGAGCACCGATTGGAGAAGGAAAAAAATGAGACATGATATTGTAGAGGGTCCCTATGCCAAGGTGTAGGATCTGATGAGATGTCCTTAGGTGCCACGGAGTCTGTGTAGTCACCCGTCGAAGTTGAACGATTTTTTGGTCTAAGGGCTCTTAAGGGACTACGCTTGAACGAGGTAGCCCACAAGCAACGAAATTGTCGCGCATCGAAACAATACCTCCTCTAGTGTTACATTGCCACTTGAATGTGTTGGTGTAGTGGGTTTGGTGCCACGACCCACTGTTTGCAAAATATATTGTTTGACATTCTTACACTATCTCAAACCACACTATTTGGGCCGTTTGCAAACAATAGGGCAACGAGATCACCGATTGGAGAAAGAAAGAACTGAGATAGGCTATTGTAGAGGGTCGCTACGTCAAGGTGTAGGATAGAATGATACATCCTTATGTGCCATGGAGTACGCGAAGTCACCCGTTGAAATTGAACAATTTTTTGGTCTTAGTGCTCTTAAGGGACTACACCCAAATGAGGTAGCCTAGAAGCAATGACATTGTCACGCACCAAAATGATGCCTCCTCTAGTGTTCACATGGCCACCCGATGTTTTGGTGCAATCGGTTCGGTGCCACAACCCACCATTTGTAAAATATATCGTTTGACATTCTTATATTGTCTCAAACTACACTATTTGGGGCATTTTCAAACAATAGGGCAACGACACGACCGATTGGAGAAGGAAAAAAGCTGAGATAGGATATTGTATAGGTTCCCTATGCTTTGAGGTGTATTATTGAACAAGATTTCCTTAGGAGATACGGAGTGCGTGTAGTCACCGTTGAAGTTGAATGATTTTTGGTCTCGGGGATCTTACGGGACTATGCCCGAACAAGGTAGCCCAGAAGCAACGACATTGTCACGCACCAAAATGATGCCTCCTCTAGTATTCACCTAGCCACCTAGACATGTCAGCATAATCGGTTCGGTGCCATGACCCACCATTTGTAAAATATATCGGTTGACATCCTTACAATGTCTCACACCGCACTATTTTGGGCATTTACAAACAATAGGGTAGCGAGAGCACCGATTAGAGAAGGAAAATTTTGAGATAATTTATTGTAGAGGGTCCCTTCACCAAGGTGTAGTATCTAATGAGATATCCTTAGGTACCACGTAGAGTTTGCGTAGTCACCCGTTGAATTTCAATGATTTTTTGGTCTCGGGATCTTAATGGACTATGCCCGAACGAGGTAGCCCGAAAGCAACGACGTTGTCACGCACTAAAAAAATGCCTCCTCTAGCATTCACCTAGCCACACAGACATGTCATCATAGTTCATTCGGTGCCACGACCCACTGTTTGCAAAATATACTTGGATTTGACGTCCTTACACTATCTCAAAGTACACTATTTGGGGCATTTGCAAACAATAGGTAAACGAGTACCGATTGTAGAAGGAAAAAAAACTAATACAAAGAGCTATTGTAGATGGTCCCTACGTTGAGATGTTAGATCTAATGAGATGTCCTTAGGTGCCATGGAGTCTACGTAGTCACCCGTCGAAGTTGAATGATTTTTGGTCTCGGGCTCTTAAGGGACTACGCCGTAATGAGGTAGCTTTGAAAGTAACGACGTTGTCACACACCAAGATGACACCTCCTCTAGTATTCATCTAGACACCCAAATGTGTCAATGTAGTCGGTTCAGTTCCACGACACACCATCTATAAAATATGTCGTTTGACATCTTTACACTGTCTTAAACTATACTATTTGGGGCATTTGCAAACAATAGGGCAGCGAGAGCACCAATTGGAGAAGGAAAAAACCGAGACAGGATATTATAGAGGGTCCCTACACCAAGGTGTAGGATCACATGAGAAATCCTTAAGTGCCACAGAGTTTGCGTAGTCACTCGTCGAAGTTGAACTTTTTTGGTCTCAGGGCTCTTAAGGGACTACACCGAATGATGTAGCCATGAAGCAACGACGTTGTCATGCACCAAAACAATGCCTCCTTTAGCATTCAACTAGACACCCAGACGTGTCTACATAATTGGTTCAATGCCATGACCCACTATTTGCAAAATATACCATTTGACATCCTTACACTGTCTCAAACTACACTATTTTGGGCGCCATGCGAACAATAGGGCAACAAGATCACCGATTGAAGAACAAAAAAACTGAGATAGGCTATTGTAGAGGGTCCCTACACTGAGGTGTAGGATCTAATGAGATATTCTTAGGTATTACAGAGTCTACGTAGTCACCCGTCGAAGTTGACTGATTTTTTGGTCTCGGGGCTCTTAAGGGACTACGCCCAAATGAGGTAGCCTAGAAGCAATGATGTTTTTGCGCACCGAAACAACACCTCATCTAGCTTTCACCTAGCCACCTAGACATTTAAGAACAATCAGTTTGGTGCTAGGACCCACTATTTGCAAAATATACCATTTGACATTCTTACACTGTCTCAAACTACACTATTTGGTGCGTTTGCGAACAATAGAGTAGCGAGAGAACCGATTGGAGAAGGAAAAAATAGAGACATGCTATTGTAGAGGGTCCCTACACTAAGGTGTAGGATCCAATGAGACGTCCTTAGGTGTAATAGAGTTTGCGTAGTCACTCGTCGAAGTTGAACGATTTTTTGGTCTCAGGGCTCTTAAGGGACTACGCCAGAATGAGGTAGCTCGGAATCAACGATGTTATCGCACACAAAATCAACACCTCCTCTAGCATTCACTTAGCCACCTAGATGTGTCAATTTAGTCGGTTCGGTGCCATGAAGTCATAATTATTGAAAAAGTTGTAATTGTTGAAAAAGTTGTAATTACAACTTTTTCAACAATTACAACTTTTTTAACTTTTTCAACAATTACAACTTTTTCAAAAATAACAACTTTTTCAAATTACAACTTTTTCAAGAAATTGTTGAATCAAAATTGAAAGAGAAGAAGAAGATGGTTATGCAATTATTGGTTATTGTGAATACTCACCGAGCAAAGATCCTAAATAATCTAGATAGATGATATGAATAGTTATTCTTGTTTAGTGTTCACCCACTCATAAAAAAAAAAATCCAAGAATCCTACCAACACTAAAGATTCACTTCCCACTCTAACGCCTCAGACAATGTCATGCTTATAAAATTTACTAGCTCTATTGGTATTACTCTCAGAAGCTCTGCTATTGGCCATTGTTACTTACATGAAAATAAAATAATTACCTCTTTTTGGCCAGGTGAAAGATTCTCAATTAGAATTTGCAGACTTCCCGACAAGAAAATAAAGATGGAAATACTTGTGGAATACATGCTAGCTACGTATGGTATATTGTTGATCCAAAGTTTCTCTCACGATATTGGTGGGGGTATAAAGATGGATTGGTCATACACCAGTGCCATAGTCATCAATGGTAAAATGAATAATATCCTTTTGATAAATAAAATTAAATACACAGTTCAAAAACCAAATGACCCAAGGGAAGACATCTTATTTCAAGATTCAAGGTATGAAATATTTTTCATGACTTAAGAGGAAAATGATAAGTTTCCCATGTTGATGGAGGAATACACATGCTTCCCTTAATTTCTTAACAATTGTACCATGCAATGTTACACCATAGTAACATTATATTCATATATTTTGCACCCATAGTTCTTTAATTTTTTAAATCAAACATACATATAGAATTAATATACATAGAATATACATACATAGAAGGATATCATGTGCAATGAAATAAGTAATATCGTTATGAAAACCAATGCATGGATATATAATGTATCAAACTAAGTGTCTTTGAATGCACGTCTCTAAAAATATAAGTTCATAACATGTGCACATCTCAAACCAAGTGTGTCATACATATAGGACAGCATGACAAGACCGATTTTTGTAAAAAAACATTATAAAGTTTTGGTTCATTTTGGTCAAGAATTTGACATTTATGAAAATGATTTCGAATAGAGGTAAATATCATAGAGGTGACCCATCATAAAACTCTTTTTCAACTCCACATATACTCTGGATTGTTATAGTGAGAAGGGAGTGTATGCAGACACATTTATTGCATATAAAGAAAATGGGGGTACTTTAAAACACTTAAAAATTTAAAAAAGCATTGAACATGGTTTCATTTATTAATGTTAGTGTGAATTCAAGAAAATAATGACATTTTTAATTTGTTTAATAGAAGTATCACTCTTTATTTATTTGTAAAAATATGTTTATTCTAGAAAAAAAGAGCCATTGGATATATAGAAAATAACAAAAATTTAATTGTTTTTCCTTTTTGATTATGCATTTTTTCACCACCACGTAAAATATTTTAAGTTGATAACTTTCTTTCATTCAATTGAAATCTCCATCTTCCCATTTCAAATTTGATAAAGAGGAATTTTTATTGGAATGTTTGTGTGTCATAGATGGTCTAAGATTGCTTTAAATTTACCCTGGCATACTAATAATGATATAAAGACATCAAAACAGATCTTGCGACCCACCAACCAGGGTAAGTGCACATAGTTAGTGGACAAAAAGGGGTCATAAGTAGACGTCCTATTGCAAAAAATAGTGAAATATCAACTTGTAGGGATTATTAGCAATATGCGCACTCAAAATTAGAAAAATTTATATAAATATGAATTGTAGCATCTAGAATCTAGTTTCTAAAATACAATTTTTTAAAAAAAAACAGACAAGTTTAGTTATATTAAACACTTAAAATTATATGACTTGGTTTTGTTTTTGAAAAAACCTATAAGATTGTAGTCCGTTTGCCCGTGATTTGGATGACCAAATCTTGTTATTTTTTTTTTTCCTTTGGTGAAAAGTTAGATGTAGTTGTCTATCTTGGGATGGATTTTATTTTGTATTTTTTGAGTAATATTTTTGTTTTTATGATTTTTTCCGTGAAAGTGGTCTAAAAGATTTAGAAAATGGAGCACTTTCCATTTGCCCGCCATAACTATATAAAAAATATTAAAATCAAATATATATATATATATATATATATATATATATATATATATATATATATATATTTAACGTGTATATAATTTCTCCACGCTTGGGATGGTATACGTTTTATCACATTTTGATAAGCGAAACAAAAGTTGCAGATCTTAAACGTAGATATAAACATTTGCGAAAAAATGTCTTAAAGACCTATTGTTAGTAAAAAATTATAAAATGATATTTATCTTATTCTATTCACTTTAAAATCAATATTTCTACAAAGCTAACAGTCTCACTACGTGATGGCACCCGCTTTGTGAAATTTTTTCAGTTTTTCAAAGATGGTTCAAGTTTTGGAAGAGAAAATTTGAAGTTTTTGACCCTTTACACTTCATAATGACCTTCCATAGCTTTGGTTGGGGCAAAAATATTTCGTGAGCCTTAGGGTCGGCTTTGATGATATAGATAGAACCATGATCGTGGTTTACAAACGGTGATCACGCTTTATAAACTACGAGCGTGGTTTATAAAGCACGATCGCAGTTTTTTAAATCATATATACACACATCCCAATGTTCTAATTGTCATGTGATTTTTACTGTTTGAATTCTGTATGAATTATCACAAATTTTGTCATTTTCTACACGTTTTTTCTTATCACCTAAGAAAAACATCATGGGAGACAAGAAACGAAGTCAAAAAGGAAGTCGTTAAGTAAAAAACACCAAACGAATTTGAGGCAAACAAACTTCTAAATGTTGAGCGAATGTGGAATATTCTTGATTCAAGAAGAGGTTCATCTTTAACCCCTACTATTATAAGCAATGAGGAACCATGTAATGTTTGTCTTGTCGAATGTTGAATTAAATACTCGTGATGAAGATGGTTTTACCGTCAATGTTGAAGAAGAATTAAATACTCGTGATGTAGCAAATATTGAAATTGAAGGAGATAATGTAAATGTGAATAAAGAAATTCAAGTTGAAACTGTAGACAAGTAAAATTTGACAAAAACAACTCCTAAGATTTTCCATAAGAAACCTAATTATTTTATTCAAATTGATGAAAACATTTTGAAACCAATGTGTGAAAAACTTTCGAACAACAAACCAAAAGAAAAGACATTGAAATTTGGGATAATCATTTTGAAATTTTAAATGATTCCCAAAGATATCGATTGTTGGTTAGTTTGATGAAATTGAATAAAATGAGACCTATATTAAACAACTTAGGATTGACAACATCTAATATACGTGTTCAAACCTCTATAATTGTTGAAAGCCTTCACGAAGAATATCACACTATTGGTTTTAAGAGACGCACTAGGGATAGTAATATTGTGCATCGTGTACTTGCTACTAGTGTTGTAAGTGAATCAATAAAGAAACAAAGTTTGATTACGTAAACAAGTCGAATGTTGCAAGTTAATCTAAAAACTCTAAGAAAGCAATTGAAAAACGTAATATCTTTCAATCACTCAATAACACCGATTTTTGGGCATTTTCTCGCTAGAGCACCACATAAGGATAAATATAATATTGATGCTATAAAAGAAGTTGTTATTTAATTTTTGCACGATACCACTAGAGTTTCACCTAATACAAGAGATGTTGTAAAACAGAGAGTTGGTTCTATTAATTGCGAACCACATCCAAAGCATTTCTTAGATATGATTCAAACTTAAATTTTTTTCATAAGTTTGAACAAGAGCATCTAGAAATTAAAATTAGTCAACGTTTTTTTGAAATGTTAAAACCATTCTATGTGAAAATCAACCATGCTCACACCACTTATTGTTGTAGGCAACATGTTGAATTTGCTATGCATTATGCTAAATTTTTATGTATTTGTTCTATTTTTCATTCTAAAACTATGTTATCAGAATGTGGTGTTCATGTTCCACCAATATCTTCCAGGGATTTCATTCCTATGATATTTTGTGAAAAAAAAGTTGATTTTTTTTTTTTATAGTCAGGATTGTTTAGATGAAAGTTGTGGTACGTGTGGTGGATTACCTAAATTGGAAAGTTACATCCATAAGAAAATTGAAGGTGCGATAGGAAATTATTTAGTTGAGTTTGATAAATATAAATCAATTGCATACCAAATGAAAGATGGAAAAGAGTCTAAACGGTGTGAGCTAGTTACTAGAACATATGCTTGTTTTTGAATTTATGAGAAAATTTAAGGATGAAATTGTTTATGAGTATGCTAGACATACACACAGAGCTCCATGGTTAGATGAATACCAAGATATGCAAAGACACATTTCCTATTGGTACTATTATTTCAATTGTCGATTTTGCAGAGAATTTACACATTACAACCACAAATGGAGGTTCAATCACAATATTACAACTCAAGTACAAGTTGTCATTTTTATGCATATAACATTTATACATTCTCCTGAAAGTACAGAGAATGATCAATTTTTTAAGAGAGTACCACTTTTATATCAGTGATGATCATACTCATTCTATTGAATTTGTGCAAGGGTGTTTCCATTTATTTTATGGAAACTTGTTTGATAGGGACATCCACTTCAAACAACATTATATATAGTCAGATAATTGCACATCTCAGTTTAAGAATGAACGAATGTTTTATTGGATGAGAATGATACACGTCAAAATGGGTGTGTAACATATTTGGAGTTTCATTGAGGCTAGACATGGAAAATGAGAGCATGAAATTGTAGGGGCATGTGTGAAAAGAGATCTTGCAAGAGAAGAGTTGTAGTAAAAATATGGTGGTAAATTGAAAGATGTAAAAAGCATAGTGGAATGGTGTATTGACAACATGGCCCAAAGTTCTCAAGAAAATTCCACAGCAAATATTTTTGGTTGATAGAGGAACAAAAAATTGTTGAAAAGAGTTTACGAGAATCAAATAAGAAACAAGGCAACACGAAGTAGTTGCACTCTAATAGAATCGTGAAAGCTCTAGTGATAGCAAGGAAAAATTGATCAAGAATGGAAGAACTTGCTCAATGAAATAAAGCTTGCATAGAGGAAAGACAAAGGGAGTGTCTTGGCATGCTCATAAATGAATAGAAAAGGGGTACATATAGGGTGTTGAATAAACCTAGTGCATGACACATATGAAACCCTAAACCAAACCCTAAAACCTAACCCATGTGAGATGACCCTCCAAAGCATGAAAGGAGGACACATAGGATAACTCACACTAACACCCCCCCTTCATCGAAATTGGGGTAGCGGCTGATGAGTCAGACGGAAGAGCAAGACACTCCTAAACAACTAAGAAAGATGTGTCAATGGGGCCCGGAAACTAAAGGCCTGATAAGGTGCCCATATACAAACACAATCTTCCTAGAAGAAGAAGAAGAAAAGACAAACTACATAGCCCTAAGAAGATGGGCAGCTGCAGAAGACCTCACCCCAAGAAGAGACCGTAAGTGAAGAAACTTCATCTCAGTGAAGGGCTTGGTGAATAAATCTGTAATCTGATCAGCTGTTTGAATGTACTGAATGTCGATGATACCATCATGAATAAGCTCCCATATGAAGTGCATATGGATCTCAATGTGCTTCGCTCATCGATGCTGAATTGGATTTCTGCAAATAGAGATTGTGCTCGTGTTATCACAGTAGATAATGGTAGGCCGCCGAAAGTGGATGCCAAACTCGTCAAAATACTCTGTAGCCAAATAGCTTCTGTGGCAGCGTTAATTACTCCTCTGTATTCTACCTCTGTAGATGATATCACAATTGCATTCTGCTTCTTGCTAGACCAACTAATAGGACCCGAACCAAGAGAGAAACTGTAGTCAGAAGTAGATTTCCGATGATCTAAGTCACCAGCCCAATCAGAATTTGTGAATCCAATCAAGTCAATATCAACCCCTCCATGATAGTGAATGCCATCAGCATAAGTGCCACGAACATAATGAAGGATCCGTTTAGCTTCTTTCCAATACAGCTCATGCGGCTCCTGCATGAATCTTGACACAATCCCAACAACATATAATAAATCCGGTCGAGTGTGAGTCAAGTAGATCAAGCTCCCCACTAACTTTCGGTAAAGAGTACCATCAACCAAGGGAGTAGAGAATTTGAAACCAACTTAACCTTGGAAAGAAAAGGAGTAGGAGAAGACTTGCAATCGGATATCTGAAACCGAGATAGCAAATCAAGAGCATACTTAGGTTACAAAATCAAGATTCCCAAGTCAGATTGTGAAATCTGGATCCCAAGGAAGTAATGAAGCAGACCTAAGTTAGTCATGGAAAACTTGTTGGCTAAGGTGATCTTCACATAATCAATAATAGAGGAAGATCTTCCTATGATCAAAAAGTCATCAACATATAGAACAAGAATGAGTATGGAGTCATCTTGCTGTAGAATATAAACATTTGGATCAGAGTGACACCTAGTAAACCATGCTTTGTAAGTAAGGAGTCCATCTTGGCATACCAATCCTGAGGGGCTTGTTTAAGGCCATAAAGAGACTTATTTAACTTATAAATGAGGGAGGAATCTTGGACATAACCTGAGGTTGTTCCGTATAGATCTCTTCCTCTAGGTCACCATGAAGGAAGACACTCTTAACGTCCATTTGATGGACTTTCCATCTATTTTCTATGGCAATGGCTAGGTCGATGAGAATAGAAGTCATCTTCGCAACCGAGCAAACGTTTACGTATAATCAACTCCAACTATATGGGAGAAACACTTAGCTACTAATCGTGCTTTAAAATTTTCAACGTCTCCATCTATTCCATACTTTGTTCGGAACACCCACTTACACCGAACAATTTTTCTTCCTTTCGGAAGAGTGGTGAGATCCCAAGTATCATTCTTCATGAGAGAGGAATACTCCTCATCCATGGCAGAATCCCACTCAGGAATACCAAAAGCCTCCTGAAAGAATTTGGATCAGAAGCAGAGGTGAAGAAAGAGTGGGGTCCAACGAAATTTGAGTGAGTACGTCTCATATCCGAAGTATCTCCAACTAAATCTCCAGCACTTTGCAAAGTTTTCCTGGCCCAAAGGGGACCAAGAGGATCAAGCTCAGAGTCGAAAGATTCTTCACTTGAGTGAGAAGGGACATAGTCCTCGTCATCACTACTCGAATCGAAGACTCAAAGGTCCGATGGTCGGAAGGATTCGAAGAGGAGCACGCTCAACAATATCATCATCTGATGAGTCAGAATCTAAATCAGCGAGCTGAAGAACCTCAATAGGTGGAGAAGTAGAAGTCGAAGAAGACTCATCAAACTTAACACTTCTCTCAATATATAGCTCATGAGAAGTAGAATTCATCAATCGATATCCCTTCACGCCATTAGGATACCCTACAAAGATACAAGGTTTGGATTATGGTTCCAAGGCCTTACATTTCTTCTTGGGAATCTGAGCCATAGCCTTGGATCCGAAGACTCAAAAGTGCTCAACATTAGGCTTACATCCAAACTAGGCTTCAAAGGGTGTCATCCCTCTTACTACCTTGTGTGGAACACGGTTCTAAATGTAATTTTCACAATTCACTACTTTGGCCCAATACTGTGGAGGAAGAGACTTCGAGTGAATCATACAAGTGGCCATCTCCTTCAAAGTACGGTTCTTTCTTTCTGCGACTCCATTCTGCGAAGGGCTATAAGAAATTGTATGCTTTGCAGAGAGATCCCTTCAGAAGTACAAAAATCCATGAACCTATTGTTTACATATTCACCTCCATTGTCGGTTCGAAGACATTAATAGACCATTCCGCCTATTTCTCAGCAAGAGCCTTAAAGTCCTGAAAATATTCAAAGACTTCAGACTCAAGCTTAAGAAAATATACCCAGGTATATCGTGAATAGTCATCAATGAAGGTTAGCACATAAAGAGTTCTAGTAAATGAAGGAGAAGGAAATGGACCATAAACATCGATGTGAACAAGATCCAAGGGACGAGTGGCTCTCCAGGATTTTCCTTTTTCAAACTTCTTTTTAGGATGCTTTCCAAGGGTACAACCCTCACAAAGACCCTTAGAAAACTTGACGTGAGGCAACCCGCTTGACCATTTCATTTTGACTCAATTGTTCAAGCTAGCGATAATTCAGATGTCCAAAACACTCATGCCATAGCTTACTAACCTCATTTGCATGAGTGAGCAAGGTAGTGGGCATAGAATCAGAAGTAAAGTGGGAGAAGGTGTACAACCGTGAATGGTGATCTACCTTTCCCTCAGCCACTGTAGTGTCATTATTAAGCTCACGAATAATCACCGAGTTAGGACCAAATTCTACTCGCATTCCTTCACCAAGGTGATTAATTTGGTAAACTAATAGGAGATTGGTAGAGAGATCAGGAACACTCAACACTTGGTTAAATGTTCCCCCATCCATCTCTACCGATCCACTACCGAAAAATGACACTTTGTCGTGTCATTACCCATCGTGATTTGGGACATTCCACAAGGTTCGATGTTGGAAAACTCAACATGCGAAGAACCCATGTGGTGTGAGGCACCGAATCTATAATCCATGTCGATGAAGGAGAAACTTTGGCTACAAGGGCCTTTCCTTTCTTCTTATCATTTCTAGCACCTTTTGCAGCAGAAGACTCGGCCTTTGGAGCACTTTGTTTTATTGATTCAGGAACACTTATTTTATTTTTCTCAAGTAAATGAGATAAGTGATCAATCTATTTCTTAAAACAGTGTTGCTCATCATGACCAGAATTCTTGCAATAGGAACACAAATACTTACTTTTCTGCGCTCTAGGCTCAGAAGTCGAAGTGTTTGTGTCATTTTTAGGTTTGATCTTGGTTTCTTTCTTAGGTTGATCCTTAGTTTCTTTCTTCTTTTTAGTCTTCTTTCCCTTGCTAGTACTTGCTATAAGGGCATGTGACTTGGACTTGAGAGACCCCATTTGAATGAGTTTTCCTGTTCTCGAATGAGTTGGGACGAAAAACACCAAAGGAGGGCATTGTCCAAGTATCGCCCAACGTAGCTTTTGTAGCGTATAAATTTGACACAAAGACAAAATATTCGGGACCTAGCTTAGAGAGAATCGAAAAGATCAGTTGAGAATATTTCTTTTCTAATTGACATCCTTTTAATAATAATCTAATGTGGACAAATTTCGAGAAGAAGGCTTGTAGGTTTTTAAAGTCACTAGGATTTAACCCTAGTAGTTCATTTTCTAACTCATGCGCTCTCATGTCATCTAGTTTTCCAAACATCGCATCCAAGCATTTTCCACGCAAATGTAGGTGTTTCAGATGCCTCAATGTGGAAGAGCAAGTCAGGAGAAACAGACATGCAAAGAAGACCTAAAGCTTCATCACTACAGTTTAACCACTTAGATTTTTTAGGTTCGTCATCTGGTTCAGTCTCAGTTCCCATGGTGATGCGGAATAACCCTTTACCCCTTAGTTTCATTATTATTTTTGATCTCCATTCGAAAAATTTGAACGGTGTAAGCAAAGGAATTGAAAGTGCATCCATAGTGAGAGAGAGAGAAAGAAATGTAGAAAAGAAACACAACCACCCAGGATAATAACAACCCCCCTGCTTTCGGCACTTTATAGTTTAGTGTGTTGATTACAATCGGGTCTGTGCATGTGGTTTGAAACACTTGGTAACTCGTCTTGCAATTAGCATAATAAGGCACAAGAGAGGAGACCACAAAAGTGTTTCGTGTAGCGTAAAAAAAAGGGACACCGTAAACAAGCACAAGCAAAAAATAGAAAGGAGGTGAAAACCAACCCTGGTGGTGAGAAAAAGTGTCTCACGTCACATGAAAGAATCCCTTTGTCGTAAGACTGTGGCGGACGCGCTCACAAGTCCACGAAAAAAGGAATGAAAAAGCTAAAAAAATGAGCTGAAATAAGCAATACAAAGACACCCCCCCAGAATGCGGCACTTTATAAAATTAGTGTGTTTACAAATCTAATGTTCCCATCATCTAGAGTGTGAAAAAACATGCAACTTTGACTAAATAAGTGCTCAAAACCGAGCAACGAGTCAAAAGTTATAGCAAAAATCAATTCCTCCAATTGATGAGAAAAAGTCAATAAGCTTGCAAACAAATTAAAAAAGTTCCTTAAATGCATGCAAAGGTGTCGTATGTATGCTCATTGGAAACAACATGAAATTTGAGATAGTGTTTTTGTATTGCGAGGGGGATTAGCCACCGCCTATCCCGACCTCACCCTTCGTCTTCGGCACTCGACGGAAGGTAAAAAAACAACAAGCCAAAAGACCAAATTATAATGCCAAGGAAATAAGTGTTTAGATAATGTGAAATTAATAAAGATAGATTTAATTAAATTAAATCTAATTAATTTCAGGAAATAATTAAGATCTAAAAAAGGATTAGAATTTTAATTTAGATCTTTTAAATATTTGATGAAACTTCTAAAAACAAATTGCTAAAATGGTTTTAGAAACTTGTCATATATATAAAAACACTCTAAAGTTAGAAATGTTTTAAAAAACTTACCAAAAGATTTGATTTGTTTTACCAGACAAAAAATTGAGCATGGATAAAAAATACGGCTCGTTTTTGAAAAAAACAACATTTTTTTGTTTGTTTTGAGTAAGATTAAAAGAAAGAAATGAATTTAATCTTACCAAACCAACTGGTTTAAGTGTACAGCCACGCATATGAGTGTACAGCCATGTACAGGAGTGTATCACGTTTTTCGTTGCCAACACAAAAAAATGCCCTTTCAAGCAAAAAAATGTGGTTGTGTGTTGAAAAACGCCCTTGCAAGCAAAAAAACATGGCTGTGTGTTGAAAAATGCCTAGGAATGATCTTACAGTCCACGCATGATAGTTAACAGCATGTACATAAGAGTTTACAACCCCTTCAAGAAAAAAAACGTGGCAGAGGTTAAAAACGCCTAGGAATGAATGAAAAAAGTGCAAGCGCGTGAAAATAGTCCAAAAATGGTCAGAGGGACAACAGTTCATTAATGAGCAACCACAACTAAAGAACTCAAAGATCTTGCAACCACAGACAACATGCATAGACAAATATCTTGCGAAAACCTACATATGCACAAGAAAAAAACACAAAAAACTTTCCGAGAAATCTTGTTAGAGATATTAGCAAGATAATTTAAAGAAAATAGTGATCAAAAGAATTGCATACGTGAGTAAAATAACGAAACCAAGTAAGAGTAATAGCAAAAAAAAACAAATCGAGTGCATGTTTACCCAATCTCAGCTCGATACCATGAAAAGAGTTTGCAAGAATCGAATCGGAAACAAGGAACCACAAAGTAGTTTCACTCAACGAAATCGTGAAAGCTCCAAATGATAGCAAGGAAAAAATTGATCAAGAATTGAAGAACTTGCTCAACAGAAACAAAGCTTGCATAAAGGAAAGACAAATGAGTGTCTTGGCATGCTCATAAATGAATAGAAAAGGGGCATGTAGGGTGCTTTGAGTAACCCTAAAGTGCATGACACATATGAAACTCTAAACCTAACCCTAAACCTAACCCATGTGAGATGACTATACGTACCCAAAATTGTAAGGTACCGTACTATCGTAACAAAGGTAACAAGTGCCCCAATGATGATATAGGTCTCCTCACAAGGTTTTGGGATCCGGAAAAGCCCTCGAGTATGTGTTAACATCCCGCATGCTCCGCTTAGCCCCACGTCGGACTTTGTTTTCCCTTTTCCTCTTTTCTTGGCCTTTTTCTCTTCGATGATGAAACCGCCGCCAAAGATGGGCGGCGGTCCTGTAACCACCGCCCTACTCAGAGCGGCGGTCCTTTACGCATTTTTCAGAAAGCGTTTTGACATGACTCACGTAAATATCAACGTTTCACCACTTTTCCTTGCCGACTTGGTCTTGCATTTATGTTTTTGGTCCCCCTGGAATAGTGTTTGGCCATTGTTTATAGTTTTTAGAGTTCGGTTTGGTTTTGATCTTTGGGTGAATGGAGAGCTATAAATAGATGGCTTGTGCTCAAGCAAATGGTCTGATCTTTTGCTCTCATCTCCTCATTTTCCATAGTTCAATTTATCGTTTTGCTTAGAAGCCATATTTTCAATTCTTTATATGCTTGGTTAGTATTATTCAATACATTGTTGGTAAGCCACATATCCATCTTGTGCAGGCAGTGCTTTGTCATTTCACCCGCCCTAAATTTTGTCTCTGAATTTCTCTTTGCATTAGACTTAGCTTTAATTTTGCTTAGAGTACTTGGTTTAGTTCGTTATATGTCTAGATAGCATTGTTCAACTGTTGGTAAGCCACATATCCAGCTTGTGCAAACAGTGTTGTTGTTTTATCCAATCCATTCGAGTAGAATAGCTTAGGAAGCCATTAAAGTTACAGGTGTTTTCTCTTCAAACAGGATAGTTTCAGGTTCTGGTCGCTTTATGTTGCATGACTCGTAGTAAAATCCCGCTAGGAATTGCATAAGCCAAGCTCTGTACTCTTGCGCTATCCCTCTCCTACTCACATTTTTAGTCTGCATTCTGAGCTGTCCTTGTCCCAATATTAACTTCTGTCGATGCTAGCATTACACGCTTTTCTAGATCCACGTGAACACGAAAGAACGAGGAGATCACACTGAGGGACAAGATCACACACACCATCGATTCACCACTGCTCATGGAATCCGTGTTTTAACTTTCAAAGTTCTAGTTAGAATCATATCAAATAAAATAGTTAATTCTATTCTCGAAATTGCTAGGAAGTCATGGGGATTGATAATTTCTAAGAAACTATGATTCACTCGTCACTTACGAGGTAGGATTGAGAAATTGCACAAATAGATCAAGCAAGTTATTTCAAGATTTAGAATAAATCTACAAATTGCACGAAAATAACTACACTCGCTTATTTTGTTTTTTAAAATTGTTATTTAGTTATTATTTCTAGATACGTTTACAATAGCTTCTTTTCTTCTTAGAGAGTTAAATAGAAAAATAGAAGTTATATATGTTTAGATAGTCAAAATTTGCTTTGTTGCGATTAGATTTACATTTTGTTTTGTATGACAATCACGGGACCCTGAGCGCAGGGAATACGTATTTGAGCCAATCGCACCTCAACCAAACCTCATCATAGCAATAGTTGACATAGACTTAACCTTAGAATACAAGTATTCCAAACAATAATAGATTTACAACTGATCAGTTCTCAGTTGAGAGGGTTAAACATAGAAGATGACCAAGCATACACGTTTTGGTCAAATCAACCAAACTACAGATTACCCTAGGAAAACATTCACATGATCAGTAGAAGGGTTCGAAAGAGAACAAACCTTTGGTTGTGATCCTTTAGTCCCACAGCCAGGTGCAGGAGACACTCTCACAGACATAGATACTAGTTTAAGGATCTAGGTTGCATGAACGCCTATGAGATATTCTGAGAAAATCACACATTGTTGGTCCTAAACATAGAAGCTGAGAAAGCATATGATTACTGGATACTAGGAATTAGGACTTGATTTCGTATATGACCATAACAGATCGCAACAACCAAGAGTCTATGGTTGTGACCCACAAATTCCACACCTAGCGAATCCATAAGTCAATCGATATGACACCGGCCTACACACGCTAGTATTCCAATCCACTCCACTTCCACCTATCATCATCGAACAATTGTCCTTACTGGATATAGCGGCTAACGAAGCTAGAGAATTCTCGGACTAGGCCGAGAATCATCCGTAAAGTCAATTGTTTCCACCATCCACCATATGACCTTATCCGAGACATACACGAAACTATCCCGTGTCATTTCCCACATATTCCATAACTCATAGATCGAATCACGCTAGAGCTCGATATTTATTGAGCCTTCTTGAGCAGTCATCCTTGCGATCAATCTATCACACCATTCCAAGTTAGAAGGGCCTTCTTTGCCTTAGATTCACAAATTCCATTAGTGTGTATAGAAGACATTAAATTTCCCAACTAGTTTGTCTCGTATCCCACGTATGTTCCATCCCCACCAGCTGTGTCTCGCATGACCTCGGGAGGTCGGGTGCGCGGAAGAGTTACTGTAGATTCCCACGCTCGCTTGTCGCTTTCCTGCGTACAAAATTGGTGAACCCGACGTGAAACAAACAAAATTAGTAAAGCCGACGTATACTTCCTACTTTCTCTTCCAGTCGAGTATCATGTGTTCTTCCAAGTTTAGTATACCTTTTCATCTTCTTTGCCTCTTTAAACTTCACTCCTTTCCATTATTCTCGCCATTCATATACCCCGAATATGTCGGGGATTCGATGCATATGGCGACCCCTCATGGGTCTTGAGGCATACTATGCCTAATGAGAATAGAAAATCATCACCCTCACTCTCGGATGGGCGACAACTATTCAACTAATCGATTGTCAACACAAACTCCAAGAAACAGATATAGCTCGTCCTTTCAAACTGAGGAGTTAGATCAACCCCCTCAAACGCAACAAACAGAGCCTTCAGGCTTGAACAATATGACGTTTACCGGAGAATCTGGTTCATCTCCTCAGATGCTACTTAGACCACAAATTAGTAGGAAATCAGACCCATACCTAGTCTTAGATGATGAACAGTCCATACGTTATCCTAGAAGTGAACAACGCTCCCGGGGTATGTACCCATCTATAGGAGGTTTACAAATACAACCCGAGGTCTCTTTTCAAGAAAATACCTCTATGCCACTGCATATAGGAAATACTCTCGGAGAAACTTGGTAGGATAGCAGCCAATTCATAGCAGGATATCACATGCCTATACAACACCAGGGTATACAACAAACGCCACTAAGGCAAAGCACCGTGACTTCACCAAATGAAGTCATTTCAACGTTAGTAGAAAAAGTGAGAGGGTTAGAACTTGCTCAAGCAAGTCAAAATTCTCAGTTCATGCAAGCAGGAAGTTCCAATCCTCCATACCACCCTGGCCAAGTAGATCTCCTCACAGGAGTAGGCACGTTAGGCATGCCTCCTCAGTATCCACAACAAACGCCAACAAGGCCTGTCATCTCTAACACTATTTCTCCCGGTCTAGTATCAAACAACCCATTACTAGACAATATCCCATCATACTTAAACATGTACTCCAAATCACCACAAGGAGATATGTTCTCCTCTCCCACCTTTTGCTCAAACACAGTGGACTTCCCTATGCCCCCGCCAATGCATACGTTGTGCCATATCAAAACCCATCCCACCATCACTCCTCAAACCAACATCAATGGTCGAAACCTATGCGATAGGGACTTATTCAGAATATCTGAAAGAGCCCTTAGACTTCACCATACGAAGCGTCATGCTTCCAAGACCTCTTCCCAATTTACCCAAGTACAAAGGCGAGGGAGATCCAAACGTGCATATCAAAGCTTACACTACAACCATACATGAATTACTCCCTTGGGATGGGGTTGTTGCTAAAATATTCCCCAAAACCTTGGAATGCATTGCTCTCGACTGGTATTATAGAATACCTGAAGCCTCCATCCATTCATTTAAACAACTCGTATCAGAGTTCATTAAGGCGTTCGACATGAACAAACTGTTGAGAACAGGAATCAGGGAATTCTTGCACATCAAACAAGAACACAACGAATCTTTCGCCCATTTCATCCAGAGGTGGCATACAGTTCTTTATTCTTCAACAAGTGCTCCAAACATGGATCAGATGGAACTATGTGATTTATTCCTTCATTCTCTCAGCAGAGAGGTGAAGGAAGAAGTCCAGAAGTTCCCGCTAAGAACTTACGATGAAGTACTTGAGAGCGCTCTTCGAATAGATCAAGCAACGATAGATAGTGGTCGTAAGACATATGGAACAAACGGGAGGTTAATCACCCCCAATCAGAACACTACAAATTATCCCACTACCACAAACATCAATCAAGGACCTAAAATCCTTAACAAAAATCGGGGTGTAACAACGGATGGAGTAACCGACCAGCCCAAGAAGGTAAATATGGTCAATACTCCATCACAAACAAACAATCAACGAAACAACAACTTTACCCCGACAATCAATACAGTGGATTTTAACCACCCACAACAACAACAACAACGGCGAAATCCTATACAAGGGCCAAGCCAAAACTCATTTGGTTATCAAAACCAAGGCCAAAACTAGAAACAACAAATGCAAAACTTTAATCCTAATAGAAACAATTTGATCGAGTTTTAGGCCACAATATATACCAAACCAACAAACAGAATTACAATCCCAATTCTTATTGTGGTTTCCACAAAATTTGGGGTCATGATACTAGAACGTGCAAAGTGACTACAATAAATTCATGCAACGTTTGCGAGAAGAACAAAGACAGTTCTTCACAGATTTTTTTTTGGCAGATCCCGTATCACCACCACCAAACACACTCGCAGGGGTAGTTTCCCCTCAGAATGCTCCCCTCAAGATCTTTAGCGATCCACTCCCAAATCATGATAATAACAGACTAAATCCAACTGGGACAAACAAAAGTGCAATGATATGAAACAATGATCATGAAGCCTCGACTTCACTAAATCCATCGCTTGCACCACGCTTAGGAAGTCAAATGAGACCCAAGATAGTCAGTTTGGTAGAATTAGATGCTGAACTACCTATCGAAGCTATAACAAGAACACGAGAATATTTCTCTCAACCGAGCCCAAGTCATCTGCCAAAAATGGATAAGAGCCAACAAATAGTAGAAAAACCCGTGGGTGCCTATGATTTAATTAGTGACCTAACAAAGACCTTCTCGCACATTTCATTTTTGGATTTACTAAAGAACTCTCCTACTCACAGAGCTGCTCTTTTAGAAGCATTAGGTCTAGGTCATCTAATTAACATCACTCCACCTCCTGAAACACAAGTAAATCACGTAGATTTTGATATCCACCCTCCGGGCAGCCGAGACAAGGATGTCGAATTCATATTCGAAATAAGTAAAATTCCTACAGATGCTTGAGATCGCACGCCGAGGTGATCCACCTTACATTTACAAGTATGGGTTTATAATAACTATGTAAAACGGGCAATGGTCGATGATGGGGCATGCAGCTTAACATAGTTCCTTTCTCTTTCCTCCAAAACTAGGATATGGGGAAACAAACTATTCCACCACTCAAAATACATTGAGAGGCTATGATAGCCTTAAAGCCACTTTGATAGGAACTATAATACCGCACGGCACCTTAAGACCCAAAACAATCTGACTGAGTTTTATATTATAGATCGGGAAACTAATTATAATATGATACTCAGCTGACCATGGATACACCGAATGAAGGAAATCCCTTCTACGTTATTTCAAGAAGTAAGATTCTTGCATCTAGGAAAGGTATTTGTAGCCAAAGGTGATCCAAAACCTTTCGATTTACACCTAGCTGATTTAAAGAAAAGACCAGGTGTGCACTCAGAATTTGAACTTCCAACAAACCAACTTAATAAACCCACTGACCCAAAACCAGAGGAGAATTTGGTACCTACAACGGATCTTGAAACTATCAGCATAGCCAAAACAACCCCAACCCCCAACGATAAAGCTAAAGAAACAGTATCATTAGGGACTACTGCAAAAATCGTTGAGTTAATAGAACAAGATTTACCAATGTTCTTACCATTTGATTCAGTAGGCATAGGATATTCCCTAGGTGTTGGTTCCCTTCCAGCAGAGGACCTCTGCATGGTAGAAGTAGAGTGCGCAAACGCAGCAGATACCCCAACATCTATATTCCCAGCTAAGTATTGGACTCTCCATTTTGATGGGGCTAGGTGCCGTTATGGAGTGGGGGCAGGTATAATTCTTACTTCACCCGAGGGGAAAGTCATGCCATTTGCCTTTAAACTAAATTTCGAATGCACAAACAATGACACTGAGTACGAAGCCCTCCTCCTTGGCCTCACCTTAGCCAAAAGAATTGGTATTGATAACATCAGAGTCTTAGGAGACTCGCAATTAGTGACAAACTAGGTTTCTGAGGTATACGAAACCAAAGCCGAACACTTGCAGCTTTACAAAGAAGCCGTATTAGATTTAAGCAAGGCGTTTAACTTCATATCCATTGAAGCAATCCCACAAGAGAAAAATATTCTCGCCGATTCAATAGCAACTTCAGCATCACGTTTTACTCCAAGCAATGAGTTAGAAGATACCCATTTCACGGTGTCCATTCGTGATGAACCATTGATAAAAACAAAGACAAATCCCCTTTCAAGCGGAAGTGAATCTACCGTCCTAGATCAAGTTAATAGTGATATGGCTACTTTGGATTACTTAAACACCTATGCAGCACTACATCTCTCCTATCATATGCTAGATTTATCCTTAATTCCACATTCATCTTCTTACTTCGGAAATCCTGTAATGGATCTTCCCTCATAAATGGAACCTAGCATATACGCAGTAGAAAATGGGGATGATTTGGATTTACCTCCAGCACCACCTGAGTTCAAAGAGGGTAACACCTCTTTGATCGAAGAAACAATCGATGTCAACATCGGGACAGATGACGAACCAAAAATCTTGAAATTAGGATCATCCTTAACCCCAGAAGAAGTGGAAATACATATGCGGATCCTCAAAGAACATCAAAAGGTGTTTTCATTTAATTATAAGGAAATGACAGGAGTTGCACCCCACATTGCAGTGCACAACCTCGTCACTAAATCAGATGCAAAGCCAATTAAACAAAAATCAAGACCCATGAAGCCCAAGGTAGCTCTCATGGTAAAGGAGGAGGTAATAAAACTCCTCCAGGTAGGATTCATCAAGCCAGTCGACTATTCCCAATGGGTATCTAACATCGTTCCCGTTCTCAAGAAGAATGGAAAGATATGCATCTGCATAGATTTCTGAGATATCAACAAAGCATGTCCTAAGGATGACTTCCCGTTACCATCTATCGATGTCATTGTTGATGCAACAACTGGATTTGAACTTTTGTCTCTCATGGATGGATTCTCGGGATACAATCAAATCAGAATATCTGAGCAAGATCAAGCTAAAACTACGTTTATAACTCCTTGGGGAACCTATTGCTATGCTGTTATGCCGTTTCGGTCTCAAAACGCTGGTGCTACGTACCAACGGGCTATGACATATATATTTCATGATCTAATTTATAAAATCATGGAATCCTACGTAGATGACTTGTTGGCTAAGGCCAAGAAGTGCTGTGACCATCCGAAAGTACTTCGCATAATTCTTTCACGCCTAATAGAATACGGAGTCACGCTAAATCCAGAGAAATGCGTCTTTGGTGTAACGGGAGGGAAGCTCCTAGGTTATATCATATCGTCACGAGGGATAGATGTCGACCCAACCAAAATCCAGGCTGTCCTCAAAATGGTTCCACCTTCGAATGAATCTGGAGTCAGGTCATTCCTCGGAAAGATGGGTGCAATCCGAAGATTCATCCTGACTTAAGCTTCGCCGTTCATCCAATCAACAATTTACTCAAGAAATACTATAGCATTGATTGGACCAAAGACTGCAATGAAGCCTTTGATGCAGTTAAGCGTTTCCTATTATCACCACCTACGCTAATGCCACCTAAGCTAGATCGCCCGTTAATTCTATATTCATGAGCTACCAATGTCTCGTTAGCTTGTATGTTGGCCCAAGAGGACGATGACAAGAGAGAACGTGTGATTTATTTCATCAGCCGAACACTGCTTGACTATGAAACACGTTATACACAGGCAGAATGAGAATGCCTTGCCATAGTCTTTGCTACTAAATGCCTAAGACACTATATGCTGAATCAAGAAACGAGGGTCATGGTAAAAACGGACCACTTACGAACTTTCCTCACACAAGGGTCATTGTCTAAAAAGGCTGGACGTTTTATAACCTTAATGGGAGAATTCGAATTAACGTTTGTAAATCAGAATTTAGTTAAGGGAAAAATCATTGCAGATTGGTTAGCTGACAACCCATTAGACGGAGGCAATTTAGTAGATTTAGACTTTCCAGATGAGTGCGTATACTACATCGAAACCCGACCCTCTATCTCTGAGTGCCTTTGGTACATGGATATCATTAATTATATCATGGACCGTACGTACATAGAAGGAGTTACACCACAACAAATAAGGCGGTTATGCATTATCGTAGCTAAATACGTCATTATAGAGCAAGTGCTCTACCGAAAAGTATTCGATGGAATGCTCCTAAGATGTGTCGACACGGAAGAATCCAAGAATATTTTCCATGAATCTCACAGTGGAATATGTGGAGGCCACTTCGGTGGCCATGCCACCGCTCGAAAAATACATCGAATGGGCTATTTCTGGCCCACTCTAGAACATGACGCAATAGAGTTTATACACAGGTGTCATAAGTGCCAAGAATTCTCCCATGAGATCCACATGCCGACACAAGCTCTGCAACCAATCACTACTCCATGGCCCTTTTCTACATGGGGTCTAGACTTAATAGGGAAATTCTCTCCCTCATCCACAGATGGCCATAATTTTATAATCACGGCCACTGAATATTTTACCAAATGGGTAGAGGCTATGCCTCTTACTACTGTACCTGGTTCTGTAATCGCCAAGTTCATTTTGAACCAAATCATTTACAGTACTAGTATCCTCGCAAATCATTATCTCTGATAATGGAACTTCTTTTAAGAATGAAGAGGTTCGCGAACTATGCAATAAATTTAAGATAAGCCATCATACGGCTTCCTTGTATTACCCCAAGCCAACGGACAGGCTGAAGCGACAAACAAGACACTGAAAGCCATTCTCCTTAAAACGGTAAAAGAAAACAAACGAGATTGGCATTTGAAGTTATATCCAGCCTTGTGGGCCCACCGAACCTCAATAAGAACACCAACGGGAGCAACTCCTTTCTCGCTAGTATTTGGGGCAGAAGCAGTTCTCCCACTTGAGGTCGAAATACCCAGTCTCCGCATTTCACTACAAGGGATTCTGGATGAAGATGCTTATAGAGAAGCACGTCTTTCCCAACTAGAAAGCCTAGATGAAACTAGGTTAGATGCTGAATAGCGGCATAGAGCTTATGCTGACCGAATGTGCCGGCAGTATAACAAGAAGGTCTATGAACGCGACATATACGAAGGTGATCTAGTTCTAAGACTAGACAACCGTATCGACAAGAAGACTGGCGAAGGAAGGAAATTCCAGCCCAAATGGTTGGGCCCATACCGAGTCATGAAGGACTACGGAAATGGTGCATACCTCTTATGTACGCTAGAAGGTGAGGAATTTGGCGAAACAGTCAATTCCCTGCACCTCAAGCGGTTCTATGCATAAGCAGCTAGCACTACTTATATAACTACTTACATTGCATCTTCATATAGATTAAGATCATTTTGTCCACTTGTTTCTTACATAAATGGTGATCAAGGAATCTATCCTTAAAGTAATTCATTACAAACTCATGATGTTGTTGGCATAAAATTTCTAATCATACCTCTCCATTTTTGTGATATCATCAAATCATCTCAGAATCATTTTATCAAATAAAGCTAGACATGACAAAGTCTTAACGGTAACCATACCAAGATCTGCAAGTTTATGCTCACTTTGATTTCTTCTTAGGATAGGTGTCTTGCCTATGGTCTGTTCTAGAAGCTTCATGGTGTCACATCTATCCCATATACACATCTCTTTGGAAATAAGCACATACTGATATTTTACTCAAGAAATCAAGTCAACAAGTGATTAAATAGAAAATTTTAATTTTACACATTTCCTTGCCCCACCAACCTTCGGTGATGAGCTTGCGTCTCTTACTAGTGACGTAGGGTTGGGAAAGGATGGAAATGCCCTTACTCGCCTATACCTTGTCCATGGTGATAAACCCACACTTCTTATTAGTAGCATGGGACAAACTATAGGGGGTCCTCTTGACAAAGCAAACGTTAAAAGTCATAAACAAACAATTCAAACTTTGAGTCCAAAATGAATGAATCAGATGTTCAAAATTCCAAGAGAGTTAAAATCCTAAAAACCCAGATTTTGTCTACTATGTGGCCATCTATGGATCTAAGTCTAGATAAACCGCAAAGTAAGTTACATTCTAAACTATGAAGTCACTCGGGTGGAGTAAGCTTGTAGTTTCCTATTTGGTTCCACCAAAGCTTTGTCTGTCTTTCATCGCTATCATTTCAGCTACACCTCATAACTTGTGCCCTTTCTAGCTCTCGGTGAAGATCCCTCGCATCTTACTAGTTACGTGGAGTTAGGAGTGGGGAAAGTTTATCTGTTCATCATATTGGTTATATTCATCACTTTGCAAAACAAACATGAGGTATCCAAAATTGCTTACTAAGCTAAGATTCAAAATCACATTACATCTACATATATCAACATCATGAAATACACAAAAGGAAACAAACATTTGCATCATCTATTCTCCATTGCATACATTCTAAAAAGCATATAAACATACATCGTAGTATACATAGAAAAGTTGGAAATAGAAAGGAAACCATGAGTGCCAAGATTTTGATCCAAAACAAATGCATATATATAAATAATCAATGTTTATGTACAATGCCATCATGCTCTAGGCATGGTCAAAACGCTCAAAGATCTCGTGATATACAAAAGAATATATAATGCAAAATACACGAGAGCCAAGTGGCCTCTCAATCCCTACACGACCCCTCCGAAGGTGCACGCCCACGCCTAGGACTCCGGCTACGCCGGCACTCTGAATGTACGGAGGGCTCAGGGTCCCGAGGAGCAGCTGCAGTCTCACCACGAGAATGACTCCTCATAAGGCGCTCAGCCATCCTATAGCCCGCTAACTCAGTGTGGAGGGTCGACACCATCCTGGCCACGTGCCAGATAGGAGAAAAAACATCGGTATGCCTACCGGCTGCTGAAGGCTCCCCAGCGTCTACAGACAGCTCTGTGCGGGTCCTATCCATGGGGATCATCAGGGAATCGGTACATACCCTGTGGATCAGATCCCGCCACTCATCAACAGTCTCTGCAAACAAAGGAGAAAACGAATTAGAAACTAAGCAAGAGGCTAAAGGATATAAAATAACAACTAAGGAGAGCCTACAAATAAACATTAAAAGGGAGAAAGGGTAACTTACTCGGATCCCCAGGCCTCCAAGATGGGTCGCTGGGACCAAGACTGCTGTGGATTCCGCTTGCCCGACCGAGGGGCTACTCCCGTAACAGAGCAATGTGTCATCCCGCAACGGACTCATCCTCTCCAACACGGCCCTGGGAGAGTGGCTCCTCTGAAACTAGAGTATCCCTCTCTGCGCTCTGCTCAGCCCTCTCTGCCTGCATAATATCCTGAGTATCATGCCACTCAGGGTCGCTGTCGTCGGTCTCTCCCTCTGACCCTCCCTCCGTGAACTCCTCGATTCAGATTCAATATCAATAGGGTCATCGCTGCTATGAGCAGGACCCGCAGCTATCTGAAGTAAAGGTGCCCGAGGTGCACCAACTCTCCCTCTAGCATGAACTATCCTCCTGGCTGCAATGGGAATGCTAGGAGTAATCACTGTCCAACCTCGGCCTCTAGGCCCCCCTCTGGCCTCACAAACTGATCTGTAAACTGGTGCCACTGGGGGAAGCATACCCATGTATGGAAGGCCAAACTGCTGAGGAACTCGGCCAAAGGGGTGCACCTCCACTCGTCCCACTCGATCGATAAGCTGCCCTGTGGTGGAGCAGGAGATCAAGGTAAGGGTCTCCTCGCCCCATATGCCGGCCATGAGCTGGTATGGTGTCGCCTCCATATCGGCAGTAGTCAGGGAGGCAACTGGCTGATGAGGTGCTCTAAGCACCGACATGTCTGCCCATCTGGCTGCCCTAACAGCTCCAGGATCTGCCACCTCCACACCCCTGCCATAAGGGATGAAATGCTCATAAACCCAACTCATGACTAGAGTCGGGTGGCTCAATGACTACCCCTGTAAATGGACCACCCTATATAGATCGTGGTAGGTGGTCCCAAGAATATCTGTGCCCCAGGCATATATCCGGCCGTGCCCCTCTATCTATGCAATAATGGGGCCCCAACAGTATAATAACGTGTCACCTCCCTTGTCCCCGATCAATCTCGAGGCAAGGATCCCCATGATGGCCTCGAAGTAAGGGGATAGGAAAAGAAGGAATGGATCGAACTCTCACCCCCTTCTTCGACCCCGTGGAGATAACTGCATCTCCCATATATGCTACCCACTATGCAATCTGTGCCCGTGAGCCTGCTGTCTCTAATGTGAGTCACCTCCCGATGATCGGGACTCCCAGAATGCGGTAGACGTCCTCCAAAGTAATGGTCCACTCGCCACGGACCCCTGGCAATCGGAAGGTGTTCCGATCTACATCCCAGTAAGAAAATAAGTCACAAAGGATGTGACTGGATGGTGCAACATGGGGCACGTGTGATATGCGCAATATACCGGCCCTCTGAAGTGTGTCCTCCTCATCCTCTGAAAGGGCATCTAATACCCCTGAGAGCCAATCACATTCTCTCTCTCTGCTCCATTGGATGTACTCCTCTCTCACCTGCATACACCCAAAAACACACAAAACAAAGTAAGTTAGCATCCAGGCAAATGCTAGGAAAGTCATAAAAACACGTAGAAATGCTAAAAATACAAACACAATCTCAAAAACAAGTTATTTTTACATTCGTGCAAAACCGCCGCCTGAGCAGGAGGCGCTTTGTAACCATCACCTTAAAGGCGGTGGTTGTGTAACCGCCACCCCGAACGAGCGGTGGTTATGTAACTACCGCCTAGCTAGGGCAGCCGTCGTGGTCTGAAAATCCACGCAGCTTTTAACCTAAAAAGCCTAAAAAGTGCCAGAAAAGACCATTTTAACTAAAAACAAAGCCTACCCAGTAGGCGCCCCCCCTAGGTGGACCTTTTGAACCTAGCATTTTCAAAAATTACCCCCCCAATGCAGAGTATTTAGCATTTCAAAATTAAGGGGGAAAAAAATAAACTGAAGAAAACTAACCTGTGATCACTGAGGTCGGTGTTCCGCACGTGGAGGCATGATCACGATCTCGCTGCAAACGTTTCGACTCTACTCACGCAAGAAACCGTCACCGTGGGTCCCAGAGCTCAAAATCAATCAAATCAACTCGCGCAAATGAATAGGAAAATGGGCCCACTTTCATATATATGGCACTCTGTTTGTTTTAAAATAACTTTTTCACAGGTTTGGAGCACTGATGGAGGTAAGTTCCTATCCCCGCACAAATGGTACGTTCTCATTCCCTATTATTCTTAGCATTTATTTTTCAAACTATTGTATCTATCTACACTTGAGTTCTCTTTTCATTTTATAGGTAGCGGGAATTTTGGATGGCGTCATTTCAACACACGGATGTGTCAGGTATAACTTCTAACTTCCCATTTTGGGACTGCCATACTCGGACCCACCATTTTACGCCTCTTCATGGCTAAAACGCTTCTCCGAGGGGGCAATATGTATGTACCCAAAATTGTAAGGTACTTATCTTTTAACAAAGCAGTAACAAGTGCCCGAATGATGATACTGAGTCTCCTCAAGGTGTTCGGGATCCGTAAAAGCCCTCGGAGTATGCATTAACATCCCGCATGCCCCGCTTAGCCCCTGCATCCTTTTTTCCCTTTTTCCCTCTTTTCTTGGCCTTTTTCTCTTCAGTGACGAAACCGCCGCCTTGCATGGGTGGCGGTCTCGTGACCGCTGCCCTGATCAGGGCGGTGGTCCTCAGAATCGCCACCCCGCTCGGAGCGGCGGTCCTTTACGTGTTTTCCAGAAAGCATTTTGACGCGACTCACGTAAAGATCAATGTTTCACCAGCTTTTCCTTGCCGACTTGGGCTTGCATTTATGTTTTTGGTCCCCTGGAATAGTGTTTGGCCATTGTTTATAGTTTTTAGAGTTTAGTTTGGTTTTGATCTTTGGATGAATGGAGAGCTATAAATAGATGGCTTGTGCTCAAGAAAATGGTCTCTCATCTTTTGCTCTCATCTTCTCATTTTCCATAGTTCAGTTTATCGTTTTGCTTATAAGCCATAGTTTCAATTCTTTGTATGCTTGGTTAGTATTATTCAGCTGTTGGTAAGCCACATATCCATCTTATGCAGCCGGTCTTGTCATTTCACCCGCCCAAGAAGTTTGTCTCTCGATTTCTCTTTGCATTAGACTTATCTTTAATTTTGCTTAGAGTACTTGGTTTAGTTCATTATATGTCTAGTTAGCATTGTTCAACTGTTGGTAAGCCACATATCCAGCTTGTGCAAACGGTGTTGTTGTTTTATCCAATCCATTGGAGTAGAATAGCTTAGGAAGCCATTAAAGTTGCAGGTTTTGCTCTTCAAACAGGATAGTTTCAGGTTCTGGTCACTTTATGTTGCATGACTCGCAGAAAATCCCGCTAGGAATTGCATAAGCCAAGCTCTGTACTCTTGCACTATCCCTCTCCTACTCGCATTTTCAGTCTGCATTCTGAGCTGTCCTTGTCCCAATATCTACTTCTATCGATGCTAGCATTACACGCTTTTCTGGATCCACGTGAACATGAAAGAACGAGGAGATCACACTGAGGGGACAAGATCACACACACCATCGATTCGCCACTGTTCTGTGGAATCCAAGTTTTAACTTTCAAAGTTCTAGTTAGAATCATATCAAATAAAATAGTTAATTGCTTCATTTCAGTAAATTCTATTCTCGATATTGCCAGGGAAGCTGTGGGGATTGATAGTTTCTGAGAAACTATGATTCACTCCTCACTTCTGAGGTAGGATCGAGAAATTGCACAAATAGATCAAGCAAGTTATTTCATTATTTAGAATAAATCTACAAATTGCACAGACAAATAACTACACTCGGTTATTTTGTTTGTTTTAAATTGTTATTTAGTTGTTATTTCTAGATACGTTTAAATAGCTGCTTTTCTTCTTAGAGAGTTAAATACAAAAATAGAAGTTATATATGTTTTAGATAGTCAAAATTTGCTTTGTTGCAGTTAGATTTACATTTTGTTTTGTATGACAATCACGGGACCTCGGGAGCCCAGGGAATACGTATTTGAGCCAATCGTACCTCAACCCAACCTCATCACAGCAATAGTTGACATAGACCAGAACCTTAGAATACAAGTCTTCCAAACAACAATAGATTTACAACTGATCAGTTCTCAGTTGAGAGGGTTAAACATAGAAGATGACCAAGCATACACGTTTTGGTCAAATCAACCAAACTACAGATTACCCTAGGAAAACATTCACATGACTGTAGAAGGGTTCGAAAGAGAACAAACCTTTGGTTGTGATCCTTTGGTCCCACAGCCAGGTGCAGGAGACACTCTCACAGACATAGATACTAGTTTAAGGATCCAGGTTGCATGAACGCCTGTGAGATATTCCCGAGAAAATCACACATTGTTGGTCCTAAACATAGAAGCTGAGAAAGCATATGATTACTGGATACTAGGAATTAGGACTTGATTTCGTATATGACCATAACAGGACTGCAACAACCAAGAGTCTATGGTTGTGACCCACAAATTCCACAGCCTAGCGAATCCATAAGTCAATCAGATATAGACACTGGCCTACACACGCTAGTATTCCAATCCACTCCACTTCCACCCATCATCATCGAACAATTGTCCTTCTTGGAACGGCTAACGAAGCTAGAGAATTCTCGGACTAGGCCGAGAATCATCCGTAAAGTCAATTGTTTCCACCATCCACCATATGACCTTATCTCTGAGACATACACGAAACTATCCCGTGTCATTTCCCACATATTCCATAACCCATAGATCGAATCACGCCGAGCTCGATATTTATTGGAGCCTTTGAGCAATCATCCTTGCCGATCGATCTATCACACTAGTCGAAGTTAGAAGGGCCTTCTTTACCTTAGATTCACAAATTCCATTAGTGCGTATAGAAGACATTAAATTTCCCAACTAGTTTGTGTGTATCCCACGTATGTTCCATCCCCACCGGCTGTCTCGGCACGACCTCGGGAGGTCGGTACGTGGAAGAGTTACCTGTAGATTCCCACGCTCGCTTGTCGCTTTTCCAGCGTATAATGACCCTCCAACATGAGAGGAGGACACATAGGATAACTCACACTAGCAATTGCTAACTACGAGGATTGTATGACACTCATTGGGTCTAGTGATATGCACTCATTTTGTAGCTCAGACGTTACTTCGTGGGCCACATGGACAAGAAAGTTGACATGTTTTTGTGCATCTTGTATCGAATTTGTCATTGTTGAGTGTGATTCACAAGAATGGGTGGATGGATGGATTTGTAGGCCTCTAAATTTGTTTCCTAGTTATCAACCTCCACAAGCATTACGACTTGTTTCTACAGATGAAGTTGCAACATCCAAGGACTTTGACGAAATTTCAATTTTGGTGCGACAAGGTATTTATGGTTATTTACTGATTTTTTATTGAGTTATGTCCAATGAAATTCTAATATGTAAACTTAAAATTTGAGTTGAAACCTTTTTTTGTGGGACACGTGTTTACAGTTATTGCAACAAAAGACAATGAAGAAGGAACAGACTATTTCTTATGTCATTGTATTGAGGAAAGAAATAAGTTGAATTCTCTTGTTATAGATGGAAAAGATATTGAGTACCCTACGTGCTCAAGTGGTAGTTCTTTGGAACTTGGCTTTGATGGTATCCATTAAAAACTCCTCTATTTGGGTGTTTGAAGAGTTTGAGACACATAGGAAAATACTCTTATATTCGCATCTAGTTCTAGCGATAAATATTCAGCTGTATAGATATCGAGGAAGGCCTAATAATAAGATTCTTTGGAAGGTTTGAGAGTCAGATCATGAAGCAATCTTGTTCGCTATTAAGAGTAGATTTGATCCTGATGGTTCATCTGAATGAATTTACAATACTCATATCTGGTATATATAATTTCTTTGGTATATATAAATTTGTTAGATAAATTTAAGTTCATATATTTTATTAACTTTATGTATTTTGTATATATCTAGTATGGTTTTGATTTGAAACTTCAATTTCTTTGACTAACACTTGTATGTGCAGATTAGTGGTGCCGTAAAAGCTTCCACCTTCACGTGGTTAGGATTGTTAGTAGAGAATTATAAATTCTTGAAGCTAAGAGAAGCTTTCATTATTTCACAAGAAAAGAGAAGCAATTAACAATGATTTAGGTACTGTGGAGGGGTTCTTGGCTCCGGAGGAGGTAGCCCAAAGAACCTAGAGCTTCGAGAACCAAAACAACACCTCTCCAAGTGTATACAAGATTATCCCTATGTTTGTGCTCAATCTATTTGGTGTCAGGACCCATCGTTTGCAAAATATACCGTTTGACATCCTTACATTGTCTCAAACTACACTATTTGGGGCATTTGCAAACAATAGGGTAGTGAGAGCACCGATTGGAGAAGGAAAAAAATGAGATAGGCTATTGTAGAGGGTCCCTATGCTGAGGTGTAGGATCCAACAAGATGTCCTTAGGTGCCACGGAGTTTGCGTACTCACCCGTCGAAGTTGAATGATTTTTTGGTCTCAGGGATCTTAAGGGACTATGCCCGAATGAGGTATCCCAGAAGCAATGATTTTGTCATGCACCAAAACGAAGCCTCCCCAAGTGTTTACAACACTATCCCTACATGTGAGCACAATCGGTTTGGTGCCATGACCCATCGTTTGCAAAACATACCATTTGATATCCTTACACTATCTCAAACTACACTATTTGGGGATTTTGGAAACAATAGGGCAGTGAGAGTACTAATTGGAGAAGGAAAAAAATGAGATAGGATATTGTAGAGGGTCCCTACGTTGAGGTGTAGGATTTGTGAGACATCCTTTGGTGCCATGGAGTATGTGTAGTCACCCGTCGAAGTTGAACAATTTTTGGTCTCAGGGCTCTTAAGGGATTACGCCCGACGAGGTAGCCTGTAGCAACGATATTGTCACACACTGAAACGACACCTCCTGCAGTGTTTTCCTAGCCACTCAAATGTGTTGGCATAGTGGGTTTGGTGTCACGACCCACCATTTGCAAAATATACCATTTGACATCCCTACACTGTCTAAAACCGCACTATTTGGGGTGTTTGCAAATAATAGGGTAGCGAGAGCACCGATTGGAGAAATAAAGAACTGATATAGGCTATTATAGAGGGTCCCTACATTGAGGTGTAGGATTGAATGATACGTCCTTAGGTGCCACGGAGTGCATGTAGTCACCCGTTGAAGTTGAATAATTTTTTGGTCTTAGTGCTCTTAAGGGACTACGCCCGAATGAGGTAGCCTAGAAGCAACGACATTGTCACGCACCAAAATGATGCCTCCTATAGCATACGCCTAGCCACCCAAATTTTTGGCACACTCGGTTTGATGCCACAATCCACCGTTTGCAAAATATATCGTTTGACATACTTACATTGTCTCAAACTACACTATTTGGGGCATTTGCAAACAATAGGGCAGCGAGAGCACCGATTGGAGCAGGAAAAAACTGAGACAAGATATTGTAGAGGGTCCCTATGCTTTGATGTTTAAGATTGAACGAGACTTCCTTAGGTGCTACGAAGTGTGTGTAGTCACCGTTGAAGTGGAATGATTTTTTTGTCTCGGGGGCTCTTAAGGGACTACGCCCGAACGAGGTAGCCCAAAAGCAACATTATTGTCGCACACAAAATTTATGCCTCCTCTAGCATTCACCTAGCCACTCAGACATCTCGGCACAATCATTTTGGTGCCATGACCCACCATTTGCAAAATACATTGTTTGACATCCTTACAATGTCTCAAACTACACTATTTTGGGCATTTACAAACAATATGGCAACGAGAGAACCGATTAGAGAAGGAAAAATCTGAGATAAATTATTGCAGAGAGGTCCCTTCGCCAAGGTATAGGATCTAATGAGATATCCTTAGGTGCCATAGAGTCTGCGTAGTCACCCGTCAAAGTTGAACAATTTTTTGGTCTCGGCGCTCTTAAGGGACTACGGCCGAACGAGGTAGCCCGGAAGCAAAGACGTTGTCGCGCATTGAAATGACACCTCCTCTAGCATTCACCTAGCCACACAGACATGTCAACATAGTTCATTCGGTGCCACGACACACCTTGTTTAAAAATATACCATTTGACATCCTTACACTATCTCAAACTACACTATTTGGGGCATTTGCAAACAATAGGGCAGCGAGAGCACCAATTGGAGAAGGAAAAAACTGAGACATGCTATTGTAGAGGGTCCCTACATTGAGGTGTTAGATCTAACGAGATGTCCTTAGGTGCCACGGAGTCTACGTAGTCACCCGTCGAAGTTGAATAATTTTTTTGGTCTCAGGGCTCTTAAGGGACTATGCCCGAACAAGGTAGCCCTAAGTAACGAAGTTGTCATACACCAAGTTGACACCTCCTCTAGCCAAAGTGCCACGACCCACCATTTGTAAAATATAGCATTTGACATCCTTACACTGTCTTAAACTACACTATTTGGGGCATTTGCAAACAATAATAGGGTAGCAAGAGCACCGATTGGAGAAGGAAAAAACCGAGATAGGCTATTATAGAGGGTCCCTACACCAAGGTGTAGGATCACATGAGAAATCCTTAAGTGCCACGGAGTCTACGTAGTCACTCGTCGAAGTGGAACTTTTTTGGTCTCAGGGCTCTTAAGGGACTACACCCAAACGAGGTAGCCTAGAAGCAACGACATTGTCATGCACCAAAACAATGCCTCCTTTAGCATTGACTTAGACACCCAGGATGTGTCCGCACAATCGGTTCAAAGGCCATGACCGACCATTTGCAAAATATACCATTTAACATCCTTACATTGTCTCAAACTACACTATTTTGGGTGTTTGCAAACAATAGGGCAGCGAGAGCACCGATTGGAGAAGGAAAAAATAGAGACAGTTATTATAGAGGGTCCCTACGCCAAGGTGTAGGATCCAATGAGATATCCTTAGGTGCCATAGAGTCTACGTAGTCACTCATTGAAGTTGAATGATTTTTTTGTCTCAGGGCTCTTAAGGGACTACGCCCAAACGAGGTAGCCCGAAGCAACGACGTTGTTGTGCACCAAAATGACATCTCATGTAGCTTTCACCTAACCACTTGGACATTTCGCAATAGTAATTTTTGTGCCAGGGACCAATTGTTGTTGCAAAATATACTATTTAACATTCTTACACTATCTCAAACTACACTATTTGGGGCGTTTGCGAATAATAGAGTAGCGAGAGAACCGATTGGAGAAGGAAAAAATAGATACATGCTATTGTAGAGGGTCCCTATGCCGAGGTGTAGGATCCAACGAGACATTCTTAGGTGTAATAGAGTCTGCCTAGTCACTCGTCAAAGTAGAACAATTTTTTGGTCTCGGGGATCTTAAGGGACTACGCCGGATGAGGTAACCCGTAATCAACGATGTTGTCGCACACCGAATCGACACCTCCTCTAGTGTTCACCTAGCCACCGGACGTGTCATCGCAATCGGTTTGGTGCCATGAAGTCATAATTGTTGAAAAATTGTAATTACAACTTTTTCAACAATTACAATTTTTTTAACTTTTTCAACAATTACAACTTTTTCAACAATTGCTACTTTTTCAAATTTTTCAATAATTACAAATTTTTCAACAATTACAACTTTTTCAACAATTACAATTTTTTCAAGAAATTGTTGAATAAAAATTGAAAGAGAAGCGAGAAGATGCTATGCAATTATTGGTTATTGTAAATACTCACCCAACAAAGATCCCTAATAATCTGGATAGATGATATGAATAGTTACTCTTGTTTAGTGTTCACCCACTCATACAAAAATAAATAATCCAAGAATCCTACCAACACTAAAGATTCACTTCCCACTCTAATGCCTCTCGATAATGTCATGCTTATAAAATTTGCTAGCTCTATTGGTATTACTCTCACTCTGCTATATGGCCATTGTTACTACATAAAAACATAATAATTACCTCTTTTTGGCCAGTGAAAGATTCTCAATTAGAATTTGCAGACTTCCCGACAAGAAAATAAAGATGGAAATACTTGAGGAAGACATGCTAGCTACGTATGGTATATTGTTGAGCCAAAGTTTCTATCACGATATTGGTGGGGATATAAAGATGGATTGGTCATACACCACCATACTCATCAATGGTAAAATGAATAATATCCTTTTGATAAATAAAATTAAATACACAGTTCAAAAAACAAATGACCTAAGGGAAAACATCTTATTTCAAGATTCAAGGTATGAAATATTTTTCATGACTTAAAAGGAAAATGATAAGTTTCCCATGTTGATGGAGGAATACACATGCTTCCTTTAATTTCTTAACAATTGTACCATACAATGTTGCACCATAGTAAATTTATATTCGTATATGTTGCACCATAGTTTTTTAATTTTTTACATCAAACATACATATAGAATTAATATACATAGAATATACATACATACAAGGATATCATGTGCAATGAATTCAAATCAAACATATAAGTAATATCGTTATGAAAACCAATGCATGGATATATAATGTATCAAAATAAGTGTGTTGAATGCACATCTCTGAAAATATAAGTTCATAACATGTGTACATCTCAAACCAAGTGTGTCATACATATAGGACCACATGCGGTCGAAAAAGGCTATATATACAATGTCCTATGAAGAATCATGAACTAGGACCAGCTGGCCCATATGTATATATGTACATCCACGTCCTATGAATCTAATCATGAAACATCTTCCCTCTCTTCACCCTTCTAGAAGTAGCATGTCCATGACACGGGGATGTAGTGGAAGGCGATGCCACTATGGATTTCATTCGTGTTATCCTAGGTGTCTCTTAGTAGGCCTAAAACCTAACTCCGCACATTCATAAAAACAAGTTTTTAACACCCAAATTTTTAAAATACATTCAAAATTTAGAAATTTAGAATTTAGTTAAAATGCATGTGAAATATTACTTGCAATGTCATGATCCCTATCAATTTTTCATTGACGCATGGTAGGGACAAAAGTAGACTCGTGAGAGGTAAGCTACAGACAAATAATTAAATTTCAAATTAAATATTTCGTGTACAAAATTTGATATTGTAGATTTAAGTAATAAGAAATAATTCCTAAATAAATTTAACAAATTTGAAAAATTATACCTTAGTGGATCTCTAGATGCTATGGCGGTATCTACGGAGCCTCAACAGATCGCATCTATGGAGGAGTCTCTCTGGCAGTCATAAGCTATACAAAAAACATGTACAAATCAATATTAATCTACATGACTTGCCACATAACAGAGCCAAAGCATAATCCATGTGAACTTCCACAATTAGAAACAAAGTGTAAAGAGAAAATAACCTCTCAGTAAAATTCACGTGACGCGTGTCGAGCCTCGATTCTCGGAGCGATGATGACCCACCAAGCTCCTACATATAAAAGACAAACATATATTAATATGTACATGTACAGGTGAAACATTATAATAATAAAAGTGCACAATCAAATGAAGTTTACAATTTAAGTGCAACTTGAAAATTACATTTGTAATATGCTCAACTACGTAGCTAGCATGTCGATGCTAGATGTTTCCTTCACCGAATCTTGCTATTTAAAATAAAATAAAAAATTTGTTTTTACATGTATGTACATAACGTACAATAAAATACATATATATTAAAATATCAAACATGAATTAAAATATTGTATATATATTAAATATTTATTTGACATTTACCTTTGAAATACCAAAATCCTTTGCACCTATTCCAAAAACATGCGCCATCATCTCATCTAGAGAAAATAAGTCATGTGATCCATCAAATGATGTCTCACCCGCAAGTGGTGCATACGGCACCACATGATCCATAGTGGTGTGTTTCGCTAGAACTGACACCTCCACCAACATCACCAAATGCAATCTACTCACTATGCTAGGTCAGAGTGTCAGTGAGCTCCCTCAATGCATGTAGTGTGTCAATCTCCACAACCTCCTTCACTATACGAGCGATAACTGAAGGCAGTGGGGGTTTTGGGGCATAGGGGGTCCTTGGTTGAACTAAGTGTACACCAGTGTCTACTTTGTGCACCCACCACCTCGCCCATAAAAATAAAAAAGTCAAAATAATTTGGGACCTCATTAAGCACGAACTCGCAATATAATTTCTTCAAAAATAGAGGGGAACCTCATTTGTTGCTTCTCGGTGGATAATCAAAACCATCCACCACCGGTCCCAAAAGAATTTCTTGATTTGGTCATCGTGGCACCAATGGATTGGGAACCATTTGCAAGTAACTATGGGGGGCATTGGTTCTTGGGTCAGTAAATAATGCACAAATGTGGTATTTTCTAATTTTTTTGTCTTTTACAACCGCATGGGATAATTTATTTGCATACCACTACCTATAATCAACTCTAAAGGTATTCCATCTGTCTATTTGGTTGGTTGCAGAGTCAACTTCACTAATCAATGTTTGCAATGTGTTGGCTAAAGTCATGCAAGATGGATTTGTGGCATGATTTTGTCTTATATTTTGAATAAGGTTCTCAATGACAATTTTCTTTTGTTAGATTCTTCCAACGATATCGGGTTGTGTTCTGTTGCTTCCATGGGGGCGTAAGGAGCCACGAGAGGTGGATCTATGTTTGGAGGAGGGTTTTGCAGAATTTTGGAGGGTTTTGAGGATTATTTCGATGGTTTACAGGATTATGAGCTTGCCGAGCAACTGACAAAACAAAAAATTGTATACATAAACAAAAAATTGAAAATCACAAAAAAAACCCAAAATGTAAACAAATTGATCAAAATCGAGGGCTTAGCTCTTTGTCTTGGTGGCATGGTTGAAACTATCATGATCCGTAAGTCCGAAGAGTAATGTTTAGGGGTATTTAGAGTCCAAGTGCCAAAAGTCTATGATAAATTGCGGTTAGAAATAAAAATGAGGAGTCACGGGTCTATTTTTTTTTGTCTCGAGAGGACCGCGATCACGCTTTAGGTTCGGAAATCACCAAGCCTATAAAAATAATTACACGAGCATGGTTTACAAACCACAAGCGCAGTTTATAAATTGCGCTCACAAGACCTAAATTTCATGTTTTTATGTCCACTTAATTGTCCACCAACATGGTGCACTTACCCGCCAATTATTGATCAAGTACTTGACAAAACCCTCTAGGGCAAAGCAATATATTCAATTATTTTTCAAGGATTTCAAACAAGGAATACATTATAACTAGGTTTGACATAAATCATCACAATAATAAGGAAAGATATGAGAATTTTAAATAATTATAAGAATGCTAATACATGATAAAAGTTGTAGTGATGATTGGGAGTACCCTTTTGCTATATTTCAAGAGAAATAACAGGATAAAATAATGTAAGAAAAGGATAAATACATGTGGAAGAAAATAAAACATGTAGCGAAACCATACACACTCTCTAAGTCATATGGAACAAGCAGGAGGATCATTTGAAAATTGAAAGGTAATGAGAAAACAAGTTAAGAAATAATGGCACATGTGTGTGTGTGAGTGTGTTACATACATACATACATACATACATACATACATATACATATACATATACATATCTATACACACATACACACATTTCTAGTGAATTGTTTATACGGGAAACAAATTTTTGCTTTATTTTTCACTCAATCTTGTCTACACATGAAAACTTTGAACCAGTACACGGGATGAAACTGTGAGACAACGAAAAACATAGAAACCATAAGTTGTGACACCAACCATATCCTCCCATTTTAGTAGGTTGCATTCATTAAAACCATATTCTCAATCAAAATATCCTAATGTCAACTAGCGAAGCCATTATAGAGGCACTCTAATAAAAAAGCCGAAAAAACGGACATCGTAGTAGACAATTCTGCTAAGAAATATGCCTCAATAGGGACCCAAATGATAATATGGTTTCACTACCACACACAACCACTTTACAATTTAAAGTGTCCTTCTATGTCACTTCTTGTTCACCAAAACACCGCAAAAACTCAATGGTGCCGCAGAAAACCAACATTAGTACTAACATTTTAAGCGGATAGGGTTTTTTTGTTGGTTGGGGACACGTGGATGGCCAATGTTAATCCGCACGTCAACGTCCACCATTACTTCATCACTACCATCTAACTTTGTGACCACTCTGAGATAGAACCACCCTCATTTTAATTGGGAATGCCGTGTAAAATAGAAGTGGGTGGGGAAACCTTTTATCTTAAAATCTCCTAAAAACTTATTTCTTCTCGTTTTTAGGAAAATATTATAAAATTTTCTATTTTCCTAAATTTTCTTGTTCATTGAGACCACCCGCTCAAAAAAAAATCGAGGACCCGCAGCTACCTCCATGATACCCCTCCCCAAGGAATAATTTCAAGGGCCAATCCTCTCCATTAAGTCCGTATTCATTTATGTGGAAGGGAGGTGAAAACTAATGTACAAATGCAAACACATACTTCGCAACAAGTGGAGCTCTCTATTTCCCACATGTCGCAAAAAGTGGAGCTCTCGATTTCCCACATGTCGCAAAACCACGCTTCAACTTTCCCATGTTGTAAATAGTATTTTGTAGACACTTTTACAAAGGGCACGTTCATTTTATATTAGAAACGCTGACAAATACCTCCCGAATGGGCAAGAAAAATGTGCATGTTTGCTCTATCATAAAAATTTTGTTGCAAGTATGTAGGTATCACTTGCGCAGAAGAAGAAACGAAGACAATGGCGGATTATAGCAAGCCTTGGGTGGTGGAGAGTTTGGTGATGGCCATATCAAATTATATAATGATGGATCCAATGTTTGGGAAGAGCAAAAATTTCCAATGCAATTATGTAGGTCTTATGCACATATTTTAGTGTTGCAGGGCTTATTTTATTGACTTTATTTTTAATGTTTTTAAGTAAACCATTCACAATTTCCATAGTGACCTCTCTAAAGCCTTTGATGTTCCCAACCTCACAATTTCGATGCGCATTTCAGGCCAAAGAATTAAGGGTTAGAAATCCCAATTTTCCATCTAGGGGAAACAACAAGAAACCAAGGGTTTTTACAACAATTATTATTGTTCTAACAAAAATGTCACTCAGAAAACCTGACTTGTGCATATACGATAATGATTGCATTCCATTAAGCTAATAATCATTGAGGCATTTTTTCAATCAATTGGTGTACCTCTTGTAAACTGCTATATTATGAATACTCGTCTTTCATGGAAGTTAAATAGATGAATGAACTCGTTGGTTCATTTGGAACTTGCTTAGGAGCAGGCACTAATAACTTGCTTTAGGGATTTTCAAAGAATGTCTCATACCAAATGCCCTTGCATGTAACACCATGGTAGAGTTGGGATATATTATAAATTTAGATACACTGCGAGTTCAATTATTTTTTATTTTTGGTTATACTTCCAATAGCCAACCTGAATATTAGTTCCCCATTGCTAACATACTGCTAGCCTATGTCAAAACAGAGGTGGACATTCACCAAAGAATAATAGACATGTGACTTTTTCCGCACTCCACAACCTTTTCCATCATCATCCCATCATGTGCTGAAATGCGAGCTTTAAAGCATGACATGGATATGTACAAAATAGCTCTGAAAATGATGCTCTCAAACTCTTTGAGGTAATAAAACACTCTAGAATGTACCCTAACCATTTAAGCTTGTTTATATATGCTTGCATATTTTGTCTCATTTATGTTTCTTGGAGAGCTAATATGTTAAAACACTTAGTCGTTCTTTCAATCTACTTTGACATCAACACTTCACATTCACTACATTCTCGAAAGTGAGTGTTAGCAAACTTACATGTCTCACTTGCATTTGTATTTGATTATTACAAAACTATTATTTAACATCCCTTTCAATGTACTTTGCAACATTTGTTTTGGCTTTAATAGAAAATCAGAATTGTCAATCACACCCCTTATCAACATCAACTACAAAAGTAATAACTATCCCTCTAAATCAAATAATATATACCCTTGTAATAATTCCTCTCTATTAAATAAAAATATTGAATATATTGAACGGTGTATTTTGGCTGTTGCCATGTGGTAAGTAGTATTTTGTAGATGCCGTTGGACTTTTACGCTCGGGCATTCATTTGATATTAGCAATGCGACAAATACGGGCCGAATGGTCAACAAAAATGTGCACAACTTTATCGTAACTTACCAGCCCTTTACCGAGCCATTCATATCACAATTTACTTTCCAATTGAAGGTATCACTTACGGAAGAAGAAACGAAGACAATGGCAGATCACAAGTGAGCCTTGGGTGGTGGAGAGTTTGGCCGATGGCCATATCAAATTGTACAACGATGGATCCATTGTTCGAGAAGAGCAACAATTTCCACCTCCACCCGCAGATGCTAATTACAACTTTGTGCCCTATAAAGACATTGTCTTCGACCACAATCTTGGGTTGTGGGCGTGACTCTACCTTCCGCCCCAAACCAAAACCAGGGGTTCCCGTCGCTCTATTATCACGGCGGTGGATTTTGTTACAGTTTACCCCTCAGTAACCGCCATTATTCACCGCATGTGCGTGAGTGGGGGCAGCAACACTTGGCGTTACAATTGTATCTCGCGGAATATAGATTGGCCCGAGCACCGCCTTCCTGCCGCCTACCATGATGCCATCGTTGCATTGCAATGGATTGACTCCATGAAAAGGGAGAGAGAAGAAGCAAGCGGAGGTAGATCCGTGGTTCCATTCCCACGCCGACTTTTCCAAGGTGTTTGTGGGGGCAACAAAGTGCAAGAGGAAACATTGCGCATCATGTGGGCATCTGGGAGGTCAAGGTGCCGGGCAAAGTGGCAATCTTCATATCCAAATAAAGGGGATGATTTTGTTGCACCCATTTTTCGTGAGGAGAAGAGCGGATGCCGTCAAAAAGCACAACTCGTTGGTTTTAAATCTAAAGGAATCGGACGCCTGTGGAGACTTGCCTGCCGCCACTGGAAGTAACAGACCATCCATTTTGTAATCTCGTAGCTAGAGAATAAGCCCACACACCTGTAGTAATGCCCTTCCGCCCATACGTTTTGTGATTGAGGGCTCAATATCTTGAAAGATAAAGAATCAGCAGATGTTGAGGTTTTGAAGGGATGCGGGAAGCGGGTAGAAGAGCATATCTTTGAGGAGGAAGACCATGGCTTTACTGTCTTAACGATGGAGCAGCAAAGCGCGGGTGAAGCCCTTCGCTGCATCGGTAACTTCATCAATTCACTGGTGTAGGGTTTGGGGAGATTTATATGTTTAGTATGGGTAGAAATTGAAGTGAGTTTTTTTAGTTGGAGGGAGTAATCTGATTTTTTAAAGCAACAAAGAATAGAAGACATATGCTGATATAATATCAGATATGAGAACCATATGTATTTAACAAAGGTTAAGACTGATCAGACGTGTTTAATCACTTAAGACCTTAATTTTCTGAATGTATACTTGTACGAGCTTGATTGTAATATTTTTTTAATTGTCCTTGTTGAAACAAATTTCAGTAGAATGTTAGGGTATTTTGAGTTTTTTATAATTTTATAGTAAATGAAATAGCAATACTGAAGAAGGTTGAGTGGAAATTGGGAAGTTTGTTTCTCCAAAAGATTGGTGCAAATGTGAATTTAGACAGGTAGGGCATGTTTACATTGGGAAAAATTCCATTTTGTATTGCTGGAGGGAAAGTTTCGTACACCAAATTGGTGTCTTGTATAACAATGATGTGGAATTTACGTTTCTCTTTATAGTATTAAATGGATTACAGTAATGTGGGGATTGTTAAATTTGTGTAAGTTAAAATCTTCATAGAGGCTCCTTAGAAATACCTGTAATTCTAACCAGTTATACCCTATGTCCTTCACATCTTCATTTAATAACATCAAACCTAAACAGCTCCGATTTAACAGGCATGTGCAAGACCTTTGTTTGAGCAAGAAATTTAAAGTAGGAATCCTCGTCCCTGGGATTCTTTTCTCCACAGTCCACATGGAAACTTCCCTTGACTAAACTAACCAGGCTAGGGGAAATCCAATCTGATACTTAGGTTCATGGAAGCTCGCGTCCAATCATTGACCAAGCAGAAAAGGGAAAAAGCAAGAGAAAATTCCAATTCTAAATCAATATTCCAGAAGAGCTTCTACCTGATATCAAAATTGTAACATGAAAGCTTCACATGAAAGAGATAATATAAAATCCAAAGTTGTATGTGCATCAACCAAACCAAATACCGCCAGATTGATTGAGCTTGTGAATGCAAAATTACAATCAAATGTAAATACATAGGCAATGATGCACATTGCATTCTATACATTTGTGAAAGATCCCCAGATGGATCCTCCTTAAACTCCAATGAATTTTTTATTCAAACAAAATAGCAAATACAATATTACGTATGTTATGGCAATTTCCCTATGCAGATCTGAAAAATGCGACTAGGTTTAATAGAGATATTAATATAAATAACACCCAATGGTAATATTTTTGATTTCTAATGATTGCCCAGATATTTAGAGACTGAATTATACAAAAACTGACTTTATTACAGCCGATACAACCCAGAAAATCAGATCTGAAGTCTGATAAAAATCTGCCTGAAAAACCCTCAAAACTCACTTCAGAATATGATACAAATACAGCGATTTATTTCACAAAAGTACAGAGAATATTTGTCAAATATTTTTGTGGATAAATACCTCTGGGATCACTGCCAAACTGTCCACAATGGATCGGCCCAGCTGCTGGTCACAACACACCGAAAATACCTTCAAACTATCACCTACACTCGCTGCAATGAATCTGAAAATCTGATTTACCACACTGAAATTTCGAGTGAAATCCTCCCCAATCCCTTGGGGTTTTCATCCATAAGAGATGAATGCACAAGGGTTTTCATCATTGGAATTCCTGATAAAAGCCAAAGCTCTTAACAATGCAAAAAGATGATAATATAAATTTGGATATCTCCATACAAGTCGACCTATCTATATAAAGGGAAATCAGCCCAACAACCACCTCCAACTCAGCCAATCAAATTATTTCTTTCCCCTATGATGGTCGTATTTTTCTCCTTTGGGCTTAATGGCACAATTTCCCACTGATGACTCTCAAAGCAAGTCACACTTTTCCCTTTCTAATACAATTACTTTTAATTGTATTTTGATGTTGTCATTTTAATTTTATTAATAAACTTTATTATTTATTATATGTGCTTTTCATAATTTTTTTTTAAAACAATAGCACAATATAATAAAATAATAAAGCTTAGTCACCCTAGAAACCTCCCTTGGTCGTCGGGTAGACAAAAAGGGCCAAAGGTCTTCATCCAAGCTTATTTGGAAAGAGGGGACATTACAATTTGATTTTATGAAAGCAATAACAGAGTCTAACGTTTCCGAACACAGGGGAAAAACTTGTTTAAACCTGGTCACTTCTTTATCACCTGCAGGTCTGACACAGTGCATCTTCTTATAGGTAAGCCTATGTTTACAGATTTCTTTTCTTAGCATCACCAATAATCTCTACAAGAACATTGTCCTTGTTTGAAATGATGGAACTAGTTTGCATCTCTCACAACAATGTGTCTTGCAACAACCTTGGAGATGAATTTGGTTACAGTGTGGCAGTCAAAACATATGCGGAGGTTTTTGACAACTCTGATAGTTGTTCCAGAGGGTGTATTTAACAAGCTAAATGTAATTTCTAGTTTCTCACTATGGTGGCATATCTCTGAAGACATTTTCTCCAAAAAAAAAATTCATTAATCTCGTTACCATTTGAACCGCAACCTACCTACCTACATCTGCATAGATGTTTGATAGAAGAACATAAGTTGCAGTTTTTTCAGATTTTTAAAATTAATTATATTGCTAAGGATTCTTATCTTTTTGATGTGATTCTTATATTTCTAAGGATTTTTATGATTCAATTTCAATCTTTGGTTATCTAAGAAGTGTATCAAAAGAAAAACATCATTTGAGACTTGTCAGATTGGGGTCTAAGATTCACCAATGGGCTCAAAAGCCCTCATTGAAGAGTAGAGGACTCCAATTTTTCAGCCAGTGATGACAGGGATAGAGCCCCTCTTCCATACATGTTCTTTAACATTGCCAGGAATTACCCAGGTTTCTGTAACAATTTCTGTTTTCAACATTTTTTTCCGAGGACCAACCCAAAAATAATAAAAAAATCAGTCCATTACATTGTGCAAATTAGTGGCCATACAATTTTTAGAAAGGTATATTGTGTTTCCCAAGACAAGTATTCCCCAAAAAGAAATAGAAAAAGGGAAAAGAAAATAAAAACTGCAGTAAACCACCATTTTTCTATTTGAAACATGAGAGGAGTAATTGGCAAGGTAGCAACTTTCATACAGAAAGTAGTGAACAATGGTCTTCAAATATGGAAAAATCGACTTGTTGACTTCATAACCATGAATTGGTAATGTAGATGCAGCTTGTTTAAAAACTATCAGCAGCTTACCGTCAATGCTTCTCATCATTCTTCCCTCTGCATCAAACACAATCAACTTCTTCCCGTACAAGTGTAGCCAAACCCACCCACAACTATTAAACACCACTTGCAAGTGATAGTAGCTGACTCCAACATTACTCTGGATTTCTCTGCATGCTCAAATCATTGACAATAGATCCTTGTTTCAGTGCTAAATCTTCATAGAGGATCCTTAGAAATACCTGTAATTCTAACCAGCTATACCCTCTGTCCTTCACATCTTCATTTAACTTCCATAGACAGAGATCTTTATTATCCACCAAAACCACATTCCCATCATACCCAGTTAACTTCCCACACCTAAAGCCTGGAGATGTCCATTTTTTGACTAATTCAAATAAAACACCAAAAAATCTATTGAAAACACTACCCTTATAGTTTGAAAACTATCCTTATTCTTCTAACAGTAGTTGAGAAAAATTTTGATGACAGTTGTTTAAACTACATAAATGTTGTGCATTAATAATTACAAATAGGTCTATCTATGCCTAACAAATACATAACTTCATGGGGCTCTTTCCAAATCTCCTTAATGATAAATCTTGTTTGTGTTACTCCTGGAAGTTGTACACACAAGTTCCATCATCATTTCTTGTTGTTGGGTCATAATTTTCCGCACTTGGGTCTGTGCAACCTTCAGGGACAGGAAAGTTCACTTGTTGTGCAGCCTTACCTGCAATTACCACAACAAAACCAATATTCATCTCTTTCCCATTCTCTATTTGCAGAGGTATTGTAATTCTAGTTATATGCACATTCTTTAACAATATTTCAATTTCGCATAAGTGATGTTGGCCTAGAAATAGAGGACATGTCATTTGTTGCACTTGTAAGCATCATAGACCCTTTTAGAGGGTCTTCCATAAGATCAAATTACATTCGAGAATTTACTCGGAGGTAAAATAATCACTGCATTAATATTATTGAGTCATTGGACCAACCCAACTCTCTTGAACAACTTACTCATTGAAGTAAATCAATCAAAAGTACTTTTTGATTGAAAATGATGCTTCTATTAGTACAATCAATGATGCATCTTTGATCACAGACTCTTAGAAAATAGAAAATGAAATTACAGACCATAGAAGGCACCAATTTTAATAGCATCCTCGTTAGCTTCCCCAAGATCAGCTTCACCATGTACTTATCAGCCAGTTGCACACGTTTCACATTCTCTTGCTCTTTAACTAACATGTTTCCATACTCAAGAAGTTTCTCCACTGTCATTGCATGCTTTTGGAAGGTTGGAGGTCCTTCCCTTGAGTTGATTAGATTTTTGCCAATGCTCTCCACCCCCACTTCTCCTATCCACTTTGTCACCTCATCATCATATACCCTTGCTCTTAGGGAACCAAAGAAATCTGCAACACTCAGCTCAAATTGAAATAAGATTAGCCATCAGGAACATTATCTGCTTGGAAAATTCCCTTGCAGACCCCAATTATGTCATCCCTAGTTGGAGCCCAATAAAATTTCTCCATACGACTATCACGAATCAATGGGGCATACAAAGTTGAGAAGTCATTTCCTATCACAATGATAGGAACACGGGGATTGTCTTCCTTGTTGTACATGCCAGGTAGCTGAACATTAGTGGGATTATCTACGATGTTCATGAGTGTGGCATTCACCATTTGATTGTTCACTGTATACTATGTTGTGCCTCCCATTCTTCCTGCTCCTACGTCAAGATCATTGATAAAGAGGACACACATCTTCCCTTTCTTAATGATATCAGCTGCTTCACGGTATCTTTTCCTGATTAACTTTGCAGGTTATCCTGCATTTCCACTTTCAAGCTCTCCAGCGCTCATCATGATTGGACTGTATACAAATAACAAAAATCTAGATATAAATATAAATTTACCTTTACAAACAGAGAACTTGGTATTTACATACCTTATGTGTAATACATAACTTCATTTCTCAAATTAAAAAAATCAAGCACAATCCATTATTTAGATGCAAAAATCAGATGCAACCTTAAATGCAAACACAATAGTCCAATCCAACAACAATTTCAAATTAAAATGACTCCATGCAACCCTTAAAGAAGAAATTAAAGATATAAACCTTGATTTGGACTTATCCATGTCACCATCCTCAGATGCAGGCATATATTCAAAGATAAACCAAGGTTTGCGCAAACAACATAATCTAAAGGGAAGGAAACATTGAATCACTTAATCCCCAGCTTAGGAAAGATGAGATCGCATTGGAATGATTTTCCTTGACCTTTTCCTCCCCATATACCCAAAATGAGAGGAATCTGAAATCAAATAAACAGGTCCATCAGAAATGATAGCAAAATAGATTGTCCAAAAAAGTCAATCACAGGACATGAGTCCAAAGAGATGATTAAATCCATATTACCTTAATGTTTGGCAAATTCATGAAGTTCTAGTGTTGTCCCATAGAAGCCTGTTAAAGGGATCAAATTAGCTTTTTTTTAACTTACAACAAAAAGTATTTAAATATAAATACAGATCTGTAATGTGTGGGTGGGCACACTCCCAATTTTTTTATGTGCACTCATCATTTAAAATTTCAGACCTGTATGTGTATGGGTCTGACCTAGTTGATATCGTATGATGTACCACCAAAGAAAATGGCATTATGATAGCCTGAAAGAGGGTGTCAACCATTCCCTTTCCTCGAGTGATATCCTGTTGGTCATCTGATATATCATAGACAAGTCGCTTCCATCTGTCCTTATCAGTTTGCTTTTTCTCATCTATCTCAGCAACAACTTTGGAATTGTTATTTGCTTTTGAGCATCTCATTGGGTTTGAAGATTTGTACTTCCTCACATTGGAACCAAAGAATGAAGAATGGCTTGCACAGAAAGTCTTGGGGTATGATGCATGCCCGCTTGACAATGCCATTGTCTGTGAAGAAGAACAACAAATGTAAAATTATCATAGCTGATGAAGATCAACCAAAGGTTTTGCAATCCATACAGAAATTGAACTTCGGTGGGCTTGGGTAGATTTGAAGATGGGGTTGGGATTGGGTACCTAAATTATTACATGTTATACACACGCATTGCCATCAGTTGGACTCTTACCTCATTCATGGCTACACTCAGGGGTAGGCATTTTTCCTTAATATGGTTGGGTGGTGCACACATGCATTACCATAGGTTCCATCCATACCTATAGGCTCTAAAAGTTCCATGGCTATATAACCAAGATTATCATTAATTTAGTTAGAACGGGAAAATGACTATTTTACCACTCAATACATAGATTGCACACAGGGCTTGGATAGATTGAACATAGTTGTGCTTGGGTATGCAAAATGGTTACATGATGTGTAGATGCATTTCCATAGGATCGACCCCTACCTCCAATTGTACATTGCTATAAGTGATGGGGGTGACTTGGGTTCTGTATATTATGCAGTATAGACATGAATTGCCATGAAATCGACCCCTGCCTCCAGGTGTAGCTATGGCTACTCGAACTCCAATTTCCTGTTGCTACACATAGTGGAGTGGACTTGGGTTCTATGCATTATCAAAAGTTACACCTACCTGCGAGTATAGCTATGGCTTCTTAAATGTGGAAAACAAAGATCCTAATGAATTGGGCTTGAGAAAAAATGTCTAACAAAATTTAATATTAACTACCGTGATTATTGCTTCCGGCTGGAATCTTACAAAATGCCTTCAGATATCCACGCCCAATCTGAAAGCCTCTGAAATGAAGACCAAAATATTCGATTTGATTAAAATCCCTCAGTAATTTCAACGGCTTGTTTCAGGCACTCGACAAATTGGTGAAAATACCCTGCTTGTTGCGGCTCAGGATGGATTTTACCCACAAATTAACTTGCAGGGAAGCACAAGCCATGGAAAATAAATACAGGTGTCCTTGCGTAGATTGGTAAAAACAAATGGAACAGGAAACAGAACAGTAAACAGAACAGGAAACGACATACAAATAAGGATGCCGAAATTACCCACCACCCACATAACCAATGAAAAACAAAAGCGAATACAGGAAAAGCCAACGGAACAGGAGCTGCACAGAATGGAGTTGAAGGAGGATGACGAAAATGGGGAAATTAGCTAACAAGCAGCTTTAGAACATGACCTGACCATTTAAGCTTCATTTCTGTTTTATTAGCATACAACAACAAACAACAAAATTACCAAAACAAACCTGTGCAGTAGCGCCGGAAGAAGCAATTTGATAGCATACAATAACAGAAAAAACCAAATATGCAAACAGAGAGCATATTTAAGGGAATCTTCCATGCGTATTCTCCATCTGTAAACGTTTATGCACAGTTCATGGGCTTTTTCAACAAATCCATTTTGTGCATATCCTGCAATCATGGCAGTCCTTGAGATCACATCTCTTCGAGGCATTCTATCAAACAGTTCATGTGCATTTTCAACAAATTCATATTGTGCATATCCTGCAATCATGGCATTCCATGAGCCCACATTTCTTTGAGGCATTTTATCAAATAGTTCACGTGCCTTGTCTATGCTTCCACATTTTGCATACATGTCTACCAGGCAGTTGCAACTACATCAGTCAAAATTCCTCTATCCATTATGCTTTGATGGTTGTAAATGCACATTCTGCTTACTACACACAACCCCTCTGAAGATAACATATCTTCAATTATTGCAGGCCTGTATTTTCATGGGCATGGTTTCACAAGGAAAGACAGTCCACTCTTTCATTGCTCATGGAATACAATTATTGCAGCATACAGAAGACATGGTTATCCTCACAAGGTAGTCACATTGTTTCACCATATGCAACAAACAGGTCTTCAACCCGATCTGTTTACATTTACCAACATACTCCCAGCCTCATAGCTGCAAGACAGGTCGACAGGAAAGAGGAAAAACCAATGGAAGAAGAAAACAAACAAGGGACAACAAAGGTGAATATAAATAGGTTTGGAGGATAGCCACCGCAAGACCATCTCATGATACGCATGCAACCAAGGACAGGTGCTCAAACGTGGAGGGGAGGACAACTGGCAATGAAGGATGACAAAGACCTCAAGCAGGAGACCATATGACAGGCAGCTCAAGCAGGAGACCGTAGTCGTAATAGATCAAGTCATAGTAGTCACGCCTCTGGCGTAATTATATTTTCTTGTCTACAGAGCAGTGCCAGCTTCTTAATGTTTTTAAGAATAATTTATTTTCTTCTTGTCTCTAATTGTTTGGAGTGCATCGCTGGCTTCTCACGAACAAAATCCAATGAAAACAAACTTGAAATGAATTTTCTATGATGGACCCTCGTGACTCAAATGACAAATTTATATGTTTTACGAATATTTACTCAAGTTAACTCTTCTTTTTCTATGTCTCGATTGTTTGTTTCATGTAGACCTGCTTTTACCCCTTTCGTATGGTTATGTCTATCCTCTATTTTAAAAATTTTCTAGTCTACTAGCCATTGTTGGATAAGGTAAAATGAACTTACCGATAGACGGATACAATGATGGATGTATGAACTACAAGGAGTGTCATTTATTAGGTCATGTTTTATGTATATAAAATAATTTCCAATGTAGGACATGATTCAATAGACTAAAAGAAACCCTAAAACGGAATCTACATTGATTTACAAATGTTTTCTCGGAGTACAACATTATTTCATTCATTCTACCATGAAAGTTTTATCACATATATATGTTGTAGCATACGAGAAACTCTTTAAATGAAAGCTTTCTAATGACATGTAATACATAAAATTTTAATGTATGACTCCCCATCTCAAGCCTACAAGAGATCATTAGTGGATTCCAAGCATCTCGAGGAAATCAAGCTCACAAAAGTAAAAAATTATTAATGTATGATTTACTATAGACAAACCTTGCTTCCACATTAACCATTTCATAAGTTACTTAAGCGACAAAAGTTTTAGTTTAAGGTAATAATTTCTAAAGTTAAAGAAAGCCAACTAAATATTTTTATACACTTCCATATAAAATATATAACTGTTAAAGACTTTATGTTCCCATAGTGCATGATATTAAAGAAAAACAAGTTTTCAATACCAAAAACTCTATACTTGGGAAGAAATTCACAAAAAAATTAATTTCCTTGAAAGCCATTATTAGTATGATATATTAATTTTAGCATTTTATACCTTTATGAATGATGATGTAACAACATAAGAAAATTGTAATGAATAATATTGTTTGAAATAACAAAAATCATTTCTTAGACATTCAAAAAACAAACTAAACCATTTCAATAAACAAATTTGTATTGAGGCATTGGTATGATTCATACACGTAATCATTTTTCCAACGTAATAAGGAACTCTTATTGACAAATCAATTGATGAATTTATGTCATTCCCAATCCTACAAGCAAATCCTTGCAATGGAAAATCCATAGGATGCATAGATTTGATATTTTCTATGATACACTTGAACAACATAATGAGGGGTCTATTGCTGAAGAGAAGTGAATCACATTCCCAATCATTGTAATTTACCTAGCAATTGCTAATACATGTGTTAAATTCATTTTTAAAAAAGGTCTCAAAGAATTTTTTGTATGTCTTAAAAACCTTCCACTTGCTCTCTTTGTAGTAGTTGGTTAAAAGAGAAACTTATAGAAATATAATTCTTTCTTTCATAGGCTATCTATTAACCAAATCAATTTCATTCTCTGAATGATGATTGTATTTCCTCTAGATCTTGGCCTTTAGTTCCAGGCACACACAATGCCATAAAGATCAGGGTAAAAAGACTAACAGAAGCATTAATCCAACAAGCCCCTGTAACAAGACACAAAATGACCTTTTAGAAGGATTGTAAGAAAAATGTTTGGGGCTTATGAAATGTACTTTTACTCAAAAAATCTATGTACATTACACCTATACTACTCTAAATTGATCCAAATCGCTAGGAGGTAGAGTAAAAGTAAACAAATATATCTGGAACAACAAGTGGCTAGGGAAATAATTCACAGTTGAAATATTGGATAGATTCTTGGTCAATATCTATTGTCCCATGAATAGGTTCAATCTCCACTTAGATGTTCTCCACAAGGTAGGTTCAAACATCTAGCCTATTAGTGTAAATGTTTAATCAAGGTACCATCGTAAATTTTCCTTAATATTCGACCCGAGTGGTTTAACAATGTAAATTTTGAAGTCAAAACCAAGTAATGTAGTGAATGAAGATCGAAGCTTCTAAAATGGATCCACCGACACAAAAAAATTAGCATACTAAGAAATAACTCAAGTCAAACAAAGAATATCCTCGACGTTTTCAAGAAGAAAAATACATCCAAGATAGATTAAAAATAACCAATATTTCATACTCAAAAGAAAGGTAAACCAAGGAAGTGTAAAACTTATCAATCATATAGTTGAAGTAAGATGCCACATTTATTCTTATCACCAGGAATGCCAATAAAAATGAAATTACTTGATCAATACAAAGGACTTGTGCCTAGAACACATAAATAAAGGCTATAAGTTTTGGTAGCAAACAAAAATTAAAATAGTACACAAATTATTTAGACTAATTTTTCATAATCTATGCATCTAGGATAAAAATACGAAGCATCCTCAAAATATGTAGGAACATAACATCCAACATTTGCAATATAACACTGGTAAGTGGCAAGAACGAATAAAATACTTAGTGGCTTTATAAAAATATAAGCCTGAAAGAAACCTACCATGGTATGTTCCAATAATATATATGAAAATGTAATTATATAAATCATTAATACTATATTTATTGTGATCATCATAAAGTCAATGGACATGGGTCTTGACAGAAAACTCTACAACAATTTCTGAAAATCTATAAACTAACATCTTTCTTGTCATTGTAAAAATCATACTTTTACATCATAGAATGGTCATCCTTCGAATTATAATGAAATCCTACACTCGAGTTGTCATGTGTTTTTGCAAGGGAAAAATTCAATGTTGAAACATGACAACTTTACCCTAGTGTCAAAATTTTCTTGTAAACCCTCCTAAACCCCCTCCAGATCAGTCTACCATAAGTTTCATACCTATCCTAACCTTGTAGGCATCATATGTTTTGTATGTATTTTACCCAAGTGTTCAAAATTTTGAAACAAGGTGACTCATTTTATTCAAGGTACCGCTTTTAAAGGTGGATTCTTCAAGATAGGCCTAAAAATCTATTTTTGGCCTTTCTGGGACATGTGTGCATCCTCGAGGACAAAGTTGAAGGCTAAACTTCTTCAAGAAGTGGTTTTGAGGATATAAGAACATATAAATCTTATTTAGGAAGGTTTAGGAAATATTTGAAGGTTTAGGATCAAGTACAGTGAAAGAAGGTTTTTGAGGGTTAAGCAACTTGCAGTTCAAAATAGTACCTGAGCTTTGGAAGATGATTCCAGGAGATCCATAAGGAGTTAGGGGAAAAAATTAGTCATTGGAAAGATAATTCAATGATATACATGATGTTACTTTCATAGTTTTCATAATATTTAGGATATTCTCACCACTCCTCACTCTTAGAAACACACCCTATTGTCCCGAGAAAAAGGTTATTTTTGAGGGATTTTAGGCATAATTTGATCTTGATACCCACCCCATTAATATTGGAAATTTTTTTGGATTCAAATTTATATAATGAAGCACTAAAAATTTCCTCCTAGAGATTTGGAAACTTTGTCTTCAAGGTATCTCTTAAGGTAAGCTTTTGGTACTTAGAAAATTTTGCAGAGGGACACATTTCAGCACCGAGTTGAGACGCACTTTACTTTCCCTCCTATCCCTGTTCCTTGGGGAAAGAGGGGAAAATATTAAATCTCCACCCCATTTATTCCCTTTGGTTTATCATGTGACCTTGTTGAGGCTCTACCAGCCCTTTTCACCTCACTCGAGCCCTTCGCGTTGACCAATGAATGCTTGTCATCTTTCAACCTAGGGAGAGGGTGAATTTTTATCTCCCTCATGTCCCAACCCCATGATTTTCTTTCATGTTGGATGTTCATGAGACTTGAAACAAGACCACAGCAGAGTGCATTTTTAATCCCTATCTCCTCTTCACCTCACTGAATCACTTCATGCCACTTGGCATAACCATATCAAGATGATTTTTTTGTCCCTTCAATCCCTAACCCATGGGGATAGAGGGGATAAGGAAATGTACCCCATCATTGGGTAAGTTCAAAAATATGGGGGCCAAAAGGAGGTAAAAAGGGACACCTTTTTCCCAAATCAGCAAAACATCAACTTCATCGAATAATTCAGCATGCCTATGCTCAAAATTTCACAAAGTAATAACAAGAAGTACCGTAGAACTTGGAATCTAGTTTCTAAAATAATAATTTATTTTGAAAATGGTTGAGATTAAAGGCTCAAATTTTGTGTTCACACAAAGTATGTCTATTTTTGTGTAAAAAGATAAGAACCTATTGTGTGTGTACCCATCCGTTTTTTGAGTTTTATAATTTTTCTTCAAATTCCTTTGGTAAAAAAGTTAGATAATACCATGTACGAGGTCCCAATAAATTTTCGTAATTTTTGGATGAATATATAATTTTTTTAATTAATTTTAAAAGTGCACATAATCCAAAAATGAAATATTTGTGTGTGCACCCCATAACTTTGAGAAAAAGCCATTTTTATTTTTATTTTTTTAGTGCATGTAGAATGGAGTTTATAAAAATCTATTTTTTTAATTTGGATGAAAAAATCATAAATTGTGCACCAAAACATATGCATATGTTTTTGCAAGAAAACAAGGCATTAGTAAAAAAATTATGGATGAAAGCCTTAAACTAATCATATTTTAGAAAGAATTATATCATCATCAAGGTAAAAATGAGCTTGACATCGTAGTATAATTTATTTTTGAATATTATGTTTTAATGCATGAGATATTGGGGTGCACACATGAAATTTTTATGTTTTTCTATCAAACACGGTTTTAATCACGCAATACACAATCCAAACCTCTAGTTTGGAAATCCAAGCCTTTGGATTGGGTATTCCAAACCCCAAAAAGATGAAACGTGAGCGCGTTATAATGCGCTAGTGTTATAATGTGCTTGTGTTCATGTTTCCAATGCAGAAATATGTCCATTTGGGAGGGATAAAATGGAAAAACACATAGAAAACCATAACATGAGCATGTTTCGACTTGGTAAACCGAGCCGTAACATGATCACGTTATAATGCGACCTAGATTTTCCCTTTTCATATTATAGCACAACCGAGCCATAACGTGAGCGCGTTATGGCCAAAATGGCAAAAAAATGGATTTGTGTCCACTTTTTGGCCCCCCATCTTTGTGCTTATGTCAGCCCACCGACCATTCCATGGTTATTCATGTAACTTGTTTTTAGCCCCTGAGTGCTAAGTGCTACTTTTTCATCTTTGCCCCATCAAAAAATCAAACCCCGCCACTTTTCATGCTCACATTAAGGCACAATTTTTTCCCCCTTCTATCCTTGTCATAAGGGTACAAAAGGAATAATAAAATTTTATCCATACCAAGGTGGTTAAAAAATTATAAATTCACTAAGTTTTTAATCTCATTTCTTGTTCACCCGTGAATGAAAAGTGCTTTGCCAAAAGTTCTAAAACATGAAATTGCTTATTTTTCAGCTCATTATTTTTCCTTGACTCTATGATTGATGCTCCATAACACCTAAGAAACACGAAAGTTGTTGAGAAAGCATGCCCAAATTTCTCTAGATTGGCCATATGCTACAAAACATAAAAATCATATCTTTCAAACCGATGAATGAATATGAACGTGATTTTCACTATTGCACCTCATTTCGTGCACCATCAAGAACATTATAACACGAAATCAGATAATTACCTCTTTTTTAATAGAAGAAAACCCTATTTTTATGCCCTAGATAATTATTTTTAGTTTCCAAGAATTTCACCAATGGATCGAGGTGAAATTTTGAACATAGAGTCCATGAAATGAGCCTAATCCATTCATTCAAATTTCATTGTGATCCAAGGTGGATAACTCGTAGTTTATGAATATATTAGGTACTTAGTTTCCTCTCTTACTAAAAATAAAAACTTACTAAAAATATTAAGTCCCCTCGCATCCGTGCAATCGAGAGAACATTGAAAATAATAAACTAGGAAATTTTGACCAAAAAAGCAAGAAAGAATAATAAATAAAAAAGAAAAAGGAAACTACTAAATATAGAAAGTGTCCGAAAATGGAAAATCATCATCAATAAAGTTGAATTCAATATTTCAGAAGATCTATAAATTTAATTTTGAGAAAAACAAGTGAAATATCCCAAAATAGTAGGTCTTGATTATACCTGCTAAAATAGAAAGTCCTCATTTTGGGTGTAGAAAGTTGCAGTATGATTCAATTTTAGTCATCGTACTTCTTTTTTTTCATCTTCACAGGGTTTATAGATGGTCGCATAGCTTAATAAAGGAAATTCATTCTTCATAGGGATCCCGAAACTTCAAAGTTTTGTCTAAGAGTGAAACAGAAGATCACATGGCACAACAGGTAAGATCAAGAGACATTGTGCAGTCTGAAGCGATTAAAAAAGGGTCAAAATATTCTCTGATCATATTAACTCATCAATAGAATTATATCCATCATCATCTCTCCTCGGTGATTTGGTTGGTTTGAACACGGTGAGTTGAGTGAGTTGAGCCAAGGCACAATGGATGAGGAAAGTTTGTAACCATGAAAAACTTATTAAATATCTCACAAAACTTCTTAACACAAGAAATAGAAATTCATTCCAGAATTTGTGAAAACATCTAGGTATGTCGTCTCTCCGAAGTCATAGCTTCCCAAGGTGATCAAAATTTTATTTCACAGCAAGCTCCTGAAAGTGCTCTCGGGAGCAACATCATGTTAGCCCCTGAAGATCCGTTTCCATGGATTCAAGAAATGTTTGAGAGTGAGCCAAGAACAACATAATTTTCTATCATGCATAGTCTTAAAGAAATAGTAGGAATATTGAAGTCTAAGAAAAGAAAGAAGGCCCAGAAAACATCCTCCTTCTTTAGTGGTATCTTAGGTAATCAATATGTTAATTTTTTTATGCCTAGGAATGAAAAGCCTATTTAGGAAATGAATCCATAAAATTATGATTTTGTCACCATATCATTAGGTCAAGCTTTGCATAAAGGTGAATCTCACTTGGTTAAATAATCCTACTCCCGTATCCTCACACGTAACAAAGAATACAAGCAGAAAATTGTGCAATTTGAGGAATAGGAAAAGACCCTAAATGCTCACATTCAATCTTTCTTGATCCCGATCCAATATATTCTCTTATGGTACAATACATTCCTCTTGTCACCAGTCTTGATCTTGAGGAAATAAATAAATCACATGTATACATGATGCGGGGAAGGACAAAGAGCAATGGATTAAAAAAATCATTGAGCAAGGTAATCCATTGTTTCTAGATGTCATTTCTCTCATCAAGAACATTCTTGCAACTTTTTCAAAAGTAAAGAAAGGAAAGGAGGATTTTGAAAAAGAGGTAATATAATTAAGTGAGGTGTTCCCACTGGTGTTTGAAAGTATTTCCTTTGAATCTTACACTCTCATGACTAAGAACGTGTTAGCATCAGCTATAGAGAACTTGTCTCAATTTTCGATCTGCATCATGTATGCGAGACATGGAAATCTCAAAATGCAATCTCTAAGTTGGAATCTTATGGACAACATGCTTTTGAGATCTTAGATGATGTTTACATTTGTGTTTCGAAGATTGAGTTTCCTCCACTCACTGAGAATGCATCATCATAGGAACTTATTGTTTCCTTCTAGGATCTAGTCAAGAAAGAGGTAGGTGACTCTCTTTCCTTCAATGAAGATAACTTAGATTCTCTGGCCAACATCATAAGTTGCACTTAAAAAATTGAAAAGGATCATGAAGGATGACATAGTCAATGTAATAGGATGAAAGATGTTCCCGAGCATGGACACGTATTGTGTTGTACTTACATTCTAAAGGTAGATAAGTTAGCACATCCAAAGAGCTCAATTCAAAAGGAATTTAAGGAATAGGATCTCATTCTGAAACTCTTCATCGTGAAGAATGAATCAGCAAGATCTTCATCATAGGGAGATTTTTCATCTAATATGGAAACTGTACGATGGAAAAGTGATATGCAAGCATGGGAATCTACAAGTGATTCTTCCTCGCACCCGACCTCCCGAGGTCATGCCAAGACAACCGGTAGGGATGGAATACACGCGGGATGTATATAAGCTAGTTAGGTAATCTTATGTCTTCAACACGCAATGGTGGGATCTGCAGATCTAAGGCAAAGAAGGCCCTCCTAATCTGAACCGGTGTGATAGATCATTCGACAAGGATAGAAACTCAAGGCTCCAATCAATATTGAGCTCGCCATGATCCAATCTATGGGTCTTGGAACACGTGGAAGATAACCTGTGGGTGCTTCATGTATGTCTCCCGATAAGGTCATGAAAAATGGAATGGTTAAATATGCAGTGGATCTTTTGGTGTTTTATGGACGATTCTATGGTCTAGTCCAGAAATCTTTAGCTTGATTAGCTGCTACGTTTAATAATGATAATTGTGTGATAATGTTTGGTGGGAGTGGAGAGGACCTAAACAATAATGTTCACAAAATAACATCAATGTTGGATTGATTTGTAGGCCCGTTGGGTTGTGGGACCTGTGGATCACAACCATAAGTTCATGGTTGTTGTGGACCTCCTATGGTCATGTGAAGAATCAATTCCTAATTCCAAGTATCCAATAGTCGTATGCCTTTTCGGCCTCTACGTTTAGAACTAGAAGTTTCACGATTTTTTGTCGAGTACCTAATAGGTGTTCTGCAACTTGATACATAAGATAGTGTCTATATCAACAAGGATGTCTCCTGCATTTGGATGTGGGACTAGTGGATCACAACCGAATGTTTTCCCTCTTTCAGGTCCTTCTACAGTCATACAGATATCTATCAAGGAAAACTATAATTTGTCTGATTTGACCAGAATGTGTGCTTTGTTTTCTTCTATGTTTAATCCCCTTAACTGTGAGTTGATTTCTTGTAGGTCTGTTGTTGTTTGGAAGACCTGAATTCTAAGATTTTGGTCTATGTTAGTTATTGCTACAACAATATTTGGTTGAGGCACGATTGGCTCAAAAACGTATTCCCTGGGCTCCCTAGGTCCCGTGATTGTCATACAAGATCAATATAAGCCTAACTGAAATGAAATAAACTAACTATGTGAGATATATCTACAACATATATATATATACTCTTCTATTTTGTATTTTTGATAAGATTTTGAATGGAATTGAAAAAGCAACTAATCTAATAACAAAATTAAAACAAACAAGGTAGCCCGGTGTAGCTACTTACCTATGCAGTTGTGAGTTTTATCCTAAATAACTAGATAATTGATTAACTTAATTGAAAGATTCTCGATCCTACCCCAGAAGTGAGGAATGAATCATAGTTTCTTAGAAACTATTAATCCCCACAAATTCCCGGCAATATCGAGAATGAAACTTAACTGAAATGAAATATTTCACTACTCTATTAGATATATTTTAACTAGAACTTTGACAGATAAAACTTGGAATTTGTATAACAGTGGCGAATCTAGTAATGTATCACTTTGTCCCCTTAGACAGATCTCCTCGTTATTTTGTGTTCACGTGAATCCAGAAGAGCGTATATATGCTAAAGATCAATAGAAAAAGGTATTTTGAACAATGGCTTCTTGGATATAGACCGAATATAATGCGAGTAGGAGAGGGACAATGTAAGAGACAGAGCTTGGCATATGCAATTCCTAGTGGGATTTATCACGGAAATACAACGCAAGAGTACCGAGAGATTCTAGAATCCACCTTTTGTGAAGAACACAACCTAGCAACTCTAATGGATGCAATCTATAACTGACACTACTCTACTCTAAACTAATTTGTATGAACAACATGAACAAGACTGAAGTAATAAGATTGAATGGCCTCTAACAGCAAAGGAAAACTAACATGGATGCAAAACATGAAAACAAAATGAACTCTAAGAAAGAATTGAGAGACTAAACAATGGAAAATGAGAAATTGAGAGGCAGTTTTGAGGGGCCATTTGCTTGAAAACAAGTTGGCTATTTATAGATTTCACATTCACCCAAAGGTGATTCCCATTAGAACTCTTTTACCATTAAACAATGGAGAAACACTATTCCAGGGGACATAAAACATTAATACAAGCCAAGGCGGTGGAGAAAATCCGGTAAAAGTTGAAAATTACGCAAGTCGTGATCAGAAAAATATGCTAGAAAATGCGTGAAGGACCGTCGCCTGAGCAGTGGTGGTGGTGGTTATAGGACCGCCGCCCTAACAGGGTGGTGGTTTCATCACTAAAGGTCAAAGAGCTAAGAAAATAAGGGTAGAGGAATAAAACAAAGCACAAGGAACAAGGATAAAGCACTTGGGATGCTAACATATACTTTGCGAGCTTTTCCGGATCCGAACACCTCATGAGGCGACTCGTATTATAATCGGGGCATGTGTAACATTGTTCCGATAGTACAATACCCTACAATTTTGGGTACGTACATATTGCCCCCTCGAGAAGTGCTTTAGCCATGAAGAGGCGTAAAACAATGGTTCGAGTATGGCGGTCCCAAAATGGGAAGTTAGAAATTATACCTGACACGCCCGTGTGTCAAAATGTCGCCATCCAAGTTCCCGCTACCTATAAAATGGAAAGAAGACTCAAGTGTAGATAGACAAAACAAATCAAAAAATAAATACTAAATTAGTATGAGATGAGGACTTACCATTTGTGCGGGGATGAGAACTTACCTCCGTTGGCGCTCTAAACCTGCAAAAGGGGCACTCGAAAATGCATCAAAACACTATATATATATATATATATGGGACCATTTTCCTATTCATTTGCACATGTTGATTTGATAGTTTTTGAGCTCTGGGACCCATGGTGATGGTTTTCACGAGAATATAGTCGAAACGTTCACATCGAGATAGCGATCATGCCTCCGTGAGCAGAACCTCGACCCGCGAAATCTTAGGTTAGTTCTTCTTGATTATTCATTTTTGCACCCTAAATGTAAAAATGATGAAAACTTTGTCATGGGGGTCATTTTTAGAAATGTCAGTTTTAAATGTGTCTCTTAGGGGGGACACCTAATGGGTAGGCTTTTGTTTTAGCAAAAATGGTCATTTTTTAGCATTTTTGAGCATTTTTAGGGTATGTGACCCATTTTGAAACGCGGGACAGGACCGCCGCCCTGAGTAGGGTGGCGGTTACAAGACCACCGCCTTATAAGGTGGCGGTTACGGAACCGCCACCTTGCTCAGGGTGGCGGTTCTCTCCAAAATGCCAAAACAACATTGTTTTGAGTTTATTTTTACATTTTTAGTATTCTCATTTTCTTTAATGATTTTTTTATTGCAATTTTGATACTAACTTGCTCCTTTTTGCATTTTTTTATGTGGAAGAGTTTGTGCCGAGAGAGAGAGAGAGAGAGAGAGAGAGAGAGAGAGAGAGAGAGAGAGAGAGAGAGAGAGAGAGAGAGAGTGATTGGCTTCTAGCAGTGCTAGATGCACTCTCTTAGGATGAGCAGGATACTCTTCATAGAGGGTAGGTATATTGAGGATCGCACGGGTCCCCCACGTTACACCTACCAGTCACATACTATGTGACTTATTTTCTTATTGGGATGCAGATCGAACACTTTCTCGATTTCCAGGTGTCAAGGGTGAGTGGACTATCACCTTAGAGGATGTCTACCGCATTTTGGGAGTCCTGATTATTGGGAGGAGACTTTCATTTGATACAACAGTATCCAGAGCTTAGGTGACACAGTGGGCCACCTATATGGGAGACACAGTTGTCTCCACTGGTTCAAGAAGGGGGTGAAGGTCCATTCTATTCTTGGCTTTCCCATCCCTCTGATCCGTCAGGCCATTATGGGCATCCTTGCTTCAAGATTGATCGAGACAAGGGAGGGGATACTTTACTCTATTGCTAGGCCCCCATCATCACATAGATTGAGGCACATGGTCGGATTTACACCTGGGGAGCTGATATACTTGGGACCACCTATCATGACTTGTATAGGGTGGTTCGTTTATAGGATACAATTGGAGCCATCCGACCTTGGTTATGAGCTGGGTCTATGAGCGTATCATCCCTTATGGGAGAGGTATAGAGGTGGCGGATCCCGAAGCTATGAGGGCAGCTAGATGGATAGAGATGACGGTGCTTAGAGCACCCCACCAGCCAGTTGCTTCCCTGACTACTGAGGATATGGAGGCCACACCTTATCAAGCCATGGCAGGGTTGTGGGGTGAGGAGACCTTCACTTTGATTTCTTGCTCTACTACAAGGAAGCTTGTGGATAGGACGGGAAGGTAGAGACACACCCCTTTGATTGAGTGCCTCAGCAGTTCGGCCTTGCTTACGTTGATATGCTTCCCCCAGTGGTGCCAATGTTCATATCAGTTCGGGAGGCTAGGGGCGGCCCTAGGGGTCAGGGTTGGACTGTTACTCCTGGCATCCCACCGCATCCAGGGGTGGTACGTGCCCGAGTGAGAGTCGGTGCTCCTTAGGCACCCTTACTTCAGATTGCCACCGGTCCTGCCCATAGTAGTGATGACCCCATTGATATAGACTCCGAGTCTGAGGAGTTCACAGGGGGAGAGACAGAGGAGGAGACCGAGGACATGGAGGTCAGCGAGTCGGGTGGGGGAGAGGATAGCAATCCCGAGTGGCATGACACTCAGGAGATGTTACAGCCGAGAGGGCACAGAGCAGAGCACGAGAGGGTAACTCTAGTCTCAAAGGAGTTACTTTCTCAAGACTTAGGTGGAGAGGATGAGTCCATGGTAGGACGCTATGTTGCCCTGCACATGGAGGATGACATCGCCACGGGTGGCATCCATGGCTGGTGCTGATCCTAGAGATCCCTCTTGGAGGCCTGGAGATCCGAGTGAGTTGTCACTTTAATATTTGTTTTTAGCTAGGATTGCCTTAGTTGTTATCTCTCCTTTTGTTCATCCTTGGTTTCATCTTTTGATTATTTTCTAATTTGTTTTTCTCCTTTTCTTGCAGAGACTATTGATGAGTGGCGAGACTTGATTCGTTGGGTATGTACTGATACCCTGATGCTCCCCATGGAGAAGACTCGTGCCGAGCTATCCACGGATGTAGGGGAGCCTTCAACAGCTGGTAGGCATACCGATGTTTTTTCCCCATTTGGCATGTGGCCAAGATGGTGACTTCCCTCCATATTGAGTTAGCCGGGTATAGGACTATAGAGTGCTTGATGAGGAGTTGCTCTCATAGTGAGGCTACAGCTACTATTCGGGACCGTGAGCCCTCAGTGCACTCAGAGCACCGGCATAGCCAGAGTCAGATGTGGTCATGCACCTTCTGAGGGATCCCATAGAGATTGAGAGTCCACTTGGATCTTTTTGTAGTGACTCTTGCTAGATTGTTTTATACGATCATTTTTTATTTTCCGGGCTCTTTGAGCATTTTGACCATGCCTAGTGCATGATGGAATTGTACATAAACCTGATTATATATATATACATCTCTTTTTGGATCTAGATCTCTTTGTACCTAGAGTTTTGTGATTCATTTTCACATGTATACTAGATGTTTATTAAATTTTTGCTTTATATGCTTTTCAGAATGTATGCAATGGAGAACAAATATCACAAATGTTTTCTTTTTTTGTATTTCATGATGCTGATGTATGATGATGTGGACACTATGTGATCTTGAACTTTAGTTTCTATAAGCAATTTTTAGTACTTCATATTGTTTTGACAAAATGTGATGATGAATTGGTATGATGAGCAGATGTACTTGCCCCACTCCTAACTCCACGCAACTAGTAAGATGTGAGGGCTCACCACCGAGAGCTAGAAAGGGCACAAGCTATGAGGTGTGTTAAAATGGTAATTATGGGAGATAGAAAAGATTTGGTGGAACCAAATTGGGATGCTACAAACCTATCTTACTCAAGTGACTCCATAGTTTAGAATGCAACTTGCTTTGTAGTTTATCCAGACTTAGATCCGTAGATGGCCACTTGGTTGAAAAATCTAGTTTTCAGGGTTTTGAACTCTCTTGGAATTTTGGACATCTGATTCATTTGTTTTGACTCAAGATTTCAAAAGTTTGTTTGGATTATTTGCTTATGTCTTTTGACGTTTTCTGTCAAGCAGACCCCCCACACCTTGCCCCATGCTACTAGTAGGAAGCATGGGCTTATCACCATGGACAAGGCACAGGCGAGTAAAGGCATTCCCATCCTTTCCCAACCCTACATCACTAGTAAGAGACACAAGCTCATCACCGAAGGTTGGCAAGGGGCAAGGAAATGTGTAAAAGTAAATTTTTTTGTTTGATCTATATTTGACTTACTTACTTGAGAAAAATGTTAGTATGTTCTTATTTCCAAAGAGATATATACGCGGGATAGATGTGACACCATGAAGCTTCTAGAATATACCATAGGCAAGACACCTACCCTAGGAAGAAACCAAAAGTGAGAACAAGCATGCAGGCCTTGGTATGGCTACCGTTAAGACTTTGTCATATCTAGCTCTAATTGATGAAATGATTCTGAAACAGTTGATGATGTTATGAAAATGAAGAAGTATGATTTGAAATATCCTGCCAATACTATCAGAAGTTTGTAATGAATTTCTTAAGAATAAGTCCCTTGATCACCAAATTTTATGAAATGAGTGAACAAAATGAACCTATCTAAATGAATATGTAATGTAGGTATAATTATACAAATAGTGCCGATGCTTCATGTGTAAAATCGTTTAAGGTGCAAGGAATTGATTGATTCATTGAATTCCTCACCCTCTAGTGTGCACAAGAGATATGCACTTACCGTAGTCCTTCATGACGTGATATGGGCCCAACCATTTGGGCCGAACTTTCTTCCTTCACCGGTTTTCTTGTTGATCCGGATGTCTAGTCTTAAAACTAGATCTCCTTCATATATTTCTCACTCATAGACCTTTTTGTTATAGTGCTGGCACATCTAGTCAACATAGGCTCTATGACGTTGTTCATCGTTTAACCTAGCCTTGTCTAGGCTTTCTATTTGGGAGAGGTGTGCCTCCCTATAAGCTTCTTCATCCAGAATCCCTTGTAGTGAGATGCGAGACTGGGTATTTCAACCTCAAGCGGGAGAACTACTTCTACCCTGAATACTAGTGAGAAAGGAGTTGCTCCTGTAGGTGTTCTTATTGAGGTTCGGTGGGCCCACAAGGCCGGATATAATTTTAAATGTCAATCTCATTTGTTTTCTTTTACCGTTTTGAGGAGAATAGCTTTCAACGTTTGTTTGTCGCTTCAGCCTACCCATTGGCTTGAGGGTAGTAAAGAGAGGCCGTGTGATGGTTTATTTTGAACTTGCTACATAGCTCATGAACCTCATCATTTTTAAAGGACGTGCCATTATCGAGAGATAATGACTTGTGGGACACCATACCTACAGATAATTTGGTTCAAAATGAATTTGGTGATCACCGAACCTGGTACGGTGGTGAGAGGCATGGCCTCTACCCATTTGGTGAAATATTTCGTGGCTGTGATTATAAAATTATGGCCATTGGTTGATGAGGGAGAGAATTTCCCTATCAAGTCCAGACCCCACGTGGAGAAGGGCCACGAGTCACTATTGGTTGCAGGGATTGTGTTGGCATGTGAATCTTGTGAGAGAATTCTTGGCATTTGTGGCACTTACATACAAATTCCACTACATCATGTTTGAGAGTGGGCCAAAAATAGCCCATCCGATGTATTTTGCGAGTGGTGGCATGACCACCGAAGTGGCCCCGCATATCCCACTGTGGGATTCATGAAGGATCCTTTTGGATTCTTTTGTTTCGACGCATCTTAGAAGCATGTCGTCGAAGGCTCTACGATAGAGCACTTGGTCTAAAACAACATATTTAGTGGCAATAATGTGTAACTACCTTCTTTGTTGTGACGTGGCACTTTCCGGGTATGTATGGTCCATGATAAAATTGATGATATCAGTATACCAGGACATGTAGAGATGGGGGTTTAGTTTCGACAAAGAATACACATTCATCGGAAATTCTAGATCTACTAGTTCACCTCCATCTAGTGGATTGTCAACTAACTAGTCTATGCAATGATTTGTCCTTTGAAAGATTTTTGGTTTATGAATGTTAACTCAAATTCTCCCATTAGGGTTATGAAACGGCCAACTTTTCTAGATAAAGATCCTTGTGTAAGAAATGTTCGTAAATGGTCTGTCTTTACAATGACCCTTGTTTCTTGGTTTAACATGTAATGTCTCAAGCATTTTGTTGCAAAAATTATGGCAAGGCATTCTCTCTCTGCCTGTGTGTAATGTGTTTCATAATCAAGCAATGTTTAGCTAATGAAATAGATCACGCATTCTCGTTTGTCATCGTCTTCTTGAGCCAGCATGCAGGCCAACAAGACATGAGTGGCTCATGAGTATAGGATTAAAGGGCGGTCTGGTTTGGGAGGCATTAGCGTGGGTGGTGACAACAAGAAGTGCTTAACTACTTCGAAGGCCTCGTTGCAATCTTTAGTCCAATCGATGCTATAATATTTCTTGAGTAGATTGTTGATTGGATGAATGGCAAAGCTTAAATCTGGGATGAACCTTCGATTGCACCGAAGTTTCTTGAGAAATTTCCTAATTCTAGATTCATTCAAAGGTGGGATCATTTTGAGAACAACCCGTATTTTGGCCGGATCAACATCAATCCCTCGTGAAGATATAATGTATCCTAGAAGTTTGCCTCTATTACACCGTAAACGCACTTCTCTAGGTTTAATGTGACACCATACTCAATTAGTCATGAGAGGATGATACGGATCACCTCCGAATGATCACAGCATTTCTTGGCCTTAGCCAACAAGTCATCCACATATGACTCCACAATTTTATGGATAAGATCATGGAATATGTATGTCATTGCCCGCTAACATGTAGCGTCAGTGTTCTTAAGACCAAATGGCATGACAACATAACAATAAGTTCCACAGGGAGTTATAAATGTGGTTTTGGCTTGGTCTTGTTTAGATATTTTGATTTGATTATATCCCGAGAACCCATCCATGAGAGACAAAAGCTCAAATCCAGCTATTGTGTCAATGATGACGTCAATGGATGGTAATGGGAAATCATCCTTGGGACAAGCTTTGTTAATATCCCAAAATATTTGCAAATGCATATCCTCCCATTCTTTTTGAGGACAGGGGACAATATTAGACACCCATTTTGAATAATCGACTAGTTTGATGAATCCTACTTGGAGAAGTTTTATTACTTCCTCTTTTACCATGAGAGCCACTTTTGGCTTCATTGGTCTTGACTTCTGCTTAATTGGCTTCACATCTAGTTTAGTGACAAGATTATGTACCACAACTTGTGGTGCAATACCTTTCATCTCTTTATAATTAAATGTAAAAGCCTTTTGATGTTCTTTGAGAATTTGGGTGTGCGTTTCTATTTCTTCCGAGTTAGCGAGGATCCTAACTTCAAAATTCTTGGTTCTTCCTCCATTCCAATGTTTATGTCAATGGTTTCTTCTATCAAAGAAGCGTTACCTTCTTCAAATTCAGGTGGGGCTGGAGGTAGTTCCAAGCTTTCTCTATTTTCTATCTCGTAGATATCAAGATCCTTCTGTGGAGGAGACTCTACCATGGGATTTCCAAAGTAGGAAGAGGAGTGTGGTATTAGGGAAAGATCAACTATAGGGTGAGCAAGGTGTAGCTCCGCATAGGTGTTTAGATATTCGAGAGTGACTTTATCACTATCAACATGATGTAAGATAGGAGATTCATTCTCAGCTACATGTGTTAGTAGAGGGTTTGTTGACATTTTCTTCACCAATGGTTCAATACGAAGTGATACTTTGAAACTTGTATCTTCCAACTCATTACTTGGGGTAAAATGTGAAGCTAAGGTTGCTATTGAATCTGTGAGAAGGTTTTGTTCTCATGGGATTGCCTCAATGGATATGAAGTCGAATCTTTTGCTTAGATCTAATACCACTATTTTATAGAGTTGTAAGTGCTCAGCTCTAGTCTCATATACTTTAGAGACCTGGTTTGCAACTAATCTGCGAGTCTCCTAACACTCTGATGTCATTAACACCAATCCTTTTGGCTATGATGAGGCCAAGGAGGAGGGCTTCGTACTCAGTGCCGTTGTTTGTACATTCAAAGTTCAACTTAAAAGAAAAAGGTAGGATCTTTCCCTCAGAGAAGTAAAGATTATGCCTGTCCCGCTCCATAGTGACATCTAGCTCCATCAAAATGGAGAGTCCAATATTTACTAGGAAAGATGGATTTTGGGACATTCTTCACATATATTTCTTCTATTTTGGTTACTTCTACCATGCAAAGTTCCTCTGCTGGAAGAGAACCAACTCCTAGGGTGCATCCCATACCCGGAGTCAAATGGTAGGAAATTTGGTAGATCTTGTTCTAGTAATTCAACAATTTTTGTAGTAGTTCCTAATGACACTGTTTCTACAACGTTAGATTCATTCTTGAGGGCTGGGATGCTCTTGACTAAGTTCGTAATTTCTATTTCTATTGTAGGTATTAATTTTTCTTCTGGTTTTGAGTCAATTGGTTTGTTAAGTTTCTTTTTTGGGAGTTCAAACTTAGAGTGAACACCTGGTCTTTTCTTCATGTCTGCTAGGTGTATGTCAAATGGTTTTGGGTCACCTTTTGTTATGAATATCTTTCCTAAGTGTAAGAATTTTATTTCCGGAATAACGTAGAGGGAATTTCTTTCATGTGATGTATCCATGATCGATCGAGGATCATATTATAGTTGGTTTCCGATCTATGATATAAAACTCAGTGAGGATTTTCTTGGGTCCTAAGGTGACCGGTAATATTATAGTCCCAATTGAAGTAGCTTTAAGGCTATCATAACCTCTTAGCGTATTTCTTGTTGTGGAACAATTTGTTTCGCCATATCCTATCTTTTGAAGGAAAGAAAAGGGGACAATATTCACTTCTTCCCCATCGTCCACCATTACACGTTTTACATAATTATTATAAACCCACACCTATAAATGTAAGGCCGATCACCTCTACGTGTAATTTTAGCATCTATTGGCATTTTGTTTATGTCAAATATAAACTCGGTATCCCTATCTGGCTGCCTTGGAGGGTGGATATCGAAGTCTATATGGTTTAATTGTGTTTCGGGAGGTGGAGTGATGTTAATTAAATGACCTAGACCTAGTGCTTATAATAGAGCAACCCTATGGGCATGAGAGTTTTTCAACAAGTCCAAAAAGGAGATGTGAGAGAAGGTATTTGTTAAGTCATTAATTAAATCGTAAGCACCCACGGGTTTTACCAATATTTGTTGAATGTTATCTGGTTCTAGTGGATAGATTGGATTTGGTTGAGAAGAATATTCTCATGTTCTTGTTATGGCTTCTATGTGCAGCTCAATATCTAATTCTACTAGACCAACTATCTTGATTCGTGGCTGATTTCCTAATTGTGGCGCGATAGGTGGATTTAGTGAAGTCGAGGCTTCATGATCGTTATTTCTTGTCATTACACCTTTGTTTGTCCCATTTGGATTTAATTTATCATTGTTATTGTGATTTGGAAGCGGATCATTGAAGATCTTAAGAGGTGTGTTTTGAGGGGAGACTGCCCCTGTGAAAGTATTTGGGATAGGTGTTACAGAATCTATTAAGAACATATCTATGAAGAGTTGTCTTTGTTCTTCTGGTAGACGTTGCATGAACTTATTGTAATCACAGAAAGTCCTAGTGTCATGGCCTCGAATTTTGTGGAAACCATAATATGAGTTAGGATTATAACTCCTAGGTTGTTGGTTTGGCGCATGTTGTGGTCCAAAACTCTGATTGAACTGTTGACTATTAGGATTAAAGTTTTGTGTTTGTTGTCTTTGGTTTTGGTTTTGATATCCAGTTGAGTTTTGACTTGGACCCTGTGTTTGGATCTGACATTGTTGTTGTTGTCGTTGTTGTTATTGGGGACGATTAAAATCTACTGCATTGATTATTGGGGTAAAATTGTTGTTTCATTGATTGTTAACTGGTGGTCAAAAATTTACAACATTTTCTTTTTTACTTGGTCAGTCACTCCATCTATTGTCACCCCACAATTTTTGTTAAGGATTTTAGGTCCTTAATTGGTGTTTGTGGTAGAATAAGTCATAGTGTTTTGGTTGGGGATGATTAACCTCCCATTTGTTCCATATGTCTTGCGACCACTGTCTATTGCAACTTGATCTATTCGGAGAGTGCTCTCGAGCACTTCATCATAAGTTCTTCGTGGGAATTTCTAGACTTCTTCCTTTATCTCTCTGCTGAGAGAATGAAGGAATAAATCACATAGTTCCATTTGATCCATGTTTGGAGTGCTTTTCAAGAATAGAGGACTCGTACGCTATCTTTGGATGAAATGAGCAACAGATTCATTGTGTTCTTGCTTAATATGCAAGAATTACCTGATTCTTGTTCTTAACAATTTGTTCATGTCGAACGCCTTGATGAACTCTGAAATGAGTTGTTTAAATGAATGTATTGAGGATTCACGTATTCTCAGTAATACCAATCGAGGGTGATACCCTCTAACATTTTGGGAATATTTTAGCAACAACTCCATCCCAAAGGAGCAATTCTCGAATGGCTGTGTGGCGTAGGCTTTAATATGTGCATTTGGGTCTCCCTCTCCTTTGTACTTGGGTAGATCGGGAGAGGTCTTGGAAGCATGAAGCTTTGTTTAGTGAAGTCTAAAGGTTCTTTCAAATATTCTCAATAATTCCCTATCGCATAGGTTTTGACCATTGACGATGTTTGTTGAGGGGGGGAGGTGGAATGGGTTGTTGATATGGCGTACCATATATATTTTTGCAGAGGCATAAGGAAATCCCGTGGTTGATCGAACACACCGGAGAAGAGAACATATCTCCCTGTGGTGATTTGGAATACATGTTTAGGTATGGAGGAGCATTGTTCAAAATGGATTGTTTTGTACTAAACTGGGAGGTATCATATTTTCCACTGGAGTGGCATTAGAAAATGCGGTTCTAGTTGGCGTTTGTTGTGAATATTGAGGAGGCATGCCCAATGTGCATGTTCTTGTGAGGAGGTCTACTTGGCTAGGATGATGTGGAGGATTAGAAGTTCCTGCCTGCATGAATTGCAAGTTTTGACTTGCTTGAGCAAGTTCCAACCCTCTAACCTTCTCAACTAAGGCTGAGATGACCTCGTTTGGTGAAGACACGGTATTTTTCCTTAGTGGTGTTTGTTGTATACCTTGAGGTTGTATAGGCATATGGTACCCAACTATGAATTGATCGTTTCCCTGCCAAGTATCACCGAGGGAATTTCCTATAGGTGGAGGAATGGGGGTGTTTTCTTGGAATGAGACCTCGGTTGTATTTGCAAACCTCCTATAGGTGGGTACATACTTTGAGAGCATTGTTCACTCCTAGCAAACATGTGCTAAGTATTCATCATCTAAAAACAGGTATGGATCTGATTGTCTACTGATTTGCGGTCTAAGCAACACCTAAGGAGATGAACCAGATTCTCCGGTGAGCGTCATGTTATTTGAGCTTGAAGGCTCTATTTGTTGCGTTTGAGTGAGCTGATCCAACTCCTCTATTTGGAAAGAAGAACTATATCTAGTCCTTTGAGGCGAGTTTGTGTTGAAAACCGATTAGTTGAATAGTTGTCACCCCATGTTGAGAGCGAGGGTGATGGTTGTCTATTCAATTGATCGTAGTATGCTTCAAGACCTAGGAGAGGCCTACCATATGCATTGTATCCTGACATATTCGGGGGGTATATGAATACCCGCAGAATAATGGGAAAGAGCGAAGGTGGATAAAATTGAAAGAAGAGTGTGAAAGTGAAACAATTGTTCCTTTTACGTAAGTTTTACTAATTTTGTTGATAAAGCTAATGTGAAGGCTAAAGAGGTAGAGAAGATGAAGTAGTTGTTTTTTTCATGTTGGGTTCACCAATTTTGTTGGTGAAGCTGATGTGAAGGATAATGAGGTGGAAAAGACGAAAAGTATACTAATTGGGAGAATAAGTAGAAATAAGACTTCGAATCAGAAGGTAGGAAGGTTCACGTCGGGTTCACCAATTTTGTTGGTGAAGCCAATGTAAAGGCTAATGAGGTGAAAAAGATGAAAAGTATACTAATTGGAAGAACAAGTAGAAATAAGACTCTGAACCAGAAGGTAGGAAGGTTCACGTTGGGTTCACCAATTTTGTATGATGGAAAAGTGACATGCAAGCATGGGAATCTACAAGTGACTCTTCCTCGCACCCGACCTCCCGAGGTCATGCCAAGACAACCGGTAGGGATGGAATACACGCGGGATGTAGATAAGCTAGTTAGGTAATCTTATGTCTTCAACACGCAATGGTGGGATCTGCGAATCTAAGGCAAAGAAGGCCCTCCTAATCTGAACCGGTGTGATAGATCATTTGACAAGGATAGAAACTCGAAGGCTCCAATCAATATTGAGCTCTACCATGATCCAATCTATGGGTCTTGGAACACGTGGAAGATAACATGTGGGTGCTTCGTATATGTTTCCTAACAAGGTCATGAAAAATGGAATGGTTAAATATGCAGTGGATATTTTGGTGTTTTATGGACGATTCTCTGGTCTAGTCTAGAAATCTTTAGCTTGATTAGTCTGCTACATTTAATAATGATAATTGTGTGATAATGTCTAGTGGGAGTGGAGAGGATCTAAACACTAATGTTCACAAACTAGCATCAATGTTGGATTGATTTGTAGGTCCGTTGGGTTGTGGGACCTGTGGATCACAACCGTAAGTTCGTGGTTGTTGTGGACCTCCTATGGTCATGTGAAGAATCAATTCCTAATTCTGAGTATCCAGTAGTCGTATGCCTTTTTGGCCTCTACGTTTAGAACTAGAAGTTGCACAATTTTCTTGGAGTACCTAACAGGTGTTCTAGCAACTTGGATACATAAGCTACTTTCTATATCAATAAGGAGGTCTCCCGTGATCCGGCTCAGTGGGACTAGTGGATCACAACCGAAAGTTTTCCCTCTTTTAGGTCCTTCTACAATCATACGGATCATACGGATATCTATCAAGGTAATCTATAATTTGTCTAATTTGACTAGAACGTGTGTGCTTTGTCATCTTCTATGTTTAATCCCCTTAACTATGAGCTGATTTCTTGTGGGTCTGTTGTTGTTCAAGACCTGAATTATGATATTTTGGTATATGTCAATTATTGTTGCAACGCAAAATTTTGGTTGAGGCATGATTGGCTCAAAAATGTATTCCCTGGGCTCCCTAGGTCCCGTGATTGTCATACAAGATCAATATAAGCCTAAATGAAATGAAATAAACTAACTATGTGAGATATATCTACAACATATATATATATATACTCTTCTATTTTGTATTTTTGATAAGATTTTGAATGGAATTGAAAGAGAAACTAATCTAATATATTCAGAAAATGACAACTAATCTAATAACAAAATTAAAACAAACAAGGTATCCCAGTGTAGCTACTTGCTGTGCAAATTGTGATTTTATCCTAAATAAATAGATATCCGATTAACTTAATTGAAAGATTCTCAATCCTACCTCGTAAGTGAGGAACAAATCATAGTTTCTCGAAAACTATCAATCCCCACAGCTTCCCTGGTAATATCGAGAATGAAACTTAACTGAAATGAAATATTTCACTACTCTATTTGATATATTTTAACTAGAACTTTGACAGATAAAACCTGGAATTTTAGAACAGTGGCAAATCCAGTAGTGTATGACTTTGTCCCCTCAGACTGATCTCCTCGTTCTTTTATGTTCACATGAATCCAGAAGAGCATGTATATGCTAGCATCAACAAAAAAGGTATTCTGAACAATGGCAGTTTGGATATAGACCGAATATAATGCGAGTAGGAGAGGGACAATGCAAGAGACAGAGCTTGGCATATGCAATTCCTAGCGGGATTTATTGCGGGAATACAACGCAAGAGTACCGAGAGATTCTAGAATCCACCTTCTATGAAGAACACAACCTGCAACTCTAATGGATGCAATCTATAACTAACATTGTTCTACTCTAAACTAATTTGTATGAACAACAATGAACAAGACTGAAGCAAGAAGATCAAATGGCCTCTAACAACGCAAAGGAAAACTAGCATGGATGTAAAACATGAAAACAAAATGAACTCTAAGCAAGAATTGAGAGACTAAACAATGGAAAATGAGAAATTGAGAGGCAGTTTTGAGGGGCCATTTGCTTGAAAACAAGCTAGCTATTTATAGATTTCACATTCACCCAAAGGTGATTCCCATTAGAACTCTTTTACCATTAAATAATGGAGAAAAACTATTCCATGGGTAATAAAACATTAATACAAGCCAAGGTGGTGGAGAAAATCTGATAAAAGTTGAAAATTATGCAAGTCGTGATTAGAAAAATGTGCTAGAAAACGCGTGAAGGACCGCCGCCTTTGAGCGGGCGGCGATTCTGAGGACTTGGCCTGCTCTGTCAGGGCGGTGGTTTAGGACCGCTTACCCCAGACAGGTGGAAGTTTCATTACTAAAGGTCAAAGAGCTAATAAAATAATGGCGAGATGAATAAAACAAAGCACAAGTAACAAGGATAAAGCACTTGGGATGCTAACATATACTTTGCAAGCTTTTCGGATCTGAACACCTTGCGAGGTGACTTGTATCATCATCGGGGCATGTGTAACATCGTTCTGGCTGTACAGTACCCTACACTTTTGGGTACGTACAAAAACTTCCCTCTCCTATCTTTATACCTTTTGTTCTCTCCCCCTTCTAATTATTCATTGTAGGTAATCATGATATTTCATCTCATTCACTTAATTGAATTTCTAAAGTTGAATTATAAAATTTTCTTTGATTTATAAAAGAGAAATTATTTCTTATTTCCTAGGAATATGTAAAGTCACAAGTTGAATGGGATCGTGAATATTCGTGTGGGGTGTAGGTGAAATTTCAATTCAAATTTCTATAAATTGAAAGGAATCTCTGTTTCAAAGGATCCTGAAATGTTGAATTTTAGCTATTTGGTATAAATTGTGGATTGTTATTGTTGAATTTTGTATCACCAATGCACAAGAAATTAAATCTACATTTTTCCATTTCCTTTTCTTATGTGCTCCTCTATTTTCTCTCTTTTATGCACTTTGTAAGCATAGTGATCAAGAAAGAGTTTGGTATCTTTGATGAATGAATCCAAAGACTTGCATGTGCAGGTTCATTAGTCTTGTTAGATGTTTCATTTTTAATTTCCTCCAATTAAATGGTGAACTAATGTGGTTATTGGGTTTGAAATGTGCTAGTGCTTACTCACAACAATATCCTTCCCTTTACTAATTTTCTCATTCGCCCCTCATCATTGAAAATTCCTCCCTTGTATACAAGAACTTTTCCATAGGTTCCTTGAACTGTTCTTGTGTGATCCACGACCTATTTGGCCACCGTAAAGAAATAGATAATAGTAGATTAATTTACATTGACTAATGGTAGCCTCCTAGTACATAAGAAGGAGGGTTTAGCCCCATGAGCATTGGTGGAAACACCTAATTTGTTATACGACCAATTATTTCACTAACAATTTTGGTGACTCTACTAGGAGAGATTTTTCCCAAGCGCACCGATAATGATTTCGTAAAATAAAATAAAAAATAAAGCAAAAAAAAAAAAAAAATATTTCAAAGGAAAATCATATTTTGAAGGAGACATAAGCTAAGATGAAAGAGAAAACCTTAAGTGATGGTTCTCGCAAACCGGTGTAGGGAAATTACAAAGTGTCGGTGGTTCTATGACACGTCTTCTTGAAGGAAAGCTATCAAAACCTAGTGTTGGTTGATATCCTCTTCTTGTCGCCATAGTTCTGGTCCTTCAAACCTTGTCACATCTATGAAGGGAAGTGATTGTTTCTCGAGTGGTATTGGATGCGAGAATTTTTTTGGATACTTGCAGGTTGTTACAGGGCATTAATGGGAAGAAGGGCGGATATTGTTTATCTCCTAAGTCAACAGATTATTGTGGTTCTTGGGGAGCAGGGGATTCTCCTTTCCCCTTCCTCCATATTTTTGTCGATAATGGAAGGGTTCATTTTTCACCTGTGGCTATGGGTATTGAGGGATCCAACCTTGTTGTAGTCTCTCTAATTGCTTATCATATTTTAAGTTGCAACCCCAATTTAGGTGTGGTTGGTTTAGGTATGAGTGGTAGTATTGAACCTCTTTTTCCTCCCTTGATGTACTAGTGAACTAGAGAAAATATTTTAGGAAGGCTTCTCGAGAAAGGCTCTTATTTTGTCCCCATGACCTCTACCTCTTGCACTTTGTGTGTGAGGTTTGGAGAAGAAGTGTCTAAATCTAAATCTTACTTCCATGAGCATGATTTGATCTACAACTTCGGTGGATGGTGGTCCACTTTACCACACCTACGAGGCATGGATATAAAAGTGTTGGATCCATTTTCTTGAAGTACAACTAGAAATTTATTCTTGTGCTAAAGACATTTTTATTGTCATTTTATTTGAGCTTAAGGATAAGAATTATATTAATAAAACCATTTAGGTCCAAGTAAACCCATTTCTTTATATTAAAACCCTAGTTCCCTTCATTCAATCCTATTACTGAATCTTTCTCAACCATACCAGTTTGGATTAGATTGCCTCATTTTCCCCTCCATGTTTTGTAACCAAATTGTTTAGTTTCCATAAGCAATGCTTTGGTTACTATAATTAATATCCACACCGACACCTTTTGCTATATCCACACAAAATATACCTAGATCCTTGTCGAATTGAATACATTAAAGGAACTTCTTGCTAATATTGATCTTAAGGTGGAAGATAAAACTTGGACACAACCCCTTGATTATGAAGGGTTGCCCTTCAAATGTAGGTGTTTTGCTTTGGGACATATTTCTATAGACTATCATCTCATGAGGCATAATCATGTGAGATCCACCTTGTGGAAAGATGCACTCCCATGTCATATTGTGATTAATAATAAACCAAAAATTGTACGTGATTACAACTTTGATTTGGAGGAATGTGTACTGAAAATCCTATTACGAATCCCGTGGATGGATCGACGTAGGAAATTGTGGATAAGAAAAATATTTAAATCATCATTCCAATTCACACTCGACGAAAATGTAGATATGAATTATTGTGTTGGATGGATTATAGTGGGTAGAAAGAAGAAATATAAATTTGTTAATGAAACCCTTAAGATGCATTTAATATCCCATGGGAAGGAGTCCCGTGGATGAACCAATGACTTATTTACTTTTTCTTTTAGTTCTACTATTGGTTTGGATGTGTTTTTTTTTCCCTCTTTACTTTGCTGGAAGAGGCATCTCCATTTGATCCTCATTGATAAATATTTATCACCACCTAAACATGATGTAATGGGAAGGGTCACATTAACCCTATTTTACCATAAATAAAAAAAAATTGAAGGTGATTCTGTCAAGTAATGAATCCATGTCACGTTCATTTTGAAAGGAACGATAACCAGATCGTACCAAGCCAAGAACACATATGCTAATCAAACACCACGATCAATAAGATGAAAGCAATTCACCAGAATAAATTTACATAAAACCTTTGCAAACAAATGAGTAGCAATATCATATATTATTATGGAACTCAATGCAATACATTGAGAATGGGCCTTGCTTAAATAGGCAAGGAATAAAAATCTAAGAACCATTCAAGGTCGTAGATCAAGCCATAAATCAAGGAAATAACTAGTCATCAAAGAACTAGTCAAGACCATAGATTTAGGAGAGAACTAGACATCAAGGATCTAGTCAATACCATAGATCAAGGAAAGAACTATACCTAACAACTAGATAATATCTCCTAATATCTAAATAAGATAAAAGAAATATCCACACACATAAGTGGGTGAGGATAAATACAATAAAGGTAAATAAAGTACCTAGGTGAACATGAGCTAAGGTAAATACCTACTCTAACACCCCCCTCAAGTGAAGCTAGGGGCCAAAATAGAAGTGGCATGTCCACAGTATGAGTCCCAACAACTAGGCTTGATGAGGTACTCATGTACAATAACTGGGAAAAAAGGGACACCGTAAGGTACCCAAAACCAATAACAACAAAGTAAAGAGAGTAAAGACCTGCTCCAAGGCATCCCAAGAAGCTCGACTCAAAAAATCGTACAATGCTAAAGAAGTTTGGTGTGCACTATGGTCTAAATCCACTGCTTGATCACAAAACTCAAAAACAACTGACACTGGGCTCCACCAGAATAGCTCCATACAAGGATACTGTCAACAGAGTGATGTCAAAAGTGTAAAAAACACCAAACATAATTCGATCAAGTGTTGTAAATAGGTGTGCCATGATCCAAGAATAATAACCAAAGCAACAAGGCAAGGACATAAACTCCAGAGTGTCACAATCCAAGAAAAGCCAAGGTAATAAGGCAAGGACATGAAACCCGAAGAAGTATGATCAACACCACACCCTCCCATACTACTGAATGGGTGGAGTGATGCTATAAATCTATATGATTTGCCCAAAATCAACTACTCGAACACTGACAAAATAACACTGGACTTCACTAGAATAGATCCCCCACAAGAGATATTGTCAACATGCCAAAAGTGTCAAAAATACAGATACAAAATCTCTCAACAAATAAGAGAGATACACTACACCTGCTAAAAATGCTCAAAACAAGAAGCATCACAATGCATAAGGTATAGAAAGTGGAGCAAGAGGCCTAATGGTGGAGGAGCCACGCCTAGTAGAGTCCTCTCAATGAATGCCTATGTCACCTCCATGAGTGATCAGATATCCACCCCAAATCAACATGGATGGATGAAGAAGATGCCTGCATATGACTTGGTGTAAAATGCACAATGGGTGCATGCAAAAGAACATCAGAATGTGTATCAGGTTGATCATGTCGGCGACTGAAATCTCATGTTTCTCAATCCTGAGTGAAGGTGCAGAACTCATGTGTTGCTCATGATCCTCAGAAAGAGTTGAGCGAACAAAAAATCGATCTTTGTCAATGTGTGATCCCAATGAAGTATCTGATTGAAAACAAATGTCATGATGAGAATTCCACTTAACATGTGGAATAGAGGAAATAATACCCATGAATGTCTGCCAATGACTCCTCTAGTGAGACCCATAGAACAGAGCATGCGAGAACTAAATGTAGTGGTATGCTTCTTAAAAAAGTTGTGCAGCTAAGCAGAAGTAGGATACACAACATGCGGTCTTGTAATAGGCACGATGTGGAAGAGCATGCGATAAGCCTCGCAGATTTAGAATCATCAAAAGTAGGTTCGGAGCTCAAAGACCGGCGGATCAATGTCAGTGGGTACAAGAGAAACAACTGCAAGTGGACTAGAAGCATGGACATGGTTGTCCACAATATGATGGTGATGTTGTAGGTTAGCAAGTTTGTTTTGCATGAAGTGTATTATTGTATCCTTATTGTGAATGAGTGATTGTAGAAGAGAATTTCACTTCTTGAGTGATCTATTTTCTTCCACAAATCTTACAATATCCTCTTGAAGTCCACATACTTCAGAGAAAAGCATATCATTTTCAGAATCCATGATAGGTAAAAAATTTAACTCCCAAAAATTTAAGACGTCGGGCTCAACTAAAATTATGTCCACAATTGATTACAACACTCCTCCATATTTGGCACTTTATAATTATAGTCAACTCTCAAAATAAATGTTTCCAATAGAAAGAGCACAAAAACAAGAACTTTTGTAAAAGATAGCACTCAAAACCGAGTTACCAATCAAAAGTTACAAATTTTTAATATTTTGCTCTGTTATTTATTTTAGGTGCCACTAAAACAAAACAAAATGTTGTTGCCTTCTCCGCAGAAATAAAATTAAAGGGGGCTGAAGTTAAGCACCTACTAGTAGGAATCACAAGTTTTAAGCCCTCATATGACCAAGGGCTAAGGATTTTAATGGGTTTGCTCAATGCGAGATATCGAAAAAACCAATAGACCCAAAAAATAATCCCGTGATTTCTTTTCTGGTGGGCATGAATCTTGAGGTGAACCAGTGTGCTTCTCTACAACAACAAAAAAACACAAAAATGATTGTCTGTAGAAACGACCGAGTTTACAATCAATCTTAGGGTTTTCACACCTTCCGGATCCAATGGAAGCCTCTGTTTTCCATAAAAATGCATGCAACAACAACATACGACCAAATCCCAAATATATGAATATACAATGAATTTATTTACAAAATAAAACTTACAGACGGATGTCAACAACAATCTCCAGCTCTGATACCATGAAAGGAACGATAACCAAATCATACCAAGCCAAGAACATAGATGCTAATCAAACACCATGATCAATAAGATGAAAGCAATTCACCAGAATAACTTTACATAAAACCTTTGCAAACAAATGAGCAACAATATCATATATTATTATGGAACTCAATGCAATACATTGAGAATGAGCCTTGCTTAAATAGGCAAGGAATAACAATCTAAGAACCAGTTAAGGTCGTAGATCAAGCCATAAATCAAGGAAATAACTAGTCATCAAAGAACTAGTCAAGACCATAGATTTAGGAGAGAACTAGACATCAAGGATCTAGTCAATACCATAGATCAAGGAAAGAACTATACCTAACAACTAGATAATATCTCCTAATATCTAAATAAGATAAAATAAATATCCACACACATAAGTGGATGAAGATAAATACAATAAAGGTAAATAAAGTATCTAGGTGAACATGAGCTAAGGTAAATACCTACTCTAACACATTTCCTTCAAAGATCTATGACAAAGTTGGAAGATTCGAGTTTGGTATTAATGAGTGACAAGATGAGAGGAATAAGAAGAAGATGACTACCAATAAATGCAAATGTCTGATCAACCATCATTTTGGACTAATTCTTGCAAGGATGAGAATTCAAGAACAACAAAAATATCTCTTGCTTCAAGAAAAAATATACAATTAGACAAGAGAAATAAGGCTAGTGTCACGTCTTCAAAAATAAGGGAAATAATGTGTAGAATGAAGAAAATTGTTGTTTTTGAAGAACCTATCATCATATCCTAGTGACTTCAGTTCATGAAGACTACTGCTAAAGGAAATAAAATTGGACATGATGGTGAGATAAAAGGTAAGAACCTAATGAAAAAGATGCAAAAGAGGTACAATATGTTATATGAATTCAACGAAGACAAAGAATCTTTTGAAGGTGAAGTTTTTAAATCTTACACAACTTAACAAGAAATTTGGATCCATGTATTTTATCTCTATACCTTAAAACTTTTTCCTTTCATATCGAAATGAAGAAATAGAAGACTTGAAAATTGAGTATGTGCAAAGAATTTTGAGTGTTGTGCAAGGAAATTCAGATCCCCAACTCTATCTTAAAATTCTCAACTATACTGAATCCATGTAAGAAAGATACAAACAAATTGAAGCACTTTATATCAATGAGGAAGGAGAGGAGATTTATCCTTTAGAGGAAGATCATGATGATTTTCTACAATACGAGGTGTTTATTCTAGAAATATTCTTGCACACTTTCAATGAATGATCTATCTTCAAACCTCGAATGAGAACCAAATCAACACCTTGAAGATTGATGAAGAAGAAACGATAGTTGAACATCCATTCATCAATTATTTTTTTCTTAATTACCAACCCTTGGAGAAACAAGGGATTTGAGAGAGGAAGATTCTTGTTGTACGACAGATGATTTAACACTTTATGAGAACTACAACAAAATTGAAGATGTATGAGAAAACAAACCTTCAACCTAGATTCGGGATGATGAATTCAAGGTAAGCATGGATAAGCTCTTGGCCAATTTTGATTCTTCAATTGATGAAAACATATTGAATGATGAAATGAAGATAGTTGGAGAATCAAATTCCTTTCTTGATCCAAATGTGGATGAACAAATGAAGGTGTTCAATTTCTTTCTTAAAACAAACATGGATAAGAAATTTGAGCATGACCTCTCTAAAGTGTTCATTCCACCATCCTTACTAAGGGAGCATAATGACGATCATCATAATAAGTACAAAATATCTCCTTTTCTTTGTGAACAAGAAGATGCTACAAGAAATGATCAAGATAGAGTTGAAATTTCTTCCCATATTTTTGTTCAAACACGGTTCTCTACTTCCCATCATGAGGATGATGAAATGGAATTTAAGCTCAAAGTTTTTCCATTCCTACATAACATGGATCTATTCTCCTTTTTAGATAATTTTCATAACCAAGTATGCCAATTCTTGCAAGAAGGTGAGTCTTGGATGAAAATAATTACAAAACAGGAGGACAAGGATTCTTCAAATGAGTTTTTTCCATGTATGAATCATATTTTCAACAACATCCTTGAGGAAAAATTAAATGAATATTACAGTGGAGATTGTGATATGCATTGTAGATTTTAATTGAAGCAATCAGTGGAAGACATGTCAAGAAATGTGAAAGAAACTGAAGACACTTAAACAAGTCTTGAGATCCTTACTCAGAGCATGGAAATGAAAGATAAGTGGGAGGCAAGTTGTGCACCAATTTTCAAAGATGATACAAAGCATATGGATGAGCTTGAAATTCTCCTCAATTCCTTTACAAAAGATAATGAATGTGAAATTAAGTCTTCCTCTTTCCTTTTTTGTGAATAAGATCATGAGTGAAAAGGAAAGAAGATTATTGAATCCCCTACAAATATTCTCAATCTTAAAGATAACATATCATCCTTGGAGGATGATAGTGAGGAAAATGTTGAGCTAATTTTCATTTAAGAAAGATTTTTAGAACAAATTGATAATGTGTATGACTCTTGTGAAAGGAATCAAAATAAGATTTCACTAACACATTATAGAGCCCCCGATGGTATTAAACATGTTTCCATGTTGCAACATTTGCTTCAGGATGATGAAGACCTTTGTGCCAATGAAGTGTCTTCAATTTTTGAAAACACTTGCTCAAAACAACAAAGTGTGAGGTTTGAATAAGTTTTGAATGGGAAGAAAATATTTTTTTCTCAATTATTCTAAATTCCTTAATTTTTTTATTATTGGTAAAAGAGGGTTAAGGGGACCCTACCCCATACAATAAGTGGAGAAAAATATCAAAATGAGGATCAAATGAAGAATCCTCTACCAACAACACAAAGAAACAAAAAAGCAAGTCCAAACCAACAACCCAACTAAAAAAACAACACAAAAGACCAAACATCAACCCTTAGACCCCTTCCCTTAGGATTGTAAGTGCATCTTAAGGGGGTATTATTGCTATTCTTTTTTTCTGTTCATAACCATCCAATCCTTTTCTTTATTTGTATTTTCCTTTTCATTATTATGGATTGGAATTATAAATTATAAATTCTCCTTAGAATTTTGAGTCCTAGAAGAAGCCATAGGAATGGTTCATGTTCCCTTTTCCTCATCTAGAAAATCCATAGAAATTTGAAGAACTTATTGTGGTCCATCTGAGTATGAGGAAGCACTTCCTCATTCTCAAAATCTAAATTAGCATCTTTCTTAGACTCACAATTTGAATCACTATCTGATGGGTCATTTATAAGCAGGTGGGTAGGATTTAAATTATTCCACCAATATTTTATACTTTTAAGATTTTCCCTCCCCAATTGAAAGTTAGAAGCCAAATGACCAAGATAAAAGAAGGTTCGAAACTGAAATGGAAACGCTTCATAGTCTAGATTTTGTGTCCAAATTCTATCCTCAACTTTGAGTTCAATATTGGTTGGAAAGTCTACAGAAGTATCCATATCAACCAAAATTCTTGCATAGGTAGTGTGCTCATAATATTTAGTCTTTTGATCAATAGCCAAGAATTTTCTTGAGGTATTACCAATACTGATTAAGCATCTCACCATCCAAAATTGGAGGGACCAATACAACAGACGGATCCAAACCGGTTTCACTAGGAAGGTATCACCATCGTGTTAAAAAAGGGAAACACAATTTCATAAAAACAAATTGGATTATAGATCCCAAACTCTTCCAAATATCAAATATCTATATGAATTTTAAGAAAAAAACTACTATAAAAAACCAAAGTGAAGTGGGGTAAATATATAGCTTACCTCCCATGATGGGGCTCCGATGGCTTGACATAAATTCATGAAGAGTGGGTAGACCTAGATAGAAGTTGTAGAATCTTCAAATCAAGCCATTTTTTAATTCTAAGTGTGTTGCTCATTCAATGATTCCATGTTTCAATTCAAGGATGAAAAATGTTTTTATGACCAAACCAATGTTCCCACTTTTAAGAACATGGAAGAATGGTCTCTCATGATCACAAAACATCAAGTGGAAGGTGCCAAATACAATAATTTAAAACAAGTAACAAAGTTTTTGTCGGATGCAAGAATTTTCTCAGTGCAATTAAACTATGAATATGGAATCTTGGTATGTCTGCTTATTCTCAAACCCTAAAAAGTAATCACAAAATCATGGTACGATCAAATATAGATCTTCACACTTTGGAGGATGTATTTCAATCTGTTGTTCCATGATTGTATGTACTTTTCCGAACCTATGTCTAGGTATATGTACATTATTTACCAGCCTTTGTAATTTTCCATCCACTATAATATAGTTTCCTTTTATGTTGTGTGTGTTTTTTCCCTTTTATTGGTTTGTTTGTTTTTGTGTTTGGAAGAAATAACTCCATAATCTCAAAGGAAAATATAATATCCCACCCAAAGTGTGTTGATATTTTGGGGTTCCTTCTTTCTTTTCCTTGTTGTGCTTGACCTAGAACATGTCCCCAAGCAAGAGATAGTTGTTGTCATGTGTTTTTACAAGGGAAAAATTCAATTTTGAAACATAAAAACTTAAGCAAACTTGAGACTAAACATCCCTCTAGATAAGTCTACCCTAATTTTCATACCTATATTAAACTTGTAGGCCCTCATATGTGTTTTATGTTGATGCATGAGAATATTTATAAGGCGTGGAGGTCATGAACAAGTTACAAATCAACCTTCTATATGGCTTGCAAACACATACTATTTGTTATTCCGGTTTCCCTCCAAATTGTTAACTTTGAACTTTCATGTTGTAAATGGGATTTTACCATGATGTAAGAATGTAAAAGTGAGTGGTGATATGTTAGGTAGATGTGTTCAATGAAAGGTTTTGCAAGATATATTGAAATGGGGTAAGAAACACTCAAGAACCCCAAAGCTTTATGCAAAAGTTCCTCAATGGACCATACGATAATGATGCACCAAAATTAATAGGAACTTGACAAGGTCATAACTTGAGCTCTGGGTGTCCATTTGAGTCCATTTTTTTGAAACCACGTGTTTCGATGAGATGAATGTACTAGATAACAACCCTACTAGATGGGGAAAGTTTCGGCACATTTTCGGCCCTAAATCTGCCATCTTAAGGTTAAAAATTAGGATTTAAGTTGTAGTTTGGTTTTTTCCTATTTTTGGGCATTAGTTAATTTTAGTCTATTAGTTGCATTATGAGTTAGAAATTTGGAAATTCCTCTAATTTAGGAATGTAGAAGATGCATGGAAAATTCGGTTCTGTATTTAATAAGCATGTGAACTTACTTAGAATAATAGGTTCTAGTAAACTACTAAAAATAGTAATTTCTACCACCTAGAGTAGATTTAGTCAAGTTAGTTAGAGTTTTCTTGGAAACTCAAGTTGGGAGTTGTTTTCCTGTTTAGGAAACATTGTAATTCATTATTCAATAATAAAGAAGGAGATCTATCTTCTTTTAGAATTCATATTATTTACGTATATCAAGTTTGTTCATAATTTGGCTACATTATCCGTATCGTAGAGCCGGTTCGAGTCTTTTTAAAAATGGCAGGAAGAGGAAGAGGAAGAGGAAGAGGAAGAGGAAGAGGAAGAGGAGGTGATATTTCCCAGATGAATAGAAATATGCAAGATCTACAGAGGCAAGTTATTACACTTACTCGTAATGATAACCTAGAGAGAAAATCAAGGTGGAGATGACACAGATGAAGAAGAAGTTTGTGAAGAGGAGGAAATGCAAGCACCACAATTAGCTTTTGAAGAAAGGATGCTTTGAGCATTAGAAAGAAATAATGATGGGATAATATTTTATGCTTCAAAGTATGGTGGTAGTCTAAAACCAGAGGAGTTGATAGACTGAGTTGACTAGCATGGGGAAATTTTTTGAGTAGAAGGCTATGTCGAAGAAAAGAAGGTAAAATTTACATGCAAGAAATTGAAAGGTCATGCTATGTTGTGGTGGGATCACCTACAGAAAGAAAGGTCAAGAAAGGGGAAAGAAATAATTAGGATGTGGAGTAAGATGGAGAAGAAGATGAAAGATAAATTTCTCCTGTGGATTATACACAAACCCTTTACAGGAGGTTTCAGAATCTCAGACATAACTTACAAACAATGCAAGAATACATAGATGAGTTCTACAAGTTGTCCATTCATGTAGAGCATGAAGAAACTAAGGAAAAAATGGCTGCAAGGTATGTAAATGGATTAAAATTTTCTATTCAAGATGAGATAAGTATGCATAGGATTAAGAGCATGGAGGATGCCTATCAATTAGCCTTAAAGGCCGAGGAAAACAAAATCGTCAAAGTTTTAGGAGATCACATGGAATGAATAGGGGGGCCTCATCTTCCTTTTGGGGATGAGATGGTTTCAACTAAGGTAGGGAGAATCATCTTGTGGATTGGAAAAGAAAGAAGATACAAGACAAGATTTCTAGAATCAATAAAGAGGTAGAGGATTTTCTAGGGGCAGAGGATATGTTGGCGATAGAGGATGGGAGGCTCCACGAAGACCATTTGTTTGTTACAGATGTGGTGAAGAAGGGCATCAGGATTTTGAATGCCCATAACCTTATACGCATGACAAGAGGAAAGGATATTCTCTAAGAGTAAATCTTGTTGAAGCTGAACAAGTAGAAGATGAACAAGACCTAGAAATTCCACCAGATGTTGGAGAAAATATGATGATCAAGAGGATGATGATTACTCCAAGAAAGGAGATCAAGAGGGATGCATGGCTGTGTAAAAATATTTTCAGAACAAGATGCACTTTAGGAGGAAAGGTATGTAATGCTATTATTGATGGTGGTAGTTGTGAGAACATGGTTTCAAATGAGATGGTTGAGAAATTGGGTCTACATTATGAGAAGAATCCTAACCCTTATCGTATTGCATGGTTTAAGAAGGGTAATGAAGTTACTATTGATAAGAGATGTTTAATAAGCCTTTCTATTGGGAACAATTATAAGGATGAGATTTGGTGTGATTTTATTCCTATGGATGCATGTCATATGCTGCTAGGAAGACCATGGCAATTTGATAGAAAAGTTATTCATGATGGGGGAAAGAATAATTATACTTTCTGGAAGGATGGCACAAAAATAGTTTTGCTACCTCTTAAGGAAGAGGGGAAGGATAAAATATGCTTTCTACAAAGGAATTTGTGAAGGAGGTAAAGGCAACTGGTTTTTGTTATGCACTAGTTGTAAATAAGGATGAACCTCAAAGTGCACAAATACCAGTAGAAACAAAAAAAATGATAGAAGAATTTTCAGATGTTATTCCTGATGAGCTACCAGACGGATTACCACCCAAAAGAGATATTCAACACCATATTGATTTGATTCTAGGGTCTTCACTCCCAAATCAAGCGACTTATAGGATGAGCCCGACATTGCATGCAAATTTGAATAGGAAAGTGGCAGAGCTCATGAGAAAGGGGGTCGTAAGGGAGAGCATGAGTTTGTGTGCAACCCCATATTTATTAACACCAAATAAGGATGGAACATGGAGAATGTGCATGGATAGAAGAGCAATCAATAAAATTACAATCAAGTATAGGTTCCCAATACCTCACCTTGATGATATGATGGATGGGCTTGCTGGATCTAGGTATTTCACCAAGATTGATCTTCAAATAGGTACCATTAGATTCAGATCAAAGAAGGAGATGAGTGGAAAACACTATTTAAGGAATGAAATGTATTATATGAGTGGTTGGTGATGTCATTTGGGTTATCCAATGCACCTAGTACTTTTATGAGATCGATGAACACCGTATTTACGGAGTATAATGGTAATTTTGTTGTCGTTTATTTTGATGATATTTTTATCTTTAGAAAAACTAAAGAAGAACATTTGAGGCATCTAAGGGTGGTATTTTAAGTGTTAAGGAAAGAGAAACTCTATGCAAATATGAAGAAGTGCACATTTATGCAAGGGAGTTTGGTATTCTTGGGCTTTATTATTTAAGCAGATGGGGTAAAGATGGACTCAAAAATATAAATGTAATTATTGAATGGCCTACTCAATGGAGTATAATAGAGGTCGAATCTTTTATGGTCTAGCAACATTTTACGTAAAATGTTTTTAAAAATTTCAGCAAGATTGTAGCACCTATAACCGATTACACAAAAGGAAGGGATTTTTGTGGACAAAGGAAGATGAGGATGGTCTTCAGTTCTTGAAGAAGAAGGTGATAGAGGCACCCATTTTGGCTCTACCAGATTTTGATAAAGTGTTTGAGGTTGATTGTGATGCCTCACATGTAGGTACCGGTGGTGTTATAAGTCAAGATGGGAAGACAATAGCTTTCTTTAGTGAGAAACCGAATGAGGTAAGAAAGAACTAATCTACTTATGATGTGAAATTTTATGCAATTATACAAGCATTAAGGCATTAGAGGCATTACGCAATGCCTAAGGAGTTTTTGTTACTTACGGACCACATAGCCCCAAGTATGTGAATATGCAAAAGAAGTTGAATAGTAGGCATGCAAAGTGGGTATCATTTTTGCAAGGTTATACTTTTTCTCTAAAACATAAATTAGGAAAACAGAATCAAGTTATAGATGCATTGAGTAGGCGTGTGACTTTGTTTACCACTATGGAAAATGAGGTGGTGGGTTTTGAAGCAATAAAGGGTTTGTATTATTCTAATTCTGATTTCAAGGATATTGTTGAAAGGTTAATTCATCCATTTTCAGAAAATGTAGGAGATGTCCAAGATGAGTACATTTTACAGGATGGCTACCTATTCAAGGGATACCAACTATGTATTCCAGTTGGGTCTATGAGAGAGAATATAGTGAAAGAGTTACATAGTGGAGGATTGGTTGGGAATTTTGGTAAAGATAAGATGATAGCCTTGGTAGTAGAGAAATAATATTGGCCAAAGCTAAAAAGAGATGTGGTAAGATATGTGGAGAGGTGTCAAATTTGCCAAGTCTCGAAAGGCCATGCACAGAATACAAGGTTGTATATGTCGTTGCTTGTTCCTAAAGGGTCGTGGACAAATCTGAGTATGGATTTTGTTTTGGGATTACCAAAAAAACGAGGTAATGACTCAATTTTTGTGGTTGTTGATAGGTTTTATAAGATGGTTCATTTTATTTCCTACAAGAAAACAAGTGATGCGACAGTTGTCGCAGATTTGTTTTTCAGATAAGTTGTTTTTGTATGGTGTTCCAAAACCATTACTTCAGATAGGGACACAAGGTTCTTAAGTCACTTCTGGAAAAATTTATGGAAGAAATTGGGAACTCAACTACAGTTCAATAGTGCCTATCATCCTTAGATTGATGGGAAAATAGAGGTGGTAAATCGGAGTTTGGGAAACCTGTTAAGGTGCATCATTGGGGAAAAGCTGAAATAATGGGACTTAGCATTACCACAAGCTGAGTTTGCATATAATAGTTCCATAAATAGATCCATAGGAAAGTATCCATTTTCAATTGTGTATGGGAGTAATCCAAATGGGGTGTTAGATTTGGTACAACTACTAGTTGATGGTAGAGTCAGTGATGATGCAGAAGCATTTTCCGAACATATACAACAATTGCAGGAAGAAGTGCGGAAGAAGTTGCAGAATAGTAATGATAAGTATAAGGAAATAACAAATGTGCACAGACAGAGAAAGGTATTTATAGTTGGTGAGTTGGTTATGGTATATCTACGGAAGGAAAGGTTTCCAAAAGGAACCTATAACAAGCTGAAGTACAAGAAGATTGGTCCTGTAAAATCGTGAAAAAATGATAATGCTTATGAGGTAGAATTGCCAGGAATTTTGATATTTCTCTAGTTTTTAATGTTTCATATTTGTATTCTTTTCATGGGGATGGTGTATAAGGGGATGTTATTAATGAAGTAGTAGATTGGAGGCAGTAGGTTTCGGTGAAGAAGAAAGAAGAAGTGGATCAAATTCTAGATAAGAAAACAATGGACACACGACATGGGAAATACAACAAATATTTGGTACATTGGAAAGGACTGGAACAAGAGGAAAATAATTAGGTCATAGAGTGGGAGATTAAGAAGTTGGATGTAGATAAATGGAATCATCTTTAAGAAGACAACTTGTAGGAGTTACGTGTTTTTCAAGCAGGGGAGAATGATGCGCCAAAATTAGCAGGAACTTGACAAGGTCATAACTTGAGCTCCAGGTGTCCATTTTTTTGAAACCACATGTTTCAATGAGATGAACATACCGAAAACCCACCCTACTGTTTGGGGAAAGTTTTCGCACATTTTTCGTGCCCTAAATCGCATCTTGAGGCCGAAAATTAGGATTTAAGTTGTAGTTCAGTTTTTCCTATTTTGGGCATTTGTTAATTTTAGTATATTAGTTGCATTATGAGTTAGAAAGTTTTCAATTCCTCTAATTTAGGAATTTAGAATATGCATGGAAAATTATCTGCATTCGTATGAATAAGCATGCGAACTTACTAAGAATAAGCAGTTCTAGTAAACAACTAAAAATAGTAATTTCTACCACCTAGAGTAGATTTAGTGAAGTTAGAGTTTTCCTTGCAACTTGAGTTGGGAGTTGTTTCCTATTTAGGAAAAATTGTAATTCATTATTCAATAACAAATAAGGAGATCTATTTTCTTTTGGAGTTCATATTATTTGCAATATATCAAGTTTGTTCAATTTGGCTACATTAGATAAGAAATGAGCAAGGAATCCTATTTGCATGCATTAACTTGAAGTAAACAAGCAATTTAAACAAATTAAGTTAACCTCTATTCTTGAAATTTTAAAGTAAATGAACCTAAAAGGATCCAAGCAATCATTTTATGCTTCAAGAGAATGGGATCTCACCATTAATGGCTTCAAGGCCAATGGTTCTTCCCATTTACTTTATGTTACGTGATAAAATGCAAAGCCAAAGAAAATAGCTCAATAGAATAAAGACTCCAAACCCTAGCAATAATACTATAATTTAGTTTAGAGGGAGAAGTGTTCTTAGAAATGAGAGGGGGTAGTGGGCTATTTATAGTTTTCCATTTGGGAAATGGGAGGCTTTTTGGTGCATGTGGGACTAAAAGGGAGTCAACAAGTTAATTAGCAAGTCAAAGTAAGATTTGACTAGGTTTAGAGAGAGGTTGATCATGGTTAAGACTAGCTAACCATGTTTAGAGGGTAATTAATCCTATTTAGAGAGAAATTAGGTTTCTGGGAGGGTTTTGAAAGGCCTAATCAATCCAATGAAGTGGATTGATATTCTAGGGAGCTAATAGAGGTGGTAAAGAAGAGGATATTAGCCAAGAAGAGGTTATTATAACCTATTTAATTGACTAATGAGAGGAAAAAGACCATAAAAGTGTCGAACAAGGGGAATTAGATAGATCTAATTGATGAGGTGTTGTCAACTTGCAGGAAGAGGACTAGTTAGGGAAATATTAGGGATAATGGTGCCTTGATCAAACTACAGTGTCTACATTTTCCCCTCTTTGGGGTGATGTAAGTTACGTCGCTTCAAAGAAAGTAGACAAGTACAAATGAGTAGAAAATTTTTTAAGGGGTAGAAGAAAAATTAATAGGATGAAGGATGCCAAAATGTGCTCAATAAAAGGTTTTGCGAGAGCTATTTAAATGGGGTAATAAACACTCAAGAACCCAAAAGATTTGTGCAAAAGCCCTCAATGGACCATATGATAAGAAATGAGAAAAGAATCATATTTTCATGCATTAACTTGAAGTAAACAAGCAATTTAAACAAATGAACTTAACCTCTATTCTTGAAAGCTTAAAGTAAATGAACCTAAAAGGATCTAAGAAATTAGTTTATGCTTCAAGAGAATGGGATCTCACCATTAATGGATTCAAGGCCAATGGTTCTTCCCATTTACTCTATTTTGTGTGATATAAATGCAAAAGCAAAGCAAATATCTAAATAGAATAAAAACCCTAATCGTAGCAATAATACTATAGTTTAGGTTAGAGGAGAGAAGTTTTCTTAGAATAAGAGGGAGGTAGTGGGCTATTTATAGTTTTCCATTTGTGAAATGGGAGGATTTTTGGTGCATGTCGGACTAAAAGGGAGTTAAAAAGTTAATTAGCAAGTCAAAGTAATATTTGACTAGGTCTAGAGAGAGGTTGATGATGGTTAAGACTAGCTAACCATGTCTAGAGGGTAATTAATCCTATTTAGAGAGAAATTAGGTTTCTGGGAGGGTTCTAAAAGGCCTAATCAATCCAATGAAGTGGATTGATATTCTAGGGAGCTAATAGAGGTGGTAAAGAAGATGAAATTAGCTAAGAAGAGGTTTTTATAACCTATTTAATTGACTAATGAGAGGAAACAAAACATAAAAGTGTTGAACAAGGGGAATTAGATAGATCTAACTGACGAGGTGTTGTCAACTTGCAAGTAGAGGACTAGTTAGGGAAATACTAGGGATAATGGTGGCTTGATCAAACTATAGGTGTCTAAATTTTCCCCTCTTTGTAGTGATGTAAGTTACGTTGCTTCAAAGAAAGTAGACAAGTACAAATGAGTAGAATTTTTTTGAAGGGGTAGAAGAAAAATTAGTAGGATGAAGGATGCCCCCTCAAGTGTCAATTGGGTGACAGAGGAACTTGATCAAAATTTGAATAGAAAATAGGAGAGAAAGAGAGAAGAAAGGAGATGAGAAAGTAAAAAGGGATATTGAGCTATCCACAAACCAGTGCTTTATAGAAACAATGCATAATCATCATTTTGCTTAGAATCCTCATCATCGGTCCTTATTAAGATGTAAGCATATGACGGAGGCGTAAAATGACACGAGAAGCCAAAATACGAATAAACGTCCATTCCTAAAAACAGCCAACTCCATGCAATATACACAAATGCAATGTAATACGAGAAATAAACAATCTCACTTAACAGGGAAATAAGTACAATCACACACTTAAACCAACAACATTCAAGATAGTTGCATATAGACTTTGTTATTGAGATGTAGTCCCAGATGTTCTGATAAATGAAAAGGGTGAAGGATGATGCCTCAAGAAATGTGTATAGTGCAAGGGAAAATATGAAGGACACTTGGGTCCAGTGAAAATGTAATGTGCACAAGGAAAACAGACTGCATAAATCCGATAGTGCCCAGTAGTACAGATGAAGTAAGCAACATAGCTTTTATATATGTTTTGAATATTCATGTGATCCAAAAGTCATTGTTTAAAAATATTTGAAAATGTCAGCAAGATATGGGATGAGTGCCATGTGAGAGAAAAAAATTTCAGCTGTAAATGAGCGTTCTCCCAATTTTTAGTCCGTTTTCGAAGCCTTTCAATGCTTTTGGTTTTTTAACTAGTTTTACAATTTTTAAATTTTTGGTTGGCAGAATTTGAATAAGAGATGAAATATATCATAAAAAGAATATGCAATTGCCTAAAGGAAAAGGCAAAGGCATCGTGTAACACGGAAAGAAACCCAACGAGAAGAATTATAAGCCAAAAATAATTATGTAAAAAAATAATCATCATGAAAGGAGAAAATAGAAGAAAATGATAAGAAATTATGCCTGGAAATTATGTAAATTATTCCAATGTAATGAAGAAGTGACCACAGGGTGGTACTAAGTGCCCCAACATATGAAAATGAGTAAGAATAATTATTTTAATAGAAAAATAATCATCTCAGCGGATGGAAGAAGGGCTAGAATGATTGCGGCGGAGAAAACATGCCCCGGGGGCATCGTGGTAGCCTAATATACCCACTTAGGGGGTGTAAATCAATCACGATTAGTTCATTTGTGCTAGATTTCTTGTGAATTTTTACCGCGAGTGAGAGCGACAACCCTAGAGTGAGATGGCAAGGCTACCGAGTAGGAGGAGATGAGAAGATCACATCCGAGAGTTCATGTGAGACCCAACGGATGGACCCTACGTGAGTGGCCTATCCCTCTTTGTAAATTATGCATTTAATGCACTTTTTAAGGGATTTTTAGGCTAGGGTAGAAGAATTTTGACATATGTGCGTACATGCATGCGTCGCCAATGACATATACACGTATGCGCATGCATCAAAACCAGTGGGTATGCGCATGTGTATCCGTCGAAAGAATAGATATGTGCACGTGTAGCCATTGGAGGGAAACCGACATAGGCACACATGCACGTCCATCAAAAGGGTCATGTATGCATCCCGGTGGGGGATAACAGGACGCACACATGTATGCATGGATACAAGTGCGTTGGTGTCATGCAAAGTGCATATGAATCCCAGTATAGATGAGAAAAAATAGAAGGGGTGTGTACACATGGAGATAGGTGCATATGCATCGGGATGGGCATGCAAGTGTCAGAGTAGGCACACACACATCGGAGAAGGGAGCAGAACACCTTTCCGCCAAAATACCAAGGATAAAAGAAGGAAGACTAGAAGAAAGTGAATTTTTTAGAAAATAAGATGGAAGAATGGTGATTTACCAAGTAATTTTAGATAGAAGTAGATAGAAATGTCAACTAATACATGTGTGTTTTCTTGTTCGTAGCGTATACTACCCATCCTACAGACCCATGAGCGATATGGTCAGCTAGTGACGATAGAGGCCTAGTTTGACGATGATGATAGAGTGATATTGGACAGCCTCTTATATGTTATGGGATTAGCTCACGTGGCTAATATGCCCCAGATTACATTAGATCACGACCTTTTGACAACTGTAGTAGAGAGATGGCACAATGAGAGTCAATTCTTTTAGCTCTTGACCGGGAGATCACGATTACTCTTGAGGATGTGTGGTATATTATGTGGGTCCCGATCCAGGGTCAACTTATCTAGTCTACGAGCCACTGGCCTAATATTCAGTGGTACATTGTAGAGTTGTTTGGTGTCCCGACAATACCACAACATGGGATGACCATTAGGCTATCATGGTGTATTGAGGACTTAGAGCTAGACCAAGTGGTGGTTTATATGATGGCCTTTGTCAGTGGAGTCTTACTCCTTGACAAGACCGGTGCTTCATTTCTACTCGGCCTCCTTGGAGTGATACGTGGTTTGGTAGAGGGAGAGACCTACTACTAGGGTCAGTGCATTCTAGCACATCTATACTGGGACCTTCATTTGATTACCTAATACCATTAGAAGATGGTAGGACCAGCTAGCTTGCTTCAGATTTGGGTATGGGACCATATTGCCATTGGTCTCCCCTTAGGTGTTTTGAGAGTTCGGGTACTCGAGGAGCCTTCTACGATGGGTTGGGTCCCGACAAGGGATGATGTGCAGCCATATATGGGGGATGAGTTACAATAGGATTCCATGGTTTGGAGGCCCTACAGACATTTCTAGTGGCCTAAGGATGGTTTAGAGCTCAATACTACCATAGTGGAGCACTTTATATTAGGCAACCCAGTAGCTATATACGGGAGTTGTACAGGGTGGATCGGTATGAGAGGTAGTTTGGGATTACCTAGGATGTTCCTGGGCCAGATAGGTGGTATGCTCGTAGGACCCAAGAGTATATTGATATGGGTTTGTAAATTGCCCCACATAGAGCTTTGGCGCCTTACAGTGTTACCTTATGTGGGTGCCACTAAGACAAATTAGAGATCCAAGCACCACACCTGAGTATGCACCATGGTACCATGGTGTGCTTCCATGTCATCTGATTATTTCTAGGGTGGCGTATAACATCGGTGTGAGAGCTCCTCTAGTGGGGCCTCCTAGTGGTGACGAGGGTGGAGCCATTGGTGGTGATGACAGTGATGATGATGTTGATGATGGTGGTCCCGAATCACACCAATATGTTAGGGGTAGGGGATAGGGTCCAACATTACAGTAGCCATAGGGACAGGGTCCTAGGCCTAGGCTGAGATAGGTTTTCAAGGCAGCTGACATAGAGTTTCCCCCATTAGGCATTCCAATGGGGATATACACCCCTCTTCAGCAAGTATTTATAGAGCATGGCCTGCCACCTCCTGCTTGAGGGGGTGGTGATGATGGTGGACAGCTGGCTACCCTTTAATAGTAGTTACAGGTGGCGATTTCCATTCAGTTACAAGTATCTAGAGAGAGGGATGCAACCAGGGCATAGGTACATGCCCTTACAACAGAGTGAGATCAGGCATACACTTAGGTACAAATTTTGACATTGAAGAGGGATCAGGCCATATCACATGCTACTCGGGGTAGTGAAAGTGCCTAATGGCAGAGTTAGATTAGCAAGATGGTCATATTGGGGGCTTAGATATTGAGCCTTTTACATCAGTCTCAAATCCAGGTGTAGATAGTTGTTACTCAGAGGGACCACACCTAGGCATAGTCACATCATCATATCATGCGAGAGATCGGGCACGAGCCCAGGTGTAGGCTATTACTGTAGATAGAGATTGAGAGACCACTACTTCTAGACAGGGATAAGGATGACAAAGGTGGTAGGTTGATAGGTGAGAGAGTTGTCACCCTACAGAAACTATTGCTTCGGAGAAGCTGATTTGATATGGGATTCCATGAGATATGACAAGAAGCTCTATACTATAGGACTGCATATTTCGGGAAGTCACGATAGGGTAGCGATTATTACCCTTTGAGAAGTCAGGCGTGAGCATGACAAGTTCCAGGTCACGGTGATCAAGATGTTCAGTTAGATCAGTTCGACAGCCCATTACAGAGCAGCCAATTGGACAACAACCATCTAGATAGTAGGGCGATACCCTCGGTGCTGGTTCATCATAGCCACCACTCTTCCATCCTCTAGGTCATGGTCCCGGAGCCCCGGCGAGGGTGAGAGCTGTGGTTGAGCTCTTTACTTTTCCTTTTGTACAAATGTATTGTATATATGCCTCTTATGAAGGCTGATTTTGATGTATAGATTCATGTACCATTGTTTTGATGATGCCTCTTGATGAAGGCTTGATTATTTTGATGCATGCCCCTTTTAGATGGCATTTTGTATCGATGGTGTACATTTGAGTATTGACATGGACAATTATACATGTATTATATGGACATTTTGATGATGATTTTTTCATGTTATACTGTGATTATGCTTTGTATGATTAGTGATTATTGCTTTGTAATCATTGGATCATGATGTATGATTTCCCTTTCTTCTATGTATGTGACATACCTTAGATTTAGAGATGTGTATGTTTCATGCTTTCCTATTGATATATCTATAGATAGCACCACATGTTTTAGATTTATGAGATGTTTTTGAGTTCTTATTCTAGCACTTAGGATGATAGTAGATGATATTGTTGTGGGGCGGGGAATAGATTTTTGATTATGCACAACCCCTCTTGCCCCCATTGATGTTACGATATGTGATGATTAGCTTAGCATACATACATGATGTAATACTTAGCATTTTGTATATATGATGTAGTAGATGATGATTTATATGTGATAAATGATATATGATAGATGTGATAAATAAATGATCAATGCAAGAGACAAATAGACAAGCAAAAGTAAACAAAGCTAAACAATTGTACCTATATGACACAACACAACTTATGATGCAAACAAATGAATTAATAAAGCATACTAAAGAGATAAAATTGACATTTTAACATAAGTAAAATCAACCCTAATAAATGCATACAAGCTAGAAATGAACGAAATTCCATATACAATTAATTCAAACAAGATCCAACCCATGCTAAGAAAATGAGTCACAAAATCACACGAAAAGGTATTCTCAATCAAAACTATGCAAACCAACAACTAAAATAAATAAAATCATTACCTTGTTTTTGCATGGGACAACATTGACATATTTTCTAATGTTTTTGGGTTTATCTAGAAAGATAAGTTTTCAAGGCTACTGTTCACATTGTTTTCTAAGACAATGTTGTGTGGTTGTTGTAGCTTCATCCTTAAAAGGGATATTTTCTGAATGTTTAGGTTTTTGTGTATCCTTTTCTGAGTGTTTTTGTGTTTTCTAAGGTCATGTTTTGAAAGTAATGTACAGGAACAAAGAAGAGTGGATGCCCCCAACATGATGTGGGAATATACGAAAGGCAGAATGAAACGTGTGTATGTACGAGAAGGTAAAAATGTGAAGTGTCCACCAAAATTAGATGGGAGTATGCAAAGGCAATGTCCTTCACGCAGATATAAGATAAAATAAGACAGATCGCGGTTCGAAAAAAGGTAGCTTCAGTAGGGTTGTTAGGCCTAGCAAAGGAAGTCATATCTAGAAAGAGGTGGCTATTACTCGTCCCACTTGTAAGAGTGACTTGTGCTGGAAAATATTCTTTGAGTGCTGGAAATAATTTTTCACCCAAAGACCTACCCATTGCACCACACTTGCGTGGTTTTCACATGTGGACGACCTACTTTTTCTTTACTATTTTCTCAATTTTCTATTTTGTTTGCTTGTTTTTCTATTTTTTAGTTCTTATCTGATATTCTTGTCATGCTCAAACATAGAACTGCTTCAGGTGCATGATGTTCATAGGTTATAGAAGCTCTTCACCATCTAAATATGCAAGTTTATAGGCTCTTGATCCATACTTAGCACCTACTACATAAGGACCTAGCCAATTAGCTTCAAACTTACCTTTCTTTTCTTTGTCTTTGACGATGTTCTTCTGATTTTATTTTAGAACTAGATCTCCTAAATCAAATTCTTGATGAATAATGCATTTGTTGTATCCCCTGGACACTCTATTCTTATAGACTTTCAGGTGATTAGGAGCTCGATATGCTTTTCATCTAATAGTTTCAACTCGCCGACTTGAGAAAATCAGTAGTCCTTGTCTTTATCAAGATAGTCCCTAAGAGATATTCTTAGGGAAGGAAGGTCCACTTCCAGAGGTATGATGGCTTCAGTTGTATAGACAAGTGAATATCGGGTCACACCAGTAGGAGTGCGAATGGAAGTTCGATAGGCCCAGACGGTGGGATGTATTTGTAAGTTCCAATTATGTCCAGCTTTCTCGACCATTTTCTCCATAATCCATACAAGGGTTTTATTAGTAGCTTCTGCTTGTCCATTACCTTAGGGGTAATAGGGGTAGACCACTTGAGTTGGATATGGAAACGTTGACATAATGTCTTTACTATTTTATTTTTGAAGGATTTACCATTATCTGTGACAATGGTGGAAGGGATATTATAATGACAGATGAGATGGTTCATGATGAATTTTTAAATTTGCGCACCAATGACATAAGTAAGAGGGACATCCTCTACCCATTTTGTAAAATACTCAGTGGTAGTGATAATGTGAGTGTGGCCATCTGAAGAAGAAGGATGGAGCTTCCCTATGAGATCCAGGCCCCATTTAGAGAATGGCCAAGGTGTTGCAATAGGCTGCAAAGCCTGTGTTGGTGCATGTATTAAGTTTCCATATTTCTGGCATAATTCACACTTCTTTACAAAGTTGCAGCAATCTGATTCCATGGTAGGCCAATAATAGCCTACTCTTAATAACTTCTTAGCTAAGACCATGCCACTGTGTGCACTCCACAAATACCACCGTGTACTTCCTTAATGGCGTGGATCAAGTCAGTAACATCAAAACAACCTTGGTACCTTCTAGCACTCATGCGGTGACCTTTGATGTACCGGGTGCTTGATGGCATGAAGCCTTGGTACCTTCCGCACTCTGATAGGATCTTCAAACATTTTCTCCTCGGATAGAAGACCGCTATGGAATTTTTTTCCAATGGTTTAGGACACTTCTCCCGAGTGCTCTTGAACTGAAAATAAGGCTTACCCCTTGTTCTAGGAGATACTGATAAATATGATATTAACAAATCTGTTCAAGAGTGAATGGCTCACCTAGACCATATTTTTCCGACGTTTCCTCCCATGAAGAGAACAAGTTGACTAACAAAGGAAAATCTTGATTATAAGGTGTGAGTGACTCTGAATCTACTGTTTCTTAATAGCTTCCATTTGTAAGGGGACAAAAACATCCACCGAAGGACACTCATAAGCCACATGGGAAAAACTGTGCAATGCCCTATAATGTGTGAATGGTTCCGGGTCACCCAGAATGGTAACCACTTGTCCTTCATGACATAGCTTGATGCATTGATGGAAAGTCGATGGAATGGCTTGCATGGCATGAATCCATGGGCACCCCAAGAGCATGTTATATGGAAGGTCCAAGTCAAGGACATGAAATGTCGTGTCATGAAAAGTTAGGCCTACCTCCATAGGAACTACTATAGTACCCACTGATTCTCGTTCTTCATTGTCATAAGCCGTGATTGTGATAGTCTTAGCTCCCAGATCTATTTCTAAATGGCCTAGCTGCTTAACCAGCTTCAAAGTATAAATGTTTAGACTAGATCCATCGTCCACAAGTACCCTCTTGATTTTGTGATGGGTAACCACCACTTCTAGATATAAGGGTAAGTTATGTTCTGGGTTGTTACACGGGATTGCAATGCGATCAAAAGTAATATGATCATTGGAGTCTAGGTGTGCAATCATGGCTTAGAGGTTTGTGGGATCTACATCTGTAGAAACCCTAAATTTTGTAATGTTTTATACAGTATGTTCTTGTAGGCAAGAGATTTTTAACGAGATCAAGAATAGATATCCTAGCAGGTGTTTTCTCTAACTAATCTATTAAATTATACTAACCTTCTTGAGGGATAGGCATAGGATCTAGTATGATTATACGAGCACATCTCATCCCTACTGCGCAACTCTTTTATAAGATTTAGATAGTGTTGATCTATTCATTAGATGAGATAATACATCCTAGGAGAGAATCAAAATGAATATAATCGTAGGGTAAACATATGTGGCAATACTATAGTCGTTGGAGGTTTTCCCGTGATCTGGTTTCCTTTTCTTTTTATTTGCATGATTAGAAAAAGGTTCTTTGTAGATACCCATTTTCTTGTTTGGACCTTTTCCGGATTCGGGGGAGAATCTATAACGATCTTACCCTCCTCAATGAGGTCTTGTATGTAATGATGCAATCTTAAACACCTATCTATCTTGTGTCCTTTAACACGGTGGAAGTCGCAATATTCATGGTCCTTGAACCAACCAGGTTTTGGAGCATCCTCTGGGTATGGTACTATCATAGTTGGATATTCCACCATTTTTACATTATCTAACTGCTTTAGTATGGATGATAGGGATTTTGTTAATGGCATGAACATGCATTTAGTGGGTGCCTTGGGACGAGGTCCTTGTGAAATATTTAAAAGTGGGCCCATCTGTACAGTTGGACTCTCTTGGAGTCCGTAATGCCATCACCAATGACATGCTTGTTCTTATTGAAGAATTTTGGTTTGTTTATGGATTTGGCTTCATGTTTGTCTTTAACGATAGACTTAAGCATTCCCTTTGCAATGAGGAATTTCTCAATCTGATCACCTTTCTCTATGACCTCTTCGAAGTTTGAGTGACAATGCATCTGTAAATGAAAGGCTATTTCTGCGTTTAATTTTGGAACAAATATTCTCACTAGCTATTTTTCTGGTAATGCACAAGGGAAACGACTTGCTAAACCTCTCCATCATTGTAAAAATCCTACAAACATCTCATTGGGTTTCTATTTTGTATTGTATAGATCATTCCCAAAGGTGCTCCTAGGCTGCGAGGAAAATTTGTATTAAGAAGTTATCACTATATGCAGACCTCTTACCAAGCCATGTAAAAGTCTTTTATATAATGACAAGGATCACTCTTGCACTTATACTTATCAAACTTGGGAATGGTAAAGTGTTTTGGGAAGGGCTTCCGTAATATGTCCTTATCCAAGGGGTAAGGGCATAGTTATTCATACGAATATTTCCTATTCTAACCTATGTTTCCCTCTTGTAATGTAGTAAGTGCATCTTTCATTGATTGTAAATATTTCTGAATGAGTTGATATTTAGTAGGTGACATTGGTATTTGTACTTGAGTTTCCTTAAAGGTATGGTTAGTGTGTGGATCAAAGTGAAACTCACTAGGTTTAGTTTTGTCTTTGTCTTTGTATATGTTTCTTTTTGAAGAGCCTAAGTTTTCTAATTTCTGACTCAACGTCAAGATCTATTTTTGAAGGATCTCCTCTTCAACCATAGGGTCCTCTTCTTCATAAAATTTGGGAGGAGGGGAAGCTTTATAGTGAGTTATATGTGATGGGTCCCCTTTGACAATGGCCTGATGTTGCCTAGAAGTGGAAGCATATCCCACATCAAAAGGATTATCTATGTCTAAGAGGAATCTTCGTTCTCCTGGTTTAGGGTTAATGACCTTAGTTTCTACTTCGCGCTCTTGCGGAAGTTTAGCTCCTAATTCCAAGACTCTTGCGAGTACTTGATCTTTATTATAATATAGGAGTTCATCAAATCTACCTAGGTCTAATCTTTGTTGTTCTCCGGAAGAGTCTGACTCTTCTCCACTATGGTCAATTAATAGCTCCGCATCCTTGACTTGAGAAAAGAGAGGTGCTAAATTGTTTCCGCTAAATGGGAAGGTTTCGAAAGGGTTTTCTCCTAAGTCATGCTCATTTGATTTGGTTTCCATATTTGTGATTTTAGGCATTACTAGCCGACATTTGTATGAAGCTAGTGTGACCCCTAAGTGTATGGTTTTTGCAAGCTATTCAAGGTGATGTTTGAAATATACCACAGTGTATTCTAGATGTAGTGTTATGTAGTCATTTTTATCAAGGAACACTCATATGCACACCTAAATGTAATGATCACTCAATTTTGTTGCTACCAAGCTTATACCCTAAAATAGATAGTGACAATATTGTATCAATGCGTAGGTCAAGTTAGATTTCTAAAAATACCTAAATATCAAAGTGGTACTGACGTAGTCTCTTGACGAGGTATACTTAAAATTAGTTTGAATTTCGATGAAAGATAAACCTTTTAAAAAATGGAAGTCACAAATAGATATAGCGTAACAACATCATCGTGATACACTAACCGAGCAAGCAAGGTGTTAGTATCATGACAACTTTATTGCGATATATATAATGCGATATTGACACTTTTCAAAAGACTCAGATGATGTTGAAATTGAAACCAAGTGATAAGTATAACAAGGATTTTTTTAATTGTCGAGCAACGTAACCTGCGTAATAAAGGGACTTATACCATGTTCTAAAAAAATGAGAACACGACGTAAGTACCAAGATTGTGTGACTAGAATGCAAACAAAACTATCAACTCAAGAAGAGACAAATGATGAATTGAACTCACAATGGTGAAGATGATCTTGAAATAAAGATTGAAGGACTTTTATCAAAGATACAAAAATGTACCTATGCACTTTAGACGTTTAACAACCCAACCGCAAACATGGATGGGCGTAAACGGACAAAAAAGTGGTGAGCACTATCTTTGATAAAAACACGCAAGGTATGCTCCTTTCTCACCTTGAAAAATGGGCAGTGAGAATGCAAGGGTATAGATCAAAATATGAAAACAAACTAAGGACCACTTGGGTAGAGTTTTACCTCGTCTGAAAACGAGAATAAAACTAGAGATAAAGTGGGACATAGTTTAATTCCGTGATGAAAGACACTTAGATCAAACCTACGTGAATTCTTTACCTTTTTTGAAAAACAAGGTTTGGATTCCAAATGATTTGTCACTTTGTGATGGCATGACACAACAGAGGACTAGCAAAGTGGGCTCAAAGAAAGAATCACCTCCTTAATAAGTTCTCTCATTAATAAGTTCTCTCAACTAGGTGTTACAAAGCTGATTTAAGCAAGATCAATTTACCTAAAAAGTCATAATGACTAAATTGGGAGTATCTTGGATTTAATTTACCCCCTTCAAGCATAGTGGGCAATAAATACATCCATGTGTACTATTACCGGGGTTGCCATACGTGGACATAGAGTAACACTAACTCAGAAGGAAAAACTAGTCAAGTCGGTAAGTAGAGCACTTCCTGTTTCATCCACGAGGTTAATCAGCAGTGGATTACTTTAGGTTTCTTGGAACCTCTACCATTGTTGTAGCTTAAGGTGTTATGCCAAAGGGGTTATGCTCTAGTTAAGTGGATAGGGACGTACCCTTTTCCGAAACTTGCAATACAGTGTGATGAAAGTGGTGTGTTTTTTTATCTTTTTTAATTTAAATGTGGTTTCAAGTAGCACACCATTTGGCAACCTACATAAAACACGTGTATTAGAAGTTTTGTGTCTTGTTTCGACGCCTTTCTTTAGCAAGCGTTAGGTCCTGCAGATAACGAGTTTAGTAGTTTTCCATTTGCAAACTTTAAGAAAGAGAATTTACACTTTGCTTTTGATTCCTAAGATCACCAAAAAGGCATGAAGGAAGAGCATACGCAATGTGAAAATTCCACTAAGACAAATCATATGGAAATCTATTTTACTTTTTTAGCATCATAGAACAAGTTTTTTTAAAGTATGACACAAAGTTTGTACAAGTGTTTTTGATCTCCAAGATCGCCAAAAAGGCATGAGGAGAGAGCATACACACTTCACAAGCTTTATTCAAGCTAAGGAATGAAAACACTTAAGTTGTGCAATCGAAAATAACAAGACAAACCCTGCAACTACCTTGTTAGTCTTCAAAAAAATTAGAAAAATTTAGAAAAATGATTTCACAACCTATAGAAAAGTTTTCAAATTTTAACACAAATACCGCTCACCTGAGAATGACACCAGCGCAATTACTAGCTAATGGATATGCACCCTTACTAGCACAGACATGGGGCAACGAAAACTAATAGAGGGGTATAACACCTACGTGGGCTCACCGGATAGGTACGCTAGGGTTTCAACACATGCATGCATGTTTCGACGTGTACGCCTACAGAAAAAATTGTCAAAAATATAGTATATCAAATCGGGATGATTAAATAGAGATGCCAATGATTCAACAGAGATGCTTGATGGTTCAACAGAGATGTGACCTAGGTAAAAAAATTATGACTGAGTTTTACACAATAAGCTGATATACGCCAGCGCTTCCAGAGAGACAAGTGCACTTGCTAGCCAACGCAGATGCCCCCTTGTGATAGAGATGCGACCTCGTCTAAATATGTTGTCAACTGTGTAGTATGTCCTGATAGGTGCATGCCCAACTCAACACCAATGCTAGGGTTTCAATGGAGATATGCCCCGTGAAGACACCTACGTGTACCCCCTGAAAAACCTACAAAAAACATGGAAATGGAAATTTTTGAAAGCCAACAAGTTATTTGTTAGTTAAAGAAAATTATTTCTAACTTTAACCCATAAATTAACTATGAACCAAGCTTATTTAACCCTTTAAGAATTGGAAACAAGAAAATAACAAGCTAATTTTTCTAAAAAGATGAAAATGGGTTTAAAAGCTTGAAATAGGCCTCCATTAATGGAGGATGGACTTCATGTCCCACCGGGCATGCCAAATGTGTTCAATGAAAGGTTTTGCAAGAGCTATTGAAATGGGGTAAGAAAAACTCAAGAACCCCAAAGATTTGTGCAAAATCCCCTCAATGGACCATATGATAAGAAATGAGAAAGGAATCCTATTTGCATGCATTAACTTGAAGTAAACAAGCAATTTAAACAAATGAAGTTAACCTCTATTCTTGAAAGCTTAAAGTAAATGAACCTAAAAGGATCTAAGAAATCAGTTTATGCTTCAAGAGAATGGGATCTCACCATTAATGGCTTCAAGGCCAATGGTTATTCCCATTTACTCTATGTTGTGTGATATAAATGCAAAAGCAAAGCAAATAGCTCAATAGAATAAAAACTCCTAATCCTAGCAATAATACTATAGTTTAGGTTAGAGGGGAGAAGTGTTCTTAGAAATGAGAGGGGGGTAATGGGCTATTTATAGTTTTCCATTTGGGAAATGGGAGGCTTTTTGGTGCATGTGAGACTAAAAGGAGTCAACAAGTTAATTAGCAAGTCAAAGTAATATTTGACTAGGTTTAGAGAGAGGTTAATCATGGTTAAGACTAGCTAACCATGTTTAGAGGGTAATTAATCCTATTTAGAGAGAAATTAGGTTTCTAGGAAGGTTATGAAAGGCCTAATCAATCTAATGAAGTGAGTTGATATTTTTGGAGCTAATAGAGGTGGTAAAGAAGAGGATATTAGCCAAGAAGAGGTTATTATAACCTATTTAAATGACTAATGAGAGGAAAAATACCAATAAAAGTGTCGAACAAGGGGAATTAGATAGATCTAACTGACGAGGTGTTGTCAACTTGCAGGAAGAGGACTAGTAAGGGAAATATTAGGGATAATGGTATCTTGGTCAAACTACAGGTGTCTACAAAGAGATATGATTTTTCATAACCACGTAGCTAAAGGTTGAAAACTTCTTTATTCAGTTTTGAGAGTTTTCATAATGTCAAAATTAGAAAAGTGGTCCCTATTCTCAAACATAGTTGAAGGATATCTCTTAAATAATGGAAATTTGGAAAAAAATAAGCCTAGAGATAACAAATTTTAATCTAATAAAGTCGATCAAGGAGAGAGAGAGGTCGAAGGAAGTGAGGAGAAGGACCAAGAGAAGGATCTCTAGGATGGAGAAGTAAAGAAAATAAAAACTCGAAGGAAGGCCAAGTGCATGTATGAAGAAAAATTCCATTTTGAGTCATAAATAAAGACATATGTGAGTTTCATGAATGGATAATGATTTCTAGACCTTTTACCTTGCATGTATGAATGTTTTTAGATTTCTGAATGTTGATTTGGTGAGCATAAATGGTAAATTGCTATGTGTTCTATGAAATGTGCATGTTACGGATTATCGGGACAACAACCGATAAACTCTCAATGCATTTTTATTCCTTCTAATTATCTTGACTGGTAATCTAGAAAAAATCCACAGGTTATGATGAGTACCACCATATTTCTCCAAGCTCTTGAAAATCGATTTAACGGGTTTTTATAAGCCATTATTTGTATTACGACCTAAAACTAGGGAACCAATATCTTTTGATTTAACCAACAAAATTTGATGAAACTTGGAATAAATCTCTTCCTTGACCAGAGGATATGTACACAAGATATTAGCTTGATCCTACATGTGTGAAAGGATAAGCTAACGACATAAAATTTATGATTCGAGGGAGTAAAAAAATGAGCAGAAAAGGCGTAATTCATGCAATTCGAGGTAATTCCAATGCTCCAATATGTTATAATTGATGGGAACAACGTTTTAGAGGATATACAAAGGATTCATGATGTTTTTCATTCTTGTAAACCATCTTTGGTATGTCTATTATGAGAACACCGTAGTTTATGCTTGCATTTGACTGTGAAACCTAATATTTCCAAGCTTTGGAAGCATTCTCGAATGTTTTGAAACTAAAATGCTTCAGAAACACAACAAACAACATGTTTTTATAGGAAAATGTAAAAATGCCACTTCCTCTATGATAAATCAAAATAAAACAATCGATCCATTTAAAAAAAAATTATACCACGACGTAGAGAAGAGTTTCTTATTTCTAAAATATAATTTTTCAAATTTTCCTCGACTAATATAAGGTTTCCATATTATTTATTTTCTAACTATGGCTTTTTATAGCTAATTTTTTAAGTTTAAATATGTATATCTTTCATCATGTATCTTTTGTTTGGCTCATCAAAATTGAAAAAACATTATACTAGCAAAAACTAGGCATAATTGTATACATATTCAAAAAAATATATCTAATTTCTGATATTTTTGAGGTAATTAGGGGGCATGGTCGAGCTCCATTATTTTTCAAAACATAAAATTTATGTACTATAAAAATCATAAATCAAACAATACTTGCTAAACAAATCTTAAAAAATTCTAACACAAACTAGATGATCCTAGCTATCTTTCTACCAAAGGGTTTTCAAAAATACTCAATGGTGCTCAAAAATGGTGGGGAGCATGAAACTCAATCAATTATGTTTTTTAACAAAAACAAGAGCACCCGTTGGTATTTTAGTTGTTTGACCCACTTAAACTTATCCGTTTTCAATAAAATTTAGAAGCTTAGAAACTAGATTCATATTTCTACAACATCTTCCAATTTTGAGTGTAACTATTTCGAAAAACTCATACAAGTTGAAGTTTTTATTTTTCGAAAAATGGGTCCACTTAAGACCCCCCCCCCCCACCGCACCCCCAACTTGGTGCACTTACCCCTCTTGCCACCACAAGAGCACCCTTGGTAACCTTCCAAGAGTCAATTGTAAATATCACCGTACAACCATCACTTCCCAATTTCCCTATCGATATCAAATTTCATCTCAATTTAGGCACATGTCTAACATCCTTCAATAGAAAAGTATTCCTATTTCGCATCTTAACTCGAATGTAACCTTTTCCAATTATTTTTTAAGGCTCATCATCTCCTAGAAAAAAATGCCTAAAATCTCCTTGAACATAATAAACAAAATAATTCCTATGTGGAGTAGCATGGAAAGAAGGCCCTAATCAAACTCAAGATTAAGTAATATTGTAGAAAAGAAAGAATCAAAGCATCCCGACATACATTACCCATTGCCACATTTTCCTCCTTCTTTGCTTCCCGTTGTTTCTTCTTATCCCAAAGCTCCCAACATTCCTTCTTTGCATGCCCAGAATTTCCACAGTGCCAACATACTATCTTGCTTTTGGATTTTGAGCTTGCTTGATCCTTCGATTTTCCACGACTTCCTTTATTATTTTGTCTCCCTAGTTTCCACTTTCAAAGCATTCCACAAGTAGAAGATTCCTCGATATTTTTATTCACATTTCCTCACTTATAATGACCCCTACAACATCCTCAAACTTCAACTTTGAGTTAGCTGGAACCGAGTTTCTTACCGCCATTACTAGGCTATTCCAACTCCTGGTAAATAACAAAGAATTAATAAAGCCCCACATTCATCATAAAATTCTATTGTAACTAAAGCTAGCATATTTACAACCGTATTAAAATCATTTAAATGATCTTCTACTGAACCATTCTCAGACATCTTCATATTAAACAACTTTTTCATTAAAAATATATTGTTAGAGGTAGAGGGTTTTTCATACAACTTCCCTAATGCATCCATTAGTTCTTTTGTAGTATTTTCCTTTGAAACATTAAATAATACCGAAGATGCAAGACACATCCAGATTATCCCAAGTGCCTTCCTATCCAGAAAATCCCATTCCACATCTATCATGCTCAAGGGTTTGTTCACCTTCTTAGACAACAGAATATAAAGATCCTTCTAATAAAGGTAATCTTCCAAAGACTGAAATTTTTCCCGTTGAATTTATCAACCCTTGATCTTCCATCATCTATCATACCTCCCATTCAATCTAAAACTTTCCCTACGATTAAACACTTCAAAGAAACCAAACTAGGCTTTGATACCAATCTGCTAGCAAATAAGGGATAAAATATACGAACAATCCCTCACAAAATGTCAAAAATAGAAACTAATATGTAGAAAATATTATAGATCTCAAATAAAAGTGCGAATAAAATAACACAACACAAAGAGACAAAGATTTAACGTGGTTCACCCAATTTGGGCTACATCTACCAAGAATCAATTGCTCAAATTTTATTACAAACCATCGCTCTCTCAATACAATACCCATATATCTGTTTGGCTATGCTCAACAAACTCTGAAATTCACACCCGAATTGGACACATCTCCAATGTTACATTATACCTAAATATGCACAAAACCACATAAGTTGAAAACTTCTTAGCAGCTTTACAAAACCATGGGTATCAAAACCATGGGCAAAAACTATCCCATAAACCTATGGGTAAAAATCCCACCCATATCATAAAACACGTTTCCTAGTATATCGGGCATGTTTTCGAGGCCAAATGTTTTTTTTTCAGGGGCTGTGCCCCAAACCCTGATGAGACAACTCTGGAAAGTCTATAGTACTCTTAGTGTATAGACTTCAACACTTTCACACATGAAAAGAGGCTCCATAACCTATTAGATTTTTATGATGAAGAAATGATGGAAAATGAAAACATGTTGAATGAAGGTGATGATAGCTTCTTGAAATAGGAGGAAATGGAAGAGTATTCGACATGAAATATGACAACAATGATCTAGTACCTAGATTTGATGAAATATATGATGAGATGGATGATGAAGCTTTGAATGAATATTTGAAAAGGATAGATGAACTATTGAATCCTTCTAAGCGGTTGTGTTTGAGATCATATCAGTATGATATTTTCATTGGTTAGCATGAAGAAGAGGCAAATCAATAGGAAAAAAAGTTACAAAGATCAATTTGGACATGGCCAATGAAGAAATTAAAAAATTAAGAAGATTAACACCTCGAAGACAATGAAGAAGTTGTATGGCCCAAAAAATTTCATCTAACTTTTCATTTTCTATTGTGAGTACAGGTTTGGAGGACATTGAAACAAGGAAATCATTTAATCCACTAAGAAAATTCCTAAATGAAGAAAGACATGAAGACATTGAGGACATGTATGAAGCTGAGGCATGGACTTGTGAAGATGAGAAAGAGTTGAGGAGAAGAACATACAAGAAGAGGAAGAAAATCAAGAAAATGAGAGACAAAGACTATTTCAAGCAAACACAAGCATTGGCATTGGAAACAAGAACTTGAGACTCGTATACAATGATGACCAAATAATGAAGAAAGAACTTCATTGAATTGAGTTAAAAAAATTTCTACAAGGAGAGTATGATGCAGGAGCATCTTCATAAGGCATGGAGGTCATGAACAAGTTACAAATCAAACTTCTATGGCATATAAACACATACTATTTGTTAGTCTAGTTTTCCCTCTAAATTGTCATGTTTGAACTTTCATGTTGTGACTAGGATTTTACCATGATGTAAGAACGTAAAAATTAGTGGTGAGATGTTAGGTAGATATGAGTTGTCCTAGGTACATAGATAAAGGTTTATTACTTTTGTAATCAATTTTTAGAGTTGTCATAAGGTCAAAATAAGAAAATTGGTTCCTATTCTCAAGCATAGTTGAAGGATATCTCTCAAATCATGGAAATTTGGCTAAAGATAAGCCTAGAGATAAAAATTTCAGTCCGATAAAGTGGATCAAGGCCAGAGAGAGGTCAAAGGAAGGTAGGAGAAGGACCAAGAGAAGGAATTCTAGCATGATGAAGAAGATAAAATGAAAACATGAAGGAAGGCCAAGTGTATGTATGAAGAAAACTTGAATTTTCAGTCATAAATAAAGACATGTATTAGTTTTATGAATGGATGATGATGTTTGGACATTTTACCTTGCATGTATGAATGATTTCATATGTATGAATGTTGATTTGGTGAGCATAAAAAAAAATTTATATGTGTTATATGAACTATGCATGTCAAGGACTCATAGAACAAAAATCTACAAACTCTCAATGATTTTTATTCCTTCTAATTGTACTAAATGGTAATCTCAAAATTTTCAACGGGTTATGAGGAGTACCACCACATTTTTCTAAGCTCTTTAAAATTGATTTGGGGGTTTTTATAAGCCATTATTTTCTCACGGCCTAAAACTAGGGCAATGAAATTTTTTTTTTTAACCAACCAAATTTGATGAAACTCGGAAGAAATATATTCCTTGACTAGAGGAATACATACACCAAATTTTATCTCAATCCCACACATGTGAAAAGAGCAGCTAACGAAAAAAATTCTTATTCGTATTTGAGTAAAATAGTGAGTAGAGAAGTTGTAATTCATGCAATTTGAGGTAATTCCTATACTTCAAGATGTTAATATTGATGGGAACAATGTTTTAGAGGATATGAAAAGGATTCATGATGATTTTCTATCTTATAAACTATCTTTGGTATGACTGTTATGAGACAACCGTAGTCTATTCTTGCATTTGATATGAAACCTATTTTTTCCAAGCTTTGGATAAGGAATCTTAAATAGAATAAAATGAAGAAGTTTATCTCCTAGAATCCAAAGAAATTAAGAATAAAAATTTTAAGACTCCTATGAAAATACAAAGCTCAAAAGTGATGATTATAATTCTATAACCATATGAATTATCAATTATCCTAAAAATAACACTCTTTATGAACATGTTAACTATGAAGAGGGACACATGTCGCACCAGGTTGAGGTACATTTTTAGTCATCGAGTACATAGCCAATTTTGTAGTGGGATACATGTTAGTACTAGGTTAAGGTACATTTTAATTGTCCCTCCTATCCCTATCCCTTGGGAGAACAGAGGAGAAAATAAAATTTTCCCCACCCCATTTATGCCCTTTGGTTCATCATATGACCTTGTTGAGGCTCTTCAAGCCCTTTTCACCTAACTCAACCCTTTCCTATTGACAAATGAATGCTTGACACTTGTCCACCTAGGGAGAGGGTGATTAATTCATCCCTAATATCCCTATCCCTTGGGGACATAGGGATAGTAAAAATGCACACCATGCTTGTCCTAGCTTTAGGATCTTCATGTAACTTGAAAGAAACCATGTAGTGCATTTATAAGCCCTTTCTCCTCTCTCGAATCACTGAATCACCACATGAAACTTGTCACCACCATATCATGCTAAATTTATGTGTCCCTCATGTCCCCGTCCGGTAGGGATAGAGGGTAAAATAAAATGCACACCATCCCTTCTCATTCCATGGTTCTACATGTGACCCGGTCTCGACCTCTCGAGTGCTAAGTGATAGTTTTCCTCATTCCCCCATAAAGAAATCAAACCCCACCACTTTTCATGATCACATTAAGGTGAATTTTTCTACCCCTTTTGTCCCTATCACTAGGGGTCATAAGGGAAAATAAAATGCACCCCATACCAAGGTGGTTAAAAACTTATAAATTTGTTAAGTGTTTCAACTCATTTCTTCTCATTTCTTCATCGTCTGTGAATGAAAAGTGTTGTGGGAAGTTCTAAAATGTGAAATAACTTATTTTCACCTCATTATTTCTCCATGAATCCATTTTTTATCCATAACACTAAAGAAACCATGCCCAAATTTCTTCATATTGGCCATATGTTCCGAAACAGAAAAAAATCATATCTTTCAAACCGTTGAACGAATCTTAATGAAATTTTCATAGTTGCACCTCATTCCATGTGCCATCAGGAACACTATAATTAAAAATAATATAATTCCCTCATTTTTAATGGCAAAAAACCCTATTTTTAGTTTTGAAGCACTCTAGCAGGTAGATCGAGGTGAAACTCGAACATGGGGTCCCAAAAGTGAGCCTAATCCACTTATGCAATTTTTGTTGCAATCTGAGGTGGAGAATTTTAGTTTCTAAAAATAGTAAGTACCTTGTTTTTTTATTACTAAAAATATAAACTTACTAAAAATAGTAATTCCCCTAAGACTAGTGCACTCAAAGAACATTGAAAATGATAAACTAAGCAATTTTGACTAAAACGTAAAAAAGCATAATAAAGTAAAAAGCAAAAAAAAAATGCTGATAATAGAAAGTGTATGAAAGTGGAAAATACGAATCAATAGAGTTCAATTAAATATTACAGAAGATTGAGAAATTCAAATTTGAGAAAAAATAGGTGAAATAGCCCAAAATATTAGGTTCTAATTCTAGTTGCTAGAAATGGAAAGTCCACGTTCGGGTGCAAAAATTTGAAGTAGGATTTGTTTTAAGTCATCTCGCTAATTTTTATCATATTCACATGGTTTATAGGAGGTGGAATAGATCAATGAAGTCAATTCACTCTTCACAAGGTTCCCAAAACATGAAATTTTTGTCCAAGAGCAAAAGCAGACTATCACAGGTACAACAGGTAAGATCTATAGGCATTGTTCGGTTTGAAGAGATTAAAAAAGCGTTAAAATATCCATTGATCATGTTAAATGATCTACTGAATTGATATGTCATTGTCTCTCCTCGGTGAGATGGTTGATTGGAATTTGGTGAGCTAGTTGGGTGAGTTGAGTGAGTTAAGCAAAGGTGAGCTCACCGAGGAAAGTCTCAGTAAGTAGGAAAAACTTATTGAATATCTCATAGATCTTCTCAAAAATGAAAGAGTGATCCATTACAACATCTATAAAATAATTTAGCTATGTAGTCTCCAATGTTATATCTTCCCCATAGTGATCAAGAGTTGATTTCACAACAAGCTCCTGAAAGCTCTCTTGCAAGCAACATCATGTCAACCCATGAAGAGCCATTTCCATGGATTCAAGAAATGCTCGAGAGTGAGCCAAGGATAATGTAGCTTTATATCATGCTTAATTATATCTAAGGAACATTGAATTCCAAGTGAAGGAAGAATGCCCATACAACATCTTGTTTCTTCAATGGCATCTCAGGTAATCTATATGTTGAAATTGTTAGGCCTACAAATGAATATTATATTAAAGAAATAAATCCATTAGATTATGAATTGATCCACATCTCATTGGTTCAAGCTTTACACGAGGGTGAATCTCACCTATTCAAGGAATATTCCTCCCACCTCCTCGCATGGAATGAAGAATACAAGTAGACAATTGTGCAATTGGAGGAATAGGTAAAGACCCTCAATTCTCACATTCAATATTTCTTAGAGCTCGATCCAATATCTTATCTTCCGTAGAATACATTCCTCTTTTAATAATTCTTGATATTCAAGAAATCAAGAAAGAACAAGGATGCATAATGCGGGAAGGCTAACAAGAAATATATTTAGAAAATCATTGAGCATTGGAAAGGCATTATTTTTAGATGTTATTTCCCTCATAAAGTATGATATTTAAACTTTGAAAAAGTAAAGAAGGAAAAGTAGGATTTTGAAAAATATGTAATTCACTTGGATGAGGTGTTCCTAGTGGTGTCTGAGATGAGATCCTTCTACTATGACACTCTCATGAGTAAGAAAAATATTTGCATCAAATGCAGAGAACTTGTCTAAAGTTCTGATATGTATCATGGATGTAATATACATAATGCTAAATAATGCAATTTCTAAGTTGGGCTCTTATGGAAAATTTGCTTCCGAGATCTTGAATGACGTATATAACTATGTTTAGAAGCTTGAGTTCCATCCAATCACCGAGAATTAATCATGAGAGAAACTTATTGTTTCTTTCTAGGAGCTAGTCAATAAATATGCAAGTGATTCTCTTTCCTTCAATGAAGATAACTTAGAGTCCCTGACCAACATCATAAGTTGTACTTATGAAATTGTAAAGGATCATAAAGGATGGATCAATCAATGTAATAAGACCAATGATGTTCCCAAAACATGGACCAAGGTATTGGGTTGTGTTTGCATTCTAGAGGTAGATAAGTTGGCACTCTCATTAGCTCAATTCTATAAGGAATTTAAGGTACATGATCTTGTTGTGGAAACTCTTCATTAGGAAGCATGAATCAATAAGATATTCTTCATAGGGATTTTCTTCATCAGATATGGAAATTTCCCCTCTCCTCTCTTTCTTCCTTTTCTTCACTCCCCATTTCTAATTCTTACTTGTACTTAATCATGATATTTCATCTCATTCACTTGTATCTAACATTGAATTGTTAAAGTCCATTTGACTTATACTAAGGGAAATTATTTCTTATTTCCTAGGAAGAGGTACAGATCACAAGTTTAATTATATAATAAAGATTCATGTGGAAGTAGGTGAAAGGTTAATTCACATTGCTATAAATTGAAATGGATTCTCCATTTCAAAGGATCCTAAACTGTTGAATTTTAGTTCTTTGGTATAAATTTTGGACTATTGTTGTTGAGATTTGTATCACCAATGCATAAGAAATAAAAGCTACATTTCTTCCATTTCTCTTTTCCTATGTGTTCCTCTATTTTATCTCTTTTATGCACTTTGTAAGCATAGTGATCAACAAAGAGATTGGTATCTTTGATGAATGTCCAAATAACAAAGGTGTGTATGGGTTTATTAGTCTTTGCTAAATGATTCATTGTTGCTTTCATATAATTGAATGTTGAATTAATCGGGTTATTGGGTGTGAACTCTTCTAGTGCATATTGACATAAATAACCTTCCCTTGCCTAATTTCTCTCCTCCACCCCTCATTGCTACAAATTCATCCTCTGTACCTGTGCATAATCCCTTTGCGATAGGTTAAGTGATGTGTCCCTCTGTGATCTCCAGCCTATTTTTCCACCCCATAGCAATATATAGGAATAGATTAGTTTACATTCACTAATGGAATTCTCCACATACATAAGGAGGGGCATAACCTCGTGAGAATTGGTGGAAGCACCTAATTTTTCATACAAAAAATTATTTCGCCAACAACTCGGCATGTTTACTATTTGAGAAAATGTCTCCAACATACCCACTCTAACATAAATAAACTTTCCATTATCCTTTGATGAATCTCCATTCCATGTTCTAAACGAACCAATTCGAACAACCCATAAATATGTCGAAAATGCTTGTAGAGCCTCCCTTTCCATATCCATGTTATTCAAGTCCCTTTTTAATAAACCATTTCTCATTAATAATTAAAAATTATTGTAAATCGTAACACAAAATTTTTGTATTCCATAGTTTATATGTATGCATGTGTTAAAAATTCAAATTCCTTTGAATTTAAAGAAAATAACTATACAAACATTTCATCAAACATCTCGACTACCCTCTACCAACACCCCATTTGCACTCACTATACTACATAAATACAAATCTATAAATCACATAAACATATCAATAACATTATCAAATAATGAAAGCATATTTACTCTAGGCATTTACACAAGCATAAACCCCTTAAAAATTTCATCTAACAATTTGTGTTATTTATACACAATGTCTCTTTTTTTTATTGTATGTTGGGTAACGATATCAATGACATTCAATAAACCCCTTCTAGCAATGTCACAAAAATTTCAATAACATTATCAATGTAAAACCATATTTTATAGGAATTCGGGCAAGTAAAAACTTCACAAACATTTTCTCAAATAGTTTGTCTTCTATCTACCAACGCCTCATTTATTACAGGGGTTCATTAGCTAGGCAATATCCTAGCACATGAGTTCATATTGAGGTAATTAAAATTAATAAAAGTAAATTCAATATATTGGTAGACATGAGGGGGTGAAAGGGTTTAATTTATTAATATTTTGAATCAGGTATTGGGGGTAGGTTAGAGAGGTGGGCCAAAGGAAAGGAAGGTTTAATTTTAATATAAAACTAAAATATTTGAACCCTATTTTTTAAAACTAAATACCTTAAAATTACAATTTAAGGAGTGTGGTCATAAAGTTAAATTATAATCTCTTTTTGAATAAATAAATCTCAATTAAGAGATTCTTAACAAAGAAATAATAAGATGGTAGAAAACTAGGATTGAGTATGCTTTTCAACAAAAGTGATATTATTTCACCATATTAATTATTTGAAAAACTATTGATAAATGATTAAAGATTAACATTTATAAGGTAATTGGTAATAGGTCTTGAATGGCTTCAAACTATATTTCGAGAGAAAATGCATATAAAAAAATTGAGTGAGAAATATGATATATTTAATGTTTAATTTATTAGGAAGAAATAAAAAGGGTTAAATAAAAATGTCACGGAAAAATGGGTAAATAACGTACATGGAAAAAATAGGGGTATTTTCATTTTAATAATATAACGGGAGGGGGTACTATCAATTGAATAATTAGAGGTAAACAATAGAATTGAGGGTATTCTTTAATGCCCTTCAAACGAACGTGTTATACCATACTTTTAATAAGTGAAACCCCCGTAATTTTTATTGCCTATCCATGAGACACACAAATAATATTTCAAACCTATCAAAAAAATCCATGAAACCAATCGAATAAAAAAATCATAGGAATTACCTATTTTTATAGCTTTAAACATGTGCAACAAAAAGCCTCTTTATCCCGAACAAAATGCCAAGTTCCACTCCTACTTGCCAATTTGCGCACATGAATACCATATCTCACTTTGTCTAAATAGAAAACCATAAATCATCACTGAAAACATGATTTAGAATGCCAAATAGACAACGCCCATGCATTTTCATCCAACCAAAGGAAAATACCACTAACCAACCCCATTAATGAAATACGTGATTCAAATATTGAAACTCTCCATCACCATAAATTTCACACCACTCAAATCTTCCCAAACAGGGTTTTATGGTTATCGAAGCTACAATTTAAGGGATTTTAAAATATCAAAATGCAAACACAAACATCTAGAAACATCCATTTCCATGAACCGATACAGTCATGTCAATCAATGGCTCTCCTTTAGATAATGGTCTTGCATTTCATGATTGTAAGCTCCATCCTCGATGGCATCCATGAGAACCCCAAGCTAAAATGCAACAACCACAACACATGACAAAGAGAATCAATGGCCAATGTTGTTTCTATGGTATTTCATATGCATGGAAACACCATTTGTCATCAATATGCATATTGTATCCAAATCTGGACTTTGAGGAAACACCTATTGAAGTAATCATTTTAAATGAACAGTGATAGAAAAATGGTAACTTTATGCTAGAAAGTAATCTTTCGTTCTTTTGGGTCTTTAAACATTATACACAATTTTGTCAAGTTTTTACTCTATTAACCATCTTTCCTACAAAATTTTCATGTTAACTTACACATAAATAGGGTTCTAATTTGAATTGTAGAAATCTATAGCTACATAAATGCATAAGCTAATTCAAGACATAAGACATTCAAGAAATAAAACCGAGATATTTTTAGATGTTGTGTGATTTCCTCTTGATCCCACATAGATATTGTCAATTAAATTATGCTTGACACCCACATTGTGAATATGATTAATGATGTGCAAGGCTGGGTCGTTGTCAAAATTATTAAGATCAACATGAGGATTAGATGGGAAAGCGATATGCTTTGAGAGAAGGCATATACAAATTTTTAATATACTGAATCTAGATGCATATTAGTAGGAACACGAGTGGTAATAAGGAGCTTTTTTACTATTTCTCCCTTAATTTAGGGTTGATGAGAAAAAAATCATTAATAGAGATACTCATGATGACAAAATCCTAGGAGCGTCAAGATTGCGTCCGAGGTTCACCAAAATGATTAAGCTAAAATGTAAAACTAATCTGAATGTTATAACAACAATAGCTAAATAAAATTTAAATGCATAAATTATACCAAACAAACTAATAAAAAAGTGAAAACCCTAAGTGCAAATAGAGAGTAAGAAGCCTTAGCTAATTCGTAGAGATTTGGAAAATACATAGATCTAGAAAACTGGAAAATACAAAGCATTGGCCGTCACACTAGAGCTTAAATAAATGCAGATATGGAGAGATAGACTTGACAAGGGAATCTAGAGAGGGACAAGGGTGCCCTAGGACTTTTTCTGGCACCTAGGTATATGGAAAAGCTCACAAAACCTCCTCTAAGGTGTCATAAGGTATTTTCCTTTAATCACCTTTGGTCACTCTGAGGTTGCACCAAGATCGCGAGGTCGTTATAAACCTGCAATGAAATATGAAATTAGAAAACCCTCAAGTACTCATCAAATACCAACAAATAAGGATGTAAAATGAGGGGTCGATTGTCCTCATTGTCAAATGGTGAACTTATGACTAAGCGTTACACTACATCTCAGACCCAATGTAGTTATGTGTTTGTGTGTGTGCGGAAATCATGCCCTAGGTAGCTCTTGTGCATGTCGCACTTAGATAGTGATCAAGTAGCTAGATGTAGAATGTATTAAATATGTGCATGGGATAGAATGAACTTCATTGCTATGAAGTGTGATCACGAAAACATGCCCTTGTGTCCCTTGTGATGGTGTTAGATGGATGTACTAGAGCTCTTAGATGCCTTGATGGATGTAACCTTAGGTGGTGATATCAAATGCTTAGTCTTTGGTCCTTAATTATGATCACATATCTTTATATTTATAGAATTAATTCACTTTAATTTTTTAATTAACCCAAAAAGGCCAACTACCAATAAGATAAGATGCTCAAACGGTTAGAAAGGACCCAAAATGTGTGAGTAAAGTATAAAGGGGATAGGGGTTACTAGAAAGGATGAGGGCACTGACGTTAGCATCCCATGTAGTGCTTGGTGTCCGAGGATGGATAATTCGAAGAGTAAAAAGGAAGACTAAGAAAGTAAGGGTGCAAGACTGAATGTAGTAACATAAAGAAAATAATGTTGGCCAATGATATGGGTTAATTAGTATGTTTATTATTTATGAATAACATGAATAGTAGTATGCAACCGGACTAGATAATTACCCATATTGCATGATCTTGTGTCTACAACTGGTGCTAGACCTTAGGCCACAACCTTTCCAAGTGTTTCCCATGCTATTCTAAAATCAACCTTTGAATGGAAAATTGTTTCCACATCTCACGAGACTTGTGTGCCTTGTAAGATTTTTTTGTAAAATGTTGAAGCATTTGGAGGTCATGAATGTTTGACGAATACATTTTTAAAAAAATGGGCTCATGGAATTCCATGCTTGATGGATATGTAAACAATAATTCATGGAAAGGGAATTGGAAAATTTCAACAAAATGCTTTTCACCGGTGAAGATCCATGGTGAAAATCTCGTATTTGATGTCTCTAACAAGTGTTGAAGAAAGGTATGGATTACCCTTTCTCTTGCATTCAAATTTCACATTGTACTATTTTCTTGTTTGGTCTTAAGTTCTTTATAAAAATAGAGGATGCAACTATAATGAAAAATTGAAAATCTTACCCTTCTTGAAAACATAAAAAAAATAGTTTTGATTTCGTACATTACGAGCATGAAGTGCCAAAGAAAATCAGTTTACCAACCCAAAGCTCTAGTATGAATTTTATCAGTTCAGGATACTGTGAAGGCCTTTAATATAACTAAAAAACTCTTTTTGAAACCTTAGAGAGATGATTTTTGAATCCCATTTAACATTTCAGTCACTTGGATTGATGCTCCCATTTTAAAGAAAATTCCATCGATTTGGCTTATGGTTGTTGTATCGATTCAGAAAAATTGAAAACTACCCCTACCTACCTCTAGACCTCAAATGTGAGAATTGAAACCAACTCTTAGTTTCAAGAAAATGATTTCGTAAGTAAGATTTTCAAGTGGATTTTGGATCCCACCAATCGTTTACAACAATACTTGTTTAACACATTTGTGATAATTGGTCTCGAGTCTCCTTTCTATTGTTAACTTTGTTTGTCATAATCAACTTCCATCAAATTTGTTGAGTTATTTGTATATAAGGGAGTATATATGAACGGTATAAATTTATGTTTGAACTTAAAAAAAGTGTTTTTGGGACCCAGATTGTAAGCACTTTAGCTATTTTGGGAAATTTTTGCAAACTCACAACTTGAGCTAGAAATTCCTCTTGAGGCTCCCATTGGACTTGTTAATACTCGTGAACCATTTTCATATAGTTTCATTTTTGTGTAGAGTATGATTTAATCAAATTAATCTATGAATGTATTTTGTAATTTATAATGTTTTCTCTCTCCTCCCTCTTTTCTCTATAGAAATAACTATGAAATATTGTTTGATCTTGAAAATGTAGATGGGTTGAAATAAAATAAAAATGGATGTGAAAAGTAAAATAATGATGATATTGTGAATAAAAAATCTTATAGTTTCTTTCTCTCTTCTCTCTCTCTCTCTTGAATAAAAAATTAAAGGGTAAATTAATGTGGAAATTTGAATGTGTGAGGAAATTATCTCTATCTCTCTCTACTTGGTTTTGGATTGCTTGAAAATGATGAATGCGTTGTTTTGTGCTAGAGTGTAAGGGTTTTCCATACCAATCCTAGGACTAACACAACGTTGAATGTGGGTACTAAAAAAATGAATAAGAAGGTGATATATTGTAATTAGAGTGAGATAAAATTTAAGTATTTTACATTGAAATACATTACAAATGTTAAATGGGAGTGAATTAAATAAAATTTTATTATTAAAATTATTGTGTCGAAAAAACATTCCTCCTCTTGGATTCTTATGTTTCAAGAACTATACATGGAAAACTACATGGTTTATATCTTCTTTGTTTTAAGATAACCTTTGAATACTAGTAGGAGTGACACTTAATGAATGTAGGTCCAACTATGTTAGCTACATAAATGAGGAATATAATTATCAATGTAAATTGGTAACAAGCTTTACTGCGTATGGGTATCAATTCCATTTGGATTTAAAATGTGGATCTTCTGGTTTAGACGATCAAAATAATCACTTTCTAGATAGTTATTATGGTTCATACATAAAATCAAAATGCAGGGTAGTAACTTATTATATTACACCATATACATGAAGTTAGTATTTAACCTTTGTCATACCCTCCCTCTCAATCAAGTCACATCCAATTTTTCAAAATGCTAAATTATCAAGAAGTAATGTAATAGTCACAATTAGAATTCTTGTACTACACCTAAGAAAAGTATTTAAAGGATCATTTCTATAAATTAAGTGTCCTTGTTTGAATTAATAACTATATAGTGTGACCTTACCATATATGGGGTAAGTAGAACTAACACTTCCTTGTATCCTTTTGGACCACAAAATTATTATGAAGTTATATAGCATTAAATTCAGCATCGAATAACCCCTTCATGGGATCTAGATGACAAAAGTGAAGTTAGTGATCTAATTGTACTATGCATTAAACTCTTGTTAATGATCTATGTAACTCCACATAAATAAATGTGTTACCTTGGCTAGTAACAACATAAAACATTGGTATTTTATGAAGGTTTTATGTAATAAATATGTTTTCACACATTAAATTGATCTATAGTTGGATGTAGAACCCTTAGTGCAATTGGAATTAAACTAAACCTTGGCTGATTAAGAGGTTAACTTGCGGGTAAAAAATGTAACTAACTCTTAGAAAACAAAGTTATTTTTGGAATATGTTGACTTAAGAAAAGGTAAATGGGAAAGCTAATAACCATGTCCCATAAACCCTAGCTATGTATTTTCATGACATTAAGGATAAAATAAATGTCCTCTTGCAGGATCATGAAATAATGAAACATAAGATGTTACTTGGAACACGAATCACTTGTAATTCATGTGTAGTTTAAAATGATTATAATCATGTATTCTTCAAGATGTTAAGTAAATACTTTTGTAACTCATTTTTTCATAAAGGAATGCATATGAGAGACCAAATTAACCACACAATTGTAAGGAAAACAAGAATAAATAATATATTTGTTTAGGATTAAAGTTATACTTGAATTCTTTATAAATGATTTAGGAATTCTCTTGTTGTTAAAAACGAATATAAATTGTTCTTGGTGAGACAAAAATTCCAATTAAACATAAAATCTTAAATATATATAAATAAATAAAATTTTAGGATGTTAAAATGTTGAATTGATTCAAACCAGCTAGTGAACTATATCAACTATAACAGGAAAATAAAGGTACTATTTTGGAGGGAATTTTATAGGAAGATGTAACTTAAACCTTCATCTCCTTAAACTCATAATATTTATTTTCCCTTCTCTTCATGTTAGTTCCCTTGCGTAATGATAGTAAAATTAAACGTCAATTAAACATGTTTTGAGAAACCAAACCCTAGCATAATAAATGTCATTAAGAGTTTTGTATGTGTTTAAAATGTGTCAAATAAAAATGGAGTTATGGAAAATTATTGTGAAGGAGAAAAAGAGACAAATTAAGTGTACTTTTATTAAGTTAAATCTTAAATGAAATTAAAAATATGTTGGTTGAGAATGAGAATTTACTTGTGCAATAAATGTTCTTGTAACTTTAAATTGTAAATAATATGTAGCTAGGGTAATGATGTGTTGCGGAACATGCCTATCTATGAGCTCTTAATGTTTTGGTTGTAATTTATATATGTTCATTTGGAAAGTTTCACATTGACGTACACTTGGTGTTATCATATTGTTTATGTGGGTCCATGTTTGTGTAAGTGTCTTACGTGAAATTTAATTTCTCTATTTGAGCCCATGTGGTGTCATATTACAAGTAATGAGAGACAAAACAATAATTCTCGAAATTTTATTGTTGTACTTTGGTGTTGAAATTTTGCCATTATATTTGGTATCGAGATAGGTTTATAACACTTGAACCACTAGGATAAACTTGGTAAGGGTATTGTGTTTCTATTGTCATGAGGGATGTTTTTGATGAGGTTTATCGGTGTGTTGTGGGGATCCTATGGGATTATACTTGCTTCCATTTGTTATAATATGCACGTGGCTCTAACGATCATATTGTAAAGGATTCCTAACATTGTGTTATGGTCCACTATTGTGTCAAACCTATATAAGACACCGTTGGATGGATTTTCATGTTACTTGGAGATACTTTAGGAATAGTGCTTTGGGTGTCACTAGAAAAAACCATCGTGGAGAATATATGGAGATTGGTGGATCATTCTTGAGCCATATATCACACATGGTTAGGAAATTTGGATCTGGTATGTGGCGGCATCTATATATATGGATAGTTTTGGTGCCTTAGAGGATTAATTTTTCATTTGAGAGAGTAGATATCATGTCGTATATCGTATTCAATCTATATTACTTATTTATTTTGAGATGTGTAGTAGATGATTTATACCCCTTTAGGAATAAATGAAAGGCTTCATAGTATTTGTGATGTGCATTTTTCATGTGTTATATTCATAAACTTGGAATTTTCAGAACTAGTATTTTATTTATTGAATTATTAAAATCTTTGAGATCATGTACTTGATATTTTAGGTTTTTTTAGAGAAATTTTTTTGAAAGGCTACTTGAGCCATTATTTTTTAACAACTGATATTTCATGGATTTTATGTCCTTTTTTGACTCGGAAGCCTTATGTTTGTTTGACCACTTGGCTATTTTGTTGTCAATACTATTACATGGTTTTTGTGCCTAGTTGTGAGTTTGTTCTACTTTGTTCGTGTTGTGTGCTCTTGTCGTATGGGAGTATGCCCGAGGTTTCATGATTGTATGCTTAGGGTTGCAGGACATGTCCTTGGTTTTGGGGTGATGGGATTTATGAGTCTAGGACCATGGAGTGACCCACCTCACTCATACTGACACTCTATCCTCGCTTTGGTGGAGTGACACTTGTGATATTTGGTCCTCTTTTGGTCAAGATATACTCTTTATTTTGAGTCCTCTTTGGTTAAGAGACCCCCTTAATGCTATTTGTTATCTTAAATGGTTTGGATTTGATGATATGCAATATAAATCAATGGTTTTCCTTTATGATTATGAAGTATTCATCAATGGATTAGGAAGTGATGTGTTTCTCCTTGTATTCTATGATGATATTATTCATGAGTGAAATGGTTATAGTAATCAATTTAGGATTTTTGGATCATGTGTGGGATGTTTCACTTTGTTACATAACTATGGTTTACTAGAGGATAGTGTACTAATGGGGTGTGAGGATTCACTATTAGAAATACTAGAAGTTTAAATGTGGTGATGTTAGTATTATTAGGGAGAAGATTGATGTTTTGAATCATAATAATTCCTTCGGTAAGTATTGATATACTTCAAGTCCTTTGGGCATTGAGATTAAGTAAATGTGTTTAAGTCATTGGGACCCATATTTAGATGGATATAGGTTATATACTCTTTTTTAATTTGAATTTTACCATGTTATAAACCCTTAGTATCAAGTATAGGAATTGATGGTTGTGCTTGAGTAAATTGTTATGATCTCCAGACTTGGTATGGAAGTGTTTTCTTAGAAAGAAACCTTGATATATGTTAAATAAATTAACTATTTAATATTTGAATCTTAATAGTCAATAATGTTTTGAAAATGATACGGTTCATAACCTATCATCGAGTGATTAAATATTGGGGGTTAGTCCATAAATGCTCATACCTCTCTAGAACTGTAACAAAACTCCTTGAACACTTAAAGACTAATTTCTAGCTCGTTAATTTAACCTCATTGAATCTCCCGTAGTGACTTATCGAAAAATAATTTTGGATGCATAGGTAATGCATGTGGATCTTAAGAATTCCTATATAAGCTTGGTGTGTGGGTTTTTATTTACTAGTCACTTTTATAATCTACTCATCTCTAGAGTTGTTTTGGGAGGCTTGTGGATATTGGGAATGATATGTATGATCCATGAGCTACTCTTATCAATCTAGTTAAGTATTGTGAAAACATGATTTATCTTGTAAAAAACATCATATTGAATCACACTGTCATGAGAAAAGGTGTTAAAATTATCTTGTGTAAAATAATCCTTAAGGAAATGTTTGTAGCCAATCATTCTTACCATGTCTTGCAAGATGAAAATAACATCTTATAATTGAAAACCACTTATCAATCCTTATGTTGAAAATATTCTTGTCATGATAAAACAAATGAACATAACCATATATCATACTCTTTGCATCTTATCTTTTGTATGTATCATTTCACTCCTCTATGTATTACCACATGTACAAATCACTATCACCTCCAACCCTTTAACAACTTGAAACATGAAAAGTAGTTGATGAAAAAACTGGGAAATTGACATTTTATCTAAAACATCACATTAATATCCTTTTGTAAGAGATAAATCCTTAAATTCCCCTATAATCATGGAGATCCTATTCAACTATGTGCTTAAACAATGAAAAATTCATAACTCACGATATTTGGTTACTTTTGTGGATAACTATGGATTTTTTTATCATGATATTGGAAGGTGGAATTCATGCTTGGTACTTTGGGAGATATAAGTACTTGATGTTTCTTAGATCGTGGATCTTGGTGGGAGTGATTGATGTTAAATTTCCATATTTTGGTGCTTATGTTGACTAATGAGTCACTCGTGTGATCCCTTTTTTAATGTATTGTTATGCTTGAGGATTGATGTTCCTCATTGATTGTATGTGATACCTTGATATTATTGTGGCATTGTGTGGATATGGTCATGATTTGAGTCATGTGAAAACCTATAACATATGTATTATTGTAATGCCTTGATGTTATGTTAGTCATGTTGTTGCGTTTATTTTCCAAGCAAGGGGCATGTGCATGGTTGCTACAATGTTAGACTATTCTTTCATTCTCATGGTGGGGTTGGTAGTTTTTTTATGTAGTTAAGAGAATGTCTTAAGAAGGTGTTTTTGGGTTTCTAATGTTGTTCTTTAAACCTGTTAAAAATTTAATAACTAAAATTCTTAATAACCAATAACATGTGAATTTTGACTAAGTGAATGGTGCAAACATTAAAACTAATAAATTTTGAATCCAATTGTGAGAAAACATCGTTGAATGTGTTTCAAATTGATTATAAAATAAATAATTGAACTCACTAGGTATTTTAGTTATTGAACATGAAATCTGTTGAGTTTTGAAACTTAAAAAAGGTAATAAGGAAAAGATTGTTTGAGGAATAAAATAAAGAGAAATTCGAATCTTCATAGAGCACTAAGAAATCGATTAAATTTTTAAATGTGTTTAAATTGTTGAACATCACATTTTAAGCGAGTAATCCTAGTCCCTAAATAGAATTATTTTTGTTGACATTCATAGTTTTCTTATCCCTCTTGCTACCCTGGCATTATGTTGCATCGAGGAAAATTCTCTTATATAGGGAGGAAGATATAATACCCCTCATGTCTCCACATTGGTATAAAAGACAAAGGCATCATTACTTGACATTCACATTGTCTCACCATATCAACTGACAAGTTTCCTATGGATATTTATTTTACCAATGCGATTACATCATGTGCTAAGATGGGAGCCTTGGATAGAGTGAGGATGGTTATCAAAGCACAAGGTAAGTCAATTTTTGAGCCAAACACCACTTTTTTTGGTAATGGATTTTTAGACTACATTGGCTACAGGATCTGCACAACATAGATTAGTTGAAAATAATTTGGAAACCTTTTTGGAAAAATGTGACTTGTAGGCTATGCATAGATTGGAGATGTTGAAAATGATTTTAAAACTTCCTAGAAAACATAATCTTATTAGGTGAAAAAATGACTCCCAAGAATCCTTCACCAACGTACTATCTATAGAAAATATGTAGTCTTATACAACAAACAACATAAAAGAAATAAACAGAACAATTAAATAACTTGCATAAACAAGAATATTCAAACCAGCACTGTTGTGCATAATCTCCATTAATTAACTCATACTCAGAGCTTTGGCTCAAATTACAATGAAGTCTGTGTATGCAACACTTCTCTAATTCTTCCTATGCAGATTTCACACTTTTGTGTGTGCATACAAAGCAATTACAATTGTTGTTATTTAAATAGAATAACTCACCCACTAACAACTCTTCAACTGAGCATTCTAAATTTAAACTCATGCTTTAAAATAGCTGCATGTTGTGCATGAATTAAAGCAGATTTATTTGAATTAAATCTAATCCTAAAAATAGGATAAAGTTGAGTTAACTAAAGAAAAACTAAATCTATTTTTAATATTCCTAAAAATATATGGTTGGAATTACATGCATATTTCCAACACTCCCCCTTAATTTCAAACTTGTAGCTTTCACTCTTTTGGAGCTTCGTTTGCTTTTTTAGATCTGTCATGCACATGATCAAAAACTCCCAAACAATCTCTCAAATATTCAAAACTTCTTTTGCCAAAGCCTTTGTAAAAATGTCTACAAATTGATCTTCGGATCTGCAAAATTCAAGATGAATTTCCTTGTTGTTTACCATCTCCTGATGAAATGATACCTTGTATCAATATGCTTGCTCCTCTTATGAAAAACATGATTTTTGGACAACGTTATGGTTGAGTTGTTGTCACAAAAATATACTTAGCTTCCTCTTGTTTCTATTGTAAATCTGTCAAAACTCTTCTCATCTAAACAACTTGACATGTTGTTCCTGTTGCTGCTACATACTCTGCTTCTACTAAAGATAACCTTACAAAGAGATACTTATTTTATTCCCATGAAACCACTCCTGTTCCAAAGTGAAAATTATAGCCGGATGTGCTTTTTTGATCATCTATACTTCCAGCAGTGTCACTATTTGTATACCCAATTAATTTGAACTCATCTGAACTTGAATAAAGAATTCCATGATTCCTTGTTCCACGTACATACCTCATTTTCCCAACTTGCCAATGTGAATATTTTTGAGATTCCATGAACCTTGATATGAGGCTCACACCATTCATGATATCAGACCTTGTGGCCGTCAAATACATAAGACTTCTAACCAACTTTTTAAACAATGTTGGATCCAAAATGATCCTTCATCCTATTTGCTCAACTTCAAACCTACTGCAAGTGGTGTTGGCGTTGGCTTACAATTTAACATGTTAAACTTGTTCAAAAAAATCATTTGCATACTTTTATTGTGAGATAGAAACTTCACCTTCTGATTGTTGAACTTCAATGCCCAAAAATAATGCATAAGACCAAGATTTTTCATCTCAAACTCCTTCTTCATGTTTGATTTCAATGACTCTATAGATAGATTTCTATTAATGGTCAAATCATCTACGGATAAACAAACAATTAAAATTTTACCTTGCTCATTTATTTTGGTGTATAAGGTAGGATCACTTCTTCTCCTACTAAAACAATTATCAATCAAATAATAATCTATTCTCATTGTACCAAGATTTAGGTGCTTTCTTGAGACCATAGAGTGTTTTCTTCAATATGTATACTTTTCCTTCATGACCTTCAATCTCATAACATTGCGGCTAATTTACATAAACATACTCTTCAATGAATCCATTTAAGAATGATGAGTTAACATCCATCGATAAATAAGCCATTTGTTTGAAAGTTATAATTGATAAAACCATTCTTACCATGTCCGAATGTGCTTCTTTGTGCAAAATTTTTCATTGTATTCAAATCCATATTTCTGCGTAAAACTTCTTGCTACCAACCTTGCTTTGTGTTTGTGGACTTTTCCATCAGCATTCTATTTGGTCTTGTAGACCCACTTGACTCCTATTACATCCTTTCCTTTTGGAAGATCCATCAGCTCCCATGTCTGATTCTTCCCTATAACATCGATCTCATTATCCATGGATTTTTCCCAAACTTCATTCTTTATAGCTTCTTCAAAATATGCTGGATTTTCATCTGTGAAAATAATGTAAAAACTGAAAATGAATTAGTTATATCAATATTATAAATCTCACTTAGACTTCTTGTTTTCCACCGTGCATAGGACTATTCAATGTAGGAATACTTTGTGGTGATGGAGTAACCACGGTGTTATCTGTGGTGTCTCTTGCATGGCTGAAGATGGCTGAAATATTGGTGACCTTCTGACTGTAGATGGAGGTGTATCTTGTGCTACAACTTGTGGTGTATGTCAGAAATTTGTAGATACAATACCTTGCTGCTCTAAAGTTTCATCTACCATATCATCATGCATAATAGTTATTTCTATACTCACTGTTTTGTATATACTTCCATCCCATGCTTCATTCTCAATAAACTGTACATCCCTACTAATCAAAACCTTTCCAGTGATTGGATTGTACAACTTGTACTCTTTTGTATTCTCTCGAATACCCAACAAAAATACACATTTCTCCTTTTTATCTAACTTCTTCCTTAGCTCATCGTGTACATGTGCATACACTACACAACCAAGAACTTTGAAATTTGAAACACTATGTATCCTGTTATTCCATGAGTTTTGAGGAACCATGTTCCTAGCAAGTTTCGTTGGACACTGCTTCAAAATATAAACAAAAGTTTTTACTGCTACGCCCATAATCATTTGGAAGATGTTTTTCCTTCAACATGCTTCTCACCATCTCCATGATGGTTCTATTTTCCTCTCTACCACACCATTCTGCTGTGGTGTATACTTGTAGTAAACTACTTGTGTATACCATGATATCTGCAAAAATTCATAAACTCATTAGAAACATACTCACCTCCTCTGTCCATTCTAAGAACTTTGATGTAGTATCCACTTTGCTTCTCCACTAATGCCTTGAACGCTGAAATATATCAAAGGCATCTGATTTATTTCTCAGAAAATAAACCCATGTCTTCCTTGTGTAATCATCAATGAATGTCATAAAATAAATACAACCTCCAATAGAAGTTGTCTGCATAGGTCCACATAAATTTGAGTGTACAATCTCAAGTGGTGCATTTTCTCTTGTTGTTTTGCCAACTGGGAATGAATCTCTGTGTTGCTTCCCCAAAATATAACCTTCACATACCATTTACTGTTCTGAATCAATGACAAACCTTTAACCATATTCTTTCTATGAAATAAATTCAAACCTCCAAAATTCAAATGTCCATACCTTAGATGCCAAAGCCATGATTCATCCTTCATGACTGAATGAAAAGATGATTATGTTAAAAAAAAGTGCATGACTCAATTGTATTTATGCAGGACCCTGTTACACTAGTGCAAGACTCTTTTACCTTGGCGCATGACTCGTCTATTTGAGCACAGGACTCAGCAAAAGGTTGATTTGGCTTAGCGTAGGACTTTTGTGTGAAATGAGCTACTGATTTTTTTGCAAACAAATATGCTTTATTCTTTTTTCCAGGTTTTAAATTCAATGTAAACATCCTATTGCTGCTCATCTTCACTTTTGCAATCAATCGAGTGCTAGGAGCTTTTTCAACAATCACACACTCATTGTCTTTCATATAGACTCGGTATCCATTCAGTACCATCTATCTAATACTCATAAGGTTATGTTTCAAACTGTAACATAGTAAACATCTTGCATACTTGTTTCTACCCCTATCTTGTTAGAATACTAACCATGCCTTTTCCTTTCATAGACACAATATTGTTATTTCCAAGAGTTACATCACTCTTAATTGAATCATCCAAACTAGAAAAAAATCTAAATTACCTATCATGTGATTACTGCAACTGAATCCAAATACCATACATCACATGGACTCTCTTTTGAAAAATTACATTCAATAGGGGATAAATAAGGTATTGCTTTGGAAATCCTTGTACATGCAATAAACATAGGTTTAGAAATATAACTTCCAACTTGATTTTGATTTTTCCTCTCTGATCATATTATTTTTTCTTGCAATCATAAGAATAATGCCCATCATTTTTGTAATAATGGAATTGAACATGAGACTTATCTTGTCTCTGACCATAACTCTGTTCTTGATTCTATCCTCTTCCACCTAAGCTTGATGAATTGCTGCCACGTCCTCTAGATGGACTTCTTCCTCTACCTATTGGGTTGAAACTACCTCCTCCTTTTCCACGACTACCCATTTTCTGAGCTATAAATGCCTGATCTAGACTTGCATGTGATCTATTCATCCTCTGTTCATGATTGATTAGTGATGCATGTAACTCATCAATAGAAAACTGACTCAGATCCTTAGTTTCTTCAATACCAACAACTAAAGGCTCAAATTTCGTAGGAAAGTTTGTAAGCAATTTTTGAATAATCATTATGTCTTCAAGAGTCTCACCATGGGATTTGATTTGATTGACTAAGCCAATTACATAAGTAAAAAATTATTTTATGGAATTTGAATCTTTCATTTCTAAATTCTCAAAATCTCTACTAAGTAACTGTAGCTTTGCGGTTTTTACTTTCTCCTTACCTTGATATGCAACTTGTAAAGTATCCCATGTGGTCTTTGCTTGACTGGATGTTGCCACTCTTGGTTTAATTTTTTTGTGCATCACCTGATGAATATAGAAAATCATTTTTCCATCCTTCTTTCGTAACTCCTTCAAAGTATCTTTCTTTGCCTGAGAAAGTGTAGTATATGTTGTTGCATCTGCGGGCTCTGTGTACCCATCTTCAATGATCTCCCACACGTCTTGAGATATGAAAAGTGCCTTCATGGTAAATGACCAATATTCATAATTCTTTCCATTAAATTTCGGTGTCTGCATGTCGGATGTAGAAGCCATAGCTTGCTTTGCTAAATTTAATCGAGATCTTTGGAATAAACTCCCTCGACACCAATTTGTAGAAAATATGTAGTCTTATACAACAAACAACATAAAAGAAATAAAAAAACAATTAAATAAATTGCATAAATAGAATAACATTCAAACCAACATTGTTGTGCATAATCTCCATTAATTAACTCATACTCAGAGATTCGACTCAAATTACAATGAAGTTTGTGTGTGCATCACTTCTCTAATTCTACCTGTGCAGATTTCACACTTTTGTGTGTGCATACAAAGCAATTACAATTGTTGTTATTTAAATAAAATAAATCAGCCATTAACAACTCTTCAACTAAGCATTCTAAATTTAAACTCATGCTTTAAAATAGTTGCATGTGGTGCATGAATTAAAGAGGATTTATTTGAATTAAATATAATCCTAAAAATAGGATAACGCTGAGTTAACTAAAGAAAAACTAAATCTATTTTTAATATTCCTAAAAATCTATGGTTGGAATTACATGCATATTTCCAACACTATTAACCTATGCCAAGTTGCAAGATTGGAAAACATGCTTGGATGCCCATCAAAGCATAATGAAAACTCGTTTTCAACAAAAATCCCAGCATCTTATTGGGACGGAGGATTTAAAATAGGGCACATTCATCCATCAAATCCTAAGGTAACGAGGTTTTATTTTGTCTTTTATTTTGTATTTTTCCAAGATATTTGTGTAAGCAACGTGTGGATATCCTATGCAAAAGGAGAGCTTTGGAAATGGAATTTTAACGTTGGGCAATGCTTTGGTAGATGTGGACACTTTGATAGGGAAAATGGTTATTTTGCTTCAGAGCATTCCAAGTCGGGTGGAGTCGTGATGGTGTAGAAAATTATGTTAAAATGCCTGATAGAAATGTGTTCTCGTGGACTGCAAATATTAATGTATCATACAAAATGGTTTATTCGGAAGGCTCTAGAAAATTTCAAGTGAATGTTATTGGAAGGTTTAAAACTTACTCTATAACCACTTACAACATCCTCCTTGCCCCAACTAGTTTGGGAGATTTGAATTTGTGTGTGGATGTCCAAGAAATCATTAAGGATAGAATAATTTCTTAAGATGTTGTACCTATAACTACCTAGGTAGATTTGCATGTAAAATGTTGAAACACATACTTAGCACATGATTTGTTTGACAAAATGCCAGAAATGTTTTTGTTCCCATTTACTATAATGATTGTAGCATGTGCATAGGTTTTTTTTTTTTGAAAGGGATTTGAATTTCTAAGAAAATCAATTATTGGGAGTGAAATAAATCCATTGACAACATTTTCCTTATAACTGTACAAAATTCTTTGAGATTTGTAGAGATATACTTGGGAGATTGCATGTTAATGCTAATGACTGGTGTTATACCTTAGGCCATAACCTTGTGAGATTCTTCCCAAGTTGTGCCAAAAACAAGATTTGAAAGGAAAATTGTTTCTACATTTCACATACTTATGTGCCTTCTTGTAAGACATGTTTTTAAAACATGGAAGCATTTGTAGGTCATGAATTGTTTAACCGAATACATTTAAAAAAATGTGTTCATGGAATTTTATGCTTGATGGATATGCTCAAAATGGATTCTTGGAAAAGGAATCAGAAGCTTTCAACCCAATTATTTTCACCGGTCAAGAGCCATGGTGAAAATACCCTACTGATGTCTCTAGCAAATATCGGAGAAAGATATAGATTTCCTTTATCTTACATTCAAATTTCACATTGTATAATTTTCTTGTTTGGGTATTAATTGCTTTAGAAAAATAGAGGATGCATCTAGAATGAAAAAAATTGAAACTCTTACCCTACTTTAAAACATAAAAAAATTAAAAATTAAAAATAGTTTCAATTTGAGACACCATGCGTATGCGGTGCCAAAAGAAAATCATTTTACTAACCTAGACCTCTAGTATGATTCCTATTAGTTCAAGACACCATAAAGGACACAATTATAACTAACAAAATCCTTTTAATGCATTGAAGAGATGAGTTTCAAATCCTATTTATCATTTCATTCACTTGGAGTGAATCTCCGTTTTTAGTAATATTGCATTGGATTTGGCTTATGGTTACCATATTGACTTGGCGAAATTGAAAACTACCCTACCTACCTATAGAACTACAACGTGATAATTGAAACAAATTGTCAATTTTTAAAAAAATGATTTCGTAAGTTAGAGTTTCAAGTGGGTTTTGGAGCCCACCGGTCGTTTTACAACAATAGTGTTTGACGTGTTTATGATAATTGGTCTCAGAGTCACCTTTCTATTTTGAGCCCTATTTGTCGTAATTGACTTCCATCAAATCCATTGAGTTATTTGTAAATAAGGGAGTATATATATATATATATATGAATATGAATTTTTGAAATTTACGTTTAAATTTAAAACAAATTATTTTAGGACCTATATTGTAAGCACTTTAGCTATTTTAGGCAATTTTTGTTAACTCGTAACTTGAGCTAGAAATTTCTTACGAGGCTCTAATGGACTTGTTAATACTTTTGAAATTTTTTATATAGTTTCATTGTTGAGTAGAGTATGTTGTAATCAAATTTCATCTATGGACGGATTTTTAATTTATAATATTTTCTCTCTCTTCGCTCTTCTCTCTCTATAAATAATTGTTATCACCGAATCAAAAAAGCCTCCGATTTTCTTGTGATCATGGTGAGGAAATCGGTATGATTAGGCAACATGGAATTATACCAAGGCGTGGCACCTTGTTATTGTGATAACTCTCTCGAAGAATGTCGATTTCCTCTTCCTAAGTTAGTGCGACAACTACTCCTAATGAAAAAAATCTCTTGCCTAATCCTATCCTATCATTTCCAAGGAGACAGAGAGAAGGAGAAAGGGTAAAAGATAGAAATCCTACACTATGGAGGTGATAACACCATAGATTGGTGTGTTAAACAATCCACAATGCCCGAGGTTGGAGAAAGGTAAGCATGGAGAGGAAGGACAAACATCATAGACCAAGATTACAAAAATGCACTATTTCATTAAGCTCAAACACATTTAAACTTGTAATGGGAATAATAAGATGCATAGTACACCTACAAGCATGAAGAAAGGAAAGAAAAACAATAAAACAATGTAAGGATAGAGAGATAATCATAAAAATTAATTTTTATTTCTCCAAGGGTATGCACAATACATCATTGTAGGAGGGAGACGTAATATTATCCATTGTAGATCTTAAATATGGAGGCATGAAGCTCCACAAGTATCCTCACATGGAATAAGAATGGAGGAAACATTAAAAATGTCCAACGTTTTAAAAATTCCTCTCCTTTACATTTTATAGGAAGAAGGTTTTGTAAGAGAGACAACAATTTAGATTTCTAAGCATGGAATCACCCACAAGGGACACCATTCCTACGTGCATCACATTATGGAATCCCTTGTTGATTCCCATGTCTCATGTACCCTACTTTGTGTGAGAAGAAAGTGTTCCCATACTTCATTTATTTCTCCTTCACCTACCTGAGAATTGTTCACAACTGGGAGTGTTTATGTAATTATAGGGAATAATATCCTCCCAAATTCTATTTTTGATGATTCCATCGCGTAACCCTTTGAGTCTTGATTCCGATGAGTCTAATTTTTTTGAAATATAATGAGTATAAGAAAATTTATGTCAATTTTAGTATAGGTTACTCCTTGACCAAATCTACCCCTGTGCATTACATGGTAAGTAGCTCACCAAGTCCCAAAATGGTTTGGCGAGCTGGTTATTATCCCGAAAATCTACCTCTCCTTCGCATGGCTTGGCGCATTATGTTATTGGCTCGGTGGGACCTTCAAACATCCCCACGCCCGAATTTCTTTCAACCACCACGCCATCATTTCCGCTGAGTTGTCCGTTGGCCGACATGAGCACTTCCACTCTTCATTGATGACTCCCTGTGGACATCCCGACCGCCACCCCACTGAACAACTCAAGATCCTCCTCGTAGTTGACTCAGTATCCTTTAGACTTTGGAGTCTGAACTGCCCTGACACACCTAGCTAGCTGCTAACTCCGAGCCCTAAAAGTCTGAAACATATTTGCATTTCTGACTTTGGACTTCGGAGATTACCATCCGCCGAACAACCAATCGGCCGACGTTCTCCAAAAACCTAAAGTTTCACTCCCCAAAATGGATCACAGCGCAAAAATCCCTCACCACATCCCATAAACTCTAATGCACATCTCCACGTTGACGTCGCATGCGAGTTAACCTCCAACACCTCAATCGAGTGTCTCGCTCATTACACATCTTCCAGCCCCGAAATCTGAAGCTCTGATGTATTGGAAATCAGAATTTGGAAATTTCACGCATTCAATTTTTTTTCCATGTCACCAACTCCGATGCACTGAGCTTCTAATTCTGGATGGCGAGATAACTCTGAAACTCCGAACTTCAGATTTTGAACATCAGACATTCCTCCCATTTTGCACTGACTCGTTTGGATGAGTTCCAATTTTCGTTGACCCTAAAGTCTGAGTTGAATTTCACCGAGCCCTTATGCGGATCGGACTTTAGGTTTCTTAGTTGAATTTACATGCAACTCACTGGGATTTCTCTGAAATTCTGTTGCCAATTTTTTTGAAAGAGTGGACTTCGAAACTCCGATCCACCAACTCTCCGACGTGACCAAGCCATTTGATGAGTTCAACCTCCGATACAACCTATCTTCCAACTGAGAATTTCAACATCGACCCCTCCATTTTATATCTCACCAAGCTGATTAATAGCTCGCTGAGTTATTTTGGAGCCCCAAGCCAATTTTATCATTTATTCAATTTTCTTTGGGATTTTTGATTTTTTTTTATAAATTTCTCAGATCCAAGAAACATGCAAATAGAATGGGGTGCAAAAAAACTAATTTTTTTCTATCTTGGCCACTTTTGGTGAATTTTATATGAATGTGGGCCTGCCAAATCCCATTGTCTCACCTTTTACGAATACGAGCCCTTTAAAACCCGGAAGAGGAAAAATATTTTGAATAATTCCACACCTTCCTAGATCACTGCAAATTCTCCCCGAACATATTTTTTTCATGAAATGCCCCCAAATTCCTTCATGAATCCCTTCCCGGTCCCTAGGTCCAATCTCTCTTTATTTTCCATTTTTTTGGGTTGAAAAATGGATATAAATTTGGGAACTCATGAGGACATCTTCCTATTAGATGTGGTTGACCGGTTGCCTCATGCATCAATTGGGAATGGAGTCACTTTGATAACCTTACTCGAACTAAACCCTTGAAATTTGACCACAGAAATCACTGAAGCACTATTGAAGGCTGAAGCTTGACCCAAATTGACCATCTCACTTACAAGATTTCTAAATTAAGATTTTTGTGAGAGTGGAAAATTGTGTTAAATAAGAAATTTCTTTTCTCTTTCTTACAAACCCGATCTGTGGTATGGAAAATGATCATTGAAATCATGCAGAAACACGGGATTGTTGTAAAATTATTTTCCACATTCCGTATGTTGCTCAAAGATAGAGCTACTCACAACTACATAAGATTTTCAACTAAAACGTATTGAACAAGCGAGGAAGGAGGATTCGAGGTTGATCTTTTGCCCGAAGCATGATAGGACCCTAAACGACTTTAAGGAAGGCTACCACCGACACTAAGTTTCTCTATTTTGTAAGAGGCACTAGAAGATCGAATCATAACTGATTTGAAGGGATAGATAATTAAAATCGCTTAAATTTGTCCTCGCTTTGGATTTTAGTTGCTCTGTATTTGGAATCTCTTGAGGATTGCAACTGTTCTTTGCAACTTTGAGCTTCTTTCCATGATATTTCCCCTCTTGATGACATGATGAAATTTGCGGGAGTAAACACAGACCAAAATTATATAATAATAAATAAATCACACATGCCCTAATAGGGACATGTAGAGTGTGCACAAGCACTTCTTCTACTAAAAGAAAACCTACTCCTACCCTAATCTAACCACCCCATGGAGAATTAACTTCCCTTCCTCAAAAATTGTAGACATGTATATGGTTTGGAACCGAGCATGGCTATTTATAACCATGACAAGTTGTCCAGAGTTGGCTTTCCATTTTAGAACCCAAAGAACCAACAAAAAAGAAAATAACCTCCTCCAGGTGACTTTCATTGGGATCCTAGGGGTACTAGAGTTGATCCTTGGTGCTTTGAGACTCACCCTTATACTCGAAGTAAGCATGAATGGTTATGAATCCTCCTTTGGCTCTAATGAAGCCATGTATCTAATGGGGCAAGGTCTGATTCATTTAATTTTCCCAATTCTCTTAGCTTGAACTCTAATAAGGAAGTCCTCATGTAGACATTCCTCAAAGAGATGACTTTCTATGAGTTGATTATGGCTTTGTTTCTCATCTATAGGAAACCGATTCTCCATCTTAATGACCGATATGTAAGTGATGTCATCCTTTTTGTCTTCTCTTTCCTCGTCTAGTGTGAAACATGGAAGATTTAATTCCTCCAATCTTGGTTCAAGAGGTTTGTTTGAAGAAGAAGGTTGTAGCACACTAAGTCCCGAATGGTTTGGTGAGCTAGTTCTTAACCATGAATTCTACATCTCCTTTGTAGGGCTTGACACATTATGTTGTTGGCTCAGTGGGGTCTTCAAACATCCCCATACCCATATTTCTTTCAACAACCCGGCCATCATTTCTGCTGAGTTCTCCATTCGACAACCCAACCGCTTCAACTTTGCATTGATGAACCCTTAAGGAAACCTCGACTGCTACCCCTCCATACATCTCAGGATCCACCTCGTAGTTGACTCAGTCTCCTTAAGACTTTAGAGTCTGAACTTCCTCAACACACGTAGCCACTCACGAACTCCAAGCCCCGAAAGTCCAAAATAGCTTATGGTTTCAGGACTTAAGACTTTGGATATTACGATGTGTTGGACACCAAATCGGCTGCAATTATTCAAAACCTGAAGTTCCATTCCCTAAAATGGCTCTCCACACAAAAATCCCTCACCGCATACCGCGAATTCCAAGCGGGCGAGTTAACATCCGACACCTTGACTAAGTGACTCACTCGTTACACATCCGCCACCCACAAAATTTGAAACTATGATGTATCGGACATCACACACCTCAAAAAAACTTTTCTATACCACAAAATATGATGCACTAAGCTTTAGATTTGATATGATGAGCTAACTCGAACTTTAGAGTGCAGACATTGGAAATTCCTCTCATTTTTGGTGACTTGTGCACTGGCCAAGTTCCGATTTTCATTGACCCTAAAGTCCGAGTTAACTTTCCCGATCTATTTTAGGATCATACTTCAGTTTCTTGGTTGACTTTGTGTGTAACTCACAGGGGATTTCTCCAAAATCCCGACACCAAAATTTTGAAATAGTGGACCCCGAAACTCTAATCCACCAACTCTTCGACATGATTGATCCATTTGAAGAGCTCAACCTTCGATTCAACTTCCCTTATGAATGAGAAAAATGACATTGAGCACCTCCATTTGATGCCTCGTTGGGCTGATCAATAGCTCACCAAGAAAGTTTGGAGCCCAAAGCCCATTTTATCATTTTTTAAATTTTCTTTGGGAATTTTGAATTTTTTTGAAATTTCTCAAATTCGGGTAGCATATATATCGAATTGGGTGCTTGAAAATTAAATTTTTTTGTCTTGGCCATTTTTGTCAAACTTTGCAGAAATTTTGGCCCACCAGAGCATGTTTTCTCACCTTGGCCAAACTCGATCCCTTCAAAATCCAAAAGAGGAAAAATATTCTCAAAGATTCCACATCTTCCTAGATCACTTTACGCAAATTCTCCCTAAACATAGTTTTTACCTGAAATTCCCCAAATTCATTCATGAATCCGTTTCTCATCCCTAGGTCCAATCTCTCCATGTTCTCCATTTTCCCGGGGAAAAGAGGATTAAAATAACTATGAAATTTTGGTTTATCTTGAAACCATAAATGATTTGAAAATGTAGATGTGTTGAAATAAAAGGAAAATGGATACAAAATGTAAAATGGTTATGATATTGTAAATAAAAAAATCTTCAAGTTTCTTTGTCTTCCTACTCTCTCTCTTGAATAAAAACAAAAGTGTAAATGAATGTGGAAATGTTAACGTGTGAAGAAATAATCTCTCCTTCTATCTCTTGCTATCTATATCTCTATCTACTTAGTCTTTTATTGCACTGAAAATATTTAATGTGTTGGTTTTGTGCTAGAGTGTAAGGGTTTTGTGTTATATATATCTCTCTCTACTTATGTATCGTTGATTGTAGGTACTCCAAAAAACAAGGATTAAGATATTTTTATGTTGTAATAAAAGTGATATGACATTGAAATATTGTACCTTGACATATATTTCAAATGTTAAATGGAAGTGAATTAAAGATAATTTCATTATTAAAATTAATGTGTCAAAAAACACATCTTCCTCTTGGATTCTTATGTTTCAAGCATTGTACATGGAAAACTATGTTGTTTGTAACTTATTTGGTTTAAATCTAACCTTTGAATACTAGTATGAGTGGCACCCAATGAATTTAGGTCCAACTATGTTAGCTATATAAATGAGGAAGATAGTTGGAAATGTAAACTGGTAACAAGCTTACAACATGGGTGTTAACTCCATTTGGATTTTAAATGTGATTCTTATGCTTTAGACAATCTAAACATATTAGAAGAATAATGGACTAAAAGGGGAGTGAATCTGTCCTTACAATAATTTTAATTTATGTTTCGATCCAATAATTCAAAATTCATAAACATTTAACCACCATTAATGTGTGCATAGAACAAATAATCACATGTGCAAGAACCATAAGCAAGATAATCAACAAAATACACAAGATATAAATGGGAAAACCTTAAGGGGAATTAAAACCACTAAAACAAAATCTTATATTGATATGTTTCAATAGTTAGTGAGACACCAACTGCACAAGGAGCACCAACCCCTAGTTTAGTAGAGCTACAACCCTATAAGGAGCACCAACCCCCAATATTGTAAAACAACAACTCCACAAGGAAGCTAAACCACCAAATATGATAAAAAACCCACTAAAACACCTTATAATGGTATGATACCTGATTTTTTTCCATAACTCGATAAATACCAAGTATTGACTCACACTTAAACAACTCTTCACTCAAACCCTAGGTGTCTAATCCTTCTCAAACAATCACTATCTTCATTTCTCATCCTACATACTCATGCACACATGCTTGATGGTATTCCTAAATATGAAACACACTTGATTTAACCTCAATTCATGCTTCAACACATACAAATCTCTCACAGCTAGGTCGCACACCTCGCACAAACACAACTAGCTTGCAAAAGCACCTAAAAATTTGCTTTTATAAGATCCTCTTGATTTCAAATTAAAAAAAAAAACATTTTCCCTCCTTTGTCTCGACCGATACATCAAGTAAACATCCCAATTTTTTAATTACAACAGCCACAAGTGACACAAGTAGGTCGGCCTATATAAAATTCTCATTACATGTGCCAAAAATGGCTCAAAACCCCATGGGAATTTTTTTCCATTTCATCAAAACCATACTTAGGCATGACCCATAAACCATTAAACATGCTTAAAATATCATTTAACAATCATAAATGGTCATAATTTATCTCAACCAATCAAATTATTTCATTTAATGGACCCAATATTCTTTGTACTTCTCAAAATAGTTGTTTCTTATAGCCTTTAGTACCTAGAAAATTCATTATGAAAAAAATAATTTCAATGTAAAAAAACCATTACATGTGACCACTTTATGGAATTTACAAATCCTTTATAAAAATTATAAGAAATTTATAATCCTTTAAACAACCACGTTCTCAAACCACAACCACTTTTGTCTTCACCAAATTAACTTGCCAAAAAATTTATTTCCAATTATTAGCTCATAAAAACATTTATATGAACATAAAATAATTATAAATGGATTAATTGGATGAAAAATTAATCCTTATTCACATTCCAGGTGATATCAATCATCACATAATCCATCCCATGCTTCAAACAACTCGAATTTTAAGCAAAAACATTCTATCCTCCACTTGCAATAACCTTCTTGTCTAAATATTGACATCGAAACTATACCAATACACCTCATCATGAGAAAAAAATTATATCAATATAAAAATATCTGAATCATTTTTCCAACACATTTTGAATCATCTACAAATCCCACATGTACCTCTAGTTATGACCATTTTATTGAACACTTTGCTTTTTAAGGCCTCAAAATTGCCCTTTAACCATCAACTTTGAATGGACCTAATTTTACCATGTACCTGCATGAAAATGTACTGAAACCTCCATGAAAGTAAATATAAGCTCACATAAATTCCATAACATCAATTTCTCTCATGCCTCATTTAGACAACCTTGTCCCAAAACATTTTTCTTCGTAAACCGCTTTGTTTGAGTGGGGCCCACTTATCACCATGACCTATACCATAAATTATGGAAATATAGAAGAGTAATATACATCATCAAATAATTTTTTATTAATAAATCAAAACGGCTCACTATTCCTCTTCTTACGTAAATTGCTCCTAGTTAGGGTTAAACTAGGGTTTGAGACCACTTTATCTTCATAACATTCGTTCATATAAAAATTATGATGAAATGACCTCATTATTTTTTGAAACCTTATAGAATCACCATATAAACATCCTTGAAATCCACAATGTCCCATGTAAATCACACACTTTATCGTGAGCATTAGAAGTGTCAACGTGAGCTCGAATGTCATTAGATTTTTACCCTATCTCACAAAAACTAACATAACATGCAAAATACACCTCATGGAAACCTGAAATGTTTCCCAAATAACCATGACACATCCTAAAAACATCTCCAATCATCATAATGTCATCACCATACCTCAAACTCTCTAGCCTATCTCATTTGCATATCAACTCCTTAAGATTTCTCATTATAGAAAGCTAGGGTCAACTAAAAGAATGCTATAACTCATCATAAAACCACTAAAAATTACCAAAACATACATGATACACCTTGATATACCTTAATGAAAGCATAAATGAGCTCATATAGCTCCAAAATTCAAACTCATACCTCCAAGCAACCATGCCTGCTCTAAATGAGCACCTGTAACATAGCCAATGACCTGTACTTACACCATGCGACTATTGTTAGTACTTAAACACTCTCCAAAACTACTATACGACATGCCAACCTGCCTCTCAAATTTCCAAGGAGCTCCTACCATCATGCAATATCACCTAGACAATTGAATAGGCTTGCAAGAGTAAACATTCCTCACTTTGAATCTCACCGTATCATCAAGATAACAAATGAATCATCATGCCTACATCATAGACAACATAAAAATACCATAATCCATCATACAATTTCTCATTATTATGGTTTTCATTAATGAAAACACCTATAAGACCACATGCCAACAATCTCCCCCTTTTTCATGTATGGAAAACTATGTGAACTTCTTCTCCTTTTTACATTAATGACAAAGGAATACCTGTGTGGCAACATATTATTCACCTACCTCTACTTCATATCATCATGTTTTAGTTAGAAACACCAACTATAGATCTTAACTTAGCTCAAAACCTTAAATTTACCTCAAAACTTATTTTGCCTTCATTTCTAGCATCAACCACCATGCTCCCCTTCTACCAAACATCTACAACATCTAATCATTATAAATAAACATAAAATAAGCATAATATTACCATATTTAGATCCAATACATCACATTTCATCTTATGGACATACCAAACAAGCAATTTTCAGCTTTAACCCTGTTTTAGGCTTCAAGAACCAATGGCCAGAGCATTATCTCAAGCATAAAAATCATAAACATGCCAAAAAGGTCAAGAATGAGCATAAAAAAGCATTATTTCATATTTCTCAACCATACACCACCTTGTCTAGGTTTAGACTTAGCATTACCATGCATATTCTTACTTTGTCCATAACACACTTGAGACTTAGAGCCCTAACAAAACTTTTTAGTACTTTTAGGACAATTTTTGGCAAGTTATAACATGCTATTCATACCCTATCTTTTATAAAAACACCCCCCTTGAACTTTAGACACCTATTTCTATCTCACTGGAACAAATTTGAGCAACTGAACTTGCTATCTTGGTTTGGAATCATATTGAACAAGTTTTACCAGTCCTAAAGCATATATTCAATCCATAATAGTCATGTTTGAGTGAGATCATGCATAATAAGAACAAAAGTTACCAATGCATTGTCTGGTCACCCAATACATATGTCTTTTCCTTGAGACCACCATATTCACCTTCTAGAAGCATATTCTTAATCTCCACATGTCCTAATTAGCACAAAAGACATGGTTAGTTGTAGAAGAACCTCTTTCTTAGTACTTATAACATTCTGATTTAGGGCCACATTACAACATTTAATCCAACATGAACAATTTAGGCCATGAGACTTACTTCCTAATACCCAATCCAACTTGATCACTAACATGGAACACTTACAAAGCATTATGATACTTCTTCAACTTACACTAATAGGCATGATAAACCCTAAAAAAATGATTCTTTCATCTATATAGTACCTGTAGCTATCTTAGAACAACATATTCACTAATAGAGAAACCCAAGAACACCAAGACAATCTTTTACATGTATCAATGATATCATACCACCTTAATGCAAGTAAATACACTATCTTCTCAAGAAATTAGACTCATCAATAATGCAACATGCCAATGCTCTTACTTGTAGCTATCCATCTTGTACATTGGTTAACAAATAAGTCTAAGTAAGATTTCCAATGGTTAGATCATTCTTCTTACACTATGAGGCCTTATATCATCTTATTTTATGCATAGATCTAAACCTTCATGTTGCAAAAAATCCTTCATACTAGCGAAGATGTGTATTCAACCTTCTATACATGTAGGAGTTCACTCATGGAGAAAAAATTAATCATCGTTAGACTTAGCACAAATCACAAGTCATATGTACCAAAGACATCCTTGACCATGTATATAGATCACTTTTTGCATATAATAAATACACTCATATTCTTCCCTTCATATGCACAAAACTTGTAGCTTGTCATGCTAGAAACATTTAATCCTTCACATTCTAGAGATCATATTATATATTTCTTCATAAGCATAGTGAAGCCTTTACCAATGCTCGGACATGGATCCACATGCAATAATCACCACAAGAATAATGTAGATTACCATACTATTCCTACGAGTTTTCTCATAGCCTATAGATATCTAATTTTTGGCTCAAGACATGATTTGTGACCACAAAACGTTCTATCTCACTTTGATTATTCATCAAGAATAACTCATAACACCGATACTTAACAATAATGAAGCGCACAAATTTCTATACCCATAGGTGCATCTTTTACTTCAACATAGATCACAAGAGATGTGGATGCTCGTCATTATGTCATGGTCCATCATCAAATGTCCTTATTAATACTCTTACACTCTTTTTAATGTAAATACAACTACAAAAATAACCAAAAACTATTTGTACCTATAGATTGCTTCATGTAACACTGAGCACAAATCGTGAAGCATCTTATACACATTGTCGCAGATCCATTAGCCCCTAAAATACTTGAGAAACATATAAATATTTTGATGTAAATACCTTTATGAATGAGTCTACCTATATGTGAACACCCATTTGAGAAAACATTCACTTCCTTATGCCTTAAAAACTCACCTTAAATGGATAATGCTTTGATTCAAACTAATATCTAACACAGATTAGGTCTCTAGGCACCTCAGTCAACTTTCCAACACTCGAGAGATTCTAGAAAATATACACAATATTATGACTTAAAACCACCTGAATCCTTTGTTCCTCATAGTCTAGATGAAATGTACAAAATTTTGGGCCTAGATTCCATCATTAAGCCTTTCTAATCCTAGTTTCCATTTGTATTGCTTAGTGTGAACTATGAAAACACTTTCTAGGATAGAGAATCCTTAAGTAGTACAATTTTTTCTCTTTTGTTCTCAAATCTTGATCATACATATTGTAAATAACCTTTCAAATAATCTGAGATCACTTTACAATAAATGAGAATCCAATGTAACTACTTTCATGCATGAAACCACCTTGAATCTGTCTTGATGCCATCAGGAGAACTTCATACTTCTATTTTCTCATGTTGAGTGTTCAAACCATCGTACATGATAACACTTAGGGAACATCCAAGAACTCTTTTCAGGATCATTCACACTATAAGGGACCATGACACAAAACCAAATGAAATTTTAGACTCAGACTAGGATAAACAATCACAAACCCTTATGGAGACAAACTTATAACTTGAAGAAGATGAATGAATGAAAAAGACACTTCACACATATGGACAAAATGTCATGTTTGAGGCTTTCTTAATCACACATGAAACTTCATAAGAAACAATAAAGTCATCAATGGACATCAGTGAACATAGACACATGTTCATTCAAGCTCAATCTAGTCACTTACACATCTTAAGTAGACTCAAAGGTAACTCTAATCACAAATGGAATTTTACACATGATGTAACACATATTTCTTGTATGAAGACTAAAAATCTTATGGACATAGTAAAATTATCAACTTACTTGGAGCTGATGTAGCACTTTTATTACTCCCTAACACACATTCTGGATCATTCAAGGTTTATCGGGAGCCGAGATTACTCTAGCATACTTATTAAGTACTTAAATGTCAGGTTTGTAAAGAGGTTTTGTCAGTATATCAGCCACTTCCTCCTTTGTAGACACATGCTCCAACTTGATGCATCCTTTTCTCATAAGATCTCTTAGATAATGATACTTAATAGGAATGTGCTTTGTCTTAGAATGCGAATTGGATTATTTTCTAAACTGATTGCACTAGTGCTATCACACAAAATAGGTTTAGGTCCATCATTCTTGATCTTGTAATCCTCCAAGGTCTACCTCATCCACACAACTTGAGAACAACAATGAGAAGCAACAACATATTCAACTTCACATGTTGAGAGTGCTACAAGAGATTGTTTCTTACTTGACCATGAAACAAGACATTCTCCAACAAAATATGCACCACCACTAGTACTCTTCCTATCATCCATATTGCCTTCCCAACTAGCATCAGAATAATCCCTCAATTAAATTTTTTTACTTCTTGGGTACCACAAAATAAATTCAGTAGTGCCCTTAAGATATCTAAAAATCCTTTTCACTGCTTGTAGATGTGATTCTCTAGGATCCTCTTGAAATATTCCAACCAAACTAACAACTTGAACAATGTCAAGTCTTGAAGCAGTAACATAAAGTAGGTTATCAATCATAGACCTATATTTAGATTGATTTACCTTGGGAGTATCATATTCCTTGTGAACGTTGCATCCTATATTCATAGGAGTACCAATAGGATGGAAATCATTAATCTAAAAATTCTTAATAATTTCCTTGATATACTTGGATTGTGTTATCTCATTTTAGTGATTCTAGCTAAAAATGAGATAACCATATGAAAATTTTAGGCAAATCCCTTTAAAATTCCCCTTTAAAGGAGAATTTCAGGTTTTTCAGGTTTTCATTACATGAAAGCATGTTTCTTGCATGTTACATGTCTGATGTTCCTGAAACCCAAAACCCGATTATCTTAGCAGTGTGTCGGGTTTTGAACTCCCAAGCATTGGAACATGATTTATCCAAAGCATGTTTCATGTCGTGTGATTCTTGAAACCCAAAACCCAAATGAAGCCTTTGTGTCGGGATTTCGGGACTTAGAAGCATCTTAACATCTCATGCATCATGCTTCATGTTTTCCAAAACCCGAAACCCGAATTAAACCAAACCCTTTGTATTGGGTTTTCGGAGGCTCCAAGCATGATGACATGTCATTAATGTCCAGTTTTTTGGTAGTTGGCACACATGTCAAGTGATGTGTAATTAATGTTAGGGTTTTATAAATAGGTGGTTTTCCACGTCATTTATTACAGGTATGTTTTTGTTTGCGTTGGATTTCTGTGCATGCTTCTTCCACCTCCAGACCCGATTGAGCTTCCCAGTCAATTTCACCATCCATTCTTGATCATTTTTTGATCTAGTTGAAGGTATTCTTCTCCTCTTTATATTTTGGAGCTTTTGGGGTTATTTATGAGGTGTTTTGTTTGGGGTTTTCTTTTCTTTTTCTTCTTCTTTATTGTTTTAGGGTTTTAGGTTGTTTTTCTTGTTTCTTGTCTTTTTCGTGAGGGCTCTCATTTGGAATTTACCCCTTAGGTTATTTACTTGTTGTAAGCTATGGATTTCAAGGTTCTAAAATTCCTAAGTGATCATGAGATGGGGATTTTTCATGTTCTGACAGGTCAGAAACCCGATATATTGATTTCGGGTTTTGCAGGGTGCTCGACATCACCCGGTTTTACGCCTTGTTTCGATTTTGGTAGTTACGTGACATATCACTTTCTTCACCTCGTGTCGGGTATTGTTAGGTGCTCAATATACTCTGATTTCCATTGTGTGTCAAGTATTTCTACCTACTCGACATCCTCAAAGGTCCACAAAGTGTGTTAGGTATTTCTACCTACTCGACATCATCTCACTTCGCCTTGTGTCGGGTTTTCATTGATGCGCCTGCATGCCCTAACTTTTGACATATACCCCACCAGTGTTTTAGGTTTCTCAAGGTGCTTGACATCCTCCAAAATTTGCTAGTATTTTGGGTTTCCATTGGTGTTTGACACAACCTAATTTCTGACATACAATCTAGTCTGTTAGGTTTTCGAAGGTGTTCTGCAAGTTTCAAAACCCAAACGGTGTGGCGGGTCTGTGCACTTGTCCAACAAGATTTCACACTCAACTGCTCTTCTAGAAGTCATCAAGGCATTTCCAAGACTCCTCATGTTGGACCCTGGCCCATCTAAGGATAAGTTGGATAAGTCAGGAAAGATGAAATATAAGTATCAGAAGATGGAATCTTCTTCTTATGTAAGCTGCAATTATGACATCTAGGACACGAAGCTCAGAAATATAGATATGGAAGACTTCTAAAAAGAAAATTCAATAGGCGGCGGTGGTCTCCCTCTTGCAGCAGGATTTCCAATATCATCTCAATGCCCTAAATTCATCCTGGCTTACGCTTCCCACTATGACTCAGCCTCCCGCTTAGTGAGAAATCAAGTAGGGGAGTCTATAGTGAAATTGGATGGAGATTACTTTGATCAAATCCTAAATTTTCCCAACTTTACGAAATATGTTGATATAGACCTTAAATCAGCACAAAAGGCCTAGGACAAAGATCAGGAAGATTGCATCAAGCACGTAAACAAGAAGTTCTTGATCAAGGCTAAGCCAGCTATTTCTAGGTTTCCCAAGTCGGTCCCTAGAAGTGATTTTATCCTTGAAGTCAGTGATATCATCACCCTGCTGAGCTGATTATTTGGGCTCCCAGATTCAAAAGAATTCCAAGGTTGGATGTACTAGTTCATGGTTGTCATAAAGAAAAATGACCAAGGGATTGATTGGGGTAGCCTAATAAGTAATGAGATAGACTCCCAAATGAAAATGGTCTTGTCTATCGGAAAGTTCTATATGATGTCATATGTCACCTATGTGGCAAGTAGGCATGAGAAACTATCCAAGGCTAGATGCAAAGGGAAACTAAGAAACAAAACACATATATCGGTACTTCCCACAAATGACAATAAAAGGGTCTGAAGACCAATTTAGAAGAGTGAATGATGCCTTCTTCTATGAAAACATTTGCAGATTGGATCTTGATCTGAGGAAGAGAAGGGTTTTTAATGAAGCATGGACCAAAGTGTCAAAATGGGGTTGCATCTTCTTGCAATTCAAGAAGTTTACTTATCTTCGGGTGGTAAGGTTCCACGGTAATCCTTTTGTTTTCCCGGTTCCCAAGTGAAAAATTTATCCTTATGGGGTTGGTAAGACAATTATTGGATTTTAAACAATTCCAAAGCGAGCACAAAGCCGCCATCTCCTTCCCCATTTCCATTAGAGGGTATAGATGTTCTACCGTGGTTAAGGCCAATAACGTGGTACACAAGCTTCAAGACAAAATTGAAGAAACATATGAAGATGAGGGAGGGATTCAACATCCGAGGAGTTCTGAAGTCATATGGGACCTTGTACCTGTATGTGCCCACTGTGGAAGATATCTGGGTTGATCTTCGTGATGAAGTTGCCATCTGAAGAAAAGACAACAACAGACTGACACTTGAAGAAATTCAGATGTTAGATCTGGCTGATATCCCTGAAGGCACCACAGACAATGAAAGTGTTTTGGAACCTAGGTATGAATAGTCAGATGGAGACCAACTTAGATTCCTAGCCATTGATTGGTCTATTGCTAAAAAGGCTTCTATCATTGAAAGAGCTTCTCAGACTCTTGTCCGTACTAAGGCATGGATCATTTCTTGGGGAATGAGTTATAAGGAAAAGATCTTTTCAAAAATAGCTACTTTAGAAGTGGGACCCTCCAAGGGAGAGAAGGAAAAGGATAAAATCCCTACCAAGAGGCAAATAAAGTTTAAGTTTGTCAGGAAAGGAGAAAAGTAAGGGGCCAAATCATCTGCTACTCCTACACAAATAGTTGAAATATTGGATTCACCTCCTCCACTAGAACAAGGAGAAATTCTTTTAGAAATCAAGGTTGGTCAACCTCTTGTTTCTCCTTTTGTTGATTGCTCATCGGAAGTAAGTCTTTCTCTTGCTTCTCAAGCTTTGGCTTTAGAGTCTTTACCTCCTCTCTCCCAATCTTCCTCATCTCATATTTCTACACCACTCTCATTAGTCATGGCCAGCATTTTCTCTAACCTCTCACCTCTCTCTATGCTGGACCTATGATGGCCATAGATATGCCTCCTCCTTTCATCCCTTCATTCCCTGAATATATTCCCATAGTCACTACACTTGCACTCATTACCACTCCACAAGTAAATATTCCCCCACCTACAAATACAACCATAACACCTCCGATTGGGGAAAATTCTTCCACTGTACCTCAATGGTTAGTTGATCAGACTCCGAGGAAGAGGAAGGTGGTAGTTCCCCTACCAACCTTCGATTTCAGTTCACTCAAGGCTTCTCCTGCCAAATCTGCCAAGAAACCCAAAATGGTTTCAAGGGTTTCAGTGGATGCCTTAGGGCATAAGTTTGTAGATATTTCCACTCCCACAGCTAACAAAACCAAGGAGGATATAGTGGTGACTGATTATCAGATTACAAGGGTTGATCTGGGAAAAGTAACAATAGAAGGAGCACAACAGATGTGCAGGATGCCATGAACATGCTTTGCTTAGAAGTCAAGGAAAAAAGGTAAGCATGGATGAGCTAAAGGAGAAAGTTGAACAGTTGATGGAGGTATTACTCAAGCTTTCAAATCCTTCTCAATAACACCGTCATCTTCTACCCCTACTCCTATCAAGTTTGATTTCTCATCAGAACCTATGATTGAAAAGATCAACGAGAAGGGGAGAATAGTCGAAGAATGGATAAAGAGGATACTCTTACAAGAGAGGTCATTGATGACACAGTGGAGGTTTATAAATCCTTGGAGGAAATAAAGAAGGATGGCGACAAAATGGATGATGAATTTTCATAGGAAGTTGGGAACCTTGAATTAACTTTAGAAGCTCTCAATGCATTGAAACAGGTTCCATCCTAGATCTTAATGGAAGAAGGAATCATTCCACATGGGGATAAGCATTTCCAGCTAGCCAAAGCTATCAGATTTAGGGTAAAGATTCTCAGTGAAGCTTGCAGAAAATTGAGGGAATCTAGAGATCAATTGGTTGATGCCACCAATGACATAGAAGAGGAGCTATCTAGGATCTTCGCCAAGGTGTTGGATGAGAGCTCAAATATTCTACCTGCTGATGATCTCTATAAACAAATTCAAGAATCAATTCAGCATGAACCAACTTCCATCTTCAATCTAACAGTCATTGATAAATTCATAAGGATCGAGAATGTTTTGGAATCACTAAGGAAACTCAACAAGAGGTTGAAGAAACTTCCTAGTAATGCAAGTGATACTTAGGAAACTTGTGAGGTCCTAAGTGATTATTCTAGTGCACCAGATGAAGATGAGATGTAGGGCATAATCTAGAAGTTCCAAGAATTTCAAGACAAGTAGGCTTCACTGGAAGAAGACAAGGATGACGAAGCAGAATAAGCATAATGTTTCATGTCATTTCTATCAAGAAATTGTCATGTATTTTTCATTTTGTTTCATCACATAGGAAGAAAATTTTGACTTGTTCTCTTGCGTGAGAGTCAAGCAAAATAGGACTCTCATTAAAAGACTATTTTCTAGGATTTATCCTATTTTCTCTCTGCTCTCTCTATTATAAATAAGGGATGCTTGTGCATTCCAAAGGGAGATTTTTTTTAAAATATTAAGAGCTATTGTGAAGAAGAAGAAAAACTTTGTATTTTCTTTTTAATCATTGAGGAATAGAAATAGGTGTTATTTTGCAAACTTTGTGTTATGGGATTCATCTATCTTGAGAGATTGTTCTTACGTACAAGATCTTAAGATATTCTTTTTTAGTGTTCTTGATTATTTTAATCATTTCGAATATTACACTAATTATATAAAAATCATGTAAGTATTTCTTGATCTCAGTGTTTTCTTGAAAGAAAATACGTTCCTCTCATTCCTTTCCTCTCTGGTTCATCTATAATAAGTTTTCTTTCTTATCCATTCTATTTCCAAACTTGTAATATCTCCATTTCGTGTTGATATGGATTTTGGGATTTTATCCTAACCCCAATGGTTAGAATAGTGTGGATATTGTATACATTGTTTCTGCTATGTTTTAGATTAGTAATAAACAGGTAGCCTCACTGTCTTTGGGGAGGATATAATCCCGTACAACGTGGTTGAACCTCATATTTTGGCCTAACAAAATATCCAACAAACAGATTAGGAGCTGAATATACCTTTGTAATGTTGACTTTCTTGAAGTCAAAGGAAGAATGAGATATCTCCTAACATAGACATCTCAAACTAATTCTTCATAGCTTCAATAAAGTGGTGATTCATTTGATCACTTCCTCCACCAACTATAATATCATCCAAATAGACTACAACAATCAAAATATTATCTCCTTCACTTTTGATATACAAATTTCTATCAGCTACACATTTCTTGAAACCTTTCTCAATTAAGTATTTATCAAGCCTTTCATACCAATCTCTAGGGGCTTGTTTTAAGCCATAAAGAGCCTTATTCAATTTGCACACATAATCAACTTTATTAGTCAATGAAAAACTATGTGGATGCTCTATATAAACCTCCTCATTGAGATATCCATTCAAGAAATCTTATTTTACATCCATTTGAAAAACTTTAAGCCCTTTTAACCCTGTATATGCTAAGAATAATTTGATTTCTTCCATTCTAGGTATAGAAGAAAATGTTTCATCATAGTCTATGCCCTCAACTTGATAATATCCATTTTAATCCAATCTTGCTTTATTTCTTATGACTTCTCCATTCTCATTTAGTTTGTTTCTAAACACCCATTTAGATCCAATTACATTCTTACCTTTTGGTCTAGGTACAAGTTCCCAAGTTTTGTTCTTTTCAATCTGATCTAGCTCTTCATTCATAGCCTTAACCCAACACTAATCTTTGCTATTTTTTACTATTTTCTTAGGTTACATTTTTTAAATAAAAGATAAGTTTTATTGATTTTGAAGACTTACCAATTTCCTTCTTGTAGTGACTCCAACATCCTTCTACCCTAAAATATGATATTTAGGTTGATCTCTCCTAACTTCTTTAAAAGGAGCCTTGGTATCATTCCTTTCTTCCACATCATTATCTTCTTGTTTTTCTTCAAACAATTCATCATATTCTTCTTCCTTAGAATTTTATTCATGAAGTGTTTCACTTGCCTTAGAAAAATATCTCTGCAGATATTATTTTCCCACTCAAAACCCTAGGCACGTTGACAATTCATCCAAATGAATATGAACGCTCATCTGAAGCATGAAAATGTATCGTACCTCTTTTTAGACAATATTTTTCAAGATATTAGCTTGCATGAACATATATTCCGTAACCATAACAAGTAAACTAGTGAAAGCATAAATGATTCGTGATCACAACCATTATGCATAATAAAGTAAACAAGGATCGAGATCAAATTTACCATATAATAACCATGAGTAAAGACATAAATTACCATGATCCACTCACAATGATCCATCATATTAATTCATCGCAAAACAAAGAAGCTAAATACACCATAAGAATCATCACAAATTCATGCATACACACATACCAACAACATAACTCATTTACTAATCTAGATCTCTCTAATCCATGCAAAACAATACACACACACACACACACACACACACACACACACACACACACACACACACACACACACACACACACACACACACACATATAGGGTTAGGAAATTTCCTTTCACCACCCACGCACTCTTAAAATAGGATGCATAGTCATGCAATGTTATAAATATAACTAAATAAGCATGCAAGCTTGACATAATAATATATTATCTATAATTAAATCCAAATCCAATCCTATAATTAGCTATAACACTGCATTACTCATGGTCTTCAACTTGTTAAAAGAAATACCCTTTGCTTATCCTTGAAGTCTTCATGTCCTTACCTTTCTTGGTTTGTACTCCATATTGCTTTTCCTATTATTAGTGCATGCTATGCAAAAATGGCCAAGTATCGATCTCTATCTCTCTCTAAGTGCGAATCCTCGGGTAAAAATATGTCAAACTTTCACGCCTACCCACGCACCCTCTTCTTTCACACCTCTAACTTATGCTATTTTGATACTAATTCAATACTCCATAGGTCCAACATTACCCCAAACTAATTTCATTATCACCCCCACAATTGGGTACTCATACCTTATCTATCCAAAGAATTAAATAATTAATAATAACTTAATAGTGTCAATGAATGAAAGATTGGAAAAAATATATAGTTCATCACTAGTGTGATATTCTACGTATGGTAGTAATAATTTAGGTACTCACTCTTAATTTCTTCTTTGAACTCAATCCAATCACTAAGTCCCTTCTTTTCCTTTTCTGGTATCTCCCTAAGCACAACTTGCATTTCATCCATTTTCATATCTTCACCCTTGTGCTTGAACCCTTATTACATTTGTGAAATAAGAAACTATTCCATCCATTATGTCAATTCTTCATGTTATTTGTTTCCCAAGTTCTTTTATTCTCTCCTTGTGAGGATCTTAGGCTTTTGTGAGGACATCGTGCTTCTCTACTAGCAATGTCAGCCTCTCCTCACACCAAAGGGCTCATTTTTATTTATGAAAAGGACCTCATTCTCTTCAATGAATTTCCTTATTTTAATGATTGGATCTATATCTTCACACATATTCAGTGTCAATTCTACCTTCTTCAATTCTTCCTTAATTGTTTTTAGCGAGCATCATATTCAACTATATTGTGCATTATTTGTTTATAAATTTTGTATTTTTCAACTACATTATATTTCTCTTTCTTTATAGCTATTTCTTTTACACTTGGGACATGTGTGTTGGTTCCCTCATCCGATAGAAAGTGCATTAAGGTCAGTAAATAATGCGGGATGATGGAAAGTTATCAATTACCTTTTCTTAAGGTAGGTCTCTGCTCCAATCTCCTCTCAAATTTCTTTAAAATTTCCTCTCCAATCTCCTTGGCCATCCCAAGGCAGTTCCTCACTCTACTTTTTACTTTCTCATTTTCCTTTTTATCCTCAAGTAATGTTCTCAAGGTATCCACATTATCAACATTCCGACATGTGACCTCTGTAACTATCTTTGTCAATGCATTTCTCACCTACTCATCAGAGAAATTTGTGGGCTTTATTGTCACATGCTTAGAATTCAAATCCTTCTTCATTCATTTGGTGGCACATGAATCCTTGCACACATTGAACTCGAGGCTCATCCACGAGTTTGCATACTCCACAAAAATTATTTCCTTATGCACATGTCACCATCTTAGGGTCCATTAACTCCTATCCATATAATTTTTTCATCACAAGAGTGCTCTCAAACCTCGCATGAATAATATTTGTAGGATCGTTGATGGAACCTAACTCGGGTGTTCACACCCTCTCTTCTTCCTTGTGTTTAATTTTGTGCTCACTGTGTTTTCCTTTTTCCAGTAGCATTTTTATTCTCCTCTCCAACTCCACCCTCTAGTCCACCATTCAACTTCAAAACAATGTCTTCCTTCTCTCGTGTCTCCTCCAACGCAACTTTCTTATTCAAACTCATGTATACTCACAATAGGGACTTCCATATAAAATTGTATATGCTCTTTGTTGATCCCTTCATCTTCTTGAATTTCAAGGTTGGGCGTGGAGATATCCTGGTTTGCAGACATGTCTGATGATTGAAGTCACTAATCTTACATTTTTCAACTGTGACGTCCATGACCTCCCTTGAATAACCTCCTATGGGTATCGAATTTTTCTAAACCACTCATGTGGTGCTTCCTCAATCTCCCTCTCAATGGCCACAAATCTGCTTGGTTCCATTTACACTACTCAAGCAAAAATGTGCTCTAAAAATTGCAAATTTTTTCATGCCTTACCCATGCACATTTGATTTCCTCTATTTATTTAAGATTACATATGCCCTTGTAATCCCTAGTTGCAAATTTTTTTCTCCTCCGAACCCTAACACAATAAACCTATCCTTTTGCACATGTCAAACTTGTTAAATCACACTTACACGCGGAGCTCTAGTAATGGCATGTCTTAAAATCACCTGGTTCACTATTCAAATGATTTCTCTTCGCACTTCTTAGCTCAAAAACAAAAATGATGCAAGGTATAAATAACATTGCAAACTTATTATTTTATAGATCCATTGAAATCCTTTGCATTAATTTCTCCTCAACCACCACCATATGTGGCATTAATTCCACCCTTTCACTCTTTTGCGTATCATGTCGTATTCTTCCATGCCCTCTGTTGTAACCTTCCAAAGCATGCCCACTACTTCACATCCATATAACTCCTTACATGCTCATCCATGCGCCAAACTACAAAATTATTGTGTGCCTTATATGAATTAGTTGACATGTCGTTTCCTAACTCTGTTACACCACGCGTCCATCCATCTACGCATCATTTTTAATCTATTTTTTTTTGTTAAGTACCTCAACTCCAAACACCTATAATATTTTTCTTTAGCACACCAATCTATATCAAAGCATCAATCAATTTTTATTTTTAATCCACTCCACACTAAAAGTATGCGTGATACTCTCTGCATGAATATAATAGATAGTAACTTGATTATAGTTGTGTAAGCATACTTATTACAAGAAAACACTAAACTAAATTGAAAAATCATAAAAATGATGAAAGAAAACACATTAAAGGGAGTACATATAATGGAAATCTAATATAAATGGAAATAATGTCTTATTACAAACACAAAGAAGACTTATTTATTGTAGGGATTTAGCCTACTCCCATTGAAGTAAGCAAGAAATAAAGTTCCATCCATTACTGTAACTAGCAAGTTCCTAATTCTAATATATTCATTACTATAATGGTCGCAACCAATGAAATTTCAACTTCATTGGGTGGTGTGCATACTTGGAGTCATAAAGCAAAACCATCTATCCTACTTCAAACTACTTATTCTTAATGTGTCCTGTCATGCCTTGCCTTCTTCCCCTGGCCTTCTCTTTTTTAGATCCAATGTGTGATGAAACGCCTTTCATCTAACTACATCAGGTTATCTATCTTGTCTTCAAGTGATTTCTCATTGTCTATTTCATATGTGCATGTAATACATAGGGAGGGTAACATGAATTCCATTGATAAAACAACCTTTGTGTGAAACACCAATTAAAAGGGTATGGTTTTATTCAACCATTTGTAAGTTTTCCTTTATGCCCAAAGTACAACGAGATAATTTATTATCCTAATCCTTTCTTAAAAAATGAAAAATCTTCATCAATGTATGCCCCAATATATTGCTTTGAAAGCCTCATTAGTCCCATTGTCCTGGGTGATAAGGTGTTGTCTTATGGTGTACCACTATAATTTCTTTGAATAACATTATGATAGTCTCATTAAGGATTTAATGAGTGGCCCTATCACTTAACAAGCTCAACAAACATCCACAAGCAACTAATGGTGTTCTCCCATAAGAACCTTGCTACTGTAGATGTCATGCAATCATTTGTAGGTGCTTCTTCTTCCCACCTTGTCGGATAATATGTACATGTAATAATATAACGTGATACAGTCCTCCACACGAGTGGGGAAATAGGAACCACAAAATTAATTTCCAATTTATCAAAAGGTTAAGCACTCACAATAAGCCTCAAGGGAATATCATCTCTATGCCCCGGACTTCCTAAGGCACTCGAAAATGATCGGATGCCTTTGCATACTCTTTTACAATCCTTATATAATGTCTCCCACCATAGGCCAACCATTAAAATATTATGTGTGGTAGTATTACCTCCACAATTCCCTTCTACAATCCTACCATGAGCTTCTTCCATTATAGTTTCATGTTCATGCTCAAGTACACACCAACGCAAAATCTCTTCATGACCTAAATTGTATAAATATCCACCAATCAACAAGTAAGGTGCAGCGGTGTGTATGACAAGTTTCTTATTCTCGAAGCTCCTCATCCCTTTAGGTTCCACACTTGTATGCAATAATATAGTAATGTCTTCAAAATCATAGGGCATACGGTTCAATCTAAACAAATGTTCATCGACATTATGTCCTCAATACTTTGTGCATCCTCACTCGAGTTAATTCTTGATAAATGATTTGGTCCGAATTTCTCTTTCATATTTTTATGACCACTATAAAGTAAAATTCCTTAAACAAGAGAATCCACCTACATATGCGCCCATGCAAAACAAGCTTATTAACCGGTACTTAAGTGACATATGATCTGTATAGAATATAAAAGGATTTTCCAACAAGTATTTTCTGAACTTATGGATTGCGTAAATCATAGACAACATTTTGCACTCTATAGTTATATAATTTTTCTCGAGTTGGGGTCAATATCCCGATTGAAAAATAGATAAGAGTATCAACAATACCTTCTCTAGGTTGTCTAACACGGTACCAATGGCCATGCCAGAGGTATCAACAAGTACATGAAATGGTTTGTTTCAAGAAGGAAATTAAAAATGAGAACACTAGTGAGTCTTTCCTTCAATGTTTCAAATGCTACATGTTGCGCCTAACCCAATGGAACTTTCCTTTACTTCTCAACAATTATTCCAAGGGCACAAAAATCTCATAATATCTCTTAATGAAGTTCCTATAATAACGTATATGTCCCAAAAATTAGTGCACCTTTCTTTGATTGGAAGGCTCCCCATGCCCTAGATATCAACAACCTTAGCTGGATCTAACAACAAACCTTCTTTGCATATAACGTTTTCTAACAAAGTTCAAAGCGTGTAGCAAAGATAACTTCTTAATGTTAAGATAAATTCTCAGCTTCTAGCACCTCTCAAACATGAATCTCAAATTATCATAGCGATACTCCAATAATTTAAATATACCTATTAAAAATTACGGATGAAGTCCTGAAATACTTGTACAACAATGGGCCAAAAGGCTATAGGTGTATTCTTCAACCCAAAGTACATAATCGTATATGCAAAACCTTTTCATTCAAAAGAGTGAAAGTTATCTTTTCCTAATCTTATTTAGTGATATGAACTTGATGATAACCGAGAGAATCCATCGGTGAAAGAGTAAATATTGTGCCCTCTGATGCCCTCAAAGATCTCTTCAGTAAAATGTGTGGGAAAGGGTCTATGAAACAAACAAAATTCAGCTCTTTGTAGTCCACATAGATCCTTATTGCTACCACTCGGGATAACCCAATCTAACTCCTCAATGGGCTTAATGATTCCATATTTCAACATCTTATCATTTTCTTCCTTCAACTTGACGCACAAATTAGGATTCATCCTGTAAGGTCTCTTCCTAACCAGTGCACACCTTTTTTAATTTATCCTCGTCTAACCCAAAGAGTGATGTAATCCTTTTAACTCATGATAGCCTCGCAGAAATAATTCATGGAAATCGTACACCACCTCAATAATATTTTCCACCTCCTACTTGGAAAAGTAATCACCGATAATGGCCTCTTTAGGTTCTACATCTATTCCAATGTTGAAATTCTTTGTTTTCATGGGATCATGATACACGTGCAACTTCTCATCAACACTATCAAAGAATTACCACCTACCCTCACCGAGATCAACATCCAAATTATCCAATTCATCACCATCTATCATTTAAACCATATTACACTTTTCTTTCTCTAAACAAGCATGCCCAAGGTATTATTCATCTAAATATTCTTCATCAAAGTTAGCCTCCAAGTATAGAACTCCTAGAAGATCTAGAATGATCTCCTCGCCTTTGCACTATCCCCCATAGTAAGGTGCTTCGATTAACAAAAATCCATACCTAAAGGACATAACTTGAGACCTAAAGAGGATATTTAGGGTTCTAATGTTAATCTAAATAGGAGGACTAAAATGTTGTATAAATGCAATAAATAAAGTAAAGAAATATGTAATAATTTCAAATAATTACTCTAAGTTAAAGAGAAACCTAATATGTAAGAGGGGATTAGATTAATGAATTAGTTGATTCGGTAGACAGCAGGTTGTCGGTTGTCACTGATTCTCGGGAAGTTGTGAAATGGGTGGATAGGTATCGGGAAATACATGGGAAAGACGAAGTAAAATATAAAACAAAGATGGAAAAAAGGGGGATTAATTGGTACTTTGTACACTTGAGAACCTTATAAATAGTAGTATAAGACCGGGCTAAATATTGTCTAATGAGCAATATTTATATCTACATCTACCCGCACTTTATGTTGGTGAGTGAACATATTTGTAACACAAGTAGTTAGAGAAGTATACTTGAAATCCATGCGAGTGTAGAAGCGAGAGGGCCGATGGACTAGACTCGAACATGGAGACATGTGGATTCTAAAGATGAAAAATATAAGTAAAAGTGATGAGAGTGAACCTAAGACGAGAACGCGTGCGTAGGCTGCTTTGCATGTGTGTGGTGTACTTGCATGGTTAGTATGGAAAGTACCATCCAAGTGTGTTGTCATTTTTGATATTGTTGTTTATTGTTGTTTTCCTAATTTGATGCTTGTTTATCATAAAATGAACCTGTAAGGAGAAAATGCTCAAGTAGTCAAATATGTATGTATGTAAAAACATTGTGTAAAGTACACAAATGTAAAGTACACTAGAATAGAAAGTGTAAATGGAAAAATGGAACATGTGCACCTGATCCATGTTGAGAGAAAGGGTGTAGAAGGATATTCGTGATGTCACAAGTTTTTCGGGTGATCTCACGCCACCCTGGCTGAAGAAGTGTAGGGAGGAAATGCTCGATCTCCTCAAACTATAACTTCTTTTGTTGTCATTTTTTGAAGATATCTTTATACACTTTGCTAGTTTGTTGTGCAATCCTATGCCAATGGACGAAGAATTCTTGAGAGGCCACACAATGTAACCCCCCGATCCCGTAGAATTTTTGAAGGACACCATATCCTATTGAGGCCACTATGTATGGAGTTTGGTCTTATTTTAACTCACTCACTATGTATGGACTTCGTTCTAGTTTTAACTCACTCGTTGTGTCTAAACCGGTGTAGAGATGACGTGTTAGTAGAAAACCCATAGTGATGCCCTCCTCTTTGGGGATACATGCGGCCCCAAAGGAAGACCAACCGCACTCGACCTTATAACCAACTCATCCATGTAGGGGAGAAAGGGGAAATTCTTGGTAGATACCAAGACACGCACAAAAAGGGATGTTTATCAAATACAAGTGTTAGTACAAATAGATGGATGCAAATAATTGTAAAATTATAAATAGTATAGAAAAACTACCAAATATAGTAGTGTAAACACGCAAGAAAATAAGGAGACCACAAAAAAAGGTTTCAAACATGGTACATTACTCACGATATCATAAGAAACAAAAAGGAAATCATGGCATGCAAACAACACCCAAGTGTGCACACGGAAAAAGGATAAATCCTGCATACAATGAAAAATAAAGCATACAAGTAGTCATTGGAACATGTAGGCACTGCAAAACAGGTGTTATATATGAACACCCGTTAGCATGTTAAAGTTAAAAATGATATGTCAAAATGTGTATGAGAAAGTAGTAAAATATGCTAAGTACAAAATGAAACAATAACATCTATATAAGTCGTATGTGAAAGCCCTCGGTGACCATTATAGCAAGGGTAGAAGGAAAGCATCCATGCAACGTATAGATTCTTTTATCTCGTGATCACACTAAAAAAGGTGTGAATGTGCATGTGTGTATGATAATGACGTATAACAAAGCAAGCTAACATGTGTAATAGAATGAGCATGCAAAAACACTAGTAAGTAAAAGTAAATGCTACCAAGGAAATACAATATGATGTGGATGTATGGAATGGAATGCAAAATGGAATGAAAGGAGCAACATGCCCCCGAGTGTGTGGAAGTGTATGTAGTGAGGTTCATTTTTTTACCCCTCAGTAGTTAGGGATGAACTACAAATGAGAGCGCATCATCGGGAAATGGTCGAGTAGTGTTGATGGTGTCGAGCGCATTGTGATGAGTGTGTATGTGTAGTGGTGATGTAATGTGTCACGAGGAGAAATGATGTGCATGAAACCTATAGCTGAAGTGTATATCATGAATATATTTATCATAGGAGTGATGATTTATCCCTAAGCATATATCACTATAGAAGATGAGAGGATGTATAGAAATATGTGCATGGACCCTATAGCCTAAGCATATACCACGACTTGTTGATTGGAAGAGTGATGATTTATCCCTAAGCATATATCACTACATGATGGAAGAAGAATGTGATGATCTAGCCTATAGTGTATGTCACTACGAGATGGGAAATGAGGGTGTATGAAGCATAGATAAGTAGGTGGTGAATGAAAAAGGTAGTGATGGTAGTTATAAGTGTAGACCACTAGTTGATGAATAAGATGAGGGTGGTGATTTAGCCTAAAGTGTATACCACTAAGTGATGAGTAGAATAAATGATGATGTAATAGAATGACTGAGAATAGGATGATAGAATAGGTGATGATTGGATGTAAGAGGATAATGTGAAATGGATAAAGGAAGTGGTGATTTAACCTAAGGTGTATACCACTAAGTGATGAGTGAAGGCATGATAGTGTAATGGAATAAGTTTGGAATTGATAAATGAAAGAGGATGATATAAGAGAAGATGATAGAAGGATGTAGATTTGATGGAAGGAGTGGTTATCTAACCTAAGGTGTATACCACTACGTGATGATGGGTGTGAGTGATGATAGAGCCTAGAGCGTTGGTCACTAGTCTGGTGGATGTGGTATGATGACATGTCACATGTAGGTAAGGTCCATTTGATATAAAAATCCTTGGTAATTAAGTGTGGACTGAGGAACTAGAGTGGTTCATAGGGTGATGAGTGCAATACGTAGAAAAATGTAGTGCAGATGACCAATATAGGTGAGTGTATAGTATAAGAAATATAATGCAGAGTGTGTGGGTACGTAGAAATAGAATGTGTACAGATGAGAGATGAAACTAGACCCAAGTATAAGGAAATCTAGTGTAGGGTGTAAGATAGGTAGGGTGTATGAATGCAATGTGGTTAGGGAAGGTGTAAGGAAAGAAATATGTAGATAGGAATAGAATGTGTAATGATAATAGATAAAACTAGACCCAAGTATAAGGAATCTAGTGTAACATGTAGGATGTACAGGATGTATGGATGACAAGGAAAACTAGACTCATGTATGAGGATGACTAGTGTAGCGTGTATGAGATAGATTATGGAGAAGTGATAGGTGAGTGAGGCATGTATATGATGATGTAAGATGTATATGTATACGTCGACTAGTGTAGTGTGTGGGGTTTAGTGTAATAATGATCCCTCAACAATCCAAAGGTGTGAATCAAAACACTAGGGTGGGTCATCACGTAAAGAGGGTGTGATAAAAGATGATCAAAATGTTGAGATGCAAGGAAATGAAATAGGTATGGGTGTGAGAGGTATCAAGGTGAAATTTCAAGAAGGGTAAGGGGTGTATGTCACGTGAGATGCCCCCAACAAAGTAATGTGAGAAGAGGCTATGTGAACTCGTCAAGAAGGTCGTCATCCTTAGGGTCAAATTCAAATGGATCAGAATTAGAAACTTGAAAAGCTATTGTATGAGTTGATCACATAATGAGATAGTGAGAGACAAATGGTACATGCCCATAGTGTATTCTTCGTCAGTAAAGGAAGGATGTGGACAACTATGTGCATACCATTGAGTGAGGTTGGGTGAATGGCCAAGAAAGGAACTATTGCAAATGAAAATATGGCCAAAGGGCATGGGGAATGAGATGTCAGTGTGATGGGGGTCTAATGTACCACTGATGTAAGTAAGCTAGGAGTCCCTTAATGTTTTTGCTATGGAACAGGGGGTGCATGGTAGATAAATGAGGAGATCAAAGACATGTAAACCATAAGTGGCAGTGATGGTGACAAAACCATAATAGAGAGGAGAGGTGTGAGTTGAAGGTTTAAGTTAATCAAGGATGAACCCAAAGATATTTAGAATAGCAAGAGAAAAAATGGTTTCATCACGGTGGGATTGAGGAACATGGTGCTAGAATGAGTCATAGATAAAGAGGATACATATGAAGGGTGGGAGTGGGCCGATACTAGCACAGATGGGATGATATTTTTCATAAAGGGAGGGGGTGGTAGGTATGGAACTATGGCGGTGGGAATGGGTGATGTAGAGGGATTGAATCTACTAAACATATAGCTCCCTTGAGTTGCGGTAAATGTGTCTGATCATCCAAAGGATGAGGTTCATCGGTGGTGTCAATACAAGGAATAGGGATACTAGTATGAGGGTTGTGGACACAATATTGGAATGGATCATAGTCTGGAAAGAAAATATACTTAACACACTCATACAAGAATTTGACACAATGATGGATGGTAGAGGGAATGACTTGCATGGCGTGGAGCCATGGTCTACCTAACAAGTAATTATATGAGACAGGGAAATCAATAATGAAGAAAATGGTGGGGAGAGTTTTAGGACCGACAGTTAAGGGAAAAGTAACATGGCCTAGACATGGATGAATGGAACCATCATAAGCACAAAGGGAAATGGAAGAAGGGTTAATGTCATGGGAAGAAAAACCTAAGGCTTGGATAAAGGACATGGGGCACATATTAAGCTCAGAGCCATTATCGATAAGAGTACGCTTGACAACAACATTGTAGATGCGGGACATGATGTAAAGTGGTGGGTCATTGATAAAAAGGGTGAAAGTCAGTAGTAGGATTTCCTTGAAATTTTATGTGTTGGGAAAATGCCTCGAAAAATGTGTCATATAGGGAATCCAGGTGCATGTCGGTAGAGACATCGGTAGTAGCAAAAAAGGGTTTGGACTCGATGAAGAAAATTAGGATGGGTAAGTAGGTACTCAGTGATAGAGATATTCATGATGATGGAATGAAAGAGAATGAGAAGGTGGTAGATATTATAATCGGGTTCACCAAAATGATTTGCAAAAATCACTACCTAAAGACGAGATTTAGGGTTCTATTGTTAATGTAAATAGGAGGACTAAAAGGATGTATAAACACTTAAATAAAGTAAAGAAATATGTAATAACTTTAAATAATTACTCTAATTGAAAGATAAACCCTAATATGTAAGAGGGGAGTAGATAAATGACTTAGCTAATTCAGTAGACTGTCAGTAGGTTGTCACATATTTGAGACTAGAACCCGAATGTGCAGATGATCACTCGGGGACCCTACGAAGAGTATATTTGGACTATCTGAAGTAACATAGGTGTATGGGAGTGTATTGATGCACCTTGAGGTACCTTGGTCTAGATTTTGGGCGTTGTGAACTATGAGGAATCTTAGGAACTCGTGTTCGATAGTGTTACAACTAGGTCTAATACCTTGCTTGTCTATCACACTTGATTTGCTAGATGAGTTAGATGACACTCTACACATGAAGAAGAAGAAGGGGTCAGATTGACCTAAGTTACCAAACCAGTGGACTTATCGCTGATCACAACACTACATTACAGACCTTTATGTAGTTTTGGTGAGTGTGTGTATACCGTGCCATGGGTTCTCTCGTGTCATTCGTACTTTATGTAGTAGTGAGCTATGATAGCTATAGAAGATGTAGAATGTAGAATATAATAGATAGAATCCCTCCTCTAAGAATATGTGAATGGATGTGATGCAGACTTTGCTAGCTATGATGCATGGAGCTATGTGGATGGAGATGGTGCAATGGATGCAACCCTAGATGGAGTGATAGTAGTGATAGGATGTAATGACCTAGGACCCTCATTATGGTCTTATAAGATTTATATTTATAGGGCTCTCAAGTTTGATTTCGCAATTAATCTCAAAAATGCTGACTGAGGAAAAGATAAGGGAGACCAATGGCTAGAAGTGACCCAAAGAAGAGTGAAAGAGGTTAAACATAGAGAGGGGTGCCTAGGGTGGGACCAGGGCACCCTGGGTTCCCCAGTATAGGTTAGGGAACCCAAAATTAGGGATAGATTCTCGGGAAGTTGCGAAATGGGTGGATAAGTATCAGGAAATACACAGGAAAGACGAAGTACAATATATAAAAATGATGGAAAAAAGTGGGGATTAAATAGTAGTATACGATTTGGGCTAAATATTGCCTAAAGTGTAATATTTCTATCTAAAGCTTCATAATATGTAAATCTTCATTAACCAGGGGGTTTAGAAGAAAAATATTCAAAGGTTTGGATCATACCTACGATCGAGTTCTTTCGATTCCCTCTTTGTCTATTCAATTACACATAAACATACCATGCACACATGTATCCATGTAACGTGGAGTAGAACTAATGCACCCATAGTGAAGTTTGTAAGGCCTCTTGCCCTTCTGTCCATATCATCTCACATTTCTAGACGTGATGCGAGGCGGGGGTCTTCCTATGATATTCACATATGTTACAAGGTGCATTGCTCCTAACATACCTAGTAGAGAAGGAGATTCTCAATTCTATTTATTTTATCCCCTTCATTAGTCCACTAAGCCTCCATGGCATGCAAAAAACCATCGGGGTTTTGTTGGTCCGAAAATCTGTCGCGCGGACAGATCTATGGATAGACGAGCCAACAGTGTTGCAGGGCTTAGCCCCTCTTTGAGACAGCAAAGCGAAACTGGTTTATTGCTATTTCTACTAGCAGGAACCTATGCAAGTCTCACAGATTCTGCCTTCGGGGTTGGGATCTCATCCCAGTAAAGTATTCCAGGCTGCGAAAAGAAAGGAATGAAAGAAGGAGAAGAGAAAGAACAGATCCGAAGGGAGAAAAGAAATGAATTCCAAAGCAGAAGGGTCAGAAGATTTATGTTTTTAGTTTGGTAGTAAACAGAGCCAAACCTACTTGCATAAATAAACAAAGCAATACTGATAAACAAATGACGGAAAAGTAGATATGAATCCAACAGATTAAACACATACAGATCTAACGTAAGAAAGATCTAATGTATAACACAGCTATTGAGCACAAAGTCTGAATAATTGTATTACTGTTCTTTTCTGTTACAAGGAAGCTCAAAGTCTTTCTCTCCTCACTTCTATTTCTATCTGAAAAATGTTCACCCTGAATACAACAAGTATTCTCATATTTATAGAAGATGAGGGAGAGAGAAGGAAAAAAGGAGCCAACCACTTATTTACAAAGATATTTACAAAATATCTAAAAGTCATGTTGACTTTGACAACTTTGATGGATGACATCATCCCATGATGCAACATGGATGATGTCATCATTTGTGCCAACACTTTTTAGACATTTCGAAAAGAAAGTCGGAGAATAGAGAGAAGAAGAAGAAGAAGAAGCTACTCATCATCATCATCCTGCGGCCGAAAAGGGGTTGCCTGTTTCTGATGCTGCTCAGGTGATGATATGTGGAACTGAGCACGGTATTCCAAAAACTTGCTGATCATTGGCCCAAATTGATCCTGTGATGGATCCTTGTGCCGTTCACTGATTGCTTCGCAAGTCTCCCGCTCGTCTATGAGATTTTCCGGGAGTTTGGAATAATCTTTCTCCGCCTCGATAAGGAACCCAATGAAGTCCCTACAGGCCAGTAGGTTGTTGATAGATTCAGTGTCGAACGTGACCTCTGGCCCTGTCCCTTGAGAAGCTATCTCTTTGAAGATCCGGATAGTGTCATCAGCTGATCTCAAGGTAAGGGAAGGAGTGAGCAACCCTGGAGTCATGGTGAGGAAAATTTTCTCCATTTGGTGCATTGCATCCAGGGCCTCTTCCTTTACCTTGTCTATCTTTTCTAAAACAAATTCCAGCTGATCTATCTGATAGTCCAAAGTGGACATAGTTTTGTTGAGGGCCCTTGGATGGCCGAAGACTCCGAACTTGACCAGATCTTCGACTGAACAGTCGAACATTTGTTGGAATGTCTCGTGCTGGAGTCTAGCATGTTCTAACTCTTCTGATATCGGACCCGCTAATGCTTGGAGTTCCTTATTCGCCTTCTCGATGTTTAGGTATAAACTGATATACTCGGCGATTACTCTTTCACTATCCTTGAGGATTTGGCTCCTCCAAGCAGAAACGGCCATGCCCTGCTCACCAATCTTTGAATATTCATTGATCTTCTCCTGACTGAGCAGCTCAGGAGTTTCGGCGGCAGTTGTGGGAGGTGCACTTCCCATCTTCTGTAAGGCTTGAAGCAGATACTTGTTCTGCTCCTTCAGTAGCCTTTTTTCCTCTTTCGTTTCCTGAAGCTTCTTGCAGAGTGCATCCACTGCGGAAAGAGCTTCCCCCTGGAGACTTTCTGAGGATGTCCCCATTGTGACTTGGGTCACGGTGAAATCTGTCGGAGACAGATCTTCTTTCTCTTTGAGGGGGTTGGGGTATGCTATTTCCATGACTCTCTCACCTGCAGCGCTCTTCGAGAAGCGTGTAACCGGCTTGTGCTTCTTTACTCCTTTAGCCGGAATGACCGAAAAGTCCATCGGAGCGATGGGGACTTTCCTCTTTTGTTGGCTCAGCTGCTGAGAGATCCAAGCTGGTCCTATAGAAGAAGGACCAGAGACAGAGGGGGAGGCAGCAACGGTAGAAGAGGGGAAAAACGTGGAGACACGCGGCGGCGGCATCGAAAGAATAGCCGAGGAAGTGCCCACGGGAGGAAGGGAAACCGCAACCGCAGAAGACATAGGAAGGGAAGGGAGCTCGGAGATGAGGGAAGAAATGGAAGAAGACAAATCAGCGAGGGAGGAGAAGATAGATGAAGAGGCGGGGGAAAGAGTAGAAGAAGGGGCAGAGGACACAACCAAAGGAGTGGTCGCTTGAGTCACTCGAGGAGGGGAAGGAAGAGAAGAAGAAGGGATAGAAGGGACCTCTGAAGTTGTAGCGGCCGCCCGACATCACAGGTGGATGGGCGTATAGGACTATCCTCTATCAATTCTTTCTTTGGCGAATCCAGAGTTATTACTTGTTCAGGCTCTGAAGGAAGAGGACTTTCAGGGGCTTCCTCCTGAATGGTGCTAGGTTCACCTTCGGCACCTTTGCCTTTCAGCAGCTTCTTTGACCTTGGAGGTGCGTTGCCCAAAGGGGAAGTTGTGAAATCTACCCCGAGGTAGATTAGTCCGTTCATGCGGCACCAATGCTCTGTTCTCCGCATAGTCTCCTTGACCCTCTCCTCAATTGTTTGAGGAGCCTTGCTTCTGTCAATGTCCGGGAAGGGCCAATCATCCCCTTCTGTGTCATTATACACTTTGTCTACTTCGTCTTCCGTGGTTTGGAAGCCTTTGGGGACAATGGCCACTCCGTATTGGATGATTTCCGTTAATGCCAAGCGAGAGTGATCCTTTCTTCTGAGTTCCACCTCATGGAGAACGTCAATGTAAATATCCTCAATTTGAGGGACATGGATCGGATCAAGCTTAGCCCTTGGCAGGCAGCTCCTAGGATCGAAGGTAGGCCTGGCTGGGAAGTCATGTTTCAAATTTAGCAACTCCAGCTCTGCGAACATTTCCTTCGCCTTGTGATAGGAGGAGCATGTGTACCGGCCCACTGTGAGGGGGAAAGGAGTTCCACCCTTCTTCCTTTTAAGGCACTTCTCATGGTATGTGACCAGCTGCCTTGATAACTCCAGTAGAATCAGCCTTGGTCCAGCATACCTCGGTAGCCTGGTTGGCTCTCCCAAAAAGTTGACAGCCCTTAGATAGGTGAACGTGGGAAATTGGGTGAACAGGGCCCCCCATTTCTCTGTGACTGCCACTATGTTTTTGGTTGTCCGGCTATGAGTCAAATTTGGCCGCAACATGCACATGATGTGATAGAAGAATGCATCGTTAACTTTAGCAAATTGAGGGATACTATTCTCCAGCCTCAGCTCTGGATAATAATCAAATATCTTGGCACGAGGCCATACTCCACTTCCGGTTGAGCCACAGGTAATCCCTTACCGATGCTGCGAACATAGACTACATAGGAGTTCATATGAAATACTCCATCGTGGCAAGTGTTGCTGTTGCTCGAGATATGGTCTTGCTTATTATTTCCCCCAAGCAGAAGCGCTGATCGGGCAAATTCTTATTCATTGTCTCCAGGTACCTGCAAAGCATCCACTTATGGAAATAGTGGGCATCTGAAAGCCCGAAGACTCTGCTCAGGAAGGTGATCGTGTCACTGAGTTCCTCTGAGAAATCACTTCGGTGGATAGTCTGAGGCCACCGGGTCACTACCTTCTTATTCTTTAGGTAGACCTCATTCATCAACTGCATGCACTGGCCCTCGTTGTCTTCCCAGGCCTTGATGCATTCCTGTTGGCTAACAGCCACGTAGTTCCGGTGGTGAGGGATGCCAAGCATCAACTCAAAATGACGGGCAGTGAGGTTTATGACTACCTCGCCCTTGCTGTTCTCGACACATCTTGTGTCCTTGTTGAAAGATTGCGCAACTACCATCATGAACTCATTGTTCACAGCGCTGACAGGGATTCCTCCGGCAAAGTGCAGGGCACTGCCTATTAGCTTGTCCATCCATGGACTTCTTGTAACCTTCTGAGTTCTAACCCAGAACTCATCCATGTCAATGTGACCCAATTCTGAGTCCCTGACATCCATACTGCACTCAGCCTGTGATTCGGGCATTCTGACCCTTTGATATTTGTATTTCATCTCTTCTTCTGTCAGTTTAGCCTTTCCTCTTGTTTTGGTGGGTTTCTTGCTTGACGTAGACATGTGTTCTTTCGAACTCAGTTGCTGATCTGCATGAAGAAGAAGAGAGACCCAATCCAAAAAGGTTGAATTAGTCATTTGATCTTCCATTGGAATGCAAGCAGAGGAAGGAGTTAGAGATTATAAGGCTCAGGGCGCATGAAAAATGTATGTTACAGGCCAAATAGATAAGGCGCACAGAAAAGGAATGTCGCAGAGGTTAAATCGGCTTAAAGGCGCATGGCGCATGGAGAAATAGGTTGCATTTTATAGAAGGCGCGCACGGAAGTGCGTGTTACATTGGGGTTCGGTGCGCCTATGGCGCATGGGAAGATTGTGTAACATGGACAAATGATGCGCCAAAGGAATATGGCGCGGCGCATGGAGGGTTTACACAACATCATGTTACTGCAATGGAGGGTGCGCCCGCGCCTATGTAATCTTTATATTTGCGCGAATAAGGCTTGTGTTGCATCGAAACTGGGTGCGCCCTTTGGCGCATGGAAACATTATGCAGCATGGATAAAGGGTGCGCCAAAGGCTTTTAAGGAGGCGCGGGATTCAAACTTGCAGCAGGATGGCAGGGTGCGCCATTGGCGCGGATCTTGAGCATGTTGCATGGTGGGTAGGTGCGCCGAGGGTGCAACTATTTTTATTATTCTGGCGTGCGGTGCGCTATGGAAATAAACTACTTCAAATCTCTTCTTTATTCCTCTCTTCCACTTCAAAAATTACTTGGACAAGTAAGGTTTTACAAAAAGCTTTTAATAGACCAAGCCAGTTACAAAACGACTCCTTTTCCAGCAGATCCGGAAAGAGGGAGGGAGAGGAAGAGGAACAGAAGAAAATGAACAGGGCAGCACAGGGGGAAAGGCTTAAACATATTTCATTTAAACACAGACTAGCAGACCAAACACAGACCATGCATACCAACAGAAAGCAGATCAAACACATGAAAGCACTCAATGAAAACGAGGGAGAACCTCTTACCTCAAATATATATGAAAAATCGAAAAGCGGGTCCACAGGCGCGGCAGCGAGCGGTGACAAATCCAGAGCGATCACATGCTTCGATAAAAAGGAATGAAAATGACATGGGCGCACACGGATATTTATAGGAAAAACCTGTCATTAATGCGCCACCAACCTTTTGAAATGGCGCATGGCTACTTTGTCGGCGAGGGAGCGTCGCCATTTGGCGCATGGAAGGAATTGACAACAGAAGAATGAGCGCGCCTTTGGCGCACCATATGCATTGTCGACACGAAGTTATGTGCGCCCTTTGGCGCACCAAAACTTGGTGTTGCATATAGATTATGTGCGCCCTTTGGTGCACCGAAAAGCGTGTTAACATGGAAAACCATGCGCCAAAGGCTTTTTAAGGGGGCGCACTGAAACTTGGTGTTACAAGGAAAATCCATGCACCCAGCCAAAAAGGCTCAAAAAGACTAAGTTCGAAAACTAAATTTCCCGGGAAGGGATTTTACGACGTTTCGAACGCGAAGGATCCCTAACGAGGGATCGAAACAAAATTTTTCGGTATGGTTATCGGTAAAATTGCCCTTGTCAATTTTACGGGATAACAGCTGGCTCTTTCTGGGGACTATCCCTGAGCAAACTCGGGGGTAGAGAATCCCAGATCACATGTGCCTATCCATTGGGTACGGAGTCAAAAACAAGGGGGACCGGAGGGAGAACAAAGGAAACACAACACCAACCAAACGAAAGCAAACACACGACGAAAGCAAACACACGACAAAAATAAACTGTACAAAGAAGAGAGCAAGCTCTACTTCCTGAAAATCTTGAGATGTTGCCCGCTATAGGGAAGCGGGAGTTCAGCTCCATCCAGATACGAGAGATAGAAACTATTCTCTCCATTGAGTTGCTTGATTTTAAAGGGCCCTCTCCATAGGGAATCAAACTTTCCGTGCATGCCCTTTGGCTCTCTTCGCTTGTCCCAAAGAAGGACGAGATCTCCCACTTGAAAACTTCTCTGCTTGGCTTTCTTATCAAAAAGCCTCTTTACTTGATTCTGATGTTCAGTGATCCTGTCGACCACCCTTACTCTCTTTTCTTCAAGTTCTGCAAGATACATGATTCTCTTTTCTAGAGAATTCTGAAAAGTTTCATCTTCGATTACTTGTGCCAAGCGTAGAGCAGGAAGTTCAGTAGAAATGGGAAGTTCGGCATCAGTGCCATATAACACTTGAAAAGGTGACATGCCGAGAGATCTCTTGGGAGTAATGCGGTCCGCCCACAAAGCGTCGTACAAAGACTTGTGCCACATCCACTGATTTTCATCTACTAATTTCCGTATGATGGTCACCAAGTTCTTATTACTGGATTCCGCCTGACCATTTCCCTGAGGGTAATAATCCGAGGCATGTGCTAAAGTTATTCCATATTCATAGCAAAAACTAATAACTTCTCGGGAGGAGAAGTTAGAAGCATTATCAAAGCCAGCGATTTTGTTTGGAGCATTGAACGACAATGATATTTTCTTTGATAAAACTGCACACCGCCTCAGAAGTGGCATGCTTGACAGGTATGGCTTCCACCCACTTGGTGAAGTAATCCGTTGCTGTAAGGACATAGCTATGTCCGGCACTCGATTGAGGATTGAGTGCGCCAATAAAATCGATTCCCCATTGCCTGAATGGTTCATTGATGATGACTGGCCTTAGGGGAAGGGCAGCCAACTTGGGCTTGCCGACGAATTGCTGACAGGGTTCACACTTTGCCACCCAGGTAGCCGCATCTTGAAAAAGCGTTGGCCAATAGTACCTGGCTCGGATGATCTTGTGTGCTGTCACGGAAGAAGAAAAATGACCTCCACAGGCTGAATTGTGAAAACTTTCCAGCAGTTTTACTTGCTGGGGCTTGTCAACACATCGCAGAAAGACACCGTCTATCCCGCGCTTATATAAACCATCATCCCAGATGACATATCTGGCCGCTCTGAGCTTTATAGTACGCTTCTCCTTTGTAGTTAGGTGCATTGGGCATTCGCCGTAGGTAAGGAAGAAAGCAATGTCGGAGTACCACTCGTCGCTAGTTGCAACAAACAGAACTAGAGGCAGAGAATCAGGCTCCTCTAGAGGGCTTTGCTCTTCGTCGGTACAGTCCTCTTTTCCTTTAGGGTCTTCTAAATTTTTGTTTTCAGCCATTAGCTGACACAGGCCCTTACCCCTTACCAGCTTGGTTGGTTTAATATCCAAGTCATATTCCTGGACCTTTGCGATCCAATTCCCTCTCAAGCTTCCTAACTCCTGCTGAGTTAGAATTGATTTCACTGCGGTGTCGGGAACCAGCACCACCGTATGCGAGTTCAGAATGTAATACCTGAAATTCTTCACCGCTTTGACAACGGCAAAGGCATGCTTTTCCAATTGAGTCATCTTCAGTTCGTGAGGCTTGAGAGGAGAACTCATGAACGCGATTGGAGATTCAATATCCTCCGAGTTCTTTTGCATTAGGATTGCAGACACAGTATGTTCGGAGGCGTAACTATACATGATGAAGTCCTTGGAGAAATCGGGGCATACCAGGACTGGTGCATGGGCAACAGAAGTTTTTATTTCTTCAAATGACCTTTTCCCTTCTTCACTCCATCTGAAAGTTGGTGACCCCTTCATCATGTTCAGTATGTGGCGGGTCTTCTCAGCAAAATCAGGAACAAAACGCCTGAGAAAGTTCACCTTTCCGAAGAAAGAATGAATACCAGTCTTGCTTGTAGGCAGAGTAAGGTTCTGAATAGCCTTAACCCTTTCAATGTCTATCCTCGTTCCTTCTTTGCTAACCACATGCCCTAACAACTTCCCTTCCGTAACTCCAAAAACGGACTTTTTGGGATTTAGGGAAATTCCATGTTCTCGGCACCTGGCCAACACTTGCTCCAAGTGATCACAATGATCACTTCGTTGTTTAGAGAACACGGTTAAGTCATCTAGATAAACTACAATGACTTTCCCCATCATACCTTTAAATGCGAAGTCCATGGCCCGTTGAAAAGTAGCACCTGCATTAGTTAGGCCAAAAGGCATTCTGCTGTAGGCAAATGTACCCCAGGGAGTAGTGAATGCTGTTTTGAATTGATCTTCCAGGCGAGACTTCAATCTGATTGTAGCCTGAAAAACCATCAAGCATAGACAGCATTTCTGATCCAGTTACTGCTTGCAGAACTTGATCCATTATCGGAAGAGGGTAGTTATCTTTCAGTGAAGCTTGATTCAAGTTTCGCAAGTCTACGCATATGCGTATCTCGCCATTTTTCTTGCGCACTGGCACAATGTTCGCCACCCAAGTGCTGTGATGAATAGGGAAGATGATTCTTGCGTCCAGCATCTTCTGAATTTCAGCCTGAATGGTGCCCGAAATCTTGGGATTATAGTGCCTTTGCTTCTGGCGAAAGGCTTTGACATCTTCTTTCAGCGGTATGTCATGCTGAACGTCCTTTGGCTTGAAGGACTTTAGATCGGCATAGGACCATGCCAACACATCTATATATTTCTTCAGCAACTTGACAAATTTCCGCTTCTCTTCAGGTGTGCAACATTTCCCGATGTTTACAAATTGCGGATGTGCCTCAGAACCTATATTGACTGGTTCTGTTTCTGGGGACGAGTCAGGAACATCTTGCTTCTTCTTTTTCATAAAACGGTCGTGCCTGTCAAACAAGCGCTCCAGAGAAACCAGGCCCTTCGGAATTTTATTTCCTTTGAGCTGACATATGCCGTCTTTCTCCTCTGATTCATGGTTTTGACTGTTGATTGATTCACGGCATGTAGAAGTGGATCCTTCAAAATACAACTCATCAAAATTTTCTGATTTTTCTAGAAAGGCAATGAGGTGATTATCATCGTTGAATACCTGCCAATGCTGAGAGTTGTCTGGCACGCTTGGTCGGAAAACTACCTCAATGGTGTACTTGTTCATTTTCAAACCCGGGTGTGGGAGCATGAGAGATGCTGAAACAGCCAACGAATCAGCCATGTCATTTTGGGCTCTTGGAATTGCCCCTATCGAAAAGGCATCAAATTCCTCAATGCTGTCCCATACTGCGTTACGGTAGTGCCTGAGCCTTTCATTTTTCACTTGGTAAATCCTTTTGACCTGATTTACAACCAGCTCGGCATCACCTTGTGCCTTTAGATTTTTAATTCCTCTTTCCTTTGCGGCTTGCATACCGAGCAAGAGAGATTCATACTCAGCAGTATTGTTAGTGTTGAAAAACTGCAATTTGAAAGAGAGAGGAATCACCTCCTCTTCGGGAGATATCAGCACAACTCCAGCGCCACATCCACTAGTCGCACAACTGCCATCAAATTGCAAGGTCCAGATCTCATTAAGGTCCTTTTCTTGAACAAAAACACCCTTTGTACCTGTCTCGGTAGATAAGAAGTAGTTTCCCAACCCTGATGATTCAAAAAGGATTTGAGCTTTGGGATCTTCAGAGCTAGTGACCAAGTACTTCTTTTGGGATTCCGGCTCTAAAGTTTGCATTACGCCTTTGACTGGAATTCTAGCTTTAGACCAGTCCATGTGAATTTCTCCACCAACTTCATTGCAAAAGCTCCTTCCCAAAGAAAATTCCATAGGTTTCTTTGGAATGTCGGCGACGAGAACGGTCATCTTTACCCTCTTTTCAGGGAATGCTGCGAACGCAAATTGCGCGTCTTTGATTTGGCCAATCAATGGCACTTGCTTGGTCTCCAATGAATAACACCTGCCGAAAGGCTTGGTAAGAGTAAGGCCCAAAGCATGGGCGACTTTCACCGGCATAACGTTGTCAGAAGCTCCGGAATCAATTATACAGTTGCTCAACTTATGGCCGTTGATTAGGAGAGAGAGATAGAAAGGTTCTATCTTGCCTGATGCAGATGTTGAAGCAACATTTATGTGGGATTCAGGGGGAGTGGAAAGGATTCCTTTTGGGGAAACCTGTTTAGACGTAACAGCTTGACTCTGAATATATTTAGTTAATCTTACAAGCTGTTCGGGATTTGACTGAAGGTACTCAGCTTCAGACATTTGGATCTTGGTCTTTTTTGCATGATCTATTATATCGAATGCGGCCAAGGGTTGCGTTGGTGAGGGAATGAGTCCTTCACTTCGCGATGGTGGAACAGGGTTACTGATCTTGATAGGAACATGAGGGGGCTGATTCGGAGGAGAGATGGGCGGAAAAGACTTCTTTGCAAAAGACTTAACAGGGAATTGAGTAGGAAGAGGATTACCTCTTCTAACAATGGTTGGAGGCACGTTTGACACGACCTTCTCCTTCTGCACATGGGCAGCAACTTCTGCTTCTTTTCCTTGCGAGCGGGTGAAAACAGCATATGATTGTCCGCTTGCATAGCCTTGAGTACTCTCTTCTTCATCAGATTCATCCTCATCAAATTCCATGTATCCAATAGTGGAGTCGCCAGTCGGCTCACCGACATCTTGATCATCTTCGTCTTGAGGCGAAGGTTCTTCATAGTACTGCTCTTCCTCTTCAATTTCGGCCAAAGCATTGACCGGAGGAGCTTCAAGCGCCAACCGTGGAGCAGTTGCAGGTAAGCGCGGTCTTTGTGAAACATTGTTAGGAACAAAATTCCTCCGCGGGACATCCCGGTACGAGGAACTAGGAGAGGCCTGGGCCAACTGTTTTTTTAATGCGAGCAGATCGTTCGCCATCTTTTGGAATGCTGGATCAGACGAAGTAGTAGGCGAGGGATCTGAAGATTTGGACTTTGATGATTCCTTTCTCAACTCGCCAGATATTATCAAATTGTCTTCTATCCGGATGGCGGCAGCCTGAGCGAGAGGTAGAGTAGCTACTCGCTCTTGAAGGAGCAAGAAGCTAACTTTTGAGCTCATGGCGTTCACGAAGAAACACTTCTGATTCTCCGGTGTTGGAAGCATGGCAGTAGGGACACGGTTGATTAATGCATTGAACCGGGCGATAAAATCGCGCATGGTCTCATTTGCCTCCTTCTTCAGGTGAGTGATTCGTGATAACAATGCAAATGCATCCTCTGAAGGCTTGTATCTGTCTTCGAAAGCATCCCGCAAGGTTGCCCAACTGGTGATAGATCCGGCTGGCAAATGCTGAAACCATTCAGCTGCAGGCCCTTGTAGGGTTTCCAGAAAAAGGCGAACCGACACATCTTCGTGAGTCACGTCCAAAATACTGCATGACATAATGAAAGCAGATATGTGGGAATCCGTGCTTTGATTTCCGCTCCCGTCGAATTTAGGAAAATTCTTTCGATTTCCGTGAGGGAGTGCGTGAACTGGATGTGGTAAAGCCAACGGACCCATAGCGTTTCCCCATGGTACCGCCATCTGAAAAGCCGGAAAGAGAACACGAGCTGGAAGTGTAGTTCCGCTGAGTAGCAAAGCACTACAAAGGGACGTGGATGCTCCTTGTAAAAGACTTTTTCTTCGTGAAGGTGAGACACTCCTGGATGACCGGCTAGCCGAGCTTAGCGCTGAAAAACGTGCCGGTGTTACGCTGAAATTGTGCCTCTGAAGCAGATCGAAAGTAGGATCAACTTCTCCACGGGCTCTCCTGCTGCGCGTAAAAGGTTCACTTGCCAGTGTACCTTCCAGATCTGTGATATTATGGCGCAGATTTAAACTTTATTTTTGGGTGTACTTGCTGATTTTCTGGTTTTTTTTTTTTTTTTTTTTTTGGACAAAAACCAGCAGCATGCACTTTTCAAGGTATTTAAAAACTATCCTCTTCGAAAAACCGATTGCGGTTAATGACAAATAATAGCGAGGATAAGATGGCAGGGAAGAATAGCAGGCTGATTTTCAGATCTGATTTTTAATTTTTCAGAGGGTTTTGAACTTTTTGGAAAATAGTCAAAAATTCAGATCTACGAAAAAATGCTAATTTTGATAAAAACTCAGCGAACTAAAGATCTGTAACTAGGCCCGATCTACGGATCTTAGAAGAAAATTTTCAATTTCGGGCACTTTTGCAAATTTTTGGATTTTCAACAAAAAGTGCAGATTTGCAAACAGGCAGTGATTTTCTTATATTTTTCTGATTTTATATTATACCACCACCATAGATCTGACAGATCTGTTCGATTCCCAAATGAGTCGCTAAAAAGCACATTGGTCAAAAAATGCATCGCGCGGACGAGATCTATGGATAGACGAGCCAACAAAGTGTTGCGGGGGCTTAGCCCCTCTTTGAGGCAAAGAAGCGGCCGGTTTATTGCTATTTCTACTAGCGAGGAACCTATGCAAGTCTCACATTCTACGCCTTGGGGTTGGGATCTCATCCCAGTAAAGTATTCCAGGCTGCGAAAAGAAAGGAATGAAAGAAGGAGAAGAGAAAGAACAGATCCGAAGGGAGAAAAGAAATGAATTCCAAAGCAGAAGGGTCAGAAGATTTATGTTTTTAGTTTGGTAGTAAACAGAGCCAAACCTACTTGCATAAATAAACAAAGCAATACTGATAAACAAATGACGGAAAAGTAGATATGAATCCAACAGATTAAACACATACAGATCTAACGTAAGAAAGATCTAATGTATAACACAATTATTGAGCACAAATTACGAATAATTGTATTCTGTTCTTTTACACATTCTGAGAAGCTCAAAGTCTTTCTCTCCTCACTTCTATTTCTATCTGAAAAATGTTCACACTTGAATACAACAAGTATTCTCATATTTATAGAAGATGAGGAGGAGAGAAGGCAAAAAGGAGCCAACCACTTATTTACAAAGATATTTACAAAATATCTAAAAGTCATGTTGACTTTGACAACTTTGATGGATGACATCATCCCATGATGCAACATGGATGATGTCATCATTTGTGCCAACACTTTTTAGACATTTCGAAAAGAAAGTCGGAGAATAGAGAGAAGAAGAAGAAGAAGAAGAAGAAGAAGAAGCTACTCATCATCATCATCCTGCGGCCGAAAAGGGGTTGCCTGTTTCTGATGCTGCTCAGGTGATGATATGTGGAACTGAGCGCGGTATTCCAAAAACTTGCTGATCATTGGCCCAAATTGATCCTGTGATGGATCCTTGTGCCATTCACTGATTGCTTCGCAAGTCTCCCGCTCGTCTATGAGCTTTTCCGGGAGTTTGGAATAATCTTTCTCCGCCTCGATAAGGAACCCAATGAAGTCCCTACAGGCCAGTAGGTTGTTGATAGATTCAGTGTCGAACGTGACCTCTGGCCCTGTCCCTTGAGAAGCTATCTCTTTGAAGATCCGGATAGTGTCATCAGCTGATCTCAAGGTAAGGGAAGGAGTGAGCAACCCTGGAGTCATGGTGAGGACAATTTTCTCCATTTGGTGCATTGCATCCAGGGCCTCTTCCTTTACCTTGTCTATCTTTTCTAAAACAAATTCCAGCTGATCTATCTGATAGTCCAAAGTGGACATAGTTTTGTTGAGGGCCCTTGGATGGCCGAAGACTCCGAACTTGACCAGATCTTCGACTGAACAGTCAAACATTTGTTGGAATGTCTCGTGCTGGAGTCTAGCATGTTCTAACTCTTCTGATATCGGACCTGCTAATGCTTGGAGTTCCTTATTCGCCTTCTCGATGTTTAGGTATAAACTGATATACTCGCGATTACTCTTTCACTATCCTTGAGGATTTGGCTCCTCCAAGCGAAACGGCCATGCCACCGCTCACCAATCTTTGAATATTCATTGATCTTCTCTGACCGAGCAGCTCGGGAGTTTCGGCCAGCAGCCGATTGTGGGAGGTGCACTTCCCATCTTACGTAAGGCTTGAAGCGATACTTGTTCTGCTCCTTGATAGCCTTTTTCCTCTTTCGTTTCTGAAGCTTCTTGCGAGTGTATCCATCGGAAAGAGCTTCCCCACAGACTTTCGAGGATGTCCCCATTGTGACTTGGGTCATGGTGAAATCTGTCATCCGAGGCAGATCTTCTTTCTCTTTGAGGGGGTTGGGGTATGCTATTTCCATGACTCTCTCACTGCAGGCGCTTTTCGAGAGAAGCGTGTAACCGGCTTGTGCTTCTTTACTCCTTTAGCGGAATGACCGAAAAGTCCATCGGAGCGATGGGGACTTTCCTCTTTTGTTGGCTTAGCTCTTTGAGAGATCCAAGCTGGTCCTATAGCAGAAGAAGGACCGAGAGACAGAGGAGAGCAGCAGCGGTAGAAGAGGAAAAAAACGGAGACACGCGGCGGCGGCATCGAAAGAATAGCCGAGGAAGTGCCCACGGGAGGAAGGGAAACCGCAACCGCAGAAGACATAGGAAGGGAAGGGAGCTCGGAGATGAGGGAAGAAATGGAAGAAGACAAATCAGCGAGGGAGGAGAAGATAGATGAAGAGGCGGGGGAAAGAGTAGAAGAAGGGGCAGAGGACACAACCAAAGGAGTGGTCGCTTGAGTCACTCGAGGAGGGGAAGGAAGAGAAGAAGAAGGGATAGAAGGGACCTCTGAAGTTGTAGCGACGCCGACATCCTGGGTGGATGGGCGTATAGGACTATCCTCTGTCAATTCTTTCTCTGGCGAATCCAGAGTTATTACTTGTTCAGGCTCTGAAGGAAGAGGACTTTCAGGGGCTTCCTCCTGAATGGTGCTAGGTTCACCTTCGGCACCTTTGCCTTTCAGCAGCTTCTTTGACCTTGGAGGTGCGTTGCCCAAAGGGGAAGTTGTGAAATCTACCCCGAGGTAGATTAGTCCGTTCATGCGGCACCAATGCTCTGTTCTCCGCATAGTCTCCTTGACCCTCTCCTCAATTGTTTGAGGAGCCTTGCTTCTGTCAATGTCCGGGAAGGGCCAATCATCCCCTTCTGTGTCATTATACACTTTGTCTACTTCGTCTTCCGTGGTTTGGAAGCCTTTGGGGACAATGGCCACTCCGTATTGGATGATTTCCGTTAATGCCAAGTGAGAGTGATCCTTTCTTCTGAGTTCCACCTCATGGAGAACGTCAATGTAAATATCCTCAATTTGAGGGACGTGGATCGGATCAAGCTTAGCCCTTGGCAGGCAGCTCCTAGGATCGAAGGTAGGCCTGGCTGGGAAGTCATGTTTCAAGTTTAGCAACTCCAGCTCTGCGAACATTTCCTTCGCCTTGTGATAGGAGGAGCATGTGTACCGGCCCACTGTGAGGGGGAAAGGAGTTCCGCCCTTCTTCCTTTTAAGGCACTTCTCATGGTATGTGACCAGCTGCCTTGATAACTCTAGTAGAATCAGCCTTGGTCCAGCATACCTCGGTAGCCTGGTTGGCTCTCCCAAAAAGTTGACAGCCCTTAGATAGGTGAACGTGGGAAATTGGGTGAACAGGGCCCCCCATTTCTCTGTGACTGCCACTATGTTTTTGGTTGTCCGGCCATGAGTCAAATTTGGCCGCAACATGCACATGATGTGATAGAAGAATGCATCGTTAACTTTTGCGAAATGTTGGATGCTATTCTCCAGCCTCAGCTCTGGATAATAATCAAATATCTTGGCCTGAGGCCATACTCCACTTCGGTTGAGCCCTGGGTAATCCCTTGCCGATGCTGCAACATAGACTACATAGGAGTTCATATGAAATACTCCAGTCGTGGCAAGCTGTTGCAGCTGCTCAGATATGGTGCTGCTTATTATTTCCCCCCAGCAGAAGCGCTGATCGGGCAAATTCTTATTCATTGTCTCCAGGTACCGCAGCATCCACTTATGGAAATAGTGGGCATCTGAAAGCCCGAAGACTCTGCTCAGGAAGGTGATCGTGTCACTGAGTTCCTCTGAGAAATCACTTCGGTGGATAGTCTGAGGCCACCGGGTCACTACCTTCTTATTCTTTAGGTAGACCTCATTCATCAACTGCATGCACTGGCCCTCGTTGTCTTCCCAGGCCTTGATGCATTCCTGTTGGCTAACAGCCACGTAGTTCCGGTGGTGAGGGATGCCAAGCATCAACTCAAAATGACGGGCAGTGAGGTTTATGACTACCTCGCCCTTGCTGTTCTCGACACATCTTGTGTCCTTGTTGAAAGATTGCGCAACTACCATCATGAACTCATTGTTCACAGCGCTGACAGGGATTCCTCCGGCAAAGTGCAGGGCACTGCCTATTAGCTTGTCCATCCATGGACTTCTTGTAACCTTCTGAGTTCTAACCCAGAACTCATCCATGTCAATGTGACCCAATTCTGAGTCTCTGACATCCATACTGCACTCAGCCTGTGATTCGGGCATTCTGACCCTTTGATATTTGTATTTCATCTCTTCTTCTGTCAGTTTAGCCTTTCCTCTTGTTTTGGTGGGTTTCTTGCTTGACGTAGACATGTGTTCTTTCGAACTCAGTTGCTGATCTGCATGAAGAAGAAGAGAGACCCAATCCAAAAAGGTTGAATTAGAAATTTGATCTTCCATTGGAATGCAAGCAGAGGAAAGAGTTAGAGATTATAAGGCTCAGGGCGCATGAAAAATGTATGTTACAGGCCAAATAGATAAGGCGCACAGAAAAGGAATGTCGCAGAGGTTAAACTGGCGCCAAAGGCGCATGGCGCATGGAGGAAACAGGTTGCATTTTATAGAAGGGCGCACGGGAAGTGCGTGTTACATTGGGGTTCGGTGCGCCCTATGGCGCATGGGAAGATTGTGTAACATGGACAAATGATGCGCCAAAGGAATATGGCGCGGCGCATGGAGGGTTTACACAACATCATGTTACTGCAATGGAGGGTGCGCCCGCGCCTATGTAATCTTTATATTTGCGCGAATAAGGCTTGTGTTGCATCGAAACTGGGTGCGCCCTTTGGCGCATGGAAACATTATGCAGCATGGATAAAGGGTGCGCCAAAGGTTTTTAAGGAGGCGCGGGATTCAAACTTGCAGCAGGATGGCAGGGTGCGCCATTGGCGCGGATCTTGAGCATGTTGCATGGCGGGTAGGTGCGCCGAGGGGCGCGACTGTTTTTATTGTTACAAGGCGCGCCAGTGCGCCTATGGAAATAAACTACTTCAAATCTCTTCTTTATTCCTCTCTTCCACTTCAAAAATTACTTGGACAAGTAAGGTTTTACAAAAAAAACTTTTAATAGACCAAGCCAGTTACAAAACGACTCCTTTTCCAGCAGATCCGGAAAGAGGGAGGGAGAGGAAGAGGAACAGAAGAAAACGATCAGGACAGCACAGGGGAAAAGGCTTAAACACATTTCATTTAAACACAGACTAGCAGACCAAACACAGACCATGCATACCAACAGAAAGCAGATCAAACACATGAAAGCACTCAATGAAAACGAGGGAGAACCTCTTACCTCAAATATATATGAAAAATCGGAAAGCGGGTCCACAGGGCGACAACGACAGAGCAGAGCTGACAAATCCAGAGCGATCACGTGCTTTGATAAAAAGGAATGAAAATGACATGGGCGCGCACGGATATTTATAGGAAAAACCTGTCATTAATGCGCCACCAACCTTTTGAAATGGCGCATGGAAACTGCTGTCGACAGGGGAAAGCGTGCGCCGTTTGGCGCATGGAAGGAATTGACAACAGAAGAATGAGCGCGCCTTTGGCGCACCATATGCATTGTCGACACGAAGTTATGTGCGCCCTTTGGCGCACCAAAACTTGGTGTTGCATATAGATTATGTGCGCCCTTTGGCGCACCGAAAAGCGTGTTAACATGGAAAACCATGCGCCAAAGGCTTTTTAAGGGGGCGCACTGAAACTTGGTGTTACAAGGAAAATCCATGCGCCCAGCCAAAAAGGCTCAAAAAGACTAAGTTCGAAAACTAAATTTCCCGGGAAGGGATTTTACGACGTTTCGAACGCGAAGGATCCCTAACGAGGGATCGAAACAAAAATTTTCGGTATGGTTATCGGTAAAATTGCCCTTGTCAATTTTACGGGATAACAGTTTCCCTCACTAGTTTACCTTCATACCTGGTTGTTTCTGAAGTGCCTAAGAGTGTGTGACCTGATTACGCAAGTAATTATACCTTTTATCTCTCACCCTACCATTTCATACCTTCCATGCACCTAGTTATCATAGGAAATTTTGTTGTATCAGTCATAGACTAAGCATCATCCCATTGAGTAATACCTTCCTTAGATGGCTTAGTTACTTTAGGATCTCTGACTTTGCAAAAATATATCTTATTCAGATCCTCTTCACTCAAGGGATCCACATATAGGGAATCCTTATCATGTGTCAAACGAATAATCATGAGCTCCTCATTGTTCTCAAAACTGATGTATCCTTTCTTAAAGTGCAAATCAAAATTATTCACATAACACCAAGGGTGCCCAAGCAGTGTTGGGAAGTTTTACTGCTTCTCGATATTTTAAACCTCAAAGTTCCTAGTAAACTTTTCCCCTTGAATAGTAATAATTCCATCCTTCAAGATACTCAATGGACATGGATCTAGTCCTGTTCACCATATATAGCACATTTGAAGAATGCTACAATGGTGGTATGCCCATCTAATTCCATGAATCCAAAGTGAGTGTGTTAACTTCTAAATCAGTATCAATCAAGAAATTTCTCAAAAGCCACCCATCAAGAACTACATTTAATGTAATCTCTTTATCATACTCATGACTATGATGAGATAAGTTTGCATGAAATATTTGTCTTTTTCTCTCGATCCAACGTGTGGTACCTTTTAACTTAACCAAATCATCTAGTAATGGAATGATATTATCCTAGTGCAACATCTTACAAAACTCCTTTAAGTGACCTACATATTTATGTGGAATCTCGACTTTCTTTTCCTATTCCATCTTGCACACTTGCTCCTTCAAGAACTGAATTTTTCCCTACAAGTTCATAATAATATCCATAGTTTCTTGATAAACTTCCTTCGATAGATAGGATCTGGGTATTTCAAATTTATCACCTCCTACTTTTTAATAACATACTTCTCCTTTAGGATCTCATGAGCACACGCAACCTTAGCGCATGCACATGTAGTCACCAATACATGTAGTAACTTGGGATCGAATCTAACTTCAACATCCACTGATCTTCCACAATGTGTTGTAATTTAATCATTCCTACACCCTTGTCATTATTCTTATAGTTCTTAATCATGTAGTCATATAACTCATGACATTCTTAAAACTTATGTTTTTTCCCGCACCATGAACATACTACATTTTGAGGGCATTCACACCTATAATGATCAGGGGATCCACATGTAAAACAGGTTCCACAAGGGAAGTCACTTCTTCCACCACCATGATGACGACCATTGTATCCTCCATGATAACCTCTACCACCTCCATCAGAGCACCCTTTATGATGTTGTCCTTCCTGCTCCTTTAAATTATTTATGAGGCTAGTTTGGTGCATGACAATTTTAATAGCCTCATGAATCGATCAATGAGTATACAATTATCCATATCATCGGTGTGGGACTTACAAATATTATAGTATAAAAACACATTCTTCCGGACCACGTGCTGCAATAGAGGACATCTACTTGAATCATAATCCAAGTGATAGATCTCACAACCCAAAACATGGCACACACCAATTTACGAGGCATATATCCTTAGTATGTTCTTCTACCTCGCAATTTGTACACCATATACCACTACATGTCTCATGAGCTAAATTTCCTGATATTTTCTCCAACTACCGCACTATAGATGTAATATGCGCCTCTAAGAATGGGATAACTCTAGTGTTTATGCTTCCAACTGCCTCATCACGTAGAGCTTCCTCTAAATCCTTCCGTGGATCTATAAATTTCTTATGAGAGAGTTCCCTTCTAAAAGGTTTGATCAAACTTCCAACAAACCACACGTGCATATTGGCTAGGGTGAATATCATAAGACACCTTTGATAGCAATGTTTTAAAATATTCATGATAGTCTCTTACGCTCTCGGACATGCCTTGTTTAATTTCCTTCAACGAGCTGATGCTTTTCTGTTCAAACTCAAGTATATAGAAATTAGCTAAGAAATCATCACGTAATGCATTGTAAGCTACAAAAATCTAGTTCAAATCATACTTCCTATACCAACTATGTGCACGCCCTTGTAAAGTAGTAGCAAAATGACTTGCCTTATGCTCAGGAGTTGTGATCCCCTTCACGTGCCATACTAACTCACACTTATGCACATGATCAACAACATCTTCAACAGCCACTGTATTATGGTAAGTGAAGTGACATCTCACAATATGCTTGTTGGGGATAATGGGGGTGTAGACCATGCCCACTAGATCCATAACCTATATTACCTCTAGTATTCCCTCCACCTCTAGAACCACCATATCCACTAGATCCTGAGCCTCTAGATCCTCTTGAACAACCTCCCGTACAGGGAACCGGACAAGAGGATTTTCTTCTCATTGTTCCAACTATCATACTAAAATTGAACTCCCAAATTCTACGAAGTTGTGATACTTCTATATGTATTACCAACTTTCTGTGCACCCACGCTCTATCTTGATGACACTCCAGAAAATATACCATTAATCATACCACCAAAAAAATAATATGTCTACCCATCCATAGATGTTTATGGCATCTTATGAAATTTTGTATTTAAGGGAAAATGATATCTAATTTTCTCTACCCTATCACCAACACTAGACTGATTCTCGATGAATTTTTCAAGAACTGGAACACCAAGCACAAGGGCAAGATCGGTAGGTAGGATTAGATGAGCACATACTATCCTTATTCTTTCCTCTTCTCGATGTGCTCTCATTATAAGATGAAGGGGATTCTCTTACGCACTTTCCTAAATGTGGGAGTACCAGCTGCTCAAGTTCCATGTCATCTGCATGAACCTCGAATCCTTCATGCATCCCCTATCTCCACAACTTCATAGAATCTTAAACATCGTGCTTCTTTGTCAATTCCTTCTCCCGAACTTCATTATAATTAAGTCATCTTTCCTCTCTTTCCCTTTGTTCCATAAGGTTATCCATATTTCACCAAAATTACTCCTACCCCACGCGTGGTGGAGGTTTATCTAGCCATAGGAAGTTCTTTCAAATCCAAGGTTATCAACAAGATATTAATTTCTAAAGGAATAGTGCATCAATAGGATCCTTTGGGTTCATGCAAGAACTCAAACTCAACAACCTCTAGATAAGAATAAGTATAAATAACGTACTCCAACGTATAATTATATACAATACTATTCCACCAATGAGCGATAGTGCATGTGAAAGTTACATCAACATCATACAAAGTCTTGTAATCTTCTAGTGTCCAAAATTGATCTATACCACCAATTTATTGTCAACGCATATGCTACCAGCCATTGGTACAACTCTATAGGAAAACAACAAAAAATGTCTCATAGAGCTCATGATACTGAGATGTTCTTCAAACCACGAGTGACCATTGAAATCAAGTCCATTATTATATATTTGAGAAAATTGATTTTCTAATCCTTGAATAAAAATCTTAATGCTATCCAAAGTTAATCGATATGTCTTCATCATGCAACATCCTTATAACCGTTTGAAAAGAGTTTTCATAAACGGAACCAAAATGTAGTCTTATTTTTCCACTCAAAACCCTAGGCATGCTAGCACTCCATCCAAATGAATCGAACACTCACCCAAAGCGCCTAAAGGTACCAAGTCCCTCTTTTTATACTAGTTTTGACAAGATGTTAGCCTCGCATGAACATATATTCCATAACCATAACAAGTAAACAAGTGCAAACATAAATGATTTAGATAACAACCATGATGCATAATAAACTAAAAAAGTATCAAGTTCAGATTTACCATACAATAAGCATAAGTAAAGACATCAATTACCGTGGATCCACTCACAATGATCCATCATATCAATTCATCACAGAACACGAATCAAAGTAAACCATAAGCATCATCACAAAGTCATGTTCATAAACATACCAGCAACATAACTATGTTACAATCTAGATCTCTCTATTTCGTGCAAATCAATACATTTATATATGGGTGGGTACTTTCCCTTCACCACACATACACTCTCACAATAGGCTGCATAACCATGTGCCACTAAAAAGATAACTAAAGAAGCATGCAAGCTTTTCCTAATATTAGATTATCTAAAACTAAATCCATATCCAATCCTATTATTAGCTCTAACACTTGTATGAATCTTGGTCTTCCACTTGTTCCCAAAAATATCCTTCACTTATCCTTAAAGTATTCATGTCTTTACCTTTCTTGGTCCATACTCCATCTTTCTTTTACTATTATTAGCTCGTCTTGCTATGCAAAAACATCCAAGTATCAAAATCTATCTCTCTGAGCACGAATCCTCGGGGCACAAATATGTCGAACTTTCATGCCTACCCACACGCCCTCTTCTTTCATGCCTTTAACTTATGTGCTTTTGATACTAAGTCAATACACCAAATGGCCAACAATCTCATAGGATAAAATTCATAAAAATTTACTATAGAATTCAATATATTGTTATACCAAATGCAAGTTTTACTTCTTGATGAATAACCCAATAACATACCTTCATCGATCTGAAATCAAAATTACCAAGATTGTCTTTAGTCCTTTTGATGAAGCATCTACATCCAATAACTCTAAGATGTTCCACATTGGCTTGTCTTTCTTTCCATAGTTCATATGGAGTTTTGTAAATATTCACCCTTAGCTGGCACTTGCTAAGAATATAAACAACAGTAAAAATTTATTCTTTCCAATAACCATTAAATAATTTAGACTTATTGAGAATGGTCCTTTCCATCTCTTGAAAATTTCTATTCTTTCTTTCAACAACTCCATTTTATTGAGGATTTCTAGAAATTGAAAACAAATGCCTCTTAATGCCATGAACACTACAAAACTCATCAAATGAACTAGAAAAAAATTATCCTCCGTTATCATATCTTAAACACTTTATTTTTCCATTCTTTTCATTATGAATAAGAGCCTTAAAGGATTTAACAACATCCAATGCATCAGATTTGTTTCTTAAACATGCAACCTAAGTGTATCTAGTTAAATCATCAATAAGAGGCATAAAGTATTAATCACCTGAAGTAATTATTGTCCTCATATGCGAATATAGATCAAAATGAATCAAGCTGAAATGGAATTTTGGTACAATCATGTTCATTAGTCTTGAATCTCCTTCTAGTTTGTTTCCCATGAAAACATGCCTTGCACAATGTATCTTTAGGTTTACTAAGTTTAGGCATGTTCCTTCGAAAATTGTTAGAGCTGATTTTGAAAAGATTATCAAAGTTCACATGACCTAACCTCCTATGCCATAACCAACAATCATCCATCTTTCTCATAAGACATTTTTTTGTTGATTTATTTAAGAATAAACATGTTACTATCAGTTATTTTTTCCTTTACAACAAGCTTACCTGATTCTCCTTTCCTTATCTTGTAACCTTTCACATCAAAGGTAAGAACATACCCTTGCTTAACCATTTGAATCACACTAAGTAGATTATGTTTCAAGCCTTCAACATATAGTACATCCTAGTGATAGTTTTCCCATTGTCAAGATGAAAGTATATCTTCCTAGAATATTTATGACAGAATTGTCTCAAAATATCATAGACCCTCAAGTATGTTTCTTTAGAATTATGAACTTACTCTTATCACTGTCATATGACCTGAACAACCATTGTCAATATGGGTAAGTGCGGTAAGTTGGGGAGACAAAAAGGGGGTCATAAGTGGACGTCATATTGCAAATAACAACATAATATCAGCTTGTAGGTATTATTAATAATACATACACTCAAAATTAGAAAAACTTATATTAATATGAATCATAGAATCCGGAATCTAGTTTCTAAAATACTAATTGTTTTAAAAAATGGACAAGATTAGCTATATTAAACACTCAAAATTCAATGACGTGATATATATTTTTTAAAATGCCTATAAAATTATAGTCCGTTTGCCCACGATTTGGATGACCAAAAATTGATATATATTTTTCTCCTTTGGTGAGAAGTTATATGCCACTATCTATCTTGGGATGGATTTTATTTTGTATTTTTTTGAGTAATATTTTATTTTTTATGATTTTTCCATGAAAGTGGTATGAAAACATAAAGAAAACAGAGCACTTTCCGTTTGCCCGCCATAACTTCATCAAAAAATATTGAAATCAAATAAATTTTTTTTTTGAACATGTATATAATTTCACCATGGTTGGGATGGTATAATTTTTATCACATTATGATAAGTGAAACAAAATTTGCAGTCTTAAACCTAGACATAAACATTCACGGGAAAAAGTGTCTTAAAGACCTACTATTAGTAAAAAATTATAAAATGATATTTATCCTATTCTATTCACTTTAAAATCAGTATTTATACAAAGCTAACAGTCTCCCCTATGCAATGGTACCATTTTTATGACATATTTTTTACTTTTTGGCATGGTTCAAGTCCGTAGAAGACTAAATTTGATGTTTTGTTGTTTTTAATGTAAAATTCAGGATTTGATGTCCACTTAATTATCCCCCAACTTGGTTCACTTACCCATATATCAAAGTATATTTTCATCTTGACTATGAAAATTAGTTTTAGAAATACCACATATTTCATTTTGTTACAAATAAGATGAAAAAATGCCATAGATTTTATACCATATATCAAACCTAATGCATTGAAGTAACCCCTCATGTTGATTAATGGAAATATACCGTGTTTCATTTTAGATTACTCCGTAATCGTGCTTCGAGATGATATCCTTTTAAGTGGTTAAAATTTTCCAAAAAGACCTATGTTGATATCATTTGTTAGAAGAAAAATGGAATGAGAGGGGGTGAGTAAATCCTTAAAATAATTTCAATTTCTATTCCAAATCTGATTATTAATAACTCATAAACATTCAACCATCCATTAATGTGTGCATAAAACATATAATCACATGTGCAAGAACTATAAGCAAGATAATCAACGCAAGACACAAGATATAAGTGGAAAATCCTCAAGGGGAAGAAAACCCATTGAAACACAATCTTATATTGATATTTCTAAAGATTTAGTGAGGAACCAACCCAAAAAGAGCACTAACCCCTAGTTTAATAGAGTTATAACCCTTCAAGGAGAACCAACCCCTAATTTTGTGAAGCACTAACTCTACAAGGAAGATACATCATCCCAAGATGATCAAGTACCCACTCAACCATGTTATAGTGATATGATCTTTTTTTTTTTCCCACAACCGATAAAGACCAAGTATTCACTCACACTTCGCAACTCTTCACTCAAACCCTAGGTGTCCAATCCATCTCAAACAACCACTATATTTACTTCTAAAGCCTTCATAATCATAAGAACATGAATTATGATCTTCCTCAACCCGCAAAACAATTGATTCAACCTCAATTCATGCTTCACCACCTGAGAATATCTCACACCTACGTCACACACAACTAGTTTGCAAAAGCACCCAAAACTATACTTTTATAAGCTTCTCTTGATTTAAAATTAAAAAAAAAAACATTTCCTCTCCTTCAGATCAACCCATACATATAGAAAACATACCAAATTTTAATTATAACATTCACAACTGACCCAAGTAGTTCTTCCTATCTAAAAACATTATTACATGTGCTAAAAATGGAAGTAAACCTCGATGGGCACAAAGATAAAAAAATGTACTTTCATAAAAAGCCATAATTAGTCATGACCCATAAACCACTACACATGCTTAAAATATAATTTAAAATTCATACATGGTTATAATTTATCTCAACTAATTAAATGATTTCATTTAATCGGCCTAAAGTTTTTGTACTTCACAAAATTGTTGTTTCCTACACCCTTGACACCTCGAATACTACATTATGTTACCAAATAAATTCAACGCAAAAAAACAATGCCATGTGAAAAATTTATGGAATTTAAATAATATGTATGACACTTCTAAGGAGTTTATGAGCCTTTAAACAAACACCTACTAAAACCACAACCATTATTGTCTTCATCAAATCAACTGCGAAAAATTTGTTTCCAAAGATTAGGTCATAAAAATATATATGAACAATAAATAATTATAAATGGATTCATTGGATGTAAAATTCATCCCTATTCACATTATAGGTGATATAAATCATCACCTAATCCATCTCATGCTTCAACAACTCACACTTTCAAAGAAACACATCTTGTCCTTCATTGACAATAACCTTCTTATCTAAATATTGACCTGGAAACTATTTCAATACACCTCATCACAATAAAAAAATCCTATAAATATAAATATATCTGAATCCTTTTTTCAACACATTTTTAATCATGTCTAAATTCCACCTGTAGCTCTAGTTATGACCATTTTATTGAACATTGCTTTTTAAGGCCTCAAAACTACCCTTTGACGATCAACTTTGAATTGACCTCATTTTACCATTTACCTGAGTAAACATGTCATGAAACCTCCATGTACATCAATATCTTCTCACATAAATTCCATAACATCAATTTATCTCATGCCTCATTTGGACAACCTTGTCCTAAAACATTCTTCTTTAGAAAATGACCTATTTGAGTGGGGTCCACTAGTCACCATGACCTCTACCGCACATTTATGGAAATATAGAATATTCCTTTACATCTGAAAAATCATTAATTTTTATGAATCAATCAAAACTAGCTCACTATACCTTTTCTTCTGCAAACTACTCCTAACTAGGGTTTAACTAGGGTTTTAGACCACTTTATCTTCTTAACAATCATTCATAAAAACATGATGACGAAATAACATCATTAATTTTTTTAAACCTTATATACTCACCATAAAAATTAAATCCACAAGGTCCCATGAAAATCACGCTCTTCAGGGTGAGCATCAGAAGTGCCAACTCGAGCTTAGAATTTCACTAGATTTTGACCCTATCTCAGAAAAACTGACATAACATGAAAAATACACCTCATGGAAACTTGAAATTTTTCCCAAAGCACCATCACACATCCTAAAAAAATCTCCAATAAACATAATATATTATTCATACCTAAAACTCTCCATCCTATCTCATTTTCATAGAAACTCGTTCTTATTTCTCACCGTTTGTAGAAGCTAGGGTCAACTTAAAGAATGCTATAAATCATCATAAAACCACTAAAAATGACCCAAACATACCTGATAAAAAATAATATACCTAAATTAAAGTATAAATGAGCTCATATATCTCCAAAACTCAAACTCATACCTCCAAACAACCATGCCTACTCCAAATGAGCACGTGTAACATAGCCAATCACCTGTACTGCACCATGCCACTACTTTGAGTGCCTAAAACTCTCCAAACCTACTTGTACATCATGTAAATCTTCCTCTCAAGAATCTAGGGAGTTCTTACCATCATGCAACATTACCTAAACACATGAATAAGCTTGCGAGAGGAAGCATTCCCCACTTAATCTCATTGTATCATCAAGAGCACATCTGAATCATCATTCATACATCACATAAAGCATCAACGGACCCTAATCCATCATCCACTTTGTAATTAATGTTTTTTTACATCAATGATAACACTTATAAAACCACATTTCAACAAAACAATTACTTTTGGATAGTTATTGTGGTTGATACATAAACTCAAAATGTAGGGTAGTAACTTATTATTATTATATCATATAAATGAAGTTAGTATTTAAATTTTGTCATACCCTTCTTCTCAATCAAGTCACATCCAATTTTTAAAAATTATAGCTTCTTAATAAGTAATGTAATCCTCACAATTATACTTCTTGTACTACACCTAAGAAAAGTCTTTAAAGGATCATTTTTGTAACTTAAGAGTCCTTGTTCAAGAAACAACTATCCGGTTTGACTTTACCATATATGGAGTGAGTAGAACTAACACTTCCTTAGTATACTAGTTGACCACCAAATTCTTATGAAGTCTAATAGGATTAACTTCATCATCGAATGATCCCTTTGCGGGATACAAATGACACAAGTGGAGTTAGTGATCTAGTTGTACTTATGCATTAAACTCTTGTTAATGACATATGTAATTCCTCGTAGATAAATTTGTTACCTTGACTAGTAATAACATAACACCTATGTATTATACGAAGGTTTTATGGGATAAATATGTTATCACAACTTAAACTGATCCATATTTGACATAGAACCCTGAGTGAAATCTGAATTAAACTAAACCTCAGTTGATTAAGAGGTTAACTTGCGGGTGGAAATTGTAACTAAATCTTAGAAAATGAAATTGTTTTGGAAGATCTTTGACTTAAGAAAATAGAAACGGGAAACTGAAAACCATATCCCATAACCCATAGGTGTCTTTTCATGACATTAAGGATAAAATAAATGTCCCATGTAGGATCATGAAATAGTCAAACATGAGCTCTTACCTGGAACACGAATCACTTTTGATTCATGTGTAGTTTAAAATGATTCTAATAATTTTTTATTCAATATTTTGAGTAAATAATTTTATAACTCGTTTTGTCGTAAGGGAACACCAATAAGATACAAAATTAACCACGCAAGTGTAATGAAAACAAGAGTAAATAAGATATTTATTTAGGAATAAAGTTATACTTGAAGTTTTTATAACTAATTTAGGATTCTGTTGATGTTACAAATGAATGTTAATTGTTCTTGGTGAGACCAAACTTTTAAGAAAACATAAAATCTTAATTGTATATAAATAAATAAATAAAATTTCAGGTTGTGAGCATGTTGAATTGATTTAAACTTGCTAGTTAACAATGCCAACTATAACGGAAAATAAAGGAACTCTTTTGGAGGGAAGTTTATAGGAAGAGGTAACTTAAACCTTCATCTCCTTAAACTCATAATATTTCTTCACCCTTGTCTTCATGTTAATTCCTTTGTGTAATGACAGTAATATTAAATTTCAATTAAACATGTTTTTAGAAACCAAACCCTAGCATAAGAATGGGTATCAGGAGACTGTTATGTGTTTAAAATGTGTCAAATAAAAATGGATTTATTTACAATTATTGTGAAGTAAAAAAAAAAGAGACAAATTAATTTTACTTTTATTAAGTGAAATCTTAAATGAAATTAAAAATATGTTGGTTGATAATGATAATCTATGCTTGAGCAATAAATTCTCTTGTAACTTTAAATTGTAAATAAGACGTAACTAAGTGAATGATGTGTTGCAGAACGTTCTTATCTATGAGCTCTTCTATGTTTTGGTCGTAGGTTATATATGTTCATTTGGAAAAGTGTCACATTGATATAGACCTAGTGTTACCATGGTTTCTATATGGGTTCATGTTTGTGTAAGTGTCTTATGTGAAATTAACTTTCTCTTCTGCTTCCCAATGTGGTGTCGTGTTATGAGAAATGAAAGATAAAAAAAAAAATTTAAGAAATTTTCTACTGTTGTACTTTCGTGTTGAAATTGTGGGCATTATAACTCCCTCTATTAATGCTATAGATTTTTCAAAAAAATTATTTTGAGATTCATAATTAAATCGATATATTTTTTTATTCCTAAAGAATCATTACATCTTTTCCTTGGTTCTTTCTAATATTCCTAACAATTCTCTTCTTATTAAGGTTACTCTCCCATCTTATATTCCAGGAGACTATTTGAATTTTGTTAACTTAGAGGCTTTGAAGATGTTACCTATACTTAAGAATTTTCCATCATTGATTTGACATTGAATTCCATCTACAATATCCCTTTACATTGTTTTCTCCATTTTTTAATTTATTTGTTGGTCTCCTTAGGGATATTTTAGGCCTTAGATCTACATTCTTATAAATATTGTGTCTCATTTATTCCAAGTCACAATATGGTAGAAAAGTATAGATTGGGCCTCCACAAGAGAAGGAACATACTAATCTATATATCTCTAATTCATGGCTTTCACTCCCTTATTCTCATATCCTACTCTCCTTCTTATTTATCATCATTTTTTAAATTATAGAATCTATAGAATCTCTTTCCTGAACTATTTTATTTAAGTTATGAATCGATTGTTCATTGGCTACACCCATTAAGTCATCCTAGAAATTTTATGAGTTTATTTCAGTTGGATATGTAACAATTCCTTAGTACCTTCTTGGGTTTCCACCTTGTCTATTTTTCTCCATTTTGATCCCTTTATTGTTGATATCTTTTGCATTTTCCTTATTCGAATGTTCCTCTAGTGGATTTGCAATCCTACTTTGATCTACCTACTTCTCATCTCAAGATTGGCTCTTAGGGTTTTATTTCGACATTTGAGAATGATTCTCTTTGGGTCCCCATACATTATTTATATTCATGATGAGTTTTCTTGTAATTTAAACATATTGGAGAAGATCCTTCATATTCCAACTTCACGGATCTGGGTACGTGATCTGGATGTATGTGTAATGAATGATGGTAGTATAGTAGGTCATATTGGAAATTGACACAAAATATTTCCAAGGTGAGAATCATGTTTTTACTAGGTCATAGGCTATAATATGTACAATTTCTTGTGATATCCCACCCATGATTTATTCTTCCCAAAACTATAGAAAAATTCAAGGAAGTATTATCTAAATAGGGACCTTATTCAGATCATTCTTTAAATGGGTTGAACCCTAGTTTCTATTTCTAAATGAATAGGCTTGATTTTCCTATGAACTATGGTCCACCCTCATGATGAAAAACACATTTATGAAGGATAATATTTCTATGTTCCCACTTGGTATCCATTTCCCATTTGTATATTATCTAAATAGGTCTATATTGGGTATGCTTATAATAAATTTTCCTATGAGTGTGTGCTCTATTCGACCTTGTGCCCATTCAAAAATATGGTCTAGAATATTCATAATGAAGCTTCCCCCTTCTTTTATTGGATTAATCTCACCCCCATTCATGGTAGGCATTGTCAACTTCATACCCAAGAATTCATCAACCCACAACATGCTATCAAAATCCTTTTTGATGCCATCTTAATCGGGGGAACACCAAACCTTTTTGAAATCTATCATGGGGCCATTATATGATCTGGCTCCTTTGGATCCTCCCCTAAAAGGATTTACTTCTCAAATCCATTTTGAACTTTGGACCCACCTTCTCTACGTTCTCTTCCCACAAAAATTAAATATTCACATACTTCTTATAATTAAAAGAAGTATATATATATTTTAAGGATCATTTAATTGTTAAAAGTAAGGTTGGTGTAGATAATTATATTTGGTAAATTTCGCATGTGCATTGTAAATTTTTATCGAGCTACCATGCTAAGACAAATTCTCACATTCGAATTTGGTCCCCTTACTGCTTTAGCTCTTTTGTAAATTTCTAATCTTTACACTCGATATGTTATCAATTATGAGAATACTATGTGGTCAAAGAAATACAGAACCTCTATTCTTCATAACACAACATTTTATTTAGTTTTTCATCTCTCCAATTTAAACACATAGGAACAATCAAGATGTGAGATCTAGTCTTTTTCTTGGTATGGTCCTGCCCCTTCACATTTACTAACTCAAATTTTGATTTCAATATCTTCTTTGGAGTCAGTAGTGCCCACACTTTTATAGCTCAGTTACTTGTTGTTCCTCTTACTATTAGACATGTTTTGACAGGGATTTGTTATATTTTGGACATTACATTAGGATATTTGATCTGATTAGACATGTATGGACATTTAGGCGTATAGCGCCGATTTAGCTTGATTACTATGTTGTTTGCATTATCTTATGATTTCATGGATACTAATTGATATGATGTTGTTTTGGAACGTAGTTATATTGATGGATACTCAATTGTTTGCATGTTGGGATTCTATGGATACATGTCATTTTATCATTGTGACTAACTAATGGTGAATTATGTATAGTTGTGCATGTTATCGCACTTTCGATTCTAGAAAGATGAAATGTTAGTCTAGAATCCATTGATATCTTATTTAGTAGTTGATTTATTTTTTATCGAGATAGGTGTGTTTAATGTGTGCAATGAGTGTGCAGGTGACAGGTCACAGGAGAACGTGGGACTCAGGCCAGCTATGCAACTTTACACAAGCAACCCATGGGCTAAGTCCTAGCTATGTTTATTGCTTGAGGCCTTAGCATTAGAATTATTGTTTTGGGCACCATGGGTGACCCTCATTTGTAATGTAATATGTCTTGTAATTATTAATTTTTCTTAGGGTGTCTAGTTGTGTTGTAAACTTGTTTTGGGGAATTAATGACCCCACTTGCATTAAGTCTTGAATTAGTTTAATGATGTACTTAATCTAGAGGGTTTAGGGTCACATGTGAACCCTTGGGTGGGCCCCACACCCTCTAACCTTGTGCCAAATTTGCCAAACCCGAAATTGGGTTATTTTAGGCATTTTTGGGGACCCCTTTTTAGTTTGGGAGTTCCCTTAACATGAAAATGAGCCCTTGGACCCTACCTAATAGGTAGGGGGCTTATTTCCAAGGCTAGAGGGATTTTTCCCTCCCTTTTTGCCTCTTGTTTGGTCACATCCATGTAAGGGGTATGGATTAGTGTGCTTGTTAAAATTTGCACAAGAATTGTTTTGTTATCATTTAGAGTAATTTGGGAGAAGAGGGCTAAAAGTCATTTTATCCTTTCTCTCATTTATCTTTGGCATATTTGACCTTGGAGGAGGAGAGGGGTGACACATGTCACCCCCTCATTTGTGAGGATTTTTGCTTGCTCCTCTTCAAATTCTCCTTCATGGGAAAAGAAGAACTTTTTGGAGCTTTTGCTTGGATGCTTGTGGATTTGGAGCTAGAGTTTGCTTGAGTCAAGAAGTGGAAAAGATTGAAGTTGGAAATATTTTGGAGAGATTTTCTTTGAGGTAGGCTTCTTGAGCATCTATTGTATGTGATATATCATGCTAGATATTAGTTGTGTATTTGGAAATGTTAGTTGTTGCATGTAGAATTTATTTGTTGTTTTCTTGATTTTGCTCCCTCCATCATATGGCATGATGGATTTTTGGAGTTGTGGGGGAAGAGAGAGGGATTTTTCCCTCTCAATCCTCATAGGATTGATGGGAAAGCCTTGTAGGATTTAGTTATTCCCCTCAAATGGTTTGAGGTGGGGAAGTTGGTTCATTTGGCTTGAACCTCCTTCCCCATTCTTGGTAAGGAAACCCCTTTGGGGTTTGAAAATCCTTCCAAGAAGGATTTGGTGAAAGGGTGGAGAAATAAGGAGGGCTTGAATGAATTAGGAGAAATAAGGAGGGTATGGAGATCTTATTTTTATGCAACTATTGTTGGTTACAAATTTTGGAGAACTCCTCTCCTCTCTTCCCCATTTGTTTTAGAGGTAGAACTTGGGTTCTCCTCTTTTTCATCTTTGTAAAATTTGGAGTCTTGTTTATACTTATCTTTTGTTTCATGTGGATGTATCATTGTTTGTTCACCCTCACTCTTGTGCAAGTTGTGGATGGTAGTCCTCTTTCCCATGGGCTTGGGGGAGGCTAGCATGCATCCCAACCTTGGGAAGGCATGTAATGATGCCTATGGTTGGGTGGAAAAACAAGCTTTTCTCCTTGTGTTGGATTCTTGGGAGCTTTTGAAGTTGGAAGATTTGTGAGGTGGAAACTTGGAGTCTCTTGTCATCTTGGTGCTCATTGTCTTCTTCACTTTATTGGCATTTCTCTCTTTGTGACTCTAAGATATGGCTATTTGGAAGGTTCCTTGTTTTGTAAAGTATCCCCTTTGTGATTTGGAACCACTTGTAAGATTGGTAGTTCATTGTATTTGGAAACTTTCTCTCAATGTTAGGAAGAAGTTGTTAGGTTGCTTCCTATGTACTTTAGTATGTTGGAAATATGATGTAGTTTGGAAAATTTGCAAAAAAAAAAAAAAAAGAAGTCTTGTAAAATATCTATACTCCTTTAACATGCTTTGTTTTTTTAATATCATTTTGGTAAAGAAATTTTATTTATTGGAAAGATGTTATTACAAAAGGAATAGTATTTCTTTGTTGAGAGTCTTATGTGTTTTAACAAAAAAATCAGATTTGAATAGTATGCTCCTTTGTAAAATTTATTAGCAATTAGCCTCTTCTCTCTTTTAAAATACTTGTGCTTTTCTTTACCACAAAATAGATAATCATGTAATGTGAATAGTTGAGAATTTTAAGTTCATTTTTGTATCAAATAATAAAATTAAAATCATTATTTTTTAAAGTTGAAATCATCATTTTTTTAGCATTGTGTACAAAATAATCTTATTCAGAATTAAAAATATAATATAGTCTTAGTTTAATTGTTTTATTAATGTAGGTTTTAATTTACAGCTTTATTTTATATATTGGAATATTTCTATTTGGAAATATTGTGTTTTTATATATATATATATATATATATATATATATATATATATATATATATATATATATATATATATATATATACGTATTTATTTAGGTTTGTTTGTAGATATAAATATACATGAATTAAAGATGGAGACTCTCCATCAAGATCTCCATGGAAGAAAGTATTCAAGCTCCCTTCCCACCTACACCTGCAAATGACAACACAAAACAAAATGAGAAGAGAAATGAAAAAAAAAGAAGAAAAGAAAACATAGAGAAAGTTAGGGCAGCATTAGGGCAAATTTCAAATCAAGGGCCAGGATTAGATTAGATCCAAGGGCCCATGTTTACTCCTACACATCTTAAGTCATGAACATTTTATGGGAGTGAGAAAACAAATAAAAAGGGGTATGGGGCAATTAAATAAAGAGGGGAGACTAAATTGTGTAAACTTAATAAAATTTGTGATTTCGGTTGATACTATAAAAAGAAATAAGTATGCTTAGTTGGGCTAGCGTTTAGGAAACTTCCGAAATCTATAATTAATATAAATTAAACATTAATGAAAAGGGGTTAAGAAGATTATTAGTTCACTATCAATTTTTTTCTAACTTAGTGGCACGGTTTCCGTTGTCTGAGGTGGGCACTATAAGATCTTATGACAAATATCATTGCAAAAAAATGGAAAGAGTTCCCAAATTTACTCAAAATTAATTGCACAAAGATTTAGGGAAGTCCCTACTATAGGTCATAAACACTTATTAGGGTCAAATATTCTAGTTTACTCCATTTCCAAGCATACAAAGGTCATATAGCTATGTCTTAGCAAGAAAAAGATAATTCCAATCATTGTTCAAGTGTTTCAAGTAAAAAACAACTAGGTTATAACATTGAGGAACACCATAACTCACTACTACCACAATGAGTACATTTTATTCTATGTAGTTAGCTCCTATCTTGGTGTTAAGAGACATGAGGGAACCCTTAGGGGGTTGGTTGAATATTAACACTTTCATGAGTACCTGGAGAACCACAAGAGGCTTGATCCCAAAACAAGGGAGTGTAGTGCAACAATTGGATTGGCTTAAAAAAATTGATTCTGACTACTAAGGGTGGTCCGCCTCAACCACACAAACATATATCTTTTATTTTGGATTTCTAATTCTCTAATTCAATTTTTGCATGTTCTTTGTATTTCCATTTTTCCATAGGTGATTACTGAAGTCATCCGAAAGTTATCAAATTAAGTGAGAAATAAATTGAAATCCATCTCTCTACAAGCTGAAGCACATGAGAAGTTACAAGTCCATAGTTTCACGGTCAAAGATCTCATAGTTCTAGGTCGGGATTGTACATATCGGTTATACTATACACATGGGGATTCATTTTTAAAAATTACCCTATCATGTCCATTCATAAAAGGGTATTAATAATTGACTAAAATGAAGCCAATATATTGGCCCATAATAAGGCTTGAAGGGGTTATTTAATTATTATTTAGGGAAAATAAAGGGGGTAGGGTGTGTGAGTGGACCATTTGGAACTATTTCATTAGTGCGACCACTACTCCATTTCATCTAATTACTCATTGGTACCACTATTCACTCGTGCGATTGAGGGAAACATGATAAACATGATTTATAATGGATACTACATTTAATATGTGTGTTTTGACATCCTCGTGCCTAATTTATTTCTATAATAAATTATAATATTTTAAGTTATTGGAATGGGGATTGTTACAAGACTTTAAATTTCACCAATCTCTTCCATTTGTCTTCCATCGATGGTTCCTAATTTATAGGGTGAAGAGGTAGGGTCTATAACTTTGAGATGTTGCGAGTATCAATTATGTGAATTTGTCTAGAACTAGTACGTTTCCTTCATCGATGGCTTGCAATATTTGGAGTTGAGAGCAAAGAGTTGAGAGGATGTAGTTTATTGATGGTTCACACCTTTCCCTAATGACATGTGTTAATCAACAATGCTCTAATATAGAGTTTATAGGTCTAATAGGAAATAACCATTTACTTGATCACCTCTATGTGCTCTTCATGATGCTTTTAATCAATTTATTCTTTGGTGGAGTTTGGAGTGGGGCAAACAATTTATGTCTGTAGATGTGTTTTTCGTCGATGAGTGACATTTGCCATACATCCATCATAAAAGATGAAACTCGTGGAAAATAATTAATTTTGAAGTCTTGTGGGGCACAATGAAGATGATGGACGCTATGGTCCTTTAATCCATATATTTTGCCAAAATCCATGAGAAGAGGCCAAAAACATTTCCATGTGCTTAAGAATGGATGAAGACTCTAAGCTAAATTTTATGGGCTTGATTAAATGATAATGTAATGGATTTAAACAACAAGATACCATATAAATGAAAATATCCTTTTCTATATCATATGCATACAAAGTGGAGAAGGGAAACCATTATTTTAAGATTATTAATCATTAGGGTGCCTCGAAAATGTGTGTATACGATCATATAAACCCTCAAAATCCTAAATATCAACCACAAGGCCCCAAAATGAAATGAAACCATTTTGGGTGCCAACAAACTCAAAGAACACATTCAACATGAAAGAGATACAAATAATAAGAGGTATTAAAAATGTTAGAAAAAAGGTATATACAATATTTGGTAATATAAGGGAAGTTTATAATAAGAGTGGTGTATTGGAATGGGATATTAATAAAATAATATCGACAATTAGAATTGTTATGGGTAATATTAATTAATATCCTAGGAGTGAACGTTATTTACTACAATTTTACTTATTCAATCACTCAAGACCATATACATGTCTTGTATGGTCATGGCCTTGTTGAGTTTACTAACTCGATAGATTTCATCAAATAATTTACAATTTATGATCGAGGCTATGGCACTTTACCTACACATTTAGACCCTCCTTTTTCTATGGTGTATAACTAAGTTTATCTATCCTCTTTTACATTTAAAAGTTATTATCATTATAAATTATTACATGTAGAAATGCATTATTGATATTAAAAATAGTTAATGTTGGAAGTTAATTATATTAGAATAATCTACCTTTTAGAAATCCTTTTTATTTTGTTATATATTTATATAACATATATTAGAGACTTTAATTACGGTATAAATGGTTGGAGTGCCATACAATTAGTCTTTTCCCCTTAGAATAAAAATATTTCTAAGTTGGTTGTTTGTGGCCGTCTAACAACTCTTTCTTGTTTAACTTCTTGTTAGAAGATCTCTTGAAGGTTTTGTAGGGGACCACCGGTTCTTTGGTAGCACTTTGTTTTATCACTTCGCAGCTTGGCATCCTAGTTCCCCGCCCCAAACTCGGCGGAGCCTATCTCTCACGCACGTTTGCAGAGAGATAGGCGGATTCGAACTCGTGACCTGCAAAATACAAGGCAGGAGGCCCACCACTCTGCCACAGCATTGGTTTACTCAAAATTTGAGCATTTTAAATTAAATATTCCCCCCGCGAACGTGCGTGAGGGATAGGTAGATCGCCCCAGCTCCTTCCATTTTCCCAGTCTGGGTTAGACCGCCAGATCTATTCCTTGAGTTCTGGGAACTCGATGTTTTCCTGGGCATGGCTAAAACCATGGGCAGTTTGCTTGTTGTTGATACCACCACTTTGGCCAAATCCAGGCTTATCTTTGCAATATTTTATATGGATTCAACCCATGAAAAACCTCTCCCCCTTTATTCCCCTTTCCTCAAGCTTCGGAGCATGGGAGAAAACTTCGGAGTTCGAATCCTCCCATGTCTTTTTGATAAGTGTAGGATTGTTGGGCACTGTTCTGATGATTGCAGGGACGCTGTTCGTGAGTGGAAATGAAAACTTCATTTGGATAAATTGCCAATGGGGTTGCATAACACAAATTTGGTGGGTTTACGTGAGGATCTCAATCGCCATGTCCTACGGCAGAGCTCGCTAGATAACTATTTAGAAAGCCATATGGGAACGGATTCCGCCCCTTCTGACACCCAACTATTTGAATCTACGACCTTAATGGTTTTGAATGGTTAAGAAGGTTTGAGAGCATCCCCTGCGGTGGAGTATTTGGAACATGTGGGCTCAATACATAACATAATGTTAAAAATATGTTTCGTATCAAGTGGTGACCAACAACAGATTCACTTTGTAGAGTTTTTCCAGCGGCCATTTGGATTTGGATGCTGACTTGACAGAGGATGGAAAATCGAATTGAACCCATGAGGGGGTTTTTTAAATTGATTTAAATATTGGAAATGATTTGGGTGTGATACCCAAAAAGATGAAGAAATCCAACCGTTGTAATAATGAGGGTCTCAAAATTTTATAATTCTAGGAGAGCTCATACTACAAGGAGTTCGTCAGAAATACATTCGGATCCATTGATCTGCTTGGTGTTATGCTGGAGGAGGATGAGTCTCGGATTCAAGTCGCGATGAGGAAATCTAAACACCTTGCCTCATGTCCTCCTGACTGTCCTTCATGGCGCTTTTAGATTTGGTTGTGTTTGGATGCTTTCAGGTTGCATCATGGTTGGTTTTGGGATACTTTTGTTCTGGTTATTACAGCTATTTGTCTTGTTTTTCTGTTATTTTCCTTGCTGAGCTTATTGTGATATCTGGACTCTAGGTCCCCTTTGTAACAGGGTAGGGCCCCTAAAAATACCCTCCTTTTACCTTTTATCAATTTTTTTTTCTAACTGTTGAAAAGATCTAAGTTTATATTACATTTTTGGGGTTACATGATCATGTAAGCGAAAAATCTAATAATTTTGGAATGAGTGGTAAATTGAATATCTACATGAATTTATTGAAGGACCCTTAGTCTAGTGGTAATGTTGTTTGGATTTTAATAAGCCCAATAGGGATTAAGTATTGCCGAGTCCAAGGCCTAAAGATACTTAACACGAGATTCAAAACGGTTGAGGCCAAGATCATGCATTTGGTGACTTTGATGGTGTGGATTCCCTTTACTCGTAGCTACTTAAGCTAAAGGTGATCACTAGTTTAGTTATATGCTTACTTGTATTTGTAAATCCACTATATGCTTCCTCCGTATGAGCAGAGATGGTGACAATATATGTAGTCTAGTTCCCAATGATTTAACAAAATATGGATTTATGCTAAAGGCGAAGATATTGTAAAGTCGCTACTATAAATAAAATTCTAAGGCACAAATTCGATACAATCAATAAGAAAATGGAAATTTAGACCCTAAGTGCAAGAGAGGGAATAAGAGACTTAGTTGATTTCACACTTGATCCTGAGGTATGTCGAGTTGAAAAATTTACGAAACATGAGAGCAGACTATTGCAACAGAACCAAAAAAATTGTGGAAATTACTTAACAAGTCAAGTTGTATGAGGGCACCTAGATCGGGGCAGAGGTGCATATGCATAAGAGACTTCTTATAGGCATTCGTGTCTTCGAAATTGGCGCTGAATATACTTCTTTCTATATTGAAAGATGTTTATTAACCTTCGTTGTTGGTCGCTTGTATGTTGCTTTGGATATCCAAAGAATTCACTTGTATCCTCAAGCTATCACACGACAAAGTGAACTTATGACCAAGTGATATAGTACATTTCGGACTCTATGTATTTCGGTGTGTGTTTGTGCGTAAATCGTGCCTTAGGAAGCTCTTGTGCAAGATGCACTTGATAACAAGAAATAAAAGGATGTAACAATGTAGATAAATGTGTGGATGTCAAATGAACTTCCCTCCTACGAAGTGTATGTAGAAAATGTAGTCCCTTGTCCCTTGAATGAGGCTAGATGGATTCTTTCATTCTCTTAGAATTCCTTTGGATGCAACCTTAGGTGGTGATAGTAGATGCTTAGAACTTGGTCCCTTATTATGATCACATAGCTTTGTATTTATATGATTCCCTTGTTTAAATTTCATATTTTAAAACTAAAAGGTCAACCCATAAGGAAACATGAGGCCCAAAAGGGGTGAATAAGATATAAAGAGGTCGGGGCGCCTAGAGGGGATGAGGGCACCTGGGCGCTGGCATCCTAGCTAGGCATTGGTAATCAGATTCAATAAGGATAAACCTGTAAAACATCGACTGGGTTGTAGAGTGTGTCGGATTATAAAGATAGCAAGAAAGACAAGAACGAGGCCAAAGATAATAGTCAATTACTAGTTTTCTCACTTAGAAATAATATGAATAGTGGTATGTGATTCGACCTAGAAATGTACCCTAAGTGCCTGACTTAGTGCCTACATTTACCCCCACCTTATGTTGTTGAGTGAATACTCAATAACATAAAGTATACAAGAGATGCATACATGATAACCATGTAGATCGATGGCGAAAGCATGTTGAGGAGACAAGAAAAACGTGGAGTGATAAAGTTAAAGCGTGGAAGATAAGGAGGAGGAAGTTACCCTAGGGGTGAAGCGTATGAGTTATGTCATGTTGTACTTATTTTTGTTGTCACTTGCACTTGTTGATGTAAAGTTTCTTCTTGTTGCATATTAAGGACACACATACAAAAGAAGAGTGAAAGAGTAGTTAAAGTCATGTGTTATGAAAATTCTATGTAAGCATGTAAAAGTATGTAAAATGTAAAAAAGTAATAAAAGGAACATGTGGACATGGTATGGGATGAGTGAAAAGGATAGAAAGTGTCCTAAAAATGTTGTAGAAGAATGATTTTTTGGACAATCTCACGCCAAGTGTGAGTTTTTTGGGTGACCTCATGCCATGACAGAAGAAGTTTTGGGGAGAAAGGTCCACTTTGTTATTCTACATCCCGGACTACTTCTAGAATTCATACACCACTTCCTATGGTGTGATCTTTCTTTGTTCTAGTTCAATCTAGTTCAATCTAAGTAAAACGAGAAGAAAATAGAGATAGAATGTATCATGATTGCTGGAGCACTGTTCTCGTATTGTGAAAACTTCTATGTGATACGCTGAAAACTACGCTAATCTGAGAAAGTGATTGTAACTACCCCTGGGCATAGGCGCCAACAAAAGGTTAAGAGTTCCTAGGTGCTCATGTATATATCTGGGCGCCGGTGTCCGTGCTGAATTGAGGACCCAAGTCAGATTCTAGGTCATCTCTAGAAGTGAAGACTAATCTCTTCCCGTACTATGTAGGTATGAACTCGACTGTGTCTTGTTGTGAAAGGGGCGATTGATTCACCCAATGTAATCCCCCTAGTTTGGGGTGCATGTGATGTTCTATGAGGATTTGGTCCAAAGGAGACAACCGGATGTTGAAGTGAATTCAATTCCCTACACGGGGGGGAATGTGCTTGGTAGAAACTAAGGAACATACAAACAAAGTGGCTAGAAACATGTGTTATTGCAATAAATAAAAATATGAATATAGAAGGAAATGTCTAATCTAGCAAGAAAGAATACAAGGTAAACCGAGAATATGAAATTGCAAACATGGTACATCACTCACAATGTCACAAGACAATCAGGGTTGAAGGGGCTAGAAGAATACGAGAAATGAACAAGCAAGACATAGAGCATAGCTTACAAAAATGGCATACAATAAAGCAAACAATGGCAAGAAAATAGTAATAGATAACCATGGTGGCAAATAGTCCTGCAAAGCAAATGTTGCACATGAAGTACTTGTTAGCATGTTAGAAAGATAAAATATTATGTCAAAGAATGTATGATTCGATATAGAGTAGTGTCCTAGTAAGAATAGAAAGTAGTATAAAATGAAACAATAGAACTTGTAGTGTGTAATAAATTAGATTCCCTTAGGAGCGTCGGTGGGATTGGTAAGAGGTACAGCGCCAAACATCATTTTTGTATGTAAAGATCTCGTAGAAATTTTTCATTCACAAGTAGAACACAAGTGAATGCGCATGTGTATATGATAAATATAATGACATACGAAGTATCTATCTAGCATGGAAAACAAAGTGTACATGTAAGTATAAAAAAACAAGAGAAAATGCAACCAAGATATTCAAGTATGTTTTGAATGAGTGAGAATGGAATTATATACAATATGAATGGGATAGAAGCAGCTTGTTCCTCGAGTGGATATGTACGATTATGTATAAGATGAGGATCATTTATAAATTCCCCCTCGGTAGTCAATAATGCACCATAAAACAAGAGTGCATCATCAAGAAATGGTTTGAAATGAGTGCGTTGGATATATAGATGAATGAAGTGTAGAGCGTAGAGTGTAGAATGTGGTGAGGTTCATGAATGTAATGAGCCCTCACAAGTCAAGTGTGAACCATAACACAAGAGTGCATCATATGGACATGGTATGGGATGAGTGAAAAGGATAGAAAGTGTCCTAAAAATGTTGTAGAAGAATGATTTTTGGGCAATCTCACGCCAAGTGTGAGTTTTTGGGTGACCTCATGCCATGACAGAAGAAGTTTTGGGGAGAAAGGTCCACTATTATTCTACATCCCGGACTACTTCTTGAATTCATACACCACTTCCTATGGCGTGATCTTTCTTTGTTCTAGTTCAATCTAGTTCAATCTAAGTAAAAAGAGAAGAAAATAGAGATAGAATGTATCATGATTGCTGGAGCACTTTGTTCTCGTCAAATGTGAAAAATTCTATGTGATACGCTGAAAACTACACTAATATGAGAAAGTGATTATAACTACCCCCAGGCATAGGCACCAACAAAAGGTTAAGAGTTCCTAGGTGCTCATGTCTATATCTGGGTGCTTGGTGTCCGTGCTGAATTGAGGACCCAAGTCATATTCTAGGTCATGTCTAGAAGTGAAGACTAATCTCTTCCCCGTACTATGTATGTACGAACTCGACCGTGTATTGTTGAAAGGGGCGATTGATTCATCCAATGTAATCCCCTAGTTTGGGGTGCATGTGATGTTGCTATGAGGATGTGGTCCAAAGGAGACAAACCGAGATGTTGAAGTGAATTCAATGCCCTATACGAGGGGGAATGTGCTTGGTAGAAACTAAGGAACATACAAACAAAGTGGCTAGAAACATGTGTTAGTGCAATAAAGAAAAATATGAATATAGAAGGAAATGACTAATCTAGCAAGAAAGAATACAAATTAAACCGAGAATATCAAATTGCAAACATGGTACATCACTAAAAATGTCACAAGACAATCAGGGTTGAAGGGGCTAGAAGAATATGAGAAATGAACAAGCAAGACATAGAGCATAGCTTGCAAAAATGGCATACAATAGCAAACAATGGCAAGCAAATAGTAATAGATAACCATGGAGGAAAATAGTCCTGCAAAGCAAATGTTGCACATGAAGTACTTGTTAGCATGTTAGAAAGAT